>CM077566.1:16845000-21645000 GCA_039657345.1 Stephania japonica
GCAAAACTCACGTTTGATTGAGTAGCTGCACCCCTGTAGGTAATGTTCATGTTGACCCAACTAGATATAATCTCAGGAATACCTTCTCTACACACTTAGGTCATAGAGATTTAACCAAGGAATAAGGAATGGAATTCAAAAAGTAGCTCATATTAATGGATGCAAGAAAGAAATGGAAAATGAATTACTATGCATTTTCTCAACTGGTTTACTTACCTTAATCGACGCAAAAACCATTCCTTGCGCGGCTCCTAATACGTCCAAATTTGATTTTCTAAACATATGGTATTCATTTAGAGCCAATTTGGTTGTAATAGAATAATATTATGTCCTTATGTTAATTCCCAAAGTTTCCCTAAAGTTTTAATATTTAAAAAAAAAACCAATTTACATTGTTTAGGGCGTAGTGGGTGATGTTGCCACGTTCAGGACCCTACAACGCTACAAAAAAAGTGAAATGCAATAGTCCTGCTGGTTTTGACGCCTTAAGGGACGTCGCCAAGAGCAAATGCTCATGACGTCACTTAAAATGTCCCGGGGCTCCCTTCACTAGTGTGGACATTGTGTCGAAGCAGTGGAGTTTTGTACTCCACGAAGCTACCCGCGGCGCCTACGCAAAATTTGAAATCTGAGGTTTTCGAAACTCCGCTCGCGTCGTCGTGTTCTGAACCTAGCCCATTATCGTAGGGGCCTCGATACTTAAAAAAAAAACTCAAAGCCCTTCAAAACCACCAAAAACTTCCACTTTAACAAACCATTATCAAAACCTCAACACTCACCAAATTTTTTCACAACCACCGCCTAATCATAACCTTAAACCCTGAAAATTCATTGTAAGTATTGTGCTAAAAATACTTGAAGAAAACTTGACAAATTATGTCTAAAACGATGAGAACTGAGACAAGAAGTCGGGATCAACCTCGAAAATCATTGTAGCCCACTCCTATGCCTTCGAATCATCAAAAAATTGCCAATGAAAACCCTCCAAAACTCTAAATTCTAGATTTTTTGTGTGTGTGTGTGTGTGTGTTGTGTTTTGTACGTCAAACACACAAAATCTCCCCATTTATACTTCTGTTTACATCAAATGTGTCACACGGATCTCGAGGCACATCTAATGGCTCACAAATGAGCTGTCCAACAACTCTTTTGACAAGGATTTGTGACTTGGTCACTTGATCTTATCCTTTTGAGCACAAATACTTCATTCATGAGTATTCCGATACCCAGCCCAGTACTACCACTCGCACGTCATGTGTAATACTAACGATTGGAACATATTCACATATTACTCATTTATTATATTTATTATTTTCTAATAATTTAATAATTATTAGTTTATGTGTCTAAAATAGCCAAAATTTCACTTGGTAATGCTACTAATCACTTTTTCCTAAGCGACACCTCACTAGCAAATTCAGCGCGATAAATAAATTAAAATCATGCACTAGGACATTAGATATTGACATTTGGTTCTAAATAATAATACAAACATTAGAAAAAAATATACCTCGGTGTCGACTCCCAAAGCTTAGACAAGGATGATCATACGATGATCATACGTATAGGAATACGAATCAAGATCATGAGTACTTGTTAGAGAACAAAGTAATCTTGGATCGACCAGCTATGAGAACATCACATGGATTAAGTCAGTTGTTTCTCATGATAGGTATATTTTTCAGTCCTCGACTTGAGATTACCAGAGACTTCAACATTAGGAATACAGTGATTTGACGCAATCAAACGTTGTCTCTAATCGGACGATTATAAAGGTTGTGATTGGTTACTGTGCGAATAATGTGGTGAAGTTGTGTAATCGAGATAGAATTTGTCCCTCTCATATAAAGAGAGATATCCAAGTGGATCCTCGATGTGTTAGATCATTAAAAGGCCTAGTCTAAATGAATTGATATTGATCAATGTCACTTAGATGTTTTCAGTCTACCTAGAAATTGAGACTAGTACAATTGAACATGTTGGATGACAATTCCATGCCTTATATGTTATCAAAAGGATATCATGTGACAAAAGGATGTTATATACACTATTGATTAGGTTGTATCGATTTGATATTTGTACAACTTGGGTAGCCATAATGTCTTGCTAGAGGCCGCTTATGACTTGTATACCAAAATGTGTTTTGGTACACTGCCAACGTTGTATGAGCCTATTAGGTCGCACACTGAGAATGGTTTTGCGAGATTTTAAGATGGTTCAGAAAAATGAATTTTATATGATAAAATTCATGACAGAAACGTCCTTGTAGTGTATTACACTTATTCTTCTTTAAGTAGGGGTGTATGTGTAATTTACTTAACCGTCTATATATAAGGGTTGTATAAATAGACACTTTGAGTTAGAATACAAGTACATAAAAAAATATTAAAAGGGCTGAAACTCTATTTTCATTTTAAGAAATTACTTAGAGTTTTTGGTATGCTCTGGATCGTTTTGGAGAGAAACAAAAAAGGTTTGGTATTCTCTCGAAGCTAGCAATTTAAATCTTGGTCGTCGTTCGTGTGTGGACTCGCGATAGAGGCGAACCCCAAAATCCAACAAGTACGACAAGTCATGACGGTCGGTCATAGTCCTGAAACGCAACACGTGGCATGAGTTAAATTTGAAGGTCGCTGCAGTCTTTCCAACTTAGTAGAATTTAGTCCTCGAAATTAAACTAATAATTAACTCAAAATAATGACTCACCGGAATCTAAAGAAATAGGGGTAAGTGCTCACACATATAGGACTCTAACTCTCATATCAATCCCTCGTTCCCCTGGTGCTGCCACTTAATGATAATGGAAGGTATGTTTTTCTTCCTCAATACCTTGACCATCCAATCCATAATTTGAATCGATTGCTCCCCTTAAGTAATGCCATCTCTTAAATCAATCCGACTTAAGTCTAATGTCGGTCATTGTCCTTCGCTCAAATTGTCTGGTTGAAGAATAGAGATATGGAAAACTGGATGATCTCCGACGAGTTGAGGTGGCAATTTCAACTCATAAGCAACCTTGCCGACTATCCTCAAAACTTTAAACGTATAAATAAACCTAGGTGCAAGCTTTCCTTTGATTCAGAGGTGAAACCTTCAAGTAAACATAGGCTCCCTCTTTGTACTGCAACTCGCCGCAATACTTGTCATAATACTTCTTCTGTCTCTATTTATCACTATTCAACAGTTAACGAATCTGTCAAACCATCTCAGTGTGATTGACAATAATCTCTGGCCTAACAGTCATTGCATCCTTAGGCTCTGCCTAACACGATGATGATTTACATGGCCTACCATACAACGCCTCCAATGGTGCCATCCCAATACTAGCCTGAAAACTATTGTTATATGCAAACTCACACTAATGATGGTATTATTCCCAAGATCCTACGTACTCCAGTACACATCCTGGGCATGTTCTCTACCACCTAAATCATCCTCTCGGACTATCCATCTGTCTATGGATGGTACGACGTACTCATATCATGCCTGGTGCTAAACTAAGCCAACATGCTCTCCCACAACAGTGAAGTGAAATGCAGTCCTTTGTCTGAGATAATCGACAACAGAAATTTGTGTAATCCGACTATCTCTCCATCATAAAGACTGCTCAATCAGTCAAGTCTATGTGTAGTGGAAATGGGTATAAAATGTGTAGATTTTGTCAATCTATCTACAATTACCAAGATATTGTCATGTACGCGAGGAGATTGAGGTAAAAACTAACGAAATCCATGGCAATGTGCTCCCATTTCCACTTGGAATGGTAATTCGCTGCATTAAACCTCCTAGTCATTTATGCTCAGCCTAAACACGTTGTCATATCTCATACGCTCGTATAAGCTCCTAAACATCGGCTTTCATCCCTGACCACCAGAAGAGACATCGCATGTCAGCATACAACTTGGTCCGACCTGGATGAACAGAAAAACATGAACGATGAGCCTCCTGAAGTATCTCAGTATGCATCTCAGCCACTAATGGAATCCACAGTCGCCCTCGAAACCTTAAATATGAGTCTGTCGACCGAATCCAATCTGGATAATCTAAACTATCACTCATTTCACCGAAATGTTGGTACTTCTCATCAGTCTATGGTCCCTCATGGACATCTCGAATCAAAACAGGTTGCATCCTCATCGAAACAAATTAGTGTCTTGGTAGTAACTAATACATCAATTGAACTCATCATCTCGGTTGCCTCGAGTAACGCATACTTGTGAGTCATATGACACACTACTACCTCAGCATCAATCCTCTTCTGCTAAGAGTATCAACAACTACATTGGACTTCCCTATATGATACTCAAGTAAAGATTCATAATTCTTTGAGAACTCCAACCAACGTCTCTGCCTCAAATTCAATTCCTTTGAGAGAATAAGTACTTCAAACTCTTTTCATCAATGAACAAATCAAACCTCACATCATATTGGTAATACCTCAAAATCATCAATGTAGACACTACAAGAGCCAACTCAAAGTCATGCGTCGGATAGTTCTACTTATAAACTTTGATTTATCTAAAAGCATATGCAATCACTTTGCCCTCTTGCATTAACACCCAACCCAAACCAATCTTCGAAGCATCAGTATACACAACGAAATCATTCCATAACTTAGGCGATGCCAAAATGATGTAGTCGTCAGCTTCTCTTTCAAACTAGATAATGCCTACTCGCAACTCTTATCCCAGATCAAATTTCACATTCTTTGAGTCAGTCTAGTCATCGATGTCGCAACATTAGAAAAATCCTGTACAAAATGACCATAATATGTAGCCAATCCCAGAAAATTACGGATCTCAATCACTTTAGTCATACTAGACCAATCAATCATTGCTTTAATCTTATCAGGATCCATAGATACTTCACTGGCTCCAACTACATGTCCCTAAAATATCACCTCTACAAGCCTAAACTCGCACTTACTGAACTTGACGTATAATTGGTGTTCCCTTAAAGTTCGTAGAACTACCCAAAGATGTCCCTCGTGATCCTCACGAGTTTTGGAATAAATGAGAATATCATCAATGAATACGATTACAAATCTATCCAGATAGGCCCTCTGTACTCTGTCATGAGATCCATAAACATAGCTAGTGCATTAGTCAAACCAAATGGCAGGACTGTAAACTGATAATGGTCGTATCTCGTAGTTAACGTAGTCTTCTCCCTGTCTTCAACTCTAATCTTGAACTAGTGATAACCTGACCTCAAGTCAATCTTGGAAAACCACAGTGTTCTCGTCAACTGGTCAAAAAGACCATCAATTTGAGAAAGTGGGTACTTGCTCCTTATAGCCACTCGGTTTAGCTGCCTATAGTTAATGACAATCTTAGGCTGTCATCTTTCTACTTCACAAACAACACCACCACACCCTACGGTGACATGTTTGTGTTAATTAACCTTAACTCTAACAACTCATCCCAATGAGCCCTCAGTTCCTCCAACTTTCAAGGTGTCATCCAATGTGGCGGTATAGAAATAGGTTTAGCCCTAGGGACTAAGTTGATGATGAAGTCAATCCCCCTCGGCGGTTGTAGTCTTGGTAGATCCTCTGAAAATACATCAGTGAACTCGCACATTACCAGCATATCTCGAAAACTAATCTCCGCTCTCCCTGAAGTACTCATGACACTTGCAAGAATCTTAGCTCACTACTAGTGGCTATCCTACCCCTAGTGATTGGAAGTAAAGTAGTTGTTCCCTGAAAACTGATCTCCGTACCATTTGACAACAAAATTGTAAGTGACGTGCCATATCAATCAATATAAGCATTATAAGCACTTAACCAGTCCATACCAAACAAAGCACCAAACTCGAGAAGCTCTAATACTTTCAAATTGAAGGGAAATCATGACCCTCTATCTCTACTGAACAGTCAAACACAAGTTGTGCTAAGGATCAAGGATCTACTAAGTATAGTGGGTCCCAGCCTAATGCATTTACCACGCGTCCAAAAATAAATGAAACAGTCAAACCAGAATAAACACGTTATGCATCAAAGTAGTGCAAATCAAAATCTTACCCTCAACGAGATTACGAGAAGCTCCCTAATCCGGCTCAACAACAACCTGAACTCTCAACCTCTCTTGATGACATTGACGTTGCGGCTGCTTGGCCCAGCTGTGGACACTAGCCCAAAAGATGACTTGTCGTACCACGATTGAAACATGTACGCTGCTCACTTGGTCTTAAGAAATCCCCTATGTCTGACCCGATCCATGTCCTTGTGCAGATCTCTAAGTGTGTGTCTATCGAGATCTTTGTGTTTGTGCCCATCCGGACCTCTACATATGTCCACTGCCTCTATCCATATCTATACTCTAAAAAGTTTGCGTCTATGGCCATTGTATGCATCGGGTAGCTGTTCATGGTCAACTAGCAAAACTCGGTGCAGGTATAGGTAGAACATGAATTGTCTGAGCAAGTCGTGGTGGTAATGCAATAGACCCAACACTTAGAGCTCTACTATCCTTGAAGCCCGGTTTATTCTTCTTCCTCCTCCTATCCATGTCAGATCGACAGTTTGAATGTGTCTCCGGTCTAGTAGGTTTAGCCTCCTTAGGATGTGTATGCAAATAACCCTACCTGGCTATGCTCCTCTCATAAACGTTCTGCAATGTATCTAGCTTAGTGGAGACATTGACACCTCCAATCTCAAAAAAACCCTCAGTCAAATAGCACCCCTGGTCGGTGTCTATATCTCCCATGCCTCCAGCATACTTAAGTGGCTGTAAATACCATCTCGTGAACTCCATGACGGGCTCTTCAACATACTATCGCAGGGTAGTGAACTCATTCCTTTTCTCCCACAACAAGGTAGAATGAAAGTACTTCAAGTTAAACTCTCTCAAAATCTGCACAATCCTTAAGTACTCTTTGGTAGCTACCATCATAGTTCACCAATCATCGGCCCCTCCCGGTAGCATCGATGAAGAAATAATAGCTCTCATGTGCTTCTAGGTAGTCATGACATTGTCCACTTTCTCGTGGCTTTCAAGAACATCTCTGCAGCCACCAAATCCGTACCACCGTAAAACTCCTTAAGGTTATACCATTTAAACTCCCATAATTGCCTAGCCACTATAGTAGCCTTAGTTCCTTTTTCTACTATGTAGCAGGCATTATTTTAGTATGTATAAGAGGTACAAGAGGTACTACCTCACTCTGTATTGGTTGTAAAACAATAGTCTTCGGTATAGCTACAATAGTAGTAGTAGTAGTATCCATAGAATTAGTTGCTATAATCGGTGTATTCATTTCCTAAATAGCAGACAAAGTAGTTGTAGATGGTGGTGATGGTTATGGTGCAACCTTAACTGATATCCTCAATATCCTCAGGATCTCCTCCAGACGCTTATCTTGGGATGCAACTCTCTTATCAAAAGGTTTGGAAATCCTCGACACTAACAACTCGAGCACCCGCAACCCCACTTTCATCACTGGTCTCGGTCTGATTCATTATCAAAATCTGCAATAGAAAGCAAATCCTCGAATCAGTGGATAACTACCAATATAGTATTGTACAACACATTAAATATAAAATATAGGATCAAGTTTTACTTTTCCCAACTCTCGTCACTTCCCAACTAAGATTCTAAATCATTATCATAGTGTTCCACTCTAGGTTCCAACTGTTTTCTAACTTTATTATTGATTTGTATCTTATGTTGGTTGTGGTACAATCAAGAGTCATATTCAATTCTTAACAAAATATGATAAGTTTATTATCTTGTGATCTATTACATATGTCTCTATATATAGAGATGCAATTGCACTCAAAAGGAAACATCTAAATAAGGTAGCATATGATTAAGGGAGTGCTTTGTTCACAACATAATTATAGGAGCGATTTGTTCATATTTCCTAATTGCACAATATTCCTTAATACTCCCCTTTAAACTCTGGTGGATCAACATCTCGAGTTTGCAAAATGATACACTACAATAAATAGATGAAATAATAATAACTGACAAGAACAAAAGTAATAACAATAATGACTCTAATAAGTGCAAGACGAAGTAGTGAGCACCACGAATAGGACCTATAATGACCCTCAAATTTAACTCGCGACACATGTTACATTTGAAGACTATGACCTGATTGTCGTGACTTGTCATACTGTCTAAGCTTCGAGAGTCGACAGTGAGGTATTTTTTACTTTTCTGTGATGTTTGTATTATTATTATACCCGAATGTGTATGTCGAATATCCCAATAGGTGATTTTATTTTGTTTATCATACGAATTTGTGAGTGAGGTTTCGTATAGGAAAAAAGTGTATTTTCAAATAACGGGATAAAATTTGGGTATTTTAAACACAAAAAAGGATAATTAGTATATTATTGGAAAATAATAAATTAAATAAATAATTAAATATGCAAATACGTTTTGAGTGTTAGAAGGGGCGAGAATGCACAATGTACGAGTCGCAGTGTTGAGCCGAGTGCTGGAATATCCATAAGTAAGATATTTGTTCTCAAAGGATAAGTGTTATGTGTCAACAAAATCAAGGGAATGGTTGGACAGCTCAAAGGTGAGGCATGGATGTGCCTTGAGATACACATTACACATTTGATGAAGTCTTGAGTATAAAAGGGTTTTTGACGGGGTTGACTTCAAGTTTCTCACAAACTCACAACACAAACAACACCATTGACACCCCACCAAGGAGACAGAAAAGTGGGAGATTGGGGAGGTGATCTTAGCGAATTTGGATAGAATTGAAGGCGAAGAATCGATCGAGCACTTCGGCAAAAGGGAGATCCCATATTTCCTTTCAATTTTGGGCATTTTGAATGTGGTATTTGGGGGTGTTTGTTCGAATCGAATTTGAGGTTTCTCCAAAGAATTTATGAAAGTGTTAGGGAGTGTGTAGTGATCATTTATGAATGTTAGTGTGGGTTTTAATGATCATTGAAGATGGTTGGAGTTTTTATGGATTTTTGGTATTTTGTTGATTTTTGGGAACATTGGTGAGATTATGGACTTAGATGTTTTAGCGGGGTTTGAATGGATTTTTGGTTAGTGTTGGAGGTCCTTACGATGATGGTGTAGGCTTGAAACATGGCGATGTGAGTCGAGGTGGTCAAAACCCCGAATCTTAAAACCTACAAAGGGCGCCGCAGGTGGAACCTTGGAGTGTAAACCTCCACGGGACGATCACGACGTAAAAAATAAAGAGGGTTTTAAGGAGACGCTTTAAATGACGTAGTGAGCCAATGTTCTTGGTGGCGCCATTCATGGCGTCCAATCTTGAGAGGCTAGATTTCCACGCTTTAATTGACGTCGTGGGAGCCTAAGCTTAGCGGTGTCACCTACGGCTTGTAGAACAGTGAAATCTTTTTTTTTTAAAGTATTTTCAAAACTTTTAGGAAACTTTGGGGATTAAAGTAGGGTCATGATTTGACTCTCTAATACACTCAAATTGGGTTTTAAATGAATATAAAGAATTTAGGGAATTAATTTGGATGAACTAGAGCAGTGCGAGGAATGGGGTTTTGCGTCAATTTGAGGTAAGTTAGTAAGTCAATTAAGGAAATGCGTGGTAATTCATTGTCTATTATTGTTGCCTCTATTGATATGAACTATTTGTTAGAATTTCATTCTTTATATTCCTTCGTTTAGTATCTACGGTTTATGTGTGTCGAGAAGGTACTCCTAAGATTTTTACTAGTTGGGCTAACGTGAACACTGCCTACGGGGGTGCAGCTACCCAACCTAACATGATTATTCCCTGAGTACTAGATTGTTGTGGATTGTTGTGATTTTAGAACACTTAATACATCTTTTGAATCAATAGGCACTCAAATAACGTTGTATATATTGTTAGTCTGTTTATCATGCCTTTTGTGTTATTTATCTGTCTTTAAATACCCGCATGATTCTTGGACTGCTTTTTAATTATTCATGAATTATTGTCTATATCGTTCTGGTGTTGCTTTCAATTTATCACGTGCTTACCGTCTAGTCTATGACATTGGGTAAAGATCGGGCAGAAACTAGCAAGGGAAAAGGACTCTTGATTGGTGACTTCCTTTGAGGACTCTTGGAGCGGTTCTTTTCTTCTCTCCATATATTTTTTAACTTTTTGTTACTTGTGATTATTTATATACTATTTTTTACTACAATGGGAATATTTTGGGATAGCGTGACTTAGGATATCATGTAATATCGTTTTGTTTACTATTGGTCACTAGATATACATGTTTATCTAGTTGTTTCACGGTTTCCAAACTTTAGGTTGTCCCCAACTTTATATTTATTGAGTTATTTAGCCTTGTTATAGTTTATTTCCACTTCAAGCTATCTTAATATGATATAACCTAATAACTGAACCCTTAAATTGTTCAATTAATGAAAAAAGAGAGAATTAAGGCTAACCAAACTTGCTTTGATTTCGCGAGTATGGACTCCAAGGTCCACGAAGGTCTAAGCTAGGTGAGGCCTAGTTTTATGGA
The DNA here is from genome assembly GCA_039657345.1 of Stephania japonica. NCBI lineage: Eukaryota > Viridiplantae > Streptophyta > Magnoliopsida > Ranunculales > Menispermaceae > Stephania > Stephania japonica. The sequence continues at coordinate 16,855,460 of CM077566.1, forward strand.
GAATTGGGGTCGTCGCATGACCATCCAACAAACAATGGCGACGATAAAGGGTTAACGAGAATCACATATACATATGTGCTGCGAAAATGTTAGGCTGCAAAGGAGTAGTTGGTTGGTCACTGGTTAGCCTCAAGGAATCATGCCCAAGAAAAGAACAAAAACTTGAATCCAAATGAATGGAAGACATTTAAATGGGATATGGTGGTGCCAAATATGAGAAACAATCGGCTACGAACTAACAACCATCTCAAAACTGGCCAGCCACAAGACATCACCACCATTAAAAGAAAATTTCGTATGAATGGAAGATATAAAAAATGTGATATGATGGCCCCAAATAGGAGAAACAGCCAGTCGTGGACAAACAACCGTCTAAAAACTAGCTAGCCACAAGGCATTACAACCAGTAAAAGAAAACTCTATATATTGCACATCTATTACATGTCTTCTAATCTATTACATGTCTCTATAGAGATGTTATTACATACAAAAGGAAACATCTAAATAAGGTAGCACATGATCAAGGGAGTGATTTGTGCATAATATAATTACAAGAGTGATTTGTGCATATTTGTTAATTGCACAATATTCCTTAATAAGTCAGGTGTTAAACCTTTCTCTTGGATACCAACTATGATGGCCTTAATTCTCCATAAAACTGAGCCTCGCCCAGCTTAAACCCACGTGGACACCTAAGTCAATCCTCATGAAGTTAATGCAGGCCTAGTCAGCTTCCAATAATCACATTTCCATTAATATTACATTTTTATTGTTGAGTTATTAACTTATGTCATTTTCAGATAGTTCACAGCGAAAATAATCTCTAACAAGGATAAATAACTCAGTAAATATAAAGTCAAGGCAACCTAAAGTGTGGAACCACGAAACAAATAAATAAAATGCATATCTGGTGACCAACAATGTACAAAAGGATAATACATGATATCCTATGTCATTCGATCCCAAAAGTTCCTAGTCTTATCAAAATCAATAATATACAATAATCAGAAGCAAAAGGCAGAACACACTGTGGTAAAAAGAAAGAAACTACTTCGAGTGTCCTCAAGAGGAAGTCACCAATTAAAGACTTTTTTCCCTTTCTAGTCTCTGCCGATCTGCACCCACCGTCGAAAACTAGACGGTGAGTACAATAAAGTAGAAAGTAATAACCAGAAGGATATAAACAATAATTCATGACTCATTAAAAATAGTCTAAATATCATGCGGTTATTTAAAATAGATAAATAAAGAGAAAATGCATGATAAACAGACTGGCAAGTACTTACAACAATATTTGAGTGCCTAGGAATCAAGGAAGGCCAACTAAGTGGTCTTAAATCTACAACAAACCATAACAATCCATAAAAATCCAGTACTCGGGGAAATCTCACGTTTGGTTGGGTAGCTGGACCCCTACAGGTAATGTTCACGTTTACCCAACTAGCTATAATCCTAGGAGTATCTTCTAGACAAACTTAGGTGGTAAACACTCAACCAAGGAATAAGAAATGGAATTCCAAAAGTATCTTATATCAATGGAAGCAAGAAAGAAATGGAAAATTAATTACTATGCATTTCCTTAATTGGTTTACTTACCTCAATCGACATGAAAACTATTTCTCTTGCACAGCTCCTAATACGTCCAAATTTTATTTCCTAAACTCCTAGTATTCATTTTGAATTAATTTGGTGGTATTAGAATCATATTATATCCTTATATTAATCGCTAAATTTTCCCTAAAGTCTTAAAAATATTTTAAAAAATACCGATTTTCATTGTTTGACACGCCGTAAGTGACGTGGCTGCATTAAGGCCCCCATGATGCCACATAAAACATGAAAGCAATAGTCCTGCTAGTTCATACACCTTGAGTGGCACTGCGAAGAGAAAATGCTCACGGCGTCACTTAAAATTTCCTAGGGGTCCCTTTATAGGTTTGGATGCCATGGTCGACGTTGTGGACATTTGTACTCCAAGGCGCCACTTGCGGTGCCTAATGTAGAATTCGAATTTCAGGGTTTTCAAAACTCCAGCTCGTGTCGTCGTGTTTCGAGCCAACCCCATCGTCATGGCGACCTCGAATACTAAGCAAAATCCAATCCAAACCACGTCGAACATATCCTAACAAATTTGTTCTTCAAATAAACTCAAAACCCTTCAAAATCACAAACCATTATGAAAAACCTCAACACTCTCACCAAATTTTCTCACATCCACTACAAAATCACAACCCAAAGCTTAGAAAATTCATTGTAAGAGTTGTGCTCAAAGACCTCAAAGACAACTCGACAAATTATGTCTGAAACTGCGAGAATGAGACAATGAAATGACCTCGATAATCATTGTAGCTCACTCCTACGCCTTTGAATTGTCATAAAATCTCCAATGAAATGCCTCCAAATCTCTAAATTTTTAATTCTGTGTTGTTTGTTGTGTTTTGCAAGTCAAGCACATAAAATCCCCCTGTATATAGTTCTTTTGCATCAAGTGTCACAAATCTCGAGATACATCCAATGGCTCACAAATGCGATGTCTAACAACTCTTTTGACTATGATTTGTGACTAATTGGTCACTTGATCTTATCATTTTGAGCACAAATATCTCCTTCCCAGGTATTTTGGTACCCGACCCAGTACTACGACTCGCACGTCACGTGTGAACGTCTGTACTAACGATTGGAACATATTCACATATTACTCATTTATTCCAATTATTATTTTCTAATAATTTAATAATTATTGATTTATGTGTTCAAAATACCTGAGATTTCACACTTTCTCCTAACGAAACCTCACTCACAAATCCGATGTGATAAATAAAATAAAATCATGCATTAGGACATTCGATATTCACATTTAGTTATAAATAATAATAAAAAATCATAGAAAAATAAATATACCTCGATGTCGACTCTGAAAGCTTAGACAGCACGACAAGTCATGGCGTTCTGGTCATAATCCTAAAACGTAATATATGGCACGAGTTAAATTTGAGGGTCATTATAAATGTATTAGTGTCTTCAATGTCTTGTTGATCATTTCATGCTGAAATCACATCATCCACATTATATGAGTAAGACAGTTAATTTATCATTTGGGGATTGAATGAATAATGAATAATCTAACTTTGACTACTTGAAATTCGCTTTCAAAAGAGAGGAAGATAGCTTGAAGAACCACTTTCGGGAAGGTTGCTTCAAACCATATAGTGATTTGTGGAGTTTGCATACTCAAGTCTCCCATTTTTGTCCAAAACCAGGCGGTAAACTTATATACTTATCTTTATCAAGCTCTCCATGTAAGAAAGTGTTGTTGACATCAAGTTGATGGAGATGTCAATCATTGTGGATACTACTGCAAGTAGAAGTCAAACTGTTACAAGTTTTGCAACTGGAGAAAATGTCTTATGGTAGTCTAATCAAACAACTTGGTTGTAACCCTTTGCTACTAATCTGGCTTTCTACCGTCCCGCATATACATCTGTATGAAACTTGACTTTGTACACCCATTTGAACCTAATTGGCTAATTCCCTATTTGCAAAGTCTGGAGAGACCATGTACCATTAGCTCCCAATGCATCAAGCTCTTGTTCCATAACAAGACGCTACTTAAGATCACATACATCCTGTTGAAAAGTTGTAGGTTCTTTTTCTGATAAAAGAGAAACAATTAATGTTTTGGAGATAATTGGTCATATGAAAGAAGTTTTGATAAAGGATGTGAGGTACATACTGCTTGAACCAAGACTGTATTAGATGTTGAGGCTGTCCTTGAAAAGAAGAGGAACATCAATAAAATATTCTTTGAAATGACTTGTAACTGATGTAATGCTAGTCAACCGTGATGACAAATTTGTATGATTTACAATAGATGAATTTTGTGGTTGATCTTAGACTGGCTGATCATTGACAGTCGGATGCTAACTGGTGGTTGGCTGAGAATCGAATCCAATGTTGGGCAAGGAATGTTATCAATAGTCAGCTGTTGACTGGTGACTTGCTCAACAGTGACTCCATGGCTATAATTCGAGCACTTTCTTCTTGTGTCAATGGTAGTGACTCAAAGTATTGGAAGGAGCATTTGAAATAATGTCATCATCATCATAATCTCAATTGGGAATATCTTGGGAAAATGTAGTTGGGGATGAAACAAATGATGTAAATGAAAAATTATTTTCGTGAAATATCACATCTCGAGAAATGAAAATCTTACCAGTTGATTGATATAAAACATTTTTAGCATTTGGATAGCCAAGAAAAATACATCGTGATGCCCTTGCATTAAATATTGCAAGATGGTGAAAGTGTATTGATTCAAAACACAAACAACCAAAAACTCGTAAGTGGTTGTTTGATGGTTGTTTGTGTAAAAGCATCTCAAATGGGTGATTTCCCTTGAAGAAGAGGTATGTGAGTTCGATTAATAAGGTAGGCAACAGTTAGAATGGTGTCCCCCTAAAATTTCTTAGGAAGGTTTGCTTGAAATAATAAAGATTTGGCTACATTGAATAGGTGACGATGCTTCCTCTCAGCCACTCCATTTTGTTGTTGAATATAAACAAAATTGATTTAGTGAATGATTCCCATATTTGGGTAGAACTTCTTCATTGTGAATGAGTTCATTATCACTTTTTATGATCTTGATCCCTAATGTGTACTGTGTTTCAACAAATTTTATGAATGCAGTGACGTATTTAGATGTATTTGATTTTTAATTAATCAACTAAATCCATGTACAATGACTATAGTCATCAACAATGGTAAAAAATATCGTGCCCCGGTGATGGATGGAACATGATAACCCTAAAATATCAACATGGATTAACTCAAATGGTATTGAGTAATAAGTACAATTTAAAGGAAATGTGGATCAAGTTTGTTTAGCTAATGGACAGATTGAGAATAAGAATTTTCACTGAAGTTGATAGATAAGTCCAAACCAGAAAGATAATGATGACTTTTACTGGATAGGTGACCGAGCCATTGATGCCAGATTTTTGACATGTAAGTGGTGGTTGAGGTGACTATATTACATCCCATTCTTTGTTGAGCATCAAGATAATAGAGTCCACTTCGTTCAATTCCAATCCCAATCATCTTTCTTGGATGTTGGTCTTGCAACATGCAATGGCTGAGTAATGGGAATTGAGGAGTTGACTAGTAGATATAAGGTTTAAATTGAATGTTGTAACACAACTCATTTTGCAAGGTAAAATCAACAAAATGAATATTTCCTATGTGTGTGGTAGCAGTAGTGCCTCCATTAGGTAGATGCACAGTGTTGTTGACTAGGAGAGACTTTGTGGCCTTTAGATTTGGAGAACAAACTATGTGATTTTTAGCTTATGTGTAAAATATCCAATGCACTTCATTTGTTGAAGTAGAGGCATAATGAATGTTACCTAGCTTATCAATCATGACTGATGTATCCTTTTCATGACTAATAGTATTAAACTTACTTTTGTTGAGTAATGTGATTAGTTTTTTATATTACTCTATTGTAAGTTTGAATGGTTCAAATAATGTTGATGCCCTTTTGTGAGTAGTCATTGAAGAGGAAGTCTTAGTCTCAAGCTTAGCCGAGTTTTGATAATCTCCCTTGTATGCCATTTGTGTAGTTTGAAGAAGATGAGCGGCTTTGCGCCTTGTAAAGAGGTTGAGCGACTTTGCACATAGAAGAAATGTTCAAGAGTGACTTCACTCTGATACCATGATAAAACATATTGAAAAGCTTTGTGTATTGATGATTTTACAATTGTAATGTATGTACATATATGTAGCCGACTACGTTGGTTGTCTTAGATCTACTTATGGAAACTAGTACAAAAGGAAACAAATATCTTTCTATTTACACAAGGATCGGGTCAATCAAGGAATGTAATATACATATATTATGCAAATGATTTACTGTCTATATTTGGAAAGACAGGCTTTGGCATACGGTTGATTGTCTATAGTTGTGACTGACTATGACTTCCTTAACATATTCGTAAAAAAAAAGATCTGATTAGATCTGAGATCAATAAATAGTTCCTTCCATATTGCAGCTATGAGATTTAATATTGGTACAAGTCGACTCTTTAACTCTACATCATTATTTATGATTGTTTGCGAATTTGCGTTTGTGGGTACTAGATCGATACTTTTAATTAGTATTTTCTTTTTTTTTTAAATAACTAATTTCCTTCTCCCATTGAAAGTTTTAGATTTTCTTTCCTAGGTGGAAGTTTGATTTTCTTCCTTTATTGGAAGCTTTATTTTTTGTGGTTTAGGGTTCGTTGGCAAGCGAATGGGCTGGTCATAAAATGATATGGCTTTCCATACATATGCTAGCAAAATGCCCAAATGTATGAAATCAACCTCTTGATAAGGTAGATATGGTTGTACTGAAATATGAATACAACTTTCTTATCAAAAAAAAAAATAGCAAAGGGGAGACTATTAATATGAAAATGTTAGAATGACAACACAAAGTCACAACACATTGCACAACAACTGATGTGTCATGTGGGGCCCACAAGTCTGTGCAATGTGTTGTGTTGAAATACAACGGAGTGTTGCTCCTGACATCAATGGGCCCCACGTGATACATCGGCTATTGTGCAATATGTTGTGACATTGAGCTGTCATTCTAGCATTTCTCCTATTAATATTAACAAATTACATATGCCCCTCTAAATGAATTCCTTTTTTAAATCAAATTAATGTTAACAAATTGAAACAAATTAAAGTCATACTTAGCTTTTTAGCACTAGCTGGTGTAGCATTTAATGAAATATATATTTTTTAAGAAATTTTATGAAGTATTTTGAACCCCAAAATTATCTTTAGATAGCAGTGACCCATGTTTTAAAAAGTCTTTTTAAGATTTGCCATGTGTCCTTCCACGGTCGATGCATATGAAAGCGGACTAGGTAGAAGAAAACAACTAATTAAAAAAACGACAAATGGACCATTTGTTTTCAATGCTCGCTTCATTGGACACTTATTGGTGGCGCACGAATTGAAGATACCGCCACATTCGCTGCGTCGGAGATCGACAAAACTACTATGCGACTTCCATTATCAAGATTTTTAATAATTTTGACTCTCCTTTTTGATTTTATATTTAATTGCATTCATATCTTCAAAATCATATATGTTGGAATATAATCACATATTGAAAATATAATAAGAGTTGGTATGATATAAAGTAGTATAGATTGAATCATAGCACAAGCCAATTGGTTTTGTGCAATAGAGAAATCTATGGATCCAGAGAGTGTTGGCTCACACGTGCACATAGTGGGTATACAAATGGGAGCCTATCTTTGCATAAAACCAATTGACTTATGCTAGGATCCAATCTACACCACTTTATACCACATTAACTCTTATTATATTTCTAGTATGGGATTATATTCCAACAATCTATATATTTGAACTCCCGTTGCTTTGTTCTTCTACTTCGCTTGTCATCCAACCTTGATCACAAGTTACTAAGTTGAAATAATCTTTCTTTCTTCTTAAAAATTCTAAAGGCTCTATAGACAAAATTGTCAATGGCAGGTACACTTTCAACGAGAGTGATCTTTTCAATGTCCATTATGATCATAATCGTGTTTGGGACAAGGTCATCTTGTGCACGAGTAGTTCATGATCAATTTGGCTCTGGTAGTAACCTAGTAACGCTCATGCATGACATGAGTTTTTTCCGTCGATTTGGCATTGAACTTACGAAACTGGAGTACCTTCGGAAGAGGACAATGGTGGATTCAGGCATGTTCAGGCTCTCACCTGGAGGTCCCGACCCTCAACATCACCAAACACCTCCGAATTCTCCGTAGACTTGTCTTGTATGTGATCTATAATATAGATAGGACTAGCATGCAAGAGCCTATGCATGTGATCAATGGTATCTATCGCTACCCACTCGATCGACAATGAAATGTGCTTTCCAAATTATATAATAAGTTGATCATCAGCATTTATAGCTGATGCGTGTTTAATTTTGATCAGTATATACTTCTATCTCTATCTGAAGCTATCAGTCTAGCTATCTCTCTCTCTAGACATAAACGATTAACAACTTAATTGCATTTCTCTTGCATCTATGTTTTATGGGTTGCATGTATCGTCGCCGCATGTGTGCTCATTTGTGTATGGGTATATTTTTTATTTATTTATTTTTATCAAGTGTACTCTCATGATTTGCGTTTTTTTTTTTTTTTTTTTTTTTTTTTTTGAACAAGGAAGAAGCAACTTTTCTTGGCCCTTATGAATTTTTGTCCAGAGACCTTGAAAAAATAGGTTTGTGTTTGACAATTGACAACTAGTTCAGGCTTAGTTGCACTTAAGGGACAGTGTTCGAGTATATAATCCCACATCGAAAATATAATAAGAGTTGGTGTGGTATATAAGTGGTATAGATTGAATCCTAACAAAAACCGATTGGTTTTGTGCAAGATAAGCTCCAACTCCATTTGTATACCCATATGTGCATGTGTGGCCCCACACTCTCCAGCTCCATGGATTTCTATATGGTATCAGAGCAGAACCATCTTTGGCTCGTATTTGATGACCTAGTTGGGTTTGCGGTGGAGCCAAGACCCATTTGTGAACCTAGAGCCTCTAAGAGTAGGGCTAGACATGTTTGCACGGACCTCTAAGATTATGTATGTGTTTGACAAGTGAAAACTAGTCTAGGCCCAGTTGCACTTGAGGGGGAGTGTTGGAATATATAATCTCACATTGGAAATATAATAAGAGTTGGTGTGGTATATAAGTGGTGTAGATTGAATCTTAGCAAAGGCCAAATAATTTTGTACAAGATGGGCTCCAAATAGTATACCACATACCAAACAATCAAGCCCATCCTTTGTGTATTACTAATTACCAAATGTTGTGTGCTAATTAATGTGGTAGGATAGTACTACCATAGAAACTAAGGCATCATTTGGTTCATTTTTGCAAACTTTACAGGGAAGTTATTTTGCACACGAGTTAACTCACATGGAGTTGGGCCGCTTTCTTTTCATTTTTCTTTTTTTCTTTTTTTCTCCCTAACCTTAAAATTCTTTTTCTTGATTCTCTTTTTCTAATTTTTGTTCTTGAACAACTGTTTATCCTCCTCTTCGGTGGTTCCAATTAAATCCTTTACACTTTGTTCATCTAATAAATTGCAGATATAGTCAGATTTGTGAAGATTGGTCCATCGATCTTTGTTATGGTGCTCTTCATCACAATGTTCCGTAGATTTGTGCGGCGCGCTAGATTGATCGTCTTGTCTTTAATTTTTCATTTTGTAGTTAGTTTTTCTTCCCCAGTTAGAAGTTTTTGATTTGTCTTCTCCTTATTGGTAAGTTTTAAGTTTTCTTCTCCTTGTCGGAAAGTTTTATTATTCGTTATGTGGCTCTAGTGGTGCTTATGTATCGTAATGAGTTCCACATTATAGATATAAATTTACGATTATCAAACTATTTCAATTCTACAATCACATTCACAACCAAATTAATGGTAATTCGTTTTAACAAATAGGATTAGCGAATCAATGTACTTGGTTTATTCCTGGTCTTTGTATTGAACCATGAATGGTTAATGAAATTTTAAATTTCTCTTAAAAAAAAACCTTACATAGAGTTTTTTTTTGAGAAAAAAAAACCTTACATAAAGTTAACACACATTAAAGTTCATATTTTCATATTTAGTTTAACATTGAAATTCATGGGAAGTTACAAAATTTAAAAGTAATAAATCACGTGAATTGACATAAAATGTTCTTCAAACAAGAGAGATGTCGGTAATAGTGATCTGATTAATGAGGAGTAATAGTTTCCCTAAGCCTGAGGGAGGTAACTCTCCTGGGGTAAATCAAACCAACCTACCCACCCCTCCCTCCCTCCCTCCCTCCCTCCAATCAAACAATTATTATTATTATTATTTTTGATAGCATCCGATCAAACAATTATTATTATTATTTTTTTCTTGATAGCATCCGATCAAACAATGATGAGAAAAATTTTTAGGATAATTTTATTAAGATCCTATTGTCAATAAGAACACTAATATATTTAGACCATGGCTTTTTGGACCCCACGTTTTGCTAAATGTACCCTTTACTTCTTGTTTCCCCACTTAAAAGCTTACATTCCCATCTTCAAAAAAAAAAAGAATACCATCACCTTACCCCCAACACCCCTCAATCCTCTCATTTTTCACGGTTTTAACCATTATATAGAAAAAAAAAATGAAGTATAATGAAGTAATCCGTGCGAATAGCAAAAAGTTAGGTCCAAATACCCTCAGCCTATATTTATTGCTTAACAAGGGTCATTAATACTAACAAAATTCAATACATAATGTAAGAAGTCAAGAAAAAAAAAATGCATAACCAGGTTTCCCTTTGACATGAAAACTTATTCTAGTTTTCATGAGAAGGGAACTTCTTTCTGTAGTATTGTAGAATTATATATATATGAGAAGGAAAGTTCTTTTAGTTGTATTGTTGAATCATACATATGGTGGCCGATTAGCTAGGGGACAAATAGTAGTGGATAAGCCTAAATTTTCCCCAAAAAGCAATGTCGCATGAAGATAGTAAAGAATCCATTGAGGATGAATAACGTGTTTGTCTACCAACAAAAGTTGTGAAATCAATACATTATCTATATAATCGTGTTTTTAAGAAAAGAAATCTATATAAGCGTATCTTGTGAATATACTGTTGGCTCTACCGAGCAGACAAAATTAACTTTTTGTTGTAGTGTATTGCTAGCTAAAAGAAAAGGTCTTGTTGCTAGGCAACTGAAGTGACAACTATTGGGTTATATAATTTGGTATCAGAGTCTTCCAAATTTCATCTTATCTATTTTGTACAAATGGGTTGGCCGTGGTGGATATCCCCGTCAGCACTTTCAAAAAATAATCCCCCGGTATCAAAACTAATTAATTAGAACAATACAATTGTTATTTTTTGAAAGAGAATGAGTTTATTGTATTAAGTTCTTGTGTACAAGTAGCCTATATATACACATAGGTATGTGATACAAATGGAATGTATAGCAAATGGAAACTACCTAATACACAAGCTGACCAATACATGAATTGCCTTAATATTCCATAGCACCCTCCCTCAAACTGAAGAAGGGTCATAGAAACCAACTTGAGTTTGCCAATCAAATCATGAAAACGTCCCTGAAGATAAGCTTTGGTAAATATATCTACCATTTGGTTAGCAGAGGAACGCTAGGGAGCTAAAGTGTCCCTCGAAGAAGATGTTGACGGACAAAATTACAATCAATCTCAATATGTTTCATGCGCTCATGGAAGACACCATTGTGTGCAATTTGAATTGCAACCATTGTCAAAGTGCAGGATAATAGCATATGAATGAGAAGTATCCATATCTTGAAGTAACCAACGAAGCCAAAGTAATTTAGAAGTAGCATCAGTAAAAGCACGATATTCAAATTCGGTGCTGGAACGAGATGTGATTGTTAGCTTTTTGCTTCACCAAGATATCAATGAAGTGCCCAAAAAAACAGTAACTAGTAGTGGATCAGTGATGACTCGGATCACTAGCTCCGTCTGCATCTGAATAGCCAGACAATTCTAATGGAGAGTGTGCAGAGAATTGGAGAGCATGAAACAGAGTGCCCTTCACATATCGAAGAATCCAAAAAACAACAGTAAAGTGAGCAGTACGGGGAGCCTTCATGAACTAACTAAGGATGTAAACAACATGACCAATATCTGGTCGACTTACAATAAGATAAATCAAACTACCCACAAGTTGGCAATATAGAGTAGGATCGGGAAGAAGTGTACCATCGATGGAGTCAGCTTGCCATTCGTATCCAATGGAGTAGATGCAACAAAAGTATCAATAATCACAAATCGAGAGATCAAGTCAAAATCATATTTGGCTCGTGAAAGATAATATACATCCGAAGTAGAAGTAACTTCAAAACCAAGAAATTAGCTCAATAGGCCCAAATCTTTCATCTAAAAATAACTTTTGAGATATTGTTGCAAGTCAGATATCCCAGCTGAGTCATCGCTAATGCTGATCATATCATCAACATAAAGTAGAAGAAGGACCATGCCTTTATTAGTTTGTCGAGTAAACAAGGCAGAGTCATGAGGACTTTACTCAAAGCCAATTGTTTAATAGTGGAACTAAATTTGGCAAACCAGGCACGGGGAGCTTGTATAAGCCCATGCAAAGCACGATGGAGGAGATAAACTTGTGTCACGAGAATGTGTATATCCATGAGGTGGACGCATATAGATTTCTTTCCGCAAAATTGCCATCAAGAAAGGCATTTTCACATCCATCTGAAAAAAGGCCAATGTTGTACAATAGTTAACAAGCAAACTACGAATAGAGGCTAAACACATCAGGAGCAAAAGTCTCTTCATAATGAATGCCATATTCCTATACATAACCTTTAGTAACCAAACTAGCTTTCTACCACTTAATAGAACCATCAAAACGAGTTTTATCTTATAAACCCATTTACAGCCTAATAAGAGTTCTCCCTGATGGAAGATCCACTAAGTCCCAAGTGATAGTCTTCTCTAAAGCACACAATTCTTCAGCCATTGCTTCTTGCCAATGATGGTCACTACTGCCTCCCAATATGAGGAAGGCTCACATAGGGAAGAAATAAGTAGAGAAATAGTGATAATCTATAAGATGAGGAGGAGGTTCTTTTACCCTTTCAGAACGACGAGGGGGAATAGGAACAAGAGCATCATAAGAGACATATTCTTAGACAATGGGCACAATCATTGAGCTCATCGAAAATGCCTGCATTAGAAGATGAAAAAAGCTCGACAAATGGATTAGTAAAGAATGGTTGAGCATAGGATAGGGAACTATCAAATTGGGATAGAGTAGGAAACATAGTGTGTTCCCAAAAGGTGACATGCTTGGAGACGCGTAATCTCCGAGAAAGCAAATCCCAACAGTGATAGCCTTTAGGTTCAAGTCCATACTCGAAGAAACAACATAGACGAGCACGTGGTTCAAGTTTGGTATGCTTAGGCGGGTTAAGAAGAACAAAACAGGATAACCAAAAACCTGAAAATTAGAGTAACCAGGTGTTATACCATACAATCGTTCAAAAGGAGAGAAATTATGAAGAACAGGTGTAGGGAGGCGATTAATGGTATAATCTCAATTCAAAGCTACTTCACCCCAAAAATTTTCAAGACAAAATGCAGAAAGAAGTTGGGCACAAACAAAATCTAGGATATGCCGATGCTTTCGTTCAGCTTAACCATTTGTTGAGAGGTATACAGGTAGGAACGTTGGACAACACGACCTTGTTGTTTAAGAAACTGAGGAAGAATGGAATCATGGTATTCCAAAGCATTATCAGTATGAAGAATTTTGATGGGACATGAGAATTGAGATTTTATCATGTTAGCGAAATCAATATCTTCGTCATATTTCAGATATATTCTTCTAAAAATATATCGAAGTAAATCTTGAATAATCATTAATGAATAACAAAATATCGACTACCATTCACAATTGAAGTGGGTGTAGGACCCCAAACATCAGAATGAATCAATCCAAACAGAGTATTATTCATAAAATCACTAAGACTGAAAGAAGTGGCAGGTTGTTTTGCTAACTGACAATGCATACAATTAAAAGACTCGAATTTAGAAACACCTAATAATCCACTAGAAACAAAAGTATGAAGTTTACTAGCAGAGGCATGACCAAGTCGAAGATGCCATTGATAGACTAAATGAGTAGAAACTATAGAAAATCTTTTGAGCAATGGGCATATAAAGCAATGTGAGCTCAAATAATTGCCCCACTTTGCTCCCCATTTCAAGAATCTAACCTGTCTAAATACCCTAAACCTGAAAACAAGTGGGAGAAAAACAAACAGTTAAGCCTTGGTCACAAAATTGACCACTAAAAACTAAATTTAAAGCAAGATCGGGACGCGATTAGTGTCTAGAAAATACAAATGAGAAGTAGATATAGTTCCTGAATGGGTAATAGACATAGAACTCCCGTTTACAATTTGAATAGAAGAAATTTAATGTGCATGACTACTATAAGAAAGAAGAGATAAGTGAGAGGTCATGTGATTACAACACCCATAACAAGAAAACAAGAGTTACGTGAGGTGATTGATAGGGCAGTGGTTTGGGGAGATAACACTTGTTCGATGATTGCTTCATAATCACTTACAGAAAGGAACGAGGTGCAATAACAACGGAAGAGCTGGTTTTATATGTAGACTTGAATGATCTTTTGGGACAAGGTGGTCGGGTTGGGAGTTCGACAAAATATGGTCACGTTCATGACAATATCAACACTCAATTGTAGGATAAGTAGTGAATGAATGACTTGTACTTTTACAAGTCTTACAAAATAGTTATGTAGATTTTGAACGTGATGGTATAAGGGCAAGAGCAACTTTCGAGGAAGTGGACAATTTGACTAACCCAAGCCAAGTTTCTTCAAACAAGATCTATTGCACAACTGCATCAAGAGAAGGCAACTTATCATGATGTAATAGGGCCGCGTTAAAGATTCATATTAAGGGCCGACGAAAAGCCATGAAAACCTGAATGAGATCGAGGTGATCTTATCTAATCTTAGCCTGTTACAACTGGTTCTAAATCGGCTAAATGAATGCTAAAAAATCATTGATGGACTGACCGGGTTCATGTCTCAAACCATTAAGAATAGCGAACAACTAATAATACTATGCAAAACTAGAAAATTTGTATCGAACAGTAAAAAAAATTCCAAATTTCTTTCACCATCTCAAAATTTACAAATTGAGTATAAATAGAGGGACTCGGGGTGTTATAGAGCCAAGTGATGATCTGATGATTTTTACATTCCCAATCTTCAAGGCGATCACGAAATTTTACATCAAATTTTGTGTCATCTTTTTCTAGTTTACAATTGTCTCTCGAAGCTATTCGCCAAAGTTTTCAACCAATCAGAAAACTGATTGTATGTATAGGCTACTTGTACACAACAAATAAATACAATAAACTGATTCTCTTTTAGAAAATAATTTTTTTTTGAAAGAGAATCAATTTATTGTATTCAGTTCTTATATACAAGTAGCCTATATATACACATCGGTATGGGGTACAAAAGGAAAGTATTACAAATGGAAACTACTTAATACACGAGTTGACTAATACATGAGTTGCCTAACTATTCTGTAATATAAATGAAAACTACTTATTACACGAGTTGACTAATACATGACTTGCCTAACTATTTCGTAATATAAATGGAAACTACTTAATACATGAGTTGACTAATATATGAATTACCTAAATATTCTGTAACAACATGCATGATTAAAGAGTTGTTGTTGCGATGTCGAAGTGCACAATAATTCTCGTATATTTCTATTATTTGTAGTTGTTGTTAGTGTGATATTGTCACCACAAAGATTTGGCAAACTCATCGAAACAAATGTTTTATTTATTTTTTTTTATTTTAATTTAATTAAAAGGGAATTAAACTTCTACTAAATCTAAACTAATACAATTAACTAAGCTAATCAAATTAATTAAACTAATGCAAACAAACTCTAAATAAAACACAATTAACAAAATGCAAATCAATATATAAAAAATATCTAACCAAACACTCTTAAACAAAGAAATTTAATCAAATCGGCTCTGAACATTCACATTTATTAATTATTATTATCCCACATTATTGCATATTAGTTATGGTAGAATCATGGAATCACTAGTTCATTAAACCCAATATCATTTATAGGTTGATAGCCTTTAGCTAGCCACCGGCTTTTCTTTTATCAATGGAAAAGTTATATTCTTACCCATGCCACTCTAATAATTGAATAACACGCAATTAATATAAGAGTACATGATAGCATTAAAACTTTGTGAAAAATTATGCTTAATCGAAGCCAATATTAACCGAAGATGAATAATAAGCAACTTAGAACACATATACTTAAGACATCCACTCGGAAGCCTTGTAGATTAATCTTGGTTGCTACTTCTATAATTATTTTCAATAACTATAGACATAGAGATAGAATCTTCATATTACAATGCATATTCGTGACTACGCATGCAACACAAATCATCATTAGTTGTAATATGCAAAAACAACGTATTAAAATTGTCATTGGCGTATATGAGTAGAACTAAAACATTTAGTACAATATTAAATAACTATAACAATCATGCAATCCTGCTTAACTCATGTTCATAACATAGTTTAGATTAACGAACAACTTACTCATAATGGAAATAAACATCACAATTAAATAAAAAAAGACATTAATATAAATACCTATATTAAAATAAGTGTGGAATCTCCAAAGAACTTTAAAAGTAATGAAAATTGAAATTGACTATTGAAAGTAAACTTGTAATGTCCCAATAATTATTTATCGAATTTATTCAATAATTTCGGATTAGGATGCCAACTCAGATCCACATGAACGTCGTGGATAGGAGTAGGGCACCTCTGAGTAGGCCAAATAGTTATTGTTGTGTGTTGGTTGCCATATTCTGGTGGTTAAACTGTTTAATTACAATATTTCAACGCATTTGTATACTAGATTGTCGTATATCAGGTGAGATCGTGCAACAAATTTATCACGTCGAAAAGCGTGTCAACACAGGTATTTGGTAGGTGAAATACACATACACTATTATAGCACTACATAATAAATAATATTTATCAAGTAATGTGATGTTACTTGTAAAGTAATATAAAACCATAGCCTAAGTCAAACAAATTGAGAAAGCAAGTAGGGCGCACCTCAAGATGCGTGTCGAGGTGCGGGGCACCGTGTGCTAGGTAGTTAGGGACTAGGGTGGCCTTGTGTTAATAATAATAAAGAAAACCATAAGCTAAGTATAAAATAATTCTAAGTGACAACGTGATCAAATTTAGTCGAGCAAAAGCGCGTCTCGAGATGCGTTTGGGCCCGCGACTGATGCTTAGTTGAAGAGCCGGGACTTAGTTGTAGTTGTAGAGACTTAAATTGGATAGCAAAACGAAAAATTTTGAATTGCGTCGCTATGTGAGGATTTTCAGACATGGGTCAACTCAGGTCCACGGGGACGTCACAAACAAGTTATCATATGCTTGGTTGGGCAAAAAATGTTATTTTTGACTGGTTGTCTGAGTAATTGCGAGGATAATGATTATTTCATGACTTATTAGATCGAATGTGTAAATTGTTTTGATAGATCGAGCGACATAGTGAGATAGGTATTCGCCCCGAAAAGCTTGTCGACTTGGGAGCCGTACGGGCAAATTACGGACACACTAGGCTAAGGTATGGGTTTACATAGATACATACAACTAAATGTGAAAAATAATTGACATAGAAGCGTGACGTAGGCCAGAAGTTTCGTTAAAATTGAGTGCGATAGTTCGAGATGTCGGGTGTTGGATATTAGAACACCCGAGGAATAAATGATTGGGGTGTTAAAAGGATTAGACCAAGAGACCAAGTCACCATTTGTGTCTCCAACGGAGGACCTATTGACCACATCAAGGCAACAAGATGGGCCTTAAGATCACCACAACACATAAGATCAGATTGGGACTATAAATAGTTGATTTTTCTCATTATCATCACGTTTTCTCTCTCCTCTAATAAGAAAATCCAAAAATTGAGAAGTGGTGGAGGATTTGCTGGACTTGTGGAAGTTATTTGGAGGATCCATTGGAGAGGAATCGAAGATGCAACTTTTGGCTATATTTTCTTAGGTTTTGATGCAACTTTTGAGGAGTGAGTAAAGCACAATGGATTTTAGGAGTGCTGCTATGGTTTGGAAGTTTGTTTTGAGCATTTTTTTATATCGTATGTTGGTGGTTTTAATGGTTTTGGAGTTTGTATCGACGTTTCGATGGGAATCGCCGAGTTTATTGATTGGCTGAGATTTATCGAGGATTGATGGTACCTTATGGTTGGTTTGGAGAACCATAGGAGGTTGAAATGGGTTTAGACCATGGCGATGATCCAAGGTGCCGAAAAACCCCAGTTAGTTCGTTTATGGTAGGGACGCTGCCAAAAACGTCATAGGGAGTAAAACCACTCAGCGTCTCTCACGACGTGCAGGTCATTAAGCTGTTGAACTACATGTTTTAAGTGACATCACACCTCATTCCTTCTTGGTGGAGTCACCCACGACATCATGGGCAGTATCCCACTGCCCTGGGCACTATGAGGCACGCCGTGAGCATTTGTACACGACGACACCACCCAAGGCTCCCTATACAATAAAATTTGAAAAATAAAAATAAAATAAAGATAAATAATAAATGTTTGGATTTTTGAGTTTTGAGGGTTTTACACAATTAGTCCGAACATCAGGGACCAAGTATACCATAATTAGGTATCGGGTACGCATTCTAAGGCAAGAAGAGGATTGGATTGAGGTTATTTTTTAGAATTTGAAGTGCAGTTTGAGGTGCGTACGCACCTTCAAAAACGCTCTTGAGTATTTATTTATTTGTTTCCATTGATCCAGATATTATTGTTAATCATTTTTATACTCATTCCATGAGCTTACTTATGTTGCACAGTTGGTTTCCATTTATGCACACGTTTTATTTACAGTTGCTTATTTACTACGCATGTTTATTTAACATTATTATTGGCTTTCATTATTATAAATGTTGGGTGGTTTTCTTCTCGCTTTATTCACTAGACTCGTCAATTGCCTTTTGTGATGGCTTAAGTGCAGATCCTAGAAAGGTAGGCGCAGGGAAACACTAGCTAACTATTTGTGATTTCCCACCATCTAGGACTTACTCATAAGTTATATTTTGGTTATTCTGATATCATTTTAGGGTTATTAGGGGACATTCTGAGACACTTATACATATATGTAATTAATCTAGGTTAACTTATATACACTATACTATTCCAGGTTTTTCACATAAGACTGATGCTCTAAATTATGAGGAAATGAAATATTAAGTTATCATGTTAAAGTCTTCTACTGAATTATTAATTATAAATGAATGATAAAACTCTAATAAATGAGGAAGAAAATGGCCAGTTGTGCGTGGGACACAACATGGCAGTGATATGGCAAAGTTATGGACCCGCAGAGCCTCACATGGCGGGCCTCAGGGTTTGGGGTCGTCGCAGGCAAACAATTATACTTTTTCGACTTCAGTGGGAATCACACAATGATTTCTCGAGGTTTTACCTTTTTGGCAAGTGATGTCTTTACCATCTCACCTGAGAAGCTTTGACAAATTGGGTAGCCAATTATTCAATCTATGCTAATACAATAATTTAAAATGATATAAATCATAAGACAATGAATTATTGGAAACCTAAGTCAAATGTTTTTATGCCATAGAGTGACAAGCAAGAGTAGGGAATGGTTTAGCTGATTTAATAGAGGCCTTATGTAACAGCCTAATGCCTTTATTAATATGGGTTTGCAGACGTGGATGCCAACCCAGACTACTATCGCACGTCTCGGCACAGAACCAGGTGTCAGAACGTCCGATTGCAACATTTTGTGTTGAGAAAGGATGAGAACTTTGGCAAGTCACCCATATAACTCACCAAAAGTTGGACTTGTTGACTCAATCTTGCTTAAAAGATGGAACTAGGGATGTTCCAAACATTAGATCCAAGTTGGAACCAAAAAAATGAGTGTTGGATAAATCCTACCACCTTTTCTCTCTCCTAGAAACAACAAATCAGAAAATATGAGTTATTGAGTAAGGGTTTGTAGCACTTTAGTTGATCATTTGAGGAGCTTGGGTGTAGGGAATCGACAAACAAAGGTCGGATTTGTGATTCCCTTATCTTTCTCTATCTTTTGATGTTAATTTTGTTGGTGCTGGTTTAGATATGAGATTTGGTGATGATCTAACTAGTATTTGGTTGATATTTGGTGATATATGAAGTTGTGGTTATGTTATTGTTGTTGTTTCAAAGTTTGTTCACGTTTGGTTTAGTTTTGGTTCTCGCGAACTTGGTTTAAATTTGAATTTTAATCGATATATATGATGTATTAATTAATCCTTTGGCTTTGTTGGAGTATTGTTTGTTCCACCATGAGGCAAGGATGGGTCAACGACGTTGGGGAAGGCCTTGTTTGCATGGGAGAGTAGAATTTCCAAAATGGGAATTTGTTATTCCAGTACGGGATTGTGCTCCTCTCAAAGAGGAACGTGCTCCACATTCTGGGCAACTCTCCTGTGAATAATAGGTTTGACTCCCCATATTATG
The DNA here is from genome assembly GCA_039657345.1 of Stephania japonica. Lineage (NCBI taxonomy): Eukaryota > Viridiplantae > Streptophyta > Magnoliopsida > Ranunculales > Menispermaceae > Stephania > Stephania japonica. Next base: position 16,875,691 of record CM077566.1, read on the forward strand.
AAGCGCGGTCCACTCTTGTTGCTAGGAACAATTAAGGAAGTTTTAGAATAATTGAATCTAATGCCTAATTAAATAATATACATAATACCTAATTCGATGGTAAATGATGTTAGGTAACTTGGGGCAATAAAATGATAACCGGTATATAGCAAAAGACGACCGAGGATCGTTTCGGGACACGAAGTGCGGTTTGAGTTGTGTAGTATTCGAATTGAAATTTCTTGATTATTTATGTACTTTTTATTTGATTTCTTTTCAATTGTTCAATTATTCCTTTCCTGTTGTGGTAATATAGATGTCTGGTAGGGTGTTCCCTTGTCGTGCTATGTTCTAGGTGTGTATGTCTTTCTAGACCATGACACGTGTTAGTGCACCATTGGTACCACACTGGCCACCGTGTAGTCCCGGAGACTAGTCATGTTATAGTGATACTCACTAGCATTGCTCCATGGAAAGTCTGAAGTATGGTGCTAGACTGACTTAGGTTTGGACACACACTTTAAGCTTATCTATTATTTCTTCATGCGATGAGCATAGTTACCTGTTTATTTTCCCGCATGTATATTTAATTGCTTTTATAAATCCATGCCTTTATTTATGTAATTGCTTATTGAATTTCCTTAGGGAATACTCACTCTGGACTTGTCATGTGCTTTTGTTGTGATGGCTGAGTGTACACCCTAGTACGAGTCATGGCAAGAGAAAGCTCACTGACTACTTGTGATTTTTAGACTTAAGGCTAGACTTCTACTCTTGTTTATTTTTTGTTATCATTTTCAATTGGGTATGAGACTATGTGAGACACCTTTGGCATGTATATTGGCATATTTTGATGCTTTAGATTTTGATATCTATATGATGTCTTGTTTATGGGTTTTCCACATTAGGCAAATGCTCTCATAACATGGTATAGGCTTATATTTGATTAACCATGTCTATAAGTCTTCCGTTAATGCTAGATGGTTTAATAGATGATTTGACTCAAATGAAGAAAATGAACTATAATTGATATATAATTTGAGTTCTTAAATAATCTTAGTGCGAGAGTTGCGCATGGGACACATATAGCAGCTACGTGGCCGATTGTATGTCTGCGTTTGTACTAGTGGCGGGCCTCTAGAGGTCATCACATTTTTGGTATCATAGCCCAGGTTTATGGGACCTTTTGCTTGTACTGGAGGTTAAATAAGAGCATAAACTTGATAAATAAACCTTATATGTGCAAACCCAAAGTGCTTACCTAGAACCCTACATGGGAAGTGATTGAGAGGCGGTAGTGATTAAGGTTATATACGTGTTATAATTTTTTATTGTATGTTACATATGACACGTGTATATATATATATACTTAGGTTGATGCGACTCACGTTCTTCAATGTAGATTACTGATGGACGAGCAACCTCCTGTTACTACTTAGCCCAAGATCGGGGATATTAACGATCCATTCAGGGATATGTTGCGTGACGGCCCTAGTTCCACAACCCTAAAATTGGGCTCCGTTCGACCTAAACTTACGTAGACCCTCGTCAACCCTCGTCAAGTCAATACAAGCCTACTCAACCTTACTTTACCTTTTACCATTCATTTAACAATTTAAGATGATATTATTGATATTAGGGAATTATTCAAAGATAAGCGGAAGCATTTAAAATCTCTAAATAAATAACAACCTCAAGACATAAGTTAGGATAACCTAGAATGTAGAAACCCTGCATATGTGTACCATTATCATATGTCATGTTAAAGGAGAGAACTTCATAGTATAAAAGCCATGATCTTTCATGACCCAATTCCCCATGTTTCAAAACATGTATATATAATAATACAAAATATCAAATCTACATCTAGACCAAAGGGCGAACAACTCCAATATCCTCAAAGCAAATTACCAAGCTGAGGAACTTTTCCCTTGCTCGACTGTGGATCTGCACTCAGTCAAAAACAAGAATGATGAGTCTCAAGTAAGTAACGCCAAGTAGGATGTGTACAGTATTTCGAAAGTAAATAAAAGTCTATATTCATGCTGATAGAAAGAAAAGTACAAGGAATGCATGAATAAATAAAAATTGAAAATAAATTTGAATCAATCGAAAATCAGTGTCCAGGAAAACAATAGAAAATGCTCAAGTAGTCCCGAAAAGTGAAAAAGTAGTTTGAGTCGAGGATCGGAGAACAATTATCAGACTCGGAGTTTAGGATGTGGTACACTCACACCATCCTAAAGTGTACGCGAATTCAGAGTCCCCAACAATCTAGCGAAAAACTCTCATCCCGTATAGAACCACAAACAATATTGTGCATCCCAAGTCCTTGATTCTGGCATATTACATAAGATGACCAAACCTCTCAAGGATCACGTTGATTAACTTGACCTTGGACTACTCAACAAAATATAGTTCTGAAACAGGATAGAGCAATAACAATAAGAAATTACTGTAAATTTCCCCACTAGGTTTACTTACTTGTGTCAAACGCTATTACGCACTTACAAGCCCATAACTCATACCAACGAATCCTAACGTGTGCCTATTTCTGTCCTACAATCCCTATTGACCAATTAATTACCAAAATTTGTTATTTATTCCTCAATTATTCCATTTTATATAATTTTATTTATTTACTTAATTTGGTCAGTTACTCGAGTATTAGTCCTTATTGAAACCCATTTAGGTACTCGAGAGATCCCTGAAGTTTTCAAAAAGAAATGAAAAATTGATATGACGAACAGTGCCACGCCATTAGTGGCATCATGGCCCAAATGACCAGCGACGTCACCTAAAGCGTGAAACTACTATCGTCACTGGTTCAGATGCCATAATCGACATCGTGGGTGAAATGTCTCATGGCGACCCTCGTTGTGCCAGATCTTGAAATTATCCCGGGGTTTTTCTACACCCGCCTTACTTTGCTACTTCCTGAGCTTATCCCCAACTCATAGGGTTGCTCAAATATATCAATCAAAAAAGTTGTCTATAACCCCAGTATGAAAATTTAACTCAAAAATCATGATAATTCTCAAAAATTACAAAACCAATCCAAACACCAAAAACAACCACATTTACACCGATCCAAGAATGCATATAAACCATCAAAACACTCAGGGAATGAACTTTCCAATTTGACATCCAAAAATACCACGACGAAAACCTTCAAAAGACCCATCAAAATGACGCACACCACGCAAGGAGTAGAGATGTTACCTTGGTTTTCGCATTTGGTATCTCATTGTCTTCGTTTCGAGCTTGAACCCCGTTAAGAAATTTCTCTGAACTTCGATCGTTCAGTTAGTGTGACGGCCCCAATTTTGAGGTCGCCCCATGGCCAGCACCATGGCCAGCAATTCCTCTACCCATGCAATGGAAGCACCTGCCACATCACTGCGCCGACAAGCCGCATTGCAACCTCGATTTTCATGCTATCTAAATTAGCCATTTTTTATATATGATTTTAGTTTATTATTTATGTTGCAAGTAGATAACCAGTATTAAATAAATGCAGAAGTCTTACTATAGTAAAAAGAGCATATTAAGTTAAACTTGTTCAACCTATAGTAGAAAATCCGGTAGTACAGTGCATATAGGCAATCAAACTGTAACAGTAGATATAAACACAAGTACAGATGTGAAACAGTTTCTTAAAACCCCAAAAGATAATACAAAATATCAAAAGTACCAAATACCAACAAACGTACTAGCAGGCCTTGGCTCGGTATGTCAGATGTAATAACGAAGAATCCTTTTACCCTTGCTGGTACTAGGATCTGCACTTAAGCCATCACAAAAACTAGATGATGAGCCCAGTAAGTAAAAACTCAAGGAAAACCACCGTGCATCATAATTAAAGAAATAAATAACAGAGACAATAAATAATGTTAAATAAACATGCGGAAAGAAGAAAATATGCGGGCAACTGCTCAAAGCTCATTGCATGAATATAAACACACAGATATACAAATAGGTGAACATAATTGACTAAATTGTGTACTTTGGACAAAGAGCCCTAGCCGTGGCCTACATCATTGCCCTATGACTGTGTCCTAGCGGCATTAACCCCACTAACGTACATCGAACACGTGAACCGACATTCTACTCGGGATATCATCTACTGAAGCTGAGAACATGCGCTACACACTTAGCGAGCGACCACAACAACACTTAGATACATATACGGGAATAACTCAACCGTCCCAATAAGAATGGCCTTACCGATTATCAAAGATTAATAGCTCAAATGAATAAGAATAAGTAAATGTAGTAGTGGTGTTCAGTTAGATTTTATGTACCTCAAACCGCGTTCAATAACCCTAAAAACACCCCCGATTTGACCCCCGACTAGTCCCCGACTCCAAATACTGTCCCGTGACTCCTGAGATCGATTACTTGTGTTTAATGCTTAATTAAGTGTGGTTATTGTAAATAAGGCTCTGTTAAACATAGAAATTTCTGAGTTCTAGTCCCCAGCGCATTGGTTGATTCTTCATGCACTATTCATGCATAAAGATCTTCATTTTCCCCAACGTGCACAACGCGCTCCTGTTCATCACCCAGTACGTTGGGTACGACCCTGCCTAGAATTCCAGCAATGAATTTCGGGTTTTCTGGGTTTCCATTACACCCAAACGTGATCAACATCATTCATATACTCCAATCGCACCAAATCCACCCTTTAAACATCGATTAAAACATGATAAAACCAAAAACCAGAGGATTAAACATGCATGTCCATAAATTCAAACTTCATCCAAATAATCCCAATTTAATCATAAATCTAGCCCAAATCAATATAATTCATTAAAACAACCCTTATAAACAACAAATCTAGCAAAAACAGTGGTGAATTTGTTAAGAAATCTGGTAGAACTTCAAAACCCAACAAACCATATTTTCATGAAATTTCAAGATTGAGGTGAGTAGATTACCTTAGATTTCACTGTTGGATACCTAATTTCACTCTCCAACCCATGAATTTGCTCCACCGGCATAGGTTTTCAATCTCAGGCCTTAGAATTGTTGAGTAAGTTTGATAGCTTTGCATGCAGAGCACTTATCAGATGGTATTTATAGTTATTGTTCTAATCTGCCGTGAACACGCATCTCGAGGCTTACCTAATGGTGCCTAATCACCCTATGTCACTCAGAGTCTGGACACCCTATCATGGCAGTGCTGTCCTAATCTCACTCTAGTGTGCATCTTGAGAATAATCTTATGATTGTTGATTTATCTGATTACAACTATAGGACTTTGTATATTTCAATTGATTTAATTATATAACTGAGCTAACCCATCAATTAAATTCCATAAAATGGTAAATATGGTCACACTAACTTCTCGACTACCCGGCTCTTCGTGCCCTGCATCTGGCGTGCACCCCAAAGCGGTCCCACATTCAGTGTAGCTAATTGATCTACTTAGCCTAAGGTTATATTTAGATCCCATATAGTCAAATTCCACAACCATAATCACATTGTTGTTTGATTTAGCTATTTCCATAATGCCAGGCCTAGCAACTATAGAACCCTCGTGTTGACGCATTTTACAAGACGGAATCCTGACACTCAATCTCGCCCAACGTAGATAATATAAATGCACACCTATGATGGAATACATAATAGATACAGAATGATAATGCATCCTAGAAAATGAAATACAACAAACACAACCAGTACCCTAGGTCGATATTATGCCTAGCCTATCCGCAGCGTCCACGTGTCATCCGAGCTGGCTTCCTAATCTGAAATATAATTAAATAACGATGTTAATAACTAACGGGTCGTTTCAATTCTCCCCAACTAAAAGAAATTTCATCCTGAAATTTGGCTTAGACTAAGACATGCTGCGGAATAACTGGGGATAACGCGCTCGCATGGTCGACTCCAACTCCCAGGTAAGTCCTTCCGTACCATGATGCTGCCACCGTACGAGTACCTTAGATATCTCCCTGTTCTGAAAGTTTGGATCTTACGACCTAACACCGCCAACGACTGCTGCTTATAAGTCGTGTCAGGCTGGATATCAACCTATCTCACGTCAACCAAGGGTCGTGGACCGGTCTTAGCCAATCTCAACATCAAATGTGAAAGGTAGGATGAATCCTTGCTAACTCCGCCAGTAAGTCTAACCTGGACGGTACACTGCCAACTCTCTTAGCGACTCGGTACGATAAAATAAATCTCGACGCTAGTTTCCCCTTAATCCCTAACCTCTTTTGGCACTTCCAAGGAGAAACCTTCAGATAAACCATATCACTAACATCATAGCTCAGGCTCTCGTGGTATTTATCTGCGTACTTGTTTTGCACTGTCCTGTGCTGCTCATAGTCTTTAATGAATCTGTCAAATCTTCTCTGCGTGATCAACAACTATCTCCAGCCCCACGGTAACTGTATCCTCTACTTTACCTAACACGCTGATGACCTGTAGGGCCTCCCATATAGTGCCTCAAATGGAGGCATCCCGATACTAGTCTGATTGTTGTTGTTGTAGGAAAACTCACATTGTGGTAAGTAATCCTCTCACGAACCTCCAAACTGTAGAATGAAAGCCCTGAGCATATCCTCTAAAATCCGTATCCGTCTCTCTTATTTGCCATTAGTCTGAGGATGATAAGCCGTGCTGAACTGCAACCTAGTGCCAAACTGCTTCTATATCACCCCCCAGAACCTCGAAGTCAACCTGGGATCCTTGTGTGATACTATGGAGATCGGCACCACATGTAGTTTGATAATCTCTTGCTTGAACAATTTGTTCAACAGAGGATACGTGTATTGCATCGAAACAGTTTGAAGTGCGTAATTTCCTTAGTCTATCTATCACCACTCAAATAGCATCATGTCGCCTCGACGTCTGCAGTAATCCACTGAAAAAACCATGGTAAGGTGTCCCACTTTCACTGAGGAATGGGTAACGGCTGCAGTAATCCACTTGGTCGCCTGTGCTTCGCCTTCACCTGTTGACATATATGACATCTCTGAACATAATCTCCCACATCAGCCTTCATCCCAGGCTGCCTAAATAATCTTTGCAAGTCGTGGTACATCTTGATTTTGCGCGGATAAATCGTATTGCACGACCGGTGAGCATCGTCTAATATGCTATCTTTGATCTCTGGCACTATAGGTACCCAAAGTCGACCTCTATGCCGCAAACATCGGTCTGACGTCTTTGTCTAGTTGGTACACTCGGGATCCCGTGTCAATCCACTGAATCGTTCATAAAGCGCATCAGCCGTCTGACACTACGATACTCGCTCTAATGACACCGTCGATACTCTCATCTGACCACAAATTTGTAAATCTCTTGTAGCCGAAATGTCTGACATGCTTATAAATGATGTTGCCTCCAACAGACCCATATGTCTAACAACGACCTAATTGTTAACTTCGCATCTGCTCCATGTATCTGCTACCACATTGGCCTTACCAGGATGATACTCAATAGTGAAGTCATAGTCCTTCAGCAACTCTAACCATTTTCTATGCCGCATATACAGATCATGCTGCGTGAAGATGTAGCGTAGGCTCTAGTGATCTGTGTAAAGAACAAACTTCTCTCCGTAGAGGTAGTGACTCCAAGCCTTCAGCGCAAATACAACTGCCGCAAACTCCAAATTGTGCACTGGGAAGTTACACTCATGTGGTCTCAACCACTTAGATAAATAAGCCACTGGAGTCCCTCATGCATCAAAATACATCCCAATCTAGTGTTGAGGAATGTGCCCTAGGTCAATCCATTAACTGTCTTTATGAATACTTTTAGTTAATAAAATAGAGGATTTCATTTGCTGTTTATTATAATTAATTTGCATGTTTACATTATAATAAGATCCATGGGATTTACAGAAATATACTAAATGTCCCTAATCGATCATTATACTGGGAACTATAATGAATTAAGACTAGTGTGAGTCTTAATTGATGATCATATGATGATTATATGTATAGGGATACGAATCAAGATCATGAGTACTTGTTAGGGAACAAAGTACTGGACCGACCCACTATGAGAACATCACATGGATTAAGTCATAGTTGTTTCTCATGATATGTATGTTATTCAGTCCTCTGACTTCAGATTACCAGAGACTTCAACATTAGGAATACAGTGATTTGACGCAATCAAACGTTGTCTTTGACCCGATGATTATAAAGGTTGTGATTGGTTACTGTGTGAATAATGTGGTGAAGTTGTGTAATCGAGATAGAATTTGTCCCTCTCATATAGAGAGAGATATTCAGTGGATCCCTCGATATGTTAGACTGTTAAAAGGCCTAGTCTAAGTGAATTGATATTGATCAATGTCACTTGGATGTTTTAAGTCTACTTAGAGATCAAGACTAGTACGATCGAACATGTTAGATGAAAATTCCATGCCTTATATTTGATCAAAAGGATATCATATGACAAAATGATGTTATATACATTATTGATGAGGTTGTATCAATTTGATATTTGTACAACTTAGGTAGTCATAATGTCTTTCTAGAGGCCGCTTATGACTTGTATACCAAAATGTGTTTTGGTACACTGCCAACATTGTATGAACCTATTGAGTCGCACACTAAGAATGGTTTTGTGAGATTTTAAGATGGTTCAGAAAACTGAATTTTATATGATAAAATTCATAACAGAAACGTCCTTGTTGTGTATTACACTTATACTTCTTAAGTAGGGGTATATGTGTAATTTCCTTAACCGTCTATATTCAAGGGTTGTATAAATAGATGCTTTGAGTTAGAATACAAGAACGAAAGATTAAAAGGCCGAAACTCTATTTTCATTTTAGAAACGACTTAGAGTTTTTGGTATGCTCTGGATCGTTTTGGAGAAAAACAAAAAGGTTTGATATACTCTCGAAGCTAGCACTTCAAATCTCGGCCGCTGTTTGTGTGTGGACTATTGATAGAGAGCGTTCATCATTGGCAGCGCCTTAGAGATCGATTAACCTTCAAAAAGGTACATTGCGACTGAGGTATGATTAAGTTTTCAGAGTTTAAACATTTTTAATGGAATTACATTCGGATCTTGTTGGGGTTTTTATCAAAATTGTTTTGTAATCTCCGTTGCGCATGAACCCCAAACAACAACATCTAGTCCCCGAAGCATCAGTATATACTGGCAAACTCTTCCCCGACTCTGGCAAAGTTAATACTAGTGCAGAAGTAAATCTATTGTTCAACTCTAGAAATGCCCACTCAAACTCCTCATACCACTCAAATGGAACATTCTTCTTCGTCAGTCTCGTTATCGGCGCCGCAATCGTGGAAAAGTTTTGCACAAACCGCCTGTAGTATCCAGCTAGACCCCGAAACTCTATATCTCAATAATAGTCTCTGGTGTCTTCCAGCTGATCACTGCTCTGATCTTGTCTCCCTACACGGAGATACCCTGACAGCTTTAGTAACATGTCCCAAAAACTTCACTTCCCTCATCTAGAAGTCGCATTTGTTGTACTTCGCATACAATCTATGCTCCCTTAACGTCATCAGTCCTGATCGAAGATGACTCTCGTAGTCCTCTCGCGTCCAGCAGTATATGAATATATCGTCGAAGAAGACTATCACATATCTATCTAAGTAAGGCCTCAGTACCCTGTGCATCAGATCCATGAAAACTATTGGAGCATTCGTTAACCCAAATGGTAACACCGTAAACTCAAACATGTCGTATCTGGTACAAAAAGTAGTCTTCTTGACGTCCTGTTTTTGAATCCGCAGCTGGTGATATCCCGAGCGTAAGTCGCTCTTTGAGAAGAACTACGCACCTAACAACTGGTCAAACAGTTCGTCGATCCTCAGAAGTGGGTAACAGTTTTTAATCGTTACTTATTCAGCTTCCAGTTTTCTACACACATCCTCATCGATCCATCCTTCTTCTTACAAATAACATCGGCGCTCCCTACAACGACATACTTGGATGAATGAATCCTTTCGCCAACAAGTCCTCTAGCTATCTCCTGACCTCCTTCTGCTCTATCGGTGATATCTGGTAAGGTCTACTAGATAAAAGCTGTCCCCGGTATCAACTCTTTAATAAACTCTATCGCTCGCGGTGGTGGTAATCTAGGTAAATCATCTGGAAAAATCTCGACAAACTCTTGGATAATCGGTACGTCCTCAATACTAACGAGAGCTCTTATCTCGGACTCAACGATCGTGACGAAATCCTCTATCACTTGGGCAGTCGCTAATTTGCCTCTAGTAAAGGGAAACTCGGATGCAGTCTCGGTCAATGAAAACTCTGGCAAACTCAAAATGCGAAACTCTACAATATTCTGGACATAATATATCGTGCATGGTAAGCTGACAACCAATCCATCCCGAAGTGTGCATCAAACTCCAAGTACTCCAGGACTCGTAGATCAGTTGGCAATTGATGTTCGACAACCTCAATCATGACGTCCCGATATATACGATTAGGGTAAATCTTATCCCCAACAGCTGTGCTGAGAACAAGATGGGTCTCGAGTGTGTGTGTCTAACCCTAACTCCCACTTAAGCGTCCAGCAATGAAAAATAACGTACTGCCCAAGTCAAATATGGCATGCATGTCTACTATGAATAAGTAACGTACCCTCACTATCATCTGGTAGCTCTGGAGTTTGGTTGTGCCACTGCGTGTACCCTTGTCATGGCGGCCACCTTGATCCCTGTCCTGGCGATACTGCTGAGGCTGCTGTCGTTGCCACTGTGCTGGAGCCATCGTGTGCACTGGCTGTCTGTCATCATACCGAATCCTACTATCTTAGAGTCCATCCTTGACATCCCTTCCCATGCGATCATCTCGGCGACCCCAGGTAAATTGATCCTGCTATCTCTTCGGCCTTCTATCATGTCGAGAACCCTACCCAACTTGTACCTTAACTGATGTTTTCACTAGAAGACAATTTTTCTACAAGAATGTCTCGTAGGTAAGTGCCGTCTCAAACATATCGTGTTGTATCGAGCCCCAAATGATACTATCGCACGAGCACTGCTCTCGTCAACTCCCCAAATGAAGTAGTAGATCTGTAGGCGCTCGGTGCCAGCGATGTCTATCGAGAACTACAGAAGATATTGGTATCTGTCCATGTACTGTAACATCGTCTGATTTCCCTGCCTCACGGATAAGAACTCCTCTTTCAACCTTAGTCAAACCTCCATCGGGATAAACTAAACTTAAAAGATCTCTTGGAACTCAACCCAAGTCGCCAAATCGACATTTGTCTCCTAAAAGTTAGTCCACCACACTACTGCATCAAACCTAAAGCATAATCCTAATAGTCTCGCCTTAAGCTTCTCCTCGGTGTTTAGCTCCTTATGCAGGCGCTGATGAGATACAATCAAGTCCCCTACTGCCTCAGATCTCTACCACTGTAAAAGTATGTTGGTTGAAACTTGAGAAAGTCTCATAATCTCTGAGCCAGTGGATCCATAATGTACTCTGAAGCAGCTGTCGGGTAGCATCTACTACTGGTGTCGGTGTAGGATTCGATGTCTCCACTGGTGCTATAGCAGGTGTAGTCTCTACCATTTAAGTCTTTGGTACCAGTGTTTGTGCCTGTGTTGGAGTCTCAGTGGGTGCAACAACAGACTGCGTAGGTGCAATTGCACTCTCAGTCGATCCGCAACTGCTGCTGTGTCTCTAGTCGCGCCATCGCAACCATCGTGACTGCCGACTCTCTCGGTAATCAAAATACCTTAGCTATCTGAGTCTCATATGCGGCCAATTGGTCCTCTAGGGCAACCGACGGTCCTCGAGCTCTCGTGGTGTCACTAGTTTTCCCCTTCTATAATGTTCTGCATCGATATGCGTATTTCGGATCAGTTACGATATACGTAAGTATAGCATATATATATACAACAAAACATATATCTCATAACACATCCTAACTTTACTCGACTTTATCGTTTCCCAACTAAAAGTTCTAAGCAAACTCATCAGTTTCCACATATAATTTTATTTTTAAAGTTTATGCTCTTTCAAACTTTTAATTTCCCAGGTTCCGTGAACACTCAGTTTGATACCAAAATGTAACAGCCCCAATTTCTGAGGCCGCCCCGTGCAAGCTATGTCATGTTTTTGGGTTCATACGCAACAGAAAATTCAAAAAATTTTTGAGGAACCCCACATGATCACAAATAAGTTCCATTAAACTAGATCTACAAAAGTAAACCATACTTTGATTCATGATTTCCTTCTCTAATTGTTCGATCTTCAAGACGTTCAAGCGCACGTCCCTATCAGAAATCCACACACGAACGGTGACCACAATTTGGAGTGCTAGCCCTAAGAGAGATTGAAAACATTTTTCTTTCTCTCCCAAAAATCTAGAGTTCGAAAATTGAAAAAGCGAAATTCTTCTATTATGTTTTTGGGTATCACTCTTTATTTATGTGTAGATAAGCGCTCACTTAAATCCCATTCGTAATACCCCTATTGTATCTACGATGTTTAAGTAAATTCGAAATACAACTATTATATATACGTCGTTTAAGCAAATTACACATATACCTCTATTAATAAGTTATCATATAACAAATCATAAGGGCTTATATACTATGAGTTTTATCTTATAAAATTCAATACTCAGGACCATCCGAAATTGTGCAAAGCCATACTTTGTGTGCAACCAAATAGCTTCATGCGACGTTGGCAGTGAACCAAAACCATTTTGTATACAAGTCATAAGCGGTCTCTAGTAAGGCATTATGACTACCCAAGTAGCATGAATATCAAAATCGATACAACCTAAGAATAACGTATATCATATCCTTTTGTCGTGCGATATCCTTTGATTAAATATAAGGCATGGAAAGTCACCCTTAATATTCAATTGTACTAGTCTCATTCTTTTAGATAGATTGAAAACATCCAAGCGACATTGATCATTTCAATTCACTTGGACTTGACCATTTAACAATCTAACTCATCGAGGGAGACATTGATATCTCTCGCTTTACGAGAGTGACAAATTCTTTCTTGATTACACACCTTCACATATTGTTCACATAATGACCAATCACAATCTTTATAATCGTCCGGTTAAAGACAACGTTTCATTGTGTCAAATTACCATGCTCCTAATATTGAAGTCTATGGTAATATCAAGTCGAAGGACTAAATAATATGCCTATTAAGAGTAACACCTATGACTTAATCCATGTGGTGTTCTTATAGCGGGTCGGTCCAGTACCTTCTTCCTTAACAAGTACACATGATCTCGATTCGTATCCCTATACGTATGATCATCATATGACCATCAATTAAGACTCACACTAGTCTTAATTCATTATAATTCCCCGTATAGTTACTGACTAAGGACATTTAGGATATTTCAACAAATGCCCATGGATCTTATTATAATGTAAATATGCAATCACTTATAATAAAACAACAAATGATAAACTTCTATTTTATTAACTAAAAATTGTAAAATACACAATGTTTTAGATTGACCTAGGGCACATGCCCCAACATCTCCACTTGCACTAATGCCAATTATTCATGTATCTAATAACCAATGACCTAACATGACCATCATGTTTCACTTGTGGAAGAGCCTTCATCAAAGGATCTACAACATTGTCTTTTGAAGGAATTCTGCAAATCTTCACGTCTCCCCTCTCAATGATTTCTCTAATGAGATGAAGACATCTGAGTATATATTTAGATCTATGGTGAGATCTTGGTTCCTTGGCCTGTGCTATAGCCCCGTTGTTGTCACTGTATAAGCAAACGTGGTTAGCAATACTTGGAACCACATGTAGTTCAGATATGAACTTTTTGATCCCAAAAGCCTCCTTCGCTGCATCAAATGCGGCAATGTACTCAGCTTTCATTGTAGAATCGGCCACAGTCTCTTGCTTCGAACTTTTCTAGCTTACTATGCCTCCATTCAAACTAAACACATATCCAGACTACGATCTAAAGTCATCGATGTCAGTTTGAAAACTTGCATCTGTGTAACCATTTGCAACAAGCTCGATTTCCCAACTTCCATAGACCAAGAACACATCTTTAATCCTTCTCAAGTACTTAAGATGTCTTTACTGCAATCCAGTGAGTCTCACCGGGATCAGACTGGTATCTACTTGTTGCGCTTAAAGCATATGATACATGTGACGACCCTTCCCTGACCTAGGGTCAAGTCGCCCGGCCCAATACCGTTACCTAGACCCGATACCTGAACCAGGCCCAAATAATGGCTTGGCACGCTAAATAAACCTGCGGAATAATCATTCTAACAAGATATATGATAATATGAGTGTAAAAGTTAATCATAATAAAATCATATAATCCTGTATATAATAATAAGATCTATAATCTTAAATATTTAAAAGTCTCATACAACTTCATAATAATAATATAAAGGTTCAAAACTACCCATTAACTAATTCTCAAGCTATAACCCACGTACGAGGTTTACAAAACGATTAATAATAATGATAGACTAGTATTATATGAGTCTCACATATGAAGGCACTTCAAGATAAATCCTTTCCCTTGCCTTTCTTGTCTATTGCGCTGGTAGAGGGACCTGTGGGGTAGAGTGGGGTGAGCTAAAGAACCAACGATGCTCAATAAGAGGAAAGATTCGCTCAAACATTAAATATGCAAGTACTACCTAGTACTCATGCAAATTCTACATGACATCCAATCCATACGCATAACACAACATGTAATAACCGAATAAATGTAAATCATAACAAAATTATAAGCATATTAATTGAACACAAAATTTGATACAATTAAAGATATGGTTCATGCTCATCGTAATTATAAAAATGGATTCATATTCCAAGAAGAATAAATAACTAATATTTCCATTTCCAAATTTGTCATCCAATAATCTTCGGATCAATATTTCATGTCGTATCCCATTCACATTACTATACATAAACATAACAATTTTACAACACATTTGATAAACATTCATTTATGTCATGCATAATAATATTCATCATTATTCATTTATAAATTTACACATGACATACAAATAAAGTCACATGAAAGATTTAAATAAAATGCGATAGATATAAATATTAATATAAGCCGTTGTTCCATTCAATGCGAACTAGATATTGGTAAGGATCCGGTGACCGATTCATCTATTTTCGAATTGGTACAATAATCAGTGGAAACGCAATGGCCGTTACGCCCTCTAAATAATCGCACCAAAACAAAGATAGATTCATCCAAGCCATCACCGCTACACGTCTCAAAGAATCATCAAGTAGCAAAGGATGGAACTCCAAACCCTTACCCTCGAATAATTCACCTTATGCATTCAATTAGTCAAGCAAACCCTCGGTGGTTAACTACCACACACTCTGGGGCGTCCAAGATATAAACCACTTGCTAATTTGGCCCGCGGTGGAACTCCACACACTCGGGGCACCGAATAACATAAAAGGCAAAACAATGTATTCACAACTCCATAGATAATAGAGATCCAAACCAATATCACGACGCAACCCATTCCCAAGTCGTTACATTCAAAACATGCATTCCTAGTTATCTAATAATCAAGCCATATTTAATGCATGAGCAAAGCTCCCCACTTACCTGGACCCGTCGCGACGCCTATACCGACTCCTCGTACGTTTGGGGTCCCACGTGAACCGCCTCGCGAATCTACGCAATTTATACAATTTTATATAAGACTATATAAGTATTTTACTAATTTAAAGTTGAGTATTTTAATTATTAATTTATATTTGGGACCCCAAATGGTGTGGGTCCCACGTGATGTGCCGTTTAAGGGCTTTGTCGAGGTTGTCGACGCCCATCGTAGGTTTTCCTATTTTATTTTTTTTTTTTTTTTTTTTTTTTTCAATTTATTTTGGTCAGGGACCAATTTGGTCCCTGTTTAGTTGAACAGGGACCAAATGGTCCCTATTTGGGTTGACCAGGGGCATCCCAGCCCCTGGTCAACGGTCCACCAGCCCCCCCCAGGGGCGGACTGACCCCTGGAATGGTCCAGGGGCCTGTCTCCCCCTGGGACCGAGACCAGGGGCAGACGCCCCTGGCGTCTCGGCTTCTCCACGGTGGGGTTTCCCCCACCCCACCAACCCTCGGATCTAGGTCCGAGGGTGGTCCCCAGTGCTCGCCGGCACTGGGGACCCCTCCACCGCGGCTCACCAGCCGCGGTGGCGGTGGTGGTGGCGGTGATGGAGGAAGTGGGGTGGCTATTGCCACCCCCTTCCTCCTCCCATAATGGGGTGGCTAAAGCCACCCCCCATAATAGGCGGCGGCGCGCCGAGGGGCGCGCGCGCGCGCGCTTCGCCGCCCCCAAAATCGGCGGCTCCAAGGGGAGCCGCCACCCCTCTTTTCTCTTCTACACACACCAACAAATCAAAAGAAGAAGAAAAGAAAGAAAAGAGAAAGAAATGGAAAACAAAGAACAATCACCACACGAGATTACCTTTCCTTGATTGTTCAAGCCTCCTCTTCTTCTCTTCTCTCTCCAAGTTTAGGGTTTCAACACAAAAGAGGCTACAAACTTATAAAAGGTTTATATAGGTAGGGTTTTAAAGTAGGGTTATTCACAATTTAACCCCAAATTACGTAAATACCCCTATGGGCCCAATTTCCTCGTTAAGCCCATTCCATCTATTTTCATTTGTTCACATAATTTAATATAAAATCAATAAAATATCTTTAAAATGGGTCGAGAGAATATTTGGGTCGTTACAATACATTAGGTCAAGTGCAAAACATGGCATACATGATAGATCCAATAGGTGATGTATATGAAATAATATTCATGCGTTGTCGTTCATCATTAGTCTTTGGACATTGAGTCTTGCTAAGAGTTATACCATGAGACATTGGCAACGACCCTCATTTAGAGTCATGCATACTAAACCTGTTCAGTACTTTGTCAATATAAGCACTCTGACTTAGGCCGATCATCCTTTTAAATCTATCCCTATAGATCTTAATACCAAGAATGTAGGCTGCATCTCTTAAGTCCTTCATTGAGAAACACTTCCCCAACCAAGACTTGACACTTTGCAAGGTTGGGATATTATTTCCATGAGTAATATATCATCAACATACAATACCAGAAAACAACCACGCCCCCACTGACCTTCTTGTATACACAAGGCTCATCTTCATTTTAAATGAAACCAAATTCCTTAATTACTTCATCAAAACGAAGATTCCAACTCCGAGAAGCTTGCTTTAATCCATAATAGATCTTTGAAGCTTGCATACCTTCCTAGAATTCTCAGGATGAACAAACCATTCAGGTTGTATCATATACACGCCCTCGAGTAGCTTTCCATTCAGAAAAGTTGTTTTGGCATCCATTTGCCATATCTCATAGTTATAATACGCGGCTATAGCAATTAAAATTCTAATGGATTTAAGCATGGCTACAGGAGAAAAAGTCTTATCATAATCGACACGTTTAGTCTGTCTTAAACCTTTTGCTACTAGCCGTGCTTTATAAGTATGCACATTGCCATCCAAATTAGTTTTCTTCTTGAAAATCAATTGAAATACAATGGTCTTACAACCTTCAGGTAAATCAACTAGGTTCCAAACTTGGTTATCATACATGGATTGCATCTTAGAGTTCATGACACTAAGCCATTTATCTGACTCAGGGCTAGACACAATCTCCTGAAAAGTAGTAGGTTCAGTTTGCTCCATAACCAATACCTCACTTCTATCAGTAATAAGAAATCCAAATCTCTCTAGCTGATGTCTTACCCTATCAAACTTATGCGGGCCTTATGATACTTGTAAAGGCTCAATTAGTTTAAGACTTTGTTGATCTTGCACTGGTGGTTGTTATTTGTGGTTTTTGAACTTCTTCAAGACTAACTTTATCCAATTGTTGTTTTTTGAAATAAACTCTTTCTCCATAAAGACACCATTCCGAGCAACAAACACTTTGTTCTCAATGGGATTATAAAAGTAGTATCCTTTAGTTTCTTTAGGATAACCAACAAATACACACTTGGTAGATTTTGCTGATAATTTTTATGAGATCTGTCATCGTACGAAAATCTCAAGCCCTAAATCTTAAGGAAAAAAAACTTGGTCTTTTCCCAAACCACATCTCATGTGATGTTTTATCAACCGCTTTAGAAGGAACACAATTAAGTATAAACGCAGTAGTTTCTAAGGCATAACCCCAAAAGAAAATAGGAAGATCTGCATGATTCATCATAGACCGAACCATATTCAATAAAGTTCGATTTCTCTCTCAGAAACACCAATCCATTGTGGAGTTGATGGAGGAGTTAACTGTGAGACAATCCCACAGTTTCTAAGATGATCATCAAACTCTTGGCTCAAATATTCACCACCTCAATCTGATTGAAGTGCTTTAGTAGTTTTGCCAAGTTGATTTCGTACTTCATTATGAAATGTTCGAAACATCTCAAAAGATTCACCTTTATGTTTTATAAGATACATGTAACCATATCTGCGAAAATCATCAGTAGAAGTAATGAAGTACTGATACCTCTTGCCATTGTTTTTATAGGACCGTATACATCAGTATGTATTAGACCCAATAAATCACTTGCCCTTTCACTGTGTCCAGTAAAAGGACTCTTTTTCATCTAGCCTAATAAACAAGATACACATGTTTCACACGATTAAAAATCAAATGAATCTAAAAGTACATCTTTATGGAGTTTAGAAATGCGTTTCTCATTTATGTGGCCAAGTCGACAATACCAAAGTTAAGTTTGATTCAAATCATTTGACTTAAATCTCTTCATATTTATGTTAAAGATAGGAGTATCTATGAACCTTTTCATGTTTAGAATATAAATACCGTCGCATAAATCGACATTTGCATAAAAACGACTTTACCAGAAATGGAGCATTTATTATTCGCAATAATGAAATTAAAACCATCCAAATAGAAACATGAAACTAAAATGATGTTTCTATTCAAAGTAGGGACATAATAACAATTATTTAAAACTAAAACTAGTCCACTAAATAAAGACAACTCGTAGCATCCTACAACCAATGCAGCAACCTTTGCTCCATTTCCGACTCGTAGGATAACTTCTCCTTTCTTTAGCTTTCTACTTTTAGATAGACCCTGCACATTAATGCAAATGTGAGAACCATATCCAGTATCCAATACCTAGGAATCACTAGTAGACAAGTTAATTTCAATAACGTAAATACCTAAAGCAGTAGTCACACTACTTTTCTTTTTCTTTTGATCTTCAAGAAAGAGCTTGCAATTTCTTAACCAATGCCTAGGTGCATGACAGAAATGACAATTTCTTTCTTTTTATTTTTCCTTTTAGGACTGTGAAGTAGAAGCAACCTTAGGCTTAACTTGTTCCACAGGATTTGTGACTAACACAATATCCGTGGCAACTTTTCTCTTGCATTTGGTCTTCTTCTTCAAAGCCTTTCCTTTCTGAACCATCAACACATTACCCGTAGGTTTCTTGGCATTCTGCTCAGTAGTTTTGAGCATCAAATGCAACTCTAACCATTTCAAACAATAGAGTAACCGTTACTCAACTTGCCTCACCAAGATAACACAATACACTCTGCTAGGGAAAACCCATATTAATGTGATCGAAGCCTTGACAAGTGTTTGAGAATGGGTGGCACTTGACTTAAAATTTATAAGAGGGATTTTATTTGTTTTAGTGATCATATCATAAACAAAGATAAATATCATATATTACATGAAATATACAATCACCAAACAAGTTAGGAAATTTCAAATATTATGTACTACACGAATTTCCTTACGCTACGCACAGTTATCGACGGTCCCGCTGGCCAGTCAAGTGCCCACCTCTAACTCAATATTTTAGTCAATTTAATTGACCAAAATTGCCAATTATTTTTATTTCTAAAAATTAATTAAAATGTTTTTAATTAACACAAGTCCACCTCTAACTCAATATCTAATTCTAATCAATTAGAATTTAAGATATGGAATCCTGATCCAATTTCAATTCGTTATATATCTCACCTATCATATAGGATTTTTTTACTATTCTTATCTGATTACAAGTTTATCTTCTATCTAATAGGAATATACTAACAGATAACAACAATGAGACATATAATCAATGGTAATTTCGATTCTTGAATTAGGGAACGAAATATTAATCATGCATTCAACACCGGAATCATATTATATAATCATATTAACCTAAACATGATTTCTAATATGGAGTCATACATGATTATTTCACAAAACGAACAATGTATTCAACAACATAATCATATTAAATCAATCATATTAACCAAAACATGATTTCTATCATGGAACATATAAAATTCAAATTGTTCAATTCAAAACATATGTTAATCGAAATATTCTAAACATGAATTCAATCAATGAACAACATCATGCATATGTATCAAATACATAAATTAACAACATGCTTTAAAATCAATTCTTGATAACAACTATCACATAACCTATATGTATATCATATATACCTTAATAACAATCATGCTTTCACATATATATCTCATATACATCAGAGAAAACATGCAAATGTTTAATAGTACCGAGCCTAATGCTCTGATACAACTGTTGGGTTTTGGGGTTCATGCGCAGTGGAAAACTTAAAACAATTATTTCCCAAGAGGCGATCAACAACTTTGGGGAAGGCCTCGTTTGCATGGGAGAGTAGAATTCCCAAATTGGGAATTCTTTCTTTTGTTCCAGCAGGGGAGTGCGTTCCCTTCTAAGTGGAGCACGTTCCACATTCTAGGCAGCTCTCCTATAAAGAACAAAAACGCCTCCCCATATTATTGAGCGTGCAGTCCACCTCTGTTGCCAGGAACAATTAAGGTAGTTTTGGGATAATTAGATCTAATGACTAACTAAATAGCATAAATTCAACCTAATTCGATGGTAAATGATGTTAGATAACTCGGGGCAATATAGCAATAACTGGGTATATAATGGAGAATGAACGGGGATCGTTTCGGGAAATAGAGTGTTGTTTCAGGTGTGTAGTATCCCAATTCAATTTACGTGCTTTGTATTTGAATTCCTTTCATTTGTTCAATTATTCCTTTCCTGTTGTAGTTATATAGACGACTGGAAGGGTGTTCCCTGGTCGTGCTTTTCTTGGTGTGTATGTCTTTCTGGACCATAAGTTGTGTTGCCAGGGGTCTCGGTGAAGAGTTCGACCTGAGTATCATGACGGGGCACATGTCAGTGCGTTGTGGGTACCATGTCGGCCATCGAGAGGACCTGGAGACTGGCCATGTTAGAGTGATACCATTGGCAGTGCTCGCGGGATAGTTTGAAGTATGGTGTTAAACTGACTTAGTTTTAAACACACACTTTGAGCTTCTCTACTATTTACTCATACGATGAGCGCAGTTGCTTATTTATTTTCTCGCATGTTTATTTAATAGCTTTATAAATTCTTGTATTTATTTTTGTAATTGCTCATTGAATTTCCTTGGGAATACTCACTGTGGACTCGTCATCTGCTTTTGTTTTCATCGCTGAGTGCAAACCTTGGTACAAGACGTGGCAAGGTAATGCTCGCTAACAACATTTGATTTTAATACTTGAGGCCCGACTTGTACGCTTGTTTATATTTTGTTAACATTTTCAGTAGGGGTGGCAAAAAGTGTCTGGACCTTCTTTTAATGTGTTCGAACATGATTTTCTCAAGATAAATACAGGTACGGACATGTTTTCTTGTTCATTGTAAGAAATGGGTACAGGTACCTACAAATTTTCTTAAGAAATGGGTACCCTTTAAGCGATTAATTCGAATAATATTTTATTTATTTATAAAGGCATTTGAAAACGTTCATAGTGATTACATTGTAATTTTACTAATGATGATGTTATTTTTATATGGAAACTTGTAAGACTTTAATTTTTAATATATTACATGCCTTTATGTAGTAACAAAATGTGTTGTAAAAAAAAATCATGTATTTTTGTGAATAATTAAGTGGAAAAAAATATTTTACTACATTAAAAAAATGGGTTCGAACAAAAATGGGTCTTGTATGTTTTAAAAACATACGAGCCCCAAGAAAAAAAAGAGTGCATTTCAAAAATGGGTAAGGGTCCAGAACTACTTTTAGTCATTATTAAGAAGACGTGTTTGGACCCGTACCCGTCCAGACCCCTTTTTTTCCCCCGCTAGTTTTTAGTGGGGTACATGACTATGTGAGGCACCTTTGACATTTATATTGGCATATTTTTCAGGTTTTAGATTTTGATATCTATATGATGCCTTGTTTACGGGTTTTCCAAATTAGGCAAATGCTCTCATAACATGGTATTGCGGCTTTTATTTGATTAATTATGTCTATCAGTCTTCCACTAATGCTCGATGGTTTAACAAATGATTTGAGTCAAATAACAAAAATGAACTGTAATTTATATATAATTTGAGGTTTTAAATACTCTTGGTAGGAGAGTTGGGCGCATGACACAGCTGGTAGCAACGTGGCTGGTTTTGGGTCTACGTTGGCACCCAGTGGCAGGCCTCTAGAGTTAGGGGCCGTCACACCCTAAGATCACTTAGAGGTGAGTGTGTTAAGTGGTGGGTGGAATTTGATGGCCAAAATCATATGCTCTTCTCCATATAAGGTAGTGGGATCCTTGTTCATGCATCAAACAACAAAGTCTAAGGAAGTTGGTGCGCATATTAAGGTGCGCAAAACCTTTGAGAATACATTAAAGAATTCAATTCGTTTAGTTAAAATGTTTTATGATTGTCGACTTGTTTAATAGTTTTCTTCTCACTTTGCTATGGATTTGGTTTTGAAGACAGTTGAGTTTGTTCACTAGGGTTTTATCTGATGTTTTATGTTTATGGTACGCTAGATTATAGCACGTGTAAACACCGCTAGAATATCAGGTGAAGGGACAGTATGGAAGTTGTTGGAGAAGCCCACTGTTGTCTGTGTTTATATCCCTACTTTTTTTTAACTATTGTCGTGACTATATTTTTGCTTATATGTCTACAGCTGCATTAGATTTTAGATTCTTTACATTTTTAGATTCTTTACATGTTGCTCAATTTTCCTGTAACATTCTTCATTCATGGGAGCATGTTTCTCTATTGACAGACAACATACTTGCATGTCTCATAGTTTTACTACTTTCTATGCTGAATATTATGTACGTTTCTTTTGGGATTTTACTTACTGGACTCATGACTAGTTTCTTTGGGTGACTAAGTGCAGTCCTTCTACGAGTAGCAGCGAGGGGAATCTTAGGCAACTATCTCTTTTTGCTAATAGACTTGGACATACTCGTAGGTGTATATATTTGATATTTTGCTTTCTCATAGGTATCAAGGGACTATGAAAGACACAATACTTGTACATATTTACTGTTATAATGTAATGTCGCCTTATATACTGTGTACTTTTCCCAGGTTATCCATATTAGGACTGATGCTCTACCTTGCAATGAAATCTATATATTATTGTTGTATCTATTTATTCAAGACTTTTGCTATTAAATACTGGTTACCTATTCGCAACCTATTAAAATATAGCCCAACACTCAAGGAATAAGTCAACTGAATAATTGGTAAATTTAAGCATTTAAAAAAAGGCTAACTGAAGTAAAAAAATTGAATAACATGTAAATTACAAACTAAAAGAAAAGTTAGCATGCAAATCAAGGATGTTGACGTGGCAACAAATGTAGGGTAGCGTGGGACCCACCGATCAGACAAATATGGCAGGTGCAGCAGGGCCCGCGAGCGGGGAGCAGTGGAGCACGGGACAATCTCGGGGCACAGGGCCTCCATAGTTGGTATAAGAGCGAGAATTCTAGGAACCTCTGGAAATAAAACTTAAGAGCTTACAATTTAATAAAAAACCTTAGATGTGGAAACTTGACGATATTATCTTAGAACCCTAGTTGGGACGTGATGTAAGGCAGGTAGTGATAGAGTTATATACGTGTTATGATTCTACTATATGCTATATATTTTATGCATATACACGTCAAGGTTGATCCGACGCACGTTTCTAGATGCAAATCATCATGGACGACAAGTATACTAAGTCTTAGGTAAACAGGACAAAGTAGCAATACTACTAAAGATCCCCAACTTATATCAAGTGTACATGATCGATTTGCATCCCAGGAGACTCAAATGGCAGAGGTACTCCAATTATTACACGATCAGGCAACCACACTTAAATCGTTAGCTAAAACATACAGAGATCAAGTAGTGGTTGTACGAGCAGAGACACCCACCACAGCTAGAGATGGTGCTGGAAGTGTATAGCACTGGTGATGCGTATAGGAGGACCAGGCAGATAACATAGGAGTTGTTTAGGTTGATATTTGTAGATTTTCATCCAGATAGGGAGCAGTATTGGGTACCCATACCTCAACCATGCCGTAGAAGGAATTAGAGACACAATTCAAGGAACCAATGATGTTGATGTTTACAGTGCAGTCAATAGGGACATGTGAGAAGTGAGTGTACAAGGAGGTTGGTGCTTACGATTGATACACCACATGCATCAGTGCTAGACATGCAGGGTGCCAAGATCATACCTGAGAGGCAGAGACGCCCATAGATATGTTCTCATTGTGAAGTAGATGGACATTTTCATTTAGACTGCCCACTAGTCTTGATTCCACATATCTCAGAGAAGCCGTTACGGGTTAGAGCCCCGAGCTTAGGTACGTTTCGTATGTTAGCCGGTAAGGAGGTGCACATTAATTTGTTTACCATTGTTGATATTTCTATTGAATTAAGCTATTCATTGGAATTCCATTATATTATTTGTTGGTTGAGTGTCTTAGTGTAAGTGTGTTGAGTGTCTTGGCGTAAGGGTGTCGTGAAGGTACTCCTGGGTTCAAATTAGTTGGGCTAACGTGAACACTTCTACAGAAGTGATGTCCACCCACCTAATATTGAGTTTCACCCCGAGTGTTGGATTGTTGTAGATATGTTGTGGATGTAGTATTGGTTGTGGAATTGGATGTAGATGTGGTTGTGGTACTATTGTGGAATGTTATGGTTATTAACCATTTATGGGCCTCTTTTGACTCGATAGACACTCAAATTTCGTTGCTATACTTGCCAGTCTGTTTATCATACAATTTTTGTTATTTCATGTCTTTCAATATCGCATGATACCTAGATTGTTTATTTGGTTATTCATGAATTACAGTTTATGTTCTTCTTATTATACTTTCAATTTTTCATGTACTTACCGTCTAGTTTGTGACGGTGGGTGCAGATAGAGTTGAAACGAGCAAAGGAAAGGAGTTGATGCTAGGTGATATCCTTTGAGGACTCCGGAGCAGTTCTTTCCTTTACTTACACGTAGGTCTTGTCTTTCTGTTTGTGATTATTGTACCTTATGATTTTATAAACACACTGGATATACTTTGGGATTGAGTGATTAGGGACTTCATGTATTATTATACTATTTAGCTTTGATCACCAAATATGCATGTATTTATCCATTTCTCAGGGTTTCAACATGATAGCTTATATTTTTCCCAATTTTCCATTTACGGAGTTATTAGTTGATTATAGTGATTTACGCTACGAATTTAATGATAATTACATAATCCTATAACTCACACATTTAAAATGATAAGTTAATGATGAACATGCAGATTAGAGGCTGACTAGGATGCATTGATTTTGCGAGTATGTGCTCGGGGGTCCACGTTGGTCTAGGTCGGGCGAGACCTAGTATTATGGGGAATTGGGGTCGTCACAAAAACCATGGGCTAAGTCAAACAGATCAATAACGTAAGATAGGGTGCACCTCGAGATACGTGTCAAGGTGCAGGGCACCGTGTATCGAGTTGTTAGGGACTTAGGTGGCCATGTGTTAATAATAATAATGAGAAACCTATGTTAAGATATGGTCAAAGTTAATGGAGCAATGGCGCATCTCGAGACTTGTGTTGTCGCGACATTTGCTTAGTTGAGAATCTGGGACTTAGTCCTAGTTGTGAAGATTTAAATTGGGCAACCAATTATTCAATAATGCTAATACAAGAAACTAAAATAATATAAATCATAAGTCATTGAATTATGGAAAACCTAAGTTAAATGTTCTTATGCCATAGTGTGACAAGCAAGAGTAGGGTATGGTTTGGCTGATTTAATAGAGGCCCTAACATCACTTAGAGGTGAATGTGTTAAGTGGTGGGTTGAATTAGATTGGCAAGATCATATTCTTTACACCATTTAAGGTAATGGGATCCTTGTTCATGCATCAAACAATAAAGTCCAGGGAAGTCAGAGTGTGTATGGAGGTGCGTAAAACCCTTGAGAATGCCTCATATAATTCAATTCGTTAAGTTAAAATATTTTACGATTTCCGACTGGTTTAATTGTTGTTTTTACTTTACTATCAATTTGGTTATGAATACCTGTTGAGTTGGTTCATAGGGGTTTTATCCAATGTTGTGTGTTTATGGCACATTCAACTGTAGTGCGTGTGACCTGACCCTCGGTGAAAGGCAACTCGAGCTGCATCTGGTGCTCGTGTCAGTGTGATGCAGATTTGGCTAAACTCTGCTAGGATATCAGGTCAAGGGATAGGGGAGGTTATTGGAGTAGCCCACTAGAAAGGCTCCTAGCATACGAAGTACAATCTAGTCTGATCGGGACAAACCCACACATGATTTCCTCCGCTTATTTATTTATGTATATGTTGGTTTTTAATTTATCTGTGTTTATATCCCTGCCTATTATTAAACTGTTGACGTGACTTTATATTTTTGCTTGTATGTTAGCTTCAGCATTGGATTTTGGATTAATTACATGTTGCCCAGTTTTTGTTTAACGTTTTACATTCATGGGAGTATGTTTCTCTGTTGCCAGACAACATACTTGCATGTCTCGTAGTTTTTACTTATTTCAATGTTGAATATTATGTGTACTTCTCTTAGATCTTACTCAATGAACTCGTAAATGTATTTGTTGGGTGAATGAGTGCAGATCATTGTACGAATAGCAGCGACGGGAATCTTAGGCGACTATATCTTTTTGCTGACGGTCTTTGAAATACTCATAGGTGTTTTATATTTGATATTTTGCTTTTTTATGGGTATCAAGGGACTATGAGAGACATTGTACTTGTATATATTTATTGTTATAATGTACTGTCGCCTTATATACAAAGAATTTTTCCCGGGTTTTCCACATTAGGATTAATGCTTTACCTTGCAATGAAATTTATATATTATAAATGTTTATGTTTATTTAAGACTTCCGCTATTAAATATTGGTTACCTATTCGTAACTCAATTAAAATATAATCCAACACTAAAGGAATAAGTTAACTAAATAATTGGTAAACTTAAGTGTCAAGAAAATGCTAACTAAAGTAAAAAATTGAATAACTTATAAATGAAAAATTACGAAACAAGTTAACACACAAATCAAGAATGTTGATGTGGCAATGGATGTAGGGGAGCGTAGGACCCACCGATCGGACAAATGTGGCATGCGCAACAGGGCCTACGGGCGGGGAGCAGCTGACCACGTGGCGGCCTCAAGGTGCATGGCCGCCAGAAAATTGCTATCAAATAATGATCAAGGCTCAAAAGAGAGTTCTTGGGCACTTAATCTCGAAACCGTAGGTCCTATTTATAGCTTCCTAATATACACAAGTCCTAGATAAACTTAAACTATTCATTCTTATCTAAGAAAACCCATAACCGATTCCATCGAATGCTCAGCGAATCCATTTTGTGCACAATTCACTGAGTTAGTCAGTGGAAATATATCTCTGTGCTTCACTAATTTTTTACCAATGAATCTTATGTATTTCTCGATTTGCTACACATAAGTGCGCCTATTTTTTGCTACCGATTCCTCTAGCAATTTCTAGTTCATTTTTAATTTGCTCTGAATCCACTATGCTTTTTTTCTAGTTGATTATTTGATACTTTTGTTCTTTTTTCTTCCATTTTTTTCATTTTTCCTAATTATAACTCGATATCACTAAAATAAGAGAACACCCTACATAACATCATCATTTATATCTAAAATAAACTTAAATTACACTATAAAACATGTCTAATTATTGACCTCTCAAATATCCCAAACTCAACACTTTGTTGCCCAACGCAAGGGAATATTCAATCATATTCTCTTTTTTTTTTAGTAGGAATCATATTCTCTTTTAATTCTTTATATCCTAATTTTCAATATAATTACTTAAACTAAAAGTTGAAATAGAAGTTTTAAACAAAAGTGATCTTGAAATAGAAACATATTACCCTCATGCAAATAGAAGTTATGATAGAATAGAATAACTTATAAGAACTAACAACCCCTCGATGATAACTTAACCATCACAATGCAATACACCTTAGAACTTAAAGTTCAATCAAGATCAAGGCCAGGACTACAACATAGTTTTATAAATATTCACTGAAAAGCATCAAGCTTTCGATGACTTCTATAGAATCTCAAAGCACAAAAACTACTAGATCAATCTTAATATTTGAAAATACTTTATAATAGCACCACAGTGAAAGTCTATAGAGATTTTTCATTTAAAGTGTTAGATAAAGAAATACTTCACTCAACTTAGCTTACAGGCACTCGTGCTAAATATTTTATTCCAAGAGTTATTGAACATTGACCATATTTAATCACTAATAATGTTTTCTATTTCATTCCTATATATTTCTTTTTTTCATTCCTTACGGTTTTGTGATGACCCGAATGCCTAAACACAGTGCTGCCCTGGTCCTAATCCTGTAATTAAGCCCTAATCCCACCCATATAAGACTTAACTACGTATTAGTCAGTCTTTCTAATCCATTTACTAACTTACTCAAGTTCATGATAAATAATACACTTGTCTCATTTTTGACATTTAGAATTAATTTAAACTTTTATGGAAACATTAAAATTGAGCGGAGTCTTAACAGGTATGCGGAAGCAATCATATTTAAACCATAAGTGTGGAAACCATGAAATAATGATCACATGAATGTATAATAAGATGAAGAATATAGCAACATGATAGCATCAAAAAGTCGGGGAAACTAATCGATCAACCCATTATGTACAACCCAAAAGTGTTAAGACATAATAATAGTATAATAGAAAATATCAAAACACCTATGCCGGTCAAAGGTAGTCGTACACCGAAGGCTCGGAGATAGTCGCCAATCTTCTCCTTGCCCAGCCTGCTCGTCGACGGATCTAGACCCACCATCATAAAGAGGACGGTGAGTACAGTAAATATAACACTAGACCAACATAGACATTTATCCACATTTTCAATTACAAGAAATAGGTATTTAATAGCAATTAAACAGAGAAGGATTATTTAAAATAGAAAGCATGCTATAAATACCATGAGAATGCAAGCAAGATTGACTTGGATATAAAAATTTCTTGTAGTGTACATCGGTACTACCCTTATTGGTTTTAGCCATCCATCCTAACGAACTTATGTAATAGGTCAGTACACGAGAACTCCGTACCATCCTTATTGTCCAAACATGGGCCTCATGAAGTAGGTCAGTACCTGAGCACTTTCGTACTACCCTAATTGGTCGAGGATTTTGTCTAACAACCTCATGTAGTAGGTCTGTAACACTAATCGAATAGATCCCGACACCATAAGTCTCATACCCCGTGAGCCATGCACATCTATTAAAGTGTTCAAGGAAATGTAGCAATAAAGAACAACTAGTCATTCAAAAGAAATGCCATAAATTAAGTGCCCATAATTGAGCAAATCATTCAACAAGCATGACATTTGGAGTACAAAGGGTTAACACGTATCAACCAATATAAGATTCAGAATTCAATGTGGAAATGAAATGAAAATATGTGTCCAGTCTGTCTACTCACCTTTCATGCAAGATTCCTAGTTCAACCGGCCTCCTCACACCCCAAACTCGGCATCCGGACTTCCGAATTTGACCCCGCCGAGCTCCACAGTTCCCAAGCTATGGCCCCCCTGGTTCCTGAAGTCAATTAGATAACTTATTTAATTATGAATCCTTTCTATTTATCTCAATTTCTTAAAATATGAGATTTTTTTTAAGACCAATTAATTTGCTTTTAATTTATATTTTGTAGAAATATATTATACAATGTGTATTATATGTTTTTATATATGAGCATTATTATTTATATAAGTCCATATGCATGTGGGCTTTTGGCACACATTAAAAGCCCACATTTTAAGTAGATAAATGTAGCTTGTGCGGTCACGCACAACAAACAACAAAAGCATCTCTTTTCTTGAACACACATGCTTTTGTTGAACGCACATCAAAACCGTGCTAGTTCGGCTAGCAGCTCATGTTGGACGAACCAGCATCTCGTTGGTGCTGCTCGCGCTACGTCAACCAGTGTCGATGCCCCCTCGACGACCCGTCGACGTCATGTTGTTGTCTTACCAAAATCCCTAAAATTAAAATTTGCATTAATTAACAAGATTAAACATGCATTTGTAAACTACAACTCAAAAACTTCAAGAACATAGAGATCTTGCTAAATATTAGTGTAGAATTAAGTTTTTTAGAAATTCTATAGTTGAAATCAAACTCTATTGATCAAAATTAGTGGCATTGTCCAAACTGTTTAATACATTTTCGTTTTAAGTAAGAAATCCTCTATTTGACAAGCAAAAACACCAATTTTTCATGTTTTGAACTAAAAGAGTGGAGGAATTGGTACCTAGCTTTGCGTTTGGAGT
Source organism: Stephania japonica (assembly GCA_039657345.1). Lineage (NCBI taxonomy): Eukaryota > Viridiplantae > Streptophyta > Magnoliopsida > Ranunculales > Menispermaceae > Stephania > Stephania japonica. The sequence goes on from CM077566.1 coordinate 16,906,339, forward strand.
TTGATGAATATTGCCCAAATATCTCCTCCAATTCCAACTAATGCTCTCATTCTTTTCAAATTCCACCCTTTCTTAGGTTTCCTTTTCCAAATAAAACTCTCTGGACTTTATTGTGTTGGCTTGTGTTAGAGACCAAAACCTATTTATATTGTTGGATAGAACTTACACACATCGAGCATTGATGTCCTATCACTAGGTCCATCTTATGGTGGTGTTTCAATACATCCAATCCATGCATACGCACTAATCTCTCTAGGATTATACCTACGGTCCCATCTCTAGTAAAATCAATGGCCTATTTTATTTGGTTTCTTAACTTAGGCCACAATTTATCAACTTAGCTTCTAAATATTCAGGTAAATATTCAGGTACATCTAGTAATTCATGTAGCTCTTATGGATTTATTTTTTACTGATATTATTTTGAAATCAACTATGTTATTTAAGTGTACCCATATACCGCCTACTGGATGCCCACGTCAATACAATCTCAAGGCGCGTCTCCTCTCATGCTTACCGCTTTAGCGGTTAGCAACTAAATAATAATTCGGCACATATAGTGTACATACATACATTACACTAAGTATCCATCACACAAAAAATAATATATTATTCGGTCCTCGAGCCGAGTCTTGGTGTGTGTATTCGTTCTCAGGCCACGTCAAGGGTTGGTGACTCTGATTACGACCAAAATTCTTATCCTAAATTTTTTATCCTAAATCTTGGGGCCTGACAGGTTCTCTGCTCTATTTCTTGTGGATACCATTTAATCTTTTTTTACAGGAATTCTTCCTCACCTATTTCCTACTATTAGATTCCCTGCTACGTTTCCTTTGGAATCTATAAGACTCTATTTTTTCTTGAAAAACTTCTGTTAACACTTCTTTCTTTCACTATAGTTGAGGAAGCATTCTTTCTACCTTAGCATAATTGATTTCAATTAATCTCCTTTTTCTTCCCTTAATTGTGGCTTAATAATTTTCTATAAATACTATAAAAATATACATGAATAGTAATCTTTCTATCACAAGATTTTTAGAGATTTGTATTTTTTATCTTGCACTATTGTATCGATCTTCTACCCATATCATGTCTAACACAAAGCAATCAATCTCTCTAAACTCTTCTAATGTATACACCAACTAGTTAAGTTAATCAAAGCGTATAGATTTGATTCCTTCTATCATTATATTCACTTGGGTAGTAAAAATATTACTTCTATTAAAAATCCTTCTTATATAATCAATTTAATTCTATATTCAACTAAAATAAAGAAATATATAAATATAATTTCTTATATTCGGAAGAAATTTGGAAATATTTTCATCTTACTTGAATGTCGATCAATTTTGGAATAAATTTTCTACTTTCTTACTTTGCTCTTTCTACTTCTTTAAACTTCACCTAAATACCCCCCCAAACTTATTCTAAACCTTGTCCTCAAGGTTTAAAGTATGTCGGGTTTCCAACAAAAAAAATATACCTCTCAAAGTGTAAACGAATTTAAAATGATAAAATGAATAAATAAATATGGTAATAGACTGTTACGAAAGAATTTGCATTAAAAATTTAATGATCAAAATAAATAATAGCATATCTACAGAAGAATATCATATCACCAACTTATCACAATTTATCACCAAATCACATAACGAAAATAACGCATGTAATGGCCCAAACCTAATTTTCCGTTATTTGACACGTCGTTGCAAACGTGTAAGCCAGCTTGGACACGCGTGGAACCCACCGTTAGGTAAGAGCACGCCGATATAGGTATACAGTCAGTTTTTGTGTTCTTTTTGATGATTTGCGATGTATTTGTTTGAATTAACTTATTTACATCACAATGTTGTGTGTTATATTGTATATGTCGAGCGAGGTAGTGTGACGGGAATTGCCTCGAGTAGCGTGCAGACGTGGGAACCAAGGAGGCGAATGGTTAGTACACTAGTTCGAGGGTTAAATATACACACAATAAATGATTAAATACGCTTAATAGTCAATATAAAATGACGTATATACGTGAGTGATGCATGCGTTTGCGTTGGATAGTCAAAATGGTTTGGGACTGGGAGTTAGAACACCCTAGAATTGGTTTGGTTGTTGAGTACAAGTGAGAGAATGTGAACACAAAGTCACATATGCAAGTCATCAAATGGAGGCCATTTGGCTTAATCTTGACCCACAAACGTGCCTAGGGATTGGGTTAACAAATATGATGAGAATTTAGTATATCTTGGAAAATCACTCTCTTACTTCCTTTTCTCTCTCATGTTATACACTTGGAATAATTCTCATGTTATACACTTAGAGCAATATTGGGAGCACTGGCTAGAGTTTTAGTGAGTTTTGGAGATCATTTGCAGCATAAGGAAGCTTGGGAAGTGAATACAAGGTTAAATCTTTGATCTCCATCTTCTTCTCTATGTATCGGATTAAATTTCTCGCGCTTTGACAAGGTTTCTGCGGGTGTGAGTGGAACACACCCACTAGTTTAGGTGTTGTTATGATTTCTAATGTGGTTTTCAACAACAATATTGGTGTTTGTGTTGTTGTTGGTCGTTGTAACTATGAAGTCAAATGGAATATATGGTTTTGTCGAGAAAGCATGGGGTTTGGGTCTCGGACGATTGTCGTGAGAAGTTTTGATAGATTAAGGAATTTTTGATGTCTTTTGAGCTGTTCTGACGAGTGCAAACCGCAACATGAGCCGATGGGGTCGAGAACCCCAAGAATTTTCTCTAGCTTGGATGCTACCAATCGCGCCGTTGGCGTTTGAAGCCTCGGTGTCACTTGTGGCATCCAAACCAGAAGCAACTTACTACCCCACGCTTTCATATGGCGTCGTAGGGGGTTTAAACGTGACGACATCTATCACGGTGCCCTGGACACCGAGGAGTCTTGATACACAGTGGTGCCTCAGGCAGCCTCCAGAAAAGTGAGAGATAATAAATTTTAAATAAAATTAGTAGAATTTGTGGGTATATCTAGTGGTTTATATAACCTATTTAAATAGTTTAATGAGTATTTTTATCGAGGATTTGACGTTGATTAATGATTTTCGAGGTTTAGTGAGTTGATTAGATTTATCGGGAATTCAGGTTTTAGGTTATATTAACTGGTAATTGACACACGAATAAGGCGTGCATTGGTATTGGCATTAGTGGAGTGCGATTTGAGGAGTGTAGTAACCCAACTGAAATTTATTTGAGTATTTATTGCTTGGATTATTTGAATTCTTGTCCAGTTGTTTCATTTACTCTAGTTTCTAATATTTATTTATGATTTTTTGAGTTAACTCCCACTAGGTTTATTCAATTGTGTTGGCATTATGGCATACTAGGCCATAGCATGTGTTAAAGGGGTATGTCAGTGGACTATCAACCCAACTGCAGATTTTTCCTATTCACATGTTGGTGCACCATGGTCTACGCCGCTACCAAGCAGACAAAATAGATTTTAGCTAGTTTGAGTTTACTCACTGGCAGTGCCTAGGTGATAATCTGAAGTATGATGCTTGTCTGACCTAGATCGTGCACACACTTTGTTTATCAGTGCTATGAGATATACATGCGAGTGTCCTTCCTAGTTGTCTGATTCTTTTCTTCCGCATGTTTATTCAATATTCTTTTGATTCCAACATTTATTTATATTATTTACTCTATGAATTTCCTTAGGATTACTCACTATGGACTTGTTATCTGTTTTGTTGTGATGGCTGAGTGCAGGCCCGAGTACGAGCAGCGCAAGGGCAAGCTTGAGGATTGCTTCTGATTGATCAGCTACTCCCTACTCGTATGTTTGTTTACCTTATTTGTTTTCTATTGGGTTTTGGAGCTTGAGTGATAGTTGGATATGTATATGACCTGTTTAGGTCTTTTTGATGATTTGACTAAGCATGACTAATACATATGATGATTATTTGGATAGGTTTTCCACATTATGAATAATGCTCTTCACATGATTTACAGTTCATTTTAGTAATGATTTATTGGTTTATATTAGACTTAGTAATGATTTATTGGTTTATATTAGACTTTCGCTAAATATGTTTAAGGTTTAAATAGATGAAAAACGAGTCTATAAGCTAACATGTATAATTAATTGAGGAAAGTTAGCAGTAGTATGGATTGACTGATGACTTGGTATGTATAGGACATAAGTTGGCCGGTATAGGTAGGGTTGTGGGTCCACGACGTACGACGTGGCGGGCTTCGAATTTTGGGGCCGCTACAATGTATCACATAAAAAAGCCATACAAGATAATTCCTCACATATGAACACTCAAAGAGAAAATAAAATAGTGTAAACTTAAGAAAATTCATCGCCGTCTCCCCAAAGTCGCATCATTACCGTTCTCCATGTCATCGTTTCTATTAGACAGGTAACTTAAAGCAAGATCATTAAGAATGTAGTCTGCACCTCAATGTGGTACCCAATTAGGAAGAATTCCATCATTTGGTTATCTCATATGTGTGGATGGTATAGTAGCTTCTGGACCTATCCTGTTTCCACGTGACATTATCCTTTCCATTCCGTAGATACTTCTCACCCGAACACTAAATCCTAGTTCCTCAGCATTCGCACATGGTTATGCAAAATTCCACACATACCAGCTAACTCTACTCCTCTACATACATTCCATCATAATTTTGGGAAAAATGTTCAACAATTGGATCTGTGTGTGCTCTGAATCCTCATAGCCAATAATCTTGCCATTGCTCTCTATAATACTATCAATAATTATCTTATCAGGTATGACTTCCATCTCAAACCTGACCATCGAAACTTCATCTTCACTACAAAAAACGGTGATCATCAAGGGAAAGGGAAATCCATCATTCTTCTTGGTTGTCATGGCACTCCTAATCGAATGGTAAATGATACAACCAACATCTAGATATCCCAATCTTCATAATGTGGTAAAGAAAATGACTTTATAGTTAACAATCTCGTAGTATTGATAACTCAACTATAGGCTTGCATTGATTAAATAGGTCCAAGCCTTACTGATTCTCTTCAAATGCTTAGTAGTAATGTGTTTTGGATATCCGTTTGTATCCAAATGAAATCCATCTCCCGATACTTCCTCTAAACCTCCCATTTTAACTCACTTGGGAAACTATACTTTATTGCATATTCAAGCTTCGAGAATTCATGATCTTGTTTGCTATATACTTTTGATAAACCAAAATATCGATTTATTCTCTCAGGTAAGTAATCCACTAGTTTCTCTCATACTGTGGATAATATCTTCCTTTCACTACCATGCTCATTGGCATAAACTCTCGAACCAAAATTTCACACCCCGTTTTACTAGGAATATCATTAATATCCAAATTGTTATAATTCCTATTCAGTAAACTCCAATTTCTTTCTCTAATTATATCTAAAACTTTAGGCCCGTACTTCAACTCATTCTTCAAATTGAACCTCCTCTCCAGGACTAACTTTCTTCCCTTCTCAACGTATTTATGAAATCTAGTCAAGGCCTTCTCATTAATGAAATCACTTTCTATATACACAAATTTCTTCTCCCCCTTATGTATTTGCTTAATCGTCTCCTCTTCACTGTCTAGACTAAAGGACATCGGTGGGGTTGGTCTCTGTGTGGTCTCTCTCTAGGATTGTTAAAATAAATTCTCGTAGGTCTAGTATATGATCGAGGAACCTTGGTTTTCGCATTGGGTTGCTCAACTATCTTATTCTTACATTTCTCATCTCGTGAACTTCTTCCCTTTCCAAGTCTACATTTCAGATATACAAGTTCAAACAAAAATCTAAACTTGTAAACCATTTTAAATCAAAATGTTCGAAGCTATTTAGTTAAAATTCAACTTATTTAATTCAAATAAAGGAAAATTCATTAGAAAAATCCTTTGAAAATTGAAATTTGTGAAATAAAAGATCAAAAACAAATTTTGAAATACATTAGTATCAAAACATAGATTACAATGATTGTTTGGATAATTTTTTTCAAAATAAACACAAGAACCCCTAAACTCATTTGGACATAGTCCCAAACTTGTTTGGTGAATAAAAGTTCCTTTATTTCGCCATATAATCCAATCATTCATAAATTCGATGTTAAACTGTAGTGGCCCCAAATCTCGAGATCCGCCACATGGTGCGCCATGGGCCCCACAACCCTACCAAGTCAGCGACCTTTTTGGGTCCCATGCATCACTTACATCCATATCACAACAATTACCTCGTAAATTGTGCAACTCATCTTATCATATGTAAAGTTAACCAGATGGATTCAAATTATATATTTTATAGAGTTAGTTTAGCAAAAGTCTAAATCAACATGATTAATATTAAACAAATATATAATTTATGTCATTTTAGAGTGTCACCTTAGTAGTGGAAAATCAAGTACAGTGTACACCGTATATATGGCGAAAGAATACTTCAAAAGTAAATATATACTTATACGAGTCTCTCAAAACTCCTCTGATACCCAAATGAAGCACAAAATATCATGATAATACTCGTATGAGTATGTCCTCGACAGCTGGCAATTCCAAGATATTTGCCACATACCTCCTTGCCTCTACTCGTAGCAAGATCTGCACTTCATCACCTAACAAATACAGTGATGAGATCGTGTGTAAAGTCATACGATAAGTCCCCAAAATATTCAACAGGAAACCGAATAAACTACGAGACATGCATGTATGCTATCTGGCAACAAAACAACATACTCTCATGAATGTAGGGCAATACAATGTTCAGAGTAGCAGAACTTAATTGAATAACCAACTGAGCATCAGTAAAGTAAATCAATTAGAATATAAATCATAGGCAAACCAACAAGAATTTAATTAAGCAAATTAATAACCATAAAGCTGCAAAATAAGAATGTAAACACCAGATTAATGAAAAGTAAACCTGCAATATAAAAATGACATTCTAAACATACTCGATGTCTTCAGGTAACCTCTGTGTAACCATGTCTTAGCTGTCAATGTAACGTAGAGGACTATACCATACAAATACCCGATGGTCGGTATAAACCCTCAACCCACCGTCGAATGCTTAGAATGCCTGGTGAACAGTATAAACCCTCGACCCACCATTGAATAAGAAAATAACCTAGTAGTCAGCCTTCGTGTAATAAGCGGATAACCTAGTAGTCGACATAAACCCTTGACCCACCATCGAATAAGCAGATAACTTAATGGCCGACATAAACCCTCGACCAAGTGTCGAATAAGCTATAATATTGTGGTCCGCATAAAACCTTGAAAATAAGTAAATAACCCGGTGGCCGACGTAGACCAACGATGCACCAACTTAACTACCGACAATGTAGCTCAGGTCAACTATCCACCGAGGACTCCTAGTAGACATGTTAATCATACCACTTCAACCACATACCATACAATCATCAATCTCATTGATTCAATTTGTCACATACAATAAAGTAAAAACCTTGTTGAATTAACACAACCAACAAATTAAATGATAAACAATGCTAAAAAATAATTACATGAAACACAAGCATTTGGAAACCGATAAATAAACTAAAATGGACCGAATGTTGTAAAGCATTTTAAAGGGTTTTATTCGCATTGAAATTCACACTCCAATCCTCGAGAATACTCCTATCCAATCTCATTCACATCTCAAAGTCCCTAATGTATGAAAAAAATCATCGTAAGTGGTTTAGTGTAAAATTAATTGATTTTATAATGCAACAACAAAAATTTGAATTTTATTCCAACTTTTGGTTTTAGCCATTTTTAATGGTACACCGGGGTGTTAAACCCTGACATAAAGTCTCGCCACAATCACGAATACTTTACTTTTTAAAGAAATTCATTAGTTTCTATTTATTTGGGTCAAAATATCATTTTTCTAATTTTTCTCTATTTCTCTAGATTTTTCCTAAATTTTCTAGAATTTCTAGAACTTTTTCTTAAATTGGGTCAGGTTGAACTAGGCCTAGTTCGGCCCAACTGAGCCGACCGGATCTAGGTCTGCTTGGCCCGACCCGTTCGTGCAGGGGTCAGGTCAACCTGACGAGCCCGGGCCTAGGCAGGCAGGCCCGACCTAAGGGCAGTGGGGTGCACTCACGCAACCCACGTATGTGTTCTCTTTCTTCCCCTATCAAATCAGGAATGGTTTGAGTTTTTTTTTTTTTTTTTTTTAATTTCGATCGAATTCTGGTTCTACCCCAGTTTGATTTGGGAGGGGAGATGACTTCCTAATGTTGTCTCCCTCGTCAAATCATCCGTGGCTACCCATACTCACCATCAACACAACAACAGCAATAACAACGCCAACAACAACAACAATCACCACAAACTCACCTTTCTCGCCTCTCTTCTCCGAGCTCGATCTCTCAATCTCTCCATTTTCCTTTTTTTAGTTTTCTTTTTTTCCCTCTTTATTAGGTTAATTTGTATTGAAATGGTGGTGTTGGTGGTGATTTTGTTAAGTAAGAATTACATTTTCCTCGTTATTCATACACACGAATTTCGAGAAAGATCCAAGGCAAATAACACAAAAGTGACACCATAAAGTGACATAGCTGTAAACACCTTTTTATTTTCTTTGATTTTTAATATAAATATATCTACATCTGTATATTTTCACACCAATACTTATGTTGTGCGCACCAAAGAAGTCACTAGAGTGTGCACACTATTGTACAACCTAGACGTGTCGCCCACGATCCCACGTGTCACTAGGAGCCCACCAATTTATTGTTTTATCACATTTACTTTGTTTGTTTATACAAATCATTACCTAAACTTAGTATGCCCGTACTTTTCCTTTCCAGTACTCGTGCTGACATATTTTTTGAGACGACTACCCTTCACACAGTCTCACACGGTATAGCCAAATAATTACACATATGCAATGTATTACTGAATAAAATAACAAATTAACATAACAATATGGCATTCATCAGGCAATATTAACAATTTATGCTTTGTTAGGCGAGCCCTTGCCTATCCAGGGCATCCACGTTGACCTGAGCTGGGGTCCAAGTATGAAAAAAAGAAAATAAAATAACATCGATAAAATCGAGCCATTACAATTTTCTTCAACTAGGAGAAATTTCTTCTCGAAATTTAAACTAAAAAATGAACAAATCCTACCAAATCGTCACCTAATGGCCCTCATGGTGCTCAACATGGACCACTTAACCCACCGACATGTACACCGAATAGACGGCCCAACTTGCAATTCATTAAGTTCACCCATGCCACATATTATAGTCTAGTGTATCGCACACTCATTTGAGTCTTCTGATGCATAAATAATAATTAATTTGTGCACCCACAAATACTTAAAGAAATAATTGACCAAATCCATCAGTTAACGTACCCTCAAATACGGTACCTAATGGAGTGTAACCACTCCTCCATTAGTGTCAATCGCCACTTATGGTAACAACTATACATTTCCCGCTTGCAAAGTGTTCATCTCTTACATTTCCTTGGAACATAACATGTTTCATCACTGAAAACAAATTTCTCTCACTCAGCTCCGAGTTGTTCCTCTTTGTTGAAGTTTAACCACATTCGATTCTTGTATGGTGGTTGACATCTTCTGGTGATGTTGCACGCTCCAACAAGGCTTGTAATTCTGATGTGTCCTCTTATAGATGAGATGGCGGTGTAGGCCCTCAACCAACTTCACTGTATGAGAGTCATCATAAAACTTCAATAGAGTTACTAGGATTGTCACGATTCTGAGAATCATCAAAACTCTCTATGCCTTGCGTTCTCTATGCATCTCGTCTTCTAAGGTCTACGGTAGTAACAGTATCTTCTGCAACTTGTCCTCTTCTAAATTTCATTCTTCTATGTCTTGTCATTCGCATCATAGGAGTACCATTTCCCCTGGTAGCAATGCAATATCACGAGTTATGGTTCACAATAGCTTATGTATATTATTTCTCAATAAGCTTTCCAAACACACCCTCAATCCATAACCCATAGCCTGTATGATGGTATGAACACAACATCATACCCCAATTTCCCGTCGAATTTAGAACTAGGTATCCTGTACCTACTAAATTGAGAAATACACACCCTCGACAACCTTGTTGAGATCTACGATACAAGTAGTCTATAATTGTAGTAGTCACCAACATCTTTCACAGGAAATTTATGCATATAACTAGCCGTAGTCATCACTATTTTCTTTAACGTAAAACTTATAATCATCATATATAGCGAATACATCAGATTCTCATTAATTATACAACCAAATAGCCTTTGCGTTGTAAAACACACCCTCAGCGTGCTGACCAGTTATAATCCAAGCTTGGGACTCTAACCCGTAATGGCTTCACTGGTATATGTGGCATAAAGATAAGTGGGCATTTGAAATGATGCCCTTTCAGCTCTCCGCAATGTAAACACTCTAACAGACACTCCCGTCCCAATGACGTGGCATCCTCACTCTGCCAGCCTAGCTCTGGCGCAAGTGGTGTTGTTGTAGCACCTACTGGCATCCGCGGACAGACTTTCCTCTAATGCCCTCACTGGACGCACCAAAAACATCTACATCGTCGTCTTTTTTCTTGTCGTTTCCTTGAACTCTAGCTCTAATTTCTTTTATTATATGTCAGAGGTGTGGTTAGTCGATCACTCTCCCTATCTGCATGAAGATCTAAAAATATCGGTTTATACATTTCATGTGTTCTCTGCCTGGTCCTCCTATACTTATCACCAGTGCTACGTTTGGTCGGCACTGTCTCTGGCTATGGTGCTGGTGTCGCTGTACGAGCCTCATGTCTTGTAGCATCTGTCTTTAGCTTCCAACATGATAGACGAGCTGTATAATCCTTGAGATATCTAAGAAAGTCAACCATCAACACATTATACTTGTCGAAATGATCGTTTGACTCAAATGGCAAAAATAGTTTTCCAAACATCATGATATGTATCAAGAAGCACACGTCGATTCAACCTCGACGTATATACACATATAGTACAAATATCATGGAAACACATCAGGTGTATAGACTATAAACTCTATCCGCCTCACAATCAATTCCCAACTACGGTTCTAAGGTAGGTACATCTGGTTTCCACATCTAAGATTTATTCATTAAGTTATATGCTTTTTTATTAAAATTTCCCAAGGATCCTCAAACCATGCTCTGATACCAATTCTAGCTACTCCAGATCCCCGAGGTCCGCATTTTGGTGTGCTGTGGGCCCCACATCATCGACTTGTTGGGTTCCACTTGTCACTAACGTCCATATCACATTAATTAAGTCATAAACTATGCAACTCAACTTATCCCATCTAAAGTAAACAACATTGATTCAAATTATATCTTTTATAGAGTTAGTTTAGCGGAAGTCTAAATCAACATGATTAATATGAAAGAAATATATACGTAATGTCATTTTAGAGGATCACCCGACTGTAGAAAACCTTGTACAGTTTAAATCGTATATATGGCAACAAAATACTTCAAACGTAAATATATACCTTTATTAGTCTTTCAAAACTCCCCTGATACCCAAATGTAGTGTAAAATATCAAGATAATACTCCTAAAAGTGTGTCCTTGACAGCTGCCAAGTCCAAAGATAATTGCCACAGATCTCCTTGCATCTACTTATAGTAAGATTTTCACTCCACCCAACAAATAAAGTGACGAGTCCAGTGAGTAAAAATGCAAAAAAAAAAAATTCACACTTTAATTACTAGGAAACAAAATAAACTACGAGACATGCAAGTGTGCTATTTGGTAACAGAATAACATACTCTCATGAAAGTAAGGCAATAAACGTTTAGAAAAGCGACACTTAATTGAATAACAAATTACGCATCAGAAAAGTAAACCCGCAAGAATATAAATAATAGGCAACCCAACAAAAATTTAACTAAGAAAATTAACAACCATGAACATGCAAAATAATAATGTGTGCACCAGATTAATGAAAATTAACCCTGCAACATAAAAATGACATTATAAAGATACTTACTACCTTCAGTAACCTTTGTCTAACCATGTGTCACCTGAAAGTAACAAAATTGACTAGACCATGCAAATACGGTATAAACCCTCGACCCACAGTTGAATACGCATAATACCTGATGGCCGGCATAGAGCCTCGATCCACTGTAGAGTAAGTAGATAACCTAGTGGTCCCATAAACTCTCTATCAACCATCGAATAAGCAGATAACCCAGTGGTAGGCGTAAACCTTGACCCATCATTGAAAAAACAGATAACCCGGTGGTCGGCATAAACCCTAGACCCACATTCGAATAAGCAAATAAAACGGTGGTCAACATAAACTCTCATCCCACCATTGAATAAGCATTAACCTGGTGGTCAGCATAAATCCTCGACCCTTTATCGAATAAGCAGAAAACTCGGTGACTGGTGTAGACCCACGACGCACTGACATATGTACTGATAAAGTTGCTCGAGTTGACTATCCACCAAGGGTACCTAGTACATATGCTAATCATACCATCTCAACGACATACCAAATGTCATTCGTCCCAATAAATCAAATTGTCACATACAATAATATAGTCAAAACCCCAACGAATTAACACGACCGACAAATTAAATGAAACACAATGCTCAAAAATAATTTCAAGGAACACAAGCATTCGACATTTGTAAAGCATTCTCAACGGTTTTACTCACTATGAAATTCGCACTCTAATCCCTTGAAATACCCAGTTTTATCTAGCTAACTTCTCGAGATACGTGCCTAACACCCGACTACTGTCTTCAAGTCCCTGATTTCTGAACAAATCATTTTAAATGGTTTAGTGTCAAATTGATTAACATAAATTAGAATTTTAGTTTAGTGTCAAATTGATTAACATATATTAGAATTTTACTCTAACTTTTTGATGTGGCACATTATTCAAGTTACACCAAGTTGCTAAACGCCCAAAAATTTCTTGAAACTAACTTTACTACTCTTTTTCCAATTTCTCCTTTTTTTAGTTATTTTTCAAATTCTTTGCAAATTACACGCTTTACGAGGTAAAACCGCGACAAAGTTTCGTCGCATTCCTGAATACTTTAATTTTCATAGAAATTCATTAATTTCTATTTTTGGGTCAAAATATAATTTTCTATGTTTTTTTCTATTTTTCTAGATGTTTCCTCAAATTTTTGGAATTTCCAAATTCTTTTTTTTTTTTTTTTTGTAAATTGGGTTTGGCTTAGCATGGCCTGGTCTTACCCCATTTCCATTAAGGAAGAGAGACAACTTCCCAACGTCGTCTCCTTCCTTGGATCATCCGAACCTCCCATACTTCATCACCATCAATAAAACAACAACATAAGCAACAACTACACTGACAAGAACAACGCCAACAACAACAAAAAGCATCACAAACTCACCTTTGTTGCCTCTCTTCTCTGAGCTCGTTTCACTCTTTCGGTTTTCTCTCCTCTCCCTCTCTACTCGGTTAATTTGTGAGAAATGGTGATGTCAGTGGTGATTTTTTGTTGGATAAGTATCAAATTTCCTCGAGATTTGTGCGTACAGATCCAACAGAGATGACACCAAAGTGACACCTTTAAAGTGATATAGTACTAAACACCCTTTTAGAGTGCACTCAGGCATGTAAACTATTGTACAACATATGGGTGTCGCCCACGACCCCGCATTTCACTAGGCACCTACCAATTTATTATTGTCATATTTGCTTTTTTTTTTTTATAAAAATCATTACTTAAACTTAGCGTACCCTTATTTTCCATGTTCGGTACCCGTGCAAACACATTTTTGGAGACGACTACCCGTGATACAGTCTCACACGGTATAGTTGAATAATTGCACAAATGCGATGCATTAGTGAATAAAAAACAAATTAACATCGCAATATTACATCCAACAGGCTATACTAACAATTTATGCCCAGTTAGGCGTGCCCTAGCCTATTCGGGGCATCTTTATGAACCTGAGCTGGCGTCCAAGTCTAAAAATAAATTAAAGATCAGGCCATTACATAAACCATCTCTAACTAATCAAAATAATCAAAATCATTCAACAATAAAACCAATATTGAGTAAAAAGTTGAAATTTTAATTCTACTCTGGATAAAATTAAAAAAAAATCCAAGAAAACCAAGAATTAATCAATAAAAAGCTAGGGTTTCCATGATTACCTTCTTGAGAGTTAACCCCTCTAGTATGAAACTCTAAATCTCCTCTAGGACACTCCTCCAAGCTTATAAAATCGACCTCCCTTTTATTCAAGCCCTAGTAGGCTTTATACTCGCTAAACTCACCAAAACGGATCGAATGTGTGAAAATTGAGGTGAGAATCACTTAAATATACTATAATCTAGCTTAAGGATGTTGAGTTTAGGTAAAAGTTTGGTCTTTGGATTGAAAGGCTGTGATGGTTGTTCAATGTGGATGTGGTAAATGTTGCAATTTAGGGTTTTGTTTTAAAAAACCCCAATTCGTAGTCAGCGAGTCAGGGTTTAAGTGAAATATCTTACTATTAGCTACAAAAATTGTGGAAAATAATCCTCTGTAGTCTTGCAATTTGCTCAACAAATCCTAATTATAAATAGGAATCGTTGAGTAATCGCTAGCTAAAAAATGCACTATAATTTCTGCAATCTGAGACCGATTTATCCAATGAATTCCAGTACAAACTAGAATCGTTGGACATCCGCCAAGCTTAATTTACTATTTTTTATTTAATTAATTTTCTTATTTTTTATCATGTACACAACATATAAAAGAGTTGAATTCTCCAAAATTTATTAGAGTTTAACTATAACTTGTACTAAACAATCATTTTGTTGCTATAAATAATTGAAACAAATAAACAACTAATATAAAAACGTATTTGCGGAAAGACAATAAACTCAATCAACCCCCATATATGAAATTATTTTGGAATATCCCCATTATAAGAGTCAAATGCTTAGAGAATATAAAAAGAACTAACTAATCCTAACTCTAATGTTGAAAATAAAGATAGATTATGGGTTGCCTCCCATAGAGCACTATTGCTTACTGTTGTTGGCTTGACTGAAACAATGCAGTTGTAAAGTGGTTTTGTAAACTTAAATTTAGGATTATCCACTCTAGTGCCATTCTAGGAAGTTGTTGCTCGGTAATGCACTCTAAAAGTAATTATCTTGTTTGGAGTATCCATGAAAACTTGTGAAGTAGCTGAGAATGGTCATCATAAAATTAACGAAGGATCTTCGTTAATGTACTATGGCATAACAAAAAAGTCCTTGGGAATAATGTACTAGTCAACTTGAACTGGTACATTTGTAACCACTCCTATTGGTTTCACTGAATAACCATTTGGTAGAGAAACTTTCTCAGAGACGAGTACATCTAACTCGAATCGAGTGTGAAGAAAGAAGTGTAACAGCATGAAGTTTTCCTGAGAACCTATATCAAATAGAGCCTTAAAGTATGAAGCCCATTTAACCTTTATGTGTGTGTATATATATATCTTGGATCATGGAGCTTGCAGTGCTAAAGTTTACTTTTTCTTCTTTTTATTCTTTTTAACTTTAACCCTCCTCTAATATCATCGCATTCCTTACAATCCCTAGTTGCTTAACTCTCCATTCTTGAATTATTTTTGTTTCATGAAAAGTATCTCCGACTTGTTCATTCTTTGCCATAACATTTTCATCTTCCATTGTTACTGTCGTAATGACATATATTTCATCCTTTCAGTTATTATGATCTAATTCTAAGAATCATTATCATTAACTTGTTTACTATGTAATTCATTAGAATCATCATAATTATATTTATGTTTAAATTGGAACACGACAACTTTATTTTCAAATTTCATAGACATTGTTCTTTCAAAGATATCTAACTTAATCTTAGCTGTTATAAGAAAAGGTCTTCCAAAAGTATAAGCGGAGATGTAAGTGATATCGAATCTCCCATTTCCATGACATAAAAGTCAGCTGGAAACATTAAGTCATCTATTTTTACTAAAACATCTTCTAGTACACCATACGGTTTGATAACTGTATTGTCAGCTATAGTAAGATTAATAGGTGTA
This sequence comes from Stephania japonica, assembly GCA_039657345.1. NCBI lineage: Eukaryota > Viridiplantae > Streptophyta > Magnoliopsida > Ranunculales > Menispermaceae > Stephania > Stephania japonica. The sequence continues at coordinate 16,922,350 of CM077566.1, forward strand.
TTAGTCAACGAACCTATTTTTAATGATTCATATAGTTTAAATGATATCACATTAATTGATGCACCAAGATCTCACATGGCATAATCTATAGAAGAAGTTCCTAATGTAATAGGTATTCCAAACATTCCAAGATCGAAACATTTCTCAGCTATTTTCTTCTTAATCAAAGCAGACACCTTTTGTCCTATGTTTTCTTTTTGTTCTTCCAAAAAATTATCTTTAAATTCAGATAATTCTTTCAAAACCTTATCATAGTTTGGAAATTGCTTAATTGATTCCATTAATGTCTTATTCATCTCGATTTTACTAAATGCTAAAAGTATGTCTTCATTATGTTCTTCCTCCCTAGCATCAACTAATCGTTGTGAATTATAGAATTTGAATAATTCAGATATGTATTAAAATTATTTAAAATATTCTCATTTTTCTTATCATCAACTATTTTAGTCATTCGTAAAGATTTTTCATATGCTTCAACTCTGGCTAAATACCACGAATATAGCCTTTCAGGAAAAGGTGTATATTTCAATTGTTCAGCCATCCATTCTCAAGTAGGAATGACCTTACCCATCATTTATTCTTGTTCTTCTTCTTCAATAGTTTTCTTGTTCTCCTTATTCTTCATACTTCTTTTAGTTATTTTTTTTAGGTATATGTGTGTCTTATCTATTATCAATTGATAAAGCATTAACTTATGCTTTTGTAGTAGTATCTGTTTGGGTAAGTGTTTGAACTTGATTGCTTGAACTATTTATTTGTTGATTCATTTGACTCCAGATGATTTTTCAACTCATTAGTAGATGCATCATTCTTAACTTGATTTTGAGAAATTAGAGTGAAATTTTGATAACTTTGGTGATGAAATTATGTAAAACTTTCTCTAAATTTGGATTCATAGGTTGAAGATTTTCTTAAGGTTGTTGAATAGGTACTAATTGCATCCGAGCTTTTGGCCTATAAGTTACATAATTATGATTTTGAGGACCATAACTAAGATTTGAATATGGTTTCCCAGTATAATAACTATTGCTATTAAAATATTGATTTCTCGAAGGACCGAAAAATTAGTTCATAGCTGCATTAACCTCTTCAGTATAGCATCCGTAGGATGTGTAACTTCATTTGAAAATTCATAAGGTTTAACTTGATTATATCTGTATTTCACTAATAATTTAACCCAATTTGCTAATTCATCAATTTTATTTTGGACATATCCTCATGTAATCTCCAACCCATGTTTTGATCTTTAATCAAGATCACCAACTTGTGACATGGGACCCACACCGTGATGCATGCACCGACTGAGGCACATGGATAAGGTATATTGTATGTTTTTTAATGATGTATGCCTAGTGTTATGTATTTGTGAAGAATTATTTAGTCGGTTCTTGTAGTTGTAGACATCGAGATGATAGCAGGGATGCGCCTCGGGTTGCATGCGAGTCGATGAACTGAGTAGCTAGTGATATGGTAAGCATGAAAGTATTTAAATATGAATTAATGATTTAAGATTATTTCCTTTGATTGTAGCTAATTTCAAATCAAATTTGGAAGTCTTATAATTTTCAATAAAAAGCGATAACACTAAAATGCGCCTCAGGATATGTGCTAGCACACACTCCCATGTAAGTGATTATCTAAATGTGAGTTAGCTTGCTGATTTTAGTAGAGAGGAGTACAGATAGGCCACAAGATTGTATGGAGATTTGGGGTTATGCATCTTAATGAAGCCAAAGAATAGAAATACAACATTTAAACAATTCTTCCTCAATTGCATGCTTCTAAAAAAAATTAGAGTTTTAGACACTTGCAATTTTGCTAGAAATTGGTGTTCAAGAGGGGAAGTTCATCATCAAAGGAAGGGGATCTAATGTCAACAAACAAAGCTAGAGCCCTATGTAACCATGTACACCTTTTTATGCTTTCGAATGCATGAAATTGGTTAAAGATGAAGGGGCTTTTGAGTTAGATTGAATTAAAGATGTTATTAATGTAGTTTAGACTTTTTTGAAACATCAAATGATTTCCTCAAACTTGAATTTCAGATTTTACAAAGTTGCTCAAAAATATGGTTTTTGCGTGATTTTGAAATTCTGATTTTGAGGTATGAAAACTTGGTTATTTGTAAAATCTAGTTTCATTTTTGAATTCTCCACATAAAAACACTGGCGATACTATCTAGCCTATCAAAATCAGTCTCTTTAATCAAGTTAGGATTTTCAACTTATTTCATGTTCTTGATTAGAATTCTAAGAAATGCATGCATTTATTTCAATTATTTTGATGTTTTAATGATAATATAAGAAGTGCATGGGGTATGTTGATTGAAGAGGACGTTCTAGATCCTTGGTGGAGGAGAACAAGAGTCTAGGGGGCGATAAGGAAGTAAATCCCGAGTTGCAGAAACCCATAATTTCATTGCAGAAATTTAGGGTTTTGCACTCAGCACACTGGGCATTTCCAGACTAGTGCGCTAAGGAATTTTCCCTGCTGCGCTAGGAGATTTGGATAACCACTTTTCTACAATTTCCCCAGATTTCCTACAACACATATTAACACCTAATAACTATCGTAATTGACCCTAAACCACATAAAATCATGTCTAAACACCTTACGAACTTAGGAAAGTGTTCCGAGAGTTTGGGTGTGTGTGGCGGGGTGTCGGGAGGCCGGGATAAGCAAGGGAATTTGCATATTTCTTTGAGCATACCCGATGCCGACTTACTTTACATTTTAATTCCATTAATTTTTGTTGTTTTAACAATCTATTAGACTATCTAGCCTTTGTACTCTAATATCATGTGTCTTGTTGTCTATTGCTCATTGCTTGAGTTTTGCCAACATGATAACTATTTCTCTTAAATTAACTTCATTGACTCAACTCATCGCTATGTTATCCTTGGTTGTTTTTAATGATCAAGTTGAATTTATACAAATAGAATGCTATTAGAGTAGGTGTACTTGAGAATACATTGGGGAACTTGTAATCTTTTATTTAGATTATTAGCTAGATCCCCAATCTTGATACTCTACATCGGGTCATTCTTGAATTCATAAGTAGTTTTAGGATCTAGGTCCTGTACTCGATCAATGTGTGCGTGACTCACGAGGTTAGAGTCCTTAGGGACGTCGTCACATTTTATCTGACATTATATGACACTCGGGATTAAACTCCCTGTGGTGTTCTATACACTGGGGTTGGAGTCCCTTGTGGAACTTGGGTTAAAGTCCGTCATGTCATATGATTATTAAGTTGTTGTGACACGGTTCACTACCGACTGGACCTAAATCATCAATACTTAGCCTAGTGTTAGTATCACTTGCTCAACTCTAGTATTTACTCGCATATGGTTTACTTTTCAGTCTTCCTTATTTTGTATAATTTTAAATACCATCTTGAATATTTGGAAATGTAAATTAAATGTAAGTTAAACTTTTCATTGGGGACTAATGTTATATTCTTGTACTCATCGTCCTTTTTATGACGGTGGGTTCAGATCAGTCGACCAGCAGGTCGAGCAAGGAGAAGATCAGTGATTTCCTCTAGCTAGCGACGTGACACTGCATCGATTGTTGGACTTTTTAGTATTTTGTTGTATTAGTTACTTTATGTCTTTTCAAATACTTTTTGGGTTGTATATTGGGTTGATTGTTAGTTCCTACACCTGACTTAGACTGTCACACTGTTTTATTGTATTTTTATGTTTACATATATGTGATATCGTTTCCTAGTTTTCCACACAGAGGGTTATTTAAATGGCTTATGCATATTATCAATGGCTTCCTTATAAATTACAAATTTTCTTTCGCATAATCATTAAGACTTCCGCTAAATAACGAAATTAATAAGTTTTAATTAACTCCAAATTTCATAAATTGGTAGAACTAGTGTATTACTTATCATGAACATGAGTAACGAGGCATATAGGTTGTAAAGGGTGACTAATACGTAGTTAAGTCCTGCGTGAAAAGGATTAAGGCTTAGTTGCGAGATTAGGCCAAGCGATGCCATAGATTAGGAAAGTGGTCATAGTTGCTTTCAGAGAATAAGTATTAGATCCTTAGTGACAAAGTATAGAGTTGTCAAAAAATTGTGGTACTAACGTCACAGTTGGAATTAGGGACCAAGTTCTCGATAAGTAAGAAACAAATTTGCATAAAACATAAACCTTAGAAGTGGAAACCAGATGATCTTTGCCTATTAACTATTTTGTTAGGAACTGAGCGAAAGTGAGTTAGGGTGTTTTTCATTATATACATGTTAATTTGAAATGTATATAAATAGGAGATACGTCCTATAGTAGGTGATTCGTGTGCGTTCTCCCCATGCATACACCAATGGCAGATTCACGAGAGACCGGAGACACCGGGGCTAGCGTCGTTGACGCCTCCCACTACATCAGTTAATGACTACCAAAGGTTGTTTGAAATAATGAAAGCTTAGGAATAATAGATCATCGACTTCATCGCCTACATAACTGCACAGATGACGACATTTATCTCGACTACCCCTGGCACCACAGCTACTACTACCGCACCCCCGACTATAAAGACTCCTTTGGCACCAGCACCACCTATAGAGCTAGTGGCACCGCATTCACTAGAGTTAATGATCATCACGATACCAGCATCGAAGACAGTGGTGGACACTCCTACGCCTACACCCAGTGCTAGTGAAGTAGTTCATCAAACTCAAGCCAACATACTTTGTGGAGGAGAGGGACCACGAGAAAATCAAGAAGTGGATCCTATCATAGGAGAAGCTACATCTACTACTAGAAATCGAGGATCGTTTGCAGCTAGTTCTTTCATAGTAGACCCTTGAGAAGGGTGCTGATGTTTGGTGGCGCATTATAGTCGCGAGGCAAGACAGATTCATTTCATAGGCAGATTTCACGGTGGAGTTCTATAAGCAAGTACTTCCCGGCATCCATGTTGTAGAGACCAAAGAAAAAGTTAATGAGTTTGAGACAGTTAGAGTGAGAGTCATTAATGTTATACCATGACAGATATGGCTATTTTAGGCAGTTAGTTGGAGATTTAGTCAAGAATGATACAGATGATGCTTTTTTATTTTGGAAATAGACTGAGGCGTGTTATTGCTAGGCATGTGGTCGACACTAGAGCTTGCTCTCTATAGGAGATATACAAAAGAGCACTTATACAGTAAACTACAAGTTGGGCTGAGCGGAGGACCGAACAACATAGGGTACATGGTAGGTCTTAGACTACGAGAGGAGGCGGAGGGGCAATGGAAAGGGTCCACAGAGGGGTGGTGTACCTGTTGCCCCTATTTCGCAGGTGCCCTACGCACCTCACCTTGCATCCACAAAAACTACATATGGCAGAGCCCCCTTACCACCTTCCGCAGATTGGCACTACCAGCTCCACCAGCACTACGATAGTAGCAGCAACATCAGGGTGGCTAAGATAGAGGCAGAGACTGAGATGGACCACAACAAGGCCGGAGGCAGGTACAGGGACTAGCATAACAGGCAAGGCAACATCTTAAGATTACGTGTTGGAGATGAGGTTAGGTGGGACACATGTCATAAGAGTGCACACAACCACAACAGGGTAGAGAGAGTTCATATGGTCATACTACCAGATACTGGCGGCGAAACCTAGTCTCATTAAGGGTACAATTTACATTTATGGTAAAAAGGTGAATGCTTTGTTTGCTCTAGGTCACCGTTTCTTTTATTGTTTGTAACATGATAGGCATCCTATGGTTGACACCTGTTAGGCTTAGCTTACACCTCATTTTTAGCACCGCATCCAGGGACAGGGTTTAATCTAATAGCCTAGTTAAGGGATGTCCGGTATATATAGGCTAGGTAGAGCTACCTGCTGACTTTAGAGTCCTTGAGATGTTACAGTTCAACGCGCTACTAGGGATGGATTGGTTGTCCACTTACCATGCACACATCGATTGTTTCAGTAAGTTTGTAAGATTCAAGATTCGGGACGTCCAATAATTGTTCATCGAGGTAGTACATTAAGAGTTTGCACTACGAGAGGTCAACTGGCATCCTAATGGGAAGATGGAGACTCTAGTCACATTATACACAGTGGTAGAGAGTCAGGGACACAGACTTGAGGAGATATCGATTGTTTGAGAGTTCCTAAATGTTTTCCTAAAGGATTTGCTAGGGCTACCACTGCCGCGAGAGGTAGGTTTCACCATCGACCTAGAATCAAGTACCAGATAGATCGCGATACCACCATACTACATGAATCCAAGAGAGTTAAAGGGTTAAGGAGTCAACTTAAGGATTTGAAGGAGAAGAGATTCATCACATATTAGATGTCACTCTAGGGAGCGCCAATTATGTTTATGAAGAAGAAGGATGCAATCTATGATTATGAATTGACTATAGGCAGTTGAACTGAGTCACAATAAAAAACAAGTACCCACTTCCTCAGATATACGACTTGTTTGATCAGCTGAGAAGAGCGCAATTTTTCTCCATGATAAACCTAAGATCAAAGTATCATCAGCTTAGGATTAGAGATGAGGATTGGTCCAAGACATCATTCAACACCAGATACGGACACTACCAATTCACGGTCATGTCATTTGGGCTAACCAACACCCCTGCCGTGTTCATGGATTTGATGCACCGAGTACATAGACTGTATCTCACTTCATGATAGTTTTCATTGATGACATATTGATATGCTCGAGGACACGAGAGGATCACGAGCAACACCTTAGGGAGATCTTGTAGACTTTGTAGGAGCACCAACTTTTTGCCAAGTTTAGTAAGTGTGAATTTTGGCTTCTTGAGGTCAAGTTCTTGGGGAAAATTGTAGGAGCAACAGGGATTATAGTAAACCCAACCAAGATTCAAGTGATTATGGATTGGCCAGCACCGACATCCATACCGAGATCAGAATTTTTTTGGGTGAGCAGGATATTACCATAGGTTCATGAACAATTTGTTGAATATCGCTTCACTGATTACGAGGGTGACACAAAAGGACGTTATGTATGAGTGGCTTGAGAAGTATGAGGCTCCATTTTCTCAATTGAAGATGACATTGACTATCGCGTTAATGTTAGTACTGCTAGAGTGTAGACATGGATTCCTAGTGTACACAGATGCTTCTCATATGGGTCTAGGTTGCGTGTTGATGTATGGAAGAGGTGTTGTATTATATGCTTCATGATAGTAGAAAGTAGATGAGAAGAACTATCCCACATACAGGATTTAGAGTACGCAGAGGTTGTATTTGCATTGAAGACGTGAGACACCTTTTATATGGAGAAAGATTAACACTCTTCATTGATCACAAGAGTTTGAAGAATCTTTTCACATAAAAGGAGCTGAATGTGAGACCGCGCAAAAGGTTCGAGTTCTTGAAGGACTATGACTTTTCCTTGGAGTATCACCCAGGAAAAGTAAACATAGTCGTAGACATTTTAAGTAGGAGACCGTCCAGAGATGCTGAGGTAGTCAGATGTCACATGATGTATGAGTACGAGTGACTCGAGATAGCGATAAAAACGAGTCAGTCAGACATTACTACCAATACTTGGGTGATGATTTGTGCATAGATGAGACTACAAACCATGTTTATGCAAAGAGTGTTAGTAGGTTAGAAGATCGGTTGTTCTCAAGATTTAGTGAGTTAGCAAAATTACAGAGTGTACAAACTCGGCAAAGACGTCTGATTAGTGTTTGAGATACCATGGCAGGTTGTGAACACCAAAGATGCCGGAGCTAACAAATGAGATCCTTTAATAGTCACACTGTTCATCTAGGCACGACTAAGATGTACATGACATTAGGAAACATTTATGGTGGCCAAGGATGAAGCCAGACGTGTCTAGATTCATTAGGAACTGTAGGATTTGTCATTAGCTGAAGACTGAGCATCGTAGACTCGGGTGATTACTAATGCCGCTTACCATTCGTTAATGGAAGTGGCAAGATATCTCTTTGAATTTTTTGTAGAGGACTGTTGATGACCGCTAGGAGACATGACTCGATCTGGGTGATAGTTGATAAACTGACAAAGACTGCATTTCCTACTAATGGCGTTACACTACACGTTCGATCAGCTAAGCGTAATATTTGAGAAAGAGATTATAAGGCTGCACGAGGTACCATTAATGATCACGTCAGACCAAGATGCTACGTATATGTCCAGGATGTGGCAGAGTATGCAGGAACAATATGGTACGCGCCTATAGTTTAGTTCTGCTTTCCACCCTCAGACGACGGGAGAACTGAGAGGTTGATTCTAGTCCTCGAGGACTTGTTGCGGGCATGTGTGTTGGAGTTTGGTGGATCTTTGGCAAAGTACCTACTATTATGTAAGTTCACTTACAACGACAGTTATCAGGCAAGCATGAGGTGGTGCCATTTCGAGGCTTTGTATGGTAGACCGTGTCGCTCGCTATCGTGTTGAACTAAGCTATGAAACAAGGAGATTGTGTGGACTAAGATTGTTGTTGACCACATAAAGAAGGTCAAACTGATCCGTTAGAGTCTTAGAGGTGCATAGGAGAGACAGAAGAGGTATGCTAATAAGTATCACGGTAATCTCGCATATTCTAGGGGGCTTTTATCTATTTAAAGGTTTCCCCTTGGAAAGGTCTTCAGAGATTTAGGTTGAAAGGCAAGCTTGCACCGAGGTTCATTAGGCCTTTCATGATTAAGAAATGGGTCAAGAAAGTTGCATACGAGCTTAAGCTGCTTCCTCAAATGTCAGGGGTCCATTTAGTGTTCCATATTTCAATGTTTCAACTAGCTGAGTCGAAGGTAGGCATACGATCGACCATTGAGTTGAGTCGATCAACCAGAGTGAGGGCATCTCTTATGAAGAGCAGCCCATTCAAATCCTAGATCGAAATGTACAACAGTTGAAGAACAAGTTCATCCCAAAGGTGCTCATAAAGTGGCAGTTTCAACGACAACACGAAACTCACTTGCGAGCGAGGACTACATGCGAGATAGATTCACGTACCTATTTGAGTTAGTTAAAACCTTAACTTAAACTTAATTTCAAGGACGAAATTTTCATTTTGCCAAGAATATTTGTCACGGCCCAAATCTTTAACCTTTATTTTGATCCCTAATCAGGATCACCAACCCGTAACGTGGGACCTACATCATGATGCGTACACCGGTCAAGGCACGTGGCTAATGTATATTGTATTTTGTATTGATGTATGCCTAATGTTATGTATTTGCATAGACTTATTTATTTGGTTCCTGCATTTGTTGGCATCGAGATGAGAACGGGGACGCGCATCGAGTTGCTTGCGAGCTTGGGAGCTGGGTAGCTAGTGATATATATATATATTGATATCCAAGGGTATCTAGAATTTAACCACACCACAGCAGACACCTGTGTGGTGGGCCTCCCCCTAACTAGTCTCTCAGGGTTAATTGCACACCCCAATGCGATTGACCGATCAATCTGTAGGAAATGGAGAAGGCAAGATTCGTACCTGCGTCATCTACCTCAAGTCATTGGTTGCATGCCTTGTCTCGCCACTACACTAGCCCGACGAGGGCAGGGTTGCTAGTGATATGGTAAGAATTAAATTATTTAAATTTTAATTAATGGTTTAAGTTGATAGCCTATGATTGTATCTAATTTCAAATCAAATTTGAAAGTCCTATAGTTTCCAATAAAAATACATAACACTTAGATGCGCCTCGAGATACATACTAGTGAACCTCCCATGTAAGTGAGTGTCTAAATGTGAGTTAGCATGCCAATTTTAGTGGAGAATAAGAGTGAAGACAGGTCACAAGGTTGTGTGGAGATTTGTTGTTGTGCATCTTAATGAAGTTTAGCGGAGAGTAGGAGTGAAGACAGGCCACAAGATTGTATGGAGATTTGTGGTTGTTCATCTTAATGAAGCCAAAGAATATAAATACAAAACTTAAACAATTCTTCCTCAATTGCATGCTTCTAAAAAAAACTAAATCTGAGATGTAGACACTTGGGATTGTGCTAGAAATTACTGTTGAAGAGGGGAAGTATATCATCAAAGGAAGGAGATCTAGTGTCAACAAACAAAGCTAGAGCTCTAGGTAACTATGTACACCTTATATGCGTTTAAATGCATGAAATTGGTTGTAGATCTAGGGGCTTTTGAGTTAAATTAAGTTAGAGATGTTTTTAATGTTGTTTAGATTTGTTTTGAAACATTAAATGATTTACTCCAAACTTGAATTATGGATTTTACAAAGTTACTCATAAAATGTGGTTTTTGCATGATTTCCAAATTCTGATTCTTGTGTTTCAAACTTGGTTGTTTGTAAAATCTAATTCATTTTTGAATTCTTCACTGAGAAACACTTGCAATATTGTCTAGCCTCTCAAAAATTAGTGTCTTTTTTAATTAAGTTAGGATTTTCAACTTATTTCATGTTCAAGATGAAAATTCTAAGAAATGAATGCCTTTAATTCAATTATTTTGATGTTTTAATGATAATATAAGAAGTGACTGGTGTATGTTGATTGAGCAGGATGTTTTAGACCCTTAGGGGAGGAGAAGGGTTTAAGGGGCGATGGGGAAGTAAATCCTGAGTTATAGAAACCTAGAATTTCAAACCAGAAATTTTAGGTTCTGCACTATGCGCATTGGGCATTTACAGCTAGGCAGCGCGCTAGTGCTAAGGAGTTTTACCAGCGCGTTGTAGATTTGGACAACCAATTTTCTACAATTTCCCCAATTTCCCTGCAACACATCTAACACCTAATACCCACCTTAACCAACCATAAACCACATAAAATCATATCTAAACACCTAATAAAACTAGGGAAGTGTTCTAGGAGTCCGGGTATGTGTGTCGGGGTTATGGGAGGCCGGATAAGCTAGGGAATTTGCCAATTTATTTAACTATACTCAATGCCGACTTACTTTACATTTTAATTCAATTAATGTTTGTTGTGTTAATAGTCTATTAGACTATCTAGCCCTTATAGTTTAATATCATGTGTCTTGTTCTCTATTGCTCATTGCTTGAGTTTCGCCTACATGATATCTATCTCTCTTGGATTAACTTTGTTGACTCTACTCTATTGCTATGTTATCCTTGGTTGTTTTTAATGAGCTGAATTGTATACAAATAACATGCAATTAGAGTAGGAGTACTTGAAAATACATTCGGGAACTTGTAATCTTTTTTTAAGACAATTAGTCAGATCCCCCACCTTGATACTCTACATCGAGTCATTCTTGATTTCATTAATGTTTTAGCATCTAGGTCCCGTAGTCCATTGAGGTGCGAGCGACTCATACGGTTAGAGTTCCTATGTCGTCACATGTTATCTGACATTGTATGACACTCAGGGTTAAAATCCCTGAGGTGGTCTACATACTTGGGTTAGAGTCCCTCATGCTATTTGCTTATTGAGTTGGTGTGACGCGGTTAACTACCGACCGGACCTAGATCACCACAACTTAGCCTAGTGTCAATATCACTTGCTTAATTCTTGTACTCATTGTCCTTTTTATGAAGGTGGGTGCGGATCTGTCGACCAACAGGTAGGGCAAGGAGAAGATCGGCGATTTTCTCTAAGCTAACCGCGTGACACTACTTCGATTGTAGTTTCTATGTGTTTTTATATAATTTTTGGGTTATATATTGGGTTTAGCGTTAGTTCCCCGAGGTGACTTAGACTGTCACACTATTTTACTGTATTTTGTGGTTTATATATATGTGATATCATTTCTTGGTTTTCCATACTTAGGGTTATTTAAATGTCTTCCGCATATTATCAATGGCTTCTGCATAATCATTAAGCCTTTCACTAAATAACTAAATTAATAAAAATTTTAATTAACTATAAATTTCATAAACTGGTAGAACTAGTATATTACTTATCTTGAACACGAGTAACAAGGTGTATGGAATTAAAGGTTGACTAATAGGTAGTTAAGTCTTGTGTGAATAGGATTAGGGCTTAATTACGAGATTAGGTTAGGCGGTGCCTTAGATTAGGAGAGGGGTCATCACACATACTGCTACTTCTTTTATCATTTTCATAAAGTCTTTCCCTAAGGATTCGACCTTTTCACCATATTGTTTAGATTGCTAAGCCATTTTGTTTATAACTTCTTTTGCTAGTCTATGTGTTGTTTCAAATAAAGATCCACCACATACGGTGTCTAGTAACATTTTATTCGAAGTGATAGAATCCTTCATAGAATTATTTTAACAAAGTTTTTTTAGTGTATCCATGTCTTGGACACGAAAAAATTAGTATATGGAATCTATCCTATAATTCATTAACCTTTTCATCTTCTTTCATCGTTACAACTATGATTTGCTTTCTATAGGAGCTAGTTTTTCTTGCAAGTATATTTTCATCTAGAAAAGCTTATAACATTTGAGTCCATGTAGTTACTGAATCTTGGAGAAAATAAAATAACCAATCTTGTGCTTGATCTTTCAATTCAAAAGGAAAAGCTTTAACCTTAACTTGTTCTAGGATACCTTTTGTAATGGCCCATTTTTATTCAACAATTAATTATATCTAATTTTCAGATGTGGACACCAACGCAGGTCTACGGGGATGCCTTGGACAGGCCAGGACACACCGGATTTGATGTAAATAGTCATTTTCAAATTATTGGGTGCATAACTGTGATGTTAATTTATTATTTTATTCAGTAATGCATCGTATGGGTGAAATAAGTGGGCTATACCGTGTGAGAATGTGTGACCAGTAGTCATCTCGAAAAACGTGTCAGTTCGGGTATTGGATAGGTAAAATATGAGTACATTAAGTTTTATGAAATGATTTGTATAAATGAAAAAATAATGTGAGAAAATAGTAAATTGGTGTGAACTTACTAACACACGGGGTCGTAGAAGACACGCGTGGGTTGTACAATAGTGTGCATGCCCGAATTCGCTCATCGGCGCGCTCGACTGAATTGTAGGCACAAAAGTAAAGGCAAATATATAAATATATATATTAAAAATTAGAAATTAAGAAAAATGTGAAATGACCAATAAGTTTATTAACTTTTTAAGGATAGTAGATAAGGATATGGGCATTTTGGTAATCCGACCCCTAAAAATATCATCAAAACCCTACCATCACTACCATTCTCACCAAAAATAAAAAATTGAGTGACCGAATGAGTGGAGAAATGAGAAAGAAATTGAGTTGAGCAAGAGGAAAGAGGGACCGAGAAAGATCCAAGGATTGAACTTAGTGGGGATAGGCAAAAGTGAGGTGAGTTGTTGATTGTTGATTGTTAATGTCGATTAGTTGTTGTTGTTGAGATCAATGTTGTTGTTGAGATCGATGTTGTTGTTGAGTTGTTGATGGTGATGAGGGAGTGGAGGCTCGGATTGTAACGACCCAAAATTTATATTATTTTCTGTGTGATGACGTGTACTATCGATGTATACTCGTGTCTGCATGACACGACGGTGACATCGAGTTGCAACCAGAGTCCGCCTTAAAGAACATTGACTGAAGAATTACGGGTACATAGTTCGAGAAAATGAACTTGATGGACGACCGAGAAATAAAATATAATAATAAATTAATTCGAGAAACTTACAGGTCGTTAATAACTTCATTCGTACACGTTGGTGCAAGTCATTGTGCAAGTCGGGCACAAGAATGCCCGAGAAAACCCAATTTATTGGTTAAAATTGGATAAGAACAAGAAGGTAGTCACCATCTAGTGTCACTAAATTTGGTGGGCTAGAGTGAGGAGAGACCACAAGATGTGCCTCGGGATGTGGGTGTAAGCCAAGATGAGGCCCACACTAGAAAAGGTGGTAAGCACCTTTCTCTCTCTTCTCTCTCTTCTTTCATTTCCTCTCCAAACAGCTACCGGACTGGTGTGGGCGGAGCGGCAGTGTTAGGCGACCTGAGGTAAAATCCTTCATCTCCTCGTCATTCCTTACGCGTTGGTATGACTTTTATCCGTATTCGTCGCGACGAAATGTGAACACCCCATCGAGATTTCGGATTCGATCGAAACTCTCAACGTTTTGGTGATCCTCTCGACGATCAACATGAATTTTGTGAATGTGGTTTTTGATTCGAAAAGTTTTTGGATATTTGATGATTTCAAGGGATTTTCAAATGATTTTCATTTTGGTTTTCCGTTGAGGTTTCCGGACATTATGGAGTTTATCGAGGATGTTTTTGGAATGTTGTTGCATCTCCGATTGGAAAATGGACCAAATCGGCGTAAGGCGACACGAGTCGGGGTGGTAAACATCACAGAAAAGTCCCATAGATAGGGACGCCAAGCGCAGCGATGGGGACCGAGAGGGGTCTCTTTGTCCCCCATGCCGAGGCGACGCCGCAAGGGATAAACCCTCATGGTGCACCCTACATATGACTGGGGCAGAGTCTCTCTCTGCCCCACGTCGTGAAGGCACGTGGGGTATAACACCCCCACGACGTTACTTACGATGTCTAGGGGCAAAGGCACCCTGCTCCACGCCGTGGAGACGCCACCGCGGGTAAGACCTTTACGATGTCTCGGCGGTGCCCAGAACCCAAATTTTTTCAAATTTTGTAGAATCTTATGAACGAATTGGGGACTTCTTGGGGTACCTAAATGGGTCCAAATACGACACCATAACCTGAAGTTGACTTGGAAACATATTGAACATAAATAAGAAAAATTAAAAAGGGATTTCAATTACACGTAAAATAAAACGCTAATAATACCAAATTGCAACGAAAATACTTACCAGGTACTTAGTGGACCGATTACGGGCTTGCAGGGACGTTTGGTACCATGTGAGGCCGCGAGCACTTAGTTTTGCGTAGAATTTGCGAGTAAAACCAACCAGAGTATTTACATTATTTCATTTGTGCATTTATTTGGGCTATTATATTTGTTAAGTAGTATTTCCTTGTAGACTATAAATTAGGGAATTCTCTTCGATTATATTTATCCTTGGTGGATTATCGATGTTGTTTTTTCTTGCATCCTTTGAGTTTTCCCAGGGCAAGTGTTTCAAGGATGATCCTTGTAGAAATCTGGGCTTGGGGTGTATTATACTAGGGCTTATGGCTGAGGACATTTAATTTGTTTTGATGATATGTACGAGGTGAGAGTTCTCCATTAGATTGTTGGAGACTCTACACTCGCGTAGGGGTCTCAGAGGAGATTTTGTCATCGACTTTTAGCCTTTGAGGAGATTTTGTCCTGGGCTCAAGGACTTTGATTAGTCGGGACCACTTGTGCCTTTTCCTTGTATTCCGGGACACTTAATTTCGATTGCTCATTAATTTGTTTACAGTTTTTATATATTCATGCGCTCCCTGCCTTTTTCTTTCTATCTGCATGAATTGACTGCTTAATTTATGTGACATATGAAATGTTGTTAAGACTCTGTTGATATTTTACTCTCTACATCACTGTACTCACCATCTAGTTTCTGACGGTGGGTAGAATGGTGAGCGGACAAAGGCAAGGGACTAGCGCTAGGTGATTGACATCGAGGACCACGAGGTAGTCTCCTCTCGCGTATTGAGTAGGTTTTTATATTATGGATTTATTTTGTTTTGAAAACATGGTTTATGGGATTATTGAGAGATCTTGGACTTGTATGACTTTATCGATACTCTCTTTTGATTCATATTATGGATTTGATTTATGAGGTTTCCATGCTCTAGGTTGTCCTAACTTGTGTGTCTTGAAGTTTATTGATTAGTTTAGAGTTAAATTGCTTCCACTGTATATGAAAATAACTGACTAATTGATTAACTTCACATGTTAATGCATAATAAATAGTAAAGGGTAAAGAAGGTTGACTAAGCCTACGTGACTCAGCGGGACTGGCTCATTGGTTCGCGCAGGTCTAGGCCGGGTGGTGCCTAATTCTAGGATTGTGGAATTTTGGCCGTCACAGTTGGTATCAGAGCGTAAAGTTCTACGACTCTAAGGCCATAATAAATGTGATACCAACACAGTTGGTATCAGAGCCTAAGTCTTAAACTTGGCTATTAAGATTTAAATCACAATCCCCTAAGACACGAACGATGGAAGTTAGGACAACGAAACCCTATGAACCTGACTTGAGTCTTAGTTAGGAAGTGAGAAGAGTTGAACGAGATAAGAATTGACTATATGAGCTATTTGATGTGTCATATACGATTAGTATTGATAGCCATAGCCTGATCAAGAATCCGCTTTCGTGACAAATAGTGATGGCCGATCAGCCAAATTCTAGTAATTGTGGTATAGAGGATGCTCAACAGAGACTTGATGACGTGTCTTAGTTGGTCACCTTACATGGCCAACAACTCGAGAAGTGTTTTCAATTTCTGAGGGCATAGACTATACCAGTAGGACCAGTCCTGACTAACGAAGTACGGGTTCAGATAGAGGTAGTACCACCTACACCAGCATATAATATGCTAAGTACCCCCATTGACATAAGTACTAGAGCGACAGTGAGGCGAGGTACATTCGTGAATTTATGAGACATCAACTGGAGAAGTTCTACGGAGGAACTGACCTCGAGGCTGCAGAGAATTTTATGTGCCATGAGAAGATATATGATGTATTGGCTACACTAGCACACATGCAGCCAAGTATATCTTCAGCCTTACTGTTCGGCGAGGCTGATGTTTTGTGGCGCACTATGGTGGTGTCGAAAGGGAAGCCTAAGGACTGGGTTAAGTTCAAGGAGAGGTTCGAGCGAAAATACATCACTCCTACAATCTGCAACCTAAAGAGAACTTAGTTCCAAAACATTCAGCAGAGGTCAGATGAGTCCGTGATGCAGTATATGGACCGATACCTGCGATTGATGGAGTATGCTGGAGGAGCAGCTAACTTTAATGCTGACCAGGTGTTTTACTTTGTGCAAGGGCTACTCGACGCTATTGTTTCGATAGTTATGACGATGGCTCTGAGTACATTGCAAGAGGCCTACGAGAGAGCCATGGCCAGTGAGGGTTTTGTTAGCATATGTAATAGGGAAAGTACCGCAAATCCAGTGTCAGGATTAGATGATGATTTTGAAAACGATAATGTGGAAATAACTATATCACAGACACGTTTAGAATATATGGGGTTGGTTACACATGTTCCAACGACTTATGTCGCTAGGGGATCACTTCAGGCCGTACGGATAGGATGACGGTAGCAGTATAATACCAGAGCAGAGGTAGTAGATCGCAAGGAGACAGACGATTTTACCAGTGCAAGCAGTCAGGGAACATAGCCATCCATTGTCCTCAGATGGCGAGCATGTCACAAGGCAGATCTCCGTTGTATGTGTAGGAGAGAGCATATGCCATTACAGACCCAGATCCGGAGACGACGCGAGACCCAAAGACAAGAAAGAGTTAATTCTTGCGTCTTGATATGATTTTATTATGTCCGATCTGTAGTTTATATTCGACTCGAGTGAACTCTAGTTGAGTTTGAGTTAGAATAGACTCTAGGTGGGTCAATTATAAATGGTGACTCTAGGTGAGTCAGGGATTAGCAGTGGCTCTAGGTGAGTCAGACTTTGGAAGACTCTATGTAAAACAATAAGTAGAACGTACTCTGTGTGAGTTAGGGTGAGGAATTTTGTGTGAATACACCCTTTGAAGTATGGTAGATATTCAGTTGTGTGCGATGAATCTGTGTGAGTCAACTTTCGAAGGAGAGGAGCAAACTATGTGTGATAGTCCTGACTCTGTGTGAGCCCTGACTCTGTGTGAGTATAACCTTTGAAAGGATATCTAGCTGCGTGCAACAACTTTGTGTTAGTCAATATTTCAAAGTGGTGGACTAAACTGTGTGTCAAGACTCTGTGTGAGTTTAAACTTTGTGTGAATGAAAGTAGATTGTGTGTCAGGACTCTATGTAAGTGAAAGTTGACTCAATGTCAAGACTCTGTTTGAGTATAGACTCTATGTGAGTGAAAGTAGATTGTGTCAGGACTCTGTGTGAGTTTAGACTCTGTGTGAGTAAGGGTGGACTGTGTGACAGGACTCTTTGTGAGTTTAGACTCTATGTGAGTTAAAGGGGGTTGTGTCCATAGAATCTATGTGAGTCTAGGAGTTGTGTGAACTTGAATAGAGGCACACTTTTGACTCTAAATAAGTCTACACTTCGTGGAAAAATGATATCGAGCTATATGAGTGAATTCAATGTGAGTCCAACATTTTACCTTAACAGATTGGCTAATTTAGTTGTGTGGCCACCAGTTGGAGGGCATGATCTCACCTACTCATGTTGGAGCGGGTTCACGTGAGTATGGATGGAGGGATTGGTTAGATAATACTTTCCCTGTTGTGTGCATTTTATTAAGGTTTCGCTCGAGTTAAGATTAATTTCGAGGATGAAATTCTTATTAGTTGGGAAGACTGTAACGACTCAAAATTTTATTTTATTTTCTGTGTGATGACGTGTACTATCGATGTATACTCGTGTCTATGTGACAGGACGGTGACGTTAAGTTGCGAGTAAAGTCCGACCATGAAGAACATTAACAGAAGAATTACAGGTACATGGGTCAGGAAAAGAACTTAGTGGACGACCGAGAAATAAAATATAGTAATAAATTAATACGAGAAACTTACAAGTCGTTACTAACTTCGTTCACATGCAATAGTGCGAGTCGTGGTGCAAGCCAAACACAAGAATGCCTGAGGAAACCCTATTTATTGGTTAAAATTGGATAAGAACAATAAGGTAGTCACCCACTAGTGTCACCAAAGTGGGTGGGCTGGAGTGAGGAGAGACCACAAGATGTGCCTCGAGATGTGGGTGTGAGATAAGATGAGGCCCACACTATAAAAGGTGGTCAACACCTTTCTCTCTCTCTCT
This sequence comes from Stephania japonica, assembly GCA_039657345.1. NCBI lineage: Eukaryota > Viridiplantae > Streptophyta > Magnoliopsida > Ranunculales > Menispermaceae > Stephania > Stephania japonica. The sequence goes on from CM077566.1 coordinate 16,941,137, forward strand.
CTCACTCTTCTCTCTTCTCTCTCTTCCTCTCCAAACAGCCATCGGACTGGTGTGGCCAGAACGGCAGCAGCAGTGTTGTACGATCCAAGGTAAGATCCTTCATCTCCTCGTCATGCCCTACGCGTTGGTGTGAGCTTTATCCACGTTCGTCGCGACGAAATGTGGACACCCTATGGAGATTTCGGATTCCCTCGAAACTCTCGACATTTTGGTGATGCTCTCGACGATTAACGTGAATTTTGTGAAGGTGCTTTTTTAATGGAAAGTTTTGGGATTTTTGATAATTTCTAGGGATTTTCATATGATTTTCGTTTTGGGTTTTCCGTTGAGGTTTCCGGACGTTTCGGAGTGTGTCGAGGATGTTTTTGGAATGGTGTTGCATCCCCGATGGAAAATGAACCAAATCGGCATAAGGCGGCAAGAGCCGGGGGTAGTAAACACCCTGAAAAACTCCCACAAATAGGGACGTTGTAACGACCCTCAAATTTAATTGGTGACATGTGTTGTGTGTTTACAGGACCGTGACCTACCATCGTGATCCGTCAAATTACTAAAGCCTCGAGAGTCGACAATGAGGTATATTTTATTTTTCTATGATGTTTGTATTATTAGTTTTAACCGAATGAGAACTCTATATGTCCTAGTGCGTAGTTTTCATTTATAAATCGCTACGGATTTCTATATGAGATTAAGTTAGGAAAAACATAAATTTAGGGTATAAAATGGCTAATTACACACCGAAAAATGATAATTAGAGAATTATTGAGAATAATAAATAATTAAATAAAATATGGTAGTGAGGTTATGTCCGGGAACATATGCGGTACGAGTTGAGAATTGAAACGGGTCTGGGAACACGGGTTTTGAGCGACAAATGAGGTGGTTTTGGACAAATTGAAAGTGACCCACAAGATTAGCCTCGAGATCCGCGCGTGATATAAGATGAACGAGTGGTATATAAGCCAACTTTTCTCTCTCCTCACCTAAGATTTTCATTTCTCAACGTGAGAGAGGAAAGAAAGAACGAATAGGAGACGTGGGTTTTGGGATTCACGGACACGTAGCGATGTCTAGGAGCGACCGAATACGCATAAAAAGGTAGGATTCCTACTTCTTGCATGTTTATCTACGTTTTGCATTAATTTTGGGGGTCTTCGTCGCAACAATTTCAGAAGAATTTTTGGGAAAATGTTGGAAAATGATTTTGATTGATGATTTTTGTCAATGGATGGTTTTCTAGATGAATTGGTGGTTGATTTATGATTTAGACGTGAAATAGACTTTTTGGAAATTTTTGAAGAGTTTTGGGTGATTTTCGAATCGGGGTATTTTGTCAAGATTTCGACGAAAAAGGAGTTGAGTTTCAAGTCATTTTGGACGTCTCGAAGGATTTGAGATAGACTCAAAACACGGCAACTCGAGTCGGGGTTTGAAGAAACCCCCGAATAGGTGTTTTGTTGAATTTGCCGCGAGGGACGTCGTGAGAGGATATTCCCACTTCCTCACTCATAGACGTCTCGAACAGAAGGAACCATCGTAAATTAGGGAAAGGCGCTGTGGGCACGTCGTTAGAACAACTGGGTCATGGCGTCACCCTCATATGAGTAGGGCAAAGAGTCTTTTCTCCATGCCATGGAGACGTCGCCCAGGCCAAAGACGTCACAACGTTTTGGTGGCATGACACTATTCACAGAGACCAAATTTTCTTAAAATTTCAAAAATTTTCGAGATCTCTCGGGTATCCAATTGGGTCCAAATACTACCCAATACTTTGAAAATCAACTCAATTAAACTAATTTGATAATTATGGAAAATTGAGTAAATTAGAAAGATATTACTAAGATTTTTTAAATTGGTTAATTGACAGACTTTGAGAATTCGAGAGTATAGCTTAGAGGTACGCAAGAGGATCATAGATTTGCAATTAATCGAGCTACGTTATCATACCATTGTAAGCCAGATAGGAAATATGGATTAATTCATTATCCATTTACTATTAATTGTGTTGAATTGAGCCTTTGTTGGAATTTTTTCTTACAGTTGTTAGTTGAGTGTCTTGGCATAAGTGAGTTGCAAGGTACTCATGGGTCCATATGAGTGGGTAAGTGTGAACACTTCTACGGTTGTATTGCTCCACTCCACTGATAGCGGGTTATACCCTTAATACTAGAGTGTTTAGACGATGCAGTGTTTTTGGTTTGATTGGTTCTCACTATAGTTACGATAAATGTGGTGTTGCGGTCCTGCATTGATTTTGACCACTTATGGGCCTTCTTTGATTCTATAAACACTCAAACTTCGTTGCTCTGCTTATCAATCTGTTTATCATGCTATTTGTTATTCTTTTTGTTTTTTAATACTGCATGATATTTGGACTGCTTATTTGAAATCTTGAATTACTGTTTAGTTTCTTCTAGCATTACATTCTCCTTTTCAAGCACTCACCACCTAGTCTATGATGGTGGTGTAGATAGAGGTAGAGATAGAGGTGAGACGAGCAAGGGGAATGAGCTGGTGCTAGGTGATCTTCTCTGAGGATTTCCCTTACTTAGTGTAGGTTTTTGTTCTTTTGACTATGATTATTGTATATTCTATTTTGTTAAACACTAGGACATGTATTGGGATTTGAGAGACTAAGGATATCATGTATGATCACTTTGTATAATTTAGATTATCAGACATGCATATATTTATCCATTTCTTAGGGTTTCCACATGAGTAGGTTGTCCATTGTTCCTGATTTTCATTTTTATAGTTATAGTTGATTATAGTAATTTTTGTTGCAAATTTCCTAATATTTTATAATCCTATAACTCACGCATTTAAATGATGAACTAATGACATATTTGAGGATTTTAGGCTGACTAGGATGCCTAGAATTCGTGATAAGGAATTTGGGGGCCAATGTAGACTTAGGCTAGGTGGGATCTAGTTTTATAGGGAATTGGGGATATCTCAAACATCGCGATTGACGCCTTGGGGCTAAAGCCCCACGGCGCCAAGTGCGACACTAGGGACAGAGAGACCCCTATCTGGTCCCCATGCCGTGGGGACGTCGAGAGGGAGGGATAAACCCTCATGGCGCACTCCACGTACGACTGAGAGCAGAGTCCCTCTCTGCGACTCTGCCCCACACCGTGAAGGCGCCTTTGGGTATAACACCCCTACGCCGTGGAGATGCGTCGAGGGTAAGACCCTCACGACGTCTCGGCAGCGCTTAGAACCCAAATTTTCCCAAATATTCGTGGAATATTTGGAACAAATTGGGGACTTCCCGAGGTACATAAATGGGTCCAAATATGACCTAATAACCCGAAACTCATCCCAAAAAGATATTGAACATAAATATGGAAAATTAAAAAGGGATTTCAATTACACGCGAAATAAAATGCTAATACTACCAAATTGCAACGAAAATGCTTACCAGGATACTTAGTGGACTGGTGACGAGATAGCAGGGAAGATTAGTAGTGTGTGAGAGCTGCGAGTGCAGAGTTTCATGCGGTATTTATGAGTAAAACCAATTGGAATATTTACATTATTTCATTTGTGCATTTATTTGGGCTATTATACCAAGCTTGCGGTGTATTATACCAGTTCTTACGGCTGAGGACAAGTAATTAGTTTTGATGATATCTATGGGGTGAGAGTTCTCCATTAGATTGTTGGAGACTCTGCACTCGCGTAGGGGTCTTAGAGGAGATTATGTCCTCGACTCCTAACCATTGAGGAGATTCTGTCCTCAGCTCAATGACTTTGATTAGTCGGGACCACATGTGTTTTTTCCTTATATTTTGGGACACTCAATTTCGATTGCTCATTCATTTGTTTACAGTCTTTATATATTCATTCTCTCCTTGCCTTTTCTTTCTATTTGCATGAATTGACTGCTTAATATATGTGACATTTGAAATGTTATTAAGACTCTATTGGTATTTTACTCTCTACATCACTATACCCACTATCTAGTTTGTGACGTTGGGAATACCAATGAGTAGACAAAGGCATGGGACTAGCGCTAGGTGATTGACATCAAGGACTACGAGGAAGTCTCCTATCGCGTATTGAGTAGTTTCTTATATTATGGATTAATTTCGATTTGAAAACTTGGGTTATCTAGTGATTACGATTACCTTGAGGAGGAAGTAGCTATGATTTAAAGAAAGCTCTACAAGGCCATGTACAAGTAAGACAAGTATAAGAAGAAGTTTAAGAGTGGAAGCAAGGGAAGAAAATCAAGTGAGACCATATGCTTTGGGTGTGGCAAACCAGGTCACATCAAAGTGGAATATAAGTCCAAAAAGGTGTTGGACAAGAAGAAAGGAAAGAAGAGCTTCAAGGCGACTTGGATGATTCATCCTCATCAATTTCCTAATCTGAATCGGAGTGTGTGAAAGCAATAATTAGTCTCATAGCACAAAATGAGGTAAATTCTAACGATTTTTAATTTTGATGATATTGATGATGTTCCTAATATTGATGAGATTACAAAAGAGTTGGAAAAGGAGGTCAAAAAGACCAAACAACTCCAAAAAAGCTTGACCATAACAATTAGTGAAATAGAGTCACAAAATGAGACCATTAATGATCTCCAAATGGACTTGAATGAAGTCTTAAAGGAGATAGATGCTTTAGCTAAGGAAGTAGAGGACTTGACTAGCATGGTGCATAAGTTCACCAACGGTAGAAATGTTTGACATGATGTTGGGAGCTTAACGACATGCATTCAACAAAAGAGGCATAGGCTATGGAGCTAACTTGTTGAGTTATAAGAAATTGCTAGATGATGATCGTAAATGCTATAAATGCAATAGGTCTTATGTGGTTGGGAAATGTGCCTTACAAAAGGCCAAAGTGGATAAAGTAGCATGGGTAGTTAAAAATTTTTATGACACTAACTTTCTCAGACTCAAAGGTGTTTGGGTACCAAAATCTAGTGTGTTTCCCATTGTATAGGATGCAGGAAGGGCACCCCATGACACTTGGATAATGAGTACTCAAGATACATGACCGGAGATGCACATCAATTCATGGAATTAAAACGGCATGATGGTGAAAGGTCACATTTGGAGACAACAATAAAGGAAAGGTTATTGGCCTTGGAACTATCGGTAACAATTCACTTTCCATTACTAATGTTTATCTTGTTGATGGTTTGAAACATAATTTGCTAAGTATTAGTCAATTGTGTGACAAAGGATTTCATGTCATGTTTGAATCATCAAAATATATTGTTAGGAATGAGAAGCACGAAACTCTATTTATTGCATATAGAGATAAAAATGTTTATGCCATTAACTTTGATGAGATACATATGCAAAATGTTTCATGTTTGAGTGCACAAAGTGAATGTGATGCATGGTTATGGCACTGTAGATTAGGATATTCTCGAATGGAAAACTTGTCCAAATTGACCAAGCATGGTCTTGTTAAGGGCTTACCCAAATGTGCGTTTAAGAAAGACAAGGAATGTAAACCTTGTTTCTCGGTAAGCAAGTGAAATCATCATTTAAAACGAAAGTAACAATTGACGTTACTCGAGTCTTGGAACTTATCCATATAAATTTGTTCAGACCCACCCAAACACAAAGTGTAGGGGTAAATCATATTGTTTTGTCATTATTGATGATTTTACTATATACATGAGTGTATTTTCTAGCTCATAAGCATGAAGTGTATGATATGTTTGTAAGATTTTGTGTTTTGGTTGAAAATGAAAAGTGATACAAGATTACTATCATTAGAAGTGATAGAGGTGGTGAGTTTGTCAATAGGAATTTAGAGGAGTTTTGCACTAAACAAGGGTACACACATCAACATCTTCTCTTAGGACACCACAACAAAATGGAGTTGTTGAAAGAAAGAATAGGACACACCAAGAGATATGTAGGACCATAATAAATGAGTACAACATACCTAAGCACTTTTGGGTCGAAGCAATTAACACGGCATGCTATGTTACAAATAGGGTAAATGTCCGAAAGTAATTGAAAAAGACTCTGTATGAGCTATGGAAAAGCTAAAAGCCCAACATAGGTTACTTTAAGGTGTTTGGTCGCACATGTTATATCCTAAATGATAAGGATTATTTGGATAAATTTGACCCAAAGTCAAATGTATGCACATTCTTAGGATATTCCTTGTATAGTAAAGCATATATAGTGTTCAATATATCATTTAAGACCATCGAAGAGTCCATTCATGTTAAGTTTGATGAGGTGGATCCCCATGTGATGTTGACATATACCTTAGAACAAATGAGATTGGATGATGAAGATGAAGTTATTAAATCTCAAGATTCCAATGCTCATAAAAAGGAAGTTAGAGAAGAACCCGAATCTAGTGTACCTAAGAACTCTAGACTCCTTATAGGACACTCATTTTAACATATCATAGGCAACATAAGTAAGGGCATAACAACTAGGACTTCACTAAATCGTGATGAAGGGCATATAGCTTTTGTGTCACAATCCGAGCCCACTAAGATAGATGAAGCCTAAGGTGATAAGTTTTGGGTCATGGCTATGCAAGAAGAGTTAGGACACTTTGTAAGGAACAAGGTGTGGACCCTAGTCCCTAGATCTAAGAATCATACAATCATAGGAACCAAATGGGTCTTTAGGAATAAAATGAATGAGTAGGGAGAGATAGTGCGAAACAAAGCTCGGTTGGTTGCACAAGGCTACAATCAAGAAGAAGGAATAGAATATGAAGAAGCCTTTCCACCGGTAGCAAGACTAGAAGCAATTCGAATGTTGCTTTCTTTTGCTTGCTACAATAGTTTTCTTCTATACCAAATGGATGTATAAAGTGCATTTTTAAATGGTTTTACAATGAGGAGGTATATGTAGAACAACCACCGAGTTTTGAAAACCATGATTCTCCAAATCATGTTTATAGGCTTCAAAGAGTGTTGTATGGGTTTAGACAAGCTCCTAAAGCATGATATGATAGGTTAAGTGCATTCCTTCTTAACAAAGGGTCTAAGAAAGGAACATTATATCCTTTCTTATTCATTTTGGTAAAAAATAATGGCATGCTACTTGTTCAAATCTATGTGGATGATATCATCTTTGGGTCATCAAATAAGCACTTGTGTGATGAATTTTCATTTTTGATGACATATGAGTTTGAAATGAGTATGATGGGTGAACTAACATGCTTCTTAGGTTTGCAAATTAAGCAATCTAAGCATGCCATTTTCATCAATCAAGTGAAGTATGTAAGGAACATGCTTAAGAAATTTAAGTTTTAAAATTTGAAGGCATGTGACACTCCTAGTAGTTCAACCGTCAAAATGGACAAGGATCCCATTAGGAAAGTCTATCGATCCTAAGCTTTACCGAGGAATGATAGAACACCTACTCTACTTGACCGCTAGTAGACCGGATATCATGTTTAGCGTTTGTCTATGTGCTAGGTTTCAATCCAAACCAAAAGAGTCGCATTTAAAGTGTGTCAAGTGCATATTTAGATACTTGAGTGGCACACAAGACTTAGGACTATGGTTCAACAAAGTTCCTAAATTTGAACTTAGAAGCTTTGTTGATTCCGATTATGCGGGAAGCCTAGTAGATAGAAAAAGCACTTTGATATTTTACCACTTGCTAGGAAATTCATTGATTTCATGGTTAAGCATGCAAAAGCAAAATTCGGTTGCATTGTCCACTGTTGAGCCGAATATGTGGCAACTGGGAGTTGTAATGCTCAAGTACTATACATAAAACAACAACTCGAGGATTATCAAATCCATGTTGGTTGTGTCGAAATCTTTTGTGATAATACAAGTGCAACCAATATTTTCAAGAATCTGGTGTTGCATTCGCACACGAAGCATATTGAAATTAGACATCATTTTCTTCGCGATCATGTGCAAAAATGAGACGTAAAACTAATGAGACGTAAACTGATTCATGTGTCCATGGAAGACCAACTTACGGACATTTTTACCAAACCATTGCTTAGGGACCAATTTTCAAAAATTAGGCGAGAATTAGGCATGATTAGTGAGTCTGACCTTTAGGGAATGTCCTAGGTACATTCTATATTGTTTGACATGGATCTCGAGGTGTTTATGGGATATATGTCACATGTGAGGAGTCCTTCCTGAGCCAGAACTATTTTAGAAAATCAGCTCTGGCTCTATCCAACACGCTAAAGAGAACAACCAGCGCGCTGTGCAATGTCCCGTTTCTAAAACAAAACCTAGAACACCCAGCGTGCTGGATATGTAAGCGCCAGTTGTGCTGCTGGGCAGTTCGTGAATCTATTTTTTTAAATAGACCAACTTCATTTTCTCTCTCTTCCAAAACCTCTCCACTACTCACAGTCTCATCCACCCAAAAACCTAATCTCCGAAAACTCAATTCTGACCCTCTCTTGCCTTGATTCTTGCCTTCTAAACATAGGAAACACCATTTTCACTTAGTTTCACCCATTTGATCCGTCATTTTTTGTTAAAAATCCTCAATTTTTGAGTGCATACCAAGTGTTTAACGAAATGTCTTAACAACGCGCATCATCACGATTTGCCTCCGGATCAACTTCTCGTCGTCCTACCACTCACCAATCTATCCTAGAGTCGACTTGGAATGACTCCGGCTCATCCTCATCATCCCAGACCGTGAATCTCTCGAGCACTCTATAGGGTACGCGATCAAATAGTCGCAATTCGATCGACACTTTAGCTACCATACCTATCGATTCTCTGCATCACAAGGGACATACTCGAGCATATCATGACGGCGCATCCACATCTTCTACACTTGAGCCAATTCGAGCTAAGTTGACGGACTCCAACATCATCAAACTGAGCCTCGTCAACCTCGAATTCTTCGACAACGCACTCCTTCCGGTTCGCACGCTCTTAGAGTCGATGGGTTGGGCGCACTTTTATTGACATAGGGCTAAATATTATTCGTCTCTTATTCATGTATTCTACTTCAACATGAAAACGGAAAATGATTACACTATCATGTCACTAGTTGGGGGTCGGCAAGTCGTAATCACTTCCGAAGTCTTTTGGTTCTGCTTTTGGTCTACCTGTTCTTGATCTGATTGTCACCGTACACGAGAAAGTTCACTTTTGGCCTTTCGAGAAATTGGTAGTGTTGAACTCTTTACGATGTGAGGCACCACTTGAAGTTTATCCTATCGGTACACCCGACACGACCTATAAGCTACTACCGCATCTTCTCCACAAAGTGTTGCACAAGGTCATTTTACTGAAGAGTGGGAGCAAGAACTATGTCTCTCAGCTTGACATGCCTATACTCGGGGCACTCATACGACGCATTCCGATTAGCTTCCCGCATATCCTTATTGCCGTCATGACTTCATCTCCAGTCACCGCTCGACATCTCCCTTTTACGCATCTCTTGACTAATTTCTTTGTGGTGGCTCGAGTTGATCTTGCACTGGGCGGTGAACCTCTATCCGGGATGGAGACAGTGGGTGTTGCTACACTACATGCAATGAAATATCGTTACATTCGGATAGCGAGGAGTTGGATACGTGAGGATGAGATTATAGATGGGAGACATTATGGCGGGTATGAGTCTCCACATGAGGAGTCGGATACGTGAGGATGAGATTATAGATGGGAGACATTATGGCGGGTACGAGTCTCCGCATGATTCAGACCTGGATGTTGACTTTGTCAAGCACGACTATCTAAATCTCAGCTACGTACATCAGCATGGTGCTCTTGATGATGAGCATGAGGCTCCGGAGATGAGGAGGTTCAGCAGGAGCTTCTGGCACAGCATGATTCATACGAGGCCCCTCCTCAATAGCCAGCTCCTCTACCATCGTATGCTTATCAAGCACCATATGATATGCCTCGGTATGCTGCCTACTTTAAGTCACAATTCGACCATTTGGAGGAGTATATGACTACACACTTCACTATTATCGAAAACTCTCTTGCACATCAGAGTTTTTGCCTCCACCAGCTTGAGGATCATGTGCCCCCACCACTACCGAGGGAGGATGGCCTATCTCTTTCATCTCGTCGTTTAGCTCATCATGCTTCTTTTCGGTAGGATGCTTTAGGATCATCTATTTAGGGGAAGTGTTGGGATTTATGTTAGTGAGAGTTCCTTTTTGTTAGTTTTTTGTAAACTCTCTTTACTTCCGCATGTGCTACATCATGTCATTATGCTTTCTTTGCGTACTTCCATTACATGATATGTCTTTTGTGTATCTCTGAGTTATTTCTTATGAATGAATGCCATTTCTATTTGCCTTTTCCCTTCACTTATTGTTATATATGTTGAATGAATGTTGTGTTTGGGGGAGCAAATGTTCTAAATTGCATAGTTGTCCTTACTCATATATGCATATTGATAGGCAAAATATTTACCCACTTTTTGATGTTATCAAACGGGGGAAATATTTTTTTGAACTTGCAATTATGAACTTGATATGCACGTTAATATTTGTCTTTTGGTTGTCAACTTCACATTGTTTGTTATCATCATAAAGGAGGAGATTGTTAGACCAAGTGTCTTTGACATACACTCTACCCGGAATTTTGATGGCGACAAACAACGTAAAATAGTTCTAACAAGTTTGTTTAGTATTTCAGAATATCAAACCTTGTTAGGAACATCAAGTTCAAGTCTACTCATCAAAATGAAGTCTGGATAAGTTCAAGATTCGGCACATATAAGGACACAAGGACCAGAAAGCATATACTACAAGTTGTACGAGTCATGTAAGGTATATAGGTCCCTTCTTACAAGCCAAAGAGCTTAAAATCATGCATTTCATATTTTTTAGTTTTTAAAGAATTTAAAATCATGAACTTTGATTTTCAATTTTGCGGATTTCTAAATGTTTTAAATCTTGCAAACATATTTTACCACATGTATTTGAGATGTATGAACAGTTAGAATTGATTTTGAATGCACCGGTATGTGTTTAGATGGCTTTTGCATTAACATTAAAAACATTTGTAGAAAAGCACCTATGTTTTTATGAAACTGGCATTTTTGATTTCTAGGGTTTATGAAATCATCTGGGATGTGTAGATACGTTTTATAGACCCTACTAAACATGTACAAAGTGATTTCAGAGGTTTAGTAGAGACATAGAGATGTTAGGAGGTCATTTTGAAAAATCAAAAAATTAATTATTTTCAAGCCCCTGCACCTAAGGCGCGGGCCAGATTACCCAGCGCAGTTGTGCGGTAAATGGTCAAAGTTTTTCTAACTTCTACCCAACACGCTAGACACCTACATAGTGCACTGTGCAAGATTCTGACGGCTTTTTTAAAGCTTTGATCTACACTTTCCATTTGAATTTAGGGATCATTTAGGACCTTTGGATCACTAGCGATAGTCATATGGGCATATAAGTTGTTTGACCAAGTGCCAAAAACCACCAAGAACACAAAACACACCACACTTGCTCACATACTCTCCAAAATCTAAGTTTGCTTTAAAATTTATCAATTCTGTTCACACACTCACTTGGATCATTTGAGGGCTTGCATTTAGAACTTGAAGTGGTTGTTCTAAAGCCTACAACTAGTGCTTCAAATCTGATTTTTCAGAGTATATACTTGGGTTGTAAGGTTCCTTGATTTTCTATACTTTCTGAGCTTAATCTATATCATTTGGTTAGTGTTTTTGTATGGAAATATTTGTTGTGTTATTGATCAACTTGTCTTGGATTTAACACTTATATTATATCTCTTTAAACCTAAGAATTATTTGAACAATTTTGGTCTTTATTTTGATTTTCACATACTACTTGTTCATGTGTTTTTGAAACCGCATGTATTTCATCGATATCGTCTTGTCGGTTTTCTTGACTAAATATTGCATATACTTGCTGATTTTATTTGCATATTAGTTGGTATTCATACTTACATGCATAGAAGTGTTTTGGCTCTAGTGGCTAGTAAGTTATTGGACTTATTACCGCTTTACTTTGTAAGGCACATTTCATTGTATTCATCAACTTGATTGTGTAATATTAATTGTATGACGTAGTGAGATCTAAGTCAAAGGAAAACATAGTTGAGGCTAGGAAAAAACCATAGTGGAAACTAGGTGGGAAGTCCTAATTTGTATTTAGGCATTCTAGGCTTGTATGCTTAGGTTGTAACACTTATTGATAATATAAGTGGGTGTTTTGAAAACCCTAACTGGAGAGGTTAGGTAGTGGATGTAGATTGTTGGGATCGAACAACTATAAATCTTGTGTCACATATCCATCTCTTTTTCCACCTTCTTCATAGCATAGCATATATATTTATTGTCAGTGTTTGCATTTTCATTGATTCTTGCTTTAAATTTTTAAAAAGGAAATAACCTCTCGGTTCATCCAATTCACCCCCCTCTTTGGTGTGGATTCAGTAAGTCTTCTATAAAAGTAGGAGGTTGACTGCCGCTGGCGCCTGCATCACCATTCTCTTGTGCTTCCTCTGTCGATGTCTTCACGTTGACAACAAATTTTGTATCAGCTACTATGCAGATAGCACGTATATATAAACAACATAAATGTACTTATATAATCTCCCCAACTCACCTTCACTTACTTCCCAACTAATAGTTTCTAGGCACAGATCATCAAGTTTCCAATTTTAATGTTAGTGTTTTTTTCAAGACCGTGTTTCACTTACCTAGAATGTTGTCTTGATACCATTTCTGATGACTTGTAATCTAATCTAGGGCACCGCTCGACCTAATCCTGTCATTAAGCTCTAATTACAATAATGTAGAACTTAAGGGCAGGTTATACAACCATATTGTCACAAATTATACAACCATATTGTCTTATTTGTCTCGTTATTCGTGATTAGTATAAGTAATTCTCATGTCTAATTATTATTGAATTTCATTGTTAATTAAAACTTATTAACAGTTAATTTACCATTTTCTACAGAAGTCTTTAACATTTTAATGGAAACAACTAAAATAAATCCTAAGTGTGGAAGCTAGGAAAAAACATAAATCACATGCACATATTGAAAATGGCGATAAACAATGTAATGGTCGGTGTAACGACCTAAATTTAGTTAATCAAGATAAGTGTTAATCACGGGGATTAACAGGTTAATTCAGGCGTTACATGGATAGTTGGGTGGACTCGGATATGAGTACCTAGGTTATATTGTGTTATTTGTGTATGTTCTATGTTTATTATTGTGATGTGGGAATTTACTATTATTTATATAAACATCACATGTGTATAAGTTGACATCGAGCAAGGCTACGAGTCGGGCATATGTCCCGAAGTGCATGTCGAGGATCGGGTACCGGGTATCGGGTAGTCGGGGTACGGGACATGGATTGTCGGGTAGCTGAGAGCTAGTGTGACTTACATATGATTTTTATATGATTTATTAAGGTGGCCTAACCTAGGTTGAAAAATTAATTAATGGATTAATTGAAATCCTATAGTTTGGATAGGAAAAATCAACGTGCATAGGATTATCCTCGAGATGCACAACAAGGTGATTTAAGGCAAGTGTTGTGATGATAAGGTGTCAAGAACTTGGGTGACATAGGGTGATCAAGAGCCTTTAGATCAACCTCGAGATACGTGTACACGTTAGATTAAAACTAACACTTATAAAAACCCACTTGAGCGCGGATACATGCAAAGAGAGGAGATTTTCTCAACTAATTCTTAGGGATCAGTGAGTGAATTTGAGGTTAGGGAAGGAAAACTCAAGCATTGAAGAGCGAATTCGAGCTTCATAGCACGGATCCAAGGTAAATTACCCCTTATAAATGTGAATTTAAATAAATTATGGGTTTTATGGATTGAGGATAAACTCAAATTTTTGGATGAAATCATCCCTGGTTTTGATTAATTAAATTTTCTTGAGGTTGGGTTTAAGGAATTACATTGTTTTGAATCAAATTTGAGAAAGATTGAGGTTAATTTAGTGATTACGAATTTCCAACATGCACACTGTTATTTTTGGTTTTGTGATAATTGGTGTTTTTGATAGTAAATTGATGCTATTTGAGTGTGTGTATGGTTTCTAGGATGTTTGTTAGGTGTTAGGAACCATTTAAGCCATAATTAGTTTTCAGATTTTTCTCAGCAATGTGCAATTAGTGCTCCAGTGATGAACACTAGTATGCTATTCACAATTGGGAAGACGATGAACAGTGTCGAAGATCAATTAGTGCTAATTGATCTAACTAGCGTGCTAATATTAGATCCTGAAATCTATAAAATGTGAAATCAAACCTAATTGATAACCCACCCATTTAATTAACCAATACATAATGGAAATAGGTCTCAAGACTTTAGGGACTGGGGAACCATAGCTAGGACACCGTGGAGCTAGGTGGGTCGTTTCGGTGTGTTTGGAAGTCGGAGAGCGTATTTCAGGTGCGTAAAACCCTTGAGAAAGTTACACTTTAAATTCATGGTGTGTATTTTATCGACTATCTTATCGTATGCGGTGACTGCTGGTGGTCACGCATGGGTTTTCATCTTGGTTATGGCTACACACTTGAGCATGGGCTATTCTACGACGACGACGATGTAGATGAGAGTAGAATGTATCTACTACTGTCTTGAGGGATTAAGGGTACTCTTAGAACTAAAAAGCTTGGAAAGGAGTACGCCCATTTACTGAGTTGAGGTATAGTCATTGTAAGCCTGTTATTAAGCATTGATTTGTGCTAAGAACTTTTGTTTGCTATCGTATGAACAGTGGGTCATGGTTTTATCATGATTAAACGAGTGATGTTGCATTTATCTGTGGATTTTACATCGAGCCCAATTAGTTAACTAATTTTAAGATTTTGGATGTTTTACATTTCCAGTTGATGTGTGAATGATGTGATGCTATGATGGTTGTTTACTACCATCCATAGGAATATGATTCTTGTTGTTAGGATCATATTCATATGTCTCGCAGGTTATCGATGTTTTCATGATTATCGTGTAGACTTCTCTTAGGAATTTACTCACTGGGCTCGTTGTTGTATGTGTTGGGCAACTGAGCACAGATCCTAGTACTAGAAAGAGTAAGGGAAAGGAGGTACTCGACCACTATCTCTTGAGGCCGTTACTGCTAACATCTCATGTTTTTGGCTATCGAGTATGTATGTATATGTTATTTTGCTGGGTTTTGGAAACTTTAGAACTTTATCACATGTATATGGATTACTGTTTACTTCGTCTCAGTTATATACATGGTGTTTATATCTAGGTTTTCCATTACTTAGGTTAAATAAATTCTCATAAAATACGAACTAACTGTTTTCACTATTGTTATTGTAATTAGCTAATCTGCTATATGTTTAGAAAAATTAAACAACTTAATATAGTAGTATTAGTTACACGGAGCGTCACTTCACAGAGCTGTGGATGTGGCAGCAGTGATGACGTGTATATGACGTGACAGGCGCTGTTGGGCTTGCGAACGGAGGGCGTAGGTCACGAGATGACCCCGAGAGATTGGGGTCGTCAGAGTTTGGTATCAAAGCCTAGGTTTGAGGAGCCTAGGAGATGAACTTTGGATTATGGTTAGCTCTAATACCGTCACATCTTGGTATTAGAGAAAGGTCGATAGGGCTTTGAAATAAATAAGTTTAGAGGAAGACAATAAATCTTAAACAAACAAACACTAGTTGTGGAAATCCGAAAATCCTAACTTAGAATCTTAGTTAGGATGTAAATATAAGTCAAGTAGAGGTAAACACTTATATATGTGTACGATTATGCTTATGTACTATATATATGAATAACGTAATGATCCAATGCATAATTTTCGATGCAGATTTTGATGGACGGACTGCAGATTCCATCAGGTATAGAAGTAGGTCAGGCAAGTGATCATACTGGAGATGGAGGTATGGATCTTGCAGTAGCCGCACGATTTGCAGCACACAACAGACTGTTTGAGTTACTCCTGGATATGATGAGGGCACAGACAGCACCCATAGCATCATTCGCAGTTAATCAACCATAAAGTACAACAGAGACAACAACCGCACCTATCATTCAAACGGTACCGATGCCAGCAGTAGCACAGGAGACTCCAGCAGTAGAGGTTGCACCAATAGTGGCATCAACTGACATATTCGAGGTGACATTGACATTGGAGGTCAAACTATAAGGGAGTTGATCAAGTTCAAGCTAGGGTATTATTCTAGAGGCAGGGATCAAAAGAAGGCAGGGAAGTGGCTCATT
The DNA here is from genome assembly GCA_039657345.1 of Stephania japonica. Lineage (NCBI taxonomy): Eukaryota > Viridiplantae > Streptophyta > Magnoliopsida > Ranunculales > Menispermaceae > Stephania > Stephania japonica. The sequence goes on from CM077566.1 coordinate 16,957,307, forward strand.
GTACATCAGCGGCTGCACAAGTTGATGACAATTCCAGAGAGCATTCAGGCACAAATCTCAGGAGATATGTTGAGAGGAGACGTGGCAGTGTGGTAGACAGCATACACTGACACACATCCAGAGCTAGTTACATGGGCGGAGTTTTGGCGCATCTTTCACGATTAGTATATTCCCATCGTGGTATAGTTGAGGTTGAGGAAGGAGTTCATATCACTCCGACAGGGCAAAAGGTCGATTATGTAGTATATGGATAGGTATAGCTACCTACTGCAGTACTCCAGGGTTGTTGCGAGGACAGAGCGACTCCAAGTATATTATTTTGTTAAAGGACTGGAGGATGAGATAGCTAGTGTCATAGTCTCCAATGGTGTGTAGACTCTACAAGACATGTATGATCGAGCTCTCACATAGGAGACATTTACTTTAGAAGGGTAGTAGACAGGCACCTATAGGTACAGATAGACAGACTGGAAAGAGTTCTAGGTCAAACCACGGCTAGAAGAGGCAGTGCTAGCGCTACGATGGCTAGGATAGGCAATAGGGTCGGGATTGCCAAAGCAGTGATCGAGATGGCAAATTATATGTAGTAGCAGCAACAGTGGCACCTCAACAACGTTACACTCAGGACCAACGATGCAGAGACTAGAAGTCACGAGGTCAGAGCCAGGGGTCGGGGAGTGGACAATCGAGACAGGGGCTTCATATGTTGGCGATGTGGACAGGAGGGCCACATCAGACGTGACTGTACGCAAAGTTGGAGACTCCAATACCTAGAAGACCGGTGCAGACTCGAGAGCTAGTGCACGCAGTGACTGAGCCAGGCATGGAGACGTCCCAGCGCAGGGTTCAGGGTAAGTTATTTATCTTCATAATTATATGTTATGTTTTGTGTTAAGCATGCATGCCCTATATGATGCATGGTTGATTTTATGTGTATGTGGTCAGTGGGGCCACATGGTTGTGGTTGTCAGCTTATATGGCAGGATTGGCCATGGTTTAGAGGCTAAGTCAGAGTTATCGTGTTGAGATACATGATGGGTAAATAAGTTTCAGTTGACCAAGATTTGTGACTGGATTAGGGTTTCTTAGACATAGGTTTTGGTTGAGTACAGGTGGCGGTGATTTCAAGGAAAAGTCTTGACCATGGTTCACATGTGTGGCATGCACCTGTAGTTTGGTGTGAAGACTCAACCCAGTGAGTGGGAGCAAGAAGGTATTGTTGGACCCTGTGAGTGGGTGCGGTAGTGTCCAAGGAACTGTAGAAGAGTTTTCTATGGTGGAACTGACGGGGAAGTGTGCGGTTCGATGAACCGAGGAGGTTACTCGAGATTGTTCAATTTCGAGGACGAAATTCTCCTAGTTGGGAAGAATTGTAACGACCCAAATTTAGTTAATCAAGATTAGTGTTAATCACAGGGACTAACGGGTTAATTCGGGCATTACATGGACAGTTGGGTAACTCGAATATGAGTACACAGGTTATATTATGTTATTTGTGTATGTTGTATATTTTTCATTGTGATGTGGGAATTTACTATTATTTATATAAACATCACATGTGTGTAAGTTGATATCGGGCAAGGCTACAAGTCGGGTATATGTCCCGAAGTGCGTGTCAGGGACCGAGTACGAGGTATCGGGTAGTCGTGGTACGGGACATGGGTTGTCATGTAGCTGAAAGCTAGTGTGACTTACATATGATTTATATATGATTTATTAAACCCTAAACCTAAGTTGAAAAATGAATTAATAGATAAATTGAAATCCTATAGTTTGGATAGAAAAATCAACATGCATAAGATTATCCTCGAGATACACAACAGGGTGATTTAAGGCAAGTGTTGTCATGATAAGATGTCAAGAACTTGGGTGACACAGGGTGATCAGGAGCCTTTAGATCAACCTCGAGATGCGTATACACGTTAGATTAAAACAAACACCTATAAAAATTCACTTGAGCATGGAGACATGCAAACAGAGGAGATTTTCTCAACAAATTCTTGGAGATCAATGAGTGAATCTGAGGTTGAGGAAGGTGAATTCGAGCATTGGAGCATGAATTCGAGCTTTAGAGCACGGATCCATGGTAAATTAACCCTCATAAATGTGAATTTGGATAAAATGTGTGTTTTATGGATTGAGGATAAACTCGGATTGGATTGAGGATAAACTCGGATTTTTGGATGAAATCATCAATGGTTTTGATTAATTAGATGTTCTTGAAGTTGGGTTTAAGGAATTACATCGTTTTGAATCGAATTTGAGAAAGATTGAGGTGAATTTGGTGATTACGAATTTCCAACATGCACACTGTGATTTTAGTTTTGTGATAAAACCTTGTTTAATTGGTGTTTTTGATAGTAAATTGATGCTATTTGAATGTGTGTATAGTTTCTAGGATGTTTATGAGGTGTTGGGAACCATTTAAGCCAGAATTAGTTTCTGGATTTTTCTCGGCAGCGTGCAATTAGCTCGCTAGGTAATGAACACTAGCGCGCTAATCACGCTGGGGAAGACGATAAACAGTGTCAAAGATCAATTAGCGCGCTAATTGATCTAACTAGCTCACTTAATTTTGACCCTGAAATCGATAAAATGTGAAATCAAACCTAATTGATAACCCACCCATTTAATTAACCAATACACAATGTAGATAGGTCTCGGGACTTCAGGGACTGGGGAACCATATCTAGGACACCGGGGAGCTAGGCGGGTCATTTTGGCAGGTTTGGAAGTCGGAGAGCGTATTTCAGGTGCGTAAAACCCTTGAGAAAGTTACACTTTAAATTCATGGCGTGTATTTTATCGATTATCATATCGTATGCGGTGACTGCTAGTGGACACGCATGGGTTTTCATCTTGGTTATGGCTACACGCTTGAGTATGGGTTAGTCTATGACGGCGACCGTGTAGATGAGAGTAGAATGTATCTACTACTGTCTCGAGGGATTAAGGGTACTCTTAGAACTAAAAAGCTTGGAAAGGAGTACGCTCGTTTATTAAGTTGAGGTGTAGTCATTGTAAGCCTGTTATTAAGCACTAGTTTATGCTAAGAACTCCGGTTTGCTATCGTATGACCGGCGGTCATGATTTTATCCTGATTAAATGAGTGATGATGCATTTATCTTTGGATTTTACGTCGAGCCCAATTAGTTAATTATTTGTTGGATTTTGGATGTTTTACATTTCCAGTTGATGTGTCAATGATGTCATGCTATGATGGTTGTTTACTACCAGCCATAGGAATATGATTCTTGTTGTTAGGGTCATATTAACATGTCTCGACTATCTTATCGTATGCGGTGACTGCTGGTGGTCACGCATGGGTTTTCATCTTTGTTATGGCTACACACTTGAGCATGGGCTACTCTACGACGGCGACGATGTAGATGAGAGTAGAATGTATCTACTACTGTCTTGAGGGATTAAGGGTACTCTTAGAACTAAAAAGCTTGGAAAGGAGTACGCCCGTTTACTGAGTTGAGGTATAGTCATTGTAAGCCTGTTATTAAGCATTGATTTGTGGTAAGAACTTCGGTTTGCCATCGTATGAACGGTGGGTCATGGTTTTATCATGATTAAACGAGTGATGCTGCATTTATCTGTGGATTTTACGTCGAGCCCAATTAGTTAACTAATTTTAAGATTTTGGATGTTTTACATTTCTAGTTGATGTGTGAATGATGTGATGCTATGATGGTTGTTTACTGCCATCCATAGGAATATGATTCTTGTTGTTAGGATCATATTCATATGTCTCGCAGGTTATCAATGTTTTCATGTTTATCGTGTAGACTTCTCTTGGTAATTTACTCATTGGGCTTGTTATTGTATATGTTTGGCAACTGAGCGCAGATCCTGGTTCGAGCAAGAGCAAGGGAAATGAGGTATTAGGCGACTATCTTTGAGGCCGTTGTTGCTGACAGCTCGTGTTTTTGGCTACCGAGTATGTATGTATATGTTATTTTGCTGGGTTTTGGGAACTTTAGAACTTTATCACATGTATATATATTACTGTTTACTTTGTCTCAGTTATACACATAGTATTTATTTTTGGTTTTTCCACTACTTAGGTTAAATAAATTCTCATAAAATATGAATTAAATTATTCTGCTATTGTTATTGTAATTAGCTAATCTACTAGATGTTTAGAAAAATTAAACAACTTGATATGGTAGGATTAGTTACACGGAGCGTCAATTCATAGAGCTATGGACGTGGCAGCAGTGATGACGTGTCCAGTGACGTGACAGGTGCTGCTGGGCTTGCGAACGAAGGGCGTGGGTTACGGGACGACCCCGGAGATTGGGGCCATCACAGTCGGTCAAGTCCGGGGAACTAATCGCTTAACCCAATATATAACCCAAAATGTATAGAAAGACAAATAAATAAATACATCAAAATATCAAAACCTACGAAAGTAAGGGGTAGCGGTAAGCAAGAGACTCAGAGGTAGTCGCCAATCTTCTCCTTGCTCGACCTGATTGTCAACAGATATGCAACAATTGTCATAAAAAAGACGGTGAGTACAAAAAAATAACAGTAATCCAAAATAGGCACTTATCCACATTTCCAAATACAAGAAATATGTATTTAAAAGAATAAAGTAGCAAAAAGATTGTTGAAATAAAAATATGTTGGAAAATACCATAGGTAAGCAAATGAAAAACTCAAGTGTTAATTTTAGATAACACAAGAAATAGCTCAACTAGTTATGCATATCAGTACTAACCTTATTGGTTTAGAACTACGTCACATTGACCTTATGTAATAGATTAGTACACGTGCACTTTGATAATACCCCACTTGGTCGCAGATTTGACCTTATGTAATAGGTTAGTACACATGCACTTTGGTATTACCCAACTTGGTGGAAGATTTTGCCAAATAACCTCATGTAGTAGGTTTGTGTCACTAATTAAATAAATACTGACACCCGTGTCCCATTCCTCGTGTGTTGCACATATTTTTATAAAAATCAAGAAAACTGGCATATGGACTGCATAAAAACTACTAGGAAATAGTATAAACAAAAAATCACAGATTTAATTCAAACAAAATGCCATAAACAAATTTCTAAGTCAATAAGAGGACCAAACAACAAGCATGGCATTTAGAGTACAAAGTTAACGCAATGAATAAACTGAATTTTAGACTTTAAAGTAGAAATGAAATGAAGATAAGTGTCTACTCCATATACTCACAATTCATACAACAATTCCAAGCTCAGCCGGCCTCCCGACGCCTTAAAACTCATATCCAAACTCTCGAGTCTACTAAAGCACTTCCGGGTGAGTCTACATTAGAATATTAAGTAATCTTGATCAATTATAGTTCCAAACAAGTCCTAGTATTATCCTAGAACGCTTTCCCAAGACTAGTCCAAGTCCCGCTGACCTGAACTCCTTTTTCCATTATTTGTTTCTAAGTAAAAGATGTTTATCAAAACTATTTTCCCAGCTGAGTTGTTGCAGGCCAACTTAGGGCCTTTAAACATCAGAATTTGACAAAGACACCCTCGAGAAAAGTTAAAGATCTTCATCTTAGCTTTCAGGAAAGGTAAAGTTTGCTCAGTTTTGATTACAAACGAACGCGCTATACAAAAAACACCGAACCAATATCAATTAACGATAAACTTAGAACATCAACTTAGGAAATTAATAACTCCCAAAATAGACACTCAAAATGTGATTTTTAGTGGGAAGCTACTTAACATATTGACTAACGATATATCCCAAAAAATCAGCTTGCTAGGATAGGTATACAAAATATTATGCAATTTGTCATTTCAACTTTAATTTAGGCTCACTTCCTTGCATTTTTAATGAAGAACCTCTACATAATATGAATAGAGCTTATGACAACAACCCTATAACTATTCCAAAAAGTTCATACACAAACACCAACTTCAATTCATTATTTACCCATTTAAACCATCTCAAAACATCATTCGAAGATCCAACAACTTAAATAGCTCATTACAGTTATGGGCAGCAATATTAACTAATTTTTAGCATCGAATGAGGATTAATGAGTCTGCTAAACACCCCTATAATTTTAAACTATCTCTACCTAATCCATCATGAAACCCCTATTCAATCCTAAGTTAGAAACCTCATTTTCATTAATTTTCATCAAGAACAACAATTGTACAATTAGGGACATCAGCTATAGTCGCAAATTAGCCTTTAAAAATGATCTTAATTGGGTCAATTGATCTTCAAAACAACCCAAAATGTAACGACCTAAACATTCTCCGACCCATTTTCAAGGTATTTTATTAATTTTATATTAAAGTATAGTGAACAAATAAAATTGTTACACAAAATTAATCTTAACAAGACTTGGATTTAATGAAAATAGATGGAATGGGCTCCACAAGGAAATTGGGCCCATAGGGGTATTTACGTAATTTTGGGTTAAATTGGTGAAAAACCCTAACTATATAAGGATAAGTTGTAAACCCTAGTCACCCTATTTGTTGTTTCAACAAACTTGGAGAGGGAGGAGAAGAGGAGGAGGTTTGAACATCCAAGGAGAGGTAATCTTTTGGTGGTTTTCTTTCTTTTCTTTTCTCTCTTCTTTTCTTCTTTTCTTCTTCTTTTCTTCTTCTTTGGTTTGGTGATTTGGAGGAAGAGGGAAAGGGAGGTTGCGGCGCCACCAGGCACCGCCGGAGGAGACAGCGGCGCCGCCGCCAGAAAGGGAGGGGGTGGGCTTGGCCACCCCCCCATGAAGCCGTGAGGAAGAAGGGGGTGGCATTGCCCCCCCTTCTTCCATCACCGCCACCACCACCGCCACCGCGGCTCACCGGCCGTGGTGGTGGGGTCCCCAAAGCTTGGCGAGCACCGGGACCACCCTGGATCAAGATCCGAGGTTGGGGGTGGGGGTTTCCCCACCCCATGGAACCGAAACGCCAGGGGCGTCTGCCCCTGCACTTCGGTCCTAGGGACAGACAGGCCCCTGGACCATGTCCAGGGGCCGGGCCTGGCCCCTGGGGTTTGGACCCGGTTGACCACTGTGGGCTGGAACGCTCTGGCAACCAAACGAGGACCATTTGGTCCCTGTTCAAATAAACAGGGACCAAATTGGTCCCTGGCCAAAAAAAAAAATATATATATATATAAATAAATAAATATAAATATAAAATAAAATAAAATAAAATAGGATAAACTTACGATGAGCGTCGACACCCTCGACAAAGCCCTTAAATGACACATCACGTGGGACCCACACCATTTGGGTTTCCAAATATGAATTAAAATTAAAATACTCAACTTTAAATTAGTAAAATGCTTATGTAGTATTATATGAATTGTTTAGATTCGTGAGGCGGTTCACGTGGGACCCCAAACGTACGAGGAGTCGGTATAGACGTCGTGACGGGTCCAGGTAAGTGGGGAGCTTCGCTCATGCCTTAAATATGGCTTGATTATTAGATAACTAGGAATGCATGTTTTGAATGTAAAGACTTGGGAATGGGTTGCGTCGTGATATTGGTTTGGACGCCCCAGAGTGTGTGGTAGTTAACCACCGAGGGTTAGCTTGACTAATTGAATGCATAAGGTGAATTATTCGAGTGTAAGGGTTTGGAGTTCCATCCTTTGCTACTTGATGATTCTTTGAGACGTTTAGCGGTGACGGCTTGGACGAATCTACTGTTGATTTGATGGGACAAACGAGAGGGCACATAAGGCCTGTGTGCTAGCTGGTTGTTTCCATCACTTTGAGAGTAGATAATTCGGTCACCGGATCCTTACCAATATCTAGTTCGCATTGAATGGAACAACGGCTTATATTAATATTTATATCTATCGCATTTTATTTAAATCTTTCGTGTGACTTTATTTGTATGTCATGTGTAAATTTATAAATGAATAATGATGAAAATGATTATGCATGACTTAAATGAATGTTTATCGAATGTGTTGTAAAAATTTTATGTTTATGTATAGTAATGTGAATGGGATATGACATAAAATATTGATTTGAAGATTATTTGATTACAAATTTGGAAATGGAAATATTAGTTGATTATTCTTTTTGGAATATGAATCCATTTTTATAATTACGATGAACATGAACCATATCTTTAATTGTATCGAATTATGTGTTCACTTAATATGTTTATAACTTTGTTATGGTTTTACATGTATTTGATTATTTCATGTTGTGTTATGCGTATGGATTGAATGTCATGTAGAATTTTATATGAGTACTAGGTAGTACTTGCATATTTAATGTTTGAGCGAGTCTTTCCTCTTATTGAGCATCGTTGGTTCTTTAGCTCACCCCACTCTACCCCACAGTCCCTCTACTACCATGAGAGAGACAAGAAAGGCAAGGGAAAGGATTTATCTTGAAGTACCTTCATATGTGAGACTCACATATTACTAGTTTATTATTAATATTAATCGTTTTGTAGATCTCGTACGTGGGTTATAGCTTGAGAATTAGTTAATGGGTAGTTTTGAACCTTTATAATATTATTCTGAGGTTGTATGAGATATTTAATATTAAAGATGGTTGATATTAGTATGATATGCAGGTTATATGGTTGTGTTGTGATTATTTATCAAACACTTGTTATTAAATATATATTGTTTAGAATGATTATTCCGCAGGTTATTTAGGCGTGCCAAGTCGTTATTTGGGCCTGGTTCAGGTATCGGGTCTAAGTAACAGTTTGGGCCGGGCGACCCGACCCTAGGTCGGGGGAGGGTCGTCTCACAAAAGCTAAATAATTTTTTAACCTTTAATCACCACCCATCAATTTATACCAAGAACATTAAGAAATTAATGTAAACTTAAGGAAAAAGGAGACTCACATGGATTGCTGAAGAAGTCGAACTAAATTCAACACTCCTTCCTCAACAAAAATCTTATTTTTCTTTCTCTATGTGCATGTCCAACTTGAGCACTAAGTTGTTCTTTATATAGTTTCTTATTTCATCAAGTTTGTGTACCAAATCTCAAATTCCATATATGGTTTCCCCTTACTCCTACTAACCCACTAACTCACTCATGTTGACACACATATTCAAACCAAGTTATATAGTGATGGGTGTTGCACACATCTCAACGTACATAAATATGTGTAGGATTTTTATTTAAACTTTAGGCTTGTAATTGATTTACATTAAATACCTACCATAGGCTTATCAAATAAATGCTTAAATCCTATTTAAGTGAATTTGAACTTACCATATCACTACCCACCCAGCCCTCGACTCGCATGCATGTCGAGGCGTGTCCCCGTTGGTGAGCCGAATTTGTGAGTATCCAAATTAAATAAAATTTCATACATAATGAACACACATACAAAACACCAGGTAACCATCACGCATAGAATATAATATAACTTGATCTCCGAGATGAGTTTTGGACTGTTTACCTGCTCTCAAGCCACGTCGCAGGTTGGTGTATTTTAATTATGAAAAAATCCACTATTAGCAATTTGGGTTGCTACAATAACTTTGTTTAGTCTACCTCTTAGACCCAACAGATGAACGCCTGACATTCCTCTACATAAGATATGTCTCATGTGCAAGTGCTCTATCGTATATCTCTTGTATTGTTTGGGCTTCGATGGAAACAATGACGCTGGCGATGTCCTTAATTAACCCTCAGACAAAGTAATGATCATGTAGTCTCTCTCTGTCTGTAACATCCATGGAAAATTGTAATAGGTACCGGTATCTATCAATGTACTGTAACACTAACTGGTTACCCTGTTTCAGGGCTACAAACTCGTTCCCAACTCTCAACTGAACCTCTATAGGGATACATTGATTGTAGAATAGCTGATGGAACTCAGCCCATGTCATCAGGTCCAGGTGTCTATCTATGTACGTAGTCCACCAAATTGTTATGTCGCCTTAAGCCCCGATTTCCTGGCCTGTTTGCCTTCCGAAATTCGCAATAACACATGTAACCTCTATTTTGCATGTTGCCACCTCTAAGCTGCCTATGTCTCTGATCCTTAATATATCTTAATTGTCTGTTAGTAGTATTTATTTTATATTTCGACAAACAAATCATGAGTTGATACTAATTTGCGGGATTTTGTATGTGTAATAGGTTAAATGTGGTATTTCGAGCTTATCTATTTCAGTAGGAGCACTAGGAAGGAGCAAATAAGGTTCGGGCAAGAACAATATCAAATGGGTTGAGTTTCATCAAAGCTCCTTTTAACTCAGCCTCAATTTTTTAGCCATAACTTTGTCATTTCATGTTCGAATGACTCTAAGAAGAACAATTTTATGTGTCGCAAGCTTCATCAAATTCGGCCTCCAAGGAGTTCAAAAACGTGCCAGTAATTGAAGTATATGCGTAGGAACAGAGAAAGCTTGGCGCTAAGCCGGTGCCTAAGCGCAAGATACCACCTTAAGGGCTAGAAAATAGTACCAAAAATAGCCGAACTCTAAGCTCGGCACCAAGGCACCCAGCTTGACACTTTAGCTCCATGATCCCAGTAACCCAATGCTGAGCCCATTACTTAAACGCCCACCTCAGCGCCACCTGAAGAAACACGAAAAAAGCAAAAAAATTAGGGTTTTTGGTTTTATTTTGGACTAAAGTTCTCCCAGGGGTATAAATAGATGAAGAGATTAAGTTTTTGACGACTTTGGCTTCAGGCTAGGGTATTCAATCAAACTTGGTAATTCTTCTCGGATTTCTAGTTATTGAACCATGATTTTCTAGGTATTATGTTGTATTGAACCGATTTATTGGGTAATCCACTTTGTTCTAGGGGTATACGGACCCCAAGTTGTATTCCTTTTGATTTCAATGTAAACTTGTTGGTTCTTTCAATTCAATGTATTGATTTGTGAGTTCTTATATGCAATATTATGCTTGCCTTGATCAAGTAGGTGTGGAACATAGGGTTTGAAAGTCACCATGACCATTGGGGCCTTTGGACCAAGATTTAGAGGAAAACAACTCAGAACATGTGGTACATTGACTAATGGCCATTGCGAATGGAGGCTTTAGAATTTGAAATGTAATTCAATCCACTCACTTACGCTATTCATGCCGGCCGGCGGAGTTCAAGTGAGGTCCTAGAATATCCATCACCGAGACCTCAGGATTGAGTGAATTGTAGGAAATTCGCCTATCTTTACATGAGTTGGGAGGCTTTCGAGTGAAATTGGATTAAAATGATACAACTTTGATGACATAGATTTTGTAAAGCGTTCTCTCCATTGTGAATCTCAATTTATATTACTTGCTCCATTATTTAGTTAATTTAGATTTTACAACTCAAAACCAAGCCCCCAACTTTATTTCCTAGTTAGATTACAAATTAGTATTATACCGTCCTTGTGGTTCAATATCTGTTACTCGAACTCTAGTTTAGGTCGCTATTATTTGCAATGAAAAGTCGTACACTTGTGGCTTGGCATCAAGTTTTTGGCACCATTGTCGATTACGGTAGCTAATTTTGATTTGATTAAGACATTTTGTTTAGGATTTATTTTTTCAGCACTTTAGTTAATTTGTTTTGTTTAGTTTAATTTACTTTGAAAAGACCTCTACACTTGATCTTGTTTGTTCTTTGAGTTCTAGGTTTTATATTTGAATTAAAAGGGTGAGGAATAAAGTGAAAAATAGAAAAGGGAAAGGAAAAAGAAGTATGATTGAAGGTGATCGAGCTTCACAAATTGGTGTAATGTTTTAGGAAAATTGGTCTATGGCTATTACGGTACAACTTGCAAATTTAAAAACTCAAGTCGAAAAGTTTCAATCAGAAACATGGAGGCCACCTTCATTAGGCCAACTTAGAGCGATGTCGGTGGAGGACAATTACATGGTGGAATGGAGCAAGCCCACTTTCAAAATCAAGGATACAACTTTCAACCAAGTGCAACTTTTCAAAATTCATATCAAGGGGTTCCAATTACCCAAGCTTCTCCTATGTAAGTCAAAGGAATGTTAGATCACCCTTCAATCACTCTCAACAACGGCAACAAAATGATGATGAGGCTAAGTTCAATTCAATCAAGTCTCTAATTATGAGCACGCATTCCAACAATTGAGAACGACATGGGGAAAATGAGAAAGAGATGTAAAGTCTTAAGCATAAACTAGGATTATGGAAGATGAGAATAATAAGACCATAAATAATATAGAGTTGCAGATAGATCATTTGACTACCGTGTCGAATTCTCGCCGAGATGAGATTTCTCCATGTGATACATAAGTGAACTCTATGGACATGTGCATGCAAAGGCTCCGGATCAATGTCAATGCTATGTACCAACGTTAAAGGCCAACGAGAAAGGCTTAGAGTCACAAGTGATGACTCAAACTAAAAAAAAAAGGAGAAGTTGGAGGAAGCCAAGACCGTGCATATGGTGGAAACATCTCATTAAGCACTTCCAACCTAGCTTCCGAAGAAGGTGGAGGGTTTAGGGAGTTATTAGGTTTCAAGTCACTTGGTTCACTTCAATCTGAGAAAGCTTTGTGTGATTTGGGAGCGGGTATGAATCGGATGCCATTGGATTTATTTGAGAAATTGGGAATCACCAAGTTGACAGAGGATGACTTTAGTGTACACTTTGTTGATGGTTCGTTGTGTAAGCTAAGGGGTATAGTAGAAAATGTACTTATCGAGATTGATCGGTTTATATGCCCTTGTGATTTTGTAGTGTTAGATTTAGAAAAGAGAGAGAATGTGCCACTGATACTTGGAAGACCATTTTTGGGAACTGCTCGAGCTCTCATTGATGTTGAAAGTTGAGAAATTACATTGAGAGTGTGGTCGAAAAGTAGCCTGTTGAGTGGTTGTAATGATTTCCAATGCTCGACTATTGGTTAATCAAGTCATACCATTAACGAAATCAACACCATACCACTAAGCACTAAAATAAAATAAAAGGCTTGTGAAGTTGAAAAAGAGCTAGAGAAGACAAGTAAAAAAAACATAGAAGTTGGGGCCATGAGTTGAGAATGTTGGCACAATCTTTGTTCATAATTTAGAAGCGCGAGAGAAATCCTCGATTCAAGAAAACATTCAAGAAAATGCCATGAAGGACTCGCCTCCAATTTTTCCTACAAGTCATGCATTTGAAAATCCTATGTTGTGCCATGAACTTGAGAAAGAGTGTGACTTGTTCCACAAAGGACAGTTGGTACTTCTTTACAAGCGCAAACTGAAGGCTCTACAAGTGGGCTTGAGATCGGAAGGGAGCGGTGAAAGTGAGGCAAATTGACATGGACGAGAAAGTGGCGATTCAAAACATCAAGGGTCACATGTTGAAGGTGACTTGGTTAGATTTTGGGTTCATACGCAGCAAAAAATCCAAAAATATTTTTCTAAAACCCCAACTATATCGCAAAGAAGTTCTATTAAAGTGGATATACAAAAGTAAACCATACCTTAATCCCTGATTGCTTTCCTAGATTGCTTGATCTCTAAGATCCTCAAGCCCGCTTCCTCTATCAGATGACCACAATTTGGAGTGCTAGCTCTAAGAGAGAAAGAAAATGTTTTTCTTCCTCTCTTAAAATCTAGAGAACTCAAAAATAGCAAAAACGAAATCTATTTTTCATTTTAGGGTATCTCCATCTATTTATATGTGTATATAAACCCTCACTTGAAATCTTATTCGTAATATAACTATTGTATTTAGGCAGTTTTTAGAACTGTTGCCGGTGCAGTAGCTAATTTTGGTATGATTAGGATATTTTGTTTAGGATTTATTTTTCAGCATTTTAGTTAGTTTTATTTTGTTAAGTTTAATTTACTTTCAATAATCCTCTAGTCTTCATCTTGTTTGTTCTTTGAGTTTCAAGTCTTAAATTTGAATTGAAAGGGTGAGGAATAAAGAGAAAAAAGAAAAGGGAAAGAAAAAAAAGCGTGACCGAAGTTGATCGATCTTCACAAATTGGTCAAATGTTTTAGGAAGCTATTATGGAACAACTTGCAAAATTTAACAACTCAAGTCAAAAATTTTCAAGCAAATACGTGGACTCAACCTTCATTAGGCCAACTTAGATTGATGTTGGGTTGTCAAGGAGGACAATTATATGGTGGAGTGGAGCAAGCGCACTTTATAAATCAAGGATACAACTTTCAACCAAATGCAACTTTTAAATATCCATATCAAGGGTTCGTAATTACCCAACCTTTAATCACTCTCAACAAGGGCAACTAAATGATGATGAGGCTATGTTCAATTCAATCAATTCTCTAATTATGAGCATGAATTCCAACAATAGAGAACGACATGGGGAAAATGAGAAAGATATGTAAAGTCTTAAGCCTACACTGAGGATGATGGAAGATGAGCAGAATCAAACCATAAAAATTCTATAGTTGCAGATAGAATTGACTACCGTGTTGAATTCTCGTTGAGATGAGATATCTCAATTTGATACATAAGTGAACTATAGGGAAAATGTTCATGCCAAGGCTTAGGATCAGTGTCAATGCTATGTAGCAATAGTAAAGGGCAACGAAAAAGGCTTAGAGCCACAAGTGTTAATTCAAACTAAAAAAAGAAAGAGAAGTTGGGGAAGCCAAGATAGTACATACGGTGGAAACATCTCACCAAGCACTTCTAAACCAGCTTCTGAAGAAAGTGAAGGGTTGAGGGAGTTAGCAGGTTTCATGTCACTAGGTGCACTACAATTTGAGAAAGCTTTGCTTGATTTGGAGCGAGTATAAATCGAATGCCATAGGATTTATTTTAGAAATTGGACATAACCAAGTAGAAAAAGGATGACTTTAGTGTACACTTTGTTGATGGTTTGTTGTCTAAGCATAGGGGTATAGTAGAAAATGTAGTTGTCAAGATTGATCGATTTTTATTCCGTTGTGATTTCATGGTGTTGGATTTTGAAAAGAAAGAGAATGTGCCAGTGATACTTGTAAGACTAATTTTGGCAACTGCTGCTCGCTCTTTTCGATGTTGAAAGTGGAGATATTACATTGAGAGTGGGGTCAAAGAGTAACCTGTTGAGTGCTAGTGCTGCATTTCAACGTTCGACAATTGGTTAAATCAACACCATCCTGCTAAGAACTGAAATGAAAGAAAAGTCTTGTAAAGTCGAAAAAATGCTTGAGAAGTCATGTTAGAAAAGATAGGAGTAGGGGCCATGAGTTGAGAACATTAGCACAATCATTGTTCACAATTTAGAAGCGCAAGAGAAATCCACTATTCAAGAAAACATTCAAGAAAATACCATGAATGACTCGCCTCCAATTTTGCCTAGAAGTCATGCTTTTGAAAATCCTATGTTGTGCCATGAACTTGAGAAAGGGCGTGACTTGTTTTAGAAAAGATAGTTGGTACTTCTCTACAAGCGTAAAATGAAGACTCTTCAAGTGGGCATGAGATCGAAATGGAAGGGAACGGTGAAAGTGAGGCACATTGACAAGGTCAACAAAGTGGCGATTCAAAACAACAAGGGACACGTGTTTAAGGTGTCTCTTTTAGATTTTGGGTTCATACGCTGTGGAAAATCTTAAACAATTTTTGTAAAACTCCAGTAGGATTGCAAAGAAGTTCCATTAAACTAGACATACAAAAGTAAACCATACCTTAATCCATGATTTCCTTCCCTTATCAGAAATGTACATACGAACAGTGACCACAATTTGGAGTGCTAGCCCTAAAAAAGAAATAAAACGTTTTTCTTCCTCTCCCAAAATGCAGAGAACTTGAAAATAGCAAAAAAAAATCTATTTTTTAGTTTAGGGTATAACCCTCTATTTATATGTGTAGATAAACCCTCACTTAAAATTCTATTCATAATACAACTATTTTATTTATCCAACTTTTGACACCGTTGTTAGTGACGGTAGGTAATTTTGGTTTGATTAGGATTTTATTTTTAGTATTTATTTTTTCACCATTTTAGTTAGTTTTGTTTAGTTTGGTTTAATTTAATTTGAATAATCTTCAACCCTTGATCTTGTTTGATCTTTGACTTTTAGGTTATAAATTTGAATTGAAAGGGTGAGGAATAAGTAGAAAAAAGAAAAGGTAAAGAAAAAAAGTGTGCTGGAAGTTGATCAAGCTTCACAAATTGAAGGAATGTTTTAGGAAAATTTGTCTATGACAATTATGTCACAACTTGCAAATTTATAAACTCATCTAGAAAAGTTTCATGCAAATACATGGAGTTAACTTTCATTAGGGCAATTTAGAGCGATGTTGGGTTGTCATGAAGGACAATTATATGGTGGAATGGAGCAAGTGCACTGTATAAATCAAGGATACAACTTTCAACCATGTGCAACTTTATAAAATTCATATCAAGGGTTCACAATTACCCTAGCTTCATGCAAGTCAAGGGAATGTGAGAGACTGTAGACTTCAATCACTCTCAACAAGGGCAACAAAATGATGTTGAGTCTATGTTCTATTCAATCAATTCTCTAATTATGAACATGAATTCCAACAATAGAGAGTGACATGGGGAAAATTATAAAGAGATGTAAAGTCTTAAGCATACATTGAGGATGATGGAAGATGAGAATAATCAGACCATAAAAAATCTAGAGTTGCAAATAGAACATTTGACTACCATGTTGAATTCTCGACGAGATGAGATTTCTCCATGTGATACATAAGTGAACTCTAGGTAGAATGTGCATGCCAAGGCAAAGGATCAATGTCAATGCTATGTAGCAACATTAAAGGCCAATGAGAAAGGCTAAGAGCCACAAGTGATGATTCAAACTAAAAAAAAAAAAAGAAGTTGGGGGAAGCCAAGATGGTACATACGATGGAAACATCTCATTTAGCACTTCCAACCCAGCTTGCAAAGAAGGTGGATGGTTCATGGAGTTATCAGGTTTCATGTCACTTGGTCCACTACAATATAAGAAACCTTTCTTTCATTTGGGAGAAGGTATAAATTGGATGCCATTGGATTAATTTGAGAAATTGAGAATCACCAAGTTGGCAGAGGATGACTTTAGTGTACACTTTGTTGATGCTTCATTATCTAAACTAAGGATTATAATGGAAAATGTACTTGTCAAGATTGATCGGTTTATATTCCCTTGTGATTTCATGGTGTCGGATTTTGAAAAGAGAGAAAATGTGCCATTGATATTTGGAAAACCATTTTTGGCTATTGCTCGAGCTCTTATCAGTGCTGAAAGTGGAGATATTACATTGAGAGTGGGGTTGAAGAGTAGCCTATTGAGTGCTTGTGATGGTTTTCAATGTTCGACAATTGGTTGATCAAGTCATACCATTAAAGAGATCAACACCATCCTGCTAAGCACGGAATAGAAAGAAAAGACTTGTGATGCCAAGTCAAAAAAGATAGGAGTTGGGGCCATGAGTTGAGAACGTTAGAACAATCTTTGTTCACAATATAGAAGCGCAAGAGAAATCCTCGATTCAAGAAAGCATTCAAGAAAATGCCATGAAGGACTCACCTCAAATTTTGATTACAAGTCATGCATTTAAAAATCCTATGTCATGCCATGAACTTGAGAAATAGAGTGTCTTGTTTTAGAAAGGACAGTTGGTACTGTTGGGAAATGTGCCCTAGGTCAATCCATTAACAGTCTTTATGAATACATTTTAGTTAATAAAATAGAGGATTTCATTTGCTGTTTATTATAATTGATTTGCATGTTTACATTATAATAAGATCCATGGGTATTTACAAAAATATCCTAAATGTCCCTAGTCGATTATTATACTGGGAACTATAATGAATTAAGACTAGTGTGAGTCTTGATTGATGATCATACGATGATCATACGTATAGGAATACGAATCAAGATCATGAGTACTTGTTAGGGAACAAAGTACTGGACCGACCCGCTATGAGAACATCACATGGATTAAGTCATAGTTGTTTCTCATGATAGGTATATTTTTCAGTCCTCGACTTGAGATTACCATAGACTTCAACATTAGGAATACAAGATTTGACGCAATCAAACGTTGTCTTTAATCGGACGATTATAAAGGTTGTGATTGGTTCTTGTGTGAATAATGTGGTGAAGTTGTGTAATCGAGATAGAATTTGTCCCTCTCATATAAAGAGAGATATCCAAAGTGGATCCCTCGATATGTTAGATTGTTAAAAGGCCTAGTCTAAGTGAATTGATATTGATCAATGTCACTTAGATGTTTTCGATCTACCTAGAAATCGAGACTAGTACGATTGAACATGTTGGATGACAATTCCATGTCTTATGTTTGATCAAAAGGATATCGTGTGACAAAAGGATGTTATATACACTATTGATTAGGTTATATCGATTTGATATTCGTACAACTTGGGTAGTCATAATGTCTTGCTAGAGGCGCTTATGACTTGTATACCAAAATGTGTTTTGGTACACTGCCAACGTTGTATGAGCCTATTGGGTCGCACACTAAGAATGGTTTTGCGAGATTTTAAGATGGTTCAGAAAAATAAATTTTATATGATAAAATTCATGACAGAAACGTCCTTATAGTGTATTACACTTATACTTCTTTAAGTAGGGGTATATGTGTAATTTACTTAACCGTCTATATACAAGGGTTGTATAAATAGACGCTTTGAGTTAGAATACAAGTACGAAAGAAAAAGGCAAAAAATCTCTAATTTTCGTTTTAAGAAACAACTTAGAGTTTTTGGTATGCTCTGGATCGTTTTGGAGAGAAACAAAAGGTTTGGTATTCTCTCGAAGCTAGCACTTTGAATCTCGGCCGCCGTTCGTGTGTGGACAGCTAGTAGAAGGCGTTCGTCGTTGGCAGCGCCTTAGAGATCGATTAACCTTCAGAAAGGTACATTGCGACTGAGGTATGATTAAGTTTTCATAGTCTAAACGTGTTTTAATTGAATCAAATTCGGATCCTGTTGGAGTTTTTATCAAAATTGTTTTGAAATCTCCGCTGCGCATGAACCCCGAAACCCAACAGTGGTATCAGAGCCTTCGAGTTTGATTCCATTAAACTCATTTCATGTTTTCTTATGAGATATGATTGAAAACATGTTAATAGTTGATGTATATGTGATATACATAAGTTTTTTGTGAGATTTATTATCATGTTTTGTGTATATGATACATATATTCGTGATTTAATTGAAATTAGTTTCGTACATGCTAGTAACCATGTTAGGTTAATTTGAATAATTTTGATGAATTGAGTTTCGTGTTCTATGATCCATGACACCATTAGGTTCGATTGGGATAGTAGTTCATGATTCAATTACATGTTTGTGGTTATTTGGATGAAGATCAAAATTGCAAATAATTAATTTTCGAAATTATTTATTAATAAATAATTAATTTTCGAAATTATTATTTATCTTGTTATATCTATTTTGTTATGAAGTCTCTATTTGATAAAGATAGATAACAAATTAGAATTGGAGATAAATATCAAGAATCTTGTTATTAGTGATATACTAGGATTCAAATATCTTAAATCCAAAATAAATAATTAATTTTCGAAATAATTTATTTATAACTAATTAATTTTCGAAATTATTTATTTACCTTGTTATATCTATTTTGTTATGAAGTCTCTATTTGATAAAGATAGATAACAAATTAGAATTGGAGATAAATATCAAGAATCTTGTTATTAGTGATATACTAGGATTCAAATATCTTAAATCCAAAACAAATAATTAATTTTCGAAATTATTTATTTATAAATAATTAATTTTCGAAATTACTTATTTATCTTGTTATATCTATTTTGTTATGAAGTCTCTATTTGATAAAGATAGATAACAAATTAGAATAGCAGATAAATATCAAGAATCTTGTTATTGGTGATATACGAGGATTCAAATATCTAAAATTTATTTATAAGTAATTAATTTTTGAAATTATTTATTTATCTTGTGATATCTATTTTGTTATGAAGTGTCTATTTGATAAAGATAGATAACAAATTAGAATAGGAGATAAATATGGAGAAGTTTGTTATTGGTGATATGCTAGGATTCAAATATCTAAAGTCCTAATTGGATTAGGATAAGATGGTTAGTTAGATGTGGGCCCGGGTTAATTAAAAAATGTTTTAATTGACTTAATTTTGGATAAATTAAGGGGTAAATTTAGTATAGTAAAATCAGCGAAAAAATATGATTTTCTATAGCAAATTTCAATTTTCGGAATTGAGATTTGTCTTCTAAAAAAAAAAAAAAAAAAAAAAAAAAAAGGCACCGCCCTCAGCTTTCCCCGCTTGTGCGACTCCCGATGGGATCGCCGTCTAACTAATCCTAGCGCAAGGAAATTCTTCTATTAGTGAATAGCATAAAAATTTCCTAAATTGTTTAGTGGTTCTACAAATCAATAAAATATATGATATTTCATTGTTTAATTAAAATCACTAAAACTGAATAAAATCCCTCTATTAAATCTTAAGTCTTGTGCCATCCAATTTTAAACACTTATCAAGGCCTCGATCGCACTAATATATTTTCAGCCATAGTTGGGTGTATTGTGTTATCTTGGTGAGATAAGTTGGGTAAGAGTTACCTAAATGTTTAAAATGGTCCGACTTAATAAAGCAATCAAAATAGTTTTGGGCTTTAGGCATATGATGAGATAAAAACATGCTAATACATAAGATGTCTCATATCTCATAAAAAGATCTAAAAATTACATAAGATGTAATTGGTAACTGTTACCTACCTAAATAATCTAGTTCTGTGTTTCATGCCATAACTGTCATAGAATTAGGTGAAATATGGATTTTAGTCCCCTAAATAAACAGTATGTTTTAGGAGGGTTGTTAATTTAGTGGGAGTCTGTTCCTCTATTCTAAAATAAACTCTGCATAATCTTTATTGTAGATCAATGGCCTCTTCAAGTAACAATAATCCCCTCATCATCGCGATCTATCCTTGAGAAGGATAAGCTATCTCGGGACTAACTTTCTTGATTGGTTCGAAACTTGAGAATCGTTCTCAAGCATGAACGCAAGTTGTATGTCCTGGATGCACCGATCCCCGAGGATCCACGACCAATGCTACGAAAGTTGTGAAGGATGCGCGCATAATAAGCATGTCAACGATTCTACCGATGTTGCATGCATTATGTTGGCAACTATGGTTCCCGAACTTCGAAGGACATGGAACTAATGGAAGCCTACGACATGGTCGTAACGCTGAAGGAAATGTTCCAACAAAGAAGCTAGGCAAGAAAGGTTTGAGACAGTCAAGAACCCGCATTCTTGTAAGATGACTGAGGGTGCGTCAGTTAGCCCTCATGTTCTGAAGATGAAGGGCTATGTTGACCAACTTGATAGACTTGGATTTCCCATAAGCCAAGAGTTGGCTACGGATTTGATCTTAAATTCATTACCAGAGAGTTACTCACAATTTGTGATGAACTACAATATGAATAATATGGAGAAATCAATTTCAGAGTTGCATTTGATGCTCAAAACTGCTGAACAAAATATCAAGAAACCCTCTAGTAATGTGATGATGGTCCAAAAGGGAAAGGGAATGAAGAAGAAAGGCAAAGGCAAGGCTAAAGTTGCCAAGGCTGCTGCTGCACTTGTCGCAAAGCCTGTGGAACAAATCAAGCCCCAGCCTGTTCCTGCTTTAAAACACCCAAAAGAAAAGGAATGGAGTTTCTGAAAGGAGAAATCGAACCTTATTAGATATGGTTCGATCTATGATGAGTCATGCGGATCTTCAATTATCCTTTTGGGGTTATGCATTACAAACTGCAGCTTTCACTCTAAATCGAGTTCCTTCTAAAGCGGTTGATAAAACATCATATGATATATGGTACGGGAAGAGACCTAGTTTGTCTTTTCTTAATATTTGGGGTTGTGAGGCTTACGTAAAGCGACAAGCCTCAGAAAAACTAGCACCTAAATCTGATAAGTGTTTATTTGTAGGGTATCCTAAGGAAACAAAAGGATATTACTTTTATAATCCCGCTGAGAACAAAGTGTTTGTTGCTCGGTATGGTGCCTTTATGGAAAAACAGTTTATTTCAAAAGACACTAGTGGGAGAGAAATAAATCTTGAAGAAGTTCAAGAATCACAAATAAACACTGAACCGCTACTAGAAGTTCAACAACGTTCGAACCAGGTTGAATCTCCGCAAGTGACACAAGGCCCACGTAAATCTGGTAGGGTGAGACATGAGCCAGAGAGATTCGGATTTCTCATTACTGATAACCGTGATGTGTTGCTTATAGATCAAAATGAGCCCACCACTTATCAGGAGGTTATGTCTGGACCAGACTCAAATAAATGGCTAAGTGCCATGAACTCTGAGATGCAATCCATGTACGATAACCAAGTTTGGAACTTGGTTAATTTACCTGAAGGTGGTAAGACCATTGGATGTAAATGGGTTTTCAAGAAGAAAACTGACATGGATGGCAAAGTACATACTTTCAAAGCAAGACTTGTAGCAAAAGGTTTCAAGCAGACTCAAGGTGTTGATTATGATGAAACTTTTTCACCAGTAGCCATGCTTAAATCTATAAGAATTTTAATTGCCATTTCTGCATATTATGACTATGAGATATGGCAAATGGATGTAAAAACAGCATTTCTTAATGGAAAGCTGCTTGAGGACGTGTATATGACACAACCTGAAGGTTTTGCACATCCTGAGAATTCTAGGAAGGTATGCAAGCTTCAAAGATTCATTTATGGATTAAAGCAAGCTTCTCGGAGTTGGAATCTTCGTTTTGATGAAGCAATCAAGGATTTTGGTTTTATTAAGAACGAAGATGAGCCTTGTGTATACAAGAAGGTTAGTGGGAGTGTAGTTATTTTTAAGTGCATCGTATGTTGATGATATATTACTCATTGGAAATGACATCCCAACATTGCAGAGTGTCAAGTCATGGTTAGGGAAGTGTTTCTCAATGAAAGACTTAGGAGATGCAGCCTATATCCTAGGGATAAGGATCTATAGGGATAGATCTAAAAGGCTAATCAGTCTAAGTCAGAGTGCTTACATAGACAAGGTACTGAATAGGTTCAGTTTGCAAGACTCTAAAAGAGGATTGTTGCCAATGTCTCATGGCATAAGTCTCAGCAAAAATCAATGTCCTAGGACAAAAGATGAGCGAGACCGTATGAATAAGATTCCATATGCATCTGCTATTGGATCTATCATGTACGCCATGCTATGCACTCGGCCTGATGTATCATATGCTTTGAGCACTACAAGCAGATATCGGTCGATCCAGGTGAGAGTCACTGGATAGCAGTAAAGAACATCCTTAAGTACTTAAGAAGGACTAAGGATGTATTCTTGGTCTATGGAGGTTTTGAAAATGATCTAGTTGTAAATGGTTACACAGATGCAAGTTTTCAAACTGATATAGATAATTTTATATCGTAGTCTGGATATGTGTTTACTTTGAATGGGGGTGCAGTAAGCTGAACAAGTTCAAAGCAAGAGACTGTGGCAGATTCTACAACAGAAGCTGAGTATATTGCGGCGTCCGATGCAAAGAAAGGAGGCATTTTGGATCAAAAAGTTCATTTCTCGAACTAGGTGTGGTTCCAAGTATTGCTAACCCTTTGTTTGTTTGTATTGTGACAATAACGGGGCAATAGCACGAGCCAAGGAACCTAGATCACACCACAGATCCAAACATATACTCGGCGTTTTCATCTCATCGAGAAATTATTGAGAGGGAGACGTAAAGATTTGCAGAGTACCTACTGAAGACAACGTTGCGGATCCATTGACAAAGGCTCTTCCACAAGCGAAACATGATGGTCATGTTAGATCATTAGGCATTAGATGCATGAATGATTGGCCCTAGAGCAAGTGGGAGATGTTGGGAAATGTGCCCTAGGTCAATCCATTAACAGTCTTTATGAATACATTTTAGTTAATAAAATAGAGGATTTCATTTGCTGTTTATTATAATTGATTTGCATGTTTACATTATAATAAGATCCATGGGTATTTACAAAAATATCCTAAATGTCCCTAGTCGATTATTATACTGGGAACTATAATGAATTAAGACTAGTGTGAGTCTTGATTGATGATCATACGATGATCATACGTATAGGAATACGAATCAAGATCATGAGTACTTGTTAGGGAACAAAGTACTGGACCGACCCGCTATGAGAACATCACATGGATTAAGTCATAGTTGTTTCTCATGATAGGTATATTTTTCAGTCCTCGACTTGAGATTACCATAGACTTCAACATTAGGAATACAATGATTTGACGCAATCAAACGTTGTCTTTAATCGGACGATTATAAAGGTTGTGATTGGTTACTGTGTGAATAATGTGGTGAAGTTGTGTAATCGAGATAGAATTTGTCCCTCTCATATAAAGAGAGATATCCAGTGGATCCCTCGATATGTTAGATTGTTAAAAGGCCTAGTCTAAGTGAATTGATATTGATCAATGTCACTTAGATGTTTTCAGTCTACCTAGAAATCGAGACTAGTACGATTGAACATGTTGGATGACAATTCCATGTCTTATGTTTGATCAAAAGGATATCGTGTGACAAAAGGATGTTATATACACTATTGATTAGGTTATATCGATTTGATATTCGTACAACTTGGGTAGTCATAATGTCTTGCTAGAGGCCGCTTATAACTTGTATACCAAAATGTGTTTTGGTACACTGCCAACGTTGTATGAGCCTATTGGTCAGTCGCACACTAAGAATGGTTTTGCGAGATTTTAAGATGGTTCGAAAAAATGAATTTTATATGATAAAATTCATGACAGAAACGTCCTTGTAGTGTATTACACTTATACTTCTTTAAGTAGGGGTATATGTGTAATTTACTTAACCGTCTATATACAAGGGTTGTATAAATAGACGCTTTGAGTTAGAATACAAGTACGAAAGAAAAAGGCAAAAAATCTCTAATTTTCGTTTTAAGAAACAACTTAGAGTTTTTGGTATGCTCTGGATCATTTTGGAGAGAAACAAAAGGTTTGGTATTCTCTCGAAGCTAGCACTTTGAATCTCGGCCGCCGTTCGTGTGTGGACAGCTAGTAGAGGGCGTTCGTCGTTGGCAGCGCCTTAGAGATCGATTAACCTTCAGAAAGGTACATTGCGACTGAGGTATGATTAAGTTTTCATAGTCTAAACGTGTTTTAATTGAATCAAATTCGGATCCTTTTGGGGTTTTTATCAAAATTGTTTTGAAATCTCCGCTGCGCATGAACCCCGAAACCCAACAAGTACTCTCTACAAGCGCAACTGAAGACTCTACAAGTGGACTTGAGATCGAAATGGAAAAGAGCAATGAAAGTGAGGCACATTGACAAGGACGACAAAGTGGTGATTTAGAACAACAAGGGACACATGTTGAAGGTGTGTTTGTTAGATTTTGAGTACATACGCAGCGGAAAATTCAAAACAAAATTAAATCATACCTTAATCCAAGATTTCCTTAATCATACCTTAATCCAAAATTAGATCATACCTTAATCCAAAATTAAATCTACAAAATTTAATCATACCTTAATCCAAGATTTCCATTAACCGAATCTACAAAATTGAATCATACCTTAATCCAAGATTTCCTTCTGAATCTACAAAATTGAATCATACCTTAATCCAAGATTTCCTTCCCAGATTATTCGATCTCTAAGATGTTCAGGCCCATGTCCTCTATCAAAAATCCAAATATGAACGGTGACCACAATTTGGAATGCTAGCCCGAAGAGTGAAAGAAAACATTTTTCTTCCTCTCCCTAAATCCAGAGAACTCAAAAATAGCAAAAACAAAATCTATTTTTCAGTTTAGAGTATCACCCTCTATTTATATGTATAGATAAACCCTCACATAAAATCCTACTCGTAATGCAACTATTGCATTTAGGCAGTTTAAGCCAATTACACATACCCTCTATTAATAAGTTATCATATAACAAATCTTAAGGTCTTTTATGACATGAGTCTTATCATATAAAATTCATTACTATAGACCAAATGAAATTATGCAACCCATTCTTTGTAAGCAACCGAATAGGTTCATGCGACGTTGGTAGTAAACCAAAACTATTTTAGTACACTAGTTATAATCGATCTTTAGCAAGGCATTATGATTACCCTAGTAGCATGAATATCAAAATCGATACAACCTCATGAATAAAATAAATCATATCCTTTTGTTGTGCAATATCCTTTGATTAAGCATAAGGCATGGAAAGTCACCCTGAATGTTCAATCGTACTAATCTCGATCTTTAGGTAGACTGAAAACTTCCATGTGACATTAATCATATCAATTCACTTGGACTTGTCCATTTAATAGTCTGACATATCAAGGGATCCACTGATATCTCTCTTCATATAGCAGGGACAAATTCTATCTTGATTACACACCTTTACATATTATTCACATGGTAACTAATCATAATATTTATAATCGTTCAGATAAAGAAAACATTTGATCATGTCAAATTACCATGCTCATAATATTGAAGTCTATGGTAATCTTAAGTCGAAGAACTAAATGATATACTTATCATGACTAATACACATGACTTAATAAATGTGGTGTTTTCATAACAGGTAGGTCCAGTACCTTCTTCCCTAACAAGTACTCATGATCTTGATTCGCATCCCTATACGCATGATTATCACATGAGCATCAATCAAGATTAATGCTAGTCTTTATTCATTATTTTTCCCACCATAATGACTAACTAGAGACATTTAGGTTATTTCTACAAACACTCATGGATCTTATTATAAGCGAAACATGCAATCACTTATAATGAAACAACAAATGGAAACCTCTATTTTATTAACTAAAATTATAAAATAAAAATGTTTGTAAATTGACCTAGGGCACATTCCCTAACATCTACCACTTGCACTAGGGCCAATCATTCATGTATCTAATACCTAATGACCTAACATGACCATCATGTTTTGCTTCTTGAAGAGCCTTCATCAAAGAATCTGCATCATTGCTTTTGTAGGAACACTGCAAATCTCCATGTCTCCCCTCTTAATGATTTCTCGAATGAGATGAAAATGTCTAAGTATATGTTTAGGTCAGTGAGGTGATCTTGGTTCCTTAGCCTACGCTATCACCCTATTGTCGTCAAAATAGAAGCAAACAAGGTTAGCTATACTCGAAAGCACACCAAGTTCAGAGATGAACTTTTAGATGCAAGCTTCCCTCTTAGCTGCATCAGACAGTGCAATATACTTAGCTTTTATTTTAGAATCTATTTTAGTTTCTTGCTTCAAACTTTTCTAGCTCATTGTGCCTCCATTCAAAGTAAACATATATCCAGATTGTGATCTGAAGTCATCAATATCAATTTGAAAACATGCATGTGTGTAACCATTTACAAAAAGCTCGTCTTCTATACTTCCATAGACCAAGAACACTTATTTAGTCCTTCTCAAGTACTTGAAAATGTTTTTTACTTCTATCTAGTGACTCTCACCTAGATCTGAATGATATCTGCTTGTTGTGCTCAAGGCGTATGATGCATCAAGTTAAGTACATAACTTGGCATATAAATGATAGATATAATAACTGATGTATATGGAATCATATTCATGCGTTCTCGCTTATCATTCATCTTAGGACATTGAGTCTTGCTGAGACTTATAACATAAGACATTGGCAACGACCCACTTTTAGAGTCTTACATACTGAACCTATTTAGTACCTTGTCTATATAAGTACTCTGACTTTGAACGATAAGCCTTTTAGATCTATCCCTATAGATCTTAATCCCAAGGATGTAGGATGCATCTCCTATGTCCTTTATTGAGAAACACTTCTTTAACCAACACTTGACACTCTACAAGGTTGGGATGTCATTTCCAATGAGTAATATATCATCAACAAGCAGTACCAAGAAAACAACCACACTCCCACTGACCTTCTTGTATACACATTGCTCATCTTTATTTTTAAGGAAACCAAATTCCTTAATTGCTTCATCAAAACGAAGATCCTAACTCCAAGAAGCTTGCTTTAATCCATGATCTTTCAAGCTTGCACACCTTCCTAAATTTTTTAGGATAAACAATCCCTTTAGGTTGTATCATATACACGTCCTCAAGTAACTTTCCATTTAGAAAAGCTATTTTGTCATCCATTTTCCATATCTCATAGTTATAATATGAGGTTATTGTAGTAAGAATTCTAATGGATGTAAGCATGGTTATAGGAGAAAAAAGTATCATCATAATTAACACCTTGAGTCTGCCTGAAACATTTTGCTGCTAGTCATGCTTTATAAGTAAGCACAATGTCATCCATGTTAGTTTTCTCCTTGAAACTCATTCACATCCAATGGTCTTACCACCTTCAGGTAAATCAACCAGGTTTCGAACTTGGTTATCATACATCGAATGCATCTCTGAATTCATGGCACTAAGCCATTTATCTGACTCAAGGCTAGATACAACCTTTTGATAATTAGGAGGCTCATTTTGATCCATAAACAACACCTTACTACTATTAGTAATAAGAAATCCAAATATATTAAGCTAATGTCATACCCTATCAGACTACGCGGGGCCTTGTGATGCTTGTGGAACTTCATTTAGTTCAAGACTTTGTTGATCTCCCACTGGTGGTTGAGTGTTTATTTGTGGTTCTTGAACCTCTTCAAGCCTTATTTTATTCCCATTGTTGTCTTTTGAAATAAAATCTTTTTCGTAAAGACACCGATCCGAGCAACAAACAATTTGTTCTTAGTGGGATTATAAAAGTAATACCCTCTAGTTTCTTTAAGATAACCAACAAATAAACATTTGGTAGATTTGACTGATAATTTTTCTAATATTTTTCGTCATAAAAAAAGCCTCACAACCCAAATTTTAAGGAAATACAAACTTGGTATTTTCCTAAACCACATGAACCACTTCTCATGTTGTGTTTTATCAACCGCTTTGGAAGGAACATAATTCGGTGTAAACGTAGTAATTTCTAAGGCATAATCTCAAGAGGAAATATGAAGATTTGCATGACTCATTGTAGATCAAACCGTATCCAATAAATTCAATTTCTCTTCTGAGAAACACCATTTCATTGTGGAGTTGGTGTAGTTAACAGTGAGCAATCACAAACTTTCTAAGATGATCATCAAACTCTTAGTTCAAATATTCACAACCTCGATTTGATCAAAGTGCTTTGATAGTTTTAGTAAGTTGATTTTGCACTTGATTCTGAAATGTTCGAAACATCTCAAAAGATTCACCTTTATGTTTCATGAGATATTCATAACCATATTCACTGAAATCATTAGTGAAAGTAATAAAGTACTGATAACAACCTCTAGCAAATGTGTTTCAATTCATCAATATGTAGTCTTAATAAATCACTTGTCCTATCACTGTGCCTAGTAAAAGAACTCTTTGTCATCTTGCCTAATAAACAAGATACATATGTTTCATATGATTCAAAATTAAATGAATCTAAAAGTCCATCTTTATGGATTTTAGAAATGCATTTCTCATTTATGTGGCCAAGATGACAATGCCAAAGGTACGTTTGATTCAAATTATTTGACTTGAATCTCTTTGTGTTTTAAGTTACAAATAGGAGCATCTATGGGCTTTTTCATGTTTAGAATACCATCATACAATCAGCATTTTCATAGAAAACGTCTTTACAAGAAATGGATCATTAATTTTTCGTGATAATGAAATTAAAACCATCCAAATTGAAACATGAAACTTAAATGATGTTTATGCTCAAGGCAAGGAAATAATAACAATTATTTAAAACTAAAATAAGTCCACTAGATGAAATTAACTCATAGCATCCTATAGCCAATGCAGTAACCTTTGCTCCATTTTCAACTGGTAAGATCACTTCTCCTTTTTTAACTTTCTACTTCTGGTGAGACCCTACATATTAACACAAATGTGAGATCCACATTCGGTATCCAATACCCAGGAATGACTAGTAGACAACTTAACTTCAATAATGTAAATACCTGAACTAGTAGTCACACTACTTTTCTTTTTTTCATTTGATTTTCAAAATAGAGCTTGCGACTTTCGAACCAATACCCAGGTGCATGGCGGAAATGACAATTTCCTTCTTTTTCTTTTTCCCTCAAGGACTGTTAAGTAGAAGCTGCAATAGGCTTGAGTTGTTCCATAGGCTTTTTGACAAGCACAATAGCCTTGACAACTATAACCTTGACTTTGGCCTTCTTATTCATGACCTTTCCTTTTTGAACCATCAACACATAGGTAGTAGGTTTTTTGACATTCTTCTTAACAGTTATCAACATTAAATGCAACTTTGAGATAGATTTCTCCATGTTATTCATGTTATAGTTTATCACAAATTGTGAAAAACTATTAGGTAATGAATTAAGGATCAAATTTGTAGTCTATTCATGGCTTAAGGGAAATTCAAGTCCGTTAAGATCGTCAAAATTGTCCTTCATTTTCATAACATGAGGACTAACTGACGCATCCTCCCTTACCACATCAGGAATAGGAACATCCTGGACAAACAACTTGCGTTCATGCTTAAGAACAATCTTCAAGTTCCGAACCAGTCAAGAAAGTTTGTCCCAGACAACTTATCCTTCTCAAGGATGGATCACAGTGATAAGGGATTCAAGTTTGAAGAGGCCATGGATCTCCAACAAAGATTATGCAGAAGTTCATTTTATTATAAAGAATAGACTCCCACTAAATTAAAAGCCCTCCTAAAAAACTATATTAATTTAAGGGACTAAAATCCATATTTCACCTAATTCCAAGGCAGCTAAGACATGACACCTAGAATTAGGTTATTTAGGTAGGTACCTATTACCAATTATATCCTACATAACTTTTAGTTGTTTTTATGAGATTATGATATCTTATATCTTATCATGTCTAACCATTTTGATATCATACAAAACCGTTTTGATAGTGTAATCAAGTCTAACCAATTCAAACAATAGAGTAACTGTTACTCAAATTGACACACTAAGATAACATAATACATTTTACGTAGGCAGATCATAATGATGTGATCGAAGCCTTCACAAGTGTTTGAGAATGGATGACACTTGACTTAATATTTAGAAGAGGCATTTTATTTGTTTTATTGATCATAATTTAAACGAGATGAATATCATATATTACAATGCATGTACAATCACTAAATAAGTTAGAAAATTTTACTAATATCGACTATTATACGAATCTTCTTGCTCGACAAACCGTTAGCGGTGGTCCAACAGATCGATCAGCTGAGTATAGGGGCAGTGCTCCTATTTTATATTTTTTTAGACAACCAATTTCAATTCCAAAAATTAAAAATCACCTAAAATTTCTCTTTATTTCAATCAATCTAATTAACCAAAACTACCCATTACTTTAATTCCAAAAAATGTTAATTAACAGGGGCCCACCTCTTACTTAATATCTTATCCTAATCCAATTAGAATTTTAAGATACTTTGAATCCTTATCATTACGAATATGTTTTGTATCTCCGTTATCTTATGAGATTTGTAATTCTTATCCAATTAAAAGTTTATGTCCTATCTAATTGGAACATACTAACAGATAACCACAATGAGGTATATTATCAAAAAAAATTTGATTCTTACCATACATAACAAGCAATTTAATCAAAAAAGGAAATATTAACTGTGCATTCAACACCATAATCATATTAATCTAATCATGACAGAACATGCATATTTATTGAACAAAAATGAACTTTGTATTCAAAATCCAAATCACATTAACCTAAACATGACTTCTACCATGTGAACATACAAAATACGTATAGTTCAATATTAAAACATATGTTAATTGAAAATTCCTAAACATAAATATTATCATTGAATCAAATCATGCATATGTATCAAATACATGAATTACCAACTTGCTTTAAGACCAATTCTTTATAACAATTATCACAGAATCTATATGTATATCATATATACATTAATCAAGATCATATTTTCACACATATATCATATATACCTCAACCAAATCTCTCGTAAATTGTCTCAAGTAACCGTATCTTTCGCGGTACAACATCACAGATACTCTTTCCTCTTGTCTCAAATTCATAAACTTCTTCTTGAACCTCTTCATCATTGGCGCCGAAAAGTACTGCTTGGATAACTCATTCTTAAAGTCATCCTAAGAAATAAACTGCCCTTGCTAGCCACCGTAGTCCTCCACCAAACATCGACACCCTTCTCCAAGGTCTAATATGATAGAACTGGTTGCAATATGTCCTCAATGGCCATTAGCAATATTTTCCTTTAATAAGACCCATTTCTCTATCTTTGCATTGCCTTTCTCTATTGCAATGTAAGTCGGCCTTAAGTCGAATGAACTCTTTCACTAGCTCAACATGACGAAGAGGGTCTTTATCAGCTGCCAGTACTATAAATATCGGCAACTCTAGCGGACTGGGTGTTGCTAGCTCTAAAAGTAGTGTTGGTGTCTATGGCTCGATAGTCGTAGTGGCTAGTGTAGTTAGAGTCACCTTAGTTGGATGCTCTGCGATAGTAGTAGCTGTAGTAATGGTGGGGACGGCCATAACAATTTTGCCATATATGTAGTCATGAAGGTGATGAAGTCGACTAGTTGTTGTCCCTGAGCCGCTACACGGTCAGACAACCTATGATATGTTGGTGTTTGGGGTTCATACGCAGTGAAATTTCAAAACAATTTTGACAAAAACTCCAACAAGATCCGAATCTAATTCCATTAAAACGTTTAAACTATGAAAACTTAATCATACCTCAGTCGCAAAGCACCGTTTTGAAGGTTAATCGACCTCTAAGGCGCTGCCAACGACAAACGCCCTCTATCAACAATCCACAAACAAATGGTGGCTGAGATTTGAAGTGCTAGCTTCGAGAGAATACTAAACCTTTTAGTTTCTCTCCAAAACAATCCAGAGCATACCGAAAACCTTAAGTCGTTTCTAAAATAAAATAGAGTTTTGACCTTTTTTAATCTTTCGTTTTTGTATTCTAACTCAAATCGTCTATTTATACAACCCTTGTATATAGACGGTTAAGTAAATTACACATATACCCCTACTTAAAGAAGTATAAGTGTAATACATTACAACGACGTTTCTGTCATGAATTTTATCATATAAAATTCATTTTTCTGAACCATCTTAAAATCTAGCAAAACCATTCTTAGTGTGCTACCCAATAGGCTCATACAATGTTGAAGTGTACCAAAACACATTTTGGTATACAAGTCATAAGCGGCCTCTAGCAAGACATTATAACTACCTAAGTTGTACGAATATCAAATCGATATAACCTAATCAATAGTGTATATAACATCCTTTTGTCACACGATATCCTTTTGATCAAACATAAGGCATGGAATTATCATCCAACATGTTCAATCGTACTAGTTTCGATCTCTAGGTAGACTAAAAACATCCAAGTGACATTGATCAATATTAACTCACTTAGACTAGGCCTTTTAACAGTCTAACACATCGAGGGATCCACTAGATATCTCTTTTTATATGAGAGGGACAAATTCTATCTTAATTACACAACTTCATCCCATTGCTCACATAGTAACTAGTCACAACCTTTATAATCGTCTAGTTAAAGACAACGTTTGATAGTGTTAAATCACTATGTTCCTAATGTTGAAGTCTCTGGTAATCTCAAGTCAGAGGACTGAAAAATATACCTATCATGAGAAATAACTATGACTTAATTCATGCGATGTTCTCATAGCAAGCCGGTCCAGTACTTTATTCCCGAACAAGTACTCGTGATTTTGATTCGTATCCTTATACGTATGATCATTGTATGATCATCAATCAAAACTCACGCTAGTCTTAATTCATTATAGTTCCCAGTATAATAATCAACTAGGGATATTTAGGATATTTCTTTAAATGCCCATGGATCTTATTATAATGTAATCATGCAGATTAATTATAATAAACAACAAATGAAATCCTCTATTTTATTAACTAAAAGTATTCATAAAGACAGTTAATGGATTGACCTAGGGCACATTCCCCAACATCTCCCACTTGCACTAGGGCCAATCATGCATGCGTCTAATGCCTAATGATCTAACATGACCATCATGTTTTGCTTATGGAAGAGCTTTTGTCAATGGATCCGTAATGTTGTATTCAGAAGGTACTTTGCAAATCTTTACGTCTCCCCTCTCAATAATTTCTTTGATGAGATGAAAATACCAGAGTATATGTTTGGATCTATGGTGTGATCTAGGTTCCTTGGCCTGTGCTATTGCCGCGTTATTGTCATAATACAAACAAACAGAGTTCGCAATACTTGGAACCACACCTAGTTCATAAATGAACTTTTTGATCCAAACTGCCTCCTTTGCTGCATCGGACGCTACAATATATTTAGCTTCTGTTGTAGAATCTGCCACGGTCTCTTGTTTCAAACTTTTTCAGCTTACTGCACCCCCATTAAAAGTGAACACATATCCAGACTGCGATCTAAAATCATCTATATCAGTTTGAAAACTTGCATCTGTGTAACCATTTACAACTAGATCATTTTCGAAACCTCCATAGACCAAGAACATTTCCTTAGTCCTTCTTAAGTACTTAAGGATGTTCTTTACTGCTATCTAGTGACTCTCACCAGGATCTGACTGATATCCGCTTGTAGTGCTCAAAGTATATCATACATCAGCTTTAGTGCATAGCATGGCGTATATGATGGATCGAATAGCAGATGCATATGGAATCTTATTCATATGGTCTCGCTCATCATTTTTCTTAGGACACTGAGTCTTGCTGAGACTTATGCCATGAGACATTGGTAACAATCCTTTTTTAGAGCCTTGCAAACTGAACCTATTCAGCACCTTGTCTATGTAAGCACTCTGACTTAGACCAATTAGCCTTTTAGATCTACCCCTATAGATCTTTTTCCCTAGGATATAGGATGCATCTCCTAAGTCTTTCATTGAGAAACACTTCCCTAACCAAGACTTGACATTCTGTAATGTTGGGATGTCGTTTCCAATAAGCAATATATCATCAACATACAATACCAAAAAACAACTACACTCCCACTGACCTTCTTGTATACACAAGGCTCATCTTCATTCTTAATAAATCCAAAATCCTTAATTGTTTCATCAAAATGAAGATTCCAACCTCGAGAAGCTTCCTTTAATCCATAAATGGATCTTTGAAGCTTGCATACCTTCCTAGAATTCTTATGATGTACAAAACCTTCATGTTATGTCATATACACGTCCTCAAGCAGCTTTCCATTAAGAAATGTTGTTTTTACATCCATTTGCCATATCTCATAGTCATAATACGCAGCAATGGCAATTAAAATTCTTATGGATTTAAGCATGGCTACTGGCGAAAAAATTTCATCATAATCAACACCTTGAGTCTGCTTGAAACCTTTTGCTACAAATCTTACTTTAAAAGTATGCACATTGCCATCGATGTCAATTTTCTTCTTGAAACCCCATTTACATCAAATAGTCTTACCACCTTCAATCAAATCAACCAAGTACCAAACTTGGTTATCATACATGGATTGCATCTCAGAATTCATGGCACTTTGCCATTTATCTATGTCTGGTCCAGACATAGCCTCCTGATAAGTGGTGGGCTCATTTTTATTCATAAGCAACACATCATGACTATCAGTAATTAGAAATCCAAATCTCACTGGCTCATGTCTTACCCTACCAAATTTACGTGACCCTTGTGTCACTTGCGAGGTTCAACTAGTTCAGAACGTTGTTGAACTTCCGGTAGTGGTTCAATGTTTATCTGTGATTCTTGAACTTCTTCAAGATTTATTTCTCTCCCATTAGTGTCTTTTGAAATAAACTATTTTTCTATAAAGGCACCATACCGAGTAATAAACACTTTGTTCTCAGCGGGATTATAAAAGTAATATCCTTTTGTTTCCTTAGGATACCCCACAAATAAACACTTATCAGATTTAGGTGCTAGTTTTTCTGAGGTTTGTCGCTTTACGTAAGCCTCACAACCCCAATCTTAAGAAAAGACATACTAGGTCTCTTCCCGTACCATATCTCATATGGTGTTTTATCAACCATTTAGAAGGAACTCGATTTAAAGTGAAAGTTGTAGTTTGTAATGCATAACCGCAAAAGGATAATGGAAGATCCGCCTGACTTATCATAGATCGAACCATATCTAGTAAGGTTCGATTTCTCCTTTCAGAAACTCCATTCCATTATGGAGTTGCTGGTGGAGTTAATGTGAGACAATCCTACAATTTCTAAGATGACCATCAAATTCTTGGCTTAAATACTCACCACCTCGATATGATCGAAGTGTTTTGATAGTTTTACCAAGTTAATTCTGCACTTCATTTTGAAACGTCCGAAACATCTCAAATGATTTAGCTTTATGTTTCATAAGATATACATAACCATATCTGTAGAAATCATCAGTAAATGTAATGAAGTACTGATAAACTCCTCTAGCCATTGTGTTTATAGGACCGCATACATCAGTATGTATTAGACCCAATAAATCACTTGCCCTTTCACTGTGTCCAGTAAAGGGACTTTTAGTCATCTTGCCTCATAAACAAGATATGCACATTTCATATGTTTCTAATCAAATGAATCTAGAAGTCCATCTTTATGGAGCTTCGTTATGTGTTTCTCATTTATGTGCCTGAGACGACAATGCCAAAGATAGGTTTGATTCAAATCATTTAACTTAAATCTCTTTGTATTTATGTTAAAGACTGGAGTATCAGTGGACCTTTTCATGTTTAGAATATAAAAGACCATCACACAAATCAGCATTTGTATAAAATACTCCTTTACGAAAAATGGAACATCTATTATTCATAATAATAAAATCAAAACCATCTATATCCAAGCATGAAATAGAAATGATGTTTATGCTCAAGGCAGGAATGAAATAACAATTATTTAAAGTTAAGACAAGTCCACTAGGTATGACTAAGTCATATGATCAAACAGCCAGGCCAGCAGCTCTTAATCCATTCCCTACGCAGAGGATGACTTCTCCTTTCTTCAACTTTCTACTTCTGGTGAGTCCCTACACATTTATAGAAATGTGAGATCCACATCCGGTATCTAATACCCAAGAATCACTAGTAGATAAATTAATTTCAATAACATAAATACCTGTAGTGGTAGTCACACTACCCTTTTTCTTCTTTAGATCTTCCGTATAGAGTTTGCAATTTCTAAACCAATGTCCAGGTGCATGGCTGAAATGACAATTTCCTTCCTTTTCTTTTTGGTGCTTTGAAACAGGAATAGGCTGGGGCTTGACTTGTTCCATAGGCTTTGCGATAGGTGCAACAGCAGTCTTGGCAACTTTAGCCTTGCCTTTGCCTTTCTTCTTTATTCCCTTTCTCTTTTGGACCATCAACACATTACTAGAGGGTTTCTTGATATTTTGTTCAGCAGTTTTGAGCATCAAATACAACTTTGAAATTGATTTCTCCATATTATTCATATTATAGTTCATCACAAATTATGAGTAACTTTCCAATAATGAATTTAGGATCAAATCCGTAGCCAACTCTTGGCTTATGGGAAATCCGAGTCTATCAAGCTGGTCAACATAGCCCTTCATCTTTAGAACATGAGGACTAACTGACGCACCCTTAGTTATCTTACAAGAATGTAGGTTTTTTACTTTCTCGAACCTTTCTTGCCTAGCTTGTTGTTGGAACATTTCCTTCAGCGTTGTAGCCATGTCGTAGGCTTCCATTAGTTCTATGTCCTTCTGAAGTTTAAGAACCATAGTTGCCAATATAATACATGCAACATCAGTAGAATCGTTGATATGTTTATTATGCGCATCCTTCACAGCTTTCATAGCATTGGCTGGAGGGTCCTCTGGGATTGGAGCATCCAAGACATACAACTTACGTTCATGCTTGAGAACGATTCTCAAGTTTCTGAACCAGTCAAGAAAGTTAGTCCCAGATAGCTTATCCTTCTCAAGGATGAATCGCAGTAACAGGGAATTATTGTTACTTGAAGAGGCCATTGATCTACAATAAAGATTATGCAAAGTCTATTTTAGCATAGAGGAATAGACTCCCACTAAATTAACAACCCTCCTAAAAAACATTGTTTATTTAGGGGACTAAAATCCATATTTCACCTAATTCTATGACAGCTATGGCATGAAACACATAACTAGATTATTTAGGTAGGTAACAGTTACCAATTACATCTTATGTAATTTTAGATACTTTTATGAGATACAGGACATCTTATGTCTTAGCATGTTTTTATCTCATCATATGCCTAAAGCCCAAATGTATTTTGATAGCTTTATTAAGTCGGACCAATTTAAACATTTGAGTAACTTTTACCCAACTTATCTCACCAAGATAACACAATACACCCAGCTATGGCTGAAACTATATTACCGCGATCGAGGCCTTGATAAGTGTTTAAAATTAGATAGCACAAGACTTAAAATTTAATATAGGGATTTTATTCACTTTTAGTGTTTTTAAAAAAAATGAAATATCATAGATTTTATTGATTTGTTAAATCACAAAACAATTTGGAGATTTTTATACTGTTCACTAATAAAAGAATTTTCATGCACTAGGATTAGTTAGACGGCAATCCCGCTGGCACCAATCAGCGGACGGGGTATAGGGGCAGTGCCCTTTTTTTTTAGAAGACGAATCTCAATCCCGAAAATTGAAATTCGCTATAGAAAATCATATTTTTCATTGATTTTACTATACTAAATTTACCCCTTAATTTATCAAAAATTAAGTCAATTAATACATTTTTAATTAACCCGGGCCCACATCTAACTAATCATCTTATCCTAATCCAATTAAGACTTTAGATATTTGAATCCTAGCATATCACCAATAACAAACTTCTTCATATTTATCTCCTATTCAATAGAGATAACGAAACCGATTTTGCTTATATCTCCTAATCTAAGTTGTTATCTATTTTTATCAAATAGAAACTTCATAACAAAATAGATATAACAAGATAACTAAATAATTTTGAAAATTAATTATTTATTTTGGATTTAAGATATTTGAATCCTAGTATATCACCAATAACAAGATTCTTGATATTTTTCTCCTATTCTAATTTGTTATCTATCTTTATCAAATAGAAACTTCATAACAAAATAGATATAACAAGATAAATAAATACTTTCGAAAATTAATTATTTGCAATTTTGATCTTCATCCAAATAATCACAAACATGTAATTGAATCATGAACTACTATCCCAATCGAACCTAATGGTGTCATGGATCATGGAACACGAAACTCAATTCATTAAAATTATTCAAATTTACCTAACATGGTTACTAGCATGTACGAAACTAATTTCAATTAAATTCCGAATATATGTATCATATACACAAAACATGATAATAAATCTCACAGAAATGTATATCACATATGCATCAACTATTAACATGCTTTCAATCATATGCAACGGAAATTTTAAAACAATACCACCGTTGGTGTTTGACAAAAACCCTAACCGGATCCGAATCTAATTCCATTAAAAACGTTTAAACTATGAAAACTTAATCATACCTCAGTCGCAATGTACCTTTCTGAAGGTTAATTGATCTCTAAGGCACTGCCAACAACGAACGCCCTTTATCAGCAGTCCACACACAAACGGCAGTTGAGATTTGAAGTACTAGCTTCGAGAGAATACCAAACTTTTTAGTTTCTCTCGAAAAAGATCTAGAGCATACCAAAAACCCTAAGTCGTTTCTAAAACGAAAATAGAGTTTCAGCCTTTTTTAATCTTTCATTTTTGTATTCTAACTCAAAGCGTCTATTTATAAAACCCTTGTATATAGACAGTTAAATAAATTACACATAAACCCCTACTTAAAGAAGTATAAGTGTAATACACTACATGGACATTTCTGTCATGAATCTTATCATATAAAATTCATTTTTCTGAACCATCTTAAAATCTCGCAAAACCATTCTTAGTGTGCGATCCAATAGGCTCACACAATGTTGGCAGTGTACCAAAACACATTTTGGTATACAAGTCATAAGCAGCCTCTAGCAAGACGTTATGACTACTCAAGATGTACGAATATCAAATCGATACAACCTAATCAATAGTGTATATAACATCCTTTTGTCATACAATATCCTTTTGATCCAACATAAGGCATGGAATTGTCACCCAATATGTTCAATCGTACTAGTCTCGATCTCTAGGTAGACTGAAAACATTCAAGTGGCATTGATCAATATCAATTCACTTAGACTATGCCTTTTAACAGTCTAAAAAATCGAGGGATCCACTAGATATCTCTCTTTATATGAGAGGATCAAATTCTATCTCGATTACACAACTTCATCACATTGCTCACATAATAACCAATCACAACCTTTATAATCGTCCGGTTAAAGACAACGTTTGATAGTATCAAATCACTATGTTCCTAATATTGAAGTCTCTGTTAATCTCAAGTCAGATAACTGAAAAATATACCTATCATGAGAAACAACTATGACTTAATCCATGTGATGTTCTCATAGCGGACCGGTCCAGTACTTTATTCCCTAACAAGTACTCGTGATCTTGATTTGTATCCCTATACGTATGATCATCGTATGATCATCAATCAAGACTCGCACTAGACTTAATTCATTATAGTTTCCCAAGATAATAATCAACTAGGGACATTTAGGATATTTCTGTAAATGTCCATGAATCTTATTATAATGTAAACATGCAAATTAATTATAATAAACAGCAAATGAAATCCTCTATTTTATTAACTAAAAGTATTCATAAAGACAATTAATGGATTGACCTAGGGCTTATTCCCCAACATGATAGTTATTCGTAGAAATAGTACGAGGCTGACTGTCGCTAGCTCTGGTATCTCCGCCCTCACGTGGGTTCGTCATTAGTGTTTGTGTTGACAACGAAGTCGGTATCAGCTACTATGATGATAGTGTACATATATAGATATGGAAATTAGGATGTAAATATAATAATCCCCATCTCACTTTCGCTCACTTTCCAACTAATGGCTTCTAGGCAAGGATCGTCTGGTTTCCACTTCTAAGGTTTGTGTTTTATTAAAGCTGGTGTTTTACTTATCAAAACCTTGGCTTTGATAAAAACAATGATTGGCCCCTTCCTTAATCTAGGGTACCGCCTAGCCTAATCTTGCAATTAAACCTAATTACTACCACGTAGGACCTAACGACGTATTAGTTAGCCTTTTGTCCTATTAGTCTCATTTTACGTGTTCTAAAAAAGTATTATTTTTTCTTGTTATTTATGAATGTTAAGGTTAATTAAAACATTTTATTACGTTAAGATTTTCAGCATAAGTCTTAACTGTTTAAGCGGAACCGATTATACAATAATCATAAGTATGGAAACTAAGAAATAACGATTACATGAATATGTAAACTACAAAAACTTATAAACAGTGGGATAGTCAAGTACTAAATCAGAGAACTAACGTTTAGCCTAATATACAACCCAGAAGTGTCAAAAGACCTAAAAGTAAATAATACATCAATTTATCAAAGTAACCTATAAGGTTAGAAGTATCAAATCACCAAAGGGCTCAGAAATAGTCGCCGATGTACTTCCCCTGTTTACTACTTGAAGGATTGGAACCCACCATCACAAACAAGATGGTGAGCAAAATGTTTGATTTAAGTAAAGCTTGAAGTTGTTCATTTAAAATTCCAAATATATCAAATGCTATTCAAAGCATATCACTAACAATGAATTATTAGATCCGACAATATGCTAAAAAATACTAGAGTTAATCAAATGAGACTAACAGTAGACTAAGGAGTAATGATCTAGGTCCAGTCGGTCATGACCTACGTCACATCAACCTATAAAATCCACACTATCACTAGGGACTCTAAGCTAGTTTCATCGGGGACTTTAACCCCGGTGTGTCGACTACCCAGGGGCTCTAACACCGTGAGCGGCACAATGCCAAGTAGTAAGTGTCGACATCCCTAGGGACTCTAACATTGTGCGTTACGCACATCTTGATCGAGTAAGGAGACAGATATGAGAACTACTTTAAATTTCTCAAAAGTGACTCACGTTTGGAAGTCAAGGCTTGGCAAATGGCTTAGATAAGGATAATTGAATATAATACAATTCCACACATAACAACAACTGCACTAATAGGATGCTATTGGAACTCAAATCATCACACATAACCAAAAGAAAAACATATAGCATCCGAAAGGAGTCTATGAAGTTGAAAGCATAACGATACCATGAAATAGGGAATTTATCAAGTGAATGGAATAATAAACAAGTCATCGCATCAGATTTCAAAGGCAATATAGTTAAAATAGACATAACAAAAACAAAACTTTGGAATGAATTGTAGAAAGATAACTTAGAAAGTTTAGTGCTTACACTCTACGCAATAGTTTCCTAGCTAAATCGGCCTCCCAACACCCCTAACTCGTGTACCCGGACTCTCGAGATCTTCCCCTAGGTTCTTAGGGTATATATATAGTGTTTATAGTGGGTTCAAGTTGATTAGTGAGGGTTTAAGGTGAGTTAAGTGGCTACGGACACTTTGGACGCAATAGTTTCCTAGCTAAATCGGCCTCCCAACACTCCTAACTCGCATACCCGGACTCTCGAGATCTTCCCCTAGGTTCTTTGGGTATATATAGTGTTTATAGTGGCTTCAAGTTGATTAGTGAGGGTTTAAGGTGAGTTAAGTGGCTATGGACACTTTGGAAAAGTTGCTGAATTTTGGACAGTCTGGGTCGCTATGTGCAGCAACCCAGAAATCTGTAAATGATTTACGGGTTCTTCCCCCTATGAATGGCCATCTTCATCACCTAGGATCCCTATTCTCCTTCACCTGGGATCTCATACATCCTCCACAACAAGAAGGCAAACACTTCATTATATATGATCATAATCAGCAAAAATTACGAATTAAAGCATGCAAACTTAAGAATTAAAGCATGCATTCAAAAGAACTCAAGAGCACTATGGAAACTTGTAAAATTCATCACTCGATCATTTTAAAACCGATTTTAGAAATTCACAGTAGCTGGATTATTAGCTTGAAATGGAGATTCCAAATGTACATTTAGTTTTTGAAATTAGAACCATTTGGCATGTTGAAAATTAATTTTTCAGTTTCATAACTTTGGCTAAACTTTGCAAAATCGAAAAATGGGTTTGGGAAAAACAATTGGTGTGTTTAATTGCTCAAAAGCAACTAGATACACCTCCCCAAATACTCAGAATTCAAAAGCCATTTGTTTTGATACCAAAATCCATGAATGTAAATGCATCGAAATGTAGAAAATCCCTAGCTCTCCAATCCTTGATTTCATGCTCAATAAGGATTCTCTAATCCACCAAATTTGTACAAATCAGCCCCAATATCACTCCAACCCTATTTGTTGATTTGTTTGTACATGCAAATTCTGGAAGGCATCAAGTGCACTACACCACATCTCTAAGTGTATCCCATGGTCTTTAACTACTCATACGCCCACTAAATTTTAGCCTTCTAACAAAAGGTTTAACAAAATGTCGCATTTATATGAGTTGTTGCACTTGTCTCGAGGCACATCTCCAGTGTAGACTTTTTATTTAAACCATGGGCAATTAAATTTGATTTCAACTGTATAGAATGTGTTTAAATATGTAAAGTAGTCACATTAACTACAAAAAATTGATTTAAGTGACTTACCTATAACACACTACTTAGTTCAACCCCCGCATACATTTCGAGGGTGTCCCCACTGTCGTCTCGTCGCCTATAATTGAATGAACCGACTTAATAAGTCTACACAAGTACATTACACTAGGAATACATCACAACAAATATAAAATATACCTCGACAATGTGCCTCGGTTAGTGCATGTATCTCAATGCGAGTCCCACATCACGAGTCAGTATTCCTGATTACGGATTAACACGATATTAGAAATTTGTGTCGTGACAAATCTTCCCAACTAATGGAGATTTAGTCCACAAAATTAAACTCATGTTAGGGATATAACTGACTCGAAAAGGTATGAAAACTGGTCACACTTGTAGTCTTCCTGCTCCCAAGTGAGTTCCGAATCATCATGGAACTACTACTTGAGTACTTTTGGAATAGTCTTGCTCCTTAATCGTTGTACTTTTCGATCTAGGATCAGGATACTCTGCACCTCATAAGAAATATCCTCGCTCAGTCAATCTGACTCAAGTCAACTTTCAGTCATACACCTAGCTTCGTGTCAACTAGTCGAAGCATCAAAATATGGAAAATCGGATGAACGTTTCACATATGCAGATGAAGTTTTGAGCTCGTACGCAACTTTTTGGACAAATTTCTTAATCCTGAAAGGCCCGATGAACTTTGGTGCAACCTTGTCTTTCACCCCAAATCTCTGAATTATAGACGTGTACCATACTGTTCCTACATACTCCATCGCATCTTTGATGTATACATAACATCTATGTCTGATGTGATAGTGAACGATAC
Source organism: Stephania japonica (assembly GCA_039657345.1). Classification (NCBI taxonomy): domain Eukaryota; kingdom Viridiplantae; phylum Streptophyta; class Magnoliopsida; order Ranunculales; family Menispermaceae; genus Stephania; species Stephania japonica. Next base: position 17,001,715 of record CM077566.1, read on the forward strand.
CCTATACGGCTAAATAATCTCTCTCTTGAAAAATATACCCAGCAAGTCGAATGTGAATAAGTTGCGACTGGTAGGAAATAAGTAGACTTCATTAACTTATCAACAATCACCCATATGGAATCATGTCTCCAAGTAGTCCTCGATAGTCCTCTGACAAAATCCATCACAATTTATTCCCACTTCCATCGTGAAATGGGAAACAACTATAATAATCCTCTAGGTCTACAATGTTAGCATTTACCTGCTGAAAAATTCTACAGTTCCTAATAAACTCTGACACATCTCTTTCATCCAAGCCACTATAAGTGTCTACTTATATCATGGTACATCTTAGTCCTACCTATATGAACGATGAACCGGGAATGGTGAGACTCATATAATATCTCATCTCTCTGCTTTTAGATCTCTAGTATCCACAATATGCCTTGATATCTTAGACACTGATCTGACGTCTCTGTCCGGTCAATATAATAAAATTGCGCTAACTCATTGAACCTCTGCAACAACCTAATGGTCCTTTGACCTTCTTACAAATGTAGACACAGTCTGTACTTTTATCTGTGCGTAAATCATCATTCGTGTATTAATAGAAACCACTAATTGACTCGATATCACTGGTGCCTCGAGTAACCCATACTCATCGCGTTTGTGACTTACATTGGCTTTTCCATGGTAATACTCTAAAGAAAATTTGTCGTCCTTCATAAACTCTAACCATATGCGTTGTTTCATATTCAGCTCATGTTGTGTGAAGAGATACTTCAGACTCTTATGATAAGTAAAGAGCGTGAATCTCTCCATAAAGATGATGTCTCCACACCTTCAATGCAAATATGACCACTACCAACTACAGATTGTTTGTAGGATAGTTCTTCTCATGTATTTTTAGCTATCTCAAAGCTTATGCAACAACACCACTGCTTTGGATCAGTACACAACCTAGACCCATATGAGAAACATTTGTGTACAAAAGGAATCACTGTCCAGTCACTAGCAATAATAACATTGGCACGGTAGTCAACAATCTTTTCAACTTTACAAATGCGCATTCGCACTTCTCGGTCCACTCAAATGCGACATTCTTATGTGTCATTCTCGTAATAAGTGAAGCATTTTCGAAAAGTCATTCACAACCGATGGTAGTAGCCTGCCAAGCCCAGAAAACTCTTGATCTCTGTCACTGGCGTCAATGCCGGCCAATTTATAATTGCCTGACTTTTGGTCGGGTAAACTACAATCCCTACTATAATAACAATGTGACCTAAGAACTTGACATTTGCCAACCAAAATTCACAATTACTAAACTTGGAATAAAGTCAGTGCTTCTTCAAAACCTGTAACGTCTCCCTGAGGTGTTGCTCATGTTCCTAGACTTGATAAAATAGTATTCCTTGTGATTGAAAATTAGTACTTAGTAAAATGCATGCATATGATATATTTGTCTAGTTTATATTCTCTATCTTCATGGTATATTCTTCTTTGAGGTGACATAAGTGGTGGTCGAATGATAGTCACGGGTACAGTAAACATGTTCTGTGGTTGAGCATAACACCAAAACTACATGGACTTTAGATTGTGTTAATTATGCAGTTTAGGATTGAAAAGTCAAGTTGGTAGAGGCAATTAGTTATTTGCTACGGTTGATAGAGCCGATCTAAATTGTTGGTAACAACACTAGTGTTATGACAACAATATAATAGAAGGGCATTTAGCCTACTTAGACACATCAGAATGACTTATACATCTGTGTGTAGCATACCAGTGACCTAGGGGAGCATATGGGAGTGTCGGGTGTGAAATTGAGGTGCGAGCGGCGGTTAGGTGCGAGCCAAACTGGTGCAATGATAAATTCACTTTGCATTCATTTCGTTTCCACTACTTATTACAATTGATTATTACTATCATTGCACCAGTTTGGCTTTCTAGACTACTTCATTCTCGCGTGTTTCACTCTATGGTCGACGGGACGGTATGACAATGATCCAACATTCTCATTGATGACGATTTGGGGGTTTTTTGCGATGTTGGGCATACTATAGACTACACATAAGACTTGTCTCCACCAGTCGATGACTTCGAAAGTAGGTTGATGTGGGGCTTACCTCGATCATAGAGTTCCTCTCTTTCGAGGCATTTGGTCGGGAATCTAATTCCTGAGCAATAGAGTTCCTTATTGACCTTGGAGCGGTGGTGGAGACCAACTCTCTACCAGAGTCTGTCATCCTAGAGTTCGCTAAATATACACCAAACTCGCGTCTAATTTATTTGCTATCGTTGCCACTTTTTTTCAACCAGCTATCATTGCAACTTATTTTCTTGTTTTCCATTTCCATTTTATGTTTCAATTAATAGCATGAACAGTACTACCGCTTTATTGAATTGTTTCTTGTATACTAACTGAATTTCTCTGGGACTTACTCACTCGAACTTGTCTCCACTTGTGGCAAGTTACAGATCCTACAATAAGCTGGGGAAAGGCTGTACTAAGCATCTACCTTTGTCTAGAGATCTCCCTTTTGTGATCCTCATAGGTGTTTGTATTTACTTATTTGCTATTTTGGGTACATTGGGAGACTTTATGACATAGATTCATGTATATTGACTTGCTTATGACTGTTTCACCTTTTTTTAAATACATGGTATCCATTTTGTTGGGTTTTCCACTACTTAGGGTTTGTTTAAATGCACGACTCACTACGTCATTAATATGATTTAATAACAAGACTATTAATGACGGTTTGGGAAAAACCGTCATTAAAGATAAGTAAAGATGACGGTTACCGTCATGTTTATCTTAAAATAACGGCTACCATTATCTAAAGTGGAATAATATACCACAACAACGCGGGTTCGAACTCCCCATCTTACTTTCTGCTTTAAAAAAACCAACTTAATTTGTTTTCATTTTTTACCTAAAAACGGAAGCACATTGTTCCACCATCACTCTCGATCTTCTTTCGCCATGTTGCTCTCTCTCACTCTCACTCTCTAGTTGTTGACACTCTCGATCTCTCACTCTCTCGTTCACGATCGATCTCTCACACTCTTGCTCTCGATCTCCCTGTGTCAATTTCTCACATTCTCGCTCACTGTCGATCTTTCACACTCTCGCTCTAGATCTCTCACTTCCGATTGAACTCTCGCTCGCTTAGCAGAAAAGTGAGTTGCTTGGCTTCGACATTTCGTGGTTCGTGCGTCTATTATGGTGCAATTGGCATAATAGATTAGGTCAAACTTTGGATTTTGGTTACTAAACAGGGGATTTTATCAACTCTTCAAGCTAGAACAACAATTTCAATATCTTGTGCATGTTTTGAAGGTTAATCGATGAACTATTTTTGGATTTTGGTTAATTTGTGGTACTTCACTGTCATTATGCATTTGCATTTTAGGTTATATTTAGTTTTTTCATAGTTTTCTATGATTTGTTACTTCTTTGGTGATTCGGGTTTTAATATAGATGTATTTTTATTGTTGAATGCTTGATTCACTGAATTTTGGTGCAGTTGCTAGTGTTTGTTTAGTTTCTTATGTGAGATTTGCTTGTTGTGCTTCAAGTTCACTTGCGATAGTTTTGAAATTAGGGCATTAGCTACTCTTGAAATTGTTCTATGTGGATTTGAGTTTTGTCTGATATGGAGAATGATTGATGCAGAGAAGTTCAGCTTAATCAATTTTGAGAACTTGGTATCAATTGGTACCAACACATTTTTAAAACCAAGATAGCATAGTTAAATTAGTGGTACGTCATAAAATGACACATTTTACGCTGAAAACCTAAAATTTTCCAACAATAACAACTCTTCAATCATATAATCTCAGCACATACATGTTAGATTTAAAATAAAATGACACAAGTACACCTACTTTAGTCTTTGAGTGTGGATTCAACTACAAAGAAGGCAAAGTCTCATTGTATTCAATATGCTTGAATTTCAAAGGACCTATTTCATAAACAAGCTCTCTGAAGGCAGAGCAACTTGAGCCTCCTGTAAGCCATAAAACAAGAGGGTCCTTAGTAGGATCTCTCTCTGACTTGATGAAGTAGTAGAAAAGCTGCACATCATTCTTCTCATCAACACCTATGAAATGAGTATTGAAGTTTTAACTTTCTCAGGTTGAAGATCTCATGATCAATAAGGAAAAAGATTGGGTCAAACATTCCAAGTCATTATGTTTTTTGACTTTACTAGCCATAGTTATTTTATTAATAGATGGAGTGTGTAACTATTTATAGCATTATTTTAAATTATCAAATTTTCTAAAGAATATATAGAGAGAGCAAGGGCATTTGTGAATTGGGTTCAAGTAAATGAAGGGAACCCCAAAAAGATTAGGCGTCCGAGTGGAGGGTGTCGGAACTTGAAACATTTTGATTATGATTCCATTTATAATCATTTAGACTAAAAGGTGGGATCACACATGTACTACGTGGTTTCTTAATGGGGAGAAAAGTAGTTCCAATGCAGCTAGTGATGATGTTGAGAGTTCAAATTCAAGTGACAGGGGGAGCGCCATGACACTTATAAAGTCGTAGAAGATTTTACAAATCAAATTGAGTGGAACCAAATTGATCATACTACTTGGAATCAAGGAGATCAAGTTGCATGGGACGAAGAACATGATTTCAATGTTGACTTCAATGAAGAACAAGAAGAAGATGACAATGTTCAAGTTGATGATGAAGTAATATTCGGAGAAGACAAAACCCCTCCTCTTTACTCTTGCTGCACAAAGCACATAAGATTTTCATCAACCGTGGTTTTGTATCAACATAAAGCTCCCTAAATCCTAAACCCTAAACCCTAACAATGGGTTTAATGAACTATTGGAGATTTTGATAGACATGTTACCACAAAATAATAGCCTCTCCATGTCCTTGTAGAAGGTGAAGGAGATGCTAAAAGAGCACGAGCTTCATTACGAAAAGATTGATGATTGTGTGAAGGATTGTTGCTTATTCTGGAAAGAAAATGTTGTTTTAGATGCAGTCCTAAATGCAACTCATCTACATGGAAGCAAAGTATAAACAACAGGGGGACCAAGAAAAAATTTCTGCTATGGTTTTAAGATACTTTTCTATCATACCAAGGTTTAAAAGAATGTACAAGTCATTAGAAATGGCAAAGAATTTGGTATGACATTCTTCCCACTTGAGCCGTGATGAGATGATGCGACATCCAGTAGATTATCCAGCGTGGGATGTTGTTAACCTCAAGTAGTAGCCTAAATTTGCTTTAGAGCCTCGAAATCTTAGACTTGGCCTTGCTGCTGATGGATTTAACCCTTTTCGTGACATTTGCACTAGGTACAGTTGTTGGCTTGTAATTCTAGTAACATACAATCTCTCTCCATGTCTATGCTTCAAGGAATGTTGGCATTGTTAATTCCAGGGTGTAAGCAACCAAGAAACGATATAGACATTTACTTACAACCATTGATTTAGAATTCACTAAAATTGTGGAATGACGGAGCAGTTCGTTTGATGCCTTAAGTAACAACTCGTTTAACTTGAAAGCGGTTTTGTTGTGGACTATAAATGATTTTCTAGCTTACGGAAATTTATCTGGATATTCTACAAAAGGTGAATTTGCTTGTCCGACATGTGGGATTAATACTTGCTCACGATTGTTGAACGCAAGTAATAAAATTGTCTATATAGGTCACAAAAGATTCCTTAGGCATAACCATTACTTTCGAAGAAAAGGAGCATGGTTTGATGGGAGTTGCGAAGTACAAGGAAAACCCAATTTGATGACTGGAGTTGGAGTTGCAATGACAACCTAAGATATCATAAATGATCGGGGGAAAAACAAGAGCAAAAAAAGAAGGCGAAAAAATGTCAAAACCACCTAAGATTTGGAAAAAGAAGTTTATCTTTTCAAATTGTCCTATTAGGAGGTGGCTATCAAGTTACCACACTTCTCATTTTTTTTCACATTTATGTTCATGCGTGTTACATCAAAATTAATTTTTTTAATGTGTAATTACTTTTTTTATTCAACATCTAGTTTTGCGTCACATTTAGACACGATGCACATCGAAAAAAATGTGTGTGAAAGCATTATTGGGACAATTCTTGATTTGAAAGGAAAGTCTAAGGATGGACTTAATTCTCAAAAAGATTTAAAAGAGATGGGCCTTCAGCATCAATTGCATCCATAAGAGGTAGGAAATAGGACGTATCTCCCCGCAACACCATATAACCTTTCTAGAGCCAATAAGCATGTATTTTGTAAGAGGTTGGCGACTATGAAGCTTCCAGATGGATATGGTTCAAATATAGCTAATCGTGTGTCATTAGAGGATTGCAACATTTTAGGTCTTAAGTCCCATGATTATCATGTTCTAATGCAACAATTATTATCTATTGCTTTAAAGGGTCTTTTACCCAAAGGGCCTCAAATTGCAATATTACGGCACTGCAATTTTTTTAATGAAGTATGCCAAAGGGTATTAGATAGAAGGAGATTGTTGAAGCTTGAGCAAGATATTGCTGAGACACTATGCATGCTTGAAAGATATTTCCCTCCGTCTTTTTTTGATATCATGGTTCGTTTGCTAATCCATTTGGCTAAAGAATCGCATTTATGTGAACCTGTTCACTATCGGTGGATGTATCCAATTGAACGAAATGTTTATTTCAAATTGCAATGAGTTTCGTTAGATTATTTATTTCATTTCTGAAATGGATAATCTTTTCCTATTTAATCTTATTAGATATCTAGGAAAGTTCAGAAAGTATTGCAAAAATCGCGCAAGGCATGAAGAATGCATTGTGGAGTGCTATATTGCTGAAGAGTGCACGCGGTTTTGTTCTAAAATATTAGAACAAACATCTGAAGTTGGAGATCAACAATCTCAAAGAAAAAAACTAGAAATGAGACAACATTTGAAGGAGAACCAATTTCAAAACTATGCCCATTAACATTCAGTGACGGCTTGTTGCATAAAGCTCATCGATGCGTGTTGTTTAATACAACAATTGTGGAACCTTATTTGTAGTACGTACATCAATCATTTGAAAATTATTTTATTTATATGAATTACATTATGATTGTTTTAAATATACATTGTAGAATACATGTAGATGAGTTGAAGCTAACTAACAAAGTCTCGCTAGACAACAAGGACAACTGTGGATGATACATACTAGACATTTAGTAATTGGTTTGAAGAAAATGTTCGAAGGTGTTCCACAATAGTTTACTTCCCATATTTTATCATGAGATCCACAAGTCATATTCATATTCCATGTTCTCAACAAGTTATCCAATTTTCTTTACAGGTTAAATCTGAGAATGTTGAATTGTCAAGTTTGTTACGATGGCTTACTCGTAAACCTAGAAAACAAGCATTATCTTATACCGGTTACATTGTTAATGGATTGAGATTTCACACGAGAGATGTAGATAGAGTTACTCAAAATAGTGGCGTCTCTATTGATGCCTCATGTCAATGTAGGCCAAAGTTTGGAGACCCTTCACAGGTAGTAGGGTGTTGTTCCTTATTATGGGGCCATAAAGAACATCATTTTATTAGACTATCGAATTCTTCAAGTTCTGGTGTTTTTGTGTGACTGGGTGAATGAAGTGTTGGGAAATGTGCCCTAGGTCAATCCATTAATAGTCTTTATGAATATATTTTAGTTAATAAAATAGAGGATTTCATTTGCTATTTATTATAAATGATTTGCATGTTTACATTATAATAAGATCCATGGGTATTTACAGAAATATCCTAAATGTCCCTAATCGATTATTATACTGGGAACTATAATGAATTATGACTAGTGTGAGTCTTAATTGATGATCATACGATGATTATACGTATAGGAATACGAATCAAGATCATGAGTACTTGTTAAGGAACAAAGTACTGGACCGACCCGCTATGAGAACATCACATGTATTAAGTCATAGTTGTTTCTCATAATAGGTATATTTTTCAGTCCTCTGACTTGAGATTACCAGAGACTTCAACATTAGGAATACAGTGATTTGACACAATGAAATGTTGTCTTTAACCGGACGATTATAATGGTTGTGATTGGTTAATGTGTGAATAATGTGGTAAAGTTGTGTAATTGAAATAGAATTTGTCCCTCTCATATAAAGAGAGATATCCAGTGGATCCCTCGATTTGTTAAACTATTAAAAGGCCTAGTCTAAGTGAATTGATATTGATCAATGTCACTTAGATGTTTTCAGTCTACCTAGAAATCGAGACTAGTACGATTGAACATGTTGGATGACAATTCCATGCCTTATGTTTGATCAAAAGGATATCGTTTGACAAAAGGATTTTATATACACTATTGATTAGGTTGTATCGATTTGATATTTGTACAACTTGGATAGTCATAATGTCTTGCTAGAAGCCGATTATGACTTGTATACCAAAATGTGTTTTGGTATACAGCCAACGTTGTATGAGCCTATTGGGTCACACACTGAGAATGGTTTTGCGAGATTTTAAGATGGTTTAGAAAAACGAATTTTATACAATAAAATTCATGACAAAAACGTCCTTGTAGTGTATTACACTTATACTTCTTTAAGTTGGGGTATATGTGTAATTTACTTAACCGTCTATATATAAGGGTTGTATAAATAGACGCTTTGAGTTAGAATACAAGAACAAAAGATTTAAAGAAAGGGCCGAAACTCTATTTTCGTTTTAAGAAACGACTTAGAGTTTTTTGTATGCACTGGATTGTTTTGGAGAGCAACAAAAAGGTTTGGTATTCTCTCGAAGCTAGCACTTTAAATCTCGGCCGCCGTTCGTGTGTGGACTGCTCATAGAGGGCGTTCGTTGTTGGCAACGCCTTAGAGATCGATTAACCTTTAGAAAGGTACATTGCGACTGAGGTATTATTAAGTTTTCATAGTTTAAATGTTTTAATGGAATTAGATTCGGATCCTATTGGGGTTTTTGTCAAAATTGTTTTGTAATCTCCGCTGCAAAATGAACCCCAAAACCCAACATAAAGGCCAAGGTATGAAACTCGAAGATGAATTCACAATGGTTAATCTTCATTAGGAACAAAATCATAATGATCCTTTCATATTGGCCAAACAAGCAAAACAAGTTTTTTATGCCAGGGAGAGTGATGCCTTTAATTGGTATTTCGTATTAAGGGTGCCGCCTAGGGACTTTATGATTTGATGATGTATGATGGAAATGGGCAACAATCAACTTCTCCTTTTGATGTATCGCGTCTGGATCTTGATACGTGTAATGAAGATGAAAGTTATGTTAGAGAAGACTGTGAGGGTCAATTTGTGTGAAAACTTGCAATTAATATGTAAATTTGTAATGACGTATCACGTCTGAATCTTGATACCTTAGTTTTTTGCAGTTTTAGTACTTCATTTTCAGCCTTAATTTGTGCATCATCTCTTGTATTTTTTCCTAATTAAAGCATTTCTATTTTTGGTTTGTTACTTTTTCTTATGGTTTTCATGACTTCGTTAATTTGTTTTTGTATGCTTCCAGAATTCACTTAGACATTCTACTTTTGACATAAGTTTTCAATTTTGTCGATTATGGACATATTTCTGAACTGTTGAACTAAATTGTGCATTATCCCTAGTATGTTTGAATGTGCAAATATATTCATTCATTTATATGTTTATTTTGAATGTGTGGGTAGGTTTGTGACATAGATAAAAAATGCATCGATGCGATGGCAAGGGAAAAGGTGTAGTTAAGGCTCATGAAGGAGAGGTAAAAATAAAGAACTCAATGCATTATTTTTATGAAAATAAGTATATTTTTAGTGGTTTCTAACAAATTCATGAATTGTTATTAGAGTTTTAAAAAAGCAAATAAAAGGCAAGAGAATGATAGACGAGCTGTTGAAGCAATTCTAACTCAAAATCCAAATGATGATGTAAGGATTGGAACTCCACTTAGACCTGCTAATTTAATTTCAGCGTCATCTCCTTGTTCACCTCGAGCTCCATCCCAAGTTCCATGTGTAGCCCATCTTGTGCACCATCTACAGCTCGATCTCAAACATAATCTGCAAATCTGTCTTGAGCCTCATCTCGAGCTCCTTTAGCTCCATCTCCTTCAGCCTCATCTCGAGCTCCTTCAGCTCCATTTCAATAAGGCAACCATGAGCTCCATCTCATCAAGGCAACCATCCTCCCCCAAAAAAGAAGAGAGGTCCAACTAAGCTTCAAACATTTGCTGTACAAACTCGCCAAGTGATTCATTTCAATGATAAGGGTCAACCCATTATGGAGAATTCGAAGAAATTTTCTTCTTTTTTAGGTGCTTTGGGTGTGATATGGTGAAAATTACTATACCAGAGTGGCCCCATGTATCAGCAGAGAGGAAGGAAGAATTATTGAAGTTGGTGAAGGTTCTATTTTTAATTTTGTTATTAACTAAGTTATTTAGTTCCTCATTCTAATCATTTTCATCTCATTACAGTTAAGATTTGAAGGCCTAATAGAGGAACAAATGGAGAACACGTTGCAGCATATTGGAAATCTTTGGAAATGTTCAAAATCAAGGTTGAGAACAAAATTGAAGATAGCACATGAAAAAGGATGGTCAGATGATAAAATCAATAGTGATCTCAAACCTGAAGCAGTCGATTTAGCTGATAGGTTAGCCTTTCAAAAAGAAGTAGAATCATTGACCTACATTGTGAAGAGCAATAAATACAAGGAGCTTAGATCGAAGAATAAACTTGGTCACACCATGAGTCGAAAGGGATATGCTCGCCTCGAGGAAGAAATGGTAAGTTTAATTTGTTTGTCATATCTATATATATAATTCATTAGGTCTTTTATTTAGTGATAATTTTTATTTTGTTCTTTTAGAGAGTAAGAAGTGGAGGGACCGATGTAACTAGAGCTGATTTGTGGATAGAATGCCATATAAACAAAAAGCGGGGCAACCTCATAATGATGAAATTGCTAGAGTTGTGGTATGATTAATTGATATATAAACTTTCTTATTTTATTTTATTCTATTCAAGTGATCTTTTATTTGTTGTTAATTTGCTTTCATGATTGCTATAGGGATGCAAGAGTGGAAAAATATCTCTAATGGCTGCAACTGATCTTTTTGCTATAAGTACTAATATCTTCAATTTGCTATTTGTTTAATTTGTCATTCAGGTAGCTTCTTATAGTAAGAATTGTAGATTAGTACCATAATCTTTAAAACAAGTTTGTGGTGTGCTTCTCAGGTCATGTTCTAGAATTTAGTTGCTTATATTGATTATGTTTCTTCCCCTTTGATACAAGGTTACACTGGCATCACTAACATAGCTGGAGGGTTCACAATATGGATAGCAAATGGACTTCTGACGGAGTAATATCGGTGGGCGTCTTACTAAATCATGAAAATTTAGCTCAAATTTAACAATAAAAGTAGTAGTTGAACTACGATATAATTGTACAGGAGGTTCACATCAGAAACTGAAATATAAAAAGGAAGAGCGACAACATCCTCTGAAAGTTTATGACGCTTTAAGCAATCATTCAAAGGTTATGCAATCTTATTAGATTTTTGATTTATCGTTGCTTCTGAAATTACTTGCTCTCCTTATGCTCTGAAAGTAAGTATATTACACAACTAACTGGAGAAACATGTTCTATATGATGCATGAACACGAAACCTCAAACCATCAATCTGTTTTTGCAAACACTGTTGTTTTTTCAATGTAAGCAATATAACATGTTGACAACAGTCAATGTATTAAATATGGACTTGGTTGACAAGGATTAAAGTACCACAAGCAGAGAATAATATGTCAGAGCTATGTGTGTGCATGTGACCAAAAATTGTATGCGAAGAATAAAAATATATGTCTTTCACACTCGTAGTGAGAGAGGGATGATATTTGATGTTGGATGCTTATTTTTATTTTTCATTTCCTAATTGCAGCTGAACTTGACTGCCGACGAAGAAGTAGAAATTGAGTATGAGGTGGATGGTTGGTTCTACGTAAGTAGTGCTATCTGAATAATGTATCTGACTTTTACAATCAGCCATATATTTTATAGTTACCACACTGATTCGCCTTCTCATCTATTTATTTCAGGTTAAGAAAGAAAGACCGGGAATGGATGGGAAAATGGCTAGTTTGGTGCCTGTCCTATATGTCAGCCAATCTTGACAACATTCTTTTTCCATACAAGAGTGTTGGGTGGTTCATTTATCAACTACCTAGTTTGCTGGCTCGCCATTTAGTTCATCGAGATCTGTCCATTGTTTGTCAAATTTACCTTCAACAACCAGCCATCCCAAGTAGATATTAACATCAAATTGCTTTTTATTTACGTTCTTATGTATTGTTCTTTTTTCCTATTAGTATGGCTTAATGTCTTTAATTAACTGCATGATCTTGTACATCGAATGCCATGACACGCCGACCATTTTTATATGCTCAACTAGAATAATTGGTTTTGCATCTGCAAATATGGAACCTTAATGGGCGAAGCCTGCTGCTTATAGAAAGTTTAGATGGACACTCAAATTTGGTGGTGACGTTGGTGGCGGCGCCAACGATGGAGGAGCATTGAAGGAGCCATAATAGGAGATAGGAGCAGTAGTAGGAGAGGAGTGGGCACTGGCTTGACTTGTAGAGAGAAATAGGATGAGTTGTTTGATGGATCTGATTCCATACATTTCATCTATCAAGTCTGGTTTCTAAACATATATTGATATGTGTATCTTTTAGTGTTGTATAAGAAGACTCAATTTCTTTTTAAATAATTATTATTTATTATTATTTTTTTGTTTAATGACGGTTTTTAACTGTTATTAAAAGTTTTCCAACCATTCTGAGCTTTAGATAAGATGACGGTGAAAAATGGTCACAAAAGGCTTTGAATTTTTATAACTCCTCATAACATGACGGACCTCATGATGGACCTCATGACGGTCAAAAACCGTTATTAAAGGTCTTTAATGATAGTTAAAAACCGTCATAAAAGACCTTTATTGTTGTAGTGACTTGAGATTTACTTATTTGCATGCAAAAATGAAAGACTTTTGCTAAATAACCAACTTAAATGATGATAATTCACAATACATGTTGTAAATTGCTAGGACTTGGTCAAATATCACTGGGAAACTAATAATCATGTTGACATAACACTAAGTAAGCTAAAAATCACCTAACCAGTCTAATTGAGCATAATTTATCTATTTTATAATAAAAATTTTTGGAGCACTTTCCACGGTGAAGCCTTTTTGGCCATTGACTTTCAGAAAGTGCCCCCAAAAGTATTTTATTGATTGGTTGAATAAAATATGTAAAGGGCAATACAACCGATTTAAGTCTTTACTTTCAAATATTTAGGCGATTGAAAATCAATTTGAAGGGGTCAATTGCTAACTACAAGTAGTTATTTCCTAAAAAAGTGGGAAGTAGTGGATTTTTAGTTTCCAAAACGGACGCTTTCGAAATAAATCAGTTTTCCAATACAGAACAATTGTTGGAATTTGGGAGACGAGGTGAGCATGGCATATGTCATCTCTTCATGGCACATGAGAGGCGGGACGATAGTTAATCCATCTAGAGGGGGTTTGATCTACATAATATGTTTTTCATGGGTACAGTAATCTCTTTTTATTTATTCAACTCCTAATGAAGTGATTTTTATCATTACACCAATCCGTGTATCACTCCCTTCACCGATCTCTCCAACCTCCACATCCCAAAATCTGAAGAACCACTTCATCAATATTTCATTAATTGCTACCTTTTCTTAGTTCACGTGCTCTTCACTAACTTAATTCTTCTTCTTTCTTCATGCATCCATGAAGATCTCTATGGAAAACTTATGGCAGAGATACAATCCCATCAATTAGAGCCATGCAACTTGCTACCGCCAATTGCTCTGTAAGATCTCTATGGAGTATGAAATTTAATTTTCCTTGGAATCTGAGAAGCTACGTGATTCCACCCTTATTGATGGAAAGTGATGCCATGTACTGTCATTGAGTTTTTCACATCTTCGATGGTTATATGTACTACGTGTTCTGTGCCACATCCAATTAATTCTTTTTGTAATTTCTTCCCCTAGATTCTAAACTTAATAAAAATTGTCTCAGATCTATTTTCAGTGGTTAAGAGTTTTTTTTTTCGGTTTAATTTTGGTTTTTCGGAATAAACTTCAACTTAATTTGTCTTCAAAGTTCAATAATAGAGTTTGGGCGCTTCTGGTAATGCAGTTGGGGTTCTACTTTGGCTACAATGCAAATTTAGAGACTTTTTTATTTGAAGGTGCAACAATTTAATAGATTGAAATTTTCTTCTATTATTTCAATTATATAATGGAAGATGATATGGTGACCCGTGACACAAACCGGTCGCACAACACACGTGGCGCACAAGTGTTCAACTTTTGTCTGCGGTGGGCTCCACTAGCAACCACTTAAAATTGAACACATGTGCTGGGGCAACTAATGTCACCAGAAAATGTCACCAAATCATTTTCCTTATATAATATCATCCACTTCATCCAATTAATCTCATCCTCATCATCGAAGCAGATAGCTCCTTCTACGGGTTATTTCAAATCCAACAGTCAAAACTTCTATGGCTTGGGAGGGTCGGGTGATTCTGGATAGCCGTGGTACAATATAATAAGGTTGTTGGCTTCATGGCACTGTCTCAGAATCTCAGAAAATATGGGTTCGGATTGTGGCCTTAATTTGTTGAGATATTGATTCTTTCTTGATTATGGATAAATTGTAATAGTGTAGTTCAAGAGATTTCTTCTTAAATTTCAAATTGTGATATGTGGCTCTCTTTTTTTCTCGAGGGAAAGGGGCTTTTACACTAATGTCTTCAGTACAGGGAGTAAAATAGAAGAGTTTGATCCATATAACCGACCCCAATTAATTTGAGACTGAGGCTATGTTGTTGTTGTTATATCACATATAGTAAAAGCAATTTATTGTTGTTATTTGTTAAGAGCAATTTATACATGTGTATGCGTCCATGACTACCAATAACGTAATTTAATGCCATGTATTGGGTCCAAACTATGTATCATGATCAGTGAATCTTCTCAATTGATTGCATTGCTACTCCATATTTTTATGGATGAGTAAACATGAGTCAAACCCACAACCTCAGCAAATATTGTCTTTTGGCAAGTGATGCCCCATCCATCTCATCAGAGATGCTTTGGCTAATAAGCTTTTTTAACACCCAATAGTTTAAAATACTTTCAACATGTGATTATTGTAACGACCCAAATTAATTTAATCGAATATTAGTGTTAATCACTTTGATTAACGAGTAATTCAGGCGTTACGTGGACAGCTCGGTGACTCAAATGTGGGAACCCAGGTTATATTTATGCTATTTGTGTATGGTGTGATGCATCGTGGTGCAATGTGGGGTATATTAATTATGTTTATGTATATAAACATCGCATGTGTGAATGTTGATATCGGGCAAGGTCACGAGTCGGGTATGTCCTAAATGCGTGTCGAGTACCGGGTACCGGTATCGGGTAGCCGGGGTACGGGACATGAGTTGTCGGGAGTTGAGAGCTAGTGTGACCTCACATATAAAATTTTTATGAATTATTTGGTAGTCAAGCCTAAGGTGTGTGAGCCAAATCATGTTATAATTGACTTCCTAAGTTTGTAGCTAGGAAAGTATGGGTGCATAGGATGATCCTCGAGAAGCACAATAGGGTGCAACGAGGATTGTAGTGTCATGATAAGGTGTCCAAAACTGGAGCGACATAGGGTGATCAGTGACCGTTAAATCATCCTCGAGATGCATGCACACATCAGATTAGAACAAACACATATAAATACACGTTTGATCGATGGAGGCATACAAAATCAAACTTACCAAACAATTCTCTGAGATCAGTGAGATATCCAGTGTTAGAGAGGACGAATTTGAGCTTTGGGAGAGGAGATTGAAGCCTCAAAACATCGATCTAAGGTAATGTATTCATCCTAAATGTGAATTTTTGATAAAAATATGGTTTTTGTGGAATGAAGTAAGAATGAAGTAACTCGGATTTGCATGATGATTTCATTACTATTTTTGATGGAGTTGATGTTCTTGAGGTTAAAGTTGATGAATTACATCGTTTTGAATCACATTTGTGGAAAATTGAGGTAGATTTGGTGATTTCGATTTAAAACATGCACACTTCGATCCTCGGTTTTGAGTGAAAAACCTTGTTTAATTGGTGTTTTGGAGAGAATTTGATATTTTTGGAGTGTGTGTATGGTTTGTATGATGAATTGAGGTGTTAGAAACAAGAAAAACCCAGAATTAGTTTATGGAATTTCTTGGCAGAGCACACCTAGCGTGCTAAGTGATGAACACTAGCGCGCTAGGCACGCTGGGAAGATGAAGATCTTCGTGCATGAACAGTGCACGAAGATCAATTAGTGTTCTAATCCCCCTGCCTAGCGCTAATACCAGAACCCCAAAGTTTATAAAAATGAAATCGAATCTAATTGATAACCAACCCACTTAATTAACCAATAAACACAAAAATAGGTCTCTGAACTTCAGGGATTAAGGAACCATAGCTCGAACACCGGGGAGCTAGGCGGGTCAGATTGACGAGTCCGAAAGTCGGAGTGCATGTTTACTGGTGCGTAAAACCCTTTAGAATGTTACACTTTAATGCATGCGTGGTTTGTCCCTGTAATTGAGTGTTTATGCAGTTATTCATTTATCTCTTTACTACTTATTGGATTGTCATGTTTATGCACTGTGATCATGTGTTGGTCGGTGTTGATTTGTTCACGTGATCGGAAGTTAATCGAGATGGTCATGGTATAGAATTGGGCAGGCTAGATCGTAGCACATGTACTAGGGAATCCAGTGAATACCTACCCGCGTAGTGGGGTGCATGTGTCCGGTGGATTGTGATGTGTTTTTGGTCACCGTTAGTAGTTCGGGTGTGGTCTAGGCTTGATGTGCTCAGTTGAGTCATCTGAATTTACAAAGTATGATCTAGTTTTGTTAGACTCTATCACACCTCTATCTAGTTTTAATTGATATCGTGGTTGAATCGGATTTCTTGGATGATGTTTTTAAATCCACTGTGATTGATCGATAGGTTTGCTGTGAATGTTGTTTGTTGTCAACCATGGGAATATGATTCCTATTGCTAGGGTCATATTCACATGTCTCGTAGGTACTTGTGGCTTTCATGATTATCATGTAGACTTCTCTTGGGAATTTACTCACTGGGCTCGTTGATGTATGTGTTGGGCAATTGAGCGTAGATCCTGGTACGAGCAAGAGCAAGGGAAAAGAGGTACTAGACGACTATCTCTGAGGTCATTACTGCTAACAGCTCGCGTTTTGACTACCTAATATGTATGTATACTTTGTTTTGCTAGGATTTTGGGAACTTTAGAACTTTATCACATGTATATGAATTTCTGTTTACTTCGTCTCAGTTATATACATGGTGTTTATTTCCGGGTTTTCCACTAGTTAAGTTTAATAAATTCTCATAAAATACACATTTAAAGGCTTACGTTGTAATTAACTAACCTACTAGATGTTTAGGAGAATTAAACAACTTAATATAGTAGGATTAGTTAAACGGAGCGTCACTTCACAGAGTTGCGGATGTGGCAATAGTGGTGACATGTTCGATGACGTGACAAGCACTGCTGCACTTACGAGCAGAGAGCGTGGGTCACGACACGACCTCGAAAATTGGGGTCGTCACATTTTGGTATCAGAGCACTAGGTTTGAGGAACCTAAGTTCTGAAGCATGGATTATTATTAACTCTGATACCGTCACATTTTGGTATCAGGTAGTATCAGGTATCAGAGCGAGAGTTTACGAGGAATATCGGGATAAAAATTTTCAAGGGCTTAAACTTTAAAATAAATTAGATGTGGAAACCAATAAGTTTGCCTAGAACTTTTAGTTGGGAAGCGGTATAAGTCGGGTAGAGTAAGGACTTATATGTGTGTTACGATTTGGTTGTATATTATATATATATGGACTACGTAGTAATTCGACGAATGACTTTCGATGAAGATCTTAATTGATGGGTTGTAGGCACGTTAGAGTCAGGGACTGGTTAGGCGAGGGATCATACGAGAGATGAGATTATGGATCCTGCAGTTGCGGCATGACTTGCCGCTCACGATAGGCAGTTTGAGCTATTACTGGACATGATGAGAGCTCAGACAGCTGCCATAGCAGCCTTTACGACATCGAGAGACCCAATTGCGGTTGTAATACAGGTTGAGACAGAAGTGGAGCCTACTGAGATTCACACACCAGCCCAAACAGTAGCGCAAGAGACACCTACTGTTGAGACTACGACGACTACTACTCCTGAGTATAGGACGGATCCACATGCAAGGAGACTAAGGGATTTTCTTAAGTTTTAGCCCGCATATTTTTATGGCGAGGAGATCCTGAGGTAGTAGGGGACTAGATTGTATCGCATCAGTGACTACACAAGGAGCTGAACATAGAGGAGAGGTACAGGGCGAGACTATTTGGGACGTGCTTCAGGTTTGACAACGCAGTGTGGTGGACTAACTACCAGGAGACACATGCCGATCCAGCGACTTGGGCTGAGTTTCGAGAGATCTTTTATGATCAGTTTATTCCTATGGAGATCTGACTGAGGTTAAGAGAGAAGTTCTTATCCCTGAAGCAGGGAAATCATACAATGTTACAATATATAGATCGATACCGCTATCTTCTACAATTCTCTATGGACATCGCCGATACCAAGCCTTTACAGATTTACTACTTTACTTCGAGGGATTAAGGAAGAGATTGTGAGCGCGATTGTGTTGTCTGAGCTTCGACATTACAAGCTATGTTCAAGAGAGCCTTGACTTATGAGACGTTCCTACTACAGAAAAGATTGACATTCCAGTAACAGCGTCGGCTGGGATAGAGAGTGGTGAGGGTTCACGGCTGGATAGGATGCCGTAACGGCAACGTGAGGGATCTGACCGAGATAGTAGGAGTGATTACCAGGACAGTAGACCCCGTTATGAGGACAAATAGCAGGATCGACAGTGCAGAGGTGATGACCAAAACAGTAGGACATATGTAGTATCAGCTCCATAGCAGCAGTACACTCAGGACCAAAGTGGTAGAGATCGGGATCAACGGGATCGGAGTTGAAATCAAAGAGCTGAGGGCCGACAGTCTAGAGGAAGTGACCGACGTAGATGTTATAAGTGCGGTCAGAGAGGTCACATCAATGTGGATTGTCATAGAGCCTCTCCAGCACCAGAGATTCCACATACAGATGAGAAAGTTCATATTGTGACACAACCGGTCAGAGAGATGACCCGACAGCATGAGCAAGGTGCATTGTTGTTGTGTTTTCCTATGCATGTGTTGCATAGAGGTGGATTAGTTTCTTAGATTGTTGCATTTGTTGCAGTTTCATGCATTCATTGCATCTAGGTTGATTAGTTCACTTAGACGGGTGCATCCTAGTTGATTAGTTCACTAGGGGATTGAGAAGGCTAGTTGATTTGTTTCACCAGGGCCAAGGAATCAATTGAGGACTTATTGATTCGTTCACCATGACAAGGTCGATGTGTTTCCCTGGAATAGGTTGATGTATTACCTAAGAATTCAGTTGATTCGTTCACTGAGGAGTTAGAGTTGATTAGTTCATCTAGACAACGGATGTCAAGTTAGACTAACGGGTAGTTACGTCCGTTTTGCGACCCCTGAAAAGAGGTATTGGTTATCTTAAATTTTGGGGACGAAATTCTCCTAGTTGGGAAGAATTGTAACGACCCAAATTAATTTAATTGAATATTAGTGTTAATCATGATGATTAACGGGTAATTCGGTGTTACGTGGACAGCTGGGTGACTTAGATGTGGGAACTCAGGTTATATTTATGCTATTTGTGCATGGTGTGATGCATAGTATTGCGATGTGGGGTATATTAATTATTATTATGTATATAAACATCGCATGTGTGAACGTTGATATTGGGCAAGGTCACGAGTCGTGTATTTGTCCCAAAATGAGTGCCGGGGACCGGGTGCCGGGTATCGGGTAGCTGGGGTACGGGACAAGAGTTGTCGGGGAGCTGAGAGCTAGTGTGACCTCACATATAAAATTTTTATGAATTATTTGGTGGTCAAGCCTAATGTATGTGAGACAAATCAAGTTAGTAATTGAATTATTAAGGTTGTAGCTAGGAAAATTAGGTTGCATAGGATGATCCTCGAGATGCACAATAGGGTGCAACGAGGACTGTAGTGTCATGATAAGGTGTCCAAAACTGGAGTGACAGAGGGTGATCAGTGACCGTTAGATCGTTCTCGAGATGCGTGCACACATCAGATTAGAACAAATGCCTATAAATACACGTTTGATCGATGAAGGCATGCAAAATCAAACTTGCCAAATAATTCTCAAAGATTAGTGAGAGATCCAGTGTTGGAGAGGACGAATTCGAGCTTTGGGAGAGGAGATTGAAGCCTCAAAACATCGATCTAAGGTAATCTATTCATCCTAAATGTGAATTTTTAATAAAAACATGGTTTTTGTGGAATGAAGTAACTTGGATTTGCCTGATGATTTCATTACTGTTTTTGATGGAGTTGATGTTCTTGAGCTTAAAGTTGATGAATTAAACATCATTTTGAATTACATTTGTGGAAAATTGAGATGGATCTGGTGATATCAGATTTAAAAGATGCACACTTTGATCTTTAGTTTTGAGTGAAAAACCTTGTTTAATTAGTGTTTTGTAGAGGAATTTGATGTTTTTGGAGTGTATGTATGGTTTGTATGATGAATTGAGGTGTTAGAAACAAGAAAAACCCAAAATTAGTTTCTGAAATTTCTGAGCAGAGCACACCTAGTGCGTTAGGTGATGAACACTAGCGCGCTAGGCACGCTGGGGAAGATGAAGATCTTCGTGCATAAACAATGCACGAAGATCAATTAGTGCGCTAATCCCCTAGCCTAGCGTGCTAATACCAGAACCCCATAAACCTAATGTGAAAAAACCAAACATAACCATAAATACTTCTGATGTCACAAAAGATCACAACATACAAGGTATCTTACAATCCCCAAAACCCAAAATGAAAACAAAATATATATATATATATATTACAAAAGTACGAGTCAGACAATTTGTCTTTGATCAGTGGTACTTTGGAAGCTTGCCTTTACCCCTACTCGTACTAGGATTTGCACTCATGCCATTACAAAGCCAGATGATGAGTCCAGACTGAGTATTCCCATGGAAATTAAGTAAGTAGTTGTGGCGGCCCCAATTTCCCGAGGCCGCCCCGTGACCCAAGCCCTCCGCCCGTAAGCCTAGCAGCGCCTGTCACGTCACCGGACACGTCATCACTGCTGCCGCGACCACAGCTCTGTAAAGTGACGCTCCGTGTATCAAATCCTACTATATTAAGTTGTCTTACACATCTAGCAGGTTAGTTGATAATTACAATAACATCATTAGCGGAAGCATTTAATTTGTATTTTATGAAAATTTATTAAGCCTAAGCAGTGGAAAACCCGGAATAAACACCATGTATATAACTGAGACGAAGTAAACAGTAATCCATATACATGTGATAAAGTTCTAAAGTTCCCAAAACCCAACAAAATAAATATATACATACATACTAGGTAGTCAAAACACGAGCCGTCGGCCAAAGAACGCCTCGAGATAGTCGCTAGTACCTCTTTTCCCTTGCTTTCTTGCTCGTACCAGGATCTGCGCTCGGTTGCCCAACACATACAAAGAACGAGCCCAAGGTGAGTAAATTCCCAAGAGAAGTCTACACAAATAATCATGAAAACATCGATAACTGCGAGACATGTGAATATGATCCCGACAACAGAATCATATTCCCATGGTCGGCGATAAACAACCTTCACAACATCACATCACATCACATATTAACTGGAAATGTAAACCATCCAAAATCCAACAAATAATTAACTAAATGGCTCGAAAGTAAATTCAACGGTAAATAAATCATCACTCGTTTAATCACGATAAAACCATGACCCGCCGGTCATATGATAACAAAACGGAGTTCTCAAAGACAAACCGGTGCTTAATAACAAAGCTTACAATGATCTACACCTCAACTCGATCGGGGCGTACTCCTTTCCAAGCTTTTTAGTGCTAAGAGTACCCTTAATCCCTCGAGACAGTTGTAGATACATTCTACTCCTATCTACACGGTCGCCGTCGCAGACTAGCCCATGCTCAAGCGTGTAGTCATAACCAAGATGAAAAACCATGCGTGACCACCAGCGGTCATCGCATACGATAAGATAATCGATAGAATACACGCCATGAAATTAAAGTGTAACTTTCTCGAGGGTTTTACGCACCGAAATACGCTCTCCGACTTCCGACCCGCCAATTCGACCCGCCTAGCTCCCCGATACCCGAGCTATGGTTCAACAGTCCACAAGTCCATTTATAGTGTTTTTATACTTTTTAAAAACATATTATAAAATTTTATGTTTTTATAACATATTTTCATATTTGAGTTGTGGTATCTCTCTCTTACTATGTCGGGGTTCCAAAAATACCCGAAAAGTCCCAAAACTACTTTTCTACCTTTTTCTTAATTTTCTATATTTTTCTAGAATTTTTCCCAATTTTTCTGATATTTTTCAACTCTTTTTCCTATTTTCCAGCAATAATGTATATATATATAATATATATATATATATAATATATATATATATATATTATTTAATTAAAAATATTATTTTTTTTTATTTGGGGGCCCACCTGGACCGGTCCGGTCCAGGCGGTTGGACCGGCCTGTCTGGCCGGTCCGCCCAGCCCGGTTTGGGCAGAGGACGCACGCGCGCTGCACGCGCGTGCGTCTTCTCTTCCAGAGACGGATTCGTCTCTGGTTTCACCAGAGACGAATCCGTCTCTGCTGCTGCAAAATTTTTTTTTTTTTTTTTTTTTTTTTTTCTTCTTGATTCCTCTCATTCCCTCTTCTTCACTCTTCTTCTCTCTCAATCTCATTGGAGACCCTCAAAACCTCCAAATTTCCACCACAAATCACCACAAAACCAACCCAATTCCCGGATTACATGCATGTACCCAAAAATTCGAAATCCACAAATACATCTCAATTTTCCACAAATTCGATCCCAATTGACAAGATTTCATCAAACTAAACCTCAAGAACACCGAATTGACCTCCTAAAACCATTAAAAATAAATGAAATCCGAATTCACCACAACCCACAAAAACCATATTTTTATCAAAATTTTCCATTAAAATGATAGATATTACCTTGGATCAATGTTGTGAGGCTCAATCTCCCTCTCCCAAAGCACGAATTTTCCTTCTCTACCCTGGATTTCTTCTCACTGATCTCTCTAATTGTTGAGAAAATGGTTTCTTGCATGTTGATCGATCACTTTGTATTTATACCATTTATTCTAATCTAACGTGTGCACGCATCCCGAGGAGAATCGGACGGTTTCAGATCACCCTGCGTCACCCAAGTCTAGGTACTTATCATGACACAACTGTCTTGTATTTGGTTTGTTGTCAATCTCGAGGGTAATCCAATGTGGGTTGATTTTTCCAAATTCAAACTATAGGACTTAAATTAATTCATTAATACTTTTATTCAACCTTAGGTTAAATCACCTAATAAACCATATAAAAATCATAAGTGTGTCACACTAACACTCAACTACCCGGAAACCTATGCCCCACTCCACGGCTACCCAATACCCGTGCAGGTCCTCGACACGCACTTCGGGACATATACCCGATCGTAGCCTTGCCGATGTCAACTTACACACATGTGATGTTTATATAAATAATAATTTCCCACATCACAATAATAGACATACAACATACACAAATAACACAATATAACCTGGGTACTCTTATTTGAGTCCACCCACTATCACTCAACGCCCGAATTACCCGTTAATCCTCGTGATTAACACTAATCCTGATTAAATTAATTTGGGCCGTTACAATTCTTCCCAACTAGGAGAATTTCGTCCTCGAAATTGAACAATCCCGAGTAACATCCCCGTTCACCGAACCACACACTTTCCCCGTCAGTTCCACCACTGACTAACTCTTCTACAGTTCCTTGGACACTACCGCACCCACTCACAGGGTCGAACAATAACTTCTCGTTCCCACTCACAGGGCCGAGTCTTCACACCGAGCTACAGGTGCATGTCGCACACGCGAATCTTGGTCACGACTTTTTCCCGACATCTCCGCCACCTGTACTCAACTAAACCTGTGTCCAAGAAACCCTAATCCAGTCACCCATCCCGGTCGACTGACACTTGTTTACCCATCGTGTATCTCCACACGATAACTCTGTCTTAGCCACAATACAATGGCCCATCCTGCCATATAAACTGACAATACCACTATGTGGCTCCACTGACCACACACTCATAAATCGACCATGCATCAACTAAGTCATGCATGCTTAACACATACCATAACATATAATTATAAAAATAAGTAAACTTACCACGAACCTGCGCGCCGGGACGTCTCCCTGCTTCGGCTCGCTCGCATTGCGTGCACCGGCTCTCGAGTCTGCACTGGTCTCCTAGGTACTGGAGTTTCTAGCTCCTGGGTACAATCACGTCTGATGTGGCCCTCCCGTCCACATCGCCAACACACACCCCCTGTCTCGGTTGTCCACTCCTCGACCCCCGGCTCGACCCCGTGATCTCCGGTCTCCTCGCCTGGTCCCGAGTGTAATCTTTGTTGGGGTGTGCTATCGCCGGTACTTGCATATACTCTGTCATCACCTCTCTGTCTTTGTCGATCCCGTGGTCCGTCCTCATATCGTGGTCTACTTCCGTAGTGATCACTCCTACTATCTCCATCCGACGCTTCTCTCTGTCTCTTCGGTCCCCCGATCGGACCGAGAACCTTGCCCTGACCTGTCTATCAGCTCACCCCTAGGTCGTAAGTATGTCTCACGTGACAGTGCTCTCTCATATACAGCCTGTAAAGTCTCGGCTCCACTCGCAACTATCACGCCACCTATCCTCTCATCCAAACCCCGATGAAATAATAGACACAGAGTCTCTCGGTGTTCGCCACGTCCATGGCATACATCATAAGGTACCCGAATCGATCCATGTCTTTGCGATACCATCATGTTACCCCTGTCTCAATGCCAAGAACTCGCTCTCTAAGCCTCAACCGCACCTCGGTGGGAATATACTCATCCAGAAACAACTGTCGAAACTCAACCCATGTAGTCGGTACAGAATGGATATCGGTGTAGGTCGTCCACCATACGGCTGCCTGGCCCCTCAAACAATAACCTGAAATACGTGCCTGATCAGCCTCTGCGGTACCTCTAACAACTGATGTAGACGTCGGTGTGTCATCAACCACCGTCCTGCAACCTCTGGATCACTAACCCCAGTAAAGTAGGTGGGGTTGAATCTCATAAAATCTTTCACCATCTTAGCTGCTTCTGACATCCTACTCCTGCCAGTCGAAGCAACTGTATGTTGCTCCGTAGTAGTAGGCGTCACCTCAGTATTATTTGCTGGTATTACAACAGGCTCAGATCTCTCTATTACTGTCTCAGTCCCCGCTGCCTGGGTGTCAACCGGTGGCGCTAACACGGCTGGAGGGGTAGGTGTAACTAACTCAACAGTCGGTGCTACTGCAGGTATCCTCGAGCTCCGTATGTACTCCATGAGCTCAACCATCTGTGCCTGCTGCAATAATTGCTGATCCGTAACTCTCTGCACCATGGCTCGCAAATCAGCTATCTCTCTAGTGGTATGATCACTGGTCTCCCCAGCCTCCTGCTGAGTAGTCGGAGAGGTAGTGGTAGGAGTCATCGTCCGTCCATAGTGATCTGCATCGATTTTCGTGTCCGGATCAGTACCCGATATACGTATGCGTATAGTATATAAAAATACAACAATACATATATCACATAACAATCCTAACTTTACCCGTTTACATTGCTTCCCAACTAAAAGTTCTAGGCAATTCATCGGGTTTCCACATCTAAGTTTTGTTTTAAAGTTTATGCTCCTTCCTTAACTTTGTTAATTCAAGGCCCTATCGACCTCGCTCTGATACCAAACTGTGGCGGCCCCAATTTCCCGAGGTCGCCCCGTGACCCACGCCCTCCGCCCAGTAAGCCTAGCGGCGTTTGTCACGTCACCGGGACACGTCATCATCTTTGCGCCGCGATATAAAAATACAACAATACATATATCACATAACAATCCTAACTTTACCCGTTTACATTGCTTCCCAACTAAAAGTTCTAGGCAATTCATCGGGTTTCCACATCTAAGTTTTGTTTTAAAGTTTATGCTCCTTCCTTAACTTTGTTAATTCAAGGCCCTATCGACCTCGCTCTGATACCAAACTGTGGCGGCCCCAATTTCCCGAGGTCGCCCCGTGACCCACGCCCTCCGCCCGTAAGCCTAGCAGCGCCTGTCACGTCACCGGACACGTCATCACTGCTGCCGCGATATAAAAATACAACAATACATATATCACATAACAATCCTAACTTTACCCGTTTACATTGCTTCCCAACTAAAAGTTCTAGGCAATTCATCGGGTTTCCACATCTAAGTTTTGTTTTAAAGTTTATGCTCCTTCCTTAACTTTGTTAATTCAAGGCCCTATCGACCTCGCTCTGATACCAAACTGTAACGGCCCCAATTTCCCGAGGCCGCCCCGTGACCCACGCCCTCCGCCCGCAAGCCTAGCAGCGCCTGTCACGTCAACAAACGTGAAAGTGACGCTCCGTGTATCAAATCCTACTATATTAAGTTGTCTTACACATCTAGCGAGGTTAGTTGATAATTACAATAACATCATTAGCGGAAGCATTTAATTTGTATTTTATGAAAATTTATTAAGCCTAAGCGATGGAAAACCCGGAATAAACACCATGTATATAATCGAGACGAAGTAAACAAGTAATCCATATACATGTGATAAAGTTCTAAAGTTCCCAAAACCCAAAGAAAATAAATATATACATACATACTAGGTAGTCAAAACACGAGTCACGTCGCAAAGAACGGCCTCGAGATATAGTCGCCTAGTACCTCTTTTCCCTTGCTCTTGCTCGTACCGGATCTGCGCTCGCTTGCCCAACACATACAAAGAACGAGCCCAAATGAGTAAATTCCCAAGAGAAGTCTACACAAATAATCATGAAAACATCGATAACTGCAGAGACATGTGAATATGATCCCGACAACAGAATCATATTCCCATGGCCGGCGATAAACAACCTTCACAACATCACATCACATCACATATTAACTGGAAATGTAAACCATTCAAAATCCAACAAATAATTAACTAAATGGCTCGAAAGTAAATTCAACGGTAAATAAATCATCACTCGTTTAATCACGATAAAACCATGACCCGCATGGTCATATGATAACAAAACGGAGTTCTCAAAGACAAACCAAAGTGCTTAATAACAAAGCTTACAATGATCTACACCTCAACTCGAAGAATCCGGCGTACTCCTTTCCAAGCTTTTTAGTGCTAAGAGTACCCTTAATCCCTCGAGACAGTTGTAGATACATTCTACTCCTATCTACACGGTCGCCGTCGCAGACTAGCCCATGCTCAAGCGTGTAGTCATAACCAAGATGAAAAACCATGCGTGACCACCAGCGATCATCGCATACGATAAGATAATCGATAGAATACACGCCATGAAATTAAAGTGTAACTTTCTCAAGGGTTTTACGCACCAAAATACGCTCTCCGACTTCCGGACCCGCCAATTCGACCCGCCTAGCTCCCCGATACCCGAGCTATGGTTCAACAGATCCCTCGAAGTCCATTTATAGTGTTTTTATACTTTTTAAAAACATATTATAAAATTTTATGTTTTTATAACATATTTTCATATTTGAGTTGTGGTATCTCTCTCTTACTATGTCTGGGTTCCAAAAATACCCGAAAAGTCCCAAAACTACTTTTCTACCTTTTTCTTAATTTTCTATATTTTTCTAGAATTTTTCCCAATTTTTCGATATTTTTCAACTCTTTTTCCTATTTTCCAAAGAATAATGTATATATATATAATATATATATATATATAATATATATATATATTATTTAATTAAAAATATTATTTTTTTTTATTTGGGGGGCCCACTGGACCGGTCCGGTCAGGCGGTTGGACCGCCTGTCTGCCGGTCCGCCATTGCCGGTTTAGGCGAGAGAGACGCCGCGGCCGCACGCGCGTGCGTCTTCTCTTCTTCCAGACGGATTCGTCTCTGGTTTCACCAGAGACGAATCCGTCTCTGCTCGCAAAAAAATTTTTTTTTTTTTTTTTTTTTTTTTTTCTTCTTGATTCCTCTCATTCCCTCTTCTTCACTCTTCTTCTCTCTCAATCTCATTGGAGACCCTCAAAACCTCCAAATTTCCACCACAAATCACCACAAAACCAACCCAATTCCCTGGATTACATGCATGTACCCAAAAATTCGAAATCCACAAATACATCTCAATTTTCCACAAATTCGATCCCAATTGACAAGATTTCATCAAACTAAACCTCAAGAACACCGAATTGACCTCCTAAAACCATTAAAAATAAATGAAATCCGAATTCACCACAACCCACAAAAACCATATTTTTATCAAAATTTTCCATTAAAATGATAGATATTACCTTGGATCAATGTTGTGAGGCTCAATCTCCCTCTCCCAAAGCACGAATTTTCCTTCTCTACCCTGGATTTCTTCTCACCGATCTCTCTAATTGTTGAGAAAATGGTTTCTTGCATGTTGATCGATCACTTTGTATTTATACCATTTATTCTAATCTAACGTGTGCACGCATCCCGAGGAGAATCGGACGGTTTCGAGATCACCCCGCGTCACCCAAGTCTAGGTACTTATCATGACACAACTGTCTTGTATTTGGTTTGTTGTCAATCTCGAGGTAATCCAATGTGGGTTGATTTTTCCAAATTCAAACTATAGGACTTAAATTAATTCATTAATACTTTTATTCAACCTTAGGTTAAATCACCTAATAAACCATATAAAAATCATAAGTGTGTCACACTAACACTCAACTACCCGGAAACCTATGCCCCGTACCCTCGGCTACCCAATACCTGTTGTACCGGTCCTCGACACGCACTTCGGGACATATACCCGATCGTAGCCTTGCCCGATGTCAACTTACACACATGTGATGTTTATATAAATAATAATTTCCCACATCACAATAATAGACATACAACATACACAAATAACACAATATAACCTGGGTACTCTTATTTGAGTCCACCCAAATGTCATCATAACGCTTACGAATTACCCGTTAATCCTCGTGATTAACACTAATCCTGATTAAATTAATTTGGGCCGTTACAGTAGTACTGAAAGTAAATACTGGAATTTAAATAAAGCGATTAAATAAGCATGCGGAAATAATACAGGCTACTGTGCTAATCGCATTAATAGATAATAGTGAAAGCTCAAAGTGTGTTCCAAGATCCTAACGTCAGACTACCACCATAATTCGAACTTTTCCAAAGAATACTACCGATAAGTCCAACTTAAGCAGGGCCGGTATCAGGATCCGCTCAATAGCTGGTGTTACACCCTCGGCACACCGACACGTTGCACATTGTGACACTCGGGTCGTTCTATTCATCGAGCTCGATCATTAGCAACATGTTATAGTGTAGTGGACATACACACTGGAATGGCACGGAGGAAACCCAGCTTAATGTGCATCCATATAACTACAACCGGATTAGAATATTGAAATAATAGAAATTGAATTCAAAATGCTAAAAGAAGTAAATACCCAAGTAATTTCAATTGGGATACTACACACCTCAAACCGCACTCCAACTATCGTCAATAAACTAGTTGCACGCCTCAACAGCGTGTCCACTACCTGCAATTCAACGTAAATCCCCAATTGGTAATTTTATTTTAAAATCCCCAAGTGGTAATTTTATTTTAAAATTTTTATTTTAAAACTGCCCAAATCACGTTATTGACGCCTCCTCGTTCGGTTCTCCACAACGTCCTAGACGCCATGGCAGCACAGTCACATTCTTTTCCCCTTACAAAGTCACTCAAAATGCCACTCCTCATTTTCACAATTTTGCCTCTACCCTAGACACCACGAGTGGCGCCGTGGGCTTTTAAACCCCACAGCCCATGGTGGCGTCTATGGCAGAGAGTGTTTTCTTAGTTTTTTGAACCTCCTCGGCTCATCGCCGCACTCCGTGCTCGTCCCAACAACTCATTAAACACATAAAAAAACTCCCACAACGAAATCCCCTCAAGCAAATACATCAAAAACTAAAATCTCGCCAAAAACCATTCAAAACCTAGTTTTATCCCAAAATTCTATAACCAATACAAACTCAATAACCAAACCCAATCCAATACTCAAAAACCAATCAAAAATCCATAGCAACAAATAGTCTATAAGTACCTAAGAAAATCCCCAATTGGTAATTTTATTTTAAAATTTTTATTTTAAAACTGCCCAAATCACTGTTATTGATGCCGCCTCGTTCAGTTCTCCACAACGTCCTGGACGCCATGGCAACACAGTCACATTCTTTTCCCCTTACAAAGTCACTCAAAATTCCACTCCTCATTTTCACAATTTTGCCTCTACCCTAGACACCACGAGTGGCGCCAAGGGCTTTTAAACCCCACAGCCCATGGTGGCGTCTATGGCAGAGAGTGTTTTCTTAGTTTTTCGAACCCCTTTGGCTCGTCGCCGCACTCCATGCTCATCCAACAACTCATTAAACACATAAGAAAACTCCCACAATGAAATCCCCTCAAAAATCCGTGAAAACCAAAATCCCGCCAAAAACCATTCAAAACCTAGTTTTGTCCCAAAATTCTATAACCAATACAAACTCAATAACCAAACCCATTCCAATACTCAAAAACCAATCAAAAATCCATAGCAACAAATAGTCTATAAGTACCTAAGAAAATCCCCAATTGGTAATTTTATTTTAAAATTTTTATTTTAAAACTGCCTAAATCACTGTTATTGATGCCGCCTCGTTCAGTTCTCCATAACGTCCTGGACGCCATGGCAACACAGTCACGTTCTTTTCCCCTTACAAAGTCACTCAAAATTCCACTCCTCATTTTCACAATTTTGCCTCTACCCTAGACACCACGAGTGGCGTCGTGGGCTTTTAAACCCCACAGCCCATGGCGGCATCTATGGTAGAGAGTGTTTTCTTAGTTTTTCGAACCCCCTCGGCTCGTCGCCGCACTCCATGCTCGTCCCAACAACTCATTAAACACATAAAAAAACTCCCACAATGAAATCCCCTCAAGCAAATACGTGGAAAACCAAAATCTCGCCAAAAACCATTCAAAACCTAGTTTTGTCCCAAAATTCTATAACCAATACAAACTTAATAACCAAACCCATTCCAATACTCAAAAACCAATCAAAAATCCATAGCAACACCTTCAAAATTGGTGTGCTCAAATCGCCTCCCAAAACCCACGTCAATACATGTGAAAATTTTCCACAAATCGTAGAGAAGAGATGGGGATCAAAGATCTAACCTTTGTTTTCTCTTTCCTCGAGTTGTTGAGCTCCAAATCACCAATCCAAACTAACAATACCCTTGCACCACACTCAATTTTCGTCCAACATAATAGAGAAGAAAGAAAAGTTGATGAAAATGGGTGAAAATGTGATTTTATACCAATTTCTTCATCTCAACTCCCACCCCAATCTCAAGGCTTCATTGTATGGTTGTGATGGAGTCAAAGGATCCACTACATGTGACACACTTGACTCACACATTGGTCATTTGAGCTTATCCTTCTAAATATAACTATTCATCCCTGGGCGTTCTGGTACTAGACTCCTGCACGTACCATCGCGTCGCGCTCTTGCTCTCACACCATCAATGCATATAGGACTTTATCTAATTAATTATTTAATGAATTTTACCATTTATTATGTGTATTTAGTTCCCTAACCTAGTGCACTATCATTTGCTACCCGGCTCTCGCGTTTACACGCTATTCAGAGCGAATGTCTATCACAAAACCTCATACATCAATTATACCAAAAAATAGCACACATTTCGCGATACCAATAACCTAATTACCAATACACATCGCAAATTAAAGTACAACATCACAAAATTTACTATTTACCTAGCTCCAGGCACGCCCTGACCTATCTACAGGTCCCACGAGCATCTGAGCTGTCCACCACGTCTACACACTTCATAAATGACAGCGAATTAACTTCGGGCTATTACAGTGGAGGCAATCTAGAATTGCCCACTTCTACCATAGTGTCAAATGTTCGTAGTTTTCTTGGGTTATAAAGTTACTACAGGATGTTTGTTGAAGGTTTCTTTCAAATTGTGTTTCCCCTTACCTAGCTAACACTAAAAGATGTTGAGTTTCATTGGTTTGTTGAATGCAAAAATGCCTTCAATAAGTTAAAGCATAGGTTGACTACATCGCATGTTCTTACATTACTTGAATCAGGGAAGGAATTAGTGGTTTATACTGATGCTTCTCATTCAGGCTTGGGTTGTGTGCTGATATTGGATGGCATGATTGTAGTTTATGCTTCAAGGCAACTTAAGATTCATGAAAAGAATTATCTAGTTCATGACATTGATCTTGCAGCTGTTGTATTTGCCTTGAAGCATTGGAAACATTACTTGTATGATGAGAAATTTACAATGTATTCAGACCATAAGACTTTGAAATATTTATTTGTTGGTGTTTGGGGTTCATACGCAGCGGAGATTACAAAACAATTTTGAGAAAAACCCCAACAGGATTCGAATCTGATTCCATTAAAACATTTAAACTATGAAAACTTAATCATACCTTAGTCGCAATATACCTTTCTGTATGTTATTCCATCTCTAAGGCGCTGCCAACAACGAACGCCCTCTATCAGCAATCCACACACGAACGGCGGTGAGATTTGAATTGCTAGCTTCGAGAGAATACCAAACCTTTTTGTTTCTCTCCAAAACGATCAAGAGCATATCAAAAACCCTAAGTTGTTTCTAAAACGAAAATAAAGTTTCGGCCTTTTAATCTTTCGTACATGTATTATAACTTAAAACGTCTATTTATACAACGCTTATATATAGACAGTTAAGTAAATTACACATATACCTCTACTCAAGAAGTATAAGTGTAATACACCACAGGGACGTTTTTTCATGAATTTTATCATATAAAATTCATTCTTCCAAACCATTTTAAAATCTTGCAAAACCATTCTTAGTGTGCAACCCAATAGGCTCATACAACGTTGGCAGTGTACCAAAACACATTTTGGTATACAAGTCATAAGCGATCTCTAGCAAGACATTATGACTACCCATGTTATACAAAGATCAAATCGATACAACCTAATCAATAATGTATATAACATCTTTTTGTCACACGATATCCTTTTGATCAAACATAAGGCATGGAATTGTCATCCAACATGTTCAATCATACTAGTCTCGATCTCCAAGTAGACTGAAAACATCCAAGTGACATTGATCAATATCAATTCACTTAGACTAGGCCTTTTAATAGTCTAACACATCGAGGGATCCACTGGATATCTCTCTCTATATGAGAGGGACAAATTCTATCTCAATTACACAACTTCACCACATTATTCACACAGTAACCAATCACAACCTTTATAATCGTCCGGTTAAAGACAACGTTTGATTGCGTCAATTACTGTATTCCTAATGTTGAAGTCTTAGTAATCTCAAGTCAGAGGACTGAATAATATACATATCATGAGAAACAACTATGACTTAATCCATGTGGTGTTCTCATAGCGGGTCGGTCCAATACTTTGTTCCCTAACAAGTACTCATGATCTTGATTCGTATTCCTATATGTATGATCATTAATCAAGACTCACACTAGTCTTAATTCATTATAGTTCCCAGTATAATAATCGACTAGGGACATTTAGGATATTTCTGAAATACCCATGGATCTTATTATAATGTAAATATGCAAATCAATTATAATAAACAACAAATGAAATCCTCTATTTTATTAACTAAAATGTATTCATAAAGATTATTAATGGATTGACCTAGGGCACGTTTCCCAACATTATTTACCTAGAGTGAGCTTAATATGAGGCAGTGTAGATGGCTTGAGTTTATCAAGGATTATGAATTCACTATGCAATATCATCCAGGCAAAGCAAATGTTGTTATTGATGCCTTGAGTATGAAGAGGATCGATACTGGAGCTTTTATGTTTAGACTTTGTGAAGAAGCTTTAGTGATGATGATTCATGAAAGTCCAATTGGCACATTATCAGCTAAGAGAGCTAGTTCTAGTGCTACTAATCAGTTCTTTTGTACTCATATTTGAGCAGAACTTAAGATTATTCAGGGGACTGTAGATAGTCAGAAAGATGATCGGGATTACTCAGCACATCAGATTCTAGCTAGTAGCATTGATTATCTTGATTGGTCAGTTTCTTGCGATGGTGTCTTACGTTTTCAAGATAGATTGTGGATTCAAGCTCAAGAATAGTTAAGGCAAGAGAGTTCAAGAGGCTTATAGGTCTCTTTAGTTTGTTCATCATGATAACACTAAGATGTATCGTGATACGAGACGTATATATTGGTAGCCTGGAATGAAAACTGATATATCTGAGTTTATACGAAATGTGACATTTGTCAGCAAGTTAAGGCTGAGCATAGGAAGCATGAGAATTGTTGCAATATTTGCCAATTCCTAAATGGAACTAGGAGCATATATCGATGGATTTTATTTTCGGTCTACCCCTGGGTCAGCGTAAGCATGAAACATGTAACGGCCCATTTTCAAATAGACCACCACGGGGCCAATGCGAACCCATAGTCTGTTTTACCAGCGACAACTGTGCTCTACATTGGATTATATCCTCCATTTTATCTTTTTAAAGCTTATTAACTGTCCATTCCCTGATTAAATTATATTGAAAATAAATTATATGTTAAATGATCCTAAAATCCTTAATTAAACATAGCGGAAGCCTTTCTAGCACATTTATTCAGATAATGATACTATAAATGTTTAACGTAAACCATAAACCTAATGTCGAAAACCCATACATAACCATAAATACCTCTGAAGTCATAAAAAGATCAATATACACAAGGTATCTCAAAATTCCTAAACCCAAAATGAAATAAAATAAATATAATACAAACGTACGAGTCAAGCAATTTCATATCAACAGTACTCTAGCAGCTTGCCCTTGCCACTGCTCGTACTAGGATCTACACTCAAGCCATCACAAAAGACTGATGACGAGTCAAGAGTGAGTATTCCCAGGAAATTTAAGTGAGCAATACTGAAAGTAAATACTGGAATTTAAATAAAGATATTAAATAAACATGCAAAAATAAATACAAGCAACTGCGCTCATCGCATGAATAAATAATAGGAAAAACTCAAAGTGTGTTCCTAGCCCCTAGGTCAGACTACACCATAATTCGGACTCTTCCACAGAATACTGCCGGCGAGTCTGACTCAAGTAGGGCAAGCATCTAGATCCGCTCGATGGCCGGCGTTACACTTACAACGCACCGACACATGCCACGACGTGATACTCAAGTCATGCTATTCACCGAGATCGATCTGGTTGCACGTTCTATGGTGTAGTGGACATACACACAAGAATGGAATGGAGGGATCCTCGCTCAACGTCCGCCCATATAACCATAACTAGAGTAGAGTATTGAAATGAAAGAAATTGATTTCAAATGCCAAAAGAAGTAAATACTCAAATAATTTCAGTTAAGATACTACACACCTCAATCCGCACTCCGCGCTCCGAAAATCAAACCCCGGTCTAGCTCCAAAAATCACCCGACAGTCAAAATTATCACCCAAATGTACCTATGATTATTTTTCATTGAATTAGCTTCAATTTGATATATTATATCAATTTTACGCTTTTCTTGGTAAAAACCCCGATAATGTCTCACTAAAATTTTGATAAAATCCCAAAACTCATTAATGAAACTTTTTCAAATTTCCTCATATTTTTCTAGATTTTTTCAGAATTTTTTCATAATTTTTAGTTATTTTTCTCTAATTTTCTATATTTTATTTTATTTAAAAATTGTTTTTAATTTATTTAAATAAAATAATAAAATAAATAAAAAAATATTATTTAAATAATATGGGGTGGGTCCCCTGAACCGAGTCAGACCCGACGCAACCGGGTTGGGCCCGGTTCGGTCCACATGGACCGGGTCCGGGTCAAGCTCGGTACCGGCCCACCTGAGTTGGGCTAGGGTCGTTCGGCCCGGCGCACCAGGGTTGGGCCTGGCGGGCGTGCGTGCGTGCAACCTCCCCACCCCATCATCTTTAACAGAGGCGTTGTGTGCACAGCGCCTCTGTTTTAGAAATTTTTTTTTTTTTTTTATCTCTCCAATAGAATTGGGAAGGAGGGGAGACGACTTCGGTGTCGTCTCCCTCCTCGGACAAACTGCTCTTGCAGTTTGTTAGCAGTTCGTCCGAGCTCTTGACTCCACCCCATCTCCACCACCTAACCGCCACCACAACCACAACAACAACGTACACAACAACAACAAGCCAACGACACTCACCTCGACGTCGTCGACCTCGTGCTCTCTCTCTCGGCTAGTCCCTCTCTCCTTCCTTCTTCTTCTCTTTCCCTCGATTTCTCTTGATCGAATGGTGATGGCGGTGATGAAATTGGAGTGTCGGTGGTGGTTTATCCACATTTTTGGGTAAAATAACCAAAATGCCCCTATCCAAATCTACAATCCTTTACACAGTTCATGCCCTTTTTGGTCATTTCACTACTATTTTTTTTGATTTTTAATATATATATATATATATACAAATATATATATATATATTCACCTATATTTTCGCGCCTACAATTTCGTCGTGTGCGCCAACAAGCGTAATCGGGCGTGCACTTTACCTGTACCACCCACGCGTGTCGACCACGACCCTGCGTATCCCTAGGCGCCTATCAATTTACTTTTTATCACATTTAAATCATTTAATTTATGTATTATTTCCCCGGCCTAATATTTTGTCTTTTAGTCTACCCGATACCCGCGTCGATACGCATATCGAGGTAAATACTTAACACACAATCCCACACGTCAATTGAAATATAATTACACACATCGCAATGTCGTTTAACCTATTTTAACATAAACATCACAAATTTAGTCAAAACAACACTCAAAATACAATTTACCTAACTCCAGACTCGCAATAACCTAACTCGCGGGTCTTACGGGTGTTTGAGCTATCCGCCACATCTGGCAATATGTCACAAATAACAACAAATTAAATTTAGGCCGTTACAAAACAGTTTTGGTTGTAGTGGATAGGTTGACAAAATATGTTCATTTCTTGCCAATTTCCATGAGATATCCTATAAGCCGATTATGTGAGTTATATGTACTTTAGATTTTGAGATATCATGGGGTTTCAATGTCTATTACTTCGGGAGTTTTCAGGAATTACAAAGGCAAATGGCAACTACACTTAATCTCAGTGCAACTTATCATCCTCAGACTGATGGGCAGATTGAGTGATTAATTTTGGTACTAGAGGATATGCTCTGATCATGTGTCTTAGAATTTGAAGGCAACTGGAAGAATTATATTCCTTTGTGTGAGTTCTGTTTTAATAATTGCTATCAGGCCAACATCGGAATGGTGCCTTTTGAAGCATTATATGGTCGACCTTGCCGTTCACCTACATGTTGGTTCTAGGTAGGAGACGTAGTATTATTGGGCCTAAGCTAATTCAGGACTACAAAGAGTGGATAAGACATTTATCAGCAATTGGCTACAACACAATTGAGATAGAAGGGATACGCCAACAAACATCATTGGTTTCTAACATATTCAAAAAAGGATTACGTTGTTTTGAAAATATCACATATAAAAGGCCTATGTAGATTCGAGTTAAGATGTAAGCTACCACCCAGATATATTGGCCCATTTCAAGTTACGTTCTTTTGAAAGTATCACCTATGAAAGGTCATGTTGCTTACAAGTTAGAGTTGCCACCTCAACTTGTTGGAGTTCATAATGTCATCCATGTATCTTTACTTTGTAAGACAAACTAAATTCACTCCACTCATTGATTGGAATGAATTTGATCTCCGAGAGAACTTATCTTATGATGAGCAGCTGATTCATATTCTTGATCATAAGATTCAGAAGCTGAGAATCAAGTGAATTTCCTTGGTTAAGGTGAAATGGCAATTTCACGACAATGAAGAACTAACCTGGGATCGAGAATCTTAAATGCATGAGCGGTTTCCTTTTCTATTCGAGACTATAGGTAACCTTTACATTTCCTTTAATTTGGACGATGAAATTTATTTTAAACTGAGAGACTGTAAGGACCTTTTACTTAAGTTAGTAATTAGCGATAAATCGAATCTTAATTAAATGATATTATGCCTGGGATTAGGCTCAGCATACCTCGATTAGTGTGTACATGTGTGTTGGTATGATGGTAATTGTGTTTGAACGGCCTGTATTTTATTTATGTATTAATTAGTAAATGGACTAGTTGGGTATACGGGTAGTCATGAAGGTATAGACACTGCGATAGAGTCGCAAAATGTGTACACGCCCGAGTGAGCTCGTTGCCGCGCGAGAATTGAGAAAATAAGTATAAATATAGTTATATATAATAGGTTATACATATAAATATATAGATAAAATAAAAATATAATAAAACAAAAACAGAGGATGGATGAGATTAAATGAACCTCGAGATGACACTATACGTATCTCAAGGTAAGGATCTAAATATAAATCAAAATTTCTCACCGCCTTCTCGTATGTTCTGGTTATTCGATCGAGAGAGAAGTGAGAAGGGAGAGAGCGAGCTTGCTAGTTGCCTGGATTGACGGCAACATTCAGTAAACGAGTTGGGTCATCATTCTTCGCAAGTTAGTAAGTTTTTCATTTATTTTCTTCATTATTTCAATTCGAAAAATTGTGGAAATCGATGGGTTTTGGAGCTAAGGCCGTGGGGATCGATTTTAGTGAGTTTACTGGTGTTAGAAAGGTCTCTAGGACCTCTCTTTTGCGAGAAATCAATTTATGGTGATTAAATTCAAGGGTTTTTAGTGTATGTTGGAGTTTCGGTGTTTGATGAAATTCTCTTCAATTGTTGATGTATGGTTGAGATTCTTGTTCAAGATTGTTGTATTTGTGATATAAATAATCTACGTGAGGTCCTCTCTGAGGTTGTAGGTGTTTCGAGTGTTGTAAGTGGAGGTGGAACAGAGCAGAAATGATACTCTGTTCCTGAGTTCAACGGCCAACACGTTGGGCACTGGCTCCAGCTCCAACGCACTGACCAATCTGGGCAGGATATGTTTGACATCAGTTGGGCAACGCACTGACACTGCAAGCAACGTGCTGACCAGTGTAAACAGTGCAAAAATTGGTTTAGGAATAATGTATTTTCCTAGGGTTGTGAGCCTAGGTTAGGGGTTTGAGTTAATACGTAATATACATGGAATTATACCCATTGGAGTGTATTAGGTTCTCGAGTATCGAGAAAAGAAAGTGAACCCCGAGAGCTAGGGAATTCTAGATCAAATTTAGGAAAATCCGACCAAGGTAAGTGGGACTCATGTTTTTCATCAATTATGCAATGTAAATTAGTACTATTAGAACATGTAGTACTAGAAATTTGGAATTGGTCAATGTATTGTGACTTAGCCATGTTTTATTACTGTTTTACAAATGAAATTGAATCTGGGAAGATGTTCAACGGGACGTATCGGCCAGAGGTGGATTCAGTGTTGGATGGCCACCAAATACCGCGCCCTTAGTAACCTGAATTATTCCGATTGATGTTTTCTACATAAGAGGGGGTTGCTACGTCATGCTTAGATATACCACATAATCACACGTAGACCACTTGTGAATTCTATGGACCGTAGTCCTTTATGACGACAGTGTGCAGCTTTCTTACCCAATTTACCAATCAAAATAGAAGTCACAGTACACTTGCAAATAACCTGCGGACTTGCATTCAGTTATGTATTATTTATTTTGTTTCAATATCTTTTTTAAATACGCCTGGAATCATATTGTTACGCATTATTCTTGATATTTAGTTGATAATTGTTGTATTCTTGAGAGTCACTTACTAAACATATAGGACCTCATCCAACTTAACAATTTTCAGGTTCACCGTCTAGCATGCAAGGCAAAGGAAAGGGAAGAGTTAGGATTTTCGAAATCCTCTCTTACATGTATTGATGCTTAGTGTGATATAATATATATTGTTTATGTTTATGTAATATAAACTAAGTTGGGTTTACTTTTAATAATCGATGGATTTCAACATTATGTAGTTTTGTATATTGTATATATTATTAATGAAAAAGTTTTAAATTTCCGTTGCATTTCATTTAATATTTATTCGATATATACAATATACAAGTTATTGTCAGCTACAAATGGAAGGTTGATCACTCTAGTTAGGCCTAATCTGATTTACTGGGACTTAATTAGAATTTCAGACCAGATATAGCCTAATTTGGATAGGGAAGTCTCATGAACTTTTTGATCCAAATTGACTCCTTAGTTGCATCGAATGCTGCAATGTGCTAAGATTTCGATGTAGAATCTGCCAAAGTATGGAAACTTGCATCAGTATAACCATTTACAATAAGCTCGTCTTCTAAACTTCCATAGGCCAAGAACATTTCTTTAGTTCATCTCAAGTACTTAATAATGTTTTTAATGCTATCTAGTGACTTAAACCTGGATCTGACTAATATCTGCTTGTTGCACTCACAACATGTGATACATCTGGTCAAGTACATAACATGGCATACATGATGGATCAATAGCTGATGCATTTGGAATTATATTCATGCATTCTCACTCATCATTCGTCTTAAGAAATTGAGTCTTACTGAGACTTATACCATGAGACATTGGCACTGACCCACTTTTAGAGTCTTACATACTAAACCTATTCAGTATCTTGTCTATATAAACACTCTGACTTAGATTGATAAGCCTCTTAGATCTACCCTATATATCTTAATCCTAGGGATGTAGGCCGCATCTTCTAAGTATTTCATTGAGAAACATTTCCCTAATCAAGACATGATATTCTGAAAGCTTGGGATTTCATTTCCAATGAGTAATATATCATCAACATATAATACCAGAAAAACAACTAAGCTCCCACTGACTTTTTTGAATACAAAAGGCTCATCTTCATATTTAATGAAATCAAATTCTTTAATTGCTTCATCAAAACAAAAATTCCAACTCTAAGAAGCTTGTTTTAATTCATAAATGGATCTTCGAAGCTTGCACGCCTTTTTAGAATTCTTAGGATGAACAAACTCTTTAGGGTGTATCATATACACATCCTCAAGTAGCTTTTCATTAAGAAAAGTTATTTTCACATTCATTTCTTATATCTCATAGTAATAGTATGCAAGCTATGACAATTTAAATTATAAGGGATTTAAGCATGGCTATAGAAGAAAAAGTTTCATATCAATCAATACATTGAGTCTGTTTGAAACCTTTTGCTACTAGTTGTAGTGGCCCAAATCCCCAAAGGACCACCACGGTGCCAATGTGGGCCCACAACCTGGCCATGTAGCTCCAACCGTGTCCCACACACAATCATCTCATTCTCATCATTAATCTGTCATTTATAAACAATTTATAGTTTCAATTGTTATAGAACTCAAATCATCTGTTAGATTTCATTTTAAACCTCAAATCATAGCAGAAGACTTAAAACATGACAAATCAAATTAAGAACATCAAAGTCATGTCAGTACATCATATACTTAGTGATCCAATAACTGTAAAAGACCTCATCATGTCTTACAATATCAAAATACTTATCCATAAAGATGTCTCACAACCCTAACAAGTAAAACACATAAATACATATATAAACACACATACAAGTACAACCTGTCTATCGAAAATCAAAGGTAATCAACAAACTTTCTCTTGCTGCGACTCGTACTTGGATCTGAACTCAAG
Source organism: Stephania japonica (assembly GCA_039657345.1). Lineage (NCBI taxonomy): Eukaryota > Viridiplantae > Streptophyta > Magnoliopsida > Ranunculales > Menispermaceae > Stephania > Stephania japonica. The sequence goes on from CM077566.1 coordinate 17,043,782, forward strand.
CAATTACAAGAAGACAGATAACGAGTCCAGAGTGAGTATTCTAAAGGAAATTTAATGAGCAATCAGGAAAGTACATACTGAAATTTAAATAAGGCTATTAAATAAACATGTGAAAATAATGAAACAAGCAACTATGCTCTTTGCATGATTTAAATATAAGTAAAACTCGAACTGTGTGCCTAGAGCTTAAGGTCAGACTAGAACCATACTTCGAACTCTTCTACAGAGCATTGCCGATGAGTAGCACTCAAGCAAGGCAAGTCTCTAGTTCCGCTTGATGGCCGGCATAGTACCTACGGCGCACCGACACGTGCCCCGATGCGTTCCTCAGGTCGAACTATCCACCGAGATATCAGGCAACATGTGTTATGGCTTAGTGGACATACGCACAAAAATGGCATAAAAGGAGAGCCTCAACATCTATCCATATCGATACCACAACTGGAAATACAATAATGGAATAAACAGTGTTGAATTCAAATGCCAAAAGAAATCAAATGTTCAAGAAATTTCAATTGGGATAGTACATACCTCTAATCGTACTCCGCATCCAGAAAACCAAACCCAGTTCAGCTCCCCTAAACAACCGACAATCAAAATACCGCCCGAATTAACCTAATACCATTATCATCGATTTAGAGTCAAGTATATTTTATGTTGGTTTATATAGTCATTAGGTCAAAATCTCCAAAACAGCCCTTAAAAACTACCCTATCCTACACTCAACACGTTGGATGGGTTGCCTAGTGCACTGGGTGTTCATCCTCATCCTCCCAACTGCCTAGATTACCCAGCGACGCTAGGGTCTTTTGCTAGTGCATTGGGTGATTGAAACCTATAAATTCTAGTAGAGCTGATTCTGAGAAATTGATCCCATGGCCGAACCCATATGTCGTCTACCCCATCCTCCCCTCTTGGGGATTCTCAACACTTTGAAAATGCCAGAGGCAACAAGATATCATCATATAAACAACAATTTCATAAGATCAAACCAAACTTTTTGATAATCCATCAACAAAAACTTGCAAACTTTGAAACTAAAGCAACAACAACATAACCCCCATCAACATAGCACGAAAACTCACCAAAAGCCATACAAAAACAGTGGCAAAACACCCAATCCTCATATCCAACACCAACATCTCCAAAAGAAAGACCAAGAGAAAGAGAAAGAAGTGATGATTGGATCTCATCCTGTTTTAATGTTTCACCACCTCCAAGCCCTTCAAATTGGCAATAAAATTGCACCAAACCATTGTTTCTTTTGCTATATTTTTGGATTGAAATGGTGAGAGAGAGAGAGAGAGAAAAGGGGGTAGGGGTTTTAAAGTCAACTTATATATATCCCATTTGATCTCCTCTCACTTACATATCCATATGCCAATCTCTTGGTCATTAATTACCCAGTTTTCCATCCTAAATGACTCACTTTGTGACTGACATGGTGACTCTCCTTTTGTTTACACTACATAAAGTCACCACTCGGGTGTTCCGACACTTGGTCACGCATCGCGACAAGTGACATTTGCGTACTACCGCGTCACTAAACCTCAAGTTGTCGTTTCATATTAATTATTTATTTTATTTTATCCATTTTCATGTGTATACAAATTCCCTGATCTAGTATTTTCCTTTTAGCCTACCCGGTACCTGCGTGGACATGGATATCGAGGCGAATACTTGTCACAATATCTTGAATGTCAACAACACTATATATACACACATCACGATTCCATTTAACATATTTAAGCATAAACATTACAAATTATACAAACATTACATAAAATAACTATTTACCTAAATATGGGCGTGCCCTAGCCTAGCTGCGGGGTCCACGAGCATCTAAGTTGTCAGCCACGTCTGCAAACACGTCATTATTAAGGGCTAAATAAAATCGGGTCGTTACAGTTCTTCCAAACTAGGTGAAATTTCATCCGAAATTTAAGTAACTAAAAAACTCATACTGACAAATAGTTGGGGATAACGTTTACACATCGTAGACTCGATCTCCTAGGTGAGTTCATCGATCTGTGATGCTGCCAATGGACCAAAACCTTCGGGATTTTCCTGTTTTGCAGAGTTTGTACTCTACGATCAACAATCTCCACTGGTTGCTCCTCATAAGTACCATAAGGTCATACCTTTACCTATATGACATCAATCATCGGTCTTGATCCCGACCTAGCCAGTCTCAACATTGACACATGAAACACTCGATAAACCCTAGCTAACTACGACGGTAACTCCAACATATAAGCCACAATGCCAACATGTGCCTCGACCCTAAATGGTCTAATAAACCTCGATGCCAATTTCCCCTTAATACCAAACCCCTGATGACCGTTCCACGGAGAAACCTTCAAGTACACCAAGTCATCGACCTCATAGTTAAGATTCTAGTGATAATTGTCGCATATTTCTTCTGCCTATCCTGGGCCACCTAAAGTCTCTGCCTAATCTTCCTCACTTTCTTGGTGTGATCCAAAATAACCTCGGTTTTATAGTCGTTGTATCCTTTGGTGCCCAACATGCTAGTGACATGTAGGTAAATAAAGCCTTAAATGATGGCATCCCGGTACTCGACTAGTAATGTTGTTGTAGGGAAACTCACACAAAGGTAGATAATCCTCCCACGATCCACCAAACTGCACTATACATGCGTGAGCATATCCTCTAATTTGAATCAACCTATCAACCGCATATTTCTAAGGATGATAGGTCATGCTGAACTGTAATCTGGTACCAAACTGCTCCTGCATACTCTCCGAACGCTTCAATGTCAACCTAGAATCCCTATCAGATACAATCGAGACTAGTACACCATTCAATCTGATAATCTTTCTCTCGAAAATAATGCTCAACTGTAGGAAGGAATATCATATCCAAATAAGTATAAACTGTGTCGACTTCATCAACCTATCGATAACTAACCAAACTTGTAACATCCCCTATCGTAAATAGAGGATATTTGGCCTAAAACCCTAATTAAGCTCTAGTACACCAGATCAGGCCTCACTAGAGCCAACAACCTTTCATTTCTATCTTACAACCTATATATGGTATATAATGAATAAATAGTAAATCAAATGCATTGGAAATTTAAAACTTTTTCGATAATACTATAGGATATACAAACTATACAATTCACGAAAATTCATCGGTTGTTAAAAGCAAACCCAACCCGATTATATTCATAAACATACTCAAACAACATTATTACATGAACATAAATATCAGTACACCTAAGAGAAGATTTTGAAACTCCAACATTTTCCCTTTCCCTTTGTCTGGTGTGCTCAACTGTGAACTTGTAATGTTAAGTTGGGTGAGCTCCTACATGCTCAATAAGTGACTCTCGAGAAATACATCAATTGTCAACTAAATAACTAGATAAATGCATAACAATATGAACCCAACACATTTTAAAAAGGATGTTGAAAAATATAAATAATACATAATTGAATGCAAATTCATAAGTCTTTTGCAATTATACTGTGACTTATATTTTCATTAAATTTGAATAAGAGAGTCGCACTCCCACATCTCTCATGAATTACCACAGACAGCTAGTAACTCATGATTGATGTGCCGCCAACTCAAATGGAAAGCTTTGATTGAGATAATTCCCATGTTAGTAAGGGCGCAGTGATAGGTGGCCGCCTAACACAGTTCCAACCCAAGCCGATCCGTCCTGCCAAACCTCTTCCCGACTTTCATTTTCATTTGTAAAAACAATAACAAAATAGTTTAAATTACAATAAATTGCCCCATTCCTAGTTTCTAATACTATGTGCTCTAATAGTATTTAATTACATTTTATAATTGATAAAAAACACGAGTCCCACTTACCTGTGCTGAGCTTTTCTAACTTTTATAGACTTGTAAGACTCCCCAAAGTCCTCAAAACTATTCCCGTCCATTCATTACCCAAAATAGATCCATTTCCATCAATTTAAGTCTAATACTCATTTATTAATATTTCTAAACTAGTCCCATTCAAATCCATAATTATGGGACCTAGCTTCTAATTTATTTCAACCATATAACATTTTAGAGGTAACACTATATAAAGTCTCCCACGACTTTTGAATTTTTCTTTTTCTATAGAAATCCCTCAATTTCTATTTATTTGGTCAAATACTATTTTCAAGATTTTTCTCCTATTTCTTCTTGATTTTTTCTTTATTTCCAGCTTATTTCCAATTTTATTTTAATTTTTTCCGTTGGGTCGAATATGGCCTGACCCGACCTAGTCAGGGTGTTGGGCCTGACTAGCCCCATGGTCCGAGCCAGACCCACGCCCTTGACCTGGCCCAACTGGAAGACGCACAGTTGCATCTTCCTTGTTGGGACAGACAGAGAGTTCGAATTCGAAGTCTCTATTCATTCCAAGTGTGACTTTTTCCACAACTAGGAATCGATCATGGTATTGATTCCAACATTGGGGAAGCCTCCCTTGCATCATCTTCAACCTTAAACCTCAATCTTTCAATCTCCAATAGATGCTCAAAAATTAAAATCCCATCACAATCAACAACCGAAACAACCCAACAACAGCACCACAACAACAATTCCAACAGCAACTAAAACAACAACAATGGAAACAACTCACCTCAAGCTCTTCTCGACTATGCGAGCTTGCCATCCTGAGCTCTACGTTGCTTGTTCTCTCTCTCTTTTGTTGATTTCTTTCTACTCTCTATTATTTTTTCTTCGATCATATAAGAATAGAGAAATGCGGTGATTCTTCAGGATAAATATGAAAACCTTCCTCGAGATTCACATTGCACGAATCTTGAAGTCGACCCATTTATATATATATATATATAAACTATTATATATAAGTATATACATCATTAAATTGTCTTCCTACTATTCTGTCTTGCGTGCCAACGAGTATACTCGGGCGTGCACACTACCGTATGACCCACGCGTATCATACGTAACCCCTGACAATTTACCAATTATTTATTTATTTTTTATTTTAATATATATTTATATATATAACCAAAATTTATAAATATATATTTATGCCTATAATTTCATAGTCACGCCAACGAACACTCTCGGCGTGTATACTACCCCAGGTTTCATGTGTGTTCTTGACCCACACATGGTATTAGACGTTCCCTCATTTCTCTAATTATTCATTTATATGCTAATCAGTCTGATTATTATTTCCATAACTAACTCAGGTTAATTAGGATTCAGATTAACACTAATCACGTGCTTAAAGTAACGGGTCGTCACAGTCTCCCTAATTTGGCTACAATTCTTTGTCGAAATTAAAGATAATGTACAAGTCATTAATAACTTCGAAGAGTAATGGAATCTACTCTTCCATTGTAATTCCAGTTCCTTAACTATTTTTTTTTCATTTGTCTAACATATGTGGATACACCATCGTACCACCAGAACATAGCTCTTTTCAACGTTACTTCAAGAATAGACATAATTAAGTTATCATTTCATTATTCTCTTTTAATTTAATGAATGTAAACAACACCACTTCATTAATGTAGCTTAATCTAAATCTATATAGCCCATTCATAGATGAGACTTTCAAACGATTCAAATCATCCTTTGAAACCTCTAATAACCTATGATATTTATCTAGTTTAATTTCTTATTAGTGTTATATCCAAGCATTGACAAATCTATTCAAGTATCAATAGTATCGTATCTTCTACCTCTGTCCATTCCAAGATTGAATGGCAAGGTCGATAATCATCATGTCTCCTACCTCTGTTCACCATCCATGAACAACAAGGTCAACATAAGTGTGTCTCTTACGTCCATCTTACTCATCAAGATTGGCAAGGTCGATCACACAACATTTTCATCAATTTTATTTTCGATACTTGCTTGAACCTTATAGATTTTGTTAATCTATAAACTACAACCTACAATATTTCACTTTATACTGTTTGTATTTTTCTCCTGTTGTAGTTACATAATACTTAATCGGCCCTTTGGTCTCTATGTAGTTCTTTACTACCTCATCCTTTCTCGTACTAGTATCTTCAATCCTTATCTTTTACCTTCATGACAGGATAATATTGAGCATACATCTTTTTAAAGAAACTCACATAGAGAAGTCTATTCTTTCGGTAGTTAACATGATGAGACACAAGCCTAATCGTATTCTTTGATATCAGAATTAGGATTAACAACTCAATTTTCTTCATCATCATGCAAGAAAATATATTGTATCAAGATTGAGAATGGTTTTCACTATATCAATAACTTCTTCCCTCATTCGAAGCAAGTCTAGAATCTCTATCTGGAACATTTAACATTATACCATCTCTCACATCCTATACAGATGCTTTGCTCAATCCTTTCAAGACTAACACATCCTCACTGACAAGAATTCGCAAACTTGTTTCATTTATCACCTACAACTCATATTTCTCATTGTGCTGATGTATTATCACCTCACATAATCCAAAACATCCAGAACAATCTCATTAGACAGTTTAATCTGGACACTACTCCTTACTCTAATCATAACACTTTGAGTAATTCCAACTAGTCTTCTTATCCATTACCTCACCCATGAATTTAATCATTATTGCATTCAGCCTTCCTCTAAACTTCAAGGAAACCAACAAGTAATTATCAATTACAACCTCTCAGTTGATGATATGCTTGCGCAGGGCTTCATTTATTCCTCAATACTATCTGAAACCACACCCAAGAGGGGGGGTGAATTGGGTGTGTCGAGAGGTTATTGCCTTTTTAAACTTTTTATGCACAAATACAACGAATGTCTATGCTATGCAAGTGAACGGGGTAGAAGAGATGGAAAGCGACACACGATTTATAATGGTTCGATCAAATGATCTACATCCACTACCTAACTTCCCTCGGTTAGGATTTTTTAAACCCTCACTTATATTCCAAATAAGTGTTACAACCTAAGCATACAAGCCTAGAATGCCTAATTACAATTAGGACTTCCTATCTAGTCGCAACTAGAGATTGTGCCTAGCCTCAACTAGGTCTTCCCCTTTGACTTAGATTCCACTAAGTCTTACAATCATACACTTACAACAATTTGCTGAAAAGAAATGAGATACACTTTACAATATAAAGTGGTATCAAATTCAAACACTAGCAAGCCTCCTCGAAAGCCTAAACTCTAATGCATGCAAGTATGAGAATGAATGGAAAATGCAAAATGTGTCACTAATTTTGTTGCAAATTCCAAATACGAAATCGTTTTAAAATCCAATGTATTTGTGCAAAACCGATTTCAAAAACAAAGAACAATAGTTTGACAAAGATTAAGTTTAAGTGCAAAACTCTTGTTCAAAAACACTCTTAGGGTTTGATAAAATAAGTTTAAGTGCAAAACCCAAGATGATGGTGTTCAAACACACAACAAACTGATTTTCATTCAAAACACACAAAACTATGTAGATTAAGCTCAAGAAAAAGAATCTAGAACAAGGACTTGCTTACAACCAAGAAGATGACAAAAGAGATCAGTTTTGAAGAGATTCTTGTACTCCTTTGAATGCTTCAAAGTCTTTGGAATGTAGTGCTAGTGGACAAATTTCAAGAATCTCCTTTGTCTCCTTCACACAAAAATCAAAGTTCTCCTTTTTGAATATTTTGAGCTTTTGAGTGTGTTTGTTCCTTGTTGTGAGAAAACCATGTTCTTGGTGTTTTTATAGTGTTAGGTATCACATTGTGACAGTTTATGACCGTTCTAGGGATCCAAGGGTCATGAATTCATCAAGAATTCAAATTAAAGTTCATTTTTCAACTTTTTTAAAAAAGTCGTCAGTGGGCAATTAGCGCGCTAATACGAGACCTAGAGCGCTAACTCTGCACTTAGCGCGCTAATGGCAGTATTAGCGCGCTAACTGCAGGGAGCTCAGAATAAATATTTTATCCCTTTGTGTTAGCGACCCTTAAACACGTCCGGGACCCAACCAACCCTAATAAAACATGTTATACACGTTTATTATGGGTCATTAAGCCTAATTGGATGGTCCGGATATTTTTACAAACCTCGAAAACGGAAAATCACGATTTCATAACTTGCGAGGGACTTTTCTGCAAATTTGCAGTTTTTCTTTTCAAGAACCTTTCAAAAACAAGTTTTTCAGTTTTAAAAACTTCAACAATGATCTCCAAAATGCAAATGATCATTAACACACAATCTCACATTGTTTAAACTCATTGGCCTAGTCATGTGTTAAAATTTCATTTTGAAACTCCAAGTTACTTCATGACTTTTGAAAATTGGTTTTAAGAAACTTGATATGCATGAACTAATGCATTTGGCTTGCGTGAAAGAATTTGAATACCTTACATCGAAATTACAAATTGTTGTTTGATCTTTTGTCTTCGTTCTTTCATGAATGCCGAGTCTTGAACTTGTATGACTTGAATGCCCGTGATGTGTTGTTTTGCATCCTTTAACAAAAACTGAAATACACTTGATATTAATTAGTACATTTTCACCTTGTTTGTTTCCATCAAAATCCCGGTCGGAGTTAGAGTGACTAACCACTTAGTCCAACACTATCTACCTCTCTAAAGAGATAATACTGAACGTTCCTATTATAATTACCATTTTCCTTTCTCTTCTTCAAAGTATTGATCATCATCAATTACTTTGTATGGGTGATTCCTCATAGTGAATTCTTCATCTTCCCTATTCTTCTTACTCATTTCACCTCGAATCTCTTTCACTCTAATTAATATTATACTCTTCAAACTCTCATAGTTTGAAGATTTTCACAAATCGCATTCACCAGTTTCACTGGTTTCTATCATTTTCATTTATCCTTTAGTAATTCCTCTAAGATCTTTCAATTTTAAGAATGACTAAACGACCTTTAAACCCTTCAAACCCTTGTACACGATACAATTATACTTCAAAACCTATAATAAATGAATAAACTTGCACCCCTATCCAATCCACTGGATTCATACAAAATTGGGATTCTCATCCCTGTCTTATAATATTAAGTCTTAGCTCTAAGACTTATCCTTGCAATTTCTTCCATCCATTGTTTGAAATACATGTTTCTTACTTTCCTTATCAAGTGATGCCTTACAATTGTTTGGTGCTCTTACTAACACAATTATTTCATATTAGTTCCTCCCGCACAATATTAAATGTATCCACTACAATCTCTTGCTTTATTATGTCAACAGACAACAACTTGGATAATAGTATTAAGACAATTCTTTAATTTTTCCTAAATCAAAGTATAATCAAGCAATTATTGTAGTTAAACTACATTTTCATTCTTCTCTCAAGGCATCCTTTGTATCATGTAAAATTTATCTCCATTACCTTCTAGAACTAATTGAATATACAACACAATGATACTACAAATCTTTATATACCTTGTTTGTATCATTCAATCATTCCAAAGTTACACCACTTTTCTGATTATGTGTTGAATTTAAGATAATCTTCCAATTGTCTTAATCCCAGTCAAATCTTTTAACTCACAATTTAAAATTCAATATATTTCTTAGTGATTTATAGTTGAAACTTAGCATTTGCACTTATAATCTATTGTATACACCAATTTATCGTCAAAGTTCACGCAACCTTACGATAATGTTTGTGCTTCTACTAAGTCTTTGACTCTTTTATACTATCATTATTGTCAACTAAATGACAATTTCATTTTCATAGAGTTCAACAACTCTATATTTTCTATTGATAAACATAGTAGGAGCTTTAATGAGTTTCTTATGGTATCAGGCAATTTTTTTTTTCACATTATCAAGCCACCACTTAACCGTAACTTCTTTAAATTTTAATCTTAACTCAATGATAACCAAATCTCGATGAACTCTTGAGAACTATTGGTTTCATTTAGTTAGCCCCATGAGTTGTCAAGTTTGGAAAATGAATATTCATTCCTAATTTAGTTTAAATTAATTCATCACTGGAGTTGAGTTTTCAGACTCGTACAATTCCTATAATACATCAAAGTAAAATGAAATTAATCATTAGTTGAGTATTGAAAATCAAGTAATTGATGAATCATTTTAGCTCAAATTGTGATAAGATTCCAAGCAACTCTAATAAACAATCTTTTGAAACTTTAGAATCTTCATTCATGATGCTTGAATTTTCATTAAAAATCTACCACCATTTACCCAACTATTTGAATTTCGAGTGATAACTTTATTTCCACGAATCACTATTCATCGAAAACTAAAGATTTTCAACATTTTTTTTCAACTAAGGATATTAGTTACTACTAACATCTTAATAGATTGCTTCCTTTATTCATTCCCTATATCATACTCTATTCTTTGATATCTCAATTCTTAATTTTATTGACAATACATTCTCCCCAATTTAGACTGCACCAGTCTAAAAGATCATATTACAACACCTCAGTAGCTCACTGCCATGTTTTTCTCAACTACAAAGTTTTTTTTTCAAGTTTCAATTTCTATTTTAAATTACCATAAAAGTGATAGAAGTTCAGCAATTAAGATAAAATTGACTAGCACTGTAGATTCTTCGTAATCCATAAACTCTTATTTGTTGATGTGAGTCTTTTCTTTAGTGTAATTTTGTCATTTTCAACATTTCCTTACCATTCCAACATTGATTTATCCATCAATATGGTATCTTTACATTTCATTTCTTTACATGTGGCTCTACCACATTTTCATTGCTTCCTCATTATCCTACTATTAGTGTGTATGGCTATACCATAACTATCCTGATAGGTCTCTTTTCACTATTCCAATTTGGACTAGCACCATATCTGAAATCGTATAATTCATTATCATTCGTGAAGTATATCTATTATAGTGGTTACCTAATCTTAACTAGGTTCTCGTCATCATTATGCTCAAGTTTTCTCTCATTAAATGACTTTTTATAGTCTCAACACTAGTTATATTTTCTACTCAAAGTAACTCATCACCTTTAAGTTTCCCTGTAAGTCATTTAATGTTCTATTCATATTTTAATGTCACTTCATCTAACATCTGTCCCTAAGCCCAGGACTCATCGTTTTTTTACACTAACTATTTCTCATCAAACAATATCAGTGAGAATAAAGGCCATTAAAGACTACTCCATTGAAGAGTTATCTGTAAACTCTTCACTTTCTATATTTATATCATTAGGATTTAGGTTTCTACAAACCCCAACCCTCCCTATTTTCTCAACTCAAGAGACCTTGTTGGATACAAATCATCATATTATTGTTCCATCGTCTTCCTTCAACATATGATTCCTGAAATCCAGGTCCCAAGAACCCTCACCATCAATAGTCTTTTGACTTTTCAAGTCCTAGATGTGAGTTAAGACCTTAAGAATAAAATATAGGCAAGACATGACAACTATATCTATTGCATAGATATAATAAAACTCTACAAATATATTCTCAAACTTTTATCTTTCATTTCCCCACGAATCTGTTGGGGCATGTGCCCTAGGTCAATCTACAAACATTGTTTATCTTACAATTTTTTTTTGTTAATCAAATAGAGGTTTATCATTTGTTGTTTTATTATAAATGATTGCATATTTACTTTATAATAAGATCCATATTTGATGAAATATCCTAAATGTCCCTTAGTCGGTCATTATACTAGGAACTATAATAAATTAAGACTAGCATAAGTCTTGATTGATGGTAATGTGATGATCATACGTATAGGGATACAAATCGATATCATGAGTACTAGTTAAGGAACAAGGTACTAGACCGACCCGCTATAAGAACACCACATGGATTAAGTCATAGGTGTTACTCTTAATAAGTATATCATTTAGTTCTTCGACTTGAGATTACCATATACTTCAATATTGGGAGCATGGTAATTTGACAAAATCAAATGTTATCTTTAACCGGACAATTAAAAAGATTGTGATTGGTTATCATGTGAGCAATGTGAAGGTGTGCAATCAAGAAAGAATTTGTTGCTTTCGTAAAGAGAGATATCAGTGGATCCTTCGATGTGTTAGATTATGAAATGGCCAAGTTCAAGTGAATTGTTATGATCAATGTCCCTTGGATGTTTTCAATCTATCTAAAGATCGAGACTAGTATGATTAAATATTAAGAGGTGACTTTCCATGCCTTATATTTAATCAAAGGATATTGCACGACAAAATGATATGATATACGTTATTTATTAGGTTGTATCGATTTTGATATTCATGCTACTTGGGTAGTCATAACGCCTTGCTAGAGACCACTTATGACTTGTGTACCAAAATGATTTTGGTTCACAACCAACGTCGCATGAACCTATTTGGTCGCACAGAAAAATGGCTTTGCACAATTTCAAATGGTCCAGAGTATTGAATTTTATAAGATAAAATTCATAATATATAAGCCCTTATGATTTGTTATATGATAACTTATTAATAAGGGTATATATGTAGTCTGCTTAAACAACGTAAATACAATAATTGTATTTCGAATTTACTCAAACATTGTAAATACATTAGTTGTATTATGAATAGGATTTAAGTGAGAGTTTATCTACATATATAAATAATAGGGTGATACCCAAATACGTAACAGAAGAATTTTGTTTTTTTCAATTTTCAAACTCTCTGGATTTTGGGAGAGAAAGAACAACGTTTTCAATCTCTCTTGTGGCTAGCACTCCAAATTGTGGTCACCGTTCGTGTGTGGATTTCTGATAAAGGACGCTCACTTGAACGTCTTGAAGATCGAACAATTAGAGAAGGAAATCATGAATCAAGGTATGGTTTACTTTTGTAGATCTAGTTTGATGGAACTTATACCCAATAAAAACATCGATAAAAACATTTCTTTTTAATCCTAGGTTATCCCTAACTCAAGAACCAATCTCCAAATCAGTTAACCTAAGCTTCTCTCTAGTATTCAAGTATTTAACTTAAGGCCTCAATCCCTCGGTATCAAACTTATAACACCATTCGAAAGTAATTCGAAAGTGATAATTTCAGTCTCTAATACTCACTGTATCAAAACTATTCCATTGACTTATCAGTGAAATAATAATCCCAAGCTCTATAAGTTAGGCTTTAATACCAACTGTAACATCCTCTATCCTAAATATAGGATATTCAGCCTGAAACATTAAGCCCCAATATACCAAATTAGGCCTAACTAGAGCTAGCAACCTTTCATTACTATCTGACAACAACCTGTATATGATATATAATGAATAAATAATAAATCAAATGAAGCGAATATTTCAAAATTTTTCGACAATACTATACGATATACAAAACTACACAATTCATGGAAATTCATCGGTTGTTAAAAGCAAACCCAACCCAATTATATTACTTAAACATACTCAAACAGTATTATTACATAAACATAAATATTAGTACACCTAAGAGAAGATTTTGAAACTCCTACATGCTCAATAAGTGACTTACGAGAAGTACATCAACTATCAACTAAACAACAAGATAAATGCATAACAATATGAACCCAACGCATATTTAAAGATGATGTTGAAAAATATAAACAATACATAATTGAATGCAAATTCATTAGTCTTTTGCAACTGTACTGTGACTTATATTTTCATTTCATTTGAATAAGAGAGTCACACTCCCACATCTCTCATGAATTACCACTGACAGCTGGTAATTCATGATTGATGTGCCGCCAACTGAAATGGAAAGCATTGATTGGTATAGTTCCCAAGTCACTAGGGGTGCAGTGATGGGGGCTGCCCAACACAGTTCTAAACCCCAAGTCGATCCGTCCTACCAAATCTCTTCTCAGTTTTCATTTTCATTTGTAAAAACAATAACAAAATAGTTTAAGTCACAGTACATTGCCCCATTCCAGTTTCTAACACTATTTGCTCTAATAGTATTTAGTAACGTTGCATAATTGATGAAAAATACGAGTCTTACTAACTTGTGTTGAGCTTTCCTAACTTTTACCGACTAGTACAACTCCTCGTACTCCTTAAATCTTTTCCCGTCCGCTCATTACCAAAAATAGATCCATTTCCATCGATTTGAGTCCAATACTCATTTATTAATACTCCTAAACTAGTCTCATTCAAATTTGGAATTACGGGATCCAACTTCTAATTTATTTCGATCATTTTGCATTTTACGAGTAACACCCCTGTATCTAAAGTCTCCCACGACTTTCGAATTCTTCATTTTCTATAGAAATTCCTTAATTTCTATTTATTTGTTCAAATACCATTTTTCTAGATTTTTTTCCTACTTTTTCTATATTTTTTCCTTACTTTCCAGCTTATTTCGTATTTTGTTTTATTATTTTCTGTCGGGTCATGGGCCGAGCCTAACCTGGCCCAACTGGAAGATGCACAGTTGCGTTTTACCTCTTCGGACGGACAGAGAGTTCAAATTCGAACTCTCTGTTCGTACCAACTGTGACTTTTCCATAACCAGGAATCGATCATCGAATCGATTCTAACATTAGGGAAGCCTCCCTTGCATCAACTTCAACTTTAGACCTCAATCTTTCAATCTCCAATTGATGCTCAACAATTAAAATCCCATCACAATAAAAAATAGACACAACCCAACAACAACACCATAACAACAATTCCAACCACAATTGAAACAACAACGGAAACAACTCACCTTTAGGTCTCCTCGACCACAAGAGCTCTCCGTTGCTTGTTCTCCCTCTCTCTGGAGATTTCTTTCCACTCTCTCTGTTATTTTACATTTTTTTTCTTCAATCATATAGAGGCGGTGATTCTTGAAGATAAATATTAAAACTTTCCTCAAGATTCGCATCGCACGAATCTCGAGGCCAACCCATTTATATAATTATTTATTTATATATATATCATTATATTGTTGTGCCTGAATCAAACATGGTATGTATCAAAGTACTGCAAATTAAAGACATACCCTCAACAAGATTACGAGACGCTCCCTGGTTTAGCTCAACACCAACCTGGACTCTCTCCTGCTGTTGTTGGTGATGTTATGGCTAAGCTCTCATCAGCAAAGGACATTGAAGCCGTAAATATCCTATCTGACCACACTTATAGCAAGTATGTGTCTCCCGTGATCTAGATGATACCTGCCCCTGTGTTTGACCCTGCCCACGTCTATGTGGAGGTCTTTGAATTTGACCCGACCTCTAAGTTTGTTCCTGTCCAGATCTTTGCATTTGTGTATGTGTCTATATCTTTCCACCTCATCTATTAGTATCCTTACTCTCACCATACTGCCTTTGCTGCTGTGCAAGTCGAGTAGACTATGGTGGTCAACGAATGAAACTCTGCGCAGGTACAAGCGTAACCACTGTAGTCTGTGCTAGTCATGGTGGTGGAGCAATTGAACCACTACTCTGGGTTGTATTGTCCCTAAAACCCTGTCTGTTCTTCTTCCTCTTCCTATCCTATCGGCTCTCTGAACGTGTCTCCTGCCTAATAGGTCTAATCTCCTTTGGATGTGTGCATAGATAACCCTCCCTAGCCAAGCTTTTTCAAAAGCTCGTTGTAAGGTCCTTGCTCCATGGAAACTATGACACTCCAATCTCAGGTAATAACCCCTCCGTGAAGTAATAGTCTCTATTTGACTCGTTGTTTAATAAACCCCCAGCATAGGGTTGCAACTGCAGGTACCGTCCCATGTAATCCATGACAAACTCATCTGTGAGCTGTCTGATGGTGGAGAACTCGTTCCTCTTCGCTCTCAGAACTGTAGTAGGAAAGTACTTCAGGTTGAACTGGGTTTTGAACTCTATCCAGCCCTTAGGCACCCCTTAGGTGACACTATCGTAGTCCACCAGTCATCAGCCTCCCCAAACAACATGGATGATGAAATGGAGGCTCGCATGTGCTCCTTAGTCGCAATAATGTTGTGAACCTTCTTATGGCTCATCAGAAACATCTCGGCAACCACCAGATGTGTACCCCAAAGAACTCCTTCGGGTTATGCCTTTTGAGCTCCTTCAACTGTCTAGCCTCAGATGTGGCTCTAATGCCTCTCTCTGCTACAGGAGCAGGCATTATGTCAGTTTAAGCATAAGGTACAACAGGCACTGCCTCAGCCTATACCAGTGGTAACGGAGCAGTCTCTGATATCACTGCAATTATCGTAGGAGTAGTAAATGTAGCAACTATCGTTGTGTCCATCTCCTAAATAGCAGGAACACTTGAGGTAGATAATGGTGATGGTGTACAAGGAACTTGTGTCCTCAAAATCCTTAGGATCTCCTCTAACCTCTGATCTTGGGTAGCAACTCTCTGTGTCAAAGCCTAAAAATCCTCGACACTGATAATACGAGGACCGGCGGCCCCACTATCATCATTGGGCTCTATATAATCCATCATCGCAATATAAAATCGAAAGCGAATAATTGAATAAGTCAATAGCTATCACAACAGATATAACATATAGAATCAGGTTTTACTTTCCCCAACTCATCTTACTTTCCAACTAAACCTCAACTTAGGATCATAGGGTTCTACTGTAGATTCCAACTATTTCCTATCCGTTGGTTTATATTTATGCTGGTTGTAAGGTTAATCAAGAGTCAGGTACTACAACCTTTTGCTCTAATATCAACTATGACGGCCCTAGTTCCCCATAAAACTGGGTTTCTCCCAACCTAAACCTACGTGCCCCTGAGCTCTTACTCGCGAAGTCTATGCATCATAATCAGCCTCAAATCCTCATATACGTCATAATTTTATTAGTAAAATGTGTAAGTTATAGGATTATAAAGTTATCAGGATTTTCGCAAATAAATCACTATAATCAACTATAACTAATAAATGAAAATTAGGAAAAATAGATAACCTATCATGTGGAAACCCTAGAGAAATGGATAAATACATGCATGTTTGATGATCAAGTTAAATAGTGCGATCATACATGATATCCTTAATCTCTCAATCCCCGATATAAGTCCCAATGTTTTACAAAACATACAATATGTAATCACAGTTAAAAGAATAAAACCTATAGGAAGTAAAGGAAAGGATCGCTCCAAGAGTCCTAAGAGCATATCACCTATCATCAACTCCTTCCCCTTACTCGTCTCAGCTCTAGCTGCACCACCGTTACAAACTAGACGGTGAGTGCGTGAAAAATATGAAAGTAATGCCAGAAGAAACTAAATAGTAATTCAAGATTTATCAAATAAACAGTTCAAATATCATGCAGTATTGAAAGACAAAATGTAACAAATTGCATGATAAACAGACTGACAAGCATAACAACGAAGTTTGAGTATCCAAACAGTCTAGAGAGGCCCATAAGTGGTCATTATCAATACACTACAACAGTACCACATTTAATAGTCACAACATTGGCAAACAATCTAGTACTCTAGGTGTAACCCACTATTAGGGGGTGGGACAGCACCCCTGCAGGGAGTGCTCACACTTACCCACTAATATGGACCCAAGAGTACCTTCACAACACAGTTACGCCAAGACACTTAATCAAGGAAATAAAGAACAGATTTCTAACAATAGCTTAATTCAAATAGAAATGGCAACAATGAAAATGAATTAACGTGTACTTTCTACTGGCTCACAATCGTACAAATACCGTACCTCAATATCGCAAAGCTCTGATCCTCGTGAAAACTCTAAGTTGTCCCACTCGAATTATCAAAGTCTGTAAATCAATTAAAAGCTTTCTAGTTTATCCCAATTTTCCATAATTATTTTATTAGTGCAATTGGGTTGATTTTCTAGGTATTGGGTCATATTCGGATCCATTTGGATACTCGAGAGATCCATGAAATTTTCTGAAATTTTAAGAAAATTCACCCATGTGATCACTGTCACGCCGTCGAGGCACTGTGGTGTTCAAATCATGGCGGCATCCCCACGACGTGTTTTCTAAGCTGATTGTCCCAGCCGCCGTGGGTGGCGGCGTGGCCATAAATGCCTACGGTATCCCTCGTGGCGTGGATCCTGCACATACTATCCAGGGTTTTTAAAACCTCGGCTCACGTCACCGTGTTCCAAGTATATCCCAAACTCTTAGGGACGTCTGTAACTCCCACAAACCACCTTCGGTTTGCGTCTAAACCTCGACAAACACCCCGATTCGTAAATCACGTGAAAATTATTCAAGAATCTCAAAAAATTTTACTCAACTGCAAATACTCAAAACAATCTCTAAAACCTCAATAATCCATCCAATTGATTCCAAAAAAATCACTCAAACTCATTTCCAACATTTTTCCAAAATCTCGTTCGAAATCTTCGTGATGAAAACTCGCAAAATTTACGCCAAACTACAAATAAACACGCGAGGAGTAGGGATCCTACCTTTTTACGCGTGATTGGTCGATCGTTATCGTCGCAATGAGCTCGACACACATGAAACCCACGTCTCTTCTCTCGTTCTTTCATTTGGTGAAATGAAAATGGATTGAGGAGAGAGAAAAGTTGATATATACACTCTCATGTCATCTCCCCTCACATACGGATCTCGAGGCACATCTTGTGTCCCACCTTTACTTCATCCAACTACTCTACACCAACACATGACTCCAATAGGTGACTACAACTCATCACTAAGACTATTCTCACTCACAACTCGTGTTATCAAACTTGTTTCACCTCTCTACTCGCATCGCGTGCATTCCTAGACAAAACCTCACTCTCACATTTTATTTAATTATTTATTATATTCTGATAATTCATCAATTACCATTTTTTGGTGTTTAATTACCTGTATTATACCCTAAATTTCTCATTTTTCCTTGTCAAATCTCACACAGAAATCTGTGGCAATTAATAAAACAAACACCACGCACTAGGACATTATCACGACCCAAATTTCTAATCCAACACTTTGATCATAATCAGGCTCACTGACCCATGACGTGGGACCCGTGAAAGATACGCACACCGACCAAGGCACGTGGCCAAGGTATATTTTATATTTGAAATGGTGTATGCCTAGTGTTGTGTATGTATGTGTAGGCTAAGTAAATCAGTTCTTGCAGCCATAGACGTCGAGACACGAGTGGGGACGTGTCTCAAGTTATGTGCGAGCCAGGGTATCAAGTAGCTAGACTTATCGTAAGTCTAAACTTAGCTAAATACAATTTAATTAATTTAGTGAATAACATGGTATTTAAATTAATGCACATTTATTAATACATATCCTATAGTTTCAAAATAATATAATATACATTTGATGTCCTATAGTTACAATTGAACTACAATGACCATAAGACTGGCCTCGAGATCTGTGTTAGCACATACTCCCATGATGAGAGTCACAGATTTGGTGCCACCAAGAGAGCTGGACTACCTAGTTAGGAATCCTCGGATTTGCCTTGAGTTTCATGCTGCACACTTGATTACACAAACACATATAAATATCAATAGATTAGTGGATTTCTCACAACAACACCTATAAAAATCTCATGCAATTTACAGAGCTGAGTGAGAGTGATGTTCTGGATGGTTTGTAAGAGATTTTCAAGCTAAGAGTCAGGATAAACTAGAGATCTAACAAAGGTAAGCACACAACACCACTTTTTTTCCATTAAAATGAACAAAAATGGGATTTGTGCTAAAATTGGATTTGAGCCTTGATTGTGGTTTGTAAAGTGTTTTCCTTTCATATTAAGTTCGAATTAATTGTTATTTATGATTTTGAATTTGAAATTTGAAAAAAAAAATAGGATTATTTGATGCAAATTTTGAATTTTCAATTTTTGGGTATTTATTTGCGATTTTTTGGGATTTTCGATAAAAACCAATTATATTGGTATTTAGGAGGTGGTTTTAGTTGTTCTTGAGGTTGAAGAGGAGTTGAGAGAGAAGTAAGGAGAGAAAAAAATGCAGGAAACCAGAGACGTTAAACATCTCTAAGAAGAGGACACACACGCGCGAGGGCCTAGGCCGGTCCAACCACCTGGACCAAATCGGTTTAGGTGGAGCCCACCCATTTAAAATAAAAAAATTAATTAATTAAAATTATATTTTATATTTTTATATACTATTTTCTGGAAAATAAGGAAAATAGTTGGAAAATATCATAGAAATTAGGGAAAATTATAGAAAATATAGGAAATTGAGACAAAGATAGAAAAGTGGTTTCAAGACTTTTCGGGTAATTTTGGTACCCCGATATAACTCGAAAAATGTGTCATACCTAAAAAAATTGGCATAAAATTCTAATTTTTGGTAAAATATTATAAATCCACCTAATGTGGCTTTAAATCAGTTAAAATGATATAAAATGAACTTCATGAACTAAAAGGAATTCTCGAGAGTTCGAGTGCACGAGTGGAGGTGTCGGGAGGTCGGATTGACTATGAAATTGCATGAATTGTGAGCAATTCCACTAAAACTATTTACTTTTTCATTTCATTTCTAATTATTATTGTTGGAGAACTTATAGGATTGTAAATGGGTGCCTTGTATTCTTGATATCATGATTTATTGTTATTCTCTCTTGTTGAGCTTGGCATCATGATATTTCCTTGTGTTAAATCTATTTGATTCCTTCCATTGCTCATGTCGCTTTTCATTAAGCATTAAAGAGTTGAAATAAATAGCATACTATTAGGACTAGACAATAATTAATTATGAACTTGTATTCTTTGTTTATTGTGCTTCGTAGCTTTTCCATTTTTGGATTCATTTTCCGAGTTATTTCTTGATGTCTAAAAGTAGATTTTGAATTTATGGTCCATTGCACATTCATAGAGTGGGCGGCTTACGGCGTAATGAACCGGGGTGTTCAGCGAGATTTATGATAGTTGATTTATACGCATAGAGCATAGCTCCGCTAGTTGAGGTTATTAGAAAATGATAATATGTAGAGTACAACTTCATATAAATAGTGGAAAAGGCTAAGTGATAGTTCTCCCCGCTGACCGGACCTAGATCAGACTCCTTAACCCGTGTCAGTTTCATTTGAATTCCTGGTATTTTTTAGCATGTTTATTTAGAGCTTTCCTTGACTACCATTATGCTTTTAAATACCATTCATTTATTTTGGAAATGTGAGTAAATAAGTCATTTGAAAATTACTGTTATAATTTTGTACTCACCATCCTTTTTATGACGGTGGGTGCAGATCCGTCAAGCAGTAGACCCAAAGTAAGAGAAGATTAGCAACTATTTCTGAGCTTGCGTACTACTGTCTAACTGTAGGTTTTGATATTTTGTATATTTCACATACATATGTCTTTCATACTATTGGGATGTGTATATTAGGTTAGCGTTAGTTCCCTGACTTTTAACTATCACGTTGTTTATATGTTTCGCCAAATAGTTCATATATATTGTGATCGTTATTCCTGGTTTCCACACTTATGTTTTTCAAATTGTTTCCATTTATTTAAAAAGACTTTCGCTAAATTCATGTTAAGACTTCCGCGAACTAAATTATTCAAGTTGGCAAATAGGTTAAAAAACCGACTAATACGTAGCTAAGTCCTACGGATCGAATTAGGGCTTAATTACGGGATTAGGCTGGGCGGTGCCCTAGATCAGAAGAGGGGTCGTCACAGACATAACGTGTTCACATTCAGGTATAAATAATAATACAAACATCACAGAAAAATAAAATATACCTTAGTGTCGACACCTGAGGCTTGAGTAATATGACAAATCACGACGGATAGGTCACGGTCCTGAAAAACACGACACGTGTCACCAATTAAATTTGAGGGTTGTTACATAGGATTCTAGGCAATAACTTCAGGTTTCCACATCTATAATTTATTCATCAATTTTATTATCAGGTTTAACCTCAAATTCGAGTTATAGGTTTCATAAACCTAGGCTCTGATGCCAAAATGTACAAGTCAAAGCCCCAAAAGACCTCTACGACGCCAATGAGGGCCCACTACCCTGCTACGTAGCCAACAGTTGTGTCCCACACGCAATCATCTCATCCCATCATCATTAATCCATCATTTATAAAAAATTTATAGTTTAAAATGTTACTAAACTTAAGCCACCTATTAGATATCATTTTAAACCTCAAATCACAGAGAAAGATTTGAAACACAGGGAAAGATTTGAAACATGAAAAATCAAATTAAGAACATCAAAGTCACGTCATTAGATCACATACCTAGTGTGGAAAACCCATAAGTGATCAAATAACTGTAAAAGACCTCATCATGTCACATAATATCAAAATACAGATCCATAAAGTTGTCTCACAATCCCAAACCCAAGTAAAAACGATAAATACATATATAAACACACGTACAAGTGCGACCTATCCGTCTGAAATCAAAGGTAATCAACAAGCTTTCCCCTGCCTCGACTCGTACTTAGAACTACACTCAAGCCATTACATGAAGACAGATGACGAGACTAGAGTGAGTATTTCTAAGAATATTCAATGACCAATCATGAAAGTAAATACTAAAATTTAAATAAAGCTATTAAACTAACATGCAGAAATAATGAAACAGGCAAGTGTGCTCTTCTCATTATTTAGATAATAGTAAAGCCTGAATTATGTGCTTAGAGCCTAGGGTCAGACTAGCACAATACTTCAGACGTTTCCACAAAGCACTGCTAGTAGTGAGTTGCACTCAAGCAAGGCTAATCTCTGGAATCACTCGGTGGTCGACGTATAGCCTACGACGCACCTACACTTGCCCCGATGCGATCCTTAGGTTGAACTATCTACCAAGATATCTCAAAATATGTGATATGGCCTAGTGGACATACACACGGAAATAGCACGGAGGGAGAGCCTCAACGTCCATCCATAATGATACCATAATAGGAAATAGAATAATGGAATAAACAATACTGAATTCAAATGCCAAAAGTGAGTAAATGCTCAAGAATTTTCAATTAGGATACTACACACCTCAAACCGCACTTTACGCCCCGAAACCAAAACCCGGTCCAACTACGCTAAACACCCATAATTGAAATACCACCCAAATTCACCTAATACCTGTTATCATTGATTTAGTGTCAATTAGGTGTATTTTATGTTGGTTTATATAGTCATTAGGCAAAATACCCAAAACAGCCCTAAAAACTACCCCTATTGTGCACTCAACGTGTTGGAGGGGTTGCCTAGCGCATTGGGCGTTCATCCTCATCCTCCCAACTACCCAAATTACCTAGCGCGATAGGGCCCCTAACTAGTGTACTGGTTGATCGAAACCTAGAAATTTAACAGAGCTGATTTTGAGAAATCAATCCCATGGCCGATCCCATATGTCGTCGACAGCATCCTCACCATGCGGGGAACTCTCTATACTTCAAAAATGCCAGAGGAAACAAGATATCATCATATAAACAACAATTTCACAAGAGCAAACCAACTTTTTGAAAATACATTAACATAAACTTACAAACTTTGAAACCAAGGCAACAACAACATAACCTCCACCAACATAGCACCAAAACTCACCAAAAGCCATACAAAAATAGTGGCAAAACACCCTACTTTCAGATCCAACACCAACATGTCCAAAGGGAAGACTAAAAAGAAGAGAAATAAGAGATGATCGAGGATCTCACCTTGTTTTAATGTTTCACCACCTCCAAGACCCTCAAATAATCAATCAAAATGCACCAAACCTTTGTTTCTTTTGCTTTATTTTCATATTGAAATGGTGAGAGAGAGAGAGAGAAAGAGAAAGGTGGTGGTGAATTTAAAGTCAACTTATGTATATCCCATTTGATTCTCTCTCACTTACATATCCAATGCCAACCTCTTGGACAGTAATTACCCCATTTTTTATCCATTCCAAATGATTCACTTTGTAACTCACATGGTGACTCTCCCTTTGTACACAACACATAAAGTCACCACTCAGATGTTTTGACGCTCGGTTTCGCACCACAACACGTGACATTCATGTACTACTTCATCACTAAACCTCAAGTTGTGATTTTATATTATTTATTTCATTTTATTCATTTTCATGTGTGTATGAATTGTTGGGAAATGTGCCCAAGGCAATCCATTAACAGTCTTTATAAATACATTTTAGTTAATAAAATAGAGGATTTCATTTGCTGCTTATTATAATTGATTTGCATGTTTACATTATAATAAGATCCATGGGTATTTAAGGAAATATCCGAAATATCCTTAGTCGATTATTATACTGGTAACTATAATGAATTAAGACTAGTGTGAGTCTTGATTGATGATCATACGATGATCATATGTATAGGAATACGAATCAAGATCATTAGTACTTGTTAAGGAACAAAGTACTGGACCGACCCGCTATGAGAACATCACATGGATTAAGTCATAGTTGTTTCTCATGATATTTATATTATTCAGTCCCCTGACTTGAGATTACTAGAGCCTTCAACATTAGGAATACAGTGATTTGACGCAATCAAGCATTGTCTTTAACCGAACAATTATAAAGGTTGTGATTGGTTACTGTGTGAATAATGTAGTGAAGTTGTGTAATCGAGATAGAATTTGTCCCTCTCATATAGAGAGAGATATCCAGTGGATCCCTTGATGTGTTAGATCTGTTAAAAAAAGCCTAGTCTAAGTGAATTGATATTGATCAATGTCACTTGGATGTTTTCAGTCTACCTAGAAATCGAGACTAGTACGATTGAACATGTTGGATGACAATTTCATGCCTTATATTTGACCAAAAGGATATCGTGTGACAAAAGGATGTTATATACACTATTGATTAGGTTGTATAGATTTGATATTCGTACAACTTGGGTAGTCATAATGTCTTGCTAGAGGCCGCTTATGACTTGTATACCAAAATGTGTTTTGGTACACGCCAACGTTGTATGAGCCTATTGGGTCGCACACTTGAGAATGGTTTTGCGAGATTTTAAGATGGTTCAGAAAAATGAATTTTATATGATAAAATTCATGACAAAAACATCCTTGTAGTGTATTACACTTATACTTCTTTAAGTAGGGGTATATGTGTAATTTACTTAACTGTCTATATACAAGGGTTGTATAAATAGATGCTTTGAGTTAGAATACAAGTACGAAAGTTTTAAAAGGGGTCGAAACTCTATTTTCGTTAAGAAGAAATGAATTAGGGTTTTTGGTATGCTCTAGATCGTTTTGGAGAGAAACAAAAAGGTTTGGTAATCTCTCGAAGCTAGCACTTCAAATCTTGGCCACCATTCGTGTGTGGATTGCTGATAGGGCGTTCGTTCGTTGGCAGCGCCTTAGAGATCGATTAATCATCAGAAAGGAACATTGCAACTGAGGTATGATTAAGTTTTCATAGCTTAAACATGTTTTAATGGAATCAAATTTGGATCCTGTTGGGGTTTTTCTCAAAATAGTTTTGAAATCTCCGCTGCGCATGAACCCCAAAACCCAACATAAATTCCCTGGCCTAGTATTTTGCCTTATAGCCTACCCGATACTTGCATCGATACGCATATTGAGGCAAATACTTGTCACACTGTCCCGCACATCAACAACACAATATATACATGCATTGCAATTCCATTTGACATATTTAAGCTTAAACATCATAAATTATACATACATCACACAAAATAACTATTTACCTAACTTTTAGCGTGCCCTAGCTTAGTTATGGGGTCCACGAGCTTTTGAGCTGTCAGCCACGTCTGCAAACACGTTATTATTAATGGCTAATTAAAATCGGGCCTTCACACTAGCCATGCTTTATAAGTATGCATTTTGTTATCCATATCAGTTTTCTTCTTAAAAACTCAATTACATCTAATGGTTTTAGCACCTTCAAGTAAATTAACCAGGTTCTAAACTTGGTTATCATATATGCATTGCATCTCAGAGTTCATGGCACTAAGCCATTTATCTAACTCAGGGCCAGCCACTGCCTCCTTATAATTAATAGGTTCATTTTGTTCCATAAGCAATGCCTCACTACTATTAGTAACGAGAAATCCATATCTCTTAGGTTCATGTCTTACCCTATCAAACCTACGTGGGCCTTGTGATACATGTATTAGTGTTTGGGGTTCATACGCAGCGGAGATTACAAAACAATTTTGAGAAAAACCCCAACAGGATTCAAATCTGATTCTATTAAAATGTTTAAACTATGAAAACTTAATCATACCTTAGTCGCAATATACCTTTCTGAAGGTTAATCAATCTCTAAGGCGCTGCCAACAATGAACGCCCTCTATCAGCAGTCCACACACGAATGGCGGCCGAGATTTGAAGTGCTAGCTTCGAGAGAATACCAAACCTTTTGTTTCTATCCAAAACGATCCAGAGCTACCAAAAACCCTAAGTCATTTTTAAAAAGAAAATAGAGTTTTGGCCTTTTAATCTTTCGTCCATGTATTGTAACTTAAAACTTCTATTTATACAACGCTTATATATAGACGGTTAAGTAAATTACACATATACCCCTACTCAAGAAGTATAAGTGTAATACACCACAGGGACGTTTCTATCTTGAATTTTATCATATAAAATTCATTCTTCCGAACCATTTTAAAATCTCGCAAAACCATTCTTAGTGCGTGACCCAATAGGCTCATACAACGTTTGCAGTATACCAAAACACATTTTGGTATACAAGTCTGTCTCTAGCAAGACATTATGACTACCCAAGTTGTACAAAGATCAAATCGATACAACCTAATTAATAATGTATATAACATCCTTTTGTCACACGATATCCTTTTGATCAAACATAAGGCATGGAATTGTCATCTTAACATGTTCAATCGTACTAGTCTCGATCTACAAGTAGACTGAAAACATCTTAGTGACATTGATCAATATCAATTCACTTAGACTAGGCTTTTTAACAGTCTAACACATTGAGGGATCCACTAGATATCTCTCTCTATATGAGAGGGACAAATTCTATCTCGATTACACAACTTCACCACATTATTCACACAGTAACCAATCACAAACTTTCTAATCATCCGATTAAAGACAACATTTGATTGCGTCAAATCACTGTATTCCTAATGTTGAAGTCTCTAGTAATCTCAAGTTAGAGGACTGAATAATATACATATCATGAGAAACAACTATGACTTAATCCATGTGGTGTTCTCATAGTGGGTCGGTCCAGTACTTTGTTCCCTAACAAGTACTCATGATCTTGATTTGTATTCCTATACGTATGATCATCGTATGATCATAAATCAAGACTCACACTAGTCTTAATTCATTATAGTTCCAAGTATAATAATCGATTAGGGATATTTAGGATATTTCTATAAATACCCATGGATCTTATTATAATGTAAATATGCAAATCAGTTATAATAAACAGCAAATGAAATCCTTTATTTTATTAACTAAAATGTATTCATAAAGACTATTAATGGATTGACCTAGGGCACATTTCCTAACAACCTGTGTATGCTCAACTAGTTCAAAACTTTGTTGATCTCCTACTAGCGATTGATTATTTATTTGTAGTTTCTGAATTTCTTCGAGACTTACTTTATTCTCATTTGTGTCTTTTGAAATAAACTCTTTCTCCGTAAGGACACCATTTTTAGCAACAAACACTTTGTTCTCAATTGGATTATAAAAATAGTATCCTCTAGTTTCCTTAGGATAACTCACAAATATAAACTTTCCATTTTTGGCTGCTAACTTTTTTAGATTTGTCGTTGTACGAAAACCTCGCAACCCTAAATATTTAGGAAATATAAACTAGGTTTTTTCCCAAACCATACCTCATATGGTGTTTTATCAAGCACTTTATAATGAACACGATTTATTGTAAACACAATAGTTTCTAAGGCATAGCCCCAAAAAGGAAAAGGGAATATCTGCATGACTAATCATAGATCAAATCATATCCAATAAAGTTCGATTTCTTCTATTATAAACACCATTTCATTGTGGAGTTGTTGGTGAAGTTAAGTGTAAGACAATCCTATAGTTTCTAAGATGATCATTAAACTTTTGGCTCAAATATTCACTACCTCGAACTGATCAAAGTGCTTTCATGGTTTTGCCAAGTTGATTGTGTACTTCATTTTGAAAGGTTCAAATGATTCAGATTTATGCTTTATAAGATATACAAAACCATATCAGCTGATATCATCTATGAATCTAATGAAGTATTGATAACCTCCTTTAGCCATTGGGTTTATAGGATCGCATATATTATTATGTATTAGACCTAATAACTCACTTGCCCTTTCGTTGTGTCTAGTAAAGGGACTTTTACTTATCTTTCCTAATAAACAAGATACACATGTTTCATAAGATTCCAAATCTAATGAGTGTAAAAGTCCATCTTTATGGAGTTTTGAAATGTGTTTCTTATTTATGTGGCCAAGATGATTATGCCAAAGGTAGGTTCGATTCAAATTATTTAACTGCAATCTCTTTGTTTTTACACTAAAGATAGGAGTTTATGTTGACCTTGTTATATTTAGAATATAAAGAACATCACGTAATTAACATTCACATAAAAACACCTTTACGAGAAATGAAGCAATTATTATTCGCAATAGTAAAAGAAAAACCATCTGAATCCAAACATAAAACTAAAATGATGTTTCTGCTCAAGGCAATGACATAATAACAATTGTTTAAAACTAAAGCAAGTCCAGTAGATAAAGATAATTCATAACATCCTACAACTGATGCAGCAACCTTTACTCCGTTTCTAACCCGCAGGACAACTCCTTTCTACAACTTTCTACTTCTTGTGCATATTAATTCAAATGTGAGATCCACATCAAATATCCAATACCCAGGAATCACTAGTAGATAAGTTACATTCAATAATGTAAATATATGAAGCAGTTGTCGTACTACCTTTCTTTTTCTTCTCTAGATATTCTAGATATATATATCATAATTTTGAACCACAGTCCAGGTGCATGACAAAATGACAATTTCCTTCCTTTCATTTTCCTTTTGTTGTTGTGAAGTAGAAGTAGCCTTAGGCTTGACTTGTTCCACAGGTTTTGTGACAGTTACAACAGCCTTGGCAACATTAGCCTTGTTTTTGCCCTTCTTCTTTATGGTTTTTCCTTTTTGAACCATCAACACATTAGCAGAAGGTTTCTTAACATCCTGCTTAATAGTCTTAAGCATTAAAGGCAACTCTGACATGGACTTCGTCGTGTTATTCATGTTATAGTGCATCACAAACTATGAATAACTATTAGGCAATGAATTCAGGATCAAATCCATATCCAACTCTTGGCTAGTGGAAAATCCAAGTCTGTCAAGATGGTCAATATAGCCTTCATTTTCATAACATGAGGACTAGCTGACTCACACTCACCATCTTGCAAGAATTAAGGTTCTTGACTGTCTCAGATTTTTTTGTCTAGCCTGTTATTGGAACATTTCCTTCAGCATCACAACCATGTCGTAGGCTTCCATGTTTTTCATGTCCTTCTAAAGCTCAGGATCATGGTAGCTAACAAAAAACATGCAACATCTTTGAGTCATTCTCATGCTTAGTGTGTGCATCCTTCACAGCTTTCGAGGCATTAGCTAGTGGTTCATTAGAAATAGGATCATTCAGGACATACAACTTATGTTCATGCTTAAGAACAATTCTAAAGTTTCTAAACCAGTCAAGAAAGTTTGTCCAAGACAACTTATCTTTTTCAAGGATTGATTGCAACAAGAAAGGATTGGTGTGACTTTAAGAGGCCATAGATCTACACAAAGGAATAGACTTCCACTAAATAAAAAATTCATCCTAAAACATTATATTAATTTAGGGAACAAGAATCCATATTTCACCTAATTACAAGACAGTTAAGGCATGACACTTTGAATTAGGTTATTTAGGTAGGTACCTGTTACTAATTACATCCTAACTTGTCATTTTATGAGATTATGACATCTTATGTCTTAGTAGGTTTTTATCTCATCTTGTGCCTAAATTCCAAAACCATTTTGATAGTTTCATTAAGTCTTACCATTTCAAATAGAGTAACCGTAACCCAACTTGCTTTACTAAGATAACACAATACACCCTGCGGAGGCAAACCCATATTGATGTAATCGAGGCCTTAACAAGTGTTTGAAAATGGATGGCACTTGACTTACATTTTAATAAAGGATTTTTATATAGTTTTATGATTCTTATAATTTGCATTTAAATAATTAAATATCATACATTTTCATGTGTGTACAATCATTGACATGCGCCAAACGCGTCAATAAAATATATATGCCTAAACAAACTATTTTGTAGATAATGGTAAAAGGTCAATCCCAAAGAGATTGGTAGTCTTTCTAAGGTAAGAAAAACATAAAAAAGGGAAATTAGGGTTTTAGAGAAAATTTGCGAATACTTTGAAATTACAAAAATAAATTAGAAGAAATCTAATGGGAGTGAAAAGTCTAGGTATTCAACTTCACGGTCTTCGCAATACAACTTGGGACTAATTTCATTAATTGTCGGTTTATGAAAAATATGAAACTAATCTATGATCTAGTGTAGCTATAGACTCGGTGATGTACTCGGTTCCACGCACTTCCTGATGTCGGCAGCCTAAGGTACGACCATTGACTACTTCCCTAACCAAACCGCAACCTGATCACAAGTGCTCCAGATTTAACACGTTCATCACATTACCTCAATTTGTGAAGGCAGTACACCTAGACAACCGGACCGCAACCGATTTAGCTTAGATCCCTAAAGCACTTGGACCGGTTGGCTAATTGTCACAACTATAAGTCTATCGCGTAAGGATAGACATTTTGACTTCAATGAAAAGGGGTGATCAATCTAATATTCATGCACAGTCCTTTACATACAATTAAATCTAACCCGATAATATAAACAGAACAAAAAGAAATAAATCATAGAAAAGAATCAATAATAATAAAGAGAAATAAACCTCATAATAGAATCCCAAGTCGTAGGCTTGACCGATCCACCTTCAACCTAGACAGAGGAACTAGCTAGTCATAATTAAACCATAATTCTAATGTAAAATGGAAGTAAAACAAAGGACTATTTTGTTTGAGAGTCTACTGATATTTATAGGAACAATTCCAAGTAGGTTGGGACTCTAAAAATCCCAAAAGCATGAGTTCCTGGTCGCGGCGCCACGTGGACGCCGTGAAGAAAGTGTTGAGGAAGGCGTGCTGATGGCGAGAATACGAAGTGTGTTGTTTTGCTGGTTTAAGAAGTCTGAATGCGTGTCAGCGCCTCATTGCAGAGAAGACTGCAACGCGCTGACATGGCGTGGATTGATTGGTGCTGAGCTATTATGCGATGCACGTAGTGAGGGCAAATGGTAACTCCACACGTGGCGGACAGTAGAGCACGCAAGGCGCATGAGCGAGAACGAGTTCGTGCATCAATCTGAGAGTCTGTGCTAACATGCATCCTCGAACATGCATCCGAGAAATACGAGTGCCTTCGGGCTTGAGACGGCACGAGCAACTGGGCTTGGCGACATGGCACGAGTTGATTGGCGTAGGCGAATCTTTCCAAAACCTTTCCATCACTTCTCAAGGTGCATGTTGACACGATTGGATGAATCAAAAGGTGACACGTGGAGGCATCATACAATTAACGGGAATTAGATGAAGTGAAAGGACGCATTCTTGGTCGTGATCCACTACCGAGTACTAGAGATGTCTTTGCCGAGGTCAAAAGAAAGGAGAGCGGCGGACGTCATGCTCCGAGGACACTCACCTGACTCCCACCGAGCCTTCGCCTGTTCTTTAGTCGGCCACCACGCCCCCGCAACGACCGTCCGCGCAGCGATAAAGATCGGCCAATCTGCGAGCATTGTAACAAGCCAGGGCATGTTAAGGCCAACATGACACGTAGACAAGTGTTAGGAAGAGAGGACAAATCCTCCGGTGTCTGATCACTGCAAGTAAACACTCAACCATTAGTATTTTTCTGCTCCAGATCCAACCGTGCAATCCGTTTCACCTAAAAAAGAAAATTAAATTTAATTAGATATATATTACCACGTTAAACAATAAACCACTAAATCCCTAAAATATGCCTTTATCACCATATAATAAGATAAATATAGTCCAATTACACCTAATAACGTATACTAACTAATACCTAAATGAACACTTATCAATCGTTAAAAAATTTTGGAAGTTTAAATGTTATTCACTAATAGACGAATTTCCTTGCGCTAGGATTAGTTACACGGCAGTTCTGCTGGTCGGTCAACAGGCGATGGTTATATGGGTTGAGCGACTAATTCATGTATACTTCTATATTTCCCAAACTTTGTCCCCAGATATGCATGTTATCTATACATTTTGTAGGGTTCCACATTATAAGTTATCCGGACTTTACTATTGAGTTATTTAATTTTTGCTTTATTTAATTTTCTGTTGCTTGACTTTTAAAACATGCAAATCAACATAACTCAACTTTAAATCACCCAAAAACTAATAAAAATGAAAAGGAAGGCTCATTAGGCTTGCGTTGTCCTTATGGGGGTTGACTAAGGGGTCCATGTAGGCTTAGGCAAGGCCGGGCTCAATTTGTAGGGAATAGGTCTATCATAGTAGAACAGATGAATAGATAGATATATTTAATTGAGTACATATTAGTAAGTGATCAATACAAGAATTCTGTATGAACTTTTGTATTATGTGAATTTCTAGTATTATAACTTAAAAGATTGAAATAATATTCTCAGAGTTTGATTGGTTGTCAAGATGATCTAATTCTTTTATATCTTTGGTCGAATAGTAGCAAATCAATAAAATAATTAGAGGTAAAATTCTGAAAAGAAATTGTGAAAAGTAATATATATATATAAAGTTACTTTACATAGTCTCTTAAAAAGTATCGAAGTTCTTAAGAAAAAGGAAGTTGGGATATCTGGGACTAATGGAAAGGGCTTAATGCGGTAACAAACAAGAAGACTGCTTGAGTTAAATTTCAATGTTTTGAATAATGATTAGCTAATGAAGACTTCAATTTATCAAAAAATTATAAGTCGTATCTTCCTTAGCTAGATATTCAAAAAGAGAAGAAATTGAAAATAACTTTACAAAGTCAAGTTGAAAAAACCATAAGTGGTCTAAAGGTTTAGTAAATATTTGATTAGTCTGTAAAAGGACTAAGAGTTAAATAAATGTAAGAATAACTGATATTGAAAAAAGAACTAAGTAGACTATGTATATAGAAATTATACGTAGATATGAATTGTGGCTGTTCGAAATGGCGCGAACAAACTCCCTCATTCTAGGTAATGCAGTGGAGTTCTGCATGATCAAAAGTCTATAGTCCGCTAAGTGCACCCCACCATTTACTGAGTGCACCCCATTTTGAGTGGCACCCCAAATTCAAATTTCAATTTGTAAGTGCACCCACATATTTTACCAAAATACCCTTTTATCCAACCGAAACACCCGACTCTAAAACCTTGGTCGAGACATCTATATTAGGTTCGGTGACATGTAACCGAGACTTATCCACTAGGCTCGATGTTGTCCAACTGAACCTCTTTGGTGAGATTTAGTTGACAATTGCCGACGTAAAGGTTTATTGGGTTTCGACCGACTTTCCAATTAAAGGTTTGGCAAGCTATGATCGACTCTCCAACTAGAGGTTTGGTGGGCTCCGACCAACTCTCTAACAAGAGATTCAGACCCACTCGATGATGCCTACAAATCACAAAGTAGAGAGTGCGTGGGGTGCACTTAGAAATTGTAGTGGGTGCACTAATCAGAGTGAGGGGCATAAGAGTCATGTTGTAGTAGGATTGACCTTCTTTTAAGTTTCACTTTTCCGCCGGGGGGGGGGGTCCAATCAGTAAATGATGAGGTGCATTTAACCGGACTCAAAGTCTAAGTAACTCCCTATCATCATCCCGATTCATTTACAGTAGAGAAGACGGGTGTGATGCATCCACCTATGTTTGAATATTAAAATGAATTGTTGATGATCAATATGATATAGTTTGTAATGTTTATTTTATTTTTGTTGGTAGGATGTAATATTTTATTTAAGTCAATTAGAAGGTGAAGTATAAGCAAATGAATTGTTTAGAAATTCTCAAATGGTTATGATAATGGGAATTCTGAAGTAATGAGTCCCGTTAAGACTTAAGATATCAAGCAATAGGGTTTATAGAATTTGTTTTGTCTTCACAAGAATCCAACTAAAAAAGTTAAATCTCCAGTGATTTAAATTTTGAACTAGTTTAGTTAGAGATGATTTTAGAGAATATGTTGTATATTGTTTCAAAAGTGTAGTGCTACATCATGTGCTTAGACAATGATGAAGTTTAGAAGCACTAGTTATTTAAAATTTGGGATAATGCAAGCTTCTTGTTTTGGATAGTGATCACATAAGTAAAAATGAAAAGAGATAACTTACATTTCTGTTGGACTGTATTATCATTATAGCTTGGAAATATTAAATAGATGACAATATAGCTTGGAAATATTGAATAGATAACAATAAATCTTGGAAATATTGAAGAATTGATTGTTCTTCTATAACACTTTTGAGGAAAAGAGATAACTGTGACATCCTAAATTTTCTAAGCCTTTATTAATGTCAAATTAAGTAACAAAAAATCTGTTTGGACTCTTAGAGTCTGAACACATAAGAAGTTTTTTAAATTTTAACAAATATCCAAAGAGAGTTATAAGTTGTTATTTCAAAGTTATTTATTGCTTGAGGATGACATTGAAATAAAAAATTTCCAAAAACTCCCTAGGAGCCCAGACTCTAAGAGTCCAAATAGCACTTCTTATTTGTAACAACCCTCAAATTTAACTTGACTTGTGTTACACTTGTCAGGATTGTGACCCGGCTACGTGATACTGGATTGTATTTCGAACTTCGGGAGTCGACGCCTAGGTAAATTTTATGATTTTGTGATGTATGTACTAGTATTGTAGTATGATACGGGTCACGAGCCAGTTGGGCAAATATTAAGCTGAGTGAGGCTTCACCTAGGTAAGCAAGGTATCGATAGTCGTTTAATCGGGTATTGGAGGTGATAAACTAACTCAAAGTAAAGATATGACCTTAGTTGAGGAAACATGATTTTATCAAATAAGGTATAACTTAGGCATAAATAATTTATTTGAACACTAAGTGTGGGACTACCTCCAGAAACGTGTCAGACGCGGGGCATTGAGTACCGGATAGACGGGAGTTAGCATAACCTCGGGTACTAATTTATAAAGTTCAATTGATGGCCTAGTATAGGTTATATGATTTATTGCAAATCAAATCAACATGAGTCCTATAGTTGAGTTGAGAAATTCAATAGGCTTAGGATGAACCTTGGGATGCACATCATGAAGTAATTCAAGAAGATGTGTCACAGTTATGGTGTCACTGAAGTTGGGGAATGGGTTTATAAGGACCGTGGGATCAGTCTTGAGATGTGTACACATGTGTTGATGAAATTAAAAGAGGTATAAAAAGGAACCCACCTAACTTTACTATTCATTTTCTTTCCCAAATCGGTTTCTCTCTTCACCGATTCTCTTACCTCTCCTCCTCTCTTTTCCCCACCTCGGCTGAGCGCCGTTAACCCTCGACGAGTCCTTTGGTGGTCGGAGAGTCTTCAGTCACTGGAGTAGGTTCCACCTCCTATTCTCTCTCACTCTCTCTTTTCTTCTTCGTTTCTCTCTCTGTCCGACCCCGACATCACAGTTTTCTTTTCATTTTTTGTTGTTGCGATGATACCAGACGCCACACCGAAATCGGTCCCGTCGACCCATAGGTGCCCGGGCGATCCAGAAAGCAACCAATACACGGCTAGAGAGTCGGTATTCACTGATATGTCGATTGTATGGTTCGATTTTTTTCTTTATGCCCTGTTTTCTCGAATCCATGGTATATACGAATGAATGTTCGGGATCCTATGACAATCTGATACAAGTTATGAATTGTCTTAGACTCCCGACATATGTGGACGATGAGGGCGGAACACAACATTGTCGATTTGAGACTCAGAACTGCATATTTGGTGTCTCAACTTGTGCATCTCATCGACTTGGTGAACTCAACAGTGTCACCAAGTCTTTAGGGTATGTATACCCACTGCAATCGCCGAACCTCCATGTATGAAGGGTGCACATCGTAGGGATGCCTCCGGCCATGACCCGTATGGCGTAACTCGCCGAGAAATTGACCAGTGAGTCTTGAATACATGAGGAAGAGAACGTTGTAACAATGGAGTTGTTTTGAGGAGGAAGATGAAGGTTATTCATGGGCGTCAATAGTGAAGGCCTAATAGAGGCCTACTAACTTCCTATACTTAAAGAATAGCCCATCTATATAAGTCTTTTTGTTGTAAAACTGCATAGTCTGTATAAAAAAGCCCATCATATGTATGTGTGATTCAAAGTGTGCGGTGTGTGTGCAAGTGGTTTTGCTTTGTGCATGAAACGTGGGTATTTTGAGTATGTGTGGGCGTTTTGGTGTGAGTACGTGGACTTGTAGGGTGTGAGGATTTGTACTAGAGTAAAACCCATCGTAGGATCGAATTTGAATCTTTTACAGTACAATGTAAGTGTTGGGTGTGGTGTATGCGAATTTTAATTATAAAACACCGCAGTCACACCGTAGTAGGGCCATGGGCTCACAGCATGACCCGCATGCCACTCAACCAATAGACTTTTCATAACTATCTGAGTCGATTTCAAGACTATTTTTAAATCAAACTATGGGGATGAAACTAAGGCTATACATTAACCCTAAACCCATTAATTGGGGTTCCAACCTATGCCAGGTAGTCGAGAATCTTCGGGGGACGCGCTAGAGTTTCGGAGGGGTACCGGGTTGCGATAAGTCAGGTAAGTACACACGTGCCTTGTATGTGTGTATGTTAGTACGCCAATAAGGAAATAGCATGTGATTTATACATTCCTCAATTCATTGAAAATGTTGAATTGAGCCTTCTTTTGAAATTCCATTCCATATTGTTTGTTGTATGTTCTTGGCATGAGTGTGTGTCTCGAAGGTATCATGTGGTCCCGCACTAGCTGGGACAACGAGGGTGCCTCCTGTAGGGATAACTGACCACCCCTAGTGTTGTGTGTACTGGCTACTGGATTCGAGAGGTGTTGCAATGCCTCTCAATTTCAAGCTGCGCTAATGTTGCGACATTGCCCGGGGAGATCTTACGAGATCTTTGTCGTATTGCTGTGAAATTAGACCACTCATGAGCCTCTTTTGAATCTTAGAACATACAATTTTTGATTGTTTATCTATCAATCTATTTATCATGCACTTGATTTACTTACTTTCCTGCTATTTCATTTCCGCATGATATTTAGACTGCTTTACTTGTTAAATCATAAATTATGTTATATTCTTCTGGCACTACTTTCAATTTCTTCAGTTACTCACCATCTAGTTTCTGACAGTGGGTGCAGATAGGGTGAAGAGCAGCAAGGGCAAGGGGCCCTGCTTAGGCGACCTACTTTGAGGATTAGCAGCAGGACCGGGGAGACCATTTAGTAGGTTTTTATGTTTTGCACACTTGTATATCGTTTCATACATATGTTTTGGATTATAGAACTTGGTATTTTTAATGAAACTAGTATCATGTATTTATGCATATCGAATTGTACATGAATACTAGGGGTTTTCCACACTTATTGATTCCTGCATTTCCCTTTGATTGAGTTATTTCCCATATTATACTTGTTTAGTCTTCCGTTGTGTATTATTGTAATAACTCTTTCATAAATTATCAAATTGATTAATCAGGGGCTGACTAGGCTCATCAGGTTGCCGAGTGATGACTCGGGGCCTGCACGGCTCTAGGCTGGACGTACCCAATTGCACGAAGAAATTAGGGTCGTCACATCATTAAGTAATTAGCAAGTCTTCATCATGACTCCGGTCATGGATTAAGGTTTGAAAGCCAGTGAAAATGGATTATTGATTTTTTTAACTATCCCAACACCCTCCGACAAGCACATAGCGCATGTCTCGAAGTAAATTCAACTATATTTCATGTCGAATACAAATATAATACACAAACTAAGCACAACCAAGGTTGTGAGAATCGCGATCTGCATCATTGAATCGTACGATTCACAATTTGAATCGCGGCCAAAAAATTGATTCAATGACCTGAATTGGAGTGTTACTGCATCACTTAGCAGATCGCAAGAATCAAGGCTAATCGCGCGAATCGCAAAGTGAATCGCACAATTCTTATTAATCATGTTTATTTCAAATATACACCAACGTTGCACCTGTTTTACACACTATCACTTCTTCAAAGCCCTAAATCGCAACCCTATTTTGCATAAGAAAGAAAGGGGTGTTCTATGAGATGGGGAAAGGGGAAGGATGTTGGAGTGATTTCTCTCCTCTTTCGACGACTGAGGGATCTTTTCTTCCAACAACTGCAACTGCAAGCACTACTCTCGGCCTCTCCAAGTTCCTTTTTCATTGATTGCTCAAGCTCTTTTCTTTTTTGGTGTGTTGCCCTCTTCTAATGTCTTCTTCTTGGTTTTTCTTTAGGACTGGGATTAAAAGTGTGTTGCCCTTCACTTTAAACTTTAAACCAAACGTGTGTATTCTTCTTGAATTCTCTGGAGGCAGAGACAAGATTTTCAACTTTAAACTGAAAGTGTGTAACTTGTGTTTGACTCGTGAAACGTGAAAAAAGTTTTTTCAACTTTAAACCTTTTATGTTGTGTTGTGTTGTGAAAGTAAAACAGTCTCTGGACTCTTATAATTGTGCTTATAGCTTGTATGTGAAGTCATAAGGTTAGAAATATAAAATTAGTTTATTGTTATATTTTCTATAAGCATGTGAACTATAAATGTGCAAGAAATTAAAAGAATAAATCTCAAGAAAGTTAAATATATTTATGTGATTCACTAATGTATCAGAATCTTATAATTTAAAATAAATTTATTAAATTAATTTTGAATGTACAATATGGTGCCCTATTTATAGAATGGTACATAACTAATTTATACAATCAGTGTAGACGTTACACAATCATTGTAGACGTTACACAATCAGTGTAGATGTTAGACAATTATTGTAGACGTTATATTTATTGTAGACATTACACAATTATTGTACACATTATACATTTATTGTAGACGTTACACAATTATTGTAAATATTACACAATACAGAATGTTAGTTTCCTAACATCCCCCCTTAAACTCAAGGTGGTGGCAAGGAAACCAACTTGAGTTTGCAAGTCAATTCATGAAATCAGGCAGGCAGTAGTGCTTTGGTGAAGATGTCAACAAGCTATCACGAGAAGAAACAAATAAAAGAGAGACAGTCCCATCCTTATGAAGTTGGTGAATAAAATGGCAATCATTCTCTATATGCTTAGTTCGTTCATGAAAGACATCATTATGAACAATCTGAATGGCACTACGATTGTCGCAATATAGAATGGTCAGAGAGGAATGAGTAATACCCATGTCTTGGAGCAACCATCGAAGCTACAAAATTTTAGACATAGTGTCATCAAGTGCACGATATTCTGCCTCTGTACTAGATCGAGTGACAACTGTTTGATTCTTACTCCTCCATGAAATAAGTGTGTCACCCAAAAAGAAGTAGAAACCTGTTATGGAGCGTCTATCGGTCGGATCACTAGCCCAGTCAGCATCAAAGTATGCATAAAGTGTCAAGGAGGATGAACTGGAACAAAGCATTCCATAAAGTAAAGTTCCCTTGATATAACGAAGAATATGAAGAACAGTTGTATAATGGGTAGTTCGAGGAGCCGCCATGAACTGACTTACAATATGAACAACATGAGCTATGTCAGGTCTAGTGATAGTAAGGTAGATTAAACTGCCTACCAACTGATGATATAAAGTAGGATCATCCAAAAGTGTGCCATCAGTAGGTGTGAGTCGAGCATTATATTCCATAGGAGTAGAAACAACTTTGCTATCAGAGATACCGGCTTAAGATCGTAAATCAAATGCATACTTGATTTGAGATAAATAATATCCAGAAGCAGAAGTTGAAATTTCCAGACCAAGAAAGTAAGAAAGATATCCAAGGTCTTTCATCTCAAACTGTTGACTAAGATATTGTTTAACATCTGAAATACCAATAGTATCATCTGCAGTAATGATCATATCATCAGCATAGAGTAACAAGAGCACATATCCATGATCAGTCTTGTGAACGAACATGCATTATCATGTGGACTAGAGATGAAGCCAAATTGAAGAATAATAGAGCTAAACATTGCAAACCAAGCACAGGGGCCTGTTTCAAACCATACAATTCTTTCCTTAGTTTGCAAATAGTGTTCGGAGGATGATCATATCCATGATGGGGTCTCATACTGTGACGGCTCCAATTTTCCCTGTACAATTAGGTACGCCCGGCCTAGACTCGTGCGGCCCCGAGTCATCACTTGGCAACCTGACGAGCCTAGTCAGCCTTCGGTTTAATTAATTTAATGATTTATGAAAGATTTATTGCAAGTTTTACGCAGCGGAAAGTAAATAAACTAGACATAAGGGAAATAACTTAATCAAAGGGAAATGTAGGAATCGATAAATGTGAAAAACCCCGGGTATTCATGTACAATTAGATAAGCCAAGATACATAATACCAATCTCATCAAAAGTACCAAGTCCTGTAATCCAAAACATATGTATGAAACAAAATACAAGTAAGCAAAACATAAAAACCTACTATATGTCTTCTAAGTTCAGCCACTAATCCTCACAAAAAGTCACCTAGGCGGGGCTCCTTGCCTCTACTGCACTCTGCTCTATCTGCACCCACCGTCACAAACTAGACGGTGAGCAACTTGAGAAATTGAATGTAATGCCAAAAGAAGATAATAGTATTTCATGATATAACAAGTAAAGCAGTCTAAATATCATGCGGTAATAGAAATACAGGAATTTAAATAAATCAAGTGCATGATAAACAGACTAATAGATATACATCAAATTTCAAGTGTGTTCTAAGGAATCAAAAGAGTCCCATAAGTGGTCTAAATCATAGCATAATGGCAAAGACCTCGCGAGGTCTTCCCGGGCATCGACATAAGCGAAGGCACAATGATGATAGGAGGGACACAAGCCCACCCACCCAGTACTCGGTGTCACACGGTCACTAAGGGTGGTCACACACTCCTATACAAGAGTGCCTGCGTTTTATCCCTCTAGTGCAGGTCCTAATACTCTTGAGATGAAACACTTATGCCAAGAAACACACAACAAGAAATGGAATCGAATACCAATAATAGAGCATAACGAATCTGAATAAAAGATAATGAATCACATGGCATGTTCTTACTGGTTTACAAATCATACATAAGCTTTAAGGCAAGTGTACTTACCTGACAACGCAACCCGTAAATAACAACACTCCCGCAAATCCTAACGCGTATCCCCGATTTTCCCATTACTTGACAAGGTTGAAACTCTAATTAATGGGTCAAATCATTATCTAAATCATAAGTTAAACCCTAGTGTATTCCTAAGTGTCTTAAGGACTTAAACAACTCGACAATTTGATAGGAAAACAAATACTCTCTCGGGTTTGAAAACCACAAAAATATTCACAACTGCAATATCACAACGTCGATAATCATAACGCATATAAGCCTACACATGAATTATAGGCTCGGCTCAGTCGTATGTGGGTCATGCCATAGCCTCGAGGACCGGTGGCATGACCACGACATCATAACCATTCATCGATACGAGATGTTTCAACACAAACTTAACACCAGAACATAACTCATCATGAACCTAAACCAAACATGTACCAGTGAGCATGCAACCTTGCCAGTTTGTTAGACGTCGAGAGTATACCATCGCGTCATGGGAGAGCCGAAGGTACGCTCCATATTTAAGAAAAGCACTCAATCATGACAATGAAACCCGATGAAACAAACACACAATACCATCGATTAAACAACTCGCCACCATTGATTTGGACACTCCGGATGGCTGTGGGACACAAGGCGAGCTTGATGTGGTTCACGACACTTCCCCGGTCATGGCGTCTGAAGATAGCGCCTCTAGTCAGGGTGATTTATGGCGAGGAGGAAAATTTCATGAACTACATGAAATCATGCACAAACGACTCTAATACCACTGGTTCGGACCCACTGGAGGGTTGCGAGACACCAGCAAGGGCAAGACATGGTCCTCGACAGCCTTCTTGGCATGGTGGTCCGGCCAACAGCGTCGTCGAGCTTTACAACTCCGGCGAGGACACTAAACAACCCAAAAGAGTTGGAAAATCGATAAAAACAACGAACACCACTGACAAGCTACTGGTTTTGACTCTAGGGCGATGTCAACATGATCGTGACGACCCTCCGACAGTCCCCCAGGCCATGGAAGTCGCTGGTAGCGGCACCGCTAGGACAACAGTCAATAGTTTCAACAAAAATAAGGTAAAACGACGTAACACCATTATTTATACACATACAATGGGGTGGGGGTGCTCTGGGATCGGTGGAACTTCGGTGAGGCACCGTTGAGTTGTCCCCGACCGGACCCCCTGGTCACAACATTG
The DNA here is from genome assembly GCA_039657345.1 of Stephania japonica. Lineage (NCBI taxonomy): Eukaryota > Viridiplantae > Streptophyta > Magnoliopsida > Ranunculales > Menispermaceae > Stephania > Stephania japonica. Next base: position 17,086,133 of record CM077566.1, read on the forward strand.
CCCACACTATAGACTAGACGTGAAGAAGGAGAGGAGAAAGTTCACGTTTCGAGATCTATTACAGTCGAGAAAGGCCAACACTCCCACCACAATCCACATCCCTCACGTCGTCTCCGATGACGGCGGTCGCCTCCCTAGTTAGACAGTGGTGGCGGCAGTGAGCACAACGAGAGAGAAAGAGAGAGAGAGAGAGAGAGATGAAAACGGACCTCCGGTGAGGGTTTCGGCGAGAGGCGTGACTGGCCTGACTAGGGAGAGCGACGGTGGTGGTGGGAGAGGACGTGAGGTTCGGTTAGGTGTGTGGAGGAGATGAGTGAATAGTGGATTTGGGAAAATGAATAGTGTGTTAGGTTTTTCTTTCACGTTTTGTTTTTATGTCTTAAATTTGACAAAATGACCTTTTTGCCCTCTAATTTACTACTTACACATCTTTAAACAGTTGCCCTTTTTGGTATTTTACCTCATCATCCCAACTCAACACACATACAAATCTCAATGCCAATCTCATGGCTCCCCTCATTAATCTGTTCACTTTAACAATTTCTATCCCATAGTCCGTATGTTGCGAGACTATCCAACTCCCACATTGATCTTACATTTCTTCGGTCCACGTTTCTTCAAAATTTGGTTCGCCGTGCTCGTTTTCTCGTCACATCCCATCAACAAATTAATTAAATTAATAAAAATTTATTTATTTGTATTCTTTATTGTATTTTACTCCCCGTTTAACTAGGCAAAACCTCTCTCAACTAAACATCGCCCGAACGACTTGAGACCCGTAAAATACTAAAATACTAATACACACAATCAAATAATCATAATATTACTTCTGTGTCGACTCTCGAAGTTCAAAATACTGTCCAGCATTCACGTAGCCAGGTCACAATCCTGATAAGTGTAATGCAAGTCAGTTAAAAATTTGGGGTTGTTACAGTCTCCCCCACTTATTAGAATTTTGTCCCCAAAATTTACCTAATAAGTAAACTAAACTAACGGCTTTACCGTTCCTCTTCGCAACTCCTAAAGAAATCGATAAAACTCAGAGTGAGTCATTCCTTGACTCCGACCCCATTCGTGACCCTTTAGTGGAGATACCTTCAGGTATCCATAATCTCCCCGAATCATACTGAAGCTCATCGTGATACTCGTCAAGTATTTCTTCTGCCACTCCTGAGCTTTCTTAAGTCTCGAGCAAATCTATCCACAATTACCCAAATGCTATCGTGACCACGAGGAGATCGGGGCAACCACTAATAAAATCCATATCAATATGTTGCCAATTCCATCGAGAAATAGGTGGGGGCTGTAGTAGTTCTCCAGGTCTTCGATGCCCAGCTTCTACGCGCTAGCATGTCACACTCTCGAAGAACTCCAACACCTCAAAAATCATCCCTGGCCACCAAAAGAGATGTCACATGTCAGTGCACAACAAAACGGGAACGGTGAATCTCATAAAGTACCTCGTCATGCGCATCAGCCACCAATCGAAACCTAAGTCGCCCGCGATACCTCTAGCATGAGTCTATCGACCAACTCTTGTCTAGGCAATCTAAACTATCCCCTATCTCACTGCACCACTGGTATGATGCATCGTTTTGTTGTCCTTCACGCACAATGCCAAATGAGATGGTTTGCAACATCGTTTGACCAAGTATTTGTGTCCTGGTAATCGTTGGCACGTCCGCCGAACTCATCAACTCGTTGCCTCACGTAGACCACGCTCGTAGGTCCTTTGAGACATGATTACCTCAGCATCAAATCCTTTGCGGCTCAAAGCATCAGCAACAATGTTGGTCTTCCCCGGATAGTACTCAAACAAGAAGTTATAGTCCTTCAAGGACTCAAGCCAATGCCTCTATCTCGCTCCAACACGTATGAAATTCACGAAGGTCTCCAATTTGTCTTCTCGTATCAACCGATCCAAGTATGTAATGTTCAGAACTAGTTCGCACCAACTAAGGCCTCGAATTCTAACAACTCCCATACTCGCAAGTCTACTGGCAACTTGTAGCCCCCTAACTCATCCAAAATGTCAAGACTATGCACATTCGGGTATATCGTATCCTGGCAACCGTGACTAGGATTGAGGTCTGCTACGTTTAACGAGTTTACAACCCTAATATGTCTACCAAGCGCACAATAATCAAGGAATTGACATAGCTTGAATCGAACATGATATGCATGCAATTACCGCAAATGAAAATCATACCCTCAACACTATGTCTGGACGCCCCTTGGTCTAGCTCAAACGCAGCTTGAACACGCTCCCTCTGGTGCTGGTGCTGCTTTGTGGCGGTGCTCTCGCTGGCGAGGGCACTCCCTATGAATGTGGCCGACCTGTTCGTATCTGTAACACGTATGGGTATCCTACGATCTTTGAGTCTGGCTCCGGCCTCATCCCTGTAGAACCATGAGTTTGGGTCTGACTAGACCTCTGCGTCTTCCTCTGCCTGTCTCCTCGGTCAATATCCCCGCTCTTAGTAGTTTGTCTCTGTGACTGCTGGTCCTATCGACTAGGCTGTGGTGGATGACTGGCAAAGCTCTGCACGGGTGGAACGCTCGGTACCAATCGCGTGGTCTGCTGTGCAACAGATCCTACACTCTGCGTTTGGTGTTCACGAGTAACCCATCTACTCCTCTTTCTCTTCCTATCCTGCTGATAGTGACTATTTGATCGGGTCTCTGCTCTGTTTACCCTTAACCTCCTCCGGATGTGTAAGTAAATAACTCTCCCACGCCAAACTCTGCTCGTATGCTCTCTGCAAGCTCTCCGACTCATTCGTAACAACGAATCCTCTGACTACGGGTAGTAGATGATGGTGTTTGGGGTTCATACGCAACATAAATTTTAAAACAATTTTGAGAAAAACCCCAATAGGATCCGAATCTGATTCCATTAAAATGTTTAAACAATGAAAACTAAATCATACCTCGGTTGCAATATACCTTTTAGAATGTTGATAGATCTTTAAAGCACTGCCAATGACGAATGCCCTCTACTAGCTGTCCACACACGAACGACGGTCGAGATTCAAAGTGCTAGCTTCGAGAGAATACCAAATGTCTGGTTTCTCTCTAAAACAATTCAGAACATACAAGTCAACCCTAATTCATTTCTAAAATGAAAATTAGAGTTTCGGCCCTTAATTTTCATCCACATATTGTAACTTAAAACGTCTATTTATAAAACGCTTTTATATAAACGAATAAGTAAATTACACATATACCCCTACTCAAGAAGTATAAGTGTAATACACCACAGGGACGTTTCTGACATGAATTTTATCATATAAAATTCATTCTTCTAAACCATTTTAAAATCTTGCAAAACCATTCTTAGTGTGCGACCCAATAGGCTCATACAATGTTGGCAGTGTACCAAAACACATTTTGGTATACAAGTCATAAGTGGTTTCTAGCAAGACATTATTACTACCCAAGTTGTACAAAGATCAAATCGATACAATGTAATCAATAATGTATATAACATGCTTTTGTCATACGATATCCTTTTAATCAAATATAAGGCATGGAATTGTCATCCAACATGTTCGATCATACTAGTCTCGATCTCCAAGTAAACTAAAAACATCCAAGTGACATTAATCAATATCAATTCACTTAGACTGGAATTTTAACAGTCTAACACATCGAGGAATCCACTGGATATCTCTCTCTATATGAGAGGGACAAATTCTATCTCGATTACACAACTTCACCATATTATTCACACAGTAACCAATCACAACCTTTATAATCGTCCGGTTAAAGATAACGTTTGATTGCTTCAAATCACTGTATTTCTAATGTTGAAGTCTCTGGTAATCTTAAGTAAGAGGACTGAATAATATACATATCATGAGAAACAACTATGACTTAATCCATGTGATGTTCTCATAGCGGGTCGGTTCAGTACTTTGTTCCCTAACAAGTACTCATGATCTTGATTCGTATTCCTATATGTATTATCATCGTATGATCATCAATCAAGACTCACACTAGTCTTAATTCATTATAGTTCCCAGTATAATAATCGACTAGGGGCATTTAGGATATTTCTATAAATACCCATGGATCTTATTATAATGTAAACATGCAAATCAATTATAATAAATAGCAAATGAAATCCTCTATTTTTGTTAACTAAAATGTATTCATAAAGACTATTAATGGATTGACCTAGGGCACATTTCCCAACATCTCCCACTTGCTCTAGGGCCAATCATTTAGACATCTAATGCCTAATGATCTAACATGACCATCATGTTTTGCTTGTGGAAGAGTCTTTGTCAATGGATCCGCAATGTTGTCTTCAGTAGGTAATCTCACAAATCTTCACGTCTCCTTCTAAATGATTTCTTTGATGACATAAAAATGCCTGAGTATATGTTTAGATCTATGGTGTGATCTAGGTTCCTTGGCATGTACTATTGCCCCGTTATTTTCACAATACAAACAAATAGGGCTAGCAATACTTAGAACCGCCCCTAGTTCATAAATGAACTTTTTGATCAAAACTGCCTCCTTTGTTGCATCAGACGTTGCAATATACTCAACATTTATTGTAGAATCTGCCAAAGTCTCTTGCTTCGAACTTTTCCTGCTTACTGCACCCCCATTTAGAGTAAACATATCCAGACAGCGATCTGAAATCATCTATATCAGTTTGAAAACTTGCATCTGTGTAACCATTTACAACTAGACCATTTTCAAAACTTCCATAGACCAAGAACACTTCTTTAGTCCTTCTTAAGTATTTAAGAATGTTCTTTACTGCTATCCAGTGACTCTCACCTGGATCTGACTGATATTTGCTTGTAGTGCTCAAAGCATATGATATATCAGGCCGAGTGCATAGCATGGCGTAAATGATAGATCCAATAACAGATGCATAAGGAATCTTATTCATGCAGTCTCGCTCATCATTTGTCTTAGGACATTGAATCTTGCTGAGACTTATGCCATGAGACATTGGCAACAATCCTCTTTTAGAGTCTTGCAAAGTGAACCTATTCAGTACCTTGTCTATGTAAGCACTCTAACTTAGACCGAATAGCCTTTTAAATCTATCCATATAGATCTTTATCCCTAGGATATAGGCTGCATCTCCGAAGTCTTCATTGAGAAACACTTCCCTAACCAAGACTTGACATTCTGTAATGTTGGGATGTCGTTTCCAATGAGCAATATATTATCAACATACAGTACCAGAAAAACAACTACACTCCCACGACCTTCTTGTATACACAAGGCTCATCTTCATTCTTAATAAAACCGAAATCCTTAATTGCTTCATCAAAACAAAGTTTCCAACTCCGAGAAGCTTGCTTTAATCCATAAATAGATCATTGAAGCTTGCATGCCTTCATAAAATTTTCAGGATGTACAAAACCTTCAGGTTGAGTCATATACACGTCCTCAAGTAGCTTTCCATTAAGAAATGTTGTTTTAACATCCATTAGCCATATCTCATACTCATAATATGCAGCAATGGCAATTAAAATTCTTATGGATTTAAGCATGGCTACTGGACGAAAAAGTTTCATCATAATCAATACCTTGAGTCTGCCTTAAACCTTTTGCTACAAGTCTTGCTTTGAAAGTATGCACTTTGCCATCCATGTCAGTTTTCTACTTGAAAACTCGTTTACATCCAATGGTCTTACCACCTTCAGGTAAATCAACCAAGTTGCAAACTTGGTTATCATACATGGATTGCATCTCAGAGTTCAAGGCACTTAGCCATTTATCTGAGTCTGGTCCAAACATAGCCTCCCGATAAGTGGTGGGCTCATTTTGATCCATAAACAACACATCACGACTATCAGTAATGAGAAATCCGAATCTCTCTGGCTCATGTCTTACCCTACCAGATCTATGTAGAGGTTCAACTGGTTCAGAACTTTGTCGAACTTCTAGTAGCGGTTCCGTGTTTATCTATGATTCTTGAACTTCTTCAAGATTTACTTTTCTTTCACTAGTGTCTTTTGGAATAAACGGTTTTTCCATAAAGGCACCATACAGCAACAAACACTTTGTTCTTAGCGGGATTATAGAAGTAATATCCTTTTATTTCCTTAGGATACCCCACAAATAGACACTTGTAAGATTTAGGTGCAAGTTTTTTTTAGACTTGTCATTTTACGTAAGCCTCACAGCCCCAAATCTTAAGGAAAGACAAGCTAGGTCTCTTCCTATACCATATTTCATATGGTATTTTATCATTCGCTTTAGAAGGAATACGATTTAAAGTAAAAGCAGCAGTTTATAATGCATAACCCAAAAAGGATATAGGAAAATCTGCATGACTCATCATAGATCTAACCATATCTAATAAGGTTCGATTTCTCCTTTCAGAAACTCCATTCCATTGTGGAGTTGTTGTTGGAGTTAATTGTGAGACAATCCCACAATTTCTAAGATGATCATCAAATTCTTGCCTTAAATATCCACCACCTCGATCTGATCGAAATGCTTTGATAGTTTTACCAAGTTGATTCTGCACTTCATTTTAAAATGTTTGAAACATCTCAAATGATTCAACTTTATGTTTCATAAGATATACATAACCATATCTACTGAAATCATCAGTAAATGTAATGAAGTATTGATAACCTCCTCTAGCCATTGTGTTTATAGGACCACATACATCAGTATGTATTAGACCTAATAAATCACTTGCCCTTTCAATATGTCCAGTAAAATGACTTTTAGTCATCTTGCCTAGTAAAAAGATACGCACGTTTCATATGATTCCAAATCAAATGAATCTAGAAGTCCATCTTTATGGAGCTTCATTATGCGTTTCTCATTTATGTGGCCGAGACGAAAATGCCAAAGATAGGTTTGATTCAAATCATTTGACTTGAATCTCTTTGTATTTATGTTAAAGACTGTAGCATCAGTGGACCTTTTCATGCTTAGAATATAAAGACCATCATACAAATTAGCATTTGCATGAAAATGCCTTTACGAGAAATTGAACATCTATTATTCGCAATAATAAAATCAAAACCGTCCATGTCCAAACATGAAACAAAAATGATGTTTCTGCTCAAGGAAGATACATAATAACAATTATTTAATGTTAAAATAAGTCCACTAGGTAAGACTAAGTCATATGATCCAACAGCCAGGGCAGCAACTCTTGCTCCATTCCCTACGCGCAGGATGACTTCTCCTTTTTTCAGCTTCCTACTTCTGGTGAGTTCATACACATTTATACAAATGTGAGATCCACATCCGGTATCCAATACCCAGGAATAACTAGTAGATAAATTAATTTCAATAACATAAATACCTAGGTGGTAGTCACACTACCCTTTTTCTTCTTTAGATCTTCCAGATAGAGTTTGCAATTTCTGAACCAATGTCCAGGTGCATGGCAGAAATGACAATTTCCTTCCTTTTCCTTTTGGTGCTTTAAAGCAGGAACAGGTTGGGGCTTGACTTGTTCCACAGGCTTTGCGACAGGTGCAGCAGCAGCCTTGGCACATTTTGCCTTGCCTTTGCCTTTGCCTTTCTTCTTCTTTCCCTTTCCCCTTTGGACCATCAGCACATTACTAGAGGGTTTCTTGAAATTTTGTTCAGCAGTTTTGAGCATCAAATGCAACTCTGAAATTGATTTCTCCATATTATTCATATTGTAGTTCATCACAAATTATGAGTAACTCTCTGGTAACGAATTTATGATCAAATCCGTAGCCAACTCTTGGCTTATGATAAATCCAAGTCTATCAAGTTGGTCAACATAGCCCTTCATCTTTAGAACATGAGGACTAACTGATGCACCCTCAGTCATCTTACAAGAATGTAGGTTCTTGACTGTCTCGAACCTTTCTTGCCTAGCTTGCTGTTGGAACATTTCCTTCAGCGTTACATCCATGTCGTAGGCTTCCATTAGTTCCATGTCCTTCTAAAGTTCAGGAACCATAGTTGCCAACAAAATACATGCAACATCAGTAGAATCGTTGAGATGCTTATTATGCGCATCCTTTACAGCTTTTGTAGCATTAGCTGGTGGGTCCTCAAGGATCGGAGCATCCAGAATATACAACTTGCGTTCATGCTTAAGAACAATTCTCAAGTTTCTGAACCAGTCAAGAAAGTTATTCCCAGATAGCTTATCCTTTTCAAGGATAGATCGCAGTGACTGAGGATTATTGTTACTTGTAAAGGCCATTGATCTACAATAAAAATTATGCAGAGTTTATTTTAGTATAGAGGAATAGACTCCCATTAAATTAACAACCCTCCTAAAACATACTATTTATTTAAGGGTCTAAAATCCATATCTCACCTAATTCTATGACAACTATGGCATGAAACACAGAACTAGATTATTTAGGTAGGTAACAGTTACCAATTATATCTTATGTAATTTTAGATACTTTTATGAGATACAAGACATCTTATGTCTTAGCATGTTTTTATCTCATCATATGCCTAAAGCCCAAAACTATTTTGATAGCTTTATTAAGTCGGACCAATTTAAACATTTAGGTAACTCTTACCTAACTTATCTCACCAAGATAACACAATACACTCAGCCATGGCTGAAAATATATTAGTGCGATCGAGGCCTTGATAAGTGTTTAAAATTGGATGGCACAAGACTTAAGATTTAATAGAGAGATTTTATTCAGTTTTAGTGATTTTTTAAGTAAACAATGAAATATCATATATTTTATTGATTTGTAGAACCACTAAACAATTTAGGAAATTTTTATGCTATTCACTAATAGAAGAATTTTCGTGCGCTAAGATTAGTTAGACGGCGGTCCCACTGACTGATCAGCGGCGATGGTTCCACTGACCGGTCAGCGGACGGGAACAGGGGGCAGCGCCCCCTTTTCTTTTTTTTAGGAGAAGAATTTCAATTCTGAAAATTAAAATTCGCCATATAAAATCATATTTTTCACTAATTTTATTATCCTCTTAATTTATTCGAAATTAAGTCAATTAAAATGTTTTTAATTAACTCGAGCCCACATCTAACTAATCATCTTATCCTAATCCAAAGGACTTAAGATATTTGAATCCTAGCATATCACCAATAACAAAATTCTCGACATTTATCTCCAATCCAATACGGATAACGAATTTAATTTTGCTACTATCTTCTAATCTAATTTTCTATTTCATAACAGAAGAGATATTACGAGATAAATGAATAATTTCAAAAATAATTATTTGCAATTTCAGTCCTTATCCAAATAATCACAAATATGTAGTTGAATCATGAATTACTATCTTAATCGAACCTAATCATATTACTTTCGAATTAACATTCAGACTTATACAATTTAAGAAGCTTAAATTAATGTAACCTAAATATGCATACTGAATTACAGAGATTTCATCCATGCATAAATAAACGAAAATAAATATTATACCTAATGGTGTCATGGATCACAGAATACGAAATTCAATTCATTAAAATTATTCGAATTAACCTAACATGGTTACTTGCATGTACGAAACTGATTTCAATTAAATCACGAATATATGTATCATATACATAAACCATGATAATAAATCTCACAGAAAACTTATGTATATTATATATACATCAACTATTAACATGCTTTCAATCATATATCATGTATATATCAGAAAAAACATGTAATGAATTTAATGGAATCGAACTCGAAGGCTCTGATACCACTGATGGTCTTTGGGGTTCATACGCAGCGGAAATTTCAAAGCAATTTTGAGAAAAACCCCAACAGGATTCGAATCTGATTCCATTAAACGTTTAAACTATGAAAACTAAATCATACCTCGGTTGCAATATACCTTTGAAAAGTTGATCGATCTTTAAAGCGCTGCTAATGACGAAAGCCCTCTACTAACTGTCCACACACGAACGGCGGCGCGAGATTCAAAGTGCTAGCTTCGAGAGAATACCAAACATTTGGTTTCCCTCCAAAACAATTCAGAATGTACCAGCCAACCCTAATTCGTTTCTAAAATGAAAATTAGAGTTTCGGCCCTTAATTTTCATCCATGTATTATAACTTAAAACATCTATTTATACAACACTTGTATATAGACGGTTAAGTAAATTACACATATACACCTACTCAAGAAGTATAAGTGTAATACACCATAGGGACGTTTCTGTCATGAATTTTATCGTATAAAATTCATTCTTCCGAATCATTTTAAAATCTCGCAAAACCATTCTTAGTGTGTGACCCAATAGGCTTATACAACATTGGTAGTGTACCAAAACATATTTTAGTATACAAGTCATAAGCGATCTTTAGCAAGACATTTTGACTACCTAAGTTGTACAAAGATCAAATCGATACAACCTAATCAATAATGTATATAACATTTATTTGTCATACGATATCCTTTTGATCAAATATAAGGCATGGAATTGTCATCCAATATGTTCGATTGTACTAGTCTCGATCTCCAAGTAGACTAAAAATCCAAGTGACATTGATCAATATCAATACACTTAGACTAGGCCTTTTAATACTCTAACACATCGAGGGATCCATTGGATATCTCTCTCTATATGAGAGGGACAAATTCTATCTCGATTACATAACTTCACCACATTATTCACACAGTAACCAATCATAACCTTTATAATCGTCCGGTTAAAGACAATGTTTGATTGCAACAAATCACTGTATTCCTAATGTTGAAGTCTCTGGTAATCTCAAGTCAGATGACTGAATAATATACATATCATGAGAAACAACTATGACTTAATCCATGTGATGTTCTCATAGTGAGTCGGTCCAGTACTTTGTTCCCTAACAAATACTCATGATCTTGATTCGTATTCCTATACGTGTGATCATCGTATGATCATCAATCAAGACTCAACTAGTCTTAATTCATTATAGTTCCCAATATAATAATCGACTAGGGACATTTAGGATATTTCTTTAAATACCCATTGATCTTATGATAATGTAAACATGCAATTCAATTATAATAAACAACAAATGAAATCCTCTATTTTTATTAACTAAAATGTATTCATAAAGACTATTAATGGATTGACCTAGGGCACATTTCCCAATAGTAGAACCTCGGTAAAGTAGCAGACTCGATCAGCCTTAGTATCTGCAGATCCTCCAGCATAAGGTAGCAGTGAAATAAACCTGCCCATATAGTCCATCACTGACTCATCGGTGCTCTACCTCAGTGCCATGAACTTGTTCCTCTTCCCCGGAAGAACAGTCGGCGAGAAGTACTTCTGGTTAAATTGAGCCTTGAATTCGATCCAATCACTCGAAATGCCTCGGGTAGTAACGATAGTTGTCCATCAATCATCTGCCTCCTCCCGTAGCATAGATGAAGAAATCGTCGCCCTCATATGGTCCTTAATCGCGATGATGTTATGAATCTTCTCATGATTCTTCAGGAATAACTCTGCCATGGCTATATCTGTGCCACCAAAGAACTTGACTAGGTCATACCTCTTGAACTCTCTCTACTGCCTCGCCTCAGTAGTTGCTCTGGGACTCTTCTCCGGAGTAGTGACTGGAGTAGTCTCTATAGCAGCTACTGGCGTAGTCGGTGTCTCCGCCGCTCGTACTATCTCAATGTCTAACGGAGGTGTCTTCGCCTCGGTCTGCGTACCTGGCGTAACAATTGCTCCCTCGGGAATCGCTACTAATGGAATCGGAGCCGTAGATGCCACAACAATCGGAGTCTCTGCTTCCCGAGTAATAGTAGGTGGCAATGGTGTAGTCGGAATCGATGGTGTTGTGGTAGCTGGTAAAAGTGTCCTCAACAGTTGTAACATCTCTAGCAACTGCTGATCCTGCGTCGCAACTCTCTGAGTCAAGGCATGCACGTCATCCGCGCTAGCATATTGTGTGTTGTACATGCCACTATCGTCGCCTGGACAGGTGTGATCCGTCATCGTTTTCTGAATCAAAAGAACGAACTTCTTAGATCAATCTATAGCTACCGTCTACCTTAATAATACACATAACAAATATAATAAGTATAAAAATTATCCGACTCAACCTCAACTCCCCTATCTATGTTTCAAATAAAGGATCGTAGGGTTTCCACTCTAAGTTCAATCATTCCTAACTTTCGCTGGTTTAAATGACCTGTGTTTTATGAATTTAAATCAAGAGTCAGGTCTATATAACCTTGCGCTCTGATACCAACTGTGACGGCCCCAATTTTTCTGTGCAATTTGGTACACCCGGCCTAGACCCGTGCAGACCCCGAGTCATCATCGACAACCTGACGAGCCGAGTCAGCCTTTGGTTTAATTTATTTAACGATTTATGAAAGAGTTATTGCAAGTTTTACGCAGCAGAAAGTAAATAAACTAGACATAAGGGAAATAACTCAATCAAAGGGAAATGTTGGAATCTATAAGTGTGAAAAACTCCAGGTATTCATGTACAATTTGATAAGCCAAGATACATAATACCAATCTCATCAAAAGTACTAAGTTCTGTAATCCAAAACATATGTATGAAACGATATATAAGTAAGAAAAACATAAAAACCAACTATAAGTCTTACAAGTTCAATCACTAATCCTCACAAAAGTCGCCTAGGCGGGGCTCCTCGCCTTTACTACACTCTGCTCTATCTACACCCTATTGAGTTTTGGGGTTCTTGCGCAGTGGAGATTACAAAATAATTTTGACGAAAACCCCAACAGGATCCGAATCTAATTCCATTAAAAACGTTTAAACTATGAAAACTTAATCATACCTCAGTCGTAATGTACCTTTTTGAAGCTTAATCGATCTCTAAGGTGTTGCCAACGATGAACGCCCTCTATCAGCAGTCCACACACGAACAGCGGCCGAGATTTGAAGTGCTAACTTTGAGAGAATACCAAACCTTTTTATTTCTCTCCAAAACAATTCGGAGCATACCAAAAACCCTAAGTCATTTCTAAAACGAAAATAGAGTTTTGGCCTTTTTATCTTTTTCATTCGTGTATTCTAACTTAACGCGTCTATTTATACAACCCTTGTATATAAATGGTTAAGTAAATTACACATATACCCCTACTTAAAGAAGTATAAGTGTAATACACAACAAAGACATTTCTGTCATGAATTTTATCATATAAAATTCATTTTTCTGAACAATCTTAAAATCTCACAAAACAATTCTCAGTGTATGACCTAATAGGCTCATACAACATTGGCAGTGTACCAAAACACATTTTGGTATACAAGTCATAAACGGCCTCTAGAAAGACATTATGACTACCCAAGTTGTACAAAGATCAAATCGATACAACCTAATCAATAATGTATATAACATCCATTTGTCATACGTTATCCTTTTGATCAAATATAAGGCATGGAATTGTCATCCAATATGTTCGATCGTACTAGTCTTGATCTCCAAGTAGACTGAAAACATGCAAGTGACATTGATCAATATCAATTCACTTAGACTAGGCCTTTTAACAGTCTAAAACATCAAGGGATCCACTAGATATCTCTCTCTATATGAGAGGAACAAATTCTATCTTCATTACACAACTTCACCACATTATTCACATAGTAACCAATCACAACCTTTATAAACGTCCGGTTAAAGACAACGTTTGATTGCGTCAAATCACTGTATTCCTAATGTTGAAGTCTCTGGTAATCTCAAGTCAGAAGACTGAATAATATACATATCATGAGAAACAACTATGACTTAATCTATGTGATGTTCTCATAGCAGGTCGGTCCAGTACTTTGTTCCCTAACAAGTACTCATGATCTTGATTCATATTCCTATACGTATGATCATCAATCAAGACTCACACTAGTCTTAATTCATTATAGTTCCCAGTATAATAATCGACTAGGGACATTCATGATATTTCTGTAAATACCCATGGATCTTATTATAATGTAAAAATGCAAATCAATTATAATAAACAGCAAATAAAATCCCGGTTCAGGGTCAACCTAAAAGAGAAAAAAAAAAAGAGAGAAAATAAAGAAAAATGGAAAAGAAAATCTAGAAAAATAGGGAAAAATATGGAAAAATTGTATTTTGACCAAATAAATAGAAATTGGGGAATTTATATGGAAAATGAGAAATTCAAAATCGGAGGAGACTTTATACCGGGGTTTTTACTTGGAAAAACGTAAAATTGACATAATATGTCAAATTGAAGGTAATTCAATGATAAATAATTTTGGTATCAGAGCCTAGGTTTAGGAAAACCTAGGGCTCGAATTTAGGAAAACCTGATCATAAACCTATTGAATAAGCTTTAGATGTGGAAACTCAAAGGAAATTGCCTAAAGTCTTAGTTGGGAAGCAATGAGAGATGGGTAGTATTTTTATTTACTAAAATGAATTCATAAAGACTATTAATGGATTGCCTAGGGCACATTTCCCAACAGTAGACCCTCGATAAAGTAGTAGACTCGATCAGCCTCGATATCTGCGAATCCTCCAACATGGTAGTAGTGAAATAAACCTGCCCATATAGTCCATCACTGACTCATCGGTGCTTTGCCTCAGTGCCATGAACTCGTTCCTCTTCGTCTGAAGAATAGTCGGCGGGAAGTACTTTTGGTTAAATTAAGTCTTGAAGTCGATCTAATCTCTCGGAATGCCACATGTAGTAACGATAGTTTTCCACCAATCGTCTTCCTCCCTCCGTAGCATAGATGAAGAAATCGTCGCCCTCATATGGTCCTTAGTCGCGATGATGGTATGAATCTTCTCATGATTCTTCAGGAATAGCTCTGCCGCTGCTATATCTGTGCCACCAAAGAACTTGACTAGGTCGTGCCTTTGAACTCTCTCTACTGCCTCACTTCAACGGTGGCTCTGGAACTCTTCTCCAGGGTATTGACCGTAGTAGCTCTGCAACAGCTACTGGCGTAGTCGGTGTCTCCACCACTCATACTATCTCAGTGTGTAATGGAGGTGTCTCCGCCTTGGTCTGCGTACCTAGTGCAACAACTGCTCCTTTGGAATCGCCGCTAATGGAATCGGAGCCATAGATGTTGCAGTAATTGGAGTCTCTGCTCCCCGAGTAGTATTATGTGGCAATGGTGTAGTCGGAGTCGATAGTGTTGTGGTAGCTGGTACAAGTGTCCTCAACAGTCGTAACATCTCCTGTAACTGTTGATCTTGCATCGCAACTCTCTGAGTCAAGGCAAGCACGTCGTTCGCGCTAACATATTGTGTGTCGTACGTGTTGCTATCGTCGTCTAGAATGGTCTGATTCGTTATCGTTGTCTGAATAAAGAGAATGAACTTCTCATATCAGTCTATAGCTACTGTCTACCTTAATAATACACATAACAATCATAATAAGTATAAAAATTATCCGACTCAACCCCAACTCCCCCGTCTAAGTTTCAAATAAAGGATCATAGGGTTTCCACTCTAAGTTCAACCATTCCTAACTTTCGTTGGTTTAAATGGCCTGTGTTTTATGAATTTAAATCAAGAGTCAAGTCTATATAACCTTGCGCTCTGATACCAAGTATGACGGCCCCAATTTCCCCATACAATTGGGTACATCTGGCCTAGACCCATGCAGACCCCGAGTCATCACTCGCCAACCTGACGAGCCTAGTCAACCTTTGATTTAATTTATTTAACGATTTATGAAAGAGTTATTACAAGTTTTACGTAACAAAAAGTAAATAAACTAGACATAAGGTAAATAACTCAATCAAAGGGAAATGAAGGAATCTAAAAGTGTGAAAAACTCCAAGTATTCATGTACAATTCGATAAGCCAAGATACATAATACCAATCTCATCAAAAGTACCAAGTTCTGTAATCCAAAACATATATATGAAACGATATATAAGTAAGCAAAACATAAGAACCTACTATATGTCTTACAAGTTCAGTCACTAATCCTCACAAAAAGTTGCTTAGGCGAGGCTCCTTGCCTCTACGCACTCGCACTCTTGCTATGCAAAACAATTTTGACAAAAACCCCAACAGATCCGAATCTAATTCCATTAAAAACGTTTAAACTATGAAACTTAATCATACCTATCGCAATGAGTTTCTATCTCTAAGGGGTTCTTGCGCAACATGAAGATTACAAAATAATTTTGACAAAAAAAACCCCATTTTTAAAACGAAAATAGATCCGAATCTAATTCCATTAAAAACGTTTAAACTATGAAACTTAATCATACCTCAGTCGCAATGTACATTTCTGAAGGTTAATCTATCTCTAAGGCATAGAATTGTCATCCAACATGTTCAATCGTACTAGTCTCGATCTCTAGGTAGACTGAAAACATCCAAGTGACATTGATCAATATCAATTCACCTAGACTAGGTCATTTAACAGTCTAACACATCGAGGGATCCACTGGATATATCTCTCTTTATGAGAGAGACAAATTCTATCTTGATTACACAACTTCACCACATTATTCACACAGTAAACAATCACAACCTTTATAATCGTCCGGTTAAAGACAACGTTTGATTGTGTCAAATCACTATATTCTTAATATTGAAGTCTCTGGTAATCTCAAGTCAGAGGACTAAATAATATACATGTCATGAGAAACAACTATGACTTAATCCATGTGATGTTCTCATAGCGGATCGGTCCTGTACTTTGTTCCCTAACAAGTACTCATTATCTTGATTCATATTCAAATGCGTATGATCATCGTATGATCATCAATCAAGACTCACACTAGTCTTAATTCATTATAGTTCCCAGTATAATAATCGACTAGGAACATTTAGGATATTTCTGTAAATACCCATGGATCTTATTATAATGTAAACATGCAAATCAACTATAATAAACAACAAATGAAATCCTCTATTTTATAAACTAAAATGTATTCATAAAGACTATTAATAGATTGACCTAGGGCACATTTTCCAACATCTCCCATTTGCTCTAGGGCCAATCATTCATGCATCTAATGCCTAATGATCTAACATGACCATCATATTTCGCTTGTGGAAAAGCCTTTGTCAATGGATCTGCAATGTTGTCTTTAGTAGGTACTTTGCAAATCTTCATGTCACCCCTCTCAATGATTTCTTTGATGAGATGAAGACGCTTGAGCATATATTTAGATATATGGTGTGATCTAGGTTCCTTGGCCTGTGCTATTGCCCCGTTATTGTCACAATACAAACAAACAGGGCTAGCAATACTTGGAACCACCCCTAGATCAGAAATGAACTTTTGATCCAAATTGCCTCCTTTACTGCATTGGACGCTGCAATATACTAAGCTTCTGTTGTAGAATCTGCCACAATCTCTTGCTTTGAACTTTTCCATCTTACTGCACCCCTATTCAAAGTAAACATATATCCAGACTGCGATTTGAAATCATCTATATCAGTTTGAAAACTTGCATCTGTGTAACCATTTACAACTACATCATTTTCAAAACTCCCATAGACCAAGAACACTTCTTTAGTCCTTCTTAAGTATTTAAGAATGTTCTTTACTGCTATCCAGTGAATCTCACCTGGATCTGACTGATATCTGCTTGTAGTGCTCAAAGCATATGATACATCAGCCCGAGTGAATAGCATGGCGTATATGATAGATCCAATAGCAGATGCATATGGAATCTTATTCATACGGTCTTGCTCATCATTTGTCTTAGGACATTGAGTCTTGCTGAGACTTATGCCATGAGACATTGACAATAATCCTCTTTTAGAGTCTTGCAAGCTGAACCTATTCAGCACCTTGTCTATGTAAGCATTCTGACTTAGACCGATTAGCCTTTTAGATCTATCCCTATAGATCTTTATCCCTAGGATATAGGCTGCATCTCCGAAGTCTTCATTGAGAAACACTTCCCTAACCAAGACTTGACATTCTGTAATGTTGGGATGTCGTTTCCAATGAGCAATATATCATCAACATACAGTACCAGAAAAACAACTACACTCCCACTGACCTTCTTGTATACATAAGGCTCATTTTCGTTCTTAATAAAACCAAAATCCTTAATTGCTTCATCAAAATGAAGATTCCAACTCCGAGAAGCTTGCTTTAATCCATAAATGAATCTTTGAAGCTCGCATACCTTCCTAGAATTCTCAGGATGTACAAAACCTTCAGGTTGTGTCATATACATGTCCTCAAGCAGCTTTCCATTAAGAAATGTTATTTTTACATCTATTTGTCATATCTCATAGTTATAATATGTAGCAATGGTAATTAAAATTCTTATGGATTTAAGCATAGCTACTAGCGAAAAAGTTTCATTATAATCAACACCTTGAGTCTGCTTGAAACCTTTTGCTACAAGTCTTACTTTGAAAGTATGCACTTTGCCATCCATGTTAGTTTTCTTCTTGAAAACCCATTTACATCAAATGGTCTTACCACCTTCAGGTAAATTAACCAAGTTCCAAACTTGGTTATCATACATGGATTGCATCTCAGAGTTCATGGCACTTAGCCATTTATCTGAGACTGGTCCAGACATAGCCTCCTGATAAGTGGTGGACTCATTTTGATCCATAAGCAACACATCACAATTATCAGTAATGAGAAATCCGAATCTCTCTAGCTTATGTCTTACCCTACCAGATTTACGTGGGCCTTGTGTCACTTGAGGATGTTTAACTGGTTCAAAACTTTGTTGAACTTCTAGTAGCGGTTACCGTGTTTATCTGTGATTCTTGAACTTCTTCAAGATTTACTTTTCTTCCACTTATGTCTTTTGAAATAAACTATTTTTCCATAAAGGCACCATACCGAGCAATAAACACTTTGTTCTCTGCGAGATTATAAAAGTAATATCCTTTTGTTTCCTTAGGATACCCCACAAATAGACACTTGTCAGATTTAGGTGCTAATTTTTCTGAGACTTGTCATTTTACGTAAGCCTCACAACCCCAAATCTTAAGGAAAGAAAACTAGGTCTCTTCCCATACCATATTTCATATGATCTTTTATCAACCGCTTTAGAAGGAACACGATTTAAAGTAAAAGCAGCAGTTTGTAATGCATAACCCCAAAAGGATATAGGAAGATCTGCATGACTCATCATAGATCGAACCATATCTAATAAGGTTCGATTTCTCCTTTCTGAAACTCCATTCCATTGTGGAGCTGCTGGTCAAGTTAATTGTGAGACAATCCTATAATTTCTAAGATGATCATCAAATTCTTGGCTCAAATATTCACCACCTCGATCTGATCGAAGTGCTTTGATAGTTTTACCTAATTGATTCTGCACTTCATTTTGAAATGTTCGAAACAGCTCAATTGATTCAGCTTTATGTTTCATAAGATATACATAACCATATCTGCTAAAATCATCAGTAAATGTAATGAAATACTAATAAACTCCTCTAGCCATTGTGTTTATAGGACCGCATACTTCAGTATGTATTAGACCTAATAAATCACTTGCCCTTTCACTATGTCTAGTAAAGGGACTTTTAGTAATGTTGCCTAGTAAACAAGATACGCACGTTTCATATGATTCCAAATCAAATGAATATAGAAGTCCATCTTTATGGAGCTTCGTTATGTGTATCTCATTTATGTGGCCGAGACGACAATGCCAAAGATAGGTTTGATTCAAATCATTTGACTTGAATCTCTTTGTATTTATGTTAAAGACTGGAGTATAAGTGGACCTTTTCATGCTTAGAATATAAAGACCATCACACAAATCAACATTTGCATAAAAAATACCTTTACGAGAAATTGAACATCTATTATTCGCAATAATAAAATCAAAACCATCCATATCCAAACATGAAACATAAATGATGTTTCTCCTCAAGGCAGGCACATAATAACAATTATTTTAAAGCTAAAATAAGTTCACTAAGTAAGACTAAGTCATATGATTCAACAGCCAGGAAGCAACTCTTACTCCATTCCCTACGCGTAGGATGACTTCTCCTTTTTTCAGCTTCCTACTTATGGTGAGTTCCTGCACATTTATACAAATGTGAAATCCACATCCGGTATCCAATACCCAGGAATCATTAGTAGATAAATTAATTTCAATAACATTAATACAAGAGGTGGTAATCGCACTACCCCTTTTCTTCTTTAGATCTTCCAGATAGAGTTTGCAATTTCTGAACCAATGTCCAAGTGCATGGCAGAAATGACAATTTCCTTCTTTTTTCCTTTTGGTGCTTTGAAGTAGGAATAGGCTGGGGCTTGACTTGTTCCACAGGCTTTGCGACAGTGCAGCAGCAGCCTTGGCAACTTTACCCTTGCCTTTACATTTATTCTTCATTCCCTTTCCCTTTTGGACCATCAACACATTACTAGAGGGTTTCTTGATATTTTGTTAAGCAGTTTTGAGCATCAAAAGCAACTCTGAAATTGATTTCTCCATATTATTCATATTGTAGTTCTTCATAAATTGTGAGTAACTCTCCGGTAATGAATTTAGGATCAAATCCGTAGCTAACTCTTGGCTTATGGGAAATCCAAGTCTATCGAGTTGGTCAATATAGCCCTTCATCTTCAGAACATGAGGACTAACTGATGCACCCTCAGTCATCTTACAAGAATGCAGGTTCTTAACTATCTCGAACCTTTCTTGCCTAGCTTGTTGTTAGAACATTTTCTTCAGCGTTACAGCCATGTCGTAGGCTTCCATTAGTTCCATGTACTTCTGAAGTTCAGGAACCATAGTTGCCAACATAATGCATGCAACATCAGTAGAATCGTTGACATGCTTATTATGCGCATCCTTCACAGCTTTCGTAGCATTGGCTGGCAGGTCCTCAGGGATCGGAGCATCAAGAACATACAACTTGCGTTCATGCTTGAGAACGATTCTCACTTTCTGAACCAGTCAAGAAAGTTAGTCCCAGATAGCTTATCCTTCTCAATGATAGATAGCAATGACAAGGGATTATTGTTACTTGAAGAGGCCATTGATCTACAATAAAGATTATGCAGAGTTTATTTTAGTATAGAGGAATAGACTCCCACTAAATTAACAACCCTCCTAAAACATTTTGTTTATTTAGGGGACTAAAATCCATATTTCACCTAATTATATGACAGCTTATGGCATGAAACACAGAACTAGATTATTTAGGTAGGTAACAGTTACCAATTACATCTTATGTAATTTTAGATACTTTTATGAGATACAGGATATCTTATGTCTTAGCATGTTTTTATCTCATCATATGCCTAAAGCCCAAAACTATTTTATAGCTTTATTAAGTCGAACCAATTTAAACATTTAGGTAACTCTTACCCAACTTATCTCACCAAGATAACCCAATAAACCCAGCTATAGCTGAAACTATATTAGTGCGATCAAGGCCTTGATAAGTTTTTAAAATTGGATGGCGTGAGACTTAAATTTAATAGGGGGATTTTATTCAGTTTTAGTGATTTTATGTAAACAATGAAATATCATATATTTTATTGATTTGTTAAATCACTAAACAATTTGGAAATTTTTATACTGTTCACTAATAAAAGAATTTTCGTGCACTAGGATTAGTTAGACGAGCGGTCCCATGGCAGGTGGTCACGATGGGGGGTACAAGGGCGCGCCTACTTTTTTTTTTTTTTAAGACGAATCTCAATTTCAAAAATTGAAATTCGCTATAGAAAATCATATTTTTCGCTAATTTTACTATACTAAATTTACCCCTTAATTTATCCAAAATTAAGTCAATTAAAACATTTTAATTAACCCGGGCCCACATCTAACTAATCATCTTATCCAAATCCAATTAGGACTTTAGATATCTAAATCCTAGAATATCACCAATAACAAACTTCTCCATATTTATCTCCTATCCAATAGGGATAACAAAACTGATTTTGCTTATATCTCCTAATCTAATTTGTTATCTATCTTTATCAAATAGAAACTTCATAACAAAATAGATATAACAAGATAAATAAATAATTTTGAAAATTAATTATTTAATTTGGATTTAAGATATTTGAATCCTAGTATATCACCAATAACAAGATTCTTGATATTTATCTCCTATTCTAATTTGTTATCTATCTTTATCAAATAGAAACTTCATAACAAAATAGATATAACAAGATAAATAAATAATTTTGAAAATTAATTAATTATAAATAAATAATTTTGAAAATTAATTATTTGCTATTTCGATCTTCATCCAAATAATCACAAACACGTAATTGAATCATGAACTACTATCCCAATCGAACCTAATGGTGTCATGGATCATAGAACATGAAACTCAATTCATTAAAATTATTCAAATTAACCTAACATGGTTACTAGCATGTACGAAACTAATTTCAATTAAATCACGAATATATGTATCATATACACAAAACATGACAATAAATCTCACAAAAAACTTATGTATATCACATATACATCAACTATTAACATGCTTTCAATCATATATCATAAGAAAACATGTAATGAGTTTAATGGAATCAAACTCGAAGGCTCTGATACCACTGTTGAGTTTAAGGGTTCTTGCACAGCGGAGATTACAAAACAATTTTGACAAAAATCCCAACAGGATCAGAATCTAATTCCATTAAAAACGTTTAAACTATGAAAACTTAATCATACCTCAGTCGCAATGTACCTTTCTGAAGGTTAATCGATCTCTAAGGCGCTGCCAACGATGAACGCCCTCTATCAATAGTCCACACACAAACGGCGGCCAAGATTTGAAATGCTAGCTTCGAGAGAATACCAAACCTTTTTGTTTCTCTCCAAAATGATCCAAAACATACCAAAAACCCTAAGTCGTTTCTAAAACGAAAATAGAGTTTCGGCCTTTTACCTTTTCATTCGTGCATTCTATCTCAAAGCGTCTATTTATACAACCTTTTTATATAGACGGTTAAGTAAATTACACATATACTCCTACTTAAAGAAGTATAAGTGTAATACACTACAAGGACGTTTCTGTCATGAATTTAATCATATAAAATTTGTTTTTCTGAACAATCTTAAAATCTCGTAAAACCATTCTCGGTGTGCGACCCAATAGGTTCATACAACATTGGCAATGTACCAAAACACATTTTGGTATACAAGTCATAAGCGACCTCTAGCAAGACATTATGACTACCGAAGTTGTACAAAGATCAAATCGATACAACCTAATCAATAATGTATATAACATCCATTTGTCATACGATATCCTTTTGATCAAATACAAGGGATGGAATTGTCATCCAATATGTTTGATCGTACTAGTCTCGATCTCCAAGTAGACTGAAAACATCCAAGTGACATTAATCAATATCAATTCACTTAGACTAGGCCTTTTAATAGTCTAACACATCTAGGGATCCACTGGATATCTCTCCATATGAGAGGGACAAATTCTATCTCGATTACATAACTTCACCACTTTATTCACACAGTAACCAATCACAACCTTTATAATCGTCCGGTTAAAGACAACGTTTGATTGTGTCAAATCATTATATTGTTGGAAATTTGGGGTTCATGCGCAGCAAGATTTCAAACTATTTTGAGAAAAACCCCAACAGGATCTGAATCTGATTCCATTAAAACACGTTTAAACTATGAAAACTTAATCATACCTCAGTCGCAATGTAACTTTGTGAAGGTTAATCGATCTCTAAGGCACTGCCAACGACGAACGCCCTCTATCAGCAGTCCACACACGAACGGTGGCCGAGATTTGAAGTGCTAGTATCAGAGAATACCAAACCTTTTTGTTTCTCTCCAAAATGATCCAGAGCATACCAAAAACCTTAAGTCATTTCTTAAAATGAAAATAGAGTTTCGGCCCTTTTAATCTTTCTTGTACTTGTATTCTAACTCAAAGTGTTTATTTATATAACCCTTGTATATAGACGGTTAAGTAAATTACACATATACCCCTACTTAAAGAGGTATAAGTGTAATACACTACAAGAACGTTTCTGCCATGAATTTTATCATATAAATTCATTCTTCCAAATCATTTTAAAATCTTGCAAACCCATTCTTAGTGTGCGACCCAATAGGCTCATAAAACGTTGGCAGTATACCAAAACACATTTTGGTATACTAGTCATTAGCGGCCTCTAGCAAGACATTATGACTACCCAACTTGTACAAATATCAAATCGATACATCCTAATCAATAGTGTATATAACATCCTTTTGTCACACGATATCCTTTTGTTCAAACTTAAGGCATGGAATTGTCATCCAACATGTTCAATCGTAGTAGTCTCGATCTCTAGGTAGACTGAAAACATCTAAGTAACATTGATCAATATCAATTCACTTAGACTAGGCCTTTTAACACTCTAACACATCGAGGGATCCACTGGATATCTCTCTCTATATGAGAGGGACAAATTATATCTCGATTACACAACTTCATCACATTATTCATACATTAACCAATCACAACCTTTATAATCATCCGTTTAAAGACAACGTTTGATTGCATCAAATCACTGTATTCCTAATGTTAAAGTATCTGGTAATCTCAAGTCAGAGGACTAAATAATATACATATCATGAGAAACAACTATGACTTAATCCATGTGATGTTCTCATAGTGGGTCGGTCCAGTACTTTGTTCCCTAACAAGTACTCATGATCTTGATTCGTATTTCTATACGTATGATCATCGTATGATCATCAATCAAGACTCACACTAGTCTTAATTCATTATAGTTGCCAGTATAATAATCGACTAGGGAGATTTAGAATATTTTTGTAAATACCCATGGATCTTATTATAATGTAAACATGCAAATCAATTATAATAAACAGCAAATGAAATCCTCTATTTTATTAACTAAAATGTATTCATAAAGACTATTAATGGATTGACCTAGGGCACATTTCCTAACATCTCCCACTTGCTCTAGGCCCAATCATTCATGCATTTAATGCCTAATGATCTAACATGACCATCATGTTTCGCTTATGGAAGAGCCTTTGTCAATGGATCCGCAATGTTGTCTTCAGTAGGTACTTTGCAAATCTTCACGTCTAGACCCTAGTCACAACCATAAAGTTGAACCTCCGCAAGTGACAAGTCATCCTATGCGTGTAGGGAATGGAGCAAGAGTTGCTGCCCTGGCTATTAGATCATATGACTTAGTATTATCTAGTGGACTTATTTTAACTTTAAATAATTGTTATTATGTGCCTGCCTTGAGCAGAAATATCATTTATGTTTCATGTTTAGATATGGATGGTTTTGATTTTATTATTGCGAATAATAGATGTTCAATTTCTTGTAAAGGCATTTTTTATGCAAATGCTGATTTGTGTGATGGTCTTTATATTCTAAGCATGAAAAGATCCACTTATACTTCAGTCTTTAACATAAATATAAAGAGATTCAAGTCAAATGATTTGAATCAAACCTATCTTTGGCATTGTCATCTCGGCCACATAAATGAGAAACACATAATGAAGCTCCATAAAGATAAACTTCTAGATTCATTTGTTTTGGAATCATATGAAACGTGCGTATCTTGTTTACTAGGCAAGATGACTAAAAGTCCCTTTACTAGACATAGTGAAAGGGCAAGTGATTTATTAGGTCTAATACATACTGATGTATGCGGTCCTATAAACAAAATGGCTAGAGGAGGTTATCAATACTTCATTACATTTACTGATGATTTCAGCAAATATGGTTATGTATATCTTATGAAACATAAAGCTGAATCATTTGAAATGTTTCGAACGTTACAAAATGAAGTGCAGAATCAACTTGGTAAAACTATCATGTATTCCTAATGTTGAAGTCTCTGGTAATCTCAAGTCAGAAGACTGAATAATATACATATCATGAGAAACAACTATGACTTAATCCATGTGATGTTCTCATAGCAAGTCAGTCCAGTACTTTGTCCCTAACAAGTACTCATGATCTTGATTCGTATTCATATACGTATAATCATCAATCAAGACTTACACTAGTCTTAATTCATTATAGTTCCCAATATAATAATCAACTAGGGACATTTAGGATATTTCTGTAAATACCATGGATCTTATTATAATGTAAACATACAAATCAATTGCAATAAACAACAATTGAAATCCTCTATTTTATTAACTAAAATGTATTCATAAAGACTATTAATGGATTGACCTAGGGCACATTTCACAACACACCCACCGTCACAAACTAGCGGTGAGCAACTTGAGAAATCGAATGTAATGCCAAAAGAAGATAACAGTAATTCATGATATAACAAGTAAAGCAGTCTAAATATCATGCGGTAATAGAAAGACAGGAATTTAAATAAATCAGTGCATGATAAATAGACTAATAGATATCAATCGAATTTTAAGTGTATTCTAAGGAATCAAAAGAGGCCCATAAGTGGTCTAAATCATAACATAATGGCAAAGACCTCGCGAGGTTTTCCCGGGCATCGACACAAGCGAAGGCACAACTATAATGAGTGGGACACAAGCCCACCCACCCTGTACTCGATGTCACAGGGTCACTAGGGGTGGTCACACACTCCTGTACAAGAGTGCCTATGTTTTATCCCTCTAGTGCAGGTCCTAGTACTCTTGAGACGAAACAATTACGCCAAGAAACACACAACAAGAAATGGAATGGAATACCAATAATAGAGCATAATGAATCTGAATAAATGATAATGAATCACATGGCATTTTCTTACTGGCTTACAAATCATACACAAGCTTTAAGGCAAGTGTACTTACCTGACAACGCAACCCGTGAATAACGACACTCCCGCAAGTCCTAACCTGTATCCCCGAGTTTCCCACTACTTGAAAGGTTGGAAACTCTAATTAATGGGTCGATTCATTATCTAAATCCTAGGTTAAACCCTAGTGTATTCCCAAATGTTTTAAGGACTTAAACAACTCGACAATTTCATAGGAAGACGAAACTCTCTCGGGTTTGAAAACCACAATAATATCCACAATTGCGATATCACAACTTCGATAATCAAAATGCATATAAGCCTACACATGAATTATAAGCTCGGCTCAGTCGTATGTGGGTCACGCCATAGCCTTAAGGACCGGCGGTGTGACCACGACATCATAACCATTGATCGACACGCGATGTTTCAACACAAACTTAACACCAAAACATAACTCATCATGAACCTAAACCAAACATGTACCAGCGAGCATGCAACCTTATTGGTTTGTTAGACGTCGAGAATATACCATTTCGCGCATGGGAGAGCCGAAGGTACGTTCCACATTTAAGCAAACCACTTAATCATGACAATGAAACCTGATGAAACAAACACATAATACCATCGATTAAACAACTTGCCACCATCGATATGGACATTCCGGAGGGCTGTGGGACATAAGCCAAAGCTGGATGTGGTTCCTGACACTTCCTCGGTCATGGCGTCCGACCACGCGCCGCTAGTCATGGCGATTTATGGCTTGGAGGAAAATTTTGTGAACTACATGAAATCATGAACAAACGACTCTAATACCACTGGTTCAGACCCCACTGGAGGGCTGCGAGACACCAACAAGGGCAAGACATGGTCCTCGACAGCCTCTTTGGCATGGTAGTCCAACCGGCATCGCCGCCGCCGAGCTCTACAACTCCGGCTAGAACACTAAACAAACCAAAAGAGTTGGAAAATCGATAAAAACAACGAACACCACACACAAGCTACTAGTTTTGACTCTAGGGCGACGTCAACATGATCATGACGACCCCCAATAGTCCTCCAGGCCACGGCGGTCACCGCCAGCGGCGCCGCTAGGACAACAACCAACAGTCTCAACAAAAATAGGGTAAAACGACATAACACAATTATTTATACACATACAATGGGGGGATGGGGGTGCTCTGGGATAGGTGGAACTCCGGTGAGGCACCGTTGAGTCATCCCCGATGGAACCCCTAATCACAGCACCGCCCACACCACCGACCAGATGTGAAGAAGGAGAGGAGAAGGTTCACGTTTCAAGATCTGTTGCAGTCGAGAAAGGCCAACACTCCCACCACAGTCCACGTCCCTCACGCCATTGGGGGTGCTCAAAGACTCCGGTGACCCCATAGGGTTGTCTCCGACGACGGCAATCGCCTCCCTAGTTGGACAGTGGTGGCGGTAGTGAGCACAACGAGAGGGAAAGGGAGAGAGAGAGAGAGAGATGAAAATGGACCTCCAGTGAGGGTTTCGGCGAGAGGCGTGACTGGCCTGACGAGGGAGAGGAGCGGCAGTGGTGGGAGAGGATGTGAGGTTCGATTGGGTGTGTGGAGGAGATGAGTGAATAGTGGATTTAGGAAAGTGAATAGTGTGTTAGGTTTTTCTTTCACGTTTGTTTTTATATGTCTTAAATTTGACAAAATGACCTTTTTGCCCTCCAATTTACTACTTACACATCTTAAAATAGTTGCCCTTTTTGGTCTCTTACCTTATCATCCCAACTCAACACACATACAAATCTCAATGCCAATCTCATGGCTCCCTCATTAATCTGTGTCACTTTAACAATTTCTATCCCATAGTCCATATGTTGCGAGACTATCCAACTCCTACATTGATATTACATTTATTCGGTCCACGTTTCTTCAAAATTTGGTTCGCCGTGCTCGTTTTCTCGTCACATCCGATCAACAAATTAATTAAATTAATAAAAATTCATTTATTTGTATTCTTTATTGTGTTTTACTCCCTCGTTTAACAGGCAAAACCTCTCTCAACTAAACATCACCCGAACGACTCGAGACCCGTAAAATACTAAAATACTAATACACAATTAAAGAATCATAATATTACTTCAGTGTCGACTCTCGAAGTTCGAAATAATGTCCAGTATTCACGTAGCCGGGTCACAATCCTGACAAGTGTAATGCAAGTTAGTTAAAAATTTGGGGTGGTTACACATATAAACTTATTCAAATATGTAACCATTAAGAAATGCATTTTAACATCCATTTGAAACAAATGTCATTCTTTATGGCTGCGACATCCACAAGACTACGAACATAAGTCATTCGAGCCACTGGAGCAAAAGTCTCTTCATAGCCAATTCCATACTTTTAAGCAAATCCTTTGGCAACTAGTCGTGTCTTGTATCGATCAACTGTACCACTAGCAGTAGTCTTAATTATGTAGACCCACTTGCAGCCGACTGGAGTTTTACCTGGAGGAAGTGGAACTAAGTCCCAAGTGTTAGTTTTCTCCAAAGCTTATAATTCATCATCCATAGCTTGTTGCCATAAAGGATTAGTTCTAGCTTCCTATAAGTGTTAGGCTCGTAAAGTGATATAATGGTAGAATTCACATAGGGACACTTGAGACTAGGAAGACTAACAACATAAGGTGCAAGATGGTATGGTACCTTAGTTTCACAATGTGACGACTGGATATTCTCAGAACAATAGGCAGACTAGACTCAGTTGGAGCAATAAAGAATGACTAGCAGGATCTTCAGACTAGGCAATATCCTCATCGGGGACAGGCGTGTTTTCTGCAGCATTAATTGTACCTAAAATATACTGCGAGGAACTGCTAGAATCAACAATATCAGGAAACAGTTCAACTAATGAATTAGTGAAATATGACATAGAAGGAGTGATTTGAAATGATGATATCGATGAAAACATTTTATGCTCCAAAAATGTGACATGCGTCGATATTCAAAGGCGCTTTGAGATGGGATCCCAACATCGATATCCTTTGTGTTCAATTCCGTATCCCAAGAAACAACACAAACGAGCACGAGGTTCAAGTTTTGAACATTCATGAGGCTGGAGGAAAACAAAATAAGTAGAGCCAAAAACACGAAAAAGACTGTACTTAGGGGTGCGTCCATAAAGTCGTTGAAAGGAGATTGATTATCGATAGTAGGAGAATGAATCCGATTAATGGTAAAGACAACGGTTAGAGCAGCTTCTCTCCAAAAACGCCCAGGACATAAAGCAGAGACAAGAAGAGATCTTGTAGTGTCAAGAATATGTTCAAGCTTTCGCTTAGCTCTTTTATTTTGTGCAGATGTACTTGGACAGGATCGATGAATAATGGTACCATTCATGGATAGGAAAGAAAGAAGTGATGAATCTTTATATTCCATGGCATTATCGGTTTGAAGAACTTTGATGACTTTTGAAAATTGAGTTTTGATCATTTGAGCAAATTTAATGTATACGTCTTTTAATTCCGATTTTCTATGTATGAGATATATCCATGTAAATCGAGAAAATTCATCAACAAAGATAAAAAAATATTTTGAACCACCCATTGTTTCAGTTGGAGAGGGTCCCCAAATGTCAAAATAAACAAGATCAAATATAGAAGATGACTCAGAATCACTAAGAGAAAAAGGAAGAGCATGATCTTTGGCTAAGTGACAAGACATACAATCAACATGCTCTTGTAAAACAGAGCCTAACACACCACTGGAAATCAATTTATTCAAACGCTAAAAAGAAACATGGCCTAGATGCGAGTGCCAAGTACTAGATGTGACAGTTGCAGCAAAAAAAGACGGATTCAAGGACGACTAAAGAAAGGTGAGTTCAAATAATCTTCTTTCTTTACACCCCATCCCAAGGATCTAACCTGTCTTTTGATCTTGTACATAACAACCATGAGAGGAAAAGTGAACATCAAGAACAATATCACATAGTTGGCCAACAGAAATAAGATTAAGTGACAACTTAGGAACAAGAAATGCATTTTGCAGTGTTAAACTAGGAGTTGATGTTGTTCCTAAATGACTAACAGGTAAAGTCGAGTTATCAGCTGTGTATATAATAGGTGCATGGGCCACATACCGTTTATGTGAAAATAAAGAGGATTGTGAGGTCATATGATTGCAACATGCATAATCAAGATATCACTTGGAAGAAGAACCTGGTGTGACAAACAATGCATGAGAATTAGGATTACCAGACTGAAGAGATACCAATACTTGTTGAAGGGCATGAACAAGGTCTGATGAAGGAGTGGTTTCATTAGATTGTGTGCTAGAACAATTTGTGACAGCAACCGAGGATTGACCGGGAAATGAATCGAAATTTAACTTGGACTTTAGTTTGCAACAATCAACCCTCAAGTGACCACATTTCTGATGAAAGCTGCAAGTTTTCTCTCCTAATTGGAACCTCTTAGAATTCTTCTCTAGGCATTGCGACTTCCAGTGTCCTGGTTGATGACAATAATGACACGTGTTCATGCTCAAAGAAGAAGATTGACCAGAGATAGTGGCAAGAACTGTGTCAGTTGAGAGCATTGGCTGTAAGGTTGTCAATCTTGTTTCTTCGGATAAAAGCTCAACAATAACAGTTTCTAAGTTTGGAAATGGTTCTCGATGAAGCAAGGAGCCCCGAACTAGTTCAAATTCAGATCTAAGGGCCATTAGAAGTTGCATCACATGCATTTGTTCCCTATATTGCATAAAAATAAGAAATCTCCATTGCAGAGAAATTTGGGTTCAGAAAATGATAACTGACCACAAATAACTTGCATTTGAGCTAGAAAGTCGTAAACAGTTTGACCCACTTCTTGCTTCAAATTGTGTAGTTTGCCCAATAATTGAAATTGTTGAGCAATGTCAGGTGTAGAGTACCTTTTTCCTAATAAGTCCCAAACTTCTTTGGTTGTTTGAAGACAATCGAAATGCACTTTAATGGAAGGAGTGCACATGTTCCATATCCAAGTCAAAATTTGATGATTCTTGTTGTCCCAGTTTTCAAGACGTTCACCAAACTTGTTGTTGGCTTCATTTTCTTCTCTAATAGGAATTGTAATGTCACCGGTCACATATCTCCAAAATTTCCGACCTCAAAGAAAACTCGACATTTCTAGCTCCCACAAGACATAATTAGTGCCATCAAAATAAGTTATGATTGGCTTAACAACATCAACTTTCTCCATTATATGAACACGAACACAAGCAATGAAAGTGTGACAGAGATGCTGACATAACAAAGCGAAAGTAGACGGATGGCACAATAATGCGGATGGGCAGGATGCGAGGATCAACCAACGCACAAACAGAGAGACGGGCGTAAACGGGCAACATAGATAAATGGGAAGATGGGAGCGTCAGGTCATGGAAACCCTAGGCTTTGATACCATGTGAACTTATGTAAAATAAATTTATTGAATTAATTTGGAATGTACAGTGCCCTGTTTATAGAATGGTACATAACTAACTAACACAATTAGTGTAAACGTTACACAATTATTGTAGATGTTACATTTATTGTAGACGTTACACAATTATTGTACACGTTACACATTTATTGTGGACGTTACACAATCAGTGTACACGTTACACAATCAGTGTAAACATTACAGAACGTTAGTTTCCTAACAAATCTCGATTTCATTCACTTCTGATTCACGATTCTAACAAGCTTGAGCACAACAACACACAAAAATAACATATACTATACGATCTCCGGTCTAAAACACGTGGGTCCCACCTCAGATACCTAAACACATTTAACAGTTGGAAATTACTTAATTAGTCACCTTATTAAGTTTTAGAAATTCTCGGATTTCCCTACCAAAAAAAAAATTCTCGGATTTCACAAATAATCTTGTGATGCATGTGAGAAATAGGTGGCAGGCCGAGGTTGTGTTGGTAGTTTTTACAACCAAAAACTCTGCTCCAAGATACGTGTTTAAGCAACTCTAAGATCTTGAAGGCTAAAATGAAAAGAGAGGTGGTTGAGAGGATTTGATCTTCATTGAAACAAACAGATGGAGCTCTATTGACGAAGAAAGGAAGAGGGAAACCGAAGGAAAGCTGTTGAACTTGACTAATTGAGAGTTGGGGACTTAGTTAGGGTCATGTACAACTGCAAATCCGATCATTTTTTGGTGCGGTAAATCTTTCCCCTTATACTCTTAATTTTGCTTCAAATAGTGGAAATCGATGAAGGTTGATGCGTGTAGCTGTGATTTCTGGGATGTTGGTAGTTTAATTGGGTTCATTATGACCAATAGTTGGTGAGAAAAACATGTGTGGTAGCTGTCAAAAAGTTGCCAAGAATTTATAGGAATAATTTTAATTTTGTATAGTCGCCGGGCATACAGGTTTAAGTGACTTATAATTTCCAGTGTCCACATGTGTATGATACAGAGAATCCAATGAAAAACTAAGTTTCTAACTAGCAATCTGTATGAAGGGGGTAACTGCAGTACCTAGAGTTCTTCATACACAAGAAGAACCTCTCATATGCCAACGTCATCTTGGTAGCAGTAAACATTGACATTGCATACGACTTGCAAGCCATTCCCTTCTCGTGTAGTCTTTTATGCCCATCTCTGATAACCATCTCACATGCCTCAACAAAAGACCCTACATTAGGGGAAAAAGTGTACCCAATCTCTTCACTCACTACTACAGTCCCAGTTATGCTAGGGAAATTGGGGGTTAGCACTGGTTTACCACACTGCATTGCCTCAATCAATGTCAAATCCAAACCTTGAGGCCGTAACGTTGGATTGACGAATATATCGAGTGCATTGTAGAACTTGACAAGCTGTGAAGGATCTAATGCCCCGAGGACTTTGACATTTGAGCCCAACTCGGCGTACCGCTTCTCCCAAGGACCAGAACCTGCTACAAGAAGATGCACACCAGGGTGCCTTTTGGTTATAGATGAAAATGCCTTGTGAAGAAGAGGGTGCCCTTTGTCCCTAACCAACCTACCTGCAATTTACATAGGTGGATTGTGATTATAATGCCATCTATCGGTGTAATAAGTTGGCGAAAAAAAAATCATACCAGCGACGCCCATCACTATTGTTGCGTTAGGAGGAACTCCGTGTTGTTGCCTAAATTGCAACCCTAGACTTGGATTGTGATCAAATTTGGTGTGATCCACGCCATTGAGTATCACATGGACATTCCTACTAGGCAACTGGTAGATGTTAACAAGGACTTCGCTAGCGCTGTTGCTAATGCAAATGTGTTGAGTGTAGCTAGCGAAAAACCTAATCTCGTCCACTAATCGGGGAAGTGCTTCGCGAAGATCTGTATCAGATCCAGCAGTAATTGCACTATTAGGGTCAGAGAGAAGCTCTTGAAACAGCTTGGAATGTATGATTTCATACCATACGCCATGCCAAGTGACAGCTACATTAGGTACTGCCTTTGTGCGCCAGTGCGGAAGCGATACACTCTCAGTGTGCACATAATCAAAAGGACTAATGAAACTCTCCTTGTTGAAGATCTCAAAAGCTAGGGAACAATTGAGTGAGCCATGATTGTTGGGTGTAAAGTGGACGTGAAGATTCCCTTCCTGAATATCATGGTGGGGATGTCTATCAGATGGCACTGTGAACACATGCACTTCATGCCCCTTAGCTGCAAGGGCATTGAATAAAGTCGAAGCATGGTGTTCCATGCCGCCCGGAGTGGCATCTACCGGCCATGTCTTGGAGAAGACAGCCAATTTCAGCTTCTCAAAAGTTGGGCCGAAGCAAAGCTTGTTCCATGCAAAATGGGCTTCTCTAAGGTCGCCATGGAATCGATGATCTTCAATAAGAAAGAAGGGTTCCCGCAAATGGCTAATGGGCGGCACCACGAAGAGAACCAAAGGGGTGATTAAGAGTAGTGCCAAAGGGAGCAAGATTTTTGATGATGGTGGTGAATGCTTGGTGGCTAGACGAATGCGCTTCAAGCCCATGCTTAAGTTAATGAACAAGGAAGACTCAATGCTTCCTTTTTCAATGTTTTTCTGTTTTTGATAAAAACTCCTTTTTCAATGTTAGAGTTGAATTAGTTAATTACTATCCTATTGAATTAGTTAAGTCTTGGACTTCATATATTTTTAATCAAACACTTTAAATATAAAACTCAGATGGGTTGGCCTAGTGGTAAGGCGGGATTGTGTGGGTTAGGGTTAGGTGCATGATCTGGAGTTCGAGTCCCCACGACAGCCTAACGTCGGGCCACTATTGGTCTCTTTCCACAATCCAAGGGTCCATAAGACTAATTGTATGGATACCCATGATTAATTAAAAAAATACCACTTAAAATGTAAACTATAATATAGGCTACTTGATTAGTCGTATCAAATTTGATGTCAACTGATGGTATTGTTGTTTTTATCGATATTAGTGCTTTATTCATTGATGCCTGATTCTGCATTCAAGAAAGCATTAATTTATGAATTCAATGAAGAGCTGCACATGGGCTACTACCTTGTTTTCAAACTTTGCTTTTGAAGTCTTTAAGCAATGTTGCTTCTCTGTCTCTCTCTCATTCCGTTTTTGTATTAACTAGTTTGAGCTCCAGTCTCTTGGAATATGAAGTAATTGATCTCTTCAATGGGAAGAATTTCTAGGTTGATCAAACTTGTATTCTTCTATAGGTGTAGGAATCCTAATTAATTGGCACTCCCTCTACAAAAAGTTTCTCATTGGGAGTTTTTTAATTTTTTTTAGAGTTATAAGTTATTATTTCAAAGTTATTTATTGTTTAAGGATGACTTTGAAATAAAAAATTTTCAAAAACTCTCTAAGAGTTTGGACTCTAAGTGTCCAAATAGCACTATTCCTCCCTCTAATCCATATTATCTCATTACATTTTGACTTGTCCACAAGAATTAAGGTAATGATTAATTACTGTTAAGATTTTATAAAAAGACTATATTACCCTCCTATAAATGACTTCATTTTTTATATGTATTGTATAACAAAAAGTGATTAGTGGTGTCATTAACTAAATAGAATGGGGATGGAATTGGAAATAAAGCATTTAATGCTTTCTTGATTCCCTAATGTGATGCATTGTAGAGCAAAAAAAAGAGCCCTAAATTTGATAGAAAATATGGAATGGAGGGAGTATATAAAGAAGTGGCACTAAGACTTCAATGGTTTTGGAACAGATAAAGTAGGTAAGACAACTTGTACATCAATTTACATGGGTTTTACAAAAAAAAACGTCAGATGGAATTTTTGTTCCTTTCCTACCCACAACAAGTGTGCGCAACTCCAAAAATATAGGAATCAAGTCGGGACTCCTATTACCGTTGACTTGGACACACTTTGAACTTACTTCGAATTGAAGTCTATTTTTGAAACCATATTTTGTATAGATTTTTTGCAATGAATGATACATCATTAATGTATGACAATCTATGCGGGCGAAAGTGGATTAAATATTATAATTTCTTCACGAATGATGTAGCGCCGAATCTTGTAATATTGTGTTTCCTCCAATAACTAATAATCAGTCAAGGACAACTGAACATTTCACAAAATTTCAGTCAAGCCGGCCTGAACATCATGGGTTTGTTCAAAAAAGGGGAAAAAAATTTAGTGTTCGGTTAAGGAGGCCCGAACATCCACTAAAAGTTCGGGAATCAATAACTAAACCTCACCAGGACATTCGGGTGACATCAACTGACCCTTTATGGAGGAAATTCGTCATATGAAAGGTTCGATTACATAGGCCCGAACCTTCAATGTTTGTTCGGGCCTACATGACCGAACCTCACCAAGACATTCAGGAGCCGTCAACCGACCCTTTATAGAGAGAATTCGTCATATGAAAGGTTCAGTTATGCAGGCCCGAACCTTCAACGTTTGTTCGGGCCTGCATGACTGAACCTTGGGCCTGCATGACTGATCCTTGAGCCTGCTTAACCGAACCTAGATATATACAAGTATTGGGCATTCGGGTCTTTATAACGGAACACACGCATATATTAGACATTAACACAAATCCATTCTAACAATGAATAAATGTCGCCTCAAGTTCAGACTGCATTTAATCTATAAATAACAACGTAGCCTTCTACCATTTGAACCAACAAAATATATATCAAGAGAACTATAAACAAAAGAAATTAAATGCATAAAGGCAACATAAATCCAACATTTCAATCTATAATCACACACAAGTAGTAACTCAATTGTTTTGCTTCTCTTCTTTTTATGTTGCAACGTGCCCTATTCCCTACGCTTTGATGGACCAGATTCATTTACATTGGTGTAAGATTGGGACTTTATGGCATGACTGTCATGCTCAAACGTCCTTGCAGGTTTATTTCTACCTGATGTAGTGGTGACGGATAAGGCACCCTTTCCTTTCCCCGTTAGATGCATAAGCATATCGTTTGTCATCTTAAATGCAGATGTCATGTCAGCTTCACCTAGCGGCAACGATCCCCACTTCAACATTATGTCCAACGTTCGTCTTAGGCGCTATACACAACAAGGAAAGTATATCATCAAGTTAGATAAACCTATCCTAACATAATACCAAACTCTAAAGTTATAGGAGAATGATCTATAAATACATCATCAAGGTAAATAATAAATAACTTATATCGAGCAAGTCGTCTCCATCAAGGTTACCGCCAATGCAGTACTCAGGATTTTCAATGGTTGGGTGTGATATCTTAAGGAACCAAGGAATATATTTTGGTGTTGTTTCACCTGCATATGTTGCTTTATTTCCTCTTGATCTAGCTAACACATGATCCTACCAACTCTCCCACATCTTCGTCTGGAAATTGTACTTGGCAATATACCTCGTCGCTGACTGGCCTCTTCTCACTTAAGTAGGCTTGTAGGGAGGTAAAGGGATGCGTTGTACGTAGCCCATTTGTAGTAAAAACCTATCATGTTGATACGGCTCAACAATACTCAAAAACTTGATGGTCCCCGTGTAGAACGCAATCTCAGCATTATCATCGTCCACCCTAATATCTGAATAGGGGTCCCATGTGGCCTATGCCAAATAGAGCATAAATAACGCACTGAACTCGCGTATAATAGCAACTTAATATATTCGTAAACAACACAAATAGTACCATTGAATTACATGATGTCGGCTCCACCTAATACCATTCTATTTGTTTTAAATGGTATTTGCGATAAAGGAAGCATAAAATAACTCATGTTGGAGCACAATAATTCAATGGTGGAGCTAATCAATTTCAGAATTTTTAGAACTCAGGGTTTTAGCAGAATGCAATGAGAAATGGTAGCCCAGGATCACAGTGTACATTTTATAGGATCCCAGCAGAATTTTGCAGGTTCTAGTTCAGGGAGTCGGTTTGCATCCAATGAATCTATTTTGGACAATGCTTTGTATACAGATAGTGGTGCTACCTCCCATGTGACTCCTGATCCATCACAATTATCCAATTGCTCTCCTTACACAGGTACTTCCTTTCTTATTGTGGGAAATGGACATTCATTGCCTATTATGTGTACCTAGCATCAAAAAGAATTTGTTGAGTATATCCCAGATGACGAAAGACAATAATGTAGTTATTGAATTTATCGATAAGAAATGTTTGGTGAAGGATTCAATAACTAAGGAGATTCTACTACAAGGGGTACTCAAAGATGGCTTATATCAGTTCAGTACTTTTTCTTCCCAGTGCCCAGCACAAGCTTATATGACTTCATGTTGATCACCATATTTCTTGTGGCACTTCAGAATTGGTCACCCAGTTGTTCACACTCTTCAGCAGATACTAAGAGCTAATCTGAAGATTCCATGTTCAAGTGTTGAGTTTTGTTCAGTTTGTCCATTAGGCAAACATCATGCTATTCCTTTCTCAGTGTCTAACAAGAATAGCTTACACGTACTTGATATGATACATACTGATGTGTGGGGAACTTCCCCAGTGACATCTTTTGATGGATTTCATTACTATATTTCTTTCATAGATGATTGT
Organism: Stephania japonica; assembly: GCA_039657345.1. NCBI lineage: Eukaryota > Viridiplantae > Streptophyta > Magnoliopsida > Ranunculales > Menispermaceae > Stephania > Stephania japonica. The sequence goes on from CM077566.1 coordinate 17,124,686, forward strand.
ACAAGATTCACATGGATTTATCCATTGAAAAATAAATATGATGCTTTGCGTGTGTTTCAAGTGTTCAAATTAAGAGTAGAAAATTTATTTTCTTCCAAAATCAATGAATGGGAGTTTCCTTATAAATCTATGTTCATTGAGAAGCGGTCTTTTTCTTCTACTGCAATTGCTGCTGGTCCTGTTATTTCCTTATTACCTGGTGTTCTTCCATGCAATTATCCTTTTGGTGTAAGTGTTCCTGCTACTCAGATGTTAGTATTTCTCAACTATCTGTCTCTTCTCAACTTCCTCCTAATGAGCATACAAATATTTCTAGTTCTTCAGAGACCACTGTTCCTATATCTTCTAATGTGCATCCAATGATAACAAGAGCAAAGAATGGAATTATTAAAAAAAGGCATTTGTTGCTACTTAAGAAATAGTAATTGATGGCATTCCTAAGACACCTAAGCAAGCATTGTTAATACCTCACTAGAAGAATGCTATGGAACAGGAGTATCAAGCGTTGATGAAGAATGGTACTTGGCAATTAGTGGCTTCCTCTCCTAATCAAAATATAGTTGGCAACAAGTGGATTTTTACTATCAAGAGAAATTCCGATGGTAGCGTCAACAGATATAAGGCTCGCCTTGTTGCTAAAGGATTCAAGCAAGTGTCTGGGATTGATTTTTAATAAACTTATAGCCCTGTAATGAAAGTTTCCACAATTCGAGTGATATTCTCTATTGTTGTTACATTTGGATGGAAGATTAGACAAATTGATATTAATAATGCTTTCCTTAATGGAAGTCTTAAGGAAGAGGTGTATACTAATCAACCGTAGAGGGGTTTATTGATCCTAATAGTCCTGGTATGGTATGCAAATTATACAAGGCTTTATATGGACTGAGGCAAGCCCCTAGGGCTTGGTTTGACAAACTAAAACAATAATTGTTACAATGGGAATTTCATAATTCAATGTCTAATAATTCCTTGTTCATTTTGAAGTGTCAAGGTACTATGCTTTATGCTTTGGTTTATGTAGATGATATTATCATCACTAGAGCAAATTCAGAGTTAATCTAACAGTTCATTAATACTTTGAATCATACATTTGCTTTGAAAGATATTGGAGATATAAATATGTTTCTTAGATTTGAGGTTCACAGAGATCACAATGGGTTGTACTTGACTCAGTCTAGTTATATTAATTCCTTAATTCAGAAAGTTGGGATGAGTTCTTCTAAATCAGTTGATACTCCAGTAGTAATGGGAAAACTGTTATCTAAAGATTCTGATCCTTCTTTTCTGATCCAACTTTGTACGAAGCATCCTTGGAAGTTTGCGATGTAATACCCGACCTGATATAGCATTCATCATCAATCGATTAAGTCAGTTTCAACAACAACCCACTATTTCTCATTGGCAAGCTCTTAAGAGAGTATTGAGATATCTCAAAGGCTTAATACATTATGGTTTGTGTTTTAAACCAGGTTCTAGTCTTCTTCTTAATGCTTACTTTGATGCAGACTGGGCGTCTTCCGTAGAAGATAAGAAATCCATTACAGGGTATGCTATGTATTTTGGTTGCAATCTTGTTTCTTGGCAATCAAAGAAGCAAGGTGTAGTGGCTCGTTCCAGCACCGAATCTGAATATAGGGCATTGGCTCAAGTTGTAGCTGAACTGAACTGGGTGAAATCCTTATTATTTGAGTTACAATTTCCTCAAAACAAAGGTCGATGGTATGGTGTGATAACATTAGTGCTATTGCTTTAGCTCGTAATCCAGTATTCCATGCTAGACCAAAACATATAGAAATTGATGTTCACTTCATCCAAGATCAAGTTTTGAAAGGGGTGTTACCTGCTCAACATGTACCTTCTCATGATCAGGTGGCAGATTGTTTTACAAAGGCATTATCGACTTCTGGATTCTACTATTTCCGTGACAAACTAGGTATCATTCCACTTCCCCTAAGTTTGAGGGGGGATGTAAGATTTAACCATTGAGGATGTAAAAGGACAGAGTCCTCTGTATGCTAGAATGAGTGATGCAGTGTTCTGTTAGTTGTATAAATGTGATACATAAACATGTGAGGAGTCACGTGAGTTGGTTAGTTTGTTAGAGAGAGTGTTATCAGAATAAATCTCATCCACACACATGTATTCATCTAATCTTGTAATTCGCTCTATAAATAGAGATGCTCATCTTCTCTGATGAGAAGAAGCTTTGATTCTTGATTTGCTTCTCTATGGTTTTAAGATGGGTGGATAGCTGGAGAATGGCGATGAGGATGATTAGATAATGAGGATGATTAGATAATCATAGTGGAGACGTGCTAGTGAGAGGTAGGAGAGGGAGATCGCTTAATGGAAGAGACCGACGAGTGGTTTGAGAGATGCAGTTGCTGGTGGTGGTGGGGTGAGAGGGCAAATAGCCATTGGAGCCACCACAAGCGTCAAGAGGAGCAACGACTGTCGGAGGTGGCAGCGGAGGGAGCCGAGGCTACAACGACGGTGCCAGTTTGTAGATCTGCTTGCGTTAGGGTGGTGGACGAGTTGGTCTTGCAGGCTAGAGATCGATGCTGATGATCTTTGTGTGATCAAGATTAATGAAATCTTCAATGGATGCTATGTGGGATCTAGAGAATGTATTTTTTTGTATATTTTTTCTTATTTGTTTAGTTTTTTAATTCTTATATGAACTATTATTAATAGGTTGGACTTGAAAAATGTAATTCTTCGTTTTTATTTTTTAATCAAGCATTCATGAATGCTAGATATTTTTTTTTCAGAATTCATGAATGCTTGATTAAATTGTAATCTTTTAAATATTATTTTTATATATTTATAAAAGAACAATTAATTTAATGTTGATTAATTTTTAACAATGGAGTTTTTGTATTATAATATGTTTTTTTTAGAAAAAAAAACGTATTATAATGCTTCCAACCTACGTAGAAAACGCTTAACTAATAGGTCGCCTTTGGCGCCCCTACCTAACAGTAAGGGAGTCAAAACAAGCAAACTCAATCTCATTATGTCTAGTCAGGGCCTCTCACTACAAGCCGTGAGGGTGTAGTTCCGGAATGAGCCTATATAAGAAAAGGGGGGGCCTCTCACTACAAGCCAGAATGTGACTGAAAGCTACATTAGAACGGGGGAGTCCTACATGAAACTGAAAGCTACACTAGACCTGACTACACCACATGAGACCCAAGTGTGCGCTAGCTAGCCCTATTGTTTTGAAGCTCTGTACCTTCTTTTTTTTGGTATTGATGCAGCCGAAGACCCTTTATGTAAAGGACTTTTTTGAAGCCGGGGAGACGTTGTTCTTGGGACACTGGATTGGGGATGGGCACATTCGCATAGACAAGGAGAAGGTTCATGCTATCACCGAGTGGAAGGCACTCTAGAATAGGCAATTTATATATGGCACTGATCGCCGCTCCACTTACGGATCTCTTCGAGGGGGGAAGGGGGACTTACGGATCTCTCCCAGACTAAGTGTGGGTTTGTATTATAATACGTTTTTAGTATTTCATATTTAATATTTTCAATATTCCAATACAATTATATTCTCTTCAAAAAAAATACATCTATGAATCTATGATGTATTCCAATACATTTTAGGTATTTGACAAAAAATATATATTTTTTTGGTAATTGATGTCATTTAGCTGCAATTACAAGAACACAATGAAGTAATACCTAATGAAGTATTCATGTTTCAATCTTAATTCCAATTCATGTGCCTATGGATCTTGCTCAACCTAATTTGGGGTTGCATCACAACAACACAAAAAAAAGTAGCTTAAATCAATTAAACATGTCAAATAATATCTAATTTCTCACTCCAAATTAAAACTAAATTTTTTTTGTTGAAATTAAAGTCCATCTACACTATTCTTTATCAGTCCAGGCAATGGAGGAATGCTCTGTGGATGTTGAAACACATTGTTTGGATCAATCTTATAGTCTTAGCTCTTACCAACCGATCGTAGTTAAGAAATATTTCTCACCCCATTTTTTACTAATCTCAATAGCGTTACTCGCGGAGCTTTCGTTACGCCAATCAATCTCTCCAAGATCAAAATCAACATGATTCACATACTTGAGAAACCCTGGGCACATCATCTATAAACTGACCAACGTACTCGTAAAGCTCATTTAGCCAACTCAAAAACTTGTCACTCTCCAAGACTTCATCCATATTCCATGCAACAATGTATTCAACCATCATCAACGTACCTTTCCTATGTGGGAGGGGACTTGCTTCGCTGCTTATCTTGCCCATCATTCCATTAAATCCATTGAACACCACAAAGCCACGTGGCTCTTTCAATAGCCTCTCTAACACACCCGTAATTGCTTTTAAAGGGAGGGGTGATTTTGGAAGATTAATTTTGGCTTTGAAACTTCGGTTGTCGTATTTTATATAAGAACCTGTCCTTCATTTGGATCACCAAGTCCAACCCGGCTAAGCGAGTAAACAACTCGATCCAACTCACCTCGTGATACTCATCAGTGGTAATCCCAAGCTCCGGAAACACTTGTTCAATTCGCATTGTAGCCTCTGACTTGAGCCCTAAGTAAAGCCCATAAAACACTAATAAGACTCCACCCTTTTCAAGATCAGATTTGAAAATAACTGCCAATGAGAAATGGTCCTCAAGTGTGGGCCCTACTGATTGCCATTTGTATAAAATATTTGAAGTTGTGGACACTATTTAAGACAAGCATGAGAAAAGGGCTACAATATTGTGGCGATCATCACGAGATGCTAAAGTTGGCGTTATTATTTCTAATGTGAAAAGGATCAACAAAAGAGTAGTTATGGTGATTTTGTTTTTCATGGTGAGTGAAGGTAAGTACGTACTAGAACAAAATATATAAACCTCCTTGTGGACTCGGTCATACTATTAGCCGTGGAATAATTAATAATTTATTTTTTCTATGTTTTTTGATGAAAGAATCGTAAATAATTTATTAATATTTCTTGCGACGGCGCGGATACGAACAAATCTATATAAAATAAAGAAAGGACTTTAATTTTCGCGTCAAAATAAAAAATAAAAAGAGGACTTTCCTGGCGCCATGATCAATATGTTTTATTTTTTAAATAACAGCTTAATTTTACCGATAAAATTTGCATCCACGTGCATCATTTTGCAACAAAACAAATTCACCTTTTATAATAATATTTGTGCTTCTATTAGGCATGTAGGTGGAGGCAGAAAATCTTCATTCTCCACATAAATTCACTTTTATGGGGTGAGGATTCTCCATCAACTAGTCCTCACGAAGTGGGGATGAGGAAAATTTTATCCCCACCATTTGAGGTGAGGGTGGAAGCGATATTACCCTTCCCCATCTTATGGGGTTTCCCTGCCCTGCCCTGTGGGGATTTTCTATGGGAATTTAAAATATTTTATATGGGAATTGCATCAAAATTATTAGATCTTATATTTCCCTTTTTGTATAATACGTTACATAAAATTAAAAATCGACTTACAGTTGCAAGGAAAAAAAACATTTAGTGATTTTATTTTGAATCTATAATGTATTTGATCTCTTTTTTTAGATATTATGTAAAAAAGTGATGAGGTAAGAAATTCCCATGGGGTGGAGATCCTTGCTCTGTGGAAAATGGGAGCCAAAATTTCCTCGGTAGAGAATTTTAAATGGAAATCCCCACCCCACTATAAATAGGGATGAAGATTGCATTCCCCACCCTACTCAAATTCCTAGCTTATTTTTCTCTTTTTTTTTGAAGAATTATGTTTCTGTTCTTATAAAAATATTGTGTTTCTATTACAATTTTTTTTATAGGTAAATGCATCTTTTTATTAAAAAAAAAAAAAACTAATAATTTGTTTGTGCTAAGTAAAATGTAAATTAATTGGTCCCTTTTTCAAAAAAAAAAAAAAAAAAAAAAAAAAAAAAAAAAAAAAAAAATTGGTCCCTGAAATTTACCATAATATGCACTTTAGTCCTTATAGTCTTAAAAATATATACTTGTACGTCCCTCCTACAAACATTTTTTTCTCAACAATAGGGTTAAGTTAGAGTGTGAAAAGACTAATCTACCAATAAAAAAAATCAAACACACAAAAGATAATGGCTCAATAATTTCAAATCATATATAATTTTTTATAAACCTTTTTTAATATATTTTTTGTTAAATTTTTGCATGGATTTATACATATTCTTATTAGTTAGCATTTTTTTAGTGTTGATCAACTACTTTTATAGTCTTCAATAAGATTGTGTATATATATTTATTTTTACAAATTATAAAAAAGTATAAATCGAGAACAATGTGAGAATTTAATTAGTGTTTTTTTTTCCAATAAACATAAACTTACATACCTTCTGCATATTTTTTTTATGTAAATGTGAAAATTAACATGACTTTACTATATGTTTTAGTTGCGAAGCGTCCAATTCTTTTTACAAAATATAGATTATAATTTTTATTTTTATTATTATTATTAAATTATAGATATACTTGCATTTTAATTATTATTTATTTCTCGTAAATTATGATTTTATTAACTAAAAATATATGAATCGATTTTAAAAAAACAAATAAATAAATATATACATATATATGTACATACATAAACTTGCAACATGATACTTGGTGGCTTCTTGTTCCTTGCTTCGTGGTACGACTATTGTGATGGGTTTGATGAAAGCGGGTCAGGTGAAGATTGGGTTTTGGATCACGAGGTTGAGTAAACGGTGGTGATCATTTGTAGTTGTGGTGAAGTTGTGGACACCATTTGAGGACAAGTAAAAGAAGAGAGCTTGGATGTTGTGACTTGCTGCATATGTTTGGAGGGAAAAGAGCGAGAACATGCAAATGGAACAAAGTGATGATTTTGTGGACGGGCATGAGCTTCATGATCACCAGTTGTACCATTATTAATTGTTTGCATCATCTTAAGAGTTTTTTTTTATCAAATGTTAAATTGCCTTTTTAGTTGAAATGAGTGAAAACATAGATATATAGTTGAAATGAGTCTTATTTTATTATCAAATGCTAAATTGCCTTTATAGTTTTGGTAGGATGCATGCGAAACAACAACTTTTTTGATAAATAGGTTACCTACTCCAATTTTAAAAGGTGTCTCTCCATATACTAAATTGTATAATACATTACCTGATTATCATATCTTAAAAATATTTGGTTGTGCTTGTTTTCCATATTTAAGACCATATAACAAACATAAATATCAGTTTCAGTCGGAGAAATGCATTTTCTTGGGGTACGCAGTCCATTTGTAAAGGCTACAAATATATGAATAAAGTCTGGGAGAGTATTTATTACTCGTAATGTATTGTTTAATGAGCATTATTTCCCTTATTCTAATTGTTTTCTTCTCGTACTGTGTCTAATCCTTCATTGCTTCTAATTTCGTTGTGGATATACATATTGGGTCTATACCTTTACCTATTTTTATTCCTTCTTCTTCTAGTACTATATCTAATGTTCATCAATCTCTATCTAGTTCTTCTAATTCTCTTCCTCATATTAGTCCTAGTCCTAGTCCTAGTCCTAGTCCTAGTCTTAGTCCTAATCCTAATCCTAGTACTAATGGTGAAACACATGAGTTTATTCTTTCTCATCCTAAGAACACTATGAATACACATCATATGATAACTAGAGCTAAGAATGGAATTAATAAGAAGAAAGTGTTCTTAGCAACTAATTGTGAGACTCTAGATGATATTCCTGCTACTGTTGAAATAGCTCCTTGAAATCCTAAGTGGAAAGAGGTTATGGATAAGGAATATCATACCCTAATTAATAATGGTACTTGGTCTTTGGTTCCATCTACTTCAAATCAGAATATTGTGGGCAATAAGTGGATTTTCATTATCAAATGAGATTCTGATGGGTCTATAAACTTATACAAGGCGAGATTAGTGGACAAAGGATTCGAACAAGTTCCTGGTATGGATTTTTAAGAAACCTACTGTCCAACTGTGAAGGCCTCAACTGTGAGGGTTATTTCATCTATAGCTGTCCATTTTGGTTGGTCTCTTCGACAGTTGGATATTAATAATGCATTTTTGAATGGTGTTTTGGGTGAAACAGTGTTTACTAATCAACCAGTTGGTTATATAGACCCCCATCATCAGTCTTACGTGTGCGTCTTACATAAAGCGCTCTATGGGTTACGACAGGCACCAAGGGCTTGGTTTGACAGATTCAGATCTACTCTTATCTCTTGGGGATTCCAAAATTCGAAAACTGATAATTCATTGTTTGTTTTATGAGATAAGACTATTGTTTATATATCTTGGTGTATGTTGATGATATTATCAACAATGAGAAGCTTTCGAATTCTGGAACCAATATGATTTATAACTCTTCAATCTTCATTGCTTGCAAAACTTAAGAGATGAAAATTTGGTGTTTTACTCCTACATTATAATAAAACTTTAAAATGACGAGTTAGGGTTTCTCAACTTAATGAAAGGTTTATATTGTGAAATTAAGATTTCTACATTGAGAAATTGGGTTGTTTCTTACAGTCTAAGAAGAATTTGCTCTTATTGAAAGGTTTTATAAGGCATTAAGAGTAATGTTGAGAACCAACTAGAGGATTTTTCTGTTGAGGCATGTGCCTTAGGTCAATCTATAAACATTGTTTATCTTATAGTGTTTTTTAGTTAATAAAATAGAGGTTTATCATTTGCTATTTTATTATAAGTGATTGCATATTTACCTTATAATAAGATTCATGGGTATATGTTGAAATATCTTAAATGTCCCTAGTCGGTCATTATACTGGAAACTATAATGAATTAAGACTAGCATGAGTCTTGATTGATGGTCATGTGATGATCATACGTATAGGGATACGAATTGAGATCATGAGTACTTGTTAAGGAACAAGGTATTGGACTGACCAGCTATGAGAACACCACATGAATTAAGTCATAGGTGTTACTCTTAATAGCTATATCATTTAGTCATTCGACTTGAGATTTCCATAGACTTCAATATTTGGAGCATGGTTGTTTGATACAACCAAACGTTGTCTTTAACCGGATAATTATAAAGATTGTGATTGGTTATCATGTGAGCAATATGTGAAGGTGTGTAATCAAGAAAGAATTTGTCGCTCTCGTAAAGATAGAGATATTAGTAGATCCCTTGATGTGTTAGATTGTTAAATGGCCAAGTCCAAATGAATTGATATGATCAATGTCGCTTGGATACTTTCAATCTATCTAAAAATCGAGACTAGTACGATTAAATATTAAGGGTGACTTTTCATGCCTTATATTTAATCAAAGAATATCGCACGACAAAAGGATATGACATACGTTATTCATTAGGTCGTATCAATTTCGATATTCAAGCTACTTGGGTAGTCATAATGCCTTACTAGAGACTGTTTATGACTTCTGTACCAAAATAGTTTTGGTTCACTACCAACGACGCATGAACCTATTAGGTCGCAAACAAAGAATGACTTTGCCCAATTTCAAATGGTCTAGAGTATTGAATTTTATAAGATAAAATTCATACTATATAACCCCTTTATGATTCGTTATATGATAACTTATTAATAAGGGTATATGTGTAATTTGCTTAAACAACGTAAATACAATAGTTGTATTTCCAATTTATTTAAACATCATAAATACAATAGTTGTATTACGAATAGGATTTAAGTGAGAGCTTATCTACATATATAAATAAAGAGTGATACCCAAAAACATAATAGAAGAATTTCATTTTTTAATTTTCGAACTCTCTGGATTTTGAGAGAGAAAGAAAAATGTTTTCAATCTCTCTTAGGGTTAACACTCCAAATTGTGGTCGCCGTTCGTGTGTGGATTTCTGATAGAGGAAATGCGCTTGAACGTATTGAAGATCGAACAATCAGAAAAGGAGATCACGAATCAAGGTATGGTTTACTTTTGTAGATCTAGTTTAATGAAACTTATTTGCTATCCTGTTGGTGTTTTTTAAAATTGTTTTGAATTTTTCGCTGTGTATGAACCCAAAACCCAACACTTGTGATATCCAGTAATTATTTGAGATTTACTTTGATGTGTTCGGCGCGCGTCAAGGGTTTTGAAAAAATTAAATGGGACACGTTTAGCAATTGAATTCAAATTTGAGATAGCTATTAGGACCCATGAGTCTAGACTCAATTTTTTTTTATAATTATCGCCAAGCGATAAATGAAGCAAACACAACAATTTATTGTAAAATTCTTTTAACGCCTTTTGAATATTTATAAAAAATTTGAACCCCCGGTGAGTTCAGATATTGGAGTCATAGATTTATAATTACATAAATTCTAGGCACATCAGCACATGCCCACGCGTCGGAGAAGATTTCGAGAAGGCATCGAAATCATCTATCGCCTTATGCGCCGTTACATACGAATCCAATCTCACTCTTATCCCTTAATTAATTACATAGTAAATTAGGTCACCACTGTAGTTTGTTTTATATGAAAGAAATTTAAAACAAAAAAAATTGCCTGTGCTTCTCGTGGCCTCGAACGCCAAGTGTACTTGGCTATTCTTGACAGAGAAATGGTTGAATTTTCACAAGACTATTGGCACATTTCTAGGTATGTTCAAAAGATGGAACGACGACCTACCAATTGGCGGGTGGCGCAATAGTAAAATATGATGTTTTAGAGTAAAATGTCATAAGTTTAAATTTTGGAGAAAGAAAAATATTTTCAATCTCTCTTGGGGCTTGCACTCTAAATTTTGGTCACCGTTCATGTGTGAATTTTTGATAAAGGACGCACGCTTGAACGTCTTAAAGATCGAACAATCAGAGAAGGAAATCACGAATTAAGGTATGGTTTACTTTTGTAGATCTAGTTTAATGGAACTTATTTGCGATTTTATTGGGTTTTTCAAAAATTGTTTTGAATTTTTCACTGTGCATGAACCCCAAAACCCAACTTTTTCTCCAAGCACAGATCTTATAAACTAGTGGCAATTACAATTGTTGAAAGAGTTTTTTGGCAATAAACATTATCAAGATAAGATTGCGAAATAAGACAGATGATAAATGGTTGAACGACTTAATGGAGTGTTATATTGAGCGAGACATATTTACAGATATAAATGGAGGAAAGATATTGTAACGTTTACATTTTCTTTGAAGAAAAATAGAAGTTTCATTAATCATTAATGGCTCAGTACAGGATCCGGCATAGAATCAAAGAGTATATTGATTCGCTAATCCTATTTTTTTAAAAGAACTGACATTACTTTGGTTGTGAATGCGATTGTGAAATTGAAACAGTTTGACAATCAGGGACTGCTATATACAACGTTGAAACACGTTACAGTACATAAATACTTGCTAAAACTACATAACGAATAACAAAACTTTCCAACGAAGAGAAGAAAACCTAAAACTTTCTGACTAAAGGATGATAAAATTAAGACTTCCAACAAAGGTAAGAAAAGGACCACCCCAGCAGCCGCACAGATCCAAAAATGTGTGTTGAGGAAGATATACCACAACAAGGAGATTCAGTCTTCACGGATCTGAAAAGATGCATGTACAATTTATTGAATACATAAAATGCGAAGAGATGAGGATTGGAACCACTATCGATCAAAAGAGAAGATTGGCAGTGGTTCAAGATCTTTGATCAAGAGAGAAAACTCTAAAAAGGGATTTTAGAGTTAGGGTAGCCGCCATACTAACTACTAACTTAGTAATTAATTATAAACTAGTACTAGTAACAATCTCAAAAATACAAGAAAAGTGGTCTTGAAGGACTGGAATTGCCGTCACTATACCTTACTTTCCCATCACTACAACTATTTAAGGACGAAAAAATTTCCATCACCGTCAGTCACCAAAGCCTCCAAGGCTTAAAGTACTTAGTGACCGAATAAGTGTCCCGTCACTAACTACTTTTAGTGATTGTATCTTTCCCCTCATAATTAGTTTTTTAACCACAACAATTACCCTCACTATATGAACTCTCCCGTCACTAAAAATTTGTTACTGTAATTATATTTCCTGTCACTAAATAACTTTTTTGCAACAACCTTTGCGACAGTGCTTGGTGTGTACCGGAAATCTTTGTTTAGCACATGTACGCTCATATAACAAAGAATATTGACGAACTTCAAAAAAAATATATCTTTCCAAGCAAGAAAGAATTGCATTATATTGAAATTATTACTTTCATCCCAATACAAAAATATTATAATGCAATTTATTTTTTTACATCACATAGACCTATGACACATTGCCTTATTTAATCAATACAACAGCACATATTCTACCTAATACGCAAAAGAATCCAATACACTCTTTGTGACGTTTTGTAGCCCTTTCCTTCACTTTTTATCGTTCAAATTAGCAAGTTCACTTCTCTAAGAGATTGGTAGCATATCCAACAATATATTCAAGAGACACTTTGATATCCACCTACAAAGCGTATATAGGATCTAAATATTAGAATAGAATAATTTAGCACGTATGATCAAGTCTAAAACAATTAGAACAAACACAATTACAAGAAAATTGTGAAAAATAAGATAACTAGCAAAACACTTTACATCCCAAGTTACCAAAAATACAAGCAATATTGTGAGATAGAACATTTTGAAAAAACTCTTTGGATTCAGAACGTCTCAATTGACCAAAATTAAATAACTTCCCTCATGTCCTTAATATGCTAACTTATGAATGTATTGAGAGTTGAGAAATAATTAACTTGACTTGATAGAGAGAGTTATATCAAGTATCAAATAAAAAACATAAGAAAGAAAATAGAAGAAAGCCATATATGCATGTGCCTATAAAGGTAGATGTAGTATTTAATCATGACGACACTAATGCATATTTGAAATGAAATAACAATATCGATCATTGCACAAGAATCAAATCATCATAAGCTCATAGCTAATTATGTTCTCATACTAATAATGTCTATCAATCAACCTAAACAACATTTAGAACAAGAAGTCTCCGTAGAAAAAAAAAAAAAAGACAAGGAGAGGCATTATTTGATAAATATACTCTAAGAAAATAAAATCCAAGAATCCACTTCTTAATTTCAGAGCAACAAAATTAAAATGAATAGTTTGTTCGGAACGAACAACAATAACTTGGAGAAAAATATTTATTGCAAGTAAAAAAATAATAAAAGCACTAGTGACCCAAAAGATATGTTGGATCTAAAAGCAAGTTATTCGCGTGAAATGAAGTAGTACCTTTCTCATAGTCCTTTTTTTCAATGACCCAAAAGATTTGATGTCGAATCTCAATATTCCATTTGCACCTAAAATTACAAATAACAAAAAAGTAAACTCAATACTATTTTAATTTTGTGCATCACAAGAAATATCTGCATATACTTATCATTTCTGCTCCAACCAAGGTATTGAAACAAACACAATGACCTAAAAATATCAATCAAGTAAAAGTCTCAAATCTTCAAAAGAATATGTTTCATCGTAACTCTCAACACCACTAGAATATAACTAAATCTTGCAATTTTCATAGATGGATAGATAAATAAAACTCACGAGGCCTTTGTTAAACTTACATCCAAGCTCCAAGCTCTAAGCTCTACAATCTCCTTCGCTCACTGCTTCATCTTCGACAACACACGGGCCTTCAATTCCCCAAATTGCAGATCAGCTGCAACAATCAATGATTTCATAATCAAAACAAGCCAATATAATGCGAGGCAGTTCGATAAAAATATCTAGCATAGAAAGATCAATGATATTTTGGCTCATTACCTAGCACCATAAGTCTCTAAAACATACCTGAAAAATTTCAACTTGTAAAAAGATAAAATTTCAACATCCTAAAAAGTGCATGTAGAAACAAGTGTTAGATGAGCAGGAACGTTGACGGACAATGTGTCAAAATGATAAAATTTCTTAATCACAAATAAAAATGAATAATTTTGTTTACCATAAAAATGTAGGATCTTTTCGAGTTATTATGTAGTAGGTACCCATGTCAATGTAAGGAATAGCAAAAGCAAAACTTTCAAGCAAAAATGTCCATTACGAAAAAAAAAATAAAAATGAAAACAACTATAAACTCCTTGCTCTAACTTATTCTTGCTTGTATTCGAAAAATTAAAAAAAAAAGTTGTACATTACATAGAGAGCAAACTTGCTATAGAATTTATAAGATAGAAGTGGCTCGGGTTGAAAAAGGTCAAACCCTGGCCATTTTATAAGCCCCCGCAGTTGTGTTCTTACAGTTCATAATGCTACGCAAAAGGTGCCACCCACATCGTTACAAATGCTAACGCATCATAAAATTTGTCCCTTGAACAAGATTGGGACTAGAGAGCAAACAACTAAATACATATATTGATAATAATTAAAGAAACATCGACCAACCTCTAATTAAGTCTGAGATACACATGACTCTGATCCAACCATTTGTTCAAAGCGGGGGTGAAGCTACATACATGGACCGACCACCCCACCACAATCTTACCCCTCACACCACCTCAACTTGACCACCCCCCCCAAGCCCCTATGCCCCGCCACTATTGCTAACATTATTGAAAATCATTCTTATGTGTAAAGCTTCTATCCTAAGATAGTAATGCAAACAAAACAGGCGGAAAAAAAAGAAGTTTCCAAAGGATCAAAACTAAACACTAAGTCCAACTTCAACCAAATTTATATTATTCTAAGAGAAAGAACTTTAAGAATCCCAGAAAATCACATTTGAGTATAAGGTAATGATTACAAAGTATAGATGGGAAAAAGTCCACGGAATGCTTAAAATACCAACCAATCTACTCGTTATTATTATTGCATTGAAGCCAAGATTCAAGAGAGTGTTCTCAAATGTTTCATTAATTATTCAGCAATTTTCTTTACAGAAGAAACTAACACCAAAATGTTTAACAACTACATATTTCTTATATCTTTTTAAGTCCATCTCTAGATAAAAAAAATCCTAGCAAAAAGATTTCTAATTATAACTCCAACTATAAAATGGTTTAGGGAAATCAGCAAACACCTAGGAAGGGAAGACTTGAAATTGACAACAAAACAATAGTATTATAGACTTTTTAATCATGGTTAATCAACTAATTTCCATATCAAATCTAATCAAAGAAAAACACATTAAAAAAATTCAGGATATACATACCTCCCATTACTAAAAAGTATTTGCTACCATTAACAAATACAACTTGTTAAAGAATTTCTTGTTTTGAAGGGATATTTCCCCTTTCAGCTTCTCTTTGTTTATGCGTATTCTCGTTGAATTAAAGAAATACAACACATAGAAGGTAAAAAAAAATGATAAGAAGAAAGAAATTAAAACTTACCAATAGCTATGTACCAAACAAGAAAAAAATTTAAGCTTTTACTTACCTACAAAGGGCATTTGAGATCCATGAAAATTGGGTTTGATAAATCTAACCCAAAAAATCCATTCTCAATTGTTTCAAAATGGAACTGAAAAATGAAAAATGAAAAATGAAAAGAAAATCAACCCATTAATCTGGTCTTTCAGTACCAGCCTCCTAGTTCACCCTTTATTATATCTCCCTCCACAAATTCAATAAAACCAAATATAGATATAGAAAGAATGAATCCTAAACAGATTTATCAAGAAAATAAAAATAAGAATAGGCCAAAGAAAAGGCATGAATGCATTAGAGAGATGGATGGTGCAAGAAAATAGAAAGTGCAAAGAATACATAAGAGAAATCAATAGTGCTTACTATCCACATCAAGTCTGTCGTCGATGCAACATCTTGATTGCAAGATCCGCCCAACCATGCCCTAAACCCTAAAACACCCATGCCCCTCGAGTCTATGATACGATTCTAACTTTTAAAACATATTTTCCGATTATTCGTTCGATTTTTCTTGATGTTTACATTTGTTTTGATGTATAGATTTGAGATAATAGTGGACGACAATTTTTTTGGCACAAGAAAAAAGTATCCCAATTAGTCACTAACATGACAAATTATTGTCTTAGTAACTTGGAAAATACTAATTTGCTTTATTTAATTTTGAGCCCAACTTGAGGGTTATGGAGGACAACAGTAGTGGACCATGTAGTATAGTGATTGAAAATCGGGATGTCAAAATTTTTATTTTTATTTTTTTTCCTGATAAGAAAGAAACTTGCTCCATGTGAGAATTGAACCCTCAACCTACTCTCATGACCCATATACCTAATCATTAGGTCACCCTTATGGTTGGTAATTGGTATGTCACTATTTAGAATGTTGATGAAGCGAGAAATCCACCAATTATGCACTACAAGAAAAAAAATTAATAAAAAGTTTATACCATTGATTCCTCAAATACCTAATAACAAGAAATACATTTTTTTTTGTTAGAAGAGATGTGCACTTACACTCCTCGAGGTGTATCACATGGAGGGACACACTTGAGCCCACTAGGTGCCTAAAGTGAGTGTCTAAAGTGGGTGTCTAAAGTGGGTTACAAAAGTATTTTCTTTCTCTTATATCCGTTCAATAATATATATATATATATATATGTATAGTATTGTATTGCATTTTGATTTTATTCATAAGAATTTAAAAAATTAAGATAATAATTGAAACTATAAAAAAAATATTCAGATTAAATTATCCCTTGTAATTAGTTGCATATTTTCTTATAAATTTTACTTCATTAATTAATATGAAATCCCTGACATTAATGTCATTATTTTAAAAAATACTCTGATATTTTCGTGATGGATTTAGGGTTATATAAATATATGGGTTTGACTACTTAAAAAATGTGACGCTAAAAAATCTGATGCTGCTACGTCATGCGTAGCGGGCTCACATGCCTACCATAACTTGGCCTAACTGTGTTCCACGCGCACCGCGTTTCATTTGTCAACCCAAATTCTACTAACTTTTATAAATTTTTATCTATTTGATCAGTTAAGTTAGCTATTGTGCTCCTATTCATCTGTTTATTATCAAAATTGTTTAGCGAAAGACTTAAATCATGATTATCATCAAATATAAAGTAGTGAAACATGTGATAGAGCATTTTCCTATTGTGGAAACCCAACCAAAAGATCAACAATATATATATATCATGATTCAAATATTTCAAAATACCAAAATAAACTTCGAAATTATGTCATATAAATGTCATGTGTCTCACTCATGTCTCAGCTCAACATAAAAACAAGAAAAAGTAAACACACATACGAGTCAGGCGCAGAAGTCGATTAGAAGAAGTCCTCAAGCTTGCTATTCCCTCTGCTCGTACTAGGGTCTGCGCTCCATCATCACAACAAAACAGATGATGACTCCAGAGTGAGTGATCCCAAGGAACTTCACCGAGTAAATAATATAAATAAACGTTGGAATCAAAATACTATGAAATAATCATGCTAAAGAAAAGAATCAGGCAACTGGGAAGGACCCTCACATGAATATCAAATAGTAGTGAATCAAAGTGTGTGCACGATCTAGGTCAGACTAGCATCATACTTTGGACTATCACCCAGGCACCGCCAGTGAGTAAACTCGAACTGATTAAAATCCTTGAGTCTGCTCGACGACGCACCGACATGTACATAGAAAAATTCAGCAGTCGAGTCAACAATCCACCGACATACCTCTAAAACACATTCTATGGTCTAGTGTGCACAATGCCAATGCAATAGAATAAACCCGAAGGGAGTAAACTCAACCAACCGTAAATAAATACCAAAAATAAGAATAATTGAACAATAAGAAAAATCTGCATATACTTATTATTTCTGCTCCAACCAAGGTATTGAAACAAACACAATGACTTAAAAATATCAATCAAGTAAAAGTCTCAAATCTTCAAAAGAATGTGTTTCAGCATAACTCTCAACACCACTAGAATATAACTAAATCTTGCAATTTTCATAGATGGATAGATAAATAAAACTCACAAGGCCTTTGTTAAACTTACATCCAAGCTCTAAGCTCTAAAATCCTCTAAAATCTCCTTTGCTCACTGTTTCATCTTCGACAACGCAAAGGCCTACAATTCCCCAAATTGCAGATCAGCTGCAACAATCAATGATTCCATAATCAAAACAAGCCAATATAAAGTGAGGCAGTTCGATAAAAATATCTAGCATAGAAAGATCAATGATATTTTGGCTCATTACCTAGCACCGTAAGTCTCTAAAACATACCTAAAAAATTTCAACAACTTGTACAAAGATAAAATTTCAACATCCTAAAAAGTGCATGTAGAAACAAGTGTGAGAGGAGCAAGAACGTTGAAACGACAATAGTGTCAAAATGATAAAATTTCTTAATCACAAATAAAAATGAATAATTTTTTTTACCATAAAAATTTAGGATCTTCTTTTCGAGTTATTACGTAGTACATACCCATGTCAGTGTAAGGTATAGCAAAAGCAAAACTTTCAAGCAAAAATGGCCATTATGAAAAAAAAAATAATGAAAACAACTATAAACTCCTTGCTCTAACTTATTCTTGCTTGTATATGAAAAATTCAAAAAAAAAGAAAAATTTGTTGTACATTATATAGAGATCAAACTTGCTATAGAATTTATAAGATAAAAGTGGCTTGGGTTGAAAAATGTCAAACCCTGGCCATTTTATAAGCCCCTACAGTTGTGTTCTTACAGTTGCTATTGAATTTATAAGATAAAAGTTGATTGTATGCAAAAAAAATAAAAAAATAAAAAAATAAAAAAATAAAAAAATTGTTGTACATTAAAGCTTACCAATAGCTATGTACCAAACAAGAAAATTTGAGCTTTTACATACTTGCAAAGGGCATTTGACATCCATGAAAATTGGGAATCTAACCCAAAATTTCATTCTCAATTGTTTCAAAATGGAACTGAAAAATGAAAAATGAAAAATGAAAATCAACCCATTCATCTGGTCTTTCAATACCAGCCTCCTAGTTCACCCTTTATTATATCTCCCTCCAAAAATTCAATAAAACCAAAGATAGATATCAAAGGAATGAATCCCAAACAGATTTATCAAGAAAATAAAAATAAGAATAGGCCAAAGAAAAGGCATGAATTCATTAGACAGATGGATGGTGCAAGAAAACCGTGGCCGGACCTAACTATTTGGAGGCCCGGGGCAAAACTTTAATGCAGGGCCCCCATTTTATTGAAAAAAATAAATAAACAAAAGTCTTATAAAATTTTCCTCATTTTTTGAGCTTGAGACTAGTAATGAAGAATGTTTTTCTTGGTGGAGTTAAAACGTTTTTTTCTTGGTTTTTCCAAAAAACAAAAAATTTGTTTCTTTTTCTTTATATCCAAAAAGCATACTTTCGACCCGTATATATTTAATAATGTTTAATAAACACAACAAGAAACAAATCTTCCAACACATTATTACACAAAACACGTACAATATCAAAACAAGTTAAAGATAAATGTGGTTCACTAATCACTAGCAACAAAAACCTTCAAATTGATATAATACAAATCTAACTAGATTAAAAAAGGGTGTTTAAAAAAATAGATTAAAAAATGAGCAAGAAGAGTCCTTAAATTTAATTTGTACCAACTTGCAAAGATCAATTGATTCAATTGAATTATGATATGATATGAAATCACAGTCACTGAATCTTCAAGACTAGCATGCTTCACATAAATATCGATTAAAAATTGAAACTCAAACTTTGTAAATCTTTAGCCCATTTAGATGTAGAATTGCGAAGAGAATGCGAATAGACAAACAAAAAGTCAAGCTTGCTTTTTTCAATTTTTTATTGAGTTTTTTGTGTATTTGTGTTCGTTGTTCCCTTTATTATTTCTCTTTACAGTCATTCTTTTATATAAAAGGTTATTATTTATTTTTGGAAATTGTTTGTATAAGAAACTACTAGAAGGTAAATAGGCAATAAAAATTTAATTATGGATATATGTATACTAATTTGAGATAAGTAGATATCAATTTAAAAAAAAGGGAAGAAAAAACGTTAGAGACAATTTTTTTTTTGGGGGCCACCCAATTAGTGTTAATGTGTATCTTTTTAACAAGAAATTGGTGAAGGATATCTTTAGTTTATCCTAACCGTCACATATAATATATATATATATATATATATATATATAATAACTATGTACTACATAATAATACTATTTTCTTGCAAAAGTGGGTCCTCCCAAAAAGTTGGAGCTACAACTACAAATCACCAATTACCAAAAAATAAATACATAATATCACAATTTTTTAATTTCCAATATAAACATCACAAAAGGAGATATCCAAATTCTCAATAGTCCAAAATCCAAATTATCAAGTATATCTTCACCTCATGCATGCATCAACAACAACTACATAAAAAAGTTCATGACACAATTTTAACAAAGTGAAATTACAAATATACCCTTCAAATTAATCACAAAACGGGTTGTGCTTTTTTTAAATTTTTGCCCAGACCTGGTCCCGTGGTATGTTTGTCAAAAAAAAATTGCCCCCCCGAAGAAAACAAAAAGTGCAAAAAATACACAAGAGAAACCAATAGTACTTACTATCCACATCAAGTTTGTTGTCGATGCAACATCTTGATTACAAGATCCTCCCAACCATGCCCTGGCCTAAACCCTAAAACATCCATCACCCTCGAGTATATGATACGATTCTAACTTTTAAAACATATTTTTTGGTTATCCGTTCGATTTTCTCGATGTTTACATTTGTTTTGATGTATAGATTTGAGATAAGAGTTTTTTGGCACAAAAAACAAGTATCCCAATTAGTGTCTGAATACGTATCAACATATGGTCACCAACATGAAGCCCGTCACTAATACTAAAGTCTTTAATGACAAAAACAATAATATCATCACTAATAGTTATTTATAGTGA
Organism: Stephania japonica; assembly: GCA_039657345.1. Taxonomy (NCBI): domain Eukaryota; kingdom Viridiplantae; phylum Streptophyta; class Magnoliopsida; order Ranunculales; family Menispermaceae; genus Stephania; species Stephania japonica. Next base: position 17,145,508 of record CM077566.1, read on the forward strand.
GGGAAATAAGTATCATCACTAAGTTCTTGTCATTAAAAGTCTAATTTCTTGTAGTACATGAAAAATTTTAGGATTTAAATCCCTTCACGCAAAATTTAACAGTATTTTTAATGCACATTGCAAGTTGTTATGATTATTAGTTTATTATACTACTTTTTTTTACTAGTATAATTATTTGTTTGAAAAAAATTAGGTGAAAGTTCACTCCTAACAAAATTTTATGGATTCGCCTGATTTTGATTTTTGAGATATGTGCCCACATCTCGTTTTGTGTGCACTACAAAAATTAATTTGGCAACCAGAAATTCGTTTAACATTCGATTCGAGCATGGTCAGTGTTGTTGAACTCGTGTTAAAGTGTCGACCATCATTTTGTACTTAAATATATTCAAATTTTATATTTAAAATTGAATTTTTTTTACCTTCAATTTAATGCTCGATCCAACCGTAATTTCAGTGATCTTGGGAAACTTGACGAATTATTGTCTTCGTAACATGAAAATACTAATTTAATTTGTTCCTACCAAAAAAAATTAATTTGATTCATTTAATTTTGAGCCCGACTTGAGGGTTAAGGAGGACAATAGTGGTACAACATGTAGTATGGTGATTGAAAATTGGGATGTCACAATTTTATTTTTTATTTTATTCCATTTTTTTTTTATAAGAAAGAAATTTGTTCCCTGCGAGAATTGAACCCTCAATCCCTTACTCCCATAACTCCATACCTAATCATTAGGTCTCCCTCATGGTTGGTAATCGGTATGCACAATTTAGGACGTTGATGAAGCGAGAAATCCAACAATTATGCACTACAAGAAAAAATTAATAAAAAGTTTGTACCGTTGATTCCTCAAATACCCAATAACAAGAAATACATATTTCTAATTATTAACTTGTGATTAATTACCTTATTGCATCAAATTTGTTCAAAACCACCATATTTCATTAAAACTTATTACGTTTTAAAATAAAATGTTAGATCGAGTAGTTTTTATCACTTCTTCTTGAATAAAAGATGGGTAGTCATCCATTCTTCACCGTTTGCATACCCGAAGAGCTCAATTCCTAATAAGTTCACTCCTCTCCAATAATTAAACTGCTTAATTGCAGCCTCTTCGCTACCTGTATGGGACTCCAATATTTTCTTCACTGCCTCTGCATTATCATCTATATTCTTCAGCCACAACTCCCTATATTCAATGAAATAACGTCAGAAATTAATACGTGTACGTGTATGTGTATGTGTATAACATATAAATCTATATGTATGTCTAAAACAAAACCAAAATGTTTCATCCTTACTGTGTTCGTGAATTGTGTTTTCCACTAAGAATCCATTGGTTCACAACCGCAACATCATCCTACAAATTACATAGGCAATTAGGAATAATATTCATCCAAAAAGTATATCACCCTTATTAAATGAAAACTGGCGCATCGAAACACTTTTAAATTGATTATCTGACACCAAGAATTATACAATTCAGGGTACATAGAATTAAAATCAAATTATTCAAAAAGAAACACAATTCTTTATTCATCAAAAAAATAAATCTCCTTAAACTATTACATAGCTCTTATATATATATATGCCTTTAGTTAAAATAAAATAAAATAAAAAATAAAATAAAAGATTTATTATAGTTAATTGGACACTTACATTGCAACGTCAACTATATAGAAACTTTAGATCATTCCTAAAAAAAGTTGACTTCTAAACTCTACTTTATATAATTTTAGAAATTATACTAATTTAATACTACTGTGATTAATTACTAAAATAGTAAAACTAAACTAAGTAATTGTAAATAAATAATCAGATAAACATAAAGAAAAAAATTAATATTTTTCACCACATGCAGCTCTTCGCATCCATGGGGTAAAGAAAATTAATGTCTCAAATCTCACATCACCTCCTATCAAAAATTTTTTGCGTTCCTATCAAAAAGAAAAAAAAAAAATCCCGCATCACCATGTCAGTGTGACATGCATCTTCGCTATTTTGATCTTCATCAAAAACTCAACAAAAAAACTCGACTAATAGTAAAAATAAAAAAATAAAAAAAATAATTTCGTCAATTTTTTTTGTAAAAAATAATAATAAATTAAATTAATTAATAAATAAACAAATAAAAATAAAACCTGATAAAATTATTAGTAATGTTGTTACAAAATATTTTAACAACAAAACACATGCCGCTAGATTTGTAGCTACTATATATAAATTTTTTATTGTGTTTTTTTATTTTAAAAAAAGAAAGTGTATTTTAGTATTTAATTTTTTTTCTTGATTAAGGTATTGTAGTATTTAATTACTGATAATAAATTTCATAGCAGAAGATGCCTTTTAGCAAAAAAATAAATAAAAATAAATTGTTGTCAGAAATACTGTTATTTAATTTGAAAAAGAAAAATGAATCCAAACTGTTGCAAATGAATGTATCCCAGGAATGTTAGAATATCAGCTTCCATATAGATATAGGTGTACGTTAATTAATTTGGTCTTTTTTTTTTGAAACCTAATTAATTTGGTCTTTAGTTGAATATATACATACTAATTAATTAATTAAGTAGAAGAAAGTGATTAATGAAATTCTTGATTAATTTATTTATGTCCAATTCTCACGGCCGCGCCTCATAAGCATACGCGATCCCGTGGATCTCCTCTACTAGAATCGATGCTGTCCCAACTTAACCATCCTTTAACTTATAGGTGTGGAGTTCTAACTCAAAAGACCTAGGTACTAGTTGAGAGGAGTTAATCAATTATATACTTTTTATGAAGTTATACTTAATCGATGTGGGACTAACTTTTGATCTACACATTTCAACACTCCTCCATTGACCGAAAGTCATTATCCAAGGGATTTTTCTCCCAAATCCTATCCGCTCTGATACGATGTTAAATTCTTACGGCCGCAAAATAAATGAATAAAAATAAATTGCTGATAGAAATACTGTTATTTAATTTGAAAAAGAAAAACGAATCCAAACTGTTGCAAATGAATGTATCCCAGGAATGTTAGAATATCAGCTTCCATATAGATATAGGTGTTTATTAATTTGGTCCTTATTTGAGTACACATACAAATTAATTAATTAAGTAGGAGAGAAAGTGATGAATGAAGTTCTTGATTAATTTATCTACCAAAAGGAAAATCTTAATTAATTTACTTCATTATCATGAATTTAAGAATGCTTATCACCTGAAAATACAGCTGAAGGTTGGCTGATAATATGGTGAGGGTGCCAGCAGGAAAAAAGAATTCTGTGAAAGAATCATCTTCATCGAAAGGCTGTACATATAAAGGCATAATAGTTATGATTAGTACTTTTTTTTTAATAAGAAAGAAACAACTTTGCCCCCACCGGGTATGAGCCCCTGACCTCCAACTTAAATCTCATACCAAACCATTGATTACCCAATTGATTTAGTTATGTTTAATTCTTATGGTTTATAGGAAAATGATTTTCTAACCCACTACTTTTGATTGGTTCTATTTTGTTACCAAAAGTCAATCAAATTTTATTGTAATAACAGGTATTTATATTTCGTATTGCTTTTGCTTTTTTTTTTTTGCTTATGATTTGATTTTTATATATATATATATATATATCTCAAAAGTAAAACGAAGGGAAAGAATTTTTTTTGAAAATCACGTCAACTTGACCATCGTTTTAGACAAGGGAAGTGATATTTTGAAATGCACCAAAGTCACACTACGGAGTCACATCAGCCTTCAAAGTCATTTGTACGGACCTCAAGATACATGCCCTATGTGTTATGCATTAGAAAATATGTTCACACATCTCAAGGCTTGCTGGGTGTGACTTAATTTTGGTGATGTCAATCTAGCACTTCCCTCTTTAGTTAATGTTGGGTGTTAGCACCACATTAATCAATCTTAACCCCCTAGCTATATATATATATACCATATCAAACTCTTAATATTCTTAAAGGCATAGCATTCTATGAGGAAGATTTGGCGACATAACCTTTGTGAAATAACAAAAATAAAAAATAAAAATGGAGGGAGATTTATTTGTATAAAGAAAAAAAGAGGGCGATTAGACACTAGACACAATAAATATATTCACAAGTATATTACTCATAAGCCCAGTTATACTTTCTTTTTTTTTGGTACATAAGCCCAGTTATACTTTAAGTGAGACAAAAAAAGGGGAAAAAATATCATTGGAAATGTCAATGTCCCTACCTCATAGGGGTAGGCAAAGGTTTTGTGGCAATGGTGCTCAATGAAGAAAAGCCCATCTGGTGTCATCCAATTTGATATCTTTCGGAGAAGCAACTCATAGTTCTTCAAGTGCTGTTTTATAGAAATTAATCAAGATCACTTTTTTAAATGCAATCTCTATTAATTAATAATGTATGTATATATACATAAAAGCACATAAATATTCATACCAACCTCAAGCAATTCAACGACTATTACACGATCATATTTATCTTCCATTTCATGAGTAGTTATGTCTGCTATTTTGATTTCCACATTCGTCAAATTGTGGATCCTGAAATTAACAATTTTAAAGAAAAGATCACATCACAGTACTACTCATCATTTATATGTAAAAACACTAAGAAGACTAGCTATTTGACAAAATTAAAAAAAAAAAAAAAAAGACTAGCTAGGCATTTACTTGCACTGCTCTTCAATGAACTCTTTCTGAGTCGCCGACATGGTAATCCCAATAACATGACAATTCTTATACTTTCGAGCAATGTGCATGGTGAGAGCTCCAGGTCCGCATGCAATATCAAGAACTCGATGACCGTCTTTTATTTGTGACCTCTCACAGTACAGGTCTAACATTGCTATCTCCGCCTCATCTAATGTCACTGAATCATCTTTGAAGTAGCAGCAACTGTATAATATAATTAATTAATTAAATAAATAAATAACATTTGAATATTGTTGCTATATATAACTTTTTTTTTGCATGTCTACTTGAAGCATTTGAGTTGCAACTTAAGAACATTCATAGCTTTTATAAATTAATTATTATTCCTACCAAAAAAAATTAATTATTATCAAATAATTATAATTAATAACATACATAGCTTTCATAAAAACAAAAAAAGAAATACATTGCTTTCTCAGCCTCACCAAAAACAGCTTACCTTTCTTTGAGTGTGCTTCCAAACATAAGCTTTAAAAAGGAGATCGGCACTTCATACATTTGTGCATCCAGTGTATCAATGGCCATCTCTGTTGAGATTCTCATTTTACATAGAGCTGCATATATATGGAACACCTGACATTAATAACACCACAATATATATATATATATATAATTGTTTTTTTTAATACATCTGAAAATTGAGAAAACACATAATTTATGCACAGTGGTGGAACTAAAAATTTAATTAGGGCGACGAACTTTACCTAAACCTATTCATAGGTTTGGATATTCCCTGACACGCGCGTCCGACATCGTGGATCTCATTTGAGTTGTAAAAAAAAGACTACATAGACCCGAACCTACCCAAGAACACTTAAGTGCGATAATTTAATGCATAGGTCGCCTAAGTTAATTTGCATTTAATTAACAGCTCGGGCCGCCCTCATGAAACTTGTAAAATATTTCGGTATTTTTACTTAAAAAGGAGTTGTTAACTTGAAAAAAATGAGTTATTGAAAAACAAGGTTTGAATTAAGCATCCTTAGACCCAGCTAAGCTCGACTTATATCGGGCTTAGGTGGACCACATAAAATAAGATTTGCATAAAAAACAAATTATATTAAAAAAATTAAATATGATAATAAATTAATAATTATAAAATTTGCAATATAAAATAAGGGACCCTAAATTAATTAGATACTGCAAATTTTTACGAAAATGGAGCTGAATTATAATGTCAATAGTATTGATTAAAAAAACATTAAAAAAGTAAAAGTTCACCTGTTAATAGCAAAATTGATATTAGTGCTTCTATTATAGTGTAGAATAAAAATAAATATAGTCAATGATTTATTATAACTATTAATTATGTATAAAAATTGATTACTATTTTTTAAGTAATAAATATAGGTAACAAAATGGAAAACAAAAAAAAGAAAGTAATTGAAAAATTAATAGATAATAAATTAAAGGATAAAAACGACCATTCAAGTGATGAAGAAATCTTTCAACATTGGTGCTTCTTATATTAAGAAGATATATATACACACACACACAATTTTCAAAATGGCTAGCTATGATTTCTCAACCAAAAAAAGTGGCTATGATTTCAAGGCATGCACAAAAGAGGAAAAAAGCTATTGGTCGGTGATCCAATATTAAATGTGCTGATTTCAAAGGGAAAAGCAATAATAACACCTCTAACAACACACCTAAGGGCAGAGCTAGAGCTAGGGCCCCCTCTGCCTCGGGACTCCTTTGTTCTCCTTCGCCATCGGCTACCTCTCCTACCCCTTGGCTCCCCTCCTGTCCCCCTTATGGTTGACGCACTTCTATACACTATAAATGTATCATAAATAATGTATACTTAGTTTAATTAAACCAAAAAGTAAGTTTCTTTATTGTTGAGGAATAATGATTGTTAAGTGCTAATATTATTCTTTTATTTGACGCAAATTTTATTTTATGTAGTTCATCTAAGCTCGATATGAGTCAAACTTAATCGGGTCTAAGCTAACCTAACTTTTAAGCTTTCAATAACTCATTTTTAACCCTAACAACTCATTTTTAAGTATAAATATCAAATATTTTATAAGCTTCGCCAAATGCAATTAATTATCGTCGCTAAATTCATATTTTGTTGTAGTGAGGTGGGTAGGGTGGGCGGTCGCCCCCCTCTGCCCCGGACTCCTTTGTCCTACTTCGCCATCAAGCACCTCTCCCGCCCCTCGGCTCCTCTCCCGCCCCCCTTACGGTCGACGCACTTCCTATAGCCTATAAATGTAGCCTAAATAATATATGTGCTAATTGAACGAGTCGGAGTGTATTAGGTGAATAATTTATCATTTAAATAAAGTATACTTAATTAAATTAAACCAAAAAGTTAAGTTTCTTTATTGTTGAGGAATAATGATTGTTAAGTGCTAATATAATTCTTTTATTTGATGCAAATTTTATTTTATGTGGTCCATCTAAGCTCGATATGAGTCAAGCTTAACTGCTCTAGGCTGGCCTAACTTTTAAGCCTTGCTTTCAGTAACTCACTTTTAAAGCTAACAACTCATTTTTAAGTAAAAATATCAAAATATTTTACACGTTTTACAAGAGTGCGACCCAAGATGACAATTGCAAATCAACCTAGGCATGCACATTAAATGACTGCACTTTAGTGTTATTGGGTATGGTTAGGTTTATATTGTAATTTTTACAACTCAAGCTAGCCAGGCACAACGTCGGGACTATACCAGGTGAGTATCCAAACCTATGAATAGGTTTTGGTTAAAGTTTGCCCCCCTAATTGAACTTTTTGGTTCTGCCACTGAGCACACCCCCAACACATTTGATGTTCACCTCAAGATGCAAGGATTCAACAATTAAGATAAAAATGTGTCAAACAATTATCTTCCTCTGCTCCCAATTATTTATCATCTAATCTTGCGCAAAAATTAATTAAGAAAATGCTTAATCCACTAAAAATTTGAAAATGAGATTGAATTGTACTTTTATAAATGACTTTTTCTTATGACTTCGTTTTATGATAGATATTAATTAGTAGAATAAAAAAGTGATTGATACTTTCATCAATTATGTCAAACAATTATCTTCCTCATGATGCATAAGCTGGCAGTTGTGGGGATGGTGTGCGTTTGGGTGTCGGGTTGGCTTAGTAGTACGGGCGAAGGCAAGACTACGTGGATTAGGGGCTCGGTCTTGAGGAAAAAAGGGATTATATATTTCTTACAGTGAGCGAAGTTGACGACATCGGCGGTTTGCTGTTCGAAGGATCGACTGTAACCCCATCGAAGACGCTTATCTAACTGAATCCTTATCAGCCGTCGGATTTCATCATCAGGAACTTGTCCCAACTCCAAACTCTTCATAAGCTCGCCCACATCTTCTTTCTTATCGTTCTTTCGTCCTACCAGCTGATCATCATGATGATATCTTTCTCCCGGTGTCATTAGGCCGCCACCACCACCGCAAAAACAATAACTATATACAAACCTAGATAGTCACTACTTCGCTGTTTCACTTACTGTCATGGCTTAATTATATATAGCCGGCTTGTGGAAGAAGTTGGGGTGTTGGAATCCCAGTAGAGGACAAGTTCTTTTTCAACAATAGCGACAGATCTTATCAATTTTAAATTAGTTGAGGTCGGTAATATATGCATGGAAAATGATAATTTAACACACTTTGAACGTACATTTTTATTTTTTAGCCACTTATAATGTTTTATCAAATGTGGAGCTCACGCTTGGGGAGACAAGAAAAAATTATAAATGACTAAAAAACAAAGTATGCGCTCCAAGTGCACGCCCAAAATGTGTTAGATTATCATTTTCTTATATGCATGAATCAAACTCTTTTATTGCTTACGATTTAATACAGTTGATGGTGCATGTGCTTTTCAAATTTTGTTTTTTAAATTCTTTTTAATTAGTGTGTTATAAATTAGTTTTGATCTCACCATATGTCGTCGAATTTTTTTTTTTTTTTGCGGCATATGTCGTTGAATTTATTTCTTATAAAGGTTGACGACAAACGTTTAGTACATTCAACAATAACGTTATAGCCTAAATCTCAAATTAATATTATGGCGTCAATCTCAAATTAATTAAGGTTAGTACATGATTCAAACTCTATTCATTGCGCTTTAATTTAGTGCAATTTATCCTGCCATGCACCTTCGCACTGCACTACAATAATTGTCCCATCCCGGTCAACTGACACTTATTTACCCATCGTGTATCTCCACACGATAACTCTGACTTAACCACTAAACCATTGCCAATCCTGCCATAAAATTGACAACCACAACCCTGTGGCCCCACTGATCACATAACATAAATCAACCATGCATCAACTAAGTCATGCATGCTTAACACATACCATAACATATAATTATGAAAACAAATAACTTACCCTGAACCTTGCGCTGGGACATCTCCCTGACTGGCTTAGTTGCTGCGTGCTCTGGCTCTCGAGTCTGCACCGGTCTCCTAGGTACTGGAGTCTCTAACTCTTGCGTACAGTCACGTATGATGTGGCCTTCCTGTCCACATCGCCAACACACGAACCCCTGTCTCAGTTGTCCACTCCCCGACCCTTGGCTCTGACCCTGTGATTTCTGGTCTCTGCCTCGTTGGTCCTGAGTGTAACGTTGTTGTGGTGCTATTGTCGCTGGTACTCCATATACTCTGCCATCTCGATCACTACCTCGGCGATCTCGACCCTACTGCCTATCCTCGCCGTCGTAGCGCTCGCGTTGCCTCTTCTGGCCGTGGTTTGACCTAGAACTCTATCCAGTCTGTCTATCTGTACCTACAGACACCTGTCTACTGCCCTTCTGAAGTAGATATGTCTCCTGTGTGATAGCTCGATCGTACATGTCCTATAGAGTCTGCGCGCCACTGGAGACTATAATACTGGCTATCTCGTCCTCCAGTCCTCTGACAAAATAATATACCTGGAGTCGCTCGGTCCCCGCAACATCCATGGAGTACTGCAGTAGGTACCTATACATATCTATATACTGCATGACCGACCGCTTGCCCTGTCTGAGTGATAGGAACTCCTCCCTCAACCTTAACTGTACCTCAATAGGGATGTATTGATCGTGAAAGACGCGTCGAAACTTCGCCCACATGGCTGGCTCTGGATGTGTGTCGGTGTATGCTGTCCACCACACTACCGCGTCTCCTCTCAACATATGGCCTGAGATACGTGCCAGAATGCTCTCTGGGATCTTCATCAACTTGTGCAGCCGCTGATGTGTAATGAGCCACTTTCCCGCCTCCTTTGGATCTCCACCTCCAGAATAATACCCTGGCTCGAACTTGATAAACTCCCTCATCAGCCTGACCTCTGACGTCAATGTCGCCTCGAATACGTCAGTTGATGCCATTATCGATGCGACCTCTACTGCTGGTGTCTCTTGTGATACTACCTGCTTCGACACTGTCTGAATGATAGGTGCGGCTGTCGTTTCTATCGTACTCTATGGTCGATCAGCTGCAAATGATGTTATGGTTGCTGTCTGTGCCCTCATCATATCCAGGAGTAACTCAAACTGTCTGTTGTATGTTGCAAATCGTGCGGCTACTGCAGGATCCATACCTCCATCCCCGATAGGATCACTTGCCTGGCCTTCTTCCAAACCCGATGGAATCTGCTGTCCATCCATCGAAATCTGCATCGAAAGACATGCGTCGGATCACTACGTTATTCGTATATATAATACACAAGAAGAATCGTACACATATATAAGTCCTTACCTCTACCCGACTTATATTTGTTTCCCAACTAGGATTCTAAGTTAGGATCTTCGGGTTTCCACAACTAGTGTTAGTTTGTTTAAAATTTTATTGTCTTCCTCTAAACTTATTTATTTAAAGGCCCTATCGACCTTGCTCTGATACTAAACTGTGACGGCCCCAAATCTGCCGGGGTGGTCTCGTGACCCACGCCCTCCGCTTGCAAGCCCAGCAGTGCCTGTCATGTCACTGGACACGCCATTACTGCTACCACGTCTGCAGCTTTGTGAAGTGACGCTCTGTTTAACTAATCCTACTATATTGAAATGTTAAATTCTCCTAAACATCTAGTAGGTTGGTTAATAGAAATACCAATAGCGGAAGCATTTAATTCGTATTTTATGAGAATTTATTTAACCTAAGTAGTGGAAAACCTGGAAATAAACACCATGTATATAACTGAGACGAAGTAAACAGTAATCCATATATATGTGATAAAGTTCTAAAGTTCCCAAAATCCAACAAAACAAAATATACATACATGATATCAAAACACGAGCTATCAGCAGCAACGGCCTCAGAGATAGTCGCCTAGTACCTCCTTCCCCTTGTTCTTGCTTGTACCAGGATCTGCGTTTAGTTGCCCAACACATACAGCAACGAGCCCAGTGAGTAAATTCCAAAGAGAAGTCTACATGATAATCATCAAAACATCGATAACCTGCGAGACATGTGAATATGACCCTGACAACAGGAATCATATTCCTATGGCTAGCAGTAAACAACCATCACAGCATCACATCATTCACACATCAACTGGAAAGGTAAAACATCCAAAATCCAACAAATAAATAACTAAATGGGCTCGACGTAAAATCCACAGATAAATGCATCATCACTCGTTTAATCACGATAAAACCATGACCCACCGGTCATACGATAGCAAACCGGAGTTCTTAGCACTAACCAGTGCTTAATAACAGGCTTACAATGACTACACCTCAACTCAGTAACCGGGCGTACTCCTTTCCAAGCTTTTTAGTTATAAGAGTACCCTTAATCCCTCGAGACAGTAGTAGATACTGTAACGGCCCAATTTATAATTGCCGTTAATTATGACGTCATTGCAGATGTGGATGCTAGCAAGGACGGTCGGGGGTCCCCCAGCGAGGTCGAAACACCCTCGAACTAGGTATACAGTCCGTTTTGTATGCTTTTATGGTAAATTGTGATGAAAATATTCTAATTAGTTAGATTTCATTACAATATGTGTGTTAATGTAGTTTATTGACGAGTGAGGAATTGTCTCGGGGTGCGTGCGGACACAGGACACGGGGTGCTGGGTAGTCGGGAGACTAGTGTGGTCTTAGCCACAAATTTTGGGAAATTTTTGAATAGGTTAGATAATTGATATAAGCTAAATCGATTGGAAATCAATAAGTCCTATAGTTAAGGTGGATAAAACAACAACGGTGGGATGATTCTCGAGATGCACAATGGAGAGAATTGAGGTGTCAAGTGTCAAGATAGGGTGTGTAGAGTTGGAGTGACACAGGGTGATCAGTAACCCTTAGATTATTCTCGAGATGGACACATACACTTGATCAAATGTCAAGTATATATACATGCTTGATCGATCAAACAAAGGAGAGAAAGAGAGTGAGATTGGAGAGAGAGCTTGAGGGAGAGAATCGTTGGAAGAGGAGGAAGAAGAACAACATTTAAGGAGTGAAGAAGGTGATTTTGGGCATCCAACCACAAGATCAAGAGGTATGGACACATCAAACTTTAGTTTTATGAGATTTTTGGTGTGGGTTAGAGAGTGTGAAAATCCGAATTTGTTGGGGAATGAAACACTTGGTTTTGTTGAGAGTTAGTGTTTATAAAAATGGTATGAGATGGTTGTTCTTGTGAGCTAATTTGAGAGAAATTTGATGATATCCTGAAAATGGGTTTTGAAAATGTGATTTTGATGATTCTTGGATTTTGATGTTTAAACGTGATGAATTTGTGTTTAAATGGTGTTTCTGAGGTGGATGATGAATTTTGGAGGTGTTGGAACTAAATGAATGAGTGTATGAGGAAGTTTGGAGTGTGGATTTTTGAACTGTAATTTCTGGACAGAGCATGATTAGCGCGCTAATGGGTGGACCTAGCGCGCTAATTACCCTCTGAAAAATGATAAACAGTGACTCAGATGAATTAGCGCACTAATTCATCTCATTAGCGCGCTAATAGTTCACTGGAATATGAAAAATTGGAAAATAAGAAAATGAGCCTAACTAATAATTTAACCCAATTAATTGATTAATAACCCTCATAAATGAATTCCAGGAGTCTCGGAATAGTAATTGGAGTCGGGGATTAGTCAGAAATCAGACCGGGAGTAATAACGGGGATTTAGAGGTACCGAACCGGGGGTTGATTTGTGGAACGAGGAGTGCGTATTGAGGTGTGTAGTATCCCAATTGAACTTCACTTTAAGTATTTACTGTTTGACTTATTTGAATTCAGTTCTATTTATTCTTTACTCCATTTCGTTATTGCTTTACTTGTGGTTGAGTACTCTCACCTGGTGACTTTACTGTGTAGTGGAGTTACTCCTAACTGGTGTCTTTACGGTGTTGAGATCACTCCCCACCTGGTGCTTATTCGTTACGGCCATAGAGTCCACTAAGTCATAGCACTTATCTAGGTATACGCCGGTGAATAGGCTACCCGAGTATGGTAGGCTTGTGTGGGTGCGTCGTGGGTCTACGCCGACCACCTAGAGGGTCCAGGGCCAACCCATTGGTGTGTTTACGGCTGTGCTTGGGGAAAAGCCCGAAGTATGATTTGGTCTGATTTTACTGTGCATGTACTTTGTTTTATTACTATATTTATGCATGCGATGATCCTTTTTAGAGTTGTCTGTATTCTTTTGTTTCGCATGTTTAAATAATAGTATTTTCAATTCTGGTACTTTTATTTCCGTAATTACTTGGTGAATTTCCTTGGGATTACTCACTCTGGACTCGTCATCTGTTGTTTTATGATGGCTGAGTGCAGATCCTAGTACGAGCCGGGGAAAAGGCAAGCTTGAGGACTACCTTGATTGACAGCTCTAGCCCTTCTCGTACGTATGTTTATATTTACTTGTTTTATGTTGGGTTTTGGGACTTGAGAGATAGGTTATATATTTTGATATTTTGAGGATCTTAGATGATATGTATATGATGTACAGTTGATATGGTTTCCACTTATGCATTTTGCTCATAATATACATGTTGAATCTTTATGTTGTTAGTAAATCTTCCGCTGCGTAAATTGTGGTTAAATGATATCAAAGGAATAAAAGTTAACTCACAACATCAAAGTTAACCGAAAATTGATTAATAATGGATAATTGGGCGTGGGACACAGCTGGCGGTGACGTGGACAGTTGTGGGCCTGCGTGGCCTCCCGTGGCGGACCAATGTGGAAATTGGGGCCGCCACAGATACATTCTACTCTCATCTACATGGTTGCCGTCGCAGACTACCCCATGCTCAAGCGTATAATCATAACCAAAATGAAAAACCATGCGTGACCCCCAACAATCATCGCATACGATAAGATAATCGATAAAATATACGCCATGAATTTAAAGTGTAACTTTCTCAAGGGTTTTATGCACCTAAAATACGCTCTCCGACTTTTGGACCCACCAATTCGACCCGCCTAGCTCCCCGATGCCCGAGCTATGGTTCACCAGTCCCTGAAGTCCATTTATAGTGTTTTATATTATTAATAAAACACATTATCTAATTTTATGATATTATATCATATTTTCAAATTTGAGTTGTGGTCCCTCTCCCGGACTATGTCGGGGTTCCAAAAATACTCAAAAAAGTCCCGCAAACCACTTTTCTACCTTTTTCTTAATTTTCTATATTTTCTAGAATTTTCTCCAATTTTTTTGATATTTTCCAACTATTTTTCCTATTTTCCAGAAAATAAAATCTAAAATATAAAATATATTTTATTTAATTTTATTTATTTATTTATTTATTTTTATTTATTTATTTTTTATTTTTTATAAGTGGGCCCACCTGAACCGGTCCGGTCCGGCCCAGGGTCGCACACGCGCACAAGGGCGCGTGTGTGCTCCCTCTTGCCAGAGACGAAATCGTCTCTTTCTTTTTTTTATTTTTTTATTTTTTTTCCATTATTCTTCTTCTTCCCTCTTCTCCATTCCTCTTCTCTCTCAACCCATTAAAGGCCCTCAAGGCACCAACATTACACCCCAAATCCACCTAAACAACACTAAATTCTCGGATCAACATGCATATATATAAACCTAACCATTTACCAAATTCACCTCAATTTTCTACAATTTCGATCCAAATCAACATATTTCATCAAAATAATCCTCAAGAACGTCAAATTCCAACAAAAACAGTGATGAATTCTCTAAAAATCTATTTTTCACCTTAACCCACAAAAACCACATTTTTATCAAAAATTCACATTTAGAAGGGATAGATTACCTTGAATCCGTTGTTGCATGTCCGAAATTCAGTCTCTAAGCTTTGAATTCTCCTTCCCCAACCTCGATTTCTCTCACAGAGCCTCCAAATTTATTTGAGAAAATGTTGCTTTTGCATGTTGAACACTCATCGAAAGGTATTTATATGTTGAGTTCAATCTAATGTGTGCACACATCCCGAGGAAGATCCAATGGCTCCTAATCGCCTAGTGTCACCCAAATTCTTGACATCTTTTCAATACAACACTTGCCCTATTGTGCATCTCGAGAATTATCCTATGCACGCTGATTTTTCCATATTCAACTATAGTACTTCAATTAATTCATTAATACATTAATTCAACCTTAGATTTGGCCACCTAATACAGCATAAAAATTCATAGGTGAGGTCATACTAGCTCTCAGCTACCCGGCAATCCATGCCCCGTACCCCGGCTATCCCGTACCCGGTGTCCGGTCCCCGACACGCATTTCGGGGCATATACCTGACTCGTAGCCTTGCCCGATATCAACTTACACACATGTGATGTTTATATAAATAATAATAATTTCCCACATCACAATAATAGACATACAACATGCACAAATAACACAATATAACCTAGGTACTCATATCCGAGTCAACCCAACTGTCCACGTAACGCCCGAATTAACCCGTTAATCTCCGTGATTAACACTAATTCTGATTAAATTAATTTGGGCCGTTGCATGGGGTTTCCCTGCCCTGCCCTTTGGGGATTCCCCACGGGGATCCAAAATACTTTATATGGGAATTGCATCAAAATCATTAGATCTTATATTTCCCTTTTTGTATAATACGTTACATAAAATTAAAAACCGACTTACAGTTGCAAGGAAAAAAACATTTAATGATTTTATTTCGAATCTATAATGTATTTGATATCTTTTTTTAGATATTATGTAAAAAAGTGATGGAGTAAGAAATTCCCATGGGGTGGAGATCCTTGCTCTGTGGAAAATGGGGGCCAAAATTTCCTTAGTAGAGAATTTTAAATGGGGAATCCCTACCCTGCTATAAATGGGGATGAAGATTGCATTCCCCACCCTACTCAAATTCCTAGCTTATTTTCTCTTTTTTTTTGAAGAATTATGTTTCTATTATAAGAATATTGTGTTTCTATTACAATTTTTTTTTTACAGGTAAATGCATCTTTTTATTAAAAAAAACTAATAATTTGTTTGTGCTAAGTAAAATGTAAATTAATTGGTCCCTCTTTCAAAAAAAAAAAAAAAAAATTGGTCCCTAAAATTTACCATAATATGCACTTTAGTCCTTATAGTCTTAAAAATATATACTTGTACGTCCCTCCTACAAACATTTCTTTTCTCAACAATAGGGTTAAGTTAGAGTGTGAAAAGACTAATCTACCAGTAAAAGAAAATCAAACACACAAAAGATAATGGCTCAATACTTTCAAATCATATATAATTTTTTATAAACCTTTTTAATATATTTTTTGATAAATTTTTGTATGGATTTATACCCATTCTTATTAGTTAGCATTTTTTTAGTGTTGATCAACTACTTTTATAGTCTTCAATAAGATTGTGTATATATATATTTATTTTTACAAATTATAAAAAAGTATAAATCGAGAACAATGTGAGAATTTAATTAGTGTTTTTTTTTCCAATAAATATAAGCTTACATACCTTCTGCATATTTTTTTATGTTAATGTGAAAATTAACATGACTTTACTATATGTTTTAGTTGTGAGCGTCCAATTCATTTTACAAAATATAGATTATAGTTTTTATTATTATTATTATTAAATTATAGATATACTTGCATTTTAATTATTATTTATTTCTCGTAAATTATGATTTTATTAACTAAAAATATATGAATCGATTTTAAAAAAACAAATAAATAAATATATACATATATATGTACATAAACTTGCAACATGATACTTGGTGGCTTCTTGTTCCTTGCTTCGTGGTAGGACTATTGTGATGGGTTTGATGAAAGCGGGTCGGGTGAAGATTGGGTTTTGGATCAGGAGGTTGAGTAAACGGTGGTGATCATTTGTAGTTGTGGTGAAGTTGTGGACGCCATTTGAGGACAAGCAAAAGAAGAGAGCTTGGATGTTGTGACTTGCTGCATATGTTTGGAGGGAAAAGAGTGAGATCATGCAAATGGAACAAAGTGATGATTTTGTGGACGGGCATGACTTCATGATCACCAGTTGTACCATTATTAATTGTTTGTCTTATCTTAAGAGTTTTTGTTTTTTTTTTTTCGAAGCTTAAATAGGTAATTTCAAATTTGCTCCATTAAAAACAATTTTGTTCCAATTACAAGTTCACAAAGAGCTATTACAAGCTTACTAATGCTCAATGGATATATATACCTAATTGATCAAAGTAGATCTATAAAACTTAGGAGAGTCGACACATCAAACCCAAGCCTAGGTGAACCTAGTAGTCGTGACAGACCTGCATAACTATTAAGATCCATATGGACCTGAAGATCTATCAGGATTTATAAATCTAAATTATTCTACCAAGATCCATAATAAACTTGGACTAAATCCACACAAATACGGTACACAACACTAAACTTAATTTATTACATAGTCTGGATAAAGAAAAAGAAAAATGATATGGTGACATTCTTCGTGACACAAATCGGTTACACGTCACACGTGGCGCACACGTTTTCAACTTTTGTATGCAGTGGCCACACCATCAATCACTTAAAATTGAACACGTGTGCTGATGCGACTGCTTTGTGTCACTAAAAATGTCATCAAATCATTTTCCAAGGAAAAATAATTATTATACACTGTGAAAGTGCATTCCCTTATCCCCAATAAAATAAAGACAACACTACCTTTATTATACACTTTTTCATCTTTTTTTTTTTTTTTTTTTTGTTTAAGGACATTGTAGTAAATTACACTATTTCAGTCATTCATTTTTATAAGGCATTTAAAAAAGAAAACTCGATCTTTTTTAAAAACATAAGACATTTTTAGATTAAAACAATTTATATATACCTTTTATACCTATTTTTCCCTTCATTAAACCCAAACATTTAATTATAATAGAGCACTCTTTTGAGATAAAAAAAATTAGAGCACTCTTTTCCCTTCTATTGGATAAAAAAAGAATCCGTGTTAATCAGGCAATTAAAGTGTGGGTAATTAAAATGTCAAAAAAAAAAGAACAGGTAATTAAGAATGAATTTTGAATCCTTAATTATTGCTTTCCTCAATATATACGTTGTGCGTAAAATATTTGGGATGTGGATTGCACTCCAATATATACAGAGTGCATGTTGATGTATGTCATCTATGACTAAATAAATATTGAGAGCGAAAAAATCTCTTCAATGAGAATATGCATGTTCAATGTCAACCTGACTTGGTATATAAGGAATAGACATTGTCTATTTCTAAATAGTGCAATACATAGCCACATTAGCAATCTCTCCAAATATATAGAAAAATAATAAAATTTTAAAATAAAAAGTGTAATCTATATTGACTGTTAGAAACTTATGTTAAGATTTAATGTTTATTTAGAGTCAAATGAACAATTTCTTTATGTGCTAAATAACTGGATGAAGCAACAATTGCTTCTAAAATGTTTAACTTTCAAAAGTTGCAAGAATCAAGCAAACATACAATTATTGATCAATCAATCAAACATCCCTATCGATAGTATATGCCTCACAAGTGAGCATGTTAATCAATTCTGTCTTGCATTTCTCTTTTGAAAATACGCTAGAATAAGAACCAAATAGGCATAAAAGTCCTAGAAAAACCGTACATTATTCCACTGTTAGCCTGTCACCAGCCACATCATCAATAAAAAAAAATAAAATAAAAAGTCTGTCGCTAGCCACGCAATCAGAGACAAAGACTTTCAAGCATGCTTCACGTGAGTATCGAACACAAATCACCAACTTCATTTCACGTGATATATCTTAGTGTTTGTTCTTGTGTTCGATTATGCTCTTATTTTAATTTTCTCTTATTTTTCTTATGCACCTTTACACACATCTGTCTGTTGTACCAGTCCGTTTGCCTCTTCCGCGCTACTTAGTTAGCCAATCCACCTACCATGTTGTTTCGTTATTCCGTCGACTCAGCTCCGTTAGTCGTTCCACTGACTATGTTGTTCCGTTAATCGTTTCGCTGAATCAGCTCCATTAGTCGTTCCGTCGACTATGTTGTTCCGTTAGTCGTTCTGCCGACTATGTTGTTCCGTTAGTCGTTCCGTCAACTCTGCTGTTCTGTTGTTCAATTATTTTGTTGTCCCGTACGTGCACTATCCGCTAATTTGAGTGCAGTTCGCAATGCCTGTCACGCCTGTTATCCGCATATTATACGTTATCGAGCGCAGTTCGTGATGTCTGTCTGTCTCATTTACCCGTTTCAGATCTACCTATTTTGTCAGCTAGTTTGTCAATTCTGTATATGATCACTTGCATCCGTTCGTCGCGATCTGGTGTCCCCACGCAGAATTGTCGTTGACTTTATGTATCATCATCTTATTTGTTTGCAAACTCAATTGGTTTCGTTGCCACCATTTTGAGTTTGAGGGGGGATATTAGAAAACTAATATTATGTAACGTCTACATTGATTATGTAACATCTACACTGATTGTGTAACGTTTACATTAATCCTGTAACGCCTCCATTGATTATGTAACTCTACATTGATTATGTAACATCTACACTAATTTAGTTCTGCACCATTCTATAAATAGGGCACTATATTGTACATTCGAGATATACAATAAACTTATTCTATTATGAAATTATCACAAACCGTTCGAATCACATCACCGATCATTTGCAAACCCACAAAGACCAAACCCTACTGCCGCACTAGCCATTTCCCTTCAGATTTGATGATTAAGGGCCGCCGACGTTAGTCCAACCTGCTTTGGCAAGCGACGATGCTGTCGTCTTCCTCTTTCTCTTCTCCTCTTTTCCTCTTCCTCTCCTACTTTCTATTGTTCCCTCCTCCACCTCCAATGTGTCTCCCATTATTTGTTCCCTTCTCCTTGACCCATCCCCCATCTCTATTCCCTTCGCTCACTTCTTCTCTTTTGTTCCCTAACTACTCTACATCGGCTCATCCATTTCATTCCTACTCTCTTCTTCTCACCATCTTTTTTGGTAGCTTGCAGTCATGCACCGTGATGCTAGTGGTTTCCGACGTAGACATCGCCGATGGCCCTTTTTGGCTTGAGTTATGGAACGAAAGGCAGAGCCACGACGAGACGAGTTTGCTGGTCCTCATGTCAAAAGTGGCGAGCGTCAATGATTGACTTGATGTGGTGGTGAATGGCGTCGAAGTGGAGCGTGGTATCACTGTGGCTTGAGTTTTAGCAGTATTGTTGTTTGTTCTTTCTTTTGAGCTAGAATCTTATAGTTTTTGTTGTCCCCTTTATGGGTGTTGTCTCCTTTTAGGAGTTGTTGCCCTCCTTTGGGAGGTTGTTGTCCCTTTAGTAAGGTTGTTGCCCCCTTTGTGGGGATGTTGTTTCGTACTTAACTTGATTGTATTATCTATTATCTTCACTGTAATAGATTGTTGTAACTTTTTTTGAGTGGTAAGAATATTAATGCAACAAATTTGACAAAAAAAAAAGATAGATACCAAAATTTTTTTTTTTGTGTGTTTTTGATATCGATACCATATTTGTTGTTGACAAGTGATTAATTGATTATTTTTATAGGAACTATTAGCCACAATATATTGGGTACATAGGCGAGAAACAATATATTTCCCTTAAATAAAGTCGAAAAAAAACTAATACAAGTTGAAATTACTAAACCAATGTGTGTTACAACAGAAAACATAGTATGTTGTAACAGAAAATTAAACAGTACTGAAATATAAATAAAAGCAGTAAAGCAAACCACAAGACCAGGAGATTGTTCAGCAGTTCGGTCCACGACCTACGTCTGCGGGGCCACGCCTAGATGTAAAATCAACTATGAACACATACAATCTACATGACTCCTTTAGTGACTCCCTCACTGAGCTCCTACTAACATTTCCCTACGCTACTCTAGATCTCACACACAAGTCTCCTACTTGCAGGAATGAGACTCCCCCTCACACTAGCACCCAAGTTCCCTTGGAGCTGTACAACTCGATAACATAAGTAAGCACAAGCATCCACTGTACATCACAAAGTTAAAAGAGATGAATCTATTAATCGATATCATGCTCACTACTTTGACACACACACACACACACACATATATATATATATATATGATTTACAAGATTCTCAAATCCTAACAACTACTAGAATCTAATCGTCTTGATCCTCTTGAACTTCCACATTTTTCTCATGAATCATGTGGGTAAAATCGCTCTCTGAATCTGCACCAATCTTCAACTGCTTCTCGTTTGGTTGTGGATAAGTATGACTCGTAACCATCTACAACTGTCAGATTCTAAGCTCTGTTATAATTGATATAATCTTCGTGTTATAATAGAATATCTTAACAGATTGTGTTTCTCTAATTCAGCACATGAACCACATTAAACATTAACTCATTTCAAGATAACTCATGACAATATATCACGACAGTAACAATCTCCCCCTTTTTCATTCTTGTTGTCACAAACAGAATAAATGAGTTTGAGATTGCCATATAAGATAAGTAGCTTTAAAACATCAAACTACTTTTCCAATCAAACCAAAAATTCCAAACGGCAGCCAATAGTCTTATCACATACCATGTGATTCAATAAGTTCAAAATGAACATAAGAAAGTCAAAAGATAAACTACTGATATACAATGATGAGATATTTTATATCAGCAGTTCTTCCAGTCTGTTGCACAAGCGTTCAAGTCATCTTGGTGCAACACTTCACAAACAACCATACATACATGGCTGAACCAGAAAATCCATAAACAATAATTCCACACTAGCTTGTCTCAGTAGTACAACAAAGCAGCAGTAATATCACAACAGAATGAAACAAAAAATAAGAAATGAACTATTCCCCCATAATGTTTACTACTCCCCCTTAACAAACATCCTTAACAAAACAAAACATTCTCCCCCTTGTGATATAAGAATGGAAATATTAGAAGAGAAAGTGAATACCATAGCGGCTTTACTAGCGGGGTGGAACAAGAAACAGAAGAAACTCCAATAGCTTGTCAAGCTGGCCATCAGTAGACCTCGAACAGCCTTCATTAACTTCCTCTCTTTCATGCGTCGAGGGTTCATTTCTGCATCATCAGTAAGAAAATCATAATCATCTGGCTGGAAGGACACCTCAAGTGGAGCAGTGTTGGTTGATGCCTTGTCCTTTTTCTTCTTATTTTTCTTTAAATAGACTTTCTGAGCAACACCACCTTCATGTGTTGTTATACCAGGGGCAAGTCCATGGTTCAATAGGTATTGAGGATGAAAAGAATCTCAGTGTCAACTGGAAGATCATTGACATGTAAAGAGTCTAGCTTGAATATCTTTGCAGATATGGTATGAAGGGTAGCTAATACCCAGTGATCTTGCCTTTCAGTTGGAACTTTCTGAAGACTCATGAGCTCAGTAAGAAAGCATGGAAAAAATAGAAAATTAAAAGTGGGTTTAGGATCGACTCTGTGAAAACGAGCACAAAAAATGATTTCCCCAATGTTACAAGGAACTCCCAACCCTATGTCATATAACAAGACTCCTACCTCTCTCTCAAATGTAATGGTATGCTTGATAGGCAAGGGGTTACGGTGAAAGTAAATAACATAGAACAAAGTGCTTAAGTCCTTCACATCTTACCTTTCTTTTTTCTTTTTCCATCTTCAAACCTTTCCACCAGTAATGGTTTGTACCAATGACTTCGTCTTATTTTCGACAGAAAAATCCTTATGAAATTTCTTCCCTTTGTTATTCACAGCACATCCAAATTTTGGTTTATCACAGCAGGTGAAAACTCAATAATCTCCCCCTCACATAGACTTTATGAAAATAAGGAGATGTTTTATCACTCACAGACATTTTCAAATTAGAATAAAATTCTCTAACCCATAAATCATTGTATCTTGAAGGAAAAGAGAAAAGTTTAAAAAGTAACCTCGATTTCAGGAAGTTTACCATGTTCTTCTTTTCATAAGAATCCTGATGAAGATATCTTTCAGCACGAATCTTCATCATGTTCACATCTTCAAATCTGGACTTCGCTTCAACATCATAGAGGTATTTTGAAATACATCTTGTCTTCATCCTTGGTGCTTGTTCTGAATCGCTGTTCTCATCATCAGGCGAAGACATGACTGGGAATCTGCCTTTTGTTATAACAGGGCCAGAAGGTCTTCGTGGTATACCAAAAGATTTCTTTACTTTCTTCTTTTGTTCCATAGGCATCTTGTCTTTCAGCTTCCTTTTTAGAAATGTCAAAGGAATGGCCTCATCTCATTCCATAAGTAGCTCTTTTGTGACATCAGGAGCAACCAAGTCCTCTAGTTGAGCAGCCTCAGTGGTCTCACCAGGTTCATTACGATCCTTAGATGCATGTTTTGAGGTAACCTATTCAGGCTGGCTCATTGTCTGATCGGCATCAGGTGAAACTCCATGAGACGGTTGATTAGGAAACTGTTTTGTGCCTTGTTATTTAGTAACAGGGACCTCGTCTGTGTTATTGACGACAGTGTCTTCCTGGGCTTGAATGCCCTCTCCATCCTGCAGATTTGGCTAATCTGCTATAACAGGGACAGTGTCCTGTTGTGACAGACCTTGATTCTCCTTCACTAGTACATCCAACTCAGGTTCTTTCTCAGAGGATGTTCCTTTAGGTCTAAACTTATAGTTTGTTGCATCATCAGACTCGAAGGTTGACGATGGTATAGTTGGGATGACAGGCTTCTCAATGATTGGTGGCAAGCCCTCAGATGATGAAACTGTCTTCTCAAATGTCTGACCCTCTGATGGTGGAGCGATTTGTAAAGGAATCACATCAATTGGTTCAACTTCACCTCTACACTTCTTCTTGACAGATTTGGGTATAGGTTTTTGAGCCTTCGGCTTAGATGTGGGCGCTTTCACTCCTCTTCGTGTTGTAACCATTGTTACGATCGTGGTTTAACTGCAAATCAACAAAGAAAGAACTACATACGCAGAGGTGATTCGCACAAGTACAGATGACGAGAAATCAGTTAGAATATTTTGATTAACCACAGATGCCAACAACCCCTAATAACTTTCACACCAACTCAAGATAAAAATAAAACAATCCCTAAAAAATTGAAAACCAATCTAAACTAAGCATATCCTAAACATAGCCGTTATTAGCATTTAAGTCCTAACGACATAATAATTACAAATTTAAATAGCAATCAAAATAACATAAGCAATATATCTCCCTTTTTTATGTATTTGAATAAAAGAAAAAATCTTTATTAGTTTTGGAGGGATAAAAATATACATTGAATGTATTACGTGGGGCAAGAACACACCCGTAGTTCACCTCTTAATTTCTCAAACCTATTAGCATCTAATGGTTTGGTCAAAATATCAGCTAACTGATCATCAATACTTATATATTGAATGCACACCTCATGTGTTTCAACTAGTTCACGAATGAAATGATACCTCAGATCTATGTGCTTAGTCCTTGAGTGTTGAACTGGATTCTTGGATATGTCAATGGTACTCTTGTTATCATAAAACACCAGAAGTTGTTGTACCAAGATATTGTAGTCAGATATCATTAGCTTCATCTAGATCTGTTGAGTACAACAACTCCCAACAGCAATATATTCTGCTTCTGCTGATGATAGTGATATGGAGTTTTGCTTTTTGCTAATCCATGAAACAAGACTTGTACCAGCAAAGAAATAACCACCAGATGTGCTTTTTCAATCATCTGCACTTCCTGCCCAATCTGCACCACTATATCCAACGAGAGAAATGTTAGAGTTGGTAGAGTACCATAAACCCAAATGGGTAGAACCTGCAATGTATCGTAGAATTCTCTTGACAACAACTATATGAGATTCCTTACGTGAGAATTGATATCGAGCACATAATCCCACACTAAAAGCAATGTCAGGATGACTTGCAGTGAGATACAACAAGCTTCCAATGATGCTTCGGTATAATGATGGATCAATGGGCTTCCCCCTGTCATATTTGCATAGTTTCTCTGTGGTGCTCATGGGAGTACGCATATGCTTGGCCTGATCTACTCCAAACCTCTGAACTAGTGATTCTGAATACTTTTGCTGAGATACAAAAGTTCCTTTGCTGGTCTACTGGACTTGAAGGCTAAGAAAATAGGTAAGTTCACTAACCATACTCATTTCGAACTCATGTTGCATACTTGTAACAAACTCGATAACAAGAACTGGTGTTGATGAACCAAACACAATATCATCCACATACACTTAAGCAATTAGTACATCATTAGAGCTCCTTTTGACAAATAGAGCTTTGTCAATGCTTCCTCGTGTATAACCCTGATCAAGTAGAAATTTTGCAAGTTTGTCATACCAGGCACGTGGTGCTTGTTTAAACCCATACAAAGCCTTCCTCAACTTGAACACATGATCAGGAAGAGATGGATCCATAAATCCTTTGGGTTGCTCTACATACACTTCTTCAGCAAGTACTCCATTTAGAAATGCACTCTTGACATCCATCTGATATAATTTAAAACTAAGAGAACATGTAACAACAAGTAGTAATCGAATGGATTCAAGTCTAGTTGTAAGAGCAAAAGTTTCATCGAAGTCGATACCTTCTACTAAAGAGTAACCTTGAGCCACCAACCTTGCTTTGTTTCTTACTACGTCTCCTTGTGCATTTGACTTGTTTTTGAAGATCCACTTTGTGCCAATAACATTATAGTGATCTGGTCGATGAACCAATTCCTACACGTCTAGTCTTTGAAACTGATTCAGTTCTTCTTGCATAGCCATAAGCCGGTACTCATCCTGTAATGCATCAGACACATGCTTAGGTTCAATGGAAGAAACATAACATACTAACCCAGCTAACCTTCGGTAATCAACTTTGGTAGTATCTCGTGTCACCACTCCATCATCAACTGATCCAATAATATTATCAATAAGATGATATTTTTGTATTCTAGTGCTAGGCTCTTTATTTGAACATGCATACACGATGTCAGAAGCAGAGGCTGTTAGATCAACTTCATGACCATCTGTTGCAACAGAGCCCGATGGTGCTGTTGTACCAGCTTCAGATACGTTATGTTTTTCTTCATCTCCTTTTGCCTGGTGCTGAGAAGCTGATGATGCGTCATCGAACATAACATTGATTGACTCCATTACTTTACCAGTGCTCTTATTGAACAATCTATATGCAAGACTATTTGAGGAGTACCCTACAAATATTCCTTCATCACTTTTCTTATCAAACTTTCCAAGTGGTGTCCTGTACTTCAACATAAAACACTTACAACCAAATGGGTGAATGTAACTGAGATTAGGCTTTTTACCTTTCCACGGCTTATATAAAGTTTTATCCAACCCTGGTCGTAAGTATGTTTTGTTGATCACATAACATGTAGTGCTAACAGCTTTAGCCTACAACTTTGTAGATAGCTCCTTTAATGTGAGCATGGTTCTTGCCATCTCTTGTAGATGTCTGTTCTTTTTTTCCACAACTCCATTTTGTTGAGGAGTAATGGGAGCTGAGAATTCTTGATGAACTCCATGTTTTTTGTAAAACTCATGAAAGCTTGAGTTTTCAAACTCCTTTCCATGATCACTTCGAATTCTAATCAAGTGTTCTCCTGTGAATCTTTTTTCTATCATGAGCTTTAGACACAAATCTTGAAATTTGTCAAATGCATTTGATTTTTCTTTAAGGAAAAATACCTAAGTAAAGCGTGAAAAAGCATCGACACAAACAAGAATGTAACGATTACCAGAAATGCTAGTGATTTGAGTTGGACCCACCAAATCAATGTGAAGTAGTTCTAACACTACTGATATAATGAATCCTTCAACAGATTTGTGACTTTCCCTTTTTTGCTTTCCTCATTGACAAGGACCGCAGACCCGTTTGGTAGTAAAATGGAACCTTGGAAGTCCTCGAACTGCATTAATGTTTTGCAAGTCTGTGCATGTGTTTGTAATGGACATGTCCCAGCTTTTCGTGCCATTCTTCAATGTGGTCAGTCTGACTGGTGTAACATGAAACATTGAGCTGTCGTAACAGGTAGCAATTGTTAACAGACCTATCTCCAGTCATCACACACTCTACCTTAGAGTCATGAACCAGACACCCTTCTTTAGTGAAGTTCACATAATACCCTTGATCACAAAGCTGACTGATGCTCAACAAATTTCCTTTGATTTCTGCAACATGAAGAACCTCCTCCAAAATTGGAAGAATCTTAACTTTCAGTGTTCCTTTCCCGATAACTTGACTTCACATTCCATCTCCAAATGTAGCATGTCCTTCTACATATGATTGATAATTTTTAAGAAGGTTTTTATCACCAGTCATGTGCTTAGAACATCCACTATCAAAGTACCACTCTGTACTCATCATAGATTTCAAGGATATGTGTGCTACGTTACACACTTCTTCTTTTTTGGGTACCCATCTCTTCTGCATTTTAGTGGATTACTTTCCACTATAGACTTTTTGTGTAACTTCATGTTGTATTATGGCTAACTCTCTGGTCATCTTGTAACACCTGGGACGTATGTAGCCTTTAATTCCACAATAGTAGCACGTAGGTTTGAACCTTGGTCTGACTTGTTTATCAATAACAACAACCTTTTGAGATTCTTTGACAAACTTCACTTGCTTTGATGCTGAAATCTTGGAGGATGAACCTTCATCATAGCCAAGACCTTTGTGATCTCTCGTTCCCTTTCCCTTTCCTTGAGAAAGGATGTCGTCAAGTTTCGCCTTTCCTCTATTCAGCTACTTCAAGGTATTTTGAGCCTATTCCAGTTTGGTTTTGCACTCAGCTAGTTCTTTGTCCTTCTTCTTGAGACATACAAGTAGAGACTGATTACAGGTAACTGCTTCCTCCCATTTGTTCATCATTTCTAAGTAAGCAGCTTTGAAATCTACATCTAGAATCAAATTAGAAGATTCACAATCGAATCATCAGAATCAACAACACATAAATGAGTAGCAATCTCTTTTAATTGAACAGAGGAAATGATATCAGTTATAACAGGTTTTATCTTGTCTGTGACAATAGCTTCAGATACATGTAGTGGAGCAGCTACAGCAGTGAACGCAACAAGCAAATTAGTCATCTCCTCATTTGAGTCAGAGTCACTCCATGTAGAGACTAATGATTTCTCTGTCTTCTTCGAGAGACATTCTACTTGAAAATGTCCAAGTCCTCCACATTCTCTGCAGATCATCTTGCTTTTGTCAAGTACTTTAGGTTCGCCTTCCTTCCGTGATGAACCTCCAGCCTTTTTTCGCTAAAATTTTCTATATAAGTTATTATATTTACGAGTTAGTAAAGCAAGATCTCCTTCTACTGGAATAGGGCTAACTTCAACAGCTTTCAAAGTAAGTTCCTTTGTCTACTTCTTCTGTTGATTGAAATGCATCTCATTGGTTGTTAACCCCAAACCTTAGGTTCTTGTGTCCTCGATTATCTTGAATAGAAGCCACCTTTATGTTAAACTTTTCAGGTAGTATGATGACAATCTTCTGCACCATCTTTTTGTTCGAGTACTTCTTACCCAACTGATGTGCTTAATTGGCAAGATCTTTCAGCTTGGCAGTGTAGTCAGATAGTGTCTCGTCTTCTCCCATTTTCATCAGCTCAAAATGTGATTTGAGCATGAGAAGTTTCGACTCTCGCACCTACTCATTCCCCTCAAAGAAGTCTTCCAAGATCTGCCAGGATTCTTTTGTTACTTTGTATGATGAGATCAGCTTAAGATGCTCTTGTGTCATAGCTCCAAAAATGGCATTAGCTAACAGTAGTTTCTCTTCAGCTTCTGTAAAGTCTTCAGGATTCTTTGCAATCCCGTCAACAACAGGTGTGGCATTGCCTCTTTCAATTGATCGCCAGGCCTTGACATCGACTGATAAAATGTATCCTTCCATCCTTGCCTTCCAGTATGTGTAGTTTGCACTAGTAAGAAGAGGAGGTCGAGTGTTGGACACTCCTTCCAGCTGGTCTAGATTTCCCTGATACATATGGTTAGTATTCGGACCTTACTACGGTCTGTAAATAAACATAGTTTAAGTAGTGCCCTCTCTGATACCAAATGAAATTACTGAACCAATGTGTGTTACAACAGGAAACGTACTATGCTGTAACAGGGAATTAAGCAACACTGAAATATAAATAAAAGCAGTAAAGCAAACCACAAGACTAAAAGATTGTTCACATAGTTCGGTCTACGACCGACGTTTGCAGGGCCACGCCCAAATGTAAAATCCACTATGAACACGTACGATCTATAGGACTCCATTACTGACTCCCTCACTGAGCTCCTACTAGCATCTCCCTACGCTACTCTAGATCTCACACACAAGTTTCCCACTTACTAGAATGAGGGTTCCCCTCACACTAGGACCCAAGTTTTCTTGGAGCGTTACAAATCGATAACATAGTGAACACAGGCGTCCACTGTACATCACAAGGTTAAAAGAGATGAATCTATCAATCGATATCATGCTTATCACAGCCCAAATTTTTAAATCTAGATTTTGGCCGTAATCAGGCTCACCGACCCATGACGTGGGATGCGTGTGAGATACGCACACTGATTGAGGCACGTGGCTAAGGTATATTGTATTTTTGTATTAGTTGTATGCCTAGCGTAATGTAATGTGTAGACCTACTAAGTCAGTTTGTACAGTGTAAACGTCAAGACGAGAGCGGGGACACACTTCGAGTTGCATGTGAGTCGGGGAACCGGGTCATTGGAACTTTGGTGAGTCTTGTTTTATATTAATATGAATTTATAAAAGATTTATATGCACTATGGAGTTATCAAAATGCATATGGTTCTAGGTATTATGCAAATCGAATTAGAATCCTATAATTGGTTGGAAAATACAACGCACATAGACTTACCTCGAGATTCGAGTGAGCACACACTCTCATACACTTGTGTTACCCATGTGTGTTACATGGCTAGATTTTAGTGGAATGTAGGAGTGAGAGAGGTCCATTAGATTGACTTAGGGATATGCTAAAGCACACTTGATGGCCACTTGATTATATAAACCACTACTTCATCTTCTCTCCTCATTTTGCAAGCTCTATGAGAAGAAAAAAAACTCAGAACTGTTCTAGTGTGTTTATGTAAGGGAGAAACCAGAAATTTCAAGTCTTAATTCAACAATTAGAGAAGAACTTGGAGCTAGAGTCAAAGCCCTAACACTAGGTAACAATTATATACTTCTATACTTTTAAATTTCATGAGTTGTATGCATGAATCAAAGGGGTTTTACATCTAATCAGTTTCAAAACATTTGTTAAGTCATGTTTGATCAAATGAAAGCTTTGGTTTCAGTTGGAATCACCATTTTCAAGTGTTGCTCAAAATTGGGTTTTTGAAATGAATTTGAGAATGCATGTTAACTTTTTGACCTAACCTTTGTAAATTGAGCATAACTCTCTCATACGAACTCCTAATGAGACAAATCATATGCCGTTGGAAAGCTAACTCAAAGATCTACAACTTTTGGCTCTGTAGAAATTTTGAAATTAAAACTCGTTCTAACTCAAAAATGCTCTGCAATTAGGCAGTTAAAATGCCATTACGAGATTTTTAAAATGAACTTTGGCAATGTATTACTCTCTCAATTCTTATCGAATTAAGCTCATAGTTTAGTATGTTGTTTTTTAGTAGGTTATCTGTTTTGTGACCAAAAATCATGATTTTGGATCTATAAATTGGGAGAAATGATTTTTTCAATTTCGCTGATCAGATTTTGATTCCAATTCGAGTTGTCTTTAAAAATATTTGATATCTCCTCCATTTTATATAGAAACCTTGCACACCATACCATTACAGAAAGCTAAGATGTAGAGCTAAGAGTTTCTTCTTAAGTGTCTTTGATGATAGAGTTTATGATGGTTTAATTAACGCTTCAATACTAAGTATCAAATTAAAGTTTTGCAAGAACTTAATGGGTTGTTTTAGGTTATAGGTTTACAAATCTATTTGACCTGATCTAAACCCACTTAAATTGGTTTAATTTGATACTAGGAACTCAGGAGCCTAGGGAAGTGTTTAAGGCGTCCGAGAGCGCGAGTCGGGGTGTCGAGAAGCCGATTTTATTAGGAATTTTGCATGAATAGTGAGTATACTCGATGATACTTTAAATTGCGTTTCATTTCCTTTTATTACTGATTGATTGGAAGTCTTTGTGACTATATGGTGCCTTTGTACTCTAATATCGTGATATTTGTTGATATTCTTCACTCTTTGAACTTGCTCATCATGATGTTATCTTGTTGATGCTTTTATTGATTCCATTCGTGTACTTTATGTCTTCATTTGATGTTTTCAAAAGTAAATGGCTTTAAATAGCATGCTATTAGGATTAGAGGGTTTATGAATGAGACTATGGACTTTTGTACTAGAATTGATTAGTCTCTTAGCTTGTCCCTATTTCTTGACCATTCTCTATCGAGTCATTTTTGAATAAATAAAGTAGTTGTTGGTATCTAGGTCCCTTAATCGATCAGGGTGTGTGCGACTCACGGGGTTAGAGTCCCTGGGGATGTCGGTACACGTTACTTAGCTGTGTGCAATACCAGGCTGTGTAAGATGTTTGGTTGTGTTCTATCTACTTGGCTGTGTGCGATGCTTGAATGTGTGCGATACTCCTATAAGGTTATGACTATTGAGTTGGTGTGATGCAGCTCATTACCGACTAGACCTAGATCACTACTAATTAGTCGAGTGTCAGTATCATTTGTTTAACTCTGGTATTTACCTGCATATGGTTAATCTTTCAGTATTTTTTTCATTTATATGTTTTTAAATACCAGTCGATTATATTTGGAAATTCGAAATAAATATATCATCGGGGATTACTGTTATTTTCTTGTACTCGTCGTCCTTTTTATGACGGTAGGTATAGATCCATCTACAAGCAGGCCGGACAAGGAGAAGATCGGTGACTATCTCTGAGCTTGCGACGCACTTCTGCTTTGACTATATGTTCTTTTTGATATTTTGTTATATTATTATATTATGTCTTTCAGTTACTGTTTTATTTGTATATTTGGGGCTGAGTGATAGATTCCTGACTTTATTATGACTTTCACATTGTTATACTTGACTTCATGATATATCAATATGATGTCATTTCCTAGTTTTTCCATACTTAGGGTAACTTAAATAGCTCCGCATAAATCACTAATGACTTTTGCATAAATGTTAAGACTTCCGCTAATATTAACTAATTTAATAAAAAGTTTTAATTAACTTTATATTTCATAATTTGATAGGACTAGTGTATTACTTATCCTGAACATGAGCAATGAGATGAATGAGTTGTAAAGGCTGACTAATACGTAGTTAAGTCCTGCTAGGATAGGATTAGGGCTTAATTACGGGATTAGGCCGGGTGGTGCCTTAGATTAAGGGAGGGGCCGTCACAGTTGGTATTAGAGCATAGTCTTTAGAACTTTAGGGACAGAATATAGAGTTGTCTAAAATTGTGATACCCTACGTTCTTGATAAGTAATACATAAAATTGAATAAGACACAAGTCTTAGAAGTGTAAACTAGATGATCCTTGCTTAGAGACTGTTTTGTTGGGAATTGAGTGAAAGTGAGTTGGGGGTAGTGATATGTACTTGTTAATTTCATAATGTATGTATATACGAGCCTACGTAGTAGCTGATGCGAGTTTGCTGTTAACGTGCAAACATCGATGACGGATGCACGAGAGACCAATGACGCGGGTGCCGGCAGTAGCCAGCCTCCTGCACTAACGAATGACCTTTAAAGGCTAGCTAACCATATCTCAGCTCAGGGGCAGCCGTTGGCCGATTTTATTATGTTGATGACTACCAGATTTGCTCTACCTACACCGACAGCAGCTCCCGACACTACTGCTACTACCACCACACAGCTAGAGCTCGAGCCTCCCACTACTACACTAGTAGCTACAGCGGTGTCTATGCCCAGATTTGTCTTCCTATACACTGCAGAGAGACGCCAACATTTGGTGGCGCACTGTGATAGTGACTGATGGGGACTTCGGGTCATGAAAGGCATTCAAGGATAAGTTTTACCAGTAGTATTTTCCACCTGTGGTTATGATGAGACTAAGATGAGACTTTGTGAGCTTGAGACAAGAGCCTGACGAGTCTGTCATGTAGCACAGGGACAGATACGGGTACTTGAGACAACTTTCTAGGGACCTAATCAGGAGTGAGCTAGAGGATGTGTACCATTTTAGGTTGGTCTGAGAGCAGACATCGGCTACTACGTGGTCGCCACAAACGCCAGGACACTTAGTGTAGCGGCCCCATTTCCATTGGCCACTACGACGTGCACCACGGGCCCACAGCCCTGCCAACTCATCATCTAGCTGTGTCCCACGGCCACTCGTGAACTCAATATAATCAAATTCATGCTAACTTTAAGTTATGTGTTAATAATTATTGATTTAAGTTAGCTTTGGATTCTATATTATCATTTTACCTCAAAGTACGCAACTAAAAATTGAAATCGTCAAAGTGTTTTATGAGCATATTACCTAAGGTGGAATCCATCTCAAAATATACATCATATACATATCAACTGAGATCCTCAAAATATCAAAAATATAACCAACAATTTATATACAGGTCATATCTACCTCTCAAACCCCAAAACCCAGCATAAAATAAGAAATTAAAAACAAACATACGAGTAGACAAATGTAGTCAATCGGTGTAGTCCTCAAGCTTGCCCTTCCCTCGACTCGTACTAGGATCTGCACTCAAGCCATCACAAAAAGGCAGATGATGAGTCCAGAGTGAGTAATCCCAAGGAAATTCACCAAGTAAATACATAAATAAATTGCCGAAATTTAAAATACTATAAATAAACATGTGGAACAAAAGAATACAGGCAACTATGGAAGATCATCGCATGCATAAATATAGCAATGAAATAAAGTGCGTGCACAATCAAAGTTAGATTAAACCATACTTCGGGCTATCCGCCAGGCACGGCCCGTGAGGATACCTCTAACGGGTGACCTTGGACCCTTTAGGTGGCCGGCATAAATCCACGATGCACCCACACATGCCCAACATACCCGGGTAGCCTATTCATCGGCATATGCTTAGATATGTGCTATGATTTAGTGGACCCTATGCCCCGCAACGAATACACACCAGGTGGGGAGTGACTTGTTCCACAGGCTTTGCGACAGGTACAGTAACAGCCTTGGCTACTTTAGCCTTGCCTTTGCCTTTCTTTTTCATTCCCTTTTCCTTTTGGACCATCAACACATTACTAGAGGGTTTCTTGATATTTTGTTAAGCAGTTTTGAGCATCAAATGCAACTCTGAAATTAATTTCTCCATATTATTCATATTGTAGTTGTTCCTAAATTGTGAATAACTCTCCGGCAATGAATTTAGGATCAAATCCGTAGCCAACTCTTGGCTTATGGAAAATCCAAGTCTATCAAGTTGGTCAACATAGCCCTTCATCTTCAAAACATGAGGACTAACAGACACACCTTTAGTCATCTTACAAGAATGCAGGTTCTTAACTATCTCGAACCTTTCTTGCCTAGCTTGTTGTTGGAACATTTCCTTCAGCGTTACAGCCATGTCGTAGGCTTCCATTAGTTCCATGCCCTTCTGAAGTTCAGGAACTATAGTTGCCAACATAATGCATGCAACATCAGTAGAATCGTTGACATGCTTATTATGCGCATCCTTTATAGCTTTCGTAGCATTGGCTGGTAGGTCCTCAGGGATCGGAGCATCCAGAACATACAACTTGCGTACATGATTGAGAACGATTATCAAGTTTCTGAACCAGTCAAGAAAGTTAGTCCCAAATAGCTTATCCTTCTCAAGGATAGATCGCAGTGACAGGGGATTATTGTTACTTGAAGAGGCCATTGATCTACAATAAAGATTATGCAGAGTTTATTTTAGTATAGAGGAATAGACTCCCACTAAATTAACAACCCTCCTAAAACATTCTATTTATTTAGTGGACTAAAATCCATATTTCACTTAATTATATGACAGCTCTGGCATGAAACACAGAACTAGATTATTTAGGTAGGTAACAGTTACCAATTACATCTTATGTAATTTTAGATACTTTTATGAGATACAGGACATTTTATGTTTTAGCATGTTTTTATCTCATCATATGTCTAAAGCCTAAAACTATTTTGATAGCTTTATTAAATCGGACCAATTTAAACATTTAGGTAACTCTTACCCAACTTATTTCACCAAGATAACACAATATACCCAGCTATGGCTGAAACTATATTAGTGCGATCGAGGCCTTGATAAGTTTTTAAAATTTGATGGCGTGAGACTTAAAATTTAATAGAGGGATTTTATTCAGTTTTAGTGATTTTATGTAAACACTGAAATATCATATATTTTATTGATTTGTTAAATTACTAAACAATTTAGAGATTTTTATACTATTTACTAATAAAAGAATTTCCGTGTGCTAGGATTAGTTAGACGGCGGTCCCGTTGGCCGGTCAGCAAATGGGGGTACAGGGGGCAGTGCCCTCTTTTTTTTTTTAGAAGACGAATCTCAATTCTGAAAATTGAAATTCGCTATAGAAAATCATATTTTTCACTGATTTTACTATACTATATTTACCCCTTAATTTATCCAAAATTAAGTCAATTAAAATATTTTTAATTAACCCGGCCCACATCTAACTAATCATCTTATCCTAATCCAATTAGTACTTTAGATATTTGAATCGTAGCATATCACCAATAACTAACTTCTCCATATTTATCTTCTATCCAATAGGGATAACGAAACCGATTTTACTTATATCACCTAATCTAATTTGTTATCTATCTTTATCAAATAGAAACTTCATAACAAAGTAGATATAACAAGATAAATAAATAATTTCAAAAATTAATTATTTATTTTGGATTTAAGATATTTGAATCCTAGTATATCACCAATAACAAGATTTTTGATATTTATCTCTTATTATAATTTGTTATCTATCTTTATCAAATAGAAACTTCATAACAAAATAGATATAACAAGATAAATAAATAATTTCGAAAATTCATTATTTGCAATTTCGATCTTCATCTAAATAATCACAAACATGTAATTGAATCATGAACTACTATTCCAATCGAACCAAATAGTGTCATGGATCATAGAACACGAAACTCAATTCATTAAAATTATTCAAATTAACCTAACATAGTTACTAGCATGTACGAAACTAATTTCAATTAAATCACGAATATATGCATCATATACACAAAACATGATAATAAATCTCACAGAAAACTTATGTATATCACATATACATCAACTATTAACATGCTTTCAATCATATATCATAAGAAAACATGCAATGAGTTTAATGGAATCAAACTCGAAGGCTCTGATACCACTGTTGAGTTTTGGGGTTCTTGCGCAGCGGAGATTACAAAACAATTTTGACAAAAACCCCAACAGGATCTGAATTTAATTCCATTAAATACGTTTAAACTATGAAAACTTAATCATACCTAAGTCGCAATGTACCTTTCTGAAGGTTAATCGATCTCTAAGGCGCTGCCAATGATGAACGCCCTCTATCAGCAGTCCACACACGAACGGCGGCCGAGATTTGAAGTGCTAGCTTCGAGAGAATACCAAACTTTTTTGTTTCTCTCCAAAACGATCCAAAGCATACCAAAAACCCTAAGTCATTTCCAAAACGAAAATTGAGTTTCGGCCTTTTTACCTTTTCATTTGTGTATTCTATCTCAAAGCGTCTATTATACAACCCTTGTATATAGACGGTTAAGTAAATTACACATATACCCCTACATAAAGAAGTATAAGTGTAATACACTACAAGGACGTTTCTGTCATGAATTTTATCATATAAAATTCGTTTTTCTGAACAATCTTAAAATCTCGCAAAACCATTCTCGGTGTGCGACCCAATAGGCTCATACAACATTGGCAGTGTACCAAAACACATTTTGGTATACAAGTCATAAGCAGCCTCTAGCAAGACATTATGACTACCCAAGTTGTACAAAGATCAAATCGATACAACCTAATCAATTTTTTATATAACATCCATTTGTCATACGATATCCTTTTGATTAAATATAAGGCATGGAATTATAATCCAATATGTTCGATCGTACTAGTCTCGATCTCTAAGTAGACTGAAAACATCCAAGTGACATTGATCAATATCAATTCACTTAGACTAGGCCTTTTAACAGTCTAACACATCTAAGGATCCACTGGATATCTCTCTCTATATAAAAGGGACAAATTCTATCTCGATTACATAACTTTACCACATTATTCGCACAGTAACCAATCACAACCTTTATAATCATTCGGTTAAAGACAACGTTTAATTGTGTCAAATCACTGTATTCCTAATGTTGAAGTCTCTGGTAATCTCAAGTCAGAAGACTGAATAATATACATATCATGAGAAACAACTATGACTTAATCCATGTGATGTTCTCATAGCGGGTCGGTCCAGTACTTTGTTCCCTAACAAGTACTCATGATCTTGATTCGTATTCCTATACATGATCATCAATCAAGACTCACACTAGTCTTAATTCATTATAGTTCCCAGTATAATAATCGACTAGGGACATTTAGGATATTTCTGTAAATACCCATGGATCTTATTATAATGTAAACATGCAAATCAATTATAATAAACAACAATTGAAATCCTCTATTTTATTAACTAAAATGTATTCATAAAGACTATTAATGGATTGACCTAGGGCACATTTCCCAACACATCCACCATCACAAACTAGCGGTGAGCAACTTGAGAAATCTAATGTAATGCCAGAAGAAGATAACAGTAACTCATGATATAACAAGTAAAGCAGTTTAAATATCATGGGGTAATAGAAAGACAGGAATTTAAATAAATCAGTGCATGATAAACAGACTAATAGATATCAATCGAATTTCAAGTGTGTTCTAAGGAATCAAAAGAGGCCCATAAGTGGTCTAAATTATAGCATAATGGCAAAGACCTCGCGAGGTTTTCCCGGGCATCGACATAAGCGAAGGCACAGCTATGATGGGTGGGACACAAGCCCACCCACCCAGTACTTGGTATCACAGGGTCACTAAGGGTGGTCACACACTTCTATACAAGAGTGCCCGCGTTTTATCCCTCTAGTGCAGGTCCTAGTACTCTTGAGATGAAACACTTACGCCAAAAAACACACAACAAGGAATGGACTGGAATACCAATAATAGAGCATAATGAATCTGAATAAATGATAATGAATCACATGGCATTTTTTTACTGGCTTACAAATCATACACAAGCTTTAAGGCAAGTGTACTTACCTGACAACGCAACCCATAAATAACAACACTCCCGCAAATCCTAACCCGTATCCCCGAGTTTCCCGATACCCGATAAGGTTGGAAACTCTAATTAATGGGTCAAGTCATTATCTAAATCCTAGGTTAAACCCTAGTGTATTCCCAAGTGTTTTAAGGACTTAAACAACTCGACAATTTCATAGGAAGACGAATAATCTCTTGGGTTTGAAAACTACAATAATATCCACAACTACGATATCACAACGTCGATAATCATAATGCATATAAGCCTACACATGAATTATAGGCTCGGCTCAGTCGTATGTGGGTCACGCCATAGTCTCGAGGACCGGCGGTGTGACCACGACATCATAACTATTGATCGACACGAAATGTTTCAACATAAACTTAATACTAAAACATAACTCATCATGAACCTAAACCAAACATGTACCAGTGAGCATGCAACCTTGTTGGTTTATTAGACATCGAGAGAATACCATCGCGGCATGGGAGAGCCGAAGGTACGTTCCATATTTAAGCAAACCACTCAATCATGACAATGAAACCCGATGAAACAAACACACAATACCATCTATTAAACAACTCGCCACCATCGATATGGAAATTCCGGAGGGCTGGGGGACATAAGGTAGAGCTTGATGTGGTTCCCAACACTTCCCTGGTCATGGCGTCCGACCACAGTACCACTAGTCATGACGATTTATGGCCAGGAGGAAAATTTCGTGAACTACATGAAATCATGAACAAAGGACTCTAATACCACTGGTTCGGACCCCACTGGAGGGCTGCGAGACACCAGCAAGGGCAAGACATGGTCCTCGACAGCCTCCTTGGCATGGTGGTCCGGCCGGCAGCACCGTCGAGCTCTACAACTTCGGCTAGGACACTAAACAACCCAAAAGAGTTGGAAAATCGATAACAATGAACACCACTCACAAGCTACTGGTTTTGACTCTAGGGCGACGTCAACTTAATCATGATGACCCCCCGGCAGTCCCCCAGGACACGGCGGTCGCCGGCAATGGCGCCGCTAGGACAGCAACCAACAGTTACAACAAAAACAGGGGTAAAACGACATAACACAAGTATTTATACACATACAATGGGGTGGGGGTGCTCTGGGATAGGTGGAACTCCAGTGAGGCACCGTTGAGTCATCCCTGATGGAACCCCTGGTCACAGCACCGCCCACACTACCGACCAGATGTGAAGAAGGAGAGGAGAAGGTTCACGTTTCAAGATCTGTTGCAGTCGAGAAAGGCCAACACTCCCACCACAGTCCACGTCCCTCACGCCGTTGGGGGTGCTCAGAGACTCCGGTGACCCCATAGGGTCGTCTCCGACAATGGCAGTCACCTCCCCAGTTGGACAGTGGTGGCGGCAGTGAGCACAACGAGAGGGAAAAGGGAGAGAGAGAGAGAGATGAAATGGACCTCCAGTGAGGGTTCTAGCGAGAGGCGTGACTGGCCTGACGAGGGAGAGGAGCGGTGGTGATGGGAGAGGGCGTGAGGTTCGATTGGGTGTGTGGAGGAGATGAGTGAATAGTGGATTTGGGAAAGTGAATAGTGTGTTAGATTTTTCTTTCACCTTTTGTTTTTATATGTCTTAAATTTGGCAAAATGAACTTTTTGCCTTCCAATTTACTACTTACACATCTTAAAACAGTTGGCCTTTTTGGTCTCTTACCTCATCATCCCAACTCAACACACATACAAATCTCAATGCCAATCTCATGGCTCCCCTCATTAATCTGTGTCACTTTAACAATTTCTATCTCATAGTCCGTATGTTGCGAGACTATCCAACTCCTACATTGATCTTACATTTATTCGGTCCGCATTTCTTCGAAATTTGGTTCGCCGTGCTCGTTTTCTCGTCACATCCGATCAACAAATTAATTAAATTAATAAAAATTCATTTATTTGTATTCTTTATTGTGTTTTACTCTCCCGTTTAATTAGGCAAAACCTCTCTCAACTAAACATCGCCCGAACGACTCGAGACCCGTAAAATACTAAAATACTAATACACAATCAAAGAATCATAATATTACTTCGGTGTCGACTCCCGAAGTTCGAAATAATGTCCAGTATTCACGTAGTCGGGTCACAATCTTGACAAGTGTAATGCAAGTCAGTTAAAAATTTGGGGTGGTTACACATATAAACTTATTTAGATATGTGACCATTAAGAAATACATTTTTAACATCCATTTGAAACAAATGCCATTCTTTATTTCTGCAACATCCACAAGACTACAAACATAAGTCATTCGAGCCACTGGAGAAAAAGTCTCTTCATAGTCAATTCCGTACTTTTGAGCAAATCCTTTGGCAACTAGTCATGCCTTGTATCGATCAATTGTACCACTAGCAGTAGTCTTAATTTTGTGGACCCACTTGCAGTCGACTGGAGTTTTACCTGGAGGAAGTGGCACTAAGTCCCAAGTGTCAGTTTTCTCCAAAGCTTGTAATACATCATCCATAACTTGTTGCCACAAAGGATTAGTTCTAGCTTCCCTATAAGTGTTAGGCTCGTAAAGTGATATAATGGTAGAATTCACAAAGGGACACTTGAGACTGGGAGGACTAACAACATAAGGTGCAATATGGTATGATACCTTAGTTTCATGACGTGACGACTAGATATTCTCAGAACAATAGGCAGACTAGACTCAGTTGGAGCAATAAAGACATGACTAGCAAGATCTTCAGACTAGGAAATATCCTCATCGGGGACAGGTGGGTGTTATGTAGCATTAATTGTACCTAAAATATACTGAGAGGAACTGCTAGAATCAACAATATCAGGAAACAGTTCAACTAATGAATTAGTGAAATATGACATAGGAGTGATTTGAAATGATGATATCGATGAAAACATTTTATGCTCCAAAAATGTGACATGCGTCGATATTCAAAGGCGTTTTGAGATGGGATCCCAACATCGTTATCCTTTGTGTTCAATTTCGTATCCCAAGAAACAACACAAACGAGCACGAGGTTTAAGTTTTGAACATTCACGAGGCTGGAGGAAAACAAAACAAGTAGAGCCAAAAACACGAAGAAGACTGTACTTAGGGGT
Organism: Stephania japonica; assembly: GCA_039657345.1. Lineage (NCBI taxonomy): Eukaryota > Viridiplantae > Streptophyta > Magnoliopsida > Ranunculales > Menispermaceae > Stephania > Stephania japonica. The sequence continues at coordinate 17,187,004 of CM077566.1, forward strand.
GCGTCCATAAAGTCGTTCAAAGGAGATTGATTATCGATAGTAGGAGAAGGAATCCGATTAATGGTAAAGACAGCGGTTAGAGCAGCTTCTCTCCAAAAGCACCCAGGAAATAGAGCAGAGACAAGAAGAGATCTTCTAGTGTCAAGAATATGTCTAAGCTTTCACTCAGCTCTTTCATTTTGTGCAGATGTACTTGGACAGGATCGATGAACAATGGTACCATTCATGGATAGGAAAGAAAGAAGTGATGAATCTTTATATTCCATGGCATTATCGGTTTGAAGAACTTTGATGACTTTTGAAAACTGAGTTTTGATCATTTTAGCAAATTTAATGTATACGACTTTTAATTCATATTTTCTATGTATGAGATATATCCATGTAAATCGAGAAAAGTCATCAACAAAGATAAAAAAAATATTTTGAACCACCCATTATTTCAGTTGGATAGGGTCCCCAAATGTCAAAATAAACAAGATCAAATATAGAAGATGACTCAAAATCACTAAGAGAAAAAGGAAGAGCATGATCTTTGGCTAAGTGACAAGACATACAATCAACATGCTCTTGTAAAACATAACCTAACACACCACTGGAAATCAATTTATTCAAACGCTAAAAAGAAACATGGCCTAGACGCGAGTGCCAAGTACTAGATGTGACAGTTGCAGCACAAAGAGACGGATTCGAGGACGACTAAAGAAAGGTGAGTTCAAATAATCTTCTTTCTTTACACCCATCCCAAGGATCTAACCTGTCTTTGGATCTTGTACATAACAACCATGAGAGGAAAAGTGAACATCAAGAACAATATCACATAGTTGGCCAACAGAAATAAGATGAAGTGACAACTTAGGAACGAGAAATGCATTTTGCAGTGTTAAACTAGGAGTTGATGTCGTTCCTAAATGACTAACAGGTAAAGCCGAGTTATCAGCTGTGTATATAATAGGTGCATGGGCCACATACTATTTATGTGAAAATAAAGAGGATTGTGAGGTCATATGATTGCAACATGCATAATCAAGATACCACTTGGAAGAAGAACCTGGTGTGACAAACAATGCATGAGAATTTGAATTACCAGACTGAAGAGATACCAATACTTGTTGAAGGGCATGAACAAGGTCTGATGAAGGAGTGGTTTCATTAGATTGTGTGCTAGAACAATTTGTGACAGCAACCGAGGATTGACCGAGAGATGAACCGGAATATAACTTGGACTTTAGTTTGCGACAATCAACCCTCAAGTGACCACGTTTCTGATGAAAGCTACAAATTTTCTCTCCTAATTGGAACCTCTTAGAATTCTTCTCTGGGCATTGCGACTTCCAGTGTCCTGGTTGATGACAATAATGACACGTGTTCATGCTCGAAGAAGAAGATTGACCAGAGACAGTGGCAAGAACTGTGTCAGTTGAGAGCATTAGCTGTAAGGTTGTCAATCTTGTTTCTTCGGATAGAAGCGCGACAATAACAGTTTCTAAGTTTGGAAACGGTTCTCGATGAAGCAAGGAGCCCTAAACTAGTTCAAGATCTAAGGGCCATTAGAAGTTGCATCACATGCATTTGTTCCCTATATTGCATAAAAATAAGGAATCTCCATTGCAGAGAGATTTGGGTTCAGAAAATGATAACTGACCACAAATAACTTGCATTTGAGCTAGAAAGTCGGAAACAATTTGACCCACTTCTTGCTTCAAATTGTGTAGTTTGCCCAATAATTGAAATTGTTGAGCAATGTCGGATGTAGAGTACCTTTTTCCTAATAAGTCCCAAACTACTTTGGTTGTTTGAAGACGATTGAAATGCACTTTAATGGAAGGAGTGCACATGTTCCATATCCAAGTCAAAATTTGATGATTCTTGTCGTCCCAGTTTTCAAGACGTTCACCAAACTTCTTGTTGGCTTCATTTTCTTCTCTAATAGGAATTGTAATGTCACCGATCACATATCTCCAAAATTTCCGACCTCGAAGAAAACTCAACATTTCTTGCTCCCACAAGACATAATTAGTGCCATCAAAATAAGTTGTGATTGGCTTAACAACATCAACTTTCTCCATTATATGAACACGAACACAAGCAATGAAAGTGTGACAGAGATGCTGACGTAACAAAGCGAAAGTAGACGGATGGCACAATAATGCGGACGGGCAAGATGCGAGCATCAACCAACGCACAAACAGAGAGACGGGTATAAACGGGCAACGTAGATAAATGGGAAGATGGGAGCGTCAGGTTATGGAAACCCTAGGCTCTGATACCATGTGAACTTATGTAAAATAAATTTATTGAATTAATTTGGAATGTACAATATGGTGCCCTATTTATAGAATGGTACATAACTAACTTACACAATCAGTGTAAATGTTACACAATTATTGTAGATGTTACATTTATTGTAGACGTTACACAATTATTGTACACGTTACACATTTATTGTGGACGTTACACAATCGGTGTACACGTTACACAATCAATGTAAACATTACAGAACGTTAGTTTCCTAACAAATCTCGATTTCATTCACTTCTGATTCACGATTCTAACAAGCTTGAGCACAACAACACACAAAAATAACATATACTATTTGATCTCCGACCTAAAACACGTGGGTCCCACCTCAGATACCTAAATACATTTAACAGTTGGAAATTACTTAATTAGTCACCTTATTAAGTTTTAGAAATTCTCGGATTTCACAAATAATCTTGTGATGCATGTGAGAAATAGGTGGCAGGCAGAGGTTGTGTTGGTAGTTCTTAGAACCAAAAACTCTGCTCCAAGATACGTGTTTAAGCAACTCTAAGATCTTGAAGGCTAAAATGAAAAGAGAGGTGGTTGAGAGGATTTGATCTTGATTGAAACAAAGAGAGGGAGCTCTATTGAGGAAGAAAGGAAGAGGGAAACCGAAGGAAAGCTGTTGAACTTGACTAATTGAGAGTTGGGGACTTAGTTAGGGTTTAGTACAACTGCAAATCCGATCATTTTTTGGTGCGGTAAATCTTTCCCCTTATACTCTTAATTTTGCTTCAAATAGTGGAAATCGATGAGGGTTGATGCGTGTAGCTGTGATTTCTGGGATGTCGGTAGTTTAATTGGGTTCATTATGACCAATAGTTGGTGAGAAAAACATGTGTGGTAGCTGTCAAAAAGTTGCCATGAATTTATAGGAATAATTTTAATTTTGTATAGTCGCCGGCATACAGGTTTAACTGACTTATAATTTCCGGTGTCCACATGTGTATGATACAGAGAATCCAATGAAAAACTAAGTTTCTAACTAGCAATCTGTATGAAGGGGGTAACTGCAGTACTTAGAGTTCTTCATACACAAGAAGAACCTCTCATATGCCGACGTCATCTTGGTAGCAGTAAACATTGACATTGCATACGACTTGCAAGCCATTCCCTTCTCGTGTAGTCTTTTATGCCCATCTCTGATAACCATCTCACATGCCTCAACAAAAGACCCTACATTAGGGGAAAAAGTGTACCCAATCTCTTCACTCACTACTACAGTCCCAGTTATGCTAGGGAAATTGGGGGTTAGCACTGGTTTACCACACTGCATTGCCTCAATCAATGTCAAATCCAAACCTTGAGGCCGTAACGTTGGATTGACGAATATATCGAGTGCATTGTAGAACTTGACAAGCTGTGAAGGATCTAATGCCCCGAGGACTTTGACATTTGAGCCCAACTCGGCGTACCGCTTCTCCCAAGGACCAGAACCTGCTACAAGAAGATGCACACCAGGGTGCCTTTTGGTTATAGATGAAAATGCCTTGTGAAGAAGAGGGTGCCCTTTGTCCCTAACCAACCTACCTGCAATTTACATAGGTGGATTGTGATTATAATGCCATCTATCGGTGTAATAAGTTGGCGAAAAAAAATCATACCAGCGACGCCCATCACTATTGTTGCGTTAGGAGGAACTCCGTGTTGTTGCCTAAATTGCAACCCTAGACTTGGATTGTGATCAAATTTGGTGTGATCCACGCCATTGAGTATCACATGGACATTCCTACTAGGCAACTGGTAGATGTTAACAAGGACTTCGCTAGCGCTGTTGCTAATGCAAATGTGTTGAGTGTAGCTAGCGAAAAACCTAATCTCGTCCACTAATCGGGGAAGTGCTTCGCGAAGATCTGTATCAGATCCAGCAGTAATTGCACTATTAGGGTCAGAGAGAAGCTCTTGAAACAGCTTGGAATGTATGATTTCATACCATACGCCATGCCAAGTGACAGCTACATTAGGTACTGCCTTTGTGCGCCAGTGCGGAAGCGATACACTCTCAGTGTGCACATAATCAAAAGGACTAATGAAACTCTCCTTGTTGAAGATCTCAAAAGCTAGGGAACAATTGAGTGAGCCATGATTGTTGGGTGTAAAGTGGACGTGAAGATTCCCTTCCTGAATATCATGGTGGGGATGTCTATCAGATGGCACTGTGAACACATGCACTTCATGCCCCTTAGCTGCAAGGGCATTGAATAAAGTCGAAGCATGGTGTTCCATGCCGCCCGGAGTGGCATCTACCGGCCATGTCTTGGAGAAGACAGCCAATTTCAGCTTCTCAAAAGTTGGGCCGAAGCAAAGCTTGTTCCATGCAAAATGGGCTTCTCTAAGGTCGCCATGGAATCGATGATCTTCAATAAGAAAGAAGGGTTCCCGCAAATGGCTAATGGGCGGCACCACGAAGAGAACCAAGGGGGTGATTAAGAGTAGTGCCAAAGGGAGCAAGATTTTTGATGATGATGATGATGGTGGTGAATGCTTGGTGGTTACACGAATGCGCTTCAAGCCCATGCTTAAGTTAATGAACAAGGAAGACTCAATGCTTCCTTTTTCAATGTTTTTCTGTTTTTGATAAAAACTCCTCTTTCAATGTTAGAGTTGAATTAGTTAATTACTATCCTATTGAATTAGTTAAGTCTTGGACTTCATATATTTTTAATCAAACACTTTAAATATAAAACTCAGATGGGTTGGCTTAGTGGTAAGGCGGGATTGTGTGGGTTAGGGTTAGGTGCATGATCTGGAGTTCGAGTCCCCACGACAGCCTAACGTCGGGCCACTATTGGTCTCTTTCCACAATCCAAGGGTCCATAAGACTAATTGTATGGATACCCATGATTAATTAAAAAAATACCACTTAAAATGTAAACTATAATATAGGCTACTTGATTAGTCGTATCAAATTTGATGTCAACTGATGGTATTGTTGTTTTTATCGATATTAGTGCTTTATTCATTGATGCCTGATTCTGCATTCAAGAAAGCATTAATTTATGAATTCAATGAAGAGCTGCACATGGGCTACTACCTTGTTTTCAAACTTTGCTTTTGAAGTCTTTAAGCAATGTTGCTTCTCTGTCTCTCTCTCATTCCGTTTTTGTATTAACTAGTTTGAGCTCCAGTCTCTTGGAATATGAAGTAATTGATCTCTTCAATGGGAAGAATTTCTAGGTTGATCAAACTTGTATTCTTCTATAGGTGTAGGAATCCTAATTAATTGGCACTCCCTCTACAAAAAGTTTCTCATTGGGAGTTTTTTAATTTTTTTTAGAGTTATAAGTTATTATTTCAAAGTTATTTATTGTTTAAGGATGACTTTGAAATAAAAAATTTTCAAAAACTCTCTAAGAGTTTGGACTCTAAGTGTCCATATAGCACTATTCCTCCCTCTAATCCATATTATCTGTCACATTTTGACTTGTCCACAAGAATTAAGGTAATGATTAATTACCGTTAAGATTTTATAACAAGACTATATTACCCTCCTATAAATGACTTCATTTTTTATATGTATTGTATAACAAAAAGTGATTAGTGGTGTCATTAACTAAATAGAATGGGGATGGAATTGGAAATAAAGCATTTAATGCTTTCTTGATTCCCTAATGTGATGCATTGTAGAGCAAAAAAAAGAGCCCTAAATTTGATAGAAAATATGGAATGGAGGGAGTATATAAAGAAGTGGCACTAAGACTTCAATGGTTTTGGAACAGATAAAGTAGGTAAGACAACTTGTACATCAATTTACATGGGTTTTACAAAAAAAAACGTCAGATGGAATTTTTGTTCCTTTCCTACCCACAACAAGTGTGCGCAACTCCAAAAATATAGGAATCAAGTCGGGACTCCTATTACCGTTGACTTGGACACACTTTGAACTTACTTCGAATTGAAGTCTGTTTTTGAAACCATATTTTGTATAGATTTTTTGCAATGAATGATACATCATTAATGTATGACAATCTATGTGGGCGAAAGTGGATTAAATATTATAATTTCTTCACGAATGATGTAGCGCCGAATCTTGTAATATTGTGTTTCCTCCAATAACTAATAATCAGTCAAGGACAACTGAACATTTCACAAAATTTCAGTCAAGCCGGCCTGAACATCATGGGTTTGTTCAAAAAAGGGGAAAAAAATTTAGTGTTCATTAAGGAGGCCCGAACATCCACTAAAAGTTCGGGAATCAATAACTAAACCTCACCAGACATTCGGGTGACATCAATCGACCCTTTATGGAGGAAATTCGTCATATGAAAGGTTCGATTACATAAGCCCGAACCTTCAATGTTTGTTCGGGCCTACATGACCGAACCTCACCAAGACATTCAGGAGCCGTCAACCGACCCTTTATAGAGAGAATTCGTCATATGAAAGGTTCAGTTATGCAGGCCCGAACCTTCAACGTTTGTTCGGGCTCGCATGATCGAACTTGGGCTCGCATGACCGATCCTTGAGCCTCGCTTAACCGAACCTAGATATATACAAGTATTGGGCATTCGGGTCTCTATAACTGAACACACGCATATATTAGACATTAACACAAATCCATTCTAACAATGAATAAATGTCGCCTCAAGTTCAGACTGCATTTAATCTATAAATAACAACGTAGCCTTCTACCATTTGAACCAACAAAATATATATCAAGAGAACTATAAACAAAAGAAATTAAATGCATAAAGGCAACATAAATCCAACATTTCAATCTATAATCACACACAAGTAGTAACTCAATTGTTTTGCTTCTCTTCTTTTTATGTTGCAACGTGCCCTATTCCCTACGCTTTGATGGACCAGATTCATTTACATTGGTGTAAGATTGGGACTTTATGGCATGACTTTGTCATGCTCAAACGTCCTTGCAGGTTTATTTCTACCTGATGTAGTGGTGACGGATAAGGCACCCTTTCCTTTCCCCGTTAGATGCATAAGCATATCGTTTGTCATCTTAAATGCAGATGTCATGTCAGCTTCACCTAGCGGCAACGATCCCCACTTCAACATTATGTCCAACGTTCGTCTTAGGCGCTATACACAACAAGGAAAGTATATCATCAAGTTAGATAAACCTATCCTAACATAATACCAAACTCTAAAGTTATAGGAGAATGATCTATAAATACATCATCAAGGTAAATAAATAACTTATATCGAGCAAGTCGTCTCCATCAAGGTTACCGCCAATGCAGTACTCAGGATTTTCAATGGTTGGGTGTGATATCTTAAGGAACCAAGGAATATATTTTGGTGTTGTTTCACCTGCATATGTTGCTTTATTTCCTCTTGATCTAGCTAACACATGATCCTACCAACTCTCCCACATCTTCGTCTGGAAATTGTACTTGGCAATATACCTCGTCGCTGACTGGCCTCTTCTCACTTGAGTAGGCTTGTAGGGAGGTAAAGGGATGCGTTGTACGTAGCCCATTTGTAGTAAAAACCTATCATGTTGATACGGCTCAACAATACTCAAAAACTTGATGGTCCCCGTGTAGAACGCAATCTCAGCATTATCATCGTCCACCCTAATATCTGAATAGGGGTCCCATGTGGCCTATGCCAAATAGAGCATAAATAACGCACTGAACTCGCGTATAATAGCAACTTAATATATTCGTAAACAACACAAATAGTACCATTGAATTACATGATGTCAGCTCCACCTAATACCATTCTATTTGTTTTAAATGGTATTTGCGATAAAGGAAGCATAAAATAACTCATGTTGGAGCACAATAATTCAATGGTGGAGCTAATCAATTTCAGAATTTTTAGAACTCAGGGTTTTAGCAGAATGCAATGAGAAATGGTAGCCCAGGATCACAGTGTACATTTTATAGGATCCCAGCAGAATTTTGCAGGTTCTAGTTCAGGGAGTCGGTTTGCATCCAATGAATCTATTTTGGACAATGCTTTGTATACAGATAGTGGTGCTACCTCCCATGTGACTCCTGATCCATCACAATTATTCAATTGCTCTCCTTACACAGGTACTTCCTTTCTTATTGTGGGAAATGGACATTCATTGCCTATTATGTGTACCTAGCATCAAAAGAATTTGTTGAGTATATCCCAGAGATGACGAAAGACAATAATGTAGTTATTGAATTTATCGATAAGAAATGTTTGGTGAAGGATTCAATAACTAAGGAGATTCTACTACAAGGGGTACTCAAAGATGGCTTATATCAGTTCAGAACTTTTTCTTCCCAATGCCCAGCACAAGCTTATATGACTTCATGTTGATCACCATATTTCTTGTGGCACTTCAGAATTGGTCACCCAGTTGTTCACACTCTTCAGCAGATACTAAGAGCTAATCTGAAGATTCCATGTTCAAGTGTTGAGTTTTGTTCAGTTTGTCCATTAGGCAAACATCATGCTATTCCTTTCTCAGTGTCTAACAAGAATAGCTTACACGTACTTGATATGATACATACTGATGTGTGGGGAACTTCCCCAGTGACATCTTTCGATGGATTTCATTACTATATTTCTTTCATAGATGATTGTACAAGATTCACATGGATTTATCCATTGAAAAATAAATCTGATGCTTTGCGTGTGTTTCAAGTGTTCAAATTAAGAGTAGAAAATTTATTTTCTTCCAAAATCAATGAATGGGAGTTTCCTTATAAATCTATGTTCATTGAGAAGCAGTCTTTTTCTTCTACTGCAATTGCTGCTGGTCCTGTTATTTCCTTATTACCTGGTGTTCTTCCATGCAATTATCCTTTTGGTGTAAGTGTTCCTGCTACTCAGATGTTAGTATTTCTCAACTATCTGTCTCTTCTCAACTTCCTCCTAATGAGCATACAAATATTTCTAGTTCTTCAGAGACCACTGTTCCTATATCTTCTAATGTGCATCCAATGATAACAAGAGCAAAGAATGGAATTATTAAAAAAAGGCATTTGTTGCTACTTAAGAAATAGTAATTGATGGCATTCCTAAGACAGCTAAGCAAGCATTGTTAATACCTCACTAGAAGAATGCTATGGAACAGGAGTATCAAGCGTTGATGAAGAATGGTACTTGGCAATTAGTGGCTTCCTCTCCTAATCAAAATATAGTTGGCAACAAGTGGATTTTTACTATCAAGAGAAATTCCGATGGTAGCGTCAACAGATATAAGGCTCGCCTTGTTGCTAAAGGATTCAAGCAAGTGCCTGGGATTGATTTTTAATAAACTTATAGCCCTGTAATGAAAGTTTCCACAATTCGAGTGATATTCTCTATTGTTGTTACATTTGGATGGAAGATTAGACAAATTGATATTAATAATGCTTTCCTTAATGGAAGTCTTAAGGAAGAGGTGTATACTAATCAACCAGAAGGGTTTATTGATCCTAATAGTCCTGGTATGGTATGCAAATTATACAAGGCTTTATATGGACTGAGGCAAGCCCCTAGGGCTTGGTTTGACAAACTAAAACAATAATTGTTACAATGGGAATTTCATAATTCAATGTCTAATAATTCCTTGTTCATTTTGAAGTGTCAAGGTACTATGCTTTATGCTTTGGTTTATGTAGATGATATTATCATCACTAGAGCAAATTCAGAGTTAATCTAACAGTTCATTAATACTTTGAATCATACATTTGCTTTGAAAGATATTGGAGATATAAATATGTTTCTTAGATTTGAGGTTCACAGAGATCACAATGGGTTGTACTTGACTCACTCTAGTTATATTAATTCCTTAATTCAGAAAGTTGGGATGAGTTCTTCTAAATCAGTTGATACTCCAGTAGTAATGGGAAAACTGTTATCTAAAGATTCTGATCCTTCTTTTGCTGATCCAACTTTGTACAGAAGCATCCTTGGAAGTTTGCAGTATGTAATACCCGACCTGATATAGCATTCATCATCAATCGATTAAGTCAGTTTCAACAACAACCCACTATTTCTCATTGGCAAGCTCTTAAGAGAGTATTGAGATATCTCAAAGGCTTAATACATTATGGTTTGTGTTTTAAACCAGGTTCTAGTCTTCTTCTTAATGCTTACTTTGATGCAGACTGGGCGTCTTCCGTAGAAGATAAGAAATCCATTACAGGGTATGCTATGTATTTTGGTTGCAATCTTGTTTCTTGGCAATCAAAGAAGCAAGGTGTAGTGGCTCGTTCCAGCACCGAATCTGAATATAGGGCATTGGCTCAAGTTGTAGAGTTTGACCGAATCGGGGGTGAAATCCTTATTATCCGAGTTACAATTTCCTCAGAAACAAAGGTCGATGGTATGGTGTGATAACATTAGTGCTATTGCGTTAGCTCGTAATCCAGTATTCCATGCTAGACCAAAACATATAGAAATTGATGTTCACTTCATCCAAGATCAAGTTTTGAAAGGGGTGTTACCTGCTCAACATGTACCTTCTCATGATCAGGTGGCAGATTGTTTTACAAAGGCGTTATCGACTTCTGGATTCTACTATTTCCGTGACAAACTAGGTACCATTCCACTTCCCCTAAGTTTGAGGGGGGATGTAAGATTTAACCATTGAGGATGTAAAAGGACAGAGTCCTCTGTATGCTAGAATGAGTGATGCAGTGTTCTGTTAGTTGTATAAATGTGATACATAAACATGTGAGGAGTCACGTGAGTTGGTTAGTTTGTTAGAGAGAGTGTTATCAGAATAAATCTCATCCACACACATGTATTCATCTAATCTTGTAATTCGCTCTATAAATAGAGATGCTCATCTTCTCTAATGAGAAGAAGCTTTGATTCTTGATTTGCTTCTCTATGGTTTTAAGATGGGTGGATAGCTGGAGAATGGCGATGAGGATGATTAGATAATGAGGATGATTAGATAATCATAGTGGAGACGTGCTAGTGAGAGGTAGGAGAGGGAGATCGCTTAATGGAAGAGACCGACGAGTGGTTTGAGAGATGCAGTTGCTGGTGGTGGTGGGGTGAGAGGGCAAATAGCCATTGGAGCCACCACAAGCGTCAAGAGAGCAACGATCGGAGGAGGTGGCAGCGGAGGAGCCGAGGCTACAACGACGGTGCCGGTTTGTAGATCTGCTTGCGTTAGGGTGGTGGACGAGTTGGTCTTGCAGGCTAGAGATCGATGCTGATGATCTTTGTGTGATCAAGATTAATGAAATCTTCAATGGATGCTATGTGGGATCTAGAGAATGTATTTTTTTGTATATTTTTTCTTATTTGTTTAGTTTTTAATTCTTATATGAACTATTATTAATAGGTTGGACTTGAAAAATGTAATTCTTCGTTTTTATTTTTTAATCAAGCATTCATGAATGCTAGATATTTTTTTTTCAGAATTCATGAATGCTTGATTAAATTGTAATCTTTTAAATATTATTTTTATATATTTATAAAAGAACAATTAATTTAATGTTGATTAATTTTTAACAATGGAGTTTTTGTATTATAATATGTTTTTTTTAGAAAAAAAATGTATTATAATGCTTCCAACCTACGTAGAAAACGCTTAACTAATAGGTCGCCTTTGGCGCCCCTACCTAACAGTAAGGGAGTCAAAACAAGCAAACTCAATCTCATTATGTCTAGTCAGGGCCTCTCACTACAAGCCGTGAGGGTGTAGTTCCGGAATGAGCCTATATAAGAAAAAGGGGGGCCTCTCACTACAAGCCAGAATGTGACTGAAAGCTACATTAGAATGGGGGAGTCCTACATGAAACTGAAAGCTACACTAGACCTGACTACACCACATGAGACCCAAGTGTGCGCTAGCTAGCCCTATTGTTTTGAAGCTCTGTACCTTCTTTTTTTTGGTATTGATGCAGCCGAAGACCCTTTATGTAAAGGACTTTTTTGAAGCCGGGGAGACGTTGTTCTTGGGACACTGGATTAGGGATGGGCACATTTGCATAGACAAGGAGAAGGTTCATGCTATCACCGAGTGGAAGGCACTCTAGAATAGGCAATTTATATATGGCACTGATCGCCGCTCCACTTACGGATCTCTTCGAGGGGGAAGGGGGACTTACGGATCTCTCCCGGACTAAGTGTGGGTTTGTATTATAATACGTTTTTAGTATTTCATATTTAATATTTTCAATATTCCAATACAATTATATTCTCTTCAAAAAAAATACATCTATGAATCTATGATGTATTCCAATACATTTTAGGTATTTGACAAAAAAAATATATTTTTTTGGTAATTGATGTCATTTAGCTGCAATTACAAGAACACAATGAAGTAATACCTAATGAAGTATTCATGTTTCAATCTTAATTCCAATTCATGTGCCTATGGATCTTGCTCAACCTAATTTGGGGTTGCATCACAACAACACAAAAAAAAGTAGCTTAAATCAATTAAACATGTCAAATAATATCTAATTTCTCACTCCAAATTAAAACTAAATTTTTTTTGTTGAAATTAAAGTCCATCTACACTATTCTTTATCAGTCCAGGCAATGGAGGAATGCTCTGTGGATGTTGAAACACATTGTTTGGATCAATCTTAGTCTTAGCTCTCACCAACCGATCATAGTTAAGAAATATTTCTCACCCCATTTTTTACTAATCTCAATAGCGTTACTCGCGGAGCTTTCGTTACGCCAATCAATCTCTCCAAGATCAAAATCAACATGATTCACATACTTAAGAAACCCTGGGCACATCATCTATAAACTGACCAACGTACTCGTAAAGCTCATTTAGCCAACTCAAAAACTTGTCACTCTCCAAGTCTTCATCCATATTCCATGCAACAATGTATTCAACCATCATCAACGTACCTTTCCTATGTGGGAGGGGACTTGCTTCGCTGCTTATCTTGCCCATCATTCCATTAAATCCATTGAACACCACAAAGCCACGTGGCTCTTTCAATAGCCTCTCTAACACACCCGTAATTGCTTTTAAAGGGAGGGGTGATTTTGGAAGATTAATTTTGGCTTTGAAACCTCGGTTGTCGTATTTTATATAAGAACCTGTCCTTCATTTGGATCACCAAGTCCAACCCGGCTAAGCGAGTAAACGACTCGATCCAACTCACCTCGTGATACTCATCAGAGGTAATCCCAAGCTCCGGAAACACTTGTTCAATTCGCATTGTAGCCTCTGACTTGGGCCCTAAGTAAAGCCCATAAAACACTAATAAGACTCCACCCTTTTCAAGATCAGATTTGACAATAACTGCCAATGAGAAATGGTCCTCAAGTGTGGGCCCTACTGATTGCATTTGTATAAAATATTTGCAGCTAGGCTTATATCCAAGTTTGGTTTCGAGAATTTGAAAATAGTTACCCTTTTAGGGACTTTAAGGAGCTTTAACTTCCATGCATAAATTACACCAAATGTGCCACCACCACCGCCTCTAATAGTCCAAAATACGTCTTCTCCCATCAATCCACGGTCCAAAATACGACCCGTGGAGTCAACAAGCAATGCATAGACAACATTATCCGATGCGAGTCCGTATTTCCTCGGAATCATACCAAATCCACCGCCGCTACTGTGCCCACCGCTGCCTACCTTAGGGCAATAACCTGCCGAGAAACCGAGTTCGTCGCTCGCTTGGCTAATAGCATAGTAGGTTTCACCTAGTGTTGCACCGGACTCGACTCATGCGGTTTCGGATTCGAGATCCATTTCGACCCGGTTTAGATTCATCAAAGTCTATGATCACAAAAGGAGTTTTTGCTGTTTGAGACAAGCCCTCGTAGCTGTGGCCCCCACTTCTGAGTCGGATGGTCCATGACCCATGGGTGCAACATGAGATTGTGGTGGCTAGTTGTTCCTTGCTTTGTGGTAGGACTCTATTGTGGCGGGTTTGTTGAAAGCGGGTCGAGTGAAGATCGGGTTTTGGATCACGAGGTTGAATAAACGGTGGTGATCATTGGATGTACTTGTAAAGTTGTGGACACTATTTGAGGACAAGCATGAGAAAAGGGCTACAATATTGTGGCGATCATCACGAGATGCTAAAGTTGGCGTTATTATTTCTAATGTCAAAAGGATCAACAAAAGAGTAGTTATGGTGATTTTGTTTTTCATGGTGAGTGAAGGTAAGTACGTACTAGAAAACAAGAAATACAAATTCATCAACTAATATATAAACCTCTTTGTGGACTCGGTCATACTATTAGCCGTGGAATAATTAATAATTTATTTTTTTATGTTTTTTGATGAAAGAATCGTAAATAATTTATTAATATTTCTTGCGACGGCGCGGATACGAACAAATCTATATAAAAATAAAGAAAGGACTTTAATTTTCGCGTCAAAATAAAAAATAAAAAGAGGACTTTCCTGGTGCCATGATCAATATGCTTTATTTTTTAAATAACAGCTTAATTTTACCGATAAAATTTGCATCCACGTGCATCATTTTGCAACAAAACAAATTCGCCTTTTATAATAATATTTGTGCTTTTATTAGGCATGTAGGTGGAGGCAGAAAATCTTCATTCTCCACATAAATTCACTCTTATGGGGTGAGGATTCTCCATCAACTAGTCCTCACGAAGTGGGGATGAGGAGAATTTCATCCCCACCATTCGAGGTGAGGGTGGAAGCGATATTACCCTTCCCCATCTTATGGGGTTTCCCTGCCCTGCCCTGTGGGGATTCTCTATGGGAATTCAAAATATTTTATATGGGAATTGCATCAAAATCATTAGATCTTATATTTCCCTTTTTGTATAATACGTTACATAAAATTAAAAATCGACTTACAGTTGCAAGGAAAAAAAACATTTAGTGATTTTATTTTGAATATATAATGTATTTGATCTCTTTTTTTAGATATTATGTAAAAAAGTGATGAGGTAAGAAATTCTCATGGGGTGGAGATCCTTGCTCTGTGGAAAATGGGGGCCAAAATTTCCTCGGTAGAGAATTTTAAATGGAAAATCCCCACCCTGCTATAAATAGGGATGAAGATTGTATTCCCCACCCTACTCAAATTCCTAGCTTATTTTTCTCTTTTTTTTTGAAGAATTATGTTTCTGTTCTTATAAAAATATTGTGTTTCTATTACAATTTTTTTTATAGGTAAATGCATCTTTTTATTAAAAAAAAACTAATAATTTGTTTGTGCTAAGTAAAATGTAAATTAATTGGTCCCTTTTTCAAAAAAAAAAAAAAAAAAAATTGGTCCCTGAAATTTACCATAATATGCACTTTAGTCCTTATAGTCTTAAAAATATATACTTGTACGTCCCTCCTACAAACATTTTTTTCTCAACAATAGGGTTAAGTTAGAGTGTGAAAAGACTAATCTACCAATAAAAAAAAAAATCAAACGCACAAAAGATAATGGCTCAATACTTTCAAATCATATATAATTTTTTATAAACCTTTTTTAATATATTTTTTGTTAAATTTTTGCATTGATTTATACATATTCTTATTAGTTAGCATTTTTTTAGTGTTGATCAACTACTTTTATAGTCTTCAATAAGATTGTGTATATATATTTATTTTTACAAATTATAAAAAAGTATAAATCGGGAACAATGTGAGAATTTAATTAGTGTTTTTTTTCCAATAAACATAAGCTTACATACCTTCTGCATATTTTTTTCATGTAAATGTGAAAATTAACATGACTTTACTATATGTTTTAGTTGCGAAGCGTCCAATTCTTTTTACAAAATATAGATTATAGTTTTTATTTTTATTATTATTAAATTATAGATATACTTGCATTTTAATTATTATTTATTTCTCGTAAATTATGATTTTATTAACTAAAAATATATGAATCGATTTTAAAAAACAAATAAATAAATATATACATATATATGTACATACATAAACTTGCAACATGATACTTGGTGGCTTCTTGTTCCTTGCTTCGTGGTAGGACTATTGTGATGGGTTTGATGAAAGCGGGTCGGGTGAAGATTGGGTTTTGGATCACGAGGTTGAGTAAACGGTGGTGATCATTTGTAGTTGTGGTGAAGTTGTGGACACCATTTGAGGACAAGCAAAAGAAGAGAGCTTGAATGTTGTGACTTGCTGCATATGTTTGGAGGGAAAAGAGCGAGATCATGCAAATGGAACAAAGTGATGATTTTGTGGACGGGCATGAGCTTCATGATCACCAGTTGTACCATTATTAATTGTTTGCCTCATCTTAAGAGTTTTTTTTTATCAAATGTTAAATTGCCTTTTTAGTTGAAATGAGTGAAAACATAGATATATAATTGAAATGAGTCTTGTTTTATTATCAAATGCTAAATTGCCTTTATAGTTTTGGTAGGATGCATGCGAAACAACAACTTTTTTGATAAATAGGTTACCTACTCCAATTTTAAAAGGTGTCTCTCCATATACTAAATTGTATAATACATTACCTGATTATCATATCTTAAAAACATTTGGTTGTGCTTGTTTTCCATATTTAAGACCATATAACAAACATAAATATCAGTTTCAGTCGGAGAAATGCATTTTCTTGGGGGTACAGTTCCATTCGTAAAGGCTACAAATATATGAATAAAGCTGGGAGAGTATTTATTACTCGTAATGTATTGTTTAATGAGCATTATTTCCCTTATTCTGAATTGTTTTCTTCTGTACCTGTGTCTAATCCTTCAGTTGCTTCTAATTTCGTTGTGGATATACATATTGGGTCTATACCTTTACCTATTTTTATTCCTTCTTCTTCGGGTACTATATCTAATGTTCATCAATCTCTATCTAGTTCTTCTAATTCTCTTCCTCATATTAGTCCTAGTCCTAGTCCTAGTCCTAGTATTAGTCCTAATCCTAATCCTAGTACTAATGGTGAAACACATGAGTTTATTCTTTCTCATCCTAAGAACACTATGAATACACATCATATGATAACTAGAGCTAAGAATGAAATTAATAAGAAGAAAGTGTTCTTAGCAACTAATTGTGAGACTGTAAATGATATTCCTACTACTGTTGAAATAGCTCTTTGAAATCCTAAGTGGAAAGAGGTTATGGATAAGGAATATCAGACCCTAATTAATAATGGTACTTGGTCTTTGGTTCCATCTACTTCAAATCAGAATATTGTGGGCAATAAGTGGATTTTCACTATCAAATGAGATTCTGATGGGTCTATAAACTTATACAAGGCGAGATTAGTGGACAAAGGATTCGAACAAGTTCCTGGTATGGATTTTTAAGAAACCTACAGTCCAATTGTGAAAGCCTCAAGTGTGAGGGTTATTTCGTCTATAGTTGTCCATTTTGGTTGGTCTCTTCAACAGTTGGATATTAATAATGCATTTTTGAATGGTGTTTTGGGTGAAACAGTGTTTACTAATCAACCAGTTGGTTATATAGACCCCCATCATCAGTCTTACGTGTGCGTCTTACATAAGGCGCTCTATGGGTTACGACAGCACCAAGGGCTTGGTTTGACAGATTCGATCTACTCTTATCTCTTGGGATTCCAAATTCGAAAACTGATAATTCATTGTTTGTTTTATGAGATAAGACTACTGTTTTATATATCTTGGTGTATGTTGATGATATTATCAACAATGAGAAGCTTTCGAATTCTGGAACCAATATGATTTATAACTCTTCAATCTTCATTGCTTGCAAAACTTAAGAGATGAAAATTCGGTGTTTTACTTCTACATTATAATAAAACTTTAAAATGACGAGTTAGGGTTTCTCAACTTAATGAAAGGTTTATATTGTGAAATTAAGATTTCTACATTGAGAAATTGGGTTGTTTCTTACAGTCTAAGAAGAATTTGCTCTTATTGAAAGGTTTTATAAGGCATTAAGAGTAATGTTGAGAACCAACTAGAGGATTTTTCTGTTGGGGCATGTGCCTTAGGTCAATCTATAAACATTGTTTATCTTATAGTGTTTTTTAGTTAATAAAATAGAGGTTTATCATTTGCTATTTTATTATAAGTGATTGCATATTTACCTTATAATAAGATTCATGGGTATATGTTGAAATATCTTAAATGTCCCTAGTTGGTCATTATACTGGGAACTATAATGAATTAAAACTAGCATGAGTCTTGATTGATGGTCATGTGATGATCATACGTATAGGGATACGAATCGAGATCATGAGTACTTGTTAAGGAACAAGGTATTGGACTGACCCGCTATGAGAACACTACATGAATTAAGTCATAGGTGTTACTCTTAATAGCTATATCATTTAGTCATTCGACTTGAGATTTCCATAGACTTCAATATTTGGAGCATGGTTGTTTGATACAATCAAACGTTGTCTTTAACCGGATGATTATAAAGATTGTGATTGGTTATCATGTGAGCAATATGTGAAGGTGTGTAATCAAGAAAGAATTTGTCGCTTTCGTAAAGATAGAGATATTAGTAGATCCCTTGATGTGTTAGATTGTTAAATGGCCAAGTCCAAATGAATTGATATGATCAATGTCGCTTGGATACTTTCAATCTATCTAAAAATCGAGACTAGTACGATTAAATATTAAGGGTGACTTTTCATGCCTTATATTTAATCAAAGAATATCGCACGACAAAAGGATATGATATACGTTATTCATTAGGTCGTATCAATTTCGATATTCAAGCTACTTGGGTAGTCATAATGCCTTACTAGAGACTGTTTATGACTTCTGTACCAAAATAGTTTTGGTTCACTACCAACGACGCATGAACCTATTGGGTCGCACACAAAGAATGACTTTGCCCAATTTCAAATGGTCTAGAGTATTGAATTTTATAAGATAAAATTCATACTATATAACCCCTTATGATTCGTTATATGATAACTTATTAATAAGGGTATATGTGTAATTTGCTTAAACAACGTAAATACAATAGTTGCATTTCCAATTTATTTAAACATCATAAATGCAACAGTTGTATTACGAATAGGATTTAAGTGAGAGCTTATCTACATATATAAATAAAGAGTGATACCCAAAAACATAATAGAAGAATTTCATTTTTTAATTTTCGAACTCTCTGGATTTTGAGAGAGAAAGAAAAATGTTTTCAATCTCTCTTAGGGTTAGCACTCCAAATTGTGGTCACCGTTCGTGTGTGGATTTCTGATAGAGGAAATGCGCTTGAACGTATTGAAGATCGAACAATCAGAAAAGGAAATCACGAATCAAAGTATGGTTTACTTTTGTAGATCTAGTTTAATGAAACTTATTTGCTATCCTGTTGGTGTTTTTCAAAATTGTTTTGAATTTTTCGCTGTGTAGGAACCCAAAACCCAACACTTGTGATATCCAGTAATTATTTGAGATTTACTTTGATGTGTTCGGCGCGCGTCAAGGGTTTTGAAAAAATTAAATGGGACACGTTTAGCAATTGAATTCAAATTTGAGATAGCTATTAGGACCCATGAGTCTAGACTCAATTTTTTTTTTCATAATTATCGCCAAGCGATAAATGAAGCAAACACAACAACTTATTGTAAAATTCTTTTAACGCCTTTTGAATATTTATAAAAAATTTGAACCCCCGGTGAGTTCAGATATTGGAGTCATAGATTTATCATTACATAAATTCTAGGCACATCAACACATGCCCACGCGTCGGAGAAGATTTCGAGAAGGCATCGAAATCATCTATCGCCTTATGCGCCGTTACATATGAATCCAATCTCACTCTTATCCCTTAATTAATTACATAGCAAATTGGGTCACCACTGTAGTTTGTTTTATATGAAAGAAATTTAAAACAAAAAAAATTGCCCGTGCTTCTCGTGGCCTCGAACGCCAAGTGTACTTGGCTATTCTTGACAGAGAAATGGTTGAATTTTCACAAGACTATTGGCACATTTCTAGGTATGTTCAAAAGATGGAACGACGACCTACCAATTGGCGGGTGGCGCAATAGTAAAATATGATGTTTTAGGGTAAAATGTCATAAGTTTAAATTTTCAAGAAAGAAAAATATTTTCAATCTCTCTTGGGGCTTGCACTCCAAATTGTGGTCACCGTTCATGTATGAATTTTTGATAAAGGACGCACGCTTGAACGTCTTAAAGATCGAACAATCAGAGAAGGAAATCACGAATCAAGGTATGGTTTACTTTTGTAGATCTAGTTTAATGGAACTTATTTGCGATCCTATTAGGGTTTTTCAAAAATTATTTTGAATTTTTCACTGTGCATAAACCCCAAAACCCAACTTTTTCTCCAAGCACAAATCTTATAAACTAGTGGCAATTACAATTGTTGAAAGAGTTTTTTGGCAATAAACATTATCAAGACAAGATTGCGAAATAAGACAGATGATAAATGGTTGAACGACTTAATGGAGTGTTATATTGAGCGAGACATATTTACAGATATAAATGGAGGAAAGATATTGTAACGTTTACATTTTCTTTGAAGAAAAATAGAAGTTTCATTAATCATTAATGGCTCAGTACAGGATCCGACATAGAATCAAAGAGTATATTGATTCGCTAATCCTATTTTTTCAAAAGAACTAACATTACTTTGGTTGTGAATGCGATTGTGAAATTGAAACAGTTTGACAATCAGGGACTGCTCTATACAACGTTGAAACACGTTACAGTACATAAATACTCGCTAAAACTACATAACGAATAACAAAACTTTCCAACGAAGAGAAGAAAACCTAAAACTTTCTGACTAAAAGATGATAAAATTAAGACTTCCAACAAAGGTAAGAAAAGGACCACCCCAGCAGCCGCACAGATCCAAAAATGTGCGTTGAGGAAAATATACCACAACAAGGAGATTCAGTCTTCACGGATCTGAAAAGATGTATGTACAATTTATTGAATACATAAAACGCGAAGAGATGAGGATTGGAACCACTATCGATCAAAAGAGAAGATTGGCAGTGGTTCAAGATCTTTGATTAAGAGAGAAAACTCTAAAAAGGGATTTTAGAGTTAGGGCAGCTGCCATACTAACTACTAACTTAGTAATTAATTATAAACTAGTACTAGTAACAATCTCAAAAATACAAGAAAAGTGGTCTTGAAGGACTGGAATTGCCGTCACTATACCTTACTTTCCCATCACTAAAACTATTTAAGGACGAAAAAATTTCCATCACCGTCAGTCACTAAAGCATCCAAGGCTTATAGTACTTAGTGATCGAATAAGTGTCCCGTCACTAACTACTTTTAGTGATTGGATCTTTCCCCTCATAATTAATTTTTTAACCACAACAATTACCCTCACTATATGAACTCTCCCGTCACTAAAAATTTGTTACTGTAATTATATTTCCTGTCACTAAATAACTTTTTTGCAACAACCTTTGCGACAGTGCTTGATGTGTACCGGAAATCTTTATTTAGCACATGTAGGCTCATATAACAAAGAATATTGACGAACTTCAAAAAAAATATATCTTTCCAAGCAAGAAAGAATTGCATTATATTGAAATTATTACTTTCATCCCAATACAAAAATATTATAATGCAATTTATTTTTTTACATCACATAGACCTATGACACATTGCCTTATTTAATCAATACAACAACACATATTCTACCTAATACGCAGAAGAATCCAATACACTCTTTGTGACGTTTTGTAGCCCTTTCCTTCACTTTTTATCGTTCAAATTAGCAAGTTCACTTCTCTAAGAGATTGGTAGCATATCCAACAATATATTCAAGAGACACTTTGATATCCACCTACAAAGCGTATATAGGATCTAAATATTAGAATAGAATAATTTAGCATGTATGATCAAGTCTAAAACAATTAGAACAAACACAATTACAAGAAAATTGTGAAAAATAAGATAACTAACAAAACACTTTACATCCCAAGTTACCAAAAATACAAGCAATATTGTGAGATAGAACATTTTGAAAAAACTCTTTGGATTCAGAACGTCTCAATTGACCATAATTAAATAACTTCCCTCATGTCCTTAATATGCTAACTTATGAATGTATTGAGAGTTGAGAAATAATTAACTTGACTTGATAGAGAGAGTTATATCAAGTATCAAATAAAAAACATAAGAAAGAAAATAGAAGAAAGCCATATATGCATGTGCCTATAAAGGTAGATATAGTATTTAATCATGACCACACTAATGCATATTTGAAATGAAATAACAATATCGATCATTTGCACAAGAATCAAATCATCATAGGCTCATAGCTAATTATGTTCTCATACTAATAATGTCTATCAATCAACATAAACAACATTTAGAACAAGAAGTCTCTGTATAAAAAAAAAAAAAAAGAAAAGACAAGGAGAGGCATTAGTTGATAAATATACTCTAAGAAAATAAAATCCAAGAATCCACTTCTTAATTTCAGAGCAACAAAATTAAAATGAATAGTTTGTTCGGAATGAACAACAATAACTTGGAGAAAAATATTTATTACAAGTAAAAAAATAATAAGAGCACTAGTGACCCAAAAGATACGTTGGATCTAAAAGCAAGTTATTTGCGTGAAATGAAGTAGTACCTTTCTCATAGTCCTTTTTTTCAATGACCCAAAAGATTTGATGTCGAATCTCAATATTCCATTTGCACCTAAAATTACAAATAACAAAAAAGTAAACTCAATACTATTTTAATTTTGTGCACCACAAGAAATATCTGCATATACTTATCATTTCTGCTCCAACCAAGGTATTGAAACAAACACAATGACCTAAAAATATCAATCAAGTAAAAGTCTCAAATCTTCAAAAGAATATGTTTCATCGTAACTCTCAACACCACTAGAATATAACTAAATCTTGCAATTTTCATAGATGGATAGATAAATAAAACTCACGAGGCCTTTGTTAAACTTACATCCAAGCTCCAAGCTCTAAGCTCTACAATCTCCTTCGCTCACTGCTTCATCTTCGATAACACACGGCCCTTCAATTCCCCAAATTGCAGATCAGCTGCAACAATCAATGATTTCATAATCAAAACAAGCCAATATAATGCGAGGCAGTTCGATAAAAATATCTAGCATAGAAAGATCAATGATATTTTGGCTCATTACCTAGCACCATAAGTCTCTAAAACATACCTGAAAAATTTCAACTTGTAAAAAGATAAAATTTCAACATCCTAAAAAGTGCATGTAGAAACAAGTGTTAGATGAGCAGGAACGTTGACGGACAATGTGTCAAAATGATAAAATTTCTTAATCACAAATAAAAATGAATAATTTTGTTTACCATAAAAATGTAGGATCTTTTCGAGTTATTATGTAGTAGGTACCCATGTCAATGTAAGGTATAGCAAAAGCAAAACTTTCAAGCAAAAATGTCCATTACGAAAAAAAAATAAAAATGAAAACAACTATAAACTCCTTGCTCTAACTTATTCTTGCTTGTATTCGAAAAATTAAAAAAAAAAGTTGTACATTACATAGAGAGCAAACTTGCTATAGAATTTATAAGATAGAAGTGGCTCGGGTTGAAAAAGGTCAAACCCTGGCCATTTTATAAGCCCCCGCAGTTGTGTTCTTACAGTTCATAATGCACGCAAAAGGTGCCACCCCACATCGTTACTAATGCTAACGCATCATAAAATTTGTCCCTTGAACAAGATTGGGACTAGAGCGCAAACAACTAAATACATATATTGATAATAATTAAAGAAACATCGACCAACCTCTAATTAAGTCTGAGATACACATGTCTCTGATCCAACCATTTGTTCAAAGCGGGGGTGAAGCTACATACATGGACCGACCACCCCACCACAATCTTACCCCTCACACCACCTCCACCACCTCCACCACCCCCCACCACCCCCCCCAAAACTCCTCTCTCTGCCCCTACGCCCCGCCAAGCTTCTATCCTAAGATAGTAATGCAAACAAAACAGGCGGAAAGAAGTTTCCAAAGGATCGAAACTAAACACTAAGTCCAACTTCAACCAAATTTATATTATTCTAAGAGAAAGAACTTTAAGAATCCCAGAAAATTACATTTGAGTATAAGATAATGATTACAAAGTATAGATGGGAAAATCCACGGAATGCTTAAAATACCAACCAATCTACTCGTTATTATTATTGCATTGAAGCCAAGATTTAAGAGAGTGTTCTCAAATGTTTCATTAATTATTCAGCAATTTTCTTTACAGAAGAAACTAACACCAAAATGTTTAACAACTACATATTTCTTATATCTTTTTAAGTCCATCTCTAGATAAAAAAAAAAATCCTAGCAAAAAGATTTCTAATTATAACGCCAACTATAAAATGGTTTAGGGAAATCATCAAAAACCTAGGAAGGGAAGACTTGAAATTGACAACAAAACAATAGTATTATAGACTTTTTAATCATGGTTAATCTACTAATTTCCATATCAAATCTAATCAAAGAAAAACACATTAAAAAAATTCAGGATATACATACCTCCCATTACTAAAAAGTATTTGCTACCATTAACAAATACAACTTTGTTAAACAATTTCTTGTTTTGAAGGGATATTTCCCCTTTCAGCTTCTCTTTGTTTATGCGTATTCTAGTTGAATTAAAGAAATACAACACATAGAAGGTAAAAAAAAAATGATAAGAAGAAAGAAATTAAAGCTTACCAATAGCTATGTACCAAACAAGAAGAAAATTTAAGCTTTTACTTGCCTACAAAGGGCATTTGAGATCCATGAAAATTGGGTTTGATAAATCTAACCCAAAAAATCCATTCTCAATTGTTTCAAAATAGAACTGAAAAATGAAAAATGAAAAATGAAAAATGAAAAGAAAATCAACCCATTGATCTGGTCTTTCAGTACCAGCCTCCTAGTTCACCCTTTATTATATCTCCCTCCACAAATTCAATAAAACCAAATATAGATATAGAAAGAATGAATCCTAAACAGATTTATCAAGAAAATAAAAATAAGAATAGGCCAAAGAAAAGGCATGAATGCATTAGAGAGATGGATGGTGCAAGAAAATAGAAAGTGCAAAGAATACATAAGAGAAACCAATAGTGCTTACTATCCACATCAAGTCTGTCGTCAATGCAACATCTTGATTGCAAGATCCGCCCAACCATGCCCTAAACCCTAAAACACCCATGCCCCTCGAGTCTATGATATGATTCAAACTTTTAAAACATATTTTCCGATTATTCGTTCGATTTTTCTTGATGTTTACATTTGTTTTGATGTATAGATTTGAGATAATAGTGGATGACAATTTTTTTGGCACAAGAAAAAAGTATCCCAATTAGTCACTAACATGACAAATTATTGTCTTAGTAACTTGGAAAATACTAATTTTCTTTATTTAATTTTGAGCCCAACTTGAGGGTTATGGAGGACAACAGTAGTGGAACATGTAGTATAGTGATTGAAAATCGGGATGTCAAAATTTTTATTTTTATTTTTTTCTGATAAGAAAGAAACTTGCTCCATGTGAGAATTGAACCCTCAACCTACTCCCATGACCCATATACCTAATCATTAGGTCACCCTTATGGTTGGTAATTGGTATGTCACTATTTAGGATGTTGATGAAGCGAGAAATCCACCAATTATGCACTACAAGAAAAAAAATTAATAAAAATTTTATACCATTGATTCCTCAAATACCTAATAACAAGAAATACATTTTTTTTTTGTTAGAAGAGATGTGCACTTACACTCCTCGAGGTGTATCACATGGAGGGACACACTTGAGCCCACTAGGTGCCTAAAGTGAGTGTCTAGAGTGGGTGTCTAAAGTGGGTTACAAAAGTATTTTCCTTCTCTTATATCCGTTCAACAATATATATATATATGTATAGTATTGTATTGCATTTTGATTTTATTCATAAGAATTTAAAAAATTAAGATAATAATTGAAACTATAAAAAAAATATTGAGATTAAATTATCCCTTGTAATTAGTTGCCTTATTTTCTTATAAATTTTACTTCATTAATTAATATGAAATCCCTGACATTAATGTCATTATTTTAAAAAATACTCTGATATTTTCGTGATGGGTTTAGGATTATATAAATATATGGGTTTGACTACTTAAAAAATGTGACGCTCAAAAATCTGATGCCGCTACGTCATGCGCAGCGGGCTCACAAAACCATAACTTGGCCGAACTGTGTTCCACGCGCACCGCGTTTCATCTGTCAACCCAAATTCTACTAACTTTTATAAATTTTTATCTATTTGATCAGTTAAGTTAGCTATTGTGCTCCAATTCATCTGTTTATTATCAAAATTGTTTAGCGAAAGACTTAAATCATGATTATCATCAAATATAAAGTAGTGAAACATGTGATAGAGAATTTTCCTATTGTGGAAACCCAACCAAAAGATCAACAATATATATCATGATTCAAATATTTCAAAATACCAATATAAACTTCGAAATTATGTCATATACATGTCATGTGTCTCACTCATGTCTCAGCTCAACATAAAAACAAGGAAAAGTAAACACACATACGAGTCAGGCGCAGAAGTCGATTAGAAGAAGTCCTCAAGCTTGCTATTCCCTTTGCTCGTACTAGGGTCTGCACTCCATCATCACAACAAAACAGATGATGACTCCAGAGTGAGTGATCCCAAGGAACTTCACCGAGTAAATAATATAAATAAATGTTGGAATCAAAATACTATGAAATAATCATGCTAAAGAAAAGAATCAGGCAACTGGGAAGGACCCTCACATGAATATCAAATAGTAGTGAATCAAAGTGTGTGCACGATCTAGGTCAGACTAGCATCATACTTCGGACTATCACCCAGGCACCGCCATTGAGTAAACTCGAACTGATTAAAATCCTTGAGTCTGCTTGACGACGCACCGACATGTGCATAGAAAAATTCAGCAGTCGAGTCGACAATCCACCGACATACCTCTAAAACACATTCTATGGTCTAGTGTGCACAATGCCAATGCAATAGAATAAACCCGACGGGAGTAAACTCAACCAACCGTAAATAAATACCAAAAATAAGAATAATTGAACAATAAGAAAAATC
This sequence comes from Stephania japonica, assembly GCA_039657345.1. Taxonomy (NCBI): domain Eukaryota; kingdom Viridiplantae; phylum Streptophyta; class Magnoliopsida; order Ranunculales; family Menispermaceae; genus Stephania; species Stephania japonica. Next base: position 17,214,177 of record CM077566.1, read on the forward strand.
TGCATGTACTTATCATTTCTGCTCCAACCAAGGTATTGAAACAAACACAATGACCTAAAAATATCAATCAAGTAAAAGTCTCAAATCTTCAAAAGAATGTGTTTCAGCGTAACTCTCAACACCACTAGAATATAACTAAATCTTGCAATTTTCGTAGATGGATAGATAAATAAAACTCACAAGGCCTTTGTTAAACTTACATCCAAGCTCCAGCTCTACAATCTCCTTTGCTCACTGTTTCATCTTCGACAACACAAAGGCCTACAATTCTCCAAATTGCAGATCAGCTGCAACAATCAATGATTCCATAATCAAAACAAGCCAATATAAAGCGAGGCAGTTCGATAAAAATATCTAGCATAGAAAGATCAATGATATTTTGGCTCATTACCTAGCACCGTAAGTCTCTAAAACATACCTAAAAAATTTCAACAACTTGTACAAAGATAAAATTTCAACATCCTAAAAAGTGCATGTAGAAACAAGTGTTAGAGGAGCAAGAACGTTGAAACGACAATAGTGTCAAAATGATAAAAAATTTCTTAATCACAAATAAAAATGAATAATTTTGTTTACCATAAAAAATTTAGGATCTTCTTTTCGAGTTATTACGTAGTACATACCCATGTCAGTGTAAGGTATAGCAAAAGCAAAACTTTCAAGCAAAAATGGCCATTATGAAAAAAAATAATGAAAACAACTATAAACTCCTTGCTCTAACTTATTCTTGCTTGTATATGAAAAATTCAAAAAAAAGAAAAATTTGTTGTACATTATATAGAGATCAAACTTGCTATAGAATTTATAAGATAAAAGTGGCTTGGGTTGAAAAACGTCAAACCCTGGCCATTTTATAAGCCCCTACAGTTGTGTTCTTACAGTTGCTATTGAATTTATAAGATAAAAGTTGATTGTATGCAAAAAAAAAAAAAAAAAAAAAAAAAAAAAATTGTTGTACATTAAAGCTTACCAATAGCTATGTACCAAACAAGAAAATTTGAGCTTTTACTTACCTGCAAAGGGCATTTGAGATCCATGAAAATTGGGAATCTAACCCAAAATTCCATTCTCAATTGTTTCGAAATGGAACTGAAAAATGAAAAATGAAAAATGAAAATCAACCCATTCATCTGGTCTTTCAATACCAGCCTCCTAGTTCACCCTTTATTATATCTCCCTCCAAAAATTCAATAAAACCAAAGATAGATATAGAAGGAATGAATCCCAAACAGATTTATCAAGAAAATAAAAATAAGAATAGGCCAAAGAAAAGGCATGAATTCATTAGACAGATGGATGGTGCAAGAAAACCGTGGCTGGACCTAACTATTTGGAGGCCCGGGGTGAAACTTTAATGCAGGGCCCCCATTTTATTGAAAAAAATAAATAAACAAAAGTCTTATAAAATTCTCCTCATTTTTTGAGCTTGAGACTAGTAATGAAGAATGTTTTTCTTGGTGGAGTTAAAACGTTTTTTTCTTGGTTTTTCCAAAAAAAAAAAAACTTGTTTCTTTTTTCTTTATATCCAAAAAGCATACTTTCGACCCGTATATATTTAATAATGTTTAATAAACACAACAAGAAACAAATCTTCCAACACATTATTACACAACTAACTAGATTAAAAAAGGGTGTTTAAAAAAATCTAACTAGATTAAAAAAGGGTGTTTAAAAAAAGGGTTTAAAATTTAATCTAACTAGATTAAAAAAGGGTGTTTAAAAAAATAGATTAAAAAATGAGCAAGAAGAGTCCTTAAATTTAATTTGTACCAACTTGCAAAGATCAATTGATTCAATTGAATTATGATATGATATGAAATCACAGTCACTGAATCTTCAAGACTAGCATGCTTTACATAAATATCAATTAAAAATTGAAACTCAAACTTTGTAAATCTTTAGCCCATTTAGATGTAGAATTGCCAAGAGAATGCGAATAGACAAACAAAAAGTCAAGCTTGCTTTTTTCAATTTTTTATTACGTTTTTTGTGTATTTGTGTTCGTTGTTCCCTTTATTATTTATCTTTACAGTCATTCTTTTATATAAAAGGTTATTATTTATTTTAGGAAATTGTTTGTATAGGAAACTACTAGAAGGTAAATAGGCAATAAAAATTTAATTATGGATATATGTATACTAATTTGAGATAAGTAGATATCAATTTAAAAAAAGGGAAGAAAAAACGTTAGAGACAATTTTTTTTTAGGGGGCCACCCAATTAGTGTTAATGTGTATCTTTTTAACAAGAAATTGGTGAAGGATATCTTTAGTTTATCCTAACCGTCACATATAATATATATATATATATATATATATATATAATATAAAATAACTATGTACTACATAATAATACTATTTTCTTGCAAAAGTGGGTCCCCCCAAAAACTTGGAGCCTTGGGCCATTGCCCTGCCGGCCCTCGCTTGGGTTGGCCCTGAAGAAAACAGAAAGTGTAAAAAATACACAAGAGAAACCAATAGTACTTACTATCCACATCAAGTCTGTTGTCGATGCAACATCTTGATTGCAAGATCCTCCCAACCATGCCCTGGCCTAAACCCTAAAACATCCATCCCCCTCGAGTATATGATACGATTCTAACTTTTAAAACATATTTTTTGGTTATCCGTTCAATTTTCTCGATGTTTACATTTGTTTTGATGTATAGATTTGAGATAAGAGCGGACGCTAGTTTTTTTTGGCACAAAAAACAAGTATCCCAATAGTGTCCGAATACGATATCAACATATGGTCACCAACATGAAGCCCGTCACTAATACTAAAGTCTTTAATGACAAAAACAATAATACCATCACTAATAGTTATTTATAGTGAGGGGAATAAGTATCATCACTAAGTTCTTGTCATTAAAAGTCTAATTTCTTGTAGTACATGAAAAATTGTAGGATTTGAATCCCTTCACGCAGAATTTAACACGTATTTTTAATGCACATTGCAAGTTGTTATGATTATTAGTTTATTATACTACTTTTTTTTACTAGTATAATTATTTGTTTGAAAAAAATTAGGTGAAAGTTCACTCCTAACAAGATTTTATGGATTCGCCTGATTTTGATTCTTGAGATATGTGCCCACATCTCGTTTTGTGTGCACTACAAAAATTAATTTGGCAACCAGAAATTCGTTTAACATTCGATTCGAGCATGGTCAGTGTTGTTGGACTCGTGTTAAAGCGTCGACCATCATTTTGTACTTAAATATATTCAAATTTTATATTTAAAATTGAATTTTTTTTACCTTCAATTTAATGCTCGATCCAACCGTAATTTCAGTGATCTTGGGAAACTTGACGAATTATTGTCTTAGTAACATGAAAATACTAATTTGTTCCTACCAAAAAAAAAATTAATTTGATTCATTTAATTTTGAGCCCGACTTAAGGGTTAAGGAAGACAATAGTGGTACAACATGTAGTATGGTGATTGAAAATCGGGATGTCACAATTTTATTTTTTTTTTATTCTTTTTTTTTTATAAGAAAGAAAATTTTCCCTGCAAGAATTGAACCCTCAATCCCTTACTCCCATAACTCCATACCTAATCATTAGGTCTCCCTCATGGTTGGTAATCGGTATGCACAATTTAGGATGTTGATGAAGCGAGAAATCCAACAATTATGTACTACAAGAAAAAATTAATAAAAAGTTTGTACCATTGATTCCTCAAATACCCAATAACTAGAAATACATATTTCTAATTATTAACTTGTGATTAATTACCTTATTCCATCAAATTTGTTCAAAACCACCATATTTCATTAAAACTTAGTACGTTTTAAAATAAAATGTTTGATCGAGTAGTTTTTATCACTTCTTCTTGAATAAAAGATGGGTAGTCATCCATTCTTCACCGTTTGCGTACCCGAAGAGCTCAATTCCTAATAAGTTCACTCCTCTCCAATAATTAAACTGCTTAATTGCAGCCTCTTCGCTACCTGTATGGGACTCCAATATTTTCTTCACTGCCTCTGCATTATCATCTATATTCTTCAGCCACAACTCCCTATATTCAATGAAATAACGTCAGAAATTAATACGTGTATGTGTATGTGTATAACATATAAATCTATATGTATGTCTAAAACAAAACCAAAATGTTTCATCCTTACTGTGTTCGTGAATTGTGTTTTCCACTAAGAATCCATTGGTTCACAACCGCAACATCATCCTACAAATTACATAGGCAATTAGGAATAATATTCATCGAAAAAGTATATCACCCTTATTAAATGAAAACTGGCGCATCGAAAGACTTTTAAATTGATTATCTGACACCAAGAATTATACAAGGTACATAGAATTAAAATCAAATTATTCAAAAAGAAACACCATTCTTTATTCATTAAAAAATAAATCTCCTTAAACAATTACATAGCTCTTATATATATATATATATATATATATATATATGCCTTTAGTTAAAATAAAATAAAATAAAGAATAAAATAAAAGATTTATTATAGTTAATTGGACACTTACATTGCACCGTCAACTATATAGAAACTTTAGATCATTCCTAAAAAAAGTTGACTTCTAAACTCTACTTTATATAATTTTAGAAAATATACTAATTTTATACTACTGTGATTAATTACTAAAATAGTAAAACTAAACTAAGTAATTGTAAACAAATAATAAGATAAACATAAAGAAAAAAATTAATAATTTTCACCACATGCAGCTCTTCGCATCCATGGGGTAAAGAAAAATTAATGTCTCAAATCTCACATCACCTCCTATCAAAAATTTTTTGCATTCCTATCAAAAAGAAAAAAAGAATCTCGCATCACCATGTCAGTGTGACATGCATCTTCGCTATTTTGATCTTCATCAAAAACTCAATAAAAAAACTCAACTAATAGTAAAAATAAAAAAATAAAAAAAATAATTTCGTCAATTTTTTTTTGTAAAAAATAATAATAAATTAAATTAATTAATAAATAAACAAATAAAAATAAAACCTGCTAAAATTATTAGTAATGTTGTTACAAAATATTTTAACAACAAAACACATGCCGCTAGATTTGTAGCTACCATATATAAATTTTTTATTGTGTTTTTTTATTTTAAAAAAAGAAAGTGTATTTTAGTATTTAATTTTTTTTCTTGGTTAAGGTATTGTAGTATTTAATTAGTGATAATAAATTTCATAGCACAAGATGCCTTTTAGCAAATAAATAAATAAAAATAAATTGTTGTCAGAAATGTTGTTATTTAATTTGAAAAAGAAAAATGAATCCAAACTGTTGCAAATGAATGTATCCCAGGAATGTTAGAATATCAGCTGCCATATAGATATAGGTGAACGTTAATTAATTTGGTCTTTTTTCTTTTGAAACCTAATTAATTTGGTCTTTAGTTGAATATATAGATACTAATTAATTAATTAAGTAGAAGAAAGTGATTAATGAAATTCTTGATTAATTTATCTATGTCCAATTCTCACGGCCGTGCCGTACAAGCATGTGCGATCCCGTAGATCTCCTCTACTAGAATCGATGTTGTCCCAATTTAACCATCCTTTAACTTATAGGTGTGGAGTTTTAACTCAAAAGACCTCGGTACTAGTTGAGAGGAGTTAATCAATTATATACTTTTTATGAAGTTATACTTAATCGATGTGGGACTAACTTTCGATCTACACATCTTCAACACTCCTCCATTGACCGAAAGTCATTACCGCTCTGATATGATGTTAAATTCTTACGGCCGCAAAATAAATGAATAAAAATAAATTGCTGATAGAAATACTGTTATTTAATTTGAAAAAGAAAAACGAATCCAAACTGTTGCAAATGAATGTATCCCAGGAATGTTAAAATATCAGCTTCCATATAGATATAGGTGTTTATTAATTTGGTCCTTATTTGAGTACACATACAAATTAATTAATTAAGTAGGAGAGAAAGTGGTGAATGAAACTCTTGATTAATTTATCTACCAAAAGGAAAATCTTAATTAATTTACTTCATTATCATGAATTTAAGAATGCTCATCACCTGAAAATACAGCAGAAGGTTGGCTGATAATATGGTGAGGGTGCCAGCAGGAAAAAAGAATTCTGTGAAAGAATCATCTTCATCGAAAGGCTGTACATACAAAGGCATAATAGTTATGATTAGTACTTTTTTTTAATAAGAAAGAAACAACTTTGCCCCCACCGGGGTATGAGACCCTGACCTCCAACTTAAATCTCATACCAAACCATTGGTTACCCAATTGATTTAGTTATGATTAATTCTTATGGTTTATAGGAAAATAATTTTCTAACCCACTACTTTTGATTGGTTCTATTTTGTTACCAAAAGTCAATCAAATTTTATTGTAATAACAGGTACTTATATTTCGTATTGCTTTTGCTTTTTTTTTTGCTTATGATTTGATTTATATATATATATATATATATATATCTCAAAAGTGAAACGAAGGGAAAGAAATTTTTTGAAAATCACGTCAATTTGGCCATCGTGTTAGACAAGGGAAATGATATTTTGAAATGCACCAAAGTCATACTACGGAGTCACATCAGCCTTGAAAGTCATTTGTACGTACCTCAAGATACATACTCCATGTGTTATGCATTAGGAACTATGTTCACACATCTCAAGGCTTGCTGGGTGTGACTTAATTTTGGTGATGTCAATCTAGCACTTCCCTCTCTTTAGTTAATTTTGGGTGTTAGCACCACATTAATCAATCTTAATCCCCTAGCTATATATATATATATACCATATCAAACTCTTAATATTCTTAAAGGTATAGCATACTATGAGGAAGATTTGGCGACATAACCTTTGTGAAATAGCAAAAAAAAAAAAATGGAGGGAGATTTATTTGTACAAAGAAAAAAAGAGGGAGATTAGATACTATATATACGCAATAAATATATTCACAAGTATATTACTCATAAGCCCAGTTATACTTTAAGTGAGACAAAAAAAGGGGAAAAAATATCATTGGAAATGTCAATGTCCCTACCTCATAGGGGTAGGCAAAGGTTTTGTGGCAATGGTGCTCAATGAAGAAAAGCCCATCTGGTGTCATCCAATTTGATATCTTTCGGAGAAGCAGCTCATAGTTCTTCAAGTGCTGTTTTATAGAAATTAATCAAGATCACTTTTTTAAATGCAATCTCTATTAATTAATCATGTATGTATATATACATAAAAGCACATAAATATTCATACCAACCTCAATCAATTCAACGACTATTACACGATCATATTTATCTTCCATTTCATGAGTAGTTATGTCTGCTATTTTGATTTCCACATTCGTCAAATTGTGGATCCTGAAATTAACAATTTTAAAGAAAAGATCACATCACAGTACTACTCATCATTTATATGTAAAACAACTAAGAAGACTAGCTATTTCACAAAATATAAAAAAAAAAAAAAAAAAGAGACTAGCTAGGCATTTACTTGCACTGCTCTTCAATGAACTCTTTTTGAGTCGCCGACATGGTAATTCCAATAACATGACAATTCTTATACTTTCGAGCAATGTGCATGGTGAGAGCTCCAGGTCCGCATGCAATATCAAGAACTCGATGACCATCTTTTATTTGTGACCTCTCACAGTACAGGTCCAACATTGCTATCTCCGCCTCATCTAATGTCACTGAATCATCTTTGAAGTAACAGCAACTGTATAATATAATTAATTAATTAAATAAATAAATAACATTTGAATATTGTTGCTATATATAACTTTTTTTTTGCATGTCTACTTGAAGCATTTGAGTTGCAACTTAAGAACATTCATAGCTTTTATAAATTAATTATTATTCCTACCAACAAAAATTAATTATTATCAAATAATTATAATTAATAACATACATAGCTTTCATAAAAACAAAAAAAGAAATACATTGCTTTCTCAGCCTCACCAAAAACAACTTACCTTTCTTTGAGTGTGCTTCCAAACATAAGCTTTAAAAAGGAGACCGGCACTTCATACATTTGTGCATCCAGTGTATCAATGGCCATCTCTGTTGAGATTCTCATTTTACGTAGAGCTGCATATATATGGAACACCTGACATTAATAACACCACAATATATATATATATATATATATATAATTGTTTTTTTTAATACATCTGAAAATTGAGAAAACACATAATTTATGCACAGTGGTGGAACTAAAAATTTAATTAGGGGACAAACTTTACCTAAACCTATTCATAGGTTTGATATTCCCTAACACGCGCGTCCGACGTCGTGGATCTCATTTGAGTTGTAAAAAAAGACTATATAGACCCGAACCTACCCAAGAACACTTAAGTGCGATAATTTAATGCATAGGTCGCCTAAGTTAATTTGCATTTAATTAACAGCTCGGGCCACCCTCATGAAACTTGTAAAATATTTTGGTATTTTTACTTAAAAAGGAGTTGTTAACTTGAAAAAATGAGTTATTGAAAAACAAGGTTTGAATTAAGCCTCCTTAGACCCAGCTAAGCTCGACTTGTATCGGGCTTAGGTGGACCACATAAAATAAGATTTGCATAAAAAACAAATTATATTAAAAAATTTAAATATGATAATAAATTAATAATTATAAAATTTGCAATATAAAATAAGGGACCCTAAATTAATAAGATACTGCAAATTTTTACGAAAATGGAGCTGAATTATAATGTCAATAGTATTGATTAAAAAAACAATAAAAAAGTAAAAGTTCACCTGTCAATAGCAAAATTGATATTAGTGCTTCTATTATAATGTAGAATAAAAATAAATATAGTCAATGATTTATTATAACTATTAATTATGTATAAAAATTGATTACTATTTTTTAAGTAATAAATATAGGTAACAAAATGGAAAACAAAAAAAAGAAAGTAATTGAAAAATTAATAGATAATAAATTAAAGGATAAAAACGACCATTCAAGTGATGGAGAAATCTTTCAACATTGGTGCTTCTTATATTAAGAAGATATATATACGCACACACACACAATTTTCAAAATGGCTAGCTATGATTTCTCAACCAAAAAAAGTGGCTATGATTTCAAGGCACGCACAAAAGAGGAAAAAAGCTATTAGTCGGTGATCCAATATTAAATGTACTGATTTCAAAGGGAAAAGCGATAATAACACCTCTAACAACACACCTAAGGGCAGAGCTAGAGCTAGGGCCCCCTCTGCCCCGGGACTCCTTTGTTCTCCTTCGCCATCGGCCACCTCTCCTACCCCTTGGCTCCCCTCCCGCCCCCCTTATGGTTGACGCACTTCTATACACTATAAATGTATCCTAAATAATGTATACTTAGTTTAATTAAAACAAAAAGTAAGTTTCTTTATTGTTGAGGAATAATGATTGTTAAGTGCTAATATTATTCTTTTATTTAACGCAAATTTTATTTTATGTAGTTCACCTAAGCTCGATATGAGTCAAACTTAACCGGGTCTAAGCTAGCCTAACTTGTAAGCTTTCAATAACTCATTTTTAACCCTAACAACTCATTTCTAAGTAAAAATATCAAATATTTTATAAGCTTCGCCAAATGCAATTAATTATCGTCGCTAAATTCATATTTTGTTGTAGTGAGGTGGGTAGGGTGGGTGGTCGCCCCCCTCTGCCCCGGGACTCCTTTGTCCTACTTCGCCATCGAGCACCTCTCCTGCCCCTCGGCTCCTCTCCCGCCCCCCTTACGGTCGACGCACTTCCTATAGACTATAAATGTAGCCTAAATAATATACGTGCTAATTGAACGAGTCGGATTGTATTAGGTGAATAATTTATCATTTAAATAAAGTATACTTAGTTAAATTAAACCAAAAAGTTAAGTTTCTTTATTGTTGAGGAATAATGATTGTTAAGTGCCAATATAATTCTTTTATTTGATGCAAATTTTATTTTATGTGGTCCATCTAAGCTCGATATGAGTCAAGCTTAACTGCTCTAGGTTGGCCCAACTTTTAAGCCTTACTTTCAGTAACTCACTTTTAAAGCTAACAACTCATTTTTAAGTAAAAATATCAAAATATTTTACACGTTTTACAAGAGTGCGACCCAAGATGACAATTGCAAATCATCCAAGGCATGCACATTAAATGATTGCACTTTAGTGTTATTGGGTAGGGTTAGGTTTATATTGTAATTTTTACAACTCAAGCTAGCCAGGCACAACGGGTGTATAGCAGGTGAGTATCCAAACCTATGAATAGGTTTTGGTTAAAGTTTGCCCCCCTAATTGAACTTTTTGGTTCTGCCACTTAACACAACCCCAACACATTTGATGTTCACCTCAAGATGCAAGGATCCAACAATTAAGATAAAAATGTGTCAAACAATTATCTTCCTCTGCTCCCAATTATTTATCATCCAATCTTGCGCAAAAATTAATTAAGAAAATGCTTAATCCACTAAAAATTTGAAAATGAGATTGAATTGTACTTTTATAAATGACTTTTTCTTATGACTTCGTTTTATGATAGATATTAATTAGTAGAATAAAAAAGTGATTGATACTTTCATCAATTATGTCAAACAATTATCTTCCTCATGATGCATAAGCTGGCAGTTGTGGGGATGGTGTGCGTTTGGGTGTCGGGTTGGCTTAGTAGTACGGGCGAAGGCAAGACTACGTGGATTAGGGGCTCGGTCTTGAGGAAAAAAGGGATTATATATTTCTTACAGTGAGCGAAGTTGACGACATCGGCGGTTTGCTGTTCGAAGGATCGACTGTAACCCCATCGAAGACGCTTATCTAACTGAATCCTTATCAGCCGTCGGATTTCATCATCAGGAACTTGTCCCAACTCCAAACTCTTCATAAGCTCGCCCACATCTTCTTTCTTATCGTTCTTTCGTCCTACCAGCTGATCATCATGATGATATCTTTCTCCCGGTGTCATTAGGCCGCCACCACCACCACAAAAACAATAACTACATACAAACCTAGATAGTCACTACTTCGCTGTTTCACTTACTGTCATGGCTTAATTATATATAGCCGGCTTGTGGAAGAAGTTGGGGTGTTGGAATCCCAGTAGAGGACAAGTTCTTTTTCAACAATAGCGACAGATCCTATCAATCTTAAATTAGTTGAGGTTGGCAATATATGCATGGAAAAAGATAATTTAACACACTTTGAACGCACACTTTTATTTTTTAACTATTTATAATATTTTATCAAATGTGGAGCTCACACTTGGGAAGACAAGAAAAAATTATAAATGACTAAAAAACAAAGTATGCGCTCCAAGTGCACGCCCAAAGTGTGTTAGATTATCATTTTCCTATATGCATAAATCAAACTCTTTTATTGCTTACGATTTAATACAGTTGATGGTGCATGTGCTTTTCAAATTTTGTTTTTTAAATTTTTTTTAATTAGTGTGTTATAAATTAGTTTTGATCTCACCATATGTCGTTGAATTTTTTTTTATTTTTATTTTTTTTGCAGCATATGTCGAATTTATTTCTTATAAAAGTTGACAACAAATGTTTAGTACATACAACAATAACGTTATAGCCTAAATCTCAAATTAATATTATAGCGTCAATCTCAAATTAATTAAGGTTAGTACATGATTCAAACTCTTTTCATTGTGCTTTAATTTAGTGCAATTTATCCCGCCATGCACCTTGGCACTGCACTACAATAATTGTCCCATCCCGATCAACTGACACTTATTTACCCATCGTGTATCTCCACACGATAACTCTGACTTAACCACTAAATCATGGCCAATCCTGCCATAAAAATTGACAACCACAACCTTGTGGCCCCATTGATCACATAACATAAATCAACCATGCATTAACTAAGTCATGCATGCTTAACACATACCATAACATATAATTATGAAAACAAATAACTTACCCTGAACCTTGCACTGGGACGTCTCCCTGCCTGGCTCAGTCGCTGTGCACCGGCTCTCGAGTCTGCACTGGTCTCCTAGGTACTGGAGTCTTTAACTTTTGCGTACAGTTATGTCTGATGTGGCCTTCCTGTCCACATCGCCAACACACGAACCCCTGTCTCGGTTGTCCACTCCCCGACCCTTGGCTCTGACCCTGTGATTTCTGGTCTCTGCCTCGTTGGTCCTGAGTGTAACGTTGTTGTGGTGCTGCTGTCACTGGTACTGCATATACTCTGCCATCTCGATCACTGCCTCGCGATCCCGACCCTGCTGCCTATCCTCGCTGTCGTAGCGCTCGCGCTGCCTCTTTTGGCTATGGTCTAAACTAGAACTCTGTCCAGTCTGTCTATTTGTACCTACAGACGCCTGTCTACTGCCTTCTAAAGTAGATATGTCTCCTGTGTGAGAGCTCGATCGTACATGTCCTGTAGAGTCTGCGCGCCACTGAGACTATAATACTGGCTATCTCGTCCTCCAATCCTTTGACGAAATAATATACCTGGAGTCGCTCGGTCCCCACAACATCCATGGAGTACTGCAGTAGGTACCTATACCTATCCATATACTGCATGACCAACCGCTTACCCTGTCGGAGTGATAGGAACTCTTCCCTCAACCTTAACTATACCTCAATAGGGATGTACTAATCGTGAAAGACGCGCCGAAACTCCGCCCACGTGGCTGGCTCTGGATGTGTATCGGTGTATGTTGTCTACCACACTACCGTGTCTCCTTTCGACATATGGCCTGAGATACGTGCCTGAATGCTCTCTGGGATCTTCATCAACTTGTGCAGCCGCTGATGTGTAATGAGCCACTTTACCGCCTCCTCTGGATCTCCGCCTTCAGAATAATACCTTGGCTCGAACTTGATAAATTCCCTCATCAGCCTGACCTCTGATGTCAATGTCGCCTCGAATACGTCAATCGATGCCACTATCGGTGCGACCTCTACTGCTGGAGTTTCCTGTGCTACTGCCTGCTTCGGCACTGTCTGAATGATAGGTGCGGATGTCGTCTCTTTCGTACTCTATGGTCGATCAGCTGCAAATGATGCTATGGCTGCTGTCTGTGCCCTCATCATATCCAGGAGTAACCCAAACTGCCTGTCGTATGTTGCAAATCGTGCAGCTACTGCAGGATCCATACCTCCATCCCCGATAGGATCACTTGCCTGACCTTCTTCCAAACCCGATAGAATCTGCTGTCCATCCATCGAAATCTACATCGAAAGACGTGCGTCGGATCACTACGTTATTATTATATATAATACACAAGCAGAATCGTACACATATATAAGTCCTTACCTCTACTCGACTTATATTTGCTTCCCAACTAGGATTCTAAGTTAGGATATTTGGGTTTTCACAACTAGTGTTGGTTTGTTTAAAATTTTATTGTCTTCCTCTAAACTTATTTATTTAAAGGCCCTATCTGTAGCGGCCCCAATTTCTACATTGGTCCACCACGGGAGGCCACGCGGGCCCACAACCGTCTACGTCACCGCCAGCTGTGTTCCACGCTCAATTATCCATTATTAATCAATTTCCAGTTAACCTTGATGTTATAAGTTAACTTTTATTCCTTTAATATCATTTAACCACAATTTACGCAGTGGAATATTTACTAACCACAAAAAGATTTATTATGTATATTATGAGCATAATGCCTAAGTGGAAACCATATCAAATGTACATCATATACATATCCTCGAAGATTCACAAAATATCAAAATATACAACATATCCTCGAAGATTCACAAAATATCAAAATCGTAGTCCTTCATGCGCCATCGTACCAACACCTTCGAATCTCCCCGTTCCTCGAGTCCGAACTCTACGATCTTTTCTACTTGTCCCAACACGTGCTATAACTCTAAACGAATCTCGCTAGTTTCCCCTTGATTCCAAATCGATATCCTTTCCAGGGCGAAACACATCATAACTCAAACCCTAAGATACCTATCCGCATACTTCTTTTACCTATCTTGAGTGCTGCAATCTCAACCTAATTTGCCGAATTTTTCTGTATGATCAACAACAACTTCAGTCCAATCACCGCCACATCCTCAAGTCCCCAACAAGTCTGGTGATCTGCAGGTCTACCATACAAAGCCTCAAATGGTGGCATACCAATATTCGCTTCGCTCGAGCTATTGTTGTACAACTCGCACAACGACAAATACTCTTCCCAAGCACCTCCAACTGCAAAATGCATGCTTTAAGCATGTCCTCCAATATCCGTATCAATCTCTCGACCGACCATCCTGTCGAGGATGATAAGCCGTACGAATCTCGTAGTCTCGTCCCAACCGCTCCCGCAGCCACCGTCTTGCCGCATATTCGAGATCCTTCGAGTAAACGAGATACCTCAAACTCGATGATCTCGTGAATAACATAAACCGCTCTCCATAAAGATAATGTCACCAAGCCTTGAGCGCAAACACATGCTAATAACATAAACCGCTCTCCATACTAGCTTAGCTTAAATCATGTACCGGATAGTTCTCCTCGTGGGGTCTCAATCGCCTCGATAAATATGCAATCGGGTGTCCTTCCCGCATCAACACGCATCCCAACCCGATCCCCGAGCATCTGTGTGTAGACCGAGAAGCCTTTCCCCGTCTCGGTAGAGCCAACACGGCGCCGAAGTCAACTTCCTCTTCAACTCTAAAAATGCTTTGCCTCGCGCCTCTTGGACCACTCAAACTTGACATCTTTCTTGTCAACCTCGTCATCGGCGCCGCAATCAAAGAAAAATCCCGCACAAACCGCCGTAATAGCCCGCAAGCCCCAAGAAACTACGAATGTCTCGCAACTATCTCGGTGTCCTCCAATCAATGATCGCTCGAATCTTGTCTCCATCAACGAGATGTTCCTTGACTACCAATGACATATCCGAGAAATTTCACCTCTCTCAGCTAGAAAGCGCACTTGCTGAACTTAGCGTACAATCTGTGCTCCCTCAACGTCATCAAAACATCTCTCAGGTGTCTCTCGTGCTCCACACAATTCTTACTGTATATTAAGATATCATCGACGAATACAATCACATAACGATCCAGAAATAGCCGTAGTACTCGGTCATCAAATCCATAAAGATAGCCGGCGCATTAGTCACCCCAAATGGCATGACTGTGAACTCGAACAATCCATAGCGCGTGCTAAACGCCATCTTCTTGATATCACTCTCTCGAATCCTCAACTGATGATATCCAGATCGTAAATCGATCTTCGAGAAAAACTTAGCACCCGCCAACTGATCAAATAGATCATCAATCCTAGGAAATGGATAACAATTTCGAATCATCACTTGATTCAGCTTCCTGTAGTCTACGCACATCCTCAAAGAACCATCCTTTTTCTTAACAAATAGGACTGGTGCACCCCAAGGAGACATGCTGGGATGGATAAAACCCTTATGTAACAACTCCTCTAATAGGGATCTCAACTCTCCCTGTTCCGACGCTGACATCCGGTACGGTCGGCTGTATATCGGCTGCGTCCCCGAAATCAACTCAATCATAAACTCAACTGCCCTAGGAGGTGGTAAACCTGGCAAATCGTCTGGAAACACTTCAGGAAACTCACACACTACTGGGACATCCTCTACTCTAACCTCTAGTCTCAGGTCTGGCTCAACCACCGTCCTCAACTCCTCCATCTCCTGTGTCGTAGCTAATCGACCTCTGGTAATTGGTAAGTTTGACGCCGTCCCAACAAAAGTAAATACCGGAATACCCTCAATATCAAATACTATCACCTTACCAAAACAATCTATGTGTGCGCGATATGCCGATAACCACTCCATACCCAATAAAGCATCAAAATCTAAATACTCTAGGACACGAAAGTCGACAGGTAACTGCGGTGTCCCTCAATCTTACCACACAATTCCGGCATATCCGGTTAGGATAAATCTTATCCCCAGCAGCCGTGCTGAGGACAAGATGTGGATCTAAAGTCTCAATAGATAACCCTAACTGTCCGACCCTACGTCCCGATATAAACGACAAGGTACTACCGGAATCAAATAATACATGCATGAAGACATCGCATATAGGTAACATACCCTCGACAAGCTGACGAGTCGCATCATGATCTGGCTATACAGCAGTAGGTGTAGCAACAGCATGAACTCTCTCCCTAGTTGGCTCAATCTGTGGTCGTGAGGATGAAGGTGACATCGGACAATTAATCTGTAAATGTCCGATCTGATGACATCTGAAACACCATCGCGTCTCTCGCCAATCCGACTGTGACACTATATGCACCTGAGCCCTGTCACGACCCCGACCTCTCTGTCCTCTGTACCACGACCTCCTCCATCTCGAATACACTGTCGTGGCTGCTCAAATGGGGCAGGTGCGGCAACGTACACTACCTGCCTCTCAGCTCCTCTCTGCTGCTCGTAATGCCTATCTCGTCGACCCTGATCATGTCTCTGTCTATCATACTGATCTCTCGGTCTCTTCGGTCTCTGATCAGACCGAGAACTTTGTCCAGACCCATCTCCAAGCTCACCCCGGTGTCATAGATATGTCTCGCGAGCCAACGCTCTATCATAAAAACCCGTAGTGTCTCTGCACCAGTCGCGACTATCACCCCACCAATCCTCTCATCCAGGCCTCTGATGAAATAATAAATCTGTAATCTCTCTGTGTTAGCCACATCCATAGCATACATCATGAGATACCGGAATCGGTCCATGTACTGCAAAACTGACATGGTACCCTGTCGCAAACTCAAGAACTACTCCCTCAATCGTAACTGCACCTCTGTGGGAATATACTCGTCCATAAATAACTGTCTAAACTCTCCCCACGTCACTGGCGTACCATGTATGTCAGTGTAAGTGGTCCACCAAACTGTAGCCTGACCCCTCAAACAATAGCCTGAAATACGTGCTTGATCTATCTCGGGTACCTCCAACAATTGGTGTAGTCGTCTGTGAGTCATCAACCAACGTCCTGCAACCTCAGGATCACTGACTCCAGTGAAGTACGTAGGGTTAAACCTCATAAAATCCTTCACCATCTTCGCTGCCTCTGACATCCTACTTCTAGCAGTCGAAGTCCCTATCTGCTGCTCCGTAGTAGTGGGTGTTACCATAGTAGTCTCTGCTGGCACTACAACTGGTTCAACCCTCTCTATCATCGTCTCGACCTAGTTTCGCGTGTAACAACAAATGGGTGCTAAGGCCGTGTCGAGTAGTAGTAGGTGCAACACGTTCAACAGTCGGTGCCACTGCTGGCATCCTCGAACTCCGGATATACTCCATCAACTCGACCATCTCGTGCTCTTGAAGTAATGCTAATCGTCTCTCTCGTAAATAACTTCGCTTCGCCGCTCTGCATCATGGCTCATAAATCAGCTACCTCACTAGTGGTATGGTCACTAGTATCCCCAATCTCCTGCTGAGTAGTCGGCGGAGTAGTAGGAGTCTGTCCGTCCATCATAAACTGCACAACCAACGTGCATTGGATCAGACTCAGTATATACGCGTATAATATATAGTACACAATCAAAACATAAGCATATGTAATTTCCTAAGTCTACCCGCCTCGCATCACTTCCCAACTAAGCCTTTAATCATTCACTTGTGGTTTCCACATCTAAGATTTATTCATTGATACCGCAAACTAAGGCTTTAATCATTCATTGATACCACGTAGCAAATTGTGGCGGTATTAGAGTTAACTATTATCATCGTTTTATCCTTTAGGTTCCTCAAACCTAAGCTTTGATACCAAAATGTAGCGCCCCAATTTCCACATTGGTCCACCACGGGAGGCCACGCGGGCCCACAACTGTCTACGTCACCGCCAGCTGTGTCCCACGCCCAATTATCCATTATTAATCAATTTTCGGTTAACCTTGATTTTATAAGTTAACTTTTATTCCTTTAATATCATTTAACCACAATTTACGCAGTGGAATATTTACTAACCACAAAAAGATTTATTATGTATATTATGAGCATAATGCCTAAGTGGAAACCATATCAAATGTACATCATATACATATCCTCGAAGATTCACAAAATATCAAAATATACAACCTATCTCTCAAAGCCCAAAACCCAATATAAAACGAGTAAATATAAACATACGTACGAGTAGGGCTAGAGCAGTCAATCGATGTAGTCCTCAAGCTTGCCCTTTCCCCGGCTCGTACTATGATCTGCACTCAGCCATCACAAAAATGTAAATGATGAGTCTAGAGTGAGTAATCCCAAGGAAATTCACCAAGTAATTACGGAAGTAAAAGTACTAGAATTTAAAATACTATAATTTAAACATGCGGAACAAAAGAATACAAACAACTGTAAAAAGGATCATCGCATGCATAAATATAGTAATGAAACAAAGTACGTGCACATAAAAATCGACCAAGTCATACTTCGGGTTTTCCCCAGCACGGCCAGTAAACATACCAATGGGTTGCCCTGACCCTCAGGTGGTCGACGTAGACCCACGACGCACCCACACAAGCCTACCATACCCGGTTAGCCTATTCATCAGCGTATGCCTAGACAAGTGCTATGACTTAGTGGACTCTATGGCCGTAACGAATAAGCACCGGGTGGGGAGTGACCTCAACACCGTAAAGACACTAGGTAGGAGTAACTCCACTACCGTAAAGTCACCAGTGAGAGTACTCAACCACCGTAAAGCAATAATGAAATGGAGTAAAGAATAAATAGAACAAATTCAAATAATTCAAAATGTAAATACTAGAGTGAAGTTCAATTGGGATACTACACACCTCAAATCGCACTCCTCGCCCCAAAAACCAAACCTTAATCCAGCTCCAATAAATGCCGACAATTCAAATTATCACCCGAATTATACCTATTACCATTTATCACTAAATTAGCTTCAATTTAATATATTATGTCAATTTTTCATTTTTCGAGGCTAAAACCCCGACTATATCTCGCCAACATTTCCGAGAAAATCCCAAAATTCCTTTATTTGATCAAAATATCATTTTTCTAAAATTTTCCTATTTTATATGAATTTTCTATGAATTTTCCAAATTTTTTTTTTGAAAACTGTTTTTTTTTCTTGAATCGATGGAGGGAGAGGGAGAGGGGAAACGACATGGGAGACGTCTCCCTCCTCGAGCTCTCGAGCTCCACCCCACCTCCACCACCGAACCACCAAACCGCCACCACCACCATCCAACAATGCACACAACAACATAACAACAAACAACACAACAACTCACCTCATTCGCCTCTCCAACACGAGCTCAATCTCTCTTCCATTTTCTCTCGATTTCTCCTCTTCTCGATCTTTCTCTCGATCTATCGATTTTTCTCAAAATGTGAGAAAATGGTGATGATGGTGGTGTTTATCAAAATTTTTGGGGTGAAATGACCATTTTGCCCCTATGATCTTATCCTCCTCCTTCACACTCTATACCCTTTTTGGTCATTTCATAATTATTTTCTTAATTTCCTGATTTTTAATATATATTTATATATATATATATATTAAATTCCTTATATACATATATATATATATATATATATATTCGCCTATACTTTCACACCTAAAATTTCGTCATGCGCGCCAACGAGCGTACTCGGGCGTGCACACTAACGTACCACCCACGCGTGTCGACCACGACCCCACGTTTACTAGGCGCCCACCAATTTACGTATTTTATCACATTTAATCCATTTAATGTGTGTAATATTATTTCTCAACTTAAAATTTCGTCTTTAATCTACCTGATACTCGCGTTGACACGCATATCGATGCGAATACTCATCACACAATCTCACACGTCAATTTAAAATATAATTACACACATCGCGATGCCGTTAACCTATTTTAACATAAACATCGCAAATTAACCAAAACAATATACGAAATACTATTTACCTAATCTGGACGCACTCCAGCCTTGCTGCGGAACCCACGAACGTCCACGCTGGCATCCACGTCTGTAATGACGTCATAAAATAACGACAAATATTAATTGGGTCGTTACACTATCGACCTTGCTCTGATACCAAACTGTGACGACCCCAAATCTCCCGGGGTGGTTCCGTGACCCACGCCCTCCGCTCGTAAGCCCAGCAGTGCCTATCACGTTACTCGACACGTCATCACTGCTACCACGTCCGCAGCTCTGTGAAGTGACGCTCTGTTTAACTAATCATACTATATTGAAATGTTAAATTCTCCTAAACATCTAGTAGGTTGGTTAATAGCAATACCAATAGCGGAAGCATTTAATTCGTATTTTTGAGAATTTATTTAACCTAAGTAGTGGAAAACCCAGAAATAAACACCATGTATATAACTGAGACGAAGTAAATAGTAATCCATATACATGTGATAAAGTTCTAAAGTTTCCAAAACCCAACAAAACAAAATATACATACATGATATCAAAACACGAGCTATCAGCAGCAACGACCTCAGAGATAGTCGCCTATTACCTCTTTCCCCTTGCTCTTGCTCGTACTAGGATCTACGCTTAGTTGCCCAACACATACAGCAACGAGCCCAGTGAGTAAATTCCCAAGAGAAGTCTACTTGATAATCATGAAAACATCGATAACTTGCGAGACATGTGAATATGACCCTGACAACAGGAATCATCTTCCTATGGCTGGTAGTAAACAACCATCACAGCATCACATCATTCACACATCAACTAGAAAAGTAAAACATCCAAAATCCAACAAATAATTAACTAAATGGGCTCGACGTAAAATCCACAGATAAATGTATCATCACTCGTTTAATCACGATAAAACCATGACCCGCCAATCATACGATAGCAAACCGGAGTTCTTAGCACAAACCAGTGCTTAATAACAGGCTTACAATGACTACACATCAACTCTTTAACCGGGCATACTCCTTTCCAAGCTTTTTAGTTCTAAGAGTACCCTTAATCCCTCGAGAAAGTAGTAGATACATTCTACTCTCATCTACACAGTTGCCATTGCAGACTAGCCCATGCTCAAACGTGTAATCATAACCAAGATGAAAAACTATGCGTGAACACCAGCAGTCACCGCATACGATAAGATAATCGATAAAATACACGCCATGAATTTAAAGTGTAACTTTCTCAAAGGTTTTACACACCTGAAATACGTTCTCTAACTTTCGGACCCGCCAATTCGACCCGCCTAGCTCCCCGATGCCCGAGCTATGGTTCACCAGTCCCTGAAGTCCATTTATAGTGTTTTATATTATTAATAAAACACATTATCTAATTTTATGATATTATATCATATTTTCAAATTTGAGTTGTGGTCCCTCTCCCGGACTGTGTCGGGGTTCCAAAAATACTCAAAAAGTTTCGAAAACCACTTTTCTACCTTTTTCTTGATTTTCTATATTTTTAAAATTTTCTCCAATTTTTCTGCTATTTCCCAACTATTTTCCCTATTTTCCAGAACAAGAAGAAATACAAATTCATCAACTAATATATAAACCTCTTTGTGGACTCGGTCATACTATTAGCCGTGGAATAATTAATAATTTATTTTTTTATGTTTTTTGATGAAAGAATCGTAAATAATTTATTAATATTTCTTGCGACGGCGCGGATACGAACAAATCTATATAAAATAAAGAAAGGACTTTAATTTTCGCGTCAAAATAAAAAATAAAAAGAGGACTTTCGAGCCATGATTGATATGTTTTATTTTTTAAATAACAGCTTAATTTTACCGATAAAATTTGCATCCACGTGCATCATTTTGCAACAAAACAAATTCACCTTTTATAATAATATTTGTGCTTCTATTAGGCATGTAGGTGGAGGCAAGAAATCTTCATTCTCCACATAAATTCACTCTTATGGGGTGAGGATTCTCCATCAACTAGTCCTCACGAAGTGGGGATGAGGAGAATTTCATCCCCACCATTTGAGGTGAGGGTGGAAGCGATATTACCCTTCCCATCTTATGGGTTTCCCTTCCCTGCCCTGCCCTGTGGGGATTCTCTATGGGAATTCAAAATATTTTATATGGGAATTACATCAAAATCATTAGATCTTATATTTCCCTTTTTGTATAATACGTTACATAAAATTAAAAATCGAATTACAGTTGCAAGGAAAAAAAAACATTTAGTGATTTTATTTTGAATCTATAATGTATTTGATCTCTTTTTTTAGATATTATATAAAAAAGTGATGAGGTAAGAAATTCCCATGGGGTGGAGATCCTTGCTCTGTGGAAAATGGGGGCCAAAATTTTCTCAATAGAAAATTTTAAATGGGAAATCCCCACCCCACTATAAATAGGGATGAAGATTGTATTCCCCACCCTACTCAAATTCCTAGCTTATTTTTCTTTTTTTTTTTTTGAAGAATTATGTTTCTGTTCTTATAAAAATATTGTGTTTCTATTACAATTTTTTTTATAGGTAAATGCATCTTTTTATTAAAAAAAAACTAATAATTTGTTTGTGCTAAGTAAAATGTAAATTAATTGGTCCCTCTTTCAAAAAAAAAAAAATAATTGGTCCTTGAAATTTACCATAATATGCACTTTAGTCTTTATAGTCTTAAAAATATATACTTGTACGTCCCTCCTACAAACATTTCTTTTCTCAATAATAGGGTTAAGTTAAAGTGTGAAAAGATTAATCTACCAGTAAAAGAAAATGAAACACACAAAAGATAATGGCTCAATACTTTCAAATCATATATAATTTTTTATAAACCTTTTTTAATATATTTTTTGATAAATTTTTGTATGGATTTATACACATTCTTATTAGTTAGCATTTTTTTTGTGTTGATCAACTACTTTTATAGTCTTCAATAAGATTGTGTATATATATTTATTTTTACAAATTATAAAAAACTATAAATCGGAAACAATGAGAGAATTTAATTAGTGTTTTTTTTTTCAATAAACATAAGCTTACATACCTTTTGCATATTTTTTTATGTTAATATGAAAATTAACATGACTTTACTATATGTTTTAGTTGCTAAGCGTCCAATTCATTTTACAAAATATAGATTATAGTTTTTATTATTATTATTATTATTAAATTATAGATATACTTGCATTTTAATTATTATTTATTTCTCGTAAATTATGATTTTATTAACTAAAAATATATGAATCGATTTTAAAAAAACAAATAAATAAATATACATATATATGTACATAAACTTGCAACATGATACTTGGTGGTTTCTTCTTCCTTGCTTCGTGGTAGGACTATTGTGATGGGTTTGATGAAAGCGGGTCGGGTGAAGATTGGGTTTTGGATCACGAGGTTGAGTAAACGGTGGTGATCAGTTGTAGTTGTGGTGAAGTTGTGGACACCATTTGAGGACAAGCAAAAGAAGAGAGCTTGGATGTTGTGACTTGCTGCATATGTTTGGAGGGAAAAAAGTTGAGATCATGCAAATGGAACAAAGTGATGATTTTGTGGACGGGCATGACCTTCATGATAACCAATTGTACCATTATTAATTGTTTGCCTCATCTTAAGAGTTTTTGTTTTTTCTTTTGTTTTTTTTTTTCGAAGCTTAAATAGGCAATTTCAAATTTGTTCCATTAAAAGCAATTTTGTCCCAATTACAAGCTAGCTATTACAAGCTTACAATTGCTCAATGGATATATATACCTAATTGATCAAAGTAAACCTATAAAACTTAGGTGGGTCGACACATCAAATCCAAGTCTAGGTGAGCCTAGTGGTCGTGATAGACCTGCATAACTATTAAGATCCATATGGACCTGAAGATCTATTAGGATTTATAAATCTAAATTATTCTACCAAGATCCATAATAGACTTGAACTAAATCTACACACATATGGTACACAACACTAAACTTAATTTATTATACAGTCTGGATAAAGAAAAAGAAAAATGATATGGTGACATTCCTCGTGACACAAATCGGTTGCACATCACACATGGCGCACACGTTTTCAACTTTTGTATGTAGTGGCCACATCAGCAATCACTTAAAATTGAACAAGTGTGCTGGTGCGACCGCTTTGTGTCATCAAAAATGTTATCAAATCATTTCCCAAGGAAAAATAATTATTATACACTGTGAAAGTGCATTCCCTTATCCCCAACAAAAGACAACACTACCTTATTATACACTTTTTCACCTTTTTTTTTTTTTTTTTTGGTTTAAGGACATTGTAGTAAATTACACTATCCTAGTCATTCATTTTTATAAGGCATTTAAAAAGAAAATTCGATCTCTTTTAAAAATATAAGACGTTTTTAGATTTAAGCAATTTATATATATCTTTTATACCTATTTTTCCCTTAATTAAACCCAAACATTTAATTATAATAGAGCACTCTTTTGAGATAAAAAAATAGAGCACTCTTTTCCTTTCTATTGGATAAAAAAGAATCCGTGTTAATCAGACAATTAAAGTGAGGGTAATTAAAACGTCAAAAAAAACAAAGAACCGGTAATTAAGAATGAATTTTGAATCCTTAACTATTGCTTTCCTCAATATATACGTTGTGCGTAAATGTTTGGGATGGGGATTGCACTCCAATGTATACAGAGTGCATGTTGATGTATGTCATCTATGACTAAATAAATATTAAGAGCGAAAAAATCTCTTCAATGAGAATGTGCATGTTCAATGTCAACCTGACTTGGCATATAAGGAATAAACATTGTCTATTTCTAAACAGTGCAATACATAGCCACATTAGCAATCTCTCCAAATATATAGAAAAATAATAAAATTTTTAAATAAAAAGTATAATCTATATTGACTATTAAAAAATTATGTTAAGATTTAATGTTTATTTGAGTCACATGGAATGGACACTTTTTTTGTGTGCTAAATAACTGGATGAAGCAACAATTGCTCCTAAAATGTTTAACTTTCAAAAGTTGCAAGAATCAAACAAGCATACAATTATTGATCAATCAATCCTATCGATGGCATATGCCTCACAAGTGAGCATGTTGATCAATTCTGTCTTGCATTTCTCTTTTGAAAAATACACTTGAATAAGAACCAAATAGGCATAAAAGTTCTAGAAAAACCGTACATTATTCCACTGTTAGTCTGTCACCAGCCACATCATCAATAAAAAAAATAAAATAAAAAGTCTGTCGCTAGACACGCAACCAGAGACAAAGACTTTCAAGCAAATAAAGTCTGGCGCCAGCCACGCAATCAGAGACCAAAACTTTCAAGCATGCTTCACGTGAGTATCGAACACAAATCACCAACTTCATTTCTTAAGCAATAGCCCTTTTTTAAACTAGGAAAGTGATAGATACCAAATTTATTTTTTTATTTTTTATTTTTTATTTTTAACTTCATCCAAATGGTTAAAAAACTAATATTATGTAACGTTTACATTGATTATGTAACGTCTACACTAATTTAGTTTTGTACTATTATATAAATAGGACACTATACTGTACATTCGAGATATACAATAAATTTATTTTATTCTGAAACTATCATGGTATCAGAGTTTAGTTTTTAATTCAAGGTTGGTCGACTTTTGAGTCGACGACTGATCCTTGATATATCTTAGTGTTTGTTCTTGTGTTCGATTATGCTCTTGTTTTGATTTCCTCTTGTTTTCTATTTCACACATGTCTATCTCTGTTTCTTGCTTTTTCCGCTTATCGCGCCAATTCACCTACCATGTTCGCACAAATTTGATGCCTTACAACTCTGCTCCGATAGTCGCTCTGCCGACTCAACTCCATTAGTTGTTCTACCGACCATGTTAATTGTTTCGTTATTCTACCAACTCAGCTTCGTTAGTTGTTCCACTGACTATGTTGTTCCGTTAATCGTTCCGTTGACTCAGCTCCGTTAGTCGTTCCGTCGACTCCGTTGTTCCGTTGTTCAATTATTCTGTTGTCCCGTTATCGAATTTAAGTGCGGTTCGCGATGCTGTCACGCTTTATCTCGCGATGTTATCGAGCATAGTTTGCGATGTCTGCTTGTCTCATGTACCCGTTTCAGATCTGCCTTTTTTGTCGGTTAATTTGTCAATTCTGTATATGATCACTTGCATCCATTCGTCGCGATTTGGTGTCCCTACGTAGAATTGTCGCTGACTTTATGTATCCTCATCTTATTCGTTTGCAAACTCAATTGGTTTTGTTGCCACCATATTGAGTTTGAGGGGGGATGTTAGAAAACTAATATTATGTAACGTCTACATTGATTATGTAACATCTACACTGATTGTGTAACGTCTACATTAATCCTGTAACGCCTTCACTGATTATGTAACTCTACATTGATTATGTAACATCTACACTAACTTAGTTCTGCACCATTATTTAAATAGGGCACTATACTGTGCATTCGAGATATACAATAAACTTATTCTTTTATGAAATTATCATAAACCGTTCAAATCACATCACCGATCATTTGCAAACCTACAAAGACCACACCCTAGTGCCACTAGCCCTTTCCCTTCAAATTTGATGATTAAGGGCCGCCGACGTTAGTCCAACCTACTTCGGCAAGCGACGATGCTGCTGTCGTCTTCCTCTTTCTCTTCTCCTCTTTTCCTCTTCCTCTCCTACTTTCTATTGTTCCCTTCTCCACCTCCAATGTGTCTCCCATTATTTGTTCCCTCCTCCGTGACCTATCCCCCATCTCTATTCCCTTCGCTCACTTCTTCTCTTTTGTTCCCTAACTACTCTACATCGACTCATCCATTTCTTTCCTACTTTTTCTTCTCACCATTTTTTTTGGCAGCTTGCAATCATGCACCATGATGCTAGTGGTTTCCGGCGTAGACGTTGCCGATGGCCCTTTTTGGCTTGAGTTTTGGAATGAAAGGCAGAGCCACGACGAGACGAGTTTGCTGGTCCTCATGTCAAAAGTGGCGAGCGTCGATGATCGACTTGATGTGGTGGTGAATGGCGTCGAAGTGGCGCGTGGTATCGCTGTGGCTTGAGTTTTAGCAGTATTGTTGTTTGTTCTTTCTTTTGGGCTAGAATCTTATAGTTTTTGTTGTCCCCTTTATGGGTGTTGTCTCCTTTTAGGAGTTGTTGCCCTCCATTGGGAGGTTGTTGTCCCTTTAGTAAGGTTGTTGCCCCCTTTGTGAGGATGTTGTTTCGTACTTAAATTGATTATATTATCTATTATCTTCACTGTAATAGATTGTTGTAACTTTTTTTGGTAAGAACATTAATACAACAAATTTTACAAAAAATAGATAGATACCAAATTTTTTGTTTTTTTTTGTGTTTTTGATATCGATACCATATTTGTTGTTGACAAGTGATTAATTGATTATTTTTATAGGAACTATTAGCCACAATATATTGGGTACATAGGCGAGAAACAATATATTTCCCTTAAATAACGTCGAAAAAAACTAATACAAGTTGAAATTACTAAACCTATGTGTGTTACAACAGGAAACGTAGTATGTTGTAACAGAAAATTAAACAGTACTGAAATATAAAAAAAAGCAGTAAAGCAAACCACAAGACCAGGAGATTGTTCAGCATTTCGGTCCACGACCTACGTCTGCAGGGCCACACCTAGATGTAAAATTAGCTATGAACACGTACGATCTACATGACTCATTTAGTGACTCCTTACTAAGCTCTTACTAACATTTCCCTACGCTACTCTGGATCTCACAAATAAGTCTCCAACATGCAGGAATGAGACTCCCTCTCACACTAGCACCTAAGTTCCCTTGAGCTATACAACTCGATAACATAAGTAAGCACAAGCATCCACTGTACATCACAAAGTTAAAAGAGATGAATCTATTAATCGATATCATGCTCACTACTTTGACATATATATATATATATATATATAGATGATTTACAAGATTCTCAAATCCTAACAACTACTAGAATCTGATCGTCTTGATCCTCTTGAACTTCCACATTTTTCTCATGAATCATGTGGGTAAAATTGCTCTCTGAATTTGCATCAATCTTCAACTGCTTCTCGTTTGGTTGTGGATAAGTATGACTCGTAACCATCTACAACTGTCAGATTCTAAGCTCTGTTATAACTGATATAATCTTCGTGTTATAATATAATATCTTAACAGATTGTATTTCTCTAAATCAGCACATGAACCACATTAAACATTAACTCATTTCATGACAACTCATGACAACATATCACGACAGTAACAATCTCCTCCTTTGTCATTCTTGTTGTCACAAACAAAATAAATGAGTTTAAGATTGCCTATAAGATAAGTAGTTTTAAAACATCAAACTACTTTTCTAATCAAACCAAAAATCCCAAACGACAGCCAATGGTCTTATCACATACCATGTGATTCAATAAGTTCAAAATGAACATAAGAAAGTCAAAAGATAAACTACTGATATACAAAGATGAGATATTTTATATCGCAGTTCTTCCATTCTGTTGCACAAGCGTTTAAGTCATCTTGGTGCAACACTTCATAAGCAACCATACATACATGGCTGAACCAGAAAATCCATAAATAATAATTCCACACCAGCTCGTCTCAGTAGTACAGCAAAGCAGCAGTAATAGCATAGCATAGCAGAAAGAAACAAAAAATAAAAAATGAACTACTCCCCCATAACAAACATCCTTAACAAAACAAAACATTCTCCCCCTCGTGATATAAGAATGGAAATATTAGAAGAGAAAATGAATACCATAGCAGCTTTACTGGCGGGGTGGAGCAAGGAATAGAAGAAACTCCAATAGCTTGTCAAGCTGGCCATCAGATAGACCTCGAACGGCCTCCATTAACTCCCTCTCTTTCATGCGTCGAGGGTTCATTTTTGCATCATTAGTAAGAAAATCATAATAATCTGGCTGGAAGGACACCTCAAGTGGAGCAGTGCTGGTTGATGCCTTGTTTTTTTTCTTCATATTTTTCTTTGAATAGACTTTCTGAGCAACACCACCTTCATGTGTTGTTATACCAGGGGCAAGTCCATGGTTCAATATGTATTGAGGATGAAAAGAATCGCAGTGTCAACTGGAAGATCAGTGACATGTGAAGAGTCTAGCTTGAATATCTTTGTAGATATGGTATGAAGGGTAGCTAATACCCAGTGATCTTGCCTTTCAGTTGGAACTTTCTGAAGACTCATGAGCTCAGTAAGAAAGCATGGAAAAAATAGAAAATTAAAAGTGGGTTTAGGATTGACTCTGTGAAAACGAGCATAAAAAATGATTTCCTTAATGTTACAAGGAACTCCCAACCCTATGGCATATAATAGACCTCCCACCTCTCTCTCAAATGTAGTGGTATGCTTGATAGGCAAGAGGTTACAGTGAAAATAAATAACATAAAACAAAGTGCTTAAGTCCTTCACATCTTTCCTTTTTTTTTTTTTTTTCCATCTTCGAACCTTTCCACTAGTAATGGTTTGTACCAACGACTTCGTCTTATTTTTGACAGAAAAATCCTTATGAAATTTCTTTCCTTTGTTATTCACAGCACATCCCAAAATTTGGTTTATCACAGCAGGTGAAAACTTAATAATCTTCCCCCTCACATAGACTTTATGAAAATAAGGAGATGTTTTATCACTCAGACATTTTCAAATTAGCATAAAATTCTCCAACCCATGTCTCATTGTATCTTGAAGGAAAAGAGAAAAGTTTAAAAAGTGACCTCGATTTTAGGAAGTTTACCATGTTCTTCTTTTCATAAGAATCCTGATGAAGATATCTTTCAACACGAATCTTCATCATGTTCACATCCTCAAATCTGGACTTTCGCTTTCAACATCATAGAGGTATTTTGAAATACATCTTGTCTTCATCCTTGGTACTTAATCTAAATCGCTGTCCTCATCATCAGGTGATGACATGACTGGGAATCTGCCTTTTGTTATAACAGGGCCAGAAGGTCTTCGTGCTATACCAGAAGATTTCTTTACTTTCTTCTTTGGTTCCATAGGCATCTTGGCTTTCAGCTTCCTTTTTAGAAATGTCAAAGGAATGGCCTCATCTCATTCCATAAGTAGCTCTTTTGTGACATTATGAGCAACCAAGTCCTCCAGTTGAGTAGCCTCAGTGGTCTCGCCAGGTTCATTACGATCCTTAAATGCATGTTTTGAGGCAACCTGTTCAGGCTGGCTCATTGTCTAATCGGCATCAGGTGAAACTGCGTGAGACGGTTGATTAGGAAACTGTTTCGTGCCTTGTTGTTCAGTAACAGGGACCTCGTTTGTGTTGTTGACGACAGTGTCTTCTGGGCTTGAATGCCCTCTCCATCCTGTAGATTTAGTTAATCTGCTGAAATAGGGATAGTGCCCTGTTGTGACAGACCTTGATTCTCCTTCACTGGTACATCCAACTCAGGTTCTTTCTCAGAGGATGTTCCTTTAGGTCTAAACTTATAGTTTGTTGCATCATCAGACTTGAAGGTTGACGATGGTACAGTTGGGATGACAGGCTTCTCAATGATTGGTGGCAAGCCCTCAGATGATGAAACTGTCTTCTCAAATGTCTGACCCTCTAATAGTGGAGCGATTTGCAAGGGAATCACATCAATTGGTTCAACTTCCCCTCTACACTTCTTCTTGACAGATTTGGGTATAGGTTTTTGAGCCTTCGGCTTAAATGTGGGCTCTTTCACTCCTTTTCGTGTTGCAACCATTGTTACAATCGTGGTTTAACTGCAAATCAACAAATAGAGAACTACATACGAGAGGTGATTCACACAAGTACGGATGACGAGAAATCAGTTAGAATATTTTGATTAACCACAGATGCCAACAACCCCTAATAACTTTCACACCAACTTAAGATAAAAATAAAACAATCCCTAAAAAATTGAAAACAAATATAAACTAAGATATCCTAAACATAGCCGTTATTAGCATTTAAGTCCTACTGACATGATAATTACAAATTTAAATAGCAATCAAAATAACACAAGCAATATATATCTCCCTTTTTTTGTGTATTTGAATAAAAGAAAAAATTCTTTATTATTTTTGGAGGGATAAAAATATATATTGAATGTATTAAGTGGGGCAATAACACACCCCTAGTTCACCGCTTAATTTCTCAAAACTATTAACATCTAATGGTTTGGTCAAAATAATCAGCTAACTGATCATCAATACTTATATATTAAATGCATACCTCATGTGTTTCAACTAATTCACGAATGAAATGATACCTCAGATCTATGTGCTTAGTCCTTGAGTGTTGAACTGGATTCTTGGATATGTCAATGGTACTCTTGTTATCACAAAACACCAGAAGTTGTTGTACCAGGATATTGTAGTCAGATAGCATTAGCTTCATGCAGATCAGTTGAGTACAACAACTCCTAGCAGCAATATATTCTACTTCTGCTAATGATAGTGATATGGCGTTTTGCTTTTTGCTAATCATGAAACAAGACTTGTACAAGCAAAGAAACAACCACCAGATGTGCTTTATTGATCATTTGCACTTCCTACCCAATCTGCATCACTATATCCAACGATAAAATGTTAGAGTTGGTAGAGTACCATAAACCCAAATGGGTAGAACCTGCGATGTATCGTAGAATTCTCTTGAAACCTATATGAGATTCCTTATGTGAGAATTGAATTGAGCACATAATCCTACACTAAAAGTAATGTCTGGACAACTTGCAGTGAAATAAAACAAGCTTCCAATGATGCTTCGTATAATGATGAATCAATGGGCTTCCCCTTGTCATATTTGCATAGTTTCTTTGTGGTGCTTATGGGAGTACGCATATGCTCGACCTGATCTACTCTAAACCTCTAAACTAGTGATTCTGAATACTTTTGCTGAGATACAAAAGTTCCTTTTCTGGTCTGTTGACTTGAAGGCCAAGAAAATAGGTAAGTTCATTAACCATACTCATTTCAAACTCATGTTGCATACTTGTAACAAACTCGATAATAAGAACTGGTGCTGATGAACCAAACACAATATCATCCACATACACTTAAGTAATTAGTACGTCATTAGAGCTCCTTTTGACAAATAGAATTTTGTCAATGCTTCCTCGTGTATAACCCTGATCAAGTAGAAATTTTGCAATTCTGTCATAGCAGACACGTGGTGCTTGTTTAAACCCATACAAAGCCTTCCTCAACTTGAACACATGATCGGGAAGAGATGGATCCACAAATCCTTTGGGTTGCTCTACATACACTTCTTCAGCAAGTACTCCATTTATAAATGCACTCTTGACATCCATTTGATATAATTTAAAACTAAGAGAACATGTAATAACAAGTAGTAATCGAATGGATTCAAGTCTAGCTGCAAGAGCAAAAGTTTCATCGAAGTCGATACCTTCTACTAGAGAGTAACCTTGAGCCACCAACCTTGCTTTGTTTCTTACTGCGTCTCCTTGTGCATTTGACTTGTTTTTGAAGATCCACTTTATGCCAATAACATTATAGTGATCTGGTTGACGAACCAATTCCCACACGTCTAGTCTTTGAAACTGATTCAATTCTTCTTGAATAGCCATAAGCCAGTACTCATCCTGTAATGCATCAGACACATGCTTAGGTTTAATGGAAGAAACATGACATACTAACCTAGCTAACCTTCGGTAATCAACTTTGGTAGTATCTCATGTCACCAGTCCATCATCAATTGATCCAATAATATTATCAATAAGATGATATTTTTGTATTATGGTGCTAGGCTCTTTATTTGAGCATGCATACACGATGTCAGAAGTAGAGGCTGTTAGATCAACTTCATGACCATTTGTTACAACAGAGCCTGATGGTGCTGTTGTACCAGCTTCAGATGCATTATGTTTTTCTTCATCTCCTTTTGCCTAGTGCTGAAAAGCTAATGATGTGTCATCAAACATAACATTGATTGACTCCATTACTTTACCAGTTCTCTTGTTGAACATTCTATATGCAAGACTATTTGAGGAGTACCCTACAAATTTTCATTCATCACTTTTCTTATCAAACTTTTCAAGTGGTGTCCTATACTTCAACATAAAACACTTATAACCAAATGGGTGAATATAACTGAGATTAGGCATTTTACCTTTCCACAGCTCATATAAAGTTTTATCCAACCCTGGTCGTAAGTATGTTCTGTTGATCACATAACATGCAGTGGTAACAACTTTAGCCCACAACTTTGTAGATAGCTCTTTTAATGTGAGCATGGTTCTTGCCATCTCTTGTAGATGTCTGTTCTTTTTTTCCATAACTCCATTTTCTTGAGGAGTAATGGGAGCTGAGAATTCTTGATGAACTCCATGTTTTTTGTAAAACTCATGAAAGCTTGAGTTTTCAAACTCCTTTCCATGATCACTTTGAATTCTAATCAAGTGTTCTCCTGTGAATCTTTTTTCTATCATGAGCTTTTGACACAAATCTTTAAATTTGTCAAATGATTTTGATTTTTCTTTAAGGAAAAATACCTAAGTAAAGCGTGAAAAATCATCACACAAACAAGAATGTAACGATTACCATAAATGCTAGTGACTTGAGTTGGACCCACCAAATCAATGTGAAGTAGTTCTAACACTACTGATATAATGAATCCTTCAACAGATTTGTGACTTTCCCTTTTTTGCTTTCCTAATTGACAAGGACCATAGACCCGTTTGGTAGTAAAATGGAACCTTGGAAGTCTTTGAATTGCATTAATATTTTGCAAGTCTGCGCATGTGTCTGTAATGGACATGTCCTAGCTTTTCGTGCCATTCTTTAATGTGGTCAGTCTGACTAGTGTAACATGAAACATTGGGCTATCGTAACAGGTAGCAATTGTTAACATAACTATCTCCAGTCATCACAAACTCTACCTTAGAGTCACGAACCAGACACCCTTTTTAGTGAAGTTCACATAATACCCTTGATCAAAAATATGATTGATGCTCAACAAATTTCCTTTGAGTTTTGCAACATGAAGTACCTCCTCCAGAATTGGAAGAATCTTAGCTTTCAGTGTTCCTTTCCCAATAACTTGACTTTGCATTCCATCTTCAAATGTAACATGTCCTTCTTCATATGATTGATAATTTTTAAGAAGGTTTTTATCACCAATCATGTGCTTAGAACATCCACTATCAAAGTACCACTATGTACTCATCATAGATTTCAAGGATATGTGTACTACATTACACACTTCTTCTTTTTTAGGTACCCATCTCTTCTGCATTTTAGTGGATTGCTTTCCACTATAGACTCTTTGTGTAACTTCATGTTGTATTGTGGCTAACTCTCTGGTCATCTTGTAACACCTAGGATGTATGTAGCCTTTAATTCCATAATAGTAGCACGTAGGTTTGAACCTTGGTCTGACTTGTTTATCAACAACAACAACCTTTTGAGATTCTTTGACAAACTTCACTTGCTTTGATGCTAAAATCTTGGAGGATGAACCTTCAGCATAGCCAAGACCTTTGTGATCTCTCGTTCCCTTTCCCTTTCCTTGAGAAAGGATGTCGTCAAGTTTCGCCTTTCTCTATTCAACTCCTTCAAGGTATTTTGAGCCTGTTCCAGTTTGGTTTTACACTCAGCTAGTTTTTTGTCCTTCTCCTTGAGACATACAAGTAGAGTCTGATTACAGGTAACTGCTTCCTCCCATTTGTTCATCATTTTTGAGTAAGAAGCTTTGAAATCTACATCTAGAATCAAATTAGAAGATTCACAGTCGAATCATCAGAATCAACAACACACAAATGAGTAGCAATCTCCTTTAATTGAATAAAGGAAATGATATCAGTTATAACAAGCTTTGTCTTGTCTGTGATAATAGCTTTAGATACATGTAGTGGAGCAGCTACAACAGTGAATGCAACAAGCAAATTAGTCATCTCCTCATTTAAGTCAGAGTTACTCCATGTAGAGACTAATGATTTCTTTGTCTTCTTCGAGGGACATTCTACTTGAAAATGTCCAAGTCCTCAACATTCTCTGCAGATCATCTTGCTTTTGTCAAGTACTTTAGGTTTGCCTTCCTTTCGTGATGAACCTCCAACCTTTAATCGCTAAAATTTTTTATATAAGTTATTATATTTACGAGTTAGTAAAGCAAGATCTCCTTCTACTGGAATAGGGCTAAGTTCAACAGCTTTCAAAGTAAGTTCCTTTGTCTGCTTCTTCTGTTGATTGAAATGCATCTCATAGGTTGTTAACCTCAAACCTTAGGTTCTTATGTCCTCGATTGTCTTGAATAGAAGCCACCTTTATGTTAAACTTTTCAGGTAGTGTGATGACAACCTTCTGCACCATCTTTTTGTTCGAGTACTTCTTACCTAACTGATGTTCTTGATTGGCAAGATCTTTCAGCTTGGAAGTGTAGTCAGATGGTGTCTCGTCTTCTCCCATTCTCATCAGCTCAAAATGTGATTTGAGCATGAGAAGTCTCGACTCTCGCACCTACTCATTCCCCTCAAAGAAGTTTCCAAGATCTGCCAGGCTTCTTTTGTTACTTTGCATGATGAGATCAGCTTAAGATGCTCTTGTGTCATAGCTCCGAAAATGGCATTAGCTGACAGTAGTTTCTCTTCAGTTTCTGTCAAGTCTTCAGGATTCTTTGCAATCCCGTCAACAACAGGTGTGGCATAGCCTCTTTCAACTGATCGCCAGGCCTTGACATCGACTGATAAAATGTATCCTCCATCCTCGCCTTCCAATATGTGTAGTTTGTACTAGTAAGAAGAGGAGGTCGAGTGTTGGACACTCCTTCCAGCTGGTCTGGCTGATTTCCCTGATACATATGGTTAGTATTCGGACCTCACTACGGTCTGTAAATAAATAGAGTTTAAGTAGTGCCCTCTCTGATATCAAATGAAATTACTGAACAAATGTGTTACAACAGGAAACGTAGTATGTTGTAATAGGGAATTAAGCAACACTGAAATATGAATAAAAATAGTAAAGCAAACCACAAGACTAAGAGATTGTTCACATAGTTCGGTCTACGACCGATGTTTGCAGGGCCACGCGTAGATGTAAAATCCACTATGAACACGTACGATCTATAGGACTCCATTAGTGACTTCCTCACTGAGCTCCTACTAGCATCTCCCTACGCTACTCTAGATCTCACACACAAGTCTCCCACTTACTAGAATGAGGCTTCCACTCACACTAGACCCAAGTTTTCTTGGAGCGTTACAAATCGATAACATAGTGAACACTGGCATTCACTGTACATCACACAGGTTAAAAGAGATGAATCTATCAATCGATATCATGCTTGTCATAACCCAAATTTTTAATTCTAGATTTTGGCCATAATCAGGCTCACCGACCCATGACGTGGGACGTGTGTGAGATATGTACACCGATCGAGGCACGTGGCCGAGGTATATTGTATTTTTCTATTGGTTGTATGCCTAGCGTAATGTAATGTGTAGACCTACTATGTCGGTTTGTATAGTGTAAACGGCAAGACGAGAGCGGGGACACGCTTTGAGTTGCGTGCAAGTCGGGGAACTGGGTAATTGGAACTTTGGTGAGTCTTTTTTTATATTAATATGAATTTATAAAAGATTTATATGCACTATGGAGTTATTAAAATGCATATGGTTCTAGATATTATGCAAATCGAATTAGAATCCTATAATTGGTTGCAAAATACAACGCACATAGACTTACCTCGAGATTCGAGTGAGCATACACTCTCATACACTTGTGTCACCCATGTGTGTTACATGGCTAGATTTTAGTGGAATGTAGGAGTGAGAGAGGTCCATTAGATTGACTCAGGGATATGCTAAAGCACACTTGACAACCACTTGATTATATAAACCACTACTTCATCTTCTCTCCTCATTTTGCATGCTCTATGAGAAGAAAAAAACTCAGAACTGTTCTAGTGTGTTTATGTAAGGGAGAAACCAGAAATTTCAAGTCTTAATTCAACAATTAGAGAAGAACTTGGAGCTAGAGTCAAAGCCTTAACACTAGGTAACAATTCTATACTCTTATACTTTTAAATTTCATGAGTTGTATGCATGAATCAAAGGGGTTTTACATCTAATCAGTTTCAGAACATTTGTTAAGTCATGTTTGATCAAATGAAAGCTTTGGTTTGAGTTGGAATCACCATTTTCAAGTGTTGCTCAAAATTGGGTTTTTGAAATGAATTTGAGAATGCATGTTAAGTTTTTGACCTAACCTTTGTAAATTGAGCATAACTCTCTCATACGAACTCCAAATGAGACAAATCATATGCCGTTGGAAAGCTAACTCAAAGATCTACAACTTTTGGTTTTGTAGAAATTTTGAAATTAAAACTCGTTCTAATTCAAAAATGCTCTTCAATTAGGCAGTTAAAATGCCATTATGGGATTTTTAAAATGAACTTTGACAATGTATTACTCTCTCAAAAATCATGATTTTTGGAGCTATAAATTGGGAGAAATGAGTTTTACAATTTCGCTAATCAGATTTTCATTCCAATTCGAGTTGTCTTTAAAAATATTTGATATCTCCTCCATTTTATATAGAAACCTTGCACACCATACCATTACAGAAAGCTATAGAAACCTTGCACACCATACCATTACAGAAAGCTAAGACGTAGAGCTAAGAGTTTTTCTTAAGTGTCTTTGATGATAGAGTTTAAGATGGTTTAATTAACGCTTCAATACTAAGTATCAAATTGAAGTTTTGCAAGAACTTAATGGGTTGTTTTAGGTTATAGGTTCACAAATCTATTTGACCGGATAACCCACTTAAATTGGTTTAATTTGATACTAGGAACTTAGGAGCCTAGGGAAGCGTTTCGGGCGTCCGAGAGCGTGAGTCGGGGTGTCGAGAGGCCGACTTTATTAGGAATTTTGCATGAATAGTGAGTATACTCGATGATACTTTAAATTGCGTTTCATTTCCTTTTATTACTGATTGATTGGCAATCTTTATGACTATATGGTGCCTTTGTACTCTAATATCGTGATATTTGTTGATATTCTTCACTCTTTAAACTTGCTCATTATGATGCTATCTTGTTGATGCTTTCATTGATTCCATTCTTGTGCTTTATGTCTTCATTTGATGTTTTCAAAAGTAAATGAGCTTTAAATATCATCTATTAGGATTAGAGGGTTTATGAATGAGACTATGGACTTTTGTACTCGACTTGATTAGTCTCTTAGCTTGTCCCTATTTCTTGACCATTCTCTATCGAGTCATTTTTTAATAATTAAAGTAGTTGTTGGTATCTAGGTCCCTTAATCGATTGGGGTGTGCGCGACTCACGGGGTTAGAGTCCCTGGGGATGTCGGTACATGTTACTTGGCTGTGTGTAATACCAGGCTGTGTAAGATGTTTGGTTGTGTTCTATCTACTTGGCTATGTGCGATGCTTGAATGTGTGTGATACTCCTATAAGGTTATGACTATTGAGTTGGTGTGACACAGCTCATTACCGACTAGACCTAGATCACTACTACATAGTCGAATGTCAGTATCATTTGTTTAACTCTGGTATTTATTTGCATATGGTTAATCTTTTCAGTGTTTTTTTTTTATTTATATGTTTTAAATACCAATCGATTATATTTGGAAATTTGAAATAAATATATCATCCGGGATTACTGTTATTTTCTTGTACTCATTGTCCTTTTTATGACGGTAGGTACAGATCCATCTATAAGCAGGCTGAACAAGGAGAAGATCGGTGACTATCTCTGAGCTTGCGACGCACTTCTTCTTTGACTATATGTTCTTTTTGATATTTTGTTATATTATTATATTATGTCTTTTAGTTACTGTTTTATTTGTATATTTGGGGCTGAGTGATAGATTCCTGACTTTATTATGACTTTCGCATTGTTATACTTGACTTTGTGATATATCTTTATGATGTCATTTCTTGGTTTTTGCATACTTAGGGTAACTTAAATAGCTCCGCATAAATCACTAATGACTTTTGCATAAATGTTAAGACTTCCGCTAATATTAACTAATTTAATAAAAAGTTTTAATTAATTTTTTATTTCATAATTTGATAGGACTAGTGTATTACTTATCCTGAACATGAGGAATGAGATGAATGAGTTGTGAAGGCTGACTAATACGTAGTTAAGTCCTGCTAGGATAGGATTAGGGCTTAATTACGGGATTAGGCCAGGTGGTACCTTAGATTAAGGGAGGGGCCGTCACAGTTGGTATCAGAGCATAGTCTTTAGAACTTTAGGGACAGAGTATAGAGTTGTCTAAAATTGTGATACCCTACATTCTCGATAAGTAATACACAAAATTGAATAAGGCACAAGTCTTAGAAGTGTAAACTAGATGATCCTTGCTTAGAGATTGTTTTGTTGGGAATTGAGTGAAAGTGAGTTGGGGGTAGTGATATATACTTGTTAATTTCATAATGTATGTATATACGAGATATCTACGTAGTAGCTGATGCGAGTTTGTTGTTATCGTGCAAATATCGATGACGGACGCACGAGAGATCCTACGTAGCCAGCCTCCTACACTAGCGAATGACCTTTAGAGGCTAGCTGACCATATCTCAGCTCAGGGGCAGCAGTTGGCCAATTTTATTACGTTGATAACTACCAGATTCGCTTTACTACCTACACGACAACAGCTCGCGACACTACTGCTACTACCACCACACAGCCAGAGCTCGAGCCTCCCACTACTACACTAGCAGCTACAACAGTGCCGACTCTTTCGGTCGCAGTGTTTTGACTACAGAGGTTGTAAAGGCGACGCCGACTCCCACACCTACACCTTCAGACTTAATAGTAGGGATTTGGCCGGTGAAGGATTTCCTTCGACTTCAACTAGTGTACTTTGATATGGTGAGAGACTTTAGGAAGATATAGGGATGGATACTATCTTAAGAGAAGCATCATAAGATTCTGGGCATCAAGGATAGACTACGCCCAGATTTGTCTTCCTATACACTGCAAAGAGACGCCAACATCTGGTGGCATATCGTGATAGCGACTGATGGGGACTTCGGGTCATGAAAGGCATTCAAGGACAAGTTTTACCAATAGTATTTTCCACCTACGGCTATGATGAGACTGAGATGAGACTTTATGAGCTTGAGACAAGAGCCTGACGAGTCTGTCATGTAGTACAGGGACAGATATACGGTACTTGAGACAGTTTTCTGGGGACCTAACCAAGAGTGAGCTAGATCGATGTATACCATTTTGGGTTGGTCTGAGAGCAGACATCAGCTACTACGTGGTCGCCACAGCACCAGGAAACTTAGTGTAGCGGTCCCATATCCATTGGCCACTACGGCGTGCACCACGGGCCCACAGCCCTGCCAACTCATCATCTAGCTGTGTCCTATGGCCACTCATGAACTCAATATAATCAAATTCTTGCTAACTTTAAGTTATGTGTTAATAATTATTGATTTAAGTTAGCTTTGGATTCTATATTATCATTTTACCTCAAAGTATGCAGCTAAAAATTGAAATCATCAAAGTGTTTTATGAGCATATTACCTAAGGTGGAAACCATCTCAAAATATACATCATATACATATCAACTGAGATCCTCAAAATATCAAAAATATAACCAACAATTTATATACAGGTCATATCTACCTCTCAAAACCCCAAAACCCAGCATAAAATAAGAAATTAAAAACAAACGTACGAGTAGGCAAATGTAATCAATCGGTGTAGTCCTCAAGCTTGCCCTTCCCTCGACTAGTACTAGGATCTTCACTCAAGCCATTACAAAAAGGCATATGATGAGTCCAGAGTGAGTAATACCAAGGAAATTCACCAAGTAAATACATAAATAAATTGCCAAAATTTAAAATACTATAAATAAACATGCGGAACAAAAGAATACAGGCAACTGTGGAAGATCATCGCATGCATAAATATAGTAGTGAAACAAAGTGAGTGCACAATCAAAGTCAGATTAAACCATACTTCGGGCTATCCGCCAGGCACGGCCCGTGAGGATATTGTAATGGCCCGAAAATTTGGTTATTTATGAATGATGATGTGTAATATGTATTTATACTCGTATTTGAGTGACCGGACTGTGAAGCCGGTGAACGAGTGGAAAAAATGGACGCGCGGGATTCGACAACTGGGTTACGGGTACACGGGAGACTAAAAACATAATTAAAAGAATTATTTAATAATTATATTGTTCAATTGTGTGAGATAAAAGTAAAAGTGTGCACGTGACGAGAAAATACGGGTCGATGAGGTAAGATGGGTCAGGGAACCCTTGGGTTAAATCTTGAGACGTGTGGGTTGGTAAAAATGGGTGGACACAACTAGGACACGCACCACTAGTCCTACCATACCTATTCAAATTTTGAACACTCACCTAACCCCATCACTCACATCTCACACCCCACCCACTCCCATCACTCACCACACCCATCCCGCCACTCACATCACTCTCTTACACCCCCCTCATCTCACGTCACTCACCTCACCCTCTCCCATCTCATTTAAACACATCTCTCACTTTTCTCTCACGTTCTCTCTTCACTGTTTCTCACTCTCTCATTCACGAGCTCTCTTTGCTCATCCCTCACGGTCTCCTTCACTCTCCCTCTTCTCACCAGCCTCTCCTCTTCGCCGGTGACCGGAGTTGAGACGCCGGAGGTAAGCACTCATCTTCTCTTTCTCGAACTCTAGATTCTCTCCCTCGGTTTGCTCTCTGTCTCCCCCTCTCGGTCCTTCTCTCACTCTCGGGTTGCTCTCTCACTCTCGGTTCTTTCTCACAACCACTGGCCCTGGCCGGACCAGTGGTGGTCGGGGTTCACTCCTCACTGAAGGTCTCTCTCTACCTTTCTATCCTTCTATCTCTTTTTTTTTCTCTTTCTCTCTCTCCTCCTCTCGTTCTTGAGCATGTTCACGGTGGTTGTGCATTTGAGTACCGCCACCACCACTGTACATCCCTGGCTGATTGGCCGACGACGGGGACAACCCTACAGCCTCACCAGAATCCCTAAGCATCTCCAAATGTGGGGGACGTGAGCTGTAGTGGTGGTGCAGCCCATGTATCACGAAACAGTTGGTGAAGACAACTGTGAACTCCTCCTTCCCTCGTCGAGTCC
Organism: Stephania japonica; assembly: GCA_039657345.1. Lineage (NCBI taxonomy): Eukaryota > Viridiplantae > Streptophyta > Magnoliopsida > Ranunculales > Menispermaceae > Stephania > Stephania japonica. The sequence goes on from CM077566.1 coordinate 17,256,049, forward strand.
GATCGATGAGGACGGTGCGATGACCAGGGGTCCGGTTGGGGACGACTTAACGGTGTCTCACCGGAGTCCTCGATGACCCTAGAGCACCCCCACCTCAAGCATAGGTTATATAGCGATATTGTGTTGTTTTTGTACCAATACTTGACTATTTTCGGGTAGTTGCCTAGCGGTGCCGCTGCCGACGACCACCGTGGCCTAGACGACTGGGGGGGGTTGCCATGACCTTATTGACATTCCCTAGGGTCAAAACCAGTGGGCCTTGTGAGTATTGTCCTTTGTATTTCATGTGTATGGTGATGTTTTGTTCGCTGGAAAACCACCTGACCGGCAACGCCACCGCCGGACCACGATGACGGGGACGCTGTCGGGGACCCCACCAAACTCATACGTGGGTCCCACAGCCCTAAGAGTGGCCGCAACAGTTTCATTTCGAGTTAAAGTGTTGTTATTTCATGTGTTTGGTGTGGTGGAACCTCGCCGTAAACCGCCACGGCCGGCGGTGCTACCGGCCAGACCACCACCAGTGGAGGTTGTTGGGGATCTCATCTAACATTGTTTGAAGTCTCGCAACCCTTGGTTAAGTTCGAAACAGTGTTATTAAGGCGTTTTGACGTGATTTCATGTGTTGCCGTCGCCGAGTCGTAATTTGTGTGTTTTCCGGCATTACCCATGCCACGATAACCCTTCCCCCAACATCGGACAACACCAACGAAGTTCCATGTTCGTTTGTACATGTCAGTTCGGCTTTCATGAAGAGTTATGCTTGAGTATTGGTTGGTATTGAAACATCACGTGGCGATGAGTGGTTATGACGTCGTAGTCATATCGCCGGTCCTCGAGACCATGACATGACCCACATGCGACTGAGCCGAGCCTATGATTCGCGATGAGGCTTATAAATATTGTGTTTTCAAAACCCGAGAGAGTTTTCATTTTTCGATTAAATTGTCGTGTCGTTCGAATCATTTAAAACATTGGGGAAAATAATAAGTTTAAACCTAGGTTTAGTGAATGACTTGACCTATTAATACGAGTTTCCGACCTTGTCAGGTAGCGGGAAACTCGGGGATACGCGTTAGGATTCGCGGGAGCGTTTTACGCGGGTTACGATAGTTCAGGTAAGTACACTTGCCTTAAAAAGCATTTGTACGTTAGTAAGCCAGCTAAGAAAATACCATGTTATTCATTTTCATTCCGTTGTGTTTGTTATTATCTACTTGTTGGCATTTCGTTCCATATTCCTTGTATGTGTGTTCTTGGCATAAGTGTGTGTCTCGAAGGTACATGCGGCCTGCACTAGAAGGGATAAAATGCGGGCACTCGAGCGCACGAGTGTTTGACCACCCCTAGTGATTGTGTGATACCATGTACTGGATTGTTGTGGATATTGCTGTGGATTTCGATGTTGCGACATCGCTGTTGTGGAATTGTTGTGGAATTTAGACCACTTATTGCCTCTCTTGACTCGTAGAACACGCATGTTTCAATTGCTATCATTTTCAGTCTGTCTATCATGCATTCTTGATTATTTAAATTCCTGTCTTTCAGTACCCGCATGATATTTAGACTGCCTTGTTCGTTATTTCATGAATTACTGTTATATTCTTCTGGCTTTACTTTCGATTTCTCTCAGTTGCTCACCGTCTAGTTTGTGACGGTGGGTGCAGATAGGACGGAGAGCAGTAGGGGCAAGGGACCTTGCCTAGGAGACCCTTTGTGAGCAGCTGGACTTGAGGTACTGAGATGTAGGCTCATGTTTATTTCTTTTTGTATGACGTTTATATATACATGATCGTTTTGGGACTGGGAAATATGTTTTGAGGTGGATTCCATCAATCCATTTTGTTGACTTGGATATGACTATATCGAGGTTTTCCACATTTATATAGATTCCTAATTTCCTTTGATTGAGTTATTTCCCAATATTTGATTAGAATATGATTTTTGCTTCCGCTGTGTTATAATTGCAATAACTCTTTCATAAATCTTGAAATTTTGATAATTTGAGATCGGGCTCGTCGGGTTCGCTGAGAAACTGACTCAGGACCTGCACGGGTCTAGGCCGGGCGTACCCAAATGCATTGGGAATTTGGGGCCATCACAGATACCTCTAATGGGTGACCCTGGACCCTCTAGGTGGCCGGTGTGTATCCACGATGCACCCACACATGCCCAACATACCCGGGTAGCTTATTCACTAGCGTATGCTTAGACATGTACTATGGTTTAGTGGACCCTATGCCCCGCAACGAATACACACCAGGTGGGGAGTGACCTCTACACCGTAAAGACACCAAGTAGGAGTAAACTCAACTACCGTAAATACACCGGGTGAGAGTACTCAGCCACCGTAAAGTAATAAGGAAATAGAGAAATAAAGGAACTGGACCAAATTTAAATAAGTCAAACAGTACATACTAAAGTGAAGTTCAATAGGGATACTACACACCTCAATCCGCACTCCACGTTCCGAAAACCAAACCCGGCTCAGCTCCAATAACACCCGACAAATCAAATTATCACCCAAATTATACCTATTACCATTTATCATTAAATTAGCTTCAATTTAATATAATATATAAATTTTACGTTTTAAAAGGTAAAAACCCCGACAACATCTCGTCAAAATCCCGAGAAAATCCCAAAATTCCTTTATTTGATCAAAATATAATTTTTCTAAAATTTTCCTATTTTATATGAATTTTCTATGAATTTTCCAGAATTATTTTTTATTTTTTATTATTATTTTTTTTTCAAAACTTTTTTTTTATTTTATAAATTAGGGGTGGTTTGGCCTGAACCGAGCCGAACCGAGTTCGTTGCAACCGAGCCGAACTGGCCCGGTTCAGGGCCGAACCGTCCCTCTTCTTCTTCGTTGGAACTGAGTAGTGCTCTGTTCCTGTTGGGTTTTGGGGTTCATGCGCTGCGGAGATTACAAAACAATTTTGAGAAAACCCCAATAGAATCTGAATCTGATTCCATTAAAACACGTTTAAACTATGAAACTTAATCATACCTCAATCGCAATGTACCTTTCTGAAGATTAATCGATCTCTAAGGCGCTGCAAACGACGAACGCCCTCTATCAGCAGTCCACACACGAACGGCGGCCGAGATTTGAAGTGCTAGCTTCGAGAGAATACCAAACCTTTTTTGTTTCTCTCAAAAACGATCCAGAGCATAACAAAAACCTCTAAGTCGTTTCTTAAAACGAAAATAGAGTTTTAGCCCTTTTAATCCTTTTTTTTGTACTTGTATTCTAACTCAAAGTGTCTATTTATATAACCAGATATAGACGGTTAAGTAAATTACACATATACTCCTACTTAAAGAAGTATAAGTGTAATACAATACAAGGACATTTCGTCATGAATTTTATCATATAAAATTCATTTTTCTAACCATCTTAAAATCTAGCAAAACCATTCTCAATGTGCGACCCAATAGGCTCATACAACGTTGGCAGTGTACCAAAATACATTTTGGTATACAAGTCATAAGCGGCCTCTAGCAAGACATTATGACTACCCAAGTTGTACGAATATCAAATCGATACAACCTAATCAATAGTGTATATAACATCCTTTTGTCACACAATATCCTTTTGATCAAACATAAGGCATGGGATTGTCATCCAACATGTTCAATCGTACTAGTCTTGATTTCTAGGTAGACTGAAAACATCTAAGTGACATTGATCAATATCAATTCACTTAGACTAGGCCTTTTAACAGTCTAACACATCGAGGGATCCACTTGATATCTCTATTTATATGAGAGGGACAAATTCTATCTCGATTACACAACTTCACCACATTATTCACACAAGTAACCAATCACAACCTTTATAATCGTCCTTAAGACAACGTTTCATTGCGTCAAATCACTTTATTCCTAATGTTGAAGTCTCTGGTAATCTCAAGTCGAGGACTGAAAAATATACCTATCATGAGAAACAACTATGACTTAATCCATGTGATGTTCTCATAAGCGGGTCGGTCCAAGACTTTGTTCCCTAACAAGTACTCATGATCTTGATTCGTATTCCTATACGTATGATCATCAATCAAGACTCACACTAGTCTTAATTCATTATAGTTCCCGATAATAATCGACTAGGGACATTTAGGATATTTCTGTAAATACCTATGGATCTTATTATAATGTAAACATGCAAATCAATTATAATAAACAGCAAATGAAATCCTCTATTTTATTAACTAAAATGTATTCATAAAGAAAGACTATTAATGGATTGGCCTAAGGCACATTTCCCAACATCTCCCACTTGCTCTAGGGCCAATCATTCGTGCATCTAATGCCTAATGATCTAACATGACCATCATGTTTCGCTTGTGGAAGAGCCTTTGTCAATGGATCTGCAACATTGTCTTCAGTAAGTACTCTGCAAATCTTTACGTCTCCCCTCTCAATAATTTCTCTGATGAGATGAAAATGCCTGAGTATATGTTTGGATCTGTGGTATGATCTAGGTTCCTTGGCTCGTGCTATTGCCCCGTTATTGTCAATACAAACAAACGGGGTTAGCAATACTTGGAACCACACCTAGTTCAGAAATTAACTTTTTGATCCAAACTGCCTCCTTTGCTACATCGGACGCTGCAATATACTCAGCTTCTGTTGTAGAATCTGCCACAGTCTCTTGCTTCGAACTTTTCCAGCTTACTGCACCCCCATTTAAAGTAAACACATATCCAGACTGCGATCTAAAATCATCTATATCAGTTTAAAAATTTGCATCCGTGTAACCATTTACAACTAGATCATTTTCAAAACCTCCATAGACCAAGAACACTTCTTTAGTCCTTCTTAAGTACTTAAGGATGTTCTTTACTACTATCCAGTGACTCTCACCTGGATCTGACTGATATCTGCTTGTAGTGCTCAAAGCATATGATACATCAGGCCGAGTGCATAGCATGGCGTACATGATAGATCCAATAGCAGATGCATATGGAATCTTATTCATTCGGTCTCGCTCATCATTTGTCTTAGGACATTGAGTCTTGCTGAGACTTATGCCATGAGACATTGGCAACAATCCTCTTTTAGAGTCTTGCAAACTGAACCTATTCAGCACCTTGTCTATGTATGTACTCTGACTTAAACCGATTAGCCTCTTAGATCTATCCCTATAGATCGTTATCCCTAGGATATAGGCTGCATCTCCTAAGTCTTTCATTGAGAAACACTTCCCTAACCAAGACTTGACACTCTGTAATATTGGGATGTCATTTCCAATGAGTAATATATCATCAACATACAGTACCAGAAAAATAACTGCACTCCCACTGACCTTCTTGTATACACAAGGCTCATTTTCGTTCTTAATAAAACCAAAATCCTTGATTACTTCATCAAAACTAAGATTCCAACTCGAGAAGCTTGCTTTAATCCATAAATGGATTTTTGAAGCTTGCATACCTTCCTAGAATTCTCGGGATGTACAAAACCTTCGAGTTGTGTCATATACACGTCCTCAAGCAACTTTCCATTAAGAAATGTTGTTTTTACATCCATTTGCCATATCTCATAGTCATAATATGCAACAATGACAATTAAAATTCTTATGATTTAAGCATGGCTACCGGTGAAAAACTTTCATCATAATCACACCTTGAGTCTGCTCTGAACCTTTTGCTACAAGTCTTGCTTTGAAAGTATGCACTTTGCCATCCATGTCAGTTTTCTTCTTGAAAACCCATTTACATCCAATGGTCTTACCACCTTCAGGTAAATCAACCAAGTTCCAAACTTGTTTATCATACATGGATTGCATTTCAGAGTTCATGGCACTTAGCCATTTATCTGAGTCTAGTCCAGACATAGCCACCTGATAAGTGGTGGGCTTGTTTTGATCTATAAGAAACACATCACGACTATCAGTAATGAGAAATCCAAATATCTCTGGCTCATGTCTTACCCTACCAAATTTACGTGGGCCTTGTGTCACTTGCGGAGGTTCAACTGGTTCAGAACGTTGTTGAACTTCCAGTAGCGGTTCAGTGTTTATTTGTGATTCTTGAACTTCTTCAAGATTTATTTCTCTCCCACTAGTGTCTTTTGAAATAAACTATTTTTCCATAAAGGCACCATACCGAACAACAAACACTTTGTTCTCAGCGGGATTATAAAAGTAATATCCTTTTGTTTCCTTAGGATACCCCACGAATAAACACTTATCAGATTTAGGTGCTAGTTTTTCTGAGGCTTGTCGCTTTACGTAAGCCTCACAACCCCAAATCTTAAGAAAAGACAAACTAGGTCTCTTCCCGTACTATATCTCATATGGTGTTTTATCAACTGCTTTCGAATGAACTCGATTTAGAGTGAAAGCTACAGTTTGTAATGCATAACCCCAAAAGGATAATGGAAGATCCGCATGACTCATCATAGATCGAACCATATCTAATAAGGTTCGATTTCTCCTTTCAGAAACTCCATTCCATTGTGGAGTTGCTGGTGGAGTCAATTGGGAGACAATCCTACAATTTCTAAGATGATCATCAAATTCTTGGCTCAAATATTCACCACCTCGATCTGATCGAAGTGCTTTGATAGGTTTACCAAGTTGATTCTGCACTTCATTTTGAAATGTTCGAAACATCTCAAATGATTCAGCTTTATGTTTCATAAGATATACATAACCATATCTGCTGAAATCATCGGTAAATGTAATGAAGTACTGATAACCTCCTCTAGCCATTGTGTTTATAGGACCGCATACATCAGTATGTATTAGACCTAATAAATCACTTGCCCTTTCACTATGTCCAAGTAAAGGACTTTTAGTCATCTTGCCTAGTAAACAAGATACGCACGTTTCATATGATTCCAAATCAAATGAATCTAGAAGTCCATCTTTATGGAGCTTCGTATGCGTTTCTCATTTATGTGGCCAAGATGATAATGCCAAAGATAGGTTTGATTCAAATCATTTGACTTGAATCTCTTTGTATTTATGTTAAAGACTAGAGTATCAGTGGACTTTTTCATGCTTAGAATATAAAGACCATCACACAAATCAACATTTGCATAAAAAATGCCTTTACGAGAAATTGAACATCTATTATTCACAATAATAAAATCAAAACCATCCATATCCAAACATGAAACGAAATGATGTTTCTGCTCAAAGCAGGCACATAATAACAATTATTTAAAGTTAAAATAAGTCCACTAGATAAGACTAAGTCATATGATCCAACGACCAGGGCGAAACTCTTGCTCCATTCCCTACGCGAGGATGACTTCTCCTTTATTCAACTTTCTACTTCAGGTGAGTCCCCGCACATTTATACAAATGTGAGATCCACATCCGGTATCCAATACCTAGGAATCACTAGTAGATAAATTAATTTCAATAACATAAATACCGAGGTGGTAGTCGCACTACCCTTTTTCTTCTTTAGATCTTCCAGATAAAGTTTGCAATTTCGAACCAATGTCCAGGTGCATGGCGAAATGACAATTTCCTTCCTTTTCCTTTTGGTGCTTTGAAGCGAGGAACAGTAGGGCTTGACTTGTTCCACGAGGCTTTGTGACAGTGCGGCATAGCCTTGTAACTTTAGCCTTGCCTTTGCCTTTCTTCTTCATTCCCTTTCCTTTTGGACCATCAACACATTACTAGAGGGTTTCTTGATATTTTGTTAAGCAGTTTTGAGCATCAAATGCAACTCTGAAATTGATTTCTCCATATTATTCATATTGTAGTTCATTACAAATTGTGAGTAACTCTCCGATAATGAATTTAGGATCAAATCCGTAGCCAACACTTGGCTTATGGGTAATCCAAGTCTATTAAGTTGGTCAACATAGCCCTTCATTTTCAGAACATGAGGACTAACTGACGTACCCTCAGTCGTCTTACAAGAATGGAGGTTCTGGACTGTCTCGAACCTTTCTTGCCTAGCTTGCTGTTGGAACATTTCCTTCAGCGTTACAGCCATGTCGTAGGCTTCCATTAGTTCCATGTCCTTTTGAAGTTTAGGAACCATAGTTGCCAACATAATGCATGCAACATCGGTAGAATCGTTGACATGCTTATTATTCGCATCCTTTACAGCTTTTGTAGCATTGGCTTGTTGGTCCTCAGGGATCGGAGCATCCAGAACATACAACTTGCGTTCATGCTTGAGAACGATTCTCAAGTTTCTGAACCAGTCAAGAAAGTTAGTCCCAGATAGCTTATCCTTCTCAAGGATAGATCGCAGTGACAGGGGATTATTGTTACTTGAAGAGGCCATTTTTCTACAATAAAGATTATGCATAGTTTATTTTAGTATAGAGGAATAGACTCCCACTAAATTAACAACCCTCTTAAACATACTATTTATTTAGGGGACTAAATCCATATTTCACCTAATTCTATGACAGCTATGGCATGAAACATAGAACTAGATTATTTAGGTAGGTAACAGTTACCAATTACATCTTATGTAATTTTAGCTACTTTTATGAGATACATGACATCTTATGTCTTAGCATGTTTTTATCTCATCATATCCCTAAAGTCCAAAACTATTTTGATAGCTTTATTAAGTCAGACCAATTTAAACATTTAGGTAACTCTTACCCAACTTATCTCACCAAGATAACACAATACACCCAACTATTGCTGAAACTATATTAGTGCGATCGAGGCCTTGATAAGTGTTTAAAATTGGATGGCACAAGACTTAAGATTTAATAGAGGGATTTTATTCAATTTTAGTGATTTTTAAGTAAGCAATGAAATATCATATATTTTATTTATTTGTAGAACCACTAAACAATTTAGGAAATTTTATGCTATTCACTAATAGAAGAATTTTCGTGCGCTAGGATTAGAAGACAAATATCAATTCTGAAAATTGAAATTTACTATAGAAAATCATATTTTTCGCTAATTTTACTATACTAAATTTACCCATTAATTTATCCAAAATTAAGTCAATTAAAACGTTTTTAATTAACTCGGGCCTACATCTAACTAATCATTTTATCCTAATCCAATTAGAACTTTAGATATTTGAATCCTAGCAAATCACCAATAACAAACTTCTCCATATTTATCTCCTATCTAATAGGGATAATGAAACCGATTTTGCATATATATTCTAATCTAATTGTTATCTATCTTTATCAAATAGAAACTTCATAACAAAATAGATATAATAAGATAAATAAATAATTTCAAAAATTAATTATTTGCAATTTCGATCTTCATCCAAATAATCACAAACATGTAATTGAATCATGAACTACTATCCCAATCGAACCTAATGGTGTCATGGATCATAGAACACGAAACTCAATTCATTAAAATTATTCAAATTAATCCTAACATGGTTACTAGCATGGACGAAACTAATTTCAATTAAATCATGAATATATATATTATATACACAAAACATGATAATAAATCTCACAGAAAACTTATGTATATCACATATACATGAACTATTAACATGCTTTCAATCATATATCATAAGAAAACATGCAATGAGTTTAATGGAATCAAACTCGAAGGCTCTGATACCACTGTTGGGTTTTGGGGTTCATGCGCAGTGGAGATTACAAAACAATTTTGAGAAAAACACAATAGAATCCGAATCTGATTCCATTAAAACACGTTTAAACTATGAAAACTTAATCATACTTCAATCGCAATGTACCTTTTCTGAAGATTAATCGATCTCTAAGCCGCTGCCAATGACGAACGCCCTTTATCAGCAGTCCACACACGAATGGCGGCCGAGATTTGAAGTGCTAGCTTCGAGAGAATACCAAACCTTTTTTGTTTCTCTCCAAAATGATCCAGAGCATACCAAAAACCTCTAAGTCGTTTCTTAAAACGAAAATAGAGTTTTGGCCCTTTTAATCCTTTTTTTGTACTTGTATTCTAACTCAAAGTGTCTATTTATACAACCCTTGTATATAGACGGTTAAGTAAATTACACATATACCCCTACTTAAAGAAGTATAAGTGTAATACACTACAAGGACGTTTCTATCATGAATTTTATCATATAAAATTCATTTTTCTAAACCATCTTAAAATCTAGCAAAACCATTCTCAATGTGCGACCCAATAGGCTCATACAACGTTGGCAGTGTACCAAAATACATTTTGGTATACAAGTCATAAGCGACCTCTAGCAAGACATTATGACTACCCAAGTTGTACGAATATCAAATCGATACAACCTAATCAATAGTGTATATAACATCCTTTTGTCACACGATATCCTTTTGATCAAACATAAGGCATGGGATTGTCATCCAACATGTTCAATCGTACTAGTCTCGATTTCTAGGTAGACTGAAAACATCTAAGTGACATTGATTAATATCAATTCACTTAGACTAGGCCATTTAACAGTCTAACACATCGAGGGATCTACTTGATATCTCTCTTTATATGAGAGGGACAAATTCTATCTCGATTACACAACTTCACCACATTATTCACACAGTAACCAATCACAACCTTTATAATCGTCCGTTAAAGACAACGTTTCATTGTCAAATCACTTTGTATTCCTAATGTTGAAGTCTCTAGTAATCTCAAGTCGAGGACCGAAAAATATACCTATCATGAGAAACAACTATGACTTAATCCATGTGATGTTCTCATAGCGGGTCGGTCCAATACTTTGTTCCCTAACAAGTACTCATGATCTTGATTCGTATTCCTATACGTATGATCATCAATCAAGACTCACACTAGTCTTAATTCATTATAGTTCCCAGTATAATAATCGACTAGGGACATTTAGGATATTTCTGTAAATACCCATGGATCTTATTATAATGTAAACATGCAAATCAATTATAATAAACAGCAAATGAAATCCTCTATTTTATTAACTAAAATGTATTCATAAAGACTATTAATGGATTGGCCTAGGGCACATTTTCCAACATCTCCCAATAGTTCCAATCATTCGTTTTTTGATCTAACATGACCATCATGTTTCGCTTGTGGAAGAGCCTTTGTCAATGGATCCGCAACGTTGTCTTTAGTAGGTACTCGCAAATCTTTACGTCTCCCCTCTCTCAATAATTTCTCTTTGATGAGATGAAAATGCCCGAGCTATGTTTAGATCACCACCGTGATCTAGGTTCCTTGGCCAACTATTTCCCGCCACAATACAAACAAACAACAACAACTTAAACAACGCCTAGTTCGAAAACAACTTTTTGATCTAACATCAACGACTCTTTTTTGCATCTCTTTCTTTATCTCTCTTCTCCTTTCTTCTCTTCTTCTCTTCCTTCGAACTTTTGCTCCGAACCCCATTGAAATGTGAGAAAATGGTCCAGTGATGGATCTAAAATCATCTATCAAAACTTTCCGGGTAACCATTTAAACTGATCAAAATACCCCTCATGTTCTTATCCTCCTCTTTCACAAACAAATGTTCTTTTTGGTCATTTCACAATTTTTTATTTATTTTCTTATTACTAATATATATATATATTAAATTCCTTATATGCATATAAATGTATATATATATATATATGCATATGGAATCTTATTAATACGGTCTTTCTTATCATTTGTCTTAGGACATTGAAGTATTTTCACACTTAAAACATTTAATCCTCTTTTAGCAGTCTTGCAAATTGAACCTATTCAAGACACTTGCTATGTAAGCACTCGACTTTGTACCACCTCTAGATCTATCCCTATAGATCATTACCTTGCGTGTCCCTAGGCGCCCATCAATTTACTATTTTGTCACATTTAATTCATTTTATGTGTGTAATAGTTTCCTCGACTTAAAATTTCTTCTTTAATCTACCCGATACCCACGTTGACACACATATCGATGCGAATACTCAACACACAATCTCACACGTCAATTTAAAATATAATTACACACATCACGATGTCATTAACCTATTTTAACATAAACATCGCAAAATTAAACAAAACAACACACAAAATACTATTTACCTAATATGGTCGTGCTCTAACCTCGCTGTAGGACTTACGAATGTCCCCGCTAGCGTCTACGTCTACAATGACGTCATAAAATAACGATAATTATTAATTGGGCCGTTACAGTTCTTCCTAACTAGTTTATAATTTCATCCCGAAATTTAAGTTATACTAAATACTCTCCTGTAAACAAATGAGGATATCTCCATCTTATAGTCAACTCAAGCTCCCAGGTGAGTCCTCCAGTCCCGTGATGCTGCCATCATACTAATACTTTCGAATCTCCCTATTTTGTAGAGCCTGAATCCGGCGATCCATAATCTCTACTGGTTGCTCCTCATACGATACATCAGGACGAACCTCAATCCATCTGATGTCCACCATCGCCTCGATCCTAATCTAGCTAGCCTTAACATAGACACATGAAACACTGGGTGAATGCCCGCTAACTCTGATGGCAACTCCAACCTTTATGTCACTGTCTTAACACGTGCCATGACTCTGAAAGGTCCAATATACCTCGGTGCTAGTTTCCCCTTGATCCCAAACCTCTAATGACCTTTCCAGGGTGAAACCTTCAAATACACCAACTCATCCACATCATAACTTAAACCCTCAAGGTACCTATCAACATATTTCTTTTGCCTATCTTGAGTTGCTTGCAATCTCAATCTAATCCGCCGAATCTTCTCGGTGTGGTCAACAACAACTTCAGGCCCAATCACTACCACATCCTCAGGTGTTGCCCAACAAGCTGGTGATCTGCAGGGTTTACCATACAAAGCCTCAAATGGTGGCATACCAATACTCGCCTGATAGCTGTTGTTGTACGCAAACTCGCACAATGGAAAATACTCTTCCCAAGCACCTCCAAATTGCAAAATGCATGCTCTGAGCATGTCTTCCAATATTTGTATCAATCTCTCCGACTGACCGTCCGTCTGAGGATGATAAGCCATACTGAACTGGAGTCTAGTGCCAAACTGCTCCTGCATGCTCTCCCATAACTTCGAAGTCAACTTGGGATCTCTATCAGACACAATAAATATCGGCATTCCATGTAACCTAACAATCTCTCGTTCAAAAATAATACTCAGCTGAGGAAACGAATACTTCATCGATATAATGATGAAGTATGCAGATTCGTTAATCTGTCAATAACATCTCAAACAACATCGTGACGCCTGGTAGTTTGTGGCAAACCACTGACAAAATTCATCATAACATGCTCCCATTTCCACTGTGGAATGGGCAGTGGCTATAACAATCCAGCTGGTCTCCTGTGCTCGGCCTTAACTTGTTGACAAATATGACAAGCCCTAATATATGAACCCACATCGACCTTCATCCCTGCCCACCAAAACAAACGTTGCAAATCATGATACATCTTGATCCTTCCAGGATGACTATATACCGCGAACGGTGTGCGTCCTCAAGAATGCCATCGTAGTTCCTGCACCTCAAGTATCCACAACCTACCCCTGTGTCTCAAGCACTCGTTTGAACCACCAGACCAATCTGTGCAATCTGGATCCTGAGCCAGACAACTGAAGCGAGCATAATGTCTGTCAGCCCTTCGCCACTCATCGAGCCTCTCTAACGACACAACAAGAATACACATCTAGCAACATATATGAATATCAGCAAGAGCATCTGACAAACACAACACCGTCGCAGCCTCCAGTAATCCATATTCATGTGTCATTTGCTGCAGCACAGTCTAACTCTCTACACCACTTCAGCTCAACGTATCAGCAACAACATTCTCTTTCCCAGGATGGTACTCAATTTCGAAGTCATAGTCCTTTAATAACTCGAGCCACCATCTCTGTTGCATGTTTAGATCCTTCTAAGTGAATAGATACCTCAAACTCTGGTGATCTGTTTATAACATGAACCGCTCCCCATAGAGATAATGCTTCTAAGCCTTCAATGCAAACACAACTGCTGCTAGCTCCAAGTCATGCACTGGATAATTCTCCTCGTGGGGTCTCAATCGCCTCGATAAATGAGCAACTGGGTGTCCATCCTGCATCAACATGCATCCTAACCCAGTATCGAAAGCATTCGTGTAAACCGAGAAGCCCCTCCTCACCACAGGTAAAGCTAACATCGACACGGAAGTTAACTTCCTCTTCAACTCCCAAAATGCTTCCTCACATTCTTCAGACCACTCAAACCTAACATCATTCTTGGTCAACCTTGTCTTCGGCGCTGCAATCAAAGAAAAATCCTGCCAAACCGCCGGTAATAGCCCGCGAGTCTTAAGAAACTACGAATGTCTGAAACCGACTCAGGTGTCCTCCAATCAATAATCGCTTGAATCTTGTCTCCATCAACAAATATTCCTTAACTACTGATGACATGTCCGAGAACCTTCACCTCACTCAGCCAGAACGCACACTTACTAATCTTAATGTACAATCTGTGCTCCCTCAATGTCATCAAAACATCTCTGAGGTCTCTATCATGCTCTACATGAGTCTTACTCGATATCATCGATGAATACAATCACATAACGATGCAAAAATGGCCTCAATACATGGTGCATTAAATCCATAAAGACAGCCGGTGCATTAGTTACCCCAAATGGCATGATTGTGAACTCAAACAATCCATAGTGCGTGCTAAACGCCGTCTTCTATATATCAATTTCCCGAATCCTCAACTGGTGATAACCAGATCGTAAATCAATTTTCGAGAAGAACTTAACACCCGCCAATTGATCGAATAAATCATCTATCCTAGGAAGTGAATAACAATTTCGAATCGTCACCTGATTTAGTTTCCTATAATCTATGCACATCCTTATAAAACCATTTTTTTTCTTAACAAAAAGGACTGGTGCGCCCCAAGGAGACATACTGAGATGAATAAAACCTTTTTGTAACAACTCCTCTAATTAGGACCGCAACTCCCCATGCTCGAACGCTGACATCTTTTACGGTCTACTATATATCTGGCGTCCCCGGAATCAATTCAATCATAAACTCAACTGCCCTATAAGGTGGTAAACCTGGCAAATCGTCAGGGAATACCTCAGGAAACTCACACACTATTGGAACATCCTCCATTCTAACCTCGGTCTTAGTTCTAGCTCAACTACCGCCATAAATGCCTCTATCTCCTGAGTCATAGCTAGTCGACCTCTGGTAATCGGTAAGTCTGACGCAGTACCAACAAAGGTAAATACTGGAATGCCCTCAATATCAAATACTACCGTCTTACTAAAGCAATCAATATGTGCACGATACGCCGCTAACCAATCCATACCCAATAACGCGTCAAATTCTAGGTACTCAATAACACGTAAGTCAACTGGTAACTGGTGTCCCTCCACCTCTACTACACAATTTCGACATATCCGATTAGGGTAAATCTTATCCCCAACAGCCGTACTGAGGACAAGATGTGGGTCTAAAGTCTCAACCTGTAACCCTAACTGTCCAACCATACGCCCCACAATGAAAGATAACGTACTACTAGAATCAAAAATACATGCATGGAAACATTGCAAACAAATAACATACCCTCGACGAGCTGACGAGTTGCAACTCGATCTGGCTATATAACAGCAGGTGTAGCCGCAGCATGGACTCTCTCCCTAGCCGGCTCAATCTGTGGTCGAGATGAAGAAGGTGCCATCGGACAATTAATCTGTATATATCCGACCTGATGACATCTAAAACATCGTCGCATCTCCTGCCAACCCGATTGTGACACTATCTGTACTGAGTCCTGTCGTGGCCCTGAATTCTCTGTCCCCTACCACGATCTCCTCCATCCCTAACATGCTATCGTGGTTGCTCATCAGGTGCAGGTGAGGTAACATACACCACCTGCCTCTCATCTCCTCTCTCTCGCCCGGACGCCTATCTCATCGACCCTGATCCTGCCAATCTCTCCGTCGACCCTGCTAATCCTGTCTTTGTCAGTTAAACTAGTCTCTTTGCTCTTCTGTCTCTGATCAGATAGAGAACTCTACCCAGAGCTGTCCATCAACTCGCCTCTATGTCGTAAATATGTCTCACGAGCCAAAGCCCTATCATATATAGCCTGCAAATTCTCGGTTCTATTCGCAACAATCACACCATCAATCCTTTCCTCTAATCCCTTGATGAAGTAATAAATTTGGGTCTCTCGATGTTCGCTACATCCATGGCATGCATCATAAGATACCTGAATCTATCCATGTACTGTGATACTGACATGGTACCCTGTCTCAGTTCAAGAAACTCCTCTTTAAGTCTCAACTGTACCTCAATAGGGATATACTCGTCAAGAAATAACTGTCGGAGCTCTACCCAAGTAGACGTCTTAGAATGTGTGTCGGTGTAGGTCGTCCACCAAACTGCTGCCTGGCCTCTCAAATAGTACCCCGAAATTTGTGCGATCTCAAAAGTGTGTTAACCAACGCCCCACAATCTCTAGATCACTAACCCCAATAAAGAAAGTAGGGTTGAACCTCATAAAGTCCTTTACCATCTTGGCTGCCTCCGACATCGTACTCCTAGCGGTCGAAATAACCACCTGCTGCTCTGTCGGAGTGGGTGTCACAGTGGTAGTGTCTGCTGGCACCACAATAAGCTCGACCCTCTCTATTAATGTCTCTAACCCTGCCGCCTGTGTAGTAATAACTGGCGCTAATGTTACCTGAGTAGTAGGTACAGCTAGCTCAGCAGTCGGTGCCACTGTAGGCACTCTCGAGCCTCGTATATACTCCATAATCTCTGCCATCTATGCCTGCTGTAACAACTGCTGATAAGTAACTCTCTGCACCATAGGTGTAGTCTCCCCACCTCCCGCCGAGTAGTCTCGAGTATTAGTAGGAGTCTGTCCATCCATCGTAAACTGCAACGCTAACGTGCATCGGATCAGACCCAATATATACACGTATCATATGTAGTACACAATCAAAACATACAAGTATATAAATTTCCTGAATCTACCCACCTCACTTCACTTCCTAACTGTGTTTTTAGTCATTCTCTTTTTGGTTTCCACATCTAAATTTATTACAATTTATGCTCTTATTAAATCTCCAAATCAAGCTTAAGGTTTCATAAATGTAACGCGTATCAGAGTTATCAATAAACCTACAATTCATTACCTAAGCTCTAATAACAAATGTAGCGGCCCCATTTCCATTGGCCACTACGGCGTGCACCATGGGGCCACAACCTTGCCAACTCATCATCTAGCTGTGTCCGACGGCCACTCGTGAACTCAATATAATCAAATTCTTGTTAACTTTAAGTTATGTGTTAATAATCATTGATTTAAGTTAGCTTTGGATTCTATATTATCATTTTACCTCAAAGTACGCAGCTAAAAATTGAAATCATCAAAGTGTTTTTTGAGCATATTACCTAAGGTGGAAACCATCTAAAAAATATACATCATATATATATATCATCTGATATCCCCAAAATATCAAAAATATAACCAACAATTTATATACAGGTCATATCTACCTCTCAAACCCCAAAACCCAGCATAAAACAACAAATCAAAAACAAACGTACGAGTAGGCAAATGCAGTCAATCGGTGTAGTCCTCAAGCTTGCCCTTCCCTCGACTCGTACTAGGATCTGCACTCATGCTATCACAAAAAGGCAGATGACGAGTCCAGAGTGAGTAATTCCAAGGAAATTCACCAAGTAAATACATAAATAAATTGCCAGAATTTAAAATACTATAAATAAACATACAACATTCTCTCTTCTCCTTTTGATCAAAATATAATTTTTCTAAAATTTTCTATTTTATATGACTTTTCTATGAATTTTCCTTATTTTTTTATTTTTTATTATTATTTTTTTCAAAACTCTTTTTTTTTTTTTTTTTTTTTTAATTAGGGCGGTTCGGTTCTCTTCTTCTTTTCGTTGGAAAGGAGCAAAGTCTCTGTTCCAACAGCTTTTTTTTTTTTCACTTTTCACTCGAATTGGGAAAGGGGAGAGGGGAGAGGGAGACGACATGAGTGTCGTCTCCCTCCTCGACGAATCGAGCTCCCGAACCCCACCACCACCGTGAGAAAAACAACAACAAAAACAACACAACAATGTTGGTCTCTCTCTCTCTCTCTCTCTCGTTCTCTCTTCTCCTTTCTTCTCTTCTTCCTCCTCTCGATGATTGTATTATCAACTATTTGGGTAAAATGTCCAAAATGCCCCTATGTTCTTATTCTCCTCTTTCACAAACAAATACCCTTTTTAGTCATTTCACAATTTTTTATTTATTTTCTGATTTTTAATATATATATATTTAATTTCTTATATACATATATATATATATTTCGCTATACTTTCGCGCCTAAAATTTCGTCGTGCACGCCAACGAGTGTACTCGGGCGTGCACATTACTGTACCACCCACGCGTGTCGACCACGACCCCGCGTATCCCTAGGCGCCCATCAATTTACTATTTTGTCACATCTAATTCATTTTATGTGTGTAATATTTTTCTCAACTTAAAATTTTGTCTTTAATCCACCCGGTACCCATGTTGACACATATATCATGCGAATACTCAACACACAATCTCACACATCAATTTAAAATATAATTACACACATCGCGATGTCGTTAACCTATTTTAACATAAACATCACAAAATTAAACAAAACAACACAAAAATACTATTTACCTAATACGGTCGTTCTCTAACCTAGCTGTAGGACCCACGAACGTCCCCGCTGGCATCCACGTCTACAATGACATCATAAAATAACGACAATTATTAATTAGGCCGTTACACTTAGCGAGATCTACGAACGTGCACTCTCCCACGAGACATACTATATGAGTAAAGTTGTTGACGGGACAACCTTGAGTCAGACCTTGTCACCTGAGCAGATAGAAGATTACGAAAGAAGGAGACAGATGGGTAAATGATAAAGGAAAGGAGACAAATGATCCCAGAAGGACGAGGCACCAGTTACATATGCTCCTTCAGTAATGAGCGCACAACTAGTATCACGACAACAATCACGTGGTTTTTAGAGTGGAGATAGTGAGTCACACGGGCAGAGACTATGTTATCGCTGCAGACAACCGAGACACATTGTTGCATATTGTCCTCAGCTGACAAGTAGGCCACATGGCAAGGGGCAAAGGTTATGTTACCATTGCAGGCAGCCAGGGCACATGGTTGTGTATTGTCCTCAGTTGACGAGCATGCCACTTGGTGATGCACACCCGCCTTTGCGAAAGAGAGCCTACGTTGTTGCAACTCCAGATCCCGAGCAGACATGACACCCAATGGCGGGTAATAGTTATTTTTGTGTCTTTGCAATTGATTTTATATTGTTGGGTCTATAGTTTTTATATGACTTGAGGAGACTCTAGTGAGTTTTTGGACTTGAATTGAGTCTACATGAGTCAGGGGCATAGTTGACTCTTTGTGAGTTAGTCGTTAAACCACTCTAGGTGAGTCCGTTGTTAAAAAGTACTATGTGTGAATAGTGGTAGGAATTTTGTGTGATTGCACCCTTCAAAGTATCACAGATATTTAGCTATGTGCGACGACTTTGTGTGGGTTAACTTTCAAAGGGATGAGCCAACTATATGCGGTGCATCTGACTTTTTGTAAGCCTAGCCTTTTAAATGATATCTACATTGACTCTGTGTGAGTCTATATTTCAAAGTGGTAGATGAGGCTATGTGGTAGAACTCTGTATGAGCCTAGACTCTGTCTCGGTATGATTAGGTGGTATACAAAGATTCTGAGCAAGCATGAGTTTAGATTATGTGAGAACCTTACTTTAAAAAAATATGATATGGAACAGTGTGCGCGAATTCTAGGTGAATCCAGTATCTACCTTATCACTCTAAGTGGGTCCGTAAATTCAAGTTAGATATCGAGCTGTGTGCGTACTCTATATGAGTTCGATATGTGCCCCAAATGATTTTGTGTGAGTCTATAATTTACGAAACGACCATAGACTGGTTAGGTTAGCTGTGTGCCCACTTAGAGTTGGAATCACCTACTCACATTGGAATGGCTCCATGTGAGTGAGGTTAGAGGGATGGGGAAAATAGTATATCCCTACGGTGTGTGCTTTAGTAAGGTTCCTCGAGTTAAATCTAATTTTGAGGATGAAATTTTCATTTTTGTTGGGAATATTTGTCACGTCCCAAAATTTTAATCATATATTTTAGCCGTAATCAAGCTCACCGACCCATGACGTGGGATGCGTGTGAGAGACGCACACCAACCGAGGCACGTGGTCGAGGTATATTACATTTTTGTATTAGTTGTATGCCTAGTATAATGTAATGTGTAGACTTAATAAGTCGGTTTGTACAGTGTAGGCATCGATACGAGAGAGGGGATACGCCTCGAGTTATGTGTAAGCCAGGAGAACCGAGTAGTTGGCACTTTGGTGAGTCTTATTTTATATTAATATGAATTTATAAAAGATTAATATGCATTATGGAGTTATTAAAATGCATATGGTTCTG
This sequence comes from Stephania japonica, assembly GCA_039657345.1. Classification (NCBI taxonomy): domain Eukaryota; kingdom Viridiplantae; phylum Streptophyta; class Magnoliopsida; order Ranunculales; family Menispermaceae; genus Stephania; species Stephania japonica. The sequence goes on from CM077566.1 coordinate 17,276,461, forward strand.
GATAATTATGCAAATCAAAGTAGAATCCTATAGTTAGTTGGAAATACGACACACATAGACTTACCTTGAGATTCGTGTGAACACACACTCCTATACACTTGTGTCACACAAGTGTGTTACATGGCTGGATTTTAGTGGAATATAGGAGTGAGACAGGTCCATTAGATAGACTTAGGGATATGCTAAAGCACACTTGATGACCACTTGATTATATAAACCACCACTTCATCTTCTCTCCTCATTTTGCATGCTCTATGAGAAGAAAAATACTCAGAGCTGTCCTAGTGTGTTTATGGAAGGGAGAAACAAGAAATTTCAAGTCTTAATTAAGCAATTAGAGAAGAACTTGGAGCTAGAGTCAAAGCCGTAACACTAGGTAACAATTCTACATTCCTATACTTTTTAAATTTTATGAGTTGTATGCATGAATCAAAAGGGTTTTACATCTAATCAGTTTCAAATCATTTGTTAAGTCATGTGTGATCAAATGAAAGCTTTGGTTTTAGTTGGAATCACCATTTTCAGGTGTTGCTCAAAATTGGGTTTTTGAAATGAATTTGAAAATGCATGTTAAGTTTTTTACCTAACCTTTATAAATTAAGCATAACTCTCTCATACGAACTCCAAATGGGATAAATCATACACCGTTAGAAAGCTAACTCAAAGATCTACAACTTTTGTCTCTATAGAAATTTTGAAATTAAAACTATTTCTAACTCAAAAATGCTCTATAATTAGGCAGTTAAAATGTCATTACAAGATTTTTCAAATGAACTTTGACAATGTATTACTCTCTTAATTCTTATCAAATCAAGCTCTATCTTTTAGTACGTTGTTAGTGAGTAGGTTATCTGCTTTGATTTTAATTCGAGTTATCTTTGAAAATATTTGATATTTCCTTCATTTTATATCGAAACCTTGCATACCATACCATTCCAAAAAGCTAAGACTTAGAGCTAAAAGTTTCTTCTTAAGTGTCTTTCTTGATTTAAAGTTTATGATGTTTTATTTAACGTTTCAATACTAAGTATCAAATTGAAGTTTTGCAAGAACTTAAGGGGTTGTTTTGGGTTATAGGTTCACAAATCTATTTGACCTAATCTAAACCCACTTAAATTGGTTTAATTTAATACTAGGAACTCAAGAGCCTAGGGAAGTGTTCCGGGAGTCCGAGAGCATGAGTTGGGGTGTCGGGAGGCCGAATTTATTAGGAATTTGCGTGAATAGTGAGTATACCCGATGATACTTTAAATTGCATTTCATTTCCTTTTATTACTGATTGATTGGCAGTCATTGTGACTATATGGTGCCTTTGTACTTTAATATCATGATATTTGTTGATATTCTTCACTCTTTGAACTTGTTGATTATGATATTATCTTGTTGATGCTTTTGTTGATTCCATTCGTGTGTTCAACGTCTTCATTTGATGTTTTAAAGGTAAGTGAGCTTAAATAGCATACTATTAGGATTAGAGGGTTAATGAATGAAACTATGGACTTTGTACTTGACTTGATTAGTTTATTAGCTTGTCCCTATTTCTTGACCATTCTATACCGAGTCATTTTTGAATAAATAAAATAGTTGTTGGTATCTAGGTCCCTTACTCAATCGGGGTGTGCGCGACTCATGGGGTTAAAGTCCCTGAGGAATCCGGTGCATGTTACTTGGTTGTGTTTGATACCAGGCTATGTGAGATGTTTGGCTGTGTGCGATACTTGGTTGTTTGTGATACTTTAGGGTTTGAGACCCTTATAAGGTTATGACTATTGAGTTGGTGTGATGCGGCTCATTACCGACTAGACCTAAATCACTACTACTTAGTCGAGTGTTAGTATCATTTGTTTAACTCTGGTATTTACCTACATATGGTTAATCTTTCAGTGTTTTTTTTTATTTATATGCTTTTAAATACCAGTCTTTTACATTTGGAAATGCAAAATAAATATATCATCAGGGATTACAATTATTTTCTTGTACTTACTGTCCTTTTTATGATGACGGGTACAAATCCATCTACGAGCAGACCGGGCAAGGAGAAGATCGGTGACTATCTCTAAACTTGCAGCGCACTTCTACCTTGACTCTATGTTCTTTTTAATATTTTGTTGTATTATTATATTATGTTTTTCAAATACTATTTCAGTTGTATATTTGGGGCTGAGTGATAGATTCTCGACTTTATTATGACTTTCAAGTTGTTATACTTGACTTCATGATATATCTATGTGATGTCATTTCTTGGTTTTTTCACACTTATGGTAACTTAAATAGCTTCTGCATAAATCACTAATGACTTCCGCATAAATGTTAAGACTTCCGCTAATATGAACTAATTTAATAAAAAGTTTTAATTAACTCTAAATTTCATAATTTGATAGGACTAGTGTATTACTTATCCTGAACATGAGGAATGAGATGAATGGGTTGTAAAGGTTGACTAATACGTAGTTGAGTCCTGCTAGGATAGGATTAAGGCTTAATTACGAGATTAGGCATCGTGGTGCCTTAGATTAAGGGAGGGGTCGTCGCAATGCTCTCTACTTTGACACACATATATATAGATGATTTACAAGATTCTTAAATCCTAACAACTACTAGAATCTGATCATCTTGATCCTCTTGAACTTCCACATTCTTATCATGAATCATGTGGGTAAAATCGCTCTATGAATTTGCTAATCTTCAACTGCTTCTCGTTTGGTTATGGATAAGTATGAATCGTTGCCATTCGCAACTGCTAGATTCTGAGTTCTGTTATAACTAATCTAATCTTCATGTTATAACAGAATATCTTAATAGATTAAGGTTTTAACTCATTTCAAGACATCTGATGACAATATATCACGTTAATAACACAAGTGTAGTAGAAGAAAAACATGTTGTCCATACATATGTGCATGCCTCCCTATATTAAGATCGAATCATCTGGGTTGATCTCTTATCATGGAACCACCCAGTACCAAATCAACTATATAGGCTGAACCCAGAAACTCATGGGCCAGTAGAGTGTTAGGTCACATACATACATGGGTATACAAATGGGGTTGGAGCTCATCTTGCACAAATTTAATTGTTTTGTGCTAGTATTCAATCTACACTGTGACGACCCTAGTTTCTATACCTAAACTGGGCCCCGCCCGGCTTAGACTTACGCGAAACCCCGAGCCCGTCTCGATGAGTCATGCAATCCTAATCAGCCTTAACCCTTACCATTTACCATTCATTTATGATTTATCACATTGATTAGCGAATTATTATCAAAATAGCGAAAGCAAAGCTCAAGCTAATCAACTAATCACAATCATAATAAACAAGACATCCTAGCATGTGGAAACCCCGCATATGTATATCATCATAAATGATAAGTCTAAAGAGAACAACCCAATAGATATACATGCCCAGAATCTCTCACATACCCAAAACCCATGTTTTCACAACACAAAGTATATACAATAATACAAAATCACCTACTCAGCTAGGTGGAAGGTGGTGCTCTAGTATTCTCAAAGCAAATCCTTAAGCTTCGGTGTCTTCCCCTTGCTGGACTGTGGATCTGCACTTCGTTAAACAAAAGATGACGAGCCCAAGTAAGTAACACCAAGCAGAACAATAATACATCATTTTGAAATAAATAAACATCAATCCACATTCATGCTGATAGAAAGAAAGGAATAAGGAACGCATGAAATGTATAAGACTGTAAAAAGATCAATCGAAATGTGTCCGAGTAACGAAATGGAATTGCAAGGAGTCCCGACAATAGTCGTTTAGTTAAGGTAAAACCGACAAGACTGGGGTTCAGGACGAGAACACAGCCTACCAGCCCTAACCCTTGTGATTATGAGTATCTATAGACTCGAATAAGATCCCCCAATGTACATTCAACTAGGAGATATCAACAACATCTATATAAGAGCTCATATCACAGATAAAGTAACTAATGACTCCCTTGCAGTGGACCACTCAACCAAAAGATATTCCAATAGATAAGATGATAAACAGAGCAATAACAACAAATTAAAGCTCAAGAAATAACTGTAAAAGTTCTCACTGGTTTACTTACCTATAATCCAACTAACTACACACTCAACGTACTCCCAACACGTCTCTTATGACCTCCCGAGTCCCGTCAATGCTCAAAATCCCTATAATACATTTATATTGAAATTCTCATTAATAAACCTCATTTAAACCAATTTTCCATATTTTCATTTATAAACCCATTTTGGGTCGATTACCTGAGTATTGGGTCATATTCGAACCTATTTGGTTACTCGAGAGATCCCCGAAAGTTTATGAAAATTTTATAAAAATTGATCTCTGTGAACAATAACATGCCGCATGTCGTGGGTCAATGAATGGACGGCGTCTTCACGGCGTGAAGTCGATACCTTACTGTTCAACTCGTATATGGGGGGTGCCGTGCGTTGGCACACTCATGGCGTCTTTGCGATGTCTTCCCCATGAGACCCTGCTTAGGACGTACGTAGGTGACGCCGTGAGTTGGAACACTTATGGCGTTGCCATGACATCTTGTATAGAATGCACTTCTAAACTGGGGTTTCCAACACCCTGGCTCGCATCACCGTCCTTTGAGCCTATCCCAACTACATCTACACATTCAAATACACTCTAAACCAGCCTCAGCTCACTTCAAAATCCGACCAATTTGCCGAAATCACCAAAATTTTCTAAAAATCCCCAAAATCCAGAAAAATTCCAAAACATCAATGCAACTTCAAAAATCATGCTTGGATCACCCCATTGACTCTCAATCAATCAAAACAAGGCATCAAAACCAAATTTCCAAATTCATTTTCCAAAATCATCACTACAAAACCCCACAAAACACTGCCAAAATGAAGATACCGACGTGGAGAATCGAGATATCACCTTAGTTTTCAAATTTCATTGCTCCAACCGCACCAAACCGCGTCGATAGGAAACCCCACGTTGTTTCGTCACGTTGAAAAATCGTTGAGATGAGAAAGAGAAACAAAAGCGCTATTAGGAGGCAACCCAAATTTTGATAAGTATTATTTAGTTTTTTATTTTTTATTTTTGTTTTTTTTATGCATGAACTTATATCATTTCCTTCTTCTTATCACTATCATATTCTTTCACCCTTTTGTTTGTTATGTGTGACCACTTGACTTGTTTTGAACCTTGAGGACAAGGTTCGGAATAAGTTTAGCGGTATTTTAGTGATTGTGGATAGCGTTGGATGGATTTTCTTGCTAAAGACTACATGTATGATCGTTAATTTTTTAAGATTATGCGGTTGAAGGATGGTAATGGTGGTGTTATTCTCATTCTTTTATCTTTCCATCTTTTTTTCTTCTGTCATTGATACTTCCATCTTCCATTTCACTGGGATATGATACATTTTCATGCATACATTTAGTATAGTTTTATTAGGAGTAGACATGTGTCTATCTATGTGTGTTCTTACATTTAGACCTTACATAGTGTCATATGTCACATATGTTGTATTTAGAGTCACCCGAAACTTTGTTTCTTGCCTTTGGTTGTGGATGAGTACATTATGGTTGCTTTTTGACTTGAAACTCAGGAAAAATTAAGAAAAACATTCAATCAAGCCGTAGCTCAACATTTTTATAATTTCATGATTAGGGACTTAGTATGATAGTTAAACTTTGTGCTAGATACAAAAATGGGCAAACGGTCAAAATTGTACAAGTAATAGAGCTTTAATTCATATTTGATAATCTGCTTAATCATAGTGGAAGTGAGAAGGGCTAACAAGAGTTTTCTTAATATAGATTGTCCCACAAGATTCCATAGGAAATGGCGTAGGGAATCCTATGGTGGGAAAAAGTGAGAAAAACGGTCCATAGGAAATGGAGCAGGGACCGTATTCCTTGAAAAAAACGGAGGAGAAAAAAATAGAGTGTATTCATTGAATGAAAAAAGGCGAAAGTCTATGAAAACTCCTCAAATAAAAAAGATTTAGCTCGAGTGCTTTCACAAAATTAAGTAAGATTTTAAACTTGCATGCTTGAATGTATTATACCAAGAAAACTCATGAGTAGTTGATTGCCTTGTTTTGACCAAATCTATGTCTTTAAAGTGTGATCTTAACAATGTTTGGGTTGCGAGTCTTGACATATCATAACTCTAAAATTTCTTGAGTGGCTTGTTACTTGGCGACTATGTGAATCAAAGGAACTCCATGAATTCTGAATTAGGTATAGGTATGAGTATAGGTTTAGGATTAGTTTAGTTAATGCATTAGAAATCTAGTTTAGTTTGTGTTGTCATTTACACCTTTGCTCGGGACGTGCAAAAATCTTAAGTTTGGGGGTATTTGATAGGTCATTATTTATAGGATTTAATAGTTTATTTTAATATAGTTTAGTGTGGAAATTCTTTAAAATATATTTAGTTTTGGTTTTCAGGTGAAAACGAGTGCACAGTTGAATCCGAGGCGAAAAAATACTTATAATAGAGTATTTACTTGTAGTGATCAGATACCGGAGGATTTATCTCGAACTACGCACTGCAATTGGGGAATTGGAGTCCAGCTTTCGCCCATGTTGAAATTTCATTGGCCAGGCCTCGTCACACAGATTCTCTCCACCAATCGTTGCCCACCACGTCTTTTGTCCAACAGCACCAATGTCAATGCACGTCTGCGACGTCATCCACTAAGTCATTCTCGCTTTAGCAAAGTTCAATTTGCCTTGGGATGTGTGCAGGTCCTGTCTCCCAGATTTTTGCACTAATTCGCGTAACTCCTTCCTGCTCTTCCTTCCGCCACGTGTCGACTTCACGACCCCTCACAGCACGTCAACAACATTTCTCTCAGCCAATCAGCAATGGACACGTCAGCGACGCATAACTTCTTTTCCAATCTGCTTCTGCCACGTCAGCAATGCCCAGTTTTTCACCAATCAGATGCTAACACGTGTCCTAGACGCCAAGAACCACAAAAACATTTTTCTCTCTCTTCCAAAGATCAATTTTTGGTAGTTTTATATGTTAAGACTTTAGTGTTATTAGAAGAACAATCTATTATTTTTTAGAGAGCTCTCTGCATTATTTTCTTTGGAGTTTTATGAAGAACATGTCTGGCTAATCAAGTCATTGCCTAGGTCGGAGGTGAAGCAAGTCAGGATTATGGATTCATGGCATAACTTGTGAGATCTAATTATTTTTATTATTTAATTTAATTTAATTTCTTCTATTTGTTTGTTGTTGGTTTTTATGAATATGGTTTAAATCTAGGGTATGTATATGGCCATTACATGCTTCTAGGTGAAAAATCTATAGTCAATTGACTCAATTGTATCCGTAATTGTCCTTTTGGGACAATATAAGTGACAAACATTCACCCGATTGCCGTCAAAACATTCACCCGATTGCCATCAAAACCTTTCGGTTCTTGAGTATGCAACAATTGAATCTAGGTTAAATCGGGAGCTGACACGATCCGATTATCTAGGATTAGTATTCCCATAGAAGTTTATTACGGTGATTAGTGTATTAAACCTTATGGCGGTTATCTAGGGTTATGCATTAACTAGGGAAGTAGTTAGTGGCGGATGTCCTAGCTATCGAGACTAGGAGAATTAGAAATTTCTGGCGGATGTCAATTTTTCTTATCTAGTCTAGGAGAACTTGAATTAATAATTGTTTTGGGAAAGATTGATGACCATGATATGCCATTAAATCTTATTCTTGTCTTGTGGAACCGTAGACTTAGGTATTTAAATTAATTGTTCGTAGACCTAGGTATTTCTTTTAGTTATTTAATTCCTTAGTAACTAGATTAATTAAATAAGTAATTTTCTCTAAGCTCCCATTTTTCCTTTCTTTTAGAACACTAGAAAGATCACCAATCTCTATGGGACCTTTACCATTATCTGTAAATAGTTGGTTTAAGGAATTATTCTATTGACGCGTTCGGCGTGCGTCACCATTCTTTATATTCATTCATTTAGTGTCTATGATTTAAGTGTGTCGAGAAGGTACTCCTAAGATTTTTACTAGTTGGGCCAATGTGAACACTGCCTACGGGGGTGCAGCTACCCAACCTAACGTGATTCTTCCCGAGTACTGGATTGTTATGGATTGTTGTGGTTTTAGACCGCTTAGTACATCTTTTGAATCAATAGGCACTAAAATAACATTGTAAATACTTGTTAGTCTGTTTATCATGCACTTTGTTTTATTTATTTGTCTTTAAATACCCACATGATTATTGGACTGCTTTTCAATTATTCATGAATTTTTGTCTATATCCTTCTGGTATTACTTTTAATTTATCACGTACTTAGCGTATAATCTATGGCATTGGGTAAAGATCAGATAGAGACTAGCAAGGAAAAAGGACTCTTGATTGGTAACTTCCTTTGAGGACTCTTGGAGCGATTATTTTCTTCTCTCCACTATATTTTTCTTACTCTTTTTACTTGTGATTATTGTATATACTATTTTTACTACAATGGGAATATTTTGGGATAGTGTGACTTAGGATACCATGTAATACCGTTTTGTTTACTGTTGGTCACTAGATATAAATGTTTATCCAATTGTTTCACGGTTTCCAAACCTTAGGTTGTCCCCAACTTTATATTTATTGAGTTATTTAGCTTTGTTATAGTTTATTTCCACTGCGAACTATTTGAATATGATGTAACCTAATAACAGAACCCTTAAATTGTTCAATTAATGAGAAAACAGAGAATTGAGGATGACCAAGCTTGCTTTGATTTCACGAGTACGGACTTTGGGGTCTACAAAGTCTATGCTAGGCAAAGCCCAGTTTTATAGGGAACTATGATCGTCGCATGACCATCCAACAAACAATGGGGACGATGAAGGGCTAACGAGAAGCACATACACATATGTGCTACGAAAATGTTAGGCTTCAAAAGGGTAACTGGTTGGTCACTAGTTAGCCTCAAGGAATCATGACCAGGAAAAGAACAAAAACATGATTCCAAATGAATGGAAGACATTTAAATGGGATATGGTCGTGCCAAATATGAGAAACAGCTGGCTACGAACTAACAACCATCTCAAAACTTGCCAGCCAATAGACATCATCAATAGTAAAAGAAAACTTTGTATGAATGGAAGACATCAAAGATGGGATATGATTGTCCCAAATAGGAGAAACAACCAGCTATGGACAAACAACCATCTAAAAACTAGCTAGCCACAAGGCATTACAACCAGTAAAAAAAACTATGTATATTACACATCTATTACATGTCTTGTGATCTATTACATGTCTCTATATATAGAGACGCTATTACACACAAAAGGAAACACCTAAATAAGGTAGCACATGATCAAGGGAGTGATTTGTGCACAATATAATTACAAGAGTGATTTGTGCATATTTCCTAATTGCACAATATTCCTTAATAAGTCAAGTGTTAAACCTTTCTCTTGGATACCAACTGTGACGGCCCCAATTCTCCATAAAACTGAGCCTCGCCCGGCTTAAACCCACGTGGACCCCTAAGTAATTCCTCACAAAGTCAATGCAAACCTAGTCAGTTTCCAATAATATCATTTCCATAAATATCGCATTTTTATTATTGAGTTATTAACTGTCATTTTCAGATAGTTCACAGTGAAAATAATCACTAACAAAGTTAAATAACTCAATAAATAAAAAGTCAGAGCAACCTAAAATGTGGAACCATGAAACAAACAGGGCAACCAAAAAGTTTCAATCTTATGTAACGGCCCGTTATAATTATAACACCATTATTTAATTATTTTCAGATTAAAACGCCAACTCAGACGACACGTGGACGTCGTGGATAGGCTAGGCTTGACCCAAACCTAGGATACTACTTGTGTACTGCAGTTTTCTTGAATTTTGTGATGTATTAATATTTTTATTATTATTATGATGTATTATCCATCATAGGTGTATATATAATTACTTGTCGGGCAAGTTTGAGCGCTAGGGTTCCATTTTGTAGAACACGCCAACGCGAGGGTTTGGAAGCTTTGAGGTCCAGGCGTTGGGATAAGACTAGATTTAATCATAACAACATGACTATGGTTGAGGATTAAATATAATGAGATTTAAATATAACCTTAGGCTAAACTAAGTAAATCAATTAGGTACACTAAGTGTTGGGCCGTCTCAAGAAGCGTGCCGGACGTGGGGCGCGGGAGCCAGGTAGTCGGGAAGTTAGTGCGACCCTACTTACCATTTTATGGAATTTATTTCATGGCTTGGATAGGTTATATAAGTTAAATCAAATGGAATTAATAAAGTCCTATAGTTGAACTGAATAAATCAGTAGAGACCTAGGATTGTCCTCGAGACACCCAACAGATGAGATACAAGGCAACTAGTGTCATGATAAGGTGTCCAGGAAATTGAGTGACACAGGCTTAACAAGGACCCTTAAATCAACCTCAAGATGCGTATGAACGCTAGATTAGAACCCAACATATAAATATCGATTGCTCATGTAGACATGCAAAAGGAAGCGATTTCTCAACGATTTGAGGTTCTGAGGAGAGAAAATTCATGTTAAGGAACACAATTGGGGGTTTGGAGGTTGAATTAGGTGATCAAACAATGAAACTTAAGGTAATCTACTCACCAATTCTTGGATTTTTGTGAAAAATTGATGTTGTTGGGTATGTTGAGGTTCAAATGAGTTTCTGAGAATTCATCACTGTTTTTGCTAGAATTGTGATTTATGAGGATAGTTTTCATGAATTATATCAATTCAAATCGGGTTTGTGGCAAAAATGAGCGTTTTGGTGAATTCAAATTTTCGAAACATGCACACTTTTATCTGCTGTTTTGGGTGAAAATTCTCATTTAATCGGTGTTTTCAATAGGAATTTGATGTTATTGAAGTATGTGTTGTTTATATGATGTTTGTGGGTGTTTGGAACTAGAAATAGCCCAGAATCTGTTGCTAGAATTTCTAGGTAGAGTGCACCAAGTGCACTAGGTGATGAACACTAGTGCTCTAGGCATGCTAGGGATAATGATGATCTTCATGCATGAATAGTGCAGGAAGTTCAATTATCGCGCTAATGCCCTTAACTAGCGCGCTAGGTATCAGAACCCCTGAATTCCTAAAACTAATATCAAGCCTAATTGATAACAAACCCACTTAATTAACCAATACACACCCGAAATAGATCTAAAGAGTCATAAGATAGTAACTAGAGTCGGGGACAAGTCGGGGATCTAACCGGGGGTGTTTTTAGGGTTTTTGAGGGCGATTTGAGTTACGTAAAATCAACTGAACATCACTACTGCATTTACTTATTGATTATTCATTTGAGCTATAATTCTTGAAAATCTGTGAGTCTATTCTTACTGGGACGATTGATTTTTCCCATATATGTATCCGAGGGTTGCTGTGGTTGCTTGCTAGGTATGTAGTACATGTTTTTGGCCTCTGTAGATTAGGTCTCGAGTTGAATGCCGCTAGGACACAATCGTACGGTTGATATAACCCACTTGGGCTAATGCCGTTAGGACACAGTCATAGGGTTGATTGTGTAGGCCACGACCAGAGCATCCAGAGTTTAATTTTCAGGGGACTTCAACCAGTTTTCCTATTACTAGAGGTAGAGTCGCCACTAGCATAGAAATTGAGACATTTGCTAGTGTTTTGAGTACAACGGAGCGAGTTGTCACTAGGTTAGAGAGGGTACCAGTGGTATGCGAGTTTTTTGTCATTTTTCTAGTAGAGTTACCAAAGCCACCACAGCCTAGAGAGATAATCTTTATTATCGACTTGGTTTCGGGACCAAACCTATTTCGAGCCCGCCATACCGGATGGTTTCGAGGGAGTTAGAGTAGCTAAGGAATAAGCTAAATGAGTTACTAGAGTTGGGTTTCATCTACCCGAACATGTCACCCTGCGGGGCACCTTTTTTGTCAAGAAAATGGACGGTAGCCTGCAGTTGTGTATTGATTACTGGTAGTTGAATAGAGTGACATTAAAGAATACGTATCCACTTTCGCACATCGATGATTTGTTTGATCTGCTGACAAGAGCACAGTGGTTCTTGAAGATAGACTTGAGATCTAGGTACCATCAACTTAGGATTAGAGCGAGAGGATAGGGGTATGACTGTTTTTCGCACTCGATACAGGCATTATCGTCACAGTCATGCCTTTTGTGCTGACTAATGCACCTATAATGTTTATGGACTTGATGCATCGAGTGTTGAGATAGTTTTTGGATCGTTTTGTCATCGTGTTTATCAACGATATATTGATCTACTCCAGGACTCGTGAGGATCACGAGGAGCATCTAAGATTGGTGTTGCAGCATCTAGAGAGCACAAATTGCATGCCAAGTTTAATAAATGCGAGTTTTGGCTTGTAGAGATTGGATTTTAAGGACACATCGTCGGAGCAGGCGGAGTGTTAGTGGACCTCGCTAAGGTCAGAGCAGTGATTGATTGGCCTACACCGAGATTAGTGTTAGACATTCGTAGTTTTCTTTGCTTGGCAGGCTATTATAGGCGATTTGTATGCGACTTCTCAAAGATTACGGCAGTTATGACACAATTCACGACGAAGGACGTGAGATTTTAGTGGACTGATAGTTGTGAGCAAGTGTTTTAGACTTTTAAGGAACGTTTGACTACCACGCCAGTTTTAGTATTGCCTGAGTCAGGGAAGGGTTTTGAGGTGAACAACGATGCTTCGAAGGTTAGTTTAGGTTGTGTTTTAATGCAGGACGGTAGAGTGATTGCCTACACGTCACGACAGCTGAAGGTTCACGAGAGGAACTACCCTACTTATGACTTGGAGTTGGAAGAAGTGGTGTTTTCACTGAAGATTTGGCACCATTACCTCTATGGAGAGAGGTTTGTGCTATTTGATGACCATAAGAGTTTGAATTACCTGTTTACTCGAAAGATCTGAATATGAGACAAAGACGTTGGCTTGAGTTCCTTAAGGATTATGATTTCTCTTTGAAGTACCACCTGGGGAAGGCCAATGTGGTTGTAGACGCGTTGAGCCGTAGAGAGTTAGACTCAGAGATTGTTACTTGCCACATGACACACAAGTATGGTTTGCTCGAGGTGGTCGAGAGGTTGTTTTCAGTTGATATTCTGACCAGTACTAGAGTATTAATTTGTGGTTAGTTGAGGATTCAGACTGTCTCTATTCAGAGTGTCTTAGATGGTCAGCGAGTTGACGAGTAGTATGACAAATTTTTGGACTTCTCTCAGAGTTCAGATCATCCAGATTGGTGACAGTCGACAGACTCATGCCTGAGATTTAGAAGGCGACTGTAGATTCCATCAGTGGCTGAGCTACGTGATTAGATACTTCATGAGTCACATCGCTCACGTTTTACGGTTCATTCGGGCAAAACCAAGATGTATGTTGATGTGCGTCGCCTATTTTTTTGGTCGGGGATGAAGACCGTTGTTTCTGATTACATTAGAGGGTGTGAGCTTTGTCAGAGTTAAGGACGAGCATTTCAAACCTAGCGGGTTATTACAGTCCTTCCCATTCCTCGGTGGAAGTGGGAGTATATAGTTATGGATTTCGTTACTGGTTTACCTCGATTTCAGCGCGATCATAATAGTATCTGGGTGTTGTGGATAGGATGACGAAGTCTGCGAACTTTTTACAAGTTTTGACTATACATCGGGTGTATAGGTTGGCTTTGTTGTACGAGCGTGAGATAGTTCGACTGCACAATGTACTTTTATTAATTGTGTCTAAGAGAGGGGCCATAGTTCACGTCACAGATTTGGTAGAGTATGTAGGCACAATTTGGCACGCGGTTGGATCTCAGCACCGCCTATCATCCACATACTAATGGCTAGTCAGAGCGTCTGATACAGATACTCGAGGATACGTTGAGGATGTGTGTGTTGGAGTACGGTGGATTATGGGAGGAGTATCTTCACTTGTGTGAGTTTTCGTAGAAAGACAGTTATCAGGCTAGTATTGGTATGGCACCGTTTGAGGCATTATACGATAGGCCATGCAGATCTTCATCTTTCTGGGGCAAAGCCAGGGGATGTGGCACCTATTGGGCCAGAGGTTGTTGTGAATCACACAAAGAAGATACGCCTAATCAGATTGATGCTAAAAGGTGCGCAGGAGAGATAGAAGAGATATTATGACTTGTATCATGGGAAGTTAGAGTACAAGGTTAGGGACTACGTATACTTGGAGGTGTCTCCAATGAAGGTTCACAAGAGGTTCGGGATCAGAGGGAACCTTGCACCGAGATTTATTGGTCCATTTAGAGTTGGGAAGTGGATAAGCAAAGTTATGTATGAGCTGGAGTTGCCACCTGAGTTTTCTGGAGTTTACCCTGTATTTCACATATCGATGCTTAGATTGGATAGGTCGAGAGAGGGCAATTGGCCGATGGTGAACCTGAGCCACATAGACTTGAGGGAGCATATCACCTATAACGAGCAACCTATTCAAATACCGGACGGGAAAGTGAAAATTCTGAAGAACAAGGAGATTTTGTCAGTCCTAGTCAAGTGGCACCATTACGGGGACGAGGAGCTGACGTGGGAGCTTGAGTCCTATATGCGCGAGTATTTTCCCTACCATTTTTAATTTGGTAATTTTTTCGTTAGTTCGTTTTAGTTGGAAGACTGTAACGACCATAAATTCTAATTTGTTCCACGTGTCAATTTAGGTCATACATGGACCCATTTGCCATGATACAAAATTTAATTCTCGGTCGTTGACATTGAGGTATGTTATTTGTGTTCGGTGTTTTGTATTATATTGTATTACTCGATTATGTAATTCCAATGTCCCAAATGAGTGAGAACGTTTGAGTGTGAGCGTTGGTATAGGGAACAGTTCAACTTGAGTGTTTAGTGAAATAACAGGTTTTTGGGCAAACATTAGTCAGGTAATTAGTAATCCGGGGGACTAAATTAATTAAAAAACTGACCAAATACAAAATAAATAATAATTAAAAGTTGTAAAACACGTTCGATACGTTGCTATGTCCGGGGCGACGTGACGAACAAGTTTCGTGTTCGTGACGAAACTTATTTCTCATTTCACTAACTTTTCTCTCTCCTCACCTTATTTCTCATTTCACTCTCGCTCTTCACCGATTCAAATGAGAGAACGATGGGGTTTCCGGGGTGTTTCGACACGGATTGATGCCACAGGATCGACCAATCAAGAATTCTATGGTGAGAGTTCGATTCCCCACGTGCATATCTACGGTTTTGTGGTATTTTCGTTGGTTTTTGTTGTGATGAATTCGAATAACAAATTAGGAAATTCTATTTTTATGGTATGTTTTGATGGATTGGGAGTGTATTGGGTGATCAAAACATGAATTGTGAAGTGGTGTTGGTGTTTGGGGAATTTTTCTGAATTTTTGGAATTTTTTGAAGAATTTTGTATCATTTTCGAAAATCATGGTTTGGTCGGACTTTGACGCAAGCTAAGGGTGGTTTAGCGTTGTATTGGATGTTTCGTTGAAGTTGGGATAGGCTTGAAGCACGTTGACGCTAGCCAAGGTGTTGAAAACCCCATTTCAGAGGCGTTATGCAAATGACGTCGTGGCGACACCGTGAGTATTCCAGCTCACAGCGTCAGCCATGTACGTCTTGAGTAGAGGTCTTAGGGCTCAGGGCTCATGCCGTGAGGATGCACCTCCACGACCTAATGAGGTCACGACGTTACACACGTATGAGTTGGGCAGACAGCTTAATCTCCACGCCGTGGAGACGCCGCCAAGCCAATGGACGCCACGGCATTCCGATGGAGTGACACTGTTCACAGGCTTGAAATTTTATAAAATTTTTGGAAACATTCGGGAATCTTTCGGGTATCTAAATGGGTCCGAATACGACCAAATACCAGGGTAATCAATCCAAATGGGTGAACTAATTAAATTATGGAAAATTGGATAGAACGAGGGTAATTAATAGAAATTTCAATTTAAATGTATATTAGGGATTTTTAACATCGACGAGACATGGGAAATCCTAGAGACGTGTCGAGGGTCCGTTGAGTGCACAGTAGTTAGATTACAAGTAAGTAAACCAGTGAGAACTTTTACAGTTATTTCTTGAACTTTAATTTGTTGTTATTGTTTTGTTTATCATTATATCTTTTGGAATCTCCTTTGGTTGAGTAGTCCATTGGCAAGGGGGTCATGGTTACTCCAATGACTCATGAGGGTCACGAGGAACATCACATATTGGTGTTGCAGATTCTGAGAGAGCACAAGTTTTTCACCAAGTTCAGTAAGTGCAAGTTTTGGCTTGCGAAAATCGAATTTCTAGGATACATCGTCAGAGCAGGTAGAGTGTTAGTGGACCCTGCTAAGGTTAGAACAGTGATTGATTGGCCTACACCGAGATCAGTGTTAGACATTCGTAGTTTTCTTGGCTTGGCGTGATATGACAGGCGATTTGTATGAGACTTCTCGAAGATTGCGGTGCCTATGATGCAGTGGATGAAGAAAGACGTCAGATTTCAGTGGACTGATAGTTGTGAGCAGGCATTTCAGACTTTGAAGGAACATTTGACTACCGCGCTAGTGCTAGTATTACTTGAGTCAGGGAAGGGTTTTGAGGTGAACACCGATGCTTCAAAGGTTGGTTTAGGTTGTGTTTTGATGTAGGATGGTAGAGTGATTGCTTATGTGTCGCGCAGTTGAAGGTTCACGAGAAGAACTACCTTACACAAGACTTGGAGTTGGTAGCAGTGGTATTTTCACTGAAGATTTGGCACCATTTCCTTTAAGGAGAGAGGTTTATGTCATTTACTGACCATAAGGTTTGGCTTCAGTTCCTCTAGGATTATGATTTATCTTTAGGGTACCACACGGGGAAGGCCAATGTGGTTGCAAACGCGTTCAACCGTTGATGGTCAAACTTAGAGATTCTTACTTGCCACATGACACACGAGTATGATTTGCTCTAGGCGGTCGAGAGGTTGTTTTTAGTTGATATTCTAACTAGTACTAGAGTATTGATTTGTGGCTAGTTGAGGATTCGTACTGTCTCTATTCATAGTGTACTAGATGGTCAGCGGGTTGACGAACAATATGACAAATTTTTGGAGTTTGCTCAGAGTTCAAATCATCCAGATTGGAGTCAGTCGACAGACTCATGCTTGAGATTTAGAGGGCGACTGTGGATTCCATTAGTGGCTGAGCTATGCGATGAGATACTTCATGAGGCACACCGCTCGTGTTTTACAATTCATCCAGGCAGACCAAGATGTATGCTGATGTGCGTCGTCTCTTCGGTGGCCGGGGATGAAGACCAATGTTTCTAAGTACGTTAGAGGGTGTGAGATTTGTCAGCGAGTTAAGGCTAAGCGTCGTAGACCTGGCAAGTTATTATAGTCACTTCCTATTCCTCGGTGGAAGTGAAAGCATTTAGCTATGGATTTGGTCAGTGATTTATGTCGATCTCAGCGCGGTCATGATAGCATCTGGGTGATTTTCGATAGGTTGACAAAGTATACGCACTTTTTACTGGTTTCGACCACACATCGGGTGGATAGGTTGGCTAGTATATACAAGCGAGAGATAGTTTGACTGCACGGAGTACCTTTATCATTGTGTCTAACAGATGGCCATAGTTCAAATCATAAATTTGGTAGAGCATGTAGGTACAATTTGTCACGTGGTTGGATCTCAGCACGCCTATCATCCATAGACTGATGGACGTTCGAGCTTCTAATACAGATACTGGAGGATATGTTGAGGATGTGTGTGTTAGAGTACGGTGGGTCATTAGGGAGGAGTATCTTCACTTATGTGAGTTCGCTTGCACAATAGTTATCAGGCCAGTATTGGTATGGCAACGTTTGTGGCATTATACAAGAGGCTGTGCAGATCTCCATCTTGCTGGGCTGAGCTAAAGGATGTGGTAGCTATTGGGCCAGAGATTGTTGTGGATCACACAGAGAAGATGCACCTGATCAAATTGAGGCTGAAAGGTGCGTAGGAGAGGCAAAAGAAATACTATGACTTGTACAACGGGGAGTTAGAGTACAAGGTCGGGGACTACGTATACTTGAAGGTGCCTCCGATGAAGGGTCACAAGAGGTTCGGGATCAGAGAGAAGCTTGCACCGAGATTTATTGGTCCATTCAGAGTTGGGTAACGTATAGGCATAGTCGCGTACGAGTTGGAGTTGCCACCTCAGTTGTCTAGAGTTCACCATGTATTTCACATATCGATGCTTAGATTTGATAGGTTAAGAAAGGGCAGGCGGCCGATGGTGGACCTGAGCGAGATAGACTTGAGGGAGGACATCACCTATGACGAGCAACCTATTCAGACAATGGACAGGAAGGTGAATATTTTGATGAAAAGGATATTACGTCAGTCCTAGTCAAGTGGCAACAACACGGGACAAGGAGCTGACGTGGGAGTTTGAGTCCTATATGTGTAAGTATTTTCCCTACTTCTTTTGATTTGGTAAGTATTTCTGTTAGTTCGTTTTAATTTCGAGGATGAAATTTCAATTAGTTGGGAAGACTGTAATGACCCTAAATTCTAACTTGTGCCATGTGCCAATTTAAGTCGTATGTGGGTCCATTTGTCATGATTCAGTCATTCAATTCTAGGTCATCGACACCGAGGTAAACTGTAACGGCCCATTTTCCAAATAGACCACCACGGGGGCCAATGCGGACCCACAGTCTGTCTTACCAACGACAGTTGTGCTCTACATTGGATTATATCCTCCATATATCTTTTTAAACCTTATTAATCATCCATTTACTGATTCAGTTGTAATGAAATCAAATTATATGTTAAATCATCCTAAAATCCTCAATTTAACACAGCGGAAGCCTTACTAACACATTTACTTGGATAATGATACTAAAAATGTGTAACCTAAACCATAAACTAAATGTGGAAACCCATACACCACCATAAATACCTCTGAAGTCACAAAAAGATCAATATACACAAAGTATCTCAAAATCCCAAACCCAAAATGAAACAAAATAAATATAATACAAGCGTACGAGTCAGGAGATCTCAGATCCACAGTACTCGGGCAGCTTGCCCTTGCCCCTGCTCGTATTAGGATCTGCACTCAAGCCATCACAAAAGGCAGATGACGAGTCCAGAGTGAGTATTCCCAAGGAAATTAAGTGAGCATTTCTAAAAGTAAATACTAGAATTTAAATAAAACTATTAAATAAACTTGCGGAAATAAATACAGGCAACTGCGCTCATCGCATAAATAAATAATAGGAAAAACTCAAAGTGTGTTCCTAGCTCCTAGGGTCAGACTACACCATAATTCAGACTCTTCCACAGAATACGGCCGGCGAGTCCAACTCAAGCAGGGCAAGCATCTGGATCCGCTCGATGGCCGACGTTACACCTACGGCGCACCGACACGCCACAACGTGATACTCGGGTCGTACTATTCACCGAGATTGATCTGGTAGTATGTGCTATGGTGTAGTGGACATACACACAAGAATGGTACGGAGGGAGCCCCGCTCAACGTCCTTCCATATAACCATAACCAGAGTAGAGTATTGAAATGAAAGAAATTGAATTCAAATGCCAAAAGAAGTAAATACTCAAGTAATTTCAGTTGGGATACTACACACCTCAATCCGCACTCCGCGTCGCGAAAATCAAACCCCGTCTAGCTCCAATAATCACCCAATAATCCAAATTATCACCCCAAATGTACCTAAGATTATTTATCATTGAATTAGCTTCAATTTGACATATTATGTCAATTTTACGTTTTTCGAGGTAAAAACCCGATATAAAGTCTCCTCCGACTTTTGAATTTCTCATTTTCCATATAAATTTCCCAATTTCTATTTATTTGGTCAGAATACAATTTTTCTATATTTTTCTCTATTTTTCTGGATTTTCTTTTCCATTTTTCTTTTTATTTTCTCTTTTTTTTATTTTTGGTTTTAAGTGTGAACCGGGCCGAACCGGTTGAACCGAACCGGCCCTGGTCACCCTCTTCTTCTCCACCACGCCAAGAACAGAGCCTCTCGCTCTATATATATATATATATTTTTTTTCTCTTCGATTCTCTCATTCTTTCTTTCTTTCCTTCCTTCTCTCATGGAAATTGGGAGATGGGAGACTTCCTGACGTTTGGTTTCCGAGTTCGGTTCTCGACCATGGCTCCGCCATGGCCGAACTCGTCATCCCTCACCCACCTATACACAACAACCAAAACACAACAACAACACAAACTCACCTCGTTCGCCTCTCCACCACGAGATCAATCTCTTCTCCTCCTCTCAATCTCTCGCTCTCTCCTCGGCTTCTTCTTCTTCGTTCTTTGTTTTTTTTCTTCTTCTTCGATTTATTGATTTGTCGAGAGAAATAGAAGGCGGTTTGATGGTGGAAATGACCACTTTGCCCCTCATGTCTATCTCTTCCCTTATTTACTTCAATACCCTTATTGGTAATTTCGCTTTTTCTATTTATTTTCTGATTTCCATATATATATATTTATATATATATATTAAATTACTTATATACATATATATATGTAAGTATATATACACACCTATATTTTCGCACCTACAATTCCGTCGTGCGCGCTAACGAGCGTACTCGGGCGTGCACACTACCATACCACCCACGCGTGTCGACCACGACCCCGCGTGTCCCTAGGCGCCCACCAATTTACTATTTTATCACATTTAATTCATTTAATGTGTGTAATATTTTTCCTGGCCTAATATTTCATCTTTTTGTCTATTCGGTACCCGCGTCGACACGCATATCGAGGGGAATACTTAACACACCATCTCACACGTCAATTAAAATATAATTACACACATCGCGATGTCGTTTAACCTATTTTAACATAAACATCGCAAATTAAATAAAACAACATACAAAATAACTGTTTACCTAACTCCAGGTGCGCTAGCCTAATTGTCGGTCTCACAGATGTCCGAGCTGTCCGCCACGTCTACAATACGACACAAATAACGACGAATTAAATTCGGGCCGTTACAATTCTTCCCAACTAGGTGAAATTTCGTCCCGAAATTTAAATTAAACTTAAACACTTACCAGCAAATAAGTGGGGATACCGTTGTCGCATGGTAGACTCGAGCTCCCAGGTTAATCCCTCAGTTCCATGATACTGCTAACGAACTAAAACCTTTAGGATCTCCCTGTTCCTCAAAGTCTGAATCCTCCTATCCATGATCTCCACAGGCTGTTCCTCAAATGACACATCTGGTCGCACCTCAATCTGATATACATCAATCATAGGTCTCGGTCCCGACCTTGTTAGCCTCAACATGGATATGTGAAACACTGGATGTACCCCTGCTAACGGTGGTGATAACTCTAAACGGTATGCCACTTTTTCGACACGTTCCTCCACTCTGAACGGTCCAATGAACCTTGGTGCTAGTTTCCCCTTAATTCCAAATCTCTGATAACCCTTCCAAGGCGAAACTTTCAAGTACACCATGTCTCCAACCTCATAGCTCAGACCCCCGTGATACCTATCTGCGTATTTCTTCTGTCTATCCTGCGCCGCCTGAAGTCTCTGTCTAATTTGCCTTACCTTCTCAGTGTGATCCACAACAACCTTAGGTCCTATAACCGTTGTATCCTCCGGTGCCGCCCAACACGCTGGTGACCTGCAGGGCCTACCATATAATGCCTCAAATGGTGGCATCTCGATACTCGCCTGATAGCTGGTGTTGTACGCAAACTCGCACAACGGCAGATAATCTTCCCACAATCCTCCAAACTGTAAAATACACGCCCTGAGCATATCCTCGAGAATCTGAATCAACCGCTTTGACTGCCTGTTAATCTGAGGATGGTACGCAGTACTAAACTGTAGTCGAGTGCCAAACTGTTCTTGCATACTCTCCCAAAGTCTCAAAGTAAACCTCGGATCTCTGTCAGAAATAATGGAGACCGGTACACCGTGCAATCTGACAATCTCTTTCTCGAAAATAGTGCTCAGCTGTGTAACTGAATATCTCATGGCGATTGGTATGAAATGTGCCAAATTCGTCAACCTGTCGATAACTACCCAAACTGCGTCTTGTCTCCTCGTAGTCTGCGGTAGGCCACTGACGAAGTCCATGGTCACATGTTCCCATTTCCACTGAGGAATGGGCAGCGACCGTAGCAACCCAAATGGTTTTCTGTGCTCAACCTTCACCTGCTGGCAAATATGACAACTCCAGACGTACCTCCCCACGTCAGCCTTCATCCCTGGCCACCAAAATAATCGCTGAAGGTCGTGATACATCTTGGTTCGACCAGGATGAACGGTAAATCGCGACCGGTGTGTGTCCTCGAGAATACTGTCTCTGAGCTCCGGTACCTCCAGTATACAGAAACGACCCCTGTGTCTCAAGCACCCATCTGAACCCTCAGACCACTCGGTGCACCCCGATCCCGAGCCAGTCCACCGATCTGTAAAATACCGGTCATCAGTTCTCTGCAACTCAGCAACCCGCTCTAGAGACACCGTAGGAACTCGTATCTGGCCGCAAATATGTAGCTCAGCAATTGACTCTGTCACACACAACACCGACGCAGCCTCAAGCAACCCATGCTCATGTGTCATATGCCGCAGTCCCGTTTGACTCTCAATGTCACTCCTGTTCAGCGCATCAGCTATGACATTCGCCTTCCTCGGATGGTATTCGATAGCGAAATCGTAGTCCTTCAGTAACTCGAGCCATCTCCACTGTCTCATGTTCAACTCCCTCTGAGTGAACAAATATCTCAAACTCTGGTGGTCGGTAAATAGTACAAACTTTTCACCGTACAAATAATGCCTCCAAGCCTTCAGTGCAAACACGACTGCAGCAAGCTCCAAATCGTGCACTGGATAACTCTCCTCATGTGGTCTTAATCGTCGCGATAAATAGGCCACTGGATGTCCATCTTGCATCAACACGCATCCCAACCCAGTACCGGAAGCATCCGTGTAGATCAAGAAGCCCTTACCTGCCACAAGTAATGCCAAAACTGGTGCAGAAGTCAACTGCCTCTTCAACTCCCAGAAAGCATCCTCACACTCCTGCGATCAATCAAATATGACATCCTTTTTGGTCAACCTCGTCATCGGCGCTGCAATCAACGAAAAATCCTGTACGAAGCGCTTATAATATCCTGCCAAACCCAGGAAACTCCGAATATCATAAACAGATTCAGGTGTCCTCCAATCAATGATAGCTCGAATCTTGTCACCATATACTGATATACCATGATCGCTGATGACGTGCCCCAAAAACTTCACCTCACTCAACCAAAACGCGCACTTGCTGAACTTGGCGTAAAGTCGTTGCTCTCTCAGCGTCATCAACACCTCTCTGAGATGCCTCTAGTGCTCCACACGAGTCCTGCTGTAAATCAGGATGTCGTCGATGAATACAATCACATAACGATCCAAAAATGGCCTGAGCACTCTGTGCATCAAGTCCATGAAGATCGCCAGCGTGTTAGTCATCCCAAATGGCATGACTGTGAACTCAAATAATCCATAGCGAGTGCTAAAAGCCGTCTTCTCGATATCACTCTCCCGAATCCTCAACTGATGATAACCCGATCGTAAATCAATTTTTGAGAAAAACTTAGCACCCGCCAACTGATCGAATAAATCATCAATCCTAGGAAGTGGATAACGATTTCGAATCGTCACCTGATTCAGCTTCCTGTAGTCTACGCACATCCTCATAGATCCATCCTTCTTCTTAACAAAAAGAACTGGTGCGCCCCAAGGAGACATACTGGGATGAATGAAACCCTTCTGCAGCAACTCCTCTAGCTGGGACCTTAACTCCCCGTGCTCGGATGCTGACATCCTGTACGGTCGACTATATATCGGCTGCGTCCCTGGAATCAATTCAATAATGAACTCAACTGCTCTAGGAGGTGGTAAACCTGGTAAATCGTCGGGGAACACCTCAGGGAACTCACACACTATTGGAACATCTTCCACTCTAATCTCCGATTTCAGTTCTGGCTCAACTACCACCATAAACGCCTCCATCTCCTGAGTCGTAGCCAGTCGACCTCGAGTGATAGGTAATGCTGACGCATTTCTGACAAATGAGAACTTTGGAATTCCCTCGATGTGAAATGTCATCGTCTTGCTAAAACAGTCGATTTGTGCATGATACGATGATAACCAATCCATACCGAGCATCGCGTCGAATTCCAAGTATTCTAATACTCTAAAGTCAGCAGGTAATTGATGTCCCTCAATCTCAACCACACAATCCCGGCAAATTCGTTAGGATAAATCTTATCCCCAGCTGCCGTGCTGAGAACAAGATGTGTATCTAAAGTTTGTGCATCTAATCCTAACAATCCTACCATATGTCTAGATATAAAGGAAAGTGTGCTTTTTAATCAAACATCACATTCATAAAAATATCAAAGACAGATAGCATACCTTCAATAAGCTATCTGGTCGCCTCCCGATCTGGCTGTGTAACCCCAAAAACAGCTGTTTGGGCCCTATCCCTGGCCTGATCAGTCTGTAATGGTACTGGCGCTGGTCTGGTACACTCCGCCATAATATGTCCTACCAGACCACAACGATAACAAGTTCAAACTTCTGATCTGCCAGTAGTCCTCTGACTCTATGCCTGGCTCTGGCCTCGGTTTTGGCCTATCAACTGATGTAGAGGCCGCAGAATATGTTACCTCATGATCATCACGTCTATCTCGATTATCCCGACGATCTCTGTCACCTCTGCGACCCTGATCTGACCGCCAATCACCTCTACCTCTACGAGGTCTCAATAAATCTAATAACTGTGCAAACCTATTATCCACTGTCCGCGCTAACGACTCTAACGTCAATGTCGACCTAGCAGGATCGCTAGTATTCCCAACCTCTGGCTGAGTCGTACCTGAAGGCTGTCTGTCCATCGGTATCTGCATTGAAGAACGTGCCTCGGTAGGAATATACGTGTAACGTAGGTAATATACAAACAAAAATATAACACGTATATCTTGATTTCTACCCATCTCTCATTGCTTCCCAACTAAGACTTTAGGCAATTTCTTCGGGTTTCCACATCTAAAGCTTATTCAATAGGTTTATGATCAGGTTTTCCTCAAATTCGAGCCCTAGGTTTTCCTAAACCTAGGCTCTGATACCAAAATTGTAATGGCCCATTTTCCAAATAGACCACCACGGGGGCCAATGCGGACGCACAGTCTGTCTTACCAGCAACAGCTGTGCTCTACATTGGATTATGTCCTCCATATATCTTTTTAAACCTTATTAATCATCCATTTACTGATTCAGTTGTATTGAAATCAAATTATATGTTAAATCATCCTAAAATCCTCAATTTTACACAGCGGAAGCCTTACTAACACATTTACTTGAATAATGATACTAAAAATGTGTAACCTAAACCATAAACTTAATATGGAAACCCATACACCACCATAAATACCTCTGAAGTCACAAAAAGATCAATATACACAAAGTATCTCAAAATCCCAAACCCAAAATGAAACAAAATAAATATAATACAAACGTACGAGTAAGGAGATCTCAGATCAACAGTACTCTGGCAGCTTGCCCTTTCCCCTGCTCGTTTTAGGATCTGCACTCAAGCCATCACAAAAGGCAGATGACGAGTCCAGAGTGAGTATTCCCAAGGAAATTAAGTGAGCATTTCTGAAAGTAAATACTGAAATTTAAATAAAGCTATTAAATAAACTTGCAGAAATAAATACAGTCAACTGCGCTCATCGCATAAATAAATAATAGGAAAAACTCAAAGTGTGTTCCTAGCCCCTAGGGTCAGACTATACCATAATTCGGACTCTTCCACAGATTACTGCCGGCGAGTCCAACTCAAGCAGGGCAAGCATCTGGATCCGCTCGATGGCCGGCATTACACCTACGGCGCACCGACACGCCACGACGTGATACTCGGGTCGTACTATTCACCGAGATCGATCTGGTAGTACGTGCTATGGTGTAGTGGACATACACACAAGAATGGTACGGAGGGAGCCCCGCTCAACGTCCGCCCATATAACCATAACCAGAGTAGAGTATTGAAATGAAAGAAATTGAATTCAAATGCCAAAAGAAGTAAATACTCAAGTAATTTCAGTTGGGATACTACACACCTCAATCCGCACTCTGCGTCGCGAAAATCAAACCCCGTTTAGCTCCAATAATCACCCAATAATCCAAATTATCACCCCAAATGTACCTAAGATTATTTATCATTGAATTAGCTTCAATTTGACATATTATGTCAATTTTACGTTTTTTGAGGTAAAAACCCCGATATAAAGTCTCCTCCGACTTTTGAATTTCTCATTTTCCCTATAAATTCCCCAATTTCTATTTATTTGGTCAAAATACAATTTTTCCATATTTTTCTCTATTTTTCTGGATTTTCTTTTCCATTTTTCTTTTTATTTTATCTTTTTATTTTTTTTTTTTTTTCGGTTTTAAGTGTGAACCGGGCCGAACCGGTTGAACCGAACCGGCCCAGGTCACCTTCTTCATCTCCACCTTGCCAAGAACAGAGCCTCTGCTCTGTATATATATATATATATTTTTTTTTTCTCCTCGATTATCTCATTCTTTCTTTCTTTCCTTCCTTCTCCCATAGAAATTGGGAGATGGGGAGACTTCCTCGTACTGGTTTCCAGTTCGGTTCTCGGCCATGGCTCCGCCATGGCCGAACTCGTCATCCCTCACCCACCTATACACAACAACCATAACACAACAACAACACAAACTCACCTCGTTCGCCTCTCCACCATGAGATCAATCTCCTCTCCTCCTCTCAGTCTCTCGCTCTCTCCTCGGCTTCTTCTTCTTCGTTCTTTGTTTTTTTTTTCTTCTTCTTCGATTTATCGATTTGTCAAGAGAAATAGAAGGCGGTTTGGTGGTGGAAATGACCACTTTGCCCCTCATGTCTATCTCTTCCCTTATTTACTTCAATACCCTTATTGGTAATTTCGCTTTTTCTATTTATTTTCTGATTTCCATATATATATATATATATATTTATATATATATATATATTAAATTACTTATATACATATATATATATAAATATATATACACACCTATATTTTTGCACCTACAATTCCGTCGTGCGCGCCAACGAGCGTACTCGGGCGTGCACACTACCATACCACCCACGCGTGTCGACCATGACCTCGCGTGTCCTTAGGCGCCCACCAATTTACTATTTTATCACATTTAATTCATTTAATGTGTGTAATATTTTCCCCGGCCTAATATTTCATTTTTTTTGTCTATTCGGTACCCGCATCGACACGCATATCGAGGCGAATACTTAACACACCATCTCACACGTCAATTAAAATATAATTACACACATCGCGATGTCGTTTAACCTATTTTAACATAAACATCGCAAATTAAACAAAACAACATACAAAATAACTGTTTACCGAACTCCAGGCGCGCTAGCCTAACTGCGGGTCTCACGGATGTCTGAGCTGTCCGCCACGTCTGCAATACGTCACAAATAACGGCGAATTAAATTCGGGCCGTTACATAAACTATTTGTGTTTGGTGTTTTTTATTATATTGTATTGGCCGAATGTTTAATTCCAATGTCTGAAACGTGTGAGGATGTTTGAGTGTGAGTGTTGGTACGGTAAACGGTCCAGCTGGAGTGTTACGTGAAATAACGGGGTTTCGAGCGAACGTTTGTCGAGTAATTAGTAGTCTGACGGACTAAATTAATTAAGAACACTGAAAAAATACAAAAATAATAATTAAAAGTTTTAAACGCGTTTGATACGTTGGTATGTCCGGGGCGACATAATGAACAAATTTGGAGTTCAAAACGAACTCGAAACTAGAGTATTGTACGATAAGTCACAAAGTTAAGAGTGAGAGTCGCATGTTGGAGTCCACATGTCGGTCATGGTTGGTGGATGGAAATAATGAGAGCCCAGGGATTGGTCTCAGGATCTATGTGTGAAATGAGATTGAGGGGACCATTACTACCTTTTCTCTCTCATCTATCTCTCATTTCTCTCTCTTCATCGAACAAGCAATGAAACGTGGTGGGTTTCCCGGATTCTCGACGCGATTCGGCACCGAAGGAACAATCAAACACGATTTCTAAGGTAAAAATCCAACTCTCCACGTATATCTACGATTTGGCGGTATTTTCATTGGTTTTTGTTGTAATGAATTTGGGCAACGAATTGAAAAATTCAATTTTTATGGTATGTTTGGATGGATTGGGAGTCTATTGGTTATCAAAGGAGGAATTGTGAAGTGGTTTTGGTTGGAAATTTTGCTAAGTTTTTGGGGAATTTTGAATGATTTTCGTAAATCGATAGTTTGGTCGAGTTTTGACGCGAGCCGAGGGTGGTTTAGCGTTGTATTGGATGTTTATTCGAAGTTGGGATAGGCTCGAAGCATGGTGACGCAAGTCGGGGTGTTGAAAACCCTATTTCAGTGGCATTCTGGAAAAGACACAGTGGCAATACCGTGAGTATTCCAACACACGGTGTCACCCACGTACGTCTTGAGCAGAGGTCTCAGGGCTCAGGCCGCGAAGACGCCTCCATAATCAAAGGAGGTCACGACGTCACTCACATATGAGTTGGGTAGACAACCTCACCTCTACGTCGTGTAGACGCCGCCAAAGCCATTAGAGGCCACAACGTCCCCCCGACGTGACACTGTTCATAGTGGTGAATTTTTATAAAGTTTTTAGAAAATTTCGGGATCTCTCGAGTATCCCAATGAGTCTGAATACGACCTAATACACAGTTAATCGACCCAAATGGATGAACGACTAAAATTATGAAAAATTGGATAGAATGAGGGTATTAATGGGAATTTCAATTTAAATGTATATTAGGGGTTTGAACATCAACGGGACAAGGGAGGTATTAGGAGACGTGTCGGGGTCGTTGAGTGCGTACTAGTTAGGTTACAAGTAAGTAAACCAGTGAAAACTTTTACAGATATTTCTTTAGCTTTAATTTGTTATTATTTCTCTGTTTATCACCATATCTTTTGAAATCTTTGTTGGTTGAGTAGTCCACTGGAAAGGAAGTTATGGTTACTTTTATCTGTGATATGAGCTCTTATC
Source organism: Stephania japonica (assembly GCA_039657345.1). NCBI lineage: Eukaryota > Viridiplantae > Streptophyta > Magnoliopsida > Ranunculales > Menispermaceae > Stephania > Stephania japonica. The sequence continues at coordinate 17,305,538 of CM077566.1, forward strand.
TAGACGTTGTTGATATCTCCCGGTTAGTGTACGCTGGGGGCTCTTATCCAGGTCTATGGATATCTTATAATCACAAGGGTTAGGGCTGGTAAGCTGTGTTCTCGTCCTGAACCCGAGTCTTGTAGGTTTTACCTCGACTCAACGACTGCTTGTCGGGACTCCTTGCTATTCTATTTCGTTACTTGGACTCTCACTTTTCGATTGATCTATTTATAGTCTTATACATTCATGCGTTCCTTGTTCTTTCATTCTATTAGCATGAATGCGGATTGATGTTTACTTATTTTGAAATGTTGTATTATTGTTCTGCTTTGCGTTACTTACTTGGGCTCGTCATTCTTGTGTTTGGCGGAGTGCAGATCCATAGTCCAATTAGGGGAAAGCTCCAAAGCTTAGAGATTTGTTTTGAGGATACAACAACACGCCTTTTCACTTGGCTGAGTAGGTGAAAGATTTTGAGCATGTATATCTATTGGGTTGTTCTCCTCTGACTGATTATTTATGATGATATACATATGTGTGGTTTCCACACGCTAGGATGTCTTGTTTATAATGGTTGTGATTAATTGATTAGTTTGAGCTTTGCGTCCGCTATATTGATGATAATTTGCTAATCAATGTTATAAATTTGGAAATGAATGGTAACTTGTAAGGAAAGGTTGACTAACCTTGGGTGATTCGACGAGACGGGCTCAAAGTTTCATGTAAGTCTAGGCCGGGCAGGGCCCAATTCAGGTTTGAAAACTGGAGCCGTCATAAGACCGGTTTGATGTTTTCTGTGCAACCCCGTTTTAAATCGAAAGTAAGCAAACTGTAACATTTCATAAAGCTAACAAGAAGATCTTCAACTTTTTTACAGGGTTTGTTCTCCAAATATTGAGATTTAGAAGATCGAAAATGGTATGCAATAGTTCAACTGAATTAAACATCTTTTACTTAAAAAAAAATCTACACTTTTCATGTTTTGATATTTACCCATCTAGATTAATCCAAACTCAAACTAATTAACTCTAATATACTCTAAAAGATATTAAACAACTCAAGGAACTTAAAGGGAGGTCTCGAGAGTTCTAAAATGCATTTTTGGGTGTTAGGTGGCTGGAAATGCTTGAAACTTTGTGTGAACATGTGAGTAATCTCGTTGAGATCTTTATTTACATTTCATATCCTTATTTATTACTGTTCTATAGTCCATCTTGACTATACTTTGCCTTTATACTCTAATATTATGTTGTTGTTTGATATTCCTCACTTGTCCAGTTTGAAAGTCATGATATTGCATTGGTTGAACTGTCGTTGAATCTATTCATGTGCCATATGTCTTACTTATTGTTTTAATGATCATGCTTTCAAATAGCATGCTATTGTCCTTATTGCGATGATCAATCTTGTTCATACTTCTAATGATGATAATACATCTCTTTTATATCTTTGTAAATGAAACCTTAATGAGCTTTGATTTTGGTATTATTCTTTTAAGTGTGACTTTTGTAATGTTGTGATCCGAGAGGGGTGGAGTTTTGGTAGAACGAACTTATCGAGCATGTTCCACGAGGACGTGTGGAGATGTGCTCCTAATTAACATAAACATGGGTCAAAATGTGTTCCTTAGTATGTCACGAAGGACTTCTACCGGACTTCAGCTCACCATAAGAATGTGTTCCTTGCAAGTATATCAAAAGGACTTTTATGGAGAAAGGGTTGTGTTCCTTCATGTGGTTTTAAGGACCTTGATAGGTCGGGATGTGCTCCTCCATATAGGCCGAAGGACCTATGTCGTTGAGTCTAGGACCTCCCATGTGTTTAAGCTTAGTATCACTCATCTTATAGCTTTAGTATTTGTTTCTACACTAAATGACTTACTAGTTTACTATGGTAACTTTTTACACAAGTTTTTAGTTGGCATTTATTTATCGCCATATATGCACTTAGTTGCTTGTCTTTCTTTATTCGAAATGTGGATAAATATATCATTGGGAATTACTGTTTTATTTTTGTACTTACCGTCCTTTTTATGACGGTAGGTGTTGATCCATCGAGCAGTACGCCGGGCAAAGAGAAGATTGGCGACTACCTCTGAGCCTCAAGCGCGATACTATCCAGACCAATTGGTTTTTGATATTTTGTATTATTATTACTGTTACGCCTTTTAATACTGTATATTTTCCCGATTTGACACATTATCACACTGTTATCGCCAACTAACTTTATTGCATGTGATCGATGTTGTTTTCCTGGTTTCCACACTTAGGGTTTAAATTTGAATGTTTCTGCTATAATGTTAAGACTTCAGTTGTATTTAATAGTTTTTTAAAAGTTTTAATTAACCTTAAATTCAATAATGGCATCTACGTGTATTACTTATCCTGAACGTAAAGAATGAGGAGAATTGGTTAAGAAGGCTGAGTAATATGTATTTAAGTCCCACATAGCTGAGATTATGGCTTAATTATGAGATTAGGCCGCACGATGCCGTATTTAGGGGAACAGGCGTCACATTTGGTATCAGAGACAACAATCATGTTAAGTACGAAAAAAAACCCGAATGAAGCACAAACCTTAGATGTGAAAACCAGATGATCCTTACCTAGAAACCATTTTATTGGGAATTGAGTGAAAGTGAGATGGGGTTATTATATGTCCTTGTTAATTTCCTATGTATATATACGCGATGTCTACATAGTAACTGATATTGAATTGGTTGTCAACGTGCACATGCCGATGGCAGACATACGCGAGTGGACGACGAGTGCCAGCCGCCTACTTTAGTTGAGGATCTTCAGTGGTCATCTAACCCTGTTTCTACTCAAGGGCAGCAGTTGACCGATTTCATCGCCATGATAACTACGCGATTTGATTCATCGACGTAGACAACGACTCCTGACACTATCACTACTACAACTACACAGCCGAAGCTAGAGCCTCCCACTACTGCACTAGCGACTTTAGTGATGCAGACTCTTCCGATCGTGACTGTTCCGACGACAAAGATAGCTAAGACGACACTGACTCCCACAACCACGCTTCCCAACACTTCTGTTGGGATTCAGATGGTGAATGACTTCATCAGACTTCACCCAGCATAATTTAATGGAGTTAAGTACTTTGAGAAGATTGAGAAGTAGGTGTTATTCTAGGATAAGCTTCACAAGATATTGGGGATCGAGGATCGGCTACGCCCAGAGTTGTCATCATACACACTACAAAGAGATTGCTGATGTTTGGTGACGCACGATGATAGCTACTAATGGAGACTTCGGGTAATGGAAGGCATTCATGGAGAAGTTCTAACAATAGTACTTCCCGCCAATAGTTATGAGGAGTTTGAGGAGAGAATTCATGAATCTGAGGGCAGGATCCGACGAGTCTGCCATAAGTATAAAGACCAGTATGGATATCTGAGGAAGTTTGCTGGGGACTTGGTCATGAATGAGTAAGAGAATGTGTACCACTTCAAGGATGGTTTGAGGCTACACATTGGGTGTCATGTTGTTAGCACAGGCGCCAGGACACTAAATGAGATTTACTAGTGCGCACTATCCCACGAGACCTACCACGTGAGCAGGGTTGCAAACGGGATGGCTTTGGGCTTGGTATTATCATATGAGAGGGGATCTGACCTTGACAGGCAGAGATAAAGATGCAAGGGAGAGAGAATAAGGAACGAGAGATTCTAGAGTTCAGGGCCCGCGACATCAGCCACTGTGACTGTATCTTACAAGATCCCACCCATTTTGCCACCATCAGCGGACCAGTGTTACCATATTCGTAGACAACGTAATCATTATACGATAAAGATCGAGATGAGCCAAGAAAAGGTGGACTCAGATTGCATTTGGTAATCAAAGTAGATAGGCCATATATTATAGGTGTGGTCAAGTCGGACACGTCGTGCAATAGTGTTCGCAACCAACGAGCTATTGGCAAGAAACACCACAACCACGGGACAGAGAGAGTGAGAGCACATGCAGTTGTAGGACCAAACCAAGTTGCAGTACTCAACCGAGTCAAGTGTAAGTCCTAATTTGTTTATATATATATATATGTATGAACTGTCTTACTTAAATACAACAGTAGAATGCACTTATTAATCTACGAGAGTGTTAATAATTAGATGGTCGAGGGATAGCTGACTAAGTTTGTGACTTAATAGTTGAAACGTAATGAAATGAATAGGAGAAGTGTTGTCTGAATTAGAAACACCTAAACCTCCCTAGAGACTTATGCCTAGCAAAATTCTTCTCGAGTACTATGACTAATGTACCGTATAGGGTATGTGATATGTATGTGATCGTTGAGCGTGAATTCGCTTGATCACCGTGATATGTCAACCTAGGTTGAAGTGGTCGGAGGACCCGCCTATGAAAATTTAGAAATACGGGATTTTGGCCAAGTATCCTTTGAAATTTTGGCTAGGGTAATTATGATGAGAATGAAAAGTTTGCTAAAGCTAAAAGAAAATAATGATTAATTCAAGATAAATTTCGGGGACGAAATTTCCTTTTTGTTGGGAATATTTGTCACGAACCAAATTTCTATTAATGAATTTGTCCGTAATTAAGGGTCAATGACCCGTGACGTGGTCCCATGGCTGGTATATAGTCCAAACACGTGGTTCAGGGACCGAGTAATATATTATTTTTTAATGTGATGGATGTCTAGTGTGATGTATGTGTGTACCTTATATCCGAAGTTAATTAGTTTGATTGTTTGGTCGATTCAAAGAGGATGGAGACATGCCTCGAGATTCGTGCGAGCACGGAACCGAGTAGTGAGTTGTATGTGAGTCACTTAAATTAATTTTACAAGTTAATGTGGCCACTTTACATATTTAAATACATTATATATAGTTGAAATCAAATAAGTAAACCTATAATTTGAAATAAAAATCCTACACCAATAATACACCTCGAGATGCATATTAGCACACACTCCCATGCCACTCAAGTCAACTAAGTGAGTCACTTGATTAAAAATTAGTGGAGTTAGGGGTGAATATGATCCACTAGATTGTATAGAGATAAGTGGTTACACTTAGACGAAAACCCAAAACATATATAAACAAACATTTAGTCTTTATTCTTTAAAACCCAAGACATGCAACTAGTGAGAACAAATTAGGGTGTAGAGGAGCACATCAAAGGTACAATTTTTACTCATCTATGCTTCATATTCATGAGTTGCATGGGTCTAAAATGATAGGGGCTTTTACATTCAATCAATTGGGAACTGTTCTAATGTTGTTTTTGATGCAATTCAAAGCTTTTATTTCAAACCCAAGTTGAATTTCCGAAATTTGCAAGTTTTGGATAAAATTGAGGTTTTTCAAATGCAACTTAAATTTTGAGTTTTGATTCACAAAATGACTTTGATAAGGAAAAGTAATATCATTTCAATAATCCTTGCTAAAAACGCTTGGTTTATTATAAGAGATTTCAAAAATCAGTTTGTAGTCGTTCAAGTGTTCATGAGGTGTTTGATGAAATGCATGATGAATTAAGCTTAATCGCAGCCACTAAATTAGAACACATAACTTTTATATACATGTCTGAATGGTCTGATTTCAGGATAAGTTGTTGATTGATATGTTAGGGAGTTCCCTACCAAAATCTCTATTATTGGATGTCTATTTTAGTAGTTATGAATTTTCTAATTTGTTGTCTTGAACTAGCTGTCAATTGAGACTGATTCGATGTTTTATGTGTAACTCATTCATTTTCAATCGAATCTGAGAAAACTTAACCATTTCGGAAAGCTAAGAAGAAGATCTTCAACATTCGTAGATTGTGTGTTCTCCAAAATTTGAGATTTAGAGGCTCGAAAATGGTCTTCAATTGTTCAACTGAGTTAAATATATTTTACTTAGAAAAAAATCTTAGAAAAAAATCTTCTTCTGTTTTAACATTAACTCATATAGCTTAACCTAAACCCAAACTAACCGACTTTAATACACTCTAAAACATATTAAACAACTCCAGGAACCTACGGGAGGTCTCAGGAAATCGGGAATGCGAATTGAAGTGTCGGAACACCGAAATAGCTAGGAACTTTTTCGTGAAATTGTGAGTAATCCCATTAAGAACTTTATTTATATTTCATATCCTTATTTATATTGTTCTATAGATCTGTACTTTGCCTTTGTACTCTAATATCATGATGTTTTTGATATTCCTCACTTGTCATGTCTGAATGTCATGATATTGTGTTGGTTGAACTCTCATTGAATCTATTCATGTGCCATATGTCTTACCTTGTTGTTTTAATGATCTTACTTTCAAATAGCATGCTATTATCCTTGTTGCAATGATCGATCTTGTTCATATTTCTAATGATGATAATATATCTCTTTTATATCGTTATGAATAAAACCTTGGCGAACTTTCATTTCGATATTATTGGATTGAGTGTGACTTGTGTAATGTTGCGATCGAGAGAAGCGGAGTTCTGATAGGACGAATTTATCGGGCACGTTCCACAAGGATGTGTAGAGATGTGTTCATAGTTAACACTATTATGGGTAGGAATGTGTTCCTTAGTATGTCACGAAGGACTACTACCGAACTTGAGCTCTCCATAAGAATGTGTTCCTTGCGAATATATCAAAACGACTTCTATGGAGACAGGGATGTGTTCCTCCATGTAGGCCGAAGGACCTTTATCGTTGAGTTTAGGACCTCCCACGTGCTCGAGCTTTGTATCACTCATTGTACACCTTTAGTTTTTATTTCCGCACTCAATGACTTACTAGTTTATTATAGTAACTTCTTACATATGTTCTTAGTTGACATTTATTTATCGCCTTATATGCACTTAGTTACCTGTCTATCTTTATTCAAAATATGGATTAATATATCATTAGGAATTACTGTTTTATTTTTGTACTCTCCATTCTTTTTATGACAGTGGGTGCAGATCCATCGAGCAGTAGGCCGAGAAAGGAGATGATTAGCGACTACCTCTGAGCCTCGAGTGCAATATTGTCGTAACTTTTAGGTTTTTGATATTTTGTATTATTGCTACTGTTACGTTTTTTGATACTGTTCGGGTTGTACATTGGGTAAAACAATAGTTCCCCGACTTGACACAGTATCATACTGTTATCGCCATCTGACTATATCGCATGTGATCGATGATGTTTTCCTGATTTTCACATAGGGTTTAAATTTGAATGTTTCTGGTAAAACGTTAAGACTTTTGCCTTATTCAATATTTTGTTAAAAAATTTTAATTAACCCTAAATTCAACAATGGCATGCACATGTATTACTTATCCTGAACGCAAAAAACGAGGAGAATAGGTTAAAAAGGCTGACTAATATTTAGTCAAGTCATACGTGGCTGAGATTATATCTTAATTACGGGATTAGGCTGGTGGTGTCGTGTTTAGGGTTACGGCCGTCATAGTTATATAATGTCAAGAAAAAGATAATATGTTAAAAAGATCTCATGCTTTTATGTCATTTTGCATTTTTCAACTACTCAATCAGCTGCCTTCCAAATAATTTTTAGTTGATTAGTTAAATTATTAGTTTTCTCGTTACCTGCTACTAAATTATCAGGTATCACCTAAATTATCAGCAAATAATGCCAAATAGAGTCTCATTTGGCAGCTTGGGTTAGGGGTGCGCACCGGTCAGATTTCTGACCTGTGAGCCTAAAACATGGTCAGAGTTGTAGTCGGGTGATCAATGTCAACACCCGCCTGCCATGCAAGTTGTATGGGCAACTGTTGGCTTACAGCTCTATTCGAGTCGATTGGATTTTTTGATCGATCAGATGCTCCGAAACTTTTTACTTTTGAAGTGCAAATATCGATTGAATCTTCTTCATGAAAATTGTAAACATACGAGAGAGGTTCTATGCACTGAAAGCGGCGCAGAATCTTTCTAATATATAGAAATATGCATCAAAATTATAATTTTTGCTCTGACATTCGTTTCTTCACCCGGAACCTCTAGAATAATCAAATATACTCTAAAAATAAGATTTGCAGAAGACCTGCCACTTTCCATCTTTCCTTCTTCGAGATCCGCTTCCAACATGCTTTTTGAGGCATTTCTTCAAGATTTTGCACTTAAGCTCCTAATGCACGGAAACATCTACCAAACCCATCAAAATACAAAATAAGGGGAAATATTTAATATCGGAGACAACAATTTTAGGGTTTTCTAGATTTAGGGCTACCGAATATGACTACCGCACCTGTGATCTACTCCGGTGGCTCCTCCAAACCTCTCTTTTTTTTATTCTTTTGCTACGACTCATGTTTCATGTGGTTGCAAAGAAATAGAGGTGAGTTTGTCCTTTCCTTGTTGGTAAACTTTAAGTTTTCTTCCTTGTCAGGAGGCTTTGAATTTTTTCTCCTTGTAGAGTGGTTTGACTTTTCTCCTCTTTTTGTTGTGAGGTGTTAGAGTTCTTTTGTGTTTTTTTTAGGAAGAGAGAGTAAAAAATAATACTGGTTTTCATTCATACATAGTGACAGAGAGGGATAGATTTATTTCTATATAGACTGTACGAGGATACCTTCACAAGGAATGACTAAGTGTGTGGGTTTTACAAGGAAGTGAGAAAACTACTACCGTACATGAGGAGATACATCTACCTTGTATGCATAGATTTACCATATACAGACATACTCTTAACATATTTGTGTACATTTGAATCATAAGAAATCAGTGCACCAACTTGGAAATGATTTTGTGACACTCCCCTTAAGTTGGTGCATAGATATCACTCATACCATATACAGACTTGACACTGCCTTTGTGAGTGCATCTGCGAGCTGATCTTCTGAGCAAACATGGGGAACTTCAATGAGCTTTGCCTCCAACTTCTCCTTGATAAAATTCCTATCAATTTCAACATGTTTTGTTCGAGCAAGTTGCGCAGGATTATAGGCTATATCACATGCTGTTTTATTGTCACAATATAACTTCATAGGACCATCTTGTTCGATACCAAACTCTTGCATCAAATTTCGGATCAGGTGATGACTTTAGCTAGCGCATGATCGATGCAGATATTAACACTTAATGCATAGGCTAAATCAGGGCGAGTATGTGCAAGATACATGAGCCTTCCAATTAATCTCTGCTTGCGTTCTTTATTAGCAGCAACGTGATCTTGATTATGCCTAATTTCAGATTTTCCTCCATTAGTGTGTTAACAGGCTTACATGCAACCATAACTGTCTCATTTAATAAATCCAAGACATAATTTCGTTGGGATAGAAAGATACCTTCTTTGATTTTGACACTTCAATGCCAAGAAAGTATTTATATTGACCAAGGTCTTTCTTTTCAAACTCGCGAACAATGAGCTTGTAATGCATTCATTTCTTTCGGATAATTTCTGGTCACTGTCATATCATAAAGATCTGCATATACGATAAGGACAGTGATCTTTCCCTCATTATGTTTAAAGAAAAGTGTGTGATTTGAATTGCTTTGTTTATAGCAAACTATGCTCTAGGGGACTGCTTCAAACCGTACAATGCCCTTTTCAACTTGCATACTTTTTCTCCTTATATAGCTTCCATATCACATCCTGGAGGCAACTTCATGTAAACTTTTCTCGAAGATCACCATGTAGGAATGCACTCTTCACGTCAAATTGGTGCAAAGACCAATCAAGGTTCACTGTTATTGACAAAGGATACGGATAGTATTGATTTTGGCCACTGGTGCAAATGGTTTTCATATAATCAACTCCATAAATTTGAGTGTATCCCTTGGCTATAAGCCTTGCCTTAGCGATCAATGCTCCCAACAGCTTTATATTTAATGGTAAACATCCATCTACATCCAACGGGCTTCTTTCCTTTAGGAATATCAACTATCTCCCATGTTGAATTCTTTTCAAGTGACTTCATTTATTCGTACATTGCTTCTTTCCATCTGAGTCTTTCAAAGCCTCCTGCACACTAATAGGAATAGATGCAGTAGATAGCTGATTCCCAAATAATATATTTTCCTTTGACAATTGATTATAAGATACATGGTTACTAATAGGATATTTACGTTGGGAACTTAAGACAGGTTCGTAGGCTACTGTAGGTATTCGTCTAGTGACTCGATTAGGAAGAATTATTTTTTGAGAGGGTTCAGAAATTACTTGAGATTCCGAGGTAGAACTAAGCGGTTCATCTTGAAGAAGGGAAGCTCCTTATGATATTTCTTCAATCTGCTGTTCACAATTCTGATGGCCTTCATCATTATTCTCAACCTCAAACTGACCATGTATATTTTCATTTCCCAAAGAGTGATTCTCCTCTCCATTTATGCTTTTAGATTTTACGTTATCCAAAGGATGACACAGAGTCTGCAATTCATATCTATTCCCCCTCTGAAATGAAGACTCGAGATCATAATAGTACGGGGTGTTCTCATGAAAGACAACATCCATAGTAACATACACCTTACGAAACTGAGGGTGATAACATCCATAGCCTTTTTGAGGTAAGGCGTAGCCAACGAACACACATTTAAGTGCTCAAGGTTAAGCTTTATTTGTCATGGATTTGCGCATCGAAAAACTTTTGGGTTCAAGTTAGGTTCATGACACATGTCGAGCGTGTACAATAAATTTTTTGTGTATTTATAACTTGTAGAAGGGATAAGTGGGATCGTCTCCACAGGGATTTTGCAAACTTCTTAATGAAAGGTTTACAACAACTTTTTATTGTCTTTATTTAGCTTAATTGAATTAAAAAAAGAATTTTAATTATCTAGTTATATAAAAGCAAACAATTGAAATAATTAAACTAAAATAACACAATTCAAATTAACTAAATATAAACTCAATTCAAACAATCAATATAAAACAAACATCTAAACAGTATCCCTGAACAAGGAAACATAAACTGGTTCACATCCAAACATAATAATAAAATCATACTCGTAGTTTATATCATATCATGAAATATTATTAAATATTATTGAATATTATTGGATATTATTGGATTCTTAAACCTAGTTTTTTGTTTGATCTCAAAGATAATGTCATTGAAGTAAAAATTCATGATTACATCAGATTAATATAACAAAGCTTGAACATAATCTAGTAATTCACTCTTAAGTAATACTCCAACATGACTTTGCGATGTTTTTGCCATATGATGGGATCTTTAAACCTAGTTCATAAGTAAGTTAATAGCCTTTATCAAGCCATTAGTTTTCATTATATCAATGGAAAAACCACATCCTAATCTTATTAAACCTAACATCTCGAAGGCTCAAGATAATTAAGAGTAATAAAGCAACATTACCCTCTGTGAAAACTTCGAACTCTAAGCCAATATTATCGGAAAAGACTTATCAATAAACAACTTAGAACAAAATCACCTTAGATATCCAAACGGGAAAAACCCTTTTGAATTAACTCTAGTTACTACTTCTATAGTAGACTTAGAATCAAAATCTAAATATCACAATACACATTCTAGACTGTGCACGCAACACAAAAGCTTAATTGATTGTAATGCGTAAAAGACAATTTCTTAAAACCGTGATTGACGTATACAAATAAGTTTAAAGCATTAAGCACAAATATTACATAACTATGACTACATTGTAAGCCGGTTTAGTTCATGCTCGAATAGTATTTAGAGTAATAAGCTACTCATACATATTGAAACTAAACATTGCAATAAAATAAAGATAAGACATTAACGAAAAATACCTCCAATTAAATACTTGAATCTTCCAAAGCATGAGCAATTGAAACAAAACAAACTCTTCAACTTTTAGTTGATAGACAATTGAGGGCACCAAAGCCCTATAGTCCTATTTATAGCTTCTAAGTAATACATATTGTAATAGAACTCAAATTCCTAGTCTTAATCCAATATTCTCGAAACCGACATCAGCGAATGTACATCGAATCTTGTTTCTTCTTGGATTCTTTGGACAAATTAATGGAATTATGTCTCTATCTGTCACCGATTCATGTAGCGATGCTTAGTTCATTTCCTCATTTCTTGGTAGCTAAGATTTTTGCTTATAACGATTCATTTCCTCATTTGAAGATTATTTAACTTCTCTGGACCAAATTCTTCACTTTATTCATATTTTCCTTCATTTCTCTATCTTTCCTTAATATATCATAAAATCACAAAAATAAGAGAAAACTTAGTGTAACACAACATTTTACATATAAAATAATCCTAAAATATACTATAAAACAGTTTATTGACTTGTCATTTTGTCGTGAGCAAAGGAATACAATCACAATCACTTATATTCTCTTTTCTCTCCTATTCGGATTTCATATTTACCATAATAACATAAGTGATCATCAAATAGAAACAAATATTACCTTCATAAAAATTATGATCGACTTAAGAGAAATTAAAGAACAATCCCTTATTGATAATTCAACCTTAGTTATGCAATACACCTCATAACCCAATGTTCAATCAATACCAAGGCTAATTCACTTTATAGGTTTTCTCAATCTCCACTGACAAGCATCGAGCGCGATGACTAATATAGAATCTTAAGAAACGAAAACAACTAAATCAATCTCAATTCATCAAAAAAACCACAATCAAAGTCAATAGGTCTTAATTTTAAGATACCAATAAATAAAATAGCATTATCATGTTCAAATGTTGGAAGAAAAAAATACTTCACTTAACTAAGCTATAAACACTCAAGCTAAATCTTTTTATTTGAGGAGTTTTTATAGACTTTCACCATCTTTCTATTTCTCTCATTTTCTTCTACTTCCCTATATATTTCTTTTTATTCCATACGGTTCCTTTCTTCATTTCCTTTGGATACTGCTATTATTTTTATAAAATTCTTTCCTCACCTTTTTCCAACTAACAGACTCCTTGCTCTCTTTCCTTTGTAATATATGGGACACTCTATATTTTCTTATTTGTTTATATTTGAAAATCTTCGATTACCACTTCTTACTTTTGCTATAGTTAAGGAAGTATTCTGTCCAATTAAGTAAATTTTTATTGGTTGTTAAAGCCTCACAGATGAGATGATAAAGACATTACTTGCCAAAAAGGCAAGACCACGGGACATCGTGGTTCGATTCCCACAAAAGTAAAAGAAATGTTTATTGTCTAAATTTTCAATTGATAACAATGCCTATTTCTTCCCTTGATTGTGGCAGAAAATTTATACTTTATATTTATATTATATTTAAAATACTTGACCAATAATCTTTGTATAATAAGATTCTTAGAGATCTGACTTGTTCATCTTGTACTATTGTTTTGATATTCTACCCATTTTCATATCTAACACAAGGCAATCAATCCCTCTAAACTCTTCTAGTGCATGCATCATCTATGCAAACCAATTAATCCCTCTAAACTCTTCATGGGTAATCATAAAAAAATCACTTTCATATAAATTCAAGTTAATTCAAATTCTTATAAAGTAATTTATACTTGTATCCTTGAAAATTTTGAAAAATCTTGCATGTTGAATATTGAATAAATTCTACCGCTCAAATCTTCCATTTTTTGCTTCTTTATTCTTCACATAACCTATATACCCCCATACTTATTCCAAACCTTGTCCTCAAGATTTAGATATTAAGTCGGGTTTCCAACAAAACAAATATACCTCGTGAAGAATTAATGAACAATATATAATAAATAAATCAAATGAATAAATAATATATGATTAAAGATTTCATAAATAAAGAAAGTAAATGGAAAAAATAACAAGCACAATTAGCAAAATGTATCATCATCAACAATTATAGAAGTATCACACACGAAAGTAACATAGTATCAAATTTTTTTTGGGTTAACTAACATAGTATCAAATTACATATTACAAATTCAGATTATAAGTGGAATCCTCATACATTATCTCACAGAGATAGAAGAAAGAGTAAAGTAGATCACAGTAGAGCATCAGAATTGCCGCCTAGAAGTTGCATCATCACTGCCATCCCCTTGATCATTCCGTTGAGAGTGATAACTTTTCACGGGGTCAAAGAGTTGAAAATCAACTCCCAACTCAGGAACTCTATCAGAAAAGACTCCCTCGATCGGTAATCTTAGTTAGGTGGACGGTATAGGAATTTCCGCTCCTTGCCTTTGTATTTTTCTAATCTTTATTCTTTCAAAACCATACATGTTTCTTGCCATTTTTTTTTTGTTCTGGAACATTAATTCCTGATTCCTTAGAGTTCTCATCTGGTTCTGCAGAATTGAACCATTATGGCTAACTCTGTCTCTTGCATATGCATGCCAGTGTGGTCCTTAGTAAGCAATTGAGAACTCTGACGCATTCTATCATTATAAGCAATGTCTTACATTTCTTCCAAATTTCGTCTTGCATTCCTTTCAAAACTCGTCTACTCTTTACACTAACTTTTCTTCTTTCTTCAACTTTCTTCTTCTTATCTCTTCCTTCTCTCTTTCATCTTCCGAATCCACATAGCTTTTTGCCTGTTTCATTTTTGCAATACTCTCATCGGTGATAGTCTTGTCAGGGTAAACATCCATATTAAGTCCCGCCATAGGTACTCGATCTTGTCTACAAATTCAAGGATCATCAAGGGAAAGGGTAATCCTTCATTCTTCTTAGTGGTCATGATATTCCGAATTGCTTCATAAAAAATTTTACCCACATCTATATAACCAACCCTTGAACTACGTGATACATTAATGCCGCGTTATAGTTCACCACCTCATAATATATAAAACTTGGTTGTAGGCCCGATTTGATAAAATAATTCCATGCTTTTGTGATCTTCCTAAAATTCTTTATTGTGATGTGCTTGGGGCACCCATCATTTTCTAGAATAAGTTCATCACCCGAGATTACTTCCAACCCACTTCTTATTAACTCATAGGGAAATCCATGCTTATTCCCGTGCTGTGGCTTTTGGTAATCATTTTCTTATTTTCTATGACATTTCGGTAAACCATAATATCAGTTCGTTCTTTCAGGAGAATAATCCACATCTCTCCCTCTAACACTATAAACTATTTTACAATCGCTATCATTCCTATTGGCATAATATTCTCTAACCAAGATCTCATAAACCTTTTCCGTTGGAATGTTATCATCATCCAAATAGTTGTAACCCCTTGTCAATAATCCACAGTTCCTCACCCTTATTATATCTAAAATTTTGGGCCTATACTTTAACTCATTCTTTAAATTGAATCCCTTTTTCGGGATTACTTTCCTACATTTATCAGTGTCTTTCTCAAATCTCTCTAAGGCTTTGACATTGAAAAAATTATTCACATTGTAGCTAAATTTCTTCACTACCTTGGAACTATCCTCCAATTCATCCCCTTCTAAATCATAACTACATGGTGAAAGCGCGGTATATTCTTTTTGAGAAATATTCCTTGAGGTATTAAATGAGATTCTCGTAGGCCTAATAGGTGTGGATGGGACTTTGGATTTAGATTTGGAATTGGGGTCCTCTATCACAATATTCTTTCCATTCTATTCCTTTGAACTTCTACCTCGTCCACTTCCTGCAATTTCACTCAATCAAATAATCACAAGTCCAAATAAAATTTAAACCTGTAAATCATTTAAAACCATTTGTCAAAAACAATTTGGTCTAATTCAACTGTATTTACTTTAAAAAGAGAATTTTTGAAAAAGAAATATTGTATCGAGAATTTTTAACTTTTTGTAAACGATATTTTAAAAACAGAGTGTATTGTCGAAAAAAAATACTAGTGCGGTAAATTCAAGGTGTTGTAAATCAAAACAACCCCCTAAACTCATATTAAACTTGCATTCAAACCAATTGCGCATTAAAATCATCGACTTAATATATAAAAACCAAAATTGAAGTAATTTTGTTTTATAAATCATGAATCATTGTATTCATCTCAATGCATTCCTTTGATGTCCTCGAAAGTTGTACATCAATAATAATCAAACCAGTTCTAATAGAATAAAAAACTTTTGAAATCAAAAATTTTGACAAAATCTCAAAAACTCATCCAAAATCCAAAATTTCTAGATTTGAAAGCTAAGGTTTTCGTGATTACCTTCTTGAGAGCGAATCCCTCAAGTAATATATTTTTGAACTCCTCATACTCTCTTCCAAGCTACTATTTGAAATCCCCTTTGCTCAAGCCCTAATTTCGTTCTATGTAGTCAAACTCGAATTCTTTTGGATTGAATGACTCAAGGTTGAAGTGGGAATGACTTAAATACACTAAAATCAAGCATTTGAAGGTTGTATCTAGGCTAAGTTTTATTTTCTCTCTAAGGGTTGCATTGGTTGTGAGTGTGAAATGAATTTAGTGCGTTTTGATTTGGGGTTTTGTTTTAAGAACTTGAAATCCTGCCCAGCAAATCCCGGGTTTAAGTGGATTCACTGGACATTCGCTGGCAAAATTGGTGAAAATACCTCTTTATGCACCAATGATTTACACAACAAATCCAATATAAAGTGTGATTCGCAGTAGAATCGCTAGCCTCAATTTTATAATAAATTGTTTTGTTCACTGTTACTGATTTTCATAGCGAATCTGAGTACAAACTGACATCATTGTGGATTCGCTGCAATGTTCTTACTGTTTTTTGAATTTCGTTCATATTTTTTAATTTTTTTTAAGTTTTCAATTTTTTTTTTGTTGAAAAACATTCATATTTTTTTATATCTGCAATTTAATTCATATATATTATATCAATAATTAAGTTATAATTAAATAAATTTTAAAAAATTGAGTGAAATGTATACTAACGAAAAAAATTATTTTATTAATTAATGAATAATATTAAATTGCAAGAAGGACATGTAAATTTGCAAGAAGTATAAAACAACTCGATCATCCTCCCTCTATTTGAAACAACTCCGTATTTTAAATTTCGAAAATATTACCTAAAGAGAGTCAAAATGAGTGAGAATAAAATAACCTAAACTAAAATAGAAATAAAGATAGTTTATAGGTTGCCTATTTTAGAGCGCTTTTGTTTATTGTTGGTGGCTCTGCTGAACCACTCCAATTCTAAACCTAATCATTATCAAAGCTTTTGTAGCTCCAGATTAGGGTACAACCCTCAAGATCAAAACGCAATTGTAAAAAAGGAGGTCCGACGACAAGTCCATGAAGGACTAGGACGAACAATACCGCCCAAAGATGTCACAGGGTTAGTGTTCTATAAAGCAAAACCCCTGATTCTCGATGAGCCTTTACTAAAAGGTTTTAAAATGCCATGTATGGACAAGTATGACGACACTGGTGATCCAACCAAACATGTTCTTAATTTCGATGCGGTCTTGTTGCTACATGGCGTATTTGATGCAATCAAATGCAAGGCTTTTCCATATACCTTAAAAGGACCAGCGCATAATTAGTATTGACGGCTTGCACCTAACTCGATCGACTCATTCGATTACTCAATGAAATGCTTATCAATCAGTTTATTGGTGGGAAAACTCATGCCAAGAGCTCTGCATCTCTAATGGCTATACACAAGAAGCATGATAAGAGCTTGCAAGAGTATCTCAGAAGATTCACAAAGGAGGCTCTCAAGGTTCCCAACCTTGATCAATTAGTTGCAGTCGTAGCTTTTACAAATGGGAATACCAACGAGCACCTCTAGTAGAAAAACCATGTGATAGAGAGTGTTTTATCGTTGAAGAAGTGCTTAAAAGGATCCTCGTCCAGCAAGACATCACTTTCTCGAAAAATGATCTAGAAGGCGTCAAGTAGATAATGAAAGTTTTGTAGATAATGAAAGGATCCGTTGAAGAAGTGCTTAAAATGATCTAAACAGGATCCATTGAATAAGTGCTTAAAATGATCTATGGTCATGGAAGGCGTCTTGAGAAAGTTCATTGTGAAAAGAACATTAGTTGATAATGAAAGTTCTGTATATCCTATACTAGCGAACTTTCAAAGAGATGGGGTTTGATGACGCATACTGATTACAGTTTACAAACCCTCTCTATTCTCTGTTTTGACTTAGGTATAATAGTATTTTTCTCGGAGCCCCCACCTCCGGATCTTTCTTATAGGTCGCTGCCAGGAAGTCAAGCGATAAGTCCGTAGCACTTCTCGCGAAGATTAATAGGCCACAATTCAGGCCTATGTGTTAAACTCAGTCGACTTGGACATGAGATACCGAGGGTAAATGTTATTTGTGAGTGATGCTTAGTTATATTGCAATGTTTAAAATTCTTATTTTTCATATTGCATCACATGTATGAGAATATTGTCGTATCGGGCGAGTTTGTGTGACAGATGTTTACATCGGAATGCGTGTCGACGCGAGCATTAAGTAAGTGGTATACGAATACACTAAGATAGAACACGCTAGTGAGAATAGCTATAAAAAATCCAAAAAATAAATTATAATGTGTATAATTGAACCATAGCCAACGTCGAATTACTTAAATATGCAAGCTATGATGTGCCTCGAGATGCGTGCCAAGGCGCGGGGAACACGGGTGCCAGTTAATCTGGGACTAGTATTGGTTAAATTTACCGATTATAAATCATCAATGAACTACCAAATGTATTGATGTGCCTAAGCTAACAAAGAAAATAATTAAAGCCTATAGTTTGGACAAATAAATTAAGGAACCTAGATTTTTCTAGTGATGATGAAGATGTGTAAGAATCCAAGACTAAATAGTAACTAGTGAGTGGAGACATGCATGTTTCATATTGGACAAGTGGCATTGAGGGAGGACACATGTCCTAGTAATTAACTTATAGTAAATCAAAGATTTGCTTAATTAATCCACTAATCTAAGTATATAAAGAAGACTTAGTGGAAAAATCTAGCATGCATGGTCATTTCTCACAACTAAAAAAATTTAGAGCTTTAAGCGCTAAAGTAGGCAGGAAATTATGGGATCTAAGCTTGGAGGATCAAACTACAAAGGATCAAACTATATGTATCAACTTCTACTCCCTATTTGTTTTGATTTCGATAAAATGCTTCCATGCATGCCTAAGAGGTGTTGAATGGTTTTGTCTTGCTGATTTCATTTTTTTAAGGTTGAAGATAAATCATATACTTGTCATATAACTTTGGTTTCAAAAGAATTAAGCCAAACTTGCTAGTAGAACCAATCATATTCATGTAAAATTGGCCAAACGTTGAAAGGGCATAACTCCTTCAATACTTATCAGATTGAGTTGATCTTTTAGTATGTTGTTGTTGGTGTGTTAGATGATTGAGGAACAAAATTCACAATTTTTTGTACTATTCATTGGGAGAAATAAATTTTCTAAGTCTATTGGTCGGAATAGCTTTCAATTTGAGCTGTTTCGATAGAATTTCGATATCATTTTCATTTTAGATCATAATTTCACAAGCCATACCGTTTTGGAAAGCTAAGACAGAGACCAAAGAATTTATTTGTTAGAGTTTGAAATTTCAATGTTTTTTTTCCCAAAAGTGCATTGCAACTCAGGACAAAAATTGAAAATTTATTTAGTCTTAAAGGGCAATTTTGAATTTTAGATTCCTAAACCTATTTAACCCATCCAAACACATCCTAATTAAACTAAATTGATATCGGAGGGCTAGAGAGTCATAGTTGGTGTCGAGGACACATTCGTGACCAGATTGGAGACTTCATGAGCGAGGATTCTACGTGTGCAAGGTGCGTAAAACCCACGAGTATGTTTCATAGAATTCAGTTTCGATTTTTGTTTTCAATTCTTGCTTATGTACTTGTATGGTTTTGTTTACATGCGCCATTGCTGGTAGTGACGTATGGGTTTATCTACTTTCCGATTACGTATTAGGGCAGTGTGGTATGGTGAGGTCTCAAGCACATGAGGTAGCAATTAGGTTCTCATGTAATGATGATTGTGGAATATATTCACGGCGTCAGGAGGGCATTAATGAGATGCTTGGCATGGTTAAGGACAAATGAGGTTTCTCCCAGTAACCAAAGTGGAGAATAGTCACACGATCGCAAGTTATAGTAGCGAGTTAAATTGTGGTTCTTATTAAGTGTTAATTGATGGTTGTATGTACTGTTATCTATTTCGATTTGGTTTGATTGTTGCCCATGTTTGGCTTACGTTTTCCTGTTGTAGTTTACCATTATAACTATTATTAATGCATGGATATTTCTTGCATGCAGATGTTGTGCTTGCATTTCTTATAGTCATTTTTATCGCTTATGTTGAATATTGTGTGGACTTATCTGAGATTTTACTCACTGGACTCATTATTTGTTTTTGTTGGATGACCAAGTGTAGATCCTTCTACAAGTAAGGGCATTGTCAGACCCCTCGTCATTAGGGCAACTAAACGGCCTAAATTATCTCAAATCCTTTGATAATCTAGTAAGCCTTTAAACTCCTTGATCTATTTATTCAAAACATAAATCTTTTGTTATCCTCGAGATATGTTTTTATCCTCAAAGTTTAATTCAAAGTTTTATTCTCCTAAATAAATCCAACAACAATCTCAATTATCTAAAGTCCTTTTTAAACGTGACAATCCTCAAGTCATATTTCATTTCTAAATCTCCAAATATGAAGCATCTTAGGAAATCATTCTATTAATATTTCCATAATTCTATAAAAATTTCAACAGAATCTCCCTAAAAATGGATTGTCGTCACCTAAAACTTGATAAACATTAGCTTAGGGAGAAGGCCTATAAGGACTCACATCTCCATAATTGTTCACAATATAGTATCAAAATGAATTAAAAGAGAAACATCGCATCAGGTCCACAAGTTTCTGCATTAAAACTCATTTACAGTGATGTTAGCTTCACAATTCATATCTATATCATAGCAAACCATAAAATCGCCTCAAAATTCTTTGAACCTGTTTTTTGAGGTCTTTATATTAGTTTCATATCCAAATCATGAAATATTCTCAACCCAAGATCTTAAAACATAATATTTAACAGAACTAATATATGACCAAAAAAGAAGTCAATGAAAGTCACTAATAGCTTTCTACGCTTGTTGTTTCCTTACTTTTGCATCGTATTCTTGACATTATCAAAAACAACTCAAGGATGTCAGATAAGTAAACATCTACACTGATCTGTACTCCTGTAAAAGCCAAGTCTGATACATGGAGACATATAATTCAATTATAATTCAATTATTTCAAGGAAATAAATGCCAATATGAAATCAATTCTATTTATGTTCACTAACTATAATCAGATGTCGATTTCCGAAAGTAGACATGAACAGTTCTAGGAAATCATGATACCATGTGGAGTAATCTGTCAGATAAGCATTCACTAGTACCTAGTGAGCTCAAGGTCCAGGACCTCTAGACCCCCCGACACCAAAGGAATTTCGACGCTCAGGACACTAAGAGAACAACGATTAGGATTGACCGTAGAGGTCTTGGTCTAATCCCATCGAATTAGAGCTACCAACTCTTCTCAAACCTGATGCGCCTACTCTGATGCATGCATGCATGAACAACAATATTATAAAATGCAATTGCAGAATTACAACAAATACAGGTACAAAAATATCTCGATAAATAGTAAAGATAACTGTACGGTTACTTACAACCAACAAACTTTGAACTAAAATTTTGGGTTCCCAGAACTTTAGATCACCTTAAAACTGGCTCCAATAACTTCCTACATCTCCAATTATATTGAAGGTCAAGCTTCAAGTGGAAATGGGTCACGAAATCCCATGAAAACAGAGACCAAAGTAAGCTCGATAACTATTTCCAAAAACCAATACTTTACAACAATTTTAACTAGCTATCAACTAGCCAACTTGGGGAAACTTTTTATCCTTGATTACCTCAATATTTGTCATGCTCACCAAAAAGGAGCTTGTATTTCTCATTTCATACTTTTCATAGTCTCCAAGAACACTTAAATCGGATCATAAATGGAGAAGTTATGAATTTTCCAATATGGTCTATTGATTAGGCAAACTTTATCAATTTTTAGCTAATAAAACTTCTCCAAATTAATATTTTCGTAGTTAAATCCTCAAATATTGACAACAATTACCATCAAACCACTCGATAAAAACATCAAAAAAATTCTACAACCCGTGGAGTCAAATTGGACAAAAACCAATAATTAATTCATCAAAACCCCAATATAAATCAGTATCAACTATAAAAACATCTTCAAAAAAGCTATCAACTGAATCACATCAACTCGATTCACGAAAACCCAATACTTCAATTCACAACAATTTATACCAATTCCTATGAAAACTCTATGAAAGAAATCGAAAAATCGTAAGAATTCAAATCCATTTGAGGAAAACATCAAGAATTGTGATTTTACCAAATTTCGAGGTGAATTACTCATTTTCACCGTAAAAACTTAGCTCAAGTTGACCGTCTCGTGATGCTCTAAAGCTTGGCAAAAAGAAACCGAGCAAAAATTGGACATAGGGAGATCTGCGAGTGAAAGAATTGACGAAGAGGTTTAGAAACAAAATAATTAATTCGTTATGTTGATGAAAATGATTGAGTTTTTCTTTCTTTTGTTTCTTTTTATATATAAATGCTCAGCTGCCTGCTTCGACAACCTAATTTCTTTTGATTTATAAATTTCCAAAATTTATATTTTGACATGTTTTGACTTTTGGTGCTCGTTTATGATCCGATTTTTCACCAAATTAAGCAAAACTCTTGACAAAATAGTTCAACTCCATAAAAGTTCCATTACACAAGTCTTGGTCACCCCAAAACTCCAAAAAACCTTAACTTTGTCTATGACATACCAAACTTTTATCGACCAATTATTTCGCCATACTTAATGAAACTTGCACTAATTTAGACCCAATCTCAACTTCAACCATCGCCAACCAACACAAAGCTTGAGATGAGGTATTGGACCAACTTCGTTCTCATTTTACACCACCATCAATCCCGACTTGCACGCAAACCAATGCAAATCCTCACATGATGCTTAAGGTTTGATTAACTTGTTTTCAAGTAACTAATTATTTATTTTTACTCGTCTCCTGCAGACATGCACTTGCACCCTCGATTATGAAAAATGGAGGATGCACCTCAACACACTCCGACATTGTGACAAAATACTATATAATACACAATAGATATTCACCAACGAAAAATAACTTTTACCTAGTGATTTTTCTTTTTCACCTATCCGAGTCCTAATCAACAACACGTGTTGCGATTAAAGTCACTAATCTCGTAATTAAATATTAATACAGGTTTACTCAAATCAAGGATGTCACAATCTTCTCAACTAATTAAAATTTTGTCCTGATTCTAAACTTCTAAGAAAGTAATTCCCTATAGGCAAATCCACTTTAAGAAAACTCTTCTTATTCTCAAAAACTTGTTATAATATGAGTATAGATCATAATAAGTTTAATTCTTGATCTCTAATTCTTGGGTTTAGTGAAAATAATTATAACAATCTCACTGCCATTCCAGGCAGTTTTGAATTTCTGACAACTCATGTATTCAACTTCAGGAATATCTGTCAACCCTTGCTTCATTATTATTTTTTTATTTCATTGATTCCCTTTCGATAGTCAATACCTAGCAAGATCTATCCTATCTTGCTTTTCATGAAGCAATACTCACCCTTAAATTAACAATTGATCCACAAACAGTAAATAATTCTTTCCCTATCCACCGAACTCTGGTACATATGTCTAAGTTTGTTTTTCCATCACCAATTATCTCTTTGTTAGAATTTTTTGCTGGTTAATTCTTAGATTACCATCTGTCTAAAAATATAGAGTGATGTAAACAATATCTAAGCACAACATTAGATAGTAGAGTAGAGCCGTGTGTCTATCTGATCTATCTTCATTCTAGCATTTCTCAACAAAACCTTGAATTCTATCAGCCATCTCATGGCTAGAGATCTTAAATTACACCTTTCATCCCATGACAAGAAATCTCAAATTTTAATCTGATCAAAAAAATGAAACCTGATATATCGTGTAACACCCCCTCATTCTCTAAATATTTACTCAAAATATCATTTAGATTTGTGGATTAGAAAGAAATTATCAACTTTGACTCGTCAGACAATTCAATAATTTTTACACCAATTTGTTGGACCATTACTAGAATTAGGGCCTTTTGTGTTGGCTAAAATTTCATCACAAAAGATAGTATTCCGTCACAACAACACTTTTGTGATGTCATTCTGAAGGAAAAATGTCCGTCACTTATACAACCGTGACAAAAGGATTTTGTCGACCAAGCTCGACCCAAAAAATCTAAAGTGACAAAATCTTGTATTTTAGTGATGCTAATATTTCCATTACAAAATACATTTATTTGTAATGGCTCTCATATCGAAAAGTCTAAATTTGATACGGTTTATAGACCGAAACAACATAAGTATATTTGTGACGTATATGGGTATGACACAAAAGTTATATATGTTACACATGAGGTTCCATCACAAATAGATATATGTTACAACCACCTAAATTGATCCAAATGTTTTAAGTGACGACATTTCACCCGCCACAAAATATTTTGCAATTGCAAAATAAATCAAAAGTGACATTATGTCGTGACAAAAAGGTGCGTAATAACAAAAAACTATTTTAGATCTCCTTGTTGATTCTTAAACTTTGTCTGCCTATAAATTTATCTTATGTTTCAAACAATAAATATATCACATCAATTTGTAAAAGACTTTTTTTGATAAAAGTGTAAATGGCTTTAATTAAGTGTGCAAATTTTCAGTTTTTAAGAGAGAAGCATACAAATATACTAACTTACTAAGTACTTGTTATACAAAATCAACGAGTTAACGATATATTTTCTTGCTAAACAAAAGTTAATATTTATACTAAAAGTAGTTTCATTGTCCTCAATGCATGAAACACATCACTTTAACCTGCATAAATGAGAAAGAATATTCATTAAGTTTCATTCTTTTTTCTTGCTAAATAAAAAGATAAATTTATGTATGAAATAGATTTTCAAAAAGATAAATTTATGTATGAAATAGATTTTCTTAAAAAAATATCAAACAAATTTAAATTCTATTTCATAGACTATAAGAATCAATGAATCTGACTTTCCAAAAGATTTTTCATAAAAAAGTAGGAACAAAAACAATTTAAACTGTTCTACCAAACGAAAATTAAGAAAATTAATTTGCTAAATATAGCAGTTCTAAATGAGTCATTAAGACAAACTTAATCTATTTAAACAATCAGCAAGTTTAAAGACTATCAACTCCATTAGCCTTTTAAGACCACGATAACTCTTATTTCATGATTGCATATATAATCTTGACGTAAATTTCTACTAAAATTTCGACATAGTTTTCCCTTAAATATTGTTATCTTCCAAATTTAGATGGCACATCATAACCTTTTTCATTCAATGGAGAAGCCAAATATACATTTGTTCCACAATATAGTATCATTTGAGCAAAATATTCGTTCTCAAACATGCCTTTGACATGTACAATACACCATTATAAATCATAAACTTCAATCCCTTTGCCAATAACAAAACTTAAGTCTCAATATCATTTACATATAACATCATTAACGATGATAAAAACCAATAATGTCGCTACGACAAGTCAAAACCTTCAAAAACTTCAAAAACCAAAAATAGTCATAATTAAACTTAAGTTTTCATATCCCCAACATATAAAATCCTTATATCTTCTTAACAAATGATAGGAATAAAGCTCAAATTAACAAAATTAACAAAATGTGGCAAATACGAAAAAATAATTAAGACAATAATGTAATGATATTCTTCAAAGATATATTTCATTCGTATACTAATTAGTGTGTTCTTTAAATTATTTACAAAACAAACACACAAAAAGTTAAAGTCACATCAAAAAATTTTGGAAGATCTTCTAAAACATTGATGTCTCAAAAATTTAGATTTTATGTCATAACATTTTTTTATTCAATAAGGGAGCCAAATATACAATTGTTGCACAACATAGCAACATTAGAGCAAATATTATTTCTCAACTATGCCTTGAATATGCACAACACAACATTATGGCTAACAAAAAAGGGAACAGTTTCAAGTCCAACTATAAAGTTAAGGGAACTGTTTATCAATCATGCCTTGAAAATAATATAGAGCAATGTCTTTAAGCAAACAATTTTAAGTCTAACTATGAAAAAAAGTATAACAACATATAAAAGCAATAAGTATTTACTTACAGAGTAAATTAATTGTTAGGTCTAGATCCCTCATTCGACGATAATTGATGCGGTCAGTGACTAATGCAAGTAGCATCTTGAACCTATAATATTTAATATTATAATATTTTTAATTGCAAAACAAACAAACTTCATCACGTATCATCCATAGAAATTTACAAATCATATTTTTGTACCTATTTTGACATTGTAGGGATTAAACCAGCCTTCTCTAACAAAGCACGAAAATTATTCAACTCCACCTTCATATAATTAATGAGTGAAACTTAGCAAGTGTAACTACTAAGCACTTAACAGAGCATATTTTTAAAGAAAAATATAAGCTCGCTTACTTGTTGAGCAGCTTGAACTCAATTTGATTCTTCTTGTGCTTCCCATTGAAGACGTAGCTGCTCTTGTGTTTCACCTAATTGATTTTGTAAACTTTGCATTTCAACATCAACTAGAACTTTTGATGATCCATGACCAAAGACATTTGTACGTGATGTGCCTGAGCCATGTGTCCGCACCCTTCCATGCTTGTCATCACCAAAAACTTCTCCGAACAACGCTTCTTTCATTTCAGGAGTTTGCTCAGATTCTGAGACTTCTGAAAGTCCTGAATCTATGCGTGGCTAATAAATTAAAAAAAAGATGAAGCAAAGTGAAATTAAGATATGTGAACAAATTTTGATGTTTATACATCAAATAAGTATTTACCTTGACTTCTTATGTCTTTTCATCAAGTCGTCCATCGGGCTTAGGTTTCCGAGTTGCCTTCCATACAGATAAGCGATCAACGCAGGCAAGCCCTTCCTTTGCAACTGATTCATTAATTAAGAAACAAACTTGAAAAGATATCATATAATGTCTAATGTAAACATATATATACTCTAATGAAAAAAAAATTGGCTAAACATAAAATATTAATACAAAGTCACATACTTTATGACAAATGTCGCAAATTGGATTATGACCAGTACGACGATTCAGTGTTTGTTGCGCTCGATTGTTGCGGTTTTTTTTTTTTTTTTTTTTTTTTTTGATATTTTAGAAAGAGTATTAGAGAGTATATTCATTAACTACATATACATAGATTACACATACTTTGGATTCTTCTCCACTCCAATATTCAACTAGTGTTTTCCATTGAGAAGTATGTATTCGTTCAGGAATTGAAAAATCTTGATTTGCTACGTTAGGAAGGTAATAATTTCTTCTCAACACATATTTCCAACTTTTCCATTTCTCTCCAATAGCTTCCAAACAACTATCTTTACATTCCAAAGGCACATCTGTATTATCCTAATAAAATTTATAGAACACTACTTTAGAAACAAATATGCCTAAAAAATTGAGATGGAAAACTAGCTTATAATTTATACCTACACTTCTTTCCAAGCAGTTTCTTTGTCATCTTCAGGAATATCGTTCCATGCCACATACGTCAATGGCAATTTGTTGAAATTCCTTGTGATAATTCCAAGTTGACTTATGAGCCTCTTCCTAAATTTTTCCAATGGTTGCTTTAACTTGTTGAATTGAACTTTAAATCTCACTCCAGTATTCTATGTGCTAATTGGTTTTGTTGGTCCTCTCCCTTTCTTTGAAGAGGAATGCGATTGTCCATCTATTACAAATTAAATAATTTATATATTATCACCACTAGCATAAAATATCTTATACCTTAAAAAAATTGAAAACACACCCTCATCATCATCATCATCATCATCATCATCATCATCATCCTCATCCTCTCCCTCTCCCTCTCCCTCATCCGCATCTCTCATTTCTTGCTCTTTCTCTGCTTGTTGTTTTAATTGAGATTCCAACACTTGTTGTTTGGATCTTTCTTGAGACCTTATAATGACATCCTTGATAGTTATTCTGCGAGGCCTTTTGTGAGTCATAATGAGGCTGCAAATATACAATTACAAAATGCTTCGTAAGTAAATATGCAATTGAAATATAAATATTAACATAAGCAATGATGCAACTAAAAAAGAAAATTAAATTTGAAGCAATCCTTAGTTAATTATAACTAAAATAGCTACTCAAACAAAAAAGAAATACAATAAACATTTTGTCAAAAACTCACATTCAATCAATCATATACTGCCTCTATTTATGGTGTAGTTGGTTCAAAAGCACAAGACTCATTGCTTAAGCCACAATAAAAAAAATCTCTACTTGTCATTTTAACAGCAACATGCCAATCTGGATCATTAGAATTTCTCACATAAAAAGCTTGCTCTGCTTGAATTGCTAAAATGAATGGCTCATCCCCAATTTGGTTATTTTTGTATAACAAATGGTTAAAATTCACCATTGTAAATTTGAAGTTATCCTTTTTAAAACTTGTTCTATCGTCAATCCAATCACATTTGAATAAAACAAACTTCAAGTTCATATCATACACTATCTTGATGATATCAGTCAGCACGCCATAGTAAATGACAGATGCTGAGCGAGGATTTTTGTCGTTACTACTTGCAAAACTTTTAATGTCCACCTCCGTACATATACCACAATTTTGAGTCACTTTCCTTGTATCAACATCTTTCGTTCGAAATCTAAGACCATTCACTATATATCCTTTATATCTTTTAACATATTGATTAGGACAAAGTGCAAGTTTCTTTATTTTACATGAAAACACAATATTTGATGTTGACTTCAATGCTTGCACCTGCATGTTAAAGAAAATCTTCAATGTATATATAAACACCACATAAATCTTATATTGTTGAGAATCAAGAAAAATGAGTCTTACATGGTCTCTAAACCATAAATGGAATGTTTCGTTGTGAACGTTTTGGATATTGTGTATCGATGAATGAGGCATTTATCTTGATACAATTTGGAGACGCTTGATAAAAAGTAATTGAAAGATAATTAGTTCATGATGCCAAAGCAACATTATCAAAATTAAAAGTGTCCTAAAGAGTTCACTTACACTTGTAATAGTCTAATTTCATCAGTATTGACAAGGACATATCTATGAGCCTGTATTAAAGATATTTCATCAAGCATCAGTACTTCTTCTTTTCCAAAAGGACGCCCATAATGATTGTCGCCATCACTATTTCGAGCCTCTCGATTTTCTTTGGTCTCAACATCGCTTAAATATCTTTAACAAAAATTCATACATTCCTCCATCAAGTATCCTTTTGCAATTGACCCTTTAGGGTAGGAGCGATTACGCACATATTGCTTGAGAGTTAGTAGGAATCTCTCAATCGGATACATAAATCGAAATTGGACATTACCTGCAATTTGATCTTCATCAACTAGGTGCACGGGTAAATGTTCCATTACATTAAAAAAGGAAGGCGAAAATATTTTTTCAAGATGACAGAGTAAGGGATATTTGATCACCAATATTTGTCAAATTAGAGAGCCTATTGACTTTTGACCGTATTTGCCAGAAAAAGTTACTTAGCTTAATGATTAGGCTGACCACATGATTTGCCAAAACATTTCGAATTGCCAAAGGAAGTAATTGTTGGAGAAGGATATGACTATCATGGCTTTTGAGCCCCCATATATCATGGCTTTTGAGCCCCCATATGATTCTTTCTTTTATATGAACACGTCTTGAAATATTTGATGCATAGCCATCTGGAACTTTAACAACTTTCAACACTTGTAAATAAGTGATTTTCACATCTTTAGTCATTGAAAATGATGCAATTGGTAAGCAAACCTTACTAGTACTCATTGGTTGAGGATGCAAAGCCTTTTGAATCTCCAGAGTTTCTAAATATTTTCTTGCTTTCAGACCATCTTTTAATCTTCTGGGAGTGTCTAATAGTGTGTATAACAAATTATCACACACGTTTTTCCCAATATGCATTGCATCAAGATTATGATGCATTAAATTGTGCTTCCAATATGGAAGATCAAAGAATATAGTTTTTTTCTTCAAGCTGTGCATTTTAACACTCTTTTTCTTATGTTCTTCACTTCTAGTTGTTCTTTTTTAGACTCTTCCTCCTCTTTTTGTTGCATCATTATTATATCTTCTTTTTATCGATAGCACAAATGCCATGCTCGTTCAACTATTTCAGCAAATCATCACCAGTTAATTGTGTTGGTTTAGAAGCCTACTCCACCTTTCCATCAAAGGATGCTTTATCTTGTCAAAATTTATGGGATGATGGTAAAAATCGACGATGCCACATGAATCACCACTTTCCACTATGTGACAACCAATGTGATCGATTATCTATGTTGCAACATGGACATGCAAATTCTCCTTTTGTGCTCCAACCTGATAAATTTGCAAGAGCAGGGAAATCACTTACAGTTCATAATAATGCGGCATATAGATTGAACATCTCATTACTTGAAGCATCAAAAGGTTGGACACCTTTAACCCACAACTCATTTAACTCCTCAATTAGAGGTTGCATAAACACATCAATTTTGTCTCCTAGTCCATTTGGTCCATCTATAAGTACTGACAAAATTAAGAATGGTTGCTTCATACATAGCCAAGGTGGCAAGTTAAAACATATCAACACAACAGGCCACGTGCTATACGGTATGGTTATGGTTCTAAATGGGTTGAATCCATCAGCCGCCAAGCTGAGCCGCACATTTCGAATGTCCCAAGAAAAGTTTGGATGTCTTTTATCAAAATCTTTCCAAGCGAGAGAGTCAGCAGGATGTCATAAGACACCATCATTAGAACGCTCTTCCGAATGCCATTTCAGAAACGATGCCGTTTTAGATGACAAACAATTTTTTTAACCTAGGCATTAATGGAAAGTAGCGCATTCACTTTATAGGTATTTGTTTGGCTCCTTTCTTTTTTGAACTTGTCTCATCATCGAGTGGTTTATATCTCAAAGCATGACAGAGAAGCATTCATTCAAATCTCGATCTTCATTTTTAAACAACATATAATTATTTGGACATGCATCCCACGTCTCGCATGCAAAACCCAAATCCACAGTCATCTTATTAGCCTCATAATATGATTTATGCAATTTAACGCCTTTATGAAATGCTTTAATCAGTGTTTTCAACAACATTGTAAATGACTAATTCGTCCAACCACTAATCACCTTCAAGTTTAACAAGTGGACTATGAAAGATAGGGAAGTAAATTCTTCACATCCTGGATACGGTGGGTGCTCTGCATCTTGCAAAAGCTTAAAAAAATAGTTGTCTCATCATTTGGACCAGACCCATTGCGAGTTGCATTGCCACGATTTGAATTAAAGTTCAATGCTTCATAAACCATGCCAATCATATCATCTCTCTGAGACACATTTCCATGATGTACGAAAATATAAGGCTCACCATGATAAGTCCAATTGTTATAGTGACGCCTAATAACTCTCATTATCAAATGCCTTCTTGATTTCATGTACCTATTCAAACAATCCTCATGTTCAAAGTTCAGAATTTCAACCCCATTTGTATATCCAACTTTTCATTCAAATTTATCCAACTTTTGTTTATCTTTTACATAAAGTTAACTGCGTAAAAAGATTCAATGCTATTGGGATTCATGAAAGACTTGTGAAGTTATGTTTTCTTAACAAATAAAGAATGTGTTTCTCGGTCATTTCAACCTTTAAATACTTAATTTTTCTATAACGGCTTGCACTCAAGTTGTCTATCTTTTTCTAGCATGCTTTTCAATTTTTTTATGATACATAAACAAATTATATGTATAGTTATATTTATGAATAGTCTCTTCAAAATAGAAAATTACGAGTAAATGCTTTACATAAAAATAGAAACTAATTAATCCTAATTGATCCTAATTGATCCTAATTAAATGCTTTACATAAAAATAGCAACTATTTCCTAAAACGACCCTCATATGTCAAAGTGCCCCCCGATGAATCAGGCTGGCGTAGTGTGACATTTGAAATCGCGCCATTTACAGAAAGGATGCAAATTGCTCGAGGTCCTTGCTGAGAAAATGATATGATCTTCATTGTAACATCCTCTCCAGCAGCTACAGTGATGACATGAGCAGTGAAATTCAAGCCCGAAGAGCATGAAACCCATTCACCTCCCAAGCTTTCAATTCTACTTTGTTGTAGATTTTGTTCAAAACGCCACTTGGCCGCCCTCTACCGCGCTGCTGCTGCTGCTTCTCGCCAGAAATCCTGCTGACTTGTGGCGGTGGCGGCGCCGATGCGGATATCGGCCAACTGAGTGCAGCGCCGCCATTGATTGATCGACTTTCAACTACCCTTTTTGGCGTTCCCTTCAAAGGTGATGTTAAGAGCCAATCATATTGGCCCTCTTTCGAAGTGTGCAAGGACCTTTCTTTTTAATGGTTCAAAATGTAGTGTATCTGATGGAGGTTCATGTGCTTATTCTGAAGATGAAACTTTTGTTTCAAAGAGGTCTGAAAGTGGTAATGAAGTTATATTACCACAGAGCGCTCCAACAGTTGAATCGAAAACTTCGGAATCATCATTGCCTAGTCTGCTTGTTAGAACATCAAAAGGGGTAACTCCTGTTGATAAACTTAATGATGGGGTGCAATCTCCATCTGTTGTGGCGTCCGCTTCAGCTTCTACGGCTAGTTCCTTTTTTGGGGTCAGATGCCGTGATTACTAGAAGTGTCGACGCAGCTGATTTGCAGCAATCCTTGATAAACTCTTCTGCACTTCTTGTTGATCAATTTGTGAAGTCCAGTATTGTGGCTATAGGTTTTGTTAATGACTTGCTAAATTATCGGCTCCCTATATCAGACGGCAATGGAATACTTACATCACCTCAAATACGCATGGTTGATTCTACAAGGCATGTCTCTAATACTGGTTCTTCTGTTGTAAAACCACATAAGCGGGAACACTTGGTGAATTTGAATGAAAAGCCACTTGTTGAGTTTGCTGCAACTGCGAACTCCGCTACTAACTTTCATGTTCCTAAAGGTAAAGTTGAGAAGTATAGATTTGTAAAAGCTTTGGACCATGCTTCAGGAAAGGCGGAGAAGACTCTTGTGACTCATGGTGCATCTTTAGATACTCAAAGTCAGAAATATGACCATCTACAGAGATCGAAAGCTTATTCGTATGGCACAGGTGCAAAGTCCAAGGCTGGTAAGAGGGACTCGAAACCAAAGGTTACTGAAGGTGCTTCAGAGCTTGTTAGATATGCAGATAACATTCTAAAGCCAGTGAGAGCTTTTAGAGCATCGAAGGAGCCTGCTCCATCAGTACGGCAGTTTATGGGTTCCGAACGTGTTGTTGATAATGTATATAATGTTTTGCAACAATTAAGGTGGAGCCCTTGGTTTAAGCATGATGAGCATACTTACACTACCATGATTGGCACCCTTGGGCGAGCCAGAAAATTTGATGACATAAACAGGTTTCTTGACGAAATGGTCAGTGATGGTTGCATGCCCAATGTGGTGACATATAACCGCCTAATTCACAGTTATGGCCGTGCTAATTACATTGATGAAGCAATGAATTTTTACTACCAGATGCAAGAAGCAGGATGTACACCTGACCGAGTGACATACAGCACTCTCATTGACATCCATGCGAAGGCAGGGTATCTTGATGTTGCATTGACCTTGTACCGAAGGATGCAAGAAGCTGGTCTCTCTCCTGATACTTTTACGTATAGCGTGATGATTAACTGCCTTGGAAAAGCTGGCCGTGTGAATGCAGCTTACAAGCTTTTCTGCGAGATGGTTGCTCTAGGTTGTGTTCCTAATTTGGTCACATACAATATTATGATTCCATTACAAGCCAAAGCTAGGAACTTCAACAGTGTGTTGAAGCTTTACCATGACATACAAAGTACTAGATTCGATCCTGATAAGGTGACATACAACATTATCATGGAAGTCTTCGGACATCTTGGTTATTTAGATAAAGCGGATATCGGCATCGACGAAAGCGCCAGCGTGGACACCAGACGGTCGGGGCCGTACTTCCTCGGAAAAGAAGAAAAACATGATTCCAAATGAACGGAAGACGTTTAAATGGGATATGGTGGTCCCAAATAAGAGAAATGATTGGTTGCAGACTAACAACCATATGAAAACTGGCCAGCCACAAGGCATCACAACCAGTAAAAGAAAACTCCGTGTGAACGGTAGACATGAAAAATGGAATATGGTAATCCCAAAT
Organism: Stephania japonica; assembly: GCA_039657345.1. Lineage (NCBI taxonomy): Eukaryota > Viridiplantae > Streptophyta > Magnoliopsida > Ranunculales > Menispermaceae > Stephania > Stephania japonica. Next base: position 17,339,717 of record CM077566.1, read on the forward strand.
ATGAGAAACAGCCGGTTGCGGACTAACAATCGTCTGAAAATTGGTCAGCCACAAGGCATTATGACCAATAAAAGAAATGAATTGATTCCGCATAACGGAAGACACCAAAACCGAATCTAATGATGGTTTTGGGAAATGATGAATACATTCGGATAGAATGTTAACTGATTGACAATCGGTTGCGGAACAACAACCGATTGAACATTGGTTTGAATAATTATGTTAATATTCTCGACAATTTTTTTTTGTGCTTTAGATATGTTTTGCTACCTATGACATATAACTCCAACGAAAATTATAGAATTTTAATAAATAAAAAAACCTAAAGATGGTAAATGCAAACACCCAAAGAAGGTGGTAAATTAGAAATGCTACAATAACAATAGGAAGTCACACCCCAATACACAATGCCTTACACGAGTCATCCATGCCAACCTCGGATATGAGTAAAGTTAGATCTCACTGCATAGCACGTGAGTCGAGGCCACATGGATGGCTCTTACGGACCATTTTATGTTGGGGTGTGACTTACCCTTTGTCATTCTAGTATTTTCTCTGGTAAACTAGCTAAACAATCTACACTATCGCTATAGACCAAGATCATTGCCCCCATGGTTCCTAGATATTTTTTAAAATAAAAGCTCCCCAATAACCCCTTGAAGCACATCTTCCCCCACCCCCATCCCTCTAAAAAGCCCCACTCCACGTCCTCCAAAAAAAACATGAAACTCAAAGCACAGGTACGCAAAGCCACTACAACAAAGACTCAATCTAAATTTTAAATCAATTTAAATTTGAAACTTAAGTCAATGATGAAAAAGAAAAAAAATCCAACTAAAGGTTTATAACGCATTTTATTAAGTTAATAATACAAGCATAGACTATTATATTGAACTGCAATTATTGTGCACATTTCATTCAACAAAACTCAACTTAAAGCGCATGAAGTGAAATACAAAATAAGTTTTAAATATACATATACACAAAACTCCTAATAATCACAAATTTACAATAGAACAGTTTCTTAAAATAATCTTTTCTCACATAATCCTTCTTATTAATTGACTAAATTCATCGAAATTTAATTTCAACTTAACAACTATCATCGTCAGTCAAAGATAATAAATTATCTTGGTTCTTCTCGCAACATTAACGAAATTAAAAAGCCTCACAACTCCGTATTTCTAAGTCCACGGGAACATAAATCCAAAGAAATTCATACCCAATTGAAATAAAACCACTAAGAAAAATCAAAACAACAAAAATAAGGAGTCATGATTTGAACATTAAGTAAATAAATAAATAAATAGACTAATCATACCTTAAAATCCTAGCACCAATCTCACGTATTTAATCCTTGCTGCATGCAAAATCCAAATGAACATCATGAACTATATAAATAGAAGAATTAAAGAAACAAATACATTATCGAAGGAAGGTTACAACACACGCAGATTCATTAATTTGGGAAAATCATTAAAGTTGTAATTGAGCAAGTCACAAGTTTCATATCTCAAAATCCAAGCTCTAAATTGCACATATTAACTAATTGCTGCAAGAAAAATGCAACTAAACACTGTGAACTTCAAAAGGTGAAAAAATTAATGCAACAAAAAATTATGGAAGGAAATGCAAAAAACTACTTTAGAATTGAAGGAGAATGAAAAACCTTCGTATTGAACCATTCACACATTCTTATACTACTCAGTGGAACCAAAACCTCTTCCATAAAATAGCCTAACTCATAATAAAATAATATGAATTTTCTTTTGGTTCAAATCACATAAATTCTTGAATCAAAGAGAAAAAGGGAAACAAAATTAGTTATTCATCAACTTCATGTTAAATTGAGAAAGAAATTCCCAATGTTTCTTTTCACCCGACCACCACCATCACCACCAAAATCCAGAATAAAAAAAACCAAATCAGAGAAATTGATTGCAAAAAAAGATTATGAGAAAATCAAATTTGAAACTCTAACTTTCATATTCACTTAAACAAAATGCAAATGCAATTCATAAATCAATGTTTAACCTCACTTGACATTTGATGGTTGCCAATTTATGTGACAAAATTATTGGCTCAATTTAATCGATATTGAGAAACAAATAAAAATACATTTCACATTTCAAGGAGAATGCATTAGTCAAAACCCCTTTCTTAATTTATCAAATTGCATCAAAAATTTAAACCTTGATTCAATGACGACAAGACATAACAAAAACTTAAAGTTTAAAATAGATGTGACTACATCTTCAAAAGAAAAAAAAATCAATATTTCTTTTAATAACAATGAGGTAAGGCCAAGCCTCATCAAGAATCAAAATCCAGTTCTTTACAGAACAATGAGGACCAAAACCTAACAAAATCATAGTGCAAACAACAACTCCTGAAAAAAAGGAAAAAAAATAACATAGCCTCTGTTCCAAATTTTGGAGTCGTCTACATGGATCAAACTCTTTCATTGTGCTCAATTTAGTGTAAACCTTCCTATTCCATTTTTTTATGAGAGGAGGTGGTACTCCGTTTATTGTATTATATGCAAAATAAATAAATAAATAAATGCGAAGAATGGGTAAACAAAAAGGAAACAATTTTCCCATCCCTGACCTTGACATCTATGCTTACAATGTCTTATTAAACCTTACTAGACAAGTACCACAATCATTATCAATTAACAGTCTCGACAAATGAATGTAGCTTCTAAATCGAGGCTTAGAAATGAAATCAGATAATGTCTTTCTCAGCTGATGTCTTTTTATTAATGATTGAGTCATGTCTAAAATCTTCTTCAACACATTATATTAGAACATGAAAAGAAATACAAAGAATGAGCTGAAATAGATGACTTGAGGGTGCGTACGTTGAAGTGCTTGTTAGGTAAATATTATGGAATAAAATCAACTTAAAATGGAAAAGAAATGGCAAACATGAACTATAAAAATAGAAATTGATAAAGAAAGAGATGAGTTAAGAGGAAAAATAATGTAAACATGGGGGTAGTTAATAATTCATGAAAAAACAAAGATTTTCCTACAAAAAAAAAAGATTTCACAAGACCGCTTCCAAGAAAGCTATCAATAATAAAGATTAAAAAGGTGACTGACTACACATAAATAAAAGCTAATTCTACTCTTAAGCATGAAAGGGTACAAGCATAAGGGTGTCTTATCATATCATCACAAATTACCTTCAACTCTTGAGCTCTTAGGTTGAATAATAAAATCTTTTTTCCATTGTTTTGTCTATTGCAAATCCCATAACCTCCCCACCCGAGTAAGGTAGAGTCATGAGTCTCTTGCCCATAACACTAATAAGTTAGATTTTTCACATATTTTTGTTGCTCCCAAAAAGTGAGTAACCCAAAAAATGATTCATCCCAAGGCATCATGACGAACAAAAAACCAAAAGAGAGTCCACCAAGTCAAGTTGAAGTAACCCAAAAAATTTCACAGCCTACTCATTCCAAAGCAAAAAAAGAGGCCACGGAATATTTGAAATAAAAAGAGGTCACAGAAGCCTCTTAGCACAACAACTAGATAATGTAAAAAACTATATTATTTCAATCTCCATATGTAAAAGTAAATCTCAATCAAACCTAATCAACAAAACTCACGCCCATTGTCCATACTCATATTAAAATACAAAAACAAATTTCGATTAGGGGCAAAAAAGCACAAATTGATTGATTAAAGATATGATTTCTTCAAGTACCTATTGAAGGAGGTTGGAGAGGACTTGGAAGGAATTAGGTGACTAATTTCCTTTACTGATGGGTTTCTCAACTAGATCTCCATTGCTCTAGCAATGGAGTTTCTTCGTTGAAGCAAAGCTAGGTCATATAAGGCCAGAGTGAGGAGCCAGTAGGAATGCTAGAGGAATGCTCCAGAGCAAGAAGGCAACGGAGGTGCAAGGAGGGATGCAACGACAGAGGCGAGCGCGTGAGGGATGTCGTTGAGTTGGTCACGAAGAAGAACGGGAAAGGGGGGTTTTTAGCAAGGACGAAACAAAAGGTTTTGTTTTTTTTTATTTTATCTGATTTTGCTAATATAGGTTCACGGGAATGTTAAGTGCCAAAAAAGATTTCCCCCAAAATAAAAATAGAGACGGATGAAATAAAAAATTTCCAGCTTTTGTCACGGATTAAAATTAGCCACCTAATAAAACATTTTGTGACAGAATAGCTAAGCAGTAATGAAAATTGTTGTTAAATTATAAACCTTTTAGCAGGAGCTCTCTTTCGTTACTATAATCCATATGATGTTACGTGTTGTTTGACCGTCATTAGAGAGATACAACTTCTCGAATAATTGTCAAACCATATCTACCTATAAGTTCACACAAAACGCATTTTTCTTTTCTTTAGCTACCAACATATATTTCGAATTTCCCTTCCAATTTCTCTGAGTTCCTTGTTACCATCACATTATCTGAGATCCATACTATCTCATGTCTCAATCATTTACCGTTCACCAAAATTTTCTCATTGTTTGAATAGAGACAATTAATTAACCTTTTTAATTGAGTAGATATACACATTCAAACAGAGATATCAACATATTTCTAAGTTATACTCTTAAAGTATAACTTTTACTTGTACCTTATACAAGATTTTAATATGTTATATCTTTTCCATTTCTACTCAATGGAGTATCTCTGGCTTTCCTTAAAAGTATTATAGAAGAATATTCAATTCTTTAAATGTATTAAGCTAGAAATATTTTCCTCTATTCAATACATCCAATCTAAAGAAATATTACAATTCAACGGGGCTGTAAGTCATGTATATCCTTTTTTTTCCGTTTTAACTTCTTTCTTCACTATTCAAAACAAGAATCTTGCATTAAATCCAAACTTGAAATAACTAGTGCTTCTAAACTTTACCATTATCTAAGCATATGATGTATCAGTATACGTTTAAACCATTATACAATGTCTTCTCCAGAACCATCTGTAAACTAACCAGTTCAAAATTTCAATCATTGGAACTTTGACTCCTTGTCAGATTCCTGTGACGACATACAATGTTCTAACAACCTTATTGCTTGATATCTTGAATCTTAGTGGAACTCATTACTTTGAAATTACCATTTCCATAAACAAGTGAGAACTACTAGACAATATGTTACACTTCAGTTTCTAATTGACTTAACATTATAGGCTCTTTTATATAAATCATCACCGATTCATTCTAATATTCAAAAATACGTAAATGCATCACATGAGTCTTCTACGATGTGAGTGAATCATGATGATGATACAAAGTTACTTAGGCGTTTGGTAATGCACAACTATGGTAGTGCCTTACCTTGACTACAAGAGTCCATTCGTGCCAATTTCAACACTCACAAGTCATCTCCACATCTCATTTTCATATACAAAGCAGTTCAATTCCATTTTGTCAGTCCAACCTATTCTCCCATTTATTCCACCTTTGTCTCTCTATAGTCTTAAAAATGCTTTACCAACATTTGGTTAGCTCATGTTTTCTTCAATGTAACTTTTCAAGACAATTTTAATCTTTTCTCTTTTCTAGTATCTAGCGAAGGAGGATACGACATTCTTATAATCTTTCAATCAATTGAAGTATTCTTTAGCTATTCTTTATTCAAAATAGTTAAATTTATAACTAAAAATTCTTATTGTTTGTTATTGCCATAAGTTTTTTTGCCAGTATTAGAATTTCCAAATTTCATTTTACTCAAAAAGGATTTCGGTACTTTTTAAGAGACTAAGTAAGGTAACGAAGTATCTTACTATTCATAACTTCACTTCTTATGGCTTCATCTAGTTGATCATATTCAACTGAAGAGATAGAAGGATTAGAATTTTTAATCTTTTGATCAACTTAACTGTCCATCAAACTCTTAAAGGATACTATTTCAATCCTTTACGTTATTTTACTAAAAATCCTCGTAATACAGAAGTACAGACTTCCTGTAATGATCAGTTACTAATACTCAAATCAATATACCTATCTCCTCATTTGTTCTATCTTAAGTCCAGGTGATAGATATCATCATTTCAATATTATTATAAGTAACAATTGGTTACTTAAAATTTCATAACACAATCACGTGCGTTTTATATAATAGCTAGCCACAGATCATACCATTTCCCCAATATCTTAAATTCCTTATATGTTGATACTATCACTAAGAATTTCATTTCTATGTCAGAGATTTTGTCAATATTTGAATCTTAACAACACCTGACACAGTGTTAACAAAGATCAGTCATAACTTCATTATTTTTATTTGTTCTTATCATTTCTTAAGTTTGTTCATAGAACCATTATACCCAAACTTCGCTTATGAGTAGCAATTTGAATAACAAATTATCAAATTATACAATACTTCTTTCGAGAAGTCATTTGATCGCTTTCAATTGTGGTTCCATTTCTATTTCATGTTTGTGTTATTTCAGAAATGAGACAATACTTTGCTTCAAAGTACTATATTTCTTATAAAGACTAAACAGGTCTTATCACAATCCTATTGTGATTTCTAGTCATTATTTTACTTAATTGTCTAATTTCTATTTTTAAGCAACACATTTCTCCTTTTTATTTCAATTGGGACTATTTTGGAAGCAACTCTTAATTGGTTGTTAAATTAAACCAATATTTCATAGAATATGTTTTCCCATTTATTAGTGTAAGTGGGACTAACCTTATTCTGCAAACCAAAGATCTCTATATCTTATGCTTCACGCAAAGTCCCAATTTTATTTCAAGTTTATTAAACAATTCTCAATCATTTGAGATTTTAATTTAGATTTATCAAACATTTTACTGAACATTTCTATATTGTAATAGATCGATAGTTCAAATTCAATGAAATATAAGTTTAGTACATACATTCCTAAATTCCTTACACTTCATTTACAACCAATAACCCATTGGTATCTAAATTGATTTTTAATGCCTAAATTACTTAAATATCGAACTACTTAACAATAACTTTTCATGAATTTAGACTTTCCAAGTCTATTTCACTTCCAATTACTCTCAGTTGTCGTATATTATGTCGATTCCCTTTTTTAACTCTTTGTTCTTAACCTCACTCGCTATATCGGACGAGTTTAGTACTGAACATGCAAGGGGAATATACTTTTTATCTCATATTTGGCGATAATTCAATAATACATATCTAATATAACACAATACCAAAGTATTCCCAACGTAAACTCACTTCCCAACTAATTACAATCTCAATTACTGAACCTTGTCCCTCAATCTGAATCTTATTCCTCAATATCATCTCTTAGGTTCAAGAAACCTTAGTTAATCTTTAAAGCCTAAACTCAAGTTTTCCGATCAACTCAATGCAAAGCTAAACCTCAATATCGTTTCTCGTATATTTTTATTGAGCTAAACCTTGGCTCTGATACAAACTTTATCAGACCCCTCTTCATATGAGCATCTAACCAACCTAGATTATCCCAAATCCTCTAATAATCTAGTCAGCCTCTAAACTCCTTAATCTATTTCATTCAAAAAATATTTTTTTTGTAATCCTCAATATATGCGTTTATCCTCAAAGTTAAATTCAAAGTTTTAATCTCTTGAATAAATCCATCAAAGAACTCAATTATCTAAAGTCCTCATTATACGTGACAATCCTCGAGTCATATTTCATTTCTTAATCTCCAAATGTGAAACATTTTAGTAAATCATTCTATTAATATTTCCCTATTTCTATAAAAAATGTAAATCATTCTATTAATATTTCCTTATTTCTATAAAAATTTCGGTAGAGTCTCCCTTAAAAATGGATTGTCGTCACTGAAAAACTCATAAACAATAGAATTGGGAGAAGGCCTAAACAAACTCACATCTCCATAATAGTTCAAAATATAATATAAAAATGAATTAAAGGATCAACTTCACATCAGTTCCACAAGTTTAGCCTTAAAACTCATTTATAGTGATGTTAGCTTCACAATCAATGTTTATATCATAATGAACCATATATCGCCTTAAGATTCTCTTAACCTATCTCATTATGTCTTCATAATAGTTTCAAATCCAAATCACGGCCTATTCTCAACCCGATAATCCCTAAACATAATATTTAACAAAAATAATATACGATCAAAACAAGAAGTCAATGAAAGTCACCAATAGATTTCTACTCTTGATCTTTCCTTATGCATCGTATACCTAACATCTTCAAAACAACTAAGTAAACGTCTACACTAACTAGTACTCTTGTAAAAGCCAAGTCAGAGACATGGAGACATGTAATTGCATTTCATATAATTTAACTATTTCAATAAAATAAATTCCAATATAAAATCCATTCCATTTTTGTTCACTAACTATGATCAGATGTTGACTTTCGAAAGTAGTACATGATCAGTACTAGGAAATCATGATACCATGTGGAGTAATCCGTAATATAAGTGTTCACTAGTACCTCATGAGCTCGAGTTCCAGGACCTCCAAACCCTTCGACACCTAAGGAATCTCGACGCTCAGGACACTAAGAGAACCACGACTAGATTGACCATAGTGGGTCTTGGTCCACTCTCATCTCATTAGAGTTACCAACTCTTCTCATACCTAACATGCCTTACGTTGATTAATGTATGCATGTATGCTGAACAATTATATTATAAAATGCAATGTAGACTTACAACAAATAAAGGTACAAAAAATCTTGACAAATAGTAATGCTCATTATAGTGTTTATTTACAACCAACCAACTTTAAGCGAAATTTTTGGGGTTCCCAGAACTTTAGATCACCTTTAAAGTGGCTCCATTAGCTTCCTACATATCCAATTACATTAAGGATCAAGCTTCAAGTGAGATTGGATCACAAAACCCTATGAAAACAATGGCCAAAGTAAACTTGAGAACTATTTCCAAAAAAATGTCTTTATAACAAATTTAACTAGCTATCAACTAGCCAACTTGGGGTAACTTTTTAACCTTGAAAACCTCAATATTTGTCATGCTCACCAAAAAAATAATTCTTCATAACAATTTATGTGTACTACAAGAACACTTAAATCGGATCACAAACGAAGAAGTTATGAATTTCCTAATATGGTTTGTTGATTAGGCAAACTTTATAAATTTTAAACGAATAAAAATTTTCCAATTTAATATTTTTGCACTTAAATCTTCAAATCTCTACAACAAACACCATAAAACCACTCGATACCAACTTTAAAATAGTTTCACATCCGGTGGAGTCAAATTGGACAAAAATCAATAATTAATTCATCCAAAATCCCAATATAAATCAGTATTACTATAAAAACATCTTCAAAGACGTTATCAACTGAATCACATCAACTCGTTCACTAAATCCTATCCTACGCCATTATAATTTATCTAAAATTGACACAAATCAACCTAATACTTTAATTCACAACAATTTATACCAATTCCTATGAAAACCCCGTGAAAGAAGTCAAAAAATCACAAGAATTCAAAACCATTTGAAGAAAACATCAAGAATTGAGATTTGACCAAATTTCGAGTCGAATACCATGTTTCCACCATATGAACTTAGCTTAAACTGAACATCTCGAGATGCTTTACAGCTTTGCGGAGAGAAACCGAGCAAAAATCAAACTTCAGGAGATCCGCGAGCAATAGAATTGTCATAAAGGTTTAGAAACAAAAAAACTATTTCGTTCTTTGATGAGAATTATTGAGTTTTTTTTCTTATTTATTTATAAACCCTCAACCGCCTGCTTCCAGAGCTTCATTTCTTTTTATTTATTAATTTCAAAAATTCATAGTTTGATGTGTTTTGACTTTTGGTGCTTATTTTCGATTCAATTTTTCACCAAATTTAGCCAAATATTTGACAAAAAAGTCCAACTCCATAAAACGTCTATAACGATGGTCTTGGTCACACCAAAACCTCAAAAAATTTAACTTTTTCCACGACATACCAATGTTTTATGAATCAAATATCTTGCCATACTTAACCAAACTTGCACAAATTTAGACCCAATCTCAACTTCAACCCTCGTCGATCGACACGAAGCTCGAGGCAATGTTTTGTACCAATTTGCTTCTCATTTTACATTACCACTTAACCTGACTTGCGCGCAAATCAATGCAAAATACTCACATGATGCTTAAAACTTAATTAACTTATTTTCGAGTAACTAACTATTTATTTTTACACTTGTCCTTCAGACACACACTTGCAAGCTCGATTATGAGTAATTAAGGATGCACCTCAACACACTTCGACCTCGAGACGAAATTCTATATAATACACAGATTGGGAATTCACCAACTAAAAATAACATTTACCTAGTGATTTCTCTTTTTTACCGATGTGAGTCTTAATCCACAACACGTGTCGCAAATAAAACTCACTAATCTTGTAATTAAATATTAATATAGGTTTACTGAAATCAGGGAAGTCACAGGCAAGGACCTGTAGGCAAATATCTCTGAGCTTATCGGCAGTTCGGCACACAATCGTGAGTGTTTTTTTCTGGTATTTTGTTTTATTTTGGGTTTAGGGACTTGAGAGACACCTGTAACTATATATATTCACATTTTGATTATCTTGTTGCCTTACATATATGGTACCTTATTTAAGGTTTTCCATAGTAGGTTACTGTTATATATAAATGAAATTATTTTATAGTACATATTTTCATTTAATGCAAGACTTCCGCTATAAAGTAACCTGAAAAATACTGTAATTTACTAACTTAACTAATTAGATTTCATAACTATTAAACATTTAAATAACTGGTTAAGTTAGGTTTGTTGGAAAATGTGTAAGTAACTAGACAAGTCGCGGGCTGTCATTGATAGGAGTGCTTAACGTGGCGGAGCGTAGTGACATGGCAGGTGGTTGTGATGTGTTTAACGACCTAGCGATGCTTGGGGTTGCCTTAGAATTTGGTACCTCTTTAGCTAGTATCAAAGCAATGGATCGAGGAACCTAGGGAAATAAGTAAAAAGGGTAAAACTTAACAAAGAAGCGTTAAATGAGGATACTCAACGATCCTGACGTAGATATTTGTTTCGGAAGTAAGCTAGAGTTGGGTGGAGTTAGGGCTTATATACGTGTTATTTTTTATTGTATATATATTATAAACACATATATGGAAAGCTGATAAGACGCGTACTATTTGACTATCAATAACGATTGACAGACGATCGAATCTTGTCAAACATTTGATGATACACACAATGTGGTATGCAACGCGGAGGCAGATTTTTTCTTGAGTTACTCGCCAAGGTTTTCAAGATGGCTTTGACATACAAAGTGTATTTTTGGCTCGTGTAGCGGCACACACTTTTAACAGGGAGGTGGCAGATGATTAGAGTACAAGGACGAAAAGGAGAGAGTCAAGTGTTTCCGTTTTGGACAAGAGGGTCATATCTGGAGGGACTGTCAATGGAGGTCAATTATGGCTGCAATAACGTCATCGATGCAAACTCGATAGTCGGTGCAAGCAGTTACTGAGCCAGGTTGGGAGATGCCCTAACAACGGGCTTAAGGTACGTGGTCACTTAAATACGATTTATTTGATGCATGCATGGACTATTTTTTGTAATCCTTAGTAATTGTCATGCTGAGAGACATGATTACAAAGTTAGAATGACACACGTCATATTACTGGCATGTAGTCAGGGACAAAACTACGTTGCTTAGAATGGGGGTACGGTATACGAGCATGTGATAGGGAACTGGGCAGGTTTTTTGGTACAATATTGGGCTTGTGGTGTAGATGGCAATAAGTGTCGAAGTGAGTGATAGATTAGGATTGCCTTAGAGGCACGTGTCTGTAACTTAGTACAACACTACATCCTCTGAGGTAGGTACAAGAGTAGTGGGTGTGTCCAAGGGACCTTAGTATAATTCAGATATCGGTAGAAGTTATTCTCGTTTGTGCGAGGCAAGTATAACGAGGTCATACATGAATGGTTTAGGCGAACCAGACGATTTCCTTGAGATTTAAATTTCGAGATGAAATTTCCCTTAGTTGGGAAGAATTGTTATGGCCAGAATTAATTAAATCAAAATTAATGTTAATTACGGGAATTAACTGGCTGCAATTTGAGCCTATGTGTTAAACTCGGCCGACTCGGACATGAGTCAGTAAGGGCAAATGTAATTTATGAGTGATGCTTGGCTATATTACGATGTTTAAAATGGTTATTGATCATATTGCATCGCATTTGTGAGAATATACTTGTATCTGGTGAATTTGTGTGACGGGTGTTTACCTCGAGATGCATGTCAATGTAGTCATCGGGTAGGTAGTATACGAATATACTAAGATAGAATACCCTAATGAAAATAGCAACAAAAAAATTCAAGACATATATTATAATGTGCATAATTGAACTATAGCCTACGTCAAATTAATTAAAAATGCAAGTTATGGTTGTCCATTTACTCTCAAAGTGATAGTTTTGTTCTAAATATCCATGATAGCTTGAGAAGTGGCTAGGAGAGGTCGTCCTGGAATCATAAGAGGCTCTTTATTGACAAAGTATGGCATAACCAGGAAATGTATGGGCAAGACATGCTTATCCACTTGAACTGGCATATTGGTGACCACCCCTATTAGTTTCACAAAAGGACTATTTATTAACAAAAGTCATTCAGATGCATGTTCATATAACTCCAATTAAGTGTGCAGGAAGAAATGTAATGGCATGAGATTTGCGTTAGAACCCATATCACACTTAGCTTTATAATACCATGCCCATTTGATCGTAATGTTCAGATATGTATCACTAGGATCATTCGGCTTCACAAGACTTAAACTTAAGCTTATTCTTCTTTTTATTCTTTTTAACTTTAGGTTTTTGGCTTAATAATACTCTTCTCATTCCCTGGTTGCTGAAATTCTTGAGTTATTTTCTTTTCATTTGAAGGGTCTTCAACTTGTTCCTTATTTGGAATATCATTTTCATTTTTCAATGTCACCACATTAATTGCATACTTCTTAGTAATTACATTACTACAATGATTTAAAGCTAAAGAATCATCATTATAAATTTCTTTACTAGGTAATTCATTAGAATCATTATAATCATCTTAATTGAAAAGTAAAAATTTTGTCGTCAAATTCCATTGACATCATTGCTTCAAAGATATATAACTTAGTCTTACCAGTTGTAAGAAAAGTTCTACCTAACAATATAGGTGGAGAATTAGATGATATTGAAGCTCTCATTTCCATGACATAAAAGTCTGCTGGAAATACTAAGTCATTTATTTTTACTAAAAAGTTTTCTAATAACCCATATGGTTTGATTATCGTATCATTAGCTAAAGTAAGATTAATAGGTGATTACTTAATGAACCTATTTTTAATGATTTGTAAAGTGTAACGGACATCACATTAATTGATGCTTCGAAGTCACGCATGGAAAAATCAATAGAAGAAGTTCCTATTGTAATAGGAATTTCAAACATTCCTCGATCGAAAAATTTCTTAGGTATTTCCTTCTTTATTAAAGCATACACCTTTTGCCATAGGTTTTCTTTATATTCTTCTAAAAATCTATATTTTGATTCAAAAAATTCTTCAAAACTCAATCATAATTGGGCAATTGCATAATTGACTCCATTAAAAGTTTATTAATTTCTATCTTCTTAAATGCTTCAAAAATGTCTTCATTATTTTCTTCCTTCCTAACATTATCTAATCCTTATGGAACGGGAGAAATAGAATGCATATCTTTAGTAAAATTATAAGGAATCTTATCAACTTACTCTATATTCCTTACTTTAGAAGTTTGTAAAGTTTCTTCATAAGATTTTTCACAACTAAGATTTGAATGTTGTTTTCAATGTAATACCTATTTTTATTATATTAACTATTTGGAGGACCAGAAAATTAGTTCATTACTGCATTAATTTCTTCAATATTATCTTCATGTAAAGTAGGACATGCATCTCTAGGATGTGTAACTTCATTACAGAAACCACATGGTTTAACTTGAATTGTTTTGTCTTTTAGTAACATTTTAATCGTGCTAGCTAATTCATCAACTTTATCATTAGATGTATTAGTTCTTTTACTATTAACTTCATAAAGCTTTTCTTTGTATTTTTTAGTCTTTTCACCATATTTCTTAGATTATTTACCGACTTTACTAATAGCTTCCTTTGCTAAGGTTGGTGTTATTTCAAATAAAGATCTACCACAAAGAGTGTCTAGTAATAATTGTTGTACGATATCCTTTAATCAAACATAAAGCACGGAGAAGTCATCCTTAATAATCAATCGCACTAGTCTCAATCTCAAAGTAGACTGAAAACATCCAACTGACATTGATCATATCAATTCACTTGGACTTGGTCATTTATCAGTCTATCATATCAAGGGATTGTAAAATAAATTAACCACCTATCATTATATTTTTAATTTGTAGTAGTGGTACGTGGTGTCGTTTCCACATGGATTTTATTGACTCCTTAGGAAATAAGAGCTTTTAAAGTTTTATTATTTTAATATTTTTTACTTAAATAATTAGAAGCAAAAATTAAGAATATCTAACAATACTAAAGCAATTAATTAAAATAATTAAACTAAACTAGCGCAGTTCAAATCAACTAAATTAACCAATATAAATTCAATTAAAGTAAATTAATATAAAAAAACATTTAAACAATAGCCTTGAACAATGACACATAAATGGTTCACAATTGAACATAGTAATAAAATCATAGTCATAGTTTATACATATCATGAAATATTTGTGATGGCCTGTTCTCCTAAACAAGGTACCGGACGGCCTAATCCCGTAATGAAGCCCTAATCTCAACCATGTAGGACTTAACTACGTATTAGACAGCCTTTACATCCTATACTCATTTATACATGTTCAGGGTAAGTAAAACACCTATCCTGCTGGTTACTAAAATTCAGAGTTAATTAAAACTTTTATTAAAATGGTTATTTATCTGAAGTCTTAACGAATATGCAGAAGCAATTTAGTAATTTATGCGAAAGCAATTCAATTAAACCGTAACTGTGGACAATCAGGAGAATACATCACATGCATATATACCTCGAAATACAACAAATAGTGTAATGATCAAAGTCAAGTCGGAGAACTAACTCTCAATCTAATACATACAACCCAAAGAGTATTTGAAAGACATAACGTAAAGTAAATCAACAAAATACCATAACACCTACAATGCCGAAAACAGGACTGCGCCGCTGGCTGAAAGGTAGTCGCCAATCTTCTCTTTGCCCGACCTGCTGGTTGATGGCTCTGCACCCCCGTCATAAAAAGGACGGTGAGTACAAGAAAATAACAGTAATCTATCATGATATGTTTATTTCACATTTTCAAATATTCTAATGGTATTTTATAACTTAAAAATATGAAACACCAAAGGATTAACCATATGCAAAAAAATACCAGAGTTAAATAAGAGATATTAACACTCAGCTAAGTAGTAGTGATCTAGGTCCAGTCGGTAATGAGACGCGTCACACCAACTCAATAGTCGTAACATCACAAGGGCCTCTAACCTAAGTGTCACCAGGGACTCTAACATCGGTATATCGCACAAAACCAAGCATCGCACACAGCCAAGTATCACACACAACCAAGTAACATGTACCAACATCCCCAGGGACTGTAACCCTGTGAGTCGCGCACACCTCAATCGAGTAAGGGACCTAGATACTAAGACAACTTTATATGTATTCAGTAATTGAATCAAGTATGGAATACCAAGGCATATGGACAAGCCATTTGACTGACCAAATCAAGAACAAAATCCATAGTTTCATTCATCAATCCTCTAACCCTAATAGCATGCTATTTATCTAGCAATAAAAAATTCAATGAGCAAGAAATCGATAAGACATTTAAATGGAATCAATGAATCAACACCAAAATAGATGTCATGAAATTCTAATTCAATAAGTGAGTAACAACCAACAAGCACATGTTATCAGAATACAAAGGGCCTACACAATCAAATAGGCTATTAAACAACAACAATATTGGAAATGAAATGCAATATAAAGTATCATCGGGTATACTCATCGTCAAAGTAGAATTCCTAGCTTTACCAGCTTCTCGACACCCCAATTCGCGTACCCAAAATCTCGTGACTCTTAAAGCTCTTCCGGGCGAATCTACATAGGGACATTAAGTAATCTTGATCAATTATAATTTCAGACTACTCCTAATATCATCCTAGTGTGCTCGCCCAAGTCTTGCAACTCAAACTCAGACTCAGACTTTAAACCCTCGGTGTACTATATAAGTTATTTATATTGGGTTTTAGAACACTCGAATTGAATATAAAGATTATTTATTTTATTTTCATTAATTAATTAATTTTGTTATGATTATTATTATTGAATTTTCTTGGTGGCAGCCACATTGACCGCGTCTCAGGTCAAGCCATATTTATTTCCATTTTAAAACCAATTAATTTACTTTAGATTTTAAATATATATATATACATTATATATAATATAATATAATGAACATATGATATAATGTGATACATATATATTACGTTATTTATATATATATATTCTAATCCATTTTCCACATTTTATTATTTTCTCAATAATTTATTAAATTATTTTCCTGTGTTTATTCTACCAGTAATTTGCTCAGTTATACGTCTCGACGCATTTTCCTAGGCGAAATCTCACACGAAAATACGGTGCGATAAATAAAACAAAAACATTCATTTGTTCATCTGACATTCACATTCGGGAATAAATAATAACACAAAACACCACAGAAAATAAAATATACCTCAGTGTTGACTACCGAGGCTCAAGCAATATGACAAGTCATGAAGGCCAGGTCGTACTCTCAACTAAGATTCTAAATCAGGACCATAGGGTTCCACTCTAGGTTCTAATCGTTTCCTAACTTTATTATTGATTTGTATCTTATGTTGGTTTCTTCACAATCAAGAGTCAGGTGTTAAATCTTTACGCTCTGATACCAACTATGAAGGCCCCAGTTCCCACACAAATTGGGCCCTACCCAGCCTAAACCTACGTTGACCACTCATGTTTATCCTGGCGAAGTCAACGTAGGCCTAGTTAGCCTCCAATAGTTGCATTATCGTTAATATTAAAATTTTATCTTTGTGTTGTTAGGTTATGTCATTTTCAGATAGTTCGCAACAGAAATAACTCTAACAAGGTTAAATAACTTAGTAAATATAAGGTCAGGACAACCTTAAGTATGAAACCCCAAAATAACTGGAAAAACGTGTATATCTGGTGACAACAGGAACAAAAGGACAATAGAACATGATAACCTATCACTCGATCCCAAAAGTTTCCGGTGTTATCAAAAATAGTAATATACAATAATCACAATCAAAAGGCAACACATACTGTCTAAAAGGGAAGAAATTGCTTTGAGAGTCCTTAGAGGAAGTCACCAATCATCGCCCCTTTCCCTTACTAGTCTTTGCCTGATTTGCGCCCACCGCTACAAACTAGATAGTGTATACAGTAAAGTAGAAAGTAATAACCAGAAGGATATAAACAGTAATTCATGAATCATTTAAAAAATTGTCTATCATGCGGTTATTTAAAGACAGATAACTCAAGAGAAACTACATAATAAACAGACTGAAAAGTAATTACAATGATATTTGAGTGCCTAGAAATCAAGGGAGGCAAACTAAGTGGTCTTATATCCACAACAAACCACAACAGTCCACAATAACCCAGTACTTGGGGAAAACTCACGTTTTGTTGGGTAGCTGCAGCCCCGCAGGTAGTCTTCACATTTGCCCAACTAGCTATAGTCCCAAGAGTACCTTCTTGACACACTTAGGTCATAGACACCCAACCAAGGAATAAAGAATGGAACTCCTAAAGATAGTACAATTCAAGAATAACAAGAAAAATGGAAAATGAATTACTATGCATTTCCTTAACTGGTTTACTTACCTCAATCAACGCGAAATTCGTCCTTCGTGACTCCTACACGTCCCAAATCGGTCGCAAATCTCTCGTTACCAGTTTGTTGTGTTCTTAGTGTCCATTTGGGTTAATACTGCTCGTGCTAGAGTCCTAACATCTCATTTAATAGCTTAAACTCGTGTAAACCCATTTTCATAATTTATTGGGTAATTTAGACTTATTCGGACTAGTGGGAATCCCAGGTGAGGCCCCTAGAAGTTCAAGAAAATTTGACAAAAGTTTGTCAATATTCATATTTCATTTTTTTTATTATATTTAACACCCACGACGCCCTTAGTGGCGCCAACTGGGATTGGCCAACTGTAATGGGGTTTTTGAAACTCCTGGCTTCGTCGTCGCATTTTGAACCTATCTGACAACTGTAATGACTTCCAGGGCCGGCGCTGGGCATGGGCGGGGAGGGCGACCGCCCCAGGCCCCACCTAGACCCAAGGCCCCCCTATATTTTTAGC
Source organism: Stephania japonica (assembly GCA_039657345.1). Classification (NCBI taxonomy): domain Eukaryota; kingdom Viridiplantae; phylum Streptophyta; class Magnoliopsida; order Ranunculales; family Menispermaceae; genus Stephania; species Stephania japonica. The sequence continues at coordinate 17,358,111 of CM077566.1, forward strand.
CATACTGCAAATTTTTTCTTATTTTTTTTATGAGATTGGGCATTAGTGGGATATTGCTAAAGTATGATCTTTGTACAAATTTATTGGGATTTATTCATGAAAACTCATTGTAATATGTAAATACTCATCTCAATGTATATTGAGTTAGATCTTAATAACTAAATCATTGAATGCATGTTGAATGTCACACAATCTTTCTTTTTTTTTGTTGGTAACACAATAATTTCTTTTATATGTTATGTCTACTCCTTTAAATGCGTTTTTTCTACAATCTCAAAATAAATAAAGTTTTGGTCTCAATAAATAAATAATAATAAATAAAAGAAGTTTACATCTCCACCAACTAAATTTAATAAAACCAAATCAAAATTTTTTTTTTAAAAATTAAATTTGAGTTGGAGAATAGTTAACAATATATGAAATTTTTTTTTCACAATATGTAAACTTAACTATAAGTAAAAAAACTTACTATCAATTGCACTAAAAATCAAACAGAATGGAGGAGTTTTTTTTTATCTATGTAGCCAACTCAACTAATTTGGGATTACGATTTTGTTGTTGTAACTATATATATTCACAGAAAAAATTATTTTAGGAAGTCAAATATAAAGGCCCCAAATTTTTATTTCGCCCTAGGCCTCCAAAATAACAAAACTGGCCCTGATGACTTCCAAACACACTAGGGGGTGTTCCCAAACAATCCAAACAACAACAAATTGACAATTATAACAATTTTTCCAAAATTCAACCAAAGTACCAAAAACTCATTTAATTTCTCAACCAAGAACTATAACCATTAAATCAACAATGAATCCTCATTAATGATCACCAATACACACTAAATCTCAGAAAATCAGGGTGCTCACTCCAAATTTTGATTTTTCATCAAAACCCACAAAAGCACATTCAAAATGCCCAAAATCGAAAGGAAAGACGAGATCTTACTGTTGTCAACATGTTTAATTGATTCCTCGCCTTCAAAACCGTCAAGAATCACTCCCCCAAATCTCCATTTTTCAAGATCAGTGGTGTTGGTGTGTGTTTTTGTGCGAAATGAGGTAGTCAACCCACAACTCTCCTTTTTATATTATTTTTGTCATCAATTGATACGCACACATCTCGAGGAAATCTGTGGCTCCTTTTTATACTTCTTTCCATTCTATTCCTTTGGACTTTAACCTCGTCCACTTCCTGCCATTTCACTCAATCAAATAATCACAAGTCCAAATAAAATTTAAACCTGTAAATCATTTAAAACTATTTGTCAGAAACAATTGGGTATAATTCAACTGTATTTACTTTAAAAAGAGAATTTTTGAAAAAGAAATATTGTATTGAGAATTTTTAACTTTTCGTAAATGATATTTTCAAAAATCGAGTGTATTGTTAAAAAAAATACTAGTACGGTAAATTCAAGGCGCTGTAAATCAAAACAAACCCTCAAACTCATATTAAACTTGCATTCAAACCAATTGTGCATTAAAATCATCGACTTAATAAATAAAAACAAAAATTGAAGTAATTTTGTTTTAAAAATCATGAATCATTTTATTCATCTCAATGCATTCCTTTGATGTCCTCAAAAGTTGTACATCAATAATAATCAAATCAGTTCCAATAGAATAAAAACTTTTGAAATAAAAATTTTGACAAAATCTCAAAAACTCATCCAAAATAAAAAAATTTCTTGATTTGAAAGCTAGGGTTTTCGTGATTACCTTATTGAGAGTGAATCCCTCAAGTAATATACTTTTGAACTCCTCATACTCTCTTCCAAGCTCCTATTCGAAATCCCCTTTGCTCAAGCCCTAATTTCGTTCTACTTACTCAAACTCGAATTCTTTTGGATTGAATCACTTAAGGTTGAAGTGGGAATAACTTAAATACACTAAAATCAAGATTTTGAAGGTTGAATCTAGGCTAAGTTTCTATTTCCTCTCTAAGGGTTGCATTGGTTGTGAGTGTGAAATGAGTTTAGTGTGTTTTGTTTTAAGAACTTGAAATCCTGCCCAGCAAATCCCGGGTTTAAGTGGAATCGATGAGCATTCACTGGCAAAATTGGTGAAAATACCTCTCTATGCACCAATGATTTACACAACGAATCCAGTATAAAGTGTGATTCGCTGTAGAATCGCTAGCCTTAATTAAATAATAAAATGTTTTATTCACAGTTACTGATTTTCACAACGAATTTTAGTACAAACTCACATCGTTGTGGATTCGCTATACTTAACGAAACTTGCACTAATTTAGACCAAATCACGTGCGTTTTATATAATAGCTAGCCACAGATCATACCATTTCCCCAATATGTTAACTTCCTTATATGTTGATACTATCACTAAGACTTTCATTTCTATGTTAGAGATTTTGTCAACATTTGAATCTTAACAACACCTGACACGGTGTTAACAAAGATCATTCATAACTTCATTATTTTTATTTGTTCCTATCATTTCTTAAGTTTGTTCATAGAACCATTATACCCAAACTTCGCTTATGAGTAGCAATTTGAGTAACAAATTATCAAAATTATGCAATACTTCTTTCGAGGAGTCATTTGATCGCTTTCAATTGTGGTTCCATTTCTATTTCATGTTTGTGTTAATTTAGAAATGAGACAATACTTTGCTTCAAAGTACTATATTTCTTATAAAAACTAAACGGTCCTATCACAATCTTATTGTGATTTCTAGTCATTATTTTACTTAATTATCTAATTTCTATTTTTAAACAACACATGTCTCCTATTTATTTCAATTGAGACTATTTTTGAAGCAACTCTTAATTGGTTGTTAAATTAAACCAATATTTCATAGAATAGGTTTTCCCATTTACTAGTGTAAGTGGAAGAAACCTCATTCTGCAAACCAAAGATCACTATATATTATGCTTTACGCAAAGTCCTAATTTTATTTCAAGTTTATTAAACGATTCTCTGTCATTTGAGATTTTAATTTAGATTTATCAAACATTTTACTGAACATTTATATATTGTAATAGATCGATATTCTCAAATTCAAAGAAATCTAAGTTGAGTACATACGTTCCTACATTCCTTACACTTCATTTACAACCAATAGCCAATTGGTTTATAAATTGATTTTTAATGCATCAATTACTTAAATATTGAACTACTTTGCAATAACTTTTCATGAATTTAGACTTTCCAAGTCTATTTCACTTCCAATTACTCTCAGTTGTCGTATATTATGTCGATTTTCTTTTTAACTCTTTGTTGTTAACCTCACTCGTTATATCGGACGAGTTTAGTATTGAACATGTATGGAGAATAAACTTTTAATCGCATATTTGGCGATAATTCAATAATACATATCAAATATGACACCATACCAAAGTATTGCCAACATAAACTAACTTCCCAACAAATTGCAATCTCAATTAAAGAACCTTGTCCCTCAATCTGAGCCTTATTCCTCAATATCATGTCTTAGGTTCAAGAAACCTTTGTTAATCTCTAGAGCCTAAACTCAAGCTTTCCAATCAACTCAATGCAAAACTAAACCCCAATATCGTTTCTTCTATATTTTTTATTGAGCTAAACCTTGGCTCTGATACAAACTTTGTCAGACCCCTCTTCATAAGGGCATCTAACCGACCTAGATTATCCCCAATCCTCTAATAATCTAGTCAGCCTTTAAACACCTTAATATATTTCATTCAAAAAATATTTTTTTGTAATCCTCAAGATAAGCGTTTATCCCTAAAGTTAAATTCAAAGTTTTATTCTCTTGATAAATCCATCAATGAACTCAATTATCTAAAGTCCTCATTATACGTGACAATTCTCGAGTCATTTCATTTCTAAATCTCCAAATGTAAAACATTTTCGGAAATCATTCTATTAATATTTCCCTATTTCTATAAAAATTTCAGTAGAGTCTCCCCCTAAAAATGAATTGTCGTCACTGAAAAACTAATAAACAATAGAATTGGGATAAGGCCTAAATGGACTCACATCTTCGTAATAGTTTACAATATAATATCAAAATGAATTAAAATATCAACTTCACATCAGTTCCACAAGTTTAGCCTTAAAACTCATTTATAGTGATGTCAGCTTCACAATCAATGTTTATATCATAATGAACCATATATCGCCTTAAGATTCTCTTAACCTGTCTCATGAGGTCTTCATAATAGTTTCAAATCGAAATTACGGCCTATTCCCAACCCGGTAATCCCTAAATATAATATTTAACAAAAATAATATACAATCAAAACAAGAAGTCAATGAAAGTCACCAATAGATTTCTACTCTTGTTCTTTCCTTACTTATGCATCGTATACCTACCATCTTCAAAACAACTCAAGGATATTAGATAAGTAAACCTCTATACTGACCAGTACTCCTGCAAAAGCCAAGTCTGAGACATGGAGACATGTAACTGCATTTCATATAATTCAACTATTTCAAGAAAATAAATTCCAATATAAAATTCATTCCATTTCTGTTCACTAACTATGATCAGATGTTGACTTTCGAAAGTAGTAAGTGATCAGTACTAGGAAATCATGATACCATATGGAGTAATCCGTAAGATAAGCGTTCACTAGTACCTCGTGACTCGAGTTCCAGGACCTCTAGACCCTCCGGCTCCTAAGGAATCTCGACGCTCAGGACACTAAGTGAACGACGACTAAGATTAACCATAGTGGGTCTTGGTCCACTCTCATCTCATTAGAGTTACCAACTCTTCTCAGACCTGACACGCCTTACTTTGATGCATGTATGCAAGAACAATTATATTATAAAATGCAATGTAGACTTACAACAAATAAAGATACAAAAATATCTTGATAAATAGTAAAGATCACTATAGTGTTTACTTACAACCAACGAACTTTAAGCGAAATATTCGAGGTTCCCAGAACTTTAGATCACCTTGAAAGTGACTCTTTTAGCTTCCTTACATATCCAATTACATTAAGGATCAAGCTTCAAGTGAGATTGGATCACAAAACCCTATGAAAACAACGGCCAAAGTAAACTTGAGAACTATTTCCAAAAAAACATTACTTTATAACAATTTAACTAGCTATCAACTAGCCAACTTGGGGTAACTTTTAACCTTGTAAACCACAATATTTGTCATGCTCACCAAAAAAACAATTATTCATAACAATTTAAGTGTACTACAAGAACACTTAAATTGGATCACAAACGAAGTAATGTATTTCCTAATATGGTCTGTTGATTAGGCAAACTTTTTAAATTTTAAGCGAATAAAACTTTTGCAAATTAATATTTTCGCAGTTAAATCTTCAAATCTCTATAACAAACACTATAAAACCTCTCAATACCAACTTCAAAATAGTTTCACATCCAGTGGAGTCAAATTGGACAAAAATCAATAATTAATTCATCCAAAATCCCAATAAAAATCAGTATTACTATAAAAACATCTTCAAAAACGTTATCAACTGAATCACATCAACTTGTTCACTAAATCCCTATCCTACGCGTTATAATTTATCTCAAAATGACGCAAACCAACACAATATTATCATTCACAACAATTTATACCAATTCCTATGAAGACCTCGTAAAAGAAATCAAAAAATCGCAAGAATTCAAAACCATTTGAAGAAAACATCAAGAATTGAGATTTTACCAAATTTCGAGTCGAATACCTTGTTTCCACCATAAGAACTTAGCTTAAACTGAACATCTCGTGGTGTTTTAAAGCTTTGCGGAGAGAAACCGAGCAAAAATTGGACTTAATGAGATCTGCGAGCAAAAGAATTATTGAAAGGTTTAGAAACAAAAAAACTATTTTGTTCTATTGATGAGAATTATTGAGTTTTTTTTTCTTATTTATTTTTAAACCCTCAACTAACTACTTCAAGAGCTTCATTTCTTTTTATTTATTAATTTCAAAAATTTATAGTTTGATGTGTTTTGACTTTCGGTGCTTGTTTTCGATTTGAATTTTCACCAAATTGAGCCAAATACTCGACAAAAAAGTCCAGCTCCATAAAATGTCCATAACAATGGTCTTGGTTACACCAAAACTCCAAAAATTTAACTTTTTCTACGAAATACCAAAGTTTTATGAATCAATTATCTTGCCATACCAAACTTGCACAAATTTAGACACAATCTCAACCTCAACCATCGCCAACCGACAAGAAGCTCGAGGCAATGTCTTGTACCAATTTTCTTCTCATTTTACATTACCACTTAACCTGGATTGCATGCAAATCAATGCAAAGTACTCACATGACGCTTAATACTTAATTAACTTATTTTCAAGTAACTAATTATTTATTTTATACTTGTCCTTCAGACACACACTTGAAAGCTCGATTATGACAAATTGAGGATGCACCTCAACACACTCCGACATCGAGACAAAATTCTATATAATACACAGACTAGGAATTCACCAACTAAAAATAATATTTACCTAGTGATTTCTTTTTTCACCGATATGAGTCCTAATTCATAACACGTGTCGTAATTCAAACTCACTAATCTTGTAATTAAATATTAATACAGGTTTACTGAAATCAGGGATGTCACAGGCAAGGACGTGTTAGGCAATATCTTTGAGCTTATCGATTGTTTGGTACACAATCGTAAGTGTTTATTTCTGGTATTTTGTTTTATTTTGGGTTTAGGGGACTTGAGAGACACCTATAACTATATATATTCACATTTTGATTATCTTGTTGCCTTACATATATGGTACCTTATTTCGGATTTTCCATAGTAGATTGTTGTTATATATAAATGAAATTATTTTATAGTACATATTTTCATTTAATACAAGACTTCCACTATAAAGTAACACGAAAAATACTGTAATTTATTAACTTAACTAATTAGATTTCATAACTATTAAATATTTAAATAAATGGTTAAGTTAGGTTTGTTAGAAAACTTGTAAGTAACCAGACAAGTCGCGAGATGTCATTGATAGGAGTGTTTAACATGGCGGAGCGTAGTGACATGGCGGTGGTCGTGACGTGTTTGACAACTAGCGATGCTTGGGATTGCCTTAGAATTTAGTGTCACCTTAGCTTGTATCAAAGCAATGGATCGAGGAACCTAGGGAAATATGTAAAAAGGGTAAAACTTAACAAACAAGCCTTAAATGAGGATACCCGAAGATCCTGATGTAAATCTTTTGTTGGGAAGTAAGCTTGAGTTAGGTAGAGTTAGGGCTTATATACGTGCTATTTTTATTGTATATATATTATATACACGTATATGGAAAGCTGATCCGACGTACTATTTGACTATCAATCACGATTGATGGACGATCTAATCTTGTCAAACATTTGATGATATACACAATGTGGTATGCTACGCCGAGGCAGATTTGTTCCTGAGTTACTCGCCAAGGTCTTCAAGATGGCTTTGACATACAAAGTGTATTTTTGGCTCGCGTAGCGGCGCATACACACTTTTAACAGGGAGGTGGCGGATGATCAGAGTACGAGGACGAAAAGGAGAGAGTCGAGTGTTTCCATTTTGGACAAGAGGGTCATATCAGGAGGGACTATTAACGGAGGTCAATTATGCCTGCAATATTGTCATCGATGCAAACTCGATAGTCGGTACAAGCGGTACAAAGCCATGTCGGGAGATGTCCCAACAACGCACTCAAGGTACATGGTCACTTAAATACGATTTATTTAATGCATGCATGGACTATTTTTTGTATTCCTTAGTAATTGTCATGCTGAGATGCATGATTACAAAGTTAGAATGACACTCGTCATATTATTGGCACGTAGTCAAGGACAAAACTATCCTGCTTAGAATGGGGTAGGGTATATGAGCATGTGATAGGGAACTAGGGCAAGTTTTTTGGGTATAATATTGGGCTTGAGGTGTAGATGGCGATAAGTGTCAAAGGGAGTGGTAGATTAGGACCTCCTTAGAGGCACGTGTCTATAACTTAGTACAACACTACATCTTCTGTGGTGGGTACAAGAGTAGTGGGTGTGTCTAAGGGACCTTAGTATAATTCAGATATCGGTAGGAGTTATTCTCGTTTGTGCGAGGCAAGTATTACGAGGTCATACATGAATGGTTTAGGCAATCCAAACGGTTTCCTTGAGATTTAAATTTCCCTTTGTTGGGAAGAATTGTTATGACCAGAATTAATTAAATAAAATTAATGTTAATCATGGGAATTAACTGGTCGCAATTCGAGCCTATGTGTTAAACTCAGCTGACTCGGGCATGAGACACTAAGGGCAAATGTTATTTTATGAGTGATGTTTGGCTATATTATTATGTTTAAAATGGTTATTGAACATATTGCATCGCATGTGTGAGAATATATTCCTATCTAGTGAATTTGTGTGACGGATGTTTACCTCGAGATATTTGTCAACGCAGGCAACGGGTAGGTAGTATACAAATATACTAAGATAGAATACGCTAATGAAAATAGCTACAAGAAAATCCAAGAAATATAATTTAATGTGTATAATTGATCTATAGCCTACGTCAAATTAATTAAAAATGCAAGCTTTGGTTGTCCATTTACTCTCAAAGTGATAGTTTTGTTCTAAATATCCATGATAGCTTGAGAAGTGGCTAGGAGAGGTTGTCCTGGAATCATAGGATGCTCTTTATTGATAAAGTATGGCATAACCAGGAAATGTATGGGCAAGACATTCTTATCCACTTGAATTGGCATATTGGTGACCACCTCTATTGGTTTCACAGAAAGACTATTTATTAACAAAAGTCATTCAGATGCAGGTTCATATAACTCCAATTAAGTGTGCAGAAAGAAATGTAATGGCATGAGATTTGCATTTGAACCCATATCACACTTAATTTTATAATACCATGCCAATTTGATCTTAATATTAAGACATATATCACTAAGATCATTCGGCTTCACAAGACTTAAACTTAAGCTTATTCTTCTTTTTATTCTTTTTAACTTTAGGGTTTTTTTGGCTTAATAATACTCTTCTCATTCCCAGGTTGCTCAACTCTCCATTCTTTAGTTATTTTCTTTTCATTTAAAGGATCTTCAACTTGTTCTTTATTTGGAATTTCATTTTCATTTCCAATATCACCACATTAATTGCATATATCTTAGTAATTAGATTACTACATGATTTAAAGCTAAAGAATCATCATTATAAATTTCTTTACTAGGTAATTTATTAAAATCATTATAATCATCTTAATTGAAAAGTAACAATTTTGTCTTCAAATTCCTTTGACATCATTGCTTCAAAGATATATAACTTAGTCTTACCAGTTGTAAAAAAAGGTCTACCTAACAATATAGGTGGAGAACTAGGTGATTTTGAATCTCTATTTCATGACATAAAAGTTTGCTGGAAATACTAAGTCATTTATTTTTACTAAAACGTCTTCTAATAACCCATATGGTTTGATTATTGTATGATTAGCTAAAGTAAGATTAATAGGTGATTACTTAATGAACCTATTTTTAATGATTTGTAAAGTTTAACGGACATCACATTAATTCATGCTTCTAAGTCACACATGGAAAAATCAATAGAAAAAGTTCCTATTGTTATAGGAATTTCAAACATTCCTCGATCGAAAAATTTCTTAGGTATTTTCTTCTTTATTAAAGCATAACCTTTTGCCATAGGTTTTCTTTATATTCTTCTAAAAATTTTTCTTTTCATTCAAAAAGTTTTCAAAACTCCATCATAATTGGGCATTTGCATAATTAACTCTATTAAAGGTTTATTAATTTCTATCTTCCTAAATGCTTCAAAAATGTGTTCATTATTTTCTTCCTTCCTAACATAATCTAATCCTTATGGAACGGAAAAATAGAATGCATATCTTCAGTTATATTATAAGGAATCTTATCAACTTCCTCTATATTCCTTACTTTAGAAGTTTGTAAAGTTTTTTCATAAGATTTTTCATCGCTAAGATTTGAATGTTGTTTTCAATGTAATACCTATTTTTATTATATTAATTCTTTGGAGGACCAGAAAATTAGTTCATTACTGCATTAATTTCTTCAATATTATCTTCATGTAAAGTAGGACATGCATATGTAGGATTTGTAAGTTCATTACAACAACCACATGGTTTAACTTTAATTGTTCTGTCTTTTAGTAACATTGTAACCGTGCTAGTTAATTCATCAACTTTATCATTAGATGTATTAGTTCTTTTACTATTAACTTCATAAAGCTTTTCTTTGTATTTTTTAGACTTTTCACCATATTGCTTAGATTGTTTAGACATCTTACTAATAGCTTCCTTGGCTAAGGTAGGTGTTATTTCAAATAAAGATCTACCACAAAGAGTGTCTAGTAGTCATTGTTGAAAATGTTTAAGTCCTTATAAGTACACTAATAAATCTTTTTCAGTATATCTATGTTGTGGACAAGAAGAAATTAGTCTTTGAAATCTATCCCGAAATTCATTAAAAGTTTCACCGTCTTTCATCTTTGCAATTGTGACTTGTCTCCTGTATAAGCTAATCTTTCTTGTAGGCATGTATTGATCTAAGAAAACTTATAACATTTAAGCCCATGTAGTTATCGAATCTTGAGGAAGATAGAACAACTAGTCTTCTATTCACTCAAAACTCAGACCATGCAAAACTCGATATTTTTCCAAAAAAAATTAGAATTTCGACCCTAATTCTCACGTCATGTGTTCTCTCATATAAATGTCTATTTTTAAAACACTTGTACATATATGGTTAAGTGAATTTCATATATACCCCTAACTTTAAAAGGGTATTAATATATAACTTAAGGGACTTTTATGTCATGAGTTTCATCCCGTGAAACTCATAGTTTTGAGCTTTTTAAAACCTCGTAAGTGTATCCTTCAAGTGCAACCCAATAGGCTCATGCAACGTTAACAGTGAACCAAAACCTCTTTTGGTATACAAGTCATAAGCTGTCTCTAGCAACACATTATAACTACCAAAGTTGCACGGATCAGATCGACATCGTGGAACCTAATTAATGGTGTATATAACATCTTTTTGTCGTACAATATCCTTTGATCAAACATAAAGCACGGGAAGTCATCCTTAATGTTCAATCGCACTAGTCTCAATCTCAAAATAGACTGAAAAGATCCAAATGATATTGATCATATCAATTCACTTAGACTTGACCATTTATCAGTCTATCATATCGAGGGATTGTAAAATAAATTAACCACCTATCATTATATTTTAAATTTTTAGTAGTGGTAAGTGGCATCGATTCCATGGGGATTTTATTGACTCATTAGAAATAAGAGCTTTTAAGTTTTATTATTTTAATATTTTTTACTTAAATAATTAGAAACAAAAATTAAGAATATCTAACTATACTAAAATAATTAATTAAAATAATTAAACTAAACTAGCGCAGTTCAAATCAACTAAATTAACCAATATAAATTCAATTAAAGTAAATCAATATAAAAAACATTTAAACAATAGCCTTGAATAATGACACATAAATGGTTCACATTTGAACATAGTAATAAAATCATAGTCATAGTTTATATCATATCATGAAATATTTATGACAGCCCGTTCTCCTAAACAAGGTACTTCCCAGCCTAATCCCGTAATTAAGCCATAATCTTAACCATGTAGGACTTAACTATTTATTAGTCAGTCTTTACATCCTATATTCATTTATATGTGTTCAGGATAAGTAATACACCTGTCTTGACGGTTATTAAAATTCAGAGTTAATTAAATTTTTTATTAAAATACTTATTTAGCGAAGTCTTAACGAATATGCAAAAGCAATTTAGTAATTTATGCGGAAGTAATTCAATTAAACCCTAACTATGAAAAATTAGGAGACGACATCACATGCATATATACATTGAAATACAACAAATAGTGTGATGATCAAAGTCAAGTCGAAACTAACTCTCAATCCAATACATACAACCCAAAGAGTACTTGAAAGACATAACGTAAATAAATCAAAAAATACCATAACACCTACAATATCGAAAGTAGGACCGTGCCGCTAGCTGAAAAGGTAGTCGTTGATCTTCTCTTTGCTTGACCTGCCGGTTAACGACTTTGCACCTACCATCATAAAGAGGACGGTGAATACAAGAAAATAACAGTAATCCATGATGATATGTTTATTTCACATTTCAAAATTAAAACTTATAAATATGAAACACTAAAGGATTAACCAAATGCAAATAAATACCATAGTTAAACAAGAGATACTAACACTCAGCTAAGTAGTAGTGATCTAGGTCCAGTCGGTAATGAGGTGCTTCACACCAACTCAATAGTCATAACATCATAAGGGACTCTATCCCAAGTGTCACCAGGGACTCTAACCCCAGTATATTTGCACACAACTAAGCATCGTACACAACCAAGTATCATACATAGCCAAGTAACATGTACCGACATCCCCAAGGACTATAACCCTGTGAGTCGCGCACACCTCAATCGAGTAAGGGACTTAGATACTAAGACTACATTATATGTATTCAATAATTGATTCTGGCATGGAATACCAAGGCATACGAACAAGCCATTTGACTAACCAAATCAAGAACAAAATCCATAGTCTCATTCATGAATCCTCTATTCCTAATACAATGCTATTTATCTAGTAATCAAAAATTCAATCAGCATGAAATCGATAAGACATTTAAATGGAATCAATGAATCAACACCAGGATAGATGTCATGAAATTCCAATTCAATAAGTGAGTAACAACCAACAAGCACATGATAACATAATACAAAGGGCCTACACAATCAAATAAGCTATTAAACAACAACAATATTGGAAATGAAATGCAATATAAAGTATCATCGGGTATATTCACTGTCAAGAAGAATTCCTAGCTTTACCAGCTTCCCGACACCCCAATTCGCGTACCCGAACTCTCGAGACTCTTAAAGCTCTTCTAGGCGAATCTACATAGGGACATTAAGTAATCTTGATCAATTATAATTCTAGACTACTCCTAGTATCATCCCAGTGTGCTATCCCAATCCCACAAATTGAACTTAAACTCAGACTCCAAGTCCTCAACATCCTATATAAGTTATTTAAAGTGGGTTTTAGAACACTCGAATTGAATATATGATTATTTATTTTATTTTCATTAATTAATTAATTTTATTATGATTATTATTATTGGATTTTCTTAGTGGCGGCCACATTGACCGCGTCTCAGGTCAAGCCTTCTTTATATCCATTTTAAAACCAATTAATTTACTTTAGATTTTAAATATATATATATACACATTATATATAATATAATATAATGAACATATGATATAATGTGATTTATATATTACGTTATATATATCTATATATATATATTCTAATCCATTTTTCCACATTTTATTATTTTCTCAATAATTTATTAAATTATTTTCCTGTGTTTATTCTACCTGTAATTTGCCCGGTTATACGTTTCGACGCATTTTCTTAGGCGAAATCTCACACGAAAACACGATGCGATAAATAAAACAAAAATCCGTCTGACATTTGCATTTGGGTATAAATAATAACATAAAATACCACAGAAAAATAAACTATACCTTGGTGTTGACTCCAGAGGCTCAGATAATGCGACAAGTCATGACGGTCAAGTCGTAGTCTTGAAACAAAACACGTGGCACGAGTTAAATTTGAGGGTCATTACAGCTATCCCAACTAATTAGAATTTCGTCCTCGAAATTAAACTAATAATTAACTCAAAATAACGACTCACCGGAATCAAAACAAATAGGGGAGTGCTCGCGCATATAGGTCTCTAACTTTAAGGTCAATTCCATGTCCCCGTGGTACTACTACCTAATAAGAACCGAAGGTATCTCTTCATTCCTCGATACCTTGACCTTTCAGTCCATAATTTGAATCGGCTATTCCTCATAAGTAATGTGGTCTCTAAAATTAATCTGACTCAAGGCTATCATCGGTCGCCGTCCATCTTTTAACTTCTCTAGTTGAAGCATAAACAACCTTTCCGACTTTCCATAAAACCCTAAATGGACCAATAAACCTAGGCGCAAGCTTTCCCTTGATTCCGAACATTTTGTGACCCTTCGAAGGCGAAACCTTCAGATAGACATAGTCTCCCTCGTCTTACTACAATTGATCATGGTACTTGTCATAGTCCTTTTTTGTTATTCTTATGCACTTTCAGCAGCTAACGAATTGTCGTACCTTGTCAGTGTGATCCACAACAATCTTCGGCCCAACAGTCACTGCATCAACGGGCTTTATCCAACACGATGGTGATCTACAAGTCCTGCCATACAGTGCCTCAAATGGTACCATCTTAATACTAGTCTGAAAACTGTTGTTCTATGCAAACTCACACAACTGAAGGTATTCTTCCTAAGGTCCTCCGAACTCTAGTACACATATCCTGATCATGTCCTCTAACACCTAAATCTGCCTCTCGCACCATCCATCTATCTGTGGATGGTATGCCATACTCATATCAAGCTTGGTGCCAAACTGAGCTTGCATGCTCTGCCACAATAATGAAGTAAATTGTGATCCTCTATTTGACACAATCGATAATGAAACTCCGTGCAATCTGACTTTCCTTCACTGGTAGAGATAGCTCAATCTGTCAACTCTGTATGTAGTGGATACTGGTATAAAATTTTTAGATTTTGTCAACCTATCCACAATAACCCAGATACTGTCATGTCCGTAAAGAGATTAAGGTAACCTACTGACGAAATCTATGGCAATGTGCTTCCATTTCCATTGTGGAATGGGAAGTGGTTGCAACAAACCTCCAGGTCTCCTATGCTCAGCATTAACACGTTAATATATCTCAAATACTCGAATGAACTCCAAAACATCAGCTTTCATTCCCTACCACTAAAAGAGACATCGTTTTTCAGCATACATCTTGGTCCGACCCGAATAAATAGAAAAATGCAAGCAGTGAGCCACCTAAAGTATCTCAATGTGAAACTCAACTACTAATATAATCTACAGTCATCTTGGAAACCTTAAACATGAGTCTGTCGACCGAATTCAGTCATGATAATCTGAACTATTAGCCATATCATTGAAATGCTGATAAAATTCGTCACTCAACTGTCCCTCAAGAATAGTATGGATCCAAACAATCTACAACCTCATTTGTCCACAAATTTGCATCCTGGTAGTAGTTGATACATCAACAGAAGTCATCATCTCGGTTGCCTCGAGTAACGCATACTCATGAGTCATATGACACACTACTACCTCAGCATCAAATCCTTTCCTACTTTAAGCATCAACAACTACATTGGCCTTTCTCGGTGACACACAAGTGAAAAATCGTAATCCTTTATGATCTCTAACCAACGTCTATGCCTCAAATTTAGTTCCCTCTGAGAGAATAAGTACTTCAAGCTCTTGTGATCAGTGAACAAATTAAACCTTATACCATACAAGTAATGTCACCAAATCTTCAATGCAAACACTATAACAACCTACTAAGTCATGCGTCGGATAGTTCTTCTCATGAACTTTGAGCTATCGAGATGCATATGCAATCACCTTACCCTCCTGCATCAACACAACCCAAACCAATCTTCAAAACATTTGTATACACAACCAAATCCTTCCCTGACTCAGGTAACGCCAAAACTAGTGCGGTCGTTAGCTTCTCTTTCATAGTGGAGAATGCCTGCTTGCAACTCTTACCCTAGTCAAATTTCACATTCTTTTGAGGCAGTCTAGTCATCGGTGTAGCAACCTTAAAAAAATCCTGCACAAAATGACAATAAATATCTAGCCAATCCTAAAAAACTGTGGATCTCAGTCACTATAGTCGGTGTAGGCTGATCAATCGCTGCTCTAATCTTAGCAGGATTCAAAGAGACTCTCCTGGCTCCAAATACATGTCCCAAGAATCTGGCCTCTGGAAGCGAAAACTTGCACTTACTGAACTAGGCGTATAATCGATGTTTCTTCAAAGTCTGCAAAACTGCCCAGAGATGTCCCTCGTGATCATCATGAGTCCTGGAGTAGATAAGAATATCATCAATGAACGCAATCACAAATCTATCCTGATAAGTCCTCGGTACTCTATGCATGAGATACATAAACATAGCTGGTGCGTTAGTCAAACCAAATGGCGTGACTGTAAACTGATAATGGCCATATCTTGTACTAATGCAGTTTTCTCCCTGCCTTCGGTTATAATCCTGAGCTAGTGATAGCCTATCCCTAAGTCAATCTTAAAAAACCATTGTGTTTTCGTCAACTAGTCAAAAATATCATTAATGCGAAGAAGCGAGTACTTATTCTTCACAGTCACCAGGTTCATCTACCTATAGTCAATGCACAATCTCAAACTGCCATCTTTCTTAATCACAAACAACACTGGTGCGCCCCATTGTTACATGCTCGGGTTAATGAACCTAACTCCAACAACTCATCCAATTGATTCCTCAGTTCCTCCAACTCTTGAGGTGCTATCCTATACGACAGTATAGATATGGGTTTAGTCCATGGACTAAGTCGATGATGAAGTCAATATCTCTTGGTGGTAGTAGTCCTGGTAAATCCTTCAGAAATACATCAGTAAACTCGCACGTTACCGTCATATCTCCGATACTGATCTCCACTCTCTCAGCATTACTCATGACACTCACAAGCGTCTTAGTCTACCTACTAGTGGCTAGCTTGCCCCTGGTGATTGGAAGTAGTTGTATTGTAAAAACTAATCTCCATACCATCTAACAATCGAATCGTAATTGACTTGCCATAGTATTCAATATGAACATGATAAACACCTAACTAGTCCATACCAAGCAAAGCATCGAACTAGATAAACTTTAACACTCTCAAATCTACAGGCAAATCATGACCCTCTTTCTCCACCGACCAGTCAACACACAACAAGTTCGGGTATATCTTGACTGTGCTATGAATTAAGGGTCTACTAAGCCTTGTAGGTCTCAACCCTAATGCATCTACCATGCATCCGAAAAAAATGAAACAATCGAACGATAATCAAACATGGTATGCATCAAAGTCATACCCTCAACGAGATTACGGGAAACTCCCTGATCTAGTTCAACAACAACCCAGTCTCTCTCCTTGTGCTGCTAATGATGTTGGGTTGTGCTTGACCCAGTTGTGGACACTGGCCATGAAGATGACCTATCTGACCTCACTTGAAACATGTACGCTGCTCTCTTGGTCGTGAAGAAGTCCCCTGTTTCTGAGCCTATACACGTCTCTGAGTTTGTATCTAACTAGATATCTATATATGTGCCTGTCCGAACCTCTAAATCTATCCATGTAACGACCCAAAAATTTGGCTATTTGTGAATGATGATGTGTATTACATATTTATACTCGTATTTGAGTGACCGGATGGTTAAGTTAGTGAACGAGTAGGAAAATTGGGTTAGGGGTACACGAGGGATTTAAAACACTGTAAAGAGTAGAAATAAATGAAGTTTTAATTAATTTAATTAATTAATTGACGAAACAATGCGAAACTATGCGCACTACAGGAGTCAGGGCAAGATAAGACGGACCACAGAATGTTGTTTATACGCGGGAGTTGGTTAATTATGCATTTTACGGACTACATGATGGAAATTGTTAAAGTAACACAGCTTGATGAGGAGAGTCACTGGATTTTCATCGAGATTTGTATGTGTGTTGACATGAGATGAAGTTGTAAAAAGATAAATAAGGGCAATTGTTTTAAATTGTGTAAGAAGTATGTTAAAGGGCAAAAAGGTAATTCTGTCACAATTTAATTCATATATATATAAAATGTTTGTAATAAACCCTACTTCACTATTCATCTCCTTCTCCAAACACCTCCGCCGCCACCTCTCTTCTCCTCTTTCGCCCCACGCTGAGCTAGACCACGCCGGAGTTGCTGGTCGTCGGAGGTCCTCCTCCACTCTCTCTCTCTCGGTTTCTCTCATTCTCACGGTCTCTCGCTCGTTCATGCTATCGGGATTTCTCTCTCTCGGTTCTTCTTTCTCTGCCTCCCTCTCTCAGTCCACTCACCTCTCAACTGGCCAAGTTCTCGCCGATCGTCGGAGATCCAGTAGTGGCTGGGAAGCTCGCCGGAGGTAGGTTTATCTTTCTCTCTCGTACACTCTCGTGCTCACCCTCTCGGTCTCTCTCCTCTCGGTATTCTCTCTCGCTCACCTCAGGTTCTCTCTTCCTCTTGCTCTCTTATGCCACCACCTCTCTCACCAGAGATGGTGGTGGTCGAGGCCACCTCCCTCACCGGAGATCTTTCTCTATCTCTCTATTTCTTTCTCTCTCTCACTCGTCTCACTGTTTTAAGTTTCTTTTAAAATTGTTTTTGTGGTTGGGTTTTGGAGTGGCTGCCAGAGTTACTGGGGTGGTCAGAGACGGTCGAGGGTGGGCCCTTCTGGCCCACCAGAGACTACATTCCCGGAGTGTTGTTGGTTCTATGTTGTTATGCGTTTGAGGGTCGTTTTGTGCAAGTGTCGTTGTTTATGTTGTTGTCGGACTGTTTTCATTGCTCGCCGGAAAACACCCTCACTGGCAGCGTCACCACCAGACCACGATGACTGGGACGTTATTGGGGCCCCACCAATCTCCTACGTGGGTCCCACAGTTTTCGAAGTGGCAAAAACAGCCTTATTTAACGTTGAAAAGTTGTCATTTCATGTGATAGAGGTGGTGGAGCCTTGCCGAAAACCGCCACTACCGGTGGTGCTACCGGCCAAACCACCACCAGTGAAGGTTTTCTGGATCTCACCTAACCTTTGCTGAGGTCTTGCAACTCTTGGTTGTGTCTGAAATTTTAATGTGTTGAAGAAATTGTTATGTTTTTTATGTAAATATTAAGTTTGAGTCTTGTTTAGTTAATGTGTTTAAATTCCGACTAATTAAGGTGTTCCCGGCCATTTTATGCCAAGGGAATCCCCTCCCAATGTCAGACAATACCAGTGTGAAGCCATGACGTGTCTTTATTGATTGGTGTTTGGTATGGAGTTTTTGTGATACTTGATGTCCAAACCACTTTAAGCTTTCCTATTTTGGTTTTAATGATTCGACTTAGTTATTGGTGATGACGTTGTAGTCGCGCCGCCGGTCCTCGAGACTATGACTTGACCCACACACGACTGAGCTGAGCTTAAGATTTTATGAGTAGACCTACATGTGTCATAGTTTTTTTTTCAAACCCGACAGAGAGTATTCATTTTTCTATTAAACTGTCGAGTTGTCAAGTCATTTGAAACATTGGGAAAATATTAAAGCTAAACCTAGGTTTAGTTAACGATTTGACCTATTAATACGAGTTTCTGACCTTGTCAGATAACAGGAAACTCGGGGATACGCTTTAGGATTCACAAGAGTGGATACGATTTGCGATAGTTCAGGTAAGTACATTTGTCTTAAAAAGCATTTGTACGTTAGTAAGCCAGCTAAGAAAATATCATGTGATTCATTTTCGTTTCCTTGTGTTTGTTATGACCTATCATTGGCATTCCATTCCCTATTCCTTGTATGTGTATTCTTGGCATATGTATGTGTCTCGAAGGTACATACGGCCTGCTCTAGAAGGGATAAAACGCGGGCACTCATGTGCACGAGTGTTTGACCACCCCTAGTGATTGTGTGATACCATGTGCTGGATTGTTGTGGAATTGTTGTGGATTGTTGTGGTATTGTTGTGGATTTTAGACCACTTATGGCCTCTCTTGACTCGTAGAACACGCATGTTTCGATTGTTATTGTTTCCAGTCTGCCTATCATGCACCTTGTTTATTTAACCTCCTGTCTTTCAATTCCTGCATGATATTTAGATTGCCTTGTTTGATAATTCATGAATTACTGTTATATTCTTCTGGCATTACTTTCAATTTTCTCTCAGTTGCTCACCGTCTAGTTTGTGACGGTGGGTGCAGATTTACTAGAGCATTCGAAGGGTAAAGAACCTAGCTTAGGAGGCTTTTTGGTGAGGATTAGCGGCTGGACTTGGAGACTATTTTGTAGGTTTCCTTATGTTTTGCTTTTATGTGTATCGTTTCATATATATGCTTTGAGATTATTGAACTTGGGAATTTTTGATGAGATTGGTATCATGTACCTTTGCATTTCAAATTGTACATGAATACCCGGGGTTTTCCACATTTATAAAATTCCTAATTTTCCTTTGATTGAGTTATTTCCCCTTGTTATTTACTGTTTAGTCTTCCGTTGTGTATTATTGCAATAACTCTTTCATAAATTACTAAATTGATTAAATCGAAGGCTAACTAGGCTCGTCAGGTTGCTAAATGATGACTTAGGGTCTGCACGGGTTTAGGCCGAGCGTACCCAATTGCACGAGGAAATTGGGGCCGTCACAGTCCACTACCTCTACCCATATCACTACTCTTAAAATGCTGCCTCTGTGACTGTTGTACCAGTCGACATGTAAAAGTTGGTACTGGTACTGGTAGAACATATGTAGTTTGAGCCGGTCGTGGTGGTAACGTAACAGACCCAACACTTTGAGCTCTACTATCCCTGAAACCCTATATGTTCTTCTGCCTCTTCCAATCCCTGTCAAATCGGTGGTCAGAATGTGTCTCCTGTTGAATATGTCTAACTTCTTTAGTATGTGTACACGAATAACCCTCCCTGGCTAAGCTCCTCTCATAAGCTTTTTGCAATATATTTGGCTCAGTGGAGACAATGACACTTCCAATCTCGGGCAACAAACCATCAGTGAAGTAGTACACCTCGTCGACATCTATATCTGCCATGCCTCCAATGTACTAAATTAGTTGTAAATACCATCCCATGAACTCCATGAAGGACTCATCAGCATACATTTGCAGGGTAGTGAACTTATTCTTCTTCTCCCTCTGCAAGGTAAGAGGAAAATACTTCAAGTTAATCTACCTCTTGAAGTATTCCCAATTACTGAGTACTCCTCCGATAGCTACCATCGTAGACCACCAGCCATTTAACTCTCCTAGTAGCATCGATAAAGAAATAGTAGCTCTTATGTGCTCCTTAGTAGCGATGATACTGTGCACCTTCTCATGACTCTTCATAAACCTCTCTACAGCCACCAAATTTGTACCACCTTAAAACTCTGCAGGTTTATGACTTTTAAGTTCTCGTAACTTTCTAGCCTCCACAGTAACCTTAATGTCCTTCTCTGCTTATATAGCAGGCACTATCTCAATCTCTACAGGAGGTACAACAGGTATTGCCTCAGTCTGTACCAGTGGTAAAACAATAGTATCCGCTATAGCTGCAATAGTAGTAGTAGCCACAGAAGTAGCCAGTATAATTGGAGTGTCTATTTCTAAAGTGGCGGGCAAAGTCAATTTATATGGTGGTGATGGTGTAGCCATAGCCGGTGTCTTCCATATCCTCAGGATCTCCTCCAATTGCTAGTTTTGGGATGCAACTCTCTATGATAAGGTATGAAACTCCTCTGCACTGACAACTCAAGGACCCGCAGCTCACTATTATACTGGTCTTGGTTTGATTCGTCATTGTAATATGTAATAGAAATTGAATCCCCAAATCAATGGCTAACTACCAATATAATATAGTACACCACATCAAATATAACATATAGGATCAAGTTTTACATTTTCCCAACTCTCCTCACTTCCCAACTAAGATTCTAAGTCAGGACCATAGGGTTTTACTTTAGGTTCCAATCGTTTCCTAACTTTATTATTGATTTGTATCTTATGTTGGTTTCTGCACAATCAAGAGTCAAATGTTAAATATTTACGCTCTGATACCAACTATGACAGCCCTAATTCCCACACGAATTGGGCCCTGCCCGGCCTAAACCTACATAGACCCCCGTGTTCATCATTGCGAAGTCAACGTAGGCCTAGTTAGCCTCCAATAGTAGAATTATCGCTAATATTAAAATTTTATCTTTGAGTTATTAGGTTATGCCATTTTCAGATAGTTCGCAACAGAAATAACTCTAATAAGGTTAAATAACTCAGTAAATATAAAGTCAGGACAACCTTAAGTGTGAAACCCTAAAATAACTGGATAAACATGTATATCTAGTGACAACAGAAACAAAAGGACAATAATACATGATAACCTATCACTCGATCCCAAAAGTTCCTGGTGTTATCAAAAATAGTAATATACAATAATCACAATCAAAAGGCAGCACATACCGTCTAAAAGGGAATAAATTGCTCTGACAGGCCTTAGAGGAAGTCACCAATCATCGGCCCTTTTCCCTTGCTAGTCATTGCCTGATTTGTGCCTACCGTTACAAACTAGACAGTGAATACAGTAAAGTAAAAAGTAATAACCAGAAGGATATAAACAGTAATTCATGAATCAATCATGAAAAATTGTTTATCATGCAGATATTTAAAGATAGATAAATCAAGGGAAAATGCATAATTAACAGATTGAAAAGTAATTACAATGATATTTGAGAGCCTAGAAATCAAGGGAGGCAAACTAAGTGGTCTTATATCCACAACAATCCACAACAACCTAGTACTCGGGGAAAACTCACGTTTTGTTGGGTAGCGGCACCACCGCAGGTGGTGTTCACATTTGCCCAACTAGCTATAGTCCCAAAAGTACATTCTTGACACACTTAGGCCATAGACACCCAACCAAGGAATAAAGAATGGAACTCCAAAAGATAGTACAATTCAAGAATAACAAGGAAAATGGAAAATGAATTACTATGCATTTCTTTAACTGGTTTACTTACCTCAATCAACGCGAAATTCGTTCTTCGCAGCTCCTACACGTCCCAAATTGGTCGCAAATTCCTCGTTACCAGTCTATTGTGTTCCTAGTGTCCATTTGGGTTAATATTGCTCGTGCTATAGTCTTAATATCTCATTTAATAGCTTAAATCCCAATTACACCCCTTAAACTCGTGTAAACCCATTTTCATAATTTATAGGGTAATTTAGACTTATTCGAACTAGTGGGAATCCTGGGTGAGGCCCCTAGAAGTTCGAGAAAATTTGACAAAAGTTTGTCAAAATTCGTATTTCATTTTTTTATTTTATTTGACACCCACAACGCCCTTAGTGGCGCCAACTGGGATTGACCAACTGTAATAGGGTTTTCAAAACCCCTGGTTTCGTCGTCGCATTTTGAACCTATCTGACAACCTTAATGACTTCCAAACACACTAATCGGTGTTCCTAATCAATCCAAATGGCAACAAATAGACCATTATAACAATTTTCCAAAATTCAAACAAAATACCAAAAACTCATTTAATTTCCCAATCAACAACTACAACCATTAAATCAACAATGAATCCTCATTAATGATCACCAATACACACTAAATCTCAAAAAATCATGGCGCTCGCTCCAAATTTTGATTTTTCATCAAAACCCTAAAAAGCACATTCAAAATGTCCAAAATCGAAAGGAAAGACGAGATCTTACTGTTGTCAACGTGTTTAATTGATTCCTCGCCTTCAAAACTGTCAAGAATCACTCCCCTAAATCTCCATTTTTCATGATCGGTGGTGTTAGTGAGTGTGTTTGTGTTTGTTTGTGAGAAATGAGGGAGTCAACCCACAACTCTCCTTTCTATACTTCTTTTTGTCATCAATTGATACGCACACATCTCAAGGAAAATATGTGGCTCCTATTTGAGCCGTCCAACAGCTTAAATAACTTGGTTAAGGAAACACTCTTATCCTTATCTTGTTTTGACTTCAAAATTTCAAGTAAAATGCCCGTCAGTTCTCGACGCGGGTTGCATGCTATTTCAACATTTCGACTCAAATAGTCTTAACTATGGTTCTAATCCATTTTTCCACATTTTATTATTTTCTCAATAATTTATTAAATCATTTTCGTGTGTTTATTCTACCCATAATTCGCCTGGATGTACGTCTTAACTAGTTTTCGTAGGCAAAACTGCACATGAAAATATGACGCGATAAATAAAACAAAAACATGCATTCGGTCGTCTGACATTTGCATTCTAGTATAAATAATAATGTAAAACACCACAGAAAAATAAAATATACCTTAGTGTCGACTCCTGAGGCTTGGACAGTATGACAAGTCACGATGGTTAGGTCGTAGTCTTGAAACGTAACACATGGCACGAGTTAAATTTGAGAGTCGTTACAAGAATTTGTTTTGTGGAGTGTCGGAGTCGAGAGAGCATGTAGTACGGATACACATAAGTAAACTAGCTAGGTAATGCACAGTTATTTTACTTGAGCTTTAATTTGTTATTGTTATTGCTGTATATCATTTCTTGGAACTCCATTCTAGTTCGAATTTCTAAGGGCAAGTGAGTCAACAGTGGTCTCTAGTAGGCCTGGTTATATGGCTGATATTTCGGAGCCATGACCTCGGAATGCACTGCACTGGTTTGTTTGGTTCTATACAGCGTGAGTGTTCTTAGCCGGAATACCGAGAAATCTACCATCCGCGTGGGTTTAGGCCTACTAGGCTTTGCTGCATCCTATTACCTTAGTCTGCTTGGTTTTACCACGACTCAACAACCTTAGTGGTCAGGACTACTTGGCGCTTCTCAGTTTTGATTCCAGGACACTCACTTATCATTGTTTATTGATTCATTTACAATTTTTAATTATTTATGTGTCCTTATATCTTTTCTTTCTATCTGCATGAATATAGATAGCTTTATTTAATTCAAAATACTATTTTAGATCATACTGGCGTTACTTACCTAGGCTCGTCATTCTTATGTTTGATTGAGTGCAGATTCGCAGTCGAGCATAGGAAAGGCTCCACCACTTAGTGACTTACTTTTAGGACATTGAAGCGACCCTCCCTCTCTCATTTTTATAGATTTTCTGATACTTTTGTATTACTTATTATATGTTTTGTCACATGGAGATACATTTCGGTTGTAAGATATATTGGGACATGGATATGATTCATTTCACTCTTCTTTACTTATTATACATGTTGGTTGCATATGTTCGAGGTTTCCACACTCTAGGTTGTCGTAACTGATTGATTTAGAGTTGCTCAGTTTATTTGAGATTTTAAAACATTTCCACATAATCTTTAATAGGACACAAATCAATAATAAAGTTCGGACAATGGTTGGAATTTATAGTAGAATCGTATGATCGGTGACAACAATATCAGAGGGTTGAAGGCAGTGGCAGTGACATGGTCAGAGGTAGTGGTCATGGGCAGAGATACGGACAGGGTTAGTGTAATGACCATAAAATCTAACTCGTGCCACGTGTCATTTTAGGTCGTACATGGGCCCCTTGCCATGATATGTATGAACAATTATCGGACATCGACACCGAGGTATGTTATTTTTGTTTAGTGTTTGTATTATTTATTTATTTACCCGAATTCAAATTCCAATGTCCCAAACGTGTGAGGACGTTTGAGGGTGAGCATCGATGCTGATAAATGGGTTTGACTCGAAGAAACGTGTTTTACGAGTGTCGGGCCAACGGTGGTTGGGTATTTAGCTGTTTGGAGGACAAATGTAATTAAAACACTAAAAAAATACATATAAATATAATAATTAAATGTTGGGTAACATGTTCGATGCCTTGGTAGGTCGTTGGGCACATGGCGATGCGATCGTATTGCAGACCAGTTGGGAAAACGTGTATTGAGGAGACTGTATGGTAAGGAGTCACCTAGCGGAATTACAAATTCGTTGTTAGTGGTGTGTTAGTGGAAGTGGCTAGATTTGATGTGAGTTGTTGGATGCGCTTTGAGATATGTGTGCAAGAAAAGATGAAAATGATCTATATATATAAGTTTTCTTTTCTCTTTCCTTGATCATATGTTCATTATCTTCTTCCACTCTTCTATGGGAAACGAAAGGAAATTTCCTCGATCGTATTCGAGCCCAGAACGACACCAAGGAGTGACCAAATGCGAGAACCAAGGTAATATTCTTATTCATTGCAAGGTTCTTATCAGTTTGACGGGTAAATTATGTGTTTTCGTCGTGGTATTTTCAAACACCATTTTGAAATTTTGGTTTTCCACACTTTTTGAAGGTTTATATGGATTGTTTGATCGTTGTGGAGCACAACCATGCGATTCTTGTATGTGTTTATATTGAATTGGTATTTTTGGTGATTTGCGATGATTTTTAAGTTAATTTCTACACCAGGGTTATAGGTAACAGTTTTGATCGGTTTAAATGTCGAATTTGGTGTAATTGAGCGTCTATATAAGTGTGGGATAGGCTTAAAACAAGGCAAAATCAGTCGAGGCATATTAAATTACTTATATATATATAAGTAATTTAATATAATTTTGGTATCAGAGCCTAGGTTTAGGAAAACCTAGGGCTCGAATTTGAGGAAAACCTAATCATAAACCTATTAAATAAGCTCTAGATGTGGAAACCCAAAGGAGTTGCCTAAAGTCTTAGTTGGGAAGCAATGAGAAATAGGTAGAAATCAGGATATACGTGTTATGTTTTTGTTTGTATATTACCTACGTTACACGTATATTCGTACCGAGGCACGTTTTTCGATGTAGATACCGATGGACGGGTAGCCTTCAAGTACGACTCAGCCAGAGGTTAGGAATACTAGCGATCCTACTAGGTCAACATTGACGTTAGAGTCGTTAGCGCGGACAGTGGATAATAGGTTCGCACAGTTATTGGATTTATTGAGGACTCGTGAGACTGTGACAGCTCCTACTACAGTTATAACTGCACCATTAGTTACTACTCCTGCAGTTGCTCCCACTATTGCTGAGACTCAGGGATAAACTGTGATAGTTGTGAATCCTTTGATTACTGAGCAGCCAGCTGTAGTGTCTTCATCAGGGAGTTTGATGACAGTGGAGGCAAAAAAGTTGAAGGATTATCTTAGATTCTCTCCAGGATACTTTCATTAAGCCAGAGACACAGAGATAGCCAGGAGGTGGCTATTAGCTCATGAGAGATTACATGAGATGTTACTAGTTGATGAGGTGGATAAACCGAGATTGGCTAGTTATTGCCTGAAATCTACTGCTGCTATATGGTGGACCACCTATAAAGCGACACATCTTGTAGTTACTACTTTGGCTGAGTTCAGAACATTGTTCATGGATGAGTATATACCTATGGAGGTCAAGATTCGATTAAGAGAGGAATTTTTCACACTGGTTCAGGGCGAAATGTCTGTGACCGAGTATATGGAGAGGTACAGATATTTATTGACCTACTCTATGGATCTGGCAGGGACTGACCGATTACAAATATATTACTTTGTTCGAGGACTGAATGAGAGGATAGCTACCATAGTTGTTTCCAGTGGAGCGACTACTTTGGCTCAGGTATACGACAGGTCTCTTTCTCAGGAAACTTATATATTGTAGAGTGCTAGCAGATTGGCGATTCAGAATGCACTATGAGGTTAGCAAAGTCGTTCAGTTAAGGGTTCTCAGTTTAGTTAGAGGCCGAAGAGACAAATGGGAAATCAAGGTCAACAGGGACAGGGCCAGAGACCTCGTATAGGTAGAGGTGATTGGCAGTTAGATCAGGGTCGCAGAGGTGACAGAGATCGTCAGGATAATCGAGATAGACGCGATGATCGTGAGGTAACGTATTCTGCGACCTCTACATCAGTTGATCGGCCGAGACAGCAGTAGAGGCAGAATAGAGGTCAGGGTCAGGGAGGCCAAAACCGAGGCCAGAGTCAGGCACAGAGTCAGAGGACTACTGGCAGATCAGAAATTTGAACTTGTTATCGTTGTGGTCAGGTAGGACATATTATGGCGGACTATACCAGACCAGTGCAAGTACCATCACAGACTGATCAGGCCAGAGATAGGGCCCAAACAACTATTTTTGGGGTTACACAGCTAGATCGGGAGGCGACCAGACAACTTGTTAAAGGTATGTTATCTGTCAGTGATACTTTTATGCATGTTATGTTCGATTCCGGCAGCACACTCTCCTTTATATCTGGACATATGGTAGGATTGTTAGGATTAGATACACAAACTTTAGATACATATCTTATTCTCAGCACGACAGCTGGGGATAAGATTTATCCTAACCGAATTTGCTGGGATTGTGTGGTTGAGATTGAGGGACATCGATTCTTGGTCGACTTTAGAGTATTAGAATACTTGGAATTCGACGCCATGCTCGATATGGATTGGTTATCGTCGTATCATGCACAAATCGACTGTTTTAGCAAGACGGTGACATTTCACATCGAGGGAATTCCAGAGTTTTCATTTGTCGGAAATGCGTCAGCATTACCTATCACTCGAGGCGCAGCGGACTAGCTACGTCGCAGAGATGAAGGCGTATGCGAATGCATGGTGGAGCCAGAGATTAAGACAGTGATTAGGGTTGAGGATGTTCCGGTTGTTTGTGAATTTCCCGACATATTTCCTGAGGATTTGCTAGGATTGCCACCACTGAAAGCTGTTGAATTCATTATTGAGCTAATTTCTGGAACTCAACCGCTTTACAGCAGGCCGTATAGGATGTCAGCATCGGAGCAGAGGGAGTTGAGGACCCAGTTAGAGGAGTTACTGCAGAAGGGATTCATTCACCCTAGTATGTCACCTTGGGGAGCTCCAGTTCTTTTTGTGAAGAAGAAGGACGGCTCGATGCGGATGTGTGTGGATTATAGGAAGTTGAATCAGGTGACTATTAGGAATCGTTACCCACTTCCCAGGATCGATGATTTGTTCGATCATTTGGCAGGAGCCAAATTCTTCTCGAAGATTGAACTCAGATCGGGATATCATCAGTTGAGGATTCGAGAGGAAGATATTGAGAAGACTACTTTCAGTACGCGATATGGATTGTATGAATTTACAGTCATGCCATTTGGGTTGACTAACGCATCGACAATCTTCATAGATTTAATGCACAGGGTGCTCGGACCATTTTTGGATCGATACGTCATAGTTTTCATCGACGATATCCTGATTTACAGCAAGACTCGTGTGAAGCATGAAAGACATCTCAGGGAGGTGTTGCAACGCTGAGAGAGCACCGACTTTACGCCAAGTTCAGCAAGTGTGCATTTTGGCTGAGTGAGGTGAAGTTTCTCGGTCATGTTATCCGTAATCAAGGGATATTAGTTGATGGAGACAAGATTCAAGCGATTATTGATTGGAGGACACCTGAGTCAGTTTCGGACATTCAGAGTTTCTTGGGTTTGGCAGGATATTACAGGCGATTTGTACGGGATTTTTCCTTGATTGCAGCGCCGATGACGAGATTGACCAAGAAAGATGTTATATCTGACTGGTCGCAGGAGTATGAGGATGCTTTCTGGGAGCTGAAGAGGCAATTGACTTCTGCACCAGTTTTAGCATTACCTGTGACAGGAAAAGGTTTCTCGTTTTATACTGATGCGTCAGGCACTGGGTTGGGTTGTGTGTTAATGCAGGACGGACATCCAGTGGCCTATTTATCGTGACGATTAAGACTGCATGAGGAGAGTTATCCAGTGCACGATTTGGAGCTTGTGGCAGTCGTGTTTGCACTGAAGGCTTGGAGACACTATTTGTATGGTGAAAAGTTCATACTATTTACCGATCATCAGAGTTTGAGATATTTGTTCACTCAAAGGGAGTTGAACATGAGACAGCGGAGATGGCTCGAGTTACTAAAGGACTACGATTTCGCTATCGAGTATCATCCGAGAAAGGCGAATGTCATAGCTGATGCGCTTAGCAGGAGCGACATTGAGATTCAAATGGGCCTGCGGCATATGACACAAAAGCATGGGTTACTTGAGGTTGCATCGGTGTTGTGTGTAACAAAGTCTATTGCTGAGCTACATATTTGTGGCCAGATACGAGTTCCTACGATGTCTCTAGAGCGGGTTGCTGAGTTGCAGAGAACTGATGACCGGTATTTACGGATCAGTGGACTGGCTCAGGATCCAGGGTGCACCGAGTGGTCTGAGGATTCAGACAGGTGCTTGAGACACAGGGGTCGTTTGTGGATACCAGAGGTACCGGAGCTCAGGGACAATATTCTTGTGGACACACACCGGTCGCGATTTACAGTTCATCCTGGTCGGACCAAGATGCATCACGACCTTCAACGATTGTTTTGGTGGCCAGGGATGAAGGCTGACATGGGGAGGTACGCTCGGAGTTGTCATATTTGCCAATAGGTAAAGGCTGAGCACAAAAGACCGGTTGGGTTGCTACAGCCGCTGCCCATTCCTCAGTGGAAATGGGAACACGTGACCATGGACTTCGTCAGTGGCCTACCGCAGACTACGAGGAGACAGGACGCAGTTTGGGTAGTTATTGACAGATTGACGAAGTCGGCACATTTCATACCGATTGCCATAAGATATTCAGTTACACAGCTGAACAATATTTTCGAGAAAGAGATTTTCAGATTGCACGGTGTACCGGTCTCCATTGTTTCTAACAGAGATCCAAGGTTTACTTCAAGACTTTGGGAGAGTATGCAAGAGCAGTTTGGCACTCGACTACAATTTAGTACTGCGTATCATCCTTAGACCGACGGGTAGTCAGAGCGGTTAATCCAGATTCTCGAGGATATGCTCAAGGCGTGTATTTTACAGTTTGGTGGATCGTGGGAGGATTATCTGCCGTTGTGCGAGTTTGCGTACAACAACAGTTATCAGGTGAGTATCGGGATGCCACCATTCGAGGCATTATATGGTAGGCCCTGCAGGTCATCAACATGTTGGGCGGCACCGGAGGATACAGCGGCTATAAGACTTGAGGTTATTGTGGATCACACTGAGAAAGTGAGGCAGATTAGACAGAGACTTCAGGCGGCGCAGGATAGACAGAAGAAATATGCGGATAGATATCACGGGGATCTGAGCAATGAGGTTGGAGACATGGTGTACATGAAAGTTTCGCCTTGGAAGGGTTATCAGAGATTTGGAATTAAGGGGAAATTAGCACCAAGGTTCATTGGACCGTTCAGAGTGGAGGAACGTGTTGGCAAAGTGGCATACCGTTTAGAGTTATCACCACAGTTAGTGGGGGTACATCTAGTGTTTCATATATCCATGTTGAGGCTAGCAAGGTCGGGACCGAGACCTATGATATATGTACATCAGATTGATGTGCGACCAGACATGTCATTTGAGGAACAGCCTGTGGAGATCATAGATAGGAGGATTCAGACTTTGAGGAACAGGGAGATCCCAAAGGTTTTAGTTCGTTGGCAGTATCATGGAACTGAGGGATTAACCTGGGAGCTCGAGAATATCACGTGACGACGGTATCCTTACTTATTTGCTGGTAAATATTTAAGTTTAATTTAAATTTCGGGACGAAATTTCACCTAGTTGGGAAGAATTGTAACAGTTCGAATTTAATTCACCGTTATTTGTGACGTATTGCAGACGTGGCGGACAGCTCAAACATCCGTGGGACCCACAACTAAGCTAGAGCGCGCCTGGAGTTAGGTAAATAGTTATTTCATATGTTGTTTTGTTTAATTTGCGATGTTTATGTTAAAATGGGTTAAACGACATCGCGATGTGTGTAATTATATTTTAATTGACGTGTGAGATTGTGTTAAGTATTCGCCTTGATATGCGTGTCGACGAGGGTACCGAATAGACAAAAAGATGAAATATTAGGCCGGGAAAATATTACACACATTAAATGCATTAAATGTGATAAAATAGTAAATTGGTGGGCACCTAGGGACACGCGGGGTCATGGTCGACAGGCGTGGGTGGTACAGTAGTGTGCACGCCCGAGTACGCTCGTTGGCACGCGCGACAAAATTGCAGGTGCGAAAATATAGACGGATATATATTTATATATATATGTAATTTAAAATATATATATATAAATATATATATATATATAAATCAGAAAATAAATAAGTAACTGTGAAATTACCAAAAAGGGTATTTGGTTGTTTAGAAAAAGTTGATGAACACAAGGGCATTTTGGACGTTTCCAAATCTAAATCGCCTTCGTTCTCTTCAATAAGTCGAGAAAAAAAAACACACAACAGAGAGACGAGCCGAGAGGAAGGAGAAGAGAAAGAGGATGAGAGCTCGAGAGTTCGAGGAGATCGCGAGCACGACGACGTCGAGGTGAGTGGTGTGGTACGGTTGTTTTTGTTGTGTGCGTTGTTGTTGTGTGTTGGCTTAGTGGTGAGCATGGCCATGGCTCCGCCATTGCCGAGAATTGAAAACGGTCCGAGGAGGGAGATGATAGGTGTCGTCTCCCCACCTTTCCAATTCCATTAGAGAAAGAAGAGAGAAAGGAAGAAAGAATGGGAAAAAAAAGAGCAGAGAGAGAAGATGGGGGGGTGGGTGCACGTACACGCGTGCGTGCGTGCACCCCCCACCTGGGCCGGGCCGCCCAGGCCCAACCCGAGTGGGCCTGGACCAGGCCCAACCTGGACCGGGCCGACTCGGACCCGATCCACTTGGGTCCAGGTGGACCGGACCGGGCCCGATCTGGTTGGGTCGGGTCGGACCCGGTTTAGGGGACCCACCATAATATTTAAATAATATTTTATTTTATTATTTTATTTAAATAATTAAAAACAGTTTTAAATAAAATAAAATATAGAAAAATAGAGAAAAATAGCTAAAAATTATGGAAAAATTCAGAAAAATCAAGAAAAATATGAGAAATTAGAAAATGGGTCAATAAATGAGTTTTTAAGATTTTCTCGAGATTTTGGTGAGATGTGTCGGGGTTTTTACCTCGAAAAACGTAAAATTGACATAATATGTCCAATTAAAGCTAATTCAATGATAAATAATATTAGGTACATTTGGGGTGATAATTTGGATTATCGGGTGATTATTGGAGCTAGATGGGGTTTCGATTTCGGGACGCGGAGTGCGGATTGAGGTGTGTAGTATCCCAATTGAAATTACTTGAGTATTTACTTCTTTTGGGTTTTGAATTCAATTTCTTTCATTTAAATACTCTATTCTTAGTTATGTTTATATGGGCGGACGTTGAGCGAGGCTCCCTCCGTTCCATTCTTGTGTGTATGTCCACTACACCATAGCACATGCTACCAGATCGAACTTGGCCAAGTGTCACGTCGTGGCACGTGTCGATGCGCCATGGGTGTAACGCCGGCCATCGAGCGGATCCAGATGCTTGCCTTGTTAGAGTTAGACTCGTTGGCAGTATTCTGTGGAAAAGTCCGAATTATGGTGTAGTCTGACCCTAGGAGCTAGGAACACACTTTACACTTTTCCTATTATTTATTCATGCAATGAGCACAGTTGTCTGTATTTATTTCCGCATGTTTATTTAATAGCTTTATTTAAATTCCAGTATTTACTTTTAGAAATGCTCACTTAATTTCCTTGGGAATACTCACTCTGGACTCATCATCTGCTTTTTGTGATGGCTTGAGTGCAGATCCTAGTACGAGCAGGGGCAAGGGCAAGATGCCAGAGTACTGTTGGGCTGAGATAGCCTGACTCGTACGTTTGTATTATATTTACTTGTTTTATTATGGGTTTGGGGTTTTGAGAAACTTTATGTATATTGATCTTTTTGGTGACTTAGAGGTATCTATGGTTATATATGGGTTTTCCACATTAGGTTTATGGTTTAGGTTACACATTTATAGTATCACTATTCGAGTAATGCATTAGAAAGGCTTCCGTTGTGTGAATTTGAGGATTTTATAATGACTTAATATATGATTTATCTTCAATACAACTTAATCAATAAATGGATAATTAATAAGGTTTAAAAAGATAAAATAGAGAATATAATCCAATGTAGATGCACAGTTGTCGCTGATAAGACAGACTGTGGGTCTGCATTGGCCCCTGTGACGGTCTATTTGGAAAATGGGCCGTCACAATTTTGGACCCTATCACGAGAGATTACACGAGATGTTATGTTCGATTCCGGCAGCACACTTTCCTTTATATGTAGACATAAGGTAGGATTGTTAGGATTAGATACACAAACTCTAGATACACATCTTGTTCTCAGTACAGTAGCTGGGGATAAGATTTATCCTAACCAAATTTGTCAGGATTGTGTGATTGAGATTGAGGGACATCAGTTATCGACTGACTTTAGAGTATTAGAATACTTGGAATTCGACGCGATGCTCGGTATGGATTGGTTATCATCGTATCATGCACAAATCGACTGTTTTAGCAAGACGGCGGCATTTCACATCGAGGGAATTCCAGAGTTTTCATTTATCGGAAATGTGTTAGCATTACCTATCACTCGAGGAAGACTAGCTGTGTCGCAGGAGATGAAGGCGTATGCGGCTATGGTGGAGCCAGAGATTAAGACAGTGATTAGGGTTGAGGATGTTCCGGTTGTTTGTGAATTTCCCGACGTATTTCCTGAGGATTTACCAGGATTGCCACCACCAAGAGCTGTTGAATTCATTATCGAGCTAATTCCTGGAACTCAACCGCTTTACAGCAGGCTGTATAGGATGTCAGCATCAGAGAAGAGGGAGTTGAGGACCCAGTTAGAGGAGTTACTGCAGAAGGGATTCATTCACCCTAGCATGTCACCTTGGGGAGCTCTAGTTCTTTTTGTGAAGAAGAAGGACGGCTCGATGCGGATGTGTGTGGATTATAGGAAGTTGAATCAGGTGACTATTAGGAATCGTTACCCACTTCCCAAGATCGATGATTTGTTCGATCAGTTGGCAGGAGCCAAATTCTTCTCGAAGATTGAACTCAGATCGGGATATCATCAGTTGAGGATTCGAGACGGAGATATTGAGAAGACCGCCACAGGGCCAATGCGGACCCACAGTCTGTCTTACCAGCGACAGCTGTGCTCTACATTGGATTACATCCTCCTTTTTATCTTTTTAAACCTTATTAATTATCCATTTATTGATTAAGTTGTATCGAAGTCAAATTATATGTTAAAGCATCCAAAAATCCTCAATAAACACAGCGGAAGCCTTACTAACACATTTACTCGGGTAATATTACTATAAATGTGTAACCTAAACCAATAACCTAATGTGGAAAACCCATACACAACAATAAATACCTCTGAAGTCACCAAAAAGTTTAATATATAAAGTTTTCTCAACCTCTGGTTGAGTCGTACCTGAATGCTGCCCGTCTATTAGTATCTGCATCGAAGAACGTGCCTAGGTACGAATATACGTGTAACATAGGTAATATACAAAAAAAACATAACACGTATATCCTGATTTCTACCCATCTCTCATTGCTTCCCAACTAAGACTTTAGGCAACTCCTTTGGGTTTCCACATCTAGAGCTTATTCAATAGGTTTATGATCAGGTTTTCCTCAAATTCGAGCCCTAGGTTTTCCTAAACCTAGGCTCTGATACCAAAATGTAGCGGCCCCAATTTCCACATTGGTCCGCCACGGGAGGCCACGCGGGCCCACAACTGATCACTTAACCGCCAGCTGTGTCCCACGCCCAATTATCCATCATCAATCAATTTCCTGTTAACTTTGATGTTATGTGTTAATAATTACTGATTCAAGTTAACTTAAGTTCCTTTAATATCATTTAACCTCAAATTACGCAGTGGAAAAATAAATTAACAACATAAATATTTAACATGTATTTTATGAGCATAATACCTAAGTGGAAACCATACCAAATGTACATCATATCATATCATTAGAGATCCTCAAAATATCAAAAATATGACCTACAATTTATATGCAGGTCATAACTACCTCTCAAAACCCAAAACCCAGCATAAAACAAGAAAAATAACCAAACATACGAGTAGGGATTCAGCTGTCAATCTACGTAGTCCTCAAGCTTGCCCTTCCTTCGATTCGTACCAGGATCTGCACTCAAGCCATCACAAAAAAACCAGATGACGAGTCCAGATCGTGCCCGTGAAAACACCTCTAATGGGTGACCCTGGACCCTCTAAGTGGTCGACGTACATCCACGACGCACCCACACAAGCCTATCATACCCGGGTAGCCTATTCACCGGCGTATGCCTAGACAAGTGCTATGACTTAGTGGACTCTATGCCCCGTAACGAATAAACACCAGGTGGGGAGTGATCTCAACACCGTAAAGACACCAGTTAGGTGTAAACTCCACTACCATAAAGACACCAAGTGTGAGTACTCGACCACTGTAAAGCGATAATGAAATAGAGTAATGAATAAATAGGATTGAATTCAAATAAATAGAACAGTAAATACTAAAGTGAAGTTCAATTGGGATACTACACACCTCAATCCGCACTCCGCGTCCCGAAATCAAACCCCGTCTAGCTCCAATAATCATCCGACAATCCAAATTATCACCCAAATGTACCTAATATTATTTATCATTGAATTAGCTTCAATTGGACATATTATGTCAATTTTACATTTTTCGAGGTAAAAACCCTGACATATTTCGTCAAAATCCAGAGAAAATCCCAAAACTCATTTATTGACCCATTTTCTAATTTCTCATATTTTCTAGATTTTTCTGAATTTTTCCATAATTTTTAGCTATTTTCTCTATTTTTCTATATTTTATTTTGGATCGATACGTCATAGTTTTCATCGACGACATCTTGATTTACAGCAAGACTAGTGTGGAGTATGAAAGACATCTCAGGGAGGTGTTGACGACGCTGAGAGAGCACCGACTTTACGCCAAGTTCAGCAAGTGTGCGTTTTGGCTAAGTAAGGTGAAGTTTCTCGGACATGTTATCACTAATCAAGGGATATCAGTTGATGGAGACAAGATTCAAGCGATTATTGATTGGAGGACACCTGAGTCAGTTTCGGACATTCGGAGTTTCTTGAGTTTAGCAGGATATTACAGGAGATTCGTATCGGATTTTTCCTTGATTGTAGCGCCGATGACGAGGTTGACCAAGAAAGATGTTATATTTGACTGGTCGCAGGAATGTGAGGATGCTTTCTGGGAGCTGAAGAGGCAATTGACTTCTGCACCAGTTTTAGCATTACCTGTGACAGGAAAAGGTTTCTCGGTTTATACTGATGCGTCAGGCACTGGGTTGGGTTGTGTGTTAATGCAGGACGGACATCCTGATCACGTGTCGTGCGTGCCAAATATAACCCGTAATTAAGTTACCAATCCCACAAGGGTGTAGTAGTGGTAAATACGGAGTCGAATCCACAGGACTTGAGTTTCACTCTAAGTTAACTAAAAATGGGGGTTTTAAAAATAATTTTATAGAGCAAACAATTAAAATAAAAATAACAAAGAGGAATCAAGATTGCAAGAATTATATCAATGAAAGAAAACACCTAGGTCTATGGTTCCACAAGACAAGATCAAGATTCAATGGCATATCATGGTCGTCAATCTTTCCCAAAACAATTATTAATTCAAGTTCCCCTAGATTAGCTATGGAAAATCGACATCCGCCAGAAATTCCTAATTCCCCTAATCTCGATAGCTAGGACATCCGCCACTAACTACTTCCCTAATTAATGTATAACCCTAGACGTCCGCCATAAGATTTAACACATTAACCGCAAGAAATAAAGTTTTATGGGAATACTAATCCTAGATAACCGGATCGCGTCCGCTCCCGATTTAACCTAGATTCAATTGTTGCACACTCAAGAACCGAAAGGTTTTGACGGCAATCGGGTGAATGTTTGTTACTTATATTGTCCCAAAAGTACAATTACGGATACTAATGAGTCAATTAACAATAGATTTTCCACCTAAAAGCATGCAATGGCCATATACATACCCTAGATTTAAATCATATTCATGAAAATCAACAACAATGAAATAGAAGAAATTAAATTAAATTAAATAATTAAATAAAAGATCTCACAAGTTATGCCATGAATCCATAATCCTGACTTGCTTCACCTCCGACCTAGGCAATGGCTTGATTAGCTAGACATAATCTCCATTAAAACTCTCAATAAAAATAATGCAAAAGTCCCCTTAATGAATAATAGATGTTCTATTTATACCTAAAGTCTTAATGTGTAAAACTACTCGAAATTGGAGTCTGGTAGAGAGAGAAACTGTTTTCTTGGTGTATTTTCGTCCATGACACATGTCTGGCCATGATTGGGCATTTTCTGTGCGCGCTGACGTGTCAGAAGGTGATTGGAGGAGAGTCTGTTGACCGGCTGACGTGGCGCTTACCGATTGGACGAGAAGAGAGTCGCTGACGCGCTTAGACGGGTCCAGAGGTCGACACGTGGCGCTGGGACGCGGGAAAAGAGTCGCGCGAGCATCACCGAAGTTCTGGGAGACAGCATCAGAACGTATCCCGAGGCAGATCGACGAGCTGCGCTTGAGGAGAACATGTGAGAGATGACGTGGCAGGTGCTGATTAGCGGAGGCGCTACTGGACAGCTGATGTGGCGCTCACTAATTGGTGTGCACGAGCTTGATGACGCAGCTTGGCCAATGAAATGCTGACACGTGGCACCGCGACTCCAATTACCCCATTGTCGGTGTAAATTTCGAGACCAACTCTCCCGGTATCCGAATACTGCAAGTAAATACTCTATTTTGAGTATTTTTTCGCCCCGGATCCAACCGTGCACTCCGTTTCACCTAAAAACCAAAAGTAAATATAATGAGATATATATTTTATAAACTTTGACACTTTAAACTATACTAAAATAGACTATAAAATCCTATAAATATCGACTTATCAAATACCCCCAAACTTAAGACTTTGCACGTCCCGAGCAAAGGTATATTTGACAACACAAACTAAACTAAACTCCTAATGCATTAACTAAACTAATCCTAAACCTATACTCATACCTATACTTATTCCTATACCCAATTCAAAATTTCATGGAGTACCTTTGATTTACATAGCCGCCAAGTAACAAGCCACTCAAGAAATTTCAGAGTTATGATATGTCAAGACTCGCAACCCAAACACAGTTAAGATCACACTTTAAAAACTTAGATTTAGTCAAAACAAAGGCCATCAACTACTCATGAGTTTTCTTGGTCTATACATTCAAGCATGCAAGTTTAAAATCGTACTTAATCTAGTGAAAGCACTCGAGCTAAATCTTTTTATTTGAGGA
The DNA here is from genome assembly GCA_039657345.1 of Stephania japonica. Lineage (NCBI taxonomy): Eukaryota > Viridiplantae > Streptophyta > Magnoliopsida > Ranunculales > Menispermaceae > Stephania > Stephania japonica. The sequence continues at coordinate 17,396,997 of CM077566.1, forward strand.
GTTTTCATAGACTTTCGCCTTTTTTCTTTCAATATATACTCTATTTATTTCTCCATAATATTTTTAAGTAATACGGTCCCTGCTCCATTTCCTATGGACCGTTTTTCTCACTTTTTCCCACCACAAGATTCCCTGCTCCATTTCCTATGGAATCCTGTGGGACTCTCTATATTAAGAAAACTCCTGTTAGCCCTTCTCACTTTCACTATGATTAAGCAGATTAGCAAATATGACTTAAAGCACTATTACTTGCACAATTTTGACCGTATGCCCATTTTGGTATCTAGCACAAAGTTTAACCATCATACTAAGTCCCTAATCATGAAATCATAAAAATGTTGAGCTACGGCTTGATTAAATGTTTTTCCTAATTTTTCCTGAGTTTCAAGTCAAAAAGCAACTATAAAGTACTCATCCACAACCAAAGGCATGAAACAAAGTTTTGGGGTGACTCTAAATGCAACATATGTAACATATGACACTATGTAAGGTCTAAATGCAAGAACAAACATAGATAGACACATGTCTATTCCTAATAAAACTATACTAAATGCATGCATGAAAATGTATCATATCCTAATGAAATGGAAGATGGAAGTATCCATGAAAAGAAATAGAAAAGAGAATGAGAATAACACCACCTTTACCATCCTTCGACCGCATAATTAAAAAAAAAATAATAATCATACCTGCGGTCCTTAGCAAGAAAATCCATCCAACACTATCCACAATCCCCGAAAATACCCCCAAACTTATTCCGAACCTTGTCCGCAAGGTTTAAAACAAGTCAAGTGGTCTATACACAAAAAACATACAGAAATGGTGAAAGAACATGATAGTGATAATAAGAAGGAAATGATATAAGTTCATGCATAAAAAAAAAAAAAAAAAAAAAAAAAAAAAAAACTAAATAATACTTATCAAAATTTGGGTCGCCTCCCAATAGCGCTTTTGTTTAAAGTCTTTGGCTCGACTTGGTCCGATTCTCACAATCGGTATAGACCGGTTGTTCAAGTGATACGCCTCTACATTGTGACTTGGGAAGTCGTCATAAAAGATCTTCAACTCCGTGGCCGTTCACTTTAAAAGCATTACCGCCTCCAAACTCGAATCTCCACCGCACCATGATCATACACCGCAATCACCACATACGGTCTGTCCACCTCGATCTCGCTTACCCGCAAAAATCTTAAGACGTGATCGAAACAAAAGCACTTTTTGACCAACACGAAAAGATTTCCTAGAAAGAATGCGATCATGGAACGCTTTGGTTTTTTCCTTGTAAATTCGCGCATTTTCATATGCGTCGTTCCTGATTTCCTCCAATTCTTGGAGAGTGAGCTTTCTCTCTTTTCCTGCTTCGTCGAGCTTCATATTAAGTGTTTCACACCCAGTGGGATTTATGCTCGAGCTCGACCGGCAGGTGGCAAGCTTTTCCAAACACAAGGCGATAGGGGGACATTCCAATTGGCGTTTTAAACGCCGTTCGGTATGCCCAAACCGCATCATCAAGACGTGTACTCCAATCCTTTCGAGTAGGATTCACTGTCTTTTCCAAGATAGATTTGATCTCCCTGTTAGAAACCTCTGCCTGGCCACTCGTTTGGGGATGATACGCCGTAGACGTTCTATGAGTGACATTGTACCTCCTCAGAAGGCTTTCAACCATACGGTTGTGAAGTGAGTGCCTCTATCACCGATCGGGCACGCGGGTACCAAATGTTGTAAAAATCCTCGATTTGAGGAATTCACAAACCACTTTAGAATCATTAGTGCGGGTAGCTGTAGCTTCCACCCACTTAGACACGTAGTCCACTGCCAAAAGTATGTAGACATTACCAAATGACACTGGAAACGGCCCCATGAAGTCTATACCCCATACATCAAATATCTCACAAATATGAATCGGAGTAAGTGGCATTTGGTCCCGATGACTAAGGTTACCAGTTTTCTGACAGTTAGGACAAGTCTTGGTGAACATGTATGAATCATGAAAAATTGTGGGCCAGTAAAACCCACTTTCAAGAACTTTCCTAGCTGTCCTACGGGGACCAAAGTGGCCCCCACAAGCGTAAGTGTGACAAAAAGCCAAGATGGAATGACTCTCAGTCTGAGAAACACACCGCCTGATAACCTGATCGGAGCAAAATTTCCATAAGTATGGGTCATCCCACACATAATACTTAGCATCGCTCCTAAGTTTATTCTTCTGAGCCTTCGAAAGATGAGGAGATAGCTCGCCAGAGGTGATATAGTTCACCAAATCGGCATACCAGGGAAGATCCTCCATGACAGCATAGATGTACTCATCAGGGAAATCATCCTTTATAGGGGTAGGACGTTCACCATTCTCAATCCTGCTTGAGATGGTCTCGCGACTAGATTTTCTCGCACCACTTTTATCTTTAATTGTGATGTCAAACTCCCGTAATAGGAGTATCCATCGAATGAGCCTAGGTTTGGCATCCTTTTTACTCATCGTGTACTTTAAGGCCGCATGATCGGAGTAAATAATAACCTTGGTACCCAGAAGATAAGGCCGAAACTTCTCTAGTGCGAAGATAACGGCAAGGAGCTCCTTCTCGCAGTGGTGTAGTTCATCTCGAGCCACGTCTAGAGTACGAGAAGCATAGTAAATAACATGTGAAGCTCTCCCGACTCTCTGTCCTAAGACTGCACCCACTGCATAATTACTAGCGTCACACATGATTTCAAATGGAAGCTCCCAATTAGGGGCTTGAATTATTGGTGTGCTAGTAAGTGAGGCTTTTAGTGCATCAAATGCACTCCTACATGTCTTATCAAACTCAAAAGGTGTGTCCTTTTGGAGTAGATGACATAGGGGTTGTGCAATCTTTGAAAAGTCCTTGATGAAACGACGGTAAAAACCGGCGTGTCCAAGGAAAGATCTAATCTCTCGCACATTTGTAGGGTAGGGAAGTTTCTTGATAACATCGATTTTTGCTTGATCTACCTCTACACCCCCGGGCCGAGACAATGTGTCCCAAAATAAGACCTTGATTCACCATAAAATGACACTTTTCATAGTTCGTAACCAAGTTCTTCTCGATGCACTCCGCTGAGTACTTTTGTCGATTGATGAGACAACTATCGAATGAATCACCGTAAACAGTAAAGTCATCCATAAAGACCTCTATGAAATGCTCAACAAAATCTGAAAAGATACTCACCATGCACCTTTGAAAGGTGGCAGGAGCATTGCATAACCCAAAGGGCATGCGTCGATAGGCAAAAGTGCCAAACGGACAAGTGAAGGTCGTCTTTTCTTGGTCTTCAGGTGCTACCGGTATCTGGTGAAAACCGGAGTAACCGTCAAGACAACAATAATGAGAACGACCAGCTAATCTCTCCAACATCTGATCAATGAATGGAAGAGGGAAGTGATCCTTCCTAGTAGAAGCATTCAACTTCCTATAGTCAATGCAAACCCGCCATCCATTTTGAATGCGGGTTGGAACTAACTCACCATGTGAATTGGTGACTACTGTGACTCCTGTTTTCTTAGGAACCACCTGGACAGGACTTACCCATTTACTATCAGAGATAGGGTATATCATGCCAGCATCAAGGAGCTTCGGTATCTCCTTCTTTACGACATCCATCATAGGCGGATTGAGCCTCCTCTGGGCTTCTCTTGTAGGTTTTGACCCCTCTTCCATATATATATGATGCATGCAAGTGGAAGGGCTCAAACCTTTGATATCCGCTATAGTCCACCCAATAGCCTGTTTAAACTCCCGGAGTACTCGTAGGAGTCTTTCTTCCTCCAAATGTGTAAGTTTGGTTGAGATGATCACAGGGAGTGTGTCATTCTCACCCAAAAATATGTACTTTAGGTGCTCAGGTAGTGGCTTCAGCTCAAGTGTGGGAGCTTTAACCAAGGAGGGAGAAAGTTTAGAGTCAGTAGTGGGCAACTCCAAATAACAGACATTTGGGGGCAGTGGTTGGAATGACTCCAACTCTAAAACAACATCCTCGACATCAGTATCGAGGGTTAGGACACTCTGGTGGATATGAGTAGTGTGGAGATTATTCTCTAACACTACTTTCACCGTATCATCGTTACTCATGAGCAAAGCCTGCTCAATGAGTGGGTCCACACAGTCCATGGTACATACCACAGAAGACACATCACTGGGGTATCGCATCGCATCATAGATGTTAAACTTGATGACTTCACCGTCGAACTCCATGGTAAGAGATCCATCATCAACATCTATCTTCGTCTTTGCCGTCTTTAAGAACGGGCGTCCAAGTAGCACTGATGAAGCATTAGGAAATGGTTCCTCCTTCGTATCTACAACGTAGAAATCAGCAGGAAACACAAACTCATTCACTCGCACTAGAACATCCTCAAGAACACCTACGGTCTCGACAACCGAACGGTCTCGCCAACCGAATGACAATACCAGCTCCTCTAATGGGCTCGCATTCAATGTCTCATAAATAGACAATGGCATGACATTAATGGAAGCTCCAAGATCGCACATAGCCCTCTGAATGCTCACATCACCTATAATACAAGGCACTGAGAACATCCCAGGATCCTTGCATTTAGGAGGCAACTTCTTTTGTAGGATGGCCGTAACGGTTTCTCCCATTTGGACTTTTTCGTTGCCTTTTAGTTTCCTTTGTTAGTGCATAGTTCCTTAAGAAACTTTGCATACCTAGGGACTTGCTTCAGAGCATCGAGGAGTGGAATATTGATTTCCACTCGCCGAAAGGTCTCGAGAATTTCTTTCTCTTCCTCCTTTTTCTTGTCTAGGATAAGTCGTTGTGGAAAAGGAGGTTTGACCTTAAATGTGGGCGGGGCTTCTTTTTGAGTAGTTACCATCTCGTTTAGGGATAGACGGGTTTACTACTAACTCATGCTCTTCCTCATTTGCCTGGTCTTTGGCATCAGATGACCCATTGTTCCTTTTGGGCTCCTCCAGCTCTTTACCACTTCTGAGTGTAACTGCGTTAGCACTCGCGTTAGGGTTTGGGTAAGGTTGTGAAGGTAACCTACCATTATCCTCAATGCGTCCCAATTGCTGTGAAATTTGATCTATTCGAACTTGAAGGTTCTGGACTGTTGAATTGGTTGCATTGATGGATTTTTCAGTGGTGGCCTTAAATTCGGCAACATCTCTTGTAAGTTGCCTTTGTTCAGCCGTAAGAGCTTTCATCATATCCTCAAGTGAAGAGGAATGGTTGGAGGGTGTAGGCAACGGTTGACCTCTCGGGATAAAGGTCTGGTAGTTCTGATTTTGAGGCCCATAACTGAAGTTTGGGTTGTTCCTCGCCGTTGTGTGATTATATGTATTCCCAAATGGGACTCTAGATTGTCCCTGGAACTGATTACCCATGGCATTGGCCTGTTGATTGTCCTCAAAGAGAGTAGGACATTCATCAGTTGCATGATTTGTGGCAGTACAAATGCCACAAGCCTTGACTTGCACTTTGCCAGAGGAGAGGAGACGCTCCATCATAGAGGTCAGTTGGTCAATTTTCCGGTCAGTAGAACTTGAGACACTTCCTGTAGTTAGACGTTGGTAAGCAGTGTCATCAAGATCTCCATAAAGGCGTGACTGCTGAGCGATGTCCTCATACAGTTGCTTCATTTGGGCCGGAGTTTTATCTCGAATGTGACCCCCACACGCATTATCAATCATGCGTCGTTCTATGGGCGACATGCCAACATAGAAGAAACGAGCTATGGCCTTCTCAGACTGGCCATGTTGCGGGCAACTAGCAATTAATCGCTTATAGCGATCCCAATATTCACCAAATGATTCACCCGACTTCATTTTGATGCTGCAAATGTCCTTGATGAGCTGAGCAACTCTATCCTCAGGGAAATATTCATTTAAAAACGCATTTGTCATCTCATTCCAGGAGTTAATGCAGCCAGGCGGAAGGTAGAAAAGCCATTCTTTGGCTTTGTCTTTCAGACAAAACGGAAAAGATCTAAGCTTAACCGTATCCTCATCCGCATTAGAGGGTTTCATAGACTTGCGCTTAGTCCGAAACTCTTTCGTAAAAAGTAACAGGGTCTTCATTCTCGCCACCATGAAAGGATGGTAAGAGATGAATGAACCCCGACCTCAACTCAAAATTTCCGCATTATCCTGGATAGTTGATGCAGAGGGGTTGTTGTGCCAAAAGAGCTTGAAGCTCTTGATTAGCATGCCCCATAGTGATTTGGCAATTTTCAGCCATTTCGGAGGATTTCGGCCTTGTTGTTGCCTAAGTTGGGTCTCCCTATTCAACCTATGAAATGTACTCTCCTGGTTCAGATCGAAAGGTAACAAAGAACCGCCGATTTTGACCGAGTGAGTCGTGAGAGCATAAAACTAAGAAAGAAGAAGAAAAGAAAAAGAAAAAGAAAAAAGAAGGGAAACCTAAGCTTAGAATGAAAGACTAAGTCCCCTAACGGCGCCAAAATTTGATCACGTGTCGTGCGTGCCAAATATAACCCGTAATTAAGTTACCAATCCCACAAGGGTGTAGTAGTGGTAAATACGGAGTCGAATCCACAGGACTTGAGTTTCACTCTAAGTTAACTAAAAATGGGGGTTTTAAAAATAATTTTATAGAGCAAACAATTAAAATAAAAATAACAGTAGGAATCAAGATTGCAAGAATTATATCAATGAAAGAAAACACCTAGGTCTATGGTTCCACAAGACAAGATCAAGATTCAATGGCATATCATGGTCGTCAATCTTTCCCAAAACAATTATTAATTCAAGTTCCCCTAGATTAGCTATGGAAAATCGACATCCGCCAGAAATTCCTAATTCCCCTAATCTCGATAGCTAGGACATCCGCCACTAACTACTTCCCTAATTAATGTATAACCCTAGACGTCCGCCATAAGATTTAACACATTAACCGCAGTAATAAAGTTTTATGGGAATACTAATCCTAGATAACCGGATCGCGTCCGCTCCCGATTTAACCTAGATTCAATTGTTGCACACTCAAGAACCGAAAGGTTTTGACGGCAATCGGGTGAATGTTTGTTACTTATATTGTCCCAAAAGTACAATTACGGATACTAATGAGTCAATTAACAATAGATTTTCCACCTAAAAGCATGCAATGGCCATATACATACCCTAGATTTAAATCATATTCATGAAAATCAACAACAATGAAATAGAAGAAATTAAATTAAATTAAATAATTAAATAAAAGATCTCACAAGTTATGCCATGAATCCATAATCCTGACTTGCTTCACCTCCGACCTAGGCAATGGCTTGATTAGCTAGACATAATCTCCATTAAAACTCTCAATAAAAATAATGCAAAAGTCCCCTTAATGAATAATAGATGTTCTATTTATACCTAAAGTCTTAATGTGTAAAACTACTCGAAATTGGAGTCCGGTAGAGAGAGAAAACTGTTTTCTTGGTGTATTTTCGTCCATGACACATGTCCGGCCATGATTGGGCATTTTCTGTGCGCGCGACGTGTCGAAAGGTGATTGGAGGAGAGTCTGTTGACCGGCTGACGTGGCGCTTACCGATTGGACGAGAAGAGAGTCGCCGACGCGCTTAGACGGGTCCAGAGGTCGACACGTGGCGCTGGGACGCGGGAAAAGAGTCGCGCGAGCATCACCGAAGTTCGGGAGACGATCGAAACGTATCCCGAGGCAGATCGACGAGCTGCGCTTGAGGAGAACATGTGAGAGATGACGTGGCAGTGCTGATTAGCGGAGGCGCTACTGGACAGCTGATGTGGCGCTCACTAATTGGTGTGCACGAGCTTGATGACGCAGCTTGGCCAATGAAATGCTGACACGTGGCACCGCGACTCCAATTACCCCATTGTCGGTGTAAATTTCGAGACCAACTCTCCCGGTATCCGAATACTGCAAGTAAATACTCTATTTTGAGTATTTTTTCGCCCCGGATCCAACCGTGCACTCCGTTTCACCTAAAAACCAAAAGTAAATATAATGAGATATATATTTTATAAACTTTGACACTAAACTATACTAAAATAGACTATAAAATCCTATAAATATCGACTTATCAAATCCAGTGGCCTATTTATCGCGACGATTAAGACCACATGAGGAGAGTTATCCAGTGCACGATTTGGAGCTTGTGGCAGTCGTGTTTGCACTGAAGGCTTGGAGACATTATTTATATGGTGAAAAGTTCGCGAGGGACGTCACGAGGGACATCGTGAGGCTTTGAAGCCATGACATCGATCACGGCAACTAAACCATAGACGATGGTGGTCTCATACTTTTAGCGACACCGTCAGAAAATTCTCCCACTGCGCTAATACCCTGGGTAATTGACCCAAGTACATAAAATGAATGAAATTATGGAAAATGGGATAATTTGGAGGATAATTAACAAATTTGTACTCAAATGATTAACAGGGAATTGTAGGACACAGATAGTTACACGTGGGATTCATAAGGGACGAATTACAGGTCTGTGAGTGCGTAATAGCGTTGGACACGAGTAAGTAAACCAATGGGAAAATTTACAGTTATTTCTTTGAGCTTTAATTGTTATTGTTATTACTCTATTCCTAGTTTGGAACTCTATTCTAATTGAGTCCAAGGGCAAGTAAGTTAATGCGATCCTTGGGATGACGGATTATCTGAGGTAACATTCTAGAGCCAGGAACTCGGGATGCACGACATAGTTTGTAGTTCTATACGGGGTAAGAGTTCTTCTCTAGATTGTCGAGAACTCTGCATCCACGTGGACTTTAGGAAGGTGTTAGTGTACCACGTCCTAAACTCCGAGTCTTAGAGGTACTATTCCCATGACTCAACGACTCTTTGGTCGGGACTACTTGTGCCTTTTTATTGATTTCCTAGACACTCAGCTTCAATTGATTAAAACTTATTTCCAGTTTTTATAAATTAATGCATTCCCTATACTTTTCTTTTTATCGACATGAATATAGACTGTTTATTTTCTTTCAAAATACTGTAAACATCCTGCTTGGTATTACTTACCTAGAACTCGTCATTCTTGTGTTTGACTGAGTGTAGATCCACAATCAAAACAAGGGAAAAGCTTCCCAGTTTGGTGACTTAATTTAAGGATATTGGAGTTGTTCATCCTTTGTTGTCGATGTGGGTTTATAATATTTTGTATTATTGTATATATATGTTTCGAAATACTAGGACAAGGGTTATGAGAGATCTTGGGCATGTATACTGTGTTGTACTCTGCTGTGATTTAACATTAGTTGATGGCATACATATGCAGGGTTTCCACATTATATGTTGTCTTGACTGATATCTTGAGATTATTTTTATTAGTTTGATATTCTAAATGCTTCCGCTTTTTAAATAATTCACTATATTAATAAGTCTCATTTAAATTTCTTAATAAAGGATGAAAGGTAAGGTAAGGTTGACTAGGCTTGCATTGACTGCGCGAGGGTTGATGTAATGACCCTCAAGTTTAATTAGTGACATGTGTCATGTTTCAGGACCATGACTTGACAATCGTGACTTGTCATATTACTCAAGCCTCAGGAGTCAACACTGAGGTATATTTTATTTTTCTGTGATGTTTGAACTATTATTTATACCAGAATGTAAACATTGTATATCCTAGTGCGTGATTTTTTTTTGCTACGGATTTGGGTGTGAGATTCGCTTAGGAAAAATGAGAATTTTAGGGAAATTTAGGGTATAATATGGGTAATTAAAACACCGAGAAATGATAATTAGTTAATTATCAAAAAATAAATAATTAATTAAAATGCAAGGGCATTGTTGTGTCCGGGAATGCACGACGTGCGAATCATAAAGTGGTACGGGTCCTATAACGCGAGGCGTGAGCGAGAAATGGCATGATTTTGAAGACCAAGTCACCTAGTGGAGTCATGTTGCTAAGTTAGAGTTGGTGGATGAGTTGAAGAGAGACCATAAGATGTGCTTTGAGATTCGTATGTTGGAGTAGATGAGGATGAGGTATAAAAACCATAACCTTTTCTCTCTCCGCTATCTCAATTTTGTTTCACTCAACGAACGAGAACGGGAGAACGTGATGGTTTTGGTGTTTCCATGCTCGATACGACATCGATGATCGATCAACTATGTGTAAAAAGTTAAGATCCCGACTCCTCTTATGATTCCCTTCGATTTGACGTCAATTTTATGGGATTTCATCGCGACAAATTCGGACGAGTTTTTGGAGTTTTCGATTTTAATGAGCTTGGGGGATGGAATTGGTGATCAATGGAATGATCTATTGGTGTTTTGTAAAGTGTTTTGAGGATTAGAAGGATTTTGTAATTTTTGCCGATTTTTGGTGATTTTTTGGTGTAATTTTTTAAACGGAGTTTTATTGGGGTTCCAGCATAAGGCGAAGTGGGTTTGGTGTTGTTTGGGATGTCCTTAAGAGTTTAGGATATTCTCGAAACGCATCGACGCTAGCCGGGGTTCCAGAAAAGCCCAAAAATGACTGCAGAGTGTCATGCCGCGATGGACGCCGTGGACTTCCCACGACGTCAGTCACGACATGAAAAACAGAGAAGTTGGGAACTAACACTTCAGATGATGTTATGGTCAAAAACCCTGGCGACGACACCTGCGGCGTCCAAACCAGTGACTCAATAAATCCACTCTTTATGTGACGCCGTAGGACTTAAACCCTGGCGGCGTCACTCACGGCGTCTAGAATAGTGAAAAACTGAAATTTTCAAATAATTTTCAAAACCTTTGCGAAACTTTAGGGGTTTATTTAGGGTCACGGAATGATTGTCAGACTTTCGGAATTCGAATTGAAAGAGTTAGATAATTTCGTAAGGATCGGTGTTTTATGACGATTGAGTTACGTTAGTATGCTAGTAAGCTAGCAAGAAGGTGCACATTAATTTATTTTTCATTATTGTTGTTTCTATTGAATTGAGCTATTTGTTGGAATTCCATTCTATTATTCCTTGGCTAAATTTCTTGGCAAAAGTGTGTCGTGAAGGTACTCCTAAGTTCGTATTAGTTGGGCTAACGTGAACACTTCTGCAAGAGTGTTGTACACCCACCTAATATTGAGTTTCACCCCGAGTACTAGATTGTTGTGGATATGTTGTGGATGGATGTGCTTGCGGATTGTTGTGGATATGGTGTGGTAATTGACCACTTATAGGCCTCTTTTGACTCTATATACACTCAAATATCATTATTATACTTGCTAGTCTATTTATCATCCAATTTTGGATATTTTTTGCTTTTCAATATAGCATGATTCTTACACTACTTTATTGGTTATTCATTAATTACTGTATATCTTCTTTTGGTTATACTTTCAATTTTTCATGTACTCACCGTTTAGTTTATAACAGTGGGTGCAGATAGGACTAAGATGAGGATGGGAAAATTAGTAGGTCTTGTCTTTTGTTTTGCATGATTATTGTATATTATGTTTTTGTAATACATTGGGTTATGTTTTGGGATTGAGTGACTAAGGATATCATGCATTATCACATTATCACATTTGTCACTAGATTTACATGCTTATCCATTTCTTAAGGTTTCCACATTTATATTGATTCCTAATTTTCCATTTACGGAGTTTTTAATTGATTATAGTTGATTTTGGTTGCAAATTTCCTAATAATCATATAATCATATAACTTTCACATTTAAATTGAATAGTTAATGATGAAATTGAGGTTTTGAGGCTGACTAGGATGCGTTGACTTCGTAGGACCCCACGTAGGTCTATTTTATAGGGAATTGGGGTCGTCACAGTTGGTATCAAAGCACAAGGTTTAATACCTGACTCTTAATTAACCTTACAATTAATGTAAAACACAAATCACCATAAATTAGGAAATAGTTGGAACCTAGAGTGGAACCCTATAATCCTAATTGAAGCTTAGTTAGGAAGTGAATTGAGTTAGGGAAATGTAAAACTTGATGCTATATGTTATATCTATTGCGATGTATTGTATTACAACGATAACTATTATCAGAGTCGGGAATTCACTTTCTATTTCAGATTGCGATGACGAATCAGATGGAGCCCAGTGATGACAGCGAGGCTACGAGTCCTCGAGTTATTAGTGTTAAGGATTTTCGGCTTGACATAAAGATTTGTGTCTCAGGATCAGAGGTTAGAGGAGATCCTAAGGATATTGAGGACACTTGTTACGACTACACCATCACAACCATCTACATCGAGAGTGCTGTTACTTAGGAGATGTATACTCCAGTAGTTGTTACATCTACTGCTGCTACGACGATTGCAGCGATACCGAAGACTATTATGTTACCATTAGTACAGGCTGAGGCAGTGCCTGCATTACCTCTTGCTCAGACCGATATAGTGCCTGCACATGCAATAGAGAGAGGCATTAGAGCCATAAATGAGGCTAGGCAATTGAAAGAGTTCATGAGGCATAACCCAAAGTTCTTTAGGGGTACAAATCTGGTGGTAGCTGAGATGTTTCTGAAGAGCCACGATAAGATCCATAGCATCATTGCTACAAGGAGCACATGCGAGCTTCCATTTCTTCATCGATGTTGTTCGGGGAGGTTGATGACTAATGGACTACGTTTGTGTACCAAAAGGGTGCCTAATAACTGGATAGAGTTCAAGACCCAATTCAATTAAAAATATTTTCCTCTAACAATTCCAAGGGAGAAAATGAATAAGTTCTCCATGATTAGACAATTCGCTGATGAGTTTTTCATGGCATATATGGGACGGTACCTACAGTTGCTACCATATGCTAGGGGTTCAACAAAGAGAGATGATGACATGATTTATTATTTCATAAAGGGTTTATTGCTTGAGATTGGAGGTGTTGCAATCTCCATAGTGCCAAAGATATTGCAAAGATCTTATAAACGGATTTGGGAAGGGAGAGTTACTTGCACATATCTAAATGATGTTAGACCTATTAGACAGGAGACCCATTCCGATGGTCGACAGGACAAGAAGAGGATGAAGAATAAGTAGGGTTTCAAGGCACAGTAGAGCTTAGAGTAGTGGTTTTGTTGCACCACCACCACCACCACCTACACATACTGCAGTTGTTGCAACCTATACCAGTATAGAGTTTTACCGGTCGACCACTACAAGCTACTCGACTTGCACCTTAGCAATAAAGGCAATATTCTAAGAGTAAGGATACTAGTAGAGGAGGTGGACAGACCCGGACACAGACACAGAAGTCTGACAGAAGCATAGACTCAGAGGTCTCGTCAGACTTAAAGTTCCATAAGGATGTGGACAGGGTCAGACACAGGGGTTGAATCTGGATCGCATAAGACATGTATTTGCTTCAAGTGTGGTTAGATTGGTTTTATACAGCTTCAGTGTCCATTGCTAAAGAGAGCTCAGCCACAATATCATCGATGCAATGGGAGAGTCCAGGTTGCTATTGACCTTGCTATTGAGCCAGACTAGGGAGCTTTTCGTATCCTTGTTGAGGGTATGTCTTTGATTTATAGTACTTTGATGCGTACCATGTTTAATTTAGGTTCTATAGTTTTATTTATTTCTAGACACATAGTGGATGCATTAGGGTTGAAACCCACTAAGCTTTGCAGACCCTTTAATCTTTAGCATAGATGTTGGGGACAAGATATATTCAAACTTGTTGTTGTTAATTATTACGTAGTTATTAAGGGTCATGATTTGCCTACTAATTTGAGAGTACTAGAGTTCCTAGAGTTCGATGCGTTATTAGGCATGGACTGGTTAGGAGCTTATCATTCCCATATTGACTGTTATGGAAGGTTATCACGATTATGTTAGCAGATGGTACAAGATCAGATTTCAGGGTATAACTGCTTTATTACCGATCACTAGAGGTAGGGAGGCTACTAGTAATGAGATTGAGACATTTATGAGTGTCATGAGCACTGTTGAGAGACTGGAGATTAGTATAGGAGATGTAAAGGTAGTGTGTAAGTTCATGGATGTTTTTCCGAGGATCTACTAGGACTACCATCACCAGAGATATAGACTTTATCATAGACTTAGTACTTGGGACTAAACCAATTTCTATACTACCGTATAAGATGTCATCTCGAGAGTTGGAGTTCAGCTCAGTTGGATGAGTTGTTAGAGTTGGGATTCATTAATCTTAGCATGTCAAAGTGGGGTGCGTCGATGTTGTTTATGAAGAACAAAGATGGCAGCCTAAGGTTATGCATTGACTATAGATAACTTGAACCGGGTAATAGTGAAGAATAAGTATCCGCTTCCTCGTATCGATGATTTGTTTGATCAGTTGATAGGAGCGCAATGGTTTCAAAGATAGACCTGAGGTTAGGTTATCACCATCTCAGGATTATGGCTGAAGACAAGGAGAAAATTGTTTTTAGTATGAGATACGACCATTATCAATTCACTATCATGCCATTTGATTTGACTAATGCGCTAGCTATGTTCATGGATCTCATACACGGAGTACGGAGACTTATCTGGATAGATTTGTGATTTTGTTCATTGATGATATCCTTATCTACTCCAGGACTCGTGAGGAGCACGAGGACATCTCCAGATAGTTCTATAGACTTTGAGGGACCACCGGTTATATGCTAAGTTCAATAAGTGTGAGTTTTGGCTTCCAAAGGTTATATTTTTGGGTCATGTAGTTGGAGCTAGTGGTGTTTTTGTTGATCCCAAAAGATTAGAGTAGTAATTAACTAGCCTATTCTAACTACAGTGACAGAAATCAATTATTTTTTATGATTAGTTGCATACTATCGTCGTTTTGTGCATGATTTTTCTAAGATTGCTATACCGATGACTCAACTAACTCAGAAGAATGTAAGTTTGATTAGGATAAGATTTGTGATCTGGCATTCTTTACTCTAAAGGAGAAGTTGACCAATGTGCCATTTTTGCATTGCTTGAGACAGGGAATGATTTGGTGGTTTATAATAATGCATCGAAGCTTGGGCTGGTTTTGTTTTGATGTAGGTGGCAAGGTGATCGCGTATGTATATTGACAACTCAAGGTTCATGAGAAGAATTATCCGACGCATGATTTAGAGTTGGTTGTTGTAGTATTTACATTGAAAATTTGGAGACATTACCTCTATGTTGTGAAGTTTGATCTTTCACTGATCACAAGAGCTTAAGTACTTATTTTCTCATAAGGAGCTGAATTTGAGACAAAACGTTGGTTAGAATTCATGAAGGATTATGACTTTTTGCTTAAGTATCATCCTTGGAAGGCCAACGTAGTTGTTGATGCTTTGAACATGAGAGGATCTGATGTTGATGTGGTTGTGTGTCACATGACTAGCGAGTATGCGTTACTTGAAGGCAGTCGAGATGATGAGTTCATTTGATATATCGCCTTTTACCAAAACATACCTTATGGTTAGATGAGGATGTAAATTGTTTCATTTTAGGTGGTTTTTAAGGACAACAAAATGATGAGTTGTATCGGTGTTTCAGTGAGATGGCTAATAGTTTAGATTATCCAAATTGAGTCGGTCGACAAACTCATGTTTAAGGTATCGATGGCGACTATGGATTCCATTAGTGGTTGATTTGCGCACTGAGATACTTCAGGAGAAGGCTCACCGTTCGTGTTTTTCTTTCATCCGGGTCGGACAAAGATGTATGCAGATATGTGATGTCTCTTCTAGTGGTCGGGGATGAAAGCCGATGTTTCGAAGTTTATACGAGCATGAGATATGCCAGCATGTGAAGGCTAAGCATAGGCGACTGGAGGATTGTTGTAGCCTCTTCCTATTCCATAGTGGAAGTAGGGAGCACATTACTATGGATTTTATCAGTGGTTTGCCTCGATTTTCTTGCAGACATGACAGTATTGGGGTAATTGTAGACAGAATAATAAAATTTGCACATTTTATTTCGGTATCCACTACTTAGAGTTGATAGATTGAGTATTCTCTATAAGAGTGTAAGATAGTCAGATTGCACGGAGTTTCGTTGTCGATTGTGTTAAACAGAGGACCGCAGCTCATTTCATTGTTATGCAGAGCATGTAGGCTCATTTTGGCACCAGATTTGATTTAAGTACAGCGTACCATCCACATACATACGAACAGTCCGAGAGATAGATTTAGGTGTTAAAGGGTATGCTCAGGATGTATGTACTAGAGTATGGAGGATCTTAGGAAGAGTACCTTCATTTGTGTGAGTTTGTGTACAACAACAGTTTTTAGGCTTATCGGCATGGCACCATTTGAGGCGTTATATGGTAGACCTTGTAAATCACCATCACGTTAGGCGTAGCTTAAGGATGCAGTGATAGTTGGGCCTAAGATTGTTGTTGATCATACCGAGAACGTACAACAGATTCATTTAAGATTGAAGGGTGTTCAGGAGAGACAAAAAAGTATTATGACAAGTATCAACGATAAGCTATAGTACGATGAGGGAGCCTACGTTTATTTGAAGGTTTAGCCTCTTAGAGGGGTCATAAGAGGTTCATAATCAAGGGAAAGGTTGCACCTAGGTTTATTGGTCCGTTCAGGATTGTGAATAGAGTCGACAAGGTTGCTTATGATTTGGAGTTGCCGCCTCAACTCACTAAAGTTCATCTAGTGTTTCATATTTTTATACTTTGACTAGACAAGTTAAGCGAAGGACGGTGATCAATGGTGGATTTGAGTCAGATTGACTTGCGAGACAATATTACTTATGAGGAGCAGCTTGATTCAGATTGTGGACAGGAAGGTCAAAATTCTGAGGAATAAGGAGATACCTTTAGTACTCGTTAGTGGAAGTACTACAAATACGAGGAATTGACCTAGGAGTTAAAGCTTATATGAGCTACTATTTTCCTTAATTGTTTTGATTCGGTAAGTCGTTACTTTAAGATAATTATTAGTTTAATTTCGAGGACAAAATTCTAATAAATTGGGAAGAATATAACGACCCTCAAATTTAATTAGTGACATTTGTCGTGTTTCAAGATCATGACCTGACAATCGTGACTTATCATATTACTCAAGCCTCGAGAGTTGAAACTGAGATATATTTTATTTTTTGTGATGTTTGTACTATTATTTATATCCGAATGTAAACACTGTATGTCCTAGTGCGTGATTTTGTTTTATTTATCGCCACAAATTAGTGTGTGAGATTCGCCTATAAAAAATGAGAATTTTAGGGAAATTTAAGGTATAATATGGGTATTTAAAACATCGGGAAATGATAATTATTAAATTATCATAAAATAATAAATAATTAATTAAAATGCGAGTATGTTGTTGTATCCGGGAATGCATGATGTGCAAGTCGTGAATTACAACAGGTCCGATAACGCAAGGCGTGAGTGAGAAATAGTGTGATTTTGATGGCCAAGTCACCTAATGGAGTCATGTTGTTGAGTTAGAGTTGGTGGATGAGTTGAAGAGAGACCGGTAAATGTGCCTTGAGATTCGTGTGTTGGAGTAGATGAAGATGAGGTATAAAAACCATCACCTTTTCTCTCTCCTCTATCTCAATTTTGTTTCATTCAATGAACAAGAACGGGATAACGTGAGTGTTTCAATGTCCGAGCTCGGTACAACGTCGGGGATCGATCAAATGTGTGTAAAAAGATAAGATCCCAACTCCTCTCGTGATTCCCTACGATTTTACGTCAATTTTGTAGTTTTCATCGCGAGAACTCATATGAGATTTTGGAGTTTAATTTTAATGAGTTTGGGGGATGGAATTGGTGATCAATGGAATGATATATTGGTGTTTTGTTAAGTGTTTTGAGGATTTGAAGGATTTTGTAATTTTTGGGGATTTTTGGTGATTTTCGGTGTAATTTTTGAAACGGAGTTTTGTTGGGGTTTTGACATAAGTTGAAATAGGTTTAGTGTTGTTTCGAATATCCCTAAGAGTTTAGGGATAGGCTCAGAAACACGGCGATGCGAGCCGTGGTTGCGAAAAACCCCAAAATGAGTGCAGAGTGTCATGTCGCGAGGGACGTTGTGGAGACTTTTCTCCTACGACATCAATCATGGCGTGAAAAACAAAGAGGTTAGGAATCGATGCTTTAGATGATGCCGTGCGCAAAAACCCTAGCGGCGTCACCTACGGCGTCCAAACCAGTGACTCGATAAATTCACGCTTTATGTGGCGTCGTGGCACTTATACCCTAGTGGCGTCACTCACGGTGTATGAAATAGTGAAAAATTAAAATTTACAAATAATTTTCAAAACTTTTTAGGAAACTTTAAGGGTTTATCTAGGATCATGGAATGACTCTAATTGAACCAAACTAGGTTTAAATGATTGTGAAGCTTTGGGAGTTCGAATTGAACAAGTTAGAGAATTTTGTGAGGATCGGTGTTTTACGACGATTGAGGTGCATTTGTACGTTAGTAAGCCAGCAAAAAGGTGCACATTAATTCATTTTCCATTATTATTGTTTCTATTGAATTGAGCTATTTGTTGAAATTCCATTCTATTATTCTTGGCTAAGTGTCTTAGCATAAGTGTGTCGTGAAGGTACTTCTAAGTTAGTATTAGCTAGGCTAACGTGAACAATTCTGCAGGAGTGTTGTCCACCAACCTAATATTGAGTTTCACCTCGAGTCTGGATTGTTGTGTATGGATGTGGTTGTGGTTTGTTGTGGATATGGTGTGGTAATTGACCACTTATGGGCCTCTTTTGACTCTATAGATACTTAAATATCATTGCTATACTTGTCACTTGTTTATCATGCAATTTGTGATATTTTCTGCTTTTCAATACCGCATGATTCTTAGACTATTTTATTAGTTATTCATGGATTACTATATGTTCTTCTAGATATACTTTCGATTTTTCATGTAATTACTTCTACTTTGTGATGATGGAAGATAGGGCTAAGACGAGCAAGGGAAAGGAGATGATGTTAGGTGAGTCTCCTTTTAGGACTCTCGGAGCGGTTCTTTCCTTTACTCCATAGTAGGTCTTGTCTTGTTGTGTGATTATTGTATGTTATGTTTTTGTAATACACTAAGTTATGTTTTGGGATTATGCGGCTAGGGATATCATGTATTATCCACATTATAGGTCGATTCCTAATTTTCCATTTTCCATTTACGGAGTTATTAGTTGATTATAGTTGATTTTCACTACGAATTTCCTTATAATTATATAATCTTATAACTCTCACATTTAAATTGAATAGTTAATAATGAAATTGAGGTTTTTAGGTTGACTAGGATGTATAGACTTTGAGAGTGAGGTCTCGAGGGTCCATGTAGGTGTACACCGAACGAGACTCAATTTTATGAGGAATTGGGGTCATCATAGTTTACTCGAGGTCTATATAAGTCTAGGCAGGGCGGGGTCCATTTTTTGGTCGTGGAACTAAGGCCATCACAGTTAGGGACAATGGAATGAAAGGCAGGGTCAAAGTTTCGGATAGGGGCAAAGACAGAGACAAAGTATTCCATCTGGATTAGGATCACATTGATCATGTTATAAGTGTAAAGACAGGACAAAGTCACTCTTCCATCTAGATTTTGATGGATCACATTGAAAATATACATGTTATTAGTGTATTTCATAGATTGCAAAACATCACAATCTCAAGGGCACTTCATCAAGTTCAAGATTCGGCAAACATAAGGAAAAGAAGACAAAAGATCAAACCACGAGTTGTAAAATTGATGTAAGGTATTCCAGTTCATTTACGCAAGGCATTAGTTCATGCACATCGAGCTTTTCAAATAGATTTTCAAATGTCAGCTTGAAGTTTTAAGTGAGAATTAACACATAACTCGGTCTATAAGTTTCAACAATGTTGAACTATATGCGTATGTTCATATCTCTAGAACGGTCATAAACCGAATACTCTCACTACCCACAACTTTATTGAGAGTATGATTTACATTTGCATTCAATTTATGCATAATATGATTGATTCTTGTTCTATAGTATCATTTATTTCTATTTGCAAAGTTGATGAGTTGGGTTTGGGACCTATTTAAGTAGAGATACTCATGATCCTTAGCATAGTTGTTGGGGACAAGATATACTTAGTGCCACTTTACTTTGTAAAGTGCATTTCAATGATTCTTCACTTGTTTAGTGTGTTGACTATTCGGTGGAGATAGATAAGGGTAAGGCATGTATTGCCTAGGCATTCACTAGGATTGGCTTAGAGAGGTGTAACACTTATTGAGTATAAGTGTTTGAAAATCATAACCTGGGAGAGTTTCTAAGCACTATATATCGTTCATTTCCATTTCTTCTACCCCATTCACTTGTTTTTTATTGTTGGTGTATGCATTATTATTGCATGGATTGGTTACATACTTTTAAAAGTGCGAACCCGATAACCCAATTCACCCTCTGGTGACCTTCAGCACTTCATCGCAGTTTAAGTTATCGCCACACCAAATTTGACTGTTACCCACAACTTATCTTGCACCGTAATATGATTGATTCATTACGTTTATTTCTAGTCGAAAGTTGATGAGTTAGGTTTGGGACCTATTTGAGTAGAGAGACTCTTGATCCTTAGCACAGTTATTGGGAATAAGATATACCTGAACTTGTTGTGTGTTGACTATTTAGAAGAGATAGAGGGTCATGTATTGCCAGCAGATCTGAGAGTGTTGAGTTTTTAGAGTTCGATGTTTTGTTGGGCATGAATTGGTTAGGTGTTTATCATGCACAGATTCATTGTGTCAGCAAGACAATCACTTTTCGACTCGAACACCGGACTTTTTCGCTTTCGCGACAGAAGCTGCAAATCACCGAGGCAAAATGGCTATTAGCGTTGATGTCGAGACATTCACTAGCATTATGAGTACAACATAAAGAGTTGAGACTAGGATGAAGGAAGCACCTATGGTTTGCGAGTTTCAATACTTATTTCTATGGAGCTACAAGGTTTACCATCGCCTAGGGAAATCGATTCCATAATTGATTTGGTCCTATAAACCAATCCTATATCGATTTCATCCTACCGTATGGCTCCGAGGGAGCTAGAGGAGCTGAGAGCACAACTTGATGATTTGTTGAGTTGGAATTTGTCGCGGCCTAAATTTTTAATCTTAAATTTTGGCCGTAATCGAGATCACCGAACCGTGATGTGGACCCGTGTTGGGACACGTGCACTAACCTAGTCACGTGGCCAAGGTATATAATATATTTAATGTGTTGAATGCTTAGTGTAATGTATGTGTGTACCTTATACCCAAAATAGTTAACTTCGATAGTGTTGACGATTCGGCGCATGCGGGAAAATGCCTCGAGTATATGCAAGCCGTGGGACCGGGTAGCTAGTAATGTGGCGAGTCTTAATTATTTAAATATGATTTAATAACTAAGCACATTGTAACTCGTGCCACCTGACATTTCAAGGTCGTATTTTAGGCCCAGCTAGACGTGGTGTACTTGTTTCGGTCATCGAGAGTCGACACTGAGGTATGTTATGTTTGTTTTATGATTTGTATTATTTATTTATTACCGAACATTACATTCAATATCCCAAACGTGCGAGGATGTTGTGATGTGCGTTGGCATTGAGGAACGAGTTCAGTATGAAAGAACATGCGAAATGGGTATCGAGTGAATTACACGGATATTTGAAAGTCCGGGGAAAAAATTGAATTAAAACATAGAAAAAATAAATAATAAATTAGTGGGCGCCAAGTGATACGCGGGGTTATGGACAACACGCGTGGGTCAAACGGTAATGTGCATGCCCGAGTGAACACGTTGGCGCGCACAACGAAATTGTAGGCGCGAAAATACAATTATATAAATATATATAAATCTATATATATAAATAAAAAGAAAATGTAAAATGACCAAGAGGGGTATTGATTTTATAAAGGAAAATGGATAATAATAAGGGTATTTTGGTCATTTAACCATAAAATAGCACAAAAACACCTCACCGACTCCTCATTTTTGCCATTCTTAAATTGAAATAATGAGGGAGAAGAAGAGTGAGAGAGATGAGATCAAAAGAGAGACCAAGAGATCGAGCTTAAGAGGTTGTGTTGACGACGTGGTCGATGCATTTGGTTCGCAAGATCAAAGGTGTCCGAGCATTGTTTGGTGAGTTTCATTTCCTCCCTCTCTTTCGTTCAATCTTCGAATTTGGTATGGAAATTGGTGGGTGTTGGTGCCATTGATTGTTGATGAATGTTGAAGAAGAAGAAGAAAGAAAGAACAAATTAAAAGAACAAAAAAAATGGAACGAACTCACTGTTCATTCCAAGGAAGAAGACGATCATAGTAGGCTAGGTCGTGGTGACCCGAGCTCGAACCAGTTGGGTTCTACACGACCCGACCCGGACCCTACCATTATTAAAATAATAATTTATTTATTTATTATATAAATACATTAATTAATTAAATATATTTTTTAGAAAAAAATATTAGAAAATCAGGAAAAATGGAAAAATCCTAAAAAAATTATATTTTGACAAAATAAATAAAATTTTGAAATTTTTTGAGAAGTGAAGAATTTGAGATTCGTGGGAGACTTTTTGTTGGGATTTTTGCCTCGTAAAACATGAAATTGGCAAAAATAGTCCGAAAATATTGAAAAATATATTTTTTAAATTGCACAAAAATTCTAGCCTTTTGATTGGGTATCTTGATGGGTTCGAATGCAACTCAATACTGGGTAAGCAACCCAATTGCGGAAATGAGTAATAATTTAGAAAATTATAGAAAATGGGTCAAACTTGAGAAAATTGAGGAAAACTTGGGATAATTAAGGAAAATTAACAGAAATTGGTCAAATAATTGTTTGGTGACGGGTGGAATGTTGGTAACTAATTGGAAAACATGGTGAGCTACGTGAGAGAGTTATATTAGTGGGATTCGAGGTGAGTAAAGGAAACAATAGAATCAACATGAATGTTTTTCTATTTCTTGACTGATTATCCTTGATAAGTGAACCCTTTGTATTTCATTCTAGTTCAGGTGACCTAGAGTTTAGGTAGTCAACTGTGATGAGAAGTCTTAACGAGTTTAGCAATCGGCATAAACTATGGCTTCTCGTTGGATCCTATTAGAAGGATTTAGCATTTGGCTTGTGACTGTAGCTTTCCTTCAGTGGTGTGTTAGGAATTTAGTAGTCGAGTTTGTCTATGGCTTTTCCTAATAAAGTCCGCGTTTAGTGGAGGCGACCTTCGGGCCTACTGGTTCGTACGAGGTGCATTGAGCTGGGGAGTCGGTTTTGGGCCCACTGTGTCGATCGCAAGCTGAGGAGGTTTAGTGACCCACTGTTTGATTGGGACAATCTATTCGTTTTCATTATCTGAGTTTGTTGAATCTATTTATCATGCGATTTGCTATATATTTCAGTTTCTTATTATACACTGCATAATTCATAGACTTGTGATTATTGAGAATTCAGAAGTTTATGTTGAGATATATATTGTTGTTTACTATTATATTTTGTACTCACCGTCCTTTTTATGACGGTGGGTGCAAATCCACAAATGAGTAGGGGCAAGGCGCCAATGCTTAGTGATATCCTCTGAGGCACATTCAGAGTCATTAGCTTTGCTCACTTTTGTAGGTATTTTTTCTTTTGTTTTATGTTTTGGCTATATA
Organism: Stephania japonica; assembly: GCA_039657345.1. Taxonomy (NCBI): domain Eukaryota; kingdom Viridiplantae; phylum Streptophyta; class Magnoliopsida; order Ranunculales; family Menispermaceae; genus Stephania; species Stephania japonica. The sequence goes on from CM077566.1 coordinate 17,420,498, forward strand.
TCCATTTGTTTTGATATTTTGGAACTTTTGGGGGTTGAACCTAACTGTTGATACATGTATATGTTCATTTTGGGCTTTTAGTTGATCTATTATATACATGTTTTATATGTTAGATTGGATTTCCACATCTAGGTTAATCAAGTTGTAAATTGCTTAAATTGTGGTTAGGGTAGTATTTTAAGTTTTTGTTGAACACCTAACTAACTTGGAAGGTAAATGAGTAATGACAAGAGTTAAGGTGAATCATCAATGAGTGATCCAAGGTGATGATTGAATAAGGTATTGAATAATTAGTAACTTAAGGCTGACTAGACTTGCGTTGACTCGTCGGAGACTGGTTCCGAAGGTCTATGTAGGTTTTTGCCGGGCGAGACCCAATTTGTGGTTGCTATGGCCGTCATAGTTGGTATCGAGCATAAAGGTTTATTACTTTGACTCTAATAAGCATAAAACACAAGAAAATGAACTTAGTGTGGAAATCCTAAGAACTTAACTCAAGCATAGTTGGGAAGTGGGGAATGATATATTATTCTTGTTTGGCACATGTTGTAATGGAGCCACGTGTTCATGATGATATTGATTCACGCCTGACTACAGAGGTGAGGTGGACTCGAGAGTATAAGAAGTATAGACAGAAGAAGTTCACTGGCGGTCCAAGTGTAGATGAGGTGAATTTGTATATTTGCAGTCACGAGAAGGTTCAAAAGCTTTTCAAGATCTGGGATAGCAAGAAACCTGGGTTAGGAGCATTTTCTTTGACTGGTGATGCAGAGATGTGGTAAGAAAATTTAGTATCCACACATGGAGAGCCGACTACCTGGTTAGACTTCAAGAAGCACTTCAGTCAGAAGTTTTATCCACCTTTGGCTATGATAGCCAAGAAGGACGAGTTTATACATATTCGACAGGCATCAGGATAGTCAATTATGGTTTATATGGGCAGATATCAACATTTACTTCCCTTTGCTGATGGAGTAGCTGACCAAGACAGAGATCATGTTTACTATTTTACTGAGAGCCGGTTGCCAGTTATTGGAGGGACAGTGGTCACTACTCTACCTCCTACACTACAGGATGTTTATGATGGCAGTTTGGAAAGGGAGGCATATTTGAGGACACATCCTACACATGGATATGATCAGCCACGAGAGGTACAGGATGAGCGGGGGCAGGGCTGTTTAGGATGTAAGAGGAAGATAAATAGATGGCAGATTCAGCAGTTTGGCAAAGCTCAAAGTGTAGCTTCAGTTGCACAGTCTTCGTTGCTAGTTCAGACATATGTCACTGCACCTATTCAGGCACAGAGTTACCATAGTCGACCACCACCGGTACCACAGCAGGTGTAGCAGTCTTGAGATGGTGGGGGCAGAGGCAGGGGTAGTGTACAGCAGGGACAAATATCAGTTCAGGGATCAAGTAAGCGAGATTACACAGGTCAGAGACCTACTAGAACGTCTTATAGGTATGGGCAGTTGGGTCATCTTGTCAGAGAATGTCCACAACCTGTTAATGTTCAAGAGAGAGTAATACCACGTCAGCAGCAGACCACGGACCGTGCACATATTGTTGCTGAGCTATACCCTCAAGAGACTCGACATCTGTTTGAGGGTGTGATTTACATTTGTGGTCGTTTGATGTATGTTATGATTAACTCTGGTTCTACTATTTCCTTTATTTTTTGGGTGCTTGGTTGATGAGTTAGGGTTGAGACCAGTTAGGTTAGAGAGACCTTAAGTTCTTAGCACAGCTATTGGGGATAGCATCTACCCTAACATGATTTGTGAGCGCTGTATAGTGGAGATAGAAGGACATGAGTTACCAATAGATCTCATAGTGTTAAAGTTTCTAGAGTTTGATGCGTTGTTAGGCATGGATTGGTTAGGTCGTTATCATGCACATATTGATTGCTACGGTAAGACAGTCACATTTCAGATTCTCAGACAGCCAGAGTTTACTTTTTGAAAGGGTGCAACTCAATTGAGAGTTACCAGAGGCAGGGTGGCCATGAGCAGTGAGATTGAGACATTTGGGAGTGTTCTGAGTACAGCAGGGAGAGTTGTGGTTAGGATTGAGGAGGCACCAGTTGTGTGTGAGTTTTTAAACTTGTTTCCAACAGAGCTTCCCGGATTACCATTAATGAGAGAGATTGATTTCATCATTGATTTAGTTCCCAGAACCAAACCGATATCGATTCCGTCGTACCGGATGGCTCCTAAGGAATTGGAGGAGCTAAGATCACAGTTGGATTAGTTGTTGGAGTTGGGTTTCATTCACCTAAGTATGTCACCTTGGGGCGCACCGGTCTTGTTTGTAAAGAAGAAATACGGCAGCCTGAGATTTTGTATCGACTATAGGCAGCTGAACCAGGTGACAGTGAAGTACAAGTATCCATTACCCTGCATTGATGACTTGTTAAACCAGTTGATTGGAGCGCAATGGTTCTTGAAGATTGATTTGAGATATGGCTACCATTAGTTAAGAATTAGAACAGAGGACAAAGAGAAGACAGCTTTTCGTACGAAATATGGACACTATCAGTTTACCGTCATGCTGTTTGGGCTGACGAATGCCCCAACAATGTTCATGGATCTCATGCATCGTATGTTAAGACACTACTTGGATAGGTTTTTCATAGTCTTCATTGATGTCATTTTGATCTATTCTAGGACCTGTGAGGAGCACGAAGAGCACCTCAAAACCATTTTACAGATGCTGAGGGAGCATAGACTGTACACCAAGTTCAATAAGTGTGAGTTTTGGCTTACAGAGGCTGGATTTTTAGGGCACATCATCGAAGTTAGCAAAGTGTCAGTAGACCCTGCTAAGGTCAGAGCGATTGTTGATTGGTCTACACCAAGATCAGTGATAGATATCCGGGGTTTTCAGTGGGATTGTTGATTGGCTGGTTATTACAAACGATTTGTGCAGGACTTGTCAAAGATTGCGGAACCGATTACACAGTTGACGAAGAAAGAAGTCAGATTTCAGTGGGATGACAGTTGTGAGCAGGCTTTCCAGACTTTGTAGGAGAGACTAACTACCGCGCCAGTGCTAGTATTACCTAAGTCAGGGAAGTTTAAGGTGAACACCGATGCTTGTTTGGTTGGTTTAGGATGTTTTTTGAGGTAGGACAGTAGGGTGATAGCTTAAGCGTCCTGATAACTGAAGAATTACCCTACACATGACTTGGAGTTGGCGGCAGTGGTGTTTGCACTAAAGATTTGGTGTCATTATCTCTACAGAAAGATTTGTGTTGTTTACTGACCACAAGAGTTTGGAGTACCTCTATACTCAGAAAGAGTTGAATATAAGACAGAGACAATGGCTAGAGTTCCTCAAGGATTATGATTTCGTGTTGGAGTATCACCCGGGGAAGACTAATGTCGTAGTTGACGCATTGAACCGAAGAAGGGTTGACTCAGAGGTTGCGATTTGTTGCGAGACGATGTGTTTTGTTGATATCTTGGCCAGCACTAGAGTGTTGATTTGTGGGTAGTTGAGGACTTAGACAATCTATCCAGAGTGTACTTGATGGTCAGCAGGCTGATGAGCAGTGTCAAAGGTGCAGTGAGTTTGTTCAAAGTTCAGATCATCCAGAGTGGAGTCAGTCGACAGATTTCTACCTGAGATTTAAAGGGAGACTATAAATTCCATCAGTGGCTGAGTTACGTGATGAGATTCTCCAAGAGGCTCACTACTCATGTTTTTCGGTTCATCCGGGCAGGACCAAGATATATACTAATATACGTCGTATATTTTGGTGGTCAGGGATAAAGACCGATGTTGGTGATTATGTAGAGGTTGTGAGATATAGCAGCGAGTTTAGGCTGAGCATAGGAGGCCTAATGGATTACTACAGGTGCTTCCCATTCCTTGCTAGAAGTAGAAGCATATAGCTATGGATTTCGTTGGTGGGTTACCTTGGTCTCAACGCAAACATGACAGTATCTTGGTGATTATGGACAAATTGAGGAAGTCTGCGCATTTCATACCGATTTCTACCATACATAGAGTGGATAGGTTGGCGAGCTTATACGAAAGAGAGATAGTGCAGCTACTTGGGGTACCAATGTCGATTGTGTCAAACAAAAGGCCGCAGTTTACGTTGCAGATTTAATAGAGTATGCAGGCACAGTTTGGCACAAGGTTGGATCTCAGTACAGCTTATCATCCACAGACGGATGGACAGTCAGAGAGACTGATTTAGGTGTTGGAGGACATATTAAGGATGTATGTGTTAGAGTATGGTGGTTATTATCAGGCCAGTATTAGTATGGCACCGTTTAAGGCACTCTATGGCAAGCCGTGCAAATATCCATCTTGCTGGGCAGAGCCAGAGGACGTGGTAGTGATTGGGTTAAAGATTGTAGCGGATCACACAGAGAAGGTATGACTGATCAGACTTTGGTTGAAAGGTGCGCAGGAGAGGCATGAGAGGTATTTTGACAAGTACCATGGCGAGTTGGAGTATGAGGTGGGAGACTATGTGTATCTGAAGGTTTCTCCACGAAGGGTCACAAGAGATTTGAGATCAAGGGTAAGCTTGCGCGAGGGTATCACGGGGACGAGGAACTGACTTGGAAACTAGAGTCCTATATGCGCGGGCATTTCTCTTCCTTGTTTTGATTTCGGTAAGTCTTACCCTGTATTTTCTTTTAATTTCGATGACAAAATTCTTAATAAGGGGGAGACTGTAACGAACCTAAAATTTTAACTCGTGCCACGTGACATTTCAGGGTCGTATCGTAGGCCTAGCTAGTTGTAGTGTACTTGTTTCGGTCCTCGGGAGTCAACATCGAGGTATGTTATGTTTGTTTAGTGATTTGTATTATTTATTTATTACCAAACATTAAATTCAATATCTAAATGTGCAAGGACATTGTGAGTGTGTGTTGGCGTCGAGGAACGAGTTCGGTATGAAAGAATGTGCGAAATGGGTATTGAGTGAATTGCATGCGTATTTTATAGTTCGGGGGACAAAAATTAAATTAAAACATGAAAAAAATTAATAGTAAATTAGTAGGCGTCGAGTGATAAACGGGGTTATTGACGACACGCGTGGGTCGAACGGTAGTATGCACGCCCGCGTAAACTCGTTGGCGCGCACAATGAAATTGTAGGCGTGAAAATACATTTATATATATATATATAAATGTATATATATAAATAAAAAGAAAATGTAAAATGACCAAGAGGGATATTGATTTTATAAAGGAAAGTGGATAAGATAAAGGTATTTTGGTCATTTAACCTTAAAATATCACAAAAACACCACATCGACACCCCATTTTCACCATTCTCTAATCCAAACAATAAGGGAGAAAAGAGTGAAAGAGAGAGGAGATCGAAAGAAAGATCGAGAGATCGAGTTTAAAAGGTTGTGTTGACAACGTGGTCGATGTGTTGGGTTCACAAAGATCGAACGAGTCCAAGCTTGGTGTAGTGAGTTTCGTTTCCTCCTTCTCTTTCGTTCAATCTTCAAATTTGGTATGGAAATTGGTGGGTGTTGGTGTTGTTGATTGTTGATGAATGTTAAAGAAGAAAGAGAAAGAAGGAACAAATTAAAAGAAAAACAAAAAAAAAAAACTGGAACAAACTCACTGTTCGTTCCAGGGAAGAAGACGATCGTGGTGGGCCGGGTCGTGGTGACCGGGACCGACTCAATTAGGGCGAACCGGGCCCAAACGGGTTGGGTCGGACTCGACTCGATCGGGGAACCACCATTATTAAAATAAAATTTTATTGATTTATTTATTATGAATAAATTAATTAAATATGTTTTTTTAGAAATAAATATTTGAAAAATCAGGAAAAATTCCAAAAAAATGGGAAAAATCCTGAAAACATTTTATTTGACCAAATATATAGAAATTTGGAAATTTTTATGAAAAGTGAAGAATTTGAGATTTGTAGGAGACTTTTTGTCGGGATTCTTGCCTCGTAAAACATGAAATTGGTAAAAATAACCAAAAAATATTGAGAAATATATTTTTTAAATTGCTCAAAAATACTGGGGTTTCACTCGAGTATCCTAATGGGTTCGAATGCAACTTAATACCTGGGTAAGTGACCCAATTGCGGAAAGGAACAATAATTTAGAAGATTGTAGAAAATGGGTCAAACTTGAGAAAATTGAGGAAAACTTGGATAATTAGGGAAAATTAACGAAAAATGTTCAAAATAATTGTCAGGTGATGGGCAGAGTGTTGGCAACTACTTGGCAAACTTGTGGAGCTACGCGAGATAGCGATATTAGCGGGATTTGAGGTGAGTAAAGGCAACAATAGAATCAACATGAATGTTTTTCTATTTCTTGACTGATTATCCTTGAAATATGAGCCCATTGTATTCCATTCTAGTTCAGGTGACATAGAATTTAGGTAGTTCGACTATGATGAGAAGCTTCAAAGAGTTTAGCAACTGGCATAAACTGTGGCTTCTCGTTGGAGCCTATCGGAAGGATTTAGCATCCGGCTTATGTGTGTTGCTTTCTTTGGTAGTGTGTTAGGAATTTAGCAATCGGCTTTATCTTTGACTTTTTCTAATACAGTATGCATTTAGTGGAGGCGACATTCAAGCCCACTAGTTCGTACGGGGTGGATTAAGCAGGAGAAGCAATTTTGGGACCACTGTGTCAATCGCAAGCTGAGGAGGCCTTGTGACCCGCAATTTGATTGGGACTATCTATTCACCTATCCGTTTGTTTCCCGGCCACTTGATAATTGTTGTATGAGTTTGTTGAATCTATTTATCATGCTATTTGCTATCTATTTCAGTTTCTTATTATACACTGCATGATTCATAGACTTGTGATTATTGAGAATTCAGTAGTTTATGTTGAGATATCTATTATTAATGTTGTCTGTTATATTTTGTACACACCTTCCTTTTTATGACAATGGGTGCTCATCTACAGACGTGTAGGGGCAAGGCACCGATGCTTGGCAATATCTTCTAAGGCACGCTCATAGTCGTTAGCTTTGTTCAGTTTTGTTGGTATTTTGTTCTTTTGTTGTATGTTTTGGCTATGTATCCATTTTTTTATATTTTAGGACTTTGGGGAGTTGAACCTAACTATTGATACATATGTGTTCATTTTGGGCTTTTAGTTGATCTGTTATATACATGTTTTATATGTTGGACAGGATTTCCAAATCTAGGTTAATCAAGTTGTAAATTGCTTAAATATTGGTTACGGTAGCATATTAAGGTTCCGCTGCACACCTTATTAACTTCGAGAGTAAATGAGTAATGAAAAAAGTTAAGGTGAATCATCAACGAGTAATCTCGGGTGTGTGATTGAATAAGATATTAAATAATTGTTAAGGCTGACTAGACTTGCTTGACTTGTCGGACACTGGTCTGAGGGTCTATATAGGTTTAGGCCGGTCGGGGCTCAGTTTGTGGTTACTAGGGCCGTCACACAAATAGCTTATAGTATTTAATTTAAGGCGAATCAAATATGTAGCTTATGGCTTGAAATGTAAAATCAATAACACTTGAACTTACCTCAAGATACGTGCTAACACATACTCCCATGAAAGTGAGTGCCATACCTTGTGTCACGAAACTGATTCTATCGAGTTAGTAGGAGTTACTTAAGGCCACAAGATCTAATGTGGATGTAGAAATGCAATTAGACTTAAATACTTAGTATAAAAGCCAACCTTAGTGGTTTTATCCCACACCTTGCATGTTCAACACATAGAAGAAATCAGAGGTGTAATGGAGTAAAAGTGCTAGAAAATAGTGACAAAAAGAGGATGATTCATCAGTCAAGAAGAATGCATGTGCAAGGAGCATGCATCTAACTAGGTATACTTAACTCCACTACTTTCATACATGTAATCTCATGGATTTTGACCTAGTTGAGAGGGTTTTTATCCATTTGAGCTATCAGCCAAGGATTGGAGTAGAAGATAGGGAGAAGACTATTTTTCATACTCGATACAAGGACATTATCAGTTTACCGTCATGCCATTTAGGCTTATGAATGCCCCAACGACGTTCATGGATCTCATGCACCATGTGTTAAGGGAGTGTTTGGATAGGTTTGTCATTGTGTTCAACGAAGACATCCTTATGTACTCCAGGACTTGTGAGGATCACTAGGAGCATCTTAAGATGATTTTGCATATTTTAAGGGAACACAAACTTTATTCCAATTTCAGTAAGTGTGAGTTTTGGCTTATAGGTCAAATTTTATGGATACATTATCGGAGCTAGCGAAATGTCTGGGACCTTGCTAAGGTCAGAGTTGTGATAGATTGGCCTATACAGAGATCAGTGAAAGATATTTGCAGTTTTCTGGGGTTGGCAGGTTATTATAAGTGTTTTTTTCAAGACTTCTCAAAAATTGCAGCACCGATAACGTAATTAACGAAGGAGACCAGGTTTCAACAAAATGATAGTTGTAAGCAGGCTTTTCCAGACTATGAAGGAGTTTGACTACCATACCAATATTTGTACTACCTGAGTCAAGGAAGGGTTTTGAGGTAAATACCAATGCTTTTAAGGTCTGTTTGGGCTATATTTTGATGCAGGATGGTAGAGTGATAGCCTACATGTTAGGTTTTGTGGTTTATACGCAACGAAGCATTCAAAATAATTTTTGAAACACCCCAACAGTATCGCAAAAATAAGTTCCATTAAACAAGATCTACAAAAGTAAACCATACCTTAATTTGTGATTTCTTTCTCTGATTGTTTGATCTCCAAGACGTTCAAGCGCACGTCCTCTATCAGAAACCCACAAACGAATGATGACCGCAATTTGGAGTACTAGCCTCTAGAGAGATAGAAAATGTTTTTCTTTCTCTCCTAAAATCGAGAGAACTCTACAATTACAAGAAAAGAAATTCTTCATTCGTTTTATGGTATGACCATCTATTTATATATGTAGACTAGCCTTCACTTAAAATCCTATTCGAAATACAACTACTATATTTAGGCAGTTTAAGCAAATTACAAATATACCCCTAATAATAAGTTATCATATAACAAATCATAAGGGCTTTTAATGTCATGAATTTTATCATATAAAATGCATTACTTTGGACTAATTGAAATTGCGCAATGTCATTCTTTGTATACGATCTAATATGTTCATGCAACGTTGGTAGTAAACCAAAAACCATTTTTGGTAGAAAAGTCATAAGCGGTTTCAAGCAAGGCATTATGACTACCCAAGTAGCATGAATATCAAAATCGATACAACCTAATGAATAACATATATCATATCGTTTTGTTGTGCGATATCCTTTAATTAAACATAAGGCATGGAAAATCACCCTTAATGTTTAATCGTACTAGTCTCGATCTTTAAGTTGACTAAAAACATCCAAGTGATATTGATCATATCAATTCACTTGGACTTGGCCATTTAACAGTCTAACATATCGAGGGATCCGTTGATATCTCTCTTTTTACGAGAGGGACAAATTCAATTTTGATTATACACCTTCACATATTGCTCGCATGAGAACCAATTAAAATCTTTATAATCGCCCGATTGAAGACAATGTTTGATTGTATCAAATTATCATGCTCATAATATTAAAGTCAACTATAATCTTAAGTTGAAGGACTAAATGATATACTTATCAAGAGTAACACCTATTAGTTAATTCATGTAGTATTCTCATAATAGGTCGGTCCAGTATCTTGTTCCCTAACTTGTACTTATGATCTCGATTCATATCCCTATACGCATGATCATCACATGACCATTAATTAAGACTCATACTAGTCTTAATTTATTATAGTTCCCAGTATAATGACTTACTCATGGATCTTATTATAAGGTAAACATGCAATCACTTATAATAAACGAACAAATGAATACCTCTATTTTATTAACTAAAAATTATAAGATAAACAATATTTTTAGATTGACTTAGGGGACATGCCCCAACACTATGCATCCCGACACTTGAGCATTCATGAGAAGAATTACCTTACACATGACTTGGAGTTAGTGGCAGTGGTCTTCGCACTGAAGTTTTTACACCATTATCTCTACGGGGGGAGATTTGTTTTGTTTACTAACCACAAGAGTTTGAAGTACCTCTTCAATCGGAAAAAGTTGAATATGCGACAAAGGCGTTGGCTTAAGTTCCTTTAGGACTATGATTTCTCTTTGAGTACTACTCGAGGAAGGCCATTGTCGTGGCAGACGCATTGGCCATTGTCAGAGATTGTTACTTGCCATACGACACACGAGTATGGGTTACTCGAAGGCGGTCGAGTTGATGTATTATGTTGACATCCCGACAAACATCAAAGTGTTGATTTGGGGATAGATAAAGACTCAAATAGTGTCATTCTTAAGGCACTTAAGGTCAATAGCCAGATAAGCAATACTAGAGATTCTTGGAGTTTGCTCAAAGTCCGGATCATCCAGATTGAAGTCAATTTATAGGCTCATGTTTGAGATTTAAAGGGCAACTACGATTCCATCAGTGGCTACGTTACATGATAAGATACTTCATGAGGCGCATCGCTCACATTTTACGGTTCATCCCGGACGGACCAAGATGTATGATGATGTGCGTCATCTTTTCTTGTGAATGGGTATGAAGACCGATGTTGATTACGTTTGAGCATGTGAGATATGCCAATGAGTTAAGGCTGAGCATTGGAGACCCATGGGTTATTACATCCACTTCCCATTCCTCGGTGAAAATGGGAGCATGTTGCCATGGATTTCGTTAGTGGTTTACCTTGTTCATGGCACGAATATGATAACATATGGGTGATTGTGGGTAGGTTCATGATGTCTACACACTTTATACCAATCTTCTACTACTCATCAGGTGGATAGGTTGGTGAGTTTGTACGAGAGAAAGATAGTTCAAGTACATGGTGTTCTATTGTCGATTGTGTCAGACAGAGGGCCACCATTTACATCGTAGATTTTGCAAAGCAAGCAGGCATAGTTTGACACTCGCTTAGATCTCAATACCACTATCATCCATAAACTGATGAATAGTAAAAGTGATTACTCCAAGTGCTCGTGGATATGTGGAGGATGTGTGTTACAGTACGGTGGTTATTTGGAAGAGTATCATCATATATGTCAGTTTGCCTACAATAAGAGTTATCATACCAATATTGTATGGCACTGTTTGAAGCACTCTAAGGTAGATCGTGCGGATATCCATCTTACTAGGCGGAACTTGAGGATGTGGCAGCTATTGGGCTAGAGATTGTAGTGGATCACACATAGAAGATACGACTATCTGGTTGAGGTTTAAAGTTGCGTAGGAGAAACAAAAAAAGTACTATGACATGTACCACGAAGAGTTAGAGTATGATGTGGGAGATTATGTGTATCTGAATGTCTCTCCAATGAAGGGTCACAAGAGGTTTGGGCTTAAGGGGAAGTTTGCACCTAAATTTTGTTTGACTAAGTGTTTCATCACTTACACTCTACTCGGGATTTTGATATCAACAAACAATGTGTAATGGTTCTAATGAGTTTTTCAAATGATTATGAATGTCAAACTTTGTTAGAATCACAAGTTTAAAGGGAAAGTTGAAGCTTGTAAAAAATCAAGTCAAAGTGACAACATGAAGCCGGACATGTTCAAGACTCGACTCACACAAGGAAACACGGACCAGAAAGCCAACGTAATCATTTGTACAACTTTTTTAAGGTATATAATTTCCATCCCTACAAGCGAAATGCATTAGAATCATGCATTCCATGTATTACGTTTTTCAAAATACTTAAAGTCATGATTTTTAAGATTTTCAATTTCATGAGTTTTGAAATTATTTAAATTATAAAAACAAGTTTTATAATATGTATTGGTGGTGTACAAAGTTTTGGAATTTTTTTAATGCATCGGCATGTGTTCAGACGACATTTTGATTGATATTAAAAATATATGTAGAAAAACCCCTAGGTTTTTCATGAAACTGAGATTTTTGGTTTTTGAGTTTTGTGAAATCATCCAAAATGTCTAGACACATTTTATGGACTCTACTAAACATGTATAAAGTGATTTCAGAGGTTTAATAGAGTCATAGGGTTGTAAGGTGGTCGTTTTACAAAACTAGAAAATTAATTATTTTCAGGACCCTACACCCAAATAAGCACTAGGCGTTACGGGCGTACTCTAGGTAACCCAAAGACATTGTGTAGTAAGTTTGGTAATTTGTTGAAAATTACCGACATGCTTTGTGCGATAATTTGACAAATTTTTTAAAGTGTTGATCCACACCTTTACTTTGAATTTGGGGTTCATTTTCAGGTCCTAAATCATATGTAACGGTCAAATAGGTACAAAAATGGTTTGACCACATACCCAAACACACAACAACACCAAAGATACAACTCTTGCTCCTACACTTTGAAAAATCCAAGATAATACACATTTGTGCTAAATTTTTTATCACATACACTTGCTGATTCACGAGCTATCGATTCGCCGGTCAACGTGACACTAGAGAGGTGTTAAGGCTTACAACTAGTACTCCAAAACCGATTTTCGAATTTTACACTGGGGTTGAAAGATATCTTGATTTCCTACTCTTTTTGGGCTTAATCTATACTTTTCCTTTGAGCATTCTTTGGAAATCATTTATTATGTTCTTGACTAAGTATTACCCATACTCGCTGATTTTATTGACATCTTAGTCAGAGTTCATCCTTGCATGTATAGGAGTCATTTAGCTCTAGGTGGCTTGTAAGAATTGGGCTTATTGCTATTTTATATTATAAAGCAAAACTTTCATTATATTTGAAAAGAATTTTAATTGTAAGACTTATTAGGGTCTAAGTCAAAAGAGAATACCTAGTTGATGCTAGGCAAAAACCCTAGTTGGGCGAGGTCAAAGGAAAATCCTACTTGCGGCTAGGTGGGGGAAAATCCTAGTTAAGTCTAGGTGGTTGTATAAGACCTTATTGTGGTAAGACATCTTATAAAAGACCTAGTTAAGGCTAGGTGTTCACTAAGCTTGCGGGCTTAGGGACATTCACTTATTGATAATCTAAGTGGGGGTTAAAAATCCTAACCAAGGAGGTTAGGTAGTGGATATAGATCGGTTGGATCGAACCACTATATATCGTATGTCTCATTTCCATCTCTTTTACCCCCTTCTTAATTGCATTGCATAGATATTTGTTGTTGGTGTGTGTGTGCTATTATTATTATTTAGTATAAAGTTTTAAAAAGGTGATAACCTCTCGGTACACCCAATTCACCCCCTCTTGGGTGACCTTCAATTGGTATCAGGGCGGATTATTGCTCAAAGTGTTACTAACGTATATTTGAGTATTTTCTTGCAAGGATGCAAACATTAGATTCCACTCGCTTAGGGTAGCCAACTCATCCATTAGGCCTCCCTACTTTGATGGGACCAACTATGCTCATGGGAAAGTTCGAATGAAGTCTACAAAGAGCACAAGGTAGACATTTGTAGGATTCTATCATTGGTGGCTACACTCCACAAAATAAGGCTGAAAAAGACTACACTCCCACAGAGACAAGACTTGAACTATCTAATGATCAAGCAATGAATCACTTGTTTTGTGCATTAAGTGACAATGAGTTCAATCGGATTAGTGCATGTGAAACGGCTAAGGAGTTGGAGGAAACGCTTAAAGTACACTATGAAGGGACACAGCATGTCAAGAAAACTAAGTTGAGGATTCTTGAAGAACATTATGAGACATTTCAAGTTAAGCCCCATGAAGACATAGCCACGGTCATCACAAGGTTTACAAAGCTTTTGAATGAAGTCAAAAACCTTGGCAAACACTATGATTAAGAGAACTTGGTATACAAGTTTCTTAAAGGCTTGCCTAAGGAATGAGATGCAAAGAAGTATGCTATTCAATTAGCGCAAAACCTTGAAGACTACACATTTCATGCATTATGAGGAGAGTTGACGGTTCATGAATTCGAGCTAAAAGACCGTACTAGATTGGAAGCACTTAGTGGAACGACTAAGCAAGATTCAAAAAAGGAGTATGCCTTGAAAGCTACTAGTCCACCGGTTGAACATGATGTGAGTTCTTGTAGGGGACGATGACATTGAACAAGAATTAACCATGTTGTCAAGAAAGCTCAAAAAGGCTACATACAAAAGAGACAAGTACAAGAAAAATTACAAAGGTGAAAAAAAGTAAGCAAATCACGCGAGATGATTTGCTACAAGTGTTGCAAAACGGGACACATGATGATGGAATGCAAATACATGAAGAAAAGTAAATGATATGACTCATCATCATCATCTAGGTCCGACTCCGAGTCGAAAAATAAAATGGCTATCCTTTGTCTTATGGCAAGAAGTGAAGTAAATAACTCAAACTCTTTTAATTATGATGATGTTAATGCATTGGATGATATGTCTAATATTCATGACCTTAGGAAATAGTTGGAAAAAGAGGTCAAAAAGACCAAGCAACTGAAAAAGTGTTGTGTGACCCCAGTTTCACAATCCTAGACTAGGTCCCGTTTGGCCTAAACTTACGTGAACCCCGAGCCAATTTCCCAGTCACGCAAACCTAGTCAGCCATCCTTTACCATTTACCATTTTAAATCATCCACAAGTTAAAAACATCGATTAGCGAGTTAACATTATTAAAGCGGAGCAATCAATCCTCAAACTAATCGAATAACCATAACCATATAAAATAAGACATCCTAGAGTGTGGAAACCCCACATATGTATATCATAAGCAATGATCAGTCAGAGAGTATAACATATAGATATACATGCCCATAATCTCTCATAAACCCAAGTCCCAAATGTTTTCAAAATAATATATACAACAATACAAGAAAATTCACCTAAGCAGACAAGCGGAAATACCTGCTCCACTATCCTCAAGTCAAATCTCCAAGCTGTGGAGTTTTTCACTTGCTGGACTGTGGATCTGCACTCAGTCAAACACAAGAATGATGTGCCTAGGTAAGTAACACCAAGCAGACATAATTACAGCATTTCGAAATAAACAAACAACCGATCCATATTTATGTTAATAGAAAGAAAGGACAGGGAATGCATGAATAAATAAGATTGTAAATAAATAAACTAAGCAATCGAAAATGAGTGTCCCGTAAACAATAGAGAGGTGCAAGTAGTCCGACCAAACGATCGTTGAATCGAGGTATACACCTACAAGACTCGATGTTTAGGACGCGATACACTCACACCATCTTAACATCCAACGAGGATGAGATTCCCTGCTAGTCCAGGTAAGAACACTCACCCCATATAGAATCAAAACTAGTATCGTGCATCCCCGC
The DNA here is from genome assembly GCA_039657345.1 of Stephania japonica. Taxonomy (NCBI): domain Eukaryota; kingdom Viridiplantae; phylum Streptophyta; class Magnoliopsida; order Ranunculales; family Menispermaceae; genus Stephania; species Stephania japonica. The sequence continues at coordinate 17,435,758 of CM077566.1, forward strand.
CGTTGACCTCGACATATTACCTCGAAGGCCCGGAAAACTCGAAAGGATCGCGTTGACTCACTTGCCCTTTGACAACTCAAAGGAATGAAATTTTCAAAATGGGAATAAAGCAATAACAATAATAATTTAAAGCTTAAGAAATAACTATAAAATCCCTCACGGGTTTAATTAACTGTAATCCCACTATTCGCACTCACACGACCTCCGACTCGCCTCCTACAATCCCGTGTGACCCGTCAACAACTAAAATCACTGATAATTCAATTAAATAACAAGTCCTATTAATTACTTTCTAATTTACCCAATTTCCATAATTATTTTATTAGGTAATTGGGGTGATTTTCGGGGTTTTAGGTCGTACTCAAACCCATTTGAGTCCCTAAAAGATCCCCAAATTTTTTTGAAATTTTCGTAAAAATGTCCCTGTGAACAGTGTCATGCCACCAAGGCGCCATGGGGTTCAACCCATGGCGGCGTCTCCACGACATGGAATCGGGACTCACTGCCCCATCCGCCATGGGTGGCATCGTGGGCAATACATGCTCACGACGTCCCTCGCGGCGTGGGCCTTGCATGCCCTTTCCGGGGTTTTCCAAAACCTCAGCTCACGTCACCACATTTATAACCTATCCGAAACTTGTAGGGACGTCTGTGACTATTCCAAACCACGTTCGATTCATGTCAAAACTTCGACAAACCATCGATTTCGAAAAATCATTCAAAAATTTCCAAAAGTTCCACCACTTCTTAAATCCACAACCCAATTCATAAATCATCAACAAAACTTCCATTTGATCAATAATCCATCGCATAAACTCATTTCCAACTTTTCTCAAAAATCTTGCCCGAAATCGTCATGATGAAAACCACAAAAGCTACAACCAAAACATAGATATACACATGGGGGACCGAGATCTCACATTAAAATTCAAGATTGGTCCATCCCTTAGCATCAAATCACATCAAAAACCCCAAAATCCACTACGTTTTCACATTGTTTCATTAAGAGAGAGAGTGAGAAATGATAGAGGAGAGAGAAAAGTTGGTGTTTCTCTTATATACCACTCCCTTCATCAACCCACACACACGAATCTTAAGGCACATCCTTTGGCCTCCTTCCACTCCATCCAATAACCTTGATCCCACTTGGTGACTCTAATAGGTAACTCACATCAATACTTTACCATTTTCTCGCATAATACTTACGTTCTTGGACCCGTTCCACACCACGACTAGCTCGTCGTGTAATCTCAAACCTATCAACGTATCGAATGTGATATACAACTTTTAATTATTATTTATTTTGTATTTAGTTAGTGTTTTTAATTCATTAAATTTTCCAGACTACTAATTACCCGACAACTATTCGCGCGAAACCCGTTATTCACGTTCTTATTGAGACGAACCCGTTTCCCCATACCAACACTCACACTCAAACATCCTCACATGTTTGGGACATTAAAATTTACATTCGGGTAATAAAATTTAATACAAACACCGAACAAAAATAACATACCTCGGCGTCGACGATCGAGAATTGGACAACTGTATCACAGTGGGCCCGAAGGTCGCAAACGCACACTCAGGAAAAGCCACGAGACAAACATCCTCACATGTTTAGGATGTTAAATCATTTCGATAAATTTATATTTGGGTAATAAAATTTAATACAAACAATGAACAAAAATAATATACCAATAAATAAAAAGCAATTATGTTGATTCTATTGTTGCCTTTACTCACCTCAAATTCCGCTAAAGACTCCTCGCGTAGCTCCACACATCTCGTCGCGAATCTCAAATTCTTTATTTTTCATAAAAATTCCCAAATTTCTATTTATTTGGTTGAAATATAATTTTTCAGAATTTTTTCCTATTTTTCTGAATTTTCCAGATTTTTCCAATATTTATTTCAAAAAAAAATAAAAATAAAACATATTTAATTTATTTATTTATTATAAATAAATAAATATATTATTATTTTAATAATGGTGGGTCCCCGGTTGGGTCCGACCCGGTCCACCCCAATCTGGTCGACCCGGCCGACTCCACCCGGCCTGGGCCGAGCCGTCGCTGCAATGCCAGCCGTCGGGCCGGGTCACCACGACCCGCCCACCCCGTCTTCTTCTTCTTCTTCCTTTCAACAGAGACGAACCGGAATTTTTCCAGCTTCCTCGCCGCCAAATTTTTTTTTTTTTTTTTTTTTCTTTTCTTTCCTTTTCTCTTTCTTTTTCTTTTTCAACAAACAACAACAACAACAACATCAACACCAACCAATTAAAAATCCAATTTCTCCCAAAATTAACAACTCAACTACAACAAATCAACAACATCAACAACACCTAAAACAAAAACTCACCTCGCCAACACCGTTACACCACTTTCCCAAGCTCAATCTCTCAATTTCGTTCGATCTCCTCCTTCTCTTCCTCCTTCGATTTTCAATTTTTCTATTTACAGTGAATGGTGAGAAAATGGTGGCGGTGGGATTTTGTTGATAAATTTTGAGGTGAAATGACCATTTTTCCCCTCCATTCTTATCTCTTCCTTAATAAACTAATGCCCCTCTTGGTCATTTCATCATTTTTTTTTATTTCATATATATTTATATATACTTTATATATATAAATATATATATGTACAATTATATTTATATAATTGTATTGTTCACGCCTACAATTTCGTTGTACGCGCCAACGAGTTCATTCGGGCGTGCACACTACCATTCGACTCACGCGTGTCGCCTACGACCTCGCGCATCACTCAGCGCCCATAATTTATTATTTAATTCCATTAATTATTTCTATTTGTATTTGACAGTGTCTTTATTTCATTTTCATCTCCCGGACTCTCAAATACTCGTTTAGTGCGTTCTTTCGTACCGAACTCGTTCAACGGTACCAACACACACTCACCACATCCTCACACATTAGGGATATTAAATTTAATGTTCGGTAATAAATAAATAATACAAATCACCAAACAAACATAACATACCTCGATGTCGACTCCCGAGGACCGAAACAAGTACACCACGGCTAGTAGGGCCCACAATACGACCCTGAAATGTCACATGGTACGAGTTAGAATTTTAGGGTCGCTACAGTCAAGTCCTTTACATCTTTGGCTAAGTCATTTCTTTCATTTATGACCAATTCTAAGTCATATTGGAGATCATCAATGATTTCATTTTGAGATTCAATCTCATTAATGGTTTTGATCAAGTTCTTTTTGAGTTGCTTGGTCTTTTTTACCTCTTTTTCCAACTCTTTTCTAAGGTCATGAACATTAGGCATATCATCCAATGCATTTACATCATCATAATTAAAAGAGATAGAGTCACTTAGCTCACTTCTTGCCATAAGGCAAAGGATAGCCTTCTCATTTTTTGACTCAGAGTCGGAGCTAGATGATGATGATGATGAGTCGTATCGCTTGCTTCTCTTCATGTACTTGCATTTCGCCATCATGTGTCACGGTTTGCCACTTGTAGCATATCATCTCGCGTAATTTGCTTGTTTTGTTTGCACCTTTATACTTCTTGTACTTGTCTCTTTTGTATGTAGTTTTTTTGAGCTTTCTTAACAACATGACCACTTCTTGTTTAATGGAATCATTCTCACTTGAACTCATTTCATTTTCGATTGGTGAACAAGTAGCTTTCAAGGCATGCTCTTTCTTTGACTCTTGCTTGGTCATTCCACCAAGTGCTTCCAATCTAGCACAGTCCTTTAGCTCGAATTCATGAACCTCCAACTCTCCACATAATGCACCAAAAGTGTAGTCTCCAAGGTTTTGAGCTGATTGAATGGCATACTTCTTCACATCTCATTCCTTAGGCAAGCCTCTAAGGAACTTGTACACCGAGTTCTCTTGATCATAATGTTTGCCAAGGTTTTTGATCTCATTCAAAAGCTTTGTGAACCTTGTAATGGTCTTGGCTATGTCTTCATGGGGCTCAACTCGAAAAGTCTCATAAAATTCTTCAAGAATCCACAATTTAGTGTTATTGACATGTTGCATCCCTTCATAATGCACTTCAAGCTTTTCCCACAACTCCTTAGCCGTCTCACATGCACTAATCCGATTGAACTCATTTTCACTTAGTGCACAAAACAAATGATTCATTGCTTGATCATTAGATAGATCAAGTCTTGTCTTGGCGGGAGTGTAGTCTTTTCTGGCCTTGTTTGGTGGAGTGTAGCCACCCATGATAGAATCCCACAAATGTCTACCTTGTGATCTTATGTAGAACTTCATTCGAACTTTCCAATGAGCATAGTTGGTCCCATCAAAGTAGGGAGGCCTAACAGATGAGTTTCCTTCCCTAAAGCGAGTGAAATTTAATGCTTGCATCCCTGCAAGAAAACACTCAAAGATACGTTAGTAACAGTTTGAGCAATAACCCACTCTAATACCAATTGAAGGTCACCCAAGAGGGCGGTGATATGGGTTACCGAGTGATTATCATTTTTTTAAAACTTTATGCTTAAATAACAACAATAGCACGCATACCAACAATAAATATCTATGAAATGCAATCAAGAAGGGGGTAGAAGAGATGGAAATGAGACACGTGATTTATAATAGTTCGATCCAACCGATCTACATCCACTACCTAATCTCCTTGGTTAGGATTTTCAAACCCCAACTTATATTACCAATAAGTGTTACAACCTAAGCTCGCAAGCCTAGTGAATGCTTAGCCTCAACTAGGTCTTTTACAAGATGTCATACCGCAATAAGATCTTATACAACCACCTAGACTCACCTAGGATTTTCTCACCTAGACTCAGCTCAACTAGGATTTATGCCTAGCCTCAACTGGGTATTCCCTTTCAACTTAGATCCCACTAAGTCTTGCAATCAAAGTTTGATAAATACAATTAAAATCTTGCTTTATAAAGTAAAGCGACAATAAGTCAAATTCTTACTAGCCACCTAGAGCTAAACCACTCATATGCATACAAGTATGCACTCCGACTAAGATATATATAAAATCAACAAGTATGTGCAATACTTAGTCAAGAAATCGACAAAAGAGTATCGATGAAAACGTGTGCGGTTTCAAATCAAGTGAACAAGTGGTTTTGTCAAAAATCAAGATTAAGTACAACAACTTGTTCAAATATGTCTTAAGCTCAAAGAGATCAAATTTAAGTTCAAAACTCAAGACAAAAGTGTTCAAGAACACAATAATTGATTTCCAAACATTACTCCAATCAATAAGTATAGATTAAGCCCAAAAAAGAGTTAGAAATCAAGAAATCTTACAACCCCAAGTGTGAAGTCCGAAAATCAGTTTTAGAGTGGTTGTTATAAGTCTTAGAACACCTCCCTTATGTTGCCTTGACCGAAAAATCCATAGCTCCAAAAATCACCAAGTGTATATGGTCAAAATCTAGCCCAAATGTGTGTAAAACTTGGATTTTTGAAAGTGTAGGAGCACAAGTTGTGGCTTTAATGTTTTTGGTTGTTTGAGCAAGTAGTCAAACCTTTTATAACCCCATATGACCTTTACATATGATCCAAGGGCCCAAAATGATCTCCAAATTCAAATTAAATGTGTGGATCAATACTTTAAAAAGCTGTCAGGAAAATGCACAGCGCGCTGGGGAAATTGTCCAACGCGTTAGCCAACACTTAGAAAAAATTTCCTGTCAGACACTGCACAGTGCTAGGGAAATTGTCCAGCGCGCAGGCCAACACTTGAAAATTTTCTTGTTCACTGTAGGGGCTTTTAAATAAATAACATTTTGCTTTTTCAAAACGATCTCCTAACACCTCTACGACTCTATTAAACCTTTGAAATCACTTTATACATGTTTAGTAGGGTCTTAAAAATATGTCTAGACATCCCGGATGATTTCACAAACCTCGGAAATCAAAAATTTCGGTTTCATGAAAGCACAGGGGTTTTTTAACAAAGAATTTTAATGTCAATCCAAAAGCCGTCTAAACATATGCCGGTGAATTCAAAATCTATTCTAACAGTTCATACACCTCAAATACATGTTATAAAACATGTTTGCATCATTTAAAAACATTTTAGAAACTCAAAATAGAAAATCACAAAAATCATAACGTTTAGTACTTTGAAAAAATGAAACTCATGAAATGCATGATTATAATGCATTTGGCTTGTAAGAATGGAACTTATATACCTTACAAATGATGTACACATGATTGTCTTGTCTTTCCGGTCCTTACTTCCTTGTATGAGCCGACTCTTGAACTTGTTCGACTTCATGTTGTCACTTTTTGACTTGAACTTGTGTATAGCTCAACTTTCCTTTTGAACTTGAAATACCTAACAAGATGGTGTATTCTCAAACACTAAATGAACTTGTTAGTACCATTTCACATTGTTTGGAAGCGTCAAAATTTTGAGTGGAGTGTAAGTGATAAAAACACTTGGACCAGCAGTTATTGGTGGAGGGTTGATGAGAAACCCACTTTTGCTCCGTTTTTAATGTGAAAAATGGCTATTCAAAAGAGCAAGGCTCGGGCAAAATGTTAAGGAGGCTCGATCAACTTGATCTAGACCCTAAAAAGGAGGTAAAAATCGTTTTCTGCCCTTGCTGTTTGTGTGAGTTGTTGGGGCGCACATTAATTCGAGGCGAATCGAGTGGATGTTGAAGCTGGAGAGGACACAATTGCATCGATCGAAGCTGGTCGAAGGGGAGCTTGACAGGAGTCGCTAGTGAAAAGAGAGAGCACGTTTGTGCATTTCGGTGGACGGGCCGACGTGGCACTCATGGATTGGTGAAGCGCACGGGAGAGAGAGCTTTCGGTGAGTGATGGAGCGACGTGTGGCATGGTGTGGCTGCTGGGATCACGTGAGTACGCGAAGAGGGGGGACAGGCTGGCGTGGTGACGCGTGGCGTGTGCAGAAAGGAAAGGCGGACGTGCGCGTGAGAAGTGGGAAAACTGTGTCGGCCCAGCTGTAATTAAATGCTTCATCCGATCTGATGAAATGCGTGGATCTGGAGGCGTCCTTGGATGGCTGTAAAGGCATGTATGTCCCAGTTGTGTTTCTGATCTGCGTCTCCCTGCTGCTCCATCAATCTTGATCTGCTACAAACTGCCTTTCTCGAGGCTGCTTTGTGGCTGCTGAACCGCACTGCTTTTCTCCATGCCCTTAGACAATTTTTCAGCTTTTCTTCAACTTTGTGCACTCCAACTCTTCAATTAAAACACTCAGCCATCGCCCCAGCCCAGTTTCGGTCCGGCAAGGCTGTCTTGCGTTGCGTGTATGCGCACTTTACGAAGCAAACGAAAAAAATACACCAATAAATCTTCATTTTTATTCTCTTTAATCATATATAACCTACAACAGAAAATGAACAAAATAAATATTTATAAGTTAATATTGGAGATTTTAAACATATAAAATATAGCAAATAGACAACAAAAACACGGTATCAAAACCAACTCATCACTTGCGTTGCATAGACTGATTGGGTGGAATTGTTCTCTTGATTGGGGCACTTTGGAATTAGGACAAGATTTGTCGCATTGACTTTTGTAGGCATTGATCCTGCACAGAAAAAGTTTGTAACGAAATTACAACTAATTGACCTACATACCTCCATTGCGATTAGTAAATATTTGGGTTCATTCCTGTGACGGTCCCAGTTTTCCAACCTAAACTGAGCTTCACCCGACCTAGAATTATGTAAAATACTGAGCTCGTATCGACGAGTCACGCAAGCCTAGTCAGCCTTAACTTATAAATTACCATTCTTAACATCGATTAGTGAATTATCATTATTAAAGCGGAAGCAACATCCTCAAACTAATCGAACAATCACCGCCATAAAAGAAAATAAGACATCATAAGGGGGGAAACCCCGTATAGGTATATCATCATAAATGATCAGTTAGAGGAGAACAACCCAATAGATATACATGCCCAAAATATCTCACATTACCAAAACCCATGTTTCAAAACATAATATATATATATATACAATAATACAAAATCACCTACTCACTCAAGTGGAAAGCTTGCTCTAATATCCTCAAAACAAATCCTTAAGCTCTGGTGCCTTCCCATTACTGGACTGTGGATCTGCACTCCGTCAAACAAAAGAATGACGAGTCCAGGTAAGTAATGCCACGCAGAACAATAATACAGCATTTCGAAATAAATAAACATCAGTCCACATTCATGCTGATAGAAATAAAGGAATAAGGAACCCATAAAATGTATAAGACTGTAAAGAGATCAATTGAAATGTGAGTGTCCGAGTAACGAAATGGAATTACAAGGAGTCCCGACAACAGTTGTTGAGTCGAGGTAAAACCTTTAAGACTCGGGTTCAGGACGAGAACACAACCTACCAGCCCTAACCCTTGTAACTATGAAATATTCATAGACTCGGATAAGCTCCCAGTGTACACTCAACCAGGAGATATCAATAGTGTCTAGATAAGAGCTCATATCACATATAAAGTAACCAATGACTCCCTTGTAGTGGACTACTCAACCAAAAGAGATCCAATAGATATGATGATAAACAGAGCAATAACAACAAATTAAAGCTCAAGAAATAGCTGTAAAAGTTCTCACTGGTTTACTTACCTGTAATCCAACTAATTACGCACTCAACGAACCCCTGACATGTCTCATATGACCTCCCGTGTCCCGTCAATGTTCAAAACCCTTATAATACATTTATATTGGAATTCCAATTAATAACCCTCATTTTAACCAATTTTCCATAATTTCATTTGTAAACCCATTTGGGTCGATTACCCGAGTATTGGGTCGTATTATGAACCATTCGAATACCCGAGAGATCCTCGAAAGTTTTCAAAATTTTTTATAAAAATTTACTCCTGTGAATAGTAACATGTTGCCTAGACGTCGTGGTCCAATGACTGGACGGAGTCTTCACGGCGTTGAGACTATACCTCACTGTCCAACTCATACGTGGTTGACGTCATGCGTTGGAACATTCACGGCGTCTCCACGGCGTCTTCCCCATGAGGCCCTGCCCAAGACGTACGTAGGTGACGCCGTGAGTTAGAACACTCACGGCATTGCCATGACATCTTTTGTAGAACGCCTCTGAACTGGGGTTTTCAACACCCCGGCTCGCGTCGTCGTGCTTTGAGCCTATCCCAACTACATCTACACATCCAAACATACACCAATTCACCCTCGGCAGCGTTAAAGCCCGATAAAACCACCAATTTGCCTGAATCATCAAAATTTTCCAAAAATCCAGAAAAATTCCAAAACATCAATACAACTTCATCAATCATTTTTGGATCCACCCGTTGATTCCAAATCAATCAAAACATTCAATAAAACTCAAATTCCCAAATTCGTTGTCCGAAATTATCGCAACAAAAACCAACGAAAACACTGCCAAAACGTAAATATACATGTGGAGAGTTAGATTCTTACCTTAGAATTTGAGATTGAGTGATTCCTTAGCGTCAAATCGTGGCAAAACCCTCCCGGAACCCACACCTTCTCACGTTGAATTGTTGCTTCGTTGACGAGAGAGTGATGAGAACGAGAAAAGAGAGAAAAGGTGATGGGTTGGGTTTTATACCTCTTCATCTAACCTAGACACGTATCTCGAAACTAATCCAATGACCACTTTTCATCTCATCCACCAATTGTGACACAAACTTGTAACATCAATTCGTAACACACTACACCACTTAGACATTTTCTCGCTCCATACTCGCGTTTCCGATCCTGTTTCGACACTAAACTTGTTCGTCGCGTCGCCCCGGACGTACCAACGTATCAAACGCATTTTACAGCTTTCAATTATTATTTATTTTATATTTTTTCAGTGTTTTTAATTCAACTAAGTCCTCCGGAATACTAATTACTCGACCAACGTTCGCCTGACACCCCGTTATTTCACGTATCCTTCGAGCTAAACCGTACCCCGTACCAACTCTCACAATCAAACGTCCTCGCATGTTGGGACATTGGAAATTATACATTTGAGTAATATAGTATAGTACAAAACATCGAACACAAATAGTATACTTCGGCGTCGACGACCAAGAATTGGATTTTGTATCACGACAAATGGTTCTACGTATGACCTAAATTGACACATGGCACAAGTTAGAATTTAAGGTCCTTATAGTCTTCCCAACTAATTGAAATTTCGTCCTCGAAATTAAAACAAACTAATGGAAAGACTTACCGAATCAGAAGAGGTAGGGAAAATACTCTCGCATATAGGACTTAAGCTCCCACGTCAGTTCCTCATCACCGTGGCGCAACCACTTGACTAGAATTGACAGGATCTACTTGTTCCTCAGAATCTTCACTTTCCTGTCCTGTATCTGAATAGGCTACTCTTCATAGGTGATGTCGTCCTTCAAGTCTATTTGGCTCAGGTCCACCATCGGCCTCCTACCCTCACTCGACCTATCAAGTCTAATAATTGATATGTGAAATACATGGTGAACTCCAAACAACTGAGGTGGCAATTCCAATTCATATGCGACTCTGCCTATACGCTTCTCAACTAGGAATGGACCAATAAAACGCGGCATAAGTTTCCCTCTGATCCTGAACCTCTTGTGACCCTTCATCGGAGACACCTTCAGGTACACATAGTCCCCGACCTTATACTCTAACTCCCCGTGATACAAATCATAATATTTCTTCTGCCTCTTCTGCGTACCTTTCAGCCTCAATCTGATAAGTCGTATCTTCTCTGTGTGATCCACAATAATCTCTAGCCCAATAGTTGCCATATCCACTGGCTCGGCCCAGCAAGATGGAGATCTGCACGACCTCCCGTATAATGCCTCAAATGGTGCCATACCAATACTGGCTTGATAGCTGTTGTTGTAGGCAAACTCACAAAAGTGAAAATACTCCTCCCATGAACCATCGTACTCTAACACACACATCCTTAACATATCCTCGAGTATCTGTATCAGACGCTTTGACTGTCCATTAGTCTATGGATGATAGGCGGTGCTGAGATCTAACCTAGTATCAAACTGTGCCTGCATACTCTGCTAAATCTATAATGTGAACTGTGGCCCTCTATCAAGCACAATCGATGAAAGGTACATCATGCAGTCGAACTACCTTACGCTCGTACAACAAAGCCATTCTATCCACCCGATGTATGGTCGAAATTGGTAAAAAGTGCACAGACTTCGTCAACCTATCCACAATCACCCAGATACTGTCATGACCACGCTGAGACTGAGGTAAATTACTAACAAAATCCATCACTATATGCTCCCACTTGTACCGAGGAATGGGTAGTAACTGTAGTAACTCGCTAGATCTACAATGCTCAGCGTTAACTCACTGACAAATCTCACACCCTCAAACATAATCAAGAACATCGGTATCTATCCCCAGCCACCAAAATAGACGGTGCAAATCAGCATACATCTTGGTCTTGCCCTGAAGAACCGTAAAACGTAAGCGGTGTGCCTCATGAAGTATCACATCGCGTAGCTCAGCCATTGATGGAATCAATAGTTGTCCTCTAAACCTCAAGCATGAGTCTGTCGATTGACTCCAATCTGGATGATCTAAACTCTAAGCGAACTCCAAAAGTCTGCATACTCCTTGTCAACCCGTTGATCATCTAGTACACTCTGAATAGAGACAATTTGAATCCTCAACTGGCCACAAATCAATACTCTAGTGCTAGTCAAAATATCAATAGAATACATCCTCTCGACCGCCTCGAGAAACCATACTCATATGTCACATGGCAAGTAACAACCTCTGAGTCTGACCCTCTACGGCTCAACACTTCTGCAACCACATTGACCTTCCCCAAGTGGTACTCCAAAGAGAAATCATAATCCTAAAGGAACTCAAGCCAACGTCTCTGTCTCATATTCAGATCCTTTTGAGTAAACAGGTACTTTAAACTCTTATGGTCAATAAACAACACAAACCTCTCTCCGAAGAGGTAATGGCGTCAAATCTTCAGTGAAAACACCACTGCCGCCAACTCCAAGTCATGCATAGGGTAATTCTTCTCGAGAATCTTCAGCTGTCGTGACATGTAGGCAGTCACTTTACCGTCCTGCATCAATACACAGCCTAAATTGACCTTCGAAGCATCAGTGTTCACTTCAAAACCCTTCCTTGACTCAGGAAATACTAGCACTGGCGCGCTAGTCAAACGTTTCTTCAAAGTCTGAAACGCTTGCTCACAACTGTCATCCCACTAAAACCTCACGTCCTTCTTCGTCAACTATGTCATAGGCGCCGTAATCTTCGAGAAGTCATATACAAATCACCTGTAATATCCCGCCAAGCTAAGGAAATTGCGAATATCTGACACTGATCTCGGTGTAGGCCAATCTATCACTGCTCTGACCTTAGCGAGGTCCACTGACACTCCGCCTACTCCGATGATGTGTCTTTGAAATTCGATCTTCGCAAGCCAAAACTTGCTCTTACTGAACTTGGCGTACTCCTTGTGATCCTCACGAGTCCTGGAGTAGATCAATATATCAACGATAAATACGATAACAAAATGATCCAGAAACTGTCTCAACACTCAATGCATCAAATCCATAAACATTGTAGGTGCATTAATCAGCCCCAAAAGGCATGACTATGAACTGATAATGCCCATATCAAGTGCGAAAAATAGTCTTCTCCCTATCCTTCGCTCTAATCCTAGCTGATGGTACCCCTATCTCAAGTCTATCTTCGAGAACCACTAAGCTCCTGTCAACTAGTCAAACAAGTCATTGATGCGCGGAAGTGGATACTTGTTCTGCTCTGTCACCCTGTTCAACTGCCGGTAATTAATACATAACCGCAGACTACCATCCTTCTTCTTGACAAGTAGAACCGGTGCTCCCCAGGGTGACATGCACAGGTAGATGAAACCCAACTTTAGTAACTTGTCTAGCTGACTCCTTAACTCTTCTAGCTCTCTCGGAGTCATCCAGTACGGCTGAATCGAATTAGGTTTAGTCCCCGGGACTAAGTTGATAATAAAGTCGATCTCCCTAAACGGTTGCAACCCTGGTAACTCTGCTGGAAATACATCAGGAAATTCACATACTACTGGTACTTCCTCCAACCTAGTCACAACTCGCTCCATCGTACTCAATACACTAGCAAACGTCTCGATATCTATGCTAGTGGCGACTCTACCTCTAGTAATAGGCAAACTGGTCGAAGTTCCCTGAAAACTAAACTCGGGATGCTCTAGAATCTGAAATATGACCCTCTTCCTGAAACTGTGGATCTGTGCATGATACGCACCCAACCAATCCATGCCTAGTAATGCATCAAACTCGAAGAACTCCAACACTCTCAGGTCCGCTGGCATGATATGACCCTCTATCTCTACCGAACAGTCAACACATAACAAGTTTGGGTAAATCTTGTCCCGAGCAACTGTGCTAAGGATCAAGGGTCTCTTTAGTCTATTAGGTCTCAAACCCAAATCATCAACCATACGAATCGAAATAAAAGATACGGTAGAGCCTGAATCAAACATAACATGCATGAAATGATTGTAAGTAAAAATTGTACCCTCAATAAGATTACGGCTAGCAGCCGAATCAAGTGTAGCAACTACGTGAACCTGCTTCCGGCTCTGCTGCTATCCTCGACCCAGTCGTGGACATGCACTGATAAATGCCCCAACTGACCACACTCCCAACAACCTCTCTGAGCTCCTGACCCAAACTCTGTCCGCTGTCCCCGCCCCTTTGCCTGACCAGACCTCTATCCCTGTCTCTGCACCTAACTGGAACCATGACCCTGTCTCTGGACACTGACCCTACCATCAGTCCTTTGATAAAACTGCTGCTTAGAACATGACTGTACTGGTTGCTTTGAGGTGAACTCGTGTAACTCCGTACTGAAGCAACTGGTACAATCGCTGTAGACGGTGGAGATGTAACTAACACTATGCTATGAGCTCTATCACCATGCCTCCACTGTCTCGCTCTTTTCCTTCTCTATCACCTCTAAACCCTCCAACTAATTGCGAGGGTGCTGACGATGTCGCCAGTGCCTTGGTGCGCATGCTCCCAAAGCTCTCACTAGCTATAGCCCGCTCATTGGCATCCTATAATGTGCTCGGAGCTATCGTCACTACGCCATCGGCATACTCCATCAAACCCAAGTATCGATCCATGTACTACATAACATACTGTCCTATTTACTGTCTGATCGTCAGAAACTCGACCCTCTTCCGACTACGGACCATAGGAGGAATTTATTTCTTGAGAAACCTCTCTCTGAACTCAGCCTAGTCTTTCGGCTTACCCTTCGACGCTACCGTTGTGCGCTACCAAATATTAGCCTCGTCAAACACACATGATGAAGAAATACTCGACATCATATGTGCTGGTGTAGCCAAGACCTCGTGGATCTTCTCGTGTCTCCTCATAAACTTCTTCGTTGCTTTCAAATTCGTTCCCTCGTGGAACTTCACCGGTTGGTGTCTCATAAACTCTCGAGCCTGCCTCGCCTCAGGCGTCGCTCTAACACTACAATTAGTCGGTGTGCTCGGCATATCCTCTAGCGGTGTGTCTGGATTATGATGTACTATTTCTGTCTGTGCAGGTGCCTCCTCAATCACTACAGGTCCTACAATAACTGTGGGTGCTGCTAGCATATCCTGAACTATCGGAGCACTCACAGCTTGAGCAACTGGAGCTGCTGAAGTACTCGGTGATCCTTTCACCTGAGGTCTCATCAGTCTGAGGATCTCCTGTAACTGCTGATCATGCGATAAAATCCTCTGCGACATGCCATTTAACTAGCATTGTACGTCACCTGTACTAGTCTCGCCTATACTAGGCTGATTGGCCATCACTATCTAAAAAGAAAGTGATTCTCATGATCAGAACATAGATATCGATAATATAATATATAATAATCAAATAGCTCATAGTCCAAATTTTAATTTCCCCAACTCTCCTCACATCTCAACTAAGACTTAAGTTAGGTTCATAGGGTTCCACACTAAGTCAACCATTCCTAACTTCCATTGTTTGCTGTCTTAATGGCTTGTGATTTAAATCTAGAGTCGAGTGTTTAAAACTTCGGCTCTGATACCGACTGTGATGGCCCCAGTTTTCTAACCTAAACTGGGCCCCATCCAGCCTAGACTTATACGAAACACCGAGCCCATATCAACGAGTCATGTAAGCCTAATCAGCCTTAACTTACAAATTATCATTCTTAACATCGATTAGTGAGTTATCATTATCAAAGCAGAAATAACAATTCTCGAACTAATCGAACAATGACAACTATAAAAGAAAATAAGACATCATAAGAGTGGAAAAACCTCGTATAGGTATATCATCATAAATAATCAGTTATAGGAGAGCAACCCAATAGATATACAAGCCCAGAATCTCTCACATTCCCAAAAATGATGCTTCAAAATATAATATATAATACAAAATCACCTACTCAGTCAAGTGGAAAGCTCGCTCTAATGCCCTCAAAGAAAATCCCTAAGCTCTGGTGCCTTCTCCTTGCTGGATTGTGGATCTGCACTCTGTTAAATACAAGAATGATGTACCCAGGCAAATAGCGTCAAGCAGAACAATAATACAACATTTCAAAATAAATAAACATCAGTCCACATTCATGCTGATAGAAATAAAGGAATAAGGAATGCATGAAATGTATAAGACTATAAAAAGATCAATCGAAATATGAGTGTCCGAGTAACGAAATGGAATTGCAAGAAGTCCAGACAACAATCGTTGAGTTGAGGTAAAACCTTCAAGACTCAGGTTCAAGACGAGAACATAGCCTATCAGCCCTAACCCTTATGATTATGAGATATCCATAGACTCATATAAGAGCTCCCAGCGTACACTCAACCAGGAGATATCAATAACGTCTAGATAAGAGTTCATATCACATATAAAGTAACCAATGACTCCCTTGTAGTGGACCACTCAACCATATGATAATAAATAGAGCAATAATAACAAATTGAAGCTAAAAAAATAACTGTAAAAGTTCTCACTTGTTTACTTACCTGTAATCCAACTAATTACGCACTAAACGAACCCCTGACACATTTCCTATGACCTCCAGTGTCCCGTCGATGTTCAAAACCCCTATAATACATTTATATTGGAATTCCCATTAATAACCTTCATTTTAACCAATGTTCCATGATTTCATTTGTCCCATTTGGGTCAATTACCTAGGTCGTATTTGGACCTATTCGAATACCCGAGAGATCCCCGAAAGTTTTCAAAAAATTTTATAAAAATTCACTCCCGCGAACAGTAACACGTCGTTGAGATGCTGTGGTCCAATGATGGACAGCGTCTACACGGCGTCAAAACTATACCTCATTGTCCAACTTGTACGTGGTTGATGCCATATGTTGGAATGTTCATGGCGTCTCCACGACATCTTCCCTATGAGGCCCTGCCCAAGACGTACGTGGGTGACCCGTGAGTTGGAACACTCACGGCATCGCCACGACGTCTTTTGCAGAACACCTCTGAACTGGGGTTTTCAACATCCCGGCTCGAGTCGCCGTGCTTCGAGCCTATCCCAACTACATCACACATCCAAACATATACCAACTCACCCTTGGCTCGCGTTAAAACCTGACAAAACCACTGTAACGGCTCGAATTTAATTCGCCGTTATTTATGACGTATTGCAAACTTGGTGGACAGTTCAGACACTTGTGGGACCCGCAGTTAGGCTAGAGCACGCCTAGAGCTATGTAAATAGTTATTTTGTGTGTTCTTTTGTCTAGTTTTGCGATGTTTATGTTAAAATAGGTTAAACTACATCGCGATGTGTGTTATTATATTTTAATTGACGTGTGAGATTATGTGTTAAGTATTCTCCTCGATATGCGTGTCGGCACAGGTACCGGGTAAGCTAATAGATGAAATACTAGGTCGAAGAAAATAATACACACATTAAATGAATTAAATGTGATAAAGTAGTAAATTTGGTGGATTTCTAGTGATGTAGGGTCGTAGGCGACACACGTTAAGTAGTATGCTAATGTGCACGCCCGAGTGCGCTCTTTGGCACGCATAACGGAATTGTAAACGCGAAAGAATAGACGAATATATATTTATATATATATATGTAATTTAAAATATAGATATATATATATATATTAAAATTAGAAATTAAAAATAATTGTGAAATGACCAAAAAGGGCTTTGGATTATTAAGGATGTGGATAAGAACATAGGGGCATTTTGGTTATTTGACCCCCAAAATATTGATACCACCACCGACACCCCCATTTTCATCACCATTTCGATCAAGAGAGAGAGAGAAGAAGATCGAAGGGAAAGAGAGAGGGATTGCGGAGAGATTGCGAGCTCAACGAGGTCGTCGCAAGAGGGTGAGGTGAGTTGTTGTGTTGTCTTCTTGTTGTTGTTGATGTATGTTGTTGTTGTTGTGATGGTTCGGTGGTGGAGGTACGGAGGAGCTCGAGAGCTCTGACAAACTGCAAAAGCAGTTCGTCCGAGGAGGGAGATGACACAGGAGAGTCATTTCCCCTCCAAACCGATCAACAACTGAAAAGAAAAAAAAAGAAGAAAAATCGAACTAGGGAGCTCCTGGTTCGATTGGGGAAGAAGGGGGGGCACACGTGTGGGCCGCACCCCCTACCCAAAAGGACCAGGTCTGGTTGCCCAGGTCCGGACGGGTCAGGCCGATCCGGTCCTGGCCCAAACGGGTCGAGCCGAACTAGCCCAGACCCGGTCAGTTCGATTAGGCCAAACCGGGTCTAGCCGAATTGGACCCGGTTCAGCCCAACCAAAAAAAAAAGTTTTAAATTTTGAAAAAAATATGAAAAAATAGCTAGAAAATTATGGACAAATTCAAAAAAATTTAGAAAAATATGAGAAATTAGAAAAAGGGTTAATAAATGAGTTTTGGGATTTTTTCGAAATTTTGGAGAGATGTTGGGGTTTTTACCTCGTAAAACGCAAAATTGACATAATATACTCAATTGAAGCTAATTCAATGACAAATGGTATTAGGTACATTCGGGTGATAATTTTGATTGTCGGGTGTTTATTGGAGCTAGATCGGGGTTTAGTTTTCAGGACACGAAGTGCGGATTGAGGTGTGTAGTATCCCAACTGAAATTACTTGAGTATTTACTTCTTTTGGCATTTGAATTCAATTTCTTTCATTTCAATATTCTACTTTGGTTATGGCTATATTGGCAGACATTAAACGAGGCTCCCTCCGTTCCATTCCTGTGTGTATGTCCACTACACCATATCACGTGCTACCAGATCGGTCTTGGTGAATAGCACGATCCGAGTATCACGTCGTGGCATGTGTTGGTACACCGTAGGTGTAACGCCGGCCATTGAGTGAATCCAGATACTTGCCCTGCTTGAGTAGGACTCGCCGACGGTATTCTGTGGAAGAGTCCGAATTATGGTGGTAGTCTTAGGGTCTAGGAACACACTTTGAGCTTTTCCTATTATTTATTCATGCAATGAGCGCAGTTACCTGTATTTATTTCTGCATGTTTATTTAATAGCTTTATTTAAATTTCAGTATTTACTTTCAGTATTGCTCACTTAATTTCTTTGGGAATACTCAATTTGGACTCGTCATCTGCCTTTTTATGATGGCTTGAGTGCAGATCCTAGTACGAGCAGGGGCAAGGGCAAACTGCCAGAGTACCGTTGATCTGAGATTGCCTGACTCGTACGTTTGTATTATATATATTTTGTTTCATTTTGGGTTTGGGGATTTTAAGATATTTTGAGATACCTTGTGTATATTGATCTTTTTGTGACTTCAGAGGTATTTATGGTTATATATGGGTTTTCCACATTAGGTTTATGGTTTATGTTACACATTTATAGTATCACTATCCGAGTAAATGTGTTAGTAAGGCTTCCGCTGTGTGTATTTGAGGATTCTATGATGACTTAACATATAATTTGATTTCAATACAACTTAATCAGTAAATAAATAATTAATAAGGTTTAAAAAGATAAAATGGAGGATATAATCCAATGTAGAGCACAGTTGTCGCTGGTGAGACAGAATGTGGGTCCGCATTGGCCCCCAGGCGATTTATTTGGAAAATGGACCGTTACAACCATCGATTTGCCGAAATCATCAAAAATTTCAAAAAATCGCCAAAAATTCAGAAAAATTCCAAAACATCAATACATATTCACAAATCATGTTTGGATCCTCCCATTGATTCCAAATCAATCAAAACATTCAATCAAACCCAAATTCCCAAATTCGTTGTCCGAAATTATCGCGACGAAAAAAAAACAAAAATACTGCCAAAACGTAAATATACATACAGAAAGTTAGATTCTCACCTTAGAATTCGAGATTGAGTGATTCCTTGGAGTCAAATCGCGGCAAAACCATTCCGGAACCCACACCTTCTTACATTGAATTGTTGCTTCGTTGATGAGAGAGTGATGAGAATGAGAAGAGAATGAAAAGGTGATAGGGTTGGGTTTTATACCCCCCTCATTTAACCCTACAAACGTATCTCGAGACTCATCCAATGACCACTTCTCATCCCATCCACCAACTGTGACACAAACTTATAACTCCAATTTGTGACACACCACAACACTTAGTCATTTTCTCGGTCCATACTCGCATTTTCGATCCCATTCCGAACACTAAAATTGTTCGTCGCGTCACCCCAGACGTACCAATGTATCAAACGCGTTTTAGAACTTTTAATTATTATTTATTTTGTATTTTGTTAGTGTTTTTAATTCAATTAAGTCCCCCTGACTACTAATTACCTGACCAACGTTCACCTGAAACCCTATTATTTCACGTATCCTTTGAGCTGAACCGTACCCCGTACCAACTCTCACACTCAAACGTCCTCGCATGTTTGGGACATTGGAAATTACACATTCGGGTACTACAATATAGTACAAAACGTCGAACACAAATAACATACCTCGGCGTTGACGACCGAGAATTGGACTTTGTATCACGGCAAATGGGTAACGTACGACCTAAATTGACGCATGGCACAAGTTAGAATTTAGGGTCATTACAATTCTGTTTAGGCCTGGGGCCTTTAGAGCACCCATATCAAAAATCGCTCACTTTACATCCTCCGCACCTATTGGTTTATGCAGCATTACCATAAGGGAAGGTGCCACTATTTTGAATTTTATATTGGTATGAAGTGGTGGTCTCCCTGTAGCCCTTTCTTTCCTATAAGGAGAACTAAAGTATTCAAGTGCCATTTTTTTTAGGACTGATTGGTCTTCACACGAAACATTGTTTACTTGAAGCATTGCAATTCTCATATTCTTCCTTTTTCGCTTAACCCTATTGTGAAAATAGCTCGTGTTCCTGTCACCTAAGTTAACAAAGTCCAATTTCGCTCGAAGCTCAATCTCCAATTTCATCAGGTTTCGCGTAGAATAAGTTTCAAGGCTCTTTGGATACCCCTACCATGGCCAGTACTCTATCCTTCCTTTCCTTAATGTTGCCAAATGTATGTCGATTCCAATCAGTTGTTTTTGCTTTGAATTATTGTAAAGCCACTTCGAATTTAGCATCCCCTAACTCATTTAGGGAAATACTCGGCCTAAAAACCTAATTAAACCCCGGTAAACCAGATCAAACCTAATTAGTGCCAGCAGCTTTTCTCTTATTTCTTATAACAGGTTGTATATTTTGATAATCGATAACCAATTAAACGTATAACATTCAAGATGTACAAAACAGGCATAAAACCTTGGTATTAAAATCATACCCTAATCCTGATTATTACAAAATCATAGTTCAACACAATATATAATAACAGGAAATCTCAATACATCATAGAGAAGATATTAGACTCATAATCTTCTCCATTCCTAAATCCAAGCGCATACCCATAACCTGAAAATTTTAAGGTAGGTGAGTTCTTACATGCTCAATAAGTGACTCTCATAGATCCATCAACTATCAATTTAATATCAAAGAACAATGTATAACTACATGAATCCAAATATATCTACTAGAGCATTGGAATAATATAAACAATACATAAATGGATGCAAGTTCATTGGCCATTTGCAACTGTACGTATGAATTGTATTTTCAATTTGGAATTTGGATAAGAGAGTTGCACACTCCTGTCATCAAGGACTACGGTCCCCATAACTCACACGTTGATTGGACGTGTGATTCTGGGGTGTATCCAAGCTTAACGTAACGCCCCGCTCAATTGGGTAAGCATCAATCAAAATAATTCAGGTTACTGGGGGGGGCTCAATATTGGTTGATCCTTCCAATACAAGATCCAAACCCCAGTCCCATATGTTCCATTGAACCTCGTCCCTATTTCATTTTTTAGTCTAAAACCATTTGGTAAAACCAGTCAAATCACGATATATTGCCCCATTCCCAGTCCATAACACTACGTGCTCTAATAATACTACTTTACATTGCATAATTGATAAAAATACTAGTCTCACTTACCTGGGATGAGCTTTCCTAAGTCTTACTTTGGGTTTTCCCAACTTTTCGGGGTTCCATCATGTTTCCCAATACCCGAGAACATATGTCATACCAATTGGTATCAATTCGAGTCCATTTTATACTAATTCAAACCCCTAAACAAGACCCAAAGCTCACCACAAAAAACTTAATGTAAATTAGTTTTACACTATTTACACTTGTCAACATATTACCCGGTTGCTCTCATCCCATCCTACCCAGATCGGCCAATGTGCTAAGGCCAGTGCCCAGCGCGCTGGTCACTGAACACCCTACAACGCCAGTAAGCCATTGACTTTACCAAATCCGACCCAATCGATATCTGAACACCTTGCAGCCTCAGAGAGAGCCTCATATGAGGACTTACAAAGTATGGGTACAACCACAACAACCACCGATTACCACCAACACCCCAATCGAGACCCTTAACAACAATGACAACAATGTTTAACAACAACAACAACACAACTCACCTTGTCAAGTCTCTCCATGTCTCGACTCCTCGAGCTCCTCGTTGCATAAGCTCTCTCATCCTTTAGTCTCTCTCTCTCTCTCTCTTAACTCCTTGATCTTCTCTTCTCTTCTCTCTTCGTTCAAGTTTTTAAGGAGAAAAACAGAGGCGGTGGTGATTTTTTTAAAAATAAAAGCCTACGTCGAGATACGCATCGTGTCATATCAAGGTTTACTTAACATTATCCATTTATATTTTATATATATTTATATATAACTTAATATATATAGCAATATATATATATATAACTCCTTACTTAACCACCATTACTCGATTCTCGTGCGCGTCACCGAGCTCACTCGGGCAGGCACACATCCTCGCGACTCACGTGTGTCCACTCGTGACCCATTCACGGTGTTTAATGTCCCATAATATATTTATTATCTTTATTTCAATATATATTTATATATGTACAACAATATATATATATACACGCCTATACTTACACTTACAATAATGCAGTACACGCCAACGAGCCTCGGGCGTATACGCTACCCCACGTTTCATGTGCATCACCCTTGACGTACACATGATATTAAGGGTCCCATCATTTGTTCAATTATTCATTTTATTTTCATCCATAAATACTAATACATTTCAAACAAGCGCCAATCGTGATGCAAATCCACGCACACGCTAATCACAATAAGTCGGGCTTACCCATAAGCCTAACTTGAATTAATTAGGATTCGAATTAATACTAATCACGTGCTTAAGGTAACAGGTCATTACAGTCTCCCCAATTTAAGACAATTTAGCCCTCGAGATTTAAAGAAACATACAAGTCACCAATAGCTCCGAAGAGAAATAGAGTTTGCTCTTCCATTATAACTCCTGTTCCTTGGTTATCTCTTCTTTCACTTGTCTAATGTATGTAGTTACGCCACTATACCACTAAAACAAAGCTTTTTTCAACTTTACTTTAAGAATATAGGTAACTAAGTTACCATTTTCTTCTTTCCTTTCGGTGTAATGAATATGAACACCACAACCCAATTTTTTTGCTTAATCTGAATCTACAAAACCCGTCCATAGGTGAGAATTTCAAAAGATTATAGTCGTCCTTTGAAATCTATAATAACCTATGACATTTATTCGTGTATATCTCTACCTCCATAGTGTTGTAGCCAAGCATTGACAAATCAATTCAAGTATTAACAGTATTGTGTCTCCTACTTCCGTCCATCACACGAGTGAACGTCAAGGTCAACAATTATTGTGACTCCTACCTCTGTCCCTTATCAATGAACAACAATGTCGACATATGTTGTGTCTCCTACTTCCATTCTACTCACCGGTGAATGGCAAGTTCAACTATACAACATCCTCACATCATCATTCTGATACTTACCTGAAACTTGTAGATTTCGTCAATCTATGAATTACAACCTTCAGTATTTTACTTCATACTGTTCATCACTTTCTAACGTTGTAGTTATATATTATCTAGTCTACCTTATTTCCTCTGTGTAGTTCTCTACTACCTATTTCTTTCTAATATAAGTATATTCAACCTTCATTCCTTACTCTCATGGTAGGATAAGATTGAGCATAAAACATTTTAAAGAAACTCATACAGAGAAGTCTTTTCTTTCAGTGGTTAAATATGATGAGATACAAGTTCAAATCATATTCTTTGGAATCAGGATTAGCAACTCAATTTCTTCGTCAACACGAAGAAAATACACTGTATTGAGATTGAGAATGGTTTTCAACTATATCAATAATTTTTCCCTCATTAGAAGAAAGTCTTGGATCTCTATCTAGAAAATTTAAACATCCTACCATCTCACATCTCCTATACATATATTTTGCTCAATCCGTTGAAGAAATATTACATATCCTCACTGACAAGAATATATCAACTACAATTTACATTCATAATTGTGCTGATGCTTAAATCACATTACATAATCCACCATTATGTTTCCTTTCTTTCTTCAGGTTTAGGCAAGAACTTACCTAACTATTTAGGTTTCATTGTTCAGTCTAGTCTTACTGAATAAATCTCATCTCTTTATAATTTCCACAATAGACCTCCTTCTCTTAGACAATTCATACGTATCATCATATATTCTAATACAATATGACATTGCCTGTATAAATAATATAAAGAGATCCATGAGATTCTCGAAATGATTCTTGCCTGACAAGTTACCTGAAATAGATTTTTATATCAGAACCTAATACGTCCAGCACAATCTCATTAGACAGTCTAATATGGATACTACCCATTAATAATCAAATTCTAACACCTTAAGTACTTCTAATTAGACTTCTTAACCATCTCATCACCCAGTTAATAAATCACTTGGTTCAGTTTCCATTTGAACTCCAAATAACACAGACTATAATTATTAATTTCAACAACTCAGTTGATGATATGCCTGCGAAAGACTTTATTCATTCATTACTAATACATATCTCTCTCAAAAGATATTACTAAGAAGTTCCTATTATAATTACACTTCATGTCCTTTTCTCTATTCAAAGCATTGACAACATCAATCACTTTGTGTGGGTGATTTCATATAGTGAATTCATTATCTTCAAAAAATTTTAGGTTACTCATTTTACCTCTAATTTCTTTCACTCTTGATAGAATTATTTACTCTTCAAACTCTTATAGCTTAAAGATTCTCTAATCACATTACACCAGCTCACTGGTTTCCATACTTCTCTTGTATCTTTTAATGATTCCTCTAAGATTCTCTAATCTTAGGAATGACTAAAAGACTCCCAAAATTCTTTCCCCCTTAGGTATATTTATACTTCAAGCCCTATGATAGATGAATGAACTTGCACAACCTATTCAGTTGACTAAATTTATCGCTAACGTCTCACCCATTTCTTATAACATTAAATCTCACTTCTAGAACTTATCCTTGCTATTCATTCCATCCATCGTTGAAATACATCATATGCTTTTACTCTGCAAGTGATGCCTTAAATTATTTGGTAATCTTACCGGCCCAATTATTTCATAATAGTTCTCCTTGAACTATATCATAGTATAAACTACAATCTTTTGCCTTGTTATGTCAACACACAATTACCTGGATAAAAGTATTAGGGTAAAGCTCTAACTTTTCCATAATTCAAGTATAATCAAGAAATTATAGTAGTTAAATTACATTTCAATTCTTTCCTAAAGCATCCTTATGTTGTTTATGACTCACCCCAATTTCATTCTTGGTTCAATTGAATATACAACACAATACTATTATTTCTCTTTGTATATATTATTTGCATCATTCAATCATTTCACATAACACTAATTTTACGATTCTGTGTTGAATATAAGACAATCTTCCAATTGTCTTAGTCTCAGTCGTATCCTTTGACTCACAATTAAAATTCAATACATATCTTAGTGATTTATATTTGAAGCTTAGTCTTTGTACTTACAATATCTGGTATACACCAACTTATCGTCAGAGGTCACATAACTCTATGATAATACTTATGTTTTTGCTATGTCTTCAACCCTTTTATATTATTATTGATAACACAATTACATTCGTATTCCAATAGAGTTACCCTTTTTCCATTCATGAACATAACAAGAGCTCTAGTGAATTTCAATGATTTTTACCATAATCCTTCTCATCATCAAGCCACTGCCTAACATTATATTCTTTATTTCTGATCTTAACTCAATGATAACAAAATCTCAATCAACTCTTGAGAACAATTGGTTTTATATAGTTAAACAGATGAGTTGTTAATTTTGAAAAATGAATATTCATTTATGGTTTAGATTAAATTAATTTATCACTCAAGTTGAGTTCTCTAACTCATGCAATTCTTATAATACATCAAGGTAAAATGAAATTGATCATTGATTGGTTATTGAAAATCAAGTAATTGATGAATTCTTTAACTCAAATAGTGATAAATTTCAAACAACTCTGATAAATAAACTTCTTGAAACCTTAGCTTCACAATTTTATTCATCAAGCTTAAATTTTCATTATGGATTTACAACTGTTATACACAAACCCAAACCATTTGAATTTCGAGTGATAACTATTTTTCCATGAATCACCATTCGTAGAAAATTAAAAAAAATTTCCAAAATTTTCAATTAATGGTAGCAGTTAATACCAATCTCTTGATATATTGATTCCTCTATTCATTCCCAGTATCATACCTTATTCTTTGGATTTTCAATCCTTAGACTAATTTGCAACTCATTCTCCCCAATTTAGACTGTACCAGTCTAAAAGATCACACTAAAACATCTCACTAGCTCACTGTCATGTTTACTCAAACTATACAAGATTGATTGAACTAAACTACTTGTCTATGTCAGATGTTTTTGATGACAAGAGTGTCATGTCTTCTAATCTTTTTGTATTAATGCTCAAAAAGGTTCTTAGACAAGTTGACATACAAAATCTAGATCTTGCCTTCCACGTTGTGAGGCTCACGTAATTGAAGCTAGTTCCTTACAAGTTTTCAATTTTAATTTTTTGACATGAAATTACCATAAAAGTGATAGAACTCCAATGGACAAGATAGAGTTGACCAACAACGTGGATTTTCCATAATCCATCAACTCTCATCTCTTGCTGTGAATATTCACCTTTAGTGTAACTTCACCATTACGCTTATTTCTTAACATTCAAGCATTGATCTACACGTCAATATGATAATCTCATGTTTCATTTCCTTATATGTGGCTCTACAACAACCTCATTCCTTTCTTTTTATTGTTTTATTAGTGAGTGTGGTTATACCGCAACAATCATAAATAAGCCTTTTCACATTTTACTTTACCTTCAGCATGTGCGGTTACACTATAACTATACTGACAGGCTTCTTCTCACTATTTCAATATGAACTAGCGCCATATCTGGGATTTTGTATTTCATACTATCTTATGATGTATGAATAATTAGTAGTTACCTAACCTCATCTAGGTTCTTATCGTCATTTACCACTAATTCTTCTCATTAAATGACTTTTAATCTTATTCAACTAGTCTTAACACTAGTATAGTTCTTACTCAAAGAGAATCATCTCCTTTGAGTTTCAATATAAGTCATTACATGTTTTTTTCACCTTTTAATGTCACTTTGTGTCTCTATGTCCAGGTCAAATTGATCCTTCTACACTTACTATTATTAATCAACTAATATCAGTGAGAATAAAGACCATTAGAGACTATTCAATAGGAGAATTATCTGTAAAATTTTCTCCTATATATATCATTAGGATTTTGGTTTCTACAAACCCCAATCCTCAATATTTTCTCTACTCATGAGACCTTGATGGATACAAACCATCATATTATCATTTCACTATCTTCCATTATCGTAACATTCCTAAAGTCCAGGTTCCTAAGAACCTCACCATCAATATTCTTTTGAGTTTTTAAGTCATAAATGTGAGATAAGACCTTCATAATCAAATATAGGCAAGACAAGACAGCTATATCTATTGCATATATATAATAAAGCCCCACAAATATCATAACTCAAGCTTTTATCACCCAATAATGGAGTACCGCTCCAGCATATATATATAATACAAAGTCAGAAACACTTACATCAGTCAGAGAGGGAGAACTGCTCCGGCATCCTTAAAGAAAATCACCCAATAATGGAGCCTTGCCCCTACTCGATTGCGGATCTGCATTCAGTTAAACACAAGAATGACGAGCTCAGGTAAGTAACGCCAAGCAAGATGTATACAACATTTTGAATCAAGTATAGTAGTCTATATTCATGCAGATAGAAACAAAGGTACATGAAACGCATGAATAAATAAAGATTATAAATAAGTCAATGATCAATCGAGATATGAGTATCTAGGAAATCGAATAGAGAGGCTCAAGTAGTCCTGGCCAAACGGTCGTTGAGTCGAGAAAAACCCTACAAGACTCGAATTCTAGGACATGGTTAACATCCAACAAGCCATAAATCCATGTAGATGATAGACTTTCTGGTAAACTAGTTAAGAACTTTCACCCCGTATAGAACCAATAACTAGCGCAGTGCATCCCGAGGTCATGGCTCTGGCATATTTCCTCAGATGACCATTCCTTCCAAGGATCCCCGTTGACTCACTTGCCCTCTTACAACAAAAATGGAATGGAAATCCAAAGGCAGATATAGAGCAATAACAATAACAAATTAAAGCTCAATTGAGATAACTGTACATTTCCTAACTAGTTTACTTATCTATGATCCAATCTAATCGCACTAACATGACCCTGACTCGCCACTAATGATTCCCTATGTTCTCGTCAACGAACTACACTCTCTAGTTGCCATTTGAATCCAATTGGTTATATTAAAGTCTTGTTTTCCCATTTAAATTTCAAATTCTATTAAATTTCTTAAAATTTCTAAATTTCCATAATTTTATTCATTCACATAATTAGATCGATTACCCAGGTATTAGGTCTTATTCGAGCCCATTGGAATACCCAAGCGAAGTTCGTAAGTTTCCAAGAATTTATATAAATTTTCCCCAAAAAATGGGCTTGGCGCCGTGGGTAGTGTCGCCCGTTCAAAACTCCATGGTGCCCCCACGACACGAACTTGGCAGCGAGCCTGCCCTGATTGCACCGTAAGCGCCGCCATGGAACTTACGCCCACAAGGCCCCTAGCGGCGCCACATGTGAATTCTTGCTGCTGGAGTTTTCCGAACCTCAGTGTGACGACCCCATCAACCACAAACTGAGCCCCTCCTGGCCTAAACCTACGTGGACCCCCGAGCTAGTCTCCGACAACTCAACACACGTCTAATCAGCCTTAAATTACCAATTATTCACTACACTATTCCCTCACTCACCCTGGATCACTCTTGTTAGATTTACCTTAACTCTATCTAATCATTTATCCTCAATTACAGTTAAGTATGCAGTGAAAACTTAAAACACCAATTTAACAACAAATTTAAACCATTTACAACTCAATCAACCTAAATGTGGAAAATCTTGTCCAAATAACATATCATTTATATATATATGATCAACTGAAACTCAAAACAGGTATATACATGTATTATCTAGTGTTCCAACTCCCCAAATATCCTAAAAGATACAAAAACGCATGAATACATAGTCAACATATACACACCTACTGAGTAATAGCAAAAGAAATGGCTCTGAGCGTGCCTCAGAGGATATCGCCAAGCAAACGCGCCTTGCCTCGACTCTTCAGTGGAACTACACCCACCATCATAAAAAGGAAGGTGAGTACAGGACGGTGAGTACAAAATATAACAATAAACAACAACAATAGATATCTCAACATAAATATTGAATTCTCAATAAACAAGTCTATGAATCATGTGGTATATAACAAGAACTGAAAAAAATAACAAATTGCATGATAAATAGATTTAACAAGCTCAGAAAACGATAATCAAGTGACCAGGAAACAATCGGATAGGCGATTAGATAGTCCCAAATCAAACCGCGGGTTACAAAACCTCTTCAACTTGTGATCGACACAGTGGGCCCAAAATCGCCTCCCCTGTTCAATCCACTACGTACAAACCAGTGGGCCAGAGGGTCACCTCCACTGAACGTACACACTTTTAGGAAAAGCCACATATAAAGCCAGCTGCTAAATTTCTAACACACTACCGAAGGAAAGCCACAGTCATAAGCAGGATGCTAAATCCTTCCAATAGGCTCCAACGAGAAGCCATAGTCTATGCCGACTACTAAACTCGTTAAAACTTCTCTCCACATGCAAACTACTTAAACCCTAGGTCACCTGAACTAGAATGGAATACAAATGGCTCGTACTTCAAGGAATAATGAGTCAAGAAATAGAAAAACATTCATGTTGATTCTATTGTTGCCTTAACTCACCTCGAATCCCATTAAAACGCTCTCTCGTAGCTCCACACGTTTACCAGTGCAATCTCCCAATTGACTAACCAATGCTCTGCTAACTACCTGATATCCGTTTAGGTTCATTTTTGTTAATTTTCCTATTTTATTTCAAATTTCCATAATCTTATTCATTTTCATTATTGGATCGATTACCTGGGTATTGGGTCATATTAGGACCCATTTGAACACCTAAGAGATCCCCGAAGTTTTTTGAAAATTTTCTAAAAATTGGAGTGGTGAAAAGTACCACGCCACAAGTGGCGTCGTGTGGGTCAAAACCCTGCGGTGTCATCTAAAGTGTGACATCATTCCTTCTCTGTCTCAGACGCTGTGAGTGGTTCCGTTTTCCCCCCACAGCATCACTTAAAGCGTGACTTCTCCAGGGCTCACTGCCCTAGACTCCGTGATCAACAACGTAGGGGGCTTTGGGTTCCACGGCGTCCCTCGCGACGTCAAGACCAGAACCTTAATCCATGTTTTTGATACCCTGGTTCGTCTTACTACCTTCCGATTTTATCCCAAACTCTTAGGGACACCTAACCAAACCCAAACACATTGACACACATCGTCAAAACATCCGCGAAAACCCCGACAACTCCGATAATTTGTCCAAAATCCTAAAATTTCACAAAAATTCCACAAAACTCTCAAATCCCTCAAACAACCATAGCAACATCTCATTTTCCATCAAAATCATCAAAACTCCCCAAAAATCGAAATCCTAAATCATCGTCCGAAATCATCATGACAAAACCCCCAAAACTGTGTCAAGACATAGATAACTTAGACGTGATACGGGATCTCACATTTTCTCGCGTAGATGATCGCCTCCATTGGCGCCAATTCGTGTTTGAAATCCGCAAAACCCACACCTTTCTCACAAATTATGTTGAGACAAATAGATAGGAGAGAGAAAAGGTGATGGATTCACCCTATTTATACTCCTTCCACTATCATCTCCCACGCACGTATCTCGAGGCCATCCTAAGGTCCTCCTTTACACCAACCACCCACTACCCACTCCACTTATTGGCACCAATGGGTGACTCTCACTCACACACTTAGCCATTCCATTCAAAATATCCAATTCTCGAGCATTCCCGAACCCGAACTGTACCACGACTCGCACCCTGTGTGCTCACGAACGTGCCCACATACTGGATGCATTACAAAATATTTAATTATTCTATTTATGTGTGTTTTGTTAGTACTTTAGTCTATTTAGTTCCCCGAACTCCCAATTAGCCGTCATAGTTCACCTAGCACCTGTAACTTATGTTCTTCTATGCCGAACGCGTTCATAAACACTATCGCGCATTTAACAATCGTCCTCTCACGTTTGGACATTGAACTTAACATTTGGGTGATAAATAAATAGTACAAAACACTAGACAAACATATCATACCTCAGTGTCAACTACCAATGACCAAAACAATTACACCAAGCCTATCTCAACCACGTAGGGACCTTGAACACTATCCATAACCATAACGAAACCACCTTAGAAACCGTCCAAACCACAATCCAACAATTCAATCAAAAATCTCCTAAAATCATCAAAATTGACCACAACTCCAAATTTTCATTATCTACCATAGCAACTCCCATTTCATGCCCAAATTGATCAAAATCAACACCCTCAAAACATCACAACGCTAAAAAATTCCATTGAACAAAGGTTGTTCCCAAATTTTGATGAAAACATGCAAGAAACTCGTACCAAAACGTCAAGAATTGATAGGAGAGCTGAAAATCACCTTAGTACATATCGTATATCGCTCCATAGGTGTCGATTATCTCTTGCATATCACCAAAATCCTAGCCTTATCAATGTTTTCTCATTGAAGAGAGAGAAGAGATAGACAAGTTGATGAGATCAACTCTAACACCACTATTTATATAGCTCTCATCATTTCTACTCATTTGTTCATCTTAAGGCTGATCTTGTGGTCCTAGTTCATACCAATGCACCTACTATTATGACTCAACTGGGTGACTCCATTGACTTATTCTTTGGTTCCTATCCCTTTTAAACTCTATCAAAGGCTTTCTTGGCATTCTCGTACCCGGATCGCACCTCGACTCACGATAGCGCGTCTCAACAAAAATACAAATGGAACTGGATGTGTCCCACATCGATTAATTATTATATTTATTTGCATTTTGTCAGTGTTTTATTTACAATTATCCACACTGGACAGTCAAACACTCGAAAATAGTTCGCCCAGTACTTGTTTTCATGCACGTTTCTTAAGGCAAACTCGATCCATAACTCCAACGTGTCAATGAACATGTCCTCACATGTTTGGACAATTGGATTATCATTCAAGTAATAAAATAAATAATACAAATACCAGAAAAAAAAAATAACATACCTCGGTGTCGACGACCGAGAATTGGACATGCAAATCATGACAAGTGGGCCCACATATGACCTAAAATAACACGTGACATGAGTTAGATTTTAGGGTTGTTACAGTCTTCCCTACTAATTGGAATTTTGTCCTTGAAATTAAAAACAAAACAAAGGGAAAACTCATCGATTCAAAAGAGGTAAGGAAAGTACTAGCACATATAAACTCGAGCTCCCACGTCAACTCCTTATCCCTGTGGTGCTACCATTTGACAAGGACTGATGAGATCTCCTTGTTCCTCAAATTTTGGATCCTCAGAATCTTCACCTTACGGTCCTAGAATCTGAATAGGTTGTTCGTTCTAGGTAATGTCCTCCCTCAAGTCTATTTTGGTTAAGTTCACAGTTGATCGTCTACCCTCTCTCGACTTATCCAGTCGAAGCATCGAAACATGAAATACAGGGAGGATCCCAGACAACTGAGATGGAAACTCCAACTCGTATGAAACCTTGCCTATTCATTTCACTACTCTGAATGGACCAATGAACCTCGGAGCAAGCTTCCCTCTAATCCCAAACCGTTTGCTTCATCGAAGATACCTTCACATAAACATACTCCCACACCTGATACTCTAACTCTTCATGATACATGTCATAGTATTTCTTCAACCTCTCCTGTTCACCTTTCAGTCTCAATCTGATCAGTCGTATCTTCTCTGTATTCCATTACAATCTTTGGTCCAATAGCTGCCACATCCTCTCGTATAATACCTCATACAGATGAAGATACTCCTCCCATGATGCACCATACTCCAACACACACATCCTCAGCATATCTTCGAGAGTCCATATCAATCTCTCTTATTATCTATTAATCTGTAGATGATAGGCGGTTATTGAGATCCAACATCTTGTAGAACTGTGCATGCATGCTCTGCTAAATCTGAGATGTAAACTATGGCCTTCTATCAGACACAATCGATAATGGAACACCATGCAATTGAACAATCTCTCATTCATACAAACTCGCCAGCCTATTCACCCGATGTGTGGTCGAGATCGATAAAAAGTGGGCAGACTTCGTCAAACTGTCCATAATCACCTAAATGTTATCATGTTCGTGTTGAGATCGAGGTAACCCACTGATGAAATCCATGGCAATATGTTCCCACTTCCACCGAGGAATGAGAAGTGGTTGTAATAACCCATCAGGTCTACGATGCTCAGCCTTAACTCGTTGACATATCAAACACGCTCGAATGTAGTCAGAAACATCGGTCTTCATCTCTAACAAACAAAAAGGACAACACACATCTGCATATATCTTCGTCCTGCCCGAATGAACCGTAAACGTAGTTCAACCATTAATGGAATCCACAGTCGCCCTTTAAACCTCAGGTAGAGTCTGTCGACTGACTCCAATCTAGATGATCCAGACTCGAGCAAACTTAAGAAACCTTTGGTACTACTCATCTGCATGTTGATCATCAAGTACACTTTGAATCGACATTGTTTGAGTCTTCATTTGTCCTACAAATCAACACTCTAGTGGTGGTCGATATCAACGGAGTACATCAACTCACCACCATCGAGTAACCCATACTCTGTGTGTCATATAGTAAGTAACAACCTCTGAGTCTACCCCTCTGCGGCTCAATGCATTTGCAACCACATTGGCCTTTCAACTCCTTTTAAATAAAGAGTGGGTAGAAATAATGGCACCAAATCATCAATGCAGAAAAAACATAATATTTAAGGAACTCAATCCAAAGATCAAAACACTCTAAATCTCATATTCAACTCCTTTTAAGTAAAGAGTTACTTCAAACTTTTGTGGTCATAAACAACATAAATCTCTCATCATAGAGATAATGGCACCAAATCATCAATGCAAAGACTACCAAAAACCCTAAGTTGTTTCTAAAACGTAGAGTTTCGCATTGTAACTTAACTCTAAGTCATGCGTAGCGTAGTTTTTCTCGTGAATCTTCAACTATTGGGACGTGTAGGAAATCATTCTACCATCCAGCATCAAAACACAGCCTAAATCGACCTTAGAAGTATCCGTGTTCACCTCAAAACCCTTCTCTAACCTAGGTATTACCAAAACTGGTGCGATAGTCAAACGTTCCTTCAATGTCAGAAACGCCTACTCGCAATTGTCATTCCACTAAAAATAGGTATCCTTTTTCGTCAATTATAATAAACGCGTCATAGGTGCCACAATATTCAAGAAGTCTTGAACAAATCACCTGTAATAGTTTGCCAAACCAAGAAAACTACGATATCTATCTATTGATCTCGGTGTAGGCAAATTAATCATTGCTCTAACCTTCGTAGGGTCTACTGACACTTCGATAGCTCTAACAATATGACCTAGAAATTAGACTTTGGTAGCTAAAATTAGCACTTACTAAACTTAGCAAACAATCTGTGCTACTTTAGTATCTATAAAATCATTTTGAGGTGCTCCTAGTGATCCTCATGAATCCAGGAGTAGATAAGGATGTCGTCAATGAACACAATGATGAACCTATCCATGTACTCCCTCAACACTCGATGTATTAGATCCATAAACATCGTTAGGGTGTTAGTCAACCCAAAATGCATGATTGTAAACTATAGTGCCCATATCGAGTCCGAAAATCAATCTTCTCCCCGTCTTCTACTCTAATCCTCAATTAATGGTATCCATATCTCAAGTCAATTTTCAAGAACCACTTTTCTTCTGTCAGCTGGTCAAATAAGTCATCAATGTGAGGAAGTGGATACTTGTTCTTCACAATAACCCTCTTGAACTATTTGTAGTCAATACACAATATCAAGCTGCCATTTTTTCTTCACAAACAAGACTGGTGCACCCCAAGGTGACATGCTCGGGTGAATGAATCCCAACTCTAATAACTCGTCATGCTATGATCTCAGCTCCTCTAACTCTCTCCGAGCCATTCGGTACGTCGGTATCGATATAGGTTTGGTGATCGGGACCAAATCAATGATAAAGTCGATCTCCCTAGGCGGTGGTAAACCTGGTAACTCAATAGGAAAAACATATGGGAACTTACATACCAAAGGTACCTCCTCCAACCTAGTATCAACTTCCCCCAGTACTCAAAACATTAGCGAATATCTCGACATCAATGCTAGAAGCTACTCTACCTCTGGTAATCAATAAATTGGTCGAAGACCCTTGGAAAGTGATCTCAGGATATCCAAGAATATAAATAAGTAATGGATCTGTGCATGATAAGTACCCAACCAATCCATGTCCAACAGTGCATCAAACTCAAGGAACTCCACATTCTCAGGTCTACAGGTAAGACGTAACCCCTATCTCTACCGAACAATCAAACACATAACAAGTTCAGGTAAATCTTATCCCAACAGTTGTGCTAAGGATCAAGGGGTGGTCTCATTCCCAACTTATCAACCATACAACTAAAAATAAAAGATATCGTAAAGCCATAATCAAACATGGTATGCATGAAATGACTGCAAATGTAAACCATATCCTCTATTAGGTTATGGGTAGCAGCCGAATCTGATGTGGTAATGGCGTAAAATTGCTCCTGGCTCTATTACGGCTGCCCTTTGCCCAGTCATGGACATGCACTGATGAAATGGCCTATTTATCCACACTCGTAACAAGCTCATTGAGAATCGAATCTAGAATGAAAACTCTATCCCTATCTTTGTGACTAACCAGAACCGACCTTGTCCCTGATCATATCTCCTAACCCTGCTAATACCTCTACCCCTGACCACTGCCTTTGTCCTTACCATTATCACTGCCCATAGCTCACTGATATTGTTGTCTCTTAAGACTTAACTATGTTGATTGTTGTGTGTACTGGCATAACTCCGTATTGTAGCAGACGGTACTATGTGATGTGGAGATATAATAGATCCAACACTATGAGCCATATCTCTCTGTCTCCACTAGCTGGGTCTCTCCCTCCTCTTGTCACCTCTAGAATTGATTCCTGACTAAGATGGTGTTGAAGCCGTGACTACTACTCCGGTGCGCATTCTCAAAAAGGTCTCACTAGCCATACTCCTCTTGTAGGCCTCCTATACTGCATCACCGTCTCACCGATGGCCTACCTAATGTTCAGAAACTCGATCCTCTTAAAGGTTACGAACTAAATAAGGGAAATACTTCTAACTGAATCTGTTCAGAACTCAACCCAACCCTTGGGCTTCCCCTTCGTAGCCACTAGACATCAGCCTCTCGAATAACAAAGCTGATGAAATACTCGGCCCATATGCTCTGGTGTGGCTAACACATTATGAATCTTCTTATGGCTCCTCATATATCTCTTTGTAGCCTCGAGATCAGTACCACTATGGAACTTCTTAGAATGGTGCCATGGAACTTGCGAGACTGCCTCGCCTCAACTATAGCCCTAGTACCTATATATGTAGGCATACCCAACAACTCGTGTGTCAACATATCAGGCGTAGATGTTACATCTCAATCTGAACATGTGCCACCTCGGCTATCATAGGTCTTGTCTATACTATGGGAGCTGCAGGTGTTTCCTAAACTGTTATAACACTCCCAACATGTGTAACTGGTGTTGTAGATATAGAAGGTGACGGTGTAGCTTGGGGCCTCAATAGCCGAAGGATCTCTCGAAGCTACTGGCCTTGCGAAGCAATAAGATGGGACACCTCATCTACTCTCCCCTAAACGTCTCCCAAACCACTATCACTGGTTCTTGGACTAATCGACCATCACAATCTGAATAGAGAGTGATTTCACTATCAGGGCATAGCTATCGATAGTAATAATATACAACACATCAAATACCTCGTATAGTCCAGTTTTAATTTCTCCAACTCTCCTCCATTCCCAACTAAGACTTAATTCAGGATCATAGGGTTCCACTCTAAGTTCAATCATTGTCCTAACTAATAATTGGCTAGTGTCTTAACTAGTTGTGATTTAATCAATAGTCAAGTTTTAAAACTTTAGACTCTGATTCCAATTATGATGACACCAGTTTAAGTTCCAAACCTTAAACTGGGCCCCACTCGGCCTAAACTTAAGTGGACCCCCGAGCCAACCTCATGAAGTCAATGCAAGCCTAGTCAGCCTTCCTTATTATTATCCATTTATTTAGCATTATTATAATAAGTTATGTGACTTATTCAAGTTAGCGAGTTATCAAAGTATAGCAGAAGTAATTAAAACATCGAACTAAGAGAATAATCTCCAAGATATATATCAGGACAACCTAGAGTGTGGAAACATTTCGTATGTATACCATCATCAAGTATATCAAGTTAATGGAGAGTAATATCATATCATATACATGTCCCAAGTTCTCTCAAATCCCATAAACCTAATGTGATAAAAAACATATATATATATATATACAAATAATACAAAAGTCGAAAACACCTACATCCGTTAGAGAGGGAGAACCGCTCCGGTATTCCCAAAGCAAATCACCGAATAATTGAGTCTTTCCCCTACTCAACTACGGATATGCACTCAATCAAACACAAGAATGACTAGTCTAGGTAAGTAACGCCAAGCAGGATGCATACAATATTTCGAAAAAGTAAAGCAGTCTATATTCAAGCAGATAGAAAGAAATGTTCATAGAACGCATGAATAAATAAAGACTATAAATAAGTCAATGACCAATCGAGATATAAGTGTCTAGGAAATCCAATAGAGATGCGCAAGTAGTCCCGACCAAATAGTTGTTGAGTCAAGGAAAACCCTACAAGACTCGGATTATAGGACGTAGTCGACACCCAAAAAGCCCTAAATCCATGCGAATGAATGACTTCCTAGTAACCCAGCAAAGAACTCTCACCCCATAAAAACTAGTAACCAGTGCAGTGCATCCCGAGGTCATGACTCTGGCATATTACCTCAGATGACCACTCTTTCCAAGATCACCATTCACTTGCCCTTGGACAACTCAAATGGAATGGAAATCCAAAGACAGATACAAAGCAATAACAATAGCAAATTAAAGCTCAATTGAAATAATTGTACATTTTAACTGGTTCACTTACATGTTATCCAATCTAATTGCACTCACACGACTTCGACTTGCTACCAATGATTCCCCGTGTGCCAATCTTTGAACTACACTCCATTGTAGTTATTTGAATCCAATTGGTTATATTAAAGTCGTGTTTTCACATTTATATTCCAAATTTCGTTAAATTTTCTAAAATTTCCAATTTTCCATAATTTTATTCATTCACATAATTTGATCGATTACCCGAGTATTGGGACTCATTTGAGCCCATTGGAATACCCGAGCGAAGTCCCTAAATTTTTGAGAATTTATACAAATTTTCACCAAAAATTGACTTAGCACTATGCATTCAAAACTCCAAAGCGTGGACCTGGCAAAGATGCCTTCCCTATCAATCACGTTGTGTTTCAAGCTTATCTCAATCACGTAGAGACCTCGAACACTATCCAAAACCACAACGAAACCACCTCAGAAACTGTAACGGCCCAATTATTATTTGTCATTATTTATGACATCATTACAGATATGGATGACAGCTTAGACATTTGTGGACCCCGTAGCTAGGTCAGAGCATCCTGGATTTAGTATACAATCTGTTTTGTATGTTTCTATTGTGTTTTGTGATGTATTTGTTCTAATTAGTTTGTTTGCATCGCATTATGTATGTTTTATATTGATTATTGTCGAGCAAGATAATGTGACGGTATTCGCCCCGAGTTGTGTGTAACATGGGTACCGGGGAGGCGAATGATTAGTACACTAGGCCGGGGTTCATATATACACAATAAATGATAAAAGGTATTAAATAATTAATATAAAATGTTGTATATACATTAATGACACGAGTATACGTAGTTGGACACATGAAATAGTGTGGGACCAGGTATTGGAACACCAGAGGATTGGTTGGTTTGTGTTATGAGAAGGTTAATTTTGAGAGCAAGTCCTCCATGTAAGTCACTCTTGGATGACTATTTGACCCCATAAGAACCCTAGGATCATGCCTTGAGATGTGTGGACATAAACGATGAATTTTAACCTATATATATGTGGTTTCCAACACTCAAACCACCTTTTCTTTCTCCTCTCTTATGTTTAGATGAAAATTGAAAGAGAAGGCTAGGGTTTGTTAGCTTTGGGAGCTTGTTTAGAGCACTACAAGGCTAGGAAATCAATAAATGAGGTTATATTCTTGCTCGTTATCTCGTTCTCTATGTTTCGGTGTAATTTCTCGTGTTTTGACGAGGGTTTCGGGGGTGTGAGTTGAGCACACCAACTTGTTTGGTGTTGCTATGGTTTTAAAGTGTTGATTTGGAAGCAACTATTATGGTTTTGGTGGTGTTGTTGTTGTTGCTATGATGTTCAAACAGATTTATGGTTTTGGCCAGAAAACTTGTGGTTTTCATCTTGGACAGGTTTTATCAAGGGGTTTTGTTTGTTTATGGTTGATTGAACGTTTGATGAGTATTTGGGACGAGCGCGGACTGCGACAACAAGCCGAGGGGGTCCAAGAACCGTAGGAGCTGTCTCTGGTTCAAACACTCGTGAGGGGCGTCATGGTGGGTTGAAGCCAATGGCGCCACCCATAGCGTCCAGACTAGAGACCATACACCACCCACACTTTAAATGGCGCCACGGGGGTGAAAGCGTGACGACGTTTGTTCACATTGCCCAGGATACCGTAAGGCATGCCATGAGCCTTTGCTCACGGCGACGCCTCTAGTGGCATCCCAAACAGTAACAAAAAAATAAAATTTTAAAATAAATTGGACCTATTGGGGGTTTACCTAGGGTTTATATAACCCATGGAGGGTTTAATATTTGTTTTTAATGATGATTTGCTATGGAATGAGGATTTCCAAGGTTTGGGATTGATAAGGTTTATCGGGAAATCATGGTTTTAGGTTATTTAATGGGTAGTTGACATGCATTTGGTGTTGTGTATTGGCATGGCGTTAGTGGAGCGCGGTTTGAGGTGTGTAGTATCCCAACTAAAATTTACTTTGAGTATTTACTGTTTAATTGTTTGAATTCATGTCTTGTTGTTTATTTAAACTCATTTCTAGTATTTATTTATGGTCGGTTGAGTTTACTCCCGCCATTTCATTCTATTGCGTTGGCATTGTGGTACACTAGGCCATAGCATGTGTTTTAGGGGTATGTCGATGGATTGTCGACCCGACTGCTGATTTTTCTTATACACATATCGGTGCATCGTGGTCTACATTGGCTACCGAGCGGACTCAGGGATTTCAGTCAGTTCGAGTTTACTCACTAGCGGTGCATGGGTGATAGTCTGAAGTATGGTGCTACTCTGACCTAAATCGTATACGCACTTTGATTCACTACTACTAGATATACATGCGAGGGTCCTTCCCAATTGCCTGATTTTTTTCTTCCGCATATGTCTTTAATAGTATTTTGATTCCAACATTTATTTATATTATTTACTCGATGAAGTTCCTTGGGATTACTCACTTTGGACTCGTCATCTATTTTGTTGTGATGGCTAAGTGCATACCCCAATATGAGCAGAAGGAATGGCAAGTTAAAGGACTTTCTATGATTGACTGCTTATTCCTGACTCGTACATTTGTTTATCTTTCTTTGATTTATGTTGGGTTTTGGTACATGAGGACATTGGACATGTATATGACCTATAAAGGTCCATTTCGATGTTTGATGGAACATTACCGATATATATAATGATGATAATTGAATGGGTTTTCCACACTAGGAATGATGCTCTTCACATAATTTACATTTCATATATTATTGATTTATTTATTCAAGTCTTTCGCTGAATATTTTAAGGTTTAAACAAATAAAAATGAGTCCCTAAGCTAACTTATAATGTAAAATTGAACAATGATATAAAAGTTAGCAAAATTTGAATTGACAGATGCTCACGGTGCGTGTGGGACATGGCAAGGCCAATTCTAGGCGGGATTGTGGGTCCGCGGTGCATGACGTGGTGGTCTCGAGTTTTGGGGCCACTACATTTGGTTTTAGAGCCTAGGTTTATGGAACCTAGGGCTTGGTTTAGAGTTAAACAAGTGCATAAACTTTAATAAAATTTACATGTGGAAACCTAAAAAGATGCCTAGAATCCTAGTTAAGAAGTGATGTAAGGCGAGTAGTTTCGAGATTTATGTATACATGATATGTTTTGATTTTATAATACATATGGTATACGTATATATTGAGGCTGACGACTCAGTCTTCGACTACGTATATACATATGGTTTACGTATATACATATGGTTACGTATAATACATATGGTATACGTGATATATACGCAGATTGTGATGGATGGACAATCTCCAACTACTACTCCGCCAACGACTCAACCAAGTTCATTGAGACGAGTGACCCTACCAAGAAGGCGTTGACTCTATAGTCATTATTGAGGACATGGAGCATCAGGTGTTGCATCAGGCTCAAATGGCCAGATTCTAGAGTACATCCGTGGTCAGAGAGTACTGACAACAGCACCGACGACTACTTTGGTTATGCCTACTACTCAGGTAGCGTTAGCCCCGATGGTGATTTCACAGGCACCTGTTCAAGCAGCAGGGTCTAAACATTGGTCGAGAGGACCGCACCAATGGTTGCACATACTGATACGACAGTGATCACACCTACTACTACCGAGCAGCCTGTTGTGGCTTCGACATCAAGTGTGATGTCAGGAGGCGAGGAGGGTTAAGGAGTTTATGAGGTTTAACCCTAGATACTTCTATGGTGTTAGCGATCCAGAGCTAGCTAGACGCTGGTTATTGACTCATTGGCGGCTTCACAAACTGTTAGAGGTCGAGGGGGCGGACCGGCACGACTCTCCAGTTATTGTTTAAGGGAGAGGCAGCGGTCTGGTGGACTACATATACTAACATTCATCCAGAGCCTACGACGTGGACTGAGTTTAAGTAGTTGTTCATGGATGAGTATATCCCTTTAGAGGTCTAGTTTAGACTTAAGGAGGAGTTCTTGGCGATGAGATAGGGTACTATGTCTGTTTTATAGTATATGGAGAGGTTGAGGTACCTGATTCAGTACGCTATCAATGTGACGGGTACAGAAATACTTTAGATATACTACTTCGTTCGAGGTTTGGAGGAGAGCATCGCGAGTGCCATCGTGTCGAATGGAGCCCATAGCTTACAAGAGATTTATGACCGAACGTTGGCCCACAAGACTTATCTATTACAAAGGGCTAGTCGTCCTGAGGCTTTAGTATGTCCAGATCATCCTGGTCAGAGTTCTCAGCCTGAGCAGAGGCTGAAAAGGCAGCGAGATTAGCAGAATCGACAGAGTCAAGTGTAGTTGATGGGGTGATTAGTAGCCTGATTAGGGTCGTCGAGGTACTAGGGATCGACGTAATGATCAACAGAGACATGATGATCAGTAGAGACGGGATGATAGACAAGTGGTTTATATTGCCACTTATCTGTACTGAGCAACTTCGATAGTAGATTCAACCAGTTAGGGACCAGGGAGGTCGTGAGAAGGGACAGAAGAGTTAGGTTCAGGGTTAGGGCTGAGGTCGGAGTCAGGTACAAACGGTGGCTCGGATAGGCTGGCAAAAGTGACAACGATGCTTCAGGTGCCATCAGACGGGGCATCTGAAGGTTGATTGCCCGATAACATCATCACCACCACTACTACCATAGACTGAGTAGGCCAGGGATAGGGCCCATGCTATTGCATATGTTGTTGCTTAACTAGACTGGGAGGCAACTCGACAGCTGGTTGAAGGTACATTATTTATTTGTGGTGTTTTTATGAATGTCATGTTTGATTTTGGTAGTACTTTCTTTTATTACGGGACGTATTATAGGATAGTTAGTGTGGCAACCCTTCACCGACCTAAGGTCGGGTCATCCGACTCAGACCACCATTTAAGACCAATACCTGAACTAGGCCCAAATAACGGTCTGGTATGCCTAAACAACCTGCCAAAACAATATATAGACAATATGGCAGTAG
The DNA here is from genome assembly GCA_039657345.1 of Stephania japonica. NCBI lineage: Eukaryota > Viridiplantae > Streptophyta > Magnoliopsida > Ranunculales > Menispermaceae > Stephania > Stephania japonica. Next base: position 17,478,932 of record CM077566.1, read on the forward strand.
TATGCGGAATTTAAAATTTAATAAATACCATATTTCTCCATAATCCAAAATATGGAATATCTCAAATTCACCTAATCAAATCAAAAGAATATGAAGTCTTTGTATTCAATGCATTTTAGCTTTTGGTATGACCTTGGTGACCGAAACACATGCCCCCGAGATGATGACAACTATTAGTGGACACAATGGCCGTTGTGAACTCTAATTAATTCCATCAAGCCAACAATAAGTGCTTCCAAGCCATCACCAGTTATGATCACTTGTTTATTTGATGATTCGGAGCTCGGACCCCTCAATTTGATGGAATGAATAGTCTCATCCCGCTAGTACGAGCGTAGACCCCTCGAGTTAATGTACTGAATAGTCCCATCCCGTTAGTCGGAGGGCGAACCCCTCAATTTGATAGACTAAATAGTCTCATCCTGCTAGTCGGAGCGCGAACCACTCGATTTGATAGACTGAATAGTCTCATCCTGCTAGTTAGAGCGCGGACCCCTCGATTTGAAGGGCACACAACCACATCCTGCTACAAGTGTTCATATCACATACTTTCCAAAGATTAGTACATTCATACCAATAACCAATGCAACCCAGTACCCAAGTCCTTTAATTAAAATCATGATCGAATATATACTAGTAACATGCCACATTTGATAGATGAGCGATGCTCCCCACTTACCTATACTCTACAATCTCTCTCTGCATGCATGGGGTCCTATGTGAACTGTCGCGTGTCACCAGAAAATATCATAACACAAGAATAATTAATTATTTATTTTAGAGTTCCATAATTCCCATTTATTCTCCTTTGGTGTGGTCCCGCGTGTGTGGTGTAGTGCCAAGTGGGATGGGACCCGCTGTTGAGTCCCTCTCATGTATGCACTTTCGTGAGATCGCGGATAGGTTTAATCATCTCAACTTTCTTTTTCTTTTTTTTTCTTTTTTTAATTATGGTCAAACTGGTCTCGTTTACATATTGACCAAGAAGGGGAGGGAAGCACGAGCTTCCCCTCCATGACGGCGTTGCATCTTCCTTTTTCCGGTGCAATTCGCTCCGGAGGAGCTCCGGCGACTGGCCAAAGGGCCACAGACCTCCGATCAGCCGTCGTTGAGGCAGTAGTAGGGAGGAGGGATGGTAAAAACCACCCCTCTTCCCCCTCCTCTTCACGGTTAGGGAGGGCGCGAAGGCGGAGGACCTCCTAGTGGGGTCCTCCCCTTCGCACTGGTGGTCGGTGGGACCACTTTATGGGCTTCACCGACCCATGGGGAGGTGGCAGCGATGATGATCTCACCGCCTGTCCTCCCTTCTCAGCTCATTTTGATGCCGCCGACGCGCACGTCGACACCATGGACCCTTTGGTCTCCAAATCTTCAATAAATAATAAAGAAATCAATGAGGTCGTACCTCTCTTGAACTTGAACTATCCTCTTGCTCTCCTCTTCTCTTCGTGGGTGTTTAACAAGATTGGGGCTAGGGTTTTCTTTAATTTGCTTAAATAACATTAGGGTTAGAGATTAGGGTTGTGATTATTTACAACTTATCTAAAATGCCCTTTTAGGTCCTAAGCTTAATTGGCCTTTATTATTTAAAATAAAACTTTACTTAATCCCTCACTCATATTTAATTTGACAAGTTTAGAATTGTATTTCCACATTAAACACCCGACACATCTTTATCATGAAATTACCAAAATACCCATAGGTTGGGTCGTGGACAATTTGGGTCATTACAATATCTCCAATTTTAAGAACTTTCGTCCTCGAAAGAAAAAGTAAAGTACAACGTAGTATGGTGTCTGTCCATAACAATTTCTTTTCAACCTATTGTTTAACTGAGGCAATCTTCACTTGCATGCTCAGCCCGTTTCCCCATGTGAAATAAAATTTTACTATTGACTTTAATATCTCATTATTCCTATTTTTGTCTCACAAACTAGAATTATAAAGCCCACCTCATGTAGGTCATCAATAAAGCTTTTATACTTAGCTACATGCTAATTCCTCATATCATTACGCATTTATGGTATTCTTTTGTAAGCTCCACCAAAGTCGTAATGTGCACTCGAGTCATTCACACAACGAGTGAAAGAACAATATTGAGATGTGATATGGTGCCTATCTATTTCAAAAAGAAGTATCTCTGCCTATCTGATAGTAAAACCATACCACCACCTGGTAGTAGGAAAAACAAGGATAGCTATTCATCATATCAAGAAGACTAGCACACCATTTCAGTCACCATCTCCTTTATATATATCAATGTATGACTCATCATGTCATTGCGACTTATCTGTGGAGGCTACAAATAAGTCGATGTAGCATTCCTTTTGGAGAAATGCATTAACATCACTGTCCATTGTACATTTATCAACATAAATGCATTAGCATCATTGTCCATTGTACATTTATTGACATTCATTCTTGTAGGTTCATAATTCAAGTCAACTATTTACTGATGGTCTGTTTTGCAACCCCTCTGTCACGTTTGATCATTAACTTACGCAACAAACTTCCACCCTAGTAATCCTGAGGAACATTTAAAATCACCACCAACCCCTAAGCGGAATTCAACACTCATCCATATGTGATATATCATATCATCATCTTTGTTTCAAACTACGGTGTCATTACAATCACTCAGTTTCTAAGAGACTTTTCGCATTGTATCCACGTACCATTCGACTTTCACGATTTTTGAGCGAGCGTTTAAATTCTCTTGCTCAGTTAGGTTCACTTTTGGTGCACAAATACTTAGTGTCACCGTTCTGAGCTAACTCTTAGCTCTTATAGATTATTTAAAGTTTTCCATTCATAGAGAAACATGGTTCCTTAACTTCTTGTTTTTAAGTTTGGCATTCATGTTATTCCTCAAAATTATCTAGCCTATATCCCTGTCATGGTTATTAAGGTCTTGTAACTCACTACGACCCAATTATTTTCAGGTTCATAACTCACCTTACATTTCAATTTATTACACTCATGTGTCACTATTATCACATTTCATATACGTTTTGTTGGATACTCCAACAATAAAGCACAGATCGGTGTACGTGGAACTCACATAAGTTTACCTTGCATGACTTGTTATTAAAGCTTTGATTTAAGGTACTCAAATTCATGTTTGCACTTGCTTCAAAAATTTTTTTGCATTGTTTAGCTTATTGTTTTCTTGCTTACACTTAGCATGGAGCCATTCATAATGTTCTCCCTTTTTCTCTAAATTCAGTGATTCTTGAAAGTAAGAATATTATACTGATTCAAAGAGACTTCATCTGTGGAATTTTTTTTTTTCACACTTTACTCTTATCGGCATAATTCTCAAGTTTAACTCACTAATACCAATGTTTACGCCTCAATTTTTTATTATTATTATATATTGTCAATATCATTTACCAAATGATCTTTGTAACGACCCTAAAATTCTAACATGTGCCACGTGTCAATCTAGGTGTACGTGGGCCCTCTGTTGTGATACAGTCATTAAGTTTTCGGTCATCGACGCCGAGGTACGTTAGTTTTGTATGGTGTTTGTATTATATTGTATTTTATTAATAAAATTTCAAAGTTTCTAACTTGTGAGGACGTTTGCGTACGAGTGTTTATATTTTGAGGTAAGGTTTGGCAGTTCGGGGGACAAACTTAACGAAAAACACTGACAAAACACAAATTTATACAATTATAGGCGTGTTAAAACATGGTTTCGACCAGGTTCACAGGACAGGCGAGTCGCGGCGCAGTTCGAGTTCAACAACACTAAGGCGGAGTTGGAGATGACCAAGTGTGGAGCTCACGTTACCTAATGAAGTCACATATTAAGTGTTGGAGTTGGTAGGACAGCTGAAAAGAGGCCTTAGATGCGCCTCGAGATGAGTGTGCATAAGTGGATGAGGGAAGGGGATAAAAACCTAACACCCACCCTTTTCTCTCTCTTCCCCTCTCTTCCCCTCTCTTCTTCCCCAACAAACTTCAACTCCAAGCAACCGGACGGATTGGTGTGGCTAGAGTGGCACCAGAGGCGACAGTTTCAGACGATCTGAGGTAAGATCCTTTATCTCTTTTTCATTCCCTATGCGTCAGTGTGTGTTTTGTTCATGTTCATCGCGATGAAATTTGGACACCATGTCGAGATTTCGGACTCGATCGAAACTCTTTACATTTTGGTGATCCTCACGACAATCAATACGAGTTTTGTGAAGACGGTATTCGATTTGGAAAATTTTTGGAATTTAAATGAATTTTTGGGAATTTTTTCGAAGTATTTTCATTTTGGGTTTTTCGTCGATGATTCCTGACGTTTTAGGATGTGTCGAAGGTGTTTTTGGAATGGGCTTGAGTTCTCGAAGAAAAATGGACCAAAACGGCTCAAGGCGGCGCGAGCCAGGGGTGAGAAACACCCTCGGCAGTCCCTCAGGCGGCGAAGCCGCGATCGACGTCGTAGGGCCTTGGCCCCACGGCGCCAATAGCGGTGCTAAGGACAGAGAGGGGTCTCTCTGTCCCCACGTCATGGAGGCACCGCCAAGGGGAAACCCCTACCACGCCCTCATGGCACTCGAAACCAAGTTTTTCCCAAAATTTTCGTGGATCTTCGGAACGAATTGGGGACCTCCCGAGATACCTAAACGGGACTAAATACGACCCAATAACTCAGAATTCGACCCGAAAGCACAATAAACCAAAATATGAAAAATTAAATAAAAATTGATGAAAAATCACAATAAATTGTATTATTAGGGTTATTGTCATGGCCAAAATTTCTAATCCAAGATTTTGGCCATAATCAGGCTCACCGACCTATGACGTGGGACCCATGTGAGATACGCACACCTACTGAGGCATGTGACCGATGTATATTTTATATTTGAAATGGTATATGTGTAGTCTAAGTAAGTTAGTTCTGTTGGGTCATACCTCAGTCGCAATGTACCTTTCTGAATGTTAATCGATCTCTAAGGCACTGCCAACGACGAATGCCCTCTATCAGCAGTCCACACATGAACGGTGACCAAAATTAGAAGTGCTAGCTTCGAGAGAATACCAAACTTTTTGGTGTCTCTCCAAAACGATCCAGAGCATACCAAAACCCTAAGTCGTTTCTTGTAAAACGAAAATAGAGTTTTAGCCCTTTTTAAATCTTTCATGTACTTGTATTCTAACTCAAAGTGTCAATTTATACAACCCTTATATATAGACGGTTAAGTAAATTACATATATACCCTTACTTAAAGAAGTATAAGTGTAATACACTACAAGGCCGTTTCTAGCATGAATTTTATCATATAAAATTCATTTTTTCTGAACCATCTTAAAATCTCACAAAACCATTCTCAGTGTGCGACCCAATAGGCTCATACAACGTTGGTAGTGTACCAAAACACATTTTTTTATACAAGTCATAAGCGGTCTCTAGCAAGACATTATGACTACTCAAGTTGTACGAATATCAAATCGATACAACCTAATCAATAGTGTATATAACATCCTTTTGTCACACGATATCCTTTTGATCAAACATAAGGCATGAAATTGTCATCCAACATGTTCAATCGTACTAGTCTCGATTTCTAGGTAGACTGAAAACATCTAAGTGACATTGATCAATATCAATTCACTTAGACTAGGCCTTTTAACAGTTTAACACATCGAGGGATCCACTGGATATCTCTCTTTATATAAGAGGGACAAATTCTATCTCGATTACACAACTTCACCACATTATTCACACAGTAACCAATCACTACCTTTATAATCGTCCAGTTAAAGACAATGTTTGATTGTGTCAAATCACTATATTCCTAATGTTGAAGTATCTGGTAGTCTCAAGTCAGAGGACTGAAAAATATACCTATCATGAGAAACAACTATGACTTAATCCATGTGATGTTCTCATAGTGGGTCGGTCCAGGTACTTTGTTCCTTAACAAGTACTCATGATCTTGATTCGTATTCTATACGTATGATCATCGTATGATCATCAATCAAGACTCACACTAGTCTTAATTCATTATAGTTCCCAGTATAATAATCGACTAGGGACATTTAGGATATTTATGTAAATACCCATGGATCTTATTATAATGTAAATATGCAAATCAATTATAATAAACAGCAAATGAAATCCTCTATTTTATTAACTAAAATGTATTCATAAAGACTGTTAATGGATTGAAGTAGGGCATATTTCCCAACAAGTTCTTGCAACCATAGACGTCGAGACGTGAGCGAGGACGTGCCTCGAGTTACGTGCAAGCTAGGGTATCGAGTAGCTAGACTTGTGGTAAGTCTAAACTTAGCTAAATACAATTTAATTAATTTAGTGCATAACATGGTATTTAAATTAATGCACATTGACTAATACATAATCTATAGTTTCAAAATAATATAATATACATTTGATGTCCTATAGATATAATTGAATTAAAATGACCACAAGACTGACCTCGAGATCCATGCTAACACACACTCCCATGATGAGAGTCATAGATTTGGTGTCACTAAGAGAGCTGGACTGCCTAATTAGGAATCCTCAGATTTGCCTTGAGATTCGTGACACATACTTGATTACACCAACTCATATAAATATTAATAGATTAGTGGGTTTATCATAACAACACCAACAAAAATTCATGCAATTTACAAAGCTGAGTAGGAGTGAGATTCTGGAAAGTTTGTGAGGAGATTTTCGGACTAGGAGTGGAAAAGGCTTGGAGATCTAATAAAGGTAAACACAACACCACTCTCATTTCTATTAAAATGATACCAAATAGGGTTTTTGAATAAAAATCGGATTTTTAGTTGTAATTTCGGTTTCGAAGTGTTTTTCTTTCATATTAAATTTGAATCGAGTGTTATTTATGATTTTGAATCTAAAATTTGAAAAAAATAGGATTTTTTTTGTGAGAATTTTGAATTTTCGATTTTTGGGTATTTATTTGAGATTTTTTAGATTTTTTTATAAAATCAAATGAATTGGTAATTTGGAGGTGTTCTCGACCTTATGATGTTGAAGATGAAGTTGGAGAAGAAGGAGAGAAGAGAGAAGAGGAGAGAAACGCAAAAAACAAAAAAGAAATCGAAAACCAGAGATGCGTCTCTGGAATAGTTAGGGAAGAAGGAATTCAGGTCAGGTCGGGCTCGGCCCATGGGGCGAGCCTAGCGCAACACATAGCCAGGCCAAGGATCGGGTCGGGTCAGACCCGACCTGACCAAAAATAAAAATAAATTAAGTAAAAATATATTTTTTATATTTATATATATTATTTTCTAGAAAATAGGGAAAATAGTTGGAAAACTTCAGAAAAATTGGAAAAAATTATAGAAAATATAAGAAATGGAGAAAAATGTAGAGAAGTGGTTTCAAGATTTTTCGGGTGTTTTTGATACCCCGATATAACTCGAAAAATGTGTCACACCAAAAAAATTGGAATAAAATTCTAATTTCTTATTAAATATTATAAATCCACTTAATGTGGATTTAAATCAATTAAAATGATATAAAATGAACTTCAGGAACTAAAGGAAATTCTTGGGAGTTCAGGTGCACAAGTTGGGGTGTCGAGAGGCCGGATTGACTAGGAAATTGCGTAAATGGTGAGTAATCCCACTTGAACTATTTACTTTCATTTCATTTCTAATTATTATTGGTGGACAGTCTATAGAACTGTAAATGGGTGCCTTGTACTCTTCATATCATGGATATTGTTATTCTCTCTTATTGAGCTTAACGTCATGATATTTCCTTGTGTTAAATCTATTTGATTCCTCTATTGCTCATGTCTCTTTTCATTAAGTATTAAAGAGTTGAAATGAATAACATGCTATTAGGACTAGACAATAATTAATTATGAACTTGTATTCTTTGTTTATTGTGTTTCGTGGCATTTTCATTTTTGGATTCCTTTACTAAGTTACTTATTGATGTCTAAAAGTAGGTTTAGAATCTAGGGTTCATTGCACATTTATAGAGTGGGTGGCTCACGAGGTCACAGAACCTCAGGGATGTCGGCACTCTCCACTATACTCACGCGACTCACGGCATAATGAACCGGGGTGTTCAGCGAGATTTATGAAAGATGATTTATATGCGTAGAGCATAACTTCGCCATTTGAGGTTATTAGAAAATGATAATATGTAGAGCACAACTCCATATAAATAGTGGAAAAGGCTAAGTGATAGTTCTCACCGCCGACCAAATCTAGATCAGACTGCTTAACCTGTGTCAGTTTCATTTGAATTTTCGGTGTGATGGCCCCAGTTTTCAATCTAAACTGGACCCCGCCCGGCCTAGACTTACGTAAAACTCCAAGCCCGTCTTAATGAGTCACGCAGGCCTAGTCAGCCTTACAATACTATTTACCATTCATTTACAAGTTTTTAACATTGATTAATGAGTTATCATCAAAATAGCGGAAGCAAAAGCTCAAACAATCACAACCATATAAACATAAGACATCTTAGAGTGTAGAAACCCTGCATATGTATATCATCATAAATGATCAGCCAGAGGAGAACAACTCAATAGATATACATGCCCTGAATCTCTCATATACCCCAAAACCCATATTCCAAAACAATATATATTCAATAATACAAAAAAAATCACCTACTAAGTCAAAAGGAAAGGCGTGCTGCTATATCCTCAAAACAACTCCCTAAGCTCTGGTGCCTTCCCCTTGCTAGACTATGGATCTGCACTCCATCAAACATATGAATGACAAGCCCAGGTAAGTAACACCATGCAGAACAATAATACGGCATTTCGAAATAAATAAACATCAGTCCACATTCATGCTAATAGAAATAAAAGAATAAAAAATGCATGAAATGTATAAGGCTGTAAATAGACCAATCGAAATGTGAGTGTCTGAGTTACGAAATAGAATAGCAAGGAGTCTCGACAATAGTCGTTGAGTTGAGGTAAAACCTATAAGACTCAGGTTCAACACGAAAATACAGCCTACCAGCACTAACCCTTGCGACTATGAGATATTCATAGACCCAGATAAGAGCGCCCAGTGTACACTCAACTGGGTGATACCAACAGCGTCTAGATAAGAGCTCACATCGAAGGTAAAAATAACCATAACTCCCTTGTGGTGGACCACTCAACCAACAAAGATTCCAAAGGATACAATGATAAAAAGAGCAATAACAACAAATTAAAGCTTAAGAAATAATTGTAAAAAATTCTCACTGGTTTACTTACCTGTAATCCAACTAATTACGCACTCAACAAATCCTCGACACGTCTCCTATGACCTCTCGTGTCCCGTTAATGTTCAAAATCCCTAATATAAATTTAAATTGAAATTCTCATTAATTACCCTTATTCTTTCCAATTTTCCACAATTTTATTCGCTCACCCATTTGGGTCGATTACTCGGGTATTAGGTTGTATTCGGACCCATTTGGGTACCCGAGAGATCCCCAAAAGTCTAAAAATTTTATAAAAATTCACCCTGACACGCTGATAGGACATTGTGACGTCCAATGGCTTGGCGTTGTCTCTATGGCATGGAGTTAAGGTCTCACTGTCCAACTCGTGCGTGAGTGATGCTGTGACCTCAATTGGTCATGGAGGCATCCTCACAGCGTGTTCCCCTGAGGCCCTGCCCAAGACGTACGTTGGTGACGAAGTGAGTTGGAATCTTCACGGCATCTCCATGGCGTCTTTTGTAGAACGTCTCTGAACCTAGGTTTTCGACACCCCGGCTTACGGCGTCGTGCTTCGAGCATATCCTAACTTCGACTAAACATCCTCTATAACGCCAAGCCACCCACAGCTCACGTCAAAACCTGCCAAAACCATTGATTTGCAGAAAATCACCCAAAATTTCCCAAAAATCCCAAAAAATTTACAAAACCTTCAAATCAACCAAACAAATTCACAATACTCAATTTAATCATCCAATTGACTCCCAATCCATCAAAACATACTATAAAAACCAATTTCCTAAAACTGTTGTCTGAAATCATCGTGATAAAAACCTACAAAAATACCGCCAAAATGTATATACTGACGTGGGGAATCAAATTCTCACCTTATAATTCACGATTGGTCGGTCCCGTGGCCTCAAACTGCGTCGAAAACCCCCAGGTCGTTCTCTCGTTGAATTGGTGATGAGAGAAAGAAATGAGAGATAGATTAGAGAGAAAAGGTGGTCGTTAGGGTTTTATACCCCCTCAATCCACTTCTACATACAGATCTCGAGACTCATCTAATGGTCACCACTTGATCCATCCACTAATTGTGGCGCCAACTCATGACTTCAATAGGTGACTCACCACGGCACTTAGCCGTTTTCTCACACAATACTCGCATTTCTGAGTTCATCTCGAACACCAAACTTGTTCGTCACGTCGCTCCAGACATACTAACATATCTAACACGCTTTACACTTTTATTTATTATTTATTTTTGTATTTTATCAGTGTTTTTAATTCATTTAAGTCCCCCAGACTACTAATTACCCGACCAGCATTCGCCTGTTATTTCACGAAACCCTCGAGCAGAACCGTTTCCCCGTATCAACACTCACACTTAAACGTCCTCTCACGTTTGGGACATTGAAATTTCACATTCGGATAATACGATATAATACAAGACACCGAACATAAATAACATACCTCGTTGTCGACAACCAAGAATTGGACTCTGTATCACGGCAAATAGGCCCACGTACAACCTAAATTGACATGTGGCACAAGTTATAATTTTGGGTCGTTACACCCGGTATTTTCTAGCATATTTATTTAGAGCTTTCCTTGACTACCATTATGCTTTTAAATACCATTAATTTATTTTGGAAATGTGAGTAAATAGGTCATTTGGGAATTACTATTATACTTATGTACTCACAGTCCTTTTTATGATGGTGGGTGCAAATCCGTCGAGCGATTGACCCGGCAAGGAGAAGATTGACGACTACTTCTGAGCTTGCGTACTACTGCCAGACTGTAGGTTTTGATATTTTGTATATTTCACTTACTTATGTCTTTCATACTGTTGGGATGTATATATTGGGTTGAGCGTTAGTTCCCCAACTTTTGATTATCACACTGTTTATATGTTTCGCCACATAGTTCATATATATATATTGTGATTGTTATTCCTGGTTTCCACACTTAGGTTTATTAAATTATTTACATTTATTTAAAAAGACTTCCTATAAATTGTTAAGACTTCTGCTAACTAAATTAACTGTTAAATATTTTAAAGAACTCTAAGTTATTGAAATTGGTAGGGTTAGTGTATTATTTATCCTGAACGCGATCAAGTTAGCAAATAGGTTAAAAAGGCTGACTAATACATAATTAGGTCCTACATTTCGTGATTAGGGCTTAATTACGAGATTAGGCCGGGCGGTGCCCTAGATTAGGATAGGCGTCATCACTGTTATTTGGACACGGGACGAGTCGGAGTTCACGATAGAGCAATTAGCTTGGATTGGAGCTAAGTAAATCAGTGAGGAACACTATGATTATTTCTTGAGCTTTAAATTTATTATTGATATTGTTCAATGCTATCCTAAAACTTCATTCTCCTGAGTTGTCCTAAGGCAAATGAGTCAAGCATGATCCTTGTAGAATTTTGGGCCTTTATGTATTTATACCAGGGGTTTAAGGCTAGGGATACGTGACTTAGTTGTAATGATATGGATGGGGTGAGAGTTCTCCACCAAATTGCTGGGGACTCTGCACTCGCGTAGGGGTCTTAAAAGAGGTTTTGTCCTCGACTCTGAGCTTTTAAGGAGATTATGTCCTCGGCTCAAACGACTTTAATTGGTCGAGACCACTTGTGCCTTTCCATTGCATTCCGAGACACTCAATTTCAATTGTTCATTCATTTATTTACAGTCTATATATATTTATGCGCTCCCTAACCTTTCTTTCTATCTACATGAATTGACTGCTTGATTTATTTATTTCAAAATACTATTTTTTTCCTGTTTGGCGTTACTTACCTAGGCTCGTCATTCTTGTGTTTGACTGAGTGCAGATCCGCATTCTAGTAAGGGGAAGGTTGTGCAGCTACGCGAGATACTTTGAGTTGTCCTACTTTACTTGATATAGGTGACCTTTGGTTGTATTATCTACGTATATTGTTTTGAAACTTGGGATTTTGGGTTGAGCAATACGGGGTATATATGACATTGATGATACTCTCCGTTGTCTCATATGGTGTATATGATTTACGGGGTTTCCTCGCCCAAGTTTAGTCCTAACTTGATGCTTTGAGGTTATTAATTAGTTTTGAGTTTAATTCACTTCTGCTATATTTTTGATAACTCGCTAATTAACTAACTTCACATTTAAATGCTTAATAAATGACTAAATGGTAAGGAATGGCTCACTAGGCCTGCGAATCTCACGGGACTGGCTCGGGGGTTCGTGCAGGTCTAGGCCGAGCAGCACCCAATTCTAGGATTGTGGAATTTGGGGCCGTCACAATCTTACTTTCAATGAATATCAAACTCATTGTCATAATTCATCACTTCTTCCTATGCTTAAACAAACCTTTATGCCATATAAATTTCTCATGCTTTTATCCCTTGTTAAGGCGTCAGCCTTAATTGTTTGTGCATTATCACCACGTGTTGATATCTTCAACACTTGATCATTTGCAAACCTATTGCTTACCCATTTGGGTTGTATTTCAAGTTATCTTACACCATCAAATATGGCTTTCACTTTTGGACTTATACTAAACTCTCAGGCTTCCAAGTGTAAACCATAAATTTTTTTTAACAATTATTAATGGTGTGAAGTTTAGAAAATTTTATCTCCACTCATATATTCATGTTTCATTGCTAGTTAAGGGTATTTCCTCATCATCCCTAATTATTGTTTAGTGTGTATTGCACAATATCCACTTTATTGGGGGGTTGATCCTAACCTAGGATCTCCAATTTATTTGTTAACCTATCAGTCTGATCCTTTATCCTTTCTTCACCCATCAGGTTTGGTAGTCTAGGCTTTTAATGAAATGTTTAGTTTTATCATGGGATTCCAAGGTACTTCCCATAAGTGATTAACATGATTTCTCATAACGTCACCATTTCGATTGAAAATCTTAAGTACTTGAACAAGGTACCCCTTGTAATTTTTATGGCTATGAAAAACTATCGTAGTATGTATTTTTTATCTCGAGTTTGCAATTCTTCTCATCACCAAATTACTCTTTCATTTTTCCATGGGTCGATCCTACTTTAGGATCCCCAATTTTAAGAATTAAGTCATTGTTGACTTAGATTATGTGACAATCGTTTCCTTCGTTGACTCTTCAACATCATCTTTCCTTCAACTGTCCCCTACCAATAAGGTTAGGTTTCACTTTGACTCAAAAGTTGTTAGTTCTTATGTCCAATCACATCAGAAATATAATTTTCGTTGGGGTATCCCCAATTTTAATGATTCAACTTACTTCTAGTTTTGTTTGGACAAACTATTTTAATGTTAGTTGCCTTGAATTTTTTTGTATTTTAACTATTAGGCCGGTTCTTTTCATCATTTACCAATTCCTACATGGCAACACGGTCCTCACACATGGCATTCTTGCCCATATTGGACTTTTGACTTGAATCCCCAAATTTAGTAACTCGCATATCCTTGAGTTTACTAGTATTCACAGGATTTTCTCATTGAGTTGTTTTTGAGACATTCGTTATCCTGTACATCATGCACTTATGTTTCGATCTTGACTTTCAGTTTGGGGTCCTTATCTTTCATATTCAACCTATCAATAATTGATTTAGATTTAACTTTCTTTTGCATATGTTCAATCAAAAATTTGAATGTTGTAATTCAATCAATCGAGAAGTCAAATTCGAATCAAAACCCATTTCAAAGTATTGAGTTTTCATCAAAACTTTTTTTTTCAAGCCGTGTTAGGCTTATTTTACAGAAATCATAAGAAATTCCTCTCGTATTTTCTAACAATTTGTAAAACCCCTTTCGAATCGATTTAGTTGATGTAATTCAAAAGTAAACTATAACCGTAAGTAAATTTTGTGTTTCAAACACACAATGGTGACATAGATCTAAACGATACATCGCATTTTCATCAAGTCAAAACTTTGAAATTCAATAAAACTCTTTATGTAAGGATCAAAATTACGACGTCAAATTCTTGAAATGTGTATGAGTCTATTCGCTTTATCTTTTGAACACCAAAGAAAATAAACGGTTTTTTTGTACTCGTTTGCCTTTTCAAAATTTTGTAAAGACACGTAGAATCCTTCCATGAAAACTTCAATAAAGTGAGGCAAACATCAACTCGAAAACAATACAAAAATCATGGTCCAATATAGTCGAAAAATTATTTTTCGATAAAAATAGATCACTTGAAACAACAGAATTCAATCTATAGCAATACCCTTCAAATCGAATTTATAGACCAATGATTCACATTCTTAATCGAGCATTAGAGGTTTTAAGAGTATACTTGACGTCTATATCTTAAATTAAGTTTTTCAAGTTTAGCCTCCTGGTCGGACTAACTTAATTATCATTGTTTGAAACTAAGATTCATTTGCATCCTCATTAGGATCATTAACTTTTGTTTTAAACAAGATATTGTTAATTTTAACTGTCCTAATAGAGTTTTAGGTGTCAGAGTTACTCCTCTGAAATGTGACCACGTCACTATTCCATTTCGTGTATTTAGCGTAGCATCTCATTGCCCTTTCCAGTCTCACAATTCTTGCTTAAGTCTTTATTGGCTACTTTAGCATTAAGTACAGGCGTTGTTGGGAAATGTGCCCTAGGTCAATCCATTAATAGTCTTTATGAATACATTTTAGTTAATAATATAGAGGATTTCATTTGCTATTTATTATAATTGATTTGCATGTTTACATTATAATAAGATCCATGTGTATTTACAGAAATATCCTAAATGTCCCTAGTCGATTATTATACTGGGAACTATAATGAATTAAGACTAGTGTGAGTCTTGATTGATGATCATACGATGATCATACGTATAGGAATACGAATCAAGATCATGAGTACTTGTTAGGGAACAAAGTACTGGACTGACCCGCTATGAGAATATCACATGGATTAAGTCATAGCTGTTTCTCATGATAGGTATATTTTTCAGTCCTCTGACTTGAGATTACCAGAAACGTCAACATTATGAATACATTGATTTGACGCAATCAAACGTTGTCTTTAACCGGACGATTATAAAGGTTGTGATTGGTTATTGTGTGAATAATGTGGTGAAGTTGTGTAATCGAAATAGAATTTGTCCCTCTCATATAAAGAGAGATATCCAGTGGATCCCTCGATGTGTTAGACTGTTAAAAGGCCTAGTCTAAGTGAACTGATATTGATCAATGTCACTTAGATGTTTTCAGTCTACCTAGAAATTAAGACTAGTACGATTGAACATGTTGGATGGCAAGTCCATGCTTTATGTTTGATCAAAAGGATATCGTGTGACAAAAGGATGTTATATACACTATTGATTAGATTGTATCGATTTGATATTCTTACAACTTGGGTAGTCATAATGTCTTGCTAGAGGCCGCTTATGACTTGTATACCAAAATGTGTTTTGGTATACTGCCAACGTTATATGAGCCTATTTGGTCGCACACTGAGAATGGTTTTGCGAGATTTTAAGATGGTTCAGAAAAACGAATTTTATATGATAAAATTCATGACAGAAACGTCCTTGTAGTGTATTACACTTATACTTCTTTAAGTAGGGGTATATGTGTAATTTACTTAACCGTCTATATACAAGGGTTGTATAAATAGACACTTTGAGTTAGAATACAAGTAAAAAAAGAAAGATTAAAAAGGGTCGAAACTCTATTTTCATTTTTAAGAAACGACTTAGGGTTTTTGGTATGCTCTGGATCGTTTTGGAGAGAAACAAAAGGTTTGGTATTCTCTCGAAGCTAGCACTTCGAATCTCGGCCGCTGTTCGTGTGTGGACTGCTGATAGAGGGCGTTCGTCATTGGCATCGCCTTAGAGATCGATTAACCTTCAGAAAGGTACATTGCGACTGAGGTATGATTAAGTTTTTATAATTTAAACGTGTTTTAATGGAATCAGATTCGGGTCCTATTAGGGTTTTTCTCAAAATTATTTTGTAATCTCCGTTGTGCATGAACCCCAAAACCCAACAGTGGTATCAGAGCCTTCGAGTTTGATTCCATTAAACTCATTGCATGTTTTCTTATGATATATGATTGAAAGCATGTTAATAGTTGATGTATATGTGATATACATAAGTTTTCTGTGAGATTTATTATCATAGTTTATGTATATGATACATATATTCGTGATTTAATTGAAATCAGTTTCGTACATGCAAGTAACCATGTTAGGTTAATTCGAATAATTTTAATGAATTGAATTTCGTATCCTGTGATCCATGAAACCATTAGGTATAATTTTTATTTTCGTGTATTGATGTATAGATGAAATCTCTGTAATTCAGTATGCATATTTAGGTTACATTAATTTAAGTTTCTTAAACTATATAAGTCTGAATGTTAATTCGAAACTAATATGATTAGGTTCGATTGAGATAGTAGTTCATGATTCAACTACATATTTATGATTATTTAGATGAAGATCGAAATTGCAAATAATTAATTTTCAAAATTATTTATTTGTCTTGTTATATCTATTTTGTCATGAAGTTTCTATTTGATAAAGGTAGATAACAATTAGATTAGGAGATATATGCAAATCGATTTCATTATCCCTATTAGATAGGAGATATATATGGAGAAGTTTGTTATTGGTGACATGCTAGGATTCAAATATCTAAAGTCCTAATTGGATTAGGATAATATGATTAATTAGATGTGGGCCCGAGTTAATTAAAAATGTTTTAATTGACTTAATTTTGGATAAATTAATGGGTAAATTTAGTATAGTAAAATCAGCGAAAAATTTGATTTTCTATAGCGAATTTCAATTTTATTGAGATTTGTCTTCTAAAAAAAAAAAGCGGTATTGCCCTCGTTCCCATCCATGACAGTCAATGGAACCACCGCTTGATTGACCGGCCAATGGGGACCATGCCTCTAACTAATCCTAGCGCACGAAAATTCTTCTATTTGTGAATAGCATAAAATTTTCTAAATTATTTAGTGGTTCTACAAATCAATAAAATATATGATATTTCATTGCTTACTTAAAAATCACTAAAACTGAATAAAAATCCCTCTATTAAATCTTAAGTCTTGTGCCATCCAATTTTAAACACTTATCAAGGCCTCGATCGCACTAATATAGTTTCAGCCATAGTTGGGTGTATTGTGTTATCTTGGTGAGATAAGTTGGCGGTCATAAATTTTGTCATATAAGTTGTATTGTGTTATCTTGGTGAGATAAGTGTAATACAATACCTTGGGTGTCTTGTATTACACTTATACTTCTTTAAGTAGGGGCATATGATGAGATAAAAATATGCTAAGACATAAGATGTCCTGTATCTCATAAAAGTATCTAAAATTACATAAGATGTAATTGGTAACTGTTACCTACCTAAATAATCTAGTTCTGTGTTTCATGCCATAGCTGTCATAATCTTTATTGTAGATCAATGGCCTCTTCAAGTAATAATAATCCCCTGTCACTGCGATCTATCCTTAAGAAGGATAAGCTATCTGGAACTAACTTTCTTGATTGGTTCAGAAACTTGAGAATCTTTCTCAAGCATGAACGCAAGTTGTATGTTCTGGATGCTCCAATCCCTAAGGACCCACCAGCCAATGCTATGAAAGCTGTAAAGGATGCGCATAATAAGCATGTCAATGATTCTACTGATGTTGCATGCATTATGTTGGCAACCATGGTTCTTGAACTTCAGAAAGACATGGAACTAATAGAAGCCTACAACATGGCTGTAACGCCGAAGGAAATGTTCCAACAGCAAGCTAGGCAAGAAAGGTTCGAGACAGTCAAGAACCTGCATTCTTGTAAGATGACTGAGGGTGCGTCAGTTAGTCCTCATGTTCTGAAAATGAAGGGCTATGTTAACCAACTTGATAGACTTAGATTTCCCATAAGCCAAGAGTTGGCTACAGATTTGATCCTAAATTCATTACCGAAGAGTTACTCACAATTTGTGATGACCTACAATATGAATAATATGGAGAAATCAATTTTAGAGTTGCATTTGATGCTCAAAACTGCTAAACAAAATATCAAGAAACCCTCTAGTAATGTGCTGATGGTCCAAAAGGGAAAGGGAATGAAGAAGAAAGGCAAAGGTAAGGCTAAAGTTGCCAAGGCTACTGTTGCACCTGTCACAAAGCCTGTGGAACAAGTCAAGCCCCAGCCTGTTCCTACTTCAAAGCACCAAAAGGAAAAGGAAGGAAATTGTCATTTCTGCCATGCACCTGGACATTGGTTCAGAAATTGCAAACTCTATCTGGAAGATCTAAAGAAGAAAAAGGGTAGTACGACTACCACCTCAGGTATTTATGTTATTGAAATTTATTTATCTACTAGTGATTCCTGGGTATTGGATACCGGATGTGGATCTCACATTTGTTTAAATGTGCAGGGACTCACCAGAAGTAGAAAGTTGAAGAAAGGAGAAGTCATCCTCCGCGTAGGGAATGGAGCAAGAGTTGCTGCCCTGGCTGTTGGATCATATGACTTAGTCTTATCTAGTAGACTTATTTTAACTTTAAATAATTGTTATTATGTGCTTGCCTTGAGCAAAAACATCATTTTTGTTTCATGTTTGGATATGGATGGTTTTGATTTTATTATTGCGAATAATAAATGTTCAATTTCTCGTAAAGGCATTTTTATGCAAATGCTGATTTGTGTGATGGTCTTTATATTCTAAGCATGAAAAAGTCTATTGATTCTCCAGTTTTTAACATAAATACAAAGAGATTCAAGTCAAATGATTTGAATCAAACCTATCTTTGGCATTGTCGTCTTGGCCACATAAATGAGAAACACATAACGAAGCTCCATAAAGATGGACTTCTAGATTCATTTGATTTGGAATCATATGAAACGTGCGTATCTTGTTTACTAGGCAAGATGACTAAAAGTCCCTTTACTGGACATAGTGAAAGGGTAAGTGATTTATTAGGTCTAATACATACTGATGTATGCGGTCCTATAAACACAATGGCTAGAGGAGGTTATCAGTACTTTATTACATTTACTGATGATTTTAGCAGATATGGTTATGTATTTCTTATGAAGCATAAAGCTGAATCATTTGAGATGTTTCGAACATTTCAAAATGAAGTGCAGAATCAACTTGGTAAAACTATCAAAACACTTCAATCAGATCGAGGTGGTGAGTATTTAAGCCAAGAATTTGATGATCATCTTAGAAATTATGGGATTGTCTCCCAATTGAATCCACCAGCAACTCCACAATGGAATGGAGTTTCTGAAAGGAGAAATTGAACCTTATTAGATATGGTTCGATCTATGATGAGTCATGAGGATCTTCCATTATCCTTTTGGGGTTATGCATTACAAACTGCAGCTTTCACTCTAAATCGAGTTCCTTCTAAAGAGGTTGATAAAACACCATATGAGATATGGTACGGGAAGAGACCTAGTTTGTCTTTTCTTAAGATTTGGGGTTGTGAGGCTTACGTAAAGCGACAAGTCTCAGAAAAACTAGCACCTAAATCTGATAAGTATTTATTTGTGGGGTATCCTAAGGAAACAAAAGGATATTACTTTTATAATCCCGCTGAGAACAAAGTGTTTGTTGCTCGGTATGATGCCTTTATGGAAAAACAGTTTATTTCAAAAGAAACTAGTAGGAGAGAAATAAATCTTGAAGAAGTTCAAGAATCACAGATAAACACTGAACCGCTACTAGAAGTTCAACAACGTTTTGAACTAGTTGAACCTCCGCAAGTGACACAAGGCCCACGTAAATTTGGTAGGGTAAGACATGAGTCAGAGAGATTCGAATTTCTCATTACTGATAGTCGTGATGTGTTGCTTATGGATCAAAATGAGCCCACCACTTATCAGGAGGCTATGTCTGGACCAGACTCAGATAAATGGCTAAGTGCCATGAACTCTGAGATGCAATCCATGTATGATAACCAAGTTTGGAACTTGGTTGATTTACCTAAAGGTGGTAAGACCATTGGATGTAAATGGGTTTTCAAGAAGAAAACTGACATGGATGGCAAAGTGCATACTTTCAAAGCAAGACTTATAGCGAAAGGTTTCAGGCAGACTCAAAGTGTTGATTATAATGAAACTTTTTCGCCAGTAGCCATGCTTAAATCCATAAGCATTTTAATTGTCATTGCTGCATATTATGACCATGAGATATGGCAAATGGATGTAAAAACAGCATTTCTTAATGGAAAGTTGCTTGAGGACGTGTATATGACACAACCTGAAGGTTTTGTACATCCTAAGAATTCTAGGAAGGTATGCAAGCTTCAAAGATCCATTTATGGATTAAAGCAAGCTTCTCGGAGTTTAGAATTAGTGTAATACACTACAATACACCCAACTATACGAATTTATATGACCTCCATTTAAGCCCAATACCTGAACCAGACCCTAATAACGGTCTGGCATGCCTAAGCAACCTGCAGAAATAATATATAAACAATATGACAGTAGTATGCAAAATTCAAAATTTAATAAATATCATGTCTCCATAAACCTAAATTGTGAATATCTCAAATTTTCCTTATCAAATCAAAAGAATATGAAGTCTCTGCAACCCTCAAACGCTTATAAATGGATCAAACTAATTAAGGAAAGGTTTATCTACCCAAAGGTCTTACCTAGGTTAGAACCTTTATTAATGATTCTTAAAACAAAATACTAAATAATATCACACCAGGCTCACACAGCAAGGAGTCTTCAAACGAGAACCTTCCCCTAGCCACAATCTAGCGCACACTCATCAATGGACCTATATTGTAAGTGGGGTGAGCTAAAAGAACCAACGGGGCTCAATAAGAGGAAAACCTCGATCAACTATCAAACATACAAGTATTACCTATAAAGCAAAACAACTCTACACATGAAGTTGTAAATCGAATCGCAAAGCATTTAATAAAAAGTAAGGGAGACATGGTTCTTGTTCGTAAAGGGGTATAAAAAAGTTCCAAACCAAGCAAAACAGAGAAGTAAGATCATAACTTAGGCCTCGTTTAGTTCATTTTACTAACTTCCAGGAAAGTTTTCTTCCAGGGAAGTTTAATTTCCTAGGAAGTTAACCACTAAGGAAGTTTCACTTTTCACGTTTGGTTCAACTTTGAACTTTCTAGGAAGTTCCACATTTTCAAAACAATAGAATAATGTAATTGACATAAATGCACTTTACACTATTTTTGAGAGAGAGATAGTAGGAAATAAAGGTAGAAAGAGAGCGTTAAATGAGGGTAGAAGTGTCCATTCCCCCTCAGGAAGATAACTTACTCACCCTTCCCTAAGTGAGTTATCTTCCCCTATGTGAGGGAAGTTAGGGGTTAAACTTCCGGGGAAGTTTTTTGAAAATATTCAACCAAACAAGGCGAGTTAGAACTTTCCTAGAAGTTACTTCATTTCCTTCAACTTTCCC
Organism: Stephania japonica; assembly: GCA_039657345.1. Classification (NCBI taxonomy): domain Eukaryota; kingdom Viridiplantae; phylum Streptophyta; class Magnoliopsida; order Ranunculales; family Menispermaceae; genus Stephania; species Stephania japonica. Next base: position 17,500,484 of record CM077566.1, read on the forward strand.
CCAAACTAAACAAGGCCTTAATAAGCAAAGAAGTAAGCATTCTTTAGAGACCACATCAAGAGAGTGAATTCATAGTTTGTAAAAAAATTTCATTTATTCATACAACAGGGTCCAATAAGAGATTTACTATAAGAAATAGTAATAAATATAAGTCGTTGTTCCATTCAATGCATTTTAGCTTTTGGTATAAACTCGGTGACAAAAACACATGCCCCCGAGGTAATGAGAACTATTAGTGGACACAATGGTCATTGTGAACTCCAATGAATTCCATAAAATCAATAGCAAGTGCCTCCAAGCCATCACCAGTTGTGATCACTTATTTATTTGATGATTCGGAGCGTGGAACCCTCAATTTGATGGACTGAATAGTCTTATCTGGCTAGTCGAAGCGCGAAACCCTCGATTTGATGGGCACACAATCACATCCCGCTACAAGTGTTCATATCACATACTTTCCAAAGATTAGTACATTCACACCAATAACCAATGCAACTCAATACCCAAGTCCTTTAATTCAAATCATGATCTAATATATACTATAATCATGTCACATTCGATAAATGAGCGATGCTCCCCACTTACCTATACTCGGCGTGCCTACAATCACTCTCTGCATGCCTGGGGTCCTATGTGAACTGTTGCGCGTCACCAGAAAATATCATAACACAAGAATAATTAATTATTTTTTAAAGTTCCATAATTCCCATTTATTCTCCTTTGGTGTGGGTCCCGCGTGTGTGGTGTAGTGTTGAGTGGGAAGAGACTCGCTGTTGAGTCCCTCTCATGTGTGCACTTTCGTGAGATCACAGATAGGTTTGATCATTTCAACTTTCTTTTTTTTTAAATTCTAGTCAAACTTGTCAACGAGACAAGTTAACCAATCAACTGGTCTCGTTAACCAGTTGACCAAGAGGGGAAGGGAAGCATAGCTCCCCTCTATGAAGGCATTGCCTTTTCCTCCTCTGGTGTGATCCATGCCGGAGGAGCTCCTGCAACCGACTAGTGGGCCACTGCCCTCCAGTCAGCCGCCGTGGAGGCAGCAATGAGGAGGAGGAATGGTAAAAACAACCCCTCTTCCCCCTTCTCCTCAAGGTTCAAGAGGGCGCGGAGGCAGAGGACCTCCTAATAAGGTCCTCCCCTTAGCTCCATCGGTCGGTGGGACCCTTTTGTGGGCATCACAGACTCATAGGGAGGCAGTGGCGGTGATGATCTCGCCGCCTCTCCTCCCCTTGCGGCTCGTTTTGACGCCGCCGACGCGCACGTCGACGCCATCGACCTTGGTCTCTAAATCTTCAATAAATAATAAAGAAATCAAGGAGGGAAGTGAGGTTGTACCTCTCTTGAGCTTGAACTCTTCTCTTGCTCTCCTCATCTATACGCAGGTGTTTAACAAGATTAGGGCTAGGGTTTTCTTTGATTTGCTTAAATAGCATTAGGGTTAGGGATTAGGGTTGTGATTATCTACAACTTGTCTAAAATGTCCTTTTGGGTCCTAAGCTCAATTGGGCTTTATTATTTAAAATAACACTTTACTTAATCCCTCACTTATATTTAATTTGACAGGTTTAGAATTGTATTTCCACATCAAACACCTACATTTTTATCATAAAATTACCAAAATACCCATAAGTTGGGTCGTGAAGAATTTGGGCCGTTACAATTAGGGTTACTAACACAAATATTAGACACGCACCTTATCTTTAGTACGACTGCTGGGATAAGATATACCCTAACCAGATATGTTGGGATGGCATAGTAGAGGTCGTTGGACACCAGTTACCGGCTGATTTACGAGTGTTGGAGTACCTAAAGTGAGTTTGATGCCTTACTGGGCATGGATTGGTTGTTAGCATATCGTGCACAGATTGACTTCTTCAGTAAGATTGTGACTTTTGACATCAAAGGTATTCTAGTATTTATTTTTGTCGGAGTCCTGATAGCTCTGCCAATTACCAGATGTCATTTGGCAACAGTTCAGGAGGTAGAGGCATTCATGGCGGCAGTGAGTCAGAGCCAAGGACAATGATACGTGTCGAGGATGTCCCAATTGTTTTCGTGTTTCCTAAGGTTTTCCCCAATGATTTGCCAAGCTTACCACCACCTAGAGCAGTTGAGCTCATCATCGAGCTGATATTGGGGACACAACTGATTTATAGTCGATCATACATGATGTCAAGATCCGAGCATGAGGAGTTGAGGGCCCAGCTAGAGGAGTTGTTGCAGAAGGGCTTTATTCATCCATATATGTCTCCTTAGGGCGCTCCAATCTTTTTTGTTATGAAGAAATATGGTACTATGCGGATGTGCATAGACTACAAGAAGTTGAATCAGGTGACGATTCGAAATTATTACCCACTTCCTAGGATCGATGATTTATTAGATCAGTTGCCAGGAGCCAAGTTTTTCTCGAAGATTGATTTACACTTACGCTAACATTAGCTGAGGATTCGAGAGAGTGACATCGAGAAAACAGCCTTTAGCCAAGTTACGGCTTATTTGAATTTAGAGTTATGTTGTTTGGGCTAACTAATGCCTTAGCAATCTTTATGGACTTGATGCATAGAGTTATGAGGCCATTCCTAGATCGATATGTGATAGTCTTTATCGATGACATCTTGATATACAGCAAGACTCATGTGGAGCATGAGAGACATCTCAGGGAGGTTTTGTTGACGATGAGAGAACACAAGTTGTATGCCAAGTTTAACAAGTGTGATTTTTGGCTGAGTGAGGTGAAGTTTCTCAGACATGTCATCAGTAATTAGGGTATATCTGCTGATGGTGACAAGATTCGAGCGATCATTGACTGAAGGACACCTAAGTCTGTTTCTGACATTAGTAGTTTCTTAGGACTGGCAGACTACTATCGATGGTTTATGTAGGATTTTTCTTCAATTGCAGCGTCGATGACAAGGTTGACCAAGAAAGATGTTAGGTTTGAGTGGCCCAAGGAATGTGATGACGCATTTTGGGAGTTGAAGAGGTAATTGACTTCTGCACTAGTTCTAGCACTACTTAAGGCAGGGAGAGTCTTCTCAATCTATATTGATGCTTTCAGTACTAGGATGGGATGTGTATTGATGCATGAAGGACACCTACTTGCGTATTTGTCTAGGCGATTGAAACCCGACAAGGGGAATTATTCGATGCATGACTTGGAGCTTGCGACTATCGTGTTTGTACTAAGGCCTGGAGACATTATCTATATGGAGAGCGATTCATACTGTTCACGAATCATCAGAGTTTGAGATATCTATTCATTTAGAGGGATCTGAACATGTAACGAAGGCGATGACTCCAGTTACTCAAGGACTACGACTTCGTGATTAAGTACCATCTTGGGAATACGAACGATACGTTGAGCCGGAGCGGCATAGAGAGTCAGACTATGTTATTGCGGATGACACATGAGCATGGATTGTTGGAGGCAGCGTTAATGATGTGTTTGACTGAGGCTATCATTGAGCTACAGATTTGTTATTAGACACAGGTTCCTACTGTATCTCTAAAAAGGTTGTTGATTGTCAAAGGGCTAACGAACATTTTGCTCGCTTCAGCTATCTGGCTCAAGATTTGGGGTGCACAAATTGGTCTGGTTCATCAGATGGGTGCTTGAGACACAGGGGTAGGTTGTGGATACCTGCGGTTCAGGAGGTACGAGATAACATTCTGGAGGACACACACCGTTTACAGTACATTGCTCATCCTAGCAGGACCAAGTTATATCACGATGTGAGGCATTTGTTTTGGTGGCCAGGTATGAAGACTGACGTGGGTTCGTACGTCAAAGCGTGCCATATTTGCCACTAGGTAAAGGCCGAGCACAGGAGAGCAGTCGAGTTACTTCAGTAGATGCCCATTCCATAGTGGAAGTGGAAGCACATTACGATGGACTTCGTTAATAGGCCACTGCAGACTACGAGGCGCCACGATGCAGTTTGGGTGGTGATTGATAGATTAATGAAATCAGCACACTTTATTCCTATCTCTATGAAGTATTCCTTTCCGCAGTTGGGCATTATCTTCGAGCGCGAAATCACGAGGCTGCACGAAGTGTCAGTATCGATTGTTTCTGACAGGGATCTCAGGTTGACATCGAAGCTTTAGAGAGTATGCAGGAACAATTTGAAACTAGGTTTTAGTTCAATATGGATTATCACCCTCAAATAGACGATCAGTCGGAAAGGTTTATTCAGATCCTAGAATGCTTAGGGCTTATATCTTGCAGTTAGAGGTTCGTGGGAGTAGTATTAGCCGTTGTGCAAGTTTGTGTACAACAACAGCTATCAAACAAGCATTGGAATGCCATCGTTCGAAGCGTTGTGTGGTAGGCCCTACAGATCACCTGCTTATTGGGCAGCACTAGAGGATGCGACGGTTATTGGGCCTGAGGTTGTTAACCACACAGAAAAAGGTTAGACAGATTCGACTACAATTGGAGGTAGCTTAGGTCTGATAAAAGAAGTATGAGAACAAGTATCTTGAGGAGCTTGAGCTATGAGATTGGTGACTTGGTGTATCTCAAGGTTTCGCCTTGGAAGGGTCATTAGAGGTTTGGCATCAAGGGGAAACTGGCACCAAGGTTCATTGGACCGTTCAGGGTCGATGCATGTGTCAACACTATGACGTACATGTTGGAGTTACCACCACAGTTAGCGGGGGTTCATCCAGTATTTCATGTATCTATGTTGAGGCTAGCTAGATCGAGACCGAGACCGAGACCGATGGTTGATATTAGACAAATTGAGGTTCGGCCTGATGTGATCTATGAGGAATAGCCGATGGAGATTATGGATCACAAGATACAAACTCTACAGAACAAGGAGATCCTAAGGTATTAGTGTGATGACAGCATCACAGGACTGAGAGACTCACTTGAGAGCTCGAGTCTACTATGCAGTCGATACCCTCAGCTATTTGTCGGTAAGAATTTCATTTGATTTAAATTTCAGGACAGATTTTAAACTAATTAGGAAGAACTGTAAAAGGCCTAATTATTAATTGTCGTTATTTATGACGTCGTTACAGACGTGGACGACAGCTCGGACGTTCGTGGACCCTGCAGCTAGGTTGGAGCACGTCTGGATTAGGTACACAATCCATTTTGTATGTTTTATTGTGTTTTGCAATGTATTTGTTCAAATTCGTTTGTTTGCATCGTAATATGTGTGTTTATATTAATTATTGTCGAGCAAGATAGTGTAACGGGTATTCACCTCGTGTAATGTGTAGACGTAGGTGCTGGGGAGGCGAATGATTAGTACACTAGGCTGGGGGTTCATATATACGCAATAAATGATAAAATGCATTAAATAATTAATATAAAATGTCCTATATACATTAATGACATGAGTATACGTAGTTGGACATGCAAAACAGTTTGGGACCGGGTATCAGAACACTCGAGGATTGGTTGGTTTGTGTTATGAGAAGGGTAAGTTTGAGAGAAAGTCCTCCATGTAAGTCACTCTTGGATGACTATTTGACTCTATACGAACCCTACGATCATGCCTTGGGATGTGTGGACACAAATGATGAAGTTTGACCTATATATGTGGTTTCTAACACTCTCACCACCATTTCTCTCTCCTATCTTGTGTTTGGACGAAAATTGAAAGAGAAGGCTAGGGTTTGTGAACTTTGAGAGCTTGTTTGGAGCACTACAAGGCTAGAAAATCGAGAAACAAAGTTAGAATCTTGCTCTCCATCTAGTTCACTACGTTTCATACATAATTTCTTGTGTTTTGACGAGGGTTCCGGGGGTGTGAGTTGAGCACACCAGCTGGTTTGGTGTTGTTATGGTTTCAAAGTGTTGATTTGGAAACAACTTTAATGGTTTTGGTTTTGGTTTTGTGTGGTTGTTGCTATGGTTTTCAAACGAATTTAGGGTTTTGGCCGAGAAAACTCAGGGTTTTCGTCTCGAACAGGTGTTGTCAAGGGGTTTTGGTTATTTATGGTTGGTTTAACGTTTGATGAGTGTTTAGGATGAATGCGGAATGCCGCGACGAGCTGAGGGGGTCCGAGAACCCCTGGAGGCGTATCTAGTTTAAACACCGCCAGGGGTGCCGTGGTGGGTTGAGGCCCAAAGTGCTACCCGCGGCGTCCAGACCAGAGACCATATTCCATCCCCACGTTTTAAATGGCGTCGTACGGGTGGAATCGTGACGATGTCTGTTCATGGCACCCGGGACACCGTGAGGCACGCATTGAGCCTTTGCTCACGGCGGCACCTCTGACGGATTCGCAAACAGTGACAAAAAAATAAAATTTTAAAATAAACTGGACCTATTGGGGGTTTACCTAGGGGTTTATATACCCATATGGAGGGTTTAATATGTGTTTTTAACGATGATTTGGTATGTAATGATGATTTTCGAGGTTTGGGATTGATTAAGTTTATCGAGAAATCAGGTTTTTAGCTTATTTGATGGGTAGTTGACATGTGTTTGGTGGCATGTATTTGCATTGTTGTGACGGGCCTAGTTCCACAAACCTAAAACTGGACCTTGCCCGGCCTAGACTTACATAGACCCCGAGTCCCCCTCGCGCAATCAACGCAAATCTAGTCAGCCTTACCTTGCATTTTTTCATTTATGCAACAATTTAAGATGAGATTATTAATATTAGTGAGTTATTTAAAGATAAGCGGAAGCATTTAACATCTCCAACTAATATAACAACCTCAAGATACAAGTTAGGATAACCTAAAAATGTGGAAGCCCTGCATAAATATATATCATCACTATATATCATGTCCCAAGAAAGTAATTCATCATATATAAACCCAAGATCTTTCATTCCCAAAAACTCAGTTTCAAAACATATATATATAACAGTAGTACAAACCAAACCTACATCGAGTCCAAAGAAAGAATAGCATTGCTATCCTCAAAGCAAATCACCAAGCTTTGGTGAGGAGCTTTCCCTTTGCTCGATTGTGAATCTGCACTCACTCAAACACAAGAATGACGAATCCCAAATAAGTAACGCTAAGTAGGATGTTTATAGTATTTCGAAAATAAATAACAGTCTATATTCATGCTGATAGAAAGAAAAGAAAATGGAATGCATGAATAAATAAAGACTGGAAATAAATTTGAATCAATCAATAATGAATGTCCAGGAATCAAAAGAAAGGTGCAAGTAGTCCCTACCAATAGTCGTTTGAGCCGAGGAATAAACTACCCCTTCTAAGCTTGGAGTTTAGGATGTAATATATCACATAATCTTAAATCCACGCGAATACAGAATTTTTCAACAATCTAGTGAAGCAATTCTCACTCCGTATATAGGAACCAAAAGATCAGCTCGTGATTATCAAGTTCCCAAAACAATAATAATGTGCGTCCCAAGTATTTGGCCTCTAGTTTATGCACCAACTTAACCCACAACTTCCAAGGATCACGTTGACTAACTTGCCCTTTGACCACTCAAATATAATAGAATTCCAAAATAGGATAAAGCAATAATAATAAAAATTAAAGCTCAACGAAATAATTGTAAATTTCCCCACTGGTTTACTTACCTGTGTCCAATATTACTACGCACTCATACGCTTCCAATAACTACCCTGCATACCCAATTAGATTATGGTCAAGCTTCAAGTGAAACCAAATCACGAAACATCGTAAAACTGCGACCCAAGTACACTCGAGAGCTAATTCCAAAAATAATTATTTATAACTTCAACTAACTTTCAACTAGCTAACTTGGGGTAACTTTTTAACCTTGAAAACCTCAATATTGGTCATATTGGCAAAAAAATAACTTGTAGTACACATTTCGTACTTTCCATAGACTCCAAGAACACTAAAATTGGATAAAAAATAGAGTTATGAATCTTCCCATATAGTTGTTGACGAGACAAACTTTATTTATTTTGAACTATTAAAACTTCTCCAAATTAATATTTTCGCAGTTAAATCCTCAAATCTCACCAATAACCACCACAAAACCACTCGATACCAACTTTCATATATTTTTACAGCTTGTTGAGTCAATTTGGATCAAAATCAATATTCAATTCATCCAAAATTCATAACATAAATCAATATCAACTATAAAAACATATTCAAAACAATTATCAACTAAGTTGCATCACTTCAAATAACAAAAACCCTATCCCACACTAGTGGAATTTATCCCAAATTGATGCAAATCAACTCTATACTTCAATTCATAACAATTGATACCAATTCCTATGAAAACCCCGTGAAAGAAATCAAAAAATCACAAGATTTCTAATTGAATTGAGGAAAAACACCATGAATTGAGATTTTACCATATTTTGGGCCAAATCCCTCAGCTCTACTGCAACAACTTAGCTCAAACTGATTGTCTCGCGATGTTCTACTATTTTGCAGAGAGAAACCGACAAAAATCAGACATCGGGAGATCTGCGTGAGAAGAATCGATTGAAGAGCTTTAGAAACAAAAATTTCATTCATTCTCTGCTGAATGTTTGAAATTTTTATTTTTGATTTTTTATATTTATATATAAACCCTTAGCTGCTTATCAGCAGCTTAATTTTTTTTTATTTATTAATTTCTATAAATCACTATTTTGACGTGTTTTGACTTCCGTTACCCATTTTGAATATGATTTTTCACCAAATTAAGACAAACTCTCGGCAAAACAATCCATCTTCATAATACTATCCATAACACTAGTCTTTGTCACACCAAATCCCAAAAATCATAATTTTGTCCATGGCACACCAAACTCTTATGAACCAATTCTCTTACCATACTTGTCGTATCACGTTTAATTATTATATTTTATTGTATTTTGTTAGTGTTTCTATTTAATTTGTCCCCTAGACAACTAATTACTCAACAAAACGTTTGCCCCGGTGCCTATATAATGCATTTTTCTTAATCAAATCCATTTTCACACCTCAATGCTCACACACAAATATCCTCACATGTTAGGGACATTAGAATCTAAATTCGGATAATAAAATAATAATATAAATACCAGACAAAAATAATATACCTCGATGTCGACGAGTGAGAATTGTTCACACGTATCACGACAATGAGTCCCCGTACAACCTAAATTGACACGTGACACGATTAGATTTTTAGGATAGTTACAATTGGCGCTAGTGAGCGTGATTGGAGTGTGTAATATCTCAACTAAAATTCACTTTGAGTATTAACTACTTAATTGTTTGAATTCATGTCATGTTGTTTATTTAAACCCATTTTCAGTATTTATTTATGGTCGTTGAGTTTACTCCCGCTGAGTTTATTCTATTATGTTGGCATTGTGGCACACTAGACCATAGCATGTGTTTTAGGGGTATGTCGGTGGATTTTCGACCCAATTGCTGATTTTTCCTATATACATGTCAGTGCGCCGTGGTCTACGCTGACTACCGAGCGGACTCAGGGATTTCAGTCAATTCAATTTTACTTACTAGCGGTGTCTAGGTGATAGTTCAAAGTATGATGCTAGTCTGACCTAGATCGTACACGCACTTTGATTCACTACTATGAAATATAAATGTGAGGGTCCTTCCCAATTGCCTGATTATTTTCTTCCGCATGTTTGTTTAATAGTATTTTGATTTCTAGTATTTATTTATATTATTTACTCAATGAAGTTCCTTAGGATTACTTACTCTAAACTCGTCATCTGTTTTGTTGTGATGACTAAGTGCAGACCTCGATACGAGCAGAGGAAAAGGGCATGCTAAGGAGGACTTTCTTTGATTGACTGCTCATTCCTGACTCTTACATTTGTTTATCTTTCTTTGATTTATGTTGGGTTTTGGGACATGAGTGACATTGGACATGTATATGACTTGTTGAGGTCAATTTCGATGTTTTGATGGAACATGGCTGATATATATAAAGATGATAATTGAATGGGTTTTCCACATTAGGAATAATGTTCTTAACATATTTTATATTTCATATATTACTGATTTACTTATTCAAGTCTTCCGCTAAATATTTTAAGGTTTAAACAGATGAAAATGAGTCCATAAGCTAACTCATAATGTAAAATTGAACAATATATAAAAGTTAGCACAATTTGGATTGACAAATGCTCACGATGCGTGTGGGACACAGCTTTGGGCCAGTTCTAGGCAGGGTTGTGGACCGGCGACACATGACGTGGAGGTCTCGACTTTTGGGGCCGCTACAGAAATCGTCCAAACAACAATCCCAACAATTCAATAAAAACTCTCCCAAAATCATCAAAATTGACCAAAACTCTAAATTTTCATTATCTACCATAGCGACTTCCATTTCATGCTTAAATTGATAAAAAAGATAAAAACACCTTCAAAATATCACAAAACCCAAAAATTCCATTGAACAAAGGTTGCCTCCAAATTTTGATGAAAACGTACAAAACTCATACCAAAACGTCGAGAATTGAGAGGTGAGCCGAGAACTCACCTTAGTACGTGTTGTAGATCATTCCTCGACGTTGATTCTCACTCGTTAATCATCAAACCCCCAACATTATCAATATTTTCTCGTTGAAGAGAGAGAGAGAGAAGAGTTGATGAGATCAACTCTAACACCACTATTTATATAGCTCTTATCATCTCCACTTGTTTGTTCATCTCGAGGTTGTTCTCATGGTCCTAATTCACACCAGTCCCACTATTGTGACTCAATTGGGTGACTCCATTGACTTTTAACAACCCTCAATTTTAACTCGACAAGTGGTGTACTAGTCAAGACCGTGACTCGCTACGTGATACTGGAAATGTATTTCAAACCTTGGGAGTCAACACCAAGGTAATTTTATGATTCTTTTATGTGTGTACTAGTATTTAGTTTAGTGCATGTCACGAGCCGTTTTAGTGATTTTTACTTAAGTGAGGTTTCGCCTAGTTAAACGGGGGAGAAAAACAAAATAAAGAATACAAATAAATTATTTTTTGATAATTTAATTAATTAGTCATGGGATGTGGCGAGAAAACGAACGCGACAAACCAAATTTCGGAGAAATGCGGACCGAGGAAATGTAAGATCAATGTGGGAGTTAGATAGTTTCGCAACATACGGACTACGGGATGGAAATTGTTAAAGTGACACAGTTTGATGAGGAGAGACATGAGATTGGCATTGAGATTTGTATGTGTGTTGAGTTGGGATGATAAGGTAAAAGACCAAAAAGGGGAACTGTCCTAAAATGAGCAACTATTAACTTAAAGGGCAAAAGGGTCAATTCACATTGTTACATATATATAAAACAAAGAAAACCCTAAATACACTACTCATCTCTTTCCTACAACTCACCGCCACCCCCTCTTCTCTTCCATCTCGTCCCTCCCACCACCCTCTCTCGGTCTCTCTTTCCCTCTCACCCTCACGGTCCCTCCTCTCCACTCACTGCCACTCCCTCCATCTCCACTCTCACAGTCTCACTTTCACTCACGGCTTCACCCTCCTCTCTCCCATTCACTCACGGCCTCACTCTCGTTCACCGTCACCGCCACTGCCACCACCCTCCTCCTCTAGCTGTCGATGAGTTGCATGGTCCCCGGGAAACCGAACTCGCCGAAGGTAGCTCACTCTCTCTCTCTCTACGAGTTGCATGGTCCCCGGGAAATCGAACTCGCCGAAGGTAGCTCACTCTCTCTCTCTATCTCTCTCTCTCTTTCTCGGCCTCATACACCACTCACCTCACGGTTTCTCTCTCTCTCCCTCTCTCGGTCGGTGTTGCATTCACTCTATGTTGGAGTCGTTGTGGCCGATGGGACCGTCCCCGGTCACGGCAGATCGGAGGCATTGTGCTGGCTGGAGGCTCCTTCCATGTGCAACAATTGTGAAACTGTGGTGCATTATGTGGTGATGGTGTGTATGTGTGTGCACCCCACGATTAAGGAGTGTTATGGGTATGTGTGTGGACTAGACAGCCAAGGTGTGGCGGCCCCAATTTCCACATTGGTTCTCCACGGGAGGCCACGCGGGCCCACAACTGTCCACTTCGCCACCAGTTGTGTCCCACGCCCAATTATTCATCATCGATCAATTCTCATTAAATTTGATTCAATTAATATCATATAACCTCAAGTTAGCAGCGGAAACTTAAATGAACAACATAAAGGTTTATCCTGTATATTATGAGCAAAATGCCTAAGTGGAAACCATATCAAATGTACATCATATACATCTCATCTGCTACTCAAAATATCAAAATGTACAACCTGTCTCTCAAACCCAAAACCCAATATAAAACGAGTAAACATAAACATACGTATGAGAAGGGCTAGAGCGGTCAATCAATATAATCCTCAAGCTTGCCCTTTCCCCGGCTCGTACTAGGATCTGCACTCAGCCATCACAAAAAGATAGATGACGAGTCCAGTGAGTAATCCCAAGGAAATTCACCAAGTAATTACGGAAATAAAAATCTTGGAATTGAAAATACTATAATTTAAACATGCGGAACAAAAGAAATACGAGACAACCGTAAAAGGGAACATCGCATGCATAAATATAGTGATGAAACAAAGTACGTGCACATAAAAATCAGACCAAGTCATACTTCGGGATTTCTCCCCGAGCACCGACAAAAAACACAAATGGGTTGGCCCCGAACCCTCAGGTGGTCGGTGTAGACCCACGACGCACCCACACAAGCCTACCATACCCGGGTAGCCTATTCAGCGGCGTATGCCTAAACAAGTGCTATGACTTAGTGGACTCTATGGCCGTAACGAATAAGCACCAGGTGGGGAGTGATCTCAACACCGTAAAGACACTAGGTAGGAGTACACTCCACTACCGTAAAGTCACCAGGTGAGAGTACTCAACCACCGTAAAGCAATAACGAAATGGAGTAAAGAATAAATAGAACTGAATTCAAGTAAATCAAACAGTAAATACTTAAAGTGAAGTTCAATTGGGATACTACACACCTCAATACGCACTCCTCGTTCCACAAATTAAATCCCCCGGCTCGATTCCTTCAATTCCCCGATATTTATCCTGGTCTGATTCTTGACTAAACCCCGACTCCAATTACTATTCCGAGACTCCTGGAATTCATTTATGAGGGTTATTAGTCAATTAATGGGTTTATAATGTTGTTTAGACTCATTTCTCCATTTTCCAATTTTTCACATTCCAGTGAACTATTAGCGCGCTAATTCATCTAAGTCACTGTTCATCATTTTCCAGAGGGTAATTAGCGCGCTAGGTCCTCCTATTAGCGCGCTAATCGCGCTCTGTCCAGATTTTTACAGTTCAATTTTTCACTCTCCAATTCCTTCATACACCCATTCATTTGGTTTTCAAACATCCCAAAACTCATCATCCACCTCAAAAATACCATTCAAACACAAATTTATCGAATCTAGATATCAAAATCCAAGAATCATCAAGAATCACATTTTCAAACCCATTTCGCAAATTTCTCCAATCTCTCCCAAACTTGATCAAACACCACAACAATGGATTACCAAGCTCAAAATCTCACCCAAATACATAGTTTAACACCTCAATATTTCGGATTTCACAAATCCCTAACCCACACCAAAAATCTCATAAAAATACAAGATTGATGTGTCCATACCTCTTGATCTTGTTGTAGGATGCCAAAATCACTTTCTTCGCACCTTGTTGGCTGTTCTTCCTCCTCTTCTTCTTCCCACCGTTTTCTCTCTTCCAAGCTTCCCCTCCAATCTCACTCTCTTCTCCCTATTGACCGATCAAGCATGTACATATATATACTTGGTTCCCATCAAGTGTGTGCACGAATCTCGAGAAGTATCCAAGGGCTGCTGATCACCCTGTGTCACTACAACTCCATACACCTTATCTTAACACTAATGACCCTGTTGTGCATCTCGAGAATCATCCAACTGTTATTGTTTTATTCTCTTCAACCATAGGACCTATTGATGTCCAATTGATTTAGCATATAACAATTATCTACCCTATTCAATAAATTCTCAAAATTTACGAGTAAACTCACCGTAGTTTCCTCGACTACCCGGCATCCCGTGCCTCGTGTCCCGTGTCCGCACGCACCCCGAGGTCATTCCTCACTCGTCAATAGACTACATTAACATACACATTGTAATGGAATTAGCTAATATGTACATTTCCATTACAATTTACCACAACAAGCATACAAAACGGACTGTATACCTAGTTCGAGTGCATTCCATCCTCGCTGTGGGACCCTCGACCGTCCTCGCTGGCATCCACATCTGCAATGACGTCATAATTAACGGTAATTTTAAATTGGGCCGTTACACAAGGTGATGGGGAGTGGGGTGTGGACAGTTTGGCAGTGGGGTGGTATGTGCATGTGCATGCATGTGTGTGTATGTGTGTGTGCATGTGTATGCATGTACACCCCATGATTTGGGGTGTGTGACAGGGTGTGTGCACCCCACGGTTAGGGTACGTGATGGTGTTGTGCACCCCACTACCCAACATAACAAATATATAATAGGGCCCATAACAAGTAAATAATTTTATGGAAATGGGCTTAAGTATTTAAGCCCAACCAGAGTCTAACAAATAAAACAAACTCATGCAAATCAACTAAAGACTAAATACTAAACCATAAACTAATATTAAAGACTCAAACCCTTATCAGGTAGTCGGGAAGTCACGAGGGACGCATTAGAGTCTCGGAGATTGTTACGCGGGTCACGATAAGTTCAGGTAAGTACACTTGTCTTGAAGCTTGTGTACGTTAGTAAGCCAATTAAGAAAATACCATGTGATTCATTTTCATTTCTCTGTGTTTGCTATTATCTACTTGTTGGCATTCCATTCCATATTTCTTGTATGTGTGTTCTTGGCATAAATGTGTATCTCGAAGGTACATGCGGCCTGCACTATAAGGGATAAAACGCGGGCACTCATGCGCTCGAGTGTTTGACCACCCCTAGTGATTGTGTGATACCATGTACTGGATTGTTGTGGATATTGTTATGGATTTTGATATTGCGACATCATTGTTGTGGAATTGTCGTGGATTTTAGACCACTTATGGCCTCTCTTGACTCGTAGAACATGCATGTTTCGATTGTCGTTATTTCCAGTCTGTCTATCATGCATCTTGTTTATTTAAATTTCGGTCTTTTAATTCCCGCATGATATTTAGACTGTCTTGTTTGGAAGTTCATGAATTACTGTTATATTCTTCTGGCTTTACTTTTGATTTCTCTCAGTTGCTCACCATCTAGTTTGTGACGTGGTTGCAGATAGGACAGAGTGCAATAGAGGCAAGGGACCTTGCCTAGGAGACTTTTTGTGAGCAGCTGGACTTGAGGTACCGAGATGTAGGCTCATGTTTATTTCTTTTTGTATGATGTTTTATATATATATGATTTTGTTTGGAACTGGGAATAGATTTTGAGGTAGATACCATGAATTTGTTAAGTTCACTTGGACATGAACCTATCGGGGTTTTTCACATTTATATAGATTCCTGATTTCCGTTTGATTGAGTTATTTCCCAATAATTGATTAGTATTAAATTCTCTTCCGTTGTGTTATACTAGCAATAACTCTTTAATAAAACTTGAAATTTGATGATTTGAGGCTGACTAGGCTCGTCAGGCTCGTTGAGTGTCGACTCGGGACCTACACGGGTCTAGGCTAGGCATACCCAAATGCATTGGGAATTTGGGGCCGTCATAATTGGTATCAGAGCGTATCAGGTTTAAATTCATAAAACACAAGCCATTGAACCAGAAAAGTTAGGAACGGTCGAACTTAGAAGTGAAAACCCTATGATCTTATAGAAATTTAGCTGGGGGAGTAATGGGTTGAGTCGGATAATTTTTATACTTGTTATTATTGTTATGTGTATTATTATGGTATACGGTAGCTATAGACTGATCCGAGAAGTTCGTTCTCTTAATTCAAACGACGATGGCAAATCAGACCGGTCCGAGCGATGATAAAGGCACGTCTGGCACACGATATGCTAGCGCGGATGATGTGCATGCCTTGACTCAGAGAATTGCGACGCATGACCATCAGTTACAGGAATGTTACGCATGTTGAAGATACTCGTACCAACTACCACTACACGATCGACTCCGACTACACCCTTGCCACCTACTTTTATACGTGGAGCAGAGACTCGATTGTTGCGACATCTACGACTCCGATTTCGTTAAAGGCTGTACCTGAGGGAGTTGTTGTGGCGCCCGATATGCAAATCGAAGTAGAGACAATGGCTACGCTAGTAGTTACTGCGGAGGTTACTCCAGTTATAACTCCAGCAAAGAGTCTGGGTTCCACTGCAGAGGCAAAGCAGTGGAGAGAATTCAAGAGGCATAATCCCATGAAGTTCTATGGCAGTGCTGATGTCAGAGAGGCATAATTATTTTTAAAGAATCATCGAGAAGATTCACTCGATTATAGCTACAAAGGATCATATACGAGCGACAATATCTACGTCGATGTTACATGGAGAGGCAGATGATTGGTGGACGACTAGCATTACTACCCGAGGTGTTTCGAAAGACTAGATTGAATTCAAGACCCAGTTTAATCAGAAATACTTCCCGCCGACTTTTCTTCAAGCAAGCGGAATGAATTCATGGCATTGAAGCAGGACATTAATGAGTCAGTGATGGAGTACATGGGTAGATTTATATCATTATTGCCATATGCTGGAGGATCTGCAGATACCGAGACTGATCGAGTCTATTATTTCACTAAGGGTTTGTTACCTGCGATTGGAGGTTCAGTAGTTACTACACAGCTGGAGACCCTATAGATTGCTTATGAGCGGAGTATAGTACGGGAAGGTTACCTGCTTACTCATCCCGAAAGGACAGATCGACTAGATCAGAGTCTCGATTGGAGGAACATCATCAGGTCAAGAAGAGAAGAAGAATAGGTGGAATTTTTGTGACCGTAGAACTCAAAGTGTAGGTTCAATTGCACAGTCGACTACTCGTTCGACACATACCATTCCGCTAGTACCGATTTTTCCAGGGCATCCACCGCAGCCTAATCGATCAGGACAGCAATCATAGAGGTAGACTACTGAGAGTAGTGGGTATTGATCGGGAAGAGACGAGGTAAACACAAAGTTCTGGTCAGACACAAACTCAGATTTATACGTTGGAACGAGGCCAAAGCCAAACTCAGGGATTGTAGGATTCCCGCACATGTTTCAAGTGTGAAAAGGTTGGCCACATTAAGAGGGATTGCCCTCAACCACTGAGAGCACCGCCACAACATCATCAGCGTCAGAGGGAACGTGTTCAGGCAGCTGTTGAGCCAGATCAAGGGGCAATCCCAAAACCTTTTTTTCTATTTGCAATATTTTCATGCACACCATGTTTGATTCAAATTATGTTGTTACGTCTATTGTTTTGCGCATGGTAGATGAGTTAGGGTTGATGCTCGTTAGACTTAGCAGACCCCAATCCTTAGCACGGTTGCTGGGATAAGATATATCCGAATTTACATAGGCTTGATATTCCATTAAAGATAAGGGGCTATGAGCTGCTAATAAGCATGAACGTATTGGAGTTTT
The DNA here is from genome assembly GCA_039657345.1 of Stephania japonica. Lineage (NCBI taxonomy): Eukaryota > Viridiplantae > Streptophyta > Magnoliopsida > Ranunculales > Menispermaceae > Stephania > Stephania japonica. Next base: position 17,517,978 of record CM077566.1, read on the forward strand.
AGAGTTCGATGTTTAGTTAAGGTACAAATTGGTTGAGTAGTACATGCTTAGATCGGTTGATACGAGGAAAAAATGGAGACCTTGGCAAGTGTCATGCGCGACTGAGCGAGACCGGAGGGCGATATTATTGAAGTGCCGATCGTGTTAGTGGGAAAGTTATGAGGACATCACCGGTATGATGTTCGTGCGAGTTAGGTAATGCTTGAAGCACCTATTCACTCATTTGGGAGTTGAACCCGAAACAGAGGCGTTGGTTCGAGTTCTTGGAGCACTACGACTTCTCGTTTTGGGTACCATCAGAAGAAGATCAACATTATTGCTGATACTTTGACCCGCAAAGGATTTGATGCCGAGATAATTATGTGCTAGAGGACCATTAATATGGTTTACGTGAGGCAGCCGAGTTGATGAATTCAGTGGAAGTGCTGACGATTATCATGACACAGATACGTGGTTAGATGAGGTTGTAGACCATCTCATTTGGCATTGTGCGCGAGGAACATTATGACGATGCGTCATACGAGCGGTGCGGCGAGATGGCGGATAGTTTAAATTTCCCAAACTAGAGTTGGTCGACAGACTCATGCTAAAGGTTTCACGAGCGATTGGGGGTTTCCATTGGTGGCTGATGCGCGTGACAAAATACTTCAGGAGATTCACCGCTCCCGTTTTGTTGTATATTCGGGTCGACCTAACATGTGTGCTGACATGCGACATCTCTTTTGGTAGCCAGGGATGATTTCCGAGGTGTCGGAGTTGTTCGAGTGTGTGACGTACTAGCACGTGGAGGCTGAGCATTGACGACCTGGAGAATTGCTGCACCACCTACTCATTCCTCGCTAGAAGTGGGAACGTATTGATATGGATGTCGTCAGTGGTTGCCCCAATCTTCTCGTAGTCACGATAGCATCTGGGTAATCGTGGACAAGTTGTAGAATCTGCAGTACCTTCATTTGTGCAAGGTTGCACACGTAAATAGTTGCCAGGCAAGTATCGACATGGCACCGATTGAGGCGCTTTGTGATAGGCCTCGTAGATTCATTTCCTGCTGGACTGAGCTAGAGGATATTATGGCAATTAGACCTGGAACTATTGAGGATCATGTTGAGAAGGTACAGTAGAATTGCCAAAGACTTAAAAGTGCCCAGGAGTGGCAGAAGAGATACTTGACGAGTATCACGATGAGCTTCGGTATGATTCAGAGAGACTACGTACACCTGAAGGTTTCTCCACTTAAGGGTCACAACCGGTTCGACGTCAAGCAAGACTCGATTCAAGGTTTAACGATCTCTTTAAGATGGTGAAGAGGCTCAGTAAGGTTGCTAATTTAAGTGTACTTATTAGTGAAATTTCGGGGACGAAATTCTAATAAGTGGAGGAGATTGTAATAACCCTCAATTTTAACTCAACTAGTGTTGCACTGGTCAAGACTGTGACTTGGCTATGTGATATTGGAATGTATTTTGAACCTTAGGAGTCGACACCAGGTAATTTTATGATTCTTTGATGTGTATACTAGTATTTAGTTTAAAGCGTGTCACGAGCCATTTTGGCGATTTTTAGTTGAGTGAGGTTTCACCTAGTTAAACGGGGGAGAAAAACAAAATAAAGAATACAAATAAATTAATTTTTGATAATTTAATTAATTAGTTGATGGGATGTGGCGAGAAATAGAGACGGCAAACCAAATTTCGAAGAAATATGGACCTAGGAAATGTAAGATCAATGTGGGAGTTGGATAGTTTCGCAACATACAGACTATGGGATGAAAATTGTTAAAGTGACACAACTTGATGAGGAGAGCCATGAGATTGGCATTGAGATTTGTATGTGTGTTGAGTTGAGATGATGAGGTAAAAGACTAAAAAGGGCAACTGTCCTAAAATGAGCAACTATTAACTTAAAGGGCAAAAAGGTCAATTCACATTGTTACATATATATAAAACAAAGAAAACCCTAAATACACTACTCATTTCCTTCCTACAACCCACCACAGCCCCTCCTTCCCTTCCATCTTGTCCCTCCCACCACCCTCTCTCGGTCTCTCTTCCCTCTCAACCTCATGGTCCCTCTTCTCCACTCACCGCCACTCCCTCTCCATCATCTCACTCTCCCTCACTCTCTCCCATTCTTCACTCCTCTCGCCCATTGACTCACGTTCTCACGTCACTCACTTCACCATCACCGCCACGCCACCTTCCTCTCATTGTCGACGAGTTGCATGGTCCCCGGAAACCGAACTCGTCGAAGGTAGCTCACTTTCTCTCTCTCTCTCTCACACACCACTCACCTCACGGTTTCTCTCTCTCCCTCTCTCAGTCGGTGCTGCGTTCTCTCTATGTTGGAGTTGTCGTGACCGGTGGGACCGTCCCCGGTCACGGCAGATCGGAGGCATTGTGCTGGCCGGAGGTTCCCTCCATGTGCAACAGTTGTGAAACTGTGGTGCATTGTGTGGTGAAGGCATGTGTGTGTGCCCCCCACGGTTGGGGTGCGTGATGGGGTGTGAGTGTGGACTGGACAGCCAAGGTGATAGGGAGTGGGGTGTGGACAGTTTGGCAGTGGGGTGGTATGTGCATGTGCATGCATGTGTGTGTATGTGTGTGTGCATGTGTATGCATGTACACCCACGATTCGGGGTGTGTGACAGGGTGTGTGCACCCCACGTTAGGGTGTGTAATGGTGTTGTGCACCCCACTACTGGGTGTGTAGTGTACCATGTGTGTGTGTATAAAAATAAAATTAAAACAAAGTATGGATAATTTATAAATATAATAAGATGTATGTAAATGAGCTTGTGTTAGGGTCCAATAAGGGCCCAACATAACAAATATATAATAGGGCCCATAACAAGTAAATAATTTTATGGAAATGGGCTTAAGTATTTAAGCCCAACTAGAGTCTAACAAATAAAACAAACTCATGCAAAATCAACTAAAGACTAAATGCTAAACCTTAAACTAATATTCAAGATTCAAACCCTTATTAGGTAGTCGGGAAGTCGCGGGGGACGCATTAGAGTCTCGGAGTTTGTTACGCGGTCACGATAAGTTCAGGTAAGTACATTTGTCTTGAAGCTTGTGTACGTTAGTAAGCCAGTTAATAAAATACCATGTGATTCATTTTCATTCCGTTATGTTTGCTATTATCTACTTGTTGGCATTCCATTCCATATTCCTTATATGTGTGTTCTTGGCATAAGTGTGTGTCTCGAAGGTACATGCGGCCTGCACTAGAAGGGATAAAACGCGAGCACTCGTGCGCACGAGTGTTTGACCACCCCTAGTGATTGTGTGATACTATGTACTAGATTGTTGTGGATATTGTTATGGATTTCGATATTGCGACATCGTTGTTGTGGAATTGTTGTGTATTTTAGACCACTTATGGCCTTTCTTGACTCGTAGAACACGCATGTTTCGATTGTCATTATTTCCAGTCTGTCTATCATGCATCTTTTTTATTTAAATTCCAATCTTTCAATTCCCGCATGATATTTAGACTGCCTTGTTTGAAAGTTCATGAATTACTGTTATACCTTTTGGCTTTACTTTCTATTTCTTTCAGTTGTTCACCGTCTAGTTTGCGACGGTGGGTGCAAATAGGACGGAGTGCAATAGAGGCAAGGGACCTTGCCTAGGAGACTTTTTGTGAGCAGCTGGACTTGAGGTACTGAGATGTAGGCTCATGTTTATATCTTTTTGTATGACGTTTTATATATTTGATTTTGTTTGGAACTGGGAATAGATTTTGAGGTAGATACCATGAATTTGTTAAGTTTACTTGGACACGAACCATTAGGGTTTTCCACATTTATATGGATTCTTGATTTCCGTTTGATCGAGTTATTTCCCAATAATTGATTAGTATTAAATTCTCTTCCGTTGTGTTATACTAGCAATAACTCTTTCATAAAACTTGAAATTTGATGATTTGAGGCTGACTAGGCTCGTCAGGCTCGCTGAGTGTCGACTCGGGACCTGCACGGGTATAGGCGGGCATACTCAAATGCATTAGGAATTTTGGGCCGTCACAACTTAATCTTTGGTTCCTATCCTTTTCTAAACGCCATCAAAGGCTTTCCCTGGCATTCTCGTACCTAGACCGCACCTCGACTCGACTCGCAAACAGCGCGTCTCAATGAAAATACAAACGGATCGGATTCGTCCCACATTGATTAATTATTATATTTAATTGCAATTTGTCAGTGTTTTATTTACAATTATCTCCTTCGGATAGTCAAACACCCAAAAACCATTCACCCGGTACTCGTTTCGCTCACGTTTCCCAAGACAAACTCGATCCACAACTCCAACGCGTTAATGTACACATCCTCACATGATTCGACAATTGGATTATCATTAGGGTAATAAAATAAATAATACAAACACTAAGAAAAAATAACATACATCGGTGTCGATGACCGAGAATTGGACATGCGTATCACAACAAGTGAGCCCACATATCCTAAAATAACACATGACACAAGTTAGGCTTTAGGGTCATTACAAAAGCCTTGTGAATCTTGCCATGCCGATGACATAAAGTTTGGCCAGTCATCATGGGAAATCTAAGGCGCTAAGAATCGAAATAGAGCTTCTCCTTTGTCTCGCGCTCGAGTAGTCAATGGTTTGATCAAGTATGGTCTAAGCCTATTTTTGCAAGATGATAAATTTTAGTGTATGCGAACCTTGTCAACCAAGGTTCTCCTGTCTCAATATATTTTTTGCATTTTTTTGAGAAAAATAAGAGTATTTCTTGTTTTAGAGCTTAATAGGACTTGTGTACATACATGCCATCAGTATATATAGTCCTTTCAAAATTAATACTAATACAATATTGAAGTAATAAAAAATATATTTAAGGATATGAGTCAGCACGGTGTGACGGCCCCAATTTCCCCGTGCAATTGGGAACGCCCGGCCTAAACCCGTGCAGGCCCCGAGTCATCACTCGGCAACCTGACGAGCCTAGTCAGCCTTCGATGTAATCAATTCAGTAATTTATGAAAGAGTTATTGCATTTATACACAACGGAAGACTAAAACAATTATAATAAAGGGAAATAACTCAATCAAAGGGAAATTAGGAATTCTATAAGTGTGGAAAACCCCGGGTATTCATGTACAATTCGATAGGCATATATACATGATACCAGTCTCATAAAAGATATACCAAGTTCAATAATCCCAACAAAATAAGTATAAAACGATATACACATCAGCAAATAAATTATAATCACCTACTATAAAGTCTCTCAAATGTCCTGCAACTCCTCAAAGTATATCACCTAGGCAGAGCCCCTTGCCCTTACTGCTCTCCACTCTATTTGCACCCACCATCACAAACTAGACGGTGAGTAACTGATAAAATTGCTAGTAGTACCAGAAGAATGTAACAGTAATTTATGATTATAATAAGAAAAGAAGTCTAAGTATCATGCGGAAAAGAAATAACTGGAAAGTAAATAAATCAAATGCATGATAAAGAGACTGAAAGATAAACAATCGATATTTTGCATGTTCTAAGATTCAAAAGAGGCTCATAAGTGGTCTATTTCACAGCAATACGGCAAAGATCTCGTAAGATCTCCCCGGACAATGTCGCAACACTAGCACAGCGTGAAATCGAGAGGCATCGCAACACCTCTCGAATCCAGTACCCAGTACACACATCACTAGGGGTGATCAGTTACCCCTACAGAGGGCACCCTCGTTGTCCCAGCTAGTGCGGGACCACATGATACCTTCGAGACACACACACATGCCAAGAACATACAACCAAGGAAAACGGAATGGAATATCAAGCAAAGGATCAATGCAACAATAGCAATAAATAGAGGAGGTATAAATCACATGTTATTTTCTTGCTGGTCTACTAACGTACACACATACGATGCATGCATGTACTTACCGATCTAACGTGACCCGGTACTCACTCCGAGACTTTAACGCACTTCCTGTGTTTCTCGACTGCCTGACAACGATTTAAGTCCCAAATATAGGTTTAGGATTAGTATTTAGTTTTAGGATAATTCTCATAAACTTTGTTTCAATTCATTCAATTAATGGAATCCACACTACCGTTGATGTCCTTTATACATTGGTTAAGCTCTCGTTGGGTTCATGTATTAAGCTTATATCCATCTAAGTAGGCTCGATATGTGGATAATTATTAGGCCTGGACATATGGGCTCGTTATTACATTTTATGTATTTATTTTGGGCCTTAAGTTGTGCTTATCATATTAAACTCTTATTGGGTTTTACACAACTCATATACACACCAGTTGAGACTTGTTATGGACTTATATTGAAATGAGTGTATTGGGTCCTTGTTGGGCCTTATTACAAGTCCATATTCATTTAATACAAATGTTTATATTTATAATCTTGTTTACTTATTCTTAAACCTACAATAATATACATTATGGTCACACACACACAATTGATGTGTACACCCCACTGGTGTGCACACTAACACTTCACACACACCACTGTTTTTGTGCACACATACCCCGTTGTTGTGTGCACCCCACTGTGCTTTTCCATGTTCACATGCATTAGTACATCACTTTATTACTTGAAACTATGCTATATACACATTTTCTAACATGCACCCCATATACAACTGTTGTGTACACCGCACTGTGGTGTACACACACAATGCTGTGTACACCCCACTGTGGTGTACACACCCACTGTTGTGTACACCCCATGGTGGTCCTTACACAACATTCACACCTACATACACTTATGTAAATCGAAGTCCATACATATACAACTCATGAAAAACATTCCCATACATCAATTATAGTGTACACACCCACACCCCAACTGGGGTGTGCACACACACACTGTACGCACCCCACTCCATCACACACACCCCACACAACACATACACTTCACTGTTTCCATTAACATCCCACATTACAACTGTTAACGTTTTCCATCAAATCATTACCCACCTAAAACTGTTGTGTACACCACTATGGTGTACATACACACTGTTGTGTACACCCCACTGTGGTGTACACACAATGATATGTACACCCCGCCATCCCTACACATACACATTCACCAAAACCGTCACTCACATGCACAACAACAGTCTACATACACTTCAAATAACCACACCTACACACTCCAACACACTACACATGGGGTCACCTCCGGCCAGCAGCATCGCCGGAGGTCGACCTCCGGTCAGCACCCCCCCAAAACAGTGGTGAAACAAGGCCATAGCAGTCGCACAACCCATTCAAAATAACGTGAAAAACAGTGAGAAGAGGAGCGCAAAACAGTGGAGAGAGAGAGAAAAAGGGACGGTCGAGCTCACCTTGGTGTCTCCGGTGGGTGGCCGAGGTCCAATGCCGTGAGGGTGACGGTGGTGACTGGAAAACGGGAGGGAAAAACAGTCGAGAGTGAGAGAGAATGCGTGAAACTGCCAAGAGAGAGAAGAGGAGGAAGAGAGGGAAGAGAGGAGCTTACCCAACGTCGTCGGTGGTGGTGGAGGGACGTCAGGCTCGGCAACGGTGGCGGTGGTGGTTGTCCAGCCGAGGTTGGGAGGGCTGTGGCATGGACAAACCGAGAGCGTGAGCGTGGAGAGAAGAGGAGAAAACCGAGAGTGAGTGATAAAAAGAGAGAGAACGAGAGAGATCGGGGAGAAAGAGAGGGAGACTCACCTCGTCGGGGTCCGTGACGCGCCTGGGAGGAAGCGGCGAAGATGGCGAGAGGGAGGAGTGAACGGTGACGGTGGTGGTTTGGAGGAGATGATGAATAGTGTACATTAGGGTTTTAGGGTTTCATTTGTTTTTATATGTGTTACTTAAGGTGAAATGACCCTTTTGCCCTTAAACTCTCACTTGTCCAACTTGGCCAGCTACCCTTATGAGTCATTTGGCTCATCATCACAATCTAACTCATGTACACATCTCTATGACCATCCAATGGTTCTCCTCACTCAAGTGTGTCATTTTAACAATTCTATCCATATTAACCTATTAAATTAACCTTATTAATTTTATTAAATTACTAATAAGGTTACACAAATTCTCACCTACTCGGTGCACCGTGCCCCGCGTTCGACACGCTTCTCGAGGCGGTCCCACTCTTGGGATTCGAATAAATTCCCTCATGCTTATGTTATACTTTATTATTAGAGTTTTATTTCCTTAACTTAGGTCATGCTTTTCATTTGGCTTTGTTTATTAATAAAATCCACTAAAACGGTTCCCGATAAAAACCCCGTATAACTAGGCGATATCTCACTCAATTAAAACATAGCCCAAACGGCTCGAGACCCGTAGAATACTATAATACTAATACACAAAGTCAAAGAATCATAAAATTACCTCGGCGTCGACTACCGAAGTTTGAAATACCATTCAGTATCCACGTAGCCGGGTCACAATCCTGACACGTGTAACACAAGTCAGTTAAAATTTTGGGGTTGTTACACACGGCCAATCACTTATCCAAGTCATTACATAAATGTGAAATAGTTGAAAATTTAACTGATGGAATGACCTTTTTTTCACTTGGTTTGGATGGCTACAAAATCACTTTACAATGAAAAATGATAATCTAATGTACTCTCAACTCACATTTCGGGTGCACACTCATGTCCTAGCTATCGAGATTAGGGGAATTAGGAATTTACGCGTTAAATTAATTGTTCGTAGACCTAGGTATTTCTTTTAGTTATTTAATTCCTTAGTAACTAGATTAATCAATTAAGTTATTTTCTCTAAACCCCCATTTTTCTTTTCTTTTAGAACCTTAGAAAGATTACCAATCTCTGTGGGATTGACCCTTTGTTGCTATCTGAAATTAGTTGGTTTAAGGAATTATTTTATTGACGTGTTTAGCGCGCATCAATTTTTGGCACCGTTACCGGGATTAATGGCATATCATGGTCGTCAATTTTTGGCACGTTAATACCTAAGTCTATGGTTCCACAAGACAAGATCAAGATTCAATGACATATCATGGTCGTCAATCTTTTCCAAAATAATTATTACTTCAAGTTCCCCTAAATTAGCTATGGAAAATCGACATCCGCTAGAAATTCTTAATTCCCCTAATCTCGATAGCTAGGATATCCGCCACTAACTACTTCCCTAATTAATGCATAACCCTAGACATCCACCATAAGGTTTAATACACTAACTACAGTAAAAAAATTATATGGAAATACTAATCCTAGATAACTGGATCGCGTCCGCTCCCGATTTAACCTAGATTCAATTATTGCATACTCAAGAACCGAAAGGTTTTGACGGCAATTGGGTGAGTGTTTGTCACTTATATTATCCAAAAAGTACAATTACGGATACAATTGAGTCAATTGACTATAGATTTTTTACCTAAAAGCATGCATTGGCCATATACATACCCTAGGTTTAAACCATATTCATGAAAACCAACAACAAAGAAATAGAAGAAATTAAATTAAATTAAATAATAAAAATAATAGATCTCACAAGTTATGCTATGAATAAATAATCCTGACTTGCTTCACCTCCGACCTAGGCAATGACTTGATTAGCCGAACATAGCTACTCACAAAATAATGCAGAGTTCTCTAATGAATAATATATGTTCTTCCAATAATACCTAAAGTCCTAATATATAAAACTACTAAAAATTGGTCTATGGAAAAGAGAAAACTGTTTTGGGCGTTCTTGGCATTCGTAACACATGGCAGTGTGTGATTGGTGAATTTCTGGGATTTTGCTGACGTGTTGTAAGGTGATTGGCCGAGAGACTAGTACCGACTAACGTGTCCGTCACTGATTGGGTGAGAAGTAGCGTGGTGACCTGCTGGTGAGGGGTAGGCGACACTTGACGAGCTCTCATTGGTTGGAAGGTGAGCTGGTGACATGCTGGACTAATCGAACGTGGACACTTGGCGGGCAAAAGTCGTGCGAAGATTTGGGAGTTCGTGTGGGCATGCATCCCGAGGCAGTTCAACGTGAGAGAGAAGAGAACCTTGAGAGGTGACGTGGCAGGTGCTGATTGGTTGGACAGCTGTTGTGTGACGACATGGCGTGCTGTGATTGGTTAGGCAACTGCAGTTTGAAGCTACTTGACGAATGGTATTTCGACATGTGGCATCAACTGGTTTACATAAATAGTGTTTTAATGTGCTGAACTAATAAGAAAGTGATACATGGCAATGCTACTCTAATTATTATACTATCGGTGCATATTTCGAGACAAACTCTCCTGGTATCCGATCACTACAAGTAAATACTCTCTTTTGAGTATTTTTCCACCCCGGATTCAACTGTGTACTCTGTTTCACCTGAAAACCAAAACTAAATATAATTAGATATATATTTTATAAATTTTCCACACTAAACTATATTAAAATAGACTATTAAATCTTATAAATACCGACCTATCAACTACCGAGCGAACTCAGAGATTTCAGTCAGTTCAAGTTCACTCACTAGCGGTGTCTGGGTGATAGTCTAAAGTATGGTGCTAGTCTGACCTAAATCGTACACGCACTTTGATTCACTACTATGAGATATAAATGTGAGGGTCCTTCCCAATTGCCTGATTATTTTCTTCTGCATGTTTGTTTAATAGTATTTTGATTCCAACATTTATTTATATTATTTACTCAATGAAGTTCCTTGGGATTACTCACTCTGGACTTGTCATCTATTTTGTTATGATAGCTGAGTGTAAACCTCAGTACGAGCAGAGGTAAGGGCATGCTAGAGGACTTTCTGTGATTAACTGCTTATTCCTGACTCTTACGTTTGTTTATCTTTCTTTGATTTATGTTGGGTTTTGGGACATGAGTGGCATTGGACATGTATATGACCTGTTGAGGTCAATTTCGATGTTTTGATGGAACATGACTGATATATATATATGATAATTGAATAGGTTTTCCACACTAGGAATAATGTTCTTCACATATTTTACATTTCATATATTACTGATTTACTTATTCAAGTCTTCCGCTGAATATTTTAAGGTTTAAACAGATGAAAATGAGTCCATAAACTAACTCATAATGTAAAATTGAACAATGATATAAAAGTTAGCAGAATTTGGATTGACAGATGCTCACGGTTCGCGTGGGACACAGCTGGGCCAGTTCTAGGCAGGGTTGTGGGCTGACGACACATGACATGGCGGTCTCGAATTTTGGGGCCGCTACAGAAGTCGTCCAAACAATAATCCTAACAATTCAATAAAAAATCTTCCAAAATCATCAAAATTGACCAAAACTCCAAATTTTCATTGTCTACCATAGTGACTCCCATTTCATGCTCAAATTGATCAAAAACAACACCCTCAAAATATCACAAAACCCAAAAATTCCATTGAACAAAGGTTGTCTCCAAATTTTAATGAAAACGTAAAAACTTCGTACCAAAACGTCGAGAATTGAGAGGTGAGCCGAGACCTCACCTTAGTACACGTCGTAGATCACTCCTTAATGTTGATTCTCGCTCGTTAATCATCAAAACCCCCAACATTATCAATGTTTTCTCGTTGAAGAGAGATAATTTGATGAGATCAACTCTAATACCACTATTTATATAGCTCTTATCATCTCCACTCGTTTGTTCATCTCGAGGCTGATCTCGGGTCCTAATTCACACCAGCTCACCTACTATTTTGACTCAATTGGGTGACTCCATTGACTTAGTCTTTGGTTCCTATCCTTTTCTAAACGCCATCAAAGGCTTTCCTGGCATTCTTGTACCTGGACCGCACCTAGACTCAACTCGCGAACAACGTGTCTCAACGAAAATACAAACGGACCGGATACGTCCCACATTGATTAATTATTATATTTAATTGCAATTTGTTAATGTTTTATTTACAATTATCCCCTTCGAATAGTCAAACACTCGAAAACCATTCACACGGTACTCATTTCGTGTACGTTTCCCAAGACAAACTTGATCCACAACTCCAACGCGTTAATGTACATGTCCTCACATGATTGGACAATTGGATTATCATTAGGATAATAAAATAAATAATACGAACACCAAAAAAAATAACATACATCACTGTCGACAACCGAGAATTGGACACGCGTATCATGACAAGTAAGCTCACATGTTTTAAAATGACACAAGACACGAATTAGATTTTAGAGTCATTACAGAAGCCTTATCAATCTTGCCATGGCGAGGACATAAAGTTTGGCCAGTCATCATGGGAAATCCAAGGCGCTAAGAATCGAAATAGAGCTTCTCGTCTGTCTCGCGCTCGAGTAGTCAATGGTTTGATCAAGATTGGTCTATGGTCTAAGCCTATTTTTGCAAGATGATAAATTTTAGTGTATGCGAACCTTGTCGACGAAGGTTCTCCTCTGTCTCAATATATTTTTTGTTTTTTTTTTGAGAAAAAATAAGAGTATTTCTTGTTTTAGAGTTTAATAGGACTTGTGTACATGCATGCCATCAGTATGTATAGTCCTTTCAAAATTAATACTAGTACAATATTGAAGTAATAAAAAAAATATATTTAAGTATATGAGTTGCTCATCCAAGAAATTACATAAATGTGAAATTGATGAAATGACCATTTTTTTACTTGATTTGGATGGCTACAAAATCACTTTATAATGAAAAATGATAATCTACCACACTCTTAACTTACATTTTAAGTGTACACTCATGTTTTTTAGTTGTTTATGGTATTTTGTGATTAATATTTAAAATGACAAGAAAGAGTTATAAATAATTAAAAAATAAAAATATGTGCTCAAATTGTGTGTTAAAAGTAAGAGATTTTATTATTTTTCAAAAAAGTAACGTGGCTGTTCGTATGAGCCTTTTGCCCCTTGTTACCAAACAGACTCATTTTACTCTGCTGCAGCGGAGCCCTCGAGAAAAGCAATCCACTTTACAATAAAGAGTTAAGACCCTGTGGATTGTGGCATTTGTGGCCTCTGCTTTCGTTTCCTGTCAACCACTCTCTGATTCTTGGTGAGCTGAGACGATGAGGCCTTCAATGATCAGATCTGTACAATCCGCCCTCCGAAGGGCTTCCTCGTCGCGCCATCTTCTCAGCAGAGCTTACTCTGCCAATGCATGTCCCGAGCGCAAGGTAGCCGTCCTCGGCGCCGCTGGTGGGATCGGACAGCCCCTCGCCCTTCTCATGAAGCTCAACCCTCTCGTCTCCCATCTCTCCCTCTACGATATCGCCGGAACCCCTGGTGTCGCCGCGGATGTTAGCCACGTCAACACCAGATCTGAGGTTCGGACTACTTCGCTGCTTTAGATCTCTGTTTTTGGTTTCTTAAAGTTCAGATTTTGGATGGATTTGTTGATTGTGTTTGTTTTTCAGCATTTCTCCTGAATTGTGTGTTTTCTGGGTTTCTGAGGGTTTTTCTATGTTGGATTTTTGATGGGGTTTTTAGGTTTTCCATATTGTATTTTTTATGGGGTTTCCAGGGTTTCTCTTTATTGGATTTTTGATGGGGTTTTTTGGTGATTGGGGTCTTTGATAGGTTTTTGTGTGTGTGTGTGTGTGTGTCTGAAATGGGTGTCATTGGATTGGGTTTTGGTTGATTTGGATTTTGTTTGTTTGGTAGGTTAAAGGGTACATGGGTGAGGATCAGTTGGGAGCAGCGTTGGAGGGAAGTGATGTTGTTGTCATCCCAGCTGGTGTGCCCAGGAAGCCTGGAATGACTCGTGATGATCTGTTCAATATCAATGCCGGGATCGTTAAGACGCTTTGCACTGCCATTGCCAAGTACTGTCCCAATGTAAGTTTTGCTCTCTCTCTCTCTCTCTCAATGTAATTTGAGGTTTCTGGTTAGGATTGTTGTAAGAAAGGTGTAATCTTTGGTGTGATCAGGCCTTGGTGAACATGATTAGCAACCCTGTGAACTCAACAGTGCCAATTGCTGCTGAGGTGTTCAAGAAAGCAGGAACCTATGATGAGAAGAAGCTCTTTGGTGTGACAACTTTGGATGTCGTTAGAGCTAAGACGTTCTATGCAGGAAAGGCGAAGGTCCCAGTTTCAGGTCCGTTGCTACTCTGATTAGTTCAATTCTTGGAAATGCTCAGGCCTGATTTGTGTAAATTATGAGCTGGAAAATTTGCTTTGGTTTTGTGACCCAAGTTGATTTTAGAGTTTAAGGGAATCTCCAACCCAAATCTATTTTAGTTATGGGTTGGGTGTTTGGCTGGCATTGGATTGCGGCCCTACTCTCCAATACTGTACACCAAAATGGTGTAAGTCGTAACCATAATTTTGGTGTAAGAAATAGAAATATCCAAAGTACTATTCTCATTTCCAACACAAGCATACTATCTTTTACATCAAATAGTAATAATTTCACTTCAACCATTTGTTATCTTTATTTATATTATATTCTTATTTACACTTTTAAAAAAAATAGTATTTTTATATATTTAATAAATAAGTAAATAAAAATAAAATAACGAATTTAATAAATAATATGTATGAAATAAAAGTTTGTTAAGTTTAAAGCAATGAGTATATGATATATGATAAAATTCATAATTAGTTGACTATTTCAATATAATAATAATAATAATAATTATTATTATTAGTTGATTTCGTTGGTTCTTGATTAACAAATTATTTAAAACCTTATCTTTTTTATTTGATAAAAAGAAAAAGACATGAAGCTATCTTATCTTATATCAATTATTTTAATTAAAACTAAAATAACCCGCTACCAGCCAAGCTCACTTTAAACATGATTACCCACTGTAAACACAAAAAAAGTAATAAAAAAATGGTAAATAACATATGAGCGCTGCATCAAAACAACCCAAAACTCTTTTCTTTATTTAGCTTCGCTTTAACAATTGAGAAAATTTCCTAAATCCCAGCGAGTTATTTTGATTTTCAAAACAGGGGAAATGAAATCTATGTGTATGGGAAAAATGTCAAAATTCGCTGAAAAACTTGACATAATTTGGGTAAGTTTGACATAATTTGGGAAAGCCCTACCAAGCAATGAGAAAATTGATATACTTCCTTAACCGCATGAAAGTTTCAAAATAATTTTTGTGGAGATGTTAGGAATGTTTTGCAGATTGTCTTGAAACTTATCTAAAATGAAACCTCAAAATTTTAAAAGGGAAGTAGTCAGCTAATTTCTTGTTGTATTGCGAAATAATGCTATGTAATTGCAAGTTGTATGATTTATTGAAAAAGAATTGTTTAAACAATGGTATTGTCAATTGTGACTCTTATGCATTGAAATTGTATACTAAGTATATTTTTAACTCCTTCAAAGGAAAATTTGAGTTTTTACCATTTAAATTGAAGTTCCATTAGCTTCCTTTCACTAACAAGTTTTTGCACAACTTCTCTAAATTATTTTTCAATTTTAGGTGGGTACATTACAGCTCAAAGCCTAAATTTTGAACCTTGATTTCAGCGCAATTACTAGTGTTGCGATATATATATATATAGCGCGGTACTGTAGCTTCGCGCCGAGTAGTGTGATGTTTGGCGCTGGATTGAAGCACAACCTAGTGTCAAACACCCAACCCAATGCTATTTTGCCTTTGGGTTGGATATGCCCTTAGCGTAATGCTACAATACCCCGCTATATATGACTTGTCACAGTAGCAATTGCATTAAAATATCTCTACCAATCTTGGATAATTTTGCGGTGGGGTTCGCATGTTATTTATTATTTCTTTTGTTTGTGGTGAGTTATCACGTTTGGAATGAGCTTGTAGTGGGTTATTTTGATTTTAATTAAGATAAAATAACTACATATTTATTATGTCAAATAGAAAGATACGATCAAATAATCATTAGTTAGGAACCAAAACTCTCAATTGATTGTTTATTACTTTTTTGAATAATCATCTAATTTTATACATTTGTATATCATATAATTTTTAAAAACTTTACAAATATTCTTTTAATATATTATTTTTTATTAGTTTGTTATTTCGTTTATTATTCTTGGTCAGAGATTTAATTTATTATATTATATTTAATTAAATGTATTAGTGGGCCAATGTTTGACTCAAAATAAAATTGTGCAAGAAACAATTTTTTTGATAGGACGTGTAAGACGGATTGATTTGAAATAAATTATTTGGTGTGAAAGATAGTGTAGTTGGGTTGGAGATGAGAATAGTACTTTGTGTACTTTGTAGAAGTTACAACAAAATATTAGAGATGCTCTAAACCTAAACTATAATGTTAGAAAAGTAGGGTATGTGTAATTGTGAATGTCTTTTCTTACTCTGAAAAATAAAATGTCTTTAATTCTGCATGTTGCAATTGGATTGTTTAAATAGGAACAAAAGTAAAGTAGTTGTTTGGGAAAAAATTGACATTTGTTACACATTTTATCTTCTTTATTCTTCATCAAGATGTGTTTGCACTACCTGATTTCTGCCCAAGGTATGAAAATGCCTGTGTGGCAAATGTATGCATTTAAATTACTTCATGCCATCACTGTCTTAGTTGTATTCCGATCATGATCTGATAACAACCTAAAGCTTCCAAATTAGTTTTGAAGTACAACAAAAGGCATTGTTGTTCTTAAAAAGGTAATGCACCTTAAGATGCTTTTATAAGTATGCACAATATATGTTTGTAATTTTTTTTTTTGTCGATAACGTGCGAATAGGTCCTTATTTTTAGTAAACTGTGTTTTTATTTTACTTTTTGATTTTTGAGGTCTTGTAAATTTTGTGATGCTTAAGATAATTGAAGTGATGTGTTTGGGTTACTTGCAGAGGTTGATGTCCCTGTTGTTGGTGGCCATGCTGGGATTACCATTCTCCCTTTGTTTTCTCAAGTACTTCCTTTATACTTAATCATGTTTTGTTTGCTATCCATTAAATTTGCCTTTTTAGCACTGTAATTTGGATGTTCATGCCAAGTTCTTTTTCTTCTCTTACATTATTTTGATAATAGGCAAAGCCACTAGGCAGCAACTTGTCTGAGGATGATATTAAGGCTCTTACTAAGAGGACACAAGATGGAGGAACGGAGGTTGTGGAAGCGAAGGCTGGAAAGGGTTCAGCCACATTGTCTATGGCGTAAGTCTAATCTATCCCTATTGTATGATGTTTTCTTTTTATTTTTTTTGGTGATAGATGTTGTCTTCATTATACTTATTTTTCTTTCGAGGTTTAGTCATTATCATTGTGTTATACAAATGCCTCACTAACTAGTATTCTTGTACCAAATTTGGTTGTTGTACAACTTCACTACATTCTCATATTTTTGGTTCTATACTATGATTTTGTGTTATTTGGATTTAAAATTTATGGTAGCAAGGATTATGCACCTAAGAATGTGTGTGTGTGTGTGTGTGTGTTTTTTTTTTGTAGCTATGCTGGGTCAATTTTCGCTGATGCTTGCTTGAAGGGACTTAATGGAGTACCTGATGTTGTAGAGTGTTCTTTCGTGCAATCAACTGTCACTGATTTGCCATTTTTTGCCTCTAAGGTGATTAATTTGACTCGAATATTTATCTTGGACTATACATGCAATTGTTTTTGTTTGTTTATTCATTTATTTAGATTCTTTTAAATTGGTTGTAGTTGTCCTATTAGCATGCATCTGATTGAAAGAATTAGTACTTTCTTGATGATATGCCAAGTTTGAATAGACCATTTATAGAGTTCACGATGTGCTTGTGCCTGCTTATGCATTTTGCAATCTTTTTTTATGTGATTTGATTTTGAGTTGGTTGATACTGACATTTACCAATTATGCATTTTTAGGAGTCCTGAAATCAGTTTCCTACTATGATAAATATAGGCAAGGTTGAACTTTAATTGACTAATTCTAAAGAAGTTTGGTAGTTTTACTAGTTTGTGAAAGATTATTACATTAAGAATATATTTTTCTTTTTCTTCAATAACTACTTACTCCGCTTTAGCCTATATTTGAGTCTTGCTTTCCTTCCGATGAATGACACACGAGGTCATCCAACTTTTCAAATTGTAACACTAAAGTCACTAAACTTACCTTTTTTAACAATAAGGTTGCTCAACTTTATGAATTGTTTCAAGGGGTCATATAACTAAAGTCTTGTTAAAGAATGCATGCAAAATGTGTTAAAAGTTGGATGTAAATTTATTACTATGGACCAATGTTGTCAAATTGGAATTGAATCGTAAAATCAGTAGCGGTGTATTTTGAATCGAATCGTAAATCGTAAGATTTTTTTCAATTTCTTAATAATGCTTCTAAATATTTTTAAATATATGTATACATTTATAATTTATGTTTTACAAGTAAAAAAAAGAAAAAAAAAGGACTCCGTGTATTAGTGTAGTGTGGTGTGGTGTGGTGTGGTGGTGGGGTAGTACGTGTTTGTGTGTGTATAGAGTTGTAGCATACACATAAGATGTTACAAATGGCCAAAATCTTAATTTGGCAATATGTAGTGGTGGGGCCATAGTAGAGATAAGGATTGACTCCTTTTGATGTGAATAGAAGATGTCATTGAACCATCTGCTTCATCTCTCTTGGCAACTCTCGCCAACTCTTAACAAGTCTCGTCTCTCTCGGCAACTCCCTCCGTCTCTCTTGGCAAAATCAAGTTCTTTCACTCCTTTAACTTTTCGCTACAACTTTTTCTCCCCTTTCTCCTCTCTACAACTCTCTTTCTCTCGTCCTTCTCCTCTCTCTGTGACTCTTCTCACTGTTTCGTTGTAGTTGGACCCCTCCAAATATTGAAAACAACTTGCTAAAAAAAAAAAAAAAAAAAAAAAAAAAAAAAAACCCAATTTCGAGAGGTCCCTTTGCGAATCTGGCGATTCGATTCAAATCACACGTTTCGAATCAAATCATGCAATTCAAATTTGAATCGCTCGATTCTCACACAAGACCGAGTTGAGTGTGGCCTCAACTCAGTATTACTCAAAATCGAGTCAAATCGTACGAGTTGCTATTCAACTCTTACGATTTTTACAACTTTGCTATGTATAAGCCTACCTCAATTTTGAAGAGTTCTTAAATACAAATACTCCTCAACCAAACAAAATTTGAGCCCTTTTCTCTCAGAACTGCACCCCATTCTACCTTCCATTGTTGTCTTGACTTCTTTTACAATTATCGATATGCTGTGAATGATTTCATGAAGTGCTTCTGGATTATATTTTGTATGTATGATTATACTTTTTTTTTCTATTTGTAAATATAAAGTATGGTGACTTTCTAATGGATCATAAGTGTAATGGGGTAAACCTATGCCAACAATCAAAATACCCCTCTTATGGCGCCAAATAAAGATCTCACAACCTCAATTAATCATTTTAACAAGTAAAGCAATGATAGAAATGTAAGAACCAAACCATAACACATAAGATTTTAACGTAGAAATCTTCTCAAATTGAGAAGTCAAATCATGAGGTCACATACACTTATGAAAACTCTCCACTATGATAAATGAGAATACAAGTCCTTTCTAACACTTGTTAGAGGTATGAGCATCAAGAAATCATCAAGACAACATACATATCTTGGTAAACCAACAACCGGTTGGCCCAAGTGGTAAGAAGCTTGATCTCCTTAAGCGAGGTCTCAAATTCGAGTCTCGTTAATGGAAAAAATTAGGTTGGAATGGCCGTCTTCATGTGAGGCTCGACAGCTTGAGCATGAATTAATCAGTGTGGTTGGCGCCAAACACTACGTGGGAAACAAATGAAAAAGAACTTCACAAATGAGAAGAATTCACCTAAAAGAGGAAAAAAACAGGATCTTTAGATTGTGGTGATTTCGATCTCCAAAACTCGATCTCTACTCGGTGTTGTGAATCTTTCCTTTGAATTTCACCTCAAGCAGACTCTAGCCCGTTTTGCCTTTTAATCAAAGATTAAAAGAAGCTTCAAAATCTAGAGCTCAAGAGCTTTCTCCCAACTCTTAAAAAGTCGTGAACTCATTTACTTTTTGAGCGATTGGGAGAAATGTGAAGTTCTTGAAACCCTAGTTCTTGAAGTTTTTAAGAGTCTTTGATTGGAAGGCCAAACAAAATTCGTAGGTGTAATTTGAAGGGAGCTTTGCAACGCTGCTCTACATCATCCAAGGCGGACATCAAGTTTTGGAGATCTGCATCACCATAGATCCAAAAATCCCACTTTTACCTCTTCTAGGTGACTTCTCCCTATTTCTCATTAGCCAAGTTGTTTTGCCAAGATATGTATGTTGTCTTGATGATTTATTCATTTGCGTACTTTTAACAAATGTTAGAGAGCACATGTATTCACATTCATCATAGTGGAGTGTTTTCATAGATGCAAGTCACCTCGTGGTTTTACTTCTCAATTTAAAAAGGTTTCCACTTTAAAATGTGTGTTGGTTTGTTTTTTATATTTCTATCATTGCTTTACTTGTTTGATTGATTAATTATGTTTGTGATCCTTATTTGGTGACACATGATAGGGGAATATTAATTGTTAGTGTAGGTTCACCCCAACAAAATTGCATCAAAGCTAATGGTTCGGTTGGGACAAAGCATATATGTTGATGTTTGCATGTCTCGCTCGAGTTGCTGTCCCTCGAGATGGTAGCGACGACAACCGTGTGATGTGCACATATTGGATGAATTTCGATTCAAGATGAGGTTGTTGGGATGTGTGGACCAAAATATTTAGTCCCATATTGATTATCTATAGTTTCTTAAAGTACATAAGAGTGGATCTCCCATCAAATTGTATCGTGGCCTTTTCTAGTAAAAATACCTATTAGATGAAGGTGGTTAAGTTGGTACTAGTAAAGATCTACAAGCATGCATTGTGTGCGGGCAAACTCAACTAGTGGTATCAGAGCCAATGGTTCGGCTGGGGCAACATAAAGGTGGAGGTTGTTGGGATGTGTGGACCAAGATATTTAGTCTCATATTGATTATCTATGACTTCTTAAAGAAGTACATAAGAGTGGATCTCCCATCAAATTGTATCGTGGCCTTTTCTAGTTAAAATACCTATTAGATGAAGGTGGTTAAGTTGGTACTAGTAAAGATCTACAAGCATGCATTGTGTGCGGGCAAACTCAACCAACGGTATTAGTGCCAATGGTTCGGCTGGGGCAACATATTTGGTGGTGATTGCATGTGTATCTTGTTTGAGTTACTCTCCCTCAAGGTGGTAGCGACGACAGATCATGTGATGTGCTCATCTTGAATGAATTTTGGTCCACGGTGGAGATTGTTGGGATGTGTAGCCCAAAATTTTTAGTACTACATTTGTTTTTTATGGTATCTTAAAGGAGTACCGTGGATCTCCCATTCAAATAGTACTGAGGTCTTTTTGAGTAAAACCCCACATAGTAAGGTGGTTAAGTTGAGTACAATGTCGATACCAGTGAGATCCATAGATCTGCGAAGGCATACGCAGTCAGGCCCTACACATTGTTATTTAGAGTTTTTTTAATTAATAATTTTTTATGGAGGAACTTCTAAATAAATATTGTCACGTGGATAGTTAGGTGCTAGCTTACCTTTATTTACAAATCGCTTTAATATCTCCTTTGCATCTTACAACTCTTGAAGTTAACTTTGGACCTACGATTGTCATCACACATTTTTATGTGCATAATACTTGATTTTTAATTGGTATCCAAGTCTCTCTTACTGTTTGTGGAAATTAGGTTGCTTTGGTGGATTTGTGGTAGATCTCTTAATCATAAAATAAGAAATATAGAAATTCAACGAAAAGTTGGAGTAGCACCAATTGACACAAAGATTAGGGAAGGGCAGTTGCAGTGGTTTGGACATCTCCAATGACAACCTACAAATGTTCTGCTAGGAAACTCGACTCAACAGAAATTGAAGAAATTTGACACCATATGGGTAGACCAAAGCTTAACTTGACACATTGATTGGGAGGGATTTAAAGGATTTGGAATGCACACTATCAACTGGCCTAAATTGAGCATAATGAAGGAGTTTGATCCATGTAGTCGACCTCAACTAATTTGGGATTGTGGCTTTGTTTTTGTTGTTGTTGTTGTGGTGGTGGTGGGATTTTGTTGACTTTTTTAATTTATACGGCTATGTTAAGTAAAAGAGCTCTTTATGGTAGTTTGAATGCGATGCAAAGTAAATGACTTTCTTTATGGTGTTCTCTTACAGATGGTAGTCTATGCTATCCATGTTGATGTTGGACTTGACATTTGTTATGTGGTAGTTTTCATTTATACTAGTAGAATTGATAGCAACATATTGAAACCTGGTATTATTCCATTCACGTGGTAGTTTGAATGCAATCCTAAGTTTCTAGCCAAGTCCATCCTTGCGGATATGAAAGTTAGCTAGAAATCTCACTCAATGTCTTATAATCTGTTAATTTGGGAAATCATTTTTCCAGAAATTTCATATGTAATATTGTAATGTGCTTGGATTGACTCTACACATTATGTTGGGACTTGGGTTACATATATCTCATAATTTGTGCTTCTTTATTATTTGCAGGTAAGGCTCGGAAAGAATGGTGTAGAGGAAATACTTGGGCTGGGATCCTTGTCAGACTTCGAGAAAGAAGGCCTCGAAAAGCTCAAGCCTGAGCTCAAGGCCTCCATAGAGAAGGGGATTAAGTTCGCTCATGGAAATTAATTACTATATAGCTGGTTGGTTGGGTTGGGGTCTTAAACCAAGTAGCCATAGGAAGAACTGTTAAACAAATTTTGCATTTTAAAATGTACACTGAGATAACATTTATATTGCATGCCGGACTGGAGCTGCGTCCAGGGTTCCGCCGGCTCTGAGTTTCTCTTTGGAGTTTGTTAATAAATTCCGGCTGTATGCAGTAAAGGATGTAAACAAAAAGATTCTGACTTTTTTTAATGAGTTTTATCACTTGTTCACTTCAACAACTTTATTTTTGCTACACTATTTGTGTGTGTTTATTTTATTTTATTTTTATTTTTAAATCTAAGGATTCACGTTCAAAGCCTGAGTGTTGTAAATTGGGGTGTACATGGATTGGATTCAATCCAATCCATGTCAATTTGCAATTCAATCCAATAATTGCGGATTGAAAAATTGTAGTTTAATCTCGTTCAAATAATTAATAAATTCAACTCAATCCAATTTGTATAATGCAGACTGGATTGAATCAAGTTCTGTGGATTGACATTTTTATTTTTAAAGATTTATAAAATTAAATTTAATCAAATGAAGCACACAAATCATACATTTCACAAATGGCAAATAACAAATACATCTTGCAAAATATGCAACATCTTTTACCATTTTCACTCTTAGAAAAGTAATTTCAAACTTGTGAAGCGAACTTACGTAGTATTTTCTTTACATTTTTAGAACAATCTTTCTCCTCAAGGACCTCAACTACATCAAAAGATGGTGATGACTAGTTGGACCCCTTTCAAATGTATAATCAGGCATTGAGTTTACATTATAGGTGAAAGTAGTTGATTGCACCTCACTCTCTTTCATTTTGTTCATCATGGATTCATAGCCTACAAAAAAAATTATTAGCAAGAGTTACGAAAGATTGAATCGTCCAAACTAAAAAAAAACAATGGGAAGTGAATGGATCATTTTCCACAAATCAACGCTTAATTCGAAAGATTGAATCAAAAAAAAAATGATGAGAGGACGTCGAAGGTCTGAGGCTCGAAGTCGGACGTCAAAGGCTCGTAGTCGAATAGGCTAGCGGAGCCCTAGAAATAGGGGAGAGTCGAAGATGAGAGAGGGAAGGGAATGTAGCGCGAACGAGTGGGGGGAGGGGGAGGGAGAGGCGCAGACAGAGGGAGGAGGGAGAGGTGAGGTGCGGACAGAGGGACTGATTGTAGGGCGGAGCCGCGCCCTTATACTTTACCTTACCCCCATAAAGGACGAGAGGGAGAGGGGGTGTCGGCTATTTTTGTTTTGGTATAATGAGTTGGGGTTTTAGTTTAGATGTGATATTTGTATGTGGTCATGTAGTAAACAGACTGGATTGGACTGGACCCCCAATTTTTTATAGAAGAATTCGTAATCCAATCCAGTCCAACCGGACTAATGATTTTTCAATCCAATCAAGTTCAAGGGATCAAAAGATTGATCCAATTAGTGATAATTGATTCAAGTTGGACACTTGAACTAGATCCGTGGATCATGTCAATCCATGTGCACCGCTAGTTGTAATTGCAATTTTGTAGGGTTTTTTTTTTCTTTAAAAAACACTTTCGTTCAGCTTGAATTATGGTCTCATTTGGTTTATTTTACTAATTTTCAGAAAAGTTTTCTTTTAGGGAAGTTTAATTTCTTGGGAAGATAACCTTTAAGAAAGTTGTATTTTTCACATTTAGTTCAACTTTGAACTTTTTGAAAAGTTCCACATTTTTAAAATTATAAAATAATATAATTGTCTTTTACACTGTTTTTGAAAGACTGTAGGAAATAAAAGTAGTGAGAGATCATTAAATGAGGGTAAAAGTGTTCATTCTCCTTTAGGAAGATAATTCACTCCCTCCCTAAGTGAGTTATCTTCCCTTATGTGGGGGAAGTTGGGGATCAAACTTTTAGAGTTTTAGAAATTTTTTTTAAAAATATTCAACTAAACAAGATGAGTTAGAATTTTTCTAAAAATTATCTTACTTCCTTCAACTTCTTTCGAACAAAACAAGGCCTACATAAAGAACACTATACTTGAATTATTGACTTTAAATACTTAGCAAACCCAAGTGGGAAACGTGAATATCATTAATATGATGATATCAAGAAGATGACGATAATATTGATGGGAACCCATGACCACTTCCTAATGAAATTGAAAATTATACTTTTCTTGTCAAAGAAAGAGTTTACCTGGTCAACTGAAAAATCTATTTATTACTACCAAAAAAATATTCTATTTATATGGCCTTTGTCACCAATATTCTTGGGGTAATCCATCATTTTGAATGCATAACGAAATGTTTCCAAACTCACTGGTAATGCATACCTAGTTTGTTCGTGTGAAAGCAAAGAAAATCAACCAGCGCATTATAATGGGATCAAAAGAAATTCTATATTATCATTATTGTATGCATGATTATTGAACAGTGTTGCCTTCTAGTGGAGATCTTTTTTCCTTCATTCCTCGAGATGGAAACACTGTTTCCCCACCAGCTTGCTAGATTAGCTAGGGTGGAAAATGGTAACTCTTATTGGAAGTCCTATCAGTATTTCTTCGAGTGTAATTCGTGATCTCCGTTGATGAAATAAAATTGCTTGTTTGAGCTTCAATTAAAGAAATATTATTGAACAGTTTTGTGAATTTGGGCTATACATGAGTTAATATAATGCGTTACAACAGTAAGGGATATAAAATTGGGATTTTAGCGTCAATTTTTTCTAAGAATTCTTTGCTAGGCTTTTTTCTTTTTGTTTGAAGTAAAATAAGTCACAGTGTCTTTAAATTAATAAGAGATTCCTAGTTTCTATTTTATTCCTAAATAATCAAATTGTTGTATTAATTTTTTTGAAGTAAAATAAAAATCTCATCAAACATGATGGCTTAATACATTTAATAGAACAAAATTAGACATATAATCAATTACCCTGATAAAAGTACATTGATTCGCTCATCTTAATTATTTATCAGAAGATTCAACTGTCACGAGTAGAATTTGAAAAACAACGATTATAATAATGGAGCAGTATGACAATTAGTGATTATTCTCTTGATAAACGTCTGGGACACAATAGTACATAAACATCTAAGTGTTTGAGAATTTTCCCTAAGCCAATTCTATAAAAGTTATTTCACTATTATAAATAGGTGTATGTTTCTTTTATAATAGTATCTATGAATAATTATTGTATTATTCTAAACGTCTCTAGTAAGTTATTATTTTGGAAATATAATAATAAATTAAAACTAGTATGAGTCTTGATTGATAATCATGTGATGATTATGCGTATAGAGATATAGATCAACATCATGAGCATTTGTTAAGAACATATAATGATTGACTCGTTATGATAATGCTACATGGTCAATGTTACAAGTGGTCTCATGATAGCTATATTATCTAGTCCCCTGACTTGAGATCACTAGGGATTCCAACATTATGAACAAAAATATTTGACACAATTAAACTTTTTCTTTAATCGGATGATTATAAAGGTTGTGATTGGTCATTGTTTGACTAATGTGTGGAAATTGTGATCAAGATAGGATTTTCTTATCTCTTTTAGAGATAGATATCTATTGGGCCCTTCAATATGTTATATTAATAAATGGCTAGGTCTAGTGAATTGATGGGATCAATGTCACTTGACAACTTTAGTTTACTCGCTTGGAGATCGAGACTAGTAGATAATACTATAAGGATGACATTTCATATCTTATGTTTGATCAAAAGATATTACGTGACAAAAGGATATAATATACACTTTCTAATATATTGTATCGATTAGTGATCTTTGTATGACTTGGGTAGTCATAATTATGACAGCCCTAGTTCCCATAAATTGGGCCTTGCCCGGCAGTACTAGCCTTTCATGGACCCTCAGTCAACTTTTGCAAGGTCAACATAAGCCTAATCAATCTTTTTCCCGTTTAATTATTGTTTAATCGCTTATTAGAGTTATTATTAAGATTCACAAGTCTTAATCATTAATGCATCAAATTAAATAAAAAAGCAACTTTAAATAAATAATTTAAAGTCAGGACAACCTAGGTGCAAAAACCTTGAAATATAGACATATGTATAATGGTGACAAAAATGGAAAAATATACATATATCGAGTATCACTCAGCCCAATAAACCAGTTTTAGTAAAGCATGTACATATAGATATATACAAAATAAACCCACGAGTAGCAAAAGTAGAAGGCTGACTCTGAGAGAAGCTCAAAGGAAGTCATCAATCATCAGCTCTTTTCCTTGCTAGGCAATAGACTTGCAATTGTCACCACAATAAAGACAATTCCAATTAGTAAATCCAAAGGAGTCTCAAAAATACTTTAGAATTCAAATAATAGGTAAGCCAATAGATCATGGATATACTAGCATAATGAGAGAAAATAGTACATGCATGATAAATAAGCCAACAAGTGCAATCAACAAGAATTGGGAGAAAAAAACACAAAGAACTTAAATTAGCGGCTAAGTGATCTAAGTCCACCAAGTTGTGGTATACAACTACAACTTGACTTCAAATGCGAGTTGTGGACTTAGCTAAGTCACCAAGCATTTTGATTGGCTCCATCAACTGTAGCTGATCACATAGTCATCTCTACCAAATGAACTTTTCAATCCTAAACTACGGACATAGCGAAGTTGTGATGACCCCAAATCCCAAGGCAACCCCGGGCACCGCTAAGTTGTCACACACAACACCAACCTCCGCCACGTCGGGCACTCCTATCGATGATGACCCGCGACTCTCTTGTTTGGTTGCTTACATGTTTTACAATTAACCTAACTTAACTATTTATGAATTCTATATTTTCCAGGTTAGTTACTTCAAGATTTAAAGTTATTAGGTTACAACGAAAGTCTAACATTAGATATAATTTTGTAAAGTGATTTCATAATTTAATAACAACCACCTATATGGAAAACCCAAAAATATAATACTCTATATATAAGATGACAACATAATCAAAATGTAAATATATACAAGTACATGTGTCTCTTCAAGTTCCCTGAACCCAAAATAAATCAAAATACAAAAAATGAACACCTACGAGTATGTGTCAAACACCAACTCGCTCTAAGATAGTTGCCTAAAACCTCCTTGCCTACTAGTAGAAGAATATGCACTCGCTCATCTAACAAATACAATGACAAGTTTAGTGAGTAAAATCCCAAGAGAAGTTCATACAATATTCATGAATAAAATGGATAAAAACTACAATACATACACGTAATACATCTAAGTAAAAAACATACTTACATGAATGTAGGTAAGTGACGTATAAGCAGGAAACATAAGGAAATTAAACCAACATAAAGTTAAATATGCATAAATATGAAGTAAAACTAAACTGTAAGAAAAAACCATGACTTTAACCAGTCGATAAAACTAGGACAGGAACCGCGCATATACTCCAGTCTCTAGTGACTAAACCCTTCTATGGATACCGGGTGAATCCCTCAACGTACCTCACGCTTGGAATACACCTTGAATCCCTCTTGCCGCACCATAGATATATTCCTTGATCGAAAACAAGAGCGTTAAATACAAGTGATCCACGTGCAAGAGATTTAGCCACAAAAATATGTGACACAAATGAAATAGAAGTAGGAAACCTATGTGTCGCCACCCACAACCACACTTATAGTTCGATACGATAAACCAACCATAATTTCGTGAAGCTTTCCATGGATTTTACGCACCTCAAATACGTGCTCTGACTCCTCAAACTCCCGAATCCACCTCCTAACTAGCTCTCGGTACGTAAGCTACGGTCCCCTCAGTCCCCTAAAATCAATTTACTGTATTTAAAGTTTGGATATGTATTAATTCAATTTTTCCCAAAAACAATACCAAAATGTAGGTTTGCTGTCATGGGGCGTGCTCCGTGGTCTCGGGAGCGTGCTCCAGACAGGTAGTGCTCTATGTATTCTTGCTCAAGAACGCATCTGCACAGAATGGGAGTACGCTCCTATGTTGGGCAGCAGAATTTTCAGCTCAAAAATTCTACTACTCGACGCTCCGAGGCTATCTCCAATGCCGTCGACCCCATCCTCGACTCGTGGGACTCTAAACTCCAACTAAAAAACGAATAACAATAATTTCAATCTAAAATTGACGAATCATGCATTCATCCATTTTCACCATTTCATCAATTTCTTAAAAGTCAATGTAATATAGTCAATCCATTAATGAATTTGACTCTAATTACACATGAAAATTAGTGAGTTGTTTCAAATTCATTTTCATAAAAAAATCCTTAAAATTGAGCTCATTTTCTTGGAAATTGAGAGAAGATTTAGAATCTCACCTTGATTGTTGATTGTTTGATGAATTTCCTCTCCAAATCTTTGAGAAAACCTAGTTCCTCTCATCCTCAAAATTTAGATTTTTCAAGAGTTGAATGATTTTGACCAAAAATATCTCACCAACTTGTATTTATCTCTTAATCTCATCAAATGTGTTTTCATGTATCTCAAGGACCATCCTAAGGCCTCAATTTGAGCTATCTAACTCACATTAATGACTCCATTAGGACATTCCATAGCTTAGTCTTGTATAAATTAACATTAAATTATCCAATATCCGGTGTCCAGCACTTCGACATGCATTACTAAATGAACTAACTTAGGATATGGTTCTATTATATTTTACTCCATATGCTATAAACTTAGCCTAGTCTAGCCTTCCCATATAACTCCTATCCTATGCTCATATAGACACACATCCCGAGTAGACACCGGCATACAAAGTCACTCGATAACAATATAACACCCATGTGATGCAATATGATAATTAACAATTTTAAACACCATAACATAGTTAAAATATCACTCACACATAACATTCACCCTCGGTTCTCGTGCCTGAGTCAATCGAGTTTCCACGTAGGCCCAAATTACGATCGTTTATCACCGAGATTAGCTTTAAATCTGGTTTATTAAATTTGGGTCATTAAAGTTCTTCCAAACTACGAAAATTTATCTCAAAATTTAAATCTCGAGAACATTGCCCTGACCTCGACCACTTGCCTCGCACAAACAAGAAATACTTAGATCGATACCTGAACTACACTAAGGTCCCTTAGATACACCATTAATCTTATACCCATCATACAGGGGATGTAGTGTTGTATCGAGAGATAGGCGCGTGCCTCCAAAGAAATCCTAATCTATCGCCCCCTCTACACTTACCGCAACATATCCTCAAGCCCAATTCTATGGCTAAACAACCTACCCATTTCCCTATCCTTTACTAGTACACCCTACCTTCACTATGATCAGGGTAGTCAATCCCTAGCTATGTGCAAGTAACCCATCGAGTAACGACTATAACTCTCTACCCATGCATCTCAACGTAATATAATACATGATTTAACTGAAATTTTTATTAAATTACATCACATACCCTAAACCCACTTTTGGGACATCTCCCAGCCTGGCTCAATCACTACGTGCACCGGCTCTTGATTCAACACTAGTGTAACTGCTATTGGAGTCACCGATCTTCGTGGACAGTCCCTCTTGATATGCTTTTTCCCATATCACCAACACCTGGTCCTCGATGTCCCTGATCCCAACCTCCTTGGTCATAAGGCTGACTTTGTTGAGGTGTTGGAAGTGCCGGCACGACGTATGTGCTAATATGTCCGGTGGTCATCCCTATGATCTCGACCATGTTGCCTGTCATGTAACCTGTCATGTCATTTGTCATCATCATCATATTGTTGTATCTGCCTTTTCCGCCTGTGGTGCAGCCTAGATTCTTGTGCGGTCTTCCTCTCAGACCCAATG
Organism: Stephania japonica; assembly: GCA_039657345.1. Classification (NCBI taxonomy): domain Eukaryota; kingdom Viridiplantae; phylum Streptophyta; class Magnoliopsida; order Ranunculales; family Menispermaceae; genus Stephania; species Stephania japonica. Next base: position 17,548,346 of record CM077566.1, read on the forward strand.
GATGAATGATTGCCATCCTTTGCATAAGATATGTGTTACGGCTCAAAACTTGAGGCCCGCCACGTGATGCCCGTGGACCCACAACCTTGCCACATCACTACCTTGTTGTGTCCCATGTGCAATGTAATGACCATTATTAATTAACGCCATTATTTTAATTAATTTCAGATTAGAATACTAGCTCGAACGACACGTAGACGCCTCGAATAGGCTAGGCATGACCCGCATCTAGGTATTGACTGTGCACTGATGTTTTCCTGAGTTTTGTAATGTATTAATATTATTTTTATTATGATGTATTATTCATCACAAGTGTGTATATAATTACTTGTCGGGCGAGTTTCAGTGCTGAGATTTTGTGTCGTAGAACACGCTAATGCGAGTGTACGGTAGCTATGAGGCTGAGCGTTGGGGACAAACTAGAGTAGATCATAACAACATGACTATGGTTGAGGATTTGATTTAATAGGATTTAAATATAACTTTAGGCTAAAAATCAATTAGGCACACTAAGTGTGGTCTGCCTCGGGAAGCGTGCCAGACGCGGGGCATAGGGTGCCAGGTAGTCGGGAAGTTAGTGTGACTCTATTTACTATTTTATAGAATTTAATTGGTGGTTTAGATGGTATATATAAGTTAAATCAATTTGGAATTAATCACGGTCCTATAGTTTGAACTGGATAAATCAGCACACCTAGGACGGTTCTCGAGATGTGCAATAAGGAGATTCGAGACAGATTTTGTTATGATAAGATGTCCAGGAATTGGGTGACATAGGCTTGACAAGAACTGTCCGATTAACCTCGAGATGTGTGTGAACGCCAGATAAAAACACAACATATAAATATCGATCGATCGGTGGAGAACATGCAATTTGTGATTTTTATTTTGAACTTGGAGAGGTAAGATCAAAGTTGGAGTGAGGAAGAAAGGAGAATTTGGCATTCCAATAATGGAATCTAAGGTAATTTGTTCATCAAATCTAGATATTTTTGTGAAAATTTAATGATTGTGGAGTATGTTGGGGTTCAAACTGATTTTTGAGAATTCATCTTGGTTTTTGATTAATTTATTGCTATTGAGGATTGGTTTGATAAATTTAGTAAGTTTGAATTGAGTTTGTGAAAAATTGAGGGAATTTGGTGATTTTGAAATTTACAACATGCACACTTTGATTCTCTATTTTGGGTGAAAATTCGGGTTTAATCGGTGTTTTGGAGAGTAATTTGATGCTATTGAAGTGTGTGCATTGTTGTAGGATGTTGTGATAGGTTTAGGACTAGAGAAACCCAGAATTCGTTTCTGAAAATTTCTAGGCAGCGTACAATTAGTGCGCTAGGTGATGAACACTAGCACGATAATCACGCTGGGGAAGATGATGAACAGCGCCGAAGATCAATTAGCGCGCTAATTCCCCCTGAACTTTAAGTTAAAATATGAAATTGAACCTAACTGATTATAAATCTAACTAATTGACCAATAAACCCCGAAATTAGATCTCAGGAGTCACGGGACAGTAGTTGGAGTTGGGGACAAGTCGGTGGTGGGATCGAGGGTATTTTTAGGATTTTTGAGCGCAGTTTGATGTACGTAAAATCCAACTGAACACCACTACTGCATTTACTTATTGTTATTTTATTTAAGTTGTAAATTGTTGATAATCTACGAGTCCATTCTTACTGGGACAGTTGAGTTTTCCCGTCTATGTATCCGAGGGTTGTGTGGTCACTTACTATGTATGTGGTCTAGGACACAGTCGTTGGGTCGATTTATTTAACACTATTTATTGATTTTCATTTACATTCTTAAATTATGATGCACGGTTGGGATTTTACTTACTGGGCTCGTCAGCCTTTTGTGATGGCTGAGCGTAGATCCTAGTACTAGCAGGGGTAAGGGGATTCTTGGCAATTACATCTGACTTACCTATGTTGAGGCCTGCTGGTACGTGTGTAGCTAGTTATATTTTAATATTTTGTATTATCTTTTGGGGTTGGGAGGCTCTAATTCACACCCACGTCATTAACCCTCATTCATAAAAACTTATATGTTCTTTTGATTAGCATTTTAAAAATACATTAATTCAACCAATTGACAAGACACGCCAAGGTGTGGGACAAGTGATGAGCAGGGTGACTTAAGAATATGTAATTTAACCTCATTATTTTTAATTTCATCAAAAAAATGTAAATTTGTTATTTAATTTCATCAAATGTAAGAACATCAATCCTATGTGAAAACCCGACAATGTACACTATATAAATTAGTTAAAGTAATTACATACATGTACTTGTGTCACGTTTGTCCTCATTAATTAAAATGAAATACCAAACAACAAATTATATATACATATGAGTCAGTCTAGTCTGTGACAAGTCACAAGTAGTTCACTAAAGTCTCATTGTCACAAGTAGTTCGCTAAAGTCTCCTTGCCCCTGCTTGTACTTGTATCTGCATTGAAGCCATCACAAAAGTGAGATGATGAGTCCAATGAGAAAACCCAAAAGAAAACCACCCAACATTTATAATAATGGAAACCAACAATATGTTAAATAAATATGTGCAGTAAACAAACAACTGTAAATGGAATGCATGAATAAATAACACCAATAAATCCAAATGGATGTGTGTCGTATAGTAGGACTAAACCTACTCCAAATATCAGGATCCCTCCAGTGGGCTTCTCCACCCTCCTCTACTGGTCCATCACCTGATTATGTTCCTCTTGTCCAGCTTACCCAATTTTGCCTACACACCTTAGAATATACTAGATCTGGCGACGAATTAAACTATCGAAGCATCGAACATGAGTAAGCACAAGGAAATATTATACAACAATAAACAATAATTGCTAGACCAAATGAAAACCAACAAATAAATACTCGAGTATATTTCATAAGGGTTTACGCACCTTAAATCGCACTCCTACTATCTCAAGTCACTCACTCCATGCCTCTAAACGCGTGCCTAAACACTTGTCAATAATTCCAAATGCCTAATTTTTAAAAATCAATACAATACCTCACAATTCAGAAATTCCCATTTAATTTATATGTCCATTTTACTATTTTAAATCTACATTATACCGGTATCACTCCCTGGGATAGGCCCCAATAGGCCAAACCATTTCAATAAAGTTAGGAATTTTTTTATTCGGTTCACTGTTCACGGCGTCGCAGGTGGCTCCGTGGGGAATAACCACTCCCTAAGGCGCCACCCACGACGCTTGATGGGCAGTGGACTACTACCCATCGTGTCGTTGTTGGCGCTAGCCCTGTGTATGGGTCTTTCGGAACCTCAGCCCCGTCGTCGCGATCCTAATTTGTTCCAACCTCCTATGGTTCTCCAAATCAAGCATAGTATGCCTTCAAACCTCGATAAACCCTACAAATTTGGTAAACCCGACGTATTTATGCCAAAACACCTATTAAACCATTTTCTTCAAAACAAGAACCACAACTTCACAAACTAAGCTCCATAACCATAATGAAACCATGAAACCAAACTCTAAAAAACCAGTGAGTTCATGTCACTCTTTGAAACATCGCCAAAACCCGCGAAAAGTAGTCAAAATGTAGAGAATGATGAGAGGAGTTCGGGTCTTACCACGGATTGTTGATCTCCTAGCTCCAACTCCTCAAATCTCTAGCAAAGTTGCTCCAAAACTCATCACTTTAGCTCCCATTTTCATCCAAGTGAAGAGAAGAAAGAGAAAAGGTGCCAAAAGAACCAAAACCCATGTTTTATACCTTGATCTTCATCAAGTGTGATCACCTCATCCATAGGCCCATCTTGTGTGTGACAACCCTAGTTCCACAACTAAAAACTGGAGCCTGCCCGGTCTAGACTTACATGACCCCAAACCAACCTCGCGAAGTCAATGCAAGCCTAGTCAACCTTCCTTACCATTTACGTTTTATTTAAGCATTTAAATGTGAGTTATTTAAGTTAGTGAGTTATCAAAGAACAACAAAAGAAATTAAACTCCAACTAAACTAAACAACTATAAAACATAAGTTAGGACAACCTAGATATGGAAACCCCGCATATGTATACATCTAAATAGTATATCAAGTTAAAGGAGAGTCAAATACTATATACACGTCTCAAGATCTCACAAACTCCATATCCTAATGTATTAAAAAACCATATACATATAATACAATGACCTACCCAAATAGATGAAAGGAGGTCACCTAGTTGCACCTAACATTAATCGCCTATTTTCGATCATTTTCCTTTGTTAATCCTGCAGTATGATGGGGCTGTACCTAGCATCATAAAAAGAATGGTGAGTACAGAGCATAACAGTAATAGCCAAGTGGAGTCTCAATATAATTTTAAATGCCAAATAAATAGCTAAACTAGTATCATGCAAGAATATCACCAAGATAATGAAATACAACATGATAATTCAATCACTGAGATATCAACGATAAATGAATGTCGATAACACAAAGCAAAAATGTATCTAAGTATTTCAAGTCCATCAGGTTGTCACACAAAGTTCACAACCTGATTTTTCCCAAACAGATTTTGGATCTAAACAAACCATTTCAGAGAGCTTAGGATGAGCCACCCTATCGTAGCTCACACACAGCTCAACTCACGGTTAGACTACAAATCCCTAAACTGCGGTTTAGGCACGTCCAAAACCCATGTAGTTACGATGGTGAAAGAGATCACTAAGTAGTCTCACTGCATCCGTAACCATTGTATCACTAACTTAGACCCAAGAGACCACTCATTAAGGAATCAAGGAAAACAAGCTGATAATCTACCAATGGTAGATATCACAAACTGAATTCAAAAATTATATTTCACAAAGAAATGCTGCTCAATAAAGATAACAACCAAGTAATTGCACAAATAAAATTATATAAATTCCCCCACTGGTTTTACTCATATATCACCAAGAAAAACTCACGCTCGCGACTTTCACACGTAACCAAACAGATCTTGCATGCTTTTCACCCGTCCACTAAGCATCTAGTATTAATTAGTATCAATTTGGTCACGTTAGAGTCTTATCTTCCGTTAAATTGTAATTTCTACTAATTTTCTCATTTTTCAAATATTACCTATTTTCACTATTTTTGATCAATTATTCGACAATTGGGCCATATTCGGACCCATTAGAGTATTCGAGATAAGTCTTGAAGCTTTCAAAAATTTTCAAAATTGGGCCTGATGAACAGTGCCATGCCGTGAGTGGCGCTGTAGGGGTTGACACCCTGTGGCTGAAACCATACCCAAGAGGGGGTGAATTGGGTGTATCGAGAAGTTATCACCTTTTTAATATAATTCAATACTCAAGATACTATATACTCAACAAAACACAAACATGGATGCTATGCAAGTGAATGAGATAGAAAAGATGGAAAAGACACACGATTTATAGTGGTTCGATCCAATGATCTACATCCACTACCTAACCTCCCGGTTAGGATTTTTAAACACCCACTTATATTGCAAATAAGTGTTACAACTAAAGCTTATAAGCCTATAGTGCCTAATCACAATTATGACTTCCTACCTAGCGACAACTAGGCTTTATGTTTAGCCTCAACCAGGCTTTATGTTTAGCCTCAACCAGGTCTTCCCTTTGACTTAGATTCCACCAAGTCTTACAATCATCCAGTTACAACCAATAACTGAAAATAATGAAATACATTCTACAAAGTAAAGTGGCACCAAGTTTAAATACTAACAAGCTTCCTAGAGCCTAACCACTCTAATATATGCAAGTATGAAAACAAATGAGAAATGCAAATATATCACCGATTTTATGCAAAACTCAAATATGAAACCGTTTCAAATGAATTGATTAGAACAAATCTGGTTTCAAAGCCAAAGAACAATTAGTTTGATAAAAATCAAGTTTAAGTACAAAACTTTTGTTTAAACCAATCTTAGGATTTAATAAAATAAGTTTAAATATAAAACCCAAGATGAATGTGTTCTAAAACACAACAAATGATTTTCCAAGTCAAACACATAAAATTATGTAATTTAAGCACAAGAAAAGCTAGGACAAAAGATTTTCTTACAACTCCAAGTAGGTGACTTGAAAATCTGTTTTGGAAAGGTTGTAGTACACTTTAGAAAGTCTCAATGATGCTGGTTTTAAGAGTGAATAAACAGCCTCAAGAATATTCTGTGTTCTTCACAAAAATCTAAGCTTCTCTTTTTGAAAATTTTGAGCATTTATGTGTTTTCTAGCTTGTGAGGACAAAACAATGTTCTTGGTGGTTTGAGAACGTTCCCCATTCCTTTTTATCAGTTTATGACCGTTTTAGGGATTCAAGGGCTCAGATTTCATCAACAATTCAAAATAAAGTGTGATTTTCAGCTTTGTAAAAAAGCTGTCAGGAAAGTAGTTAGTGCGCTAATATTTAGACCTAGCGCACTAACTATAGGGACCTCAAAATAAATATTTTAGTCCCTTTGATTAGCAACCTTTTATCACTTATGGGACCCAACCAAACCTCATATAACATGTCACACATATTTGTTATAGGTCATATAACCTATTTGGGTGGTCTAGATATTTTCACAAATCCTGAAAATGAAAAATTTCAGTTTCAGTTATGCGAGGGTTTTTTTTGCAAATATGCAGTTTTCTTTTCAAAAACAAGTTTTCTTTTTTGAAAACTTTCACAATGTTTTCAAAATGCAATGTGAATATAGACACAGTTTAGCATTGTTTAAACTTGTAAGATCGAGTTAAGTGTTAAGTTTAACTTTATACTTCAAGTAATCACTTGACATTTGAAAATCCATTTGAAAAGCTCGATGTGCATGAACAATGCAATAGACTTGTGTAAATGAACTTGTATACTTTACATCAATGTTACAACACGTTTTCGATCTTTCGTTTTCCTTTCCTTATGTATGCCGAATCTTGAACTTGTATGACTTAAATACTCGAATACTTGATATGTGATGCTTTGCAAACATTGATGAAACTAAAATACACTTGATATTTATTACTATATTTTCACCTTGTTTGTTTCCATCAAAATTCTGGACAGAGTAAAGTGACTAACCACTTAGTCCAACAATCTTTCCCTTTTTGATGATAACAAACAAAATGAACCTGACAAGCATAAGACATAATCCAAGTGTATTCACATCACATTCATGGTTGTACACCTCATACAATTTTTAAATGTTCAAGTTCAACCACATTTTTCTCTTCCATTTGATACCATCAAAAAATGGGGCTAAGCTCCCTTGTACATCAAGCATAATAGAGAAGTGAGCGAAGAATAGAATCGACAATGGGGAAATGAGCTCCCCCTAACTTCATGCATATCAATAAGCAACAACATGCAAATTCAAATGCAACCAATCATAGATATCAATGAAAACATTACCCATTTAATCGATGCATAGCAATAAACAGAAGCATTATATTAACTTAGAGATATGCAAATTTTTTTTCATGATATAAAATGCAAAGAGAAATGGAGACATAGTAGTGGCATTAAACACGAGTCTACAAAATAGGAAATTGCCATGAAAACATCTAAAACTAATATATATGAGCCTAATGCTTACTTAACAAGGATATCCCTAAACACTCATCCTCGAGGACTATGGTTGACGTGCAGAGCTGGAGACACGATCATCTCGCGCTGGCCTAGCTTGTAGCAGCTGACCCTTGATTCGACACTGTAATGGCCCCTATTTTCATCTAGCGCACCACCTGGCCTAATCCCATAATTAAGCCCTAATTTCAACACGTAGGACCTAATTACGTATTAGTCAGCCTGTACTACATATTATCTTGTGAATTAGGTTCAGGGATAAGAATATTCCCTATTCTGTTATAGAATTATCAAATTTGCAGAAGTCTTTAACGTATTAGCGGAAACATTTTATATAAATCCTAAATGTGGAAACCAGGAAATAACAATCACAATATCAATATAAAATAAACGACGATCATATAGAAAAAGTGAAAGTCCAAAAGTCGGGTGAACTAACTCTCGTCCCAACAAAACAACCCAAGCAAAAGACGTATATAAACATAATACAAAAAATATATGACCTACATGTACAGCAGCTACGCGCTACGAGCTCAGAGGTAGTCGCCGATCTTCTCCTTGCCCGGTCTAGTGCTGTTTGACGGACCTACACCCACCGTCACAAACTAGACGGTGAGTATAGTGATATTTAAGTGATAACCGGGGAATTCTATACTTCATTTCCAAATTAAAGACAGATATTTAAATGCATAATATAGTAGAAAAAGGTGCTGAGAAAGTAATGCATATAAATATCACACTTAACCGAGTTAGATAGACTGACACAGGCTAAGCCGAGATGATCTACGTCCGGTCGGCGGTGAGAAATATCAACCAGCCTTTTTCCACTATCATATGGAGATACTCTCAACATAATTTGTAAATTTTGAATATATATATAGAACTTGCCGACAACCCCGTAGTTCAAGCTACGTGATGCCACCCAAGTAATAGTGGTGAGTGCCGGAAACCCCGAGGTCCAGTGACCCCATGAATCCACCCATCTCTCGTGCAATGGACACTAGATAATCTTCAACTTTTGTTTCAAGGATTTCATTTCTAAGGTTCTACGATATCAATAATAAGTTAGGCTACAAAGCCTCAAAGGAAATGGAATACAAATCAATTACCACAGTAACCCTAATGCATGCATTTCTAACATCAATTATAACATTATTCATAACCAAATATGGCACATTAGGAAAGGAGTCAATGAAATCATCACAAGGCATCATGCTATTTCAACATTCAACTTGAATAGAGCAAGCAAAGCATGATGGTAGATTACTAATAACAAGTCATCAAATTGACTGAAAGAGAATTTAATATGAATGAAATAAAGTAGGGAGTTCCCACAGTTTCACTTACATGTCACATGATAGCTATGGCTATCCGGCCTCGCGACACTTCGACTAGCACTCCCGAACTCTCGTAACATCCCTAGGTCCCTGAAAAGTTATTTCATATCATTTATCTATTTATTTATTAACATTTTGTTACATAGATATATTTTATGTATATATTCATATATGTGTATATGTAGATATATACATATATGTGTATTTGTATATATATATGTATATGTATGTATACATATATATATATATATTTATTATTATTTCTTTTATTATTTTATTTTATTTTTTTGTAGATATACATGTATATGTGTATATATAAATATACATACATGTATATATTATGTATACATATACATATATACATGTATGTATATATATTACATATATATAGTATTTATTATTATTTTTTATTTATTTATTTATTTTATTATTATTTATTTATTATATTTGGGGCTAGACCGGGTCTCGACTTGGTCCAACCGGGTTTGACCCGGTCCAGTTCGACGATCGGCCAGATCGGACCGACTCCGGCCTGACCGGTCCGACCCGGCCCAACCGGTCCCCCTCGTTGCGGCGTCTCTCTTTTTTTTTTTTTTTTTTTTTTTTTTCTTCTTCAATCCAACACAACAACAACTTCAACACCAACATCAACATCATAGCATCAACAATCCACCCTTTAACACATTGATTTCAAAAAATCAACTTCATTCAACCTCACCAACATCACCATTAACGTCTACCACAACAATGACAACATCAACAACAAAAACTTACCTCACCAATGTCGCCGTCGTCTCGATCTTTCGATCTCTCCTTCTCCTCTCTCGGACTCTCTCTTCGGACTCTCTCCCTCTCTCTTGGTTCTTCTTCTTCTCTTTTCAATTTGTAGTGTGTGGTGGTGGTGGTTTTGGGGTTAGATAAGAAAAATTAACTAAATTAACAAAATGCCCCTCAATCTTATCCTCTTTCCATATAAGCCAATGCCCTTTTTCGTCATTTCACAATTCTTTTCTGATTTTTTTGAATGTATATATATTTATATTATATATTTATATAATATAAATATATATATATATATATATTTCCAATTCAATTTAATAAATTTATAACCATAGGCTATGATTTAATGTGCATTAATTTAATTACATTGTATTTTACTAAATTTAGACTTACCGCAAGTCTCGTTATTCGGTACCCCAGCTTGCACGCAACTCGAGGCGTGTCCCTGACCACGTCTCGGCGTCGATAGCTGCAAGTACTGACTTAATCAGCCTACACACATACAAAACACTAGGAATACATCAATACAAATATAAAATTTACCTCGGCCACATGCTTTGGTCTGTGTGCGCATCTCATGCAGGCCCCACGTCACGGATTGGCGATCCTGATTAAGCAGTTAATTAAGATTAGCAAAATTGGGCCGTGACAAATATTCCCAACAAAATGAAAATTTCGTCCTCGAAATTAATTCAGGTTAGGGTATACCTGACTCAAAAAAGTACAAAAAACGGTCTCGCATATAATCTTCCCATTCTCAAGTGAGTTCCGACTCGTTGTGGAACTGCCACTTGACGAGTACCTTCGGGATAGACTTGTTCCTTAACTGTTGTACCTTTCGGTCTAGGATTTGGATAGGTTGCTCCTCATATGAACAATCCTCGCTCAGGTCGATCTAACTCAAGTCAACAGTCGGTCGTGCACCTACCTTCAACTCAGCCAGTCGAAGCATCGATATATGAAAGACCGGATGAACACCTGACATCTGCGGAGGAAGCTCTAACTTATACGCAACCTTTCCAACCCGTTTCCTAACTCTGAATGGCCCGATGAAACGCGGTGCAAGCTTGCCTTTTACACCAAATCTCTGCAAACCTCTCCGAGGAGAAACCTTAAGGTAAACACAGGCTCCCTCGGAATAAGTGAGATCACTGTGATACTTGTCTGCATACTTCTTTTGTCTTTCTTGGGCTCCCTTAATCTTCAGTTGAATCTGTCGTACCTTCTCTGTATGATCAACAACAATCTCAGGTCCTACAGACAATCTGTCCTCTGGTTCAGCCCAACACGATGGCGAGCGACAAGGTCTGCCATATAAAGCCTCAAATGGCACCATCTCGATGCTAGCCTGATAACTGTTGTTGTATGCAAACTCACACAACGGTAGGTATTCCGCCCATGATCCACCAAACTCTAGCACACAAGCTCGTAACATATCCTCTAGGACCTGATTGAGTCTTTTAGTCTGTCCGTCAGTCTGAGGGTGAAAGGCCGTGCTGAAATGTAGGCGTGTATCGTACTGCTCCTGCATACTCTGCCACATCCTGGATGTAAAGTTAGCATCTCTGTCTGATACAATAGTCAACGGTACCCCATGTAGCCTGATGATCTCTCTCTTGAACAACACGCTCAACTGATCAAATGTGTAATGTGATGCCATTGGTAGGAAATGAGCAGACTTAGTTAGTCTGTCGACTATAACCCATATCGAGTCGTGTCGCCTGGCAGTCTTCGGTAAACCTCTAATAAAGTCCATGGCTATGTCTTCCCATTTCCATTTCGGAATGGGAAGTGGTTGTAAGAGTCCCCCGGGCCTACGATGCTCTGCTTTCACTTGCTGGCATATTCCACAGTTCCTGATAAATTCTTACACGTTCGCCTTCTTCCTAGGCCACCAGAAATGTCTCTTTATATCATGGTACATCTTAGTTTTGCCTGGATGAATGGTAAATCGGGAACGATGTGACTCCTAAAGGATTTCGTCTCTCAACTCTGGCACTTCGGGTATCCACAGTATGCCCCTAAACCTCAGACATTGATCTGATGTCTCTGCCCAGTCAACACAACCTGAACTCTGCGCTAACTTACTAAATCTCGTACACGACTCGTCGGTCCTTTGACCCTCTGCCACTCTCTGTGTGGACATGGTCTGTACTCTCAACTGCGCGCAAATCTCAATTCTAACATCCGTAGGAATATCTATCTGACTTGATGTCGCCGCTACATCGAACATATCATACTCACGAGTCATATAACAATTGGTCGTCTCCACATCTCCAACTGGTCTCCTACTCAGCGCATCTGTAACTACGTTAGCTTTTCCTGGTTGATACTCCAGAGAAAAGTCATAGTCCTTTAAAAACTCTAACCATCTGCGTTGCCTCATGTTCAGCTCTTTCTGCGTGAAGAGATATTTCAAACTCTTGTGATCAGTATAGAGTGTGAATCTCTCCCCATACAGATGATGTCTCAAAATCTTCAGAGCAAATACTACCGTTGCTAACTCCAAATCATGTGTAGGGTAGTTCTTCTCATGTATCTTCAGCTGTCTCGAAGCATATGTTACAACTCCACTACCCTGCATTAATACACATCCAAGTCCTGTGTATGAAGCATCAGTGTACACTGAGAATCCCTGACCAGCCTCTGGTAACACCAACACGGGGGTGGTAGTCAATAATCTCTTCAGTTGAGCAAATGCGTTCTTACACTCCACAGTCCAATTAAATATGACGTCTTTCTGTGTCAGCCTAGTCATCGGTGAAGCAATTTTGGAAAAATCCTTCACAAATCTTCGGTAATAGCCTGCCAACCCTAGGAAACTCCTAATCTCCGTCACGAACTTTGGAGTTGGCCAATCCATGACTGCCTGAATCTTAGCCGGATCTACTGCAATCCCTGCTGCCCCAACCACATGACCTAAGAACTTGACCTCTGCAAGCCAGAACTCACACTTGCTGAACTTGGCGAATAACCTATGCTCCCTCAAAGTCTGCAATGTCTCCTTGAGGTGTTGCTCGTGGTCCTCTCGTGTCCTCGAATAAATGAGAATTTCATCGATGAAGACTATCACGAAGCGGTCAAGATATGGTCTCAAAACTCGATGCATAAGATCCATAAACACAGCAGGGGCATTGGTCAGCCCGAAAGGCATGACCGTGAACTGATAGTGTCCATATCTGGTACGGAATGCTGTCTTAGACCTATCCTCATCCCTGATCCTAAGTTGATGATACCCCAATCTCAGGTCTATCTTAGAGAAAAACTGTGCTCCCCTCAGTTGCTCAAATAAGTCGTCAATCCTCGGCAACGGTTACTGGTTCCTGACGGTGGCCTTATTTAGTTGTCTGTAGTCGATACATAGTCGTAGACTACCATATTTCTTCTTTACAAACAAAACCGGTGCTCCCCGTGGCGACATAGATGGTGTGATGAATCCTTTATTTCCCAAATCCTGAAGCTGATCCCTCAACTCTTCTAACTCTCGGTACCATGCGATAGGGTGGTATTGAGATTGGTCTGGTGCCTGGCACAAGATCAATGACAAAGTCTATCTCTCGAGGTGGTGGCAATCCAGGTAAGTCCTCCGAAAAAACATCAGGAAAGTCTTGGACTACTGGTATGTCCTCAAGTTGGGGTCCATAACTCTCCGCTATGGCGTATAAAGCTACTAGAGTCTCCATCTCCTCACTAGATGCTAATCGACCTCTCGTGGTACTAATTTTCGGTGTACTACCTCGATGTACAAATAGTGGACGTCCAGGAATCTTAAATACCAATGACTTACTGTAAAAGTCAATGTGTGCGTGGTATGCTGATAACCAGTCCATCCCAAAAAGTGCGTCGAACTCTAACGTCTCAAGGACTCTAAAATCGACAGGTAACTCAACCCCGCTAATCTCTACTGGGACTCTCTCAACTAGGCTGTTAGGATAAACCTTATCCCTAGCTGCGGTACTCAACATCAAATGTACACTAAGCCTTACCAGAGTTAGTCCTAAGACGTCTATCATGCGACCCGAAATAAAAGATATGGTAGAGCCGGAATCAAATAAAACATAAGAGTCTCTACCAGCGAAAGAAATCGTACCCTCAATGAGACTCTGTGTGGCGCTAGCATCTGGCTGAGCTGGCTGCTCCACCATATGTACTGCCTCCCGGGCATGTGGTGGATGTACTGCGGCTGGCTGCGAGCACTCCCTAACTACATGTCCTGCCTGCCCACATCAGAAACATGTAACATGTCTAGGCTGACCGAGCTGTCGCTGATAACTCTGGCCCTGAGTATGTCTCTGTCCCTGACGAGGTCCCTCTCGACCTCTGCCTCTACCTCGGCCTCTGCCACCTTGTTGCTGATGGTGGCATGTCTCTGGTGGTGTCGGAAGTGCCAATCTCTCCGGTGCCGGTAGTGCGGGTCTGGAGTGTGGTAGGGGCAAGATCCGTGTTGTTGAACTCTGCGCGGAGGTAGCATATGATGCTTGGGGCAAGACCGAGTGATGTGAGGTCGTCCCCGATCCCGATGCCCCTCGGTATCACCCCTAGGTGCCTTACCCCTCTGTCGCCTCCTCTCATACTTTGCTATCTGCTCAGACGACCAAGTCTGACCTGGAGCTGCCCTGTCAGCTACTCTACTCAGATGGTAAGTCTCATGGGCAAGGGTGCGCTCGTAAATGTGACCAAGAGTTTGGGCTCTCGTGCCGACCACATGCTCTCCAATGTCAGCTCTTAAGCCAACCCCAAAGTAGTGCACATCCTCTAGCTCCTCTCTGACCAAATCCCCAACAAACTGTCGCAGGTAGCCGTATCTGTCTCGATACTGCATAACTGTCTCATCCGGTCCCTGTCTCAAACTCATGAAGTTTCGCCTCAGTCTCATCCTAACTGCTGACGGGAAGTACTGTTGATAAAACTTTTCCTTGAATATCTTCTATGATGTGAAGTCCCCGTCCGTCGCTATCATCGTGCACCACCAAACATCGGCGTCCCTCTGCAGTGTATACGACGATAACTCAGGGCGTAGTCTATCCTCAATGCCCAATATCCTATAGAGTGTCTCCTGAGATAGCACCCACTTCTCGATCATCTGAAAGTCTCGAGTCTCGTGAAAATACTCTAGCTGAAGCCTGATGAAGTCCTTAATCAGCTTGATCCCCACTACTGAGTCTGATGATGTGGAGGTGCGAGTGGTCGCCGCCACTACTATATCTGTTGTTAGAACCGTGGTGGCTGGGAAAGCCTGTGCAACAGGAATTGCGGTCGTAGTCAGAATAGTAGGCGTCTCGGCTACGGGTGTGGCCATAGGAATGGGGGCTGGTACGGCAAATAGAGTGGTGGCGGTCGTAGTTGCTGGAATGGTGCCCTATGGTATAGTGGGCTCTGTCGTCGGAGGCGTATAATGGTACGTGTACTGGCGACGGCCTGTGTGAGTGTAGTGATCTGCGCAGTGATGTATGCCATGAAGTCCACCAACTGCTGCCCTTGAGCAGCCACCCGGTCAGACAGCCTCTGCTGGTCGTCATCAGATGTGGTAGGAGGCTGACTGTCGCTAGCATCCGAATCACCTGTATCACGTGCGTCCGTCATCGTCGTTTGCATGTTGATAGCGACTCCGCATCAGTCACTACGAAGTGTATCGCGTGTATATATATATACATAATGAAATTAACACATATACTTGAAAATCCCAAGCTCACCTTCACTCGATTCCCAACAAAATAGTTCATAGGCGATGTTCATTTGGTTTCCACTTCTAAGGTTTGTGTTTTATGCGAGTTCGTGTTTTTCCTTATTTGTCCCTAAGGTTTTGAACCCTAAGCTCTGATACCAACTGTAACGGCTCCTATTTTCGTCTAGGGCACCGCCTAGCCTAATCCCATAATTAAGCCCTAATTTCAACACGTAGGACCTAATTACGTATTAGTCAGCCTGTACTACCTATTATCTTGTGAATTGGGTTCAGGGATAAGAATATTCCCTATTCTTTTATAGAATTATCAAATTAGTAGAAGTCTTTAACGTATTAGCGGAAACATTTTATATAAATCCTAAATGTGAAAACTAGGAAATAACAATCACAATATCAATATAAAATAAACGACGATCATATAGACAAAGTGAAAGTCCAAAAGTCGGGTGAACTAACTCTCGTCCCAACAAAACAACCTAAGCAAAAGACGTATATAAACATAATACAAAAAATATATGACCTACATGTACAGCAGCTACGCTCTACGAGCTCAGAGGTAGTCGTCGATCTTCTACTTGCCTGGTCTAGTGCTGTTTGACAGACCTACACCCACCGTCACAAACTAGACGGTGACTATAGTGATATTTAAGTGATAACCGGGGAATTCTATACTTCATTTCAAATTAAAGACAGATATTTAAATGCATAATATAGCAGAAAAAGGTGCTGAGAAAGTAATGCATATAAATATCACAGTTAACCGAGTTAGATAGACTGACACAGGCTAAGCCGAGATGATCTACGTCCGGTCGGCGGTGAGAAATATCAACCAGCTTTTTTCCACTATCGTATGGAGATACTCTCAACATACTTTGTAAATTTTGAATATATATATATATATAGAACTTGCCGACAACCCTGTAGTTCAAGCTACGTAATGCCACCCAAGTAATAGTGGTGAGTGCCGGAAACCCCGAGGTCCAGTGACCCCGTGAATCCACCCATCTCTCGTGCAATGGACACTAGATAATCTCCAACTTTTGTTTCAAGGATTTTCATTTCTAAGGTTCTACGATATCAACAATAAGTTAGGCTACAAAGCCTCAAAGGAAATGGAATACAAATCAATTACCACAGTAACCCTAATGCATGCATTTCTAACATCAATTATAACATTATTCATAAATAAATATGGCACATTAGGAAAGGAGTCAATGAAATCATCAGAAGACATCATGCTATTTCAACATTCAACTTGAATAGAGCAAGGAAAGCATGATGGTAGATTACTAATAACAAGTTATCAAATTGACTGAAAGAGAATTTAATATGAATGAAATAAAGTAGGGAGTTCCCACAGTTTCACTTACAAGTCACAGGATAACTATGGCTATCCGGCCTCGCGACACTTCGACTAGCACTCCCGAACTCCCGTAACACCCCTAGGTCCCTGAAAAGTTATTTCATATCATTTATCTATTTATTTATTAACATTTTGTTACATAGATATATTTTATGTATATATTCATATATGTGTATATGTAGATATATACATATATGTGTATTTGTATATATATATATTATTTCTTTTATTATTTTATTTTATTTTTTTGTAGATATACATGTATATGTGTATATATAAATATACATACATGTATATATTATGTATACATATACATGTATACATGTATGTATATATATATATATTACATATATATATATAGTATTTATTATTATTATTATTTATTTATTTATTTTATTATTATTTTATTATTATTTTTGGGGCTGGACCGGGTCTGACCCGGTCTAACCGGGTCCCCCTCAACAAGAAATAGTCTCTCGCTTCTTTTTTTTTTTTTCTTTCTTTCTTTACTTCTTCAATCCAACACAACAACAACTCCAACACCAACATCAACATCATATCATCAACAATCCACCCTTTAACACATTGATTTCAAAAAATCAACTTCATTCAACCTCACCAACATCACCATTAACGTCTACCACAACAATGACAACATCAACAACAAAAACTTACCTCGCCAATGTCGCCATCGTCTCGATCTTTTGATCTCTCCTTCTCCTCTCTTGTACTCTCTTTTCGGACTCTCTCCCTCTCTCTCGGTTCTTCTTCTTCTCTTTTCAATTTGTGGTGTGTGGTGGTGGTGGTTTTGGGGTTAGATAAGAAAAATTAACCAAATTAACAAAATGCCCCTCAATCTTATCCTCTTTCCGTATAAGCCAATGCCCCTTTTCGTCATTTCACAATTCTTTTCTAATTTTTTTTGAATGTATATATATTTATATGATATATATATATATATATATATTTCCAATTCAATTTAATAAATTTATAGCCATAGGCTATCATTTAATGTGCATTAATTTAATTACATTGTATTTTACTAAATTTAGACTTACCGCAAGTATCGCTATTCGGTACCCCAGCTTGCATGCAACTCGAGACGTGTCCCTGACCACTTCTCGGTGTCGATAGCTGCAAGTACTGACTTAATCAGCCTACACACATACAAAATAGTAGGAATACATCGATACAAATATAAAATTTACCTCGGCCACATGCCTTGGTATGTGTGCGCATCTCATGCGGGCCCCACGTCATGGATTGGCGATCCTGATTAAGCAGTTAATCAAGATTAGCAAAATTGGGCCTTGACAGACGTAGCCGATCACCTTGACGCTGAATACTTATGTTGAAGGCGGTGAAAGTCCGAGTCATATACTCATACATGTACCCTAGCTGCGCAGAGACGTATGCCGATGATGGAGACATCTTAAGAGGTGGGGCGAAGCTGCCAAAAGTCGAAGGAGGTGGATGGTGCGGTGACGAATACTGTGACTGCATTGGAGCCGTAAACTCCTGATGAGCCTCATCATCGCCATCATTGCCATCATCACCTTGAGAGAAAAGGAAGCTGTAGTCCAAATAGTCTCGCACATTGACTGAAGCAACTAGAGAATCTGTAGGCAGTGGAGACTCATAATCGCTGTTGTGCTAACCATCCGGGATTTCATCTTCCCGTATCCATCTCTGCTATTAAGGAATGTAACGATATTTCATGGCCTTCAAAGCGGCCATGTCAATTGTGTCATAGACAAAGAGTGGAAGACCACCTAAAGTCAGATCCACCTGGGCTGACTCCAGGTAGAATGTGATGATATGAGCATATGGAAGATGACGAATCGAGCTACACATGCTGGTTATATAACCGATGATAAGATGGGGTAAACTAAGAGGTATCCTAAGAATCAGGTGCCTAAGGACAAACATGTCGAGTAGAGTGACGTAGTTCTTACTACCGCCAGGTGGAAGAATAACCTTGTGAAGTACCTTATGAAGAAGGTGAGGTACAAGTATTAAATCAATGTCAGTTACTCCAAATGGGTACTTTCTGACTGAAAGAATGAATTCAGCAATTTAAGCTGATCAATTGGCCAACTCAGAAATTTGCACACAACCGTAGAGGTAGGGGGTGCAAGGGAAGCTCAAACCGTTAAGCAAGATTTTTAGGGGTAATTTCGATAGACCGACTACCAATAAACGATTTAAGAACAAAATTGTTTATCGTGACAAGATTGGAATAGCAAACCCTAACCAAGGGGAGAAAATCAATAATGGAAAGCCTAAGAATTTTGGCATCTGTAAGCTGTGAAGCCACCGACTATAAGCTTATGAAAGGACTTGGCTCGACCCTCATTTCGTGGGGCATTTACTGGGACTGTGGCAGGCAGTGGTGAACTGTGGTTAGATGAATGAGTGGACTCGGACTCACTGCTGGATGATGAAGACTGGACAACACGACGTGTTGAGGTACGACGAGAAGATGATGCAGTGGTAGGTCGGGAGGTTATAGGGGCAGTTTGACGGGAAGAGGAATGGGCAGAGGTTCGATGAGTCGACATAGGAAGCAATGAAATCCTAGTGCTTAGAGAATAAAACGTAAAGAACATGATGATGAGAATGAGGAATGTTCTTGGAGAGGAGCACGGTGGAGACGACAAGAACCGGAGAGGAGAGGAGAGATGTGTGAGACGAAGAAAGTTAGGGCAAACAAATATATATATAATTGTTTGGCCGAGCGATATTAGAGCGCAAATGATAGAGTTAGCGCACTAATGGGTCAATTAATTAGTTTGGGCTAGAACAAAATTAAATCGCTATTCTATAATTAGCGCGCTAATTGCTCTCTGAATTTTTAGAAATAAAATTTTTAAAATTTTGACATACAACTCCGATTCACCTCAAACTTCATGGGCACTTCACTAACACCATATAAAATGGTTTAGAACAACTAAAACATGTGTAGAAGGTCCGATTCACGAGACATGCCTAACTCATGCCGAATCTTAAAAATTTGAACTCTAGGCAATGGCTTGGTGAAAATATCAGCTAGTTGATCCTCTGTGGCACATGGATAAGTTTAACGTCGCCCTTTTGGACATGATCAAGAAGGAAATGGTGCATAATCTCAATATGTTTTGTGCGAGAGTGTAACACTAGATTTTCTGATATGTTAATTGCACTCGTGT
The DNA here is from genome assembly GCA_039657345.1 of Stephania japonica. Classification (NCBI taxonomy): domain Eukaryota; kingdom Viridiplantae; phylum Streptophyta; class Magnoliopsida; order Ranunculales; family Menispermaceae; genus Stephania; species Stephania japonica. The sequence continues at coordinate 17,568,253 of CM077566.1, forward strand.
TATCACAATAAATTCCAGCGCAACCAACTAGGATTTCGTTATACTCAAGTTGTTGTTTCATGTACAAAACTTGAGCACAACTCCCGGTAGCCACATACTCTGCTTCCGCCATAGACAAAGCAACACAAATTTGTTTTTTGTTAAACCATGATATAAGTGAATTTTCTAGCAAATGACAAAATCTGAAAGTGCTTTTCCTATCAACTAGACTTCCCGCATAATCGAAATCAACAAAACTTCGGAGTTCGAAACTCTTGGTTTTGTTGAACCACAACCCCAAATCTTGTGTCCCACTTAGATACCAAAATATACGCTTTAGATATTTCAGGTGTGAATCTTTAGGATAGGATTGAAATCTAACACATAAGCGCACACTAAACATAGTATCAGGCCTACCAGCGGTCAAATATATGAGGCTACCTATCATTCCACAGTAAAGTTTAGGATCTATGGATTTTCCTAGTTGGTCTTTGTCCATTTTGATGGTGGAACTACTAGGAGGTCACATGCTTTCAAATTTTCAAATTTGAATTTCTTTAGTATGTCCCTTACATACTTTGCTTGATTTATAAAAATGCCATGTTTGGATTGTTTTATTTGCAAGCCTAGAAAGTATGTTAGTTCATTCATCATGCTCATTTTAAATTCATTTGTCATTAATGATGAGAATTCATTACATAAGCGTGTATTGGATAGCCTAAAGATAATATCATCAACATAAATTTGAACAAGTAGCATGTCACGTTTTTTGATCAAAATGAACAATGTAGGATCTAGAATTCCTTTCTTGAACCATTTGTCAAGTAGAAACGCACTAAGTCGGTCATACCAAGTTCTAGGAGCTTGTCTAGTTCATACAAGGCTTTTTGAAGATGATAGACATGACTTGGATGATCATGATCTTCAAAACCCGGTGGTTGTTCTACATATACCTTTTCATTGATGAAGCCATTTAAGAATGCGCTTTTAACGTCCATTTGGTATAGTAAAAACCCATTGTAACAAGCATAAGCAAGCAACATTCGAATTGCTTCTAGTCTTGCTACAGGTGCAAAGGCTTCCTCATAATCAATTCCTTCCTCTTGATTGTAGCCTTGTACAACCAACCGAGCCTCATTTTTACAATTTCACCCTTCTCATTCTTTTTATTTCTAATAACCCATTTGGTGTCTATAATAGTATGGTCCTTAGGTCTAAGTACTAGTGTCTATACCTTATTCCTAACAAAATGACTTAGCTCTTCTTGCATAGCCATTACCCAAAACTCATCTCGTAAGGCATCATCTATCTTGGTGGGCTCGTTTTGTGATACGAAGGCTATGTGTCTCTCATCTTGATGCAACGTTGATCTAGTGATTATTCCTTTATTTTGATCACCTATAATTTATTGGGAGGGGTGGCCAGTAAGAAATCTTGAATTCTTAGGTGCACTTGTTTCAAGTTCCATGCTTACCTCGACCCCTTGACTATTTGATGTTTGACTTAAGGTGTCATCATCTTCATCATCAATCCTTAATTTTTCCAAGTTATGCATCATTTTTACTTTGTGATCTACTTCTTCAGATTTCATATGAATAGACTCTTCTATAGTTTTAGTTGATGTATTGAACACCAGATGTGCTTTGTTATGCATAGAATAGCCTAAGAAAGTACATACATTTAACTTTGGGTCAAATTTCCCTAAATGATCCTTATCATTTAGAACATAGCAACTGCAATCGAACACCTTAAAATGACTTATGTTGGGTTCTCAACCTTTCTATAGTTCATAAGGACTCTTTTTCACTTGCTTTCGGACGTTTACTCTATTTATAACATAGCATGCTGTGTTAGTGGCTTCGAACCAAAAATGTTTAGCTATGTTGTACTCATTTAGTGTAGTCTTACACATCTCTTGGAGTGTCCTATTTTTTCTTTCAACATCTCCATTTTGTTGGGATGTTCTAAGAGATGATAATTAATGTGTATATCCTTGTTTAGCACAAAACTCCTCCAAGTTCCTATTTACGAACTCACCTCCTTTACCACTTCTAATGATAGTGATCTTGTATTCCTTTTTATTCTCAACCAAAGCACAAAATTTTACAAACACATCATACACATATGAGTTAGGAAATATACCCATGTATATCTAGTAAAATCATCAACAATGACAAAACAATATAATTTACCCCTTAGACTTTGTGTTTAGGGTTCTGAACAAATCCATATGGAGAAGTTCTAAGGCTCGAGTCACATCACTTGTTACTTTCGTCTTAAATAATGATTTTACTTGCTTACCAAGGATACAAGGTTCACATTCCTTATCTTTCTTAAATGTACATTTGAGTAGGCCCTTGACGAGATCATGCTTGGTCAATTTGAAAAAAATTTTCATGCTAGAATGTCCTAATATACGGTGCCACACCATGCATTACATTCACTTTGTGTACTCAAACATGAAGCATTTTGCATATGCATCTCATCAAAGTTAATGACATAAACATTTTTATCTCTATATGCAATAAATAGAGTTTCATGCTTCTCATTCCTAATGATGCATTTCGATGATTCAAACATGACATGAAATCCTTTATCACACAATTGACTAATACTAAGAAAATTATATTTTAAACCATTAACAAGATAAACATTAGAAATGAAAAGTGAATTGTTACCGACAGTTCCAAGGCCAATAACTTTTCCTTTGTTGTCTCTAAATGTGACATTTCTACCATCATGCCGCTTTAATTTAATGAATTGATGTACATCTCCAGTCATGTGTCTTGAGCACCCACTATGCAAGTACTATGGGGAGCTCTTTCTCGTATCCTACAAAATGGGAAACACACTAGATTTTGGTACCCAAACACCTTTGGGTTCGAGAAACTAAGTATCATAAAGATTTTTAACTATCCATGCTAGTCTACCCATTTTGGCCTTTTGTAAGGCAAATTTACAAACCACATGAGACTTATTGCATTTTGAGCATCTACGATCATCATCTAGCAATTTTTTGTAACTTAACAAGTTTGTTCCATAGCCTATGTCTCTGTTGTTGAGTGCACGTCATTGTGCTCCCAACATCATGTCAAACATTTCTCTACTGTTGGTGAACTTATGCACCCTACTAGTCAAGTCTTCTACTTCCTTGACTAAAGCATCTCTCTCATTTAGGACTTCATTAAAGTCACTTTATAGATCACTAATGGTTTCATTTTGTGACTCTATTTCACTAATTCCTATGGTCAAACTCTTTTTGAGTTGTTTGATTTTTTTGACCTCCCTTTCCAACACTTTCCTAAGCTCATAAATGTTTGGAGCATCATCCAAATCATCAACATAATCAAAGTTAAAAACGTTAGAGTTTACCTCACTTTGTGCTTGGGTCGCCTGGCCTAGACCATCGCCAAACACCTCATGATGACCTAGCAAGTCGTGCGATGATCCCGTAAGCCCTAACCTGCGGAATAACATCAACAACTATCTACAAATAGACAACTAAGGTATTAAAGTATGAAAATAGAAAACCTCAATGTCTATAAGGTGCAAAATAATAGGTAGATAGTCATTACAACTTGAAAAAATAACATAAGTTCTACAGGTCAAAGTCTATATTAAAATCACTATTTTATTACATATTACAATAAACATAGTAGATTAATTAATACATCCAACTTATATAAGAAAAAAATATCTTATATGCTAGGACCTTCTCCTTTCCTTTCGTTAATGCAACTTACGAGGTACATATCTAGATGGGGAAAGAGTAGTGGGTAGCAAAAGATCCAACAGGCTCAATAAGGTGAGGAACCACTTTAATGTCAATCATCAAGTAATAACAAATGCAATATATAACTATCATGCATCAAGTAAAAAGATACAAGAATAAATAATCTCAACTTAGGGATATCAAGAAAGAAACATTTACATAAGCAAGATTTATAAATATAAATGCAAGTCATAGTTTTCCATTACCAACATACTATTGACATCATTACAAGTGAACCGATTTCCTGCTCCTGGTGAAGGTAGACCAACTAACCGACACATTGGCCTTTGTGCCATTTAGTTAAGCTTTCAACATAAGTAGTGTTCGTCTAAGCCATCACCCTTACATATAACCCTAACCGATACATGGTTCCTAGGCTTAGCAACAACTAATACTCTCCATATGTCCCTCGTATTAGCATTTACTAACACGATCGTGTAGGCCACTATAACATGAAGAATAATGATTTTAGTGCATCATAATGCTCACAACTAAGGCTCATGTATCTATGTGTTAGCACCAACCAACATAGTTGGATAACAATTATGGTCCTCTCATCTACGCGTTCCCCGATAGATATATGCATGCAACCATCAATTTTAGCAAGAAATCATGTCAATAGCATATGACATCCCATCCCAAGTCTCTAACTTACGTGAGACCTAAGTTATACTAATAACATGGGATGATTGAAAGTAAAGTGCACCCCCACTTACCACGATTCGATGCAAGTCCTAATCCAATTCATTACTCTTAGAAGTCTGATGTGGTCTTCCTCGAGTATCTAAATTAGTGTTTGCCAATGTAACATATTAATCTTTATCTTATTAAGGTAAGTTCATTTAATTTGTCTTGACATTTTGAAAACATTGTTAAATTTTCTTTCAAATAAATGTCACACCTTTGTCGCGATGACAAGGGATTTTTGGGGTAGTTACCACTGCCCTGATCCTTGTCCTAATGATATATTTCAAAAAACTTAATTTTAGAAAATAGTAAAATCTGAATCAAGTCTCAAAAAACATTCAACGCCCCCCAAAGCCATGGGTTTACCCACGGGGCGCTGGGCAAAATCATTCAATAAAAACGACTAATTCACAAATAAGTTTCAATAATTCCCTAGTGTTGTATGCTTTGTGCTACGAACGTTGGGGAATCGTTGGATTGATTTTCAGAACTCCCCAAGTAGCGTTGTGCTCACGCTGACGAGTGTGCGAATTCGGTATTTCCTGATTAAAAACTCAAATCCTCTACTCGCCAATCCATGCCGACCTCCAAGGGAATAAATCCAACAAAAAATAGTGACAAAACTCATATTAAAATTACAAAACTTTCATAAATCTAGCTTTAAATTCAAAACAAAATCCAATATCAATGCATTGATTTCAAATCAAGAATATCAAAACAAATGGTGAGGAGAATTCAAAACAACAATAATCTCTCCTGAACCCTATTCAGAATCTTGGTTTTCTTTCAAAACCAATCAAAATAACAAATATTGAAATCTAAGAGAAGAAAAGTCAAGATCTTTAGCTACTAGTTGTAGCTTTGGTGTTAATTCCTCTAAATCACAACTCTACTAAACAAATCTCTTATGTTTTTCTTCTCTAACCCACTCTCTGTTGTTTTATTTGTGAGAATACAAAGTGAGGCTAAATCTTATAAGGCCTTTATATAGTTATGGTTTGTGTAGTTATGGTTAGGAACTAATCTAGCCCCTCTTTATCTCACTATAACCCATTTTAGTACGAGGAACATCTTAACGACCAATAATTAGTCCATCACTTTTATTCTTTTTCCTTATTTATAGTATTTCCATTTGAATATATTTAAATTAATTTAATTTCTAAAAATCCATTAAATATGTCTTAACTCGTATTTTTATTCTTTTTTAGTTTATTTTTCTTTTACCTAGGTTATTCCATTACCTAAGTCCTTAATATCATATAATACAACCAATGTAAACATACCATACTCACATTATATGAATTTACTAAAATAACCTTGGTAATTATATAAATTACCAATTTAAGAAATTTAGGTCGTTACAGTTCAACTCACATTAATGACTCCATTAGGATATTCCACAACTTAGTCTTATAAAAATTAACCCCAAATTACTCAATATTCGGTCTCCCGCACTTCAACACGCATTACTAAATGAACTAACTTAGGCTATGGTTCTATTATATTTTACTCCATATATCAACTTAGCCTAGTCTAAACTTCCCATATAACTCCTACCCGATACCCGCGTTGACAAGCATCCCGAGGTAGACACCCGAGACACTAACTTGCCCAATAACAATATAACATATGCGATGAAACATGATAATTAACAATTTTAAAGACTACAACATATTCAAACATCACTCACAAAAAACATTCACCCTCGATTTTCATGCCCGAATCAACCAAGTTTTTCACGTAGGCCCGAATTACAACTGTTAGTCTCCGAGATTAGTTATAAATTTTGTTTATTAAATTCGGGTCATTACAATCCCATAGTTTGTGTAGTCATGGTGATACAAATGACCACACAACACATGTATCGCATCTATGACTACCGTTATAACCATTTTATATTGGAGCATATGCCCTTGGTTAATCTTATGAATATTTTTTCTATTACTAATTTGGTTTATAAAATATAGAATTTTCATTTTTATTCATTATTATAATTGGTTTGAATGTTTTCATTATAATAGGATCCATGCATGTTTACAAAATATCATAAAGTCCCTAGTCGATCATTATATAGGAGACTATAATGAATTAAGACTAATGTGATGATCATACGTATAAGGATATGAATTAAGATCATGAGTACCTGTTAGGGAACTAGGTATTGGATCAACCCGCTATGAGAACACCACATGAATTAAGTCATAGGTGTCACTCACGATAGGTATATAATTTAGTCATCTAACTTGAGATTACCAGATACTTCAACATTAGGATCATAGTGATTTGACACAATCAAACATTGTCTTTAACCAATGATTACAAAGGTTTTTTTAATTACTTTGTGAATAATGTGTGATGATGAGTAATCAAGATAGAGCTTGTCTCTCTCATATAGAGAGAGATATCAATAGATCCCTCGATATATTAGATTGATAATGTCAAAATTCAAGTGAATTGATATGATCAATGTCACTTGGATGTTTTTAGTCTACCTAAAGTCTAGTACGATTGAACATTAAGGCTGACTTTTCTATGCCTTATATTTCATCAAAGGATATTATACAAGAAAAGGATATAGATATACATTATTGATTAGGTTGTATCAAGTTAGGTAGTCATAATACCTTGCTAGAGAATGCTTATGACTTGTTTACCAAAATGGTTTTGGTTAACTACCAAGTTGCATGAATCTATTTGGTCACACATAAAGAATAATTTTGTGGGATTTTAAATGACTTAAAACTATGAATTTTATCATATAAAATTCAAAACATAAAATGTCCCTAAGATGTGTCATTAATACCACTTTAAGTAGGGTATGAAGGTAATTCACTTATATAAAATTCCATTTTTATATAAGGGTTATATAAATAGGTGTGTTATGTGAATTTACATTACGGGAGAAATTAGGATTGGAATCTAATTTTTTTTTTAGAAAACAAGTTAGGTTTTTCACCGTTCTGGAGTTTTAGGGACAACAAAGAAATCATTTTGTGTTCTCTCTTGGGCTAGCACTAATAATCTTGATCGTAGTTCATGTGTTGAATTTTGATAAAGGATATTTGTTTTTCTCAACATCTTAAAGATCGATCCACATAGAGAAGGAAACTAATGATTGAGGTACGATTTTTTTTTATTTATCAATTTAATGGAATTCAATTTAATTTTGTTAGGGTTTAGAAAATAAAATTTTAAAAGCTCTGCTACATTTTTGAATCCTAAAGCCCAATAATGGTATCAAAGCCTTCGGGTTCAGTGCCATTAGATTTGATGCATTTTCTTAAGTTTATATTTATGCTTTATTGATGAAAGCATGTTGTTAGTATATGTATATGTGATATAAATGATTCTATGATGATAATTGACATGTTCTTGAACGATGTATAAGATACATATATTCATGATTTACGTTCAAATAGATTTGTTGAGAACAAATCTCCACCCTTTATTTCATCTCATCTTGAGATTAGTTCTAGGATCATCCCTTGCCTCATATTAATTCCTTTCTTTTTATTTTTCCCACTTATTTACAAACCAAGCCATTATATGAAATAATTTAATTACAATCCATAAATCTTCAATTTGCTATTATAATTTGGTATTTGGTTTTATTCAATTTAAGGGACTTAATCACATTAGTTAGGGCCAAACAAATCATTTATTTGATAAATAATATGATATACATTCAATAACACACCAATACACGAATGACATACAGTTCATTATATTCGAGCTCATTGCACATCTGCAACTTTCGTTGCTATTTTGAACCACTAATGGTTCTAACTTAGTATAAATTTAAGGTTTGGAAACAACTCGGGTCGTTACATTTTTTGATTACCTAGACTTGATGGTTTTCTCCTTTTGCTTCCTAGATCAATTCTAACCCAATTTCTCACCTTTATTTGTTGAGTTCCAGGAGAAATCCTCAAGTCTTCCAAGTATTTTTGCTTTCTTTCACTCCAAATTTTTGGCAAAGTCAAGTTTTCTCGCATGGGGACTAAAAAGAGACATTTATGTAGATTTTTCTCCTCACCAATATCTAGTCTCATCTATGGTCTAGGTTCAAACTATCCATGCACCATAGGTTTCCACTAGATTACTTTGGATTCTTACATCTTTGATCATAACTAAAAAATCAATGGTTCCAATTTAAGTACTCTAACTTAGGCTTGTTTTTAAGTATTTTCATACTTAGCCTATTTAAATAATCTTAGGCATATTAATTCAAAGAACAACTTAGTTTGCGGGTTTTAAACCATATCATTTGACTAAGCCACATTCCACTTACCCTCGACTACCCGACACCCTACGCTAATGTGCATTCCAAAGCACACAAAAATTCTTATTTATTTATTTACTTATTTATTTAGTAATGTAGGTCTGGGTTAAACTCAACACAATAGCTTAGGAAAACTCATATATTTCTAATGGTTCTCTAAACTTTAAGTTTTTTCTAAGTCACAACAAACCCATCACATACTTGCTCTATGTATGTCTCGAGGTATCTCACACTCTCAATGTTTCTTACGTACAACATGACAAATGGAATATATAAACTTGTGTGACCCGATTAAATTAAATAATACAAAATTTAGCAAGCATCACATAAAAATAATTATTATTACCTCGATAGGCGTTCCCTAGACTTATCCGCAGTGTCTATGCGAGTTCGATGTCCTACGTGTCCTAATTTGAAATTAGAAAATCAATTAATATAATTAGCGCATGTTGTCACACTCCCGTTTTATTGGAATCTTCTAAGTCATGTTGGTTCTTTATAAAGTCATCATTTATATATATATATATATAGGGTTCTTCTACAATGGAGACCAAATATATACCCATACTATGAGAATCTCTTATAATATATTATGCATTAAATGCTTTGTATATTTATGGCGCCTCAATTAATGTATTGATTAGAATCCAATAGTTGTAAATAGTGTACTCATGACATAGGTATATATTTGGTTCATATGGTAGTAGTAGTTGTAGTATATATATATATGAGCAATTATACAATGGAGTCCAAATATATACTCATATCATGCGAACCCCTTAAAAATGTGATTTGCATTTAATGTTTTGTGCAATTATGACCCATGTATTTAATGATGTTCCCTATATATTTGGCCTTTATGCAGAAGCACCCTATATATATATAAAGGCTAGGATCCATGTGTTTGTAGCACAATCATCAAGACCCCACAACACATCTTGGTCATTTGATCACTCTATACATATCTGCATGAGCTTAGGAAAGTATATTTTGAGTATACATCAACAAAATAGCCTTAATCTCAAATTAATTAGGATCGACTAAGTATATTGTGAGTATATCATACATAATCCAATGATCCCATAATTCGAGCATGTCCCAAGGCCTGTGATGAAATCACAATGATCTCATAAGAGGTGTGATGACTGAACATTCATCAATTTTGTACAGGAAAGTTACATTCGTCAATTCCATATAGGGAACAATGCTCATTCCACTGCCTATATCTAAATGATACTTAAATATACTAATAGTGTGACATGATTGATAATCAAACAAACCCCACTTACGTCGTATCACCACAATCCTAACACCAGCTGCCATTTCAAGAAGTCTTAGGTGGTCCTCAAGTATTCACATAGACTTAGGTTCACACGACTCATTAGACTCTAATTTGCTAAAGGTAAGTAATTTAATTTGTCTTAAAATCTCATAATATTGTAAAACCATTTCAAAAACAATGTCACGACTTTTCATTTTCTTATTGTAAAACCATTTCAAAAAAATGTTTTTCAAAAGGTCAGTCCTTACTGCCTCGATTCTTGCCCGAAGATAGAAACCTAAAAAAAACTAAAAAAAACAAAAAATCCTTAAAAAATCATTTCAAATGGCGAAAAATGTGGCAATGACATCGTTATTTAATCGCAGGAGAAGGTTATCTAACGATTTGACCTCACTATGGGTTTGCAGCAACAAAACATTAATAGAGCGCCGATGCGTATCTTGAATGCCAATTATTGAAATGAGGCTAGATCCCGAATGCCCATTATTGAAATGGGAATTGCTACAATGCACCATTTTCTTTTATTTTTCTTGCTTTAGTTGGTTATACTTAGAAAATTATATTTTCAATAAATCTACTTATCATAGTCCGGACACATAGGGAGGTTTTTAAATTTTTTAAGGGGTATAATAAGAAAAAGTGATTGTTTTTCCTTTAATTTTTGGAGGGTGTTTTGAAATTAAAAAAATTTTTAGTCGATTATACCAAATAAGATACCCTATATTTTTATTATTTGTCTAATACAACTGATTAACAGACCAGCTGACTTCGATACTAATAGTCAATCGAATGTCAGATTTAATCAAGTGGATATAATTTTTAGGTGTCGATTATAGATGCATTCAAACATTTTTTATTGAAAGCTTTGCTAGTGATGTGGCAGCACCATGCGTTTTATATACACGTGATGATGTCAGATCATTAAGAAACTTAAAAATCCTTGGACAACGATGTGGTAGTGTTGCACGTTTCATACACGCAGTGTTGTCAGATCGCTAGTGTCATGATTGTCTTCCTCATGAGAGGATATATAAATCTTAGATCAAAATTCCAAAAATGTCCTCCATGAGTTCTAAACACAAAAACATCCGCAAGAAGGTTCCACACATCGATAAATCACTCCATATGAAACAAATCAAGGCTTTCAAACGAAGAATTTGAGTAAAAATAAGATCTAGATACGATGGCAAAAAAAGAAAACCATTTCAAATCCACCCTTAACAACTATTCAACCTTAAATCTTGACCAACTTGTAAAATTTGGAAAACGCAACAACTATAAGAAAATCAAATCACCTCATTTGATTACAAAATCACCATTTTACCAACATTATCGTAAGAAAAATTAGGGTTTACCTAGCTTGAATGGATGTTGCAAATTGATGGTGATGATAGTGGGTGTTGGCTCCTCATTCTACAATTCTAAACCAAAGCTTCACCTTCTTTGTTCCATTGCTTATGGAAACCCTAGGCTTTCTCTCCTCCCTTGTGTTTTCAAAATGGACACAACTCTATCATGCCCCTTTATATCTAAGTTGAAAGTTATGGTTTGGGAGCCCCAAATCTCTACCATCCATTTCATCTTATGTTATGTTAAGAGTAAGGCTCACCCAATGGCCTTCATTTATGTGCCTTCTTTACATTTATTTAATTTATTTATAGGAAGAAATTACTAAAATCAATATATAGGATATAATACAAGTAAGATAGCACACTATTAATTTAAAGACATATTGCCACAATTTGCACAATTTTTCACAGTGTTATCATCAATCTCAAATTATAGATGTGAAGTTGTGAATCATTACACAAGGGCAAAACAATTGTAACTAGGTTCATTGTAACAGATGAAAATAGAAGTTTCTACTTACTATTGGGCAAAGTAATTGTAACTAGGTAAGTTGTGAATTGAAAATAGAAGTTTCCATTTCAAAGGAATCTCTATTTTTTATTTTAGTTCCTAATTAATCTATGAGGGACATTGAGCAGCTTTCTAATTTTGTGACAAGAAGCTCAACAAGTTCATTCTATTTTGGTATTTGATAGCTCACATCAACATTAGTTTTTAGGAAGAAAATAAGGCCATATAATGTATGGTAGGACATTCTTCTTTATTGAGTTTTTGGTTGAACAGTTGCAACTGAACTTTTGTTTGTTTTTTTTTCTTTTCTTGAATTTGTAATTACCAAGGGATCATGGGGTGAACCAGTGATAAGTACATCATTTGACTTATATACTAAGTAGTTTAGTTGCATTATTAGTATAATTATCTCCAAAATGAGCTCTAATTGATGGTGTATATGTGTTTTTAGGTATACAAGGCATAAAAGAGAAAAAGAAAGGAATCAGTGAAGAAAATAGAAAAAAAACACAAAAGTAGTGTTAGCGTTGTGAGATGCAAAGTAGGTGCTCTGGGGGTTTGTATGGACGACACCGAACCCACTGAGAGGAGAAAATGTAAACAAAAGGCTTGACGTTCGATGTTGTGGCTCAACACACATGGCGTGGAGTCACTAATAGACAACACCATTCTCGAGGAAAATAGAAAGTTTGAAAGTTTTGAACTTCTATCTCATTTAGAATTGTTATTTAGAGTTTCTAATTGTACTTTTAGTATATATATCGGAGTACTAGGATATAGTAAACTCATAATTTACCATAGAATTAGAGAGATTACAAAAGTTTTAGAGTTTTTAGAGAGTTGTTCTTGAGTATTGAGAAGAGTTTTGAAGGAGGTACATTGAAGACTTCAATTTGATGATTCGATATTGTTCTTTGATTTAATTAAATTTATTTGATTTTATCATTGTTTGCAATGAATACCATGATTTGTGTACTTTTAATGATGATGAGTGAATAGTCTATTAATCATAGGGGATCAATGGATCTTATGGTATGAATACTATACAATATGATTTGATTATAATGTTTTAGATTGTAATGGTTAGAATTTGTATTAATTCTAAGCTTAAAACTATTAACATCTTAATCACATGTTTGTTGATTAGATGTATTAGAAGTTACCATGGCCATTGGTACTTTTAAACCAAATATGAACAATACAACCATAAAACATTATAACATCAATAGATAGTTGTTGATATGGGAGATATGGTGAAGTAAACTTAATTGGTTATGAATATAAAGATTTGGAATTTTATGCTTTGTCGAATTTTGTTGTTCACACCGATAGGTTGAATTCTAGTTTGCACATTAGGATCTTCTTCACTACGATAATGTGTTTAAGTGAATTTGAAGGAAATCTTTTATTCTTATTATACATTACACATACATATAGAAGATGAATGAGAGTACAAATTTGTTATGGTATGCATAGTATTCCATTGCTTTGGTGAAGTTGTGATCTAAGATATCTTCTCAATATAAGAACAAAAAGAGACATTCTTAACAATATAGTAGACTTAAATTAGAATTGTATCCACATACACCTATCCCAGATGATGATATCTATAATTAATCTTTGATTGCTTATACTATTACTACATTTGTACTGTTAATACTTGTAGTGGCATGATCAAGTTTTTGATGCCGTTGTTGGGGATAGATAGCCACAATTACTTTTAGTTTACATAATTATTAAGAATTTTATTTTCAAAATTTACTTGTAAGTTTTTTTTTAAAAAAAAAGTTTTAGTTTCTAGTTTGACAATCTACTCTTTATCTTTTTGTGTTTTTTTCTTAGGAGACAAGTAGTGCATGCGAAGCAAATGTGATAAGGACTTTAGTACCTTACAATCCATAAATTGATAGAACTAATAAGGGAAAAAAAATGAAAGGGACTAAGATGGCGGATGATTAAGCAGAAAATCGGAACCAAAATCAAGGCCGAGGAAACAATCAACACGACGACGATCTAGTAGTGCATGGCAGAGAACGAGGTAAATGTCTTTAGGGGAGTGGGGTGGGGAATCCCCATTCCTCACGGGGATCCGCCCCGATGGGGCAAAATTCCTCGCCAACTATCCCCCACGAGGCGTGGGATTGGGGCACTTCACCCCACCATGCGGGGTGGGGCTGGTGTGCTATTACTTGTCACTCTTGGGGATTTCCCCGTCTTGCCTTAATATGAAGATTTTCCACGAGGATAATTCAACTAAGTTTATCAACTCTAAATAAATACAACTAAGTTTATCAAGAAAAAACTAATATAACTTGAAATTTATATATAATATTTGTAAGTTTATTATTTAAAGTATTTGTATAAATTCGAAAGCTTTGAAAAAATGACTTAGAGTCACGAAGAAAGATATTTTAATGATTAAATTTTGTATCTACAATTTATTTAATCTTCTTTTTATATATTATACCAAAAAATAGTTGGGGTGGGGAATGCTTACGGGGTGAGGAATGGGGATTGAAAATTCTTTGATAGGGAGTTTTAAGTGGGGCCCCGTCAAAAATGGGATGGGGTGAAGATTGCATTCCCCGCCCCGAACTCACCCCACTTGCATCTTTAGATGTCTACGAGATTACTTCAAATCGAAAATGCAAAAGACATACAATGGAGTGATGAGGCTTCCAACCGTTGAGACCATCTCTCATCAACATGGTGGAGAATAGCCTATTTAATGGGTTACTAAGCGAGGATCCAGTTGCACATGTGGAGTACTTTCTAGATAAGCGTGACATTGTTCACATTACTAGAGTTTCAAAAAAGGTAATTATGATGAGACTTTCCCATTCTCATTGAGTGAAAAAGCCAAACCCTAGTTTCAAGGACTAAATGCAGGAAACATGACTTCATGGATAGACATTAATGAGAGATTTCTAGACAAATTCTTTCCCCCAGTGAAAGTAAGTGAAAGGAAATTGGAGATAAACCAATTCAAGCAAGACGATATGGAGTGTCTTAATGAGGCTTGGGAAAAATTTAAAGAGATGGTGAGAAGATGTTCAGGACATGGATATGTGAAATGGACACAATTGCAAATATTCCACTATGAAATGAATCATATAATGAAGACATTAGTAGATGTCGCAGCAAGTGGCTCTTTACTAATAAAAAATAAAAATGAAGCTCTAGATCTTATGACTCAGAATTCAACAGTAGGAACTCATTCCACAACAAGAAAGTCAGTAGGAGTTTATGAGATTGATTCACAAAATGAATCTTGGTACAACTGTCAAACTTATGTAGTCAGATGGCGAAGCTATAGCGGGACAATCAAGTCCACAAAACCAAGCAATTTAGCAACTCGTTAATCACTTACCAATGGTGGTTAATCCTTTGGACATGCCGCAAGGAATGAAGTATGAAGATATCAATCTTATGAACAATCGAGCTATGGTAACAACTTTAGGCCAAGAGGAATGGCTCCTTAAAGATGTTATCCAGGATATAAGAACCTGAACTTTTCATATGTGAATCCTAACAACACACTGAAGTTACCACCAGGGTTTGAGCAATAATTCCAATAAGGAAGCTAGGCCAAAATGAAGAAATAACTTCATTGAAGTAAATAGAGAGATTCTTGCAAGCCATTGACATCAATAATAGGGCATGCCATGAAAAAAATGAAAAAGAGATGGAGAATGTGAAGCAAACTCTCTAAAGTGAATGGATGACGAAATAAGCCAATCCATGAAAACTTGGAAAGACAAATTGATCAATTAGCAATTGCATTGAATCCAAGAAAAGAAAGACAATTTTCAAGTAACACAGTCACAAATCCTAGAGAGAATGTGAGTTTGGTGCACGTGGTGACCAAGCCAGATAGAATGAATATGATAGCATGCAAGAAAGCAGAGAAATTTGAAGAAGTCAAAAAGAGAAAATTAAGAAAGATGCACCATGGTTTGTAGACTATATCAATTATTTAGCATGCGGTGTGTTTCCTCCATATTTAACAAATGCGGTAAGAAAGAAATTTTAAGTGATGTAAAGTCATATTTTTGGATGAGCCATACCTATTCAAAAGATGCAATGATGGTTTAATCGACGATGTGTAGCAGAAGGAGGAATTTGTAAGCATTTTAGAAGGGTATCATTCATCACCATATGGAGGACATTTTAAAGCACAAAAAACGACAACAAAAGTGCTACAATGCGGGTTTTACTGGCCAAATTTATTTAAGGATCCATATATCTTTGTCAAAACTTGCAGTGAACATAAAAGAATAGGTAATATTTCTAGAAGACAAGAGTTTCCTCAAGCCACGTTCCAAGAAGTTGAGCTATTTGATGTATGGGAGATAGATTTTATGGGACCATTCCCAACTTCAAACGAGAAACAATATGTATTATTAGTAGTGGATTATGTCTCCAAATGAGTGGAAACCATATCAACCACAACTAATGATGCAATGGTAGTTATAGAATTTATAAAGAATGATATTTTCTGTCGTTTTGAAACAACTTAGAGCATTAGTCAATGATGAAAGGTTACATTTCTGTAATAAAGCTTTGTATGTATTACTTAAGAAATATGGGGTTAGGCATAGAACCTCACTTACACACCATTCTCAAACAAATGGACAAGCCGAAGTTAGTAATAGAGAAGTGAATCAGATTCTTGAAAAAATAGTTAACACTAAGCGAAAAGATTAGGCATTCCATCTTGAAGAAGCATTATGGGTATATAGAATAATATTCAAAACACCGATTAAGAAATCTCTATATCGATTGGTGTATTAAAAATCGTGTCATCTACTAGTAGAATTTGAGCATAAAACATATTGGGCTATTAAAAAGCTTAACATGAATCTTCAAGCCGTAGGGAAAGCAAGTGTAATGGCCATATTTTGAAGTACGCCATTATGCAAGGATTTTCAGACATAAACAATAGCTCTGGTCCATAGGCACGCCATAGACAGGCTAGTATACGCCTAGTTAGGCAAAAAAAGTTATTTTTGACTTAATGTTTGAGTAATTGCGATGGTAATTAATATTTTATGGCTTATTACATCATAGGTGTGAGCTATTATTATCGTTATCGAGCAAGATAGTGTGACGAGTATTTGCATAGAAAAGCGTGTCAACGATAGTACCGAACGGACAAATTACGGGTACACTAGGTTGGGGAATGGATCCATATTGATAAATCCAATTAAATGTGATAAATAATTAATATGGGAACATGACGTAGGCTAAATGTATCGTCATGTTGATACAACAATTCGAGATGTTGGGTGTCGGGTATCGAAATGCCTGAGAAAGCAATAATTGGAGCTTTGAATGGATAAGACCAAAGGACCAAGTCACCAAATGAGTCACAAAAAGTAGACTTCTTGACCAAACCAAGGCTATTTGATGGGCCTAGTAATGAACACAACACACAAGATCAATCTTGGACAATAAATATGAGTTTTTGGTTCATTTTCACAACTTTTCTCCCTCCTATGTGAGAAATCCGAAAATTGGTGTGGAAGTTTTGGGTTTTGGTGATCTTGGCTTGGTGATTTATGGAGGATTTTAGCTAGAGATCAAGAATCATAGGCGAGATTTAAAATCTTTCTTTCTTCTTTAACTTTTGGTCGTGGTTTTGTAGGTTTTGGTGAAGTTTTCAGAGAGTTAGTCGAACACACTGGTTTTTGAATTTTGGGGTTTTGGTTATGGTTTTGAGCATTTTAATTGGTAGATTTGTTGAGGTTGTTTTAGGAAAGCGGTTTTTATCGACGTTTTCAACGAAAATTGTCGTGGTTTATCATTTTAGTGAAGTGTATGTTGGTTTTGAAGGCAATTTATAGTTAGTTTGGAGGATCATAGGAGGACGAAATGGGTTCAAATCGTGATGACGGACCGCGATTTCTAAAATATCCTAAAATTAAGGGTTCTGGTTAAGATGCCGCTAGCGATGCCATGGAGAGTAATTCTCCATGGCGCCACTCACGACGCCATACATAATAAATTTGAAAAATAAAATAAAAATAAATTAATAAATGTTTGGAATTCCAAGATTTAAGGATTCAAATGATTTGTTTGAATACTAGGACTTAGGATATTATAGTCGGGTATGGGGCGTGCATTCCGAGGCGAGAATAGGATTGAACTAGGGATTATTTCTGGGAATTAGAGCACGATTTGAGGTGCCTAAGCCTCTTAAGAAATACACTCAATTATTTATTTATTTTGTTAAGTTGATCTTGCTATTATTGCTAATCATTTTGTATTTTTTCCATGTGCTTACTTTTGTTGCACAGTTAGTTATTTTATTCACCACTCGGATCTTATATTCAAAGGTGTGTGGACGGATTTAGGTAGGCTAGACATTGGGATGGACTAAGATGATGTGCCATTGGAGGGGGATGAAGAAGCCCACTGGTGGGATCCTGACATCTAGAGTAGGGTCTAGTCTGTTACACAACACACATCCATTTGAGTTACATCGGTGTTATTTATGTATGCGTTACCATTTACAACTATCTATTTACTACGCATATTTATTTAACATTATTATTGGCTTCCATTATTATAAATGCTAAGTGGTTTTCTTCTAACTTTTACTTACAGTGGACTTGTCATCTAGTTTTTATGATGGCTTAAGTGCAGATCCTAGTACGAGCAAGGGCAAGGAGATGCTAGTAAACTACTTGTGTTGCCCACCATTTTGGACTAAGTCGTACATTTGATTATGTTATTTTGATTTCATTTTGGTTTATTGAGGACTTTTTATGACACTAGTACATGTATATATTTACAGTTATCACCTTATATACAATATACTATTCCGGGTTTTCCATATAAGACTAATGTTGTAAATTATGATGAAACAAAATATTAAATTATATTATTATTAAGTCTTCTTCTGAAATGTTAATTATAAATGAATGGTAAACTCTAATGGATAAGGAAAAGAATTGGTGTTGTGCGTGAGATAAAATAGGGCGTGATGACATGGTAGTGTTGGGGGCCTGCAATGCAATGATGTGGTGGGCCTCGTAGGATTTAAGGTCGTCACAGTTGGTATCAGAGTGAGGTCGATAAAACTTAAGGGAAAAACTTTAATGAAAGAGCATAAAACTTAATGAACAAATCTTATAAGTAGAAACTTGGTGTGCTTGCCTTGGAACTCTAGTTAGGAAGTGACTGTGAGGCGGGTAGTATTAGGGTTACGTATGTGTTATGCTTTAATTTTATACTACATACGACACGCGCATATATATTGAGGTTGATTTAACGTACGTCTTTCGATGTAGATTTTGATGGACGAACAACATCTTACTACCCATGTCCGAGGTCAAGGATACGAGCGACCCAATTAGAGATTCTCTAACTTTACAGTCTTTGACTAAGAGTATAGATGACCAGTTCACACAACTTCTTTGATCTGATACGAGCTCAGGCAATAGCGATGATAGCTCTGACTACTCCTATTACACAGGCAGTCATAGCTCTGGTCATAACACAGACACTAGTACAGATGATGGTTTTAGAGATAGAGGCTGAGGTGATAGTTCCAGTCGTAATGCCTGCAGAAATGACAATTATTACCTTGGCTCTAATTGAGCTGCCGACAGTACTATCTACTTAAGGAATCACGATGTCCGTAAAGGTCAAAAAAGTCAAAGATTTTTTGCAATTCCACCCACATATTTCTATAGTGTTGGTGACCAAAGTTAGCTAAGCTGTGGTTATTGTCTCACCAGTGACTATACAAGTTGATGAAGATGGAGGAGGTTGATTAGCCGTGTCTTTTGAGCTTATGTCTCGGGGTAATGTAGCAATATGGTGGACCACGTACTCAAACACCCATCCATATCTGCTACGTGGGCATAGTTTAGATAGTTGTTCTAAGATGAATATGTGCCCATGGAGGTCTAGCTATGGCTGAGGGGATTTTTTAGCCCTATACAGGGCAACATGTCGGTTTTACGGTATATGGAGTGGTTTGGTATCTACTCAATATGCCATGGATGTGGCTAAGACGAAGAAACTACAGATCTTTTACAATGCCCGAGGGTTTGACGAATGATAACTAGTATCATCATGTCCGATGGCCCATAAACTATAGGAGATGTATGCAGAGCCCTCACACACGAGACATATCTTTTGTAAATAAACAGTTGACCAACGACTACTATCTATCAGGGGTAGTATAGACAAGTTCAAGGCCAGAACAAAGGTCAAATAGATAACATGATCAATCTAATGGCCAAGGATAGGAGTATCGAGAACGCAGAGATGACTAACAATTAGATCGGGGTCGCGGCACGACTAGGAGAATAGAGATGATTAGTACACGTATGATTAGCGCACTAGATGTCCAACTAAAAGATAGAGCAACTTAAACCTTATACAACCTTACCGATAGGATCGGGATCAAGGGGACCGGGGTTGGGTAAGAGATTCGGGGATAACAAGTTGGGAGATCGGCGATACGTCGATGTCATCGCTACAATCGAATCAGACACCTACGAGTGGATTGCGGGAGGATATCATTACCACTACATCCAGTGCAGGCCAAAGAGAGGGCCCATGCTATTGCACAACCAGTTAGGGAGGCGACTCGACAGATCATTAGGGATACGTATTTTGTCTGATTTATTATTTATTTTATAAAGTTTTGTAGGTGCAAATTTTGTTTTTATACCTAAAGTGATGAAAATTTACGGGTGCTTCACTGGAGGATTATGATGAAGACTTGATTGATCACGCGATACACTAGACAATGGAAAGAGCTCTTGGGTGATATTCTAGTGGATGTGATCACTGGTGGGATCCCGGATGGATAGGTTTTGGGTGATAGGCCAGCTGGATACATAAACTAGTGGATCTTAACATATTGGATTATGGTTTAGGAGAGGGTCGCAGTATGAGGTGGTGATGTCGGCTATTTGCCACTACGGTTCTAGTTCCACGGTCAAGGTGGAAGTCTACTCAAATTTTGGGATGAAATTTCACTTACGAAGAACTATTACGACCCAATTTTGAATTACGCCATTATGCGAGGATTTTCAGATATGGAAGATAGCTCAGGTCCATCAGGACTCTACAGACGGCTAGGATACGCCTGGTTGGGTGGAAAATATTATTTTTGACTCATTGTTTGAGTAACTATGATGGTAATTATTATTTCATGACTTATTACATCGCAGGTGTAAATTATTATTGTTGTTACCATGTGAGATGGTGTGACAGATATTCGCTTAGAAAAACGTGTTGACATAAGTACCGGGCGGGCAAATTACGGTTACACTAGACTAAAGAATGTTTCACATAGATAAATACAATTAAATGCGATAAATATTTAATATGGGAACATGACATAGGCTAAATGTATCGTCATATTTGAGCATGGCAAGTCAAGATGTCGGGTGTCGATCGATGCCCGATGAAGCAATACTTGGTGCTTTCAATGGATAAGACCAAAGGACCAACTCACCAAATGATTCACAAAAGGTGAACTTTTTTACCAAATCAAGGCCATTTATTGGGCTTAGGGATGAACTTAACACACAAGATCAATCTTGGACTATAAATATGAGTTTCTAATTCATTTTCATCAACTTTTCTCTCTCTCTATGTGAAAAATCCAAAAATTGGTGTGAAAGCTTGTTTTTTTTTTTTTTTGGCTTGTCTTGGTGATTTGAGGAGGATTTGAGCTGGAGATGAAGAATATAAGGTGAGATCTATAATCTTTTCTTCGTTCTTTAACTTTTGTCATGGTTTCACGAGTTTTGGCAAAGTTTTTGAAGAGTGAGTCGAGCTCACTTGGTTTTTGAAATGTTGCTATAGATTTAGTTACATTTTTGAGCATTTAATTAGTGAATTTGTTGAGGTTATTGTGGTTGGTTGAGGAAAGTGAGTTTTATCAACATTTTCGACGAAAATTGTTGGGGTTCATGTTTTGGTGAAGAGTATGGTGATTTTGAAGGCACTCTATGGTTGGTTTGAAGACATATGGAGAATAAAATGGGTTCGGATGGTGGCAGCGGGCCATAATTTTTGAAAAAATCTCAATAATAAGGGTTTTGGTTCAAACTCCACCAGCGGTGCCGTGGAGAGTAATTCTCCACGGCACCACACACAGGGTGAAGGACAACAACCCACTACCCTGGGTGACATATGTTGAGCCATGAGCAATTGCTCATTGCAACGCCACTCACGACGCCATACACAACAAAGTCAAAAAATAAAATAAAAATAAATTAATAAATGTTTGGAATTATGAGATTTGAGGATTCAAATGATTTGTTCGATACTAGTGACTTAGGGTATCATAATCCGATATTAGGCACACATTCCAAGGCGAGAATGGGATTGGACCAGGGATTATTTTTGATAATTGGAGCGCGGTTTGAGGTGCGTAAACCCCTTAAGAAACACACTCGAGTATTTATTTGTTTGGTTAAGTTGATCTTGCTATTATTGCTAATCATTTTGTACTATTTCCATGTGTTTACTTTTGTTGTACGGTTGGTTATTTTATTCACCGCCAAATTTTATCTTCTAAGGTGTGTGATGGATTTAGGTAGGCTAGACAATAGGGAAGGACTAAGGTGATGTGCTAGTGGAAGGGGGTGGAAAAGTCCACTAGTGGAATCATGACATCTTGAATAGGGTCTAGTCTGCTATACAACACACGTCCATTTGAGTTACATCGGTGTTATTTATGCATGTGTTACCAATTATATTGTCTGTTTACCGCGCATGTTTATTTAACATTATTATTGGCTTCCATTATTTAAATGCTGGGTGATTTTCTTTTGAGTTTTACTTACTGGACTTATTATCTAATTTGTGATGGCTTAAATACAAACCCTAGTATGAGCAGGGCAAGGAGACGTTAAGTGACTACTTGTAATTGCCCACCGTCTTGAACTGACTCGTATTGTAATTTTGATATTTTCATTTCTTTTTGGGTTATTTAGGACTTTTTATGACAATGGTACATGTATATATATAAGAGTTGTTGCCTTATATACACTATATTGTTCAATTTTTCACATTAGGACCGATACTCTAAATTATGATGAAAAGAAATATTAAATTATCTTGTTATTATTTCTTTCATTGCAATGTCGATTATATATGAATGATAAACTCTGATGAATAAGGAATAAGAACGGGGGTTGCATGTGGGACACAATAGGGCGATGACATGGCATGGTTGTGGGCTCGCTACAAATGACGTAGCGGGCCTTAGGATTTGGGGTCATCACTACTAGATTACTTTAAATGATGGAGCTAGACGAATTTAAATTTGATGCCTATGGAAATGCTAAGCTATATAAGGGGCGTCAAGGCAATGGCATGATAAGAAGATTGAATATCGATCTTTTAACCAGGACAATTAGTTTTGTTATAAAATTCATGACTAAAACTGTTTCCATGCTAAAATCACGATGGTCAGGGCTATTCAAGATTGTTGCCACTTGGCCATATGGAGTAGTACAATTAATGAATAATAGTGGCAAAACATTTAAAGTACTTACTCAAGAGGTTAAAATATATTATGGAATGGAAGTAAGGAATGAAGAACTCAAGTAGCAAAGCAAGAAGATAAACACCTTGAAAAATAAGAAGGGAGTAAAGGAATGGAAAGTGAAGCAACCTAATGAAGAAACTTCAAATGAGGCAATGAAAGTTAAAAGTATCAAGGTGGTACCAAAGAAACATGACATCAAAATAAAGTTCACACCTAAACTTCAACCAATCAAGAGGAGAGATCCTTGAGACGTATGCATACCGATAAACATTAATGGGCGCTAATTTAAAAACATATTGTATGACTCAGGAGCCTTCATCAATGTTATGTCAATAAGGGATATGATTGAAGCAGATTTAAATATTAATTGTCCCGACGCAACCAATTTGCAAGTTATTGATTACAATTTGGTACCAACGATTAGGAGAGTTTTGAACATACAAGTAAAAGTGAGGAGATTCACTTTATCACATATTTTGAGATCATGGATAACAACATAGATGAAGATGTTACTTTGGTGCTTGAAACCGTTCTTGAACATTGCCAATGCCTTATTGAACATAAGAAAAAAATGATCATAATGAGCATAGATGAATATGAAGATAGCAAAAGATTATTTTTGTTAAAGGTCAAGACGTCCATCCAAATATGAATGATATTATTAACTCCTATTTGGTAATGAAATATGTAACGACCCAAATTAATTTAATCAGGATTAGTGTTAATTACGAGGATTAATGAGTAATTCGAGCATTAAATGGACAGCTTGGTGGACTTGGATATAAGTACCCAGGTTATATTGTGTTATTTGTGTATGTTGTATGTCTATTATTATGATGTGAGAATTTATTATTTATATAAATATCACATGTGTGTAAGTTGATATCGGGCAAGGCTACGAGTCGGGGATATGTCCCGAAGTACGTGTCGGCGATCGAGTACCAGGTATCTGGTAGCCGGGGTACGGAACATGAGTTGTTGGGGAGCTGAGTGCTAGTGTGACTCACCTATGATTTTTATATGATTTATTAGGTGGCCTAACCTAAGGTTGAAAAATGAATTAATTGAAGTACTATAGTTGAATAGGGAAAAATTAGGGTGCATAGGATTATCCTCGAGATGTACAACAGGGTGACTTAAGGTAATGGGTGTCATGATAGGGTGCCAAGAACTTGAGTGACACAGGGTGATCAGTGGCCATTAGATCGTCCTCGGGATGCGTGCACACGCCAGATTTGAACTCAACATATAAATACACACTTGATCGATGATGTTCATGCAAAAACCATTTCTCAACAAATAATTAAGGCTTTGTGAGTGAATCTGAGGTTGGGAAAAGGTGAATTCGAGCTTTGGAGAGGTGATTTAGGCGTCAAAACGTGATATCAAAGGTAATCTCTACATCATCAACTTGAATTTTTGTAGAAATATGGTTTTGTGGGTTGAGGATGAAAAATAAATTTTTTGAAGGATTTCATCATTGGTTTTGATGAATTAGATGTTCTTGAGGTTGGTTTTGAGGAATTACATAGTTTTGAATCGAATTTGTGAGAAATTCAAGTGAAATTGGTAATTTCGATTTGTAGCATGCACACTTTGATTCTTGGTTTTTGAGAGGAAATATTGTTTAATTGGTGTTTTTGGTAGTAAATTGATTCTATTTGAGTGTGTGTATGGGTTCTAGGATGAATTGGAGTGTTTGACACAAGGAAAGCTTAGAATCCATTTCTGGATTTTCTGGGCAGCGTGCAATTAGCGCGCTAGGTGATGAATACTAGCGTGCTAATCACGATGGGGAAGATGATGAACAGTGTTGAAGATCAATTAGCGCGCTAATACTAGAACCACTGAATTTTTAAAAAGTGAAATCGAACCTAATGGATAACCAACCCACTTAATTAACCAATACACACTGGAAATAGGTCTCGGGACTTCAGGGACTGGGGGAAACCTTAGCTTGGACATCAGGGAGCTAGGCGGGTCAGATTGGCGGGTCTGGAAAGTCGGAGAGCGTATTTTAAGAGTGTAAAACCCTTGAGGAAGTTACACTTTTAATTCATGGCGTGTATTTTATCGATTATCTTATCGTATATGGTGACTGCTGTTGGCCACGCATGGTTTTTCATCATGGTTATGACGACGTGCTTGAGCATGGGCTAGTCTGTGACGGCGACCGTGTAGATAAGAGTAAAGTGTATCTACAACTGTCTCGAGGGATTAAGGGTACTCTTAGAACTAAAAAGCTTGGAAAAGAGTACGCTCGGTTACTGAGTTGTGGTGTAGGTCATTGTAAGGTTGTTATTAAGCACTGGTTTGTGCTGAGAACTCTGTTTTGCTATGTATGACCGGCGGGTCATGGTTTTATCATGATTAAATGAGTGATGATTTATTTACTTGTTGATTTTACGTTCGAGCCTATTTAGTTAATTATTTGCTGTATTTTAGATGGTTTACATTTCCTGTGATGGTTGTTCACTACCAGCAATGGGAATATGATTCCTATTGTCAGAGTCATATTCACATGTCTCGCAGGTTATCGATATTTTCATGATTATCGTGTATACTTCTCTTGGAAATTTACTCACTGGGCTTGTTGCTGTATGTGTTGGGTAACTGAGTGCAGATCTTGGTACGAGCAAGAGCAAGGGAAAGGAGGTACTAGGTGACTATCTCTGAGACTGTTGCTGCTAATAACTCGTGTTTTGACTATCATGTATGTATATATTATTTTGCTGGGTTTTTGGGACTTTAGACCTTTATCAAATGTATATGGATTTCTTTTTACTTCATCTCAGTTATATACATGGTGTTTATTTTCGGGTTTTTCACTACTTAGGTTAAATAAATTCTCATAAAATAAGAATTAAATGCTTCCGCTATTGTTATTATTACCAACTAACCTACTAGATGTTTAGGAGAATTTTAACGATTTAAAATAGTAGGATTAGTTAAACAGAGCATCACTTCATAGAGCTGCAAATGTGGCAGTAGTATGACGTGTCTGGTGACGTGACAGGCGCTGCTGGACTTACGAGCGAACGGTGTGGGTCACGGGACGACTCCGAGAGATTGGGGCTGTCACAAAATATCTCGATTTAGACTCACACTAAACGACAAAAAAGGCATTCGGTCTAAAGACGTTTAAAGCAGCACTACTGGGAAGCACTTTAGGGGTTTTTAAATTCAATTTTTATTTCAGCATTTTAGTTTTTAAGTAATAAGTATATCAATCCAAATGAGTGGTAGTGTTTTCTAACTTTGAAGATTTTTGTGCAAATTTTATAGGAAAGACTATTTACTTGGATGATTTTCACTAGAATGGAGAAGTCTCAACATATTCAGCAAAGAGCAGAAATGAACATAGGAGTTAAAGAGTGGTCAAAAAATCACGGGTAATTTTTTATGAAAATTTTTATGCAAGGCATTTCACACTATTTCAATGCCTTGTGTAGTAATACACGATGCCGAGATAGTACATTTGGGAGTTAAAAGAAAATTTTAAAAATTATTGGATAACCAGATTGACGTCATATGTACAAACACATGGTGCTGTAAGCTAACACACACGACGTCGTGACTTAACACACACGACATTGTGACACTGCCAACCTGAAATCCAATTTAAGATTATAGTGGTTCTAGCGTCGTAGGTTTCAATTGTTGGCACCGTGTGTTCAAAATGTAATGTCGTGGGTATTAAGGGACGGCGCCAAAGCATAAGGTTTTTAAAACTCATTTTAATCAATTTCAATACACTTAAAACCCTTGCCAAACCCTTCCAACTAATCCTAAACCCATATAAAACCCTAATTTTAGCAATTTTAAGGGAGATTTGAGTGTTCCTAGTTATCAAAAGCGAAAAAAGAAGCGCATTATGGTTTTGCACAAATTTGGAAAGTTAGGGTATCGACTTTGTGAAGTGAACAAAAAGAGCAATAGGCTAGAAATTAGAGAGCAAAGTGAGAGGGCTTTGATCGATTAGAGGTTGGAGAATCTACACCGGAAATGAGTCCGGCATTGAGGTAAAATTTCAGTTTCATAAGTTCATCCTTGAATTTTCAATTTTCAAGATGAAATTTTAATGAATTGTGAAAATTTGGAGTTTTGTTGAAATATTTGAGGATTGCGTATGGAATATGAGCATAATGAGGATTATTATGATTTGGTGTGAGTCCTTATAAATTGAGTTGCATGTGAACAACCGTTGTGAATGAAATTTTCATTTTTAGATGAATTGAATCTTGTCATTGTTATTGGAATTTTGTATGGTTGTATATTGAGATGTCCAAGACAAGGATAAAACAAGCAAGGCTAGGACTAATGATCATGAGGCATCAACTTTCAAGGCAAGAAATGAGAATGCCTTAAGACCATTAAAGTCAAATAGATTTATACATAGAGAGCCAAGACAAAGAATTAAACAAGCAAGACTTGAACTAATGATCATGAGGCATCAACTTTGAGGCAAGAAATAAGAATCCCTCGAGGCCATTGAAGTCAAAGAGATTTATACATAGAGAAGCTAAGGAGAGATATGAGAATATTATGAAAAAAAGAGTTCATTTGTAGAGAGGATTGAACTCCCATCCAAGTATTATGGGTGAGTCAATGATTTCATTAGAGATGGGGATGGGAGCAACTCACGCAAGATTATATGGAAAATGAGGTTTATCAAGTGCGTGATATTGTTTATGAATTTTATGCCAATGCGAGGTTTACATAGAAAGGAGATCATGTGTGGGTAAGAGGAGTGAAAGTTCCATTTGATGATAGGGCAATAAACATTTTCTATAGGTTAGATTACTAGGAAATGCATGGGACAACCATACTTTCCCAAACAAGATATATGAGAAATCATACACTATTTATCCTACTAGAGTCAAAGAGCGAGCATTAGTTGTCAGACGGCAAAGAGGATGGATTATGGGAGCCGACAATGTGTCAAACTAAGATTTTGAAAGGGAGTAAAAGTTTATAGAATGTGGCAACATTTCATCATTGCTTCATTATAACCCCACTACTCAACAAGAAATGATTAACAAACCCAAGGTGACTTGTTTGTATGAGATAACAAAGAATGGGAAGATCAATGTCGAGGAAATCATTTTCAAGAGTTTGAGGGAGAACATTATTGACTTGAAAGAGACAATCTGTTGATGTTTCCAATTCTCATTACCCACTTGTGCTTAAGAGTTGGAGTACAAATGCTTGATGAGGAAGAGTTTGATATAGAAGCACAAACAGTCATAGATGTAGATTTTATGTCTACCTTGAAATCACCGATAGGATATAAGGACTCTGAGGATGAGTGAAAGAAAGTTGAATTGACAAGGCTTACACAATAAGAGAATAACGAGAAAGCACATGAAGATGTCGATGTCAAAAAAGTAGCTATTGAGGTTGCTCAAGAATTAGAAGAAGAGGGATATGTAGATGGAGAGAACTAGCAAGATTTTGTTGCAGGCTACACTTTTGTAAACCATAGATTGGAGAACATGATTTGGATGGTCCTAAAATTTTCCACCACCTCTATTATCACCATAGGCACCTATACCACCACCTGAGGGTTTGACACCACAACAAAAAAAAGTATGGATGGTTGAAATGAGAGGGAAACATAGAGAGGATAGAGAAATCTATAGGCAAACCATGTTAGATATGAGCAGAACATTGAAAGAATGAACTAAGACAGACTGAACGGATAGAGGAATTTTATGTTATATACAGATCATTAGAGGGATGAGCGAGATATTAAAGGAGCAGATGTATGCGACTTACTAACAAGTCCATCAAATTTCAAGAGGCACCAAACTAAATGTTTAATCCAGAGGTGGTGCATAATAGCATAATGGAGCATCCATTGACACCTTTTGTAGGAGTTGCTGATGATGATGATGATGATAATGTGTAGTCCTAAAGTTTGAGCTTAGGATTTTCTTTAGACCTTGGGGAGATGAGAGAACACATTAATACAAATTTTTAGTTTTTTGAGATTTTTTTTATATCTTAGACCATTTAAAATTTGTATTCAAATTATGTTTTTATGTTTTATTTAATCATGCATTATATATATGTTTGTGTTGGATAATGTTTTTATATTGCAAGCTTATTTTTAAACCTTAGAACAAGGTTTGGTTTAAGTTTGGGGGCATCAACACTATGGATAGTGATAAGAAAGGGTGAATTAAGAGTAAACACTACGTGTATGATTGTAAAATTTTATTTTTAAAGCAATGAAAAAGATGAAAGAATGATAATGTATTTCCTTTACTTATTGCATACCATTCATTGCATATAGATAGTAATATATAAGAAGCATATAAATAATATAGATTTGGTTATATATAGTAGTATATAATGAATAAGTAATTCATTTGCAAAGTTCATGCCTTTAATTGAGGATGAGTAAGAAACAAAAGTCTTGTTAATAAGAAATTCAAGAGAGTATTATTTGTTTTTGAAGAAAATAAATTATAGCCAACAATGGTATAATTTCATGATTAGAAATTTATAGTAGAGAAGGCCATGTACTTGAAATAAAAGCAAAGAGAAAACTAGAACACTACATGTAGAAAAAGTTAGATCTCTAAAAAACTCTATAATAAGTATGAATCTTACTTGATTATAAAGTAATAAAGACTAAGTACTTAAAGGCAAAGAGATACGCAATTGTGTTTAATAAGAAGTTGGATTTAAAACTTGCTTAAGTTACCATAGAATCAGAGAGAGTATAAGAGTTTTAGATGAAATTCTACTTATCAAAAAATTATTCAAACAGATGCCTCTGATATAGGTTATGGCGGAATATTACTTCAAAAAACTCCAGAAGGAAATGAATAACTTGTGTGTTATACATCAAGACTTTGGAATAACACCCACTTTGGAATAACATCCAAAATAATTATGCTACGGTCAAAAAAGAAATTCTTGCAATTATTTTATCGGTTCAAAAATTTCAAGCAGATGTTTTGAATAAAAAATAAGGGTTGATTGTAAATCAGTAAAAGAGACACTTTTGAAAGATATAAAAAATCTAGTTTCAAAACAAATATTTGCTAGATGGCAAGCTATTTTGAGTATTTTTTATTTCGACATTGAATATATAAAAGGAAAAAATAACTCCCTTCCTGATTTCTTATCCAGAGAATTCCTTGTAACCTTATAAAATTCTTTGTTTCAGATCATCATGGATAAAGGTAAATCTCTTTTAATCTATCAAAGAAAAAAAAATTTTTCCCTTTATTCAACTAGTACAACAATCCAGCCTCTAATTCTGATCAAAGATCCAGTTATCAGCTGAGAAGCTATTTTTCTATTTATCCTCTTGATTATTATCATTATAGTTTTAATTTAGAAAATCAAATCAATGCCATAATTCCTAATCCTCATAATTTTATCCCAAGAAGGCCAAATGTCTCAATGAAATTTTATGAAGCTTTACTTTTGCAAACAGACTCAGTTATTTTTTATCATTTCAAAAAGCCTAATTCAGAAGAGATTGCTTATTCAAAATTCAAAATCCATAAAGTTTTATCAAGTGATGAATGATCTAAGCAATAGGGCTTAGTAAAAATGCCTTGTCATTATCATCAACCAATCACCCTAAAGAATATCAAACATAGAGAAGAACAAATGACAATACCAGTAAGCTATAATGATTATATTGAAGCATGAAAAGTCATACTGTTCTACAAGAAGCCAGTTGAAGGTCATTCATGGTATATCACGTATAAAAAATCAATAGGAATTAATTTTCCTCCATGGTTTCATCATGAATAGTTACCCCGATTTGGTCTGACTGAATCAATTTTTCCTTCAGAAATCAAGGCCCTTTACGAAAAAGAAGGGTTAAATTTATTCTTGTTTATGTTTAAGTATACAATTCCATAAAAATTAAAATGGAACTACAATACCGCAACAATCAAAGATATAGAAGGAAATCCAACTACCCATTTGGTTAGAGAAATTTATGTTAAATGGTGGGATAAGTTTGATGCTAATTCGCTCAAAGAAGAAGTTGCACATCAGCTTTCTCCATTATTCGGCACAATTCTTCAGAAAACTTATAAAGAAGCATCCTTTAAAATAAATGAAAAACAAGAAGCAATCAAGAAGGCAAATCCTGTTCAAATTTCATCATCGTCATCTGAAGCCACTTTAGACACATTAAGTCTTATTCTTCAAGAATTACAGAAAATGTAGGAAGAATCAAGGAAAATTAATGAGCGACTTTAAAAAATTGAAGAAACTTATTCTAACATCATCAAAAAATAATTCTAAACATGAAGGAAGCTCAGGTTCCTCTAAGTATATTATTGACTTATATTAATTCAGGCCTATGCCAATTAAGTTAATTTAGGCCCATGCCTCCAGGCCCCTGCCTGCCATCACCAGGTTTATGCCTGCCTCAGGCCCATGCCAATAAAGCTTATTCAGGCCCATGCCCCCATGCCAATAAAGCTTATTCAAGCCCATGCCCCCAGGCCTAATACCTGCCCATATCATTGCTCATATCAATAAAATCATCGCAAATCAAGTCATCCAATGTCAAAGCTTATCGCGAATAAAGCAAATCAATTGATAAGGTGATGTGACAAAAGTAGTCACTATTTTTGTTTTTGTAAATTATTGTCGTTGTCTTTATGTCAAGTAATTTGCCTTTCAGTCTTTATGTCATGTCCAAGTTGTTGAAAGTCTATTGTAATAGTAGTCACCAATAATGTTTGTTGTAATAGTAGCAACTAATAATGTTTGTTGTAATAATAGTCACCTATAATGTTTGTTGTAATAGTATTCACTAATAATGGTTGTTGTAATAGTCATTGTAATAGTTATTTTTTGTCTGTATTTGTAAAAATTTCATCTATAAATAGAAAGCTTGAATGAAGAAGGATTCATTCGAAAGTTGAGCTTCAAAATAAATTTCTTAAACTTCTCTCTCTCTTAGTTTCATTCTCTATCTTCAATCATAGATTACTCTTATAATTCTCTTTATTTTAAGAATCCAATTTACTCTCTTGATCTTGATCTCAATCCTGTCCAATTGGAATCAGAGCCATGTCCAATTGAAAATCCAGAGCCTTGTCCAAGTAAATCAAGTTCTCGAATATCATCTCCTGTAAGTATTTCATAAGTTTGATTATGATTTCGATGAGTTTGATTATGATCCCGTTTGATTATGATTTCGATTATGATTTCGAAAAGGATTTGAAAACTTATTACTATGAAAATTCTTTTGAAGTTAAAGTTTTGTTTTCTTTCTGTTAATTTATCATGTATTTAATCTTCGCAATTGAAGTTAGAAGCTTTCCTAGTCGCGTTGTAAGGCTAGTAACGGAGTGTAAGTTAAGCAGTAAATCGTTGACTAAGCTAGAACTCTAAGAACCCAGGTAACACATGAGTGAATTAATGAATAAAATGAGATCTTCACTTTCATTAAGAAAACATAGTCCTAAGTTTGAATCATCCACTTCAACATCAAAATCTGATCATAAATCAATAATAAAGCCAGAAAAAATGTAATCAACATTAGATTTAAGAAATATAAGTGAAATATCATGTGTAGATATAAAACAGTCATTGCAAAATTGGAATTTACCAATCATAGATCCAAAACAGATATATACTCATGAAACTTTTTTCAAAAATCAAGATTTTATAGTTAAATTAGAAGAATAAACTAAATCAATTGATGCAGAAGGCCAAGAAATACTTTTAATTTCTCTAGAAAAATAAATACATATAAAGAAAAATATAAATATTTGCATATAGGATTAATACAAGTTGCAATAAAACCATTAACTGCACTAGGACTAAATACTTCTGTATTAACATCCGTAAGAGATAAAAGACATATAAAGTTTAATGATTCATTATTAGGAATAATTGAAGGAAGTTTATCTGAAGGACCTATTTTCTTTTATTCTTTTCCTAATTTCACAATTAGTTTACATGATTAATTTGTACATGAAGCTTAAACATTAAGTTTATATAATCAAGGTTGAAATGAAAGGAATATGTTCAGATGTTGCAGTACTTTATCGAATTTATTATAAATTAATGCATACTATAATCCCTGCAGTTGTATATACAAATTTACAAAAATAAACTTCAACTTTATTTTTAACAAATTTAACAAACAAAGTAATAACTCGAAAGCAATTGAATTGGAAAGATATAGATATATCAAAAAAGTGGTTAATTCAAGATACAAACAAAGAAGAAAATCATGTAGATAAAACAAATTATCAAATTTATACTATAATAGCTCATGATGATGGACTAGTTAAAATAAATTTTGCTTCAAGAAAATCTTCTTCTACTATTCCATCTTCATTAAACACCGAAACTTATTATGAAATCCAACCTACTCGTGCATCAACTTCAAAATTACTAATGCATATAGCTTATCCTGTTACACCTTCAGAAGATAATGTTTCTATAAATAATTTCAATGATTATCAAGTTAATATGGTTAAAATAGATTATGTAGAAGATTTTGAAATAAATTATAAAAATATAAAAGAACAATTTCTAAAACATCCATTAACACCAATATTTTGTAAAGTTTGTCCAAAATCTCAACAAGCAATAATTAGAGAAAAATATTTTTCCTACATTAAAAATAATAAACAAAATATTCAATTTTTTTATTATTTAACCCAATCTTGTCTAAAAATTATAAACAAAATAAATACAGTATAGGAATGATCCAAAGGTGAAAAAATATATCCAGACTCATCCTCCATTAGCTTCTATAAAAATAAAAGAAGACATTAAGACAATACCATTAAAAAATTCTTTTGATGAAGAAAAACTCATATCAAGAAGAGATTTAAATCATTTAATCGAACAAAATAATTATACTAATATTTATTTATCTTCTTTATCAAAAACTTCACATAGTATCCCCTCTACTAGTAAGATTAACGTAAAATCCATAAATCAAAAGGTAGAAAATGAATCAATATTAAAAAAACCTATGATAAAGGATAATTTAAGAAATTTACCTATGATAAAACCAAATTATTCAGATGAATTATTGCAGACAATAGCATCAAAAATTAGTACATGACAAATAAATCAAAAAGATAAGAAAGAAAAGATGCCTGAAATAAATATCTTAGAGGAAAATCAATCAACAACATCTGATAGCTTATCAAAAGATTCATTAGAAATTAGCCCAGTAAAAGTAATAGAATCTAGTATTGAAATGTCATCAGATTTAGAGATAAATAAAATTCATTATCCTAAAAGACATGAAACTTATAACACTAGGAAAAGTAAACATTATTATTCAAGACCATCACCTGTAAACATGATATTATAAGAAAAATTGAAAAAAGAATTAAGTATGATGGAAATTCTATATATGAATGGAATATAGATGGATTATCAGAATATGAAATTTTGCAAGTAATGCAACAAATATTAACTCATGCAATAGCATGTAAAATACAAAACTATCCAGAACCTAGTATAGTAGGAGCAATAACCGTAGGGTTCACTGGACAAATACATGGCTGGTGGAATAATTCTTTGTCAACTAATCAAAGAGAAGAAATTTTACTTTCGATATCCAGAGACGAAAATAATAATCCAATTTTATATGACAATGGTAGAGAACAGTTTAATGGTGTAAGAACCTTGATAACTAATATAATTTGGAATTTTATAGGAACTTTAAGTCATATAGAAGAAAAATTAGAGAACAATTACAAAGTTTAAGACGTAGAACGTTTTCAGATTTCAGGTGGTATAAAGATACGTTTTTAACGAAAGTATATACATTAACTTCAGATAAATCTCCATTCTATAAAGAAAGATTTGTTTCAGGATTACCATACTCTTTCGCAGAAAAGGTTAGGCATATATTAAGAGGAAAATGCGACGGAACTTTAAATTATAATAAATTCACTTATGGTGATATAATTCAAACAATACAAATAGTAGGATTATCAATATGTAATGATATAAAATTAAAAAGACAATTACATAAAGATTCTAAAGATAATCATAGAGATATAGGTGATTTTTGTTATCAATTCGGCCATGAAGTTGCATAAACACAAACTAATAAACTAAATTATAGAGTAAGAAGAAGATTACAAAGATTTAATAACAAAAACAATCAAGATTCTTATTATAAAAATAAGAGAAAAAATTAAGGTAGTACCATTAAAAAATTCTTTCGATGAAGAAAAACCCATATCAAGAAGTGATTTAAATCATTTAATTGATCAAAATAATTATACTAATATTTATTTATTTTCTTTATCAAAAACTTTATATAGTATCCCCTCTACTAGTAAGATTAATGTAAAACCCATAAAACAAAACGTAGAAAGTGAATCGATATTAAAAAACCTATGATAAAGGATAATTTAAGAAATTTACCTATGATAAAACCAAATTGTTCAGATGAATTATTACAGATAATAGCATGAAAAATTAGTACATTACAAATAAATCAAAAGGATACGAAAGAAAAGATGCCTGAAATAAATATCTTAGAAGAAAATCAATCAATAACATCTGATAGCTGATCAGAAGATTCATTAAAAATTAGCCTAGTAAAAGTAACAGAATCTAGTATTGAAATATCGTCTGATTTAGATATAAATAATCCATTATCCTAAAAGACATGAAACTTATAACACTAGAAAAAGTAAACATTATTATTCAAGACCATCTCCTGTAGACATGATATTACAAGAAAAAAGTAAAAAAAGAATTAAGTATGATGAAAATTCTATATATGAATGGAATATAGATGGATTATTATAATATAAAGTTTTGCAAGTAATGCAACAAATATTAACTTTGGCAATAGCATATAAAATACAAAACCATCAAGAAACTAGTATGGTAGGAGCAATAGGATTCACTAGACAAATACATGGCTGGTGGAATAATTCTTTGTCAACTAATCAAAGAGAAGAAATTTTACATTCGATATCCAGAGACGAAAATAATAATCCAATTTTATGTGACAATGGTAGAGAACTATTTAATGGTGTAAGAACCTTGATAACTAATATAATTTGGCATTTTATAGGAACTTTAAGTCATATAGAAGAAAAAATTAGAGAACAATTACAAAGTTTAAGATGTAGAACATTATCAGATTACAGGTGGTATAAAGATACGTTCTTAACGAAAGTATATACATTAACTCCAGATAAATCTCCATTCTATAAAGAAAGATTTGTTTCAGGATTACCATGCTCTTTCGCAGAAAAGGTTAGGCATATATTAAGAGGAAAATGCGATGGAACTTTAAATTATAATAAATTCACTTATGGTGATATAATTCAAACAATACAAATAGTAGGATTATCAATATGTAATGATATAAAATTATAAAGACAATTACATAAAGATTCTAAAGATAATCATAAAGATATAGGTGATTTTTGTTGTCAATTTGACCATGAAGTTGCACAAACACAAACTAATAAACCAAATTACAGAATAAGAAGAAGATTACAAAGATTTAATAACAAAAACAATCAAGATTCTTATTATAAAAATAAGAGCAAAAAATTAAGGCAGTACCATTAAAAAATTCTTTCGATGAAGAAAAACCTATATCAAGAAGAGATTTAAATCATTTAATCGAACAAAATAATTATACTAATATTTACTTATCTTTTTTATCAAAAATTTCACATAGTATACCCTCTACTAGTAAGATTAACGTAAAACCCATAAATCAAAAGGTAGAAAGTGAATCAATATTAAAAAAACCTATGATGAAGGATAACTTAATAAATTTACCTATGATAAAACCAAATTATTCAGATGAATTGTTACATACAATAGCATAAAAAATTATTACATTACAAATAAATTAAAAAGATAAGAAAGAAAAGATGTCTGAAATAAATATCTTAGAAGAAAATCAATCAATAACATCTGATAGCTTATCAGAAGATTCATTAGAAATTAGCCGAGTAAAAGTAACAGAATCTAGTATTGAAATGTCAACAGATTTAGAGATAAATAAAATCCATTATCCTAAAAGACATGAAACTTATAACACTGGGAAAAGTAAACGTTATTATTCAAGGCCATCTCCATTAGACATGATATTAGAAGAAAAAAGAATTAAGTATGATGGAATTCTATATATGAATGGAATATAGATGGATTATCAGAATATAAAGTTTTGCAAGTAATGCAACAAATATTAACTTATGCAATAACATGCAAAATACAAAACCATCCAGAACCTAGAATAGTAGGAGCAATAACCGTACGGTTCACTGGACAAATACATGGCCGGTGGAATAATTCTTTGTCAACCAATCAAAGAGAAGAAATTTTACATTCGATATCCAGAGACGAAAATAATAATCCAATTTTATATGACCATAGTAGAGAACAATTTAATAGTGTAAGAACCTTGATAACTAATATAATTTTCCATTTTATAGGAACTTTAAATCATATAGAAGAAAAAATTAGAGAACAATTACAAAGTTTAAGATGTAGAACATTATCAGATTTCAGGTGGTATAAAGATATATTTTTAAAGAAAGTATGTACGTTAACATCAGATGAATCTCCATTCTATAAAGAAAGATTTGTTTCAGGATTACCATACTGTTTCGCAGAAAAGGTTAGGCATATATTAAGAGGAAAATGCGACGGAACTTTAAATTATAATAAATTCTCTTACGGTTACATAATTCAAACAATACAAATAGTAGGATTATCAATATGTAATGATATAAAATTAAAAAGGCGATTACATAAATATTCTAAAGATA
Source organism: Stephania japonica (assembly GCA_039657345.1). NCBI lineage: Eukaryota > Viridiplantae > Streptophyta > Magnoliopsida > Ranunculales > Menispermaceae > Stephania > Stephania japonica. Next base: position 17,606,416 of record CM077566.1, read on the forward strand.
ATCACAGAGATATAGGTGATTTTTGTTATCAATTCGGCCATGAAGTTGCACAAACACAAACAAATAAACCAAATTATAGAGTAAGAAGAAGATTACAAAGATTTAATAACCAAAATAATCAAGATTCTTAATATAAAAATAAAAAAATCATAAAAGAAATTATAAATTTACTAAAAATAGGACTAATAAATGTTTTAAATGTGGTAAACCAGGTCATTATGCAAATAAACATCATTTAAAAAAATTATAAAAAGAAAGTTAATGAAGTAGTAAAAGGTCATAGTTCTTCAGAAACTTGTAAATGTATAGAAAATATACAAAATACAAATACCTCAGATTCAGAAGATCGAAATTAATGTTTTAACAGCACATGAAAAATTAATTTTAGATATAGGTAAACAAATTGAAGACCCAATATTAAAATATAAATATTATACAGAGATTTTAAATAATGAGAAAGAAATTGATAATACCTCTTAGATATCAAAATCAAATTAAAACAAAATAAAATTTCAAAATCAAGTTAACTTATACAATAATCATCATACTATGAAAGATATATTTCAAAATGTAAAAAAAGATCTAAATCTTTTGTAGGACTGACTATAAATTCATTACAATATGAAATAAATTAATTAAAAGATGAAATAACAATTCTTAAAGAAAAAAAATTAAATTAGAAGATGAGAATATAAATTCTGAAAATTTTTCTATTTATGATAATAATGTATTTATAGAAACACTTACAGCTTATATGCATCAACGATGGTTTACCCCAATAACTTTAGAAATAAAAGATTTTAAATGTTCAATACAAGCTCTAATAGATTCTGGTGCAGATCTAAATTGTATAAGAGAATGTTTAATTCCTTTACAATATTGTGAAAAAAGAAATAGTAAAATTTCAACAGCAGAAGGAAATAAATCATTAATTAAATTAAAAATCTCTCTTGCACATATATGTAAAAATAATGCTTGTATACCAACATTGTTTATAATAGTTATAGATTTGTAACATAATATGTTATTAGGCACTCCATTTCTTCAAAAAATTCATCCATTTTCAATAACAAAGAGTGGAATAAAATCAAATATAGAAAATAAAAAAGTTAATTTCAATTTTATTAATAAACTAAAAACTAGATATCTAAATCAATTAATTAATCTAGTTGAAATAAACAAACTTTTATAGGACATCTAAAATCAGAAATTAAAATTTTAAAAACAGAACAAATTATAAATACCTCATCTTTTCAAAAGAAAATTATAACGTTTCAAGATCAATTAACTATTAAGTGTTGTTCAGAAATACCATCGGCATTTTGGGATAGAAAAACCTATCAAGTCTCTTTACCTTATATTAATGATTTTAATGAAAATAAAATACCCACAAAAGCTAATCCCTCTCAAATGAATGAAAGATTATTAAAACTATGTGATCATGAAATAAAAGATTTGTTACAAAAGAAACTAATAAACCCATCCAAATCTCCATGGAGTTGTACAACTTTTTATATAGAAAATACAGCAGAATTAGAAAGAGGAGCCCCTAGGCTTGTTATAAATTATAAAGCACTAAATAATGTTTTAAAAACAATAAGATATCCATTACCAAATAAAAATAATCTAATTAAAAGAATAACCAACTCAATTATCTTTTCAAAATTTGATCTGAAGTCAGATTTTTGGCAAATCCAAATTACAAAGGAAGATAGATATCAAACAGCTTTCAATACCCCATTCGGATAGTATCAATGGAATGTTATGCCATTTGGTCTTAAAAATGCCCCTTCAGAATTTCAAAAAATGATGAATGAAATATTTCATCCTTATTATAAATATATTTTAGTATATATAGATGACATTCTTATATTTTCAAAATCAATAGATGAGCGTTGAAAACATTTGTATATATTTCAGTCTATAACAATTATAAATGGATTAGTATTGTCTTAAAGGAAAATAAATTTTTTTCAAATAACTATAAATTTTTTAGGATTTCAAATACAGAATCAAACAATAACTCCTATTAATAAAGTTAATGAATTTGCAAATAAATTCCCTAGTCAACTAATAGATAAAAATAGTAACAAAGATTCTTAGGTTGTTTAAATTATTTATTAGACTTCTATAAAAATTCTGCAATAGATAAAAAATGTCTTTTAGAATTTCTTAAAAAAGATAATAAATTTCTTTGGACCCCTAATCATACAGAAGCAATACAAAAGATTAAATCAAAAGTAAAAGCTTTACCATTTTGCATTTAGCAATTCTATTCATTAAAAAATTATTCAAATAGATGCCTCTGATATAGGTTATGAAAGAATATTACTTCAAAAGACCCCAAAAGGAAATAAACAACTTGTGTGCTATACATCATGACTTTGGAATAACACCCAAGAGAATTATGTTATGGTCAAAAAAGAAATTCTTGCAATTATTTTATCGGTTCAAAAATTTCAAGCAGATATTTTGAATTAAAATATTTTAATAAGGGTTGATTGTAACTCAACAAAAGAAATACTTTTGAAAGATATAAAAAATTTAGTTTCAAAACAAATATTTGCTAGATGGCATGCCATTTTGAGTATTTTTTATTTCGATATTGAATATATAAAACGAGAAAATAACTCCTTTCCTAATTTCTTACGTAGAGAATTCCTTGTAACCCTATAAAATTCTTTGTTTCAAATTATCAGTGATAAAGGTAAATCTCTTTTATCCTATCAAAGACAAAATAAATTCTCCCCATTATTCAACCAGTACAATAATCTAGCTTCCACTTCTGATCCAAGATCTAGTTATCAACTGATAAGCTATTTTTTTGTTTATCCTCTTGATTATCATCATCATAGTCTCAATTTAGAAAATCAAATCAATGTCATAATTCCTAATCCTCATAATTTCATCCCAAGAAGGCCAAGTGTCTCAATAAAATTTTATGAAGCTTTACTTTCGTAAATAGGCTCAGTTACTTTTTATCATTTCAAAAAGCCTAATTCCGAAGAGATTGCTTATTCAAAATTCAAAATCCAGAAAGTTTATCAAGTGATGAATGGTCTAAGCAACAGGGCTTTGTAAAAATGCCTTGTCATTACCAATCGCCCTAAAGAATATCAGACATAGAGAAGAACAAACGACAATATCGGTAAGCTACAATGATTATATTGAAGCATGAAAAGTCATACTGTTCTTCAAGAAGCCAGCAGAAGGTTATTCATGGTTAATCACGTATCAAAAATCAATAGGAATTAATTTTCCTCTATGGTTTCATCATGAATGGTTACCCTGATTTGGTCCGACTGAATCAATTTTTCCTTCAGAAATCAAGGCCCTTTACGAAAAAGAAGGTTAAACTTATTCTTGTTTATGTTTAAGTATACAATTCCATGGATATTAAAATGGAACTACAATACCACAGCAATCAAAGATATAGAAGGAAACCCAGCTACCTATTTGGTTAGAGAAATTTATATTAAATGGTGGGATAAGTTTAATGTTAATTCGCTCAATGAAGAAGTTGGACATCAACTTTTTCCATCATTTGGCACAATTCCTCAGAAGACTTATAAAGAAGCATCCTTAAAAATAAATGAAAAACAAGAAGCAGTCAAGAAGGCAAATCTTGCTCAAATCTCATCATTGTCATCTGAAGCCACTTTAGACACATCAAGTCTCATTCTTCAAGAATTAAAGAAAATGCAGGACGAATCTAGGAAAATTAATGAGTGACTTCAAAAAATTGAAGAAACTCATTCAATGTCATCAAAAAATAATTCAGAACATGAAGAAAACTCAGGGTCCCTGAGTATATTATTGACTTATATTAATTCAGGCTCATGCCAATTAAGATAATTCAGGCCTATGCCTCCAGGCCCCTGCCTACCATCACCAGATTTATGCCTGCCTCAGGCCCATGCCCATAAAGCTTATTCAGGCCCATGCCTCCAGGCCTAATGCCTGCGTATATCAATCACACATATCAATAAGATCATCGCAAATCAACTCATCAAGTCATCCAAAGAAGCCCCATAATGCAATTGATAATGTGATGTGACAAAAGTAGTCACTATTCTTGTTTTGTAAATTATTGTCTTTGTCTTTATGTCAAGTAGTTCATCTTTCAGTCTTTATGTCATGTCCAAGTTGTTGAAAATCTGTTGTAATAGTGGTCATCAATAATATTTGTTGTAATAGTGGTCACGAATAATGTTTATTGTAATATTGTTACCAATAATGGTTGTTGTAATAGTCGTTTTTGTAAAAAATTCATCTATAAATAGAAAGCTCAAAGGCAGAAGAGATTTAAATCATTTATTTTCCTAGATTCTTTCTGCATTTTCTTTAATTCTTGAAGAATGAGACTTGATGTATCTAATGTGGCTTCAGATAATGATGATGATACTTGAACAAGATTTACAGTCTTGACTAGTTCCTGTTTCTTTTCATTTATTTTTAATAATGCTTCTTTATAAGTCTTCTGAGGAATTGTGTCGAATAATGGAGATAACTGATGTGTGGCTTCTTCTTTGAGCGAACTAACATCAAACTTATCCCACCATTTAACATAAATTTCTCTAACCGAATGGGTAGCTGGATTTCCTTATATATCTTTGATTACTATGGTATTGTAGTTCCATTTTAATATCCACTGGATTCTATACTTAAGCATAAACAAGAATACGTTTAAACCTTCTTTTTCATAAAGGGCCTTGATTTCTGGAGGAAAAATTGCTTCAGTTGGATCGAATCGGGGTAACCATTCATGATGAAACCATGAAGGAAAATTAATTTCTATTGATTTTTTATACGTGATGTAACATGAATGACCTTCTGCTGGCTTCTTATAGAATAGTATAACCTTTCATGCTTCAATATAATCATTGTAACTTACCGGCATTGTTGCTTGTTCTTCTCAATGTCTGATATTCTTCAGGGCAATTCGTTGATGATAATGACAAGACATTTTTACTAAGCCCTATTACTTAGACCATTCACCACTTGATAAAACTTTCTGGATTTTGAATTTTGAATAAGCAATTTCTTCTGAATTAGGCTTTTTGAAATGATAAAAAAATAACTGAGCCTGTTTGCGAAAGTAAAGCTTCATTAAATTTCATTGAGATATTTGGCCTTCTTGAGATGAAATTATGAGGATTAGGAATTATGGCATTGATTTGATTTTCTAAATTGAGACTATGATGATGATAATCAAGAAGATAAACAGAAAAATAGCTTCTCAGCTGATAACTAGATCTTTAATCAAAATTGGAGGCCAGATTGTTGTACTAGTTGAATAATGGGAAAATTTTATTTGGTCTTTGATAGGTTAAAAGAGATTTACCTTTATCCATGATGATCTGAAACAAAGAATTTTATAGGGTTACAAGGAGTTCTCTGGATAAGAAAACAAAAAGGGAGTTATTTTCTCCTTTCAAATATTCGATATCCAAATCAAAAATACTCAAAATAGCTTGCCATTTAGCAAATATTTGTTTTGAAACTAAATTTTTTATATCTTTCAAAAATATTTCTTTTTTTTATTTACAATCAACCCTTATTAAAAATTTTTGATTCAAAATATCTGCTTGAAGTTTTTAAACCGATAAAACAATTGCAAGAATTTCTTTTTTAACTGTAGCATAATTTTTTTGGGTGTTATTCCAAAGTCTAGATGTATAACATATAAGTTGTTCATTTCCTTCTGGGGTTTTTTGAAGTAATATTCTGCCATAACATATATCAGAGGCACTGTTTGAATAATTTTTAGATAAGTAGAATTGGCTAAATGCAAATATGGTAAAGCTTTTACTTCTGAATTAATCTTTTGTATTGCTTCTGTATGATTAGGGGTCCAAAGAAATTTATTATCTTTTTTAAGAAGTTCTAAAAGACATTTTTTTATCTATTGCGAAATTCTTATAGAAGTCTGATAAATAATTTAAACAACTTAAAAATCTTTGTAATTGCTTTTTATCTATTAGTTGGTTAAAGAATTTATTTGCAAATTCGATAACTCTATTAATAGGAGTTATTGTTTGATTCTGTATTTGAAATTCTAAAAATTTATAGTTATTTGAAAAAGTTTTATTTTCCTTTGAGACAATACCAATCTATTTTTAATTATTATAGATTGAAATGTATACAAATGTTTCCAATGCTCATTTATTGATTTTGAAAATATAAGAATGTCATCTATATATAGTAAAATACATACATAATAAGGATGAAATATTTCATTCATCATTTTTTGAAATTCTAAAGGGGCATTTTTAAGACCAAATGGCATAACATTCCATTGATACTGTCCGAATGGGGTATTGAAAGCTATTTTATATCTATCTTCCTTTATAATTTGGATCTGCCAATATCCTGACTTTAGATCAAATTTTGAAAAGATAATTGAATTCGTTATTCTTTTTATTAAATCATTTTAATTTGGTAATGGATATCTTATTGTTTTTAAAATATTATTTAGTGGTTTATAGTTTATAACAAGCCTAGGAGCTCCTCTTTCTAATTCTGCTGCATTTTCTACATAAAAAGTTGTACAACTCTATGGAGATCTGGATGGGTTTATTAGTTTCTTTTGTAACAAATCTTTTATTTCTTGATTACATAGTTTTAATAATCTTTCATTCGTTTGAGAGGGATTGACTTTTGTGGGTATTTTATTTTCATTAAACTCATTAATATAAGGTAAAGAAACTTGATAAGTTTTTCTATTCCAAAATACTGATGGTATTTTTGAACAACACTTAATAGTTAGTAGATCTTGAAACGTTTTAATTTTCTGTTGAAAAGATGGAGCATTTATAATTTGTTCTTTTTTTAATTTTTAATTTCTGATTTTAATTTTCCTATAAAAATTTGTTTATGTTAAACTAGATTAATTAATTGATTTAGATATCTAATTTTTATTTATTAATGAAATTGAAATTAACTTCTTTATTTTCTATATTTGATTTTATTCCACTTATTGTTACTGAAAATGGTTGAATTTTTTGATGAAATTGAGTGCCTAATAACATATCATGTTGCAAACCTTTAAATATTATAAACAATGTTGGTATACAAACATTATTTATACATATATGTGCAAGAGGGATTTTTTATTTAATTAATGATTTATTTCCTTCTGCTGTTGAAATTAGACTATTTGTTTTTTCACAATATTGTAAAGGAATTAAACCTTCTTTTATACAATTCAGATTTGCACCAGAATCAATTAGAACTTGTATTGAACATTTAAAATATTTTATTTTTAAAGTTATTGGGGTAAACCATCGTTGATGCGTATATGTTGTAAGCGTTTCTATAAATACATTATTATCATAAACAGAAAAATTTTCAAAATTTATATTCTCATCTTCTAATTTAATTACTTTTTCTTTAAGAATTCTTATTTCATCTTTTAATTGATTTATTTCACATTGTAATGAGTTTATAGTCGGTCCTACAAAAGATTTAAATGTTTTATTTACATCTTGAAATATATCTTTCATAGTATGATGATTATTGTATAAGTTAATTTGATTTTGAAATTTTATTTTATTTTATTTTTATTTAATTTTGATATCTGAAAGGTATCATCACTTTCTTTTTTATTATTGAAAATCTCTGTATAATATTTATATTTTAATATAGGGTCTTCAATTTGTTCACCTATTACTAAAATTAATTTTTAATGTGCTGGTAAAATATTAATTTCATCTTCTGAATCTAAGGTATTTGTATTTTGTATATTTTCTATACATTTACAAGTTTCTGAAGAACTATCACTTTCTACTACTTCATTAACTTTCTTTTTATAATTCTTTAAATGATATTTATTTGCATAATGACTTGGTTTTTCACATTTAAAGCATTTATTAGTCTTATTTTTAGTAAATTTATAATTTCTTTTCTAATTTTTTTCTCTTATTTTTATAATAAGAATCTTGATCTTTTTTGTTATTAAATCTTTGTAATCTTTTTCTTACTCTATAATTCGGTTTATTAGTTTGTGTTTGTGTAACTTCTTGGCCGAATTGATAACAAAAATCACCTATATCTCTATGATTATTTTTAGAATCTTTATGTAATTGTCTTTTTAATTTTATATCATTACATATTGATAATTCTACTATTTGTATTATTTGAATTATATCACCATAAGTGAATTTATTATAATTTAAAGTTCCGTCGCATTTTCCTCTTAATATATGCCTAACCTTTTCTGCGAAAGAGTATGATAATCCTGAAATAAATCTTTCTTTATAGAATGAAGATTCATCTAAAGTTAATGTATATACTTTCGTTAAAAACGTATCTTTATACCACCTGAAATTTAATAATGTTTTACATCTTAAACTTTGTAATTGTTCTCGAATTTTTCTTCTATATGACTTAAAGTTCCTATAAAATGCCATATTATATTAGTTATCAAGGTTCTTACACCATTAAATTGTTCTCTACCATTGTCATCTAAAATTGGATTATTATTTTCGTCTTAGGATATCAATTGTAAAATTTCTTCTCTTTGATTAGTTGACAAAGAATTATTCCACCAACCAAATATTTGTCCAGTGAACCCTACGGTTATTGCTCCTACTATACTAGGTTTTGGATGGTTTTGTATTTTACATGCTATTGCATAAGTTAATATTTGTTGCGTTACTTACAAAACTTTATATTATGATAATCCATCTATATTCCATTCATATATAGAATTTCCATCATACTTAATTCTTTTTTTCACTTTTTCTTCAAATATCATGTCTACCGGAGATGGTCTTGAATAATAATGTTTACTTTTCCTAGTGTTATAAGTTTCATACCTTTTATGATAATGGATTTTATTTATACCTAAATCTGATGACATTTCAATACTAGATTCTGTTACTATTACTGGGTTAATTTCTAATAAGTCTTTTTATAAGCTATCATATGTTATTGATTGATTTTCTTCTAAGATATTTATTTCAGGCATATTTTCTTTCTTATCTTTTTGATTTATTTGTAATGTACTAATTTTTTATACTATTGTCTGTAATAATTCATCTGAATAATTTAGTTTTATCATAGGTAAATTTCTTAAATTATCTTTTATCATAGGTTTTTTTAATATTGATTCACTTTCTACCTTTTGATTTATGGGTTTTACGTTAATCTCACTAGTGGAGGGGATACTATGTGAAGTTTTTGATAAAGAAGATAAATAAATATTAATATAATTATTTTGTTCGATTAAATGATTTAAATCTCTTCTTGATTTGGGTTTTTCTTCATCGAAAGAATTTTTTAATGGTATTGCCTTAATATCTTCTATTTTTATAGAAGCTAATGGAGGATGAGTCTGGATATATTTTTCACATTTTGATTCTTCCCATACTGTATTTATTTTGTTTATAATTTTTGGACAAGATTGAGTTAAATAGTCAAAAAATGATTTTTTTTATTTTTAATGTAGGTAAAATATTTTCTCTAATTATTGCTTGTTGAGATTTTGGACAAACTTTACAAAATATTGTTGTTAATGGATGTTTAAGAAATTATTCTTGTAAATTTTTATAATCTATTTCAAAATTTTCTTCGTAATCTATTTTAACCATATTAACTTGATAATCATTAAAATCATTTATGGAAATATTATCTTCTGAAGGTGTAACAGGATAAGTTGTATGCATTGGTAATTTTTCCCCCCGAGCCAAGTGGAGCATGCATGAAGGAGTCAGATACTTCTTCTATTCTTTTCCCTGGCACAGCTGGATTCTTTGGAAAAGCCCGGTTCTCTTTGTCTTTGAGCTTTCATTCCTTAATCCACTGAATCGCTCCTTCATATACCTCCCTACCAATAGATAGAGACAAATGGGAATAACCGAACCACGTCTACAAAATGCCAGTACCATGCAGCTGTTTCAAAGCCAACGTGATGCTCCTTGGTCAGATGACCAAGATATTGGCGAATACCACATATGATTGAGAAAAGAGTACCTATAATCTCATGAAAATCATGAAAGCCAGTTGCTAAGGAAAAGGTAGAACCATAAATACTATTTGAAATAGTGGAGGGTGCTTGGTAATATTCCATACCTTGAAAGCCAGTGGATACTAGAGCTAGTGAAACGGTAGCTACTAAAGCATAAACTGCTCATTTTTCCTTCCCCGCGAGTATAGCATGATGAGCCCAAGTTACGGCAGCTCTGGATGAAGGGAGAATAGGGGTAATAAGAAAAGGGATTTCCCGAGGATCTAAAACCCCAATCCCTTTTGGGGGCCAAATACCTCCGATCTCTACCGCAGGTGCCAAAGAAGAATGAGAAAAAGCCCGAAAAAGATTTTCTTGGAGCAAAATTTATTTCAACCAGTTCATCATCATGTGCTATTATTGTATGAATTTGATTATTTGTTTTATCTACAGGATTCTCTTCTCTATTTGTATCTTGAATTAACCATGTTTTTGGTATATCTATATCTTTCCAATTTAATTGTTTTCTAATTATTACTTTATTTGTTAAATTTGTTAAAAATAAAGTTGAAGTTTCTTTTTGTAAATTTGTATATCCAACTGTAGGGATTATAGTATGTATTAATTTATAATAAATTCGATAAAGTACTGCAACATTTGAATATATTCCTTTCATTTCAAACCCTTGAGTATATAACCTCAATGTTGAAGCTTCATGTGCAAATTGATCATGTAAACTAATTGTGAAATTAGGAAAACAATTGAAGAAAATAGGTCATTCAGATAAACTTCCTTTAATTATTCCTAATATTGAATCATTAAACTTTATGTCTTTTATCTCTTACGGATGCTAATACAGAAGTATATAGTCCTAAAGCAGTTAATGGTTTTATTGCAACTTGTACTAATCCTATATGCAAATATTTATATTTTTCTTTATATGTATTTATTTTTTCTGGAGAGATTAAAAGTATTTCTTGGCCTTCTGCATCTATTGATTTAGTTTCTTCTTCTAATTTAACTATAAAATCTTGATTTTTGGAAAAAGTTACATGAATATATATCTGTTTTGGATCTATGGTTGGTAAATTCTAATTTTGCAGAAATTGTTCTATATCTACATATGATATTTCACTTATATTTCTTAAATCTAATGTTGATTTCATTTTTCTGGCTTTATTATTGATTTATGATCAGATTTTGATATTGAAGTGGATGATTCAAACTTAGGACTATGTTTCTTAATGAAAGAGAAGATCTCATTTTCTTCATTAATTCACTCATGTCTCACCTGGTTCTTAGAGTTCTAGCTTGGTCAACGATTTACTGCTAGACTTACACTCTGTTTGCTAGCCTTACAACGTGACTAGGAAAACTCTTAAATCCACTTGCGAAGGTTAAACACTAGATAAATTAACAAAAAGAAAACAAAATTTTTACTTTCAAAAGAATTTTCATAGTAATAAGTTTTCAAATCCTTTTCGAAATCATAATCGAAATCATAATCAAACTCATGAAATACTTACCAGAAATGATATTGAAGAACTTGATTTACTTGGACAAGGTTCTGGATTTTCAATTGGACATGGCTTTGATACCAATTGGATAGGATCGAGATCAAGATCAAGGGAAGAAATTGGATTCTTAAAAATAAAGAAAATGATAAGAGTAATCTATGATTGAAGATAGAGAATGAAACTAAGAGAGTGAGAACTGAAAGAGAAGTATTAAAAATTTATTTTGAAGCTCAACTTTCGAATGAATACTTCTTCATTCGAGCTTTCTATTTATAGATGAAATTTTTACAAATACAGGCAAAAAACAACTATTACAACAATCATTATTAGTGAACACTATTACAACAAACATTATTGGTGACCACTATTACAACAAACATTATTGGTGACTACTATTACAACAAATATTATTGGTGATCACTATTACAACAGAATTTCAACAACTTGGACACAACATAAAGACTGAAAGACAAACTACTTGACATAAAGACAAAGACAATAATTTATAAAAATAAGAATAGTGACTACTTTTGTCACATCACATTATCAATTGTATTATTAGGTTTATTTGGATGACTTGATGAGTTGACTTGCGATGATCTTATTGATATGTGTGATTGATATAGGCAGGCATTGGGCTTGGAAGCATGGGTCTAAATAAGCTTTATTGGCAAGGGCCTAAGGCAGGCATAAACCTGGTGATGGCAGACAGGGGCCTGGAGGCATGGGCCTGAATTAATATAAGTAAATAATATACTCAGGGGAACCTGAGCTTCCTTCATGTTCTTAATTATTTTTTGATGATGTTGAACAAGTTTCTTTAATTTTTTGAAGTCGCTTATTAATTTTCTTGGATTCTTCCTACATTTTCTTTAATTCTTGAAGAATGAGACTTGATGTGTCTAAAGTGGCTTTAGATGATGATGATGATACTTGAACAAGATTTACGTTCTTGACTGGTTCCTGTTTCTTTTCATTTATTTTTAATGATGCTTCTTTATAAGTCTTTTGAGGAATTGTGCCGAATGATGGAGAAAGTTGATGTGCAACTTCTTCTTTAAGCGAACTAACACTAAACTTATCCCACCATTTAACATAAATTTTTCTAACCACATGGGTAACTGGATTTCCTTCTATATCTTTGATTGCTGCGGTATTGTAGTTCCATTTTAATATCCACAGGATTGCATACTTAAACATAAACAAGAATAAATTTAACTCTTCATTCTTGTAAAGGGCCCTGATTTCTAGAGAAAAAAGTTGATTCATTCGGATCAAATCAGGGTAACCATTCATGATGAAACTATGGAGGAAAATTAATTCCTAGTAATTTTTTATACGTGATATACCATGAATGACCTTCTGCTGACTTCTTGAAGAACTGTATGAATTTCCATGCTTCAATATAATCATTGTAGCTTACCGGTATTGTCGTTTGTTCTTCTCTATGTTTGATATTCCTTAAGGCGATTGGTTGATGAAAATGACAAGACATTTTTACTAAGCCCTGTTGTTTAGACCATTCATCACTTGATAAAACTTTCTAGATTTTGAATTTTGAATAAGTAATCTCTTCTGAATTAGGCTTTTTGAAATGATAAAAAATAACTGAACCTGTTTGCGAAAGTAAAGCTTCATAAAATTTCATTGAGACATTTGGCCTTCTTGGGATGAAATTATGAGGATTAGAAATTATGACATTGATTTGATTTTCTAAATTGAGACTATGATAAAGATAATCAAGAGGATAAATAGAAAAATAGCTTCTCAGTTAATAACTGGATCTTGGATTAGAATTGGAGGCTAGATTATTGTATTGGTTGAATAATGGAAATAATTTATTTTGTCTTTGATAGGATAAAAGAGATTTACCTTTATCCATGATGATCTGAAACAAAGAATTTTATAGGGTTACAAGGAATTCTCTGGATAAGAAATCCTGAAGGGACTTATTTTCTCCTTTTATATATTCGATATCGAAATAAAAAATACTCAAAATGACTTGCCATCTAGCAAATATTTATTTTGAAACTAAATTTTTTATATCTTTCAAAAGTATTTCTTTTGCTGATTTATAATCAACCCTTATTAAAATTCTTGATTCAAAATATCTGCTTGAAATTTTTAAACCGATAAAACAATTGCAAGAATTTTTTTTTTGACTGTAGCATAATTCTTTTGGGTATTATTCCAAAGTCTTGATATATAGCACACAAGTTGTTCATTTCCTTCTAAGGTTTTTTGAAGTAATATTCCGCCATAACCTATATCAGAGGCATCTGTTTGAATAATTTTTTGATAAGTTGAATTGGCTAAATGCAAACATGGTAAAGCTTTTACTTTTAATTAAATCTTTTGTATTGCTTCTGTATGATTAGGGTTCCAAAGAAATTTATTATCTTTTTTAAGAAGTTCTAAAAGATATTTTTTATCTATTGCAGAATTTTTATAGAAGTCTGATAAATAATTTAAACAACCTAAAAATCTTTGTAACTGTTTTTTATCTATTAGTTGATCACGGAATTTATTTGCAAATTCGATAACTCTATTAATAGCAGTTATTGTTTGATTCTGTATTTGAAATCCTAAAAAAATTTTAGTTATTTAAAAAAGTTTTATTTTCCTTTGAGACAATACTAATCTATTTTAATTATTATTTATTGAAATGTATACAAATGTTTCCAATGCTCAATTATTTATTTTGAAAATATAAGAACGTCATCTATATATACTAAAATATATTCATAATAAGGATAAAATATTTCATTCATCATTTTTTGAAATTCTGAAGGGGCATTTTTAAGACCAAATGACATAATATTCCATTAATACTATCTGAATGGTGTATTGAAAGCTGTTTTATATCTATCTTCCTTTGTAATTTGGATTTGCCAAAACCTGACTTCAGATCAAATTTTGAAAAGATAATTAAGTTGGTTATTCTTTTAATTAGATTATTTTTATTTGGTAATGGATATCTTATTATTTTTAAAACATTATTTAGTGGTTTATAATTTATAACAAGCCTAGGGGCTCCTCTTTCTAATTCTGCTGTATTTTTACATAAAAAGTTGTACAACTCTATGGAGATTTGGACGGGTTTATTAGTTTCTTTTGTAACAAATCTTTTATTTCTTGATCACATAATTTTAATAATTTTTCATTCATTTATGAGGGATTGGTTTTTGTGGGTATTTTATTTTCATCAAAATCATTATTGTAAGGTAAAGAAACTTGATAAATTTTTCTATCCCAAAATGCTGATGGTATTTCTGAACAACACTTAATAGTTAATTGATCTTGAAACGTTTTAATTTTATGTTGAAAAGATGGGGTGTTTATAATTTGTTCTGTGTTAAAATTTTTAATTTCTTATTTTAGTTGTCCTATAAAAGTTTGTTTATGTTCAACTAGATTAATTAATTGATTTAGATATATAGTTTTTGCTTTATTAATAAAATTGAAATTAACTTCTTTATTTTCTATATTTGATTTTATTCCACTTACTGTTACTGAAAATGGTTGAATTTTTTGAAGAAATGGAGTGCCTAATAACATATCATGTTGCAAATATTTAACTATTACAAACGACGTTGGTATACAAACATCAATTTTACATATATGTGCAAGAGAGATTTTTAATTTAATTAATGATTTATTTCCTTCTGCAGTTGAAATTCGATTATTTGTTTTTTCACAATATTGTAAAGGAATTAAACCTTCTCTTATACAATTTAGATCTGCAGCAGAATCTATTAGAGTTTGTATTAAAATTTTAAAATTTTTATTTTTAAAGTTATTGGGGTAAACCATCGTTGATGCGTATAAGCTGTAAGTGTTTCTATAAATACATTATTATCATAAACAAAAAATTTTCAGAATTTATATTTTCATCTTCAATTTTAATTATTTTTTCTTTAAGAATTCTTATTTCATCTTTTCATTGATTTATTTCATATTGTAATGAGTTTATAGTAGGTCCTACAAAAGATTTAGAACTTTTATTTACATCTTGAAATATATCTTTCATAGTATGATGATTATAGTATAAGTTAATTTGATTTTGAAATTTTATTTTATTTTCATTTAATTTTGATATATAAGAGGTATCGTCAATTTCTTTTTCATTATTTAAAATCTCTGTATAATATTTATATTTTAATACTGGGTATTCAATTTGTTCACCTATTTCTAAAATTAATTTTTTATGTGCTGTTAAAACATTAATTTCATCTTCTGAATATGAGGTATTTGTATTTTGTATATTTTCTATACATTTACAAGTTTCTGAAGAACTATCACTTTTTACTACTTCATTAACTTTCTTTTTATAATTTTTTAAATGACATTTATTTGCATAATGACCTGGTTTTCCACATTTAAAGTATTTATTAGTATTATTTTTAGTAAATTTATAATTTCTTTTATGATTTTTCTCTTATTTTTATAATAAGAATCTTGATTATTTTTATTATTAAATCTTTGTAATCTTCTTCTTACTCTATAATTTGGTTTATTTGTTTGTGTTTGTGCAACTTCATGGCCGAATTGATAACAAAAATCACCTATATCTCTATGATTATCTTTAGAATCTTTATGTAATTGTATTTTTAATTTTATATCATTACATATTGATAATCTTACCATTTGTATTGTTTGAATTATATCACCATAAGTGAATTTATTATAATTTAAAGTTCCGTCGCATTTTCCTCTTAATATATGCCTAACCTTTTCTGCAAAAGAGTATGGTAATCCTGAAACAAATATTTCTTTATAGAATGGAGATTCATCTGAAGTTAATGTATATACTTTTGTTAAAAATGTATCTTTATACCACCTGAAATCTGATAATGTTCTACATCTTAAACTTTGTAATTGTTTTCTAATTTTTTCTTCTATATGACTAAAGGTTCCAATAAAATACCAAATTATATTAGTTATCAAAGTTCTTACACCATGAACTTGTTCTCTAACATTGTCATCTAAAATTGGGTTATTATTTTCGTCTCTGGATATCGAATGTAAAATTTCTTCTCTTTGATTAGTTAATAAAGAATTATTCCACCAGCCATGCATTTGTCCAGTGAACCCTACGGTTATTACTCCTACTATACTAGGTTCTGGATGCATAAGTTAAATTTATTGCATTACTTGCAAAACTTTATATTTTGATAATCCATCTATATTCCATTCATATATAGAATTTCCATCATACTTAATTCTTTTTTAACTTTTTTCTTGTAATATCATGTCTACAGGAGATGGTCTTGAATAATAATGTTTACTTTTGCTAGTGTTATAAGTTTCATGTCTTTTAGGATAATGAATTTTATTTATATCTAAATCTGATGACATTTCAATACTAGATTCTGTTACTTTTACTGGACTAATTTCTAATGAATCTTCTGATAAGCTATCAGATGTTATTGATTGATTTTCTTCTAAGATATTTATTGCAAGCATCTTTTCTTTCTTATCTTTTTGATTTACTTGTAATGTACTAATTTTTGATGCTATTGTCTGTAATAATTCATCTGAATAATTTGGTTTTATCATAGGTAAATTTCTTAAATTATCCTTTACCATATGTTTTTTTAATATTAATTCACTTTCTACCTTTGATTTATGGGTTTTACGTTAATCTTACTAGTAGAGGGGATACCATGTGAAGTTTTTGATAAAGAAGATAAATAAATATTAGTATAATTATTTTGTTCGATTAAATGATTTAAATCTCTTCTTGATATGGGTTTTCTTCGTCAAAAGAATTTTTTAATGGTACTGCCTTATTGTCTTCTTTTATTTATATAGAAGCTAATGGAGGATGAGTCTGGATATACTTTTCACCTTTTGATCCTTCCCATACTGTATTTATTTTGTTTATATTTTTTGGAAAAGATTGAGTTAAATAATCAAAAAATTAAATATTTTATTTATTATTTTTAATATAGGCAAAATATTTTTCTTTTATTATTGCTTATTGAGATTTTGGACAAACTTTACAAAATATTGGTGTTAATGGATGTTTAAGAAATTGTTTTTTTAAACTTTCATAATCTATTTGAAAATCTTCTTCATAATCTATTTTGACCATATTAACTTGATAATCATTAAAATCATTTATGGAAACATTATCTTCTCAAGATGTAACAGGATAAGCTATATGCGTTGGTAATTTTGAAGTTGATGCACGAACAGGTTAGGTTTCATAATAAGTCTCGGTGTTTAATGAAGATTGAACTGTAGAACAAGATTTTCTTGGAGCAAAATTTATTTCAACTAGTCCATCATCATGAGCTATTATTGTATGAATTTGATCATTTATTTTATCTACAGGATAATCTTCTTTGTTTGTATCTTGAATTAACCATGTTTTTGGTATATCTAATATCTATATCTACATCTTTCCAAGTTGTTGAACTTCAAAATAAATTTTTAATGCCATGTTTTTGGTATCAATTTTCATAAGTTACCATAGAATCAGAGAGAGTATAAGAGTTTTAGAATTTTTAGAGAGTTGTTCTTGAGTATTGAAAATAGTTTTGAAGGAGATACATTTCCAATTATGGTGATTTGATATTGTTCTTTGATTTAATTAAAGTTTATTTGATTTTATCATTGTTTGAAATGAATACCATAACTTGTGTGCTTTTGATGATGATGATGAGTACTCTATGTCCTATATGAATACAATATAATATGATTTGATTATAATGTTTTAGATGTATAATGGTTAGACTTTATGTTAATTCTACACTTAATCCTATGAACATCTTGATCACATGTTTGTTGATTAGGGTATTAGAAGTTATCATAGCCATTAGAGCTTTTAAACCAAATATGAACAATACAACCTTAAAACATTACAACATCGATAAATAGTTATAAATTAGGGAGACATGGTGAAGTAAACTTAATTGGTTATTAATCTAAAGATTTGGAACTTTATGCTTTGAGGAACAACGTTGTTCATACCAATAGGTGGAATTCTAGTTTGCATATAGGGTCTTCTTCACTACGACAATGGGTTGAAGTGAATTTGATAAAAAAATGTCTATTCTAATTATATATTACACACATATAAAAAATGAATGAGAGTATGAATTTGTTATGGTATGCATAGTATTTCATTGCCTCTGTGAAGTTGTGACCTAAAATATCTTCTTAATATAAGAATAGAACTAGCAAAAATCACTTTGATATATTAGATTAATTTAGAATAGTTAAAACAAACAAAAAGAGATCTTCTTAACAATATAGTAGACTTAACTAGAACTTGTGTCCAAATATGCTATCCTAAAAGAAGATGTTTGTAATTAATCTTTGATTAATTATACTATTACTACATTTATACCATTAATACTTTCGATGGTACAATCTACCAGTTAAGGGAACTTGACATTACCAAGGTGATTTTAGGGTGAAAGTTCATTATGAGGGTAAAAGGGGAGTGTAGCAAGCCTGGTGAGGGATCACATGTTATTGCATAAATCTGTAACTTTTATCATTAATGGATTCTTCATATTTGGCATGGCCTTATGTAGGTCTTAGACCAAACTGCGTCAACATCTCTTTGTGATATGGTTTGCTTTACAATTTAGTTTTAGTTTTATGGTGTGTTTATCATTGCGCGATTATCATTAGCGATTCAAAACTTACAAGTGGTATCAGAGCAAGACGCTTAAACATTCTATTTTTTGAAAAAGTGTGATCCTTAGTTCTAGTTTGATTCACGATGGCTCGACTTGTTCGATGCAATCAAGCATAAAGGTGTCCACGACGAAACGACCACTACTCACAAAGTCCAACTACACATATTAGAAGGCTCGAATGGAAGGTTTTTTATTATATTTGGATGTAAAAGCATGGAGGGCAATTGAGAAAGGGTACTCATAACCATTATTGGATGATTCACTAAAAATACTAATCTTTAGATAGATGAAGAGGATAGACTTTAACTTGCCAATGCAAAGCTCTCAATGCTATCTTTAGTGGAGTAAATCAAGAGCATCTTAACTTGATCTCATCATGCAAAATTGCAAAGATGATTGAACTATTCTTCATAATTTCTTTGAAAGGAATGAAAATGTAAGAGACTCGAAGAAAATTGTTATCCTCTCAGTTTGAAGATCTATGCATGGTAGAGGATGAGACCATTGTATAATACACTGATAAGTTGAAAGACAACTAGTCAAGCCTAACAATAGGGGAGGAAATATTCAAATAAAAAAATGATTGAAAATGCTATTTTGTCCCTTCCTTTTAAGTTTGATATCAAGGTTGCTACAATACAAGAAATCAAGAGACTCAAGAATTTCCAATTTGATAAATTATTGTGGTCACTCATTACTTATGAGATGTTTCTTTCTCAACAAAAGAAATAAAGAAATTGCCCTGAAAGTTGCTACTCAATATCTCCAAGCTGATTATGGAGCTAATGAAGGTGAGAAGATGATGTTACTTACCAAACAATATGGGAAGCCACTTTAGAAGGTTCAACAAAACAAGTCTAATCCAAAGTTTGAATTTCATAAATGTACCAATTCAGATTTGTAACGACCCATTTTTCCAATGGACCATCACGAGGGTCAATGTGGGCCAACAACATAACCTACTAGCGCCAGTTGTGTCCCACATGCAATCACATCCACTATTATATCATTATTAACCTCAATAAACAACAATTTACTATTTAAATTGTTAATTAACTCAAATCATTTGTTAGAAATTGTTTTTAACCTCAATATTCACAATATAAGACTTAAATCATGACAAATCAAATGAAAAACATCACGTCCTGTCAATAAATTATATACCTAGTGTGAAAAACTTATATGTCATCATATATCAGTGAAATAGCCTAAAAAGAGTAACAAAACATCCATATACAGGTCCTAATAATGTTTCATAGTCCCAAACCCCAAAATGAAAACAAAATACAATATAATAAAACATACAAATCCAGAGAATCAATCTCTGATCACATGTAGTCCGTGAGCTTTCCCTTGTCGCGACTCGTACTCGGATCAACACTCAAACCATAACAAAAGGCAAATGATGAGTCCAAAGTGAGTATTCTTAAGGAAATTAAATAAGTAATCATGAAAGTAAATACTATAATTTAGATGAACTATTAAATAAACATGCGGAATTACAAACAGTCAACTATGCTCATCGCATGAATTAAATAATAGTGAAACTCATAACGTGTGCCTAGAGCTTAGGGTCAGACTAGCACCATACCTCGTACTCTTCCACAGAGTATTGCCGACGAGTAGCACTCAAGAAGGCCAATATATGGATCCACTAGGTGGTTCTCGAGTTGAACTATCCATCTAGATTCACTAACAAACATGTTATGGCCTAGTGGACATATACATGGAATGGCATAGAAGGAGAGATTCAATGTTCGTCCATATAGATACTATAACAGGAAATGGGGTAATGAAACAACAATACTAAATTCAAAATTTTGAAAGTAAGTAAATGCTCAAGTAATTTCAGTTAGATACTACACACCTCAAATCGCATTCCTCGTCCCAAAATTCAAATCCTAGTCTGTCTCAACTAAACTCCCAACACCCGTACTATCTCCCAAAGTCACCTAATATCAATATTAGTGTATTACATTGTATTTATGTTATTTAATTAGGCATTAAACTCATTTTCCATAAAATAGTCCCAATTAGTCCTAGCAACAGAGGTGGAGCGCATTCCTCTGAAAAGGAAGCATGTTCTTGTTCTTCACAAAGAGGAACGTATTCCTAAAATGTCTTCATAGAGAGGCACTCCCTAGCTAGAAAAATAAAATTCCCAACTCGGGAGTTCTACTCTCCCAAGCAAGCGAACATCTCCAACACCGTCGAATCCTCACCTCGTAGGGGAACCAACAACACTTCGACAAAGCCATGCTCATCATAAACATCAAAATATCATCAAATCCAAGAATCAATATAAACTTTCCCAAAACCCAAATCATGAAAATTGCATAAACTTGAAAACCAACTTAAAACTACATTACCAAACCATCATAACATTAAACAATCACTAAAAATCATATAAAAATAGTGGCATAACATCCCAATCCCGAAACCAACATCCCCATGCTCAAAACCATGACCATAATGAAGAGCTAGTAAAGGAAAGCAAGAATCTTATTTTTGTTTGTTGATTTCCCACCTCCAAGTCCTTCAAATCATAATTCAAAAACCTTGAAACCCTTGTTTCCACTTGAAATTTTTGATATTGTGTTATAAGTGAGAAAAAAGAGGTAAGAAAAGAGTCAGCTTTGGCTTTTTATATTTTGTTTTGATCTCCCATCATTTATGCATCCCTATGCTCAACCAAGGGACACTAAATGGCCAATAATTGACCTCTTTTTCATCCCTATTGACACCCTAAAGTGACACACTTGCAACACTCTCCCTTATATGCAACTTAACAAGTCACTAATCGGGTGTTCCAACACCCGATTTCACTTCACAATTCACGACATAACGTACCATCGAACCACTAATCATTAACTCGGCATTACATATTTGTTATTTATTTCATTTTCATCATTTTCATGTGTGTATTATTCCTCGGCCTAATGTTTTGTCTTTTAGCCTACCCAGTACCCTCGTTGACATGCAGTATATCGAGGTGAATACTAGTAACAGTCTCACACATCAATAATAATATAAGTACACACATTACGATGCTAATTAACATACTTAATAATAAACATTACAAATTATACAAAACATCAAGCAAAATATCTATTTACCTAGCTCCAGGCTTGCCCTAGCCTATCTGTGGGGACGTCTACAAATACGTCATTAATAATGACCAATTAAAATATGGTCATTACAGTTCTTTCCAACTGGGTGAAGTTTTGTCCCAAAATTTAAATTAAATTAAACACTTACCGACAAATAAGTGGGGATACCGTTGTCGTATAGTAGACTCGAGCTCCCTAGTGAGTCCCTTGATCTCGTGATGTTGCCAATGTACTAAAACCTTCGAGATCTCCCAATTTCGCAAAGTACGAGTCCTCCTATCCATGATTCCCACAAGCTACTCCTCATAAGTTACGTCAGGTTGAACTTCAATCTGACGTACATCAACCATAAGTCTTTGTCCCGGCCTAGCTAGCCTCAACATGGATATGTGAAACAATGGATGCACCCCGATAACTATGGTGACAACTCTAGATGGTATGCCACTCTACCGATGCATTTCTCAAATCTGAATAGTCCAATGAACCTTGGTGCTAGTTTCCCCTTGATGCCAAACTTCTTATAACCTTCCAGGGCAAAACCTTCAAATACACCAAGTCCCCAACCTCGTAGCTTAAACCCTCGAGATACTTATCTCGAATATTTCTTTTGTCTATCTTGGGCCACTTGAAGTCTCTGCTTTGATTTGTCTCATCTTCTCAGTATGGTCAACAACAACCTCATGTCATATAGTCGTTGTGTCCTCCAATGCCGCCTAACATGCTAGTGTCCTGTAGAGCCAACCGTAACGACTTAGAAATTTGTTTATTTGTGAATGATGACAATTACTACATATTTATACTCATATTTTAGTGATCGAACAATGAAGTCGGTAAATGATTAGGAAAACTAGCCGAACGGCATTAGCAAATAGGCTACGGGTACACGGGACCTTAAAACACTAAAAATGTGAATAAATAAGTCAATTAAATGATAATTGTACTAATTGATTATGATAGAGCATCGACGAGACCAATAGAACGCGACTCGCAAGTCGTGGTGTGTTTTCAGGCACGAGAATGCGAGAACTCGAGAACAAACCAAAGAGTTGATTAGTTAAGTGGTGAATGAGTTACCTAGTTGAGTCACATAGGAGAGTTAGAGTAGGTGGATAGCTTAAAAGAGTGTTAGTTGGATCTACCTCGAGATATGTGTGTTTAAGTGAAAGTGTGGACCTATATAAAGCCCACCTCCTACAATTTTCTCTCACTCTCTTTCTTTCCTCTTTTCCTCTCTCTTCTCTTCTCTCAAAACTTGGAAAGCAAGAAAGTGAGTGGACGGCCATTGGAGGGCTATCCAACCCGCCGGTCACCGAGTCTCAACCTCACCGAGGAAGGTGAGATCTCAAACACTCTTTGTCGATTCCTTACATTTTAAGCGTTAGTTTTTATTAATTTACATCGCGATGACCATGGATGTTGCACCGGAAGTCCATTTAATCGACAAGCCCGCTACGCTTGGCGATCTACGTAGTGATCAACACCCATTTGTGTTGTTGGAGTTGGGTTTTACACGTATGTTATGTGATACATCGAGTTACGATGTTTGGAGTGGTGTTTTCATTTTGGACAAGTTTTTGGGGGTTCCATGACGATCCAAAGTCGATTTTGGATCTTCAAGAACCCTCATACACAATGTGGAAAGGCGCGGAGAGTGGCAACACTCATGACGTCATGGGAGAAATGCCCCACGACACCACTCATGACGTCGTGTCCAAGAATGAAATGGAGAAACGTATAAAATAGACCCCCTCCCCCATATATATTGTTGAACTATGTGCAATGCCTATCCATGCCCAGTGCCCTACTAGGGTCATCAGGGCAAGGCCGGGTCGGGTCGGGTCAAACCCGACTAGACCAAGAAAAACAAATTAAAATAAAATAAATTCTGGAAAAATAGGAAAAATTTGAAAAAAATGAGAAAAATCTAAGAAAATAATATTTTGACTAAATAAATAGAAATTAATGAATTTCTTTGAAAATGAAATATTCAAAAAACTTTTTAGGACTTTATATCAGGGTTTATACCTCGTAAAGTGTGTAATTTACAACTTTGACCCAATTGAATACTAGAAACATGGTGAACTGGTAATAAGGGTTTTGGAATTTGTTTGAGACCTGTCGAAGTCGCGAGGGACAAATTTCGCGATCTTACTTGGTAAGTTAGTAAGCCAACAAGAAAAGGACATGTGATTTAATTTCCTCTTGTTGTGATATTTGAATTGGTCCTATGTTTGGCATTCCATTATATTTCTCGGTTGTGTGTTATTGGCGTAAGTGTGTGTTTAAAAGATACTTGCCGCCTGCACTAGTTGGGATTACGAGGGCACTTCTGCAAAAGTGTGTGACCACCTCTAGTGTTTATGTGATACCAAGTACTGGATTGTTATGGTTATTGATGTTGCGACATCACTATTGTGGAGTTAAACCACTTACGACTTCTTTTGATTCTTGGAACACGCATACTTCATTGATATCTTATAGTTTGATTATCATGCACTTTGTGTTATTCCCTGTCTATTAATTACTGCATGATTCTTGGACTGCTTCGTTGGTTAATCTTGAATTATTGTTATATTCTTCTGGCATTACTTTCAATTTCTCTCAGTCACTCACCATCTAGTTTATAACGGTGGGTGTAGAAGGTCAGGTACCGGTAAGGGAAAAGGATCGACATTAGGTGACTTCCTCTGAGCGCTCCTCAAGGACGATTTTTTTCCTTGATGCGCATAGTATGTTGTTCTTTGTTTTACATATTCTATTTTGAAACATATTGGGTATTATCATTGGGTTGTAAGATTTGGATATCATGTATTGTCCTCTTCATACTTTGGTCACCATATAATACATGTTTATCTTGTATTCGTGGTCCATATTTATTAGAAATTCCTAATTTCTCTTTGAGTTATTGAATGATTATAGTTGAATTATGTTGCATATTGATCTAATAAGTCTTATAATCTAATAACTCATATTTTAAACAATAATTGAATGAATTGAGGCTGACTAGGTGCATATAGACTCGCTAGTATCAACTTCGGAGCCTATGTGGATCTAGGCTAGGCGTACCCAATTGTATGGGAAATTGAGGCAGTCACACCTATCATAAAGTGCCTCAAATGGTGGTATCCCCGATACTCGCATGATAGATGTTGTAGGAAAACTCACACAAAGGTAGATAATCATCCCATGGTCCACCAAACTGTAGTATATAAGCTTTTAGCATATCATCTAGTATATGAATCAACCTTTCTAACTACCCGTCTGTCTGAGGATCATACATTGTACTAAACTATATTCTAGTACTAAACTACTCATGTATACTTTCCCAAAGCTTTAAAGTCAACCTGGAATCTCTGTAAGAAAATAATGGAGATCGATACACCGTGCAATCTGATAATCTCTCTCGAAGATAGTGTTAAACTGTGGGAAGGAATATCTCATTGAAAAGGGTATAAGTGTGTCGACTTCCTCAATCTGTCGATAACCACCCAAACTGCATCGTGTCGTCTCGAAGTCTATAGTAGGCCACTGACGAAGTCCATGGTTACGTGTTCCCACTTTCACTGAGGAATGGACAGCGATTATAGCAACTTAGCTTGTTTCCTGTGCTCACCTTCTGGAAAATATGACAATTCCTTACCTACATCAGTCTTCATCCTTGGCCATTAAGATAATCGTCGCAAATCATAATACATCTTGGTCCAACTAGGATGAAAAGTGTGTCACGACCGGTGTGCATCCTCAATAATGGTGTCTTTGAGCTCCAATACTAGCGGTATCCACAATCTACCCCTGTGTCTCAGGCACCCATCTAAACTCTCAGACCAATCTGTACACTCCGGATCCTAAGCCATTCCACTAAACCACAAAAACCGGTCATTAGCCCTCTGCAACTCAACTATCCGCTCAAAAGACATTGTAGAGCTCGCATCTAATAACTAACTTGTAGCTTGATAATAGCCTCTGTCATACACATCACTTACGCTGCCTCAAGCAACTTGTGTTCATGTGTCATATACCATAACACTATCTGGCTCTTGATGTTGCTCCGGCTCAACGCATCCGCTACGACGTTCATCTTATCCAGGTGGTACTCAATAGCGAAGACATAGTCCTTCAATAACTCGAGCTATTTCCTTTGTCTCATGTTCAACTCCCTTTAAGTAAACAAGTACCTCAAACTCTGGTGTTCTATGAACAACATAAACCTTTCACCATATAGGTAATGCCTCTAGGCCTTCAGTGGCGAAACTCAACCACCGCAAGCTCCAAGTCACGCATTAGATAGTCCCCCTCGTGGGGTCTCAATCATTGAGATAAGTAGGCCACCTGGAGTGTCCGTCCTACATCAAGACGCAACCCAACCAAGTGCTTGACACATCAGTATACACTAAGAAACCTCTCCCTACCTCTAGTAAAGCCAAAACTGACGCATAAGTCAACTTTCTTTCAACTCCCATAAAGCATCCTCACACACCTATGACCAATCAAATCTAACATCCTTCTTAGTCAACCTCATTATTGGCGTTGCAATAAATGAGAAATCTTGCACGAAATGCCGGTAATACCCTGCTAAACCTAGAAAAACTTGAATGTCGAAAAAGACTTGGGTGTGCTCCAGTCAATAATTGCCCAAATCTTGTTGCCATCTACTAATATGCCTTGATCATTGATGATGTGCCCCAGAAACTTCAACTCACTCAGCTAAAATGTGTAATTACTAAACTTAGCATACAATCTATGTTCTATTAGCGTCGCCAACACATACCTAAAATGTCTCTCATGCTCCACACGAGTCCTACTATAAATCATAATATCATCAATGAACATTATGATGTATTAATCCAGGATATGGCCTCAAACTTTGTGCATCAAGTCCATGAAGATCGCTAACGCATTAGTTAGCCCAAATGGCATGACTATGAACTCATAAAACTAGTATCACATGCTGAAAGTAGATCTTCTCAATCTCACCATCTCGAATCCTTAACTAGTGATAACCTAATCTGAGATCAATCTTTGAGAAGAACTTGGCTCCTATCAACTGATCGAACAAGTCATTAATCCTGAAAAGTGGGTAACGATTTCGAATCGTCACCTGATTCAACTTTCTGTAGTTTACACACATAAGCATTAAGCCGTCCCTCTTTTCACAAAAAGAAATGGAGCTCCCCAAGGTGACATGTTAGGGTGAATGAAACCCTTCTGCAATAACTCTTCTAACTAAGTCCTCAACTCCTCATGCTCAGATAATAACATCCTACACGATCTTTTGTAGATCGGCTAAGTCCCCGTATTATCTCGATAATGATCTCAACAACTCTCGATGGTGAAAATCTTGGCAAATCATCAGGAAACACATCTGCAAACTCACAAACAACAGGACATCCTCAATCCTAACCACTGTACTCGGTTTTAGCTCTATGCTAGCTGCGAATGCCTCCATCTCCTATGACGTTGCTAATCAACCTCTAATGATCGGTAGAGCAGTCGCAACTTCAGCAAACATGAACTTTGGAATCCCCTCGATATCATACGTTACAATCTTACTAAAATAGTCTATATGTGCGTGATATGAAAACAACCAATCCATACTAAACAAAGCATCGAATTTCAGGTACTCTAACACTCTCAAATCATCCGATAACTGATGTCCATCAATCTCTGCAACACAAACCCAACAAACCTGGTTAGGGTAAGTCTTATCCCCAGCTATCGTACTAAGGACAAGATGTTTGTCTAGGTTCTGTGCATGTAACCCTAACTCTCCTACATACGTCCAAAATAAATGATAATGTGCTACCTAAATCAAACATAACATGCATGGAATAACCACAAACAAACAACATACCCTTAACAAACTGTCGGGTCGCCTCTCCGTCTAGTTGTGCAATTCCCAAAAATAGTTGTCTGGGCCCTATCCCTAGGACTATTCGGCTTGTGATGGTGGTGGTGTTGGTCTGGTGCAATCCGTAATAATGTGACCAACTTGACCACATCGGAAGCATGCTCGAGTCTCATATCTACCAACACTCCTCGACTTTGTATTTGACTCTAACTCTGGACATTGCCCCTTTGACCTTCATCTCACCACTCAACTCTATATCCTACCTTTGTTGTTATCTAGGTTGGTCAGCTAGTGCTGAAGCAGTCGAGTACACCGCTTGCCGGTGGTCATCGCGTATATCCTTGTCATCCTATCTATCTATGTCGCCTCTGCAACTATGATCAAACTGCAATCACCTCTGCGAGTCTCTAGTTTGTCCTATCAACCCTGATCTCCTCTTTTTCTCTTCGGTTTTGATCAAATCGAGAACTCTAGGCTGGTTGTGTCGCTATGAAAAATATGTTGTTCGATTAGCCTTTTGCGTCAAATAGGTCTCATCTAATAGGGCCCTATCAAAGATCTCTTGTAGTGTGAGTGGTCCTCCAGAAACAACAACATTGGCTATCCTCTAGTCCAAGTCTCAGACAAATTAGTAGATCTATAGATGCTCAATGCCTGCCACGTCCATCGAGTATTGTAACAAGTAGCGAAACCTCTCCATGTACTGTAGAACGGATAAGACTAGGAACTCCTCTCTCAACCTGATCCTGACCTCCATCGGGATATACTTATCCATAAACATCTCCGGAAGTTTTGCCCAAGTCTTCACTAGTGGATGTCTAGTCTCATAAGTGATCTACCAAACTGTTTCCTCACCTCGCAGATAATAACTTCACAACCTCAACTGATGCCTCTGCTAGACAAAAAATAGTTTATGCCTTTATGAGCCAAGAGCCATCTCCCGACTAACTCCGAGTCTCCAACTCCATAGAAGTACCCTAACTGAAATATCAAAAAGTCTTTCACCCTCTTGGCCTCTGTTGACATTGAACTGCCTGACATTGATGCCACTATCGGATGCTCAGTAGTCGTAGGAGTATTAACAATTGTGGTCTCTACCAGTACAACCACTGGTGCAACAACTGGGGTAGCTCTCTCAGCCAGTGTCTCAAAAATTGTAGTCTGCACTTGTGTCTTAGTGTAGCAAAGGCTACGACTACTTGTGTAGTCGTCGGTATAGCCAATGTAGAGACTTCTGCCATTATCGTAGTCACATGACCTCTGATGAAGTCCATAAACTAGGACATTTATGCTTGCTGCACACGGAGAACCTATCGTCTATACTCTTCAATAGCGTTTGCAGAGTCATAGCCTCTCGTGAAGGATCACTAGTGTCACCAACGTCACCAACCTCTGGCTAAGTAGTAATAGTAGGTTGTTATTCGTCCATCGATTATTTGTATCGAGGAACGTATATTGCATCAGCCTTGGAATAAATATACATGTATCATATGTAATGTATGCAACCAATAACAT
Source organism: Stephania japonica (assembly GCA_039657345.1). Lineage (NCBI taxonomy): Eukaryota > Viridiplantae > Streptophyta > Magnoliopsida > Ranunculales > Menispermaceae > Stephania > Stephania japonica. The sequence goes on from CM077566.1 coordinate 17,636,010, forward strand.
AACATGTATAACACCTCAAAACTACCTACCTCACATCACTCCTCAACAAGGATTCTAGGCAATCTCTTCGGGCTTCCATATCTAAAGTTAACTCATTAAGTTTTTATGATAAGGTTTAACCTCAAATTTGAGCCCTAGGTTCCATTAACCTAAGCTTCGATACCAAAATATTGTGGCGGTATCAAAGTTAACAAGTAGCTTCCATTTCAATTCCCTAAGTTTAGTGAACCCGAGCTCTATACCAAAATGTAACGGCCCATTTTTCTAACGGATTGCCACGGGGGCCAATGCGGACCTACAACCTAGCCTATTAGTGCCAGTTGTGTCCAACATGCAATCACATCACTATTATATCATTATTAACCACAATAAATAACAATTTACTGTTTAAATTGTTAATTAACTCAAATCATCTGTTAGATATCGTTTTCAACCTCAATATTCATAACGAAAGACTTAAATCATGACAAATCAATTTAAAAACATCAAGTATTGTCAATAGATCATATACCTAGTGCGGAAAACCCATATGCCATCATATATTAGTGAATAGTCTAAAAGAGCTACAAAACATCCATATACAGGTTTCAGTAATGTCTCATAGTCCCAAAGCCCTAAAATGATAACAATATATAATATAATACAAACTGTATGAGTTTGGTGTATCAATCTCTTATCACAGGTAGTCTGCGAGCTTTCCCTTGCCACAACTCATACTCAAATTTGCACTCAAGCCATCACAAAAGGCAAATGACAAGTCTAGAATGAGTATTCCCAAAGAAATTAAATAAGCAATCACGAAAGTAAATACTTGAATTTAAATGAACTATTAAATAAACATGTGGAATTAAAAATAGACAATTGTGTTCATCGCATGAATTAAATAATAGTGAAACTCAGAAAGTGTGCCTAAAGCATAATGTCAGAATAGTACCATAGTTCGAACTCTTCCACAGAGTACTTTCGGCAGGTAGCACTCAAGCAAGACCAGTATTTAGATCCGCTAGGTGGTCGACGTAGAACCTACGATGCACCTACACGTGCCTCGACGTGATTCTCAGGTCGAACTATTCATCAAGAATCTTTGATATACATGTCATGATCTAATGGACATACACACGGATTAGCACGGAGGGAGAGCCTCAATGTTTGTGCATATAAACACCACAACAGGAAATAAAGTAATGAAACAACAATACTGAATTCAAATTTTCGAAAGTAAGAAAATGCTCAAGTAATTTCAATTGGGATACTATATACCTCAAACCGCACTTTCGTCCCAAAATCCAAACCTCGGTCCATCTCTGCTGAACTTCCAACACTAGTCCTATCGCCCAAAGTCTCATAAAATCAATTATTAGTGTATTAGGTTGTATTTATGTTATTTAATTAGGCATTAAACTCATTTTTTGCAAAATAGTCCCAATTAGTCCTAGTAGCAAAGGTGGAACACATTCCTATAAAAGGAAGCGTGCTCCTGTTCTTCACAGGAGGTTGCCCAAAACATGGAGGACGCACTTCTGAGAGAAGGGCGTGCTCCTCCACCTGAAAAATAGAATTCGTAGCTCGAGAATTCTGCTCTAACAAGCAAGAAAGGCTTTCTCCCACGCCATCGACCCCATCCTCACCTCGTGGGGGAACCAATAACACTTCCACAAAGCCAGAGGCTTGTCATAAACACCAATTATCATCAAATCCTAGAATCAACATAATTTTTCAAAAACTCAAATCATGAAACCTTTACAAAAAAAACCATGCTCAAAACCATGACCATAATGAAGAGCTCCCCAGTGGAAAACCATGACCATAATGAAGAGCTAGTGGACGAGAGCAAGAATCTACTTTTGTTTGTTGATTTTCCACCTCCAAGTCCAATCACAATTCAAAAAGCTTGAAACCCTTGTTTCCACTTGAAATTTTTGGATTTGTGTTATAAGTGAGAGAAAAGGTGGTAAGAAAAGAGTCAACCTTGGCTTTTTTTTTTTTTGATCTCCCATCATTTATGCATCCCTATGCTCATCCAAGGGACACTAAATGGTCAATAATTGACCTCTTTTCATCCCTAATGACACCTTAAAGTGACACACTTGCAACATTCTCCCTTGAATGCAACTCAATAAGTCACTAATCGGGCGTTCCAACACCCTATTTCGCATCACAATTTGCGACATAACTTATCACCAAACCACTAATCATTAACTTGGCATTACATATTAGTTATTTATTTCATTTTCATCATTTTCATGGGTTTATTATTTCCCGGCATAGTGTTTTGTCTTTTAGCCTACCCGATACCCCATCGACACACATATTGAGGTGAATACTCATGACACTATATCACACGTTAATAACAATATAAATACACACATCGTGATGCTAATTAATATATTTAAGCATAAACATCACAAATTACATAAAACAACACGTAAAATAGCTATTTACCTAGCTCTAGGCGAGCCCTGACCTATCTGCGTGTCCCACGAGTGTTTAAGCTGTCAGTCAACATCTGCAAATACGCCATTAATAACGGCCAATTAAAATCGGGTCATTACAAGACTCCAAAGCAAATTCTAATCAGCCCAAATCTAATCAAGTGTAGAGAATGCAATGGGTTTAGACATTTTCAATTTGAATGTCCAACTTTCATAAAGAAGAAAGGGAAGTCACTTGCCTCCACTTAAAGTGATAGTAAGACCGATGCTGATGAAAATGAAGGAGGTCACAACAACCTTTATATAGCTTTTGTTGCAATTGTATCAGAAGTAATCAATCCAGTTGTAACTACGATAATTTCAACACTTCCTAATGCACCAGGGGCCATGAGGCAGATTGTGATTCTAACATTGGAGATATTAATGATAAATCTATACGAACGATGGAGTGTTGTCATTAATCGAAACATATTTTTAAAAGAAGAAATTGCTTCTTTTCAAGAGATTATTTCTCAATTGCAACTATAGTTAACATCAAAAGAGAAGGAATTGGCAACATGTAAGGTGAAATTTTATGAAATTGAGGCAACTCTGCATCAATTAAATAAAGGCAAAGCAAAACTTGGTGATATTTTGCAAATGGGCAAAAGGTTCGAGTGATCATAGAGGACTTGGCTAAACTAATAAAGATGATTCAACTTCTATCAAATCAAGTCCTATTGCCTTTGTTAAAGGGACTAATGCCAATGTACCACCTACTGAGCCTCCTAAGAGATTTTTTCGACTTGCTATTACTATGGAGTTAAAGCCATATTTGACCATGATGTTTTAAAATGTATCGTGAATTAATAAGGAGGTAATAAGAAGTTACTAAGCATACAAATGAGTATCATATCTCATTACCATATTGGTACTTCGATAGAGGGTGTTCTAAACATATGAGGGAAAAAAGGCATTTTTGAAAGATTATAAAGCATGCGTTGATGGACATGTTACTTTTAGCGATGGTATTCATGGTAGAGTTATTAGCAAGGCAAGGATACGCTTAAGGTTGAAGGACTACCTACTCTTAAAAATGCATTGAATGTTGAAGATCTTAAGGCAAACCATTTCAGTATCAGTCAGCTATGCAACCTTGATTAATTTACATGTGAAGTTTGCCAAGAAAAAATGTAGGGTGTATGATAATGATAGCGGATGTGTGATGATAGGTTCTAGATCTTGCAACAATTATTATCGGTTGCAACTAGTTTCACGAGGCGATATCCCTAACGTTCATTAGTTAGTTGCTGCAAAAAATAAATGTAATCCTAGTGTTTTTGTAGGTTCATCTTATGTTGCAATAAGGATTCTACTATTGAGCTACTTGCAACTGAAGTTGTTGGACTAATGGTTAGGGCTTCTTAAGTCTTGTTGCAACTCAAGTACTGTTTGGTTGGGTGGTTCATTAATTCACACGGAGTCTTCTATTGCTTAGTACTACTAGTATGGGATCCCTTAGCGACATTTTTCATTGTGCCTTCTCTCTTTCAAAAGGGGGTGTTTGTTTTGGCTTGCTTGAGACAAGTTTCATTTGCAAGAGATTATTTATGAAGACTTTAGTTCCCCAAAAGTTAGGCCCCATTCAGCATAAGCCTACATCGACCTCAGCCTTCCTTTCCATTATTTAAGTCATTTAACAAGTACAAGTTGAGTTATTTGTGATGACCATGTTTTACAAGTTTAACGGAAGTAATTAACATAAACAAATTAAATAACTCGATAAAATAAGTCAAAAAACCCTATGTGTGGAAACCCAACAAATATGGTTTCCTGTATCAGAGTCACTAAGCCCATAAACCCAAAGTATCCCCCTGATTTTCAAAACATATATATAATACAAAAGTAAACTACACAAGAAACAAGAGGAGGGCCACTCTGATGTCCTCCAAAAAAATCGCCTAGTACCGACATCTTAGTCCTAGCTCGACCGCGATCTACACACATCGTCAATAAAAAGACGATGATTACAACAAAGTAGAAGTAAATATCAGTAGGATGTAAAAAGTACGTCAAAATAAATAAAACAATTTAAATTCATGCAGATATAAAGAAAAGTGTAAAGGATGCATGGATAATAATAAGACTATAATAAATGGAAATAACAACGAGAGATAAGTGTCAATAAGAAGCAAAAGAGAAGCACCTAACTAGTCCACGACCACCAAGTGCGAGTGCCACAGGGTCGGGGTCACTTAGACTTAACTTTGTCGTTTTAAGCCTTTCTAAGGGTCTCAAATTCTTCCTCTAGGCTTTCAACTCTATCACTAGGTATCACCATAGGTTCAGCGCGAGAAGGCCTGGAGAGAGCCCTTTTTTCTTGCTTTTATTGTCGAAGTTCTCATTTTATCATTCATGAGGTTTTCAAGTAGACTTGGTAGGAATGTTCCACCAAAATTTCTTAATAACTAAAGTCTCGAAAATCTCGACTATTACTCGATCAAAACAAGTATCTAAATTATTAAGAAGCCTTCAATGGATACTTTCTATCTATTTACAATATTCCCAAGTCATTCGGCAAGAAAAACCCCGCGGAAAGACTCAAACATCTATTTTGTGAAACTTGTACGAAAAGTTCAGTCCTAATTTCGGGCGCCCTTCCCGACCCTAAAAGTATAATCAAAACACCTCTAAAACAAAATCTGATTTTTAGGGGTCAAGTTTGATATATAAACATCAAAACCCATTAAAAATCTTGATTAAAAGTATTCGTTTGATTGCTTGGAATCAATACCCAAGTTGGTATAAAAACTGGACTGCACTTTATTTTTACCAGACTAGTTTTGTTTAAAATGCAACCAGTTCGACCCGATTGACACACGAAACGTGCATCAAACTTCAAGCTGATTTTCATGGACTAAATTTGATATATAAATATTAAAATCCATTGAAAATCCGTCCCTAAAACCTTCGATTGATCGCCTAAAGTCATAAATTGAACAAATGGAGCTGAGGCTAGAAAGTACTTAGGGTTCTTGTCTCTTGTTTGCACAAAATCCCTCAACTTTCAGCGTCTCTAAATCTCTAAACTTGAATTTCCAGTAGCCCCTTCTCTTCCAAGAATGCTGAATTTTTTTGTTCATGCTTCAATATGCATGTGTAGAGAGCAAGGGTTGTTGGTGGGATTTCCAAAAACTTGGTGCGAAATAGAAAAATAACTTGATGCAATTGATCGAGGCTTGAGTTATACTCAATGTCCTTAAGACTATTTCGCCCCGCTATGGTGCTCACGGTCTAATGACGATAGTCTCCCAAGATACAACGATCATACTAGTGATTTGTAGCACTCCGAATCACTAGTCTACGAACCAATCTATGATTCAATACTCTCTCATACTCAAAAGCATGTAAAATAGAGAAAGACATTTTGATTTGACTTATTTTTTTTTCCTTCTAATTATATATATATATATATATTTTTTTTAAAACAATCCATCAAGTGAATATATATAGACTTTTATGTGTCTATTAGAAAAAGACACACCTATTGGTGAATAGATACACATTTTGGTCTATTATGTCTCTCCACAATAGTACACATCTTTTCACATAATTTTCATTCAAATTATAAACAATTAAATAATATAATTAATTGTTCCAACAAGGGTCCCTTATATATCCTTTGTTCATTAAGGTGTGAAAATTGGGGCCATGCATGTGAGAGTTTTCCACTATCTGTATACAACATGTATAGCATTTGTATTTACATGGTATATTCTACTGTATTGTACATTTTATGCCTACAACTCAACTATCTGTATTTAACTTGTGTTCCAATAGCTTAGGTATAATAGACTTATCATTGCACATTCATATTATTTCTTAGCTTATGTGTACATATGTATCACTCCATATAAGATAAAGTTAGAAATTTACCTAAGCCCTTCTAATCTCGTCGACTTGTCCGCCTAAACTATACCCATCGTGCTCATAATTCAAGGATATCCTCACTCGCATTTCGACAACTATAGTTTGTTAAGCAACTTTGGCGTTTGTATTGAAGTATAATTAGGTAATACTACCATCACACAAAAATAATATACCTCAATGTCAATTCTCGAGGATTACAAGTTCGTGTCAGGGTCCTGAGATTGACACGTGACATAGGTTAAAAATGAGGGTCGTTAAAATATTGATATTTTATGCATCCAGTTCAGCATTTGTAGCTAATTTCTTTATTTTCCTGCATGCTCGATGGTACATTCTACTTTGTCACGTTGTCGAGATTGACTACATTATCGATAACTCCATTCGTCCATTAAGTGGTTACTAACTCTATGGGCTTCTTTGTCATTTTTGTGTCACAAAGGGGGAGAATATGTGTGAATAAAGGGTAGTGTTAATTTTGAGAACAATGTGCTTCATTGTTTTTTGGTTTGGATATGATCTAAATGATCAAGATACAGTGACATTCAAATAGGTTACATGGTACCTGTTTCTTTTTGGATACTTATGAGTTTCTATCATGATTACATAGTTTGCAAATGGTTTGTGACAAATAATGATAAAGGAGGAAATTGTTAATGTAAAAATTAATAGTCACTATTTGCACAATTTGTCACAGTGTAATCATCAATCTCAAGTTATATATGTGAAGCAGTGAATCGTTACACCAAGGGCAAAACAGTTGTAACTAGGTCAAATCCAACTAGGTCAGTTGCCACAATGAAAATAGAAGTTTTTACTTATTGTTGGGCAGAGTAGTTGTAACTACGTAAGTTGCAACTGACCAAATTGAAAATATAAGTTTTCATTTCAACGGAATCTCTAATTTTTATTTTAGTTTACCTTATTAATCGATGGGGAGACTTTGGGCAACTTTCTAATTTTGTGAGGAGAAGCTCAACACGTTCATTCTATTTTGGCATTAGGACAGCTCACATAAACATAATTTTTAGGAAGAACACAAGGCTATATAATGCATCATGGGACGCTCTTCTTCTATTGAGTTCTTGGTTCAACAGTTGCAACTAAACCTCTGTTTGTTTTTTTTTTCTTTTCTTGAATCTGTAATTACCAAGGAAATCTTGGAAGGGGACTTGACATTACCAAAGGGATCTTGGGGTAAGAGTTCATTGTGAGGGTAAAGGGGAGTGTAGCAAGTCTGGTGAGGGATCACTTGTTGGGGTCTTGCATAAATCTATACTCTTTATCATTAGTGGAATCTTCACATCTAGGTGTGGCCTCGCATATGTAGGTCTTGGACCGAACTGCGTCAACATCTCTTTGTGTTGTGGTTTGCTTTACAATTCAGTTTAGTTTTGTGGTGTGTTTATCATTGTGTGTTTGTCATTAGCAATTCAAAACTTACACACACACCAAACATATACAACACGTGAAATATCAAAAATAGCCTTGGTACCTTGATAAATTATCTATTTAAGAGATTTGGATCGTTATAAATCAATCATGGAACAACAACTAGCTGAACACTTATAAGCCAAAAGACATCAAAAACAAGAAAAGATAAAAGAACAAAGATAAGTGACAACGGATTGCTTTGATATCATAACATAAAATGAAGAATAAGCAGCATCAGCAACAACAACATAGCCTCAGTCTCAAATTAATTAGGGTTGGCTACATGGATCAAACTCTTCCACTATGCTTGATTTTAGGCCATTGATAGTGAGCATTTTAAACCATTCAAGTCCCTCTTTATTAATAAATTCCAGGTTAACTTCGGTCAACCCCTACCTCGTCGAACTTCTTCAGCTTCTATTAAGTCAAATTTTCTAGTAGGAGCATTTGTAGGTCGCATTTTGCAGGTGTCCAAACTGTCCCAACCGCTCTTCCCTAATCTGTGAGTTAATTTGTGTTACTCCTACTTTTCTTTGAATTTATGTTTTTTATTCCATCTTTACGATTTTTACCACACATCCACCTAAGCATCCTCATTTCTGCTACGTTCATTTTATGTAATTGTTGTTGCTTTTCCGCCCAACATTTATTTCCATAGAGCATAGTTGGTCTAATTGTGGTTATATAAAATTTTCCTTTTAACTTGGTAGGGATATTTCTATTACATATCACCCATGTTGCACTTCTCCATTTCTTCCATCCAGCTTGAATTATTCTCAATATCACCATCATTTTGTATAATTGATCTTAGATATCTAAAGTGTTTAGGAACTTCTACTTCCCCTAATTTTACCACTTCATCATCTCTATATTTAGTATTTCTAAACTCACAATGCATGTATTCGGTATTTGTCCTACTTAACTTAAAGCCTTTAGATTCTAATGTATTCCTCCAAAGTTCTAATTTTCAAATCACTCCATCTCTTGTTTTGTCCACTAAGACAATGCCATCTACAATAACATATAACATAGTATATGTGTAACGGTCCCAAAATCTGAGGCCCACCAAGTCATACGTCATAGACCCACAACCCTACCTATACCGGCCTAGTTATGTTCCACGCGTACTAAATCATTTGTCAATCACTATATCACTAACAAATTTCAGATTAAATTATGTTAGTTAGCTGATGTACTTCAAATCATCTATTAAACCTTAAACAAATCCGCAGAAGACTTTAATCAGTAAATCATTACATCAGAGAACTATAATTTGTGTGAGAGCATCATTCCTAATGTGAAAAACTCATTAAAATCATCATATATATATTCAGTCTTGTCTAGTCAAAACATCAAAAGGACCTTAACAGGTCAATATACATGTCCAACATCACTCAAATCCCATAATCCAACATAAAATGAATAAAATAAACACACATACGAGTACGAAACAACTGATAAGTGAGAAGAAATCCTCAAGCTTGCCCTTCCCTCTTCTTGTATTGGGATCTGCACTCAGCCATTACAACAAAACAAATGACGAGTTCAGAGTGAGTAATCCCGAGGAAATTCAAAGAGTAAATACAATAAATAAATGGTGGAATCAAAATACTATTAAATAAACATGCGGAAGAAAAGAATACAGTCAACTGTGAAAGATCATCGCATGAATATCAATAGCATAGAACAACAAAGTGAGTGCATGATTTAGGTCAAACTAGCACCATAATTTAGGCTATCACCCAGGCACCAGTAGTGAGCATACCTCGAACTAACTAAAATCTCTTAACCCGCTAGGTGGTCGGCGTAGACCATGGTGCACCCACATGTGTCTAGTCAAAATCAGCATTCAGGTCAGCTATCCACCAAAATGTCACTAAAACACATGTTATGGCCTAGAAGACCACATGCCCCCGCAATAGAATAAACCCGACGAGAGTAAACTCAACCGACTATAAATAAATATGGAAAGTAAGATTACTAAATAAAAAGGATTAAATTCAAATAGCCAAGCAGTAAATACTCAAAGTGAATTTCAATTGGGATACTACACACCTCAAATCCGCGCTCCACTAACGCCAATGTCCAAATACACGCTTAAACTGCATGTCACTACCAGTCAATATCACCTAAAACCTAAATTCCCATACATTCCAATCAATTCCCTAAACCCCAAAAATCATTAATCAATGTCAAATCCTCGATAAAAACACCCCTTAAACCATTTAAATGGGTTATATAAACCCTAAATATACTCACAAATTTTCCTAATTTTAGTTAAAATTTATTATCTGTAATTGTTTCGGATACCGCCGGAGGCGCTGCCGTGTGTAAAGCCTCCACGGCGTCCAGGGCGTCGTGACAGACGTCGTCACGTACACCCCACCCATGGCACCATATAAAGCGTAGGTTTAATTTTTGCTTTTGGTTTGGACACGGCAGATGGCGTCGTGGCCTCTAAATGACCACGACGCAACTGGTGGCGTCCGAGCCAAAACACATTATTGGGGTTCTTGGACCCCCCTTGGCTTGTCGTCGCGGTCCGCGCTCATCCAAACCGCTTACACAACATCCAAAATAACATAATCTATCAAAATCCCTCGACACAAATCGTATCAGATGCAAACCTCGGGTTTTATCAACAAAACTGTGAAATCCGTTCAACAACCATAGCAACACCTCAACAACACACCAAAACACTCTCTTTGTTGTTTAAAACCAGCACTTATCATCATAGCAACACCACATAACTGGTGTGCCCAACTTACACTCCTGAAAATCTCATTAAAACCCGAGAAAATAGGTCTGAAACGTAGAGAAAAAGATGGGAATCGAAGATTTAACCTTATATCCGATTTCTTAAGCTCCCTTATGCTCTAAATGATCTTACAAAACACCACAAAACCTCATCACCTTCCTTATTTTCGTCCAAGCTTAGGTAGGAGAGAGAAAAGGTGACGAGGGAGAGGAAAATCAAGATATTTATATGGAAAATCATCAATTGTGTATCCACATCCCACGATAGTCATCCAAAATGTGACCCATATAGTGACTTTGTATTCACATCCTCTCACTTGTTCTAAACAGTCAAACCAATTCTCGGGCATTCCAATACCCGGTCCCAAACTGTTTGGACTATCCAACGCATAAAATCGCGTCTCTCACGTAGATACGCCATTTTATAATGTTCATTGAGCATATTTTATCATTTATTGTGTGTATATTAACCCCCGACCTAGTATACTAACTATTCACCTCCCCGGTTCTCTTTACATGCTACACGAGGCGAATTATCGTCACACTGTCTCACTCGGCATATACAATTTAACATATAACATTGCAATGCCAATAATCTAATTTAAATAATTATATTGCAAATACAACAAAAAACATACAAAAACGAACTGTATACCTATAATGGCGTGCTCTGACCTAACGTTGGGGTTGTCACGGCCCAATTTCCTAATCTTGATTAACTTGTTTAATCAGGATGACCGACCCGTGATGTGGGACCCACGTGAGGTGCACACACCTACCGAGGCACGTGGTCGAGGTATATTATATATTTGTTGTGGTGTATGCCTAGTGATATGTATATGTGTAGACTAACTAAGTCGGTTCATGCGGTTATAGGCGTCGAGACGCGAATGGGGACACGCCTCGGTTTGTGTGCGAGCGGGGAGTCGGGTAGCTAGACATGTGGTAAGTCTAAGTTTAGTCAAATGAGTGTTAATTAATTTATTTCATAACATAAGTCTATGGTATACACATCAATTTAAATAAACTATTACTTAGCCTATGTTCTATTTAAATGAAATCAAATATTAAGGCATATGGTCAAATGTAATTACAACCACCCTTTGGATATGCCTAGGGATGTGTACTAGCACACACTCCCATGTAATTTGTGTCATGCATTTGTGTCACAAAGCTGAAATTTTAGTGAAAGTAGGAGTAATTAATGGTCATTAGATCATCTTAGAGATGGACAAAAAAATCAAATGATGGATGACCATGATAAAGGAAACTACATGCTTGACAAGTGGCATTTAGGGGTTTCATGCTTAACAAGTGTCATTGAGCTGAAAAAAAGTAGGTGAGTAGGAGTGTTTGATGACCCTTGATTCACATGGAGATGGAGTTGTGCAACTTGATGAAAACCCAACACTATAAAAGAAACACTTAAACACTTTCCTTCTCATTTGCATACAAACCAAGCAAAAAAAAAATTCAGAGCTGTTAGGGGATTTTGTTTACTGGAAATTGGGGTGTAAGAGAGCCAAATTTCCATATCAAAGGAAGCTCAAGTGACAACCATCAAAGCTAAAACCTTAGGTATCATCTATACTCTTTTATGCTTCAATTGTTGTGTTCTTGGTTATGAATATTGAAGCTTTTATATAAAATCGATTTCAAAGATGTTTTAATGATGTTTTAACTCATTTTGAAACACTAAGTGATTTCCCTAAGCTGTATTTCATAATTGAGAAGTTTTGTCAAAGATTGGGGTTTTTTTTTTCTTGTAAAATTGAAAATCTGATTTTCTTGATACAGCCTCTGTAATTTGGACATAACTCACTCATCATAACTCCAAATTAGGTGATTCCAATGCTATATGAAAGCTAACTCATATACGAACAACTTTTGTGTTACCATGTTTTTGAAATTCCAGTTCTTTCTGACTCAAAAATGCTCTGCAAATAGGTAATTTAAATGTCATGATGGGACTATTGAAGGTGAACTTTGAAAAGGCATAACTCCTCCAATTCATATCCAAATGAGATGAATTTTTATTATGTTATTCTTGGATATGTAAAGTGACTTGTGACCAAAAATTATGATTTTTGGAGCTTTAAATTGGGAGAACTGATTTTTAAAATCTCGCTGATCAGATTTTGATTCAAATTCGAGTTGTCTTTGAAAATATTTAATATCTCCTTCATTTTATATCGAAACCTTACACACCATACCATTCCAGAAAGCTAAGACCTAGAGCTAAAACTTTCTTCTTAATGATGGTTTAATTAACGCTGCAATACTAAGTATCAAATTGGAGTTTTGCAAGAACTTAAGGGGCTGTTTTGGGTTATAGGTTCACAAATCTATTTGACTTGACCTAAAACCAACCAAATACCTATCTAAACACACCAGGACTTAGGAGAGTGTACCGGGAGTCTAGGGACGCGGGTGTCGGGTGTCGGGAGGCCGAATAGCTAGGACTATTGCATTGACTGGTAAGTGAACTGTGGGAACTCTTTACTTTATTTCATTCCAGTCATTTATAAATTTTCAGTCTATTTGTAGACTAGCTAATTTATTTCCCACATCATGCTTTCCTTGTTTCTACTCATATTGAATATCGATATAGCATGATGCCTTGTTTATTATATCATTGACTCCATGTTTCCTTATATGCTCAATGTTTGTCTTGGAATGTGGCTAATGGATATTTAGAAAATGCATGCTATAGGGTTATTTGTTATGTTGGACTTGTCTTCTACTTCCCTTGGGGCTTTGTAGCCTAACTTATGTTGAAATCGTAACAACTTTAGGATATATATTCTTGAAAACTAAAGTAGGGATTATCTAGTGTCCATTGCACATGAGATGCGCGGATTCACGAGGATTTTGGTATAAAATGAAGGAGATATTAAATATTTTCAAAGACAACTCGAATTTGAATCAAAATCTGATCAGCGAGATTTTAAAAATCAGTTCTCCCAATTTAAAGCTCCAAAAATCATAATTTTTGGTCACAAGTCACTTTACATATCCAAGAATAACATAATAAAAATTCATCTCATTTGGATATGAATTGGAGGAGTTATGCCTTTTCAAAGTTCACCTTCAATAGTCCCATCATGACATTTAAATTACCTATTTGCAGAGCATTTTTGAGTCAGAAAGAACTGGAATTTCAAAAACATGGTAACACAAAAGTTGTTCGTATATGAGTTAGCTTTCATATAGCATTGGAATCACCTAATTTGGAGTTATGATGAGTGAGTTATGTCCAAATTACAGAGGCTGTATCAAGAAAATCAGATTTTCAATTTTACAAGAAAAAAAAAACCCCAATCTTTGACAAAACTTCTCAATTATGAAATACAGCTTAGGGAAATCACTTAGTGTTTCAAAATGAGTTAAAACATCATTAAAACATCTTTGAAATCGATTTTATATAAAAGCTTCAATATTCATAACCAAGAACACAACAATTGAAGCATAAAAGAGTATAGATGATACCTAAGGTTTTAGCTTTGATGGTTGTCACTTGAGCTTCCTTTGATATGGAAATTTGGCTCTCTTACACCCCAATTTCCAGTAAACAAAATCCCCTAACAGCTCTGAATTTTTTTTTGCTTGGTTTGTATGCAAATGAGAAGGAAAGTGTTTAAGTGTTTCTTTTATAGTGTTGGGTTTTCATCAAGTTGCACAACTCCATCTCCATGTGAATCAAGGGTCATCAAACACTCCTACTCACCTACTTTTTTTCAGCTCAATGACACTTGTTAAGCATGAAACCCCTAAATGCCACTTGTCAAGCATGTAGTTTCCTTTATCATGGTCATCCATCATTTGATTTTTTTGTCCATCTCTAAGATGATCTAATGACCATTAATTACTCCTACTTTCACTAAAATTTCAGCTTTGTGACACAAATGCATGACACAAATTACATGGGAGTGTGTGCTAGTACACATCCCTAGGCATATCCAAAGGGTGGTTGTAATTACATTTGACCATATGCCTTAATATTTGATTTCATTTAAATAGAACATAGGCTAAGTAATAGTTTATTTAAATTGATGTGTATACCATAGACTTATGTTATGAAATAAATTAATTAACACTCATTTGACTAAACTTAGACTTACCACATGTCTAGCTACCCGACTCCCGGCTCGCACACAAATCGAGGCGTGTCCCCGCTCGCGTCTCGACGCCTATAATCGCATGAACCGACTTAGTTAGTCTACACATATACATATCACTAGGCATACACCACAACAAATATATAATATACCTCGACCACGTGCCTCGGTAGGTGTGTGCACCTCACGTGGGTCCCACATCACGGTCGGTCATCCCGATTAAACAAGTTAATCAAGATTAGGAAATTGGGCCGTGACAAATATTCCCAACAAAATGGAAATTTCGTCCTCGAAATTAAATTCAAAGAGTTAGGATTATACCCGACTCGAAAAGGTACGGAAACGATCTTGCATATAGTCTTCCCGCTCCCAAGTGAGTTCCGAATCACCGTGGGCCCGCCACTTGACGAGCACCTTTGGGATGGACTTGTTCCTCAACCGGTGTACCTTTCGGTCTAGGATCCGGATAGGCGCTCCTCATATGAGAAATCCTCGCTCAGGTCGATCGACTCAAGTCAATCGGTCGTCGTGCGCACCGCTTCGACTCGGCCAGGTCGAAGCATCGAAATATGAAAGACCGGATGAACACCTGACATTTGCGGAGGAAGCTCTAACTCGTACGCAACCTTTCCAACCCGTTTCCTTACTCTGAATGGCCCGATGAAACGCGGTGCGAGCTTGCCCTTCACACCAAATCTCTGCAGACCCTTCCGAGGGGAAACCTTAAGATAGACGTAGGCTCCCTCGGAATAAGTGAGATCGCTGTGGTACTTGTCTGCATACTTCTTCTGCCTCTCTTGGGCTGCCTTGAGTCTCTGTCGAATCAATCGTACCTTCTCAGTGTGGTCAACAACAATCTCAGGCCCTACGACACTCTGTCCTCTGGCTCAGCCCAACACGACGGCGAGCGACATGGTCTGCCATACAAAGCCTCAAATGGCGCCATCTCAATGCTAGCCTGGTAACTGTTGTTGTACGCAAACTCACATAATGGTAGATACTCCTCCCAAGATCCACCGAACTCTAACACACAGGCCCGCAACATGTCCTCTAGAACCTGATTCAGTCTCTCTATCTGTCCGTCAGTCTGAGGATGAAAGGCTGTGCTGAACTGTAGGCGTGTACCGTACTGCTCTTGCATACTCTGCCACATCCTGGAAGTATACGTAGCATCTCTGTCTGATGTGATGGTTAACGGTACCCCATGCAGCCTAATGATCTCTCTCGAAAAGTATACTCAAATGATCAAACGTGCGGTGCGCGCCGCAGAATCGCGAGAAAATGAGCGGACTTTGTAAGTCTATCAACTATCACCCAAATGGAATCATGTTTCTTGGCCGTCCTTGGCAACCCTCTCGATGAAGTCCATGGCGATGTCTTCCCATTTCCATTTCGGAATGGGCAATGGTTGTAACATCCTCCAGTCTACGATGCTCGCCTTCACTTGCCGACAAATCTCACAATTCCTGATAAACTCTGACACATCCGCTTTCATCCCAGGCCACCAGAAATGTCTCTTCATGTCGTGATACATCTTAGTCCTGCCTGGATGAACAGTAAATCGGGAATGGTGTGAATCCTGAAGGATTTCCTCTCTCGCTTCGCATCTCTGGTATCCACACCGCCCCGAATCTCGACAACGATCGATGTCTCTATCCAATCAACACAATCTAAACTCCGCGCTAACTCGTTGAATTGCTGGTACAACCTGTCAGTCCTCTGACCCTCTGAAACACTCTGTGTAGACACGGTATGTACTCTCGTCTGTGCGCAGATCTCAATCCAGGTGTCGATACGAACGTCCGACCGACTCCATCGTCATCGTCGCCTCCTCAAGTAACCCGTACTCGTGCGTCATATGACATCTGACAACCTCGGCGTCTCTGGTCGGTCTCCTACTCAGTGCGTCGGCGACTACGTTTGCTTTTCCGGGGTGATATTCCAAGGAAAAGTCATAGTCCTTCAAGAATTCTAACCACTGCGCGCTGTCTCATATTCGGTTCCTTACGTGTGAAAGAGATACTTCGACTCTTGTGATCGCGGAAGAGTGTGAATCTTTCTCCATACAAGTGGTGTCTCCACACCTTCAGCGCAAATACGACTGCTGCTAACTCAAGGTCATGCGTCGGGTAGTTCTTCTCATGTATCTTCAGCTGTCTCGAAGCATAAGCCACAACTCCGCTATCCTGCATCAACACGCATCCAAGTCCCGTGTGTGAAGCATCAGTGTATACTAGGAATCCCTGTCCAACCTTAGGCAGTGTCAATACTGGTGCGGTCGTCAACAACCTCTTCAACTGCTCAAATGCGTTCTCGCATTCCTCAGTCCAATCATACACGACGTCCTTTTGTGTCAATCTAGTCATCGGCGAAGCAATCTTAGAAAAATCCTTCACGAACTGCGGTAGTAGCCGCCTAACCCCGAGAAAACTCCCGATCTCCGTCATCGACGTCGGTGCGGCCACCCATAATCGTCAATCTTGGCCGGATTTACGCAATCCCCGTTGCTCCAACAACGTGACCTAAAAACTTGACTTCCGAAAGCCAAAATTCACACTTGCTTGAACTTGGCATATAAACGGTGCTTCCTCAACATCCGCAACGTCTCCCGAGGTGTCGCTTCGTGATCCTCCCGTGTCCTTGCATAGATCGAATGTCGTCGATGAAGACTACTACGAACTGGTCAAGAAATGGCCTGAATACTCGATGCATAAGGTCCATAAACACGGCGGGGGCGTTGGTCAGCCCGAACGGCATAACCGTAAACTGGTAGTGTCCATATCTGGTGCGGAACGCTGTCTTAGACTGGTCCTCGTCCCTGATCCTAAGCTGATGATACCCTGATCTCAGGTCTATCTTGGAGAAGAACTGTGCTCCTCTCAGCTGCTCAAACAAATCATCAATCCTCGGTAGCGGGTACTTGTTCTTGATTGTAACCTTATTCAGTTGCCTGTAGTCGATGCACAGTCGTAGACTACCATCTTTCTTTTTCACAAAAAATACTGGCGCTCCCCACGGCGACATGGAAGGCGTGATGAATCCCTTCTCCCCCATGTCCTTAAGCTGAGCCCTCAACTCCTCTAACTCCTTCGGGGCCATGCGGTAAGGTGGTATCGCGATCGGTTTGGTGCCTGGTACTAACTCGATGATGAAGTCTACCTCTCGCGGCGGTGGTAGTCCTGGCAACTCCTTAGGAAAGACGTCGGAAAACTCTCTAACGATCGGTATGTCCACAAGTCGGGGTCCCTGACTCTCTGCTATAGTATACAAGGCTACTAGAGTCTCCATCTCCTCACTAGTCGCCAATCTACCTCTCGTGGTATCGACTCTCGGTGTACTACCTCGGTGTACGAACATCGGACGTCCTGGAATCTCAAATACGACAGACTTACTAAAACAATCTATGTGAGCATGGTATGTTGATAACCAGTCCATCCCGAAGAGAGCATCGAACTCTAACATCTCAAGGACTCTAAAGTCGGTGGGTAACTCTATTCCACTAATCTCTACTGGAACTCTCTCCACTAGACTATTAGGGTAAACCCTATCTCCGGCGGCGGTACTCAACATCAAATGTACTCCAAGCCTAATCGGTATCAGTCCTAGTATGCCTATCATGCGTCCAGAAATGAAAAAAATAGTGGAACCCGAATCAAATAAAACATAAGACTCTCTACCAGCGATAGAAATCGTACCCTCGATGAGACTCCGTGTAGCGTTAGTATCTGGTTGTGCCACCATGTGAGTTGCCTCTCGACTCTGTGGTGGATACACTGCTGCTAGCTGTGGACACTCCCTCACCAAATGTCCCACCTGTCCGCACCTATAACATGAAACCTGTCTCGCGCCGACCGGATCCGTGGGCTCGTCCCTGAACCGGAGTCTGTCTCTGTCCCTGCGGGGTCCCTCTCGGCCTCTACCCCTGCCTCGGCCTCTACCACCCTGCTGCTGATACTGTCGTGGTGCTGATGGTGCTGGAAAGGCAAGTCTCTCTGGCGCTGGTAATGCTGGCCTAATCGATGGTGGTGGTAAGGAACGTCCTCTCCCCGAGCTCGTCTTGACGCGACATAAGACACCTGAGGTACCACCGATTTGAAACGTGAAGTCATCCCGATCCCCGAGAACCTCTATCCCATGTCCTAGGTGCCTTGCCACTCCGTCGTCTCCTCTCAAAATCTGCGGCTGCTCTAATGTCAATCTCTCGCCTAAGCTCGCCTGTCCGGCTATTACACCAAGGTAGTAGGTCTCGTGGGAAAGTGCACGCTCGTATATCTCGGTGAGTGTCCTAGCGCCCGTGCTGACTACGTGATAGCCAATGTCCGCTCTCAGACCTGCCCCAAAATGATACACATCTCCTAACTCATCTCGGACCAAATCCCCCGCAAACTGCCTCAGATACCCGTATCTATCTCGGTACTCCATAACTGACTCATCTGCTCGTTGCCTCAAACTCATAAACTCTCTCCTCAACCTCATCATGACTGCCGGTGGGAAGTACTGCTGATAAAACTTGGCTTTAAAGGCCGTCCATGACTCAAAGTCCCCATCGGTAGCTATGGTGGTGCGCCACCAGACGTTGGCATCTCTCTGTAGCGTATAAGAAGACAAATCTGGACGAAGTCTATCCTCGATCCCCAAAATCCGATGTAGCTTCTCCTGTGATAATATCCATCCCTCAATCTTCTCAAAGTTTCTCTCCCCGTCGAAGTACACTGGCTGAAGGCGAAGAAAGTCCTTCACCAGCTGAATCCCTACTGCTGAGCCTGAAGGTGTAGGTGTGGGAGTCGGAGTCATCACTGCTACCTCTGCAGTCGAAACGGTCACTACCGGAAGAGTCGGTGTCACTACCGTGTCCTGAACAATAGGTGGGTCTAGTACGGGTGCGGTATCTGGAACGCTGGGTGGTATAGTAGTAGGTCCAGTTGTCGGATGTGTGGTAGTCGCAGGAGTAGTGGCGACGGCCTGAGTAAGTGCGGTGACCTGTGCTGTCATGAAGGCCATGAAATCAGCCATCTGCTGTCCCTGTGCGGCTACTCTATCCGCCAACCCCTGATAGTCGTCGTCTGATGTAGTAGGAGGCTGACTACTGCTAGCACCCCCATCGCCGGTCTCGCGTGCATCCGTCATCGTCGTTTGCATGTGGATAACGATTTCCTATCACTATTACGAAGCCTACCACGTATATACGTATACATATTGAAAAAGGTAGCATATATATATACAAATTCCCAACTCACTTTCACTCAATTCCCAACAAAATAATTCCTAGGCAAGGTTCATCTGGTTTCCACTTCTAAGGATTGTGTTTTATGAGAGTTCGTATTTTTTTTCTTATTTGTCCCTAAGGTTCTGAAGCCTAAGCTCTGATACCAACTGTGACGGCCCCGCTTCTAATCTAGGGCATCGTCCGGCCTAATCCCGTAATTAAGCCCTAATAACAACACATAGGACCCGATTACGAATTAGTCAGCCTTTACTACCTGTGTTCTCTTGTTTAAACAATTATTTTATTTAGCGGAAGTCTTTAATATTTTAGCGGAAAATTTTTTTTATTTTATTTTTATTTTATTTTTTTATAAATCCTAAGTGTGGAAACCAGGAAATAACGATCACCATATATATGCAAGTAAACGGCGAACATATATAAACAAAGTGAAAGCCAAAAGTCGGGTAATCTAACGCTCATCCCAATAACATCCCAAAAGATAAAGACATAAGTAAACATAATACAAAAAGTACCCTACATGTACGGGCAACTACGCGCTCGGAGCTCAGAGGTAGTCGCCGATCTTCTCCTTGCCCGGCCTGGTGCTGCTCGATGGACCTACACCCACCGTCACAAACTAGACGGTGAGTATAATGATATTTAAGTGATAACTGGGGAAATCTAATACTACATTTCCAATTTAAACAAAAGGTATTTAAAAGCATATGTAGCTGAAGAAATGCTGAATAAATAATGCAAGTAAATACCAACATTAACCAGATACCCATAAACTGACACAGGCTAAGTCGAGATGATCTACGTCCGGTCGGCGGTGAGAACTATCACCTAGCCTTTTCCACTACTGTATGGAGCTATGCTCAACATATGATAATAATCTCTCTCTTTTTTTTCCTAATAACCTCAAATTGCGGAGCTGTGCTCGGCGTATTTAAATCATTTATACTTGCCGACAAGTTTGTGACGGTGGGTGTAGGTCCATCGAGCAGCACCAGGCCGGGCAAGGAGAAGATCGGTGACTACCTCTGAGCTCCGAGCGCGTAGCTGCCCGTACATGTAGGGTACTTTTTGTATTATGTTTACTTATGTCTTTATCTTTTGGGATGTTATTGGGATGAGCGTTAGATTTTTTGGCTTTCACTTTGTTTATATATGTTCGCCGTTTACTTGCATATATATGGTGATCGTTATTTCCTGGTTTCCACACTTAGGATTTATAAAAAAATAAAATAAAAATAAAATAAAAAAAATTTTCCGCTAAAATATTAAAGACTTCTGCTAAATAAAATAATTGTTTAAACAAGAGAACACAGGTAGTAAAGGCTGACTAATTCGTAATCGGGTCCTATGTGTTGTTATTAGGGCTTAATTACGGGATTAGGCCGGACGGTGCCCTAGATTAGAAGCGGGGCCGTCACAGGGGTCCATGCGCATCCTGTCTAGCATTCACGTTTACAACCACATGTCAAATAACGACAAATTAGATTTTGGTTGTTACAATATCCTCTTGAATATGTCTTGTTAGTTCATCCATAACTAAAATAAAGATATATGATCTTATAGCCGATCCTTGATGTAGTCCTATCGTAATGCGAAATTCTTTTGTAGTCCTCCAAATGTATTTATACTCGTTACTACTCCCTCATACATATCCTTAATAGTGTTTATATATCTAGCATACACTCATTTTCTATCTAGAACCCACCAAAAAACATCTTTAGGAACCCTATAATATGTTTTTTCTAAATCTACAAATATCATATGAAGATCCTTTTTCTTTTCTATTTTTCCATCAATCTTCGTACAAGGAAAATAGTCTCCATCAACCATTTCAGGCATGAAACCAAATTGATTATTTGATATTGTCGTTTCTTTTCTTAGTCTATTGTCAATTATCCTCTCTAGCTCTCCCAAAGTTTCATAGTACGACTCATAAGTTTAATTCCCCGATAGGTTGAACAACTTTGAATGTCTACTTTGTTTTTGAAGATTGGTACAAGGATGCTTCTTCTCCAAACCATTGGCACCCATTTTGATTTTAAAATTTTGTTGAAGAGTTTTGTTAACCAAGTCAATCCAATTTCTCCTAAGCATTTCAAAACCTCTATGGGTATTTCATCTGGGTCGCATACTTTCGATATTTTCATCTTTTACAATGCCTCTTTAACTTTTGGAATCTTAATATTGCATGTATATTTTACATTTCTTTCTTAATGTGGATTTTCATCTATTATGATATCAACTTGACTATCATTAAATAAACTATCGAAGTACCTTCTCCATCTCTCTTTAATATCATCTTTGCGCGTTAAAAAATTTTGATTTTTGTCCTTAATATATCATACATGACTAAGGTCTTGTTTCTTTTTATTTATTAATTTGGCTAGCCTATAAACATATTTTTTTCCATCTCTATTATGTAACTTTGTATATAGATCTTCCATGATCTTTGTTTTAGCTTGACTATATAACTAACTTTTTAGCTTATTTTCTAGTGTGACGACCCCAGTTCCACAACCCTAAATTGGGTCCCGCCCGGCCTAGACTTACTTAGACCCCGAGTCAACCTCGTGCAGTCAACGCAAGCCCAGTTAGCCTTCCTTACCATTATCCATTATTATAACAAATTTAATTATGAGTTATTCAAGTTAGTGAGTTATCAAAGTACAGCTGAAACAATTAAACTTCAAACTAATTGAATAATCTCTAAGACATTAGTCAGAACAACCTAGAGTGTAGAAATCCTGCATATGTATACATTTATCAAGTATATCAAGTCAGAAAAAATCGAACATCCTGTATACATGTCCTAAGATCTATCACAATCCCATAAACCCATTATGTTCAAAAACACATACATAAGTAGTACAAAGAACCTACTCAGTAGGCAAGAGGAGGTCGTCTAGCTATCATCAACGTCAATCGCCTATTGTTGGTCCTTTACCTTTGTCAATCTTGTAGTATGATGGGACTGCACCCACCTTCATAAAAAAGACGGTGAGTACAGAAGATAGCAGTAACAACCAAGTGGAGTTTAACATAATTTCAAATGTAAAATAAACGGCTAAACGAGTGTCATGCATAGATATCACAAAAACAATTTAATAAAAGACTGCATAATAAGTAAATCACTGAGATATCAACGATAAATAAGTGTTGAGAACATAAAGGAAAAAGGCATCTAAGTGTTCCATGCCAATCAAGTTGTAACACAAAGTACAGAACCTGACTTTCCCGACAGATTTTGGACCTAAACAAAACTATTGTACAGTTTAGAGTGAGTGAAAGAGATCACAAAGCAGTTTCACCCCACCCTAAGTTGCAAGTTTAGGCACGTCTAAAAATCTGTGTAGTCACGGTGGTGAAAAAAATCACAAAGTTGTCTCACCGCACCCGTGACCACCATATCGCTCACTTAGACCTAAAAGACCACTCATTTAGGAATTCAAGGAAGCACAAAGCCAACAAATCCACCAAGGATATATATCACAAAGAAATATTTCACGATAACACATTTCACCAAGAAATATTGTTCAATAAGGATAATAGTCAAATAAATGCACAAATGAAATTATATAAATACTCTGGTTGGTTTTACTCACAATTCAACATGAAACTCCATGCTCGCGACTCTCACATGTCACTTAACTAATCTTGTACACTCGTCATCACTCCACTAAGCACCTGGTAATCATTTTCGATTTAATTTGATCGTGTTAGAGTCCTATCTCAGTTTAAATTATAAATTCCCATTAATTTTTCCATTTTCTAAAATATTATGCATTCCCATTATTTTGAGTCAATTCCCCAGTATTGGGTTGCATTTGAACCCATTGGAATACTCGAGAGAAGTCCCGAAGTTATCAAAAACTTTCAAAAATTGGGCAGTGAACAATGCTACGCCGTGAGGGGATGACACCATGCGACGTCACTTAAAGCGTAGGGACAGGGGCACCCCTATCCTAGACATCGTGAGGCTTTAGGCCCCACAGAGTCTCTCGCGGTGTCACGTCCAGAACGTGAATTCCGGGGTTTTTCGTAACCCCGACCCTAGTCGCCGTGTTCCGAGCCTATCCCAAACTCGTAGGGACCTCGATACCCACTCAAAACCACCATTAAACCATACAAAAACATCCAACCACCAATCCAAAAATCGAACAAACACGTGTAAACGCCAAAACGATGAGAATTGAATGAGGAGTCCAGATCTCACCTCCATTTGCGTCGTTGGGCGCTCCTTTAGGGTTAATCCTCGCTCAAAAATCGTAAACCCCAGCCTCCAAAATAGTTTTCTCGATGAAGAGAGAGAGAGAGAGAGAGAGAGAGAGAGAGAGAGAGAGAGAGAGAGAGAAATATGAGAGAAATGAGGGAGAAAATGGTGTTGACTCATTTATATATAGTGTGACAATCTTGGTTCACACCCGTGTCCCGAGGTTAATCTAAGGGTTCATGCTCACACTAGCCCTCAACCACTCTTTGACACCAATGAGTGACTTAGTCGCTTAGTCTTATCCTCATTTGAACCAATAGTTGGCCTATCTCGGGTGTTTCTGCTCCCGGCATGCACCACGACTCACACCATCGTGCGAGAACGAAAATACTAATGACCCGAACATATTCCCACATTAATTTATTATTATAATTTATTCTGGTCATTCATTTAAAAATTATTTTCTAGACCCGCGTACTCGTATTTCTTTCATCTGATACCCATTCGACACGTTTTTCTAGGCGAACTCTACTTGTAACTCAACGTCATTGCCCTGTCACACAGACACAAGTATAAATAGGTAATACACGTCGTCACATAGACATAACATATATTTTTCAGGTCGTTACATCTAGTTTCTTTATATTGCTTGTACACATCTTCATCTTGACAATTAGGTATTTTCCTATACATTTCTCTTTTAGTCTTAATAACTCTTTGGACATCCTCATTCTAACACCATGTTTCCTTCTTTGGTGGTCCCAAGCCTTTAGATATACCTAACACGATTGATACTACTTTTCTTATGCAACTACTCATTTCTAGCCACATCATATTGGCATCTAACTCAAAATTTCAAGTGTTTTCCTTTAGTAGTTTTTCTCTAAACTTTACTTGTTTACTATCTTTTAGCTTCCACCACTTTATTCTAGGGTCTTTGTCTCTTTTATTCCTATTAAGTCGTCGTTTTAGCTTAATATCAAGTACTACTAACTTATGTTGAGTAGTAAGTGCTTCACTAGGTATTACTTTTTTTGATAAATCACTAGGTATTACTTTCTAGTCTCTACATATTTTTCTATCTACTTTTCTTGTTAAAAGAAAATCTACTTGACTCTTGTTATGTCCACTACTAAAAGTAATCAGATGCGACTCCCTTTAAAACTAGTATTTACTAAAACAAAATTGTATGCTAAAGCAAATTCTAAGATTGATTCTCCTTCGATCTTTATTTCTATTTCCATAACTATAACCTCCATAAACTCATGAATAAGCAACAATAAAAATAAAATAAAATGACTGCATGACCGGCTACATTGAACTAAACTGAGGATCGAACTCAATGAAAAAAACACAGAACTGGCGGCAAAAGTAAAGATAATTAAACTAGAAATATGATAATCTAACACACTTTTGGCACACACTTGGAGCGCACACTTTGTCTTTTAACCTATTTATAATATTTTGTTAGATGTGGGGAGCCCACGTCTATAGAAACAAGAAAGAACTATAAATAGACTAAAAGATAAAGTGTGCACCAAGTGCTGCGTTCAAAGTGTAGTAGATTATCATTTTCCATGAAACAAATAATAAGAACATGAATGAATAAGAGAAAAAGATAAAGAAAATTAAGAATGATAAAAACAATGACTGAATGACGACCCATATTCTTGAGGTCCCTACCCCGAACGAGAGTTCTCTTTTTTGCTCTTTTCATAAAATATAAATACTTTTCAGATCAACGTAGTATAGGATAGGTTTACTCCAAGTCTCCAGTCTTTGGTCTTTTTTTTTTTTTTTTTTTTTTTTAATTATACGAAATTTTGGCCTAGCAAATCTTCTAGTCAAACGGTTGTAGTTAAATTCTAAAGCAGTTTCAAGCTTATTTAACTTAACAATATATATTTTCAAATATATTTAACAATATATATTATTATTATGTACTGAAATTACAATGAAGACTTGAGATCTTATAATCAACTAATTATGTCGTCTTCAAAGCTATCTTTTTTGAGAGTATTTGTAGTTTTCTTCTTTCTTTTATTTGCATTTTGGCAAATAATGAGCCAACTCCTATTAATTTGGGACTGAGGCTATATTTTTTATTTTTTATTTTTTTATTTTTTTTTTCAGTGGGAGTCGATCGACTTTCCACATCCTTACCTTTTGGCAAGTATTGTCTCTACCATCACCAGAGATGCTTTTGCATCATTTCTCTTTTTTTAAAAAAAAATCATTTCTTTCAATTCGCCATAAAATAAAATAATGTTTTAATAACCACTACTGTAGATTAACTGTCTAAGGTCTAGCTATAATGCAAAGGGAAAAAATAGCTTAACTTTTATGTCAAAAAAAGAAAGAAAGAACATAACTAAATTTTATGGGTTTACTTTGATTATGTCTTATCTACTCCACTTTGTAAGATTGAGATTATAATTAAGACAAAGTTTTCTTTTCTTTTCTTAATTATCTTTTTTTGTCAAACAACAAAGATGTTTATCATGTATGCTGTTTTGATAAGCTTAGGCCTAATAGGCAAATATATATCTTAATGTTTCAGGACTTTTGCAAAGATACGCTAATCTTTTGAAATTGTATAAATTGTATCCTTCACCACTAATATTCTGATTTTACCCCTAAAAAGAATCGGTGTATTAAAAAAAATAACAAAATATTGCCCGAATATGTGACACCGTTAAAAGAAAAAACCTAACAGTGTTAAGGTGTCCACTAGTTTTTTTTGCCTTTCTTCATAAAAGTTCTCACTTTCATGAATTAATCTATTACCCATATGTTTCTAACAATGAACAATGATTGATTAAAAAAATGCCTTGCTAAGCAAGCAATCTGTGAGTATAAAAAGCAGAGGGATTTCTTGTTTTAAGAGAAATAATTGAACAAACTATTAATTGTCTACATCAATAAGAGTCGTCACAGATCGGAAGTAGCTAAAAATATCAGATAAGCAACCAAATTGTCAAAATATCAAAGATGAACCCAAAACTCCAATTAAAAAGTGAGTGTGCTCAAGATATATGGTGGTTAACCAACAGAGATCTTAGTCAGGGGTGTGGAGATCCTTAATGGAGACGCAAGGGAGTGGGGTCACAGAAAGAGGAACAGTGGTGGGAGGAGTTGGAGGAGAAAAGCTGTTGATGCCGTTGCCACAGAGGCAGGTAGTGATGACTTCGGTGACAGAACAGTCGCTGTGAAGATTCAATCAGGATCTTCAAAGAGATGAGAGCTTGAGATGGCGAGGGTGGATAAACTCTGTTATGGTGGTTTTTTTTTTTTTTTTTTTTTTTTTTTTTTTTTTAACGGTGATACTTTAGCTGTTGCATCTAATGTCACAATATCTCCATTTTAGTCATTCTAGAATACTTGTACTAGGTCACCAAATATTGTAAGAGTTTTTTTTTTTTTTTTTTTTTCGTTGAACAAGGTTGGATGTGGTTACGCCGTGTTTTAGCAGAAAAAAAAGTGTCGTCCGCGAGGTTCGATCACAGAGGGCCAAGACCTCTAAAGAGGTATCATTAGAGGTCTCGGCCGACTCCGACCGAAATTGTGATGAGAAGTAGGTCTCAGTGGGTGATGGAGGGATCCAGCCGAGACTTCTTTAGAGGTGTCGAGCCTGTGTGTTCGACACCTCTTCAAAGTCAGACACCTATAGGGAACAAGAACAAACAAAAAATTTCAAAACTCAGAAAAAATACATGAAATGACAAAAGAAATAGTGGGTTTTTCTCTGAATCGCTTAATATTTTTTATTTTTTTCGAGACTTTGTACTCAAAATGCAAGATTCAAGCCCCAAATCGATCTAAACCCAACAACAAAACTACAAATAATACCAACTCAAAAAAGGAAAAAAAAAACCCTCAAAATAACACAAAATCAATACTAAAAGAGATAAGGAATGTACCCATGGCGTTGCATCGATGGGGTTTAGCTCGGATTTCGTCGAATTTAGGTCCAATGTAAGAGTGCAATTCAAGAGGGATGACTGGGTATAGGTGAGTAAAAACCCTTTTATATGGAAAGTGTAGTTGGGTAATTTTACTAGGTGAGGTACAAATAGCAAAATGTATGGTGCGAATAGCCGAAGCCTTTTTAAAGATGGGAATATATTTTGTTATTTTTTAATAATACAACAATATTTTTAGAAGTAAAACTGGAAAATTAATGTTTAAATATACAATTTACACAATTTTCAAAGGTTAAGATATTTTTACAAAAATTAAAATCTTTAAATATATTTGTAAAAATTATGAAATTAGGATATATTTGTTTATTAGGCCTAAGCTTAATTAGTTAAGAATCCTACATGTAATATCGTAAAGTAAACCACTCAAAATAAAAAAAAACGTGGAGATTTAACAAAAATCTTTGTACTAATTATATGCTCAACCATTATTGAAGTGGAGTAGACCATTACTGAAGTGGAGTGACCAGACAAATAATCATAATTTCTTGAAAAAAAATAATTATAAAAACCCATAAAATCTAGCTATATATATATATATTCTTTTGACTTTAAATCTAGCTATGTTAATTATAGATTCATTGTGAACTCATAGAGTAGCTATCAACTGTTAGCTCTATCTTACGAGTACATCCTCATACAAGCACTTCGCATATCCGTCGTGCTCTGAATTCATATCTGACAATAAAACCTAATGTGTACTGTTTATACCCAGTTAATTAATTCTTCTCTTTTTTTTTTTTTTTGTCTCGTATGCTCCAATCTCATACTACAAAAAAACTTGAATAGCAAAATTCAATCCTATAACCTTTTGGTTACAAAGTACATCTCAGTAACTTTATCATTGTACTATCAACCATTATCTTGGTATAATGATTAGGACCTACTAATTATTCATGACTTCGGCTTCTATGAAGTCTTAAGTTTCATTCTCCTAATTTTTCAATACAAATCTGTTGTTGAGAGAGTGTTTCTTTCAAGATAATCAGGGCCTTGAAAACAACAATATCAAAAAATAAAAAATAACCTCTTCTAAGACTATCATTACAATGAATTCATTAACTGGCCATGCCCATTAAGCATTTTTGTAACAAAGGTAATAATTATAGCAAGAACCAGTTGTAGATAATACCAATAACTAGGTCAGCATCGAAATTTCTACTGAACGTACTTATGTGGCTTCAAGTCGGGGTTTGATGACTTTGGAGACAAAACCTACAAAACCATTGACCCAGTCACCTTCACTAGACTTTTCATTTATAAATAAGGCTGTTCATGCATGCTCACCTCGCATCTCACATTAAACCATAACAAATAGTCTCTCATTTCTCATAGAGTGCTTCTCATATAGAAATTAATGGCTCTTGAGAACAAGGTGGCTAGATTCTCAAGCTGCAGAGGAGTAGCATTTGAGATCAACCCTAGCAAAGACAACCCCTTTTCCATCTCCTCAACGGCCACTCCAGTACTTCAAGATGATTGTAGCAACAATAGGTTTGTGTGGCTTCCATGGACACTAAGAAGCTCATTCAAGGTTCACCCTTTATCGAGTTCAATTCAACGATCACTAAGTCGACCAAGTAGTCACTTCTGTGATCTTGAAGTCGATGATGACGAAAACAATCTCGAATTCTCAATTGAAGAAATTGTCGACGACGTTGAGAAACAAAGTGATGATAAGCTTAATGAGCCAAAAGCCAAACAACCACCTCCTCGATCCAAACCTCAATCGAGGCTATCGATAATCCTGCTCGACCAAGGCTTGTTCACCGTCTACAAGCGCTTGTTTGTAATTTGTTTGGCCTTAAATGTGATTGCTTTAGCTTTGGCGGCGACGGGGCACTTCGACTATGCGAAGAGAAAGGCTGCTCTCTTTTCCATAGCCAACATACTGGCTCTGACACTATGCAGGAGTGAGGCCTTGCTAAGAATAGTGTTCTGGCTGGCAGTGAAGCTCTTTGGGAGGCCATGGATGCCACTGAGAATCAGGACAGCAACAACTTCATTCCTACAATGCTTAGGAGGGATTCATAGCAGTTGCGGCGTCTCTTCCATAGCATGGCTTATCTATGCTATCGTTCTCACATTAAAAGACCGAGATAACACAAGCCCGGAAATCATAGTGGTGGCCTCTGCTATTCTCTCCCTCATCTTCATCTCAGCCTTGGCCGCATTCCCTCTCGTCCGTCATCTCCACCACAACATCTTCGAGCGGACTCACCGCTTCGCTGGCTGGACTTCACTAATCCTCGTTTGGGCCTTTGTCATCCTCACATCCTGGTACACACCTTCGAATAAGTCCTATGTCTGCAGTGCTTCGACACTGTTAAACAAACAAGAGTTTTGGTTCACATTGGCCATAACCATTGCCATAATTCTCCCATGGACAACAGTTAGGAAAGTACCTGTAAAGATCAGTGCCCCTTCAAGTCACGCATCAATAATCAAGTTTGAAGGAGGTGTGAAAGCCGGAATTCTCGGTCGAATCAGTCCTTCGCCACTATCTGAGTGGCACGCATTTGGGATCATCTCAGATGGGAAGGAAGAGCACATGATGTTAGCTGGTGCAGTAGGAGACTTCACCAAGTCTTTGGTGTCCAACCCTCCAAGCCACCTATGGGTGAGAAGTGTACACTTTGCAGGACTGCCCTACTTGGTGAACATGTATGAGAGGGTAGTCTTGGTGGCGACAGGGTCGGGAATATGTGTATTTTTATCCTTTCTTCTGCAGGCATGCACAGCAGACGTGTGCTTGGTTTGGGTGGCAAAGGGGGTGGAGCAGAACTTTGGGAAGGAGATCAAGGAGATGGTAAGTGGGTTTCCGAAAGAGAAGGTGGTGGTGCATGACACCGCGGTGCTTGGACGGCCTAATGTGGCGGCAATGAGTGTAGAGGCGGCGAAGAGATGGAAGGCTCAGGTGGTGATTGCTACTAGTAATCCAGAAGGGAGTAGAGATGTGGTTAACGCTTGCAAAGCAGAGGGAATAGCTGCGTTTGGTCCTATTTGGGATTCTTAATTGAGATCTTTGTTTGATCAATAGATTATCTAATGGAAAGGAACAATGCGTTTCCATTTTAATTGGAAGGATGTCATCGCACATAAAAATTATTGCTTAATTTAGTGTCATCCCCTTGTCATCTCTCACATGTCACTTAAGATATCCGTTGATTATGATTATTGCTTAATTTAGTGTCATCCCCTTGGGATCAAACGAGTCTCATCCCGACCCGTCACTTAAGATATCCGTTGATGATCATCATGGGTTTTATATGGTTTTTGTGGTTTTTGTGGGTTTTATCTGCCTGTTCGGTGGCGGGTCATTTTTATATATATATATATATATATATATATATATATATATATATATATATAATATATATATTGAGCATAACAAAAAGTTCATATTTACAAGTGTTTTTTCGGATTTGGGTATGCGAGCGACGACTGCTCCGATCTATGCCGGAAGTGAGTTTTTTCTTTACTTGTCTGGAGGCTTTGAGTTTTCCTCTCCTTGTAGGGAAGATTGAGTTTTTCTTCTCCTTATTGTAAGGTTTTGGAGTTCTTTTTGCAGGAAATGGATCACCAGTAATCATGGAAGCCAGGAGCCGTGAATAGCATAAGTTTGTCGCGAAGACTTGGCAACCCTCATCAGTTATTAATCAAGGGATTTAGTTAAGTTGAATAGGTCATGCTCTTTTTCATTTTTTTGAGATTATTGCTACTTAGAAGTATATAGAATGGTCGATTCAATATATTTGACAATCATATAAGTTGCACATGAGTTTGCGAACTTTTCACAATGTCATTTTGATCCCAATGTGTGGGAAAGGGTTGTTATTGATGTAATTTCATTGTCTTTTTGGCAAATGATGTCTTTACCATCTCACTTGAGAGGCTTTAACTATAGTGAGCAATTTTTTATTAATAGATATCTTTTTGTACAAAAAAAAAAAAGTAAAATCAATTGAGCTAATTAATAACATTTTTTTTTGATAAAAGCTAATTATTAACATCTATACTATAAAATAAAATAAAAAATAACATCTATACTATATGTAAATCTAGTACCCCTAGTAAGATTCTATTACGTAAGACTTTGTAATTTTTCTGTGTTGCCTTTAATTAATTTATTTTTCTTATTGGTTTGATGAATAAATGACACGACCAAAAAAAAAAAAAAAAAATTGAATAAATGACAACAAAACAATCAGAGCCATTTCTTTTTTCATTTTTTTTGAAGCCCAAAAAACAATTTTATACTTGCCCCATTAAAAGACAATTTTGTCCCAATTACAAGCTCGTGAAGAGTAATTACAAACTTACTGACGTTCAATAAACAGACCTAATCGGTCATAGTAATCCCATAAAACTTAAGTGGGTCAACACAGTGAACATAAGAGCCTAGGTAAGCCTAGTAGCCCTGACAGACATGTATAACAACCATGATATGTGTGGACCTAGATTATTCTACCAGGATTTATAACCTAGATTATTCTACCTAGATTTATAATGAACTTGGAATAAATCTTCACACAGACGGAAAGCGGCAGGTAGGAACTAAATCTAACTAAACAACTAAAAATACTACAACCTTTATCCAAAGAAGTAAAGACAAAAGATTGATTGGAAGTACCTCCCAGTAAAGACCACCATCATTGAATGTTGTCACCACTGGCCATTTCCTACTACTGAAAACTCGAAGCCACTGGTCAATCGCCTTCATTAGATGCAGAGGACCCAAACCTCATCTCGCCATCTTCGTCATCTAGATCAGTTCATAAGCAAAATAGGAGGGGATCTTTTATGTCGCACACAAATCGAGATTGAGATGTCGCGACGTCAAATCCTGCAAGGGGGAAGGACGATGAAGGGCACTTCGACGAAGTCACCCTCGTCGAAGCGAGTAAAGTGTCCTTAAGTGGTGAATCTGAGAAGTAGAACTAGGGCTATTTTTTTTTACAATCAAAGCGTTTTTAATACATTCAGTACAAGGAATAATTATGTCTACTAGAGTGTGCACGTTTTTCTCCACTCTTCTCGATTATTAAGGAAATATATATATATATTTTAGATAATCATAAGTGTCTAAACCTTTTTCTACCCCTGTAACTACCCTAAAATCTAACTCGTGTCATATGTCATTTTAGGTTGTAAATGGAATCATTTGTTGTGATATGCATGTCCAATTCTCGGTCGTCAATACCGAGGTATGTTATTTTTGACTGATATTTGTATTATTTATTTATTTCTTATCTAAATGTTAATCCAATTGTCTAAACCTCGCGAAAACGTGTACGTAAAATGTATTTGAGTCATAATCAGTTTGGCCTAGGGAAATGAGTATTGTACAAACAAATTACGACTAAATGGCATCCCAAGGGGGATAATTTCAAATAAAACACTGACAAAATACAAATAAATATAATAATTAATTAGTATGGGAACACATCCTAATCAATATTGTCCACAGTTAGCACATGACAGTGCGAGTTGTGTGTAGGTTAGGTACGAAAACGCCCGCAAAAACCAATATTTTAGTTGAACAATGATAAGGTCAAAGGACCAAGTCACATTTTTGTGCTAGAAAAGTGGTTGGCTAGTGTAATTATAGGTCATTAGATCAACATTGAGATGTGAGTGTGAGGTGAGATGATGAGATGAGTATAAAAGGGGGTGTCACTATTTGACACACCACCTTTTCTCTCACTTCTCTCTCTCTCTCAAACGAAAATCAGTAATAAGGTTGGGTTTTGATGTTTTGAGCAAGTATCATCGCCAAAGGATCGACCAACTACGCAATTTAAGGTGAGATCTCGACTCACCACTCAATTCTTTCCGTTTTGCATCATTTTTGCAGGATGACCACTAAATTTTTGGGTTTTAGTAATGTCTTGGGGTGGTTTTGTGATCAATTGAGGCAATGAATGTGTTTGGTTGTTGTGGTTGTAGACAAGTTGAGAATTTTTGATTATTTTGGGGATTTTTTATTTGGATTTGTGGATCGTGGTTGTGGATGTTTTTTATATGAATGGGTAGTGTTTTTAGTTGGATTTGAGATCCCTAAGTGAATGGGATAGACTCGAAACATAACGACGTGAGTCTGGGTTTTCAAAACCCCGAATTCTCAGTTTCAACTAGGCGCCGCCGGGGACACCGTGAGGTTCTGAACCTTAGAGCGTGTGTCACCATGTCCAAGGCAGTGGATGTCCTGGACTGGCATTGTGAGTGATGTCGCAGGATTAATACTCCACAACGTCGGTCACGAAGTTTGGGATAGGGACACCCCTGTCCCCACACTTTTAGGGACATTGTAACCCGAAACCCTAAACCCACTGCGTCTGACATAATTTTTGAACAAAATTTTAATAATTTTTCAAAACCTTGGGGCTTCTCTCGAGTATCCAAATGAGATCTAAGGAAATCGACCCAATTATACGAATGATTACATGTTATGGGAAATTAAAATTTTGGGAAATTTAATGAATTTGAAATATAAACGGGAAAACACGACTTTAATATAACCAATCGAATTCAAATGACTATCAATGAGTGTAGTTTAGTGACGGACACACGAGAATCATTGGTGACGAGTCGGAGCGTTTGAGTGCATAATTAGATTGGATCACAGGTAAGTAAACCAATTAGGAAATATAGCTTTAATTTGTTATTGTTATTGCTCTGTATCTGTCTTTGGATTTTTATTCCATTTGAGTTGTCCAAGGGCAAGTGAGTCAACAGTGATCCTTGGAAGAGTGGTCATCTGAGGTAATATGTCATAGCCATGACCTCGAGATGCACTGCACTGGTTACTGGTTCTATACGGGTAAGAGTTCCTAGTTGGATTACTAGGAAGTCTCTCATCCACGTGGATTTAGGGCTTGTTGGGTGTTGACCACGTCCTAGAATCTGAGTCTTGAAGGATTTCCTCAACACAATGACCGTTTGGTCTGGACTACATGCGCCTCTTTGTTTTGATCTCCTGGACACTCATATTTCGATTGATTATTGATTTATTTACAACCTTGTTTATTCATGCGTTCTTATACCTTTTTTCTATCTGCATGAATTAGACTGCTTATTTATTTCGAAATGTTGTATACATCCTGCTTGGCGTTACTTACATGGACTCGTCATTCTTATGTTTAGCTTAGTGCAGATCCACAGTCGAGTAGGGGCAAGGCTCCACTATTGGGTGATTTATTGTAGGACATTGGAGCGGTTCTCCCCCTCATACTGATGTAAGTGTCCTAACTTTTGTATTATGTATATATATGTTTTTGATCACATTAGGTTTATGTTGTGAGAGAACTTGGGACATGTATACGATATGATATTACTCTCCTTTGACTTGATATGCTTGATGATGGTATACATAGGTGAGGTTTCCACACTCTAGGTTGTCCTGATTTGTGTCTTGGAGATTGTTCGGTTAGTTTGAGGTTTTTAATCGCTTCCGCTATACTTTGATAACTTACTAATTTGAATAACTCATTTAAATCGATATAATAATGCTTAATTAATGGATAATGGTAAGGAAGGCCAACTAGGCTTGCGCTGACTTCGCGAGGGTTGACTCGGGGTCCACATAAATTTAGGTCAAGCGGGGTCCAGTTTAAGGTTTTGGAACTGGGACCGTCTCAGCCCCTCTTTACTTTGGTTTGACTAATCCCATGGGAGTTAGTTAAGCGCCTCAACCCAATAACTCGGGAGAAACTAAAGAAATATAATGTTACTGTAAAAAATCGAACCCATGACCTTTTGCCTCAGTCAGAATTAGGGGTGTTGATTTTTTGTCCTGGTTCGATTTTGTTTGGCCTGGAAAAAAAAATGTTTGAAATTTTTTTTAAAATCCAGGTTGGATCTGGGCAAGGCTTTGATGTCCAAATTAAAATTCGGGCTGGGTCTGGATAAGGCCCTCTGAGCCCGAACCTGACCCGACCCGACCCGAATTTCAAAAGATACCTATTTTTTGAAATATATACTTCTATACATTATATAATTCACAAAAACAAACAAAGAACTAAGGAAACTACATATATAACTTATATTGTACTATTTTAGTTTCAAGACTTAACTAAATTGTTTGAGATAACATTATGCATTTTGTCT
The DNA here is from genome assembly GCA_039657345.1 of Stephania japonica. Taxonomy (NCBI): domain Eukaryota; kingdom Viridiplantae; phylum Streptophyta; class Magnoliopsida; order Ranunculales; family Menispermaceae; genus Stephania; species Stephania japonica. The sequence continues at coordinate 17,672,180 of CM077566.1, forward strand.
TTTAACAAAAAAAAAACTTTATTATGTGTTTTTTTTGGTAAATACAGGCCCTATACGGGCCTTATTATGTCTTTTAATTTAAAATACTAAATATAACTTGGACATTTTTTAACAAAAAAAAACTTGAACATTGGACGTTGCTTTTTAAAATTTCGTTAGAGAAGATTATATTACAAGAATTGACAATAATTTTATTAATTAAAAAAGCTTTTAAACATAAATTAATTTTAAAAAAAAACTTGATAAATCCGGACATTTGGATAACCCTGATTTAAAGTAAATCAAGTTTGGGTAAGGCACACTTGTCCAAATTTAAAACCGAGGCTGGTCTGGATAACACAAATACTCATTTATATCAAGGGTCGTCCAAACCTAGACCCGTCTAGACCAAAAAATTGACACTCTAGTCAGAGCTAAAATGTTTTTTTCTTTACCACTACACCACACCCATTTGGAACTTAAAGGAATTAATATCATAAGATTTTTTAAGTGGATGCATAAAATTATTTAGGAGTACGTGCAAACGGACTTGTAACTACTAATCAAAATAAATATCATTTGACAATATCCAATATAGATAAATTATTGTGACTCGTAAATGTGTTATCAAAACGTTGCTCTATTAGACATGATGGACATTTTTCGGGTTAACGATACTCGAGGTCATCCAACTTTTAAAATATCACTTTTTGTACTTAACTTTGCTTTAAACTATAAGGTCATTCAACTTTACAAATTGTTTCAACGAAGTCATTTTAATGATCAATTAACAGTTAAGAATCCCACGAGCATTCACGACTGGTTCATTTTTATTTTTATTTTTATTTTTATTTTTTTGCCAAATATGCCAATAATGAAATCGAAAACTTAGATATTGTACATCCAATTTGGCATAGATTATTTAAAACACATAATTTTGACAAAAAGGAAATTTCATTTCCGGTCTGGTTCCCTCCATTGAAGATTTCAAGTCTTATCCTAACCAAATTAATGCACCAACGAGGTCTAAATTGTTTTGTTCTTGAAAGAAACTCGGTCTATTTTGCTGAATTTTCGTTTTGCATCAATTATTGATTACGCTGGCTCATTCAAAAATCTGTCTTTTGCTCTTTAATTTTTTTCAATTACGTGGACATGATAAACGATATTTCTCTCGTATACTAAGACATCATAATAATGAAGCAGTGTGAATTTTTTAGTTGACAAAAAAGATACATGAAGTCATATTCATAAGAAGATTAGATTAAGATTTTCACTTAAATTGTTATTACGTCATATAAAAGAAGTGTGAGATAAAAATACAAGTATGGACATAGAACATCATAGAGATTTCGGCCTTGAAATGATTGACTTGTGAAATAAACAAACACCTATAGACACTTTTCAGCTCCATTAAAGGACAAACTCCTTGACACATTTTATAGTCAACCCACTAAACAATTTGCAAAAAAAATAAAAATTAAATAATAACAACCAACCAACCAACCCACTAAATAGTTAGCTGACTGACTGATCTTTTATTGAGTTGTTTTGACATGGTTATCTTAACCAACGTAGATCAAACTCATTCAATGCCCTGGATTTCGTATCAATGCCCTCAATTTAGTGGAATTGATATTATGCTCTAAATCCTTTAAAACCCTTTTGTTGAAAATGTGTTTAGGCCTGCATTTAGGTGAAAATGTGCATTTGGTTATCTTTTTAACCAACGTAGAAATACAAACTCATTCAAAAAAAAAAATTACCTTTTGGATTAATTTGAAGGGTATATTTGTAATTTCACTTGTTAAAATTGTGTCATGAACTTTTTTATGTAGTTGTTGTTGATGCATGAGGTGAAGATATACTTTGATAATTTGGATTTTGGACTATTGAGAATTTGAGGTGATATCTCTTTTTTTAAAAAAAAACTTTTGTGATGTTTATATTGGAAATTAAAAAATTGTGATATTATGTATTTATTTTTTGGTAATTGGTGATTTGTAGTTGTAGACTTGTAGTTGTAGTTGAGGGGTTTTTTTTAAGATAATTGATAAACAAAATATTTAATCATCTTTAAAAAAAAAACGGCAAAACGGGTCCCGTATGTTTTACAAACATACGGACTGGACAAAAATAGTGCCCGTTTGAAAACGGGGCCGACCGGACCGGACACCAAATTTTTGATTTTTAAAATAGGTGTCCAATCCCGTTTTTGTCCGTTCCGTATTTTTGCCAAATTCTATCTAGGGGTGGCACGAAACTTCGAGAACCCGACTCGGCCTCGGGTCACCCGAGTCGGGTGGCGGGTCGGGTGGGATGAGTGGAGCAAACGAGTTGGGTCATAAAACCAAACCCGACCCGTCGGGTGTCGGGTCGGGTTCGGGTATGGTCATAATAGTGTCGGTCGGGTCGGGTTCGGGTCGGGTCCGGGCATCATCATGGGTTTTATATGGTTTTTGTGGTTTTTGTGGGTTTTATAGGGTTCGGGTCGGGTTCGGGTCGGGTTTAGGATCTGTCGGGTCGGGTCGGGTTCGGGTTTAGTGGTCCGCGGGGTCGGGTGGCGGGTCATTTTTATATCGACCCGAATGAGTCGGGTCGTCGGGTATCGGGTCGGGTCGACCCGAACCCGACCCGTGCCCACCCCTACCTGCGCATCTATTAAAGAATACTTTATAAAAGGTGTACAAGTGATTGTATCATCTCAACTAGTATCGAGGCATTTTGAAATAAGACCTCACACCTATGAGTTGAAAGATAGTTAAATTTGACACAATACCGATACTAGTTGAGATCCACACGCCCGCAAAGTAGTGATGTGAGCTAACAATGTATCCCACGTTAGCTTCGATCCACCACCACATCGCCTAATTTCTTCAATTTCTAGTGAGTCGACTTTTCTAGCAGAAGCATTTTCTAGCCCCGAGTATAGGGATGTGCACGGGTCAAGCTCGGCTCGCCTGACCCTTAAAACATCACTGGTCCAACTGTCCGACTTCCACATTTCATGCCCACTACATGTGCCCGCGAGTGAGAAATTCAATACCTTCTAAACAATGTATCCCATGGTAGCTTCGATCCACCACCACATTACCTAATTTCTTCAATTTCTAGCGAGTTGAATTTTCTAGCACAACTACTTGTTCACGAGCTTGGGTAACCGCCTGGCCCGCCCAAGCCCGTAACTAATGGGTAGAGCTCGGACAAGTTTTCTTAAGCCCGAGCCCCTTAAGCCCAATTTAATTTGAGTCGGGCTTAGGCTTACTTGTAAAGCCCAAGCCTGACCTGGCATGCCACCAAATTAATGTCTATATTTTCAAAAAAATATGTTGGAAACAAAGCTTGAACTCAAGACCCACTACATTGATGATTGTTCTTTATCAACATGCTACATCTATCTTTAGTGTTTTATTTGTATGTTAATATAAATATATACAAAATTTATAAAATACCATACTTTATTTTAATTTTATGAAATAAAATTTTGAAAAATACTTATTAGCAGCGACAATAAGGACCAAAATTTTTGCTACAAGAACCCCAGTTTTGTAAAATTACCCAACTACCCCTCTATATAAAAGGATTTTTACTCACTCATACCCCACTCACCTCTCTCTCGAATCGCATTCATCAACAACCCAACTCCGACGAAATCCAAGCAAAACCACATGGATTAGACGTCGTAGGTGCATTCATCATCTCTTTTAGTGTCGATTTCAAAGTTTTTTGGATTTTTTTTCTTTTGAGTCGTTTTGTTTGTGAACTTACTTTTGGGTTTATGACTTCGATTTGAAGCTTGAATCTTGCATTTTGGGTACAAAGCTTCAATCGAATTGAAAATATTAAGCGATTATGAGCAAACCTACTACTTTATTACCATTTGCATGTAGTTTTCGAGAGTATTGAAGTTTTTTGTTCATTCTGATCGTATGGGTTTCAGACTTACAAGGCTGAAACCTCTGAAGAGGTGGCGGACACACAGTGCTAACACCTCTGAAGAGGTTTCAAATGCATAGAGCCAACAAATCTAAAGAGGTTTCGGTAGGATCCCTCTCTCACCTACTAAGATCGAGTTATCTTCGCATTATTGGTTGAGTCCGCCGGGACTTCTAAAAAGGTATTGGCCCTATGTGTTCAAAACCTCTTTAGAGGTGTCGGTCCTATGTCCGACACCCTTCAGAGGTGTCTTGATTCGTCCGAAACCCGCAGACGACGCTTTTTCAAAAGTGAGGTATAGGTAATGGGGTGAGCAAGGGTATTTTTGAAATTTTAAAAATAAAAGTGTAGTACATTAAGTAAAAATTCAAATTGGAGTCCATTTAGCGGCTGCCATACTTTTTTTTTTAAATACAATTGTTTTTATTAATAAAAAAATATGTGGGTTTGATGGGTCGGACTTGGATTTTATATTTTTTGCATGAGCCAGGTTTGAACTAAGATATAAGCTCGAATATAGATGGTGGTTTGGGCTTGGGCCAAGCTACTTAGGCCCGCGCCCAGTTGGGCCCAACTTATCCCTGAGCATAGGGGTGTGCACAGGACCGGCTCAGCTCATCCGACCATCAAACCATCACCCACCTAACTGTCGGGCTTCCACATTTCATGATCGCTGGAGGGCCGACAACGGGTTTTAAAACTCCTTTACCCGCCCATTTCCGATGGTTTGGCAGGTTAATCCCAACCAAAAAAAACTCATTGAACCAATTCGAAACCACAATCATCGCACAATCACAAAATCACAGACTGAAAACGATAATCGATGAATCGATCAACAACCTGCACCATCTTCTTGGATTTTATGAACATGTTTTTGACGGAAATTGATGAGATTTCTCAAACAGAGGGCATCTCAGGCTGTGATTAGGGTGAGAGAATTGAGAAGCAAAAACTGAAGAATCAAGCCGCTGATTGTTGGGTCGGCAGATTAGGATTCATTTGTTGTTTAATCACATCGGGTCGGGTCCGAAGATTATTGACATGAAGGCCCGTTTTCAAATTGAGGTACAAGTCGGGTGGGCGGGTTGAAGCCCGACTCTTTCCCAAATGAGACTGGACTCGACCCAAAATACAAAAAAACTTGGCGGGCCTAGCGGTCCGTCGAAAACTTGAACAGCCTTTGCACATCATCTTAATAGTGCTCAAACCACCACAAAAGTCATTCTCTAATATTTGTTTATATTGGTGTTACTATTTTCATTAATTTTTTTTTTTTTTTATTTTATCTTTATGAATTTTACCACATATTATTCAGTTACACGTCATTATTTATACTACATTCATTTTATGCAATTTCTTTGCAGCCAACATTCACTTCCATAAAACATAGCACACTCAATTATAGTTCTCTAGAACCCTAAACTGTCATGTTTGATTGCATGAAAAAACAATTCTAAGAAAGATACGAGGAAATATGTGGAAAAATAATATTTTCTTGCTTATGATAACCGTGAAACATGTTCTCATAATTGCCAATTTTTATTCAAGCACCATATAGTTTCTCACATATTAGGAGAAAATTGGGTTTTCTTTTTGAGAAAATCATTTTAAAGACATAAGGACCCTGCTGACCCCGATGTTCAACTAAAATAATTTCCATGCCTTTGTAACTAACCCAATGTAGCATGAGAAATTACCAAAATACCCTAGTCATACAAAATTACTTTTTGAACCATATGTACATACATTAAATTACTAAAATACCCAACTATGTAAATAATGTTTTTAGCTTACTTAAACTACTAAAATTATTAGTGCCCCTTTGTACTTAAAATTACATTTTTGCCCCAATTTATAAAAAATGTAAAATTACATTTCCTTATTTTGATAGGTCTATATACTAAAGTAGCATCAAAATGTGTTATATAAACATATGAGCTCAAGTCACACATAGCATTGGCAAAATTGAATTTTATGAAATCAAGTCATTTTATTTATGTTTATATTTTAAATATTCTTATGGGTTTTTACATCATTTATTTCAAAAAAGTAATGGTCAAGTAGTTAACGAGAGAAAAAAAAAATTATATTAAAAAAAAACACTAAGAAAAAATTTATTATGAATATTTTCTGAAGAAGTTTTTATTTTGAGAAAATATTATTTTCCTATAGAATATTTTCTCTACAATCAAACAAGACTTTTAGTAGAAATATTTTGAGAATAAAGGAGGAACATAAAACATGTCACTATTTATGAAATGGATCAAACAAATATAAACATTGAGGCCTTCCACCTAATGACATGCTGCATCAAAACTTAGTAGTCCTTAATGAGCAAGAGCCACCTAGATGCGAAGGAAAAAAAATCCGTTAGGAATGATGTGAAGAATTTTGAAAGGACATCATCTAGTGTATTCATATTAATTCCAATGGAATCAAAGAGTTTGATTCATATAGCTGAACCAAACAAATTTCAGAACAATGCTTTGTTGTTAGATTTGTTACAAATAGCGGAGTTTGCAAAGTGCCGGCTCATTTTATATTCTTGTCCACATGTTTTGAAGTGTTTACGTAAGTCAAGGCCAAGCAAGAAACTTGGAGCTTATCTAATCAGTAATCATTCTTGATCAAAGTCTCTTGTTCAATTGCAGATTGGATTATGCAAGTTCTACAAATCCTACATGTTATACCTTTTAACTCAAAATCTTTGATCTTGGTTACACAAAAGATATTGAAAGGATAATCAGATATAATCAAAAAATTTTGGCCACATTCTCAAAATATAGCTCTTGTAGAAGGATTACCTCATTTTTCATGCCACAACTCAAGGACCAGTCCCCAAAGGCATCTTGTTACTTCTCCAATGCCTCAAAAATGCAACTCTCCGTACTTCAATTCTGGATGCCATTCTACTGCGTAAGATAACTTAGGTAAGTTATATCAGCACTTCACTCGAAACGAGAAAATTCATCTAGGACTAAAACCTAACAATTCAATCCATTAAAGAAAGTAGTATGCTCACCTCTGAAGTTGTTAAAGAAAGTGGTTGGTTCTTGTGCCGTGTAGTAAAAAAATCAAGGTCAACTGAGGTTAATGAACTGCGCTGCACTGCATTTGTCTGCTTATCCAGTCTAAAATCTCATAACAATCTTCTCGTCTAATGAAATACCTATTGTTTCAAGATCCCCGGTTAACAACACAATAATAAAATTTTGCAAAATTTAAGGTTACCAACCTATTTTTAGGACGGTAGGATTTTAGTTCAGCGACCTCCCTGCGACTAGACAAGTCTTTCTCCATGGCAAATGACTTGGGCACAACCACATTTCCAGTTTGTTTGTGGTAAGCTTCATAAATGAAGTCAACCACTTTGTCCTATAAAGCAAGCATTTTTACCCACAGAGAAACATAAATACATTTGCAGTAACAAGGGAGAAAAAGAGAACGGAAGTATCACATATGAGACAATTCCACTCGAATGGAAGGATGAAAGGAAAAAAAATGGTGAATTACTAGTCAGCTATTAGAAATTAACTAATATATCATAAATTGGACGTAACAATAAATTCAATGGAAAAATAGATGGCTTCTTTTGCTAGATAAGCCCATTTGCTTTTAATGTTAAATACAAACAAATATGACTCCCTAAACAATAATGCCCTATGCAACTTATCTTTCTTTTAGAAATGATGCACCTATAAAACCCACGAGGGTTGTAATGGAGAATACTTACTAATGGTTTTGAAGCATTCAACCAATGATAAATATCCTCATTGCGGAACCAAGTCAATTGTCTTTTAGCAAAATTTCTGTGGAAAAGAAATCAAAGAAAGAATTACTTTTTGTTTCATCATTTTGAAAATAGCAAGAAAAGCTTCATGAGATACCACAATGCACCTTATCAAGTGCCTCCCAGAACCTTCCCTTTTGATCGTTTGCTTAAGCAATAATACTGGCGATACCATTCTCTATTCCTAGTTTTACTTCCAATAAACCAATAACCTTTAAATTTTAGGATTCACAATTTTGTTATTTTAAAAGTTGGATATAAATCCATCCTCTCATAACTTTTTTTTAACTCATCTACTTTTATTAAATAAGATTTACCTTGAAGCTTTTTGAAACTCTGACAAAAATGAAAAGAATTCGCCTGGAGAGCTTCCACCTTGTTCCCGACACTGTAATAGGAACTCCATAGCCTACAGCAGCAGTGTTTTTTAGAAAACAAACTTTCATATTATTAACAAGGTGAAGGTGTTAACATATAGTAACTAATGTCGAAAGGTAAGGCAAAATAAAAGAACAAAAAAAAAAGTAGGATGACAGCCTTCACCAAAAAAAGTTACAGCACCGTGAGATAATTATCTCCAATTTCGAACACATCCATCTAAAGAAAAACCCACGTGGTTAAGAGCAGTTAACCATAATGCAACCTATGCCTATAGGTTCCATCTTGAAGATCTCTCCTCAAAGATCCTCTAGTTTTGTTCAAGCCATAGAAGCCAAATGACTCCCATCGCTGCGGCATTCTTTTTTTTACAAGCATTCTACGCTTCTTTGATGATCTTTGAGATTCAACTCATGCCTCATCACAAAAACAATGTATTTTATCCTCAAACCACCTTGAAGTCAATGCCAAAATCCTCCAACATGGCTAAAAAGACACCTCGTGAAAAGCTTCTGATCAGGAAAACATGGTCAATCATCTTGTTCTCACTACTGCATAGGACACACCAACTAGCAGACAGTAAGATGAGGCAATCATAGTTGTAGCATATCAAATGCATTGGTGTTAAGTCTATATTTGAGCAGTATTTAGCTTAGTAATTAGGAAAATGATATTCTAACAAACTTTTTTTACGTACATTTGTTACACCGCTGATGTGGCGCTGATGTGGGCATGACGTGGGTCCCACAACCATATAGCTTTTACCAAATTCACCCTTCTTTTGTCTCTTTCCTTTTGTCTTTAATACAAGAATGAAATGACTAAAATGCCCTCATCTTCTTCACCCACCACCATTCCCACCACCCGTCTCCGCCACTAGCTCGCCACTGCCAAACACCACCGCCCCGCCATCACCGACCTCCCCTCCCCCTCTGATGTTGCCTCTCTCCCTCCCTCTCACACCTTAGATTCCTCTGGGACTAAATAATTAAATGCAAAAGCGTTCCTAATTTTCCCACAAATTCGATGCAGACGAATTAGTAAGGTTTCTCTGCCCTTTTTCTTGTTCTTCTTCACTGCAAACCCAAATCACAATTACAAACAATGAAGAAAAAACTCCAAATCAAGTAGGGATTTGGGATTTTGGATCAAATAGGATGAAATCAAATAGGGAAGAACCGTGATGTGAGGAGGAGCGCGTGGAGGGGTTGGTCCAATCGGACAAGAGTCCACCATCGACGAAGATCACTGCTTTGTTTTGAAAAAAAAAAGAGATTTTTTTGTTGTCTTTTTTGGGTTGGAATCACTAGATTTTCTGGATACACTAAACTGGCCTTTTTTGAGCTTTGGCGACATGGGATTTCTTTTTTTCTTACTTTTTTGGGTGCCTATATTGGGATTTGGTTTTCTCAGCTTGTTTTGGGTTTTCGTGGATAAGATTTGAATTAGTTGTTGTTTTGATTCCTTTTTAACTTTTTTATTGTCTATGGAGACGAGGGTCATGGTGATCGGCGGCGGCAACGATGGTAGGGTTGTTGAGTAATTGAGAGGGAGGGAGAGAGGTGGTAGCTGGGGGAGGGGAGGTCGGAGATGGAGGGGCAGTGGTGTTTGGCAACAGCAAGCCGGTGGTGGTGAGAGTGATAGTGGTGGAAAGAAGATGAGGGCATTTTAGTCATTTTATTCTTCTATTAAAGACAAAAAAAAGAGAGACAAGAAGGGTAAATTTGGTAGACGTTTTATAGTTGTGGGGCCCACTCCATGCCCACATCAATGCCACATCAGCGTTGTAGCAAATGTATGTAAAAAAAGTGTGTTAGAATATCAGCCTCCTAGTAATTAGTGCGTTTATAGGCTCCATACCTCCAAATATTGAAATATTGGTACGAACTCTCTTTCCGTGAACTTTAGGGATTCAAGGTTAATTCAAGACTTTGGAGTGAGACAAGGGCGAGACGGACACGGAAGGTGAATTTCAATTTTCTAAAATATGCAGCATTTTTCACCCAATTTTAGCACATATCTTCTGTAAAACTAGAAATAGGAACTTATTAGAGTTCCAAGACCATCTAGCAACTAACATAACTCAAGAAAATTTGGTGTTTACTTTTCATTATGTCGAGCTTAACTCATCCGTTCTAGGTTGGAGACGAACCGAGGAAGGATCAATTGTTGTGAATAAACTTGTGAGATATTTTTTATTTTAATTTAAGTTTGATTTCATCTTTCTATCTTTATTGGTATTGCTTCATTTCAAGGTTTAGACCTAGGGTTTTTTAAGGTCGGTACATACGTTTAGGTTGAGAATAACTACTAATTAGACCAAATGTAAACATAACAGTCGAGTACATCTAATACCAAGTAGCAAGTGGCCTTCTTGATTGATTGAAAGTTGAAACCCTTAAAGATTGGTCATATACAATAGAGTCTAGATTAAATCGGTCACGTGAAGTGCTCCGGTTATCTAGGGATAGTGTTGTTCATCACATTGAACCCTAAGTGCTTATCGGCTATGCATTGATTAGGGAGATAGTTAACGGCCTTGCCTTCATTGTCGAGATTAGTGGAACTAGGGGTTAACGTGCGTGTCAAACCCTATAGCTATCCTAGGGAAGACTATTCAAACATATCTCGTTAAAGATCGAGGACCGAGAGTTATTGCAACATATTGAACCGAACTTGTGAAAATGAAGACCTAGAAATTTGACTTATTGAGATTCTCTTTGCAATCATCTATTCCCTCTCTTAATTTGTGTTCTCTTTGATCTTTTTTGAAAATCCCCCTGTTAAGCTAGGTGAAACCTAAGTCCATGTGGTTCAATCCCTAGCTTACTGCTACTAAAAATTATTGTAGAAATTGGTAACCAAATTAGGGTTATTATTGGTGCACTCGACACGCAACCAATTGAGTCTTTTAAGCGAAAGAATCCACAAGAAAACCTTCACTTATGGAGTTTGAGGGCTTTCCAAACACTAGAGAACAAAGTAAAGGACTCATTTGGTTTCTAATAAGGCCGCAATTAGATACAAAGGCACTATAGGTGTATGTCAGAGAAAGTGCAAGTTAGTTACAATGAAGTGTGTGTAGGTCTTGAACTTGTAGTATAAATAGAAGTTGTAAGGTAGAGAAAGGTACCTTGTTGTCCTGATTGTATTTGGGAACTCTTTTGAGTTTGAATTGAGAGAGTTTTAAGACTCTTCTACGAGTTTTCTGGTTCTTCTTGTTGTTTCGTTTGTCGATTAAGCAATAAGATTTTAGGATTCTATCAGGTTCATAGCAATTAGATTGAGAAACAAGATTTGAACATGAATTGGCCATTCATGCTGAATGGCTAACTTCTTGGACCATCCGCAAGAGGAAATATCCTAACCTATGTTACCCACCATTTAATCTAACCAAACGCACTAGGGTGTGGGTTTTGGACACTCGAAATGAGTCCGACATTTAAAAGATCAAAACACAACATTATAAAGCACTTTGTAAAAAGAATATTCTAAATGTAAAAGAGGAAAGAAAAAAATAACAAGAGCTTCTCAATGTAAAATAAGAAATGAAAACTAGAAAGACACATACCCACACCCAGTACAAATTCATTAATGAGTATATCTAAGCATATGATTATGTGCCCTAAATTTTTTGGCATATCATGCGAAGTCCTCGTGTCTTTAAATCAGAGAATAAACAGGTCTGACCTTTAAACACACATCCCACGCCCAGAATTGTACTCAAGTCTAGGTAACAAAGAACCTAACAATCTATATTAGAGTTATGTTACCTAGACTCAGGTATGGGTATTGGGTGCGGGTATGCATCTAGAGGTCGGACTTGCCTATTTTCAATTTTTAGGACTCGAGGACTAGGCTAAATGTGTCCAAAATTTTGGACACAGGTACTCAGACACGGATAAGGACTAATTGTTTAGATTTTTTTTCTTAATTTTTAAGAAATATTATGATAAATAAAGGTTTTAAGTAAGATAAACTTGTTTTCTTTTCAATAAAACTTGAAGGAAAAATAGTTTTTAATTAAAATGCCAAACACTTCCTTATTGTGTGTAGTAAGTGTGTCATTTTGGACAAAAGTGAGATAAATTGGGAGAAGTGGAGTAATGGAGTGAAAGAGAGTGGCAGAGTTATCAAGAGAGAAACAGAGGAATCGAAGAGTCAAAGGACAGCAGCAGCGCCAACTCTTCAACTTCCTCTGGTTCACTCTATCCATCTTTTCTTCTTTCCTATTTCTTCTCCTCTCTCGATTCTTCCATTTTTGGAAAGGCCACAATTTTATGGTTTCTTCAAGAGGAAGGCATCTAAATGAATCGAAGGTTGCGAAGATGCAGAGAAGCTAGATGAGTTAAAGGTTGCGAGGAAGGTGCTACTTTTTTCTTTTTCTCTTTCTCCTCCATCCCTAAACCAACATCGTGTCAAAGTGCAATTTCAAGGATTGGACACATTTCGTGTCGTGTCCATGTCGTGTCCATGTCGTGTCGACACAAACACCCGACACTAAAATGCTTAGTCCAGGTATCCTAGTATTAGAGTACACATCAAATTGGCACGTACTATTTTTTAGCTTCTCCAAAACAGGAAAAAAGATATAAAACCTAAAGAAAAAAGAAAAAACACATGAAAATCACCATAACCCAATGAGAAACACATTTCACTCATTGAAATGAGAAAAACATCAAAAAGGTTTACCCTTAAAGACAATGATTGAAAGATAGAGGCAGTTTAAAAGACAACATAGTATTCTCTAAAAGCATTCAACCATAAAACCAATAAAACTTAAGTGAAATGTAGATTCCCTGGCCGATAAGTGTTCTATGTTACTTTATTTTTGTAAATGACATAGTAATACAAAGTAGTCTTTACATTAAGAGTTAAGTTTTTTTTTTGTATTTTTTCCCGTCACAAGTTTCTTTCACTCTAAATAAGGATATTAGTGTGCATTTCAGCCTTGTCAAAGCCTCAATGATGTCATGTTGAACACTTAATGAAAATAAAATTTCCATTGACATTCTATTAGGTAATATTTTTCCAAAACTTCCAGGGAATGTAGAATAACAGAACTCAAAGAAAATATAATAGAAGATTAAATTAAAAGTATGAGGCATACTTGTCTATAGCCAATTGCTCGAGTTGCAGAATTTGAATTTGGAAGAAGGCCCATATCAAGAAGTCGTGTTGCTTCAGATAAAAGTCCATCATGCCCTTCATCCATGATAATTCATATATTATCCAAACAATCAAACTTGATTCTAGCAATAAAACATAAATTCGACATCCTTTTTCAAATCAACAATTCAAGTAAGCATGTATTAGACTATTAATTCACATTGTCATTAAGGGCCCACAAGTAGTTCCGTACTGATTTTATGGTTTAATTTTTTGTCAAAGTTTTTCTAATTAAATTCCAATATTTCTCAATATGAGCTTTGATTGCACTAAATCGAGCGCAATGGAAGAGTTTGGTCCAAGTAACCGGGATTGATGTTGCGTGCATGCTATTAATTTCTTATTTTATTCTATCTATTTTTGTAAGAGTACTATTGAAGTTTAATTCACATATGCAATATTCTATAAAAATAAAAAAAAATAAAAAAAATTAAACAATTTAAATGCTTTGTGGATTTATCATAGCAACGATCTATCTATGAGCATCAAACATTCAAATCCCTCCACTTACTTATCAAATATAAAAGTGGGACTAACCCAGCTTGTTCTCTATAAAATATTTAAATAGCAATAAAAACAAATTTCTAATGTCTTCATTAAAACGATAAATCATGCATGACTTAACATTGTTCAAGTTCTTATTTTGATAACACTACTTCACTAAGAAATACACTAAAATAATGGTTTACACACACAATTCACCAAGTATCAGAAAAACACCTTAAAATAAAAGCTTACAATCATGTTTAATGAACCGTGTTGTAAACTGGGTGAATGATCTATGAACTATCTTCATGCAAAAGAAGTTTATAACTACAATTGTTCTATTATATTTTTTTATTAGAAACCAATACACAACTTTGGGTCAAGCAAGGATTGGATTCATTGGACACCTCCATGAAACTGGATCCAGCAGTTGGGAGCTTCATAGATTTATGACATTTTAAAACCAATTTGGCTTACAAATGTGGGAAGTTGTTCTATAATGTTTTACAATATCCATAATAATCTTAACATGAATATCAGAGATCCTAACTTTGTCAAGTTAACAATGTTTTGCAAAAATTATTCTTGAATTAAAGCTCATCAATTAAATTCCATATTTTACTTGCCGATGTCATGGGAGAAGTCAAAATTCAAATCCTTAGGCAATCCTCAATGAAAGAATTCTTAGTGATTTTTTTATAAGAAACCAACTTAATTACAACACCCATGACTCCAAGATGAATCGAATTCCCAATCTTGCCTTTGACAAGCGATGCCTCATCCACCTCATTAGAGATGTTATCTCTTTTAGCGATTTAAATTATTTAATGTTAAAAACACATAAAATTAACCATTAACAGAGTAGATTTTTCACAAGAAAGTATCTACCTGTGCACAAAAGCAGCAATTGGAAAAGGGAAACCAACAAAAATCCTCCAACCACTATCACGAACTAAAGGATAATATATTTATTAAAAGGCATCTCGAAAGAAAGTCACAATCATTTTTTCACCACTCCCTTCAAAAAGTTTACTACTTTGCAGGAAAACCAACAAAAACAAGGTAATGTTACGTCTGCCTTTGATATCACCTTTGACAGATCAATCTAGAAGGAAAACTGAGATGTCTCACGAATCAACCACGAAAAGTTCAGGAAAAACTAAAACTATCTTTATGGAGATTGGAGAACAGATCCTTTTTCTTTCCTCTATGGTATATCTTAAACATATTCCAAACTTTTTCACTTTTTTTTTTTATGGAGGTGCGATCATGAAGTTCTAAGTATGGTTGAAAGAAAGAATATATAAAAATGGCTTGAAAAATCGACAAAATTCCCCGAACTTCTTTGAATTATGTCAATTTTCAAAAAATGGAAAGCGGAAACTTAGGTGTATGAAAAAAAAATGTCAAAATTCCCCAAGAAATTCGACAAAATTCGGGGAAGTCCTACTAAACAATGGCAAAAACCGTAGAATTTATTAAAACTAATCTAACATGAAAACTTAATACCTCAAAAAGGTAGTCGGCGAATTGCATGTTATATTGTGAAATAATGATATATAATTGCAAATGGCATGTTGAATTAAAAAATAACTACTTTAATCAACTTTATTGTGACTCTTATGCATTACAATTGTATAACTAAGTGTATTTTAACACATTTATAGAGCAATTTGAATATTTAGCATTTAGAATGAAATCACATGGACTTCCATACACCGATAAATTTTCGCACAACTTCCCCTCATTGAATTAAACTTCCCCAAATTATTTATGAATTTTAAGTGGGCGAATTACAAAGGGAAGTCGGAGTTTCAAACCTAGAAAATAAATAGAAGCACAAATAAATAAAACTGAGATCAGAATGGACTGAAAAAAAAAAAAAAAAAAAAAATCGATAAAGGAGCAAGGATTAGAGTATCCATAGTTGCACTTGCCTATTCTACTAAACAGAATATAATGGTGATCCAAGAACTGCATTCAATCTCATACTAATATAACATCAAACACAGCCTACGAATCCTTCAAAACTATAACCCCGCTTAAGAAACACTGAACCATTTTGCCATAAACTGCAAGTTAATTTCCATGGTTTTACAATACTAGGAGCTTGCAACTGCTCAGATTTTAAAAAAGAAAACATCTAATTAGGCATTGTTGAGGATATACTAACCCTGACTAATCCTGTCATTTTAAGGTTGATACTTTACAAACTAAGCTCACATCAAAATTGACGCACAGAAAATCAAAGAACTTTGTTAATGATAAAAAGGAAACATATTTATCATGGAAGAGGTAATAAAGATAACCACTTCATGTCCCTACTCTGGCCAATTCTGTACACATGGAGGACGAAGAAATGAATGAGGCAGGGTAGCCCATATCAATTCATCAGTTATTTCTAGCTTCTAATATTATTAGTTTCATTTTAAAGAAGATGATGGTGTCTATCATCCACATGGTACATTATGAAATTCTAAAGCAACATTGCTTTATAATTCCTCCAATAAAATTTTGATGAAGAGGGTATATCATGCAACTGGGTACTTAAAAACAAAAGGTTGAACAGCTAAATATAATGATACCTTGAAGGCACAATACAAAAATAAAACAATATAGGATAAATCTGAAATATGCTTCCAATATATAAAACGAAATACGTAAAATACATTCCCTCAACAATGACTTCTTAAATCATGCGAAAATTCCAAACATAAAAGAAAAGGGGCATTTTATGGAATTTATAATGGCATAAGATACCTGAAAGCATATCTTCGCATCGCAGATCAATCATTCTATACAGATCTAATCTCTGATTTGAGAGGAAAAAGCAAATGAAATCATAATCCAAGTCCTGTGAAATGTTTAATTCAACTTCACCACCAGAAAGGTTCACATCAGGAGACGATTCAGATTTTTGTAAATTGATCTGATCCCTAAAGGAGTCATAGGGTACTTGAAAGGCAGAAGGAGGTGATCCACTAGACTGGCATATATCAAGACAAAAACTCATTAGAAATGAAACAATATGTTAAAGAATTACAAGAGATTTAGGAAAAAAATAACATGTAAAACTAAGATAAAAAATTAACGATAATAATCACAGCTGAGAAGTGATAAAACCAGAACCATTTTAACAATGGAAAATGGAGATAAAACATCAAAACCAAACATAATATATGCGCATGAAATAAACAGTTTGAATAAAAAGGAAATAAATATATTAACTCGTTGATGTAGTGGGAAAATATAAACATAATGCATTCGTCATTGTAAGACATACCTTGAGAATCTCAAGGCTGCGCCTCAACCGATACCAATCATTGCAAGCCAAACGTAGAGCTCCTGGGTCACCTGCTTCCACCACCAACTTCACAGCTGCATCCCAGTTTCCATCCCTCTCTAAATCTATGATCTCTGAGTAAGCTTCAGAAGCAACCTCAGGAGAAGCTTTTGGAACTTCTGGCTTTCCATACATGTACCTTCAGTTGATAAAGATACTATCAGTAAAGTATGCACTTAGAACTTGAGGCCTTCTAACTTGAATAGATATTGTATAAATAATCCAATTCTACAAAAAATTTCATGCAAGTCCCAAGCATAAATTTCACTAAATGCAGATACAGCAAGAAGTCAGTCTTAAGCCCCCATGCTACTTTTCCCCTTCTTTCAACCACTAAAGTTTGTAACCCCCAGTAATTGGAAAAGATCTATTGTCGAGTTGAGATCCAAAGCCAAATTTTTATAAGGAAAGGGAAAAATGGAGAAGGGCAATAAGAAAATAAAAGAAAATTATGGATGAATACCAGCGCAAGTACAATCCAGTACCACCAACAACAATCGGTACATGACCATTTTCAAGAACACTATTGGTAACTTGTCTGGCATCTTCAAAAAATTGTCCAACAGAATAGTCTGGAAATAGAAAGAACATTAGAGTCTGCATAGGAATTAGGAAGGGAGGAAATACATAGCCAAGAAACTTAAGCCTGTGAAGGCAGAAAAATGAGTGAGGTAGACACAAAACCAGTAATAAGACATCAACCATAAACCATAAAGTCAGGTAATATAAGAAGGTAGAAAGCAATAACTGAAAGTGTATTGTGTGTTACAGCAAGTCAAAGAAACTAAAAGTGTATTGTGAGTTGAAGCTGTTAGAAATTGGAATAGGCTTATGGGCTCTTTCAGAGCCTTAGAAGACCATATAAGTAACAAAAAGCCTAGGATTCTTGATACCATTGATTGGCATAATTTTCTAAGGATGCAACATAGATGAAAGATTGAGAATAGGAAAGGTAAGAGAATTTTACGCCAATCACTAAAAGGTTTCACCTTTGACATTCATGATCCATCCAGTGGAAGATAGAAGGCTAAAAGTTTTACAGGTATATGTTAGGAAAGAAAAAAGTCCAAGGAACCATAGTTTCAGCTTTAAACAGATAACGAAACAAGAAGCCAAGTTGAGGCCACGGTCATAATGGCCAACAGATTGTTACTCTTTTGGAACCATGTAATAGGACAAATATTAAAATTCACCTTTGTCTTTGTGAACATTTCCACCACTTAAAATTTGAAATTACCCCTTATAAATGTTATGTGAGATTTCACCACTAGAAAATATAAAGAAGTATAAAGAACTTCATCTTACAGTTACAGTGATCACATATTTTTTCAAGATATAATAAAGAAATCTGTGCACATTATATATTTTAACTTATGCAATATAATGGTATAAAGTAAGATTTATCAATTGCACAATGCTTGTCGTACATCATGTAAGCAAGAAACTACACATAACTTCCCGCATAGCATCTATGATCTACATATATCAGACGCATATGAGCTGATTAATGGTTACATATTTCAGTTTTTTTTCCACCTTTCTGCATTAGATTTTAAGCTTTTTTACAAACAAGTTTCAATATTTTCCTTTTTCATTTGCAATGGTTTTGTTCCTTCTACATATAATTCTTTCTTCTTTCTTAGCAATTCATTAGGATTCTTTCCTAGCACATGAGATTGATTTCTAGGCTTAAACTCTTAGATGTTTCTATTCTTAAGTCCTGAAGAAGTGAATATTTTACATTTAATTCTTAGTCAATACTTTGAATCCTAAAATTATAGGGCAAAGAGTGTTGGTTCAAGGCATTAGGTGTTGGACCATTAAGGAATAGTCTATGGTGAACAAAACAAGCATAAATGGATATGATCATTTTGCAAGTGGATAGCCACTCCAGCTATATTTGTAAGCATTTAGGAGGGATAAAAGGAAACATTTCTTAGGATGCATATCTCAAAATTGCTGAACAAGGATAATGCATTTAAATGACTATGTGGGAACCACCACCACAAAAACGAACATAAACAAGAAAAAAAAATAAGGAATTCTCATAAGCTTGAATAAACCATGGACAATACCTTCTGAAGGGTGGAGTATATCAAGTAGATGGTGTGGCACTTCCTGCAAAGAATAACGAGTGGTTCACAAGAAAAAAAATCCATGAGTCAATTACATATCTCAACAAAAGTCAAAAGTAATTCCAAATGGAACTATAATACTAGCATATGCACCACAAAAATTACAAATCAAGCAAATGTATTCACTTAACTAGCTTCACAAATAAAACTAATTCTAAAATTGCTCCATAAAAGTTGTGTTGCATAGTTCATCATATGTGAATGACAAAGAAAACGTAAAAACAATCCTTTAAGCCTTTCATTTATGCGGAAGAAAAATAAGCTTTTTTTTTCTCTTTTTCAAATTATTAACACTTCTTTGTTTTTTTGGTTTCCCACGCAATGTTGGCACCAACCGCACCGACTAATCCACACTCGGGCACTGGCCCCATATGGGGGAGGTGGGGCCTCCCAACCCAGTTTTTTCCATTCATAAGACTCGAGCTTTAGACCTCACTAAATTAACAGTTCTTTCACTCAATTTAGTACAAACCAATACTGAACCAACCTTTAAATAAAACAGTTAAAAAAAAAAAAAACTATTGCTTTTTCCTCGCCATAGGCTCAGTACTAGACATTCCGGATGATTTCAAGAAAACTCACACCCCATTATTCTTCAACTAGTTCTATCAAACTCAATTTTACGACATCCGCACGACTCGTATAGTTCACATTAAACCATAAAAGAAAGAAAATATCTATGAACAAACAAATCACCTTCCTATCGCTGAATGAGGGCTTGGCCGATCCCACATCCAGTCCACGGTACACCTGAATCAACAACAACGACAAATCTCAATTTTAAGAACAAAATGGAACCGTAAGCGAAGGTCGATTGGGCGAACCTGGACGGAGTCGGCGCTGATGATCTCTCCATTGAGTCTCTTGGCGAGCTCGAGAGCGAGGCGGCTCTTACCGGCGCCCGTAGGCCCAGATATCACCAGAACCTTCTCCTTCTCCTTCTTCTGTGGAGTGGAGCTGGAGTGGGCGGTGACTAGAGTGCGCCGTGGGTTTAGGTTTAGGTTCGGCGTACGATAACGGAGGAGCGGTTGCAGTTGAGGAGGAGGGGGAGTTGCTAAAGTGAGCCCCAACGTGCGCAGCGCGCATACTCTGCAGTGGTTCATTTCGGGGAACCAGGTGTGGGTTTGTGAGAGGCAACGATAAAAAATTTGACAAATTTTGTAGGAGGCAAAATTGGTGTTTTTGAGAGAGTAAGGTTGTTTTACTTTAAAATTCATTAAATAAGATAAATTTCTTTAAAATTTTAAAATAATATATTTTACTTTTACTAAAAGTGTTATTAAGTGCGACATGGCAGTGGGTGTGTAATGTTGCCATGTGACTGGATAACAACACGAATGACACCTTTTGTAAATGCGTCATTCGTGTGATGTGGCGCCATGCACGAATAACGCCTTTACAAAAGGCGTCATTCGTGTTATGTGGTGTTAGGAAATGGCGACGGAGTACCCCGTCGCTATTTCGTTTGGCGACGGGTTGAGCCTGTCACCAAAAATGGATTGGCGACGGGCTATCCGTCGCCGAAAATAGATTGGCGATGGGCTCTCCGTCGCCAATATGTCGCTATAATATATATATATATATATATATATATTCCTGCAGGTTCCTGAAATTATAATATTAATGCAGGGCAACAATGAATTCATACATTCCAATCGAATTTAATCAAATTTGAATACATAAACTCAATATATCAATAATTGTCTCTTTTCATATTAATGCAAAAAATTAAAAAAAAAATCAAAATAAGAGAACACAAAATAAGTTTCCAAGAAAACTATAATAAAAATACAATACATCCATTATATATACTATAGTCAATTGATTTCCGGCAAAAAAAAAAGAAAAAGAAAAATAAAATAAGTTAAGCTTCGAGGTATACAAAATTGATATTCACATATATAAAAGTCATATATTTTATGGAAAACAACCTATAATAAAGAACAAATCATATTTATTTCAATAAAAAAGAAAAAATAAATACAAATTAGTAAAATTAATTAACAGTTAACATATATAGTCAATATCACAAATATGAAAACACAAAATAAAATATGTTAATATAGTTTGAACAAGTTTTTTTTGTGTAGAACCAATTAAAACACAAAATCGCAAAATCATTCTTAACAAATGTTCAATGTAGACCTAAAACAAACATTCTATTTAGAAGTAAAACCATTTTTAGTCTCCCAATTCAATATTCAAATAAAGAATACAATAGAAAAAACTAGTGAATAACAAACATTACTCCAATAATCTCGATTCAATATATGGTTTACATGATTTATGTTTCTATAATGGTTCCTAATAAATTCATAAGATTTATAATGGTTCCTAATAAAAAAACTTATAAGTATCAAGTTAAAAATGAACCAAAAAAATCTAACCTTTTTGAATGTTGTGAAAAAGAAATCATCATTCGTCATCCTCGGTCGTTGAGTCATTGTGAGCAACATCATCATCATCATCATCATCATCATCATCATCATCAACATCATCTTGCCTTTCTTGTGCAATTGATCTCTCAATGAAACCATGTTCCATGCGATGTAACCGTCCTTGCATTTTAAGCAATTGCTCGCGATCTACAGACGTGTCATCAACCAGCTTTAGTATCATTGCTTGCATCTCCTTGAATTCCTTCTTGAACTGGTCAAATGGCTCGTCATCTGCAAATATAGGACGAGAAGATCCAGCTTTGATGCGTGTCGAGCGCGTCAAAATAAATATATATCCCGATGAGATTACCAATAACCACAAGAACTGCAGTAGTGGCAAGCACGGGGTCGAATCACAAAGACCAAGTTTTCAACTT
The DNA here is from genome assembly GCA_039657345.1 of Stephania japonica. Classification (NCBI taxonomy): domain Eukaryota; kingdom Viridiplantae; phylum Streptophyta; class Magnoliopsida; order Ranunculales; family Menispermaceae; genus Stephania; species Stephania japonica. The sequence goes on from CM077566.1 coordinate 17,694,211, forward strand.
AGGGTACTAACCTAAAACTAACCTAGAGTGTTCACATAAAATATCTCGAATTTTACTAAAACAATAATTAAAATATAACGTAAATAAATCAATCAAAATGGAAAAGAACAATCCAAACCATCAGTTTCACAAATCTCTTCAATTTGGCATAATTTTAAATACAGTCCTCAATCTAATTAAAGCATGCAAATCACAGTAATTTAGTGTAGCTATAGACCCGGTAATTTACGCGGGTATTCGCACTTCCTGATGTCGGCAGCCAAGGTACGACCGTTGACTACTTCCTTGACCAATTACGCAACCTGATCGCTAGTGCTCCAGATTTAACGCATTGGTCGCATTACTTCGATTAGTGAAGGCACTACACCTAGACAACCGGATCGCTAGTGCTCCCGATTTAGCCTAGATTCCTAAGGTATTTGATTGGTCCCAAAAGGGTCTAATCAATTGGTATGGTCAATTGCCACTAGTGTGGTCTTATTACATAAGCATGGGTGCTTACGACTCACTGGCATATGAATTGAAGTTTAAACTAGAGTTTAACTTCAATTGTTCAAATAATACCAAAGAAAATAAAATACTATGAAAAACAAATTAAATAAATAATAAAATAGATCTCACATATGTTTTATGCCCAAAAAGAGTGATTTGATCCACTTCCGGTTCAGACTAATGAGTTTAGCCGGCCATTGATGTCATAAACTCCATTAAAATCTAAACACAAAGTGTAGAAAAAGAGGAGAGAAAAAAATAGAAAACCATGAGAAAAGAAAAAAAACAATGTCTCCCCGACTCTCTGCCAAAAACCCTAATTAATGCTCCTAAATTTGGGTCCCGGATGCCTATTTTCGAGTTTGGTGCGTGACACGTGCATCGAGGACAATCTGTGGCTATTTTTTGGTATTTTTCTGGACTCTGCCACGTGTCATAGCGTGATTGGCTGAAAAACTAGAGCGTGCTGACGTGGCGGCCGCGGATTGGAGGAGAGGAGATCGCGTGACGTGCTGGGAGTGTGGCGCTGACACGTGGCGGTTCCTGGTTCGCTGGAGCTGCTGACGCATGCTTGCTGGACGAACCAGAAGCTGCCACGTGGCGAGCTGAGAGAACACACGAGTGCGCCCAGAATCGGCGAAAATCTGGGAGTGCGGTTGAGCACGCATCCCGAGGCAGATCGAGCGGATGAGGCGAGGAGCATCTTGGCTGGGCGACGTGGCAGATGGTGATAGGCTGGGACGAGCGACGCATGGAGTCGTGCGAACAAGTGGGAGACAGCACCAACACGGATCCCGAGGATGATCAACGGCGTAGGTGAGGAGCTCGCGTGATGTGCTACGTGACGTGTTCTGCAGTGACATGGCTGATCGAATGGGACAGCGACACGTGGCAGACCAAAACTCCAATTCACCTACTCTTGTCTACACTCCAAAACAGACCCTCCGGTATCCGATTTCTTCAAGTAAATACTCTATTTTGAGTATTTTCCGCCCCGGATCTAACCGTGCACCCCAAAAGTCCTGAAAATGACAAATAGAGGTAATTAGGCCCATAATTTGGAGAATCAACACTAAAATATATAAATAAACTATATATAATATGCATAAATAACAACTTATCAAATACCCCCAAACTTAGGACTTTGCACGTCCCGAGCAAAGGTGTAAATGACAAACAAATAAATTAGACTCTTAGTATAACTATGCACTGACAAACTAACCTATACCCGATTCAAAAGTTCATGGAGTTCCTCTGGTTTACATAGTCGCCAAGTTAACAAGTCACTCAAGAAATTTCGGAGTCATGATATATCAAGAATCGCAACCCAAACACAACTAAGATCACACTTTCAAGACAAAGATGCAGTCAAGAGAAAGGCCATCAACTACTCATGGGTTTTCTTGGTCTATACATTAAAGCACACAAGTTTAAAAATCCCACTTAATTTTAGTGAAAGCACTCGAGCTATATCTTTTTTTATTTGAGGAGTTTTCATAAACTTTTGCCTTTATTCTTTTTTTTTATTCTCTATTCCTTTCTCCATTTTTTTTTTGTAACACGGTCCCTGCTCCATTTCCTATGGACCGATTTTCTCACTTTTTCCCACCACAAGTTTCCCTGCTCCATTTCCTATGGAAACTTGTGAGACTCTCAATATTAAGAAAACTCCTGATAGCCCTTCTCACTTTCACTATAATCAAGCAAATTCCCCAATGTGGGTTAAAATACTATCACTTGCACAATTTTAACCGTCTACCCATTTTGGTATCTAGCACAAGCTCAACTAACATACTAAGTCTCTAATCATGAATTCCTAAGAATGCTGGGCTACGACTTGATTAAGTGTTTCTCCTAATTTCTCCTAAGTTTCAAGTCAACAGGCAACCATAAAATACTCATCCATAACCAAAGGCATGAAACAAAATCTTGGGCGACTCTAGACCATATAGACTACACTGAAAACATGCATGAACGTGTATCAACTCCTAATGGAATGAGAAAGTGTGATATGGAGTGAAAAGAAATGGAAGAAATGAATGAGCAATATATATCAAACACCACCAATACCATCCTACAACCGCATGTAACCGCATATATATATATAAAAAATTAAACGATCTCACCTACGGTCTTTCGCATAAAACACCATCCAACTCAATCCACAAGTCCTAAAGTACCCCCAAACTTATTTCGAACCTTGTCCTCAAGGTTCAAAACATGTTACGAGGCATACATGAACATACAAGATGGTGAAAAGAACATAATAGATAAAGAAGGAAATGATACATAATCATGCATAAGACTGACACTAAACCTAAATCTACAAACAAAAAGAAGATGGGTAACCTTACCAGATCTCAATGCAACTAACCATACGTACAGACATGTGAGGAGCCATCAGAGCAATACCAAGCTCTTAAAATCCAGTGTGCAAGGCAGAGGTCGCAACACCTGTAAAAAAAAAAGTCACAAGGAGATAATAGTAAGAATACCACAGAAAAGACTAAAAGAAAATCAAAGGGATAGAAGCTTGGGGTGCCTCCCAAGAGCGCCTTTTTTTTAACGTCGTTAGCTCGACTCAGTCTGACTCTCTCTCAGTCAAGGTACTCTACAACTGCTAGAGTCTCGCTCTCGATCTCGTGCTGTGGGAAGTTCTCATAGAACGGCTTTAGTCGGTGCCCATTCACCTTGAAAACTTTCCCTGTATCCTGGCTCCTGATCTCAACTGCACCATGTCCAAACACATCAGTAACAACAAAAGGTCCGAGCCATCATGACCTCAACTTCCCTGGATGGAGAGTTAATTTGGAATTATACAGCAAGACCTTTTGGCTGACTACGAAAGTCTTACGAGATAAGTTGCGATCGTGGAACGCCTTGGTTTTATCCTTATAAATTCGAGCGGACTCGTAGGCATCGTTCTGGATCTCCTCCAATTCTTGGAGGTCCAACTTTCGCTCTTTGTCGGCTGCGTCGAGTTCCATGTTGAGCTGTTTGACAGCCCATAGAGATTTATGCTCTAACTCGACCGTCAAGTGGCACGATTTGCCAAAAAACTAAGCGATATGGAGACATTCCGATTGGCGTTTTAAACGCCGTTCGATAAGCCCATACTGCGTCATCAAGGCGCGTGCTCCAATCCTTCCGTGACAGGTTGACGGTCTTCTCCAAAATGGCTTTAATCTCCCTGTATGACACCTCCACTTGGCCACTGGTTTGAGGATGATAGGCCGTAGATGTACGGTGTGTAACATTATACTTACGCAGGAGATTTTCAACCATACAGTTGCAGAAATGGGTACCTCGATCACTGATCAAAGCCCGTGGAGCGCCAAAAGTTGAAAAAATTCGTGATTTCAAGAAATCGCATACAACTGACGAATCATTGGTGCGAGTGGCTTTGACTTCCACCCATTTGGACACGTAGTCCACCGCTAGTAAGATATAAAGAAAACTATGTAACGGTGGAAATGGCCCCATGAAGTCGATCCCCCAAACATCGAAAATCTCACATAATAGGATTGAGGTCAGTGGCATTTGATTCCTGTGACTCAAGGTACCGATCGACTGACATCTAGCACAGGTCTTGGAGTATAAGTATGAATCGTGAAAAATGGTGGGCCGGTATAGCACACTCTCCAAGACTTTCATAGCAGTCCTACGTGGACCGAAATGGCCGCTGCAAGCGTATGAATGACAAAATGCTAATATAGATTACGTCTTCGTCTGGGAAACACATCGACGAATAACTTGGTCTGAGCAAAACCTCTACAAGTATGGGTCATCCCATACATAGTATTTGGAATCACTCCGAATTTTATCCTTTTGGGCCCGCGTAAGATGAGGTGGAAACTCTCGTGTAACAAGGTAGTTTACCAGATCTGCAAACCAAGGGAGTTCCTCGGCAATTGCTAAGAGATGTTCATCGGGAAAATCATCTCGTAGCGGGACAGTGCTTCACCATTCTCGATACGACGAGATGGTCGGCAACAAGATTTTCGGCACCACTTTTATCTTTAATCTCGATGTCAAACTCTTGTAACAAGAGTATCCATCGAATGAGATGAGGCTTAGCTTCCTTTTTGGCCATAAGGTGTGTTTTAAGGCGGCATGATCGAGTAGACGACCACCTTATTTCCTAAGAGATAAGGCCGAAATTTCTCCAAGTCGAAGACGACGGCTAGAAGCTCCTTCTCTCGTAGTGGTGTAATTCGGTTGGCGGGATCAAGAGTTCGGAAGCGTAGTATATGACATGAGAAGCGCGCCCGACTCGTTGCCCAAGCAAAGACGGCACCCACGGCGTGGTTGCTTTGGCATCGCACATAATCTCAAAAGGTAGCTCCCAATTGGGAGCTCGAATCACTGGAGTAGAGATGAGAGAGTCTTTGAGCGCATCGAATGCACTCTTACATGCCTTATCAAGATCGAAAGGCACGTCCTTCGAAGAAGAAGCGACAGAGGGGTTGTGCAATTTTTGAGAAATCCTTAATGAATCACCGATAGAAACCAGCATGGCCAAGAAATGATCGAATTTCTCGCACAGTCGTGGGGTAAGGCAACTTTTGAATTACTTCAATTTTTGCCGAGTCTACCTCCACACCCCTAGCAGATACGATGTGACCCAAGATAAGACACTGATCCACCATGAAGTGACATTTCTCGTAATTGAGGATCAAGTTCTTCTGGATACATCGGTGAAGAACCTTAGTCAAGTGACTAAGGCAAAGATCGAATGAATCACCATAAACGGTGAAATCATCCATGAATACTTCGATGAAGTACTCAATGAAGTCAGAGAAGATACTCATCATACACCTTTGAAATGTAGCAGGTGCATTGCACAGCCCAAATGGCATGCGCCGGTAAGCATAAGTACCAAAAGGACAGATGAAGGTGGTCTTTTCTTGATCCTCAGGTGCTACGGAAATCTAGTGAAAACCAGAATACCCATCCAAGCAGCAATAGTGAGACCTACCTGCTAAACGCTCTAACATCTGATCGATGAAAGGCAATGGGAAGTGGTCTTTCTTAGTGGAAGTATTGAGCTTCCTGTAATCAATGCAAACTCGCCATCCGTTTTGGATGCGAGTTGGGACTAACTCACCTTGTGAGTTTGTGACCACTATGATCCCCGTTTTCTTGGGAACCACCTGAATGGGACTGACCCACTTGCTGTCGGAGATCGGGTAGATCATCCCAGCATCAAGGAGCTTCAGAATCTCCTTTTTAACCACATCCATCATTGGTGGGTTCAGTCTCTGTTGTACTTCTCGTGAAGGTCTAAACCCTTCTTCCATATGTATCTGATGCATGCATGTGGAAGGGCTAAGACCTTTGATGTCAGCAATCGTCCACCCTAAGGCTTCTTTGAACTCTTGAAGCACATGAATTAACTTCTCTTCCTCTGGTAATGTGAGTTTGGTGGAGATGATCACTGGTAATGTATCATTCGCACCTAAAAACACATATTTGAGGTGGGTGGGCAATGGTTTGAGCTCCAGTGTGGGTGCTTGCACCATAGAGGGGAGAAGTGTAGAGTTTGAAGTAGGTAAGTCGAGATAAGCTAGGGTGGGAAAATAGAGTGGAGCAGAGTCCAACTCAGAGATCAGCTCCTCAATCTCGGTATCGAGGATGAAACATTGCTTTCGCAAGGAATTGGTGTCAAGATGATTCTCTAACACCACTTTCACATCATCACCTTTCATGAGAAAGGTATCCTGGACAAGTGAGTCCACACTGTCTAAGGCAAGCACCATAGAAGAGGCATCGCAGGGATGGCGCATCGCATCATAGATGTTGAACTTAATAAGTTCACCATCAAACTCCATGATCAGAGCACCACTGTGAACATCAATCTTGGTCTTGGCGGTCTTAAGGAAAGGCCTGCTAAGCAAGACTGAGGAGAAATGGGGGCATGGCTGAGTCTTCATATCGATGATATAGAAGTCAGCAGGAATGATGAGCTCACTAACCTTCACCAAGATGTCTTCCAAGACACCCACAGGACGAACGACAGATCGGTCTGCCAAATGTATGACAATCCCAGTATCCTTTAGGGGACCAGCCTTCAATGTCTCATATATGGATAGTGGCATGACATTGATAGAGGCGCCAAGGTCGCACATAGCTTTCTGGATCTCAACTTCACCAATTGTGCAAGGGACAGTGAACATGCCCGGGTCCTCACACTTGGTGGGCAATTTTTTGCGCAAGATAGCGGAAACGTTCTCACCTACTGTGATTTTCTCATTACCTTTGAGATGACCTTTGTTGGTGCAAAGGTCCTTGAGTAGCTTAGCATATCGGGGCATATGTGCTAAAGCATCAAGAAGTGGGATGTTTATCTCCACTTTCCTCAAGATTTCCAGAATTTCCTTCTCTTCTCCCGCCTTTTTAGATTGAATGAGGCGTTGAGGGAACGGGGGTAGAATCTTAAGAGAAGGTTGTGCTTCCTTATCCAAGTCTACCGTTTCAGTGTGAGACGGTTGAACCTCGAGCTCCTGCTCGACTTCCTTGGATTTAGGGGCGGCCTCTTTTAGGCTTAGGGTCTTTAGGGGCCTCCTCCAACTCTCTACCGCTACGAAGTGTGACAAAGATTGACATTCGCATTTGGATTCGGGAGCGTTTGAGAAGGCAACTTTGCCTTTCTCATCCGTCGCCCAACTTGTAGGGCCAATTGCCCTAATTGCACCTCGAGACTTTTAATGCTAGAAGCATGACTCGTGATGGTTTCATTTTTGAGTTGGGTCAATTCTTTAGAGAATCTGTCTTGATTAGCAATAAGTGTCCTCATCATTTTCTCTAAAGACCCCGAATTTTGAGCGGGTTGGGGTTGTGGAGGGAGGGGTTGTCCCCTTGGAACATACTGTGAGAAGTTTTGATTTTGTGGCCCATAACTTAAATAGGGGCTTTTAACGACATGATTGTAAGTGTTATTGAAATTATTGCCGTATTGATTCCTCGGTGGTCCTTGGAATCTGCCACCTAAAGCGTTTGCTTGTTCATTCTCGAACAAGGTAGGACACAAGTCAGTAGAGTGGTCCTTGGCTGTACAGAAGCCGCAAGCTTTAACTTGAGCTTTTCCCGAGGTGAGGAATCGCTCCATGAGATCAGTGAGTTTATCAAGCTTGCTATTGGCATAATTTGACCCTACTCCATCAGAAAGACTTCGTGAAGGTCCATCATCCTCGTCATCAATGTAATGACGTGACTGACTTGCTATAGAGTCGAACAGATCAAACATTTCCTCGGTGGTCTTACATCTGTAATCGCCTCCACAAGCATTGTCAATCATCCGTTTCTCCAGGGGTGTGAGTCCCATATAGAAGAAACGAATAATGGAGAGGTTGCTTTGGCCATGTTGGGGGCATTGCACAAGTAAGCGCTTATAACGACCCCAATAATCGCCAAAAGATTCACCCGTTTCATTTTGATACTACATATCTCTTTAGTAAGTTGGGAAGCTCTAGATTCAGGGAAGAACTCTTTGAGGAATGCAGAAATCATATCGTTCCAATTTGTAATGGAACCAGTGGGAAGATAGAAGAGCCAGTCTTGAGCTTTATCCTTTAGGCAGAAAGGAAAAGCTGAGAGTTTGATTTCTTCTTCATCGACTCGAGGGGGAATCATGGTCCTACATTTAGAATGGAAGTCCTTGATGAAGGTGACTGGATCCTCACGATCCAGCCCATAAAAGACGGGGAACAGGTTAATGAAACTTGATCTGAGCTCAAAATTGCCCCTGTGGGCTGGATATGCGATGCAGTGTGGATGATGGGCTAGGAGATCCTGTATCCCATCATTCGCCATCCCAATGGTAATGCGATGGTCGGCCTGAGGTTATGCCCAAGGATTAGCTTGTGGCCTTTGTGGATGAGGATCAACCACTCTTTGGTCGAATGGTTGATAGCGATGTGCTGCAAGCCTTTGCTGTTCCACTGGTGCATGTGGTTCACGTCAAACTGTTGGGGAGGAATAACTAGGGGTTCCTCCCGTCCCTCACGTGGTGCAACGTGTGCATGTGGGTTCCCAATGTGGTCAGCCATCGGAAGGGTTTGCTCGTCGTTCAGTTGAACTCTAGAGGATTGGTTCCTCTGCCTAGTTTCTTTTGAGTTTCGACGGCAAGTCTTCTCGATCTCTGGATCAAGAGGGAGTAAAGATCCAGCGGACAATGATCGACAAAGACTGTGGGACATAAAAGTGAACACAAAAGAAATAAGAGGAAAAAAAACTTAAGTCAAAAAGAACTTGATCCCCGGCAACGGCCCAAAATTTGATGCGTGTCGAGCTCGTCAAAATAAATATATATCCCGATGAGATTACCAATAACCACAAGAACTGCAGTAGTGGCAAGCACGGGGTCGAACCACAAAGACCAAGTTTTCAACTTAGGGTACTAACCTAAAACTAACCTAGAGTGTTCACATAAAATATCTTGAATTTTACTAAAAACAATAATTAAAATATAACGTAAATAAATCAATCAAAATGGAAAAGAACAATCCAAACCATCAGTTTCACAAATCTCTTCAATTTGGCATAATTTTAAATACAGTCATCAATCTAATTAAAGCATGCAAATCACAGTAATTTAGTGTAGCTATAGACCCGATAATGTACGCGGGTCTTCGCACTTCCTGATGTCGGCAGCCAAGGTACGGTACGACCGTTGACTACTTCCCTGACCAATTACGCAACTTGATCACTAGTGCTCCAAATTTAACGCATTGGTCGCATTACTTCGATTAGTGAAGGTACTACACCTAGACAACCGGATTGCTAGTGCTCCCGATTTAGCCTAGATTCTTAAGGTATTTGACCGGTCCCAAAAGGGTCTAATCAATTGGTATGGTCAATTGCCACTAGTGTGGTCTTATTACACAAGCATGGGTGCTTACGACTCACTGGCATATGAATTGAAGTTTAAACTAGTGTTTAACTTCAATTGTTCAAATAATACCAAAGAAAATAAAATACTATGAAAAACAAATTAAATAAATAATAAAATAGATCTCACATATGTTTTATGCCCAAAAAGAGTGATTTGATCCACTTCCGGTTCAGACTGATGAGTTTAGCCGGCCATTGATGTCATAAACTCCATTAAAATCTAAACAAAAAGTGTAGAAAAAAGGAGAAAAAAATAGAAAACCCTGAGAAAAGAAAAAAACAATGTCTCCCCGACTCTCTGCCAAAAACCCTAATTAATACTCCTAAATTTGGGTCCCGAATGCCTATTTTCGAGTTTAGTGCGTGACACGTGCGTCGAGGACAATCTGTGGCTATTTTTTGGTATTTTTCTGGACTCTGCCATGTCTCACAGCGTGATTGGCTGAAAAACTGGAGCATGCTAACGTGGCGGCCGCGGATTGGAGGAGAGGAGATCGGGTGACGTGCTGGGAGTGTGGCGCTGACACGTGGCGGTTCCTGGTTCGCTGGAGCTGCTGACGTGAGCTTGCTAGACGAACCAGAGGCTGCCACGTGGTGGGTTGAGAGAACATGCGAGCGCGCCCAGAATCGGTGAAAATCTGGGAGTGCGGTTGAGCACGCATCCCGAGGCAGATCGAACGGATGAGGCGAGGAGCATCTTGGCTGGGCGACGTGGCAGATGGTGATAGGCTGGGACGAGCGACGCATGGAGTCGTGCGAACAAGTGGGAGACAGCACCAACACGGATCCCGAGGATGATCAACGGCGTAGGTGAGGAGCTCGCGTGATGTGCTACATGACGTGTTCTGCAGTGACATGGCTGAGCGAATGGGATAGCGACACGTGGCAGACCAAAACTCCAATTCACCTACTCTTGTCTACACTCCAAAACAGACCCTCCGGTATCCGATTTCTTCAAGTAAATACTCTATTTTAAGTATTTTTTTGCCCCAGATCCAACCGTGCACCCCAAAAGTCCTGAAAATGACATATAGAGGTAATTAGGCCCATAATTCGGAGAATCAACACTAAAATATATAAATAAACTATATATAATATGCATAAATAACAACTTATCAAGCTTCATCAGGTCTACGCATCGTAGACCCTAACGGTGTCCAGCCAAAACCAAATCTCCGGCCTTTATCATTTCGCTGCATAATCTCCAAATATAATTCTGTTTCATCAATTGGAGTGTTAAGCTGCAGCTGTGAAAGCTCTCTGGTCCTTTCGTGAATAGCCTCCTGTATTAAAAATTTAAACATTGATAAGTCATATAAGTCATTGATACCTATAATTAATAAAAATCAATTATGGTAAAATAGTTTCTTACGGCAATCGCCTCTGCTCTCAGATCTAAGAAAGTGACACCATCATGATCCTTTGTATGGAGATATAGCAGTCGGCTTTTAACCAAGTTTCTTCTCCTATAAAACATGTTTAACTTAAAATTAAGTTTGAAACTTATATGAATCTAATGTATACATATGTATGTATGTATGTATCTATGTATGTATGTCCCAAAACATAACAGTCTCAACGAATGCTTATAGATGGATATGGATTCACTTCCGTGCACAGACGGACCTGAACCAAGTCCCCCCACCTCTGATCTCCGATTTCGGCTCTCTTGTGCTGACTTTGCTTTATATTCTGGAGTAGACCGCATCTTCTTGTAATGCTCAAAAACCTCCAGAGATACATGTGCTGGTTTTGTTGGCTTTATCACCATCTTACTAACAAAGTCAGTGTAACGAGTGGTAATCTGCCTATCGTACAAATGTCTAACCATAGCGTCATCCGATCGTCTCCAATCGAAATGAGTCTACAATAATAGAAAGTCAAGTCTTCAACATATGCTAAGTAAAAGAAACTTAATTTTTTTATTTAAAAATCTCTTACCGCCCATTTGTTAAAATATTGCTCCTTGATACGGTTGGGAACCGTATCCCAACAGTAGCCATCCTTATGTAAATCAAATTTATATACCCCCGTCATTTTTTGAATTTATATACCCGCGTCATTTGCTTTGACGCTTCGAATGACGGATGCAAGAAAGTACCACTACATTTTTACAAAAAAAGTTAGACCAATATTATAGTAAGTTCATTAAACGTTAGTATATATACATAATAATATTTCGTTGACTTACAATTCTTTAATAGTTTTTACGGTAAAAAACACCCGCCCAATGCCTCGGTCATCATTACATCTACGTCTCGGGGCCCTAACTGGCTCATCGCCTCGTTGTGATCTACGCGAGGCACCACTAATAGACGACTCACTTGAAGGGTGGCTTGAAGTATAGGGCTTATGTGATGTATGCTCGACATGATCATGACTCGTTGATGGGGAGGCATGCATACTCAAGTTGAAGGGAGCAATCGGGACATGCTGGTAGTCCTGCTGATGGGAGGGAGATGCATGGGTAGATCCTCTAGAAGTAACACGACCAGCGATAGGTGGAGGGAGTTGTGACGCCAAAAGAAAGGAGTAAGCCTGTAGAGTTGTTGGATCATCGGGGCCAAATAAAGATGGCCCCGATGGCTGAAGGAGAGGGGCCTGGTGGGGGTGGGCGTTTTTCAATGTGACTTTGTATAAATGACTCCTTTTGAAAATGAGTCATTCATACAATGTGACTTTGTATGAATGACTCCTTTTCAAAAGGAGTCATTCATACAATTGGAATTGCAACACACACCCACACACCCACCGCCACCTACTGTCATGTCACAACCGCCATGTCACACTGTATGCGTTTCATATTTTGTATGAATGACTCCTTTTGAAAAGGAGTCATTCATACAACTTATATTTCCTCATACCCTTGCTCGCCTATATTAAAAATACTACACATACATCAACCGAAACCATACTAAAATACATATTGGGTGGATTCCACACCAAATCGAGATGCATATATATAACTCAAACACCAATGTGTGTTTTGGTATGTCCGTGCAGCATTCCTTAAACATAATACCATTTTCATTGAATTTTTCTAACAATTAATTTTTCAAGTACACAACATGACAAAATTAACAAAGTCATATACAGGTCAAAACGTTTCTCTCATAACCCATATCTAGCATAAAACGATAAAAGTAAACAAACGTACCAGTAGGGAAGTGTACAGTCAAATCACAAGAAGTCCGCGAATGTCTACGATGGTGTCCATGTCTGCAATGATCTCATGAATAACGACAATTAAAAATTAGGCCGTTACAATACAAGTAAGAGAAAAACAAATAGCAAAAAAAAATCGAGGAAATATACAAATCCAAGAAATTACCATGACATGAAAGAAACTTATACAAAGGTGTGATGCGATTCTATCGACGTCAACGTTGCTCCTCCGTGTGGCAAACCGGTCGTACTCTATTTCGACGTGGATTTCTCCGTGCTTGTACATCCGACTTAGTCTGTTGAACTCGATGAGTCGACTGAACTTCTTCCTCGTGTTGACTCGATTGACCTCTACTACCAGTGCTATCAAAGATAGGGGTTGAACCATTCCAACATACTGACTTCTTGTATGTGGTAGGGTGAAAAGAACATGAGGTGGCATGCCTAATAAGGGCATGAATGAGCCATCTCCACTATATGGAATATTGTAATTATAATATGGCAGAGTAAATGGACTTGGCATGTATGAAGGCAATGAACCATGCATTGAATGTGTAGGCATTCTATGGTCCATAAAAGAAGATGATGGCCCAGGAGCATATGGATCAAAACGATAAAGATGAACACTCACGCTCGGTGTCCTAGGCAAAAACATATGAGTATCAGGTTGCGTTGGGGGCAGCAAAGGAGAGTGCCCATAAGAAGAAGGGCGGGTTAGAGGTGGTGGAGGAGAACATCAGCTGCTCTCACTAACAGTCTCTGACATTCTTGGAGTTGGACGAGTTGGAGGTGGTGGAGAAGAACGTCTACTGCTCTCACCCAGAGTCTGAGTCGTTGTTGTTTTTCTTCTCCTCCCTCTATCTGCTAGGCTTTGATCCTCTTCTTGTTGTTCTTCCTTTTCTTCTTGAGAAGCTTCGTCATCTATTTCCAACTCAACTAAATTTTCATCATTCCACATAGTAGTCCTTTTTCGTTCATCCTCATCTAAGATTTTGATGATTTCATGTAGAGCAGCAATGCCTTGATCGATCCTGTCATCAATGAACACTCGCTCCAATTGACGCACAAATGTAGACTGATATACAAAAAAGCAGTGTTAGTTAACAATTTTAAATATGACTCATGAGGATAATAACATTATAGTTTCAAGGTTACCGAAAATTCACGTAGAGCCCCGTCATGTCCAATGTATCGTCTGGTGATAGATCTGTACCACCTCATGTACTCTACCTGATCATGTTCCCCTTCTTGTTCTATCGTGGCTATGGTATTACCACGGTTTTCCCACAACTCTATGTATCTTTTGTGATACACTGCCCAATTTTCTTGAGGATGTCCTCTCAATTGGATGCGATGCAGACGTGTGTCAAAATCACAGTGAGATGGCACGACCTGTGTCAGCTCGAACTGTCTCATGACCCTTTCCGGTCTATGCCACTCAACTATATGGAAACAAATTAAAGGGCACGTCAAACGCCAACTCCCGTGACCTTGAGTACATAATTGTGGAAGTGACTCGATGACATCAGCATATGGTTGCCACTCCACAAAATTCTCCCTCTACGTGTCAAGTGCATCACGAAATGATGATAAAACGTGTGTGGAAGTCCTAGTTACCGAAAATGCAACTATCCATCTGTATACAAAACAATAAATTAGTCATAAATTAAAAAGACGCAATGAATAATTAAAAATAATATGAGAAACATTTTTATTACCGATATCCCAAAGGAACGTCATTGGGCATGTATACTCCATCACATGTTCGTGGTCGAGCTCTAGAAACAGGCATGCGCATTGGTGCTATAAATGGAAACCTATCCCAGGCCCATAGTTGTATAAGAATTGACGCACCAGCGACCTCTTACGTACCAGAGCGAGATCTACGACACAACTCCCTGTATAAATATGCCAAACATGCACTTCCCCAACTATACTGTCCAGCTGTTTGAAGGTCCTCGAGCAACGGAAGAAACATCAAATGTACATATCGGTTCGACTTGTCAGCGAACACACAACCACCAATAAGTTGTAGAATGTACGAAGGAACTTAACGTCGAACCATTTCCTCATTGTTGTCATCTTCTATAGGTGGCACATTTTGTTTGAGCCATGAAACAAAAACTCTATTCCCAGAAAGGTCAAGTGGTTCAGGTCTTGCACCAAGTAGTCTTTCACACACCGCGGGATAGTCGACATCTGTACTTCCAGTCACATGCATACCATAAATCGGTAACCCGAGCTGAATCTCAACGTCTTGGAGTGTTATCGTACACTCACCACAACGCATGTGGAACGTATGTGTCTCTAGACGCTATCTCTCAACGAAAGCGGTGATCAAAGCCCAATCAAGTTTAAAAAATCCTATGCGTGAAACCCCATGAAAGCCACTAGAGCGTAGGTAAGGGATCATTCGAGAATGGTAATTCACCCATCGATTAACGACACCCCATCTTCTTCGCACGCGCATCGTATCATGTACCTTACAATTAAAAAATATGTCGATCTATATATATATGTATTAAATGTTTTTGCATAAATATTAGGCGCATACATGTTAAATGTATATACCTGACCCCTCCAGACTTGCGATGATCTCTGTGAAGATTGGAAGCGTAGAAGAGAAGGATCAGATGGTCCTGGTTCCATATGTACTCGCTACAACTGTGTGATTAGAGAAATTGGTAGAGTAGTTTTAAAAGTCACAACAAATCATTAGCACGAGTTATAACATTAACAAATACCTATCTATTACTTTACGTAACATATCTGAATACTATATTAATATAAATGTTATGAAATTACCAACTGACACCGTTTACAAAAAAAATACAAATCCTCTCATTAGTCTGGATTGGGGGGTTGAGCTTTTGATGGACAATTTTTTTTGTTATGATCCTCTGCACGACAAAGACTGCAACGGTTCCTCCTAGTAGGGACTCGACCACGATCTCTATTCGGACATGTTGTTCGTTTATGTCCTTCTTGATGACATATGCCACATCACAAGGTCCTCGAAACATTAGGAAGATCCATCTCATTTTGCCTTCGTGTTCCCTTTGGTCTCCCTCGACCACGTCTACACCTAGGATTTGGTAAAATTTTCGTCGCAAAAGTCGGCTAATACTTCTCATCGGGGATGGCTTTGAATTGAGAGGAGTAGCATCGTGCGTACACGTCCATCCTGTAGTATGGCTCAATAAATTATGTATAATCAAGTCGAATAAGGGCACATGCAGCTAACACGTGTGAGTAAGGGAAACCAAACGATTGCCATTTATTGCAGCTGCAATACCAGTTCTTCAGGATAACAATTTGTGTATTGTTGCCTTTATGCATGCGATCATCATGACATCCAGTGAGGACCTCAAACTCACCAGTGTCGCGATTTATCAATTTGACGTAATGTCTCCTTGCAGATTGTTCATAATGTGCAATTTTATCCCTGGCATATTTCGTGTAATTGAGCCCGTGCGAGATTGCTTCATCGATTTCCTGCTTACGTCGGTTGGTGTATGTCACCAACCTGTAGTAAATCATTTGAACCATTGCTGTTATTGGTAAGAATCGTGCCCCTTTCAATACACCGTTAAAACATTCTACAATCGTAAGATAATGTCGTGTCAGTAATATCAGCACAGTGAAAAAATATAGAATAACAAACATAACTGCTATCGATTACATACCAACCCCGTTAGAATTCATTCATCCGTACCGCAGGCCTCCATCATGCGATTGAGTCCAGAGTTCCTTGTGAATGGCATTCACATATTGAAGACATTGAGGAGTTCCTGATGACAAATAAGCAAAACGCTCCATGCATGCATCAAATTTCCTCACTTGATGTTGACCAGCAGCTTGAGAAAGGATGTTCTTCAACGATTCATTTTTGAAATTCGTATTAAAATTACTGGTCAAGTGTTGCAGGCAATAACGATGGTATCCTCTTGGTGGACAAAAACCATTTGCTGGTATGTTAACAGCCTCAAGAATGCTATAGTGACGGTCAGAAATAATACAAATACCATCTCTATCGGTCACGTGTTTGCGCAACGTCCTCAAAAATTACCCCCACGAGTCTATTGATTCGTTTTTGCAACTGCAAATGCAACTGGAAGTAGATGTCCATTACCATCAACAGATAGGGCAATCATCAGCTTACCACTGTATTTTCCATACAAGAATTTCGCGTCAATCTGTAGAAGAGGCCTACAATGCTAGAACCCTTCGATTGATGCTTCGAATGCGAAGAACACACGACGAAATTGAGGACGCTCTGTCCTGATCTCATCTGCAGCCATTGTCTATGTGACCACTCAATCTTTGTCCCTGGGCTCTTATTATGTACAGCCGCCAACCATCTTGGTAACTTAGCATACGCGCGTCCCAATCTCCGAATGCATTTGCAACTGCTTTCCTTTTAGCATCCCACATTCACTTGTAGGGAACTTCATGTCTGTATTTTAGCTTAATCATTTCTACCAAGGCCTTAATAGTAATTGCTTGATCTATTTGGACAACGCTTTGTATCTCACGTGCAAGCATTGGCGTCGAGTTGGGCATGATTGCGTTCTATGCCGGGATTTATATAGCTGTGCGGCTCGTCTAATTGAGTGATCTCTCATAATTGTTTCTTCTTTCACAAACAAGCACGGAGACGCCACATGCACCCAGCTTTCGGCGCACTTCTGCACTTCACCGCCCATAAGGTTGTAGTTGACTCCATAATAAGGTATTGACAATGGTTGTTAGCTTGCCATACTTTGATGGCATGCTGCAAGTCTTCCTTATTATCAAAGTACATTCCTCTTTCTAACTCAAAATTAGGCATGCCCTATCCAGTCGAATGATGAAAATGTTGGGTCGCAGTAGAATTTGTCACTTCCCAATCAATTTCATTATACACCGGCAATGGTTGGTAAACTTCTTCATAACTTGCTTCTTCCATGCACTCCTCCTCGTCAATTGCAAATTGCTCATCATCTTGCAAGTTTTCTGCCCCTGGAAGTTTGTAGGTTGGGTCGTCTGTAACAATATTTATATTTTTCCAATTAACAAATGGCGCAACATCCTTGAGGGGACATACGTCCTCGTCAATGTCGTTGTCGTGATCCTCATCATGGTCATCACTGGGGGCACTAATGTCATCATCAATCGGAGTAACAAATCTATCTTGCATAACATCACTTATAGGTGATTGCATACGTAATCTTTCCATCATTGATGTAGGGCATGTCATGCCCATATTTTCTTCTATCACTTGTGAATGTACAGTAGAATTTTGAAAAGGCTCGATTGGCTCAAAGGTTAAATAAATCTCTACCTTCGCTGATAATGGTAGATTCGCAACTATTGACCACATCAACTCGAAGTGGGTCTCGTCTTGCAACGACACGGGGATAAAATATTGTGAACCTGATGGATGGGTTATTACGTGACGATACGTCATCGTAATGAGAGTCTCAGTGGACGAGATACCAAACACGTTATACACGTGATCTATCAACTCATGTTTACTCATTTAAAACTTAAGAATCAGGATCATTGATAGGTGTCTGCTGTACTCGATGCCTTGCGAAACCTTAACAATTTCTCCATATGCATAAAATTGAAACTGGATGTTCCTACATTCCATGACGTACATAATTTACCGCATTGATAATGTAAAAAAGATTACATATATCAAGCGAAAAAAATGATCAAAATGAGGATTTGATGCGCGATCGAAGTTTTCAAAAAATCCTCATCAAAGATTATTCATGTTCCTATATCAAAATGGAGCATCTTGTAGTAATTTTTCAAAATGATTTGAATTTTATCCTAAGGTTGTTCAAGGAGCCTCTTGGGAAATGAACGAGTCCCTTCTCAGGAACTTCGTATCGATTGAGTATTCAATTTTTTTAGAGTCCCATCTTGGGAAAGGGAACGAGTCTCTTCTAAGAAACTTAACTTAGATTTAGATTTATACATAGAGAAAGTTGAGCGCAATGAAAAATGCAAGCACAGTTGACCACATCAACTAGAAGTAGGTTTCGTCTTGCAACGACATGGGGATAAAATATTGTAATTACATATAAAATAGATTACATATATATCAGGCCAAAAAATTATCAAAATAGGGATTTGAGGCGGCACCGAACTTTTGATAAATTTTTCGTTAAAGATTATTCTTGTTATTATATCAAAATGGGGCAGCTTATAGTAATTTTTCAAAATGAATAATGCAAGCACAGTTTAGAGATACACTTGATTTTCAAATATATTTGGGGAAAATTTGACAAAATAGCTCCAAATGGACCCCGATAATGAAAAATAACTCATGTTTTTCAGATTTGGTTTTTTAGCCCAAATCTAGTGGTGAAAAGTCTTTTCTACCCTTGAAGTTTTCAAAACACATCAAACTTATACGGAAGAGCAAGGGATATTCATCTTCTCCACCACGACCAAGCTCTCTCTCTCCCCTGCCTAAACTCTACATATATACGTCTCTACACTCACCCTCTCTTCATCCTTTCTCTCTGCACTCTCGAAGGTCTTCTTTTCTCTCCCTCTCCGTGTTACATTAATTACTTTGAGCACTTCATGTACAAGTGATTTCAATTTGATAAAGAGGAATATGGTGCCTAGGGCATTTGGCCGGTGAGAAGTCTTATTCATGTTTGGATTTTGCTTGAGAAGTTGTTGTTCGAGTTTGGGTGTGAGGAGGAGAAACGGAGGTTTGTTTTTCACTTTAACTTTGATTTAATTTATAATGGAAGGAGTTGAGACTTCTTGAACGGTTTTTGTTTGTTTGAGTGTGAGGAGGAAAAGTCTTATTTTATGTTGTTTGTTGGTTTCAATTAAACAAGTTGTGACTCTAGGGTTTATGATTTTTTTGACTCCTTACAAAAGTGGGTACTCCAATTTGAGAGGTTCTCTATATGAATGATATTTACAAAAAATGGAGATTTTTTAAGCAAAAACCATACCCAAAAGTCTTGTTGTGCCTATCTTAACGCCAAAAACGATCGGCATCATACCAACAAAAATTTTCTCATGCTTGCGTTAACTCCAAAAAGGGCATATCAACCTAGATCAAATGTCATTAGGGATTGCCAGCTTCTCAACAAATCAGTTAAACTCCAACCTAAAAACCTTGTTCTACACCACCCACTTGCATATATATCATGTATTTTTCACGTATCAACCTTATTCGTGTAAAATGTGCCAAATAATTATCACATATTTATCACTACACACAATAAGCTACGACAACCACTACAAAAAATTAGTTTTTCTATAGGGTTTAACATTTGTAACATTTTGTTAACTACGATGTTATGCTGCAATATCCTTTAATAGGTATTTAAAAATAAAACATTTAAATTACACACAACATGCAATAAACACATGCTACTTAACCACATTTTCTTTAAAAAAACTATTACACTATAAATATATTAAATAAATAAATAAATTTTTGTTCTTACTATTTTCCTTCCGGTTTGTTTTTCAATTTAATATTCCTTGACCTACAAAAAATTGATATTCTCTGTGAAAAAATATAAATTTAGTTGTTTTATTCAAATGAAAACCAAACAACAAAAAAATATTCATAAAAAGAATAATTAAAAATATTAGTTCTCTCGGCTAAACGTTCCCCAAACACCAAACGTTTGCTAAATACACGCAAACACACACACTCTCTTTGCTCTCATTTGTAAACCGAAACACATACACTCTCTCTCTCTCTCACTCACACACTCACTGTTCCCTCTCTCTCTCTCGCCTAACACACTCAACCCAAACACACACACACACTCTCCTTCTCTCTCTCTCGGTTGTTCACACACACTCTCTCCCCCTCTCTCTCCCTCTTTCTCACACTCTCTCCTTCTCTCTCTCTCTCTCGACACTCTCTCCCTCTCTCTCTCAACACACTCTCACCCTTTCTCTCACACTCTCCCCCTCTCTCACGGCACACTCTCTCCTCCTCTCTCTCACGGCACCTCTTACCTCTCTCACACACACTCTACCTCTCACTCTTTCTCTCTCTCGGCACCCTCTTTTTCACCCTCCATGTCACTCTCTACCTCTCTCTCTCTCTCTCACGGCGCCTCTTTCTCTCTCACACTCTCTACCTCTCTCACGGCACCTCTCACTCTCTCACACTCTTTACCTCTCTCTCTCTTACTGGCACCTCTCACCATCTCTCTCACACTCTCTCCCTCTCTCTCTCTCTCTCGGCTCACATACTCTCTTCCTCTCTCCTCCCTCTCGCTTGTTCCCTCCCTCTCTCTCTCGGCTCACACACTTTCTTCCTCCTCCCTCTCAAATGTTCCCTCTCTCTCTCTCTTTTAGCCCACAAACTCAACCCCCACACACACACACACACACACACACACACACACACACACACACTTCTACTTACACCGCCACCTGTGTTCGCCGTCGCGCTTGCCTCCGTTCATCGTCGGCTGCCTCTCTCGATCTCCCACTCACTCTCTTCCTCTCTCTTGCACTGTTGCTCTCACTGCCTTTTGCCTCTCTCCCTCTTTTAAACATTTAAACACCCCGCCCCCACCATCCCTAACCAAAATTCAACCCCCCATTGATGACCCTAGGTCGTCGATAGGTTGTAGGTGGGGGTGCTTGCAGAGATTCTCTACATGCATGCAGAGAATCTCTACAACCTGCGACAGGGGGCCCGTCGCTGTGTATATAGTGACGGGGCAGCGACGGGCCCCCCATTGCCAATGGCTACGTGGCGCCACGTAACACGAATGGTGCCTTTACAAAAGGCGCCATTCGTGTAACACCAATTTTTCAAGCTAATTACGCCTTTTCAAAAGGCGATATACTGTAATTAAAGAATAAAAAAAAGCCACAGTAATTTACGAATTTTAAAAAAAAAACAGTACGGTTGTAATTTTTTCAGCAAAATTTGTCAAGATTTGTTTCAATCAAACGAAATACAAAGTGAGTTTCAAAGTCACATGATTTCACCAAAGTTTTCGAAATAATTTGAATTTTTAACTTTTTTTAGTCACAGATCACAAAACAACAAAGAAAATTACTAAATTTTGATCAATAAAACTAGGAAACCCAAAAAAAGAAATATTTGTACTTGCCTTACTTGTAAAGTTTCAAGATTTCACATCAACATCACCTCAACTTCAAGTCTACGAGGCGAGGTCTGCTTCAAGACAAGAAGACACAATCACGGGAAGAACAGTGGTTGCTCTCTCTCTTTTATGGCTCTATGGTTTAAAGGAAAGGTCCACGAATACGAGGACGAGGAAACTAGAGAGGAAGGAGATCGAGACCATCGATGTTTCGTTTGGTTGATGAAAATTGAAGAAGAAGAACTGAAGAAGCAGGGCCGAGAGCGAGAGGAGAGTAGAGTTGCGAAGCCGTGGAGCGTAGAGGAGAGGAGACCAGAGGAGAGGCCGAGAGGGAGAGGCTGGACTGCTGGAGAGCAGAGTCGCGATTCGCGAACCAGAGGAGGTCTGGAGGAGAGGAGCTAGGAGACCGAGACGACAAGACGTGGAGGCGGTGAGAAGATAAGAGGAGTTGACTTGTATGCTAGCTGCTAGGGTTTTATACCTTATGTATATGAGCCTGTAGGTGTGAATGTGAGTCTGTGACACACTTGGTGACACAAGAGTAAGTTTTTTATTCTTTGAGATTCATTTTACAATTATATTAGTTGATGAATAAGGCAAACAAACTTGTGGACTATTTGTTTTTAAAATCCATAAACTAGTATTGTTTGCATTTTTTTTCATATATTTCTCAAAACAAAAAAACAAATTGAAAGAACACACAAAAAAATAACCTCATTAAATCAAATGCTATGTCAAAAAAAAAACCTTGTATGCATACTTATTTGTGGTAGTTATATAGTAGTAATTTTTAAACATTTTTTTTTTTTGTTAACCCAAGCAAATTTATTCATTTGATCTAAAAATAGAAGGATTATTTTACCGTTCTTATCAACTTTCTTTTTTTATCAAATTCCCATCAACTTTTTTGAAGCCATTTCCAATCAACTTTTTCACTATCATATTTAATATATTTTATCTTAAAATTCTAATAAATTAGATGGAGTAGTAACACTGTATGACTCATTGATACTAATTACTAAGTTATTAACAAAATAACTAAATAGTTATTTTCAAAAAAAAAGTAAATTGTTAAAATTATACTATATTATAATATATATATATATATATTTGTAATATTATTACAAAAATAAGTTAGATCATAAACAAGTTTTTTAGGACTACTGACTAAATCATAAAAGAGTTAAAAATTCATTGTCTCAATTGGTAACTTGGTATATATTACCAATAATGGGTCTAATTTAATTATTATATTATGAATATGGATGATTTTTTTTGAGATTGTGATTTTTTTATTTGTCTTTCGAATTTTATTATTAAACATTTTTTTTAATTTTCTTTTCCATAAATGTTTATATTAATCATACACAGTAATATATAATGTATGTAGATACACTTCATTAAGAAATGCCTCCCCGAAAGGAACCGGATATAGGATGGAGATATGGAGAGCCTATTAATGGCAATCGACAAAAAGCACATTGTATGTTTTCAAACAAGAAATGAACTCGAGGGGAGTGTCAAGATTAAAAAACATCTTGCAGGAGGTTTCAAAAACGCTAAAGGTTGTCCAAAATGTCCAAAGGTTATTCGAGATGAAATGCAAATACATATGAATGAAAAATTAGCTGACAACTTTGAAAAGGAAAAAAAGACTCCAGGCATTTTTTGATGCTTTGATGGAACATTTAAGAAATTATGAAGATGAAGATGATAATGATGATGATGATGATGATGATGATGATGATAGTGTTGCTATTGCTTATTCTCCGAATTGCACTACAGATTATGAGAGAACACAACATAGAATGGTTGTAAGGAAGTCAATGGAAGAGAGGTGGAAGTTGAGCAACTACACAAATTTAACATGTCGAGACCAAACACTCATGAAGTAGGGGCAGTTTAAATGAACGTGGATTTGAAAATACCATTCAAGGGTAAAAAGCTTGTAAAAGTGGTTTTTGAGAACATCAAGTGTGAGACAATCAAGTTTTCCAGTGAATCTTGATGGCTTTGCTCGTTCAGCAAGTGTAAGAAAATCAAAATTTTCCCAAGACCCTGATACCCTTAGAAAGTCGGATGCTAATCAAAGGCGGTTGAGCATGAAACCGGGGAGCTCATTAAGCAAAAAGTCAATAGGGTGTTGTCAAAATTCTTCTACTATAGTAGCATTCCATCAAATGTTGCTACTAACAATCCTTATTATCAAGCTGCAATCGATGAAATAACAAATTGTGGACTTGGATTCAAGGGACCCACAACTTATGAACTTATGCATGGCCTTTTAGATGATTAATATAAGGAATTGCAGACTTACATTGCAACTTGAAAAAAATTTGGTCTCAATATAGAGTGACAATAATGTGCGATGGTTGGACCGGACCGACGAGAATGTCAATAATTAACTTCATGGTCTATTGTGATGGAAAGATGATATTTCACAACTCTGTTAGTGTATCAACAACAGTGAAAGTTAATAAAGTTATTTATAAATTGATGGTTGATGTTGTGAATAAGGTGGGAAAAGAATATGTTGTCCAAATTGTTAATGATAATGGATCTGCTTTCAAAAAAGCTGGTAAAAGAATGATGGAGAGATATAATTTATTTTAGACACCTTGCACAACACACTGCATCGATTTAATGCTAAAGAATATTGGAAATCATAAAAGAGTAAAAAGAATTGTTTATAAGGCCAAAAAAATTACTAATTACATTTACAATCATGGATGGGTATTGGCATTCATGAGGGAAAAATGTGGTGGCGATATCATTAGACCTGGGATCACTCGATTTGCCACCAATTATATTTCTCTAATAAGTATTTTGGAGAAGAAACAAGTTCTAAGATATATGTTTTCACCAAGAGAATGGGCAAGCTACCTCTATAGTAAAACTCCATAAGCATTAGAAGTTGAAGAACTAGTTGCGTCATCATCTTTTTGGGATAAAGCTCGAGCTATAGTAAACTCTCATGATCCAATTTTCAAAGTTTTAAGGATGGTGGATGGTGATAAAAAACCACTATGGGAGCCATGTACGAGGCAATAAGATTGATGAAAGAGGCAATCGAGGCAACATCACCTAAGTCACACGATTAGATTATAAAAATTGTGGAAGAAAGATGGACAAAGCAATTATGTCACCCACTCCATAAAATTGGTATATTTACACTATTGAACTTAATTGAATTTGAATACTAAATTGTTAATTTGTTAAATTATTTATACTATGCATTTGATTGATTCTCTTTTTAATTCTTATAGCATTTTTTAAATCAATATACCAATATGGAGGGATACGGGTCTACCCAACGTTGCAACAAGCTTTAAATGAAGTGATTGTAAAATTAGAGTCAGATCCATAAATACAATTAGCTACATTGAATAAAGTAAGTTTTAAAATTACCTTAATTTATTTTTTTAATAATGCCACTGCCAAAACTACAAACATGTTTTGTTTTAAAAAAATAAAACTATAAACGTGTTTATTTTTTGTAGTTGAAATATTTTCGAGACTCAATATGGTCATTTAGATCTCGAAGCAGCTGAAAGTGGACGAAAAAAAACACATCCGGATAAACAACAATATTTAGATCATTGAGACATTTCCTTATTAGTTATTAGTTATTAGATATTAGTTATTACTTATTTTTGGACAAGAGCAACAAAGTGGTGGTATGTATATGGTAACTCGACTCTAATTTGAGGAACATAGCCATCAAGATTTTATCGCATACAACAACTTCTTTAGGTTGCGAGCGTAATTGGAGCACTTTTGGCTTGATACATACAAAACAAAGAAATAGGCTGGGGTATGAAATACTGCAAAAGCTTGTCTTTGTGCACTATAATATGAGGCTACGTGAGAAAAATATCAAGGAAAATATGGTGAAATCTTTATTATATGAGCCTATTAATTTAACAAAAATATTTTTTGAAGAAGGGGAGGAGAATCCTCTATATGAATGGGTGAAATAAATAGACCAATTACTGATGGATGAACCAGGGGGTAGACCAAACTCACATATTGTAGCTGAAATGGGCATTGTGTAACGAGTTCATGGAGAATGAGGTCACTAGGGGTCCAACTGGCTTATCTGTGCATTCGATCAATGATGACAATAATAATGCTTACATTTCAAGAAATGCTAGTGATGATGACAATGACTCCACACAACGCTCAAACAATGATGACAATGAGGATGAGGATGACGATGATGGTGGTGGTGATGATGACGATGGTGGTGATGGTGGTATGCACATTGATAATCAATATTCAAAAGAATATCAAGATCAAGTGCAAATGAGTCAATTTAATCAAGTCAATCACGAAGATTAGCATCACATATCAGACATATCAACACCCAAAGAAAGAATTATGTATCAGTGTAGGCGTAAACGTGTATTTCAAGTAGATATGGAGATTAATAATGTTGATTCTCTAACGATTGCATTTGGTGGCATTAGAGTTGAAGATAACTTCTCAAGGTAACTTTATAAGACTAACTTCAGAGTACAACACGTCATATGACTACCCACAATTTCATCTCCAAGGTAAAATATAAGGAAATAAATTATTAATCATTAATTTGCTCATATTAACCACATTTTGTTTGGCATTTTTTTGTTATTTTTAATAGGCGCTTTTGGTCATAATGAAATTGGAAGGCACGGCACTCCATGCATGCGGGTTTTGATTATGCAAGCTCATATTCATCGACGAAGAGTAATCCATAGGCATTAGCATGCTTCTCTTTGAGCCCTTATGAGGATCCCATGTATTCGAGATTATGAATGTTAGTCAACATGGATTCTCGTCAATACCGATATCATATTGAGTCATATAAGTGCAATTATTGTAACTTTATGTCATGGTTCCATTATTGTCTTAATCTCGGAGAGCAAGTCATTTCACACAGTTCAAGTGGCGGAGGTGGTTATGAAGAATCTTGTCGTTCTATGTGGTATTAAAATGTATGTTTAATGCTCACTCAAACATTTTATCTTATCTAAAGTACTTTCACATTTTTGCAATAGATTGCAATGAACTTATTATAAATCTATGGTGTAAAATTGATTGTTTAACATATCATACATTCATATAATAATATGTGATGTGAATTATAAAGAAAAGAAAAATTTTGAAACAATCTACCATAGTCACGTATAATGTTTGTGGATGAATAGTGTCAATAAAATAGGTTGAAACCACTAATTATAAATTTTTAGGGTAGAAATATATAATTGTGCTTATTTTAGCATCCCATAAAATAAAATTATGTATACTTTTCATTTAAATAATAATTCTCTAAACTTTACAAAGTTGGCGAATTTTTACAAAAATTTTCTACAACGAATTAAACTTCTTTGAATTAATTCTCATTTTCACAATAGCAAATTATATAGTGAAGTCAAGTTTCGATCCTTGGTGGGACGAGAGGAAAATCATCAATCGCTACTAGTTTTTTTGGATACTAACCAGAAAAAGATACATGCTTCAACCCTTCCAACAAGGGGTGTAAACTGGACTGGATCTAATCCATTTAAGCTCAACTTGCTTCTCGATCCAATTATTGTGGATTGAGTAATTTCAATTCAATCCAACTCATTTAACTTTCTAATCCGGTTCAATCCAATTAATAAAATGTAGATTGGACCAAATTAAGTTCGAGGATTGTCATCATTTTGTTATCTCATAATTAAGAATATGCATATTGATTAAGAACAATTCCATAATCATTAATCAAATAAAACATAGAGCATGAATATATCATAAACTAGACTTGATTCAACTTAATATAAAAATTATATGATCAAACTAAAAGTTAGATTAAAAAACTAAAAGTTGAAGTCAAAACTAAGTACAACAACAACGACATTGCCTTAGCCTAAAATTAATTGGAGTTCAAAACTAAGTAATACAATTAAAAAAATCAAATATAGGTAGACTAATGCAGAGGGTTTTTGGTTGGAAGGAGTTGAACAACAAGAAGATAAACAAGAACAAGCATTATTCTATTGATTTCATGATTTCAAAATAAACAACTAAGTTTCTTTTCATATGGTTCTATGTTGTAAGATTGGTTGTTGATCCCAAATTAGGATATGAGAAGAAGAAGAGGTAAAATTACTCTCTCACTCTCCTTCATGATCAAGTAAGGAGAGTGAGTCGGTTCTCTTTTATTTGTATTAGAAAAACTATTTACATTATAGCCATCAGATCTTTATCACAATTCACAATCTAGATATCATCTTAACCATCCAAATATACTTCACTATCACCTAACATAACACAACACAAAACAAAATACAAACACACACTATTAAATCACTGTTATATCTTAACATCCCCCTCAAATGAAGGGGAATGAAACATACACCAAGTTTGCCACGGAGAAAACAAAATCGAGCAGCATTGAATCCCTTCATAAAAACATTAGCAATTTGGTCTGGACTTGGAACATGATTCACAAACAGTTGACTAGACAATACCTTATCACGTACATAATGAATGTCTAATTCAATGTGTTTTGTTTGAGAATGATATACAAGATTCTTTGCCAACGCTGCAGCACTCAAGTTGTCGCACCAAACAGTTGGATGAGCAAAAAGAGGAAAATGAAGTTCATGAAGCAAAGATACTAACCATGATAATTCTGCGGTTACCTGAGCAAGAGCACGATATTCTGATTCAGTGCTGGAATGAGACACCACTGGTTTTTTCTTGGGCTGCTAAGACATAAGATTAGGTCCAAGAAACACAACATACCCTACAACTGACCTTCTATCATCTGGTGAGGATGCCCAATCGGAATCGAAAAAACCTGTGAGAAACAACTGAGATCCAGGTCTAAAATAAATACCTAACTCCATGGTACCCTTTAAGTAACACAATACCATTTTTAATGCTTGCCATTGAGTAATTGTAGGCGACTGTTGAAACTAACTTAACCTGTTGACAATATAAGCAATGTCTGGTCTTATGTTGATTAAGTACTGTAAGCCCCCTAATAGGCTTCTATACAGAGTGGAATCATGAAATAAAGGACTTCCATCTGCATAGAGAGGCTTTCCTACAGAAAATGGAGTGTCAATGGCCTTATCATTAAGCATTCTACTTTTCTGCAGTAACTGTTGAACATAAACAAATTGTGTGAGATTCGATCTGTAATAGGACTTTGACGATCTATACTTCTCTGACTCAGATCTGGTGAAATGATGACGATCAACTTCTTGTCTTGCAGATCTGATACCCTTCAACATGGATCGAATGTTCTTCAATAGATATGAGATTCTCAGACTTGGAGCATGTGAAACACAATGATCAGCTTCTTGGATAGAAACCCTAGCTATTGATTCAAGAAGTTTCTCATATGAGACTTGAATCTTCTTCATAGAGACGACTCTTCGGGGCTTCAACCAGGATCAATAGCGCTAGCTTTTTCGCTCTAATACCATGTAAGACGGTTGTTGATCCCAGATTAGGATATGAGAAGAAGAAGAGGTAAAATGACTCTCTCACTCTCTTTCGTGATCAAGTAAGGAGAGTGAGTCGGTTCTCTTTTATTTATATTAGAAAAACTATTTACATGATAGCCATCAGATCTTTATCACAATTCACAATCTAGAGATCATCTTAACCATCTAAATATACTTCACTATCACCTAACATAACACAACACAAAACATAATACAAACACACACTATTAAATCACTGTTATATCCTAATATCTGTATATAAACTTTTTGGAATGAAAAGATAACAAAATGTGTTAAGTAGGAAATCGAAATAATGTCTCTATAATAGACAGTATGCATTGTCCCAAGCAACCTTGGCAGTTCATCACATGGTATTCCAGCTTTTGGCAAGTCACCTATCAGTGGTCCTTTGTACTCTCATCGTCTTTTATTCCTTGGCCTTCATTGTTGATTAAGCTTCGGATAGGCACACTAAGATCTTTGCATCAGCTCCTCCCACTTGAGAAAAGCTCGTCTGTAAGCTTTATACTTGAACCTCAGCTTCATCAGGGGAGTGGTAGGGAAGGATATTTGCGACATTGAAGTTGGGTGGAAAGAAACATCAACTAGGAGATCGACTTCATAAGCATTGGAATTGATGCGAATCTTGATAGGGAAAAGGCCAATCTTGCGTGGTTGAAGCTTGTTATAGGCATATGTTGAAGGCGTTCTTTATTAAGTCGGATCATAACTAAGTCGCCATGTTGAAAGACCTTTTCGCGCATGTGAGCATCATAAGGTTTATATTTGGAATTGGACTCAGTGAGGTTTTTGATGACTAATCTTGGATAGATTGGAGTTTGGAAGTCAGACTCTCAACTGATGGAAGTCCAGAGTAAGGCAGAGCACCGAGATCAGTAGGCATAAAGGGAACCTTGGTGTATACAACATGAAAAGGGTTGAAATCTATCGATCGGATAATCATAAAATTGAAGGGGATCTCAACTTGAGGCAAGAATGTGTCCCATAACTTAGGGTGGTCACCCACGAGGCATCTGAGCATTTTCCCCAAAGTTTGGTTGGTTGCCTCAGTTTTGCTGCCAGATTGGGGGTGATAGCCACTGCTAAAGTTGAGTTTTGTGGTGAACTTACGCTATAGAGACCTCCAAAAGTGGCTTACGAACTTGACATCCCTATGAATGTGATGGATTTTGGAAATGTTCAATATTGTAGAAGTACAATGTTGCGATGTTACTAGCATTCGCAATTTTCTTGCATGGTATAAAATGTGATATCTTAGAGAATCGATCGACAACAACAAAGATGGAGTCCATGTGTATCTGAGTTTTAGGGAGCCCTACTATGAATCCATAGAGATATCTTCCCATATGTTGGAGGGTATGGGAAGTGGGAGATAAAGACCAGTATTATGAGAATTCCCCTTGGCAGATTGGCATGTTGCACAACGTTCAACAAACTTAGAGATGTCTCGTTTCATACGTAGCGGAAATATCGATCTTCAACAAGGTTTGTGGTCTTATCGCGGCCCAGATGTGCAGTGAGCCCATCACAATGAAGCTTTTCGATTAAGAGAAGGCGAAGGGAAGTATTGGGGATGCACAACCTAACACCCTCGAAGAGATGGCCATCAAAGATTGCAAAATACCAGTTGCCTTGTGAGTTAAACAATCAACTCAAATCTCCTTAAAATCAGCAACTGAAAATGTAGAGACCACGTGATAAGTTGTTCAGTATGCATTATTTACCATTTGTTTATGTGTGTTTTTATGTCAAAGTCTCCAAAATACCACTAAATTTATACTCATCTCTCACTTTTAGGTGAATTCGAGGTCACGATTGAATTCGGGGCAGAAAAATACTCAAAATAGAGTATTTACTCGCAGTAATTGGATGTCGGGGTTTTCTGCTACATTTTGAGATTTTATTGGTCAAACTGCGTCTCACAGGCCTTTTCCACCAATCCAAATCATGCCAATCAGCCATTTCCACCAATTACACGCCACAAATCATGCCATTAATCATAAAAACATTCAAATGGACATAAATCACTCCAACCGTTACAAAGACACATCTATAAATAGGGGGTTTGAGAGATTGAGAAGATCATCCTTTGTTCGGAGAAGAACATACGGAGGCGACAACATATTATTTTAGGATTTTTGTACTTTTAGTCTTTCTTCAATAAAAAGAGCTTGGTGTATTTCTTCAATTATGTCCGGCTAATCCTTTAAGGATTCAAGCCGGAGACCGATCGCGGCTATTCTATGACTTTCTAACCGCTGTAAGATCTATTTATTCTTTAATTTCATTGATTGATTGTTGTTTTCTAGTTTCTTTGGTATTGTTCTTAATATTATGGTTGATTACTTGATTGATGTGAAGGGCCCTCGCATTAGTTGTAGTTTGAAACCTATCGCCATCGAGTCGAATGCATACGTAATCGTGCAAAAGACTCGTATTTGTGGCAAGTGGTCGCTCTGGTTGCGTTAATCCCCTCACAGAGTTTTAGACCATGTATCTTAGAAACATAGGTTGAATCGGACACGCTTGTTGTACCGGTTATCTAGGTGTAGTGTTCTCATGAATCATGAATTATAGCGGTCATCATGTTGAACCCAAGGTACATGCCTAGGGTTATGTGAATTGACTAGGGTAATAGTTAGAGGTCTTACCCTAACTATCGGTAATAGGAGAACGAGGAATTCACGTCTTACGGGATTCTATAGCTACACTAGATCACGACATTCAATCTATCTTTGTTTAGGTCAATGATAAGTGTATTTGTCATAGGATAGCCGTGTGAAGTTGATGGCTTGGATCATTTTTCTTATAGAATTCTTACTTCTCTACTTTTCTACTTCTCTACTTGATTATCTTTGCTTGCTAACTTTCTTGTTTTCTCTTAATCTAGTTCATTATTAAAACTCCCGATTTTCCTTTCCGCACCTCCTAAAGGAATAACTTGGTTCTTGTGGTTCGACCCCGTCTTTACCGCTACTACAAATCCATTGTAGGATCCGGTATATATCAACGGGATATATATTTGGCACGTTCGACGCGTGACCAAATTTTGGCGCGTTGCTTGGGGACCAAGTCCTTTTCCTTTAGGATTTTTTATTTTTATTTTTTTTATTTTTTTTTATGCACCAGAGTTCGACTCGGTCTAACCCCACAGGACCACTTCTACCTTTCGATCCGGAGATCGAGCGAACTTACAAGCGCCTTGAACGAGAGTCTAGGAGTCAACAAGCCTCGAGCTCGTCTAATCCTTTCCCATCAATGGATAATAGAGATCCACCCCCTGATGATCGTCTTCGCGACGATCGTGCACGTGCTGATCATCCTCATGGCAATAATCCACCCTTAGACGACCCACCTCGAGGTGGCTATCGCCTTATTCAAGCACCTGCCGCAGTTCCTGATGCACGGGCAGATCGTCCTCTTACACTTGGGGAAGCCTCTCTGAATGTGCAACACCTTCTTGCGCAACATCCGTTGTGCATTACCTATCCTCTGGATACGGGGACCTTCGAGTTACGGTCTAGCTTCATTAACCTTTTGCCGACCTTCTACGGAAAACCTGGTGAAGACCCCATATCTTTCATAAAGGAGTTTCAACGAATCGCGATTCGTTAAAACCTTCGAATGCCAACAGGGAAACCGTCATGCTTAGAGCATTTCCTTTTGTTCTTAAGGATAAAGCCAAGGATTGGCTTTATTTTCTCCCTCCCGATCTATCCACACTTGGGCCGATATGGTATCTATCTTCACAGATCACTACTTCTCCAGTTCACGAGCTTCACAAATTATTCGGCGAGATTGTTGGCATTTCTATGGATGATGATGAGCCCCTTTACCAAGATTGGGAGCGTTACCGGTGATTACTCGCTAGTTGCCCCCAACATAACCAGATCGACATTAGCATTTCCCGTTACTACTATGATGGTTTGACTTACGAGGAACGGAGAAATGTTGATAATGTGTGTGGGGGTCACATCATGAATAGAACACTCGTCGAGATGATGGAGCTTTACGAGATTATGGCCAATCAATCTCGACATTATGGGGCAAAGCGGGGCAAGTCTAGTCGAGTAGTTCGATGGAGGAAGTTCTAACTTTGCCATTGAGAAACCGACGAACTTGGTGGAACGTCTTATTACCCACCGATCACGCAACATGTTAAGGCTTGCGGCGTTTGTTCAGCCACTGCGCATACTACGGATGTGTGTCCTACACTCTTTGAGAACTCGCCTCAGGTTAATGCTTTGAGTAATCAGTTCCATGGAAACACCAGGGGTCCATACAGTAACACGTACAATCAGGACACACGGAACCACCCAAACCTCAGCTACAACCCTCATAACAGAAATTACCAGAGTTTCGTGCCGAGAGGGCAACCATTGCCAGAATCTTCTAACACCTCTTCTCTCGAGGATTTGATGAAAAATCTCTTTGCTCAGCATAAACAAGAGATAGATCATCAAAAGCAAGACACTGATCGCCAGATTAAACATCTTGAGACTCAATTGAGTCAAATGGCACAACAATTGGCAAGACAGAATGAGCTTGGACGATTGCCCTCGCAACCGCATCCCAATCCAAATGCTAACGCTAGTGCGATCACTCTTAGGAATGGAAAAGAGTTAGAAGAGCCTCGACCCAGGAGTCAGACCTCAAAAGCCAATAAGGAAGAACATGAGCTTGAAGTACTTCCGTCTCGTTCTAAACAAACGGAAAAGCCTGAAAAAGAAGTACCACATTCCTTCACTGTGAGACCTCCTTTCCCTCAACGCTTAATCTTGAATAAGAAAAATGAGGAAGAGAAGGAAATCTTAGAAACCTTCCGAAAAGTGGAAATCAATATTCCGCTTTTGGATGCTCTGAAGCAAGTACCGCGTTACGCGAAATTCCTTAAAGAACTGTGCACTAACAAGGGAAAGCTTAAAGGCAATGAGAAAGTCCAAATGGGGGAATCATCACACGCTATCCTCCGAAAAAAGTTGCCTCCTAAATGTAAAGACCCCGGGATGTTCTCGGTGCCTTGTATAATTGGGAACGTGAGCATAGAGAAGGCCATGTGTGACACTGGCGCTTCAATTAATGTTATGCCTTTATCTATCTACGAGAATCTAAAGGCGAGGCTCACTCCACGAGACCGGGTATCATCATACAATTGGTGACCGTTCGGTAGTGAGACCAGAGGGTGTTCTTGAAGATGTCTTGGTTCGTGTAAACGAGCTTGTGTTTCCTGCTGACTTCTATGTCATAGACATGAAAGATGAATCGTTCCCGCATTCATCCTCGGTGTTGTTGGGGAGGCCATTTCTTAAAACAGCGAGAGCAAAAATTGACGTTCATGATGGCTCTTTGACTATGGAATTCGATGGCGAGGTAATCAAATTTAACATATATGATGCCATGCGATTCCCTAGTGATGTCTCCTCGGTTGTTTGTTGTCTAGATTCGTGGACTCACTCGTTGATCTTGCATCCGTTACGAAGAGTCCGATGAGTTGCGCGTGGTGTTAGAGCATCATCTTAACACCACTTCTTTAGATGAGGGTATCTTCATCCTCGATACTGGGGTAGAGGAGATTTGTCATGAGTTGGATTCCGTCCAACTTACATCCCCCACTGCTTGCTATGTGGAGTTGCACCACATTAACTCCACCATTCTACCCTCTTTGCTTAAAGCACCTACATTAGAGCTTAAACCACTTCCTGAGCACTTAAAGTATATGTTCTTGGGCGAGAATGACACACTCCTAGTAATTATCTCGGCCAAGTTATCTTCATTAGAGGAAGAGAAACTCATCCGAGTTCTCCAGGAATTTAAGGAAGCAATTGGGTGGACCATCGCAGATATCAAGGGTCTAAGCCCCTCCACATGCATGCATCATATACATATGGAGGAAGCGGCCAAACCTTCGAGAGAAGCCCAAAGGAGGCTCAATCCACCAATGATGGACGTCGTGAAGAAGGAGATCCTGAAACTCCTTGACGCCGCCGCATGATATACCCTATCTCGACGGTAATGGGTAAGCCGGTGCAAGTAGTACCTAAGAAAACAAAGTCCACTGTTGTCACCAACTCTCGGGGAGAGCTAGTCCCAACCCGTATCCAAAACGGATGGCGGGTATGCATTGATTACGGGAAGCTTAACGCTTCTACACGTAAGGACCACTTCCTCTCGCCTTTATTGATCAAATGCTTGAGAGATTGGTCGGCGAGATCACACTACTTGTTGTCTTGATGGTTACTCGGGGTTCCACCAGTGCTGTGGCTCCCGAGACCAGGAAAAGACAACCTTCACATGTCCATTTGGCACTTTTGCCTACCGACGCATGCCCTTCGGGTTATGCAATGCACCACCACTTTTCAAAGGTGCATGATCGTATCTTCTCAGATTTTGTCGAGCATTTCATTGAGGTATTCATGGACGATTTCACCGTTTACGGTGATTCATTCGATGGATGTCTCAACAATCGATAAAGGTACTCGACGAGATGTGTCGAGAAGAATCTCGTCTGAATTATGAGAAATGTCACTTCATGGTCGAGTAGGGCTTGATTCTAGGACACATTGTTTCTTCTAAAGGGCTGGAAGTCGATCCAGCTAAGGTCGACGTCATTCGTAAGCTACCATACCCCACCAATGTGCGTGAGATCCGATCTTTCCTCGGTCATGCAGGCTTTTATCGCCGCTTCATTAAGGATTTCTCAAAAATCACACAACCCTGTGTTATCTCCTACGAAAAGACGTGCCTTTTGCATTTGATAAAGCATGTATGAGTGCTTTTGAAGCACTCAAGTCTTCCCTCACCTCTACTCCTGTAATTCAGGCTCCCAATTGGGAGTTTCCTTTCGAGATTATGTGCGATGCCAGCAACCATGCTGTTGGTGCTGTGCTTGGGCAGCGCGTTGGGAAAGCTTCTCATGTCATCTACTATGCTTCCCGAACTCTGGATGACGCACAGGTTAACTACACTACGACCGAGAAAGAGCTTTTAGCCGTTATTTTTTCGCACTTGAGAAATTTCGGCCGTACCTACTTGCCACAAAAATATCGTTTACTCGAGATCACGCAAAGACATTGAAATATCTTATGGCAAAGAAAGATGCGAAGCCTCGTCTTATCGGATGGATACTCCTGCTCTCCAGAGTTTGACATCACCATTAAAGACAAAAGTGGTGCGAGAGAACCTTGTTGCAGACCACCTTAGCCGTATCGAATGTGGTGAGAGTCCGAGCCCATTGCAAGACATGTTTCTGACGAACACATCCTAGTAGTCTCGATGAGCTTCCCTGGTATGCCGATTTGGTTAATTACCTCACTACTGGCCTCTGCTTTCTCCCCATCTTTCGCATGCTCAAAAGAGCAAACTTAGGAGCGACTCTAAGTACTACGTTTGGGACGATCCATACTTGTGGAAGTTTTGCTCAGACCCATTATCCGGGGTGTGTCTCACATTCGAGAGTCATTCTATTCTCACCTTTTGTCACACCTATGCATGCGGCGGACACTTTGGACCACGCAGACGGCGAGGAAAGTCTTAGAGAGTGGGTTCTATTGGCCCACTATTCTTCATGATGCCTACGTATTCACTAAGACTTGTCCTCGTTGTCGTGAGGCCAGAAAATCTAAGTCACCGGGACCGATGCCACTTTCCTCCATTATTGTTTGTGAGATCTTTGATGTATGGGGAATCGATTTCATGGGCCCGTTTCCATTGTCACATGGATTTACTTATATTTTGTTGGCAGTGGACTATGTGTCCAAATGGGTGGAAGCTCAAGCCACCCGAACGAACGATTCAAAAGTGGTTTGTGATTTCCTCAAATCGAGGATTTTCACAACATTTGGTACCCCGCGAGCATTGATTAGTGATAGGGAACACATTTTTGCAACCGCACTGTTGAGAGCCTCTTGAGAAAATACAATGTCACTCACCGAGTTTCCACCGCATATCACCCGCGACGAGTGGCCAAGGCGAGGTCTCAAACAGAGAGATCAAATCCATCTTAGAGAAAACTGTTAACCCTTCGAGGAAGGATTGGAGCACGCGCCTTGAAGACGCAAGCTGGGCCTATCGAACGGCTTTTAAAACGCCTATCGGTATGTCCCCATACCGGTTGGTCTTCGGCAAAGCGTGCCACTTACCGGTCGAGCTGGAGCATAGGTCTTATTGGGCTATTAAACGGCTCAACATGAGTCTCGATCACGCCGGTAAGGAGAGGATGTTGGACCTCCAAGAATTGGAAGAAATCAGGAACGAGGCGTATGAAAATATGCGAATCTACAAAGAGAAAACCAAAGCGTTCCATGACCGCAACCTCTCACGCAAATCCTTCCGAGTTGGTCGAAGGTCTTACTTTTTCACTCTCGCCTTAAGTTGTTTCCGGGAAAGTTGAGGTCCCGCCGGATAGGGCCTCTTGTGATTACTAATGTTTATGATCATGGTGCGGTGGAGGTACGAGTTTTGAGACAGGGAAGGTATTTAAAGTCAATGGCCACAGTTGAAGCCGTTCTATGAGGATTCCCACGCGGGAGAGCTGGACAGTCATTCTTTAACAAACCCGAGAATATACCGATTGAGGTGAAGTCGGATTAAGTTGAGCCAACGACGTTAACCAAAAGCGCTATTGGGAGGCAGCCCAAATTCTCATTTCTTTTGCTTTATTGAGTTATTTCTTAGCTCTCTTTATTCGAGTCCCTTTGTTTTCCCTTACTCACCACTTCTCTTGCGGTTTTGAGTCGTCACGAGATCGTTCTTTCATGAGTAGACGCCCGAGTATCGAGTTCTTTTGATTGGAGACTTAAACATTTTGCATTTATATCATGTCATTCTATTTCTTTGTGGATTGTCACCTTCCTGCTTATTTTTTTATTAAAAAAAAAAAAAAAAAAAAAAAAAAAAAAAAAAAAAACCTTGAGGACAAGGTTTGGAATAAGTTTGGGGGTGATTTTAGGGATCGGGGACTACTTTCAGTTGGTTGGTATGGAATTTGCGCAAGACATCAGGTGTAATAGTTATATTTTTTTTGAGTATTGCGTATTCCATGGGATGGTATGTATGGTTGTGTTTCTCTTTTTCTTGTCTCATTCTTATCAATTTGTGTATTCATGCATTTCATGACATCTCATATAGTATGCTATCTAGGATCATGTTGATTATTGATATTTATGTTGCATATGTTTTGCATATGTTAGATGCATTTAGGATCATTTAGCTTAGAACATTTAGAGTTGTCTAAAACCTTGTTAAATGCCTTTGGTTATGGATGAGTTGCATAAACCGCTTTCGAGACTTGATATTTTTTTGAGGTTTTGGAGACATCTTCACTTTGGTACGGTGTCCGGTGTTGTTGAGATCATATAATAGGAGGCTGGACCTTTGTTTGGGCCTTGTACTAGATACCAAAAAGGGTAGATGGTCAAACTTTTGCCAAGATTGATTTCAAGGGTACTAGAACGATGGTGACACCTACTTGAGGCGTATTTCTTGTGATCGAACCACCATTGAGGGAGTGATTTAGGCCATCTTTGATATAACCCTTAGCCTCTAGCCTACCTAATGCGATTACTCTAGTTAACCCTCTCGAGCCAACCAAACTTTAACTTCCTTCAACCTAACACAAAACCCACACCCTTAGCCTTATACTATCCTTACCCAATTGGAAGCTTGGCTTAGACTTGAAATCTTTAAAAAGAGACATGAGCAAAAAAAAAAAAAAAAAAAAAAAAAAGATTGAAGCGTTGTTTATATACCCGAAATAAGGGAAAATTATTCATGATAAAAAAAAACTCATGAATAGAGAGTCCCACCTAAAACGGTATCCGCAGAAATGGAGCGAGGAGCCTGGTGGTTGGAAAAAGGTGAGGATTGCACATAATTCAAAGAAAAATCAGTTAAGTGCATTTGTGATCCTTCATGTTCTCTTATAACTTATCATTTGAGAGTCTAAGTTTTCAGCTTTCCAATGCTTCGAATTCCCTTATATCCTTTCCTTTGTACCCCACCCCAGCCAAACCACAACCCATGAAAGTCCTATTGACCCTCATTGGTGTTAGATCCACACTAGTGGAGAGTATGGTTGCATTTCTCGCATATGGTACACTTAAAAGCGTTGATGCGCTATCATGAAGAGATCATTCTTGTGCGCTTTCGTGAATTGACCTAGAAAACCTTTGAGTAGTTGATGGTCTTGGTTTAAGCGGGATCTAATTTCGAAAAGTGTGATTTCTATCAATATCCCACTCCAATGCTGAACAAATCATAACTCCAGGCTCCATTGAAAAGACAAGAGATTTAGTGGCGATAAAAACCAAAGGTAACTCCATTTAACTTGGAATTGGGCATAGGATTAGTTAAGCATGTCTTTCATCATGCTAGGTTAGTATTGAGTCATTATAGTATTAGCAGCTTAGTTTGCATTTTAGGATTGAGCATCATCTACTTCTTTGCTCGGGACGTACAAAGTCCTAAGTTTGGGGGTATTTGATAAGTCGTTCAAGTATGCATTATTTACCATTTGTTTATGTGTGTTTTTATGTCAAAGTCTCCAAAATACCACTAAATTTATACTCATCTCTCACTTTTAGGTGAATTCGAGGTCACGATTGAATTCGGGCGAAAAAATACTCAAAATAGAGTATTTACTCGCGAAGAATTGGATGTCGGGGTTTTCTGCTACATTTTGAGATTTTATTGGTCAAACTCGTCTCACGGGCCTTTTCCACCAATCATGCGCCACAAATCATGCCAATCAGCCGTTTCCACCAATTACACGCCACAAATCATGCCAT
This sequence comes from Stephania japonica, assembly GCA_039657345.1. Classification (NCBI taxonomy): domain Eukaryota; kingdom Viridiplantae; phylum Streptophyta; class Magnoliopsida; order Ranunculales; family Menispermaceae; genus Stephania; species Stephania japonica. The sequence goes on from CM077566.1 coordinate 17,734,150, forward strand.
TAATCATAAAAACATTCAAATGGGCATAAATCACTCCAACCGTTACAAAGACACATCTATAAATAGGGGGTTTGAGAGATTGAGAAGATCATCCTTTGTTCGGAGAAGAACATACGGAGGCGACAACATATTATTTTAGGATTTTTGTACTTTTAGTCTTTCTTCAATAAAAAGAGCTTGGTGTATTTCTTCAATTATGTCCGGCTAATCCTTTAAGGATTCAAGCCGGAGACCGATCGCGGCTATTCTATGACTTTCTAACCGCTGTAAGATCTATTTATTCTTTAATTTCATTGATTGATTGTTGTTTTCTAGTTTCTTTGGTATTGTTCTTAATATTATGGTTGATTACTTGATTGATGTGAAGGGCCCTCGCATTAGTTGTAGTTTGAAACCTATCGCCATCGAGTTGAATGCATACGTAATCGTGCAAAAGACTCGTATTTGTGGCAAGTGGTCGCTCTGGTTGCGTTAATCCCCTCACAGAGTTTTAGACCATGTATCTTAGAAACATATGTTGAATCGGACACGCTTGTTGTACCGGTTATCTAGGTGTAGTGTTCTCATGAATCATGAATTATAGCGGTCATCATGTTGAACCCAAGGTACATGCCTAGGGTTATGTGAATTGACTAGGGTAATAGTTGGTAATAGGAGAACGAGGAATTCACGTCTTACGGGATTCTATAGCTACACTAGATCACGACGTTCAATCTATCTTTGTTTAGGTCAATGATAAGTGTATTTGTCATAGGATAGCCGTGTGAAGTTGATGGCTTGGATCATTTTTCTTATAGAATTCTTACTTCTCTACTTTTCTACTTCTCTACTTGATTATCTTTGCTTGCTAACTTTCTTGTTTTCTCTTAATCTAGTTCATTATTAAAACTCCCGATTTTCCCTTTCCGCACCTCCTAAAGGAATAACTTGGTTCTTGTGGTTCGACCCCGTCTTTACCACTACTACAAATCCATTGTAGGATTCGGTATATATCAACGGGATATATATTTGGCACGTTCGACGCGTGACCACCACGGATAAAAATCTCCTTAAAATCAGCATCTGAAAATGTAGAGACCACGGATAAACTCGAATGCTACAACTTTGGAGCTCATAGTGACTAGTAGATGTTGACGCCTACTGAGTGCATCAACCACCCTATTTTGCACTCCCTTTCGATGATTGAACACAAAGTGAATTTTTGTATAAACATAATCCATTAGGCCATGCATCCGATTGAGAGATTTCTGAGAGTTGAGATGTTGTAAAGCCGGGTGATCGATGTGTAGAATGACTCCCTTTGAATTAGATATGGCTTCAATGTTGAAGTGCATGAACAATCGCATAATGTTCCGGTTCATACATTGACCAACGCTGTCTATAATCACATAATTTCTCACTAAAATAACCAATGACACGACTTTCTTAAGGAGAACATCACCGATGCCTTCCATTGAGGCATTTGTCTCGACGAGTTCAAAGACTTTAGTGAAGTCGGGCAGGGCCAATATAGGGGTTGAACAAAGTTTTTCCTTGATGGAATTGAAGCTTTTAGCTTGGCTGGTCCCCAATTGAATAAATGCAAATTGAGACAGTCATTAAGTGGGGCTACGAGACTGCTAAAGTTTCGAATAAAGTGTCTATAAAATGTAGCCAAGTCATAGAAGCTTCGCAATTCTGAAACATTAGAAGGGATGGTCCAGTCATGAATTTCTTCACTTTCTCGTCATCAACATGGATACATGTGCCATTAATCACAAAACCCAAAAACAATAAGTTTGCTTGACTGAATTGACACTTGCTGTGATTGAGGTACAGCTTCTTGTCACGTAAGATGCTCAAGACATCATGTAAGTGAGAAAGATGGTCCGCCACATCCTTGCTGAAAACAAGGAAAACAAGGATATCATCGAAATACATAACCACGGAGGAACCCAAAAGGGGTTTTAGAATTTGAATCATGAGTTGCATAAAGGTACTTGGCACGTTACTCAATCCGAAGAGCAAAACATGCCATTCATAGAGCCCATTGGGCATCTTGAACGTAGACTTCCATTCATCTACCACCCTAAATGGAATTTGATGGTATCCACTCTTAAGATCAAGCTTAGAGAATATAACTGCACTCGCCAAATTGTCAAGCATGTCTTCAAGTCTCGAAATGGGAAATCGATACTTGATGGTGATCTTATTAATTGCCCGGCTATCGATACACATCCTCCACGAACCATCTTTCTTAGGGTTGGGAAGGGTGGGCACTACATATGGACTAAGACTCTCCCGGATGGTTCGTACGGTAATGGGCATGCTCATGAGGGCTCATACGGTAATGGGCAAGGTAAGGGAGGAGAGAGACAAAGCCAGTATTGTGTTGGATGGTTCGTACGAGAGGTAATTTATTGGGAAGCTCTGAGGGGTGTTAGGTCTGCGAATTCTTGAAGAAGTTTGGTAATAGTGGGTGGAGGTTGGGATGTAGTGGGTGAAGAATGTTTGTGTTAGAACTTGAAAAATGTTTCAAGTGAGTTTGAATAGAAAACCTCTTTAGTCCCACATTGCTCACTTCAAAGAGTACAAACTCTTTATATACAAACATCTACTCTAAAGATTTGCTTTAGAGAAACCCAATGGATATAGTCCAAATTGGCACCCATTGGGTAATAGGTGTAAATATATATATATTTATATAATAAATATATATATAGAATTATATTTAAAATCAAAGATAGGGCCTGGGGCCTTTGGGCTTTGGGCTTAGATTTGTTAGCCTTGTAAAATCAAGTTTTATTTTATTATTTTGTATTTTCGAAATTAATTATTGGTAGTTAATTTAGTTATTTTGTGAACAGGTGCGACTGTTGAGAACAAGTGCAACTGTTGAGAATAGGTGTGACTGTTGAATATATTGTTTTGAACAGACACATTGGTTTGAACCAATTACCTCAAGTTCTATTTAAGTAGAATCGAAACACCGAAAATATATACAATTTTCGAATTTCGTTTTTTGAGAGAGAAGGAAAATCACGCTTTGCGACTTTTGAACTTGGTGATTTTTGGTTCGAAAGAGCATCCGGTTGTATCCTGGGGGCAGATCTTTGAAGAAAATTCAATCACCGAATTCAAGGAAATTTCTGTCTTAGGACATTGCTTCTGTGCACGCCTCCGGTTAGAAATTTATTTTGTTGATTGATTCTGTTATTAATTATTTGTAAAACTTGTTCATTCATATATATTAGTATCATTTTTTATTGTTCCGGATAACAATCTAAGAGAAAATTTTCAGAAATTTCTGAGATTTTGTATTGTTTTGTGAATTTCAGAAATTCTGAAAATGGTGGGACAATCGAGTTTGAACAACTCTACAAAGTCAGAAGACAAGTCTGAGAAGTCCAAGGGAGTGGATTTCAAGAGGCATGAAGAAAAGCCCGAAAAATTCACCGGAGTGGATTTTAAAAGGTGGCAACAAAAATTGTCGTTTCTACTTGACAACCCTCAATCTTGCACATATTGTAAGAGAGGATGAACCTAAGACAGATGAGGATCCTCTATCGAAGGAGACTATTATGTCCATTGAGAATTGGAGAAATTCTGACTTTCTTTGTCGCAATTACATCCTTAATTGTTTGGATGACAATTTATATGACATATATTCGTCATATGATACAAAGAAAGGAAGTATGGAACAATCTTGAGAAGAAATACAAAATTGAAGATGCCTGCGAAGAAATTCGTAATTGGTAAATTTCAAGTATCTCATGGTGGACTCCAAAACTGTCATTAAGCAAGTAGAGGAAATCCAAGTCCTGATTCATGAATTGCATGCAGAAGGATGTTCTATCAATGAACATTTTCAAGTTGGTGCAATTATTGAGAAGTTACCTCCTTCGTGGAAAGATTTTAAGATCTATTTAAAGCACAAAAGGAGGGAGATGACTATAGAGGACTTGATTCTGAGGCTTAGAGTTGAAGAAGATCATCGCAAGGGAGACAAAGTTGAAGTACCTACCTTTGCTGCAAAAGCAAATGTGGTTGAAGGAGAGGCTTCAAAATCCAGATTTCAGAAGAACAAAGCAAAGAAGTTTTCTGTTAAACACTCCAATAAATTTGCACCTAAAGGCAAGCCCTTTAAGAAAGTTAAAGGTAATTGTTGGGTGTGTGGAAAACCCGGCCATATAAGGCTCAAGAATGTCGTCACCGGAAAGATCAACTCCGCAAAGAAATTCTTCTCAAAAGAATCACGTCAATGTCACAACTACTGAAGAAGATTTGGTTGCTGTTATTTCTGAAGTCAATATGATTGACAATGTTAAAGGTTGGTGGATTGACACAGGAGCAACTAGGCGTATTTGTGGCGACAAGGCGCTGTTTTCAACCTTTGAAGATGTTACTAATGATGAAAAACTCTACATGGGGAATTCATCTACTTCAACTGTCAAAGGAAAAGGGAAAGTGTTGCTGAAATTTACTTCTGGAAAAACTCTTACTTTGATTGATGTACTTTATGTTCCTGAAATACGAAAGAACCTAGTCTCTGGTACTCTTCTTACTAAAAGGGGATTCAAACTAGTGTTCGAATCTGATAAGTTTGTGCTATGTAAGGCTACAGACTATATAGGACGAGGGTATTTAGTAGATGGAATGTTCAAACTGAATGTAATGGTTACTAATGTTATGAATAAAGTGATTGCTTCTATTTATATCGTGGATTCTTATGATATTTGGCATGCTAGATTAGGCCATGTAAACAGTAGGTCTATTAGTAGAATGATTAATCTCAATTTATTACCTAAATTTAATTTTGATGTGAAGCACAAATGCCAAACTTGCACTGAATCTAAGTTTGCTAGGAAATCTTTTAAAACTGTCCTAGGAAGGTCAAATGAATTGTTAGGATTAATACATAGTGACCTTTGTGACTACAAATCAACCCCTACAAGAGGAGGAAAAAATTACTACATTACTTTTATAGATGATTGTAGTAAATATTGCTATGTCTATTTGATTAAAACTAAAGATGAAGCTTTTGATATGTTTAAGACATATAAAGCTGAAGTTGAAAATCAATTAGATAAAAGGATCAAAGCAATAAGAACGGATAGAGGTGGAGAATATGAATCCTCTGAATTTGCTGAATTTTGCAGTAGTCATGGAATTATACATCAAACTACGGCACCATACAAACCTCAACAGAATGGTGTCGCGGAGAGGAAAAACAGAACTTTTAAAGACATGATAAATTCTATGCTAAATAGTTCTGGACTTCCACATAACATGTGGGGAGAGGCACAACTTACAGCAAATTATATCTTAAATAGAATCACAATTAAGAAGACAAATAAGTCTCCTTATGAATCGTGGAAAGGAAGAATTCCTACTTTTAAAATTTTAAAAGTGTGGGGTTGTTTAGCAAAGGTACAAGTTCCTATCACCAAGAGAATAAAATTGGGGCCTAAAACTATAGATTGTGTATTTATTGGGTTTGCTAACAATAGTGCTGCATATAGATTTTTGGTAATAAATTATGAGATTAATGATATCCATGTTAATACAATTATAGAATCTGCGGATGTGCAATTCTTTGAAGGAATTTTTCCTTATAAAGAACAGAAATCAAGTTCTTCAAACAAGAGAGTTCGAGATGAACCATCCACTTCTAATGTTCCAACATTAGATGAAGAACCAAGAATGGGGAAAAGATCTAGAGTTCAAAAGAGTTTTGGGCCATATTTTATAAGTTTCTTGACTGAAACTGAACCACAAACATATAAAGAAGCTATGACTTCTACTGAGGCTATTTTATGGAAAGAAGCCATAAATAGTGAAATAGAATCCATTTTAATTAACCACACATGGGAATTGGTTGATTTACCTCCCGGGATTAAACCGATAGGTTATAAATGGATTTTTAAACGAAAATTGAAAGCCGATGGATCAATTGATAAATATAAAGCTCGTTTAGTAGCTAAAGGTTATCGACAAAAAGAAGGGTTGGATTATTTTGATACGTATTCTCCAGTTTCTAGAATTACATCTATTCGGATGTTAATTTCAATTGCTGCAATTTATAATATGGAAATACATCAAATGGATGTAAAAACAGCATTTTTAAATGGAGAATTAGATGAAGAGATATATATGGAACAACCCGAAGGATTTGTGGTCCAAGGTCAAGAAAATAAAGTCTGCAAATTGGTTAGGTCGTTATATGGACTTAAACAAGCACCGAAACAATGGCATGAGAAATTTGATCATACTATGATTGCAAATGGATTTAAAATTAATGAATGTGACAAATGTGTCTACATCAAAGAATTGAAAAGTTCTTGTGTCATAGTATGTCTCTATGTTGATGATATGTTGATAATTGGGACTAATAAGGATATAATCATTTCAACTAAGAAGATGTTGAATTCTAATTTTGACATGAAAGACTTAGGTCTAGCAGATGTCATTTTGGGTATTCAAATCAAACGAAATGATAAAGGATATATCCTTACTCAATCACATTATGTAGAAAAAATATTGAAGAGGTTTAATCAATTTAATTGTAAACCTGTTCCTACCCCATTTGAGCCAAATTGCAAACTTAAGAAAAATACTGACAGTGCAATTTCTCAATTAGAGTACTTCCAAATAATTGGAAGTTTGATGTATTTGATGAACTCTACAAGACCGACATTGCTTATGCAAAGTGAAGAATGACTTAGTAGATATACAAGCAATCCAAATAATGATCATTGGGAAGCATTGATACGAATACTAAGGTATTTAAAACATACTTTAGAATATGGATTGCATTATACTTTAGAATATGAATATGTTTGCTTTGATGAAGTAAATCTGATGAGGCTGGCCCTGGTATAATGATTAGTTGTTGAGTAGAATATGTCAATAGAGCAGGTGGTAGGGTTAGTGGTGGCAAATGGACTAAAAGGATTCATTTGGAGTACCAATCAAAAGTGTAGGTGTTTTCATGGCATCGATGAGTAGCTCGGACATCATATTGCCAAGGATGGCCTAACAAGAGATGGCACACATCCATGCTTACTACATCACATTGAACCACTTCTTGGTAGTGTTGCCACATCTCCACCTAGTAATTTGTAGGCCACCAAGTTAACTTGTCGATCCTCCGACACATCCACATAATCGAAGAACTTCTCAACGGTTTGCAACCAATCAAGGAAGTCTTCTATGTGAAGATGTCAATCAAAGAAGGGAATATCTATTTTGAATTGGGGGAACAGGGACTGCTGCTGCTGCTACAGGGGGACTGAGTAAGGGCAGGGAGTGCTCGTTGCATCTCTGCCATGAATCGTCAAGTCTCTGTTCTAATGAGGTAACTGAAACCCAAAGGGCCCGCATTCCCTGGTCATTGCTAATAAAGTAGGTTCTATCACTTCCACCCTCCGCCATTGATGAACACTACATCGAACTTTGATACCACTAATGCAGAGGGTTTTAGTTGGAAGGAGTTGAATAACGAGAAGATAAGAAGAACATGCACTGTTATATTGATTTCAAGATTTCAAAATAAACAACCGAGTTTCTTTTCATATGGTTCTCTGTATATAAACTTCTTGGAATGAAAATGTAACAAAACATGCTAAGTAGGAAATCAAAATAACGTCTTTATAATAGACAATATGCGATATCCTAAATAGCCTTGGCAGTCCATCACATGGTATTCCAACTTTTGGTGAGTCATGTTGAACATTGAAGTCCAAGTTTTGTATTGGAAAAGAACAAAACCTTTAGTCCCACATAGGTGAGAAAGGTTTGGTTTTCTCACTTAATATATGTTCCAACTCACTTCACTATTGTTTAAGTGAGAAGTGAGTGGACCATGGGAAATGAATGGACCATGGGGTTCACTAGGAAATCACCCTAACTAAATAATCTTTAACAATGGCCTTGGGCCTTTAGGACTTTGGTTTGTTCAAAACTTAGCCATTCATAAACATAGTTTTTTATTTTTGGTTTTTATTTTTATTTTCTTTTTGAAATTTAAACAAAAGAGCACCAACAGTTGCTAAGTTCAAATTAGGAGTTACATAACTATCAAATTAGTGGCACACTAATTAGATAGTTATGGGAAAAACTGTCCACTAATTGGACAGTTAGATGTTTATCTATATTAGGAGAGTCCTTTGACAAAGTATAATGGTTTTTTTTCGAAATCAGATTTAAAGCAATTCGTGTTAGAAAAGAGAGAGACGATTTTGCAGTTTGAAGGTTCTTTGATTGGTGCTTTGATCAAAGAGCAAACTAGTTGTATCCCGGAGACAGAACTCCTAGTTGAATTCAGCACCGAATTGGAGGAAATTTTATGTCTTAGGTCATTGCACTGCAAGCCTCTGGTACACTTTGTTTATTAATCTTCTTTATTGTTTAATCATCATGTTTAGTTGTTTGTGATAACAGTGCCATGTTCAGATTTATGTTTATTATAGATTGCTTGGTTTAACAATCTAAGACAGAAAATCTTGTTCGTCTTCTGATCTTCATATCTTATTTTATATTTGATTTAATTCTACTTGCTTGTTATTATTGTTTTCTGATTCGAATATACTTGGTGTTTTGTATATCTTAGCATCTGAATCTGAATTTGAAATGGCATCATCTCATATTGTTAATGATAAGACTGCATCCAATTCTAAGGATGAGAGGCCTGAAAAGTTTAAGGGACTTGATTTCTAGAGATGGCAACAGAAAACAATTTTCTGGTTGACCACTATGAATTTAGCCAATGTCATCGGAGAGGAGGTTCCTAAGACGGATGAGAATCCGATCACCAAGGAAACCATGATGACAATCGAGGCATGGAAAAATTCTAACTTCCTTTGCAGAAACTATATTCTGAATAGACTTGATGACACTCTATATGATGTTTATTCTGAGTGTGATACTGCAAAAGATGTTTGGGATATGCTGGAAAAAAATATCGAACTGAAAATGCGGGAGCAAAAGATTTCGTGGTTAGCAAATTCTTGAAATATAACATGGTCGACTCAAAGTCTGTAGTGAAGCAAGTTGAAGAACTGCAAGTGTTGATTCATGAGTTACATGCTGAGGGATGTATCGTGAATGAGCATTTTCAAACTCGTTCTATCATTGAGAAATTACCTCCATCATGGAATGACTTCAAGGTGTATCTGAAGCATAAGCGTAGAGATATGTCGATTGAAGACTTGATCTTGAGGCTGCGGGTTGAAGAAGATCACAGGAAAGGAGACAAGATGGAAGGAAGTGACATTGATGCAAAGGCAAACATGGTGGAAGGAAGCAATTCCAACGTTCGAAATTCCAAAGAAGAATTTCAAAAGAGAGCACCCACCAAACAGCTTTACATCGAAGGGGAAGAATTTTAAGAAAATCCAAGGAAGTCTGGGTATGTGGAAAACAGGTCATAGGGCCCAAGATTGTCGTCATAAGAAAGATCAGAATCATGGCAATTCTGGTTTGAAGAACCAAGCGAATATTGCTGATGTCTAAATTGATGAAATGGACATTGATCTCACTACTGTTGTGTCTGAAACTAACATGGTCTCTGATACTCAGGGTTGGTGGATTGACACTGGTGCGACTCGGCATATTTGCAGCGACAAAAGCTTGTTTTCAGAGTTTCTTCCTGTTAATAGTGAAGAAAAGCTTTATATGGGAAATTCATCCTCTTCAATGGTTGAAGGCAAGGGCACTGTTAAGATGAAGTTCACTAGCGGGAAAATAGTCACTTTACTCAATGTGTTGAATGTTCTTGAGATCAGGAAGAACCTTGTATCTGGCCCTTTACTTAACAAAAAAGGGTTCAAGTTGGTGTTTGAGTCTGACAAGTTTGTTCTCAGCAAGGGTGGGATGTATGTAGGAAAGGGATACCTCACAGAGGGTCTCTTTAAGCTCAATGTTGTAATTGTTAACTCTACTGGTAATAAAATGATCGTTTCTGCGTATATGGTTGATTCATTTAATTTATGGCATGCTAGATTAGGACATGCAAATAAAAGATCTATTTACAGAATGGTTAAGTTAAATTTATTGCCTAAGTTTAACATTGATTTAAATAAAAAATGTGAAATATGCACTGAATCAAAATTTGCTAGGCAAACTTTCAAATCTGTCCAAGAGAGATCAAATGAATTATTAGGATTGATTTATAGTGATCTTTGTGATTTTAAATCCATCCTTACTAGAGGGGGAAAAATTATTACATCACCTTTATTGATGATTGTAGTAAATATTGCCAAGTCTATTTGATTAGAAATAAAAACGAGGCCTTAGATATGTTTAAAATATATAAGGCAGAGGTAGAAAACCAATTAGACAAGAAAATTAAGGCATTAAAAACAGATAGAGGTGGAGAATATGAATCTGCTGAATTTGCAGAATTATGTAGCAAATATGGAATTATACATCAAACGACTACACCCTATACACCTCAACAGAATGGTGTAGCAGAAAGGAAAAATAGAACTCTAAAAAATATGATTAATTCTATGTTGAATGATTCTGGACTTTCTCAGAATTTGTGGGGTAAAGCGTTACTCACTGCAAATCATATTTTGAATAGAGTGCCTTTCAAGAAATTAGATAAATCTCCGTTTGAGATATGGAGAGGCAAAAAACGCTTTTACAAAACTTTGAAAGTGTGGGGTTGCTTGGCAAAGGTCCAAATTCCCTTATCAAAGAGAACTAAGTTAGGATCTAAAACTGTAGATTGTGTGTTCATTGGTTTTGCTAAGAACAGTGCAGCATATAGATTCTTAGTAGTTAAATCGCATATTTCAGATATAAGTGAAAATTCTATTATTGAATCTATTGATGCTGAAGTTTTTGAACACATTTTTCCTTTTAAGGAAAATCAAAGTGGTTCGTCACTTAAAAGAACTGCTGAAGAGAGTTTAGATGAACCATCTAATTCTAAGGTTCAAGAACAAGAGTTAGAACTTAGAAGAGGAAAAAGAGTTAAGGTCACAAAAGACTTTGGACCTGATTTTGTTAACATGTTAACTGAAAATGAGCCACAAACTTATAAAGAAGCTATGTCTTCACCAGACACTCCATTTTGGATGGAAGCTATCAATAGTGAGATTGAATCCATTTTACAAAATAATACGTAGGAATTGGTTGATCTACCATCAGGAATCAAACTAATTGGATATAAATGGATCTTCAAAAAGAAGCTAAAGGCTTATGGCACTATTGAGAAATACAAGGCACGTTTGGTTGCTAAAGGATATAGACAAAAAGAAGGTCTAGATTACTTCGACACTTATTCTCCTGTTTCAAGAATAACTTTCATTAGGATGTTAATTTTCATAGCTGCTTTGTACGACATGGAAAAACATCAAATGGATGTTAAAACATCATTTTTAAATGGAGAATTAGAAGAAGAAATTTATATGGATCAACCTGAAGGGTTCGTTGTGAAAGGTCAAGAAAACAAAGTTTGTAGACTTGTTAAGTCTTTGTATGGACTTAAACAAGCTCCAAAACAATGGCATGAGAAATTTGATCATACTATGATGGCAAATGGTTTTAAAATAAATGAATGTGATAAATGTGTGTACATTAAAGAAATGAAGAATTCATTTGTCATAGTATGTTTATATGTTGATGACATGTTAATTATGAGCTTAAGCAAGGATGCCATAATGTCAACAAAGAAGATGTTGAATTCTAGTTTTCACATGAAAGACTTAGGTCTAGCTGATGTAATACTAGAAATTCAAATCAAAAGGAATAACGAAGGTTATATCGTAACACAATCTCATTACGTTGAGAAAATCTTAAAAAGATTCAATCAATTCGATTGCAAACCTGCTCCAACTCCTTTTGATGCTAATTGCCATCTAAAGAAGAACTCTAAAGAGTCAGTTTGTCAATTAGAATATTCTCAAGTTATTAGGAGTTTAATGTATCTGATGAACTCTACTAGACCTGACATTGCTTATGCAGTAAGCAAGTTAAGCAGATACACAAGTAGTCCAAATGATGATCATTGGACAGGATTGATAAGAGTTCTAAGGTATCTCAAGTATACCTTGAGTTACGGATTGGTTTATACAAAGTATCCACCAGTACTTGAAGGCTATAGTGATGCAAATTGGATTTTTGATAATACAGAAACCAAGTCAACTAGTGGATATGTATTTACATTGGGTGGAGGAGCAATTTCTTGGAAATCAACAAAACAAACGTATATAGCACAATCCACCATGGAATCCGAATTCATTGCTCTCGACAAGGCAGCTGAAGAAGCTGAATGGCTAAGAAATTTCTTAGAAGATATTCCGTGTTGGCCAAAACCAGTCACAGCAATATGCATACATTGTGATAGTATGGCAGCACAAGCAAGAGCTAAGAACAACATATATAATGGTAAGTCAAGACATATAAGGCGCCGACATAATACTATAAGACAATTACTCACAAGTGGAGTAATTAGTATTAATTATGTTAAGTCTAGGGAAAACATTGTAGATCCTTTGACTAAAGGCTTACCAAGAGATCAAGTGAAGATATTATCGAGGGGAATGGGTTTAAAGCCTATAGAGTAATTCAAGTCTAGCGGAAACCTAACCTAGCTGATTGGAGATCCCACGGTCTAGGTTCAATAGGCAAACTGGTTAGACTTGAATTAACAAACTGGACACACAATAACCTGTTCCTATGATGAAGCAAGTGTGTTGATAAGATGTTTAGGGTATGCATATACATTCAATGACATAGTAATGTCACCTATATGGTAGTAAATGTGGGGTCGCATTTATGAGGATGAAATTAGGCTAAGTTCTCTAAAGCAAGAGACTGTGGCAGATTCTACAACAGAAGCTGAGTATATTGCAGCGTCCGATGCAGCAAAGGAGGCAGTTTGGATCAAAAAGTTCATTTCTGAACTAGGTGTGGTTCCAAGTATTGCTAACCTTGTGTGTTTGTATTGTGACAATAATGGGGCAATAGCACAGGCCAAGGAACCTAAATCACACCACAGATATAAACATATACTCAGGTGTTTTCATCTCATCAGAGAAATCATTGAGAGGGGAAACGTGAAGATTTGCAGAGTACCTACTGAAGACAACATTGCGGATCCATTGACAAATGCTCTTCCACAAGCGAAACATGGTAGTCATGTTAGATAATTAGGCATTAGATACTGATAATTAGGCATTAGATACATGAATGATTGGCCCTAGAGCAAGTAGGAGATGTTGGGAAATGTGTCCTAGGTTAATCCATTAATAGTCTTTATGAATACATTTTAGTTAATAAAATAGAGGATTTCATTTGTTGTTTATTATAATTGATTTGCATGTTTACATTATAATAAGATTAATGGGTATTTACAAAAATATCCAAAATGTCCATAGTCGATTATTATATTGGGAACTATAATTAATTAAGACTAGTGTGAGTCTTGATTGATGATCATACGTATAGGAATACGAATCAAGATCTTGAGTACTTGTTAGGGAATAAAGTACTGGACCGACTCGCTATGAGAACATCACATGGATTAAGTCATAGTTGTTTCTCATGATATGTATATTATTCAGTCTTCTGACTTGAGATTACCAGAGACTTCAACATTAGAAATACAGTAATTTAACGCAATCAAACGTTGTCTTTAACCGGCCGACTATAAAGGTTGTGATTGGTTACTGTGTGAATAATGTGGTGAAGTTGTGTAATCAAGATAGAAATTGCCCCTCTCATATAGAGAGAGATATCTAGTGGATCCCTCAATGTGTTAGACTGTTAAAAGGCCTAGTCTAAGTGACTTTATATTGATCAATGTCACTTGGATGTTTTCAGTCTACCAAGAGATCGAGACTAGTACGATTGAACATGTTGGATGACAATTCCATGCCTTATGTTTGATCAAAAGGATATCGTGTGACAAAAGGATGTTATATACATTATTGATTAGGTTGTATCGATTTGATATTCGTACAACTTAGGTAGTCATAATGTCTTGCTAAAGGCCGCTTATGACTTGTATACCAAAATGTGTTTTGGTGCACTGTCAACATTGTATGAGCCTATTGGGTCGCACACTAAGAATTGTGAGATTTTAAAATGATTCGGAAGAATGAATTTTATATGATAAAATTCATGACAGAAACGTCCTTGTAGTGTATTACACTTATACCTCTTTAAGTAAGGGTATATATGTAATTTACTTAACTGTTTATATACAAGGGTTGTATAAATAGACGCTTTGAGTTATAATACAAGTACAGGAAAGATTAAAAGGGCCGAAACTCTATTTTCGTTTTAACAGATGACTTAGGGTTTTGGTATGCTCTGGATTGTTTTGGAGAGAAACAAAAATAGTTTGGTATTCTCTCGAAGCTAGCACTTCAAATCTCAGCCGTCATTCGTATGTGGACTGCTGATAGAGGACGTTCGTCGTTGGCAGCGCCTTATAGATCGATTAACCTTCGGAAAAGGTACACTGCGACTGAGGTATGATTAAGTTTTCATAGTTTAAACGTGTTTTAGTGGAATCAGATTCAGATCCTGTTGGGGTTTTTCTCAAAATAGTTTTGAAATCTCCGATGCGCATGAACCCCAAATCACCAACACCTTCCTCCTCTTGTCACCTCTAGATCTAAAAAGCAGACTGTACTGATGTTGGAGCTGGGACTACTACCTCGGTACGCGTGCTTAAGTATGTCTCACTAGCCAAACTCCTCTCGTGGGCAGCATGTAATGTCCCTGGGTCGTTGGTCACCACCATACCTCCATATCACTCAGAAGGCCATATGTCAAGTTGTAACTGATTGACATCGGTGTCGGTTATGCCCCAGGGATACTCCAACAACTATAGATACATGTCCATATACTACATTACTGACTCCCTGGTAGACTGCCATATTCTAAGACTCGGTCCTCTTCATGTTCCTAACTAAAGGAGGAAAGTACTTCTGGTTAAACCTTTCCTTGAACTCAACCTAGTCCTTGGGATTCCCCTTCACAGCACCCTACTACACCATCAAGCATCAACCTCTCCAAACATAGATGCGAATGAAATGCTCGGCCACATGTGCTCTGGTGTAGCTAAAACATCATGGATCTTCTAATGGCTCTTCATAAACTCCTCTCACCTCAAAATCTGTACCACTATGAAATTTCTCCGGATGATGTCACTAAAACTCATAAGACAGTCTCACCTCAGCGGTCACCCTAGTACTAGTATCCGTGGGTGTAGTCAACATATCATCAACTGTTATAGATGGTACTATCTTAGTTTGAATGTGTGCCACCTCAGGTATCACATGTCCTATCTATACTATAGGAGTCGATGGAGTGTCCTGAATAGTACGCGCATTCCCTTCAAGAGTAACTAGCATTACAAATGTAGAAGGCGACGATGTAGGACATGCCATCAATAATCTGAGGATCTCCTCTAGCTATTAGTCATGAGAGGTAACTTATTCGGGCACCTCGTCTACCTCCCTTGAATATCTCCCGAACCGCTATCGATGGTCTCTAACTGATCAACAATCGTAATCTGCAACGAAAGTGAGTTCTCGATCAGGACATAACTATCGATAATAATAGTATATAATACATCAAAAAGCTCATATAGTCCAATTTTCAAGTTCCCCAACTTTTCTTACTTCCCAACTAAGACTTTTCGTCAGGATCATAGGGTTCTACTCTAAGTTCCATTCATGTCCTAACTTAATGTTGGTTGTGATTTAATCAAGAGTCAGACCTAGCTCTTATCTAGATTTTAGGCTCTGATACCAACTGTGATGACCACAGTTTCTAGCAAAACTGGATCCCGCCTATCCTAACCTACATAGACCCTCGAGTCAACCTTCGCGAAGTCAACGTAGACCTAATCAGCCTTCATAACCGTTACCTATCAAGTTAAGAAACAAAATTAAATAATTATAGGTTTAGTCATTCATATTTGTAAGTTTTAAAAGTTTTATCAGTTTAGCGGAAGCATTTTAACTTAAACAAAATGAACAACTCTAAATAAATTAAGTCACGAAAACCTAAAGTGTGGAAACCCTACATATATACAATCACATGTATATCAAATAAAGGATAGTGTAATGAAATCATATACATGTCACAATACGTCTTACAATCCCAAAGTATCACCTCATGTGACAAAAACAAGAATATAAGTAATACAAAAAGATAAAAACCTAAAACTATGCAAGAAGGAGGGGTGCTCAAATGTACTCAAAGTAAGACATGAAGTATTGGAGCCTTTCCCTTGCTCGATTGAAATCTACACTCGATTAAACACAAGAATGACGAGCCTAGGTAAGTAACGGCAATAGGATCTAAAACATATTTTGAAATAAATAAAACAATTTATATTCGTGCAAATAGAAAGAAATTGTAAGGACGCATGAATAATAAAATAATGTAAATGAATCAATATCAATCGATAAATGAGTGTCTCAAAATCAAAATAGAGAGGCGCCAAGTAGTCATGACCACCGAGGTCGTTGAGTCACAGTAAAGCCTAACAGACTTGGTACTAGGCCACAACAAAGCCTAGCAGGCCTAGTCCCTCGCGGATGAGAGACTTCTCGATATTCCGGCTAAGAACTCCGACCCCGAAAAGAACCAAACAAGCTAAAGCAGTGAATCCTGAGGTTATGGCTCCAGAATCTCACCCAAAAAACCTGTCGTTCTAAAGATCACTTTGACTCTTTTGACCATTGGACAACTCAACCAAAATGGAATTCCAAAAATAGATAATGAAGCAATGAACAATAATATTCAAATGCTTAAATGAAATAACTGTGCATTTCCTAGTCTGGTTTACTTAGTTGTATCCAAACAACACACACTCACTCAGCTTTGATACGCCACCAAATCGATCCTCGTACACTCGTTAATGAATTACAATCCATGGAAATCATTTTGATCAAATTTGTTTTTATTAGAGTCGTGTTCCATTGTTTTAACCAGTGTTTATACCTATATAAAAATCCCTAAAGTTTAACAAAATTTAGAAAAATTTTCCAAAAATAGGTATGACGCCTTATGTAGCGCCGTGGGGATCATTCCATATAGCGCCCCTCAAGGCGGGACTCTAGGGCAACCCACTGCCTCGACGCTGTAGGGAGCAATTCCCTACGATACCTGTCATGGTGTGACCAGGACAGAGGCCCCCTTCTACCCGACGTCGTGACTGTTTAAATGAAATTTACTCCTCACGATGCCTTTGGCGACACCACTTCTGAATATGAAGTCCGGGTTTTTCAAAAACCCCGACTTCATCTTCATGTTCCAAGCCTATCAATCCTTTTAAGGATCTCGAATACCAACATAAACCACCTTCAAACATACCAAATTCATCCATAAAACCATTTTCCACTATTAATCAAAATCCATCCAAAAATGACAAAACCCATCAATTTGTTAACAACCACTCAACCAACAATCCTAGTCATAATTGATCATTCAAACCACTAAAACATACTACAAAACCCAGAAATCCAGTGGGCCAATATGGTGCTCCCATTTTTCAACAAAAACCCAAAAAAACTACATTCAAAATGATGAGAATTGACTGATGAATTGAGATGTAACCTTAATTAGCATTCTTAAGCGATCACAAGCCTTCAATCCCCACTTGAAATCACCAAAACCTCACTCAAATTTTCATATTTTGAGAGGAAGATAGAAAAAAGTTGATGGAAATGCTTCAAAGCCTCTATTTTATACCCCTTTTGACCATCTTGACTCACTTGTTGAAAACAAGGCTTATCTAAGGGATCTCTTTGAGTCCAACCACCAACTTAAATGACTTAGTTGGGTGATTTGGTCTCTCGGTCTTATCCTTTCAAGCACAATTCGTTGTTTTCCTCGGGTATTCTGATCCCCGGCCTGCACGCAACTCGCACCGTCGTATGCAATGACCATATAATCCACTAGGCTAAGATTTCATATTTTGATTTAATTATATTTATATGGTTTATAGAAAGTATCCCCCTCGAACCTTAGTATTCCCGTTCTCGTTCACTCATTATCCATATCGACATGTTTCTCTAGGCAAACCTGATATGTAACTCAAAGGCATTAACGAAAACATCCTCACATGTTTGGAAACTAGATTCATATTCAAGTATAAAATACATAATACAAACACCAAACAAATATAATATACCTCGATGTTGACACTAAAGAATTGGACAAGAATACCACGATAACTGGGTCCCACGGTACGACCCTAAAATAACACGTGGCATGAGTTAGATTTTAGGGTCGTTACACTACCCCACTCCATTATAGTTAATCACCACCAATCAATCTCTTCCACGTTTACTCTCATTCTCAACTATCTGCCTTTACTCTTCTTGCATCCCAACTCCTTATGATCCTCCCGTCTTTGTTTACCCCCAACTAACAAACATTCTCATTGTCATTTTCTTCAACCACATATATGGAAAAAAAGGATGTATCACAATTACTCCTCAGCTACTCACAAAAGTTGAGAAAGTGTTCTCTCCAAGAAGTTGAATGAAATACCTTTTAACGACTCGTTACTTAATTTAGTGATTAATGTTAACCCAAATTTTAATTAAATGGGTTTAAGCTCAAAACTAGGTTTAGCATACCTCGAATAGCGTTTATGTGTAAGTTGTTGTGATGAAATTGTGTTTGGATGATGTGTATTATAATTATGTGTTAAATAGTAAATGGACTAACAGGGATCGCACGTGTATTTGTGAAGGTATCGATACCCCAATAGAGTCGCGTTAGTACAACTACGTCTGAGTGAACTCGTTGGCGCGAGTGTTGGAACCAAACAAGTATGTATGTATATATATAGTTATATACATAATGAATTATATATAATATATATAAATAAATATAAAATATAAATTAATAAAAAAAATTGAAATCAGATGGATAAACTTTAAATAAACCTCGTGATGACATGAATGCGTATCTCGAGGCAAAACTTTATATGAATAAAAAACTTCTCACCACCTCTGTGTGTACGTGAGCTCGAGAATTTAGAGAAAGAAGGAGGATAGTTGATCGATCGATGAGAAGAGAGGGAAACTAAGAAGAATGAAAGCTCATCTGTTGGCCGGATTCGTTGTGAAGATGGTTGACAAGTTTGTGGTTGTGTTCCTTGCAAGTTTAGTAAGTTATTGGGTTTGTTTTTTATTCGAGAAATTGGTAGAAGTGATGAGTTTGAAAGTTGAGGTGGTGGTGATCATTTTCGATAGATTGACAAGGGTTAGGGAAGTTATTAGAACCATTGTTTTAGGGAAAAACCATTAGGAATGATGAATTTAATGTTTTTGGTTTATGTTGGGGTTTAGAGGTTTGAGGAAATTCTCTTTCGATTGTTGATGAATTCATGAGATTTCTATTAGAGAATGATATATGTATGATGTATGTGTTGTGTGGATGATCCTCGCTTAGGTTGCGGTGATTTGGGTGAAGTAGGTGGTGGTGGAATATAGCAGAAATGCTATGTTCCGGGAAATTCAAAAGCCAATGCGCTAGGCATTGAGCCCTAGCGCGCTGACTGATCTAAATAGGATGAGTTCATGAATAGTTGGGCAACGCGCTGGCCAGTGTAAATTAGGAAAATTGAGTAGTTTTAGGGGTGTTTTCCTAGGCTTAACTAGATTAGGGATGGGAATCAATAAGTATTGAATATAATCTGATAACCATCAATGTGGAATATGGTTTCGAGCACTTGGAGATAGAAGTGAACCCTGAGAGCTAAGGAATCGAGAATCTAGTTTAGGAGACGCGACTAAGGTAAGTGGGATTCATGATTTTCATCAATTATGCAATTAAATTAGTACTATTAAAGCACGTAATATTAGAGATTGAAATAGGGGCAATGTACTATGACTTAACCTTATTTTATAAATGTTTTACAAATGAAATGGAATTAAGGAAGAGATTCAATGGGACATATCGGCTTGGGGTGCATTATGTGTTGGAGGTGATCAACTAACACCGCACCCCAATGACTTGAATTATCCAGTTGATGCTTTCCATTTAAGAACGGGTTGCTACATTAGGCTTAGACATACCACAGAATCACACGTCGTCCAACGTGTGAGTTATATGGAATGTAGTCCTTGATGACGGGAGTATGCATTTCTTCTATTTGGTATTCAAATCAAAATATAAGTCACAGTACAGTTGCAATTAACTGGTGAACTTGCATTTAGTTATATAATCTTTATATTCTTTCAATATCCTTTTAAATATGCTTTGAAAACATATCGTATGCATTATTATTAATATTTAGTTTGATAATTGATGAAACCCGAAAGTCACTTACTGATCATGTAGGAGCTCACCCAACTTAACCATTTCAGGTCCTCGCTTGAGCACATAGGAGAAAGGAAAAGGTAAGATGTAGGTGTCTTGAGATCTTCTCTAGATGTAACGATTACGATGACCTTGTATTATATACTAGTTGACTATGTTTATATGTTATAACTTGGTTGGGTTGCTTTTATGAAATCGATGAATTTTCTGGACTATGTAGTTTTGTAACAGTGTATAATATTATCAAGAAAATTTTAAATATATGTTACATTTGGTTTAAGATTGATTCAATATATATGATATACATATTTTTATAAGGTACAAATGGAAGGCTAATGGCCTAGCTAGGCCTGATCTAGTGTATCGGGGCTTAATTAAGGTTTCAAGCTGGATATCACCTAATAGAGAATAGGTATGTCATAGTTTGGTATCAGAGCCCAGCTTTATATAAGCTTGGATTACTAATTTAGTGATCAGTGAAAATCAAGGATTAACTCTGATAAGAGTTTAAATTTTATCTGGGTTCACTAACTTTGAGACATGATTAGAGTTATGAAAGTACTTGGAGCTTGGTAACGGAGTTTTATCTTGATTTTGGGGGAAAATGAAAATGAATTTATAAGTATACGTTATTTGTTGATTTTATGGATATATAAGATATATATGATTTCTCTATCTTTTTATAATATTATATTAATGGTTTATCTCCTTTATGGGTAGAATCCTATGGCTAATCATTGAGAGGGCACTCAAGGGCCTAGACCTTAAGATGATACTATAAAGAGGCAGAATGGAAAACTTGTAAGGAATATCAATTACGAGAGATATTAGAGCGCAGGGTAATATCATAGCTACATTGATGGCTCATGTAGTACCTCCTACCATACGATAGGATACTCAGCTTGTTGCCAGTCCTTGAAGGGTAGTAGAACTGAGGGAGGGGCAGAGAATGTCGCAATCCCATGGCACAGTTATGGCACAAGTTCTGAGCTAGATTATGGAGGCAATCCCCGCAATTCTAGTAGTGCCTATTGATCCAATAAAGCCTTATATCTGCGGACTAGGAAGAATTCATGAAATATGATATCATGAGATTTGATGGTTGAATGATAAATGGAGTCGCAAAGGCTTGGATTTTAGAGATGGAACAACACTTTGAGGCTATTCAAGTAGAGGAACGATTTATGGTCTAATTGGTGGATTTTTTGTTGATTGTTGTAACTAGGAAATGGTGGAATTCATTAGAGAGGTAAGTTAAAGTCCCCATACATGGCCAAAATTCAGGACTATTTTCTACAAATAGTATTTTCCCAAATCGGTCAAAAACAGGAAGAGACCAAGTTTATTAACTTGAAATAGGAATCGATGACTATGAGGGATACGAATAGAAGTTTAATGAGCTAAGTAAGATTGCACCAGAGTTGGTAGAGCTAGAGGAGAATAAGATTGACATGTTCGTTAATGGATTGGAGATTGAGATACGAATTGTAGCATTTTCTCATCCCCGTACTAGTTTTGGTTTTATCTCTAAAAATGATATGGAGGTTGAGATGGCTATTCTTGCCAAACAGCTTACACCATCAATAGTGTTACCACCTCCTCCACAGTACCCGGAGTCAAAGGGCTCAAGAGTTTGTACATATTTAGCCAGGGCAGTCCTTTGTGCGTAAGAGAGTCGTAGTTACTACCAGCCACGGGATGCTAAATAGGAGGGTAGTTGAGGTCTCTTTGATGTCAGGGGCATCAGTCCGGTAAGCTCCACAGGTAACCACATATGTTAGTGCACCTATTACAACACCGACTATCTCTTAGGCCTTCATGGCAAGAAAACCATTACCACCAACACGTAATTAGGGAATCGGGGTAGAGGTAAAGGTCAGTTTGGATCTCGATTGAGAAGCTCTATGCAAAGTTCTCAGGCCAGTGCAATTTTTTGTCGACCCAATGTTATTTGTTACCGTTGTGGGCAGATCGGGCACTTCTAACGAGAATGTCCTTTACCACAACCTAATATAGACTGGAGGCAATGTAGTACGACCATCGTGAAGGCAGACTCATGCAGTGGCTGAGGCTATCCTAAGGATACACAGAGGCTCGTAAAGGTATTCTTAATATTTGTAGTCGAGATATGCATATTTTTATTGATGCTAGTTTCTACATTTTCTTTTATTTATGTGGAATGGTTAATGAATTGAAATTGAAACCTATTATAGCTATAACACTATTGATCCTCAGCACAACAGTGAGTGAGAAAATTTATCCTAACCTGATTTGTAGAGATTGTGTAATCAAAATTGGGGAGAATGAATTTCCTATCGGTTTAGGATAACGAAATACCTAGAGTATGATGCACTCTTAGGTATCGATTGGTTATCCATGTATCGGGCTAGTATTGATTATTTTTGTAAACCAGTCATCTTTGATATTCCTAATCTACCTGAAGTCATAATCTATTAAGGTTTAGGGTCGAATAGCTACTCCAAGGGAATTAGAGACATATGCAAGGGTTTCGACACTTAAAAGACTAGGTTAGAGGTTAAAATTGAAGATATCCTATGGTGTATGAATTTCCAAAAGTTTTTCCATCTGAACTATCTGGACTTTCACAACCACGTGTTATTGATTTCATTATGGCACCTAAGAGACTATTCACTATGGGGAGCACTTTGTACCAACCCTCAAATTTTAACTCGACTTGACACTAAACCTATATTGATTCCTCCATCGTATGGCACTTAAGGAGTTATTCGACCACCGTAAAATACAAATAAATGAATTTTTAGATAATTTAAATAATTATTTAAAGGAACATGTCACCGTAGGGACACGGGGAGCACCTATTCTTTTATGTTAAGAAAAGATTGGATGGAACCTTACGTATTTAACTCGAAGGTCCCTCTACTCGTCGGAGGCACGTTTCTCTCCCTCTCGGTCTCTCTCTCTCTCTCTTTCCACTC
This sequence comes from Stephania japonica, assembly GCA_039657345.1. NCBI lineage: Eukaryota > Viridiplantae > Streptophyta > Magnoliopsida > Ranunculales > Menispermaceae > Stephania > Stephania japonica. The sequence goes on from CM077566.1 coordinate 17,757,393, forward strand.
TCGATCTCTCCCTCCCTCGGTCACCCACGCCTCCTTTCTCCACTTGTTGTGTGGCTATCCACATGCCGCCGATTCGAGGCGGTCCTATGGTCACCGGGTTTCTCTCTCTCGATCCCTCTATATCGGTCTCACTCTCTCCCTTTCTCGTTCTATTCTTCCCTAACTTGGCCGAGCACACCATCGGTTGTCGTAGGTCCAGAGGTGGCTGGGGTTCACCTCTCTCGTTGGAGATCTTTCTCTCTCCCTCTCTCCCCCTCTTCCTCTCTTTGTCTCTCGTTCTCTCACTGTTTTTTCTTTTCGTATATTGATGTCGACTGTGTTGGTTCACTTTGTGGAGGTACGTTCGGCTTCCAGTCGGAGGTGCTCCTCCGATGACTCCACTAGCCGAAGGTGATCCCTAAAAGGACAGCAATTGTAGGATTGTTAGGAATGCTTTATGACTATCGTGATGTTGGTGTGTATACAGTTTCATGTGGGGTGCGTGCAATGTATGGGTGTGTACACCACAGTTGGGGTGTATTATTATGTGTGTTGGGTGTGTCACTATGGGTATACATTTTCTTGGTGTTGTAATGGTTAATCGAGGTTCTTTATTTGTGTTGTCATTTCATGTGATTTTGTTGTCGAGTTGATTGCTTGATTTTGATTAAACGAGGAATCATGGTGGTATTGGTGAATATGGTTTTGGTTTGAAGGATTTCACGGCATGTCCACGTTAAATCCATGGCGAGACATTATATTGGTGAACTATCCATTGTGTTTTATGTTGTAGACGTCGTGGTCAATTGATGACTTGTTTGATCAAAGGTGTTACGAGGAATGCGAGAGTGTTGCTACGCAGTCGCGATAGTTCGGGTAAGTGCACTTGCCCTAAAGCTTGTGTACGTTAGTAAGCTTTAAGAACATTGCATGTGATTCATTTTCGTTCATTGTTGCTTGTTGATTTTCGTTGTTGACATTACTATCTTGTTGATTCCTTGGTATGTGTGTTATTGGTGTGAGTTTTCCAAAATTGATTTGAGATCATGCATCTTGAACTTGTTATATTGCCCGTCTTTCAATTTTCGCATCATTAGTTGAGAGTCATAGATTCTAACGTGTCATTTATGCTGACAACATTTACCAATGGTTTGAACTTGATATGGTCACTATGAGTTCTCGATTGAGTTATTTCCCAATACTTGTTTAGTGATGCCACAACTCTCTCATAAATTTTTAAATTGATTAACTGGCTCACTAATGCTCCAGTTATGTTTATGGATCTTATGCACAGGGTTTTCAAACCCTATCTTGATCATTTCATCATAGCTTTTCATTGATGATATTATGATCTATTCGAATACTCAGGAAGAGCACTCGCAACACCTTAAAGTTACATTGCAAACTCTTAAGGATAATAGGTTGTACGCCAAATTGAGCAAGTGAGAATTCTAGGCTTCTAAGGTCAAGTTTCTTAGACACGTGGTTAATGTCGAGGGGATTTTAGTTGATTCTGGCTTAAGGTGGAGGCAATTCAGAATTGGTCTACTCCTACCATGGTGTCAGATGTTCATAGTTTTTTGGGGTTTTGCGAGTTACTACAAGCAATTTGGTGAGGGATTATCTCGGATCGCACTTCCCCTAACTCAACTAACACAGAAAGATGTTGAGTTTGTTTGGTCAAATGAGTCTAGAGGTGCCTTTAAGGAGTTGAAGCATAGGTTGACTACAACGTCTATTTTACATTACCTAAATCGAGAAAGGAATTAACAATGTATACTGATGGTTCTCATTCAGGCTTAGGTTGTGTGCTGATGCAGGATGGCAGGTTTGTAGCCTATGTTTTGAGGCAACTCAAGTTTCATGAAAAGAATTATCCAATTCATGATTTGAGCTTGCAGTTGTAGTGTTTTCTTTAAAGATTTGGAGGCATTACTTGTATGGTGAGAAATTTATGGTTATTTTGACCATAAAAGTTTAAAGTATTTGTTTACAAAGAGTGAACTTAATATGAAGTAGCATAGATGAGTTTCTTAAGGATTATGATTTCATTCAGCAGTATCACTCATACAAAGCAAATGTTGTTGTTGATGCCTTAAGTAGGAGAAGGACGAGCAGGGAAACTGCAGCTACTACTCGAGCTTCTCAATTTCAACTTCTTGAGGAAGCTTTGGTGATGTTGATTCGTGAAAGTCCAGTTGTCACATCATTTCTTGAGAGAGCTAGTTCCAATACTACAAGTCGATTATTTTATGCTCAGTTTCGGGCGAAACATGAGATTATTCAAATGATTGTAGATTTGTCAGAAAGCTGATCATGATTACTTAACACATTAGGGGTTAGCTAGTAGCATTGATCATCTTGATTGGTCAATTTCTGACAATGGTATTTTACATTTACGGGATAGATTTTGGATTCTAGCTCAGTAGCAGTTGAGGCAAAAGTTATTTCAAGAGGCTCATAGATTTTTTTATTCTATTCATCCCAATAACATTGAGATGTATGGTGATATGAGATTTATATATTGGTGGCCTAGGATGAAAACTAATATAGCAGAGTTTGTGAAGAAATGTTGTCAGTAAGTTAAAGCTAAACATAGGAAGCTTGGAGGTTATTGCACTCTTTGCTATTCCTGAGTGGAAATGGCAACATATATCTATAGATTTTATTTTCGGTCTACGCCTAAGTTAGCGTAAGCACGATGCAGTCTGGGTTGTAGTAGATAGGTTGATGAAATCTACTCATTTGTTGCCAGTTTCCATGAGATATCCTGTGAACCAGTTGTATGAGTTATATATACATAAGATATTGAGGTTTCATGGGGTTCCAATGTCCATTATTCAGATAGAGATCCGAGATTCACTTCTAGATTGTGGGAAAAATTACAAAGGCAACTAGGAACTACACTTAATATTAATACAACTTATCATCATCGATTGATGGGCAGACTAGTGATTGATTCTCTGTTAGAGGATATATGCTCCGAGCTTGTGTCATGGAATTTGGAGGCAGTTGGGAGAAATATATTCCTTTATGTAAGTTCTCTTATAATATAGTTACCTAACCAACATTGGAATGGCGCCTTTTGAGGCATTATATGGTCGACCTTGCCGCTCACCTACGTGTATTGGGCGGAGGTAGGAGACGCAGTATATATTGGGACTGAGGCTGATTCAGGACTACACAGAGAGAATCCACCAGATTTGTTAACGATTGACTACAATATAGTTGAGACATAAGAGATACCCCGATAAACATCATAAGTTTCTAAAATATTCAAAAGATGATTATGTTATTTTGAAAGTATCACCTATGAAGGGTTTATACAAATTCGGGTTGAGGTGTAAGCTAGCACCCAGATATATTGGGTCGTTTCGAGTATTGGCTAAGATTGGTCTCGTTGCTTATAGGTTAGAGTTGCAACCTCTACTTGTTGGAATTCATGATTCTTTCACTTGTCATGCTTCGTAAGACGGACTAAATTCACTCCACAAGTTGATTGGAATGAATTTGATCTTCGGGAAGACTTATCTTACAACGAGCAACCGATTTAGATTCTTGATCGTAAGATTTAGAGACTGAGAACCAAGGAAATTCCCTTGGTTAAGGTGAAATGGCAATTTCATGGCAATGAGGAGCTAACCTGGGAATGGAAATCTTATATGCGAGAGCAGTTTCCTTTTCTCTTCGAGACTATCATGTAATTTTATATTTTCTTTAATTTCGAGGACAAAATTTATTCTAAATTATGGACTATAACAACCCATTACTTAGTTTAGTAATTAGGGATAACTTGAATTGTAATTAAATGGGTTTAAGCTCGAAACTAGGTTCAGCGTACCTTAAATAGTTTGTATGTGTGAGTTGTTGGTATGAAATTGTGTTTGGATGATGTATTTTATAATTATGAATTCAATAGTAAATGAACTAGCAGGATAGCGCGGGTATTTGTGAAGGTATCGATGCCCCGATAAAGTCGCGAAAGTATGAGTACATCCGAGTTGGCGTACGAGTGTTAGAACGAAACAAGTATAGATGTGTGTATATATATATATATAAATACCAAATATAAATAAATAAAATAAACAGAAACAGTTGATAAACTTTAAATAAACCATGACATGACATAAATGCGTATCTTGAGGCAAGGTTTTACATAAAATAAAAAACTTCTCATCGCCTCTCTGTGTACATGCGCTCGAGAATTCGAGAGAGAAGGAAGATGGTTGATCGACGAGAGGAAAGGGAAACCGAGAGGAACGAGAGCTCGTCAGTTGGTTAGATTCATTGTGAAGTTGATTGACAAGTTTAAGGTTGTCTTCCTTGCAAGTTCGGTAAGTTGTTGGGTTTGTTTTCAATTCGGGAAATTGGTAGAAATTATGAGTTTGAAGTTGAGGTGGTAGTGATTATTTTTGATATTGATGAGGGTTAGGGAAGTTATTAGAACCACTATTTTGGGGAAAACCATTAGGAATGATGAATTTAATGTTTTGGGTTTATGTTAGGGTTTAGAGGTTTGAGGAAATTCTCTTTCGATTGTTGATGAATTCATGAGATTTCTATTAGAGAATGATATATGTATGATATATGTATGATATATGTATTATGTGGATGATCCTCTCTAGGTTGCAGGTGATTTGGGTGAAGTAGGTGGTGGTGGAACATAGCAGAAACAATGCTCTATTCTTGGAAATTCAAAAGCCACCGCGCTGACCAGTGCAAGTTAGGAAAATTGATTAATTTTATGCGTGTTTTCCTAGGGTTATAAGCCTAAATTGGGGATCGAAATTAATAAATATTGAATATAGTCTGATAACCATTAATGTTGAAAAGTTTTTGAGTACTAGGAGACAGAGATGAACCCCGAGAACTTGGAATCTGAATTCAGTTTAGGAGACACGACCAAGGTAAGTGGGACTCGTGATTTTCATCAATTATGCAATGTAAATTAGTACTATTAGAGCATATAGTAGTAGAGACTGGGAATGAGGCAATGTATTGTGATTTAACCTTGTTTTATAAATGTTTTACAAATGAAATGGAATTCAAGAAAAGGTTCAATTGGACGTATCCACCTAGGGTACCACGCCACAGTGACTTGAATTATCTTAATTGATGCTTTCCATTTAAGAACGAGCTGCTACGTTAGGTTTGGACACACCACAGAATCACACATTGGCTAGTGTGTGAGTTATGTAAACCGTAGTCCTTGATGACGGAGTATGCATTTCTTCTATTTGGTATTCAAATCAAAATAAAAGTCATAGTATAGTTGCAATTAACTGGTGAACTTGCATTTAGTTATATAATCTTTATATTCTTTCAATATCCTTTTAAATATGATTTGAAATCATATTGTTATGCATTATTATTGATCTTTAGTTGATAATTGATGTACTCCCGAAGTCACTTACTGAACATGTAGAAGCTTACATAACTTTACCTTTTCGGGTCCTCGCTTGAGCGTACAGGAGAAAGGAAAGGGAAGAATAGGTGTCTTGGAAATCTTTTCTAGATGTAATGATACTAATGACCTTATATTATATACTGGATTGACTATGTTTATATGTTATAACTAGGGTGGGGTTTCTTTTACGAATCTATGAATTTTCGGACCATGTACTTTTGTAACAACGTATATTATTATCGAAAAATTTTAAACATCCCCTGCATTTGGTTTAAGATTGATTCGATATATACAATATACATGTTGTTATCATTTCCAAATGGAAAGCTGCTGGCTGTAGTTAGGGTTGATCTGGTATACCGAATTTTAATTAGGGTTTCAAGCCGGATATCTCCTAATTGAGAATAGGGATGTCACATGCCTGCAAGTTAGCAAAGGCATCTAAAGGTGGCAATGCCCTCTTGTGCGAAAGAAACATTCTTCGTCGTCTTGCCAATGTCCAGACGAGAGCATGGAATGTCCAACCAACTATTTCCTTTGTGGAGGTGGCGAACAACCTGCTTTAAATTACTTTCTTTCCAGACCTTCACATTAGGAAACATGTCCTGGAAGACGGGCCCTGACTCTATGATAATTTTCTTTTCCTCACAGCACCATGGAACCCTAAAGTCAGACTACAGGACATCTACATCTCCAAATGCGGTATATGGGTCCAAATACCCAATCTCCTTTTAGATTGAAGAAGCACTGGAGTCACAGGCTAGATTGTGGAAAATCTTGGAAGAATGGTTGAAGCGGGAGAGGAAATCCAAACCGATGGGGTTCTCTCGAAAAGCTACATCCGAATCCGTGTTGAGATGGATATTGATAGACCAACGATGAGGGGTCGGTATATCAGAGATGAAGAGGATGACAATCTTATCTGGGTGGATTACAAGTATGAAAAAGTCAAGAATTTTGTAACATCTGCGGTAGACTCACCCAAAAGAACACGTTCTGTGACCAATCATGGGAAGGAGGCAACGATTATCCTTACAGTGATGACTAACTGGTCGATCCTCCGGTCAAGAGGGTGGCTCGTGCTCAAGAGCCCAATCTGGAATACGACCTGCGCGAGATGCATCTCAAGATACATCTCATACTGACTCAGCTTTCGAAGCACATCGAAGGTCCTAGGAGGAGGTTACGAGTCCAGCAAAAAAACGTCCCACGCAGTCCGTGTCGGAGTCATTAAATGAAGAAAGGAAAGACGCGACGGATTCGACGCACGCAGAGTCTCGCACGGCTCGTATCATTAATGGGAGCTCAAAGCATTTATTTCGAAAGTTGAAAGTTCCCGCCCCTACTCAGTGAATATTAAGAAAGATAAGGTTGTGGGCCTGCCTGAGCAAAAGCTTCCTATCATCATGGGCTGATAAATATGGCCCACCACTAGGCCCAAGTAAACCACTTTTCTCGGCCTAAGAGAATGAAACAAGTCATAAGAAGGGTAAGCCCAAGGCCCTTTATTTCGATCTTCCACAAACAACTTTAAGCCTATCCGAAAGTGTTGATACAGGGTTCAAAACGTCACTCAAGTGTTCAATAGCTTTATTGATGACCCGATGGATACCACAGAGCCCCCCGAGGCCCCATATCCAACAGGTTTTTCCCCACTATCGGAGTCGAATATGAGCCCTTGAAAACAGGTGGATGTGATGACCCCTCGCTTAATTTAAGGCACCGTCCGACCTAATCTTTTTAATCCATAGGACTTAACTATGTATTAGTCAATCTTTACAACTTATACACCTCATTACTTGCATTCTAGATAAGTGATGCACAAGTTATAACGATTTATGAAATTTAGAGTTAATTAAAACTTTTATTACGAATTATTATTTAGCAGAAGTCTTAATGATTATGCGGAAGCAAATTTGTAGTTTATGCGGAAGTCATTAATAATATGCGAAAGCCATTTAAATAACTCTAAGTTTGGAAAACTAGGAAATGATATCATATATATGTAAACCTCAAAATATAGAAAAAAGTGTGACAGTTTAAGTCAGGTCGGGAACTAATGCTCAACCCAATATACAACCCCAAATGTATCTAAAAGATATAAAATAACTAATACAACAATATACCAAAAAGACTTACAATCAAAGCAATGTCACACCACTAGCTCAGAGGTAATCACTGATCTTCTCCTTGCCCCGCCTATTGGTCGACGGCTTTGCACCCACCATCATAAAAAGGATAGTGAGTACAAGAATATAATAGTAATCTCCGATGACAAGTTTAATTCACATTTCCAAATATTCAATATGGTATTTAAAAGCATATAAAATAAAATAGACTAAAAAGTAAACCATATGCGAGTAAATACCAGAGTTAAACAAGTGATTTTGACACTAGCTAAGTAGTGGGGATCGAGGTCTGGTCGGTAGTAAGTCGCGTCACACCAACTCAATAATCATATAGCATGAGAGACTCTAACCCAAGTATCACCAGGGGACTCTTACCTCGGTGTGTAGACCACTTCAGGGACTCTAGCCCCGAGTGTCATACAATGATAGTAACATGTGTCGACATCCTCGGGGGACTCTAACCCCGTGAGTCACGCACACCTCGATCGAGTTCGGGACCTAGATGCTAAAACTACTTTATGTATTCAAAATAACTCAATGTAGATTATCAAGGAGGGGTAGACTAAACGCCTAGGAAAAAAGGTAATACAAGTCCATTAAAGCATTCACCATAACCCCTGACTAATAGCATGCTATCAATATACAATTTAAGTAAGAAAAAAAATTAAGAACAAACATAGCATGGGATTATAGTCAATGAACCAATTCAAGAATGGATATCATGAAATCAAGACGCAACAAGTAAGCAAACAATCAATAAGCACATGATATCAGAATACACAAGATATATAGTCAAAAGGACTATGAAATAATAATATGCAATGGAAATGAAAGGCAAAGTAAATCATCATCGGGTATGCTCATAATATAAGTAATTTCCCTAGCTAATCCGAGCTCTCGACACTCCAATTCATGAACCCGAATCATGGAACAATCCCCTAGGTTCCTGAGGTGTTTATATATGATTTAGGGTATGTTAAGGTCAGTTTAGATTTTAGGCTTGTGTTAGTTGTTGTTGGAAAGTTGAGAAAAATGCAGGAATGGGCTGCCCAGAACACCCAATGCGATGGGGAAATTCCTTAGCACATTGAGTGCAGAAACCCAGAAAGTCTTCAACGGGCTTTTTGTGTTTTCAGCACAGGAAACCCTTTTCCATCAGCCCTAGATCCCTTACTTTTCTCCGCCAGGGTCCGCAACACCCTCCAATAACAACAAGGTAGGCACTTCTCATAATATAAATGCATTCATCATCAAAATTGAAGAGATTCATGCATGCATTTCCCTCAAACACATGAAGAAGATGAAGAACAACATGAAAACTTCAATTTCAAAACTTGTGAAAACAAAACTGATTTCTTAAACCCTTAAGCTATTCCAAGTGTTTTTCCTCAAGGAATTTGAAAATGACATTAGATTTCAAAAACAAAACCATTTCATAGCTCGAAAATAAAAAACCGAATTCATAAAAAAATCCCAATTTTTAGCAAAACTTGTAAAATCCAAAATTGAGACTTTCTAGTTGGATCAAAGCCTTAGAATGTATTAAAACAAACATTAAAACTCTTGAACTTGATCAAAATAGAATACCCTTGATCAAGACCCAAAACCCCTAAATTTGGATGCATGAAGTTTAAGAACATATTACTTAAACTTGTAGGATGATGAGAGGTGTTTGTTTCTCAAATTTGAGAGATGAATTTAGACCTTTCTACTACCAAATTCCAGCAAGAATAAAACCCTTCAGCTCTAATTTTTCTCCTTGGAAGAACATGCAAAGTGAAGCAACATGGCTAAGTGTGGGTATCATAATGGTGGGTTTCATCATGTGGGCTACTCACATCACAAGTGAAATCTAATGGCTCCTTTAAACTCCTAGTTCCACAAAAAATTCAGCCAAGTGACACTAATCTTGACTCATGTTTCATAGGAGTATATGCTACACGTATCTCAAGGAAAGTCCAAGTGTTATTAATTTTTATTCAAACTATAGGACTTTAATTTGATTTACATTACTTAGATACAACCATAAGCTTATAAAATAATTACTTAAATTATATTTAAATAAGTTAAGGCTTACCATAGCCGAGCTACTCGGTTCCTAACTCGCACGCAACTTGAGGCGCATCCCTGCTTCTCGTTTCGATGCTTACAACTGCACGAATCAACTTATTAAGTCTACACAAATACAACACACTAAACATACATTACAACAAAAGTAAAATATACCTTGACCACGTGCCTCGGTCGGTGTATGCATTACATTATGGGTCCCACGTCATGGGTCGGTGATCTCGATTAGGGATCAAAATAGGTGTTAGAGATTTGGGCCATGATAACGGATTTCTTGATACCTCGTGCGACCAAGCCACAACCCAAGAATTGTGGAGAATCCAAAGGTCTCCATAAAGAAAAGGACTCAAGGAGTTCCAAGCATTGTCTTCATCTTCCATCCTAAAGAGCCCCAACTTAGCACTGCTGCCCCAGCAAGCAGTTGGGAACTTCCTCACTATAGAGGTAAAATCCATCGACTTTGACACCCCTGACAAACCAAACTTCAAGAAACAAATATTCTCTTTGCATCAACTTCTTAGGCGCGCGACATCTATCCATGACAGGGCGCAAGCTCCACCATAAGGCTTACAATGTGAAATTGTCGGGGCTGGGGGGCCCCTAACGATTCCTAGTTTAAGGGAATTCGTTCGCACCTACTCCCCAAACATTCTTTTTTTTAGTGAAACCAAGCAGCATGATAATTTCTTGTAAATATTCAAGCCTAAGTTAAATTTCAGTTGTATGCTAATGGTGAGTCCCTCTAGTATGTCAAGGGGCCTCGCCATCTTTTGGAACGATCACCTTAATGTGCAGGTCGTCAAATTCTCATCCTATTGTATTGAACTCAAGATCGCTAATTTTGGTCGTAATTTTGAATGGAAAATGTTTGGAGTGTATTTCGATTGTGTCTAGGCCAAACGCCTCGCCTAATTCAATTACTTCAGGAACAAATTTCTCTATTCTTTTGTCGACTTCATCCTCCTTGGTGACTTCAACTCTCTTCCCTCTTATGACGAGAAACAAGGGGGTACCCCTTGGGAAAGTTCTGATCATGATGAACTCCCCTCACTTATAGATAGTCTTCGACTGGTCGATCTCAGCTTTGTTGGACCGACCTTTACCTGGTCTAATAGGAGATTGGGAGAGGACCTCATTCAAGCCCGTCTCGATAGAGGACTTATAACATTCAACTGGTCGAATCATTACCCAGCGACAATGCTCTCCCACCCTTGCCTCCCAGGCTCGGACCATCTTCTTCTTCTTTTAGACATTAAGCCTCAAGCCCACAAACCTAAACATTGTTGGACCAAGTGTCTTTGATTTACACTCCACCCTGGATTTTGATGGCAACAAACAACGTGAAATAGTTTTAACAAGTTTGTTTAGTATTTCATAATATCAAACCTTTTTAGGAACATCAAGTTCAAGTCTACTAGTCAAAATGAAGCTGAATAAGTTCAAGATTCGACACATACAAGGACACAAGGACCAAAAAGCCTATACTACAAGTTGTACAAGTCATGTAAGGTATATAGGTCATTTCTTACAAGCCAAAGAGCTTAGAATCATGCATTTCATGTTTTTGATTTTTAAAGAACTTAAAATCATGAACTTTGTGATTTTAAATTTTGCAGATTTTAAAATGTTTTAAATGCATCGGTATGTGTATGAACTGTTAGGTGTATGAACTGTTAGGATTGATTTTGAATGCATCGGTATGTGTTTAGGCGGCTTTTGGATTGACATTAAAAGCATTTGTAGAAAAACTCCTATGTTTTCATGAAACCGGGATTTTTTATTTTCAGGGTTTATGAAATTATCCGGGATGTCTAGACACATTTTATAGACCCTACTATACATGTACAAAGTGATTTCAGAGGTTTAGTAGATTCATAGAGGCGTTAGGAGGTCATTTTGAAAAATCAAAAAGTTAATTATTCTCAAGCCCCTGCACCCAGCGCGCTGGACGTTCTAGCCAGTGCTTGGTGACCCAGCGCGCTGTGCAATAAACGGTCAAAAATTTTCTAACTTCTACCCAACGCGCTGAGCAAGATTCTGACAGTTTTTTTAAAGCTTTGATCTACGCCTTCCATTTAAATTTAGGGATCATTTAGGACCCTTGGATCACTAGCAATGGTCATATGGGCATATAAGTGGTTTGACCAAGTGCCAAAACCACCAAGAACACAAAACACACAACACTTGCTCACATACTCTTCAAAATTCAAGTTTGCTCCAAAATTTGTCAAGTTTGTTCACACACTCACTTCAATCTTTTGAGAGCTTGCATTTGGAACTTGAAGTTGGTGTTCCAAAGCCTATAACTAGTGCTCCAAATATGATTTTTCAGAGTATGTACTTGGGTTGTAAGGTTTCTTGATTTCCTATTCTTTTTAAGCTTAATCTATGTCATTTGGTTAGTGTTTTTGTTTGGAAATCATTTGTTGTGTTCTTGATCAACTTGTCTTTGGTTTGACAATTATATTTGATCTCTTTAAGCCTAAGGATTATTTGAACAAGCTTTTGGTCTTTATCTTGATTTTCACATTCATGGGTTTTTGAAACCGCATATACTTCATCAATATCGTCTTGTCAGTTTTCTTGATTAAATATTGCATATACTTGCTGATTTTATTTGCATATTAGTCGGTGTTCACACTTAATGCATAAGAGTGTTTTGGCTCTAGGTGGCTTGTAAGTTGTTGGACTTATTACTGCTTTACTTTGTAAGACACATTTCATTGTATTTATCAACTTGATTGTGTAATATTGATTATAAGACTTAATGAGATCTAAGTCAAGGGAAGACCCAGTTGAAGCTAGGTAAAAACCCTAGTGGAAACTAGATGGAAAGTCCTAATTTGTATTTAGGCATTCTTAGCTTGTATGCTTAGGCTGTAATACGTATTGATAATATAAGTGAGAGGTTTGAAAATCCTAACCGGGGAGGTTAGGTAGTGGATGTAGATCGTTGGGATCGAACCACTATAAATCTTGTGCCTCATATCCATCTCTTCTACCACTTTCGTAGCATAGCATATATAGTTATTGTTGGTGTTTGAATTTTCATTGATTCTTACTTAAATTTTAAAAAAGGCGATAACCTCTCAGTTCACCCAATTCACGCCCCTCTTAGGTGTGGTTTCAATCATTTTTTTAGATTGGATAGTTGGTGATTAGATAATGAGGAATTCACCCACGCCATTGAGGACTTTTGGTATCGCCCAGCTAGCCAAGGCAAAAAAAATCAGGTCTAAACTTCATACAGTAGCCAACGCAATGCAGAAATGGAGAATTGACAATTCACAATGCAACTCCAAAAAGGAGAATAGATTACCTTAAGTGAGAACTTGTCATAACCCATAATTCTCCCCCCTTAATGGCTAAAAAATCAGAGACTTATAATCTCAACTAGATGAAGCTTACAAGGAAGAGGAACGCTACTGGAGGGATCGATTGTATGCGGAGTAGTTGAGACAAGGGGATAGAAACACCTCTTACTTCCATGCCACAGTCAAGGGGTGTAGAAGATCGAACAGAATCTCGGGCCTAGAGAATTTTTTAGTGGAGAAACTCTTCGAACAACAGGCCATCGTTAATGAGGTACCTCATATTTTGAATCCGTTTTTTATTCGCACGGACCATTGGCTACTCATCACCTACATGACCCCAATATTTTGGGTGATCTTTATGTCAAAATTAAGGAAAATGATACTCTTAACCTCCTTAAAACTTTTGCTGAGGAGGAAATCCTTGGAGCTCTTAAAAGCATGCACCTGAACAAAATACTTGGACCAGATGGCATTACCAATAGGTTTTTCCAGAAGCACTAGCATGTGGTTAGAGAGGATGTGTTAGGTGCCTTGAACTTTTTCTATACCACTGGAACCCTTCCTCTAGGTTTCAATGAAACTTTCAACACCCTCACCCCAAAGGTGACAACCCGCAACGAATGGGCGATTATAGGCCCAATAGCCTTTACAACTCAATTTATAAGATACTCTCCAAAGTACTCACCAATCGACTCGAAGTGGTCTTACAACGAGTGGTCTCGCCCTCTCAAAATGCCTTTGTATCGGTTCGGTAAATCGTGGATAACATCATTTTAGATCAAGAGGTGTTTCATAGTATTGAAGATAAAAGTCGACGTTCCCTTGATCTCGCTATCAAGCTACGCATTTTAAAAGCCTATGACAAGATTGAATGGGATTTCCCAGTAGAAGTTCTAACGGCCCCAATTCCACAACCTTAAATTGGACCCCACCAGGCCAAGAATTACGTGAACCTCGAGTCAACCCTTGTGAAGTCAACGCAAGTCTAGCCAGCCTTTCCTACCATTATCCATCAATTAAGCATTATTATATCAATTTAAATGAGTTTTTCGATTTAGTGAGTTATCAAAGTATTGCGGAAGCGATTAAAACCTCAAACTAACATAATAATCTCTAAGATACCAATTAGGACAACCTAGAATGTGGAAACGTCACATATGTATACCATCAACAGATATATTAAGTCATAGGAAAGAAAATCATATCGTATACATGCCCAAGATCTCTCATAATCCTATATACCCAATGTGATGAAAAACATATACAAAAGTAAGGAAAACTTATATCAGTATGAGGAGGAGAGACGCACTAATGTTCTCACAACAAATCACCCAATAGTGGAGCCTTGCCCCTACTCGACTGCGGATCTACACTAAGTTAAAGACAAGAATGACGAGTCTAGGTTAGTAATGCCAAATAGGATGTGTACAACATTTCAAAATAAGTAGCCTAATTCATGCAAATAGAAAGCAAGGTATAAGGAACGCAATCCCTGAGTGTCTAGGTCAAAGTGAGAGGCGTTGTAGTCCCGACCAAATGGTCGTATGTTACCTCCTAGACTCAAATTCTAAGATGTGGTACATCCTTCCAAGGATGTGAGACTTCCCGGTAATCCAGCCTAAGAACTCACGCCCCATACAAAACTAGTAACTAGTGCAGTGCATCCCCAGTGTCATGACGCCGGTATGTTACTCAATCGAATGGAAATTCAAAGATAGAAACAGAGCAATAACACTAACAAGTTAATGTTCAATTAAAATAATTGTATATTTTCCACCTGGTTTACTTACCTGTATCCAAACTAAACACGCACTCCAACACTTTGACATGCCATCGACTCAATTCATAATGCTCATCAGTGAATTACCCTTAATGGTATTCAATTAAGTTCAATTTGGTTATTTAGGGTCATGTTTATACCTCAATTAATTAACCTAAGTTCTTACCTAAAATTTCCATAATTTCGTAATTGGGTCGATTCCCGGAATATTTTGTCGCATTTGAACCTATTTGGAAACCGAGAGAAGCCCCGATGTTTTCGAAAACTTTTAAATATTTTATTCAAAAACTGTGTCAGTCGTCATGGGGTTCAACCACACACGGCGTCCCCAAAAGTGTAGGCGCAGGGGTGTGCTTGCTCTAGATGCCCCATGACTGACGTCGCGAGAACAATTCTCCATGGTGTCACATTCAACTCATGTCTAGGGCATTCACTTCCCTGGATGCCGTGACCAACGCAGTGAGGTTTTGAACCTCACGATGCCCCTGGCGGCGTCGAGCCAAAATTAAGAATCCAGGGTTTTGAAAACCCCGGCTCACGTCACCGTGTTCCGAGCCTATCCCATTCTCTTAGGGATCTCAAATGCCATCAAAATCTCATTTGAAACATGTTGAACACGTCCACAATTCACGATCCAAAAATCCGATCAAAATCCCTAAAAAGCAACAAAATAACGAAAAATCCTACAACTTCTCCATTCACAATATCAACGAACAAATTCCTTGCCTCAAATGATTACCATCAATACCCTCAAAACATCATAAAACCCAAGAATTTCATTGCACAAAGGTTGTCCCCAAATTTCGACAAAAACGAGCAAAATCATCGCCTAAATTAAAATAATTGAGTGTACAAACAAGATCTCACCTTAATACTCATCATAGGTCGATCCTTGACCTTCGATTTTCACCACAAAATCACCAAAACCCTTGCAAAATTCATTTAGAGAGTGAGTAGAGAGAGAAAAGGTAGTGTGTCAACCCAAAACACCTTATTTACACTAATAAGCTCATATTGGCTCACACCTCATCACAAGGCTTGTCTCAAGGATGAAAATACCTACATCCAACTACTCTTCTAACTCATTTGGGTAACTTTAAGTTGACTTGAACTCTTAGTCTTGTCATATGCTCAATTTAAAAAATTGATTTTCTGGAGCGTTCCCGTACCCGGCCTGCACACGACTTGCATTGTCGCATGTGAATCATGATACGATCAATTAGGACGCGTTCCCATATTTATTAATTAACATATTTTGTTTCATTTTTTCAATGTTTTATTTCAAATTGTCCCATGAACAGATAAACACCCAAAAATCGTTAGTCTGACGTTTGTATCGACGTGTTTCCATATACGAGCCAGTTCTCAACTCAAACGTGTTCAACGTATACCCCACATACGTGGACAATCAAATTAATATTTAGGTAATAATGCAAATAATACAAACATCAGACAAAAATAACATACCTCGGTGCCGGCGACTGAGAATTCGACATGTGTATTATAGCAAATGGTCACACATACAACCTAAAATGACACGTAGAACGAGTTTGATTTTAAGGTCGTTACAGCCTTCCCAACTAATTGGAATTTTTCCTCGAATTTAAAATAAACTTAAAGGGAAAACTCACCGAACTGAGAAGAGGTAGCGAAAGTACTCGCGCATACATGACTCGAGTTCCCACGTCAGCTTCTCGTCCCCATGGTACTACCATTTGACAAGGACTAATGGGATATCCTTGTTCCTTAGAATCTTCTCCATATGGACCAGAATCTGAATAGGTTACTCATCATAGGTGGTGTCTTCCCTCAAGTCTATCTAGCTTAAGTCCACTGTCGATCGTCGGCCCTCTCTCGATCTATCCGCGAAGCATCTCATGAAATACAGATCCCATCCGAGGTGGTAACTCCAAACATCCTATCCATTTCACCACTGAATGGGCCATGAACCTCGGCGCAAGCTTTCCCTCTAATCCCAAACCTCTTCTAACCCTTTATCGGATCGTTCAAATAAAAATAATCCGAAACAACATGTAGTCGAAAAATCTCCTGCTCGTACAAACTTGCCAACTTATCCACCCAATGTATGGTCGAGATCTGTAAAAAGTGCAAAAACTTCGTTAACCTGTCCACAATCACCTAAATGCTATCATGTTCGCTCTAAGATCGAGGTAACCCATTGACAAAATTCATGGAAATATGCTCCTACTTCCACTGGGAATGGGAAGTGGCTGTAATAACCCGTCAGGTATGCTTTGCTCAGCCTTAACTGACTGCATATCTCATACGCTCGAACATGATAAGAAACAATGATTTTTATCCTCAACAATTAGAATAGATGACGTACATCAATACATCTTGGTCCTGTCCGGATAACCCGTAAAATATGAGTAGTGAGCCTCTTGAAATATCTCATCATTTAAGTCAGCTACTGATGGAATCCATAGTCACTTTCTAAATCTCAAGCATGAGTCTATCGATTGACTCCAATCTGGATAATCCAGATTTTGAGCAAACTCCAAAAACCTCTGGTACTACTCATCTGCCTGTTGACCCTCAAGTACACTCTAAATTGACACTGTCTGAGTCTTCATCCGCCCACAAATCAACACTCTAGTACTGGTCGGGATATAACTCAACTGCCTTGAGTAACCCATACTCGTGTGTCATGTGGCAAGTAACAACTTTTGAGTCTGCCCCTCTACGACTCAATGTGTCTGCAACGACATTGGTCTTTCCCGGGTGTTACTCCAAAGAGAAATCACAGTCCTTGAGGAATGCAAGCCAACACCTCTATCGCATATTCAGCTCATTCTGAGTGAAAAGGTACTTCAAACTCTTATGGTCGGTAAATAACACAAATCTCTCCCCGTATAGATAATGACGCCAAATCTTCAGTGTAAAGACCTCTGTCGCCAACTCCAAGTAATGTGTAGGGTAGTTATTCTCGTGAATCTTCAACTGTCGGGACGCGTATGCGATCACTCTATCGTCTTGCATCAAAATACAATGCAAATGACATTAAAAACATCGGTGTTCACTATAAAACCCTTCATTGAATCAGGTAAAACCAAAATTGGTGCGACTTTCCTTCAATGTTGGAAATGCCTGCTCATAACTGTAATTCCACTAAAATCTGGTATCCTTCATCGTCAATTGCATCATAGGTGTCGCAATCTTCGAGAAGTCCTGAACAAATTACCTGTAATAACTTGTTAAGCCAAGAAAATTATAGATATCTGTCACTAATCTCGGTGTAGGCCAATCAATCACTATTTTGACCTTCACAAGGTCTACTGATGCCCCGTCATCTCCGATGATGTGCCATAGAAATTTGACCTTTGTAAGCCAAAACATACACTTACTGAACTTGATAAACAATATGTGCCCCCTCAATATCTGCGAAATCCTCATGAGGTGTTCCTCGTAATCCTCACGAGTCCAGGAGTAGATAAGGATGTCGTTGATGAACACAATGAAGAATCTATCCAAGTGCTCCCAAAACACTAGATGCATGAGATCCATAAACATCGATAGGGCGTTAGTCGACCCAAATGGCATGACTGTAAACTGATAGTGCCCATATCGTATGCAAAAAACAATCTTCTCCATGTCCTCTACTCTAATCCTCAGCTGATGGTACCCAAATATCAAATTAATCTTTGAGAACTGTGACGACCCCTGTTCCATAACACTAAAATTGGACCCCGCCCGACCAGACTTATGTAGACCCCGAGCAACCCTCGCGCAGCCAACGTAAGCCTAATCAGCCTTACCTTTTTTATCATTTATTCAACAATTTAAGATGAGATTATTAATATTAGCGAGTTATTCAATGATAAGTGGAAGCATTTAAAATCTACAGCTAATTTAACAACCTGAAAACACAAGTTAGGATAACCTAAAATGTGGAAACTTTACATATGTATATTACCATCATATGTTATGTCACATAAGAGAATATCATCGTATACATGCCCAAGATCTCTCATTCCTAAAATCCAGTTCCAAAACATATATATGCGAGTCAAGATGTTTACAATATTTTGAAAGTAAATAACTGCCTATATTCATGTTGATAGAAAGAAAAGTACAAGAAATGCATGAATAAATAAAGATTAAAAATAAATATGAATCAATCAAAAATAATTGTCCAGGAATCAAAAGAAAAGGTGCAAGTAGTCCCGACCAGTGAAAAAGTCGTTTGAGTCGAGGGAAAACACCTACCAGACTCTCATCGAGTCAAGAGAGAACACCTAGCAGACTCGAGTTTAGGACGTTGTACATTCACACCATCCTAAAATCCACGAGCATGCAAAATTCCCCAACAATCTAGTGGAGAGTTTCACCCCATATAAAACAACAAAAATATCGTGCATCCCGAGTTCCTGGCTTTAGTAAATTACTCTAGATAACCCGTCTTTCCAAGGATCACGTTGAATAACTTGCCCTTGGACCACTCAGGTAGTATAGAGTTCCGAAACAAGATAGAACAATAACAATAATAAATTAAAGCTCAAAGAAATAACTATAAATTTACCCACTAGTTTGTTGGGTTTTGGGGTTCATACGCAGCGAAAAATTCAAAACAATTTTGAAAAACCTCGACAGGATCACAAATAAGTTCCATTAAACTAGATCTACAAAAGTAAACCATACCTTGATTTGTGATTTCCTTCTCTGATTGTTCGATCTTCAAGACGTTCAAGCGCGTGTTCTCTATCAGAAATCTACACACGAACGGTGACCATAATTTGGAGTGCTAGCCCCAAGAGAGATTGAAAATGTTTTTCTTTCTCTTCCAAAATCCAGAGAGTTCGAAAATTGAAAAATGAAATTCTTTTTTTTTTTTTTTTTTTTTTTTTTTTTTTTTTTTTTTTTTTGGGTATCACCTTTTATTTATGTGTAGATAAGTTCTCACTTAAATCCTATTCGTAATACAACTATTGTATTTACGATGTTTAAATAAATTCGAAATACAACTATTGTATTTATGTTGTTTAAGAAAATTACACATATACCCTTATTAATAAGTTATCATATAACGAATCATAAGGGCTTATATACTATGAATTTTATCTTATAAAATTCAATACTTTGACCATTTGAAATTCTGCAAAGCATTCTTTGTGTGTGACCCAATAGGTTCATGCGACATTGATAGTGAACCAAAACCATTTTGGTACACAAGTCATAAGTGGTCTCTAGCAAGACATTATTACTACCCAAGTAGCATGAATATCAAAATTGATACAACCAAATGAATAACGTATATCATATCTTTTTGTCGTGCGATATCCTTTGATTAAATATAAGGCATGGAAAGTCACCCTTAATATTCAATTGTACTAGTCTCGATCTTTAGATAGAATTGAAAACATCCGAGCGACATTGATCATATTAATTCACTTGGACTTGACCATTTAATAATCTAACACATTGAGGGATCCACTGATATCTCTCTCTTTACGAGATGGACAAATTCTTTCTTAATTACACACCTTCACATATTGCTCACATGATAACTAATCACAATCTTTATAATTGTCCGGTTAAAGACAACGTTTGATTGTGTCAAATTACCATGCTCCCAATATTGAAGTCTATGGTAATCTCAAGTCGAAGGACTAAATGATATACCTATTAAAATTAACACCTATGACTTAATACATGTGGTGTTCTCATAGCGGGTCAGTCCAGTACCTTGTTCCTTAACAAGTACTCATGATCTCGATTCGTATCCCTATATACATGATCATCACATGACCATCAATCAAGACTCATGCTAGTCTTAATTCATTATAGTTCTAGTATAATGACCGACTAGGGACATTTAGATATTTTAACAAATACCCATGAATCTTATTATAAGGTAAATATGCAATCACTTATAATAAAACAACAAATGATAAACATCTATTTTATTAACTAAAAAAACTGTAAGATAAATAATGTTTGTAGATTGAACTAGAGCACATGTCCCGAATCAACACTAGTACGCACTCACATGCTCATAATTTGTTCCTACGAATCCCGAAGAGTAGCTACTATTGTCCTACGATCCCTGTTGATCAATTAATTACCAAAATCCATTATTTATCCCTGAATTATCCCATTTTACATAATTTTATTCATTTACTTAATTAGGTCAATTACTAGGAGTATTGGTCCTTATTGGAACCAATTTAGATACCCAAGAGATCCCCAAAGTTTTCCAAAAAAATGAGAAATTGGTCTGATGAACAGTATCACACCGTGAGTGGCGCCATGGCCCAAATGATTGGTGGCGTCATCTAAAGCATGAGATCAAATTCATCACTGGTTCGAACACTATAATCGACGCCGTGGGTGAAATATCTCACGGCATCCCTCGCGGTGCCAATTTTTGAAATTATTCTTTGAGGTTTTTCAACATCTTGGCTCGTTTCTCCGTGTTCCGAGCCTATCCCAAACTCATAGGGACACTCATTTACACCTATTCCAACATTTAAACTGACCAAAATAATGGTCTATTGCCCCCGTGTGGAAATTAACTAAAAAATCATGATAATTCCCAAAATTTACAAAACTCATCCAAACACCCAAAACACAACCGCATGGTTGTGCCCACGCCAATCCATCAAACCATATAAACCTTCGAAACACTCCAAAAACAAATTTCCAAATTTACATCCAAAAATACCATGACAAAAACCCTCAAAAGACTCGTCAAAATGACGCACACCTCGCAAGGAGTAGAGATGTTACCTTTGTTTTCACGTTTGGTGGCCCCTAGGCGTCGTTCCGAGCTCGAATCCAATTAGAATCCAACCCTCGTTCCTTTCCTTTGTTCAGACGTGAGAAGAAAAAAATTGTGAAGAGAGAGAAATGAAGCAGGTGATTTATATTTATCTTTTTCATCAACTTATGTGCACGTATCTCGAGGTGCATCCTACTGCTCTCCTTTTATCCAACCACTCCACCATGACACTCGATTGACTCACAACAATAACACAATTGGGACACTCTCACATACATACCGCGATATATACATTTTCTAATGTTTTCGAACCTGGTTTTCCACATAACTCGCATCGTCGTGTGCCCACGAACCTACTAAAACTTTGAACACGTCACCCAACTTTAAATTATTATATATTAATGCATTTTGTTAGTGTTTTAATAACGTTTGTCACCCGAACAACTAAATACCCCGCCACAGTTTACCCCAACGCCTGTAAACACATTTTCTTGAGACGAAACCCGTTTCTCCACATCAATGCTCACCCTCAAATGTCCTCACACATTTGAGACATTGGAATCTAAATTTGGATAAATAAAATAATAATACAAACACCAAACAACAATAACATACCTCGGTGTCGACGACTGAGAATTGTTCATACATATCACGGTAAAAATCCAAGTACGACGACCTAAAATGACACGTAGCACGAGTAAGATTTTAGGGTCATTACAAGAACCATTGTGCTCATATCAGCTGGTCTAACAAGTCATCAATGCAAGGAAGTGGAAACTTGTTCTTCATTGTAACCCTGTTGAGTTATCTGTAGTCGATACAAAATCACAGATTGCCATATTTCTTCTTGACAAATAAGATTGGCGTGCCCCAAGGTCACATGCTCGGGTGAATGAATCCCAACTGTAGCAACTCATCAAGATGTGATCTCAGCACCTCCAATTCCCTTTGAGCCATACGATACGGTAGAATAGATATAGGTTTGGTCATTGGGACTAAATCAATGATGAAGTCTATCTCCCTATGCATTGGTAAACCTAGTAACTTAGTAGGAAAAACATGTGGGAAATCACATACCACAAGTACCTCCTCCATACTAGCCTCAACTCTCCCTGTCGTATTCAAAACACTAGCGAATGTCTCGACATCAACGCTAGATGCTACCATGCCTCTAGTAATCGGTAAACTAGTCGAGTCTCCTGAAAATTGAACTTATGATGTTGAGAATCTTAAATGTGACCCCTCTTGCTGAAGCAATGGATCTGTGCGTGATACACACCCAACCAATCCATGCCCTACAAAGCATTGAACACTAGGAACTCAACACTCTCAGGTTTGCAAGCAAGACGTGACCCACTATCTCTACCGAATAATCAACACTCAACAAGTTTGGGTATATCTTGTCCCCAACCACTGTGTTAAGGATCAAGGGTCTCTCTCTATCTAGTGGGTCTCAACCTCAACTCATCAACCATGCGACCAGATATAAATGAAACCGTAGAACTAGAATCAAACATAATATGCATGAAACGACAGTAAATATAAACCATAGCCTCAATCAGGTTATGGGTAGCATCCGGATCTGGTATGGCAAAAACGTGAACTTGCTCTTTGCTCTGCTGCCCTCTGCCCAGTCGTTGACATGTGCTAATGAAGTGTCCTATCTGTCCACACTCGTAACACGCTTGCTAGAACCTGATCCAGACTGAACACTCTTCCCATCTCTATGACTGACCAAACTCTCGTAGTGTCCCTGGTCGTGTCTCTGACTTTGTTCTATACCTCTCCCCCTGACCACTGCCTTTGTCCTTTCCATTCCCACAGCCCTCTGCCTGTTGATATTGTTGTTTCTGAGGACTTGACTATGTTGACTTTTGTGGTGTGCTTGCATAATTTTGTATTGGAGCAAATGGTATTGTGTGAGGTTGAGATACAACAGATCCAACACTTTGAGCTCTGTCTCTCTGCCTCCACTATCTGGGTCTCTTCCTCCTCTTGTCACCTCCAGAATTGACTATTGATAGTGATGATGCTAAAGCCGCAACTACTGATCGATTTGGTACATGTTCTAAAAAATGTCTAACTTGGCCATACTTCTCTTGTAGGCCTCCTGTAATGTCCTCGGAGCTGTGGTCACCACCATAATACCTATAAAATCTAATAGGCCATGCATATAGTAGTCGGCCTGGTCTATATCTGAATCAGCAATACCTCTAGTATACTCCATCACCTATAAATATTTTCCTATATACTGCATCATTATCTCATCGGTAACCTATTGATCTAAGACTTGGTCCTCTTCATGTTTCTGACCGAATGAGGGAAATACTTCTGACTAAATTTCTCCTTGAACTCAGCCCAATCCTTGGCCTTCCCTACGTAGCCACCATGCTACACCACAAGACCTAAACCTCTCCAAACTAACGAAGCTGATGAAATGCTCGACCACATGTGCATTGGTGTGACCAACACATCATGAATTTTCTCGTAGCTCCTCATATATCTCTCTACAGCCTCGTGATTAGTGCCCTCCTGGAACTTCTTTAGGTGATGCCACTAGAACGCGTGAGATTGTCTCGCCTCAATCGTCACCCTAGTGCTCGTAACAGTGGGCGTACTCGATGTATCCTCATCCGGTGTATCAAGTGTAGGTGATACTATCTCAGCCTGAACCTGAACCCCTTCCTCAATCACGAGTCTTATCTGTACTTGTGGGTTCCGTTAAAGTGTCCTATAAAGTAGGTGCACTCTAAGCCCGAGTAACTAAAGCTATTGACATAGAGGGTGAATGTGTGTCCTCAAAAGTCGGAGGATCAACGAAAGTTGTTGGTCGTGTAATACAACTAGATAGGACACCTCATCTAGTCTCCCTTGAACGTTTCCCGAACCACTATCGTTGGTCTCAGGTTGATCGGCCATTGCAATCTGACAAGAAAGCGAGTTCACGATCAGAACATAGCTATCGATAATAGTAGTATACAACACATCAAATATCTCATATAATCCAGTTTTAATTTTCCCAAATCTCCTCACTTCCCAACTAAGACTTAAGTCAAGATCATAGCCACTGTCCTACCTAATTATTGGTTTGTGTCTTAATTGGTTATGATTTATTCTAGAGCAAAGTTTAAAACTTTAGGCTCTGATACCAACTGTGACGACCCCAATTCCACAACCTTAAACTGGACCTCGCCCGGACTAGACTTATACCCTCGCAAAGTCAATGCAAGCCTAGTCAGCCTTTCCTACCATTATCCATTAATTAAGCATTATTATATCAATTTAAATGAGTTATTCGAATTAGTGAGTTATCAAAGTATGGTGAAAGCGATTATAACCTCAAACTAATAGATTAATCTCCAAGACACCCATCAGGACAACCTAGAGTGTGGAAACCCCGCATATGTATACCATAAAAAAATATATCAAGTCATATGAGAATAAATCATATTACAAACATGTCCCAAGATCTTTCACAATCCCATATACCCAATGTGATAAAAAACATATATATATATACATAATACAAAAGTCAAGAAAACCTACATCACTGCGAGGGGGAGAACCGCTCCAATCTCCTCACAACAAATCACCCAATAGTGGAGCCTTGTCCTTACTCGACTGCAAATCTGCACTCTGTCAAACACAAGAATAACAAGTCCAAGTAAGTAACGCCAAACGGATGTATACAACATTTCGAGATAAATAAGCAGTCTAATTCATGCAAATAGAAAGAAAGGTATAAGGAACACATGAATAAACAAGACCGTAAATTAATCAATGATCAATCGAAAGATGAGTGTCTAGGAAATCAAAGCAGAGAGAGCACCCCATATAGAACCGGTAACTAGTGCAGTGCATCCCCAAAGTCATAATGCTGGTATGTTACCTCAAACCACCACTTCTTCCAAAGATCACCATTGACTTACTTGCCCTCAGACAACTCAATCAGAATATTAGAAATCAAAGGATAGATACAGAGCAATAACAATGACAAATTAAAACTCAATTGAAATAATTGTATATTTTCTTACTGGTTTACTTACTTGTATCCGAACTAAACACACACTCCAATGCTTTGACATGCCACCAACTCAATTCCCAATGCTCGTCATTGTATTATCCTTCCTGGTATTCAATCAAGTTCAATTTGGTTATTTAGAGTCATGTATATACCTCAATTAATTAATCCAAAGTGTTACCCAAAATTTCCATAATTTCATAATTGGGTCAATTCCCCGAGTATTAGGTCGCATTTGAACCCATTTGGATACCCGAGAGAAGCCCCGAGGTTTTCAGAAACTTTAAAAAAATTATTCAAAAATTGTGTCATCAAACACTGGGGTGACGCTGTGGGGTTCAACCATACATGTCATCCTCAAAAACGTGGGGGCAGGGGTGCCCCAGCCCCGGATGTCGTGACCGATGGGGTGGAGAACAATTCTCCACGGTGTCAAAACAATGCCTATCCAAGGCATTCACTGCCTTGGACGTCGTGACCAACACCGTGAGGTTTTGAATCTCGCGGCGCTTGGTCGAAATTGAGAATTTGGGGTTTCAAAAACCCGGCTTGCATCGTTGTGTTCCAAGCCTATCTCATTCACTTAGGGATCTCAAATACCATCCAAAACCACATTCAAAACATGTCAAACACGTCCACAATTCATGATCCAAAAATTCGATCAAAATCCCCAAAAATCATCAAAATAATAAAAAAAAACCCACAACTTCTCCACTCACCATAGCAACCAACACATTCCTTGCCACAAATGATCACCATCAACACCATAAAAACATTACAAAACCTAGAAATTCCATTGCATAAAGGTTGTCCCCAAATCTCGACGAAAACGTGCAAAAACACTAAAAAACAAAGAGAATTGAGTGTACAAACAAGATCTCACCTTAATACACGTCGTATGTCGATCCATGGCCTTCTATTTTCATTACAAAATCGCCAAAACCCATGCAAATTTCGTTTGGAGAGAGAGTAGAGAGAGAAAAAGGTGGTGTGTCAACCCAAAAAACACCCTATTTATACTAATAACCTCATCTTGCTCACACCCTCATCCCAAGGCTCATCTCAAGGCTAAAATACTCTCCATCCAACTACTCTTCTAACTCATTTGGGTGACTTTAAGTTGACTTGGACTCTTGGTCTTATCCTATGCTCAACTAAAAAATTGATTTCTCGGGCGTTCTTGTACTCGGCCTGCACACACTTGCATTTTTGCGTGTGAATCACGATACGATCGATTGGGACACGTCCCCATATTTATTAAGTATCATATTTTATTTCATTTTGTTAGTGTTTTATTTTAAATTGTCCCTCGAATAGCCAAACACTCAAAAATCATTCGTCCAACGCTCGTATCGACGCGTTTCCCTAAATGAGCCGGTTCACAACTCAAACGTGATCAACATACACATCCTCATATGTTTGGACAATCAAATTAACATTCGAGTAATAATATAAATAATAAAAACACCAGAAAAAATGACATACCTCTGTGTCGACGACCGAGAATTGGACATGCGTATCACGATAAATGGTTTCACGTACGACCTAAAATGACACGTGGAATGAGTTAGATTTTAGGATCATTACAGAAGTCATGAAAAGAGTTGGTTTTCTAGGTCGATGGTGCAAGTGGATGAGAGTGTGTATGTCCTCAGTCTCCTATCAAATTATCATTAACGGTTAGCTTTCCAACAAGATCATACCAAGGAGAGGCATTCGCCAAGGAGATCCCTTGCCCCCATTCCTATTTGTACTGGGTACGGAGGCGCTCTCACCCATCTCTCTAATGCAGAGACGAGAGGGGTGTTTCAAGGCTTCAAACTTAACACTCATGCCCCCTCCATTTCTCATCTGCTTTTTGCAGATGATTCCCTCCTCATAGGGAAGGCAGAGGTATGAAATGTGTAGAAGGTCAAGAGCATCCTCGAGAGATACTCAATTATCTCTGGTTAACACGTAAATAGATCTAAAAGTTGTTTCTATCCAAAGTGGATCCCTCGATGTGTTAGACTTTTAAAAGGACTAGTCTAAGTGAATTGATATTGATCAATGTCACTTGGATATTTTCAGTCTACCTAGAGATCGAGACTAGTACGATTGAACATGTTGGATGACAATTCCATGCCTTATGTTTGATCAAAAGGATATCGTGTGACAAAAGGATGTTATATACACTACTGATTAGGTTGTATCAATTTATTATTCGTACAACTTAGGTAGTCATAATGTCTTTCTAGTGGCCGCTTATGACTTGTATACCAAAATGTGTTTGGTACACTGCCAACGTTGTATGAGCCTATTGGGTTGCACACTAAGAATGGTTTTCCGAGATTTTAAGATGGTTCAAAAAAATGAATTTTATATGATAAAATTCATGATAGAAATGTCCTTGTAGTGTATTGCACTTATACTTCTTTAAGTAGGGGTATATGTGTAATTTACTTAACCGTCTATATACAAGGGTTGTATAAATAGTTGCTTTGAATTAGAATACACTAATGAAAGATTAAAAGGCTGAAACTCTATTTTCATTTTAGAAACGACTTAGGGTTTTTGGTATGCTCTGAATAATTTTGGAGAGAAATAAAAACGGTTTGGTATTCTCTCGAAGCTAGCATTTCAAATCTCGGCAGCCGTTCGTGTGTGGACTACTGATAGAGGGCGTTCATCGTTGGCAGCGCCTTAGAGATCGATTAACCTTCAGAAAGGTACGTTGCGACTGAGGTATGATTAATTTTTCATAGTTTAAACGTTTTTAATGGAATTAGATTCGAATCCTGTTAAGGTTTTTGTCAAAATTGTTTTGTAATCTCCATTGCGCATGAACCCCAAAACCAACAGTGGTATCAGAGCCTTCGAGTTTGATTCCATTAAACTCATTGCATGTTTTCTTATGATATATGAATGAAAGCATGTTAATAGTTGATGTATATGTGATATATATAAGTTTTCTGTGAGATTTATTATCATGTTTTGTTTATATGATACATATATTTGTGATTTAATTGAAATTAGTTTCGTACATGCTAGTAACCATGTTAGGTTAATTTGAATAATTTTAATGAATTGAGTTTCGTGTTCTATGATCCATGACACCATTAGGTTCGATTGGGATAGTAGTTCATGATTCAATTACATGTTTGTGATTATTTGGATGAAGATCGAAATTGCAAATAATTAATTTTTGAAATTATTTATATATAAATAATTAATTTTTAAAATTATTTATTTATCTTGTTATATCTAGCTATTTTGTTATGAAGTTTCTATTTGATAAAGATAGGTAACAAATTAGAATATGAGATAAATATCAAGAAGTTTGTTATTGGTGATATGATAGGGTTCAAATATCTAAAGTCCTAATTGGATTAGGATAAGATGATTAGTTAGATGTGGGCCCAGGTTAATTAAAAATGTTTTAATGGACTTAATTTTGGATAAATTAAGGGGTAAATTTAGTATAATAAAATCAACGAAAAATATGATTTTCTATAGTGAATTTTAATTTTTCGAATTGAGATTTGTCTTCTAAAAAGAAATAAAAAAATGGGGGCGCTACCCCCTGTACCCCTGTCCATTGATCGTGTCAAGAGACCATTGCCTCGGTCAATGGAACTACGCCATTGATCAGACCAACGGACCGCCGTCTAACTAATCCTAGCGCACGGAAATTCTTCTATTAGTGAATAGCATAAAAATTTCCTAAATTGTTTAGTGGTTCTACAAATCAATAAAATATATGATATTTCATTGTTTACTTAAAAATCACTAAAACTGAATAAAATCCCTCTATTAAATCTTAAGTCTTGTGCCATCCAATTTTAAACACTTATCAAGGCCTCGATCGCATTAATATTGTTTCAGCCATAGCTGGGTGTATTGTGTTATCTTGGTGAGATAAGTTTGGTAAGAGTTACCTAAATGTTTAAATTGGTCCGACTTAATAAAGCTATCAAAATAGTTTTGGGCTTTAGGCATATGATGAGATAAAAACATGCTAAGACATAAGATGTCCTATATCTCATAAAAGTATCTAAAATTACATAAGATGTAATTGGTAACTGTTACCTACCTAAATAATCTAGTTCTGTGTTTCATGCCATAGCTGTCATAGAATTAGGTGAAATATGGATTTAAGTCCCCTAAATAAACAATATGTTTTAGGAGGTTTTTTAATTTAGTTGGAGTCTATTCCTCTATACTAAAATAAACTCTGCATAATCTTTATTGTAGATCAATGGTCTCTTCAAGTAACAATAATCCCCTGTCACTGTGATCTATCCTTAAGAAGGATAAGCTATTTGAGACTAACTTTCTTGACTGGTTCAAAAACTTGAGAATCGTTCTCAAGCATGAACGCAAGTTGTATGTTCTGGATGTTCCGATCCCTGAGGACCCACCAGCCAATGCTACGAAAGCTGTGAAGGATTCGCATAATAAGCATGTCAACGATTCTACTGATGTTGCATGCATTATATTGGCAACTATGGTTCCTGAACTTCAGAAGGACATGGAACTAATGGAAGCCTACGACATGGCTGTAACGCTGAAGGAAATGTTCTAACAGCAAGCTAGGCAAGAAAGGTTTGAGACAGTCAAGAACTTGCATTCTTATAAGACGACTGAGGGCGTGTCAGTTAGTCCTCATGTTCTGAAGATGAAGGGCTATGTTGACCAACTTGATTGACTTGGATTTCCCATAAGCCAAGAGTTGGCTACGGATTTGATCCTAAATTCAATACCAGAGAGTTACTCATAATTTGTGATGAACTACAATATGAATAATATGGAGAAATCAATTTCAGAGTTGCTTTTGATGCTCAAAACTGCTGAACAAAATATCAAGAAACCCTCTAGTAATGTGCTGATGGTCCAAAAGGGAAAGGGAATGAAGAAGAAAGGCAAAGGCAAAGGCAAGACTAAAGTTGCCAAGGCTGCTGTTGAACCTGTTGCAAAGCCTGTGGAACAAGTCAAGCTCCAACCTGTTCCTGTTTCAAAGCACCAAAAGGAAAAGGATGGAAATTGTCATTTCTGCCATGCACCTAGATATTGGTTCAGAAATTGCAAATTCTATCTGGAAGGTCTAAAGAAGAAAAAAGGTAGTGCAACTACCACCTTAGGTATTTATGTTATTGAAATTAATTTATCTATTAGTGATTCCTGGGTATTGGATACCGGATGTGGATCTCACATTTGTAGAAATGTGCAGGAACTCACCAGAAGTAGGAAGCTGAAAAAATGAGAAGTCATCCTGCGCGTAGGGAATGGAGCAAGAGTTGCTGCCCTGACTATTGGATCATATGACTTAGTCTTACCTAGTGGACTTATTTTAACTTTAAATAATTGTTATTATGTGTCTGCCTTGAGCAGAAACATCATTTCTGTTTCATGTTTGGATATGGATGGTTTTGATTTTATTATTGCGAATAATAGATGTTCAATTTCTCGTAAAGGCATTTTTTATGCAAATGCTGGATTTGTGTGATGGTCTTTATATTCTAAGCATGAAAAAGTCTACGATACTCCAGTCTTTAACATAAATACAAAGAGATTCAAGTCAAATGATTTGAATCAAACCTATCTTTGGCATTGTCGTCTCGACCACATAAATGAGAAACGCATAACGAAGCTCCATAAAGATGGACTTTTAGATTCATTTGATTTAGAAACATATGAAACGTGCATATCTTGTTTACGAGGCAAGATGACTAAAAGTCCCTTTACTGGACACAGTGAAAGGGCAAGTGATTTATTGGGTCTAATACATATTGATGTATGCGGTCCTATAAACACAATGGCTAGAGGAGGTTATCGATTCATTACATTTATCGATGATTTCAAAGAGATATGGTTATGTATATCTTATGAAACATAAAGCTGAATCATTTGAGATGTTTTGAACTTTTCAAAATGAAGTGCAGAATCAACTTGGTAAAATTATCAAAGCACTTCGATCAGATTGAGGTGGTAAATATTTAAGCCAAGAATTTGATGATCATCTTAGAAATTGTAGGAATGTCTCCCAATTGACTCCACCAGCAACTCCACAATGGAATGGAGTTTCTGAAAGGAGAAATCAAACCTTATTAGATATGGTTCGATCTATGATGAGTCATGCGGATCTTCTATTATCCTTTTGGGGTTATGCATTACAAACTGCAGCTTTCACTCTAAATTGAGTTCCTTCTAAAGCGGTTAATAAAACACCATATGAGATATGGTACGGGAAGAGACATAGTTTGTCTTTTATTTAGATTTGGGGTTTTGAGGCTTATGTAAAATGACAAGTCTCAGAAAAACTAGCACCTAAATTTGACAAGTGTCTATTTGTGGGGTATCCTAAGGAAACAAAAGGATATTACTTTTATAATCCCGTTGAGAACAAAGTGTTTGTTGCTCGGTATTGTGCCTTTATGGAAAAATAGTTTATTTAAAAAGACACTAGGGGAAGAAAAGTAAATGTTGAAGAATTTCAAGAATCACAGATAAACACTGAACCGTTACTGGAAGTTTAACAACGTTCTAAACCAGTTGAACCTCCGCAAGTGACACAAGGCCCACGTAAATCTGGTAGGGTAAGACATGAGCCAAATAGATTCGGATTTCTCATTACTGATAGTCGTGATGTGTTGCTTATGAATCAAAATGAGCCCACCACTTATCAGGAGGCTATATCTGGACCAGACTCAGATAAATGGCTAAGTGTCATGAATTTTGAGATGCAATCCATGTATGATAACCAAGTTTGATACTTGGTTGATTTACTTGAAGGTGGTAAGACCATTGGATGTAAATGGGTTTTCAAGAAGAAAACTGACATGGATGGCAATGTGCATACTTTTAAAGCAAGACTTGTAGCAAAAGGTTTCAGGCAGACTCAAGGTGTTGATTATGATGAAACTTTTTCGCCAGTAGCCATGCTTAAATCCATAAGAATTTTAATTGCCATTGCTACATATTATGATTATGAGATATGGCAAATAGATGTAAAAATAGCATTTCTTAATGGAAAGCTGCTTGAGGACGTGTATATGACACAACCTGAAGGTTTTGTATATCGTAAGAATTCTAGGAAGGTATGCAAGCTTCAAAGATCCATTTATGGATTAAAGCAAGCTTCCCGGAGTTGGAATCTTCGTTTTGATGAAGCAATCAAGGATTTTGGTTTTATCAAGAACGAAGATGAGCCTTGTGTATACAAGAAGGTCAGTGGGAGTGTAGTTGTTTTTATGGTACTGTATGTTGATGATATATTACTCATTGGAAATGACATCCCAACATTGCAGAGTGTTAAGTCTTGGTTAAGGAAGTATTTCTTAATGAAAGGCTTAGGAGATGCAGCCTATATCCTAGGGATAAAGATTTATAGGGATAGATCTAAAAGGCTAATCGGTCTAAGTCAGAGTGCTTACATAGACAAGGTGCTGAATAGGTTCAGTTTGCAAGACTTTAAAAGAGAATTTTTGCCAATGACTCATGGCATAAGTCTCAGCAAGACTCAATGTCCTAAGACAAATGATGAGCAAGACCGAATGAATAAGATTCCATATGCATCTACTATTGGATCTATCATGTACGCCATGCTATGCACTTGGCTTGATGTATCATATGCTTTGAGCACTACAAGCAGATATCAGTCAGATCCAGGTGAGAGTCACTGGATAGCAGTAAAAAACATCCTTAAGTACTTAAGAAGGACTAAGGAAGTGTTCTTGGTCTATGGAGGTTTTGAAAATGATCTAGTTGTAAATGGTTACACAGATGCAAGTTTTCAAACTGATATAGATGATTTTAGATCGCAGTCTGGATATGTGTTTACTTTGAATGGGGGTGCGGTAAGGCGGAAAAGTTCGAAGTAAGAGATCGTGCGGATTCTACAACGAAGGCGAGTATATTGCGGCGTCCGATGCAAAGAAAAGAGGCGCTTTGGATCAAAAAGTTCATTTTTGAGCTAGGGGTGGTTCTAAGTATTGCTAGCCCTGTTTAGCTTGATTATTTTCATTAAGAGGGTCCCCCTAATATTCTATAGGCTACTCTCTTTGTCTTGGGTATCCTGATTGTTGAGGGCTTAGGACGCTACCTAGGGGCTTACCTTATTCACAGCCAAATTCCAGGGCTTGTTGGATCGAATCTAAAATAAAGTTCTCTCTTGAAGAAAAGCTTCTCTCCTCTGTTGGAAAAGAGATAATGATGAAATCTATTGCACAGGCTATACCAAACTTCCAGATGATATTCTTTTCCCTATCCAAATCAACATGTCAATCTTTGACGCAAGCTATGGCAAGATTTTGGTGGTCCTCCTCAAAGGATAGAGGAATCCACTGGATGCATTGGAGCAAATTAGCAAAGCCCACTACATAAGGAGGCTTAGGATTCAAAGAGGTGGAGCTTTTTAATTTGCGCCTTCTCGCTAAACAATGCTGGAGATTGTTCAATTGTGCCTATACCTATTTTAACCCTCTTTTAACTTAAACATTTAATAATAATTAAACACTTAATTATAATTAAATATTTTTTTCTTTCATTGGATGAAATAAAAAATTAAATGTGGACAAGAATGTAATTTAAATTCACAATTAATGCTTCTTTTCTTAATGTGTGTGTTTTGAGCAAAAAATCTTATATTT
This sequence comes from Stephania japonica, assembly GCA_039657345.1. Taxonomy (NCBI): domain Eukaryota; kingdom Viridiplantae; phylum Streptophyta; class Magnoliopsida; order Ranunculales; family Menispermaceae; genus Stephania; species Stephania japonica. The sequence goes on from CM077566.1 coordinate 17,791,459, forward strand.
TTGACCAAAGGGAGTATAATTGAAAATGTTCTAGTTGGTAATGTTCCATTAACAAAAATGATCAGAGAATAAGAAAATTAACAAAAAAAATTTCAAATTAATTGGTTTTTTTTTTTTTGAGAACCAAATTAATTGGTTGAAACATATTGCTAACAGTAACAATATTTTCGAAGTCCAATAGTAATAATATTTTATACATTAATTATAAACCAAATATATTTAATTATACGTATTAACTTTTATTTATATTAATTGTTAAGTAATATCATACAAGTGATCATGAGTTAATCAATTATCAACGTAAATCATTATTTTTCACAAGTGCAAATCACCATATCCATAATTAAGCTTCAAATAATATAATTAATGCATACTACTCTTCGAATATTTCCTCGTGATCATCCAACTTCCAACTTCCATCTTTCTGTTGCACCATGCCCTTATTTTTCTCGATCCACCAGTATTTGGGGACGAGGAGATCATTCCTCAAACCATCCACTTGCTTGTTCACTAGAGCAACATCACGTTTAACTTCCAACTTAAACTCTCCATCCCCATGCGTCCCTGCCACTCCATGAAGGTAGGCCTCCAAGATGTGCCAAGTACCAATATTTCCTGGTGTCTTCAAGAATGGCGATTTAGTTGAGTCGATCCGTAGCTCCTGTCCCACGTCCATGTAACCCATTGATGGATAGTTTGGAACAACGTCGAGGGCGTTGGTCACTCGTAGAACTCGAAGATCATTCATGTTAGCAAGAGCCTGGGCGAAGGTGAAGTCACCGACTTTTGGACTAGCGAAGGCAAATAAGGTCACGGGAATGGCGCTGTTTGCGTTATTTGATGGCTTGTTAAAGCCATTGGCAGCTATGTCTGCTGCGTTTAATGTCGCCATGGATGCTCCCAAGCTGTGGCCAGTTATTGTTATGCTCATCGCTTCATTTTTGTACTGTTCCACTAGCCTTCTCACCTCTTTGGTCACCTGTAGTAAATTTGAAACATTAATCAAGAGAATATATCATTAATACATTAACTAAGAAAAGAATATTAATCATATATACATACGTACATACATTTTTTTTGATAAGATACATAAAACACTTACTTACATCATGATTTTCTATTATTAGTTGATGTAAATTATTAATTTTTTTTTGAAATAGATGTAAATTATTAATTTTAAAGGGCTTCGAAAAATATTAATTTGAATTAAAATATGAATTGTCTGACATCACCAGAAACACAATATGGTTAATTTCAATACATTCATCATTGCAAACAAATATTATATTAAACGTAAAAAAGATGAAAAAGAAAATATTCATAAACACAAATTAAACTAATAAAGCCACCAAACAAAGCATTCCACATTTGACAAGTTGTTGATATTGTATAAGAAAGAAAAAAAAAAACTCTATGATATATATACATATATATATATATATATATATATATATATATATATATATATATATATATATATATATATATATATATATACAACGTCGATCATTCGATCAGTTATATATGCGACATATCAGCTCCAATGATGTATGCTTATAATAAGAAGACGATAGTTCTTTTTTTTTTTTTTTTTTTTTTTTTTTTTTTTTAAAAGAAGGCGATATTTTTGTATAATAAATATGTAATCTTCCAAAATCCATAAATCTAAAATCTTGTACATATATACACTTTTTCCTTCTCTAAAAATTATATACATTTCAAAATATTTATATACAACAACAACATAACTTCATTCTCAAATTAATTAGGATATATGAGAACACGAATCTTTTCTTTTTTATCCACACTAATCTTAATTAAAATGTTTCTCACATTAATTTATGGCCGGTTTGTAGAATTCAAATTAAACGACTGTAGCCTTGTTAAAAAAAAAAAGCGACTTTAGTCACTGAAAAAAATAAAAGAAAAAATCACCTGATCTCTGACACTGATAGTGTTGTAAGGCGACTTAGGATCATCTGAGGTGTACATAGAGTACCACCCTTGGTGCACCATCACAATACGACTTGGAAATATCTCTTTAGCTGGAACCATCAAGGCAGAAAAATCAGCCACCCATTCCAAGCTCTGCACCGACCCCCTCCACGCCACCACCACATCCCTCCTCCCCAACAATTTCTTCCCCTCATCCGTGGCCACCGCCACAAACCCGATCCAGTTCGACTCACGAGACCACGCCTCCCTTGACAACGACTTTAGCAAGAACGCTCCCGGCACCGGAACGGACGATGTCGCGTACAAGAACTCGGTCACTTGGTACTTGCAGTAGGGACTTGCCAACTTTAACCCTACTTTGCTGAAGAAGTCTTGCTTCCCATACCGGCTACTCCCAGCGTACTTTGAGACCTTCTCCATGTTGAATGCGTCGTATGTCGACTGAGCCAGGTCGCCGTAGAGGAGAATGTTTTGCCGGAGATCCATGTCAAGGGGGTCAAGGAGGCCTTTCCAGTTGTCTTGGCCGTTGAGGATTTTCCATCTTTCAGCTATGGCATCCATTGGTGGTATGATTAATTGATAGAGCAGTGTGGAAAAAACTATACAATATAGTCTATATATAAAAAACAATATAATGTTGTTCATGGTTTATGAGAGCCTTAACAAAACTATGCGTGTTTCTAGCTGAAGTGATTGACATGGTAATTTAAAGCTTGAAAGCATCATTCGCTACGTGCAAACTTTAAAATTTTGGATAATCAAAAAGTTTTTCTAAGGTCTTGGTTACACTATGAAATATTGATCATGTTTTAAATAAGTCGAGCGGCACCTCGAACCAGAAATATATATTGCCTTTGTACATTTTTTATTATTATTTGTCCCGGACTCTTGAGGAATAAGATCATAAGTATAGCTAGCTTGCTAGGATTTCTAGTCAAGAGTCTTAGAAGTTTCTCTAAGTAGAACACAAAAACGGAAATCTAAGCTTTGTTTGGTTAGGGGTAGTGGAGTTAACTCCTTTGGAGATAACTTGCAGGGGAGTTGAAACTAATCTTGTTTGGTTAACCAACTTCCTTACAAGTTATTTCTCAATTCATACCCAACGGTGAGAGATATCTCTCCAACCCCCTAAGGGAGTTATCTCTCACGAGTTTATATATACAATTGCCTATCATTAATTACCTTTTTATTACCCACATGGGTCATTCATCTCTCTTGTTTGAAGGGTATTTATGTCATCAATTCATACTTTTTATTGTTTAAAAATTTGCAATTTCCTTACAAATTTAAAGTTCAACCAAAAATAAAAATAAGATCTTTTACTATGAGTTAACTGCTCGCATTGTAAGTTGACAAAAAAGAACGAAACGAGTTAAGGTAGGAAAGTGTGCCATGCACATGGGGCTCCTCACTCTCAAAAGTGCACTTGTTTAGGTGATTCATGACACATATAACAAACAAAAATGCTAGATTGACCCGGCCAGGACACCCGGCCAGTGCACCTGTTGAAGTGTCCTGGCCGAGTCCCACTAGAGTCACACAAGCTTGTGTTGACCGAGTTTTAAGTGTTAGTGTTTTCTTACAAACAATGTAACTTTGATCAATACCTGTTGCAGAGATGTGACTGTGCAGTGTACGACCTTGTCAGACATGTGTCAGGCAAAACCGACTGCTTCAGATCAATATTTTTAGCGTGCGATTCAAAATCTAGGTGCCAAATTCAAATTTTCCCCACCAAAACCACCCACTCACCCCTCCTAACTACAAGTTTGTCCTCTTCCCCTTCTTCATAGAGATTCTCTGCTGCAACAAGAGAACTGGTTTTTTTGGGACCACCATTAAAAGTTCTCGTATAGTGCTGACTGAAGTGAAGTTTAAGGAAGAGAGAACCATAGACAAAGGTAGAGGTAAAGGTAACCCCCATTTTTGTTCTCACTTTATCGGTTTAGGAATGTAGGTGATTGAATGTAAACGACGCCTTTAATGTCGGATTGTATGTTGTAGTACATGGGGTTAGTAAATGGGGTTTTGAAGCACAATTCTTTATGAAAAGGCATTTACTCATTGCATTAACTATTAGTTAGGGTTTCATATACTTTAGTGAATAGTATTTACTCTTGGTGAATGTATATACACAAAAGGTTTACATACAGTTACGTTCAACAGGTATTTACTGAGTTAGGTTTAGCAGGTTCAACAGGTATTTACTGAGTTAGGTTTAACAGCTCAATAAATTTCTTGTGAGCCAACTTTGTATTTCTCTAGAGCCATAGCAAATAACAATTGTGTATGATGATGCATTTTTATTTTCATTAGGTCATGGCACAATCAGACCTGTCTTCACAAGAAGTAGTTGAAGAAAATTGAGAAGATGATGAGATTAGTGATGGTAAAGGTGATGGTAAAGAGGATGATGAAATTGAAGTTGTTGTCCTCAAGTTGGAATGACCTTTAGTAGCTATGATGACGTGCATTTAGCATTTAAGAGATATGCGAAGAGTAAGGGATTCAGAATCAAAATAAGGTCCTTTAAAAGAAAATACGACATTATTTTCAGCGTGTACTTTCATGTTGTAAGGAAATGTACACCGATGACAGGAAATATATTGGTTTATATTCATGGTCCGAATGCAAAACAAGAATGGTTGTACACTTATTCTCCAATGATGGGGAGTGGCACGAATAGTGTTTCCTAGAACACAATCATGTAGTGAGCCCAGGGAAGTCTAGTTTCTACCAGTGCAACAAATTTATTAGCAATAAAACAAAGAAGAGGTGGCTAGTTTCTGATAAAGCAAGAATTTTTGTGTGCAAGTCATTTATGGCAGAGTCATTGTGCGCTGGTGGGATTGATTGATTGCTGTACGAAGAAAAGGATATCAAAAATCACATTGACGCAGAAAGAAGACTTAGGATTGGGGAAGGTGACGCGGAGGCAATACTTCGAGCAAAGAAATAAAACCTTATCGCAATAAGGTCTTATACATCCACCTAGCCGCAACTAGGATTTTCCCACCTAGACCCACCTAGACCCACCTAGGACTTTCCCACCTAGCCGCAACTAGGATATATGCCTAGCCTAAACTAGGTCTTCCCTTTCGACTTAGATCCCACTAAGTCTTACAATCAAGATTTGATTAATACAATGAAATTACACTTTACAAAGTAAAGTGGTATCAAGTTCAAATACAAGCAAGCCTCCTAGAGCCTAAACACTCTTATGCATGCAAGTATGAAAACAATTGAGAAATGCAAGTATAAAACTGATTTATGCGAAAATCAAATATGAAACCGTTTTAAATAGATTGATAAAAACAAAAATCGGTTTCAAATCCAAAGAACAAGAAGTTTGATAAAAATTAAGTTTAAGCGCAAACTCTTGTTCAAATCAGTCCAAGGGTTTAATAAATCAAGTTTAAGTGTAAAACCTAAGACAAGTGTGTTCAATAACACAACAAGTACTTTCCTAAGTCAATCACACAAGAATATATAATTTAAGCATAAGAAAAGTTAGGAAATGGACTTTCTTATAACCCCAAGAAGATGACTTGAAAAATCAGTTTTGGAGAGGTTGTTGTACTCCTTAGAATGATTCAAGAGTGCTATTTTGATGTTGAATGAACAGCTTCAAAGTATAACTTGAAAACCCCAAGCTCCTCCTCTTGAAAAATTTAAGCACTTGTGTTTTTCTTTGATTTCAAAACCTAATTTGTGTGCCTTGTGTGTTTGAGAGTGTTTTATATATTTATAGACCAAGTTATGACCGTTGTGTGCATCCAAGGGCCGAGATTTGATAAAAAATTCAAATTAAAGTGAATTTTCTAGCTTTATAAAAAACGGTCAGGAATGCAATTAGCGCGCTGACTCTGCACATAGCGCGCTAATAACAGTATTAGCGCGCTAACTGCAGGGATCTCAAAATAATTAATTTTATCCCTTATGTTAGTGACCCTTTAATGCGTCTAGACCCAGCCAACCCTCATATAACATATAATACATGTTTTTTATGGGTCATATGGCCTATTTGGATGGTCCGGATATTTTTACAAATCCCGAAAATGGAAAATCTCGGTTTCATGATTTGCAAGGGACTTTTCTGCAAATATGCAGTTTTCTTTTCAAAGTCTTTTCAAAAACAAGTTTTTCTTTTTCAAAAGCTCCCACAATGATTTTCAAAGTACGATATGAACATACCCATATAGTTTAATATTGTTTAAACTTATAGGACCGAAATCTTCAAGTAATTACTTGACATTTGAAAAATCCATTTTAAAAACACGATGTGCATGAACTAATGAAATAGGCTTGCTTAAGTGAACTTGAATATCTTACATCAATTTTACAACTCGTGGTCTTGATCTTTCACCTTCATTCCTTTATGTATGTCGAGTCTTGAACTTGAATTGCTTGAATGCTCGAATGTCCGTGATGTGATGTTTCGCAACCTTTGACGAAATTGAAATACACTTGATAACTTGTTAGTATATTTTTACCTTATTTGTTTCCATCAAAATCTCGGTCGGAGTTAGAGTGACTAACCACTTAGTCGAACAATATCCCCCTTTTTGATGATAACAAACAATATGAACTTGACAAGCATAAAACATAATACAAGTGTATGAATGTCACATTAATGGTTATATAAAATTTATACTCTCTCAAGTTCAACACTCTTTCTCCCCCGTTTGATACCATCAAAAAGTGGGGCACGAAAAATCATGATACCATAAGAAAGACTCCCCCGTTTTATGAAGATGATACCAAATAAGTGCTCCCCCTATCGATATGCATCAAATGAAAGCTTAAGGAAATAATTGAGAATCTAGGCTCCCCCTATCATCATGCATGTTTCGGTTTGTGATACCAATAAATTTTTCATTTTAGGTACATGTCTTACCCCCCCAAAAAATAGATACCAACAAAAAAATGGGTATAAAGTCTCCCCCTATCAATATCATTCTCATTATCTAAAATTCTCCCCCAATATAAAACAATGGCTTTAACACATGACTTTAAAACATAGTGAATGTGAAGTTTGTCTAGTCAGGGGATATTAGCGCGCTAATTGATGGACCTAACGCGCTAATTGTAGGACCTAGCGGCTAATGGAAATACCTAGCGCGCTCATTCCTCTCTGGAATTTCGGAATTAAAATTTTTAAGTTTTTGACGCACAACTCAGATTTACCTCAAACTTCATGGACACTTCATTAATATCATATAAAGATAATTAAAACACTTAAAACATATGTAGAAGGTTGGATTTATGAGAAGTGCCTAACTCACGCCTTGTCAATGAATTTGGCCTAAAAGTGCTTGGCTACATTGTATTAATTCATCATGGTCCTACATAAAATGTATATGAAATGCAGTCATGACATCAAAAATAACAGTGTATGCATGCTATGTGTATGTGACTAATGCAAGACCTATCATGCTTAACTCCTATATATCAATCTATTGTTTTCGCACATTCATGTTCTAAAGTGAATCTAATTTACTCTATGAATCATGGACTTTGGTTCCCATACACCTTTATGTTCCATAACGTGTGTATCATATACATTCTTTTCTACCCATGCTAATTTACTTCTATTGGTCCTATTTAGGACACATTTACCAACATTATGAGATCTATTGCATTTTAAGCATCTCTTAGACTCGACCAAAAGCTTTCCATAGCTCAATAGGCTTGCACCTTAGCCTATGCCTTTCTTGTTGAGTGCACGTCGTTGTGCGCCCAACATCATGTCAAACATTTTGGTACCACTTGTGAACTTGGTCACCATGGTGGTCAAGTCTACTTCTTTTATTAAGTCATTTTTCTCATTTATGGCCAATTCTAAGTCCTGTTGGAGATCATCAATAATCTCATTTTGAGATTCAATCTCATTAATGGCTTTAATCAAACTCTTTTTCAGTTGCTTGGTCTTTTTGACCTCCTTTTCTAATTCATTTCTAAGGTCATGAATAATAGACATATCATCCAATGCATTTACATCATCATGATTAAAAGATATAGAGTCACTTACCTCACTCCTCGCCATAAGACAAAGGATGGCCTTCTCATTTTTCGACTCGGAGTCGGAGCTAGATGATAATGATGATTTATGTCTCTTGCTTCTTCTCAAGTACTTGCATTCCGATGCTTTATGTCCCGGTTTGCTGCACTTATAGCAAATCATCTCGCGTGATTTGCTTGCGTTATTTGCACCTTTGTACTTCTTCTTGTATTTGTCTCTTTTGTATGTTGCCTTCTTGAGCTTTCTTGATAGCATGACCACTTCTTGTTCAATAGAGTCACTTTCACTTGAGCTCACATCATCTTCGGCCGATAGGCAAGTAGCTTTTAAGACATGCTCCTTCTTTGACTCTTTCTTGGTCGAACCACTAAGTGCTTCCAATCTAGCACGATCTTTTAGCTCAAATTCATGGACCGTCAATTCTCCACATAGTATATCAAAAGTGTAATCTTTAAGGTTTTGAGTCGATTGAATAGCATACTTCTTCACATCCCATTCCTTAGGCAAGCCTCTAAAGAACTTATACACTAAGTTCTCTTGATCATAATGTTTGCTAAGATTTTTGATCTCATTCAAAAGCTTCGTGAATCAAGTGATGGCCGTGGCTATGTCTTAATGGGGCTCCACTCGAAAAGTCTCCTAATGTTCTTCAAGAATCCTCAACTTAGTGTTCTTGACTTGTTGTGTACCTTCATAATGCACTTCACATTTTTCCCACACTTCCTTGGCCGTTTGACAAGCGCTAACTCGGTTGAATTCATTCTCACTTAATGCACAAAACAAATGATTCATGGCTTGATCATTTGAGAGCTCAATCTTGATCTCCTCGGTGGTGTATTCTTTCAAGGGCTTGTTCGGTGAAGTGTAGCCATTCTAAATTGCATCCCACAAATGTCTACCTTGTGCTCTAATGTAGAACTTTATTTGAACTTTCCAATGAGTATAGTTTGTCCCATCAAAGTAGGGAGGCCGAACGGATGAATTGCCTTCCCTAAGGCGAGAAAAACCTAGAGTTTGCATCCTTGTACAAAAACACTCAAAGATACGTTAGTAACACTTTGAGCAATTACTCGCTCTGATACCAATTAAAGGTCACCCAAGGGGGGTTGAATTGGGTTACCGAATAGTTTTCGCCTTTTTAAAACTTTATGTATAAATAATAATGATAATGCATACACCAATGATAAATATCAATGCTATGCAATCAAGAAGGGGGTAGAAGAAATGGAAATAATACACATGATTTATAGTGGTTCGATCCAACCGATCTACATCCACTACCTAACCTCCCCGATTAGGATTTTCAAACCCCACTTATATTATCAATAAGTGTTACACCCTAAGCTAACTAGCCTAGTGAATGCCTAGCCTCAACTAGATCTTTTACACGATGCCTTATCGCAATAAGGTCTTACGCATCTACCTAGCCGCAACTAGGATTTTCTCGGCTAGACCTACCTAGGACTTTTCCCACCTAGCCGCAATTAGGATATATGCCTAGCCTCAACTAGGTCTTCCCTTTTGACTTAGATCCCACTCAGTCTTACAATCAAGATTTGATTAATACAATGAAATTATACTTTACAAAGTAAAGTGGTATCAATACAAGCAAACATCCTAGAGCCTAACCACTCTGATACATGCAAGTATGAAAACAATTGAGAAATGTAAGTATAAAACTGATTTTATGCAAAACTCAAATATGAAACCGTTTCAAATATATTGATAAAAACAAAAATCAATTTCAAATCCAAAGAACAAGAAGTTTGATAAAAATTAAGTTTAAGCGCAAACTCTTCTTCAAATCAGTCCAAGAGTTTAATAAATCAAGTTTAAGTGCAAAACCCAAGACAAGTGTGTTTAATAACACAACAAATACTTTCCTAAGTTAATCACACAATAATATATAATTTAAGCATAATAAAAGCTAGGAAATGGACTTTCTTAAAACCCCAAGAAGATGACTTGAAAAATCAATTTTGGAGAGGTTGTTGTACTCCTTAGAATGCTTCAAGAGTGCTGGTTTTGATGTTGAATGAACAGCTTCAAAGTATAACTTGAAAACCCCAAGCTCCTCCTCTTGAAAAATTTAAGCACTTGTGTTTTTCTTTGATTTCAAAACCTAATTTGTGTGCCTTGTGTGTTTGAGAGTGTTCTATATATTTATAGACCAAGTTATGTCCGTTGTGTGCATCCAAGGGCCGAGATTTGATCAAAAATTCAAATTAAAGTGAATTTTCCAACTTTATAAAAAGCTGTCAGGAATGCAATTAGCGCGCTAATTTTATAACCTAGCACGCTAACTCTGCACATAGCGCGCTAATAACAGTATTAGCGTGCTAACTGCAGGGATCTCAAAATAATTAATTTTGTCCCTTGTGTTAGCGACTCTTTAACGCGTCCTAGACCCAACCAACCCTCATATAACATATAATACATGTTTGTTATGGGTCATATGACATATTTGGATGGTCCAGATATTTTCACAAATCCCAAAAATAGAAAATCTTGGTTTCATGATTTACGAGGGACTTTTCTGCAAATATGCAATTTTCTTTTCAAAGACCTTTCAAAAACAAGTTTTTCTTTTTCAAAAGCTTCCACAATGATTTTCAAAGTACGATATGAACATACATATATAGTTTAACATTGTTTAAACTTATAGGATCAAAATATTCAACTAATCACTTGACATTTGAAAAATCCATTTTAAAAACACGATGTGCATGAACTAATGCAATAGGCTTGTTTAAGTGAACTTGAATACCTTACATAAATTTTACAACTCGTAGTCTTGATCTTTCGCCTTCATTCCTTTATGTATGTCGAGTCTTGAACTTGAATTGCTTGAATGCTCGAATGTCCGTGATGTGATGTTTTGTAACCTTTGACGAAACTGAAATACACTTGATAAACTTGTTAGTATATTTTTACCTTGTTTGTTTTCATCAAAATCTCAGTCGGAGTTAGAGTGACTAACCACTTAGTCAAACATGTGCGTGACAAGAGATGAATGGGAAGTATAAAAACTAACTTTTCTCTCTCCTCTCAATCCATTTCTTCATTTCGATCAACAAGAAAAAGGGAGAGAGTGAGGGGTTTCAGACGTTCACGAGCACGTTGCGACGCTGGGGATTGACCAAACACACGTAAAAAGGTAGGATCTCTACTCCTCTCGTGTTTGTCGACATTTTGATATTTGTTTTGCGAGTTTTCGACAAGACAATCTTGGGGAATTTTTTGAGAAAATGATGGAATTGAGTTGGATTGACGATTTTGGAATCAATTGGATGTTTGATTGGTGTTTTGGTGGTTGTTTTGAGTATTAGAAGTTATTTAGGATTTTTAGGGATTTTTGAAGAAATTTCATGTGATTTACGATTTGGGGTGTTTTGTTGGGTTTTGACGCAAGCCGAAGGTGGCTTAAAGTTCTAATGGAAGTTTAAACGAAGTTGGAATAGGATTGGAGCACGGCGACGCAAGTCGGGGGCGTGAAAAACTCTCAACAGGGAGCGTCTGGTTAGGACTCCATGAGCGTTGTCGTGAGCACAAAAGCTCACGATGCCGCTCTATGGCGTCTGGAGTAGAGGCTCCAGCTCCTGCGCCGCCTAGGGTAAGAACCCTATGGCGTCGCCACGGCGTGACACTATTCTCAGAGTAAATTTTCTAAAAATTTTGAAAAAATTCGGGGATCTCTCGGGTATCCAAATGGGTCTGAATACAACCAAATACCCCCGAAATCAACCTAATTAAACTAATTAAACAATTATGAAAATTTGGGATGAATTAGAAGTTTTTAATTTGAATTGACAGACTTTGAGAATTCGAGTGGGATAGCTTAGAGGTACGCAAAGATCGAAGTTTTGCGATCGATTAATGTAAATTATCGTACGATTGTAAGCTAGTTAGAAAGTATACACAAATTCATTTTCCATTCGTGCCATTTTAGTTTGAATTGAGCTATTGTTGGAATTCCATTCTTTATTTCCTTGGTTGTGTCTTAGTGTAAGTGTGTTACGAAGGTACTCCTGGGTCCATATTAGTGGGCAAGCATGAGCACTCCTGCTAGTGTGCTGTCTTACTCTACTGATAGCGGGTTATACGCCGAGTACTAGATTATTTGGGAACTGTTGTGCCTATAGATTATTGGTCACTGTTGTGACTATTAAATGTGGTGTTGTTGTACTGCATTGATATTGACCACTCATGGGTCTCCTTTAATTCTTTCGACACTCAAACTTCGTTGCTAAGCTTGTCAGTCTGTTTATCATGCTATTTGTTACATTTTCTGTCTTTCAATACCGCATGATATTTGGACTGCTCATTTGGTAAATCTTGAATTGCTATTTAGTTTCTTCTGGCATTAATTTTATATTTTTCACACACTCACCGTCTAGTTTGTGATGGTGGTGCAGATAGAGATAGAGTTGAGACAAGCAAAGAGAAGGAACTAATGCTAGGTGATATTCTCTGAGGACTCTCGTAGCGATCATTTCCTTTACTCACTGTAAGTTTTTGTTCTTTTGGTTATGATTACTGTATTATATGTTTTGTTAAACACTGGGACATGTGGCGGGGATTAAGAGACTAGGGATGTTATGTATGACCACTTTGTTTAACTTTGATCACCAGACATGCATGTATTTATCCATTTCTCAGGGTTTCCACATGATAGGTTATCTATTTTTCCTAATTTCGATTATTAGTTATAGTTGATTATAGTGATTTCCGCTGCGAATTTTCTGATAACTTTATAGTCCTATAACTCACACATCTAAATGATTAACTAATGATGTATATGAGGATTTAAGACTAACTAGGATACGTAGACTTCGCGAGTAAAGGCTCGGGGGTCCACGTAGGTCTAGGCCGGGCATAACACAGTTTTATGGGGGAACTGGGGCGATCACACTAGAATCGCTTACAAATACTTTGGAGAAGTGATTACATTTGATACAACTTAGCTAATGTAATGACCTAAATCACTAATAGTGGATTTTTTCGTAATTAAGGGTTACCGACCCATGGTGTGGCCCAAAAACGTCACGTACACGATCTAGCACTTGGCAAAGAGGTCGAGAATTATGATATTTTTTATTGATGAATGCCCAGTGTAATGTATGTGTGTATACTATATTCAAAAAATCGATCTAGTTCAATTATTTTGTTAATTCAAAATGCGTACGGAGAGTCACTCCTCGAGATGTGTGCATACGTCAGGCACCGGGTGTCGAGTAGTCGGGGACTAGTATGAGTTAAATGTATCAACAATAAACCATTAATGGACTACCCAAATGTATCAATATGCCTAAGTTAGTAATTTAAATAGATAAGCCTATAGTTTGGATAAATAAAGTAAGGAACCTAGATTTTCCTAGTGATGATGAATGTGTAGGAATCCTAGACTATATAGTAACTAGTGAGTGGGGACATGCATTTTTCATGTGTGACAAGTGGCATTGAGAGAGGTCACATGTCCTGGTAATTAACTTAGTCAAATTAAAGATTTGTTTAATTAATCCACTTACTAATCTAAATACATAAATGAGTTTCATTTCCTAAAACAGGGAATTCAAAACAACTTGAGGAAAGAAAAAGTTTGAGCTATACTTTGCTGGCTTTTCTAAGAATTCAAGGGGAATTAGGAGTGCAATCATCATCAATAGCTCCATCAACTACTACTCTTAAAGAACCAAGCCTAGGTATGGAATCTTCACACTTTATGTTCAATTTAATGTTCCACAGCTAGGGAACCATTGGTTTTTTTTTTTTTTTTTTTTTTTTTTTTTTTTTTTTTTTTTTGAGAGTCTTTTTATAGCTTATTTGAAACAAATTAAACCTTCATTTGAGTCTTCTATTGGAAAATGTGCCCTTGGCCAATTCTGTAAATATTGTTTAACTATTATAAGTAGATGTATGTTTCTTTTATAATAGTATCCATGAATAATTATTGTATTATTCTAAACGTCCCTAGTCAGTTATTATTGTGGGAACAATAATAAATTAAAACTAGCATGAGTCTCGATTGATAGTTATATAATGATTATGCGTATACGAATACGATTCAAGATCATGAGTATTTGTTGGGAACAAATACTGGACCGACCCGCTATGAGAACGCTACATGGTTAATTTCATAAGTGATTCTCATGATAGTTATATCATTTAGTTCTTCGACTTGAGATCACTAGAGACTCCAACATTATAAACACAATGATTTGATATAATTAAACGTCGTCTTTAACCGGATAATTATAAAGATTGTGATTGGTCATTGTCTGACTAATGTGTGGAAGTTATGTGATCAAGATGAGATTTGTTCCTCTCTTTTAGAGAGAGATATCTATTGGGCCCCTCGATATGTTAGACTGATATATGACCATGTCTAGTGAATTGATTGGATCAATGTCACTTGACAATTTCAGTCTACTCAAAAATCGAGACTAGTAGATTGAACTATAAGGATGACATTCCATATCTTAAGTTCAATCAAAAGATATGACGTGACAAAAGGATATGATATACACTATCTATTAGGTTGTATCGACTTATTTATCTTTATGAAACTTGGGTAGTCATAATGTCTTACTAGAGGTCGCTTATGACTTGTGTGCCGAAAAAGATTTTGGTTCACTACCAACATTGTATGAACCTATTGGGTCTCACACAAAGAACGACATTGCGCGATTTAATACTATCTAGGTTAATGAATTTTATTTGATAAAACTTATTTTGACGATTCTCATTAAGTGCCCTAGTTTGACTAGAATTCATAACTCCCTTACATTTCAAGTATGACTAGAAAGTTAGTCTCTTAGTAAATCCTATTTTGAATAGGACTCTAATTGGAATTAAAGTATGACTTTAATTTTTATTTGAGTTTTAGATAAATTACAACTCTTATTGCATTAGTAATTGCAGACTATCTATGACTCTATCATTTTTAGAGTTGGACTTTATCTAGACTCTATTTAGAGTATGAATATGAGATGGAGTTTTGTTACAACTCGACCTATTGAACTATAAATAAGACATTCTAGTGTGTACTTTTCTAGAGAGATTTTCGAGAGAGTTTTGTGAGAATTTTCTTCCCTAGAATTTTTGGCGCTAGCACTCCAGAATGTGATCATCCGTTCGTGTGTGGATTCCTGATAGAGGACGTTCGTCTCTAGCAGCGTCTTGATGGAATCGATCAACACCAAACAAGGCAGACATGGAGTTGTGCTTGTTAAGGCATGGTTTTTCTCTCTTGATATATCAGTTTAATGGAATCAATAGAATTCTGGTTCGGAAATATTCGAAAAGGTTTCGAAAAATTCCGTTGCGCTTGATCCCCGAAACCCAAGAGTGGTGTCAGAGCAATGTTTTATTCCATCAAACTTTAATGCATTGATTTCGTTGTATATATGTGATATATACTTGAAAGAATGTGTCATTATTTTATTTATATGTCGAGGTTTTATTAGTTCTGATGGGGTGTGAAAAGCAGAAATTGTCGAGTGGAATTTTTTTTTAGCCACACTATGTGCACCCCAGTGTCCTCTCAGGGCACCCCAAAATGTATATAAATTGATATACTATTGAAGTGCACATAGCCGTGCTCTTTTTTTTTTTCCCTTGTGCGCGATGTTTGGTGCGAAAGTTGTTTTCTTATGGAATCGATTCCAAGCATTTTGTATCACTTAAAAAAATCCGCATATGCCATTGCAGCTTTCAATTGGTTAGATCTTTTATTGATCTTGCCTATAACTGATTTCAGTTTATAAGATTAATTTTTTCTTTGAATATTAACACTGAATTCTAGGAAGCCACTGGATTAACCTCATGCATGTCGCGGGCCTTGTGGCTTGCAACTAACTTAGATCCGTAGTCATATTCTGTGTACATATATGTTAATCACTATGTAATTCAAGGATAAGGTTCCTAGTTAGATGTGGTACATGTGATGCATACAGCTTCATAACTTTATTAAGCACGCAAATCTAGGTCTATTAAGATAAAGGTTATCTATAGCAGAGTGTTTTCTTCCTTAAAGTAGCTTAAAAATAATCTCGTATTGCAAACGTGTTTAACTCCTACACGTATCATAGATTGGCTTAAAGTGGTTTTGGATATGTGAATAAATACTACACATAGGCACGTGATGGTTGGCTTTGGTCAAGCATAATTAATGTTGAGTTATTCAATACCATTATCATAGATTCTATCATTTTAATTAGAATGGGATTGCATGCATATTATACATGTATAGCAATGACATGGTCAAATAGATAGTTGACTAAATTAATGGTAATTATAGATAAATTAAAATGTTTTATTTATATCTATAGTTAAATTAACATTTGTCTAATCTAATTGACATTGATTGGGATATTATAATTAAAAGGGTTTTAATCAAAATAGTGCCAATTAATATTTGGGATCTATTTTTTGTTAATTAGATTGGTATAAAATTGATTTTTAGGAGGATATTTCATTATGAGATAATGAAAAGCTTTAAATTTCTTAAATTTGTTTTATGATGCTTTACCTATATGTGAAATTGTTTCCTATTTATTTATGATCTTTATTCTATGCTTGATTTGATATATTGGATATTTCATGATTAGATACTAGAATTATAGGTCTTAATATATGAAAAAAATCATAAAACTAAATAAGAATCCCTCAATTAAAATTTTAAGTTAATGCCACCCAATTTTTAAATACTTGTTAAGGCATCGATCACATCAATATGGGTCTGCCTCAGCAGGGTGTATTGTATTATTTTGGTGAGCCAAGTCGGGTAACGGTTACCTGAATGTTTTAAATTTTTTTTTTTGCAATACTGAATGTTTTAAATTGGTTTGACTTAATAAAGCTATCAAAACGGTTTTGGGCTTAGGCATAGATGAGACACAACATGTGACGTATGATGTCGAAGTCTCATAAAGAGCCTAAGAGTTGTATGTGATGCAATTGGTAAAGGTTACCTACCTAAATTACTTGATTTTGAGTGTCATGCCTTAGCTATCTCAAAATTAGGTGAATTATGGGTTTTAGTCCACTAAATTGATATGTACGAGGGTTATTGAATTTAGTGGGAGTTTAATTACTCATAATAAATGGTTCGACATAATCTTCGAGTTGTATATTTTAAATTCCTAGTGAAAGTAATCCATAGTAACTGCGATCAATCCTTGAGAAGGATAAAATAAAGTCTAAGACTAATTTCTTGATTTGATTAAAAATTGATAAATGTTATCGACCATCAAAATAAGGATATATGTCCTAGACTAATTTATTCCTTTAGAACTACCATCTACTATTTCAAGAATTATATGTCATGTTAGCAACTATGAAACTGAACTTTTAGAAAGATTTGGGACTGTGGAAGCTACTGACATGACAATGGCCTTGATGCTATGTTCCAACAGTATGTCATGCAAGAAAAGGATAAGAATACAAAATTCCTTGATTCTTATAAATAATTGAGACCCTATCAATATGTTTTTGTATTTGGAACACAAAGGGTTATATTGATTATCTCAAAAAGGGCTTTTATCTCTATGTGCCAAGAGTTGGTCTAGATTTGATCTATAATTCATCAAAAACAGTTTTGAACTATATTATGAATGACATGGAAAGGTATGTTTGCAGTTGCATTTGGTGCAGTTCAAAATGTAAGACAATATTAAGAGAAGCCTTATATATGTATTTGAAGATTCTTATAGAAATTAAAGGAACTTAATGTAGAAAGATAAAGGGAAGGTAAAAAGCTACCAAAAATGTTTGTGTCGAACACAAAAACCTTAGTTGTGAGGTAGACTTTGCCTAGCTATAAAGATAAGTCTTACAGGACGGATTAAGTTATTCATAGAATAAAATTGTTCATTTTACAGTGAATTACAAATCCTATCAGGAAGACATAATTTTGAATTGTTATGAACATTTCAAAATAAGCATATCAAAAATCACTTGGAAAACTATTAACATACTTTGATGAGATCAAAGTGGATAATATTTGAGCCAAGAGTTTAAATGACCATCTTTGAAATTATGGGATTGTCTTGCAATTAACTTCACTAGGAACGTCATTTGTGAAATGATGTTTTAAGAGGAGAAATCGAACTATATAGGATATAATTCGATTTATGATGTGTCACATAGACTTTCCTAAGATGTCTTATTGAGGCTATACTTTAGAAACCACTGAACTTCGCACTAAACCTTATATTTTTTTTTAAAGTGGTAGATAAAACTCCATATACAATATGGAATAAAAGACCTAGTTTGTCTTTTCTTGAGACTTGAGGCGGCGAGACTTGCGTAAGATGCTAAGTCACATAACGTTTGATGCCTAAGTCATTTTGTATCTAATTGTGGCTGAATATTATGATACTATTTTATTCAATTGAGAACAAATTGTTTGTTGCGCAAAATGATGTTTTTCTAAATAAGAGTTTATTTCAAAGACACTATTGGGAATAAAATAAATCTTGAAATGTTCAAAAGCCACAAATGAGAACTGAACCACTTTAAGATGCTCGACAAAGTTTTGAACTAGTTGAGTATACACAAGTAACATATATCTCTTAAAATCTAGAATAATAAGAAATTGTCTAGATAAATTTGAAATTTCTTATCATTGATAGTTGTGATATATTTTTTTTATACTGGGTCAGAATGAATCACTACTTATCAAGGGACATGTCTTGTCTAGATTGGATGAAGAGACTAAGTGTTAATGCAATCGGACTTTTAAATCATGTATGTTATTCAAGTTTGAAACTTAATTTATTTGCTTGAAAAATGGTATGACCAATGGATGTAAATGATTTAAAATTACATAAAAAAACAAAAGGTGCATACTAAAAAGCACGGCTTATAGAAAAATTTCAATCTAAATCAAGGTGTTGATTGTGATAAGATTTTTCACTGGGAGCTCGTCTTAAGTTCTAGAATTCTTATTGTCATTACTTTATAGATTGACTATAAGATATGACAAACGGGTATCAAAATAGCATTGCCATATGCTCCTTAAAGATATGTATGACACAACTTAAGGGTTTTGAATATCTTGAGAATTTTAGAAAAGTTTGCAAGTTTAAAGGATCCATTGTGGATTATAGTAGGCTTATCAGAGTAGGAATATTTGTTTTGATAAAATAATTAATGAATTAAGTTCATTGAATCGAAGATAAACATTTTGTATACACGAAGGTTAGTGGGAGCGAAATTATCTTTTCTTAATCTATATGTTGATGATATATTATTCATTACAAATAATGTCCTAACCTTGCAGAATGTCAAGTCTTGGTTGAGGTAAAGTTTCTCAATGAAATTCGTAGACAATTAAGCCTATATCCTTGTGATATAGATATATAGAGATAGATTTAATAGGCTTATTGGCCTAAATTAGAGTGCTTAAATAGACAATTAACTGAAAAGGTTTCAGTGTATTTTCAGTCTGCGAGATTCTTAAAAGAATTCGTACTTATGTCTTCTAACATAAGTCTCAGCAAGACTCAAAGTCTTATGACAAATGATGAGCGGGACAATATGAGTATGATTTCATACGCATTAGCTATGAGAATCATCACATATATTACTTTGCATTATACTTGATATGTCATATGCTTTGGGCAAAACATACATATATGTGAAACATTCCAGTGAAGGTCATTGGATATCTATTGATAACATTCTTAAGTACTTAGGAAACACTTGAGAAATGTTATTGGGTTTATAGAGGTTTTACAAAATGCAAACTTTCAAGCTAATATAAATTATTAATAATCACAATATGGATATGTGTTAACTTCATAGGAAGATGTAGTGAGTTGGATATGTTCCAAACTCACTCTAACAAAATTCTACAACATAAATTAAGTTTTAGCGGTATTTGATGCAACTAAAGAAAATGTTTAGATCATAAGGTTCATGATTGAATAAGGTGTGATTCCAAGTGTTGGAAGCAACGTTGGATTTAATTGTAAAACCGATGCGCAACTTTAGGTTATGAAACCTTAATCACACTATAGATCTAAACAATCACTCGAACTTTTTTGTCTTATTAAAAAAGAACGTGGAGATTTGCATAACAACAATATTAAACAATGTAGTAGATACATAAATAAAATTCTTCCACTAAGAACGTATTAAGGTCACACAGTATTAGATACGTGTAGGATTGGACCTAGTGCAAGTGGGAGATGTTGGGAATTGTGCCCTAGGCCAATTCTATAAATATTATTTAACTATTATAAGTAGATATATCTTTCTTTTATAATAGTATCTATGAATAATTATTGTATTATTCTAAACGTCCCTAGTCAGTTATTATTGTAGGAATAATAATAAATTAAGATTAGTATGAGTCTTGATTGATAGTTATATGATGATTATGCGTATACGGATACGGATAAAGATCATGAGTATTTGTTAGGAACAAATACTGGACCGACCCTCTATGAGAAAGCTACATGGTTAATGTCATAAGTGATTCTCAGGATAGTTATATCATTTAGTCCTTCGACTTGAACTAGAGACTCCAACATTAGGAGCACAATGACTTGGCACAATTAAACATCGTCTTTAACCGGATGATTATAAAGATTGTGATTGGTCATTGTCTGACTAATGTGTGGAAGTTGTGTGATCAAGATGAGATTTGTCCCTCTGTTTTAGAGAGATATCTATTGGGCCCCTCGATATGTTAGAATGATAAATGACCATGTCTAGTGAATTGATTGGATCAATATTACTTGACAATTTCAGTCTACTCGAAGATCGAGACTAGTAGATTGAACTATAAGGATGACATTCCATGTCTTAAGTTCAATCAAAATATATCACGTGACAAAAGAATATGATATACACTATCTGTTAGGTTGTATCAATTTATATCAAACTTGGGTAGTCATAATGTCTTGCTAAAGGCCAGTTATGACTTGTGTGCCGAAAAGGTTTTGGTTCACTGCCAACGTTGTATGAACCTATTGGGTCGCACACGAAAAATGACATTCCGCGATTTAATATTATCTAGGTTAATGAATTTTATTTGATAAAATTTATTTTGATGATTCTCATTAAGTTTCCTAGTTGACTAGGATTCATAACTCCCTTAAATTTCTAGCTTGAATAGAAAGTTAGTATCTTAGTAAATCCTATTTTGAATAGGACTCTAATTGGAATTAAATTATGACTTTAATTCTTATTTGAGTTTTAGATAAATTACAGCTCTTATTGTATTAGTAATTGTAGACTATCTATGACTCTATCATTTTTAGAGTTAGACTTTATCTAAGACTCTATTTAGAGTATGACTATAAGATGGAGTTCTGTTACAACTCGACCTATTGAACTATAAATAAGACATTAGAGTCACAGTTGTATAATGAAAGAGACTTTTCTAGTGTGAGACTTTTCTAGAGAGATTTTCTAGAGAGTTTTGTGAGAATTTTCTTCCCTAGAATTTTTGGCGCTTGCACTCCAGATTGTGATCATCCGTTCTTATGTGGATTTCTGATAGAGGACATTCGTCTATTGCAGCGTCTTGAAGGAATCGATCAACACCAAACAAGGCAAACATGGAGTTGTGCTTGTTAATGGTTTTTCTCTCTTGATATATCAGTTTAATGGAATCAATAGGATCCTGGTTTGGGGATATTCAAAAAGGTTTCGAAAAATTCCACTGCACTTAATCCCCTAAACCCAACATCTTCAAGTTCAGATTTCAAGTTATTAAAGTCTTGGCCAAATTTGGGTTGTTTTTTATGAAATTGAAATTAAGAATTCTGATCTATAAAATGTTTTTATTTTTGGAAACAAATGGCATATTTAAATTCTTCATATTTTTCCATTTAATTTGATATAATGAAGTTCTTAATTTGGTTCAATTTTGAGCAAGGTATGTTTTTCAAAGTTTGCACAAGTTCTTAAAACAAAACTAGGAATTCTGCATGTTATCATTTCGAACCAACCTCTATAATATGGTCATAACTTTCTCAATTTAGATCGAAATGGAATCATTCTGGCAGAATTTGAAAGCTAGCTCAAAGACGAACAACTTTGTCCTACTAAATGATTTTGAAATTCGAATGTTTTCCTGTCCAAAAACCTTTTGCAAATTTGATATTGAATCTGCATTTTCTGGACCTCACTGTTTTGATAATGCCCTATTATTTAAGAATAACTTAATCATTTCTTATCGGATTAAGCTCATATTTTAGTACGATGTTCTTGAGTATGTTTTTAGTCTTCTTTAAACAATCATGATTTTTGGAGCTATGACTTAGAAGAAATAAATTGTGCAAGTTTGCTGGTTAGACTTGAAAAAAGTTTTAAGTGATGTCGTAGAAGTTTCATATCTCTCTCGTTTTTAATAGAGAATGCGCTTTCCTTATTGTTTCGGAAAGCTAAGACATAGCCCCAAAACTTCTTCTTATACCATAATTCAGAATTCAAACATTTTGGTGACTAAAATAAACTCCCAAATGGATATACCAAAACTATCCCTTTTATAATAAATTAGAGTTCAACATAAACACATTCTTAAGGGGTTTATTTTAGGGATTAGATTTAAAAACTACTTAACTGATCTAAAACATGTTAAATTCAATTACGGAGGACTTGCGAGGTGCAGGACGCGAGTTTTGAAGTGGTCAAAGTCGGGTCAAGCTAGAATTTTGCTTGATTTGTAAACGGGGCATTCATTTCCTTATTTGAATTGCAGTATTTATTTATATTCCATTTTTTAAATTCTATACTTGGTTGAAAAGTCGATTTCTGAGCATGACTTTCTTGAATATTCCAGCTAGAACATGGTTTCATTGTATTGACTTGATTTGAGGGAATGACACATTCCACAAATGTTTTTGGGGGATGAGTCTTAGTTAACACCAAGATAGATATGGATTATGATCCTTGATATAGGACACCTATCAGGCTTGGAGTGATAGATAGGATTAAGGTTCCTCATTTTTACATACCTCTCAGGACAAGGTTCAAGAAGATAGATAGGGTTGAGGTTCCATTAATGAACACCTATCAGGTTCATAGAGACAGATAGGGTTAAGGTTCTCTCCATGGACACTTATCAGGCTTAAAGTCTAAGACCTCCAAAGTGTACGAACTTATGATATTTTCAATTATACCGAGTTTTATTTACCGTAGTCTTTTATTTCCTTGTTTTCTTTTAAACTAGTTTGGTAAATTGTCGACATGCTTTCCTTTCGACTTATTTTTCTTGTAGCCATTGTTTGCTTTTTGTTACCGTTTTTTGTATATTTTTGGAAAATGTGAATGAATGCCTTCGAGAATTATTGTTACCTTTTACTGTACTCACTGTCCTTTTTATGACGGTGGGTGCAAATCTATCAAGTAGCAGACCAGGCAATGAGAAAATTGACGACTACCTCTGAGCCTTTGGCGTACCACAACTATCGACCCTATAGGTTTTTTTATGTCTTTTGTACTATATACCTTACATCTTTCTGATACCATTGGTTTGGATATATATGGGATGAACGATAAGTTCCCTAACCTGACACAATATCACACTATTTTATCATGGTCTGATTATATATGAATGTGATCAATGTTGTTTCTTGGTTTCAACACTTGGGTTTTATTTCAGTTGCTTCTGCTAAAATGTTAAGTCTTCCACTGTATTTAATAAGTTGTTAAAAAGTCTTAATTAACTCTTAAAATCATAACAAAGATAATTGAATAATAGTTATCTAAAACACGAGTAACAAGGAGAATGAGACAAGAAGGCTAACTAATATGATGTTAAGCTCTATGTGGTTGTAATTAGGGCTTAATGTCAGGATTAGGTAGGGCGGTGCCCTAGATTAAGGAACGGGCCATCACACGCACCTAACCAATAAGTTTAACATACCATTTGCACCATTTGTTAGGGTAAACCATTATGGCCACTAGATTTTGTTGGGTTGTGCCCTGCTTGCTGATGAGACCATGGACAGTTATAATTGGTGTTTAAAAGCTTGGTTAGAGTATATAGGGAAGGAGCCACCAACAATGATTATAGACCAGTGCCCATCCACAGGTGGTGCCATTGCAAAAATATTTTCCAATGCAAAACATAGACTATGCTTATGGCATATCATGAAGTAGCTGCATGAGATACTTGCAGGACTTAAAAATTAGAAAAATATCACTTGGAGGATGAAGAATGCAGTGTATGACTCTATAACTATGAATGAATTTGAAGAATCTTGGACTCGCATGATGGAAGAATGTGAATTTAGGGAGTGCAATCATAAGTGGTTGTGCACTTTAATATGAAATAAGGCACAAGTGGGTTTCGATGTCTATAAAGGATACATTTCAGGCTGGGATGTCTACAACTCAAATGAGCGAGAACATGAATACTTTCTTTGATGGGTATTTGAACACGAGGACCTATTTGAAGTAATTTATATCTCAATATGATTTGGCTTTAGAAAGAAAAAAACAAAAAAAAGAGAAGCATGACTTTAAGTGCTATAATAAGGATTGTGGCACATTGTCTGATGTTGTCACGGTCCAAAATTTCTAATCCTAGAATTTGGTCGTAATCAGGGTTACCGACCCATGACGTGGGACTCGAGTTGGGACACGTGCACTGATCTAGGTATGTGGTCGATGTATATACTACATTTGATGTGGTGAATGCTTAGTGTATTGTATGTGTACCTTATACTCGAAATTATTAAGTTCGATAGTGTCGACGATTCAGCGTGCGTGGGGAAACACCTCGAGTTATGTGCAAGCTGTGGGACCGGGTAAATAGTATTATGGTAAGTCTTATTTATATTTTTAATATGGTTTAATGATGATTTATATAGCCTGTGGTAGTTATTCAATGTAAATCAAATTAGTAAAGCCTATAGTTTTGATTAAAAATTAATTAATAAACATAGACTTACCTTAGGATACGTGCTAGCACACACTCCCATGAAGGCATGAGTCAAGTTTTGGTGTCATTGAGTTGGAATTAGTGGAGTAGTACGAGTCATTTTAGGCCACAAAATCTCATGGAGATATGTGGATGCATCATGATTAAACCACTTACTATAGAAGCTAAACTTACGACAAATTCTCCTCATTTGCATGTTGTCTTTAACACAAAAAATTCAGAGTTTGCTAGAGGAGAAATCTAGGATGGAAATTGGGGAGTACTAAGTACAATCCATCAACTAAGAGGAGGAGAAAGGGCTAGCAACTCAACACATTAAATCTAGGTACAAACTTACATTGATGTTTCAAAGTTTTGAGTTCTTGGCTATGGATTCATGGGGGTTATCTATAAATTCAATTTCAAAGTATTACCAAAGTTGTTTGGGATCACTATGAGGCTTTAAACCAGTTTACGAAACCCAATTTTCAATTTTTAAAGGTTTGCTCAAATGGGGAGTTTTTGTGCATGCAACTGAAAATTCGGTTTTTTACTTTTAAAACTAGTTTATTTTTGAAATCTATTACTGGATTTAGAGTTCTTGAAAAATTTTGATAAACCTAGTGCTAAGGAACTTCAAAAATCTGTGTGTTGAATTTTCCATGAATTTTTCAAGTTTCATGTTCTTCCCCAAAAATCATAGCCATGCATGTTTGTTTTCTCAATTTTAATGAATGGGTGATGAATTTATCAAAGTGCATGCCTTGTTTATGTTGTGGTGGATGTTTGAGGGTCTCTGGTAGGGGAGATTAGGGACGCAAGGCGAATGGAGATGGCCAAGAGGGGAGGAAGAACCAGAAATTTGAAGAATTTTTTGTTTTCTTAGATCTTGGAGCACGCTCCATACTAAGACGAGTGTGCTCCCTGTACTCAGCATGCTAGGTGGCCTGACCAGCAGGAAATTAGGCATTTTTTTATATTTTTCCTGCAACACTTAATACTCCGTAAACCCACTTTAATCGACCCTAAACCACTTTAAATTATGTCTTAACACTCTAGGAGCCTAAGGGATTGTTCCAAGAGTCAGGGTGCGTGTGTTGGAGTGTCGGAAGGTCAAATTGGCTAGGGAAATTGCATGATATACGAGTATACCTGATGATACTTTATATTGCATTTCATTTCCAATATTATGGTTGTTTTCATAGTCTATTTGACTATATAGCTCTTGTATTCCGATATTAGGTGCCTTGTTATGTTTTGCTCATATGTTGAGCTTTGATTTCATGATATCTATTTTCTAGTATTGGTTCATTGATTTCAATCCAATGCCAAGTCGATTCTTGCTGTTGTGAACTATTAAATGGGTTATGTAAATAGCATGCTATTAGGATTAAAGGATTTATAAACGAGACCCTAGACTTTGTACTCACTTTGATTAGTCTAATAGCTTGTCCCTATGCCTTGGTATTTTATGCCCAAGTCATTTATTGATCAAATACAAGGTAGTCTTAGTATCTAGGTCCCTTACTCAATCCGGGTGTGCTCGAATCACGGGGTTTAAGTCCCTAGGGATGTCAGTACATGTTTCTTGCCTGTGTAAGATACACCGGGGTTAAAATCCCTTGTGACACTTGGGTTAGAGTCTGTTGTGATGGTATGACTATTAAGTCGGTGTGACGTGTCTTATTACTGACTGGATTTATATCACTACTACTAAGTCGAGTGCCAATATCATTTGTTTAACTTTAGTATTTACTTACATATGGTTAATCTTTCAGTATTTCATATTTATATGCTTTTAAATACCAGTTGATTATATTTGGAAATACGAAATAAACATATCATCGGGGATTACTGTTATTTTCTTGTACTCACCGTCCATTTTATGATGGTGCATGCAAAGCTGTTGACCAACAGGCCGAGCAAGGAGAAGATCGACAATTATCTTTGAGCTGCGGCGTGACACTGCTATTGATATCGTAGGTGTTTTGGTATTTTACTGTATTTGTAACTTAATGTCTTTGGATTCATTTTGGGTTGTATATTTGGGTTGAAAGACTAGGCTCCCCGACGGATGTATGTATTATTGTGTTTATATGCATGTAATATCTTTTCTTGGTTTTCTGCACTTAGGATTTAATTCAATTGTTTTTGCATAAGTTGCTAAATCGCTTCCGCATAATCATTAAGACTTCCGCTAAATAAATAAAAGTTTTAATTTACTTTAAATTTCAATAAGCGGTAGCATAGGTGTATTACTTATCCTGAACACGTGTATAAAGAAGTTTAGAATGTAAAGGCTGACTAATATGTAGTTAAGTCCTACGTAGTTAGAATTAAGACTTAATTACAGGATTAGGCCGGGCGACGCCCTATATTAGGAGAGGGGCCATCACAGATGTCCCATATGTTAACTTGATTAGTGCCATATACACTGACAAACTTTTTCATAAATTTCAAGAAGAAGAAACAAAGACATTGAATTGCAAGGCAAAGAAGGATGGAGTGGACCCCAACTTTTGTACATAAGATATGCGAGACCCCACTATTCCTCCTACATGTCATCATAGTAGCCCTTGGACGTATATGGTAAATCACAACAAGGAAAAGGAAAAGTTTTATTGCATGTGTCGGGGGTTTGAGTTTAGAGGCATTATTTGTCATCACATCCTTTGTGTCTTTCAAGAGCTAGACATTATGATGGTTCCCAAAAAATACATAATGGACAGGTGGAGAAAGGATGACAAACGTATCTACGCTTTAGACAAATACATAGAATAGTTGGATTGCACCGCCAATATAGTTCTGGACCTTTACGATGCAATCTTATCTCGTTGTGCAACAATGGCTGAGTTTCATAGCACAAGTGTTAAGAAGATGAAGTTAACTTTTTAGACAATTAAGAGGTTGCAAGAGAGGCTCATTAAAATGAAAGAGAAGTGGAGAATATTGCCCCTCCTACCGAGGTTCCTTGCGAGGGAACCCTACTATTGAAGGACCTTATGTCTTATAAACGAAGGGGTCTCCTAGAAATAGAAAGAAAGGAGGTGGAGAGATAGTTATTGTCACGGCCTAATTTCCTAATCTTGAATTACTTGCTTAATCAGGATCACCGACCCGTGACGTGGGGCCCGCATGAGATGCGCACACTGATCGAGGCATGTAGCTAAGGTAAATGTTATAATTGAGCTGGTGTATGTCTAGTGTTGTGTATGTGTGTAGACTAATTAAGTCAATTTGTTTGCAAACCATAGACGCCGAGTTGACGCGAGCGGGGACACGCCTTGGAGTGCGTGCAAGTACAGGTACCTAGTGGAATTACCCGGAGTAGCGAGACTAGGCTAGGGAATAGTAATTAATTTCAAATGTTCCTTAGCATGAATTAAATTATATCATTAAGTTGAAAAATACAACGTTCGATACAAGGGAAAAGTGTCTCGAGTTGCGTGCGAGTCGAGACACCGAGTGCTGGGTAGTTGAGAGTTGGTGAGACCACTTAAATAAATTTTATAAATTTGTGTGACCAATTAATTATGATTCATATGGGATTAATGTACATTAATTGAGTTGGCCTATAGTTTATTTAATTAAGAAGTCACATTTTAATATCTTATAGTTGTTGTAAATTAAACTAACCATAGGACAGACCTCGAGATCCGTGCTACCACACACTCCCATGATAAGAGTCACTCAAGTTGTGTCACATGAGAAGCTGGACTGCCTAGTTAGTGACCACTGAATTTACCTTGAGATACACAATACACACTAGATCCTAACAACACCTATATATACAACTTGATGAAAAAAACTTGCACTATTTGCATGCAAATCACATAGAACGGAAGAGAGGGGAGATTTTGGGAAAGTTTGGAGAGAAATTTAAGCTAGGAGTGGAGAAATCAGAGATCCAAACTAAGGTAATCTCACCCACCATTTCTTTTACCCAATTTCTTATGGATTTTTTTTATTTATTGGGTTTCAAACACAAATTTCGGATTTATGGACATGCAGTATGGATTTGGTTGATTTGGAGTCTAAATGGTATGAATTATTCAAACAAACTAGTTTTAGCCGAAGTTGTTGGGAATTGTTGGTGAGAAGTTGGTATTTTCGAATTTTTTTTGGATTTATATACAAGCATGTTGATCCGAGAATTTATTGTTGTTTATGTGGTTTTTGATGTAAAAATTTAGTCTCTTGAGGTATTATTGGATCAGTGATAGAGAGAAGAGGGAAAAGAAGAAGAATAGAAAAAAAAAATTTTCGAAACCAGAGACGTTATTTTGGGGAAGAAGATGCACACGTGCGGGCCGCACGTGTGCATCCCCCCAATTGGGCCGGGCTCGGCCTATGAGGTGAGCTCGGCCCAAATACCGCCAGGGCAGAATCGGGTCGGGCCTGGGCCCGACCCAACTCGACCAACGTAAAAAAAATAAAAAATAAAAAATAAAAAATAAAAAAATAAAAAAATATATATTATTAATTAAATATATATATATAATAAAATAAATAAAAATATATTATTATCAATAAATTAATAATAATAATAATAAATTAAAAAATATATATATATATACTATATATATATGTTAATTTAATTTCAGGAAAATAAGGAAAATAGTTGAAAAATTTCTGAAAAATTGGAAAAAATTATAGAAATTATAAGAAATTGAGAAAAAGGTAGAAAAAATGGTTTTGGGACTTTTGGAGTGTTTTTGGTACCCGATATAACTCAAAAAATATGCCACAATTAAAGATTGACATAAAATTCTAATTTTTGTAAAAATATCATGAATCCACTTATTGTGGCTTTAAACCAATTAAAATGATATAAAAATGAACCTCAGGAACTAAAGGGAATTCTTAAGAATTCGGGTGCATGAGTCGGGGTGTCGAGAGGCCAGATAGCTAGGACTACTGCGTTGACTAGTAAGTGAAAGTATGGGAACTCTTTACTTTATTTCATTCTAGTCATTTATTAATTTTTAGTCTATTTGTAGACTAGCTAATTTACTTCCCACATCATGCTTTCCTTGTTTATATTCATTTTGAATATCGATATAGCATGATGCCTTGTTTGATATATCATTGACTCCATGCTTCCTTATATGCTCAATGTTTGTCTTGGAATATGGCTAATGAATATTTAGAAGATGCATGCTATAGGGTTATCTGTTATGTTGGACTTGTATTCTATTCCCTTGGAGCTTTGTAGCCTAACTTATATTGGAATCATAGCAATTGTTGGATATGAATTCTTGAAAATCTAAAGTAGGGATTATCTAGTGTCCATTGCACACGAGATGCGCGGATTCATGGGGATTTCGGTGTTTCGAGGTCTCCGGCACTCGCCACTACACTTGGGCGGCACACGTGGTATGGGCCACGGGGTTGTCGGCAAGTATAAATGATTTATATGCGCAGAGCACAGCTCCTCTACTTGAGGTTACAAAAAAAGAGAGATTATTATTATATGTTGAGCACAGCTCCATACAGTAGTGGAGTAGGCTTGGTGATAATTCTCACTGTCGACTGGACGTAGATCATCTCGACTTAGCCTGTGTTAGTTTTTGTGTATCAGTTAACGTTGGTATTTACTTGCATTATTATTCAGCATTTCTTCAGCTACATATGCTTTTAAATACCTTTTGTTTAAATTGAAAATGTAGTATTAGATTTCCCCAGTTATCACTTAAATATCATCATACTCACCGTCTAGTTTGTGACAGTGGGTGTAGATCCGTCGAGCAGCACCAGGACGGGCAAGGAGAAGATCGGCGACTACCTCTGAGCTCCGAATGTGTAGCTGCCCGTACATGTAGGGTACTTTTTGTATTATATTTACTTACATATTTATCTTTTTGGGATGTTATTGGGAGGAGTGTTAGATTACCCGACTTTTGGCTTTCACTTTGTTTATATATGTTCGTTATTTACTTGCATATATATGGTGATCGTTATTTCTTGGATTCCACACCTAGGATTTAAAAAAAAATTTTTGCTAAAATATTTAAGACTTTCGCTAACTAAACTAAACTAAACTAATTGTTTAAAATTGAGAACATAGGTAGTAAAGGCTAACTAATATGTAATTGGGTCCTATGAGTCGCGATTAGGGCTTGATTACGGGATTAGGCCGGGTGGTGCCCTAGATTAGTACCGGGGCAGTCACAGTTATAAAGAAAGAACAAGCAAAGAAGGTAGAGTGTTACTATAGTTGAATGAGCCTTGTTGAATTCACTTAATTAATATCACATTTTTTTAACTTTTAATTGTAATTGCATCACACAGGTGAAGAAAAGCAATGACAATGATGGAGAAGAAGAAGATGTGCAGGAAGAAAAATGTAGTCCTATAGGAATAGGAAAAGGGAAGAAGAGGTGGTTGGTAAGAAGAAGGTTGTTGAGAAGAAGAACATAGTCGATCATAGCGATTCAAACATAGTGAGTATATTTGTGCATTACTTTAATGTTATTACTTACATATTTTTGTCGGTCTTTTAACATATAAAATGAGAGACATCTTGATGTTCTTTCAGATTAACATGACTATTTTGGGAGACCCCATGGTTGTAGACACCGAAGATTGGGTGATGTCAATGGCTTTACATGATTTTGTTCAAGGGCTAAACCAACAACCAACATTCACACAATCAACTAAGTTTTTTGTTACTTAGTTAAGTGATACTATGAGGGCTTTATATTTTTTGTCGAGGTTAAGTCACATGTTATTTTTCTTTTCAAAGGATAGTCACATGTTACTTAGCTTCAATCCTATGCACATAGTTTAGTACACAAATTAGTTACTTTTTGTAGTATAGGCTCTATATTTTTTGTCGAAGTTAAGTCACACGTTACATTTCTTTTTGAGGGATAGTTAGATGTTACTTGGCTTCAATCCTATGCACACATTAGTATATAATACATTTATTTTGAGCACTATTGTTCATGTGTGACATAATTTGTAAGTTTTACTGCACTTTTCTTTGAAAGAATGAAAAAAATATTGCAGATTGTTTCATGCAATTTAGTTTACTTGTCGGCCAAAACAATGTTTGTGTAGTTATGTGTGTGGCAAGTAATCCTTAGAAGACTTTACTGGTTAATTGGGTGGATAATTAGTGAGATGGGGTTGGGTGGATAATTATTGTGATTAATATTGAGTGGTTAAGTTCAAATTTTGAATTTAAGTGAGATGGGGTAATTGGGTAGATAATTTATGTGATTAATGTGTGGTTAAAGTGGATAAGTTTGAATTTCGAATTTAAGTGAGTGGTAGTAGGGGTGGCAACCACAACGTGAATAAATTAAGCAAAACGTGGATGTTGTGGATTGGTGGTGGGGGTCGCAACAACATCAACCGCATTTAATTCGTCCCCATTCACTATGTTGGGTTTTTGGGGTTCATACGCAGCTGGAAATTCAAAAACAACTTATGAAAAACCCCAACATGATCGCAAATAAGTTCCATTAAACAAGTTCTACAAAAGTAAACCATACCTTAATTCGTGATTTCCTTATCTGATTGTTCGATCTCCTAGACGTTCAAACGTGCGTCCTCTATCAGAAATCCACACACGAACGGTGACCGCAATTTGGAGTGCTAGCCCCAAGAGATAGAAAACGTTTTTCCTTTCTCTCCCAAAATCCAGAGAACTCTAAAAAGGCAAAATGAAAATCTTATTGTTTTAGGGTACGACCCTTTATTTATGTGTAGATCAGCTCTCACTTAAAATACTATTCGTAATACAACTATTGTATTTAGGCAGTTTAAGCAAATTACACATATACCCCTATTAATAAGTTATCATATAACAAATCATAAGGGTTTTCATGTCATGAATTTTATCATATAAAATTCATTACTTTTGACCAATTGAAATTGTGCAAAACCATTCTTTATGTGCGACCCAATAAATTCATGCAACGTTGGTAGTGAACCAAAAATCATTTTTGGTACACAAGTCATAAGCGGTCTCTTGCAAGACATTATGAGTACCTAAGTAGCATGAATATCAAAATCGATACAACCTAATAAATAACATATATCATATCCTTTTTTTCATGCGTTATCTTTTGATTAAATATAAGGCATGGAAAGTCACCCTTAATGTTTAATCGTACTAGTCTTGATCTTTAGGTAGATTGAACAGATCCAAGTGACATTGATCATATCAATTCACTTGGACATGACCATTTAACAATCTAACATATCGAGGGATCCATTGATATTTCTCTTTACGAGAGAGATAGATTCTATCTTGATTACACACCTTCACATATTGCTCACATGATAACCAATCACAATCTTTATCATTGTCTAGTTAAAGACAACGTTCGATTGTGTCATATTTCTATACTCATAATATTGAATTCTATGATAATCTCAAGTCGAAGGACTAAATGATATACCTATCAAGAGTAACACCTATGACTTAATCAATATGGTATTCTCATAGTGGGTCGATCCAGTACCATGTTCCCAAACAAGTACTCATGATCTCAATTCGTGTCCCTATACGCATGAGCATTACATGACCATCAATTAAGAATCACACTAACCTTAATTCATTATAGTTTCCAGTATAATGATCGACTAGGGACATTTATGATATTTCAATAAATACTCATGGATCTTATTATGAGGTAAACATGCATTCACTTATAATAATACAACAAATGAAAAACCTCTATTTTATCAACTAAAATCATAAGATAAATAATGTTTGTAGATTGACCAAAGGCACATGCCCCAACATCTCCCACTTGCATTAGGGCCAATCATTCATGTATCTAATACCCAATGACCTAACATGGCCATCATGCTTCGTTTGTGGAAGAGCCTTCATTAAAGGATCTACAACATTGTCGTCTGTAGGAACTCTGCAAATCTTCATGTCTCCCCTCTCAATGATTTCTCTGATGAGATGAAAACATTTGAGTATATGTTTGGATCTATGGTGTGATCTTAGTTCTTTGGCCTATGCTATAGACCAGTTGTTGTCACAATACAAGCAAACGGGGTTAGCAATACTTGGAACCATACCTAGTTTAGATATGAACTTTTTGATCCAAACTGCCTCCTTTGCTGCATTGGATGCTGCTATGTACTTAGCTTCAGTTGTGGAATTTGCAACAGTTTCTTGCTTTGAACTTTTCCAACTCACTGCGCCTCCATTCAAAGTAAACACATATCCAGACTACGATCTGAAGTCATCTATATCAGTTTGAAAACTTGAATCTGTGTAACCATTTACAGCAAGCTCGTCTTCCAAACTCCCATAGACCAAGAACACTTCTTTAGTCCTTCTCAAGCACTTAAGAATGTTCTTTAATGCTATCCAGTGACTCTTAATGAGATTAGACTTGTATCTGCTTGTTGCGCTTAAAGCATATGATACATCAGGTCGAGTGCATAAAATGACATACATGATAGATACAATAGCTGATGCATATAGAATCACATTCATGTGTTCTCGTTGATCATTAGTCTTTGGACATTGAGTCTTGCTGAGACTTATACTATGAGACATTGGCAACGACCCATGACACATTGGCAATGACCCTATTTTAGAGTCTTGCATACTGAACCTATTCACTATCTTTTCAATATAAGCAATCTGACTTAGGTCGATTAGCTTTTTAGATCTATCCCTATAGATCTTAATCTAAAGGATGTAGGTTGCATCTCTTAAGTCCTTCATTGAGAAATACTTCCCCAACCAAGACTTAACAATCTGCAAGGTTACAATGCCATTTCCAATGAGTAATATATCATCAAGATACAGTACCAGGAAAACAACCATGCTCCTACTGACCTTCTTGTGTACACAAGGCTCATCTTCATTTTTAATGAAACCAAATTCCTTAATTGCTTCATTAAAACGAAGATTCCAACTCCAATAAGCTTGCTTTAATCCATAAATGGATCTTTGAAGCTTGTACACCTTCCTAGAATTCTCAGGATGAACAAACCCTTCAGGCATCCTGAAGTAGCTTTCCATTTAGAAAAGTTGTTTTGACATCCATGTGCCATATCTCATAGTCATAATATGCGGCTATGACAATTAGAATTCTAATAGACTAAGCATGGCTACTGGAGAAAAAGTCTCATCACAATCAACACCTTGATTTTGTCTGAAATCTTTTGCTACTAGTCATGCTTTATATGTATGTACATTGCCATCTATATCGGTTTTATTCTTGAAAACCCATTTACATCCAAATGTTTTACCACCTTCAAGTAAATCAACCAAGTTCCAAACTTGGTTATCATACATGGATTACATCTCAGAGTTCATGGAACTAAGCCATTTATCTAACTCAGGGCTAGACACAGCCTCCTGATAAGTAGTAGGTTCATTTCGATCCATAAGAAACACCTCACTACTATCAGTAATAAGAAACCCAAATCTCTCAGGCTATTGTCTTACCCTATCAAACCTACGTAGGGCCTTATGATACCTGTGGAGGCTCAACTAGTTCAAGACTTTATTGATCTCCTACTAGCAGTTGAGTGCTTATTTGTGGTTTTTGAACTTTTTCAAGAGTAATTTTATTCCCATTGTTCTTTTTGAAATAAAATTTTTCTCCATGAAGACACCATTCCGAGCAACAAACACTTTGTTCTCAGTAGGATTATAAAAATAGTATCCTCTAGTTTCTTTAGGATAACCAACAAATACACACTTGGTGGATTTAGTTGATAATTTTTTTGAGATTTGTCGTCGTACGAAAACCTCACAGCCCCAAATCTTAAGGAAAGACAAACTTGGTATTTTTCCAAACCACATCTCGTGGTGTTTTATCAACCGCTTTAGAAGGAACATGATTCAATATAAATGCAATAGTTTCTAAGGCATAGCCCCAAAAGGAAATAGGAAAATATGCATGACTCATCATATATTGAACCATATCGAATAAAGTTCGATTTCTCCTCTCAGAAACACTATTCCATTGTCGAGTTGATGGAGGAGTTAACTATGAGACAATCCCGCAGTTTCTAAGATGATCATCAAACTCTTGGCTCAAATATTCACCACCTCAATCTGATTGAAGTGCTCGAATAGTTTTTCCAAGTTGATTTTGTACTTCATTCTGAAATGTTCGAAACATCTCAAAAGATTCACCTTTATGTTTCCTGAGATACATGTAACCATATCTGCTGAAATCATCTGTAAAAGTAATGAATTACTGATAACCACCTCTAGCCATTGTGTTTATAGGACTGCATACATCAGTATGTATTAAACCCAATAAATATCTTGCCCTTTCACTGTGTCTAGTAAAGGGACTCTTTGTCATTTTGCCTAATAAATAAGATACACATGTTTCATATGATTCAAAATCAAATGAATATAAAGGTCCATCTTTATGGAGTTTAGAAATGCGTTTCTCATTTATGTGGCCAAGACGACCATGTCAAAGGTAGGTTTAATTCAAATTATTTGACTTAAAATCTCTTTGTATTTATGTTAAGAATAGGAGTATCTGTAGACATTTTCATGTTTAGAATATAAAGACCATCACACAAATCTGCATTTGCATAGAAAATGTCTTTACGAGAAATGGAGCATTTATTATTTACAATAATGCAACTAAAACCATCCAAATCCAAACATGAAACTGAAATGATGTTTCTGCTCAAGGCAGGGACATAATAACAATATTTAAAACTAAAACTAGTCCACTAGATAGAGATAACTCATAATATCCTATAGCCAATACAACAACCTTTGCTCCATTTTCGACTCATAGGATGACTTATCCTTTCTTTAACTTTCTACTTCTGGTGTGACCCTGCACATT
Organism: Stephania japonica; assembly: GCA_039657345.1. NCBI lineage: Eukaryota > Viridiplantae > Streptophyta > Magnoliopsida > Ranunculales > Menispermaceae > Stephania > Stephania japonica. The sequence continues at coordinate 17,828,126 of CM077566.1, forward strand.
AATGCAAATGTGAGAACCATATCCGATATCCAAAACCCAGGAATCACTAGTATATAAGTTAACTTCAATAATGTAAATACCTGAACCAGTAGACGCACTACTCTTCTTTTTCTTTTGATCTTCAAGATAGAACTTGTAATTTCTGAACCAATGTTCAGGTGCATGACAGGAATAAAAATTTCCTTCATTTTCTTTTTCCTTCTAGAATTGTGAAGTAGAAACAACCTTATGCTTAACTTGTTCCACAGACTTTGTGACTAGCACAACAGCCTTGGCAACTATAGTCTTGCCTTTGGCCTTCTTCTTCAAAGCCTTTCTTTTCTGAACCATTAACATATTGGCAATGGGTTTCTTGACATTTTGTTCTGCAGTTTTAAGCATCAAATGCAACTTTGAGATAGATCTCTCCATGTTATTCGTGTTATATAGTTCATCAAATATTGTGAAAAACTATCAGACAATGAATTAAGGATCAAATTCGTAACCAACTCTTGGCTTAATGGAAATCCTAGTCTGTTAAGATGATCAATGTAGCCCTTCATTTTCAATACACGAGGGCTAACTAACGCTCAACCATTTTGCAAGAATGGAGGTTCTTGACTGTCTTGAACCTTTCTTGCCTAGCCTTCTATTGGAACATTTCCCTCAGCATTGTAGCCATGTCAAAAGCTTGCATGTTTTCCATGTTCTTCTAAAGTTCAGGAATCATGGTTGCTAACATAATGCATGCAGCTTCAGTAGAGTCGTTGACATGCTTAGTAGGTGCATCCTTCACGGCTTTTGAAGCATTGGTTGGTGGTTCCTCAAGAATAGGATTATCCAGGACGTACAATTTGCGTTCATGCTTAAGAACAATTCTCAAATTTCTGAACCAATCAAGAAAGTTTGTCCCATATAACTTATCCTTTTCAAGGATGGATCGCAGTGACAAGGGATTAGTGACTTGATGAAGCCATTAATCTACAACAAAGATTAATCAAAAGTTCATTTTAGCATAAAGGAATAGACTCCCACTAAATTAATAACCCTCCTTTAAAAAATACTATGTCAAATTATGGGACTAAAACCCATGTTTCACCTAATTCGAAGACAGCTAAGGCATGACATTTTAAATTAGGTTATTTAGGTAGGTACCTATTACCGATTACATCATATGTAACTTTTAGGTGTTTTTATGAGATTATGACATCTTATGTCTTAGCATATTTTATCTCATATTATGCCTAAAGCTCAAAACTGTTTTAATAGCTTTATCAAGTCTAATCATTTCAAACAATAGAGTAACTGTTACTACTATTATTTGTCAATTGAACTATATTGTCTGTTATTTTCTTATGGTTATCGCGTTACCAGAAAGGAAGTATGAATGGTTGGGACACTCTAATGCATTTGACAAGTATGATGATGAGGATGGTGGCATGACAAGTCCTACCCACAACAAAGAGTAGGTAATCACAATTTCCGCACTAACATGTACACTTCTACTTGAATGGTAAAATTGATCCTTGATATATGTTTGATGTGTGCAATAAGTACAAATAACAAGCGAAGAAAACCCTACAGAAATCAGATGGAGGAAATGTACATGCCCTGTGAAGGAGGCCCCAAAGGTGAGAACAATTTGTACATGGTCATTCCCTTTTTCAATTAAGTATTCCTTATTTCTGATCATATCATAGGATAATATCAATTTCTATATATGTTTGAAATTATTATTAAACCATTTCAACAGGTAGATACCATGCAACTTGCTATGATGAATCAGAAGTTGGAAACATTGCAATAGACTTTGACGTTAATTCAAACACAAATGAAAGAATCTGCCGTGACCGGAGTTACTGCTTTAGAGTAAAAGATGGAAGCAATGAACAAAACAACCATAACGACAATAGAAGCAATGTACAAGGCTATGGAGGTAGCTATTGTAGAGATGAAACATGCTTTCTTAGGGAAATAAAGAGAGGCAGAAGAAGCTATAGTGGTCAAAATTGATGCAACACATGCAAAACTGGAAGTAGGGAACATGGAAAGAAAAACACCATATAAAAATTTCTTGAAGCAAACACTTGGAGAATTTGAATGTCGCTTCATCAACAACTTAAGTCTGAGCTACAAAACCTTAGACTCAAGAGTCAATAAGTTGGAGGTTCGCATGCTTGGGACGCGCAGGGCTAGTTGAGGAATGAGCCCATTAAGGCTACTGCATGTCATGTCATAATTTGCACCAGTACGAGTCCAATGCCAAGAGAACTCGAAGGAAAAAATGAGGCGGAAGGAATAACTTGTATTGCTAGGAACTCACTTGTTCCCTAGTAGTTGAAGTTTGTTTTGATGGTGATCTATTTTTATGGTGCCTATGAACTTATGTTTAACTTAGTTAGCGTTGTCTCTATAAACTTATGTGGTGTTGTGTTAGGGTCTATCTTTTGGTTTCTCTTAGAGGATTATGTTGCCTATGAAGGCATAACTTTAATTTACTTTTGGTTATTTTGACTGCATGAATATGATTTATTTTTTGTTATGATGTCTAACTCTATATTTTGTTCTATGAATTGTTGTAGCTGATCCAACTCTTATTGCCTTTAAGGGTATGAATATGTACATGCTTAATTGTCCAACTCTTTTTTCCCAGTTTGAATTTTACTAATCATTGTACTCTATATTGTTTGTTTTTCATGGTTCTGAATGAAATTGTTCTCCTTTATGTTGTCGAATGTTTGTTGCATATTTTGTATATCCTCAATATTAGATCCTCCCACTTGATTAAAGCCATGCATGTGCACATTTAGGCATTAAGGCGATGCTATTACAAATTTAATTGTGTCCAGTTAAAATTAGGCTTAATAAGGAATGAAAAACACTTTACTATAACATCATGTCATGGAATTCAAAACCAAATACATAAATGTTCAAAACAATATGTAAAATAGATTATCATTATCCCATAAGATAATGTATTTGACATCGTAACAAAAGTGATGCCATCAATGTCAAAAAATAAATCAAAATATAGCTTGTAATACAACACCATTAACTAAGTTAGACATAAGTGCACTAAGGGCATTCGCAAACTTCTCATTATTAGTAAGGAACAAGTGCCTTGCCTCTGTCACTACCTCTATTATTGCTTGCATTAATAGCTTGAAGGATCTCTGTCCTTAACTTAGCTCCATATACAAGCATACGAGCCTCCAACTTACCGACTCGTGAGTCGAACATACTGTAGCATAGGCTTAGGTTACTGATGAATCAACGTTCAAATTCTTCTAGTATGCTGCTCAAATGGTTCTCAAACTATGTTGTGATCACCTTATTTTTTACTTATATTATTTTTTAGGCAGCAACAATCTTTGCCGCTATAGCTTCTTTCGATTCTCGTTGTAGCCCAATAAAAGCCTGCTGCATCTCAGCGAGAGCTTGTTGCATAGTGTGTTGCATAGTATGATGCATTATGTCAAACTTTCTCATTATCTATTTAGTACATATCTGCTGCAGGGAAGTCATAAATATGAGCATCAAATTACAAGTAACATTGGCAAAATAAAACAAGTAACACAAGGAATTAACTCCAATTAGGCAGCCTAGTCACACATTACTCAGAAAAACTCTAAATGAGGCTTAAAGCATAATAAGGTGTTACTACCTTACCTTTAGGAATGCACTGATTTTAGTATTTGGATGCAATGTGTTGTCTATCCGATTTGTATTTGAAGTTCATTCCATTTCCTATGCAAACACTTACTCAATTTCAGAGACGAACACATCTAAAACTTAAGCTTAATACACCTTATGTATTGAAATTTTGATTACTTAAGCCCCGTGAAAACCAGTAATAGAGATGAGTGTCTTTGCATGAGTGTCATCCATCTTCGCTCTGCTATGGGTAGGACTTGTTGTACCATCATCTAATACACCCTATATGTCACATCCATTCATAGTTGATTGTGAATGCAATAACTAATAATGTTGGAATTAAGTTGTGATTACTTGAACCTCCTAATAACCAACAAGGTTGGCTGCCCCCTCATGAACTTCCTCCACTAGCTCATCCATCCACTCCTTCACTTGCTTATCCATATGTTCATCCATCTGGTCGTGTATTTGCTCATCCATCTGCTCATGTATTTGCTTTTTGGTGTGACTAGGACTTGTAGTTCCATGGAATGAGTCGTAATCAATAGAATGACCCATCCATGTAAAATTTCCTATAATGCAATCAACGTAATGAAATTAATTAAAAATAAGACAGAAATGTAGTGAAAGGCAGTGAATTAGCATAGAAATAAAATTAAAGTTGGCTTATACCATGGTCAGGAACATCCTCCTCATCAGATCTGTATACACCATGTTCATATCCATCAGCTCCATCTTCCCGGCCTTTTACATCAGCCACTTCTTCCTCTGCAACTTTTGACTCTATCCCTTCTTCCCCATTATCACCTTGTACTTCATCTTCACTCCCTTTATCATCAGTCTCTTACTCATCAGCAGGTTCCTCATCGACAGCTTTTACCTCAGCCCTTCGTTCATTTCCCCACAATCGATTCCTCTTTTCCATCACTAGCTTGTGTATCAGTCCCTACCTCTATCATTTCCTCTTAATTTTGTTCTTCATTAGCTTGAGATTCTCTTCTTCCATTGGTTAGCCAACCTCATAACTATCATCAGACAAAACTTCCATGCCAACCTCATATTCTTCCTCATCAACTAACTCAAACCCCTTAACTTGTTTTCTGGAAGTGGATGCTATGGTTGTCCTCTTCCTCTTCTCATTACCCTTGGTAGTACATAATCTTGGTTGGTATACCCACTTCCCATTAATTCTTCAGTAACACATTTGCCTTAGGTTACTCTCCCCAATTACATTTCTTCTATCATCTTACACATTCCTAATTCCCACTTCTGTTGGAAATGGCACACTAGCTTTAGCAAATATTTTATATAGGTGGTTTCCATATGCTATCCCCCTCGATGCATCTATGGTATACTTGTACATGAGGTTGACAATGATGTGGGCTAGATCAACACACACTCCATTCATCACTGCCCAAACTAGGAAAATATTGAAGTCTCTTAAACATGTCCTACTACCAATTCTAGGATGAAGTATGTATGAAACTTGTCGATACACAGGACATGCCTCCGCAAATAGCTCCCTAAATTATGATTTGTGGTAAGCAAGGTCAATGCCTCCACAAAGCTATCTCATGGCTTTTTGTGAATCAAAAGACTTTAGGATTTTAACAAAATCACAAGAATCATTCACACGATATTTACCAACATGCAAGTAAATAGTTTTCTAATGATATTCATGTCTACATGTATACTCCACGAGTATACGTTAGCTTTCTGATGATGTGCGTTTATCATTGGTTGGGTGTAAGTGTGCATAAAAAAAGAGGTGTACTCCTCGTTAATTGGCATTTTAATATACACAAAACCTAACCACCCCATTTTCTCAAACATAGCCATAACATTGATATCAACCTTATCGAAATAATTAAAATCTAACCGATGCGTTATTAGTGGTTCTCTCTCCATAAAAGTTGCTTCCCGGGCTTTGATACTTTTCAGGATGTCTATTATACTTTTCTGCATGCACATGCTCTCTGCAGTCGGTCCCTTCTCCCCCCCATCATCAATAATGAATGGGTTTTCGTAAGTAGTCTTTGGTAGATTTAAGGCACGGTGAGTATTCAGCCTTACACTTTTACGAGTGGGGGCAGATATTTTCTCAATCTTAGAGGTTAAGAGCTCATCTTGACAATTAGATTTGGTAGATTTCTTCTTTTCCTTTCCCTTTCCATTCCCCTTCCCCTTCCCCTTCTTGTTAGTCCCTGCATTCATTCCGTCAGCATGGGCAACAACAGGGGCAACATCACGTTCAACTATTGCCATGAAAGGAGGTTTGGGTATTGTGACAAGGGCGATAGGAAAATGAGGTTTGGGTGTAGCAAGTGCAGCAGGAGGTTAGGGTGCAACAAGGGCGGTAGGGGCTTTGGGTGCAACAAGGGCGGTAGGGGCTTTGGGTGCAGCAAGGGCGGTAGGAGCAGGAGGTTTGGGTGTAGTAAGGGTGGCAGGAGCAGGGGTTTCGATGTGCTAGGCTTCACCTTAGAAAATCGAGGCTTCACTTTTGCCAATTGAAAAGAAATAGGGTTGTGGCTGTTTCAAGGTGTTTAGCCATTTCAGTGCTACTCGAAGACTTTATAGAGGGTGCCTTGAACGTGGGATGTGTACTTTGGACTGATCTTTTCGAATCTTTTTTCATGCTCTTTGTTGTAATGCCCCAGTTACCCCTGTCATCTTCACAACACCAATTGCCTTTCCATGTTATGATGTTTTTCATTTTGGGGATCGCTTTTGGGGTTAGCGGAAGGGAGTTGTAGTTCATCTTTGATAGAGAAGGCAACAGTCAAGATAAGAAGAGCAGTTTAGGGTTTAGTATTTCAGAAAAGAAGATCTCAGTTCAACAAAATTGGGTAACCAGTTTATGGTTGGGACGGGTGAGTGGGTGGTTTTGTTGGGAAAAATTGAATTTGGCGATTAGATTTCGAGTCTTCTCCGTAAAAAATTGGGAAACAATTGATCTGAAGCAACCAATCTCACCTAACGCACGTCTGATAGGGTTGTATACTACGCAGTTACATCTTTATAGCAGGTAATGATTGAAGAGATACTATGACGGCCCCAAATCCATCGGGCACCACGGTGTGCACCGCGGGTCCACAACCTTGCTAACTCAGCATTTGACTGTGTCCCACGGCCACTCAAACTCTAGTAACCATCATATAAGATAAAAATGTACAACAAAACTCTTAAAACATATTAAAGTACAACGAAAACAAATTTAGTAAATATAAAACCTGTGGCGGCCCCAATTTTCGGGGTCGCCTCAGTATCAACGCTTATTCTCCACTCATGCACCGAAGTAATCGCACGCGTCATATCTCTATCCATCGTCTAAGAATCTTCAAATTAAAGCTATTTATCCAAAAGCAACAGCGGAAGTCTTGTCTTAATAAAAGAAACGTTATATAAAGTTATTTAATTCAATCTATAGTGGAAAACCCGGCTATACTTGCATATAGGCGATCAACTATACCAATATATATACAAGTATAGAAGTGGTTGTAGTCTCTCATCCCAAAGTAATACAAAATATCAACATAATACACTAGCAACATACGTACTAGCAGGCTTCGGCGTAGGCAAGACAGATATAATCGCCAAAGATCTTCTTACCCCCGCGATATCGGTATCCGCACTCGCTTATCACAAAAACCAGATAACGAGTCCAGTAAGTAAAATCCCAAGGAAAACCACCAGGCATTTCAATTTATGAACATAAATGGAAACCAATAAATAGTGTTAAATAATCATGCAATAATCAAGGAAATAATGCAGGCAACTGCTCAAAAGGAAATGCATGAATACCAACACCAAGAAAACAAACTGGGTGTGCAATAAATACCGCCAGTGAAGCTAGGATCAGTGGCCCAGTCATACCCTACTCCAAAGACCCCGCTGACTGTATCCTAGTCACCAAATACATTTGAGAAGAAGAAACCCCACACACCAGAAAAAAAAATGCCTGAACGCTACCGTTCCCATCACAATCGGATTTAGATTGACAAATAAATAAAGCTCAATGAATAGAATAAGAAAATGCAATAGTGGTGTTCAATTGGGTTTTACATACCTTAATCCGCGCTCAACAAACCCCGAAAATACCCCCGGTTCGACCCTTGACCATTTCCTGAATCAATTCCACTGTCTTGAGACTCCTGGGACCAAATTTCAAGGTTTATTGGTCAATAATTTGGTTTATAATCAATTATGTCCAATTTCACACTAAATTCTATTCCAGATGATCATTAGCGCACTAATGAGATCAATTAGCGCGCTAATTGATCTCGATCACTATTCATCATCATTTCCAGAAAAGAAATTAGCACGCTAATTCCAGCTATTAGCGCGCTAATAGCACTCTGTTAGGCATTTCCAGATTCAAATTTTTGGATTCCAGCACCTCCTAAACCCATTCAAATCGATTTTTCCACTTCCCACATGCCTCATTGACACCCAAAAACATCATTAAACACGAATTTATCGAGTTTAAACCTCAAAATCAAAGAATCATAAAAAATCATGTTTAAAACACATTTTCACAAATTCATCAAATCTCTCTCAAACTTGATCAAATACACAACTCATGTTATACCAACCTCTTGAACATGAAATCTCAACCAAATACAGAATTTAACACTTCACAAATTCGAATTTCCTCAAATTCTTCAACAAAACCGAAATCTCATAAATCACCCAAGTTTGATGAATCATACCTTGGAATCTTGTTATTGTTGCCACAAATCACTCTTTAATCCAGCTTTGATCCCTTCTTCCTCCTCTTTCTCACCGATTCTCCCCTCTTCTATCTCAATTATCCACTTCCTCATTGTTTGATCGGTCAAACATGTATATATAGTTGGTTCTTGATCAACTGTGTACACCCATCTCGAGGAAATCCTGTGGTTACCAACCACCCTGTGTCACCCAACTCACTAACACCTTATCTTAACACTGGTGACCTCAAACTGCCTTGTTGTGCATCCCGAGGAACATCTAATTGATGCCAATTTATCCGGCCACAACTATAGGACTTTACAATTCCAATTGATTTGGCCTATATAAATTATCAAATTCACTCAATAAATTCCCAAAATTTATAAATAGGGTCATACTAGTCTCCTAACCACTCGGCACCCGGTGCCCGCGTTCGGCACGTACCCCGAGGTGGTCCCACACCTAGTGCACCAAATATAATTTTATCCTAAGGTTATATTAAATTTCCATTAAATTAAATCATCCACCTTAGTAATGCTTAATAAATTTAATCTAATCAAACCCCAACGCCCAGTCTTACAACTTCCAAATCCCCGCGTTGGCCTGACTCACGCCACGACACCCAGGCGCTCAACCTCGCCCGACATCAACTTACGCACATGTGATGTTTATATAAATAATAATAACAATAACTTCCCATCACAATAATAAACAAACAACATGCACAAATAACATAATACAAGCCTGGGTACTCATTTTCAAGTTAACCCAGCTATCCACGTAATGCCCAAATTACCCATTAATCCTCATAATTAACACAAATCCTGATTTAATTAATTTGGGCCGTTACAATTCTTCCCAACTAAAAGAATTTCGTCCTCGAAATTGAACAATCCCGAGTAAAATTCCCAAGTTCATCGAACCGCACCCATTCATAAGGTCAAACTTTATTGAACTTGCTTCCAATACGTCAGGATCCCACCAGTGTGTGTATTAATTGGTCCTTCACTCAGAATCTTTTCCATCTGAGATTCCACCAATGCATATCAATTGGTCCTTCACTCAGAATCTTTTCCATCTGAGATTCCACCAATGGTACACCCCACCAGCCCTTCACCTCACGCATATTCTATCTTGTGTGAATAATGTCTCTGATGACTCCGTCTGATCATTGCTGACATCCCATCTCATCCGCGACTCGATCCTAAACCATACTCACGTGTACGTCGGGATTCCCACTAGTGTACGCATCACCCGGCCCATTCCCCATAACACATCCTCTCGGGAATCCACCAGTGATAACGCTCAATCCTAGTCCGTCACCCGATAGCCCTCGTTATAGCCTTGTGTATCGCATGATCAATCAATTTTCCATCAACATCCTCCGGTGAACACATCAATCATCCTCAATCGCGTAGGTAATAAAACAATAGCTTCACCTACGAAATAAAACAACAAAATAAGCAAATAAACTCATAAGTATCCTCAACAACCGGTCTAGTCTCCTCCCGGATTGTCAGTGCAACAACATCGACCTTATCTCTGGCCTGCACTGGCTGCTAAACTCATCCCTCTGTTTCTTCGGCTTGTGATTAGACCGAGAATTCTATCCAACTTGATCCGATCGCTCCTCGCTTTGCAGCAAGTATGTCTCACGAGCCAAAACCCTATCGTATATAAAGCTTGCAAAGTGTCGGCTCCACTCGCAACAATAACATCAGCGATCTTCGCATCTAATCCCCTGATGAAGTAATAAATCTGGAGTTTCTCGATGTTCACCACATCTATGGCGTACTGCATCAAATACCTAAATCTCTCCATGTATGCAAGCACAGACATGGTACCCCGCCTCAATGTGAGAAACTCTTCTCTGAGCCTCAGTTGTACCTCTATCGGAATATATATGTAAGAACAGCTGATAAACCTCAGCCCAAGTCGTCGGCTTCGGTTGTGTATCAGTATAAGTCGTCCACCAGGCCGCCGTTTGTCCTCTCAGGCAATACCCCGAAATTCGTGCCTGTTCAACCTCCGGCACTTCCAATAACTGATGCAACTGTCAATGCGTCATCAACTAATACCCAACTAACTCTAGATTGCTCACCCCATAAACATAAGTGGGGTTAAACCACATAAAGTCTTTCACCATCTTCGCCGCCTCTGACGAATTTTTGCCAAATTTTCTTGTGTGAACCACAATCATCTCTGACCCTATCATAACTGTATCCTCCGGCTATGCCCAACGTCCTGAAAATCTGCAGGGCCTCCCATACAAGGCCTCAAATGACGATAGCCCGATACTAATTTGATAGTTGTTGTAAGCGAACTTTCACGGTAATAGATAGTCCTCCCATGAACCTCCAACTACTCCTGTATCGTTTCTCAGAACCCCAAAGTCCTCTTGAGATCCCTGTCGATTATTATGGAGATCGACACCTCATGTAGTCTGTTATCACTTCCCCGTTCGCCTCGTGTAGCCCCAATGTCTACGATAACTTCCTGAAAAAAATCTATGGTAAAAGATTTCACATTTCCATCAAAGAATAGTTAATGGCTGCAACAATCCACCAAGTTGTCTATGCTCTGTTTTCACCTGCTGACATGTCTGACACCTCCAAATTTACTCTTCCACTTCAGACATTTATCCCAAGCCACCAAAACATTCTCCGTAAATCGTGATACATTTTGGTTCTGCCCGGATGAATTGCATATCGCAACCTGTGCGCATCCTCTAAAACACTATCACGTATCTCTAGCACTGCTGGTACCTATAATTGACCTCGGTGTTGTAAACCTCCGTCAGACGTCTCCGCCCAATCAGTGCACTCGGAATCCCGTGCCAAACCACTGAACCGCTCATCGAGCCCATCAGTCCTCTAACACTCCGATTACTCACCCTAGTGACACTGTCGGTACCCTCATCTAACCGCAAATCCGTCCATCATGTGTAACTGCAACGTCTAACATGCTCATAACAGATGTTGCTTTCAACAGTCCCATATGTCAATTTCTTATCTGACTGTTTACTTAGCATCTACTTAAAGCATTCGTCTCATGTTTGCCTTGCCAGAATAATACTCCATCATGAAATCAAAATCCCTCAGCAACTCTAGCCACCTCTTTTTAATGCATATTTAAATCTCTCTGCGTAAAAAAAATAATAGCGCAGACTCTGATAATCTAATGTACAAAATGTACGTTCCTCCATAAATGTAATATATATACCATCATTCATCACACTAAAACCGTTGCAAGCGTTGCAATCAGGTATAAGATAGTTACACTCGTATAGTCTCACTCGCCCGGACAAGTGAGCCATGTGTCGTCTCTCCTGCATTAAAACACATCCCAGTCCAGTCCTTGAAGTATCAGTGTAATCGATCACACTCTTCAAGCCATCCAAAAGAAAACAACCTTCTTTTGTCAGCCTCTTCATTGGTGCTGTAATTATGGAGAAATCCTATATAAACCACTATAGTATCTTGCTAGACACAAGAACTTCGTATCTCGGCAACAGTCTCTGAGGTCTTCAAGTCAATGCCCGCTAAAATCTTGTCTTCTATAAAAGATATGCCCTGACTATTGATAACATGCCCTGGAACTTCACTTCTCTGAATTTCGCACACAGTCTGTGTTCCTTCGACGTCATCAATACTGCTGAATTTGACCATTAAATTTTTTTTTTTCGATTACCCAAGATATATTATTTCTTATGTTACTGTGTTTGAATAACCATCCATTCTCCATAATATACCAATACCTTACATATATTTTAACAAAAATCCTAAGGTTTCATTTATATCAAAATGTAAGCAACCTGATAGTTTTTATATATAGCACCACCAGTTTCCATAATTTACACAAAAATATAGTTGACTCCTTTTCCCGTAATTGCCCTACATATTGTTCAGATACATTCCGAACCTGAAGCCTGATCACGCAACGGCTATACCACTACCGATGCCATCCAGATCAACGCACATTCCCCATGTATATGTCCCTCACTCCACAATAAATACATCTTGAAACTTATCGCAATCCCTCCTGTAACCTCCAGTACCTGGCGTAGCTGAATTAGCCGCATTTGGTGTCCTAGTCGGAGTTGCTGGTTGCTGCATGGTCTCACTCCTCACCACCTTATATTGTCTGTCCCTAACCTCTCTCTGTTGCGATTCCTCTGTAGCTTGTCGTCGACGTCTTCTATGATATTCGACTACTGCAGCCGCCGGTGTCTGGCAACTAACCCTTAGATGTCCTCTTTGTACGCATTTATAACAATTGCGCGTCTCTCTCTTCCTAATCTTCCTGGAAGCTCCTGTATCTGGCTGTGCCACCGCGTGCACTCTGTCCCTATCCGGACCCTGATCCCGTTGAGGTGATAGTGTTCTACACTCATATCGCAAGTGTCCTCGCTGACCGCACCTAAAACATCTGCGTGTCTTACGCCTCCCAGTATACTTGTCATCAAATCCCTGACCCTGACTCCGGTCACTCTGACCCCTGTTCCAGTCACCCTGATGTCTATACTGGTGCTGTGGCGGAGATTGCTGTCGTTGCTGCTCAACAGGTGTAGGTGTAGTAGCACTCACCACCTTCCCTTCATCTCTCGTCTGGTGCTTGGGACTCCTATCTCGTCGACCCCGAATGTACTGGACAACCTCTTCCATCTGTGCCTGATGTAAAACTTGTTGCTCCATGACCCTCTGCAATAACGACTGCAGAGTCACCGTCTCACATGTCGAATCACTCGCATCACCAACCTCCGGCTGAATAGTAGACGAAGCAATAGTTTGAGTCTGTCCGTCCATCATAAACTGCACCGCAAAACGTGCGTCGGACCAGACTCAGCATATACGTATACCATATGTAATACAAAATCAAATCATACACGTATATATATATTCCTTAATCTACCCGCCTCACAGTCACTTCCCAACTAAAGTTCTAGGCAATTCATCGGGATTCCACATCTAAATTCATTAAAATTTATGCTCTTTTTTTTTAACTCCAATTCATGAAGTTTGACCTCAATCTGATATCAAATGAAACCATATCAGAGCTAACTATAACCTCCATTCCATCCTCCCACCTTGGTTCCTCAAACCTAAGCTCCTCAACACCAGGTTTCTCAAACCTAAGCTTTGATACCAACTGTGGCGACCCCAATTTTCGGGGTCGCCCTGTGCTAACAGTTACTTCTCCAGCTCATGCACCAGAAGTAACTGCCACGTCATATCTCTATCCATCGTCTAAGAATCTTCAAATTAAAGCTATTTATCAATAAGCAACAGCGGAAGTCTTGTCTTAATAAAAGAAACGTTATATAAAGTTATTTAATTCAATCTATAGTGGAAAACCTGGCTATACTTGCATATAGGCGATCAACTATACCAATATATATACAAGTATAGAAGTGGTTGTAGTCTCTCATCCCAAAGTAATACAAAATATCAACATAATACACTAGCAACATACGTACTAGCAGGCTTCGGCGTAGGCAAGACAGATATAATCGCTAAAGATCTTCTTACCCCTGCTGATACTGGTATCTGCACTCAGTTATCACAAAAACCAGATAACGAGTCCAGTAAGTAAAATCCCAAGGAAAACTACCAGGCATTTCAATTTATGAACATAAATGGAAACCAATAAACAGTGTTAAATAATCATGCAATAATCAAGGAAATAACGCAGTAACCGCTCAAAAGGAAATGCATGAATACCAACACCAAGAAAACAAATCTGGGTGTGCAATAAATACCGCCAAAGAAGCTAGGATCAAGGCCCAGATCATACCCTACTCCAAAGACCCCGCTGACTGTATCCTAGTCACCAAATACATTTGAGAAGAAGAAACCCCACACACCGAAAAAAAAATGCCGAACGCTACCGTTCCCATCACAATCGGATTTAGATTGACAAATAAATAAAGCTCAATGAATAGAATAAGAAAATGCAATAGTGGTGTTCAATTGGGTTTTACATACCTTAATCCGCGCTCAACAAACCCCGAAAATACCCCCGGTTCGACCCTTGACCATTTCCTGAATCAATTCCACTGTCTTGAGACTCCTGGGACCATATTTCAAGGTTTATTGGTCAATAATTTGGTTTATAATCAATTATGTCCAATTTCACACTAAATTCTATTCCAGATGATCATTAGCGCACTAATGAGATCAATTAGCGCGCTAATTGATCTCGATCACTATTCATCATCATTTCCAGAAAGAAATTAGCACGCTAATTCCAGCTATTAGCGCGCTAATAGCACTCTGTTAGGCATTTCCAGATTCAAATTTTTGGATTCCAGCACCTCCTAAACCCATTCAAATCGATTTTTCCACTTCCCACATGCCTCATTGACACCCAAAAACATCATTAAACACGAATTTATCGAGTTTAAACCTCAAAATCAAAGAATCATAAAAAATCATGTTTAAAACCCATTTTCACAAATTCATCAAATCTCTCTCAAACTTGATCAAATACACAACTCATGTTATACCAACCTCTTGAACATGAAATCTCAACCAAATACAGAATTTAACACTTCACAAATTCGAATTTCCTCAAATTCTTCAACAAAACCGAAATCTCATAAATCACCCAAGTTTGATGAATCATACCTTGGAATCTTGTTATTGTTGCCACAAATCACTCTTTAATCCAGCTTTGATCCCTTCTTCCTCCTTTTTCTCACCGATTCTCCCCTCTTCTATCTCAATTATCCACTTCCTCATTGTTTGATCGGTCAAACATGTATATATAGTTGGTTCTTGATCAACTGGTGTACACCCATCTCGAGGAAAATCCTGTGGTTACCAACCACCCTGTGTCACCCAACTCACTAACACCTTATCTTAACACTGGTGACCTCAAACTGCCTTGTTGTGCATCCCGAGGAACATCTAACTGATGCCAATTTATCCGACCACAACTATATGACTTTACAATTCCAATTGATTTGGCCTATATAAATTACCAAATTCACTCAATAAATTCCCAAAATTTATAAATAGGGTCATACTAGTCTCCCAACCACTCGGCACCCGGTGCCCGCCGCGTTCGGCACGTACCCCGAGGCGGTCCCACACCTAGTGCACCAAATATAATTTTATCCTAAGGTTATATTAAATTTCCATTAAATTAAATCATCCACCTTAGTCATGCTTAATAAATTTAATCTAATCAAACCCCAACGCCCAGTCTTTCAACTTCAAAATCCCCGCGTTGGCTTGACTCACGCCACGACACTCAGGCGCTCAACCTCGCCCGACATCAACTTACGCACATGTGATGTTTATATAAATAATAATAACAATAACTTCCCATCACAATAATAAACAAACAACATGCACAAATAACATAATACAAGCCTGGGTACTCATTTTCAAGTTAACCCTGCTATCCACGTAACGCCCAAATTACCCATTAATCCTCATGATTAACACAAATCCTGGTTTAATTAATTTGGGCCGTTACAACCATACTAAAAGATAATCCATATACATAACAAAGGTGATCCCCAAAATATCAAAATAGCAACTCCCAAGTCATATAGAAGTCAAGTCTGTCTCACTCATACCCAAAACCCAGCATAAAACAATAAAATATAAACAAACATATGAGTAGGGCCAATCACAGTCAATCAATGTAGTCCTCAAGCTTTCCCTTCCCTCTGCTCGTACTAGGATCTACACTTAACCCATCATAAAAAGGCAGATGGCGAATCCAAAGTGAGTATTCCCAAGGAAAATCACCAAGTAAATACAAAAGTAAAGTTGCTGGAATCAAAATATTATAAATAAACATGCAATACAAAAGAATACAGGTAACTGTGAAAGATCATCGCATGCATAAAGATAGTAACGAAACAAAGTGTGTGCACAATCAAAGTTAGACCAAGCCATACTTCGGGTTATCCGCCAGGCATGGCCTATGAGGATACCTTGAACGGGTGACCCAGAACCCTCTAGGTGGTCGGCGTACATTCACGATGCACCCAAACATGCCTATCAAACCCAGGTAGCAAATTCACTGGCGCATGCCTAAACATATGCTTTGGCTTAGTGGAACAACGATTAAATACCAGGTTGGTAGTAATCTACACCTTAAAGACACCATGTAGGAGTAAACTCAACTACCGTAATGACACGAGGTAATAGTACTCAGCCACCGTAAAACAATAAGTAAATAGAGTAATAAATGAACATGACTGAATTCAAATAAATCAAGCAGTAAGTACTAAAGTAAATTTCAGTTAGGATGCTACACATCTCAAACCCCGCTCCAATATCGTGCCTAACACAACCATACTACTCCAATGCGTGTACAATTACTCGTCAATTTAGCTTAAAATCATAATTTCCCAATCAACGACACATATTCCCAAACCTTTTAACATTGGTACAATACCCAAATCATCAATAGAACCATCATATTTATAATCTAAATAGACCATATAAGTATCTACGATAAACCCTAATTGGTGAATTTTTATGAAAAATTTTAGTTCAAAACCATCCTAGACGCCGCTGACGATGCTGCCAAGTTCAACACTTCACGACGTCTTGGACACTGTGGACACGTCGTCACGTTATCTCCTCCCACGATGTCTCCAAAGCGTCCTTTCCCCATTTTCGCACATTACACATCTGCCCAAGACGCCGCAAGTGGCGTTGTGGGTTCTGAACCTCACGGTGCGTCTAACGACGTCTTCGGCAGAGAGGGTTTTATCAAGTTTTTGAACCCCCTCGACTTGTCACCGCGATCCGCGCTGTGACGACCCCAAATCTCCCAGGTTCGTCCCATGACCCATGCCCTCTGCCCGCAAGCCTAGCAGCGCCTATCACGTCACCGGATACGTCATCACTACTACCACGTCCGCAACTCTGCGAAGTGATGATCCGTTTAACTAATCCTACTATATGGAATTCTCCTAAACATCTAGCAGGATTAGTTAAATGGAGCATCACTTCATAGAGCTGCGGACGTGGCAGCAGTGATGACATGTCCGGTGACGTGACAAGCCCTGCTGGGCTTACGGGTAGAGGGTGTGGGTAATGGGATGATCTCGAGAGATTTAGGGCTGTCATAGCTTGGTATCAGAGCTTAGGTTTGAGGAGCCTAAGGAATGGAGCTTAGGTTGAGGAACCTAGGGAATGAAAAGCGTGGATTTTGGTTAGCAGAGCAAGGTCGATAGGGCCTTGAAATAAATAAGTTTACAGAAAGACAATAAATCTTAAACAAACAAACACTAGTTGTGGAAACCTGAAGATCCTAACTTAGAATCCTAGTTGGGAAGCAAATATAAGTCGAGTAGAGGTAAAGACTTATATATGTGTACGATTCTGCTTTTATGTTACATATACGAACAACATAATGATCCAACGTACAACTTTCGATGCAGATTTCGATGGACGGACAACAGATTCCATCGGGTTTAGAAGAAGGTCAGACAAGTGATCATACCGGAGATGGGGGTATGGATCCTGCAGTAGTCACACGATTTGTAGCACACGACAGATAGTTTGAGCTACTCCTAGATATGATGAGGGCACAGATAGCAGTCATAGCATCATTTGCAGCTGATCAACCACAGCGTTTGACAGAGATGACAACAACACCTATCATTCAGACGGTGTCAACGCAGGCATTAACATATGACATTCCAGTAGTAGAGGTCACACCGATAGTGGCATCGACTGACGTATTCAAGGCGACATTGAAGTCAGAGGTCAGACTGATGAAAGAGTTTATCAAGTTCGAGCTACGGTATTATTCTGGAGGCGGGGATCCAGAGGAAGCAAGGAAGTGGCTCATTGCTCATCAGCAGCAGCACAAGTTGATGAAGATCTCAGAGAGCATTCAAGCACGTATCTCTGAGCATATGTTGAGAGGTAACGCGACAGTGTGGTGGACATCATACACCGACACATATCCAGAGCCAGCTACATGGGCGGAGTTTCGGCGTATCTTTCACGATTAGTACATCCCCATCGAGGTACAGTTGAGGTTGAGGGAGGAGTTCATATCACTCCGACAGGGTCAACGGTCAATCATGCAGTATATAGATAGGTATATGTACCTACTGTAGTACTCTATGGATGTTGTAGGGACCGAGTGACTCCAGGTATATTATTTCATCAGAGGACTAGAGGACGAGATAGCCAGTGTCATAGTCTCCAGCGGCGCGCAGACTCTATAAGACATGTACGACCGAGCTCTCACACAGGAGACATATTTACTTCAAAAGGGCAGTAGACAGGCATCTATAGGTACAGAGGTCAGACCACGGCCAGAAGAGATAGTACGAGCGCTACGATGGCGAGGATAGGCAACAGGGTCGGGATCGCTAAGGCAGTGATCGAGATGGCAAAATATATGCAGTACCAGCGACGGCGACACCATAACAGCGCTACACTTAGGACCAACGAGGCATAGACCAGAAATCGTAGGGTCAGAGCCAAGGGTCGGGTAGTGGACAACCGAGCAGGGGTTCGTGTGTTGGCGATGTGGACAGGAGGGCCACATCAGACGTGACTGTACGTAGGAGTTGGAGACTCCAGTACCTAGGAAACCGGTGCAGACTCGAGAGCCGGTGCACGCAGCGCTAAAGCTAGGCAGGGAAACGCCCCAACGCAGGGTTCAGGGTAAGTTATTTATTTTCATAATTATATGTTATTTTTTATGTTCAGCATGCATGACCTATATGATGCATGGTTGATTTTTGTGTATGTGGTCAGTGGGGCCACATGGTGGTTGTGGTTGTCAACTTATAAGGCAGGATGGGCCATGGTTTAGTGGTTAAGTCAGAGTTATCGTGTTGAGATACATGATGGGTAAACAAGTGTCAGTTGACCGGGATGGGTGACTGGATTAGGGTTTCTTGGACAGAGGTTTTGGTTGAGTACACGTGGCGGTGATGTCAGGGAAAAGTCGTGACCAGGGTTCACGTGTGTGATATGCACCTGTAGCTCGGTGTGAAGATTCAACCCTGTGAGTGGGAGCGAGAAGGTATTGAGTGGGTACGGTAGTGTCTAAGGAACTGTAGAGGAGTTTGTCCGTGGTGGAACTGATGGGGAAGTGTGTGGTTCGGAGAAGTGTGGGGTTCAGTGAACCGGGGATGTTACTCAGGATTGTTCAATTTCGAGGAAGAAATTCTCCTAGCTAGGAAGAATTGTAACGGCCCAAATTAATTTAATCAGGATTAGTGTTAATCACGAGGATTAACGGGTAATTTGGACGTTACGTGGACAGCTCCGGTTGACTCGGATATGAGTACACAGGTTATATTGTGTTATTTGTGCATGTTGTTATTTGTAATGTGGGAATTTATTATTATTTATATAAACATCACATGTGTGTACGTTGATAT
Source organism: Stephania japonica (assembly GCA_039657345.1). NCBI lineage: Eukaryota > Viridiplantae > Streptophyta > Magnoliopsida > Ranunculales > Menispermaceae > Stephania > Stephania japonica. Next base: position 17,847,846 of record CM077566.1, read on the forward strand.
CGGGCAAGGCTACGAGTCGGGTATATGTCTCGAAGTGCGTGTCGGGGACCGGGTACTGGGTACGGGATAGCTGGGGAACAAGGCATGGATTATCGGGTAGCTGGATGCTAGTGTGACTCACCTATGATTTTTATATGATTTATTAGGTGGCCTAACCTAAGGTTGGAAAATGAGTTAATGGATTAATTGAAATCCTATAGTTGAATAGGGAAAATTAGCGTGCATATGATTATCCTTGAGATGCACAACAGGGCAAGTGTTGTTATGATAAGGTGTCAAGAATTTGGGTGACACAGCGTGATTAGGAGTCGTTAGATCTTCCTCGGGATGCGTGTACACAACCGATTAGAACAACACACATAAATAGACGATCGATCGATGGAGGCATGCAACGATCATTTTCTCAACAAATAAATTAAGGCTTTGTGAGTGAATCTGAGGCTAGGGAAGGAGAATTCGAACGTTTGAGAGTAAATCTGAGCATCAAAATATTGATCTAAGGTAAATCTCTACATTATAAATGTGAAATTTTGATAAAAATGTGGTTTTATGGGTTGAGGTGAAAAACAAATTTTTAGAGAAATCATTATTGTTTTGATGAATTCGGTGTTCTTGAGGTTGGTTTTGATGAATCTTATCAATTTTAATCGGATTTGTGGGAAGTTGAGATGAATTTGGGGATTTTGGATTTCAAACATGCACACTGTGATTTTCGATTTTGTGATAAAATCTTGTTTAATTGGTGTTTTTGATAGTAATTTGATGTTTTTGGAGTGTGTGCATAGTTTGTATGAGGAATTGGAGTGTTGGAATCAAGAAAACCCAGAATTCGTTTTTCGAATTTTTGGGCAGCGTGCAATTAGCGCGCTAGGTGATGAACACTAGCGCACTAATCACGCTGAGGAAGATGAGGAACAATACCGAGGATCAATTAGCACGCTAATTGATCTAACTAGCGCGCTAATACCCCTCTGAATTTTAGTTAAAATATGAAATTGAACCTAATTGATAACCCACCTATTTAATTAACCAATACACACTGAAAATAGGTCTCGGGACTCTAGGGACTAGGGGAACCATAATTCGGACACCAGGGAGCTAGGTAGGTTGGATTGGTAGGTCTGGAAGCCGGAGAGCGTATTTCAGGTGCGTAAAACCCTTGAGAAAGTTACACTTTAAATTCTTGGCGTGTATTTTATCAATTATCTTATCATATGCGGTGACTGCTGGTGGTCACGCATTGTTTCTCATCTTGGTTATGACTACACGCTTGAGCATGGGCTATTCTGCGATGGCGATCGTGTAGATAGGAGTAGAATGTATCTACAATTGTCTCGAGGGATTAAGGTACTCTTAGAACTAAAAAGCTTGGAAAGGAGTACGGTCATTTACTGAGTTGAGGTGTAGGTCATTGCAAGCTTGTTATTAAGCACTAGTTTGTGCTGAGAACTCCGTTTGTTATTATGACCGACGGGTCATGGTTTTATCGTGATTAAACGAGTGATGATTTATTTACCCATTGAGTTTACGTTCGAGACGTTTAGTTGATTATACGTTGGGTTTTGGATGTTTACATTTACACTTGATGTGTGAATAATGTGATACTGTGATGAATTGTTTACTGCCAGCCATAAGAATATAATTCCTGTTGTCAGGGTCATATTCACATGTCTCGTAGGTTATCGATGTTTTCATGATTATCGTGTAGACTTCTCTTGGGAATTTACTCACTGGACTCGTTGCTGTATGTGTTGGGCAACTGAGCGCAGATCCTGGTACGAGCAAGAGCAAAAGAAAGGAGGTACTTGGTGACTATCTCTGAGGCTGTTGCTGCTGATAGTTCGTGTTTTGATATCATGCATGTATATTTTGTTTTACTGGGTTTTGGGGACTTTCGAACTTTATCACATGTATATAGATTACTATTTACTTCGTCTCAGTTATATACATGGTGTTTATATCTTGGTTTTCCACTACTTAGGTTAAATAAATTCTCATAAAATAGGAATTAAATGCTTTCGCTAATGTTATTATTATTAACTAGCCTACTAGATGTTTAGTAGAATTCCATATAGTAGGATTAGTTAAATGGAGCGTCACTTCCCAAAGCTGCGAACGTGGCAGCAGTGATGACGTGTCTAGTGATGTGACAGAGCGCTGTTGGGCTTGCGGGTAGAGGGCGTGGGTCACGAAACGACCCCAGGAGAATTGGGGTCGTCACAGCTATACCCGATTCGTTGCCTTGCCCGATATCAACTTACACACATGTGATGTTTATATAAATAATAATAAATTTCCACATCACAATAATAGACATACAACATGCACAAATAACACAATATAACTTGGGTACTCATATCCGAGTCAACCCAGCTGTCCACGTAACGATCGAATTACCCGTTAATCCTTGTGATTAACACTAATCCTAATTAAATTAATTTGGGCCGTTACAAGCGCTTGCTCCAACATCTCATTAAACACTTCATAAAACCTATGAAATCAAAACCCCTCGACAGCACACATCCGAATCACAAACTCAACGTTTTTGGACCAAAAACCCTAAAAATCACTTGGAAATCCAAACACCCGTAGTAACAACACCAAAACCACAATCATGCCCTCAATTCCAACACCAAAACCACAACAAAACTCCTACATAACCGGTGTGCACAAACCTCAACCCGAAACCACCGTCAAAATCCCCGAAAAATATGCTGAATCGTAGAGAAAGAGATGAGGATCAAAGAACTGACCTTGATATTGATTCCTCTTGAGTTATTGAGCTCCAAATGATCACTTGAAATCACAAAACCCTCACACCCTCAATGGATTTTTGTATTTCACTTGGAGAGAGAAAAGTTGGTGAGGATTAATAGTAACCACCTTTATGTATAAAAGTTTTCATCAACTCACACACACACATCATAAGGCCTTGATTGAAGGTTGAGATTGAGTCAATTATGTCCTAATTGTCCAAAATTGACTTCTCTTTTTTATTTCTCATCCTCATTCTATAGCTACAACCATTCACTCTCCGGTGTTCTAATACCCGGCTCCGGATAGCGAACTGTGCCACTCTCGCACAACATTACCATCGGTCTCAACGTCATTAATTAAGAATTATTTAATGAATTTTATCGTTTATTATGTCTGTTTAGACCCTAGGCCTAGTGTACTAATCATTCGTCACCCGGTATCTGCTTCTACCCGCTATACGCAGCGAATACCCAGCACACCAGCTCACTCATCAATGAACAATATAAACACACATACTACGATACAATTTAACTAAATTGGACATATACATCCCAAATACACAACAAAAAGCACACAATACGGACTGTATACCTAATCCGATCGTGCTTCGTCCTCGCTGTGGGACCCACGAACGTTCCCGCTAGTATCCACGTTTGTAATGACATCATAAATAACAACAATTATTAATTGGGCCGTTACAATTCTTCCCAACTAATTTGAAATATTGGGGAGTCATATTAAATACTCACCAGTAAATAGTTGAGAGTATCTCTATCGCATAGTAAACTTAATCTTCCAAGTAAGTCCCTTAGTCCCGTAATGCTACCATCGTACCAATACCTTCGGGATCTCCCTGTTCCGCAGAGTCTGTATCCTGTGATCCATAATCTCCATTGGCTGCTCCTCATAAGAAACATCTAGATGAACCTCAATCTGTTTGATATCAACCATCGGTCTCGGTCCTAATATAGCCAGCCTCAATATAAATACATGAAACACTGGATGAACCACCGTTAACTCTGATGGAAACTCCAATCTGTATGCCACTGCGCCGACGCGTGCCATAACTCTGAATGGTCCAATATACCTCGGTGCTAGTTTCCCCTTAATCCAATTCTCTTATGACCTTTCTAGGGTGAAACTTTCAAATACACCAAGTCATCTACAGCATACCTTATACCCCAAAGATACCTATCAACATACTTCTTCTATCTGTCATCAGCTACCTGCAATCTCAATCTAATCTGTCAAATCTTCTCTGTCTAGTCAACAACTTCAGGCCCAATCACTGCCACATCCTTAGTTGCTGCCCAACAAGCTAGTGATCTGTAGGGTTTACCATATAAAGCCTTAACTTATGGCATACTAATACTCGCCTGATAACTGTTGTTGTACGCAAACTCACACAAAGACAGATAATCTTCCCAAGAACCCCAAAATTGCAAAATACATGCTCTGAGTATGTCCTCTAATATCTGAATCAATCTCTCTAATTGACTGTTTATCTGAGGATGAAAAGCCATACTGAAATTTGATTCTAGTGCCAAACTGCTCCTGCATGCTCTCTTAGAGTTTTGAAGTCAACCTGGGATCTCTATAAGATACAATCGATACTGGCACTCCATATAGCCTGACGATCTTTTGCTCAAAGATAACACTTAGTTAAGGAAACGAATACTTCATCGAGATAGGGATGAAGTGTGCAGACTTCGTCAACCTGTCAATCACAACCCAAACAACATCGTGACTCCACGAAGTCTGCAGCAATCCATTGACAAAACCCATCATAATGTGCTCCCATTTCCACTATGGAATGGGCAGCGGCTGCAACAATCCAACTGGTCTCTTGTGCTCGGCCTTGACCTACTGACATATATGACACGCCCTAATATATGCACCCAAGTCAGCCTTCATCCTTGGCCACCAAAACAAACATCGCAAATCATAATACATCTTGAACCTGCGAGGATGAACTATATATCGTGAACGGTATGCGTCCTTAAGAATGCTATCGCATAGTTCCTGCACCTCAAGTATCCACAGCTTGCCTCTATGTCTCAAGCACCTGTCTAAACCACAAGACCAATCTATGCAATCCGGATCATGAGCCAGATGACTGAAGTGAGCAAAATGTTCGTCAGCCCTTTGCCACTCAGTAACCCTCTCTAACGACACAACATGAACACACATTTGGCAACAGATATGAACATCAGCAAAAGCATAAGACAAACAAAACTCCGTCGCAGCCTCCAACAATCCATACTCATGTATCACCTACCGCAGCACAGTTCGACTCTCAACATTGCTCCAGCTTAATGCATCAGCAACAGTATTCGCCTTCCCAAGATGGTACTCAATCGCAAAGTCGTAATCCTTTAGTAACTCGAGCCATCTCCTTTGTCACATGTTCAAATCCCTTTGAGTGAATAAATACCTAAAGCTCTAATGATCTATGAACAGAATGAACCGCTCTCCAAAGAGATAGTGCTTCCAGGCCTTTTGTACAACTGTTGCAAGCTCCAAGTCATGCACTAGATAATTCCCCTCGGGGGTCTCAATCGCCTCAATAAGTAAGCCACTAGGTGTTCATCCTGCATCAACACGCATCCCAACCCAGTACCAGAAGAATCAGTGTAGACTGAGAAGCCTCTTCTCGCCTCAGGTAAAGCCAGCACCACAAAAGTCAACTTCCTTTTCAACTCCTAAAATGCTTCCTCACACTCCTCATACCAATCGAACCTGACATATTTTTTAGTCAACCTCGTCATCGGCATTGCAATTAAAGAGAAATCCTGCATTAACCGCGGTAATAACCAGTAAGACCTGAGAAACTCTTGATGTCAGAAACAGACTCAGGTGTCTTCTAATTAATAATCGCTCGAATCTTGTCACTATAAACAGATATCCCCTTACCACTGATGACATGTCCAAAGAACTTCACCTCACTCAGGTAAAAATCAAACTTGGCGTACAATTTGTGATCTCTCAGTGTCCTCAAAACATCTCTGAGTTGTTTCTCGTGTTCCACACGAGTCCTGTTGTATATTAAGATATCATCGATGAACACTATCACATACCAATCCAAAAATGGCCTCAGAACTCAGTGTATCAAATCCAAGAAAATAGCTGGTGCATTAGTCACCCCAAATGGCATGACTGTAAACTCAAACAATCCATAGCGTGTGATAAAGGCAGTCTTCTTTATATTACTCACCCGAATCCTCAACTGGTGATAACCAGATCGTAGATCAATCTTCGAGAAAAACTTGGCTCCCGCCAACTGATCAAAATAATCATCAATCATAGGAAGTGGGTAATGAAACTGAATCATTACCTGATTCAGCTTCCTGTAGTCTACACATATCCTCATAGAACCATCATTCTTCTTAACAAAAAGGACTAGTGCACCCCAAGGAGACATATTGGGGTGAATGAAACCCTTCTGCAACAACTCCTCCAACTGGGACCTCAACTCCTCATGTTCAGATGCGGACATCCTATAAGGTCGACTGTATATCGGCTGCGTCCTCAGAATCAACTCAATAATAAACTCAACTGCCTTAGGAAGTGGTAAACCTGGCAAATCATCAGGGAAAACTTCAGGAAACTCATACACCATCGGAACCTCCTCAACTCTAACCACTGGTTTCAGTTCTGGCTCAACTATAGCCATAAATGCCTCCATCTCCTGAGTTGTCGCCAACCTCCTTCGGGTAATAGGTAAAGATGTCTCACTACCAGCAAAAGTAAACACTGGAATATGCTCCATATCAAATATAATAGTCTTACCGAAACAATCTATTTATACGTGATATGATGACAACCAATCCGTACCCAATAAGGCATCAAACTCTAGATACTCTAAAACTTTGAGGTCAACCGGTAACTGATGCCCTGCAACCTTTACTATACAATCTCGACATATCCGGTTAGGGTAAATATTATCTCTAACAGCTGTACTAAGGACAAGATGAGGATCTAAAGTCTCGGTCTTTAACCATAACTGTCCTACCATGCGTCTTGCAATAAATGTAAGTGTACTACCAGAATCAAACATAACATGCATAGGAATTTCACAAATAAACAACATACCCTCGACAAACTGACGAGTTGCGCCTCGGTCTGGATGTACAACCACAGGTGCAGCAGCATGAACCCTCTCTGATGTGGTGGTGCCTGTGCCATCGGATAATCTATATGCACATGCCCAACTTGGTGACATCTGAAACACCATCGCCTCTCCTACCAACCAGTCTATGTCACTGCCTTCACCTGAGCCCTATCATGGCCCTGACCTATATGTCCTCTACTACAACCTCCTCCGTCCCTAGCACGCTGTCGCGATTGCTCCATAGGTGCAGGTGCAGCAAAGTGCACCATCTTCCTATCATCACATCTCTGCTGCTCAGGATGCGTATCTCGGCGACCCTAATCCTGTCAGTCTCTCCATCGACCCTGCTGGTCTTATTTCTGCCTGTCAAACTGGTTCTTGTGTCTCTTCAGTCTCTGATAAGATCGAGAACCCTATCTAGACCTATCCGTCAACTCATCTCTATGGCCTAAATAGGTCTCACGAGTCAAAGCCCTATCATAAATAGCCTGTAAAGTCTTAGCTCCACTCGTGACAATTACACCACCAATCCTCTTGTCCAATCCCCTGATGAAGTAGTAAATCTGCAGTCTCACAGTGTTCGCCACATCCATGGCATACACCATAAGGTACCTGGATCTCTCCATGTGCTGCAATACGAACATGGTACCCTATTTTAGTACAAGAAACTCCTCTCTAAGTCTCAACTGTACCTCAGTAAGGATATACTCATCAAGAAAGAACTGACAAAACTCTGCCCAAGTAGACGGCTCGAGATGTTTATCGATGTAGATCATCCACTAAACCGCTGCCTGACCTCTCAAATAGTACCTATAAATCCGTGCCTGATCTGCCTTTGGCACCTCTATCAACTAGTGAAGTCGCCGGTGCGTCATTAACAAATGCCAAACAATCTTTGGATCATTGATCCTAGTAAAGAAAATAGTTGAACCTCAAAAAATCCTTCACCATCTTCGCCTCCTTTAACATCCTACTCTTAGCGGTCGAAGCCACTGCCGGTTGTTCTGTAGTAGTCGATGTCACAGCAGTCGTCTCTACTGGTGCCACAACAGGCTCGACCCTCTCCACTAATGCCTCTAACCCTGTCGCTGGTGTGTTCACAGCTGGTCCTAGGGCTGCCTGTGTGGTCGGAACAACCAAAGTAGAAGTCGCCGCTGCTGTAGGCATCCTTGAGCCTCGCATATACTCCATAAGCTCCACCATCTGTACCTGTTGTAACAACTGTTGTTCAGTAACTCTCTGCACCATAGTCCGCATATCAGCTACCTCCCTAGTGGGATCACTGGTCTCCCCGACCTCCTGCTGAGTAGTCGGCGGAATAGTAATAGGAGTCTGTCTGTCCATCGTAATTTGCATAATCCAACGTGCATCGGATCAGACTTAATATATACGCTTATAATATGTATTATGCAATCAAAACATACACGTATATAAATTCCTGAATTTACCCACCTCACATCACTTCCCAACTAAAGCCTTAATCATTCTCTTGTGGTTTCCACATCTAAGATTTATTCGGTAAGTTTATGCTCTCTTATTAATTTTTCCTTTCTCGAGGTTCATCGACCTTTCTCAGATACCAAAATGCAATGGCCCCAAATCCATCGGCCACCATGGTGTGCACCGCATGCCATAGCCTTGCCAACTCAGCATTTGACTGTGTCCCACAGTCACTCAAACTCTACTAACCATAACATATGATAAGAATGTACAACAGAACTCTTAAAATCGAAAGTGGAAACCATACCAAAAGATAATCCATATATATAACAAAGGTGATCCTCAAAATATCAAAATATCAACTCCCAAGTCCTATACAAGTCAGGTCTGTCTCACTCATACCCAAAACCCAGCATAAAATAATAAAATATAAACAAACGTACGAGTAGGGCCAATCACAATTAATCAATGTAGTCCTCAAGCTTTCCCTTCCCTCTGCTCGTACTAGGGTCTACACTCAACCCGTCACAAAAAGGCAGATGACGAGTCTTGAGTGAGTATTCCTAAGGAAATTCACTAAGTAGATACAAAAGTAAAGCTGCTGGAGTCAAAATACTATAAATAAACATGCGGAACAAAAGAATACAGGTAACTGTGGAAGATCATCGCATGCATAAATATAGTAGTGAAACAAAGTGCGTGCATAATCAAAGTCAGACCAAGCCATACTTCGGGATATCCGCCAGGCACAGCCCGTGAGGATACCTCGAACGGGTGACCCTAGACCCTCTAGTGGCCGCCATACATTCACGGCGCACCCACACATGCCTATCATACTCGGGTAGCAAATTCACCGGAGTATGCCTTGACATATGCTATGGATTAGTGGACTCTATGCCCTGGCAATGATTAAACACCAGGTGGGTAGTAATCTACACCATAAAGACACCAGGTAGGAGTAAACTCAACTGCCGTAAAGACATCAGGTAATAGTACTCAGTCACCATAAAGCAATAAGGAAATAGAGTAATAAATGAACATGTCTGAATTCAAATAAATCAAACAAAAAATACTAAAGTGAATTTCAGTTGGGATACTACACACCTCAAACTGCACTCCAATATCGTCCCTAATTCAACCACACTCCTCTAATGCGTGCATAATTACTCGTCAATCCAACCTAAAGTCATAATTTCCCAATCAACTACACATATTCCTAAACCTTGTAACCTCGGTACAACACCCAAATCATTGAAAAAACCATTATATTTATACTCTAAATAGATCATATAAGTATCTAGGACAAGCCCCAATTGGTATTTTTTATTAAGAATTTTAGTTCAAAACTGTCCAAGACGCCGCCGAGGATACTTCCAAGTTCAAGCTCTAACGGCGTCTTCATGGCGTCTTGGACACCGTGGACGTGCCGTGACGTTATCTCCTCCCACGGCGTCTCCAACGCGTCATTTCTCCATTTTCTCACATTACGCCTCAAGACAAGACGTCGCAAGCGGTGCCGTGTGTTCTAAAGGCATAGAGGGTTTCCTCAAGTTTTCAAACCCCCTCGGCTCATCGTCGCGATTCGCGCTCGCTCCAACAACTCATTAAACATTTCATAAAACCTATGAAATTAAAACCCCTCGACAACACACATTCGAATCACAAACTCGGCCTTTTTTGACCAAAAACCCTAAGAATCACTTAGAAATCCAAACACCCATAGTAACAACACCAAAACCATAATCATACCCTTAATTCTAACATCAAAACCATAGCAACACCCCTACAGAGCTGGTGTACTCAAACCTCAACCCAAAACCTTTAGGTCACCCAAGAGAGGGGTGAATTGGGTGCGAAGGCCAAATGATATTTTTTAATATTTTCTTTGCTAATTCACTAAGTTAGCTTGGCGAGTTAAGATAAATAACAAAGTGTAGTAGTAACGAATAATAGCAATGCACCGAATGATTCAAGTAAATTATAAGCTACACTAAGTGAAGGAGGTAGAAGAGATGGAAATGAGACACACGAATATAGTGGTTCAATCTAATCGATCTACATCTACTACCTAACCTCCCCGGTTAGGATTTTTAACTCCCCCATTTATATTACCATTTACACCCTAAACCAACTAGCCTAGTGAATGCCAAGCCTCAACTAGGTCTTTTGTACGATGCCTTATCGCAATAAGGTCTTATACAACCACCTAGCCGCAATTAGGATTTATGCCTAGACTCAACTAGGTCTTCCCTCTTGACTTAGATCCCACTAAGTCTTACAATCAAGATTTGAATAATACAATGAAATTGTGCTTTACAAGATAAAACGGTATAAGTTGTTCTCCTCTCACAAGCCAATTATAATCCTAATATGAATCAATGCAAGTGAGACTTTACCAATTGAGATGCCTTGTAAATTTAAGTTTTTAGAGGCTAACTATCAATATTGAAACTAATTAAGAAGAGTATAGATTAAGCTCAACTTGGTTCCAATAAATGGCTAATTGATGCACAAATAAAAGATGCAATTTTAAGTTTAAGTTGTGCAATCAAAACCTCGGATCACAAACAAGTTTATATTAAGAACAAGATCTTTGTAAGTGTGTTGTTAAACAAACACAAGTTTGAAACTACAAAATCAAGTATAGATTAAGCACAAGAGGGTTTCAAGTCAATATATATGGTGCACTATTAAAAAATCATTATTAAGTTCGAACAAATGCACTTAATATTTTGGGTTTATGGAAAATCATCTTTAAGTGCAAAAACCCTTTAAGTTGTGTTTTACACACAATTCAATGAAACCAACAACAATACATATAGATTAAGCTCAATGTGGTTTCTCCAATTTCATGCACTTTGAAAATCAAGTTTAAGCCCAACAAGTGCAAATTAGTCTTAGAATTTATGACATTAAGATTAAGCTCAAAATTTAAAGACTACTATGTTCAAAAACATCACAAATGATTTCCACACAATACTCCAGACAAAAAGTATAGATTAAGCCCAAAAAGAGTAGGAAATCAAGAAATCTTACAACCCCAAGTGTGAGATCCGAAAATAGGTTTTGAGAAAGAGTTGTAAGCCTTAGAACACTTCCTTTGACCTCACTTGATGTGCATAAGTTCAGCCCCAACAATCTCCAAGTGAGTGTATGTGTTGAATCTTCACTTTTCTTGCTAAAACATGATTTTAAGCACTTTGTGTGTGTGCTTTAAGCAAGAGAAGTCCCATTTGTGTTTGAGAGTGTTCTATATACTTATAGAGTGTTTATGACCGTTGTTGAGGATCCAAGGGCTAAGATTCCATCAAAAATTCAAATAAAAGTGAATTTTTCAGCTTTATAAAAAGCCGTCGGGAATGCAATTAGCGCGCTAACTGCAGGGACCTCAGAATAATTAATTCTGTCCCTTGTGTTAACGACCCTTATTCGCGTCCGAGACCCTACCAACCCACTTATAATATATTATACATGTTTTTTATGGGTCATATAGTCTATTTAGGTGGTCCGAATAGTTTCACAAATCCCGAAAATGAAAAATCCCAGTTTCATGATATACATAGGGGCTTTTCTGCAAATATTTTTAATGTTAATTCAAAAGCCGTCTAAATACATACCGGTGCATTCAAAATCGATTCTAATAGTTCATACACTTCAAATAAATGTTATAAAACACATTTGTATGATTTAAAAACATTTTGAAACTCGCAGAATTGATAATCTCGAAATTCAAGACTTTAAGTAATTGAAATTCCAAAAATAATGAAATGCATGATTCTAATGCATTTGGCTTATGAAATTGAACTCTTATACCTTACAAATAATGTACATAACTCCATACATGTTATATAGTGCCTTTCTTTGTCTTAAACGCTTCTTGAGCTTTTCTGGTGTCTTTTCTTCTACTTCTTTTGAACTTGTGAAGTTTAGCTTCACTTGAACTTGTGAGTCTAACAAAGTTTGTTATGCTGAAATACTTGACAAACTTGTTAGTACCATTTCACATTGTTAGTTGACATCAAAATATCGGGTGAAGTGTAAGTATGACAACACTTAGTCCAACAATATCCCCCTTTTTTATTATAACAAATAACATGAACTTGACAAACAAAGAATGAATATTAAGCACATATCAAGTTCTATTTTTCAAATTTTCAAGTTCAGCATTTCTTCCCCATTTGATAACATCAAAAGTGGGGCATTTAAAAACATGATACCAGAAGAAAGTCTCCCCCATTTTTTGAAAATAATACCAAATAAGGGCTCCCCTATCAATATGCATCATATTTAAGCTTGAGGAAATAATTAAAAGCATAAGCTCCCCCTATCAACATGCATGTTTAAGTTTGTGATTTCGATATATATCTCATTTTAGGTACATATTTCACAAAAAAAAAACGGTTAGATACCAACGAAAATGGGTATGAAGTCTTTCCTTATCCATATCATTCACACTATGTATAATTCTCCCCCCTAAAAAATTCATACAGAAACTCAGTTTAGTAGTCTGGGTCAGGGGATATTAGCGCGCTAATTGACAGACCTAGCGCGCTAATTGACAGACCTAGCGCGCTAATTAAAATACCTAACGCTTTAATTCCTCTTTGAAATTTCGGAATTCAAATTTTTGAGTTTTTGACGGACAACTCCGATTTACCTAAAACTTCATGGACACTTCATTAACATCATATAAAGAGGATTAAAATACTTAAAACATGTGTAGAAGGTCCGATTTAGGAGACATGCCTAATTCATATCGTGTTAACAGTTTCGGCTCAAAGGTGTTTGGCTATATTGTTTTCATTTATCATGGTTCTACACATAATGCATATGAAATGCAAACATGACATCAAAAATAACAAGTATAAGCATGCTATATGTATGTGACTAATGCAAGACCTATCATGTTTAAATCTTATACATTAATCTATCATTTTAGCACATTTATGTTCCAAAGTAAATCTAATTCACTCTATGAATCATGGACTTGTGTATCCATATTTCTCTAGTCTTAGACTTGGCCTCTATTAATGTTTCCCTTGGTACCCATGCCATAATATGAGACTTATTTTTAGGATAAGTCCAATTTGTTCTATATGGTGCATTGGGCTTGTTTGACCTCCTAGGCTTTCTTAATTGAGCTTCCAAATGTAGGCACTTCTGTTTTTCTAGTGTAAGCTCCAATTCAACATTCTCCTTCTCATTGGTGACGCGAGTTACCAATTTAGACCATTCATCTAGCTTTTTTTGAAGAACTTGATTTTGACTCTTTAACGTCATGTTTTCTTCAAGCATGCTCTCATTCTTCTCAAGACTCTTATCAAAGTTGTTTTGGAATGCAAGTTGAAGCATGTTCTTGAGCTTCTCATTCTCTTTAATGAGATTGTCCAAATTTAGTTCAAGATTCTTGCTCAAAGTAGACAATTCATTAAGAGAGGAATCATAAAGACAAACAATGTTTGTGTATGAATCAATAACATGATTACTTTCATTTACATGAGAGTGTATAGACCTATCATTGTCATCATTGAGAGAATAAGAATACATATGTCTAAGGTCTTCAAGCATGTGAGCATTTTTATCATCATCATGTGTAGCAATGTGAGTTTGCTCATCATGAAAAGATAATAGTACAAGAGAATCACTAGATGATAATGAATCATTACAAATACTAGTTGAAAATGAGGAGTGAGAATCATTAGTTGGCAAAAAATCATGGCAATCATTATAAATCTCTTCTAGCTTTCTCCATATATCCCTAGATGAGGTGCATAAAGAAACTATAATCTTAGTGTCATCGGGAATACTAGAAATGAGAATGTTTCTAGTTTCACCATCAAGTTTTACTAGTCTCTTTTCTTCCCTATTCCACTTTTTCTTTGGCTTAGCCACTTCAGCACCATTTACAACTCTAATTGGAGTGTATGGACCATTTTCTAAAATACAGTACAACTCATGTGATTGGACTTTAAGGTATGTTCTAAACCTAATTTTCCAACTCTTAAAGGCATAATCATTAAGCATAGGAGAAACGATAATATCGACACCAAAAGTAATGGCCATTGAACTTTGGCTCTAGGATGTGAATCCAAATATGAAAAGCACCCACTCTGATACTAATTGTAGGTCACCCAAGAGGGGGGGCGAATTGGGTGTCATGGCCAAATGATAGTTTTTAATACTTTCTTTGCTAATTCACTAAGTTAGCTTGGTGAGTTAAGCTAAATGACAAAGTGTAGTAGTAACGAACAATAGCAATACACCGAATGATTCAAGTAAATTGTAAGCTACACTAAGTGAAGGAGGTAGAAGAGATGGAAATGAGACATACGATATATAGTGGTTCGATCCAATCGATCTACACCCACTTCCTAACCTCCCCAGTTAGAATTTTCAACTCCCCCACTTATATTACCAATAAGTGTTACACCCTAAGCCAACTAGCCTAGTAAATGCCTAGCCTCAACTAGGTCTTTTACACGATGCCTTATAGCAATAAGGTCTTATACAACTACCTAGCCGCAACTAGAATTTTCCCACCTAAACCTACCTAAGATTTTTTCCACCTAGCTGCAACTAGGATTTATGCCTAGCCTCAACTAGGTTTTCCCTCTCGACTTTGATCCCACTAAGACTTACAATCAAGATTGGAATAATACAATGAAATTGTGCTTTACAAGATAAAGCTATATAAGTTGTTCTCCTCGCACAAGTCAAATATAATCCTAATATGAATCAATGCAAGTGAGACTTTATCAATTGAGATGCCTTGTAAATTTAAGTTTTTAGAGGCTAACTGTCAATATTGAAACTAATTAAGAAGAGTATAGATTAAGCTAAACTTGGTTCCAATAAATGGCTAATTGATGCACAAATAAAAGATGCAATTTTAAGTTCAAGTTGTGCAATCAAAACCTCGGATCACAAACAAGTTTATATTAAGAACAAGATCCTTGTAAGTGTGTTGTTAAACCAACACAAGCTTGAAACCACAAAATCAAGCATAGATTAAGCACAAGAGGGTCTCAAGTCAACATGGTGCACTATTAAAAAATCACTATTAAGTTCGAACAAATACACTCAATATTTTGGGTTTATGGAAAATCAACTTTAAGTGCAAAAACCCTTTTAGTTTTGTTTTAAACACACTTCAATGAAACGAACAATAATACATATAGATTAAGCTCAATGTTGTTTCTCTAATTTCATACACTTTGAAAATCAAATTTAAGCCCAACAAGTGCAAATTAGTCTTAGGATTTATGATATTAAGATTAAGCTCAAAATCCAAAGACTACTATGTTCAAAAACATCACAAATGATTTCCATACAATACTCCAAACAAAAAGTATAGATTAAGCCCAAAAAGAGTAGGAAATCAAGAAATCTTACAACTCCAAGTGTGAGATCTGAAAATCAGTTTTGAGTAAGGGTTGTAAGCCTTAGACCACTTCTTTTGACCTCACTTGATGTGTTAAGTTCAGCCCCAACAATCCCCAAGTGAGTGTATGTGTTGGATCTTCACTTTTCTTGCTAAAACATGATTTTAAGCACTTTGTGTGTGTGCTTTGAGCAAGAGAAGTCCCATTTGTGTTTGAGAGTATTCTATATAATTATAGACCAGTTTATGACCGTTGTAGAGGATCCAAGGGCTGAGATTTCATCAAAAATTCAAATAAAAGTGAATTTTTTAGCTTTATAAGAAAGCTGTCAGGAATGCAATTAGCGCGCTAATATTTAGACCTAGCACGCTAACTCTGCACTTAGCGTGCTAATAATATTATTAGTGCGCTAACTGCAAGGACCTCAGAATAATTAATTCTGTCCTTTGTGTTAGCGACCCTTATTCGCGTCCAAAACCCTACCAACCCTCATATAACATATTATACATGTTTGTTATGGGGCATATAATCTATTTGGGTGGTTTGAATAGTTTCACAAATCCCGAAAATAGAGAATCCCTGTTTCATGATATACATAGGGGCTTTTCTGCAAATATTTTTAATGTTAATTCAAAAGTCATCTAAACACATACCGGTGCATTCAAAATCGATTCTAATAGTTCATACACTTCAAATAAATGTTATAAAACACATTTGTATGATTTAAAAACATTTTGAAACTCGCAGAATTGACAATCTCGAAATTCAAGACTTTAAGTAATTGAAACACCAAAAATAATGAAATGCATGATTCTAATGTATTTGGCTTATGGAATTGAACTCTTATACCTTACAAATGATTTACATAACTCCATACATGCTATATAGTGCCTTTCTTTGTCTTAAACACTTCTTGAGCTTTTTCGGTGTCTTTTCTTTCACTTCTTTTGAACTTGTGAAGTTTAGCTTCATTTGAACTTGTGAGTCTAACAAAGTTTGCTATGTTGAAATACTTGATAAACTTGTTAGTACCATTTCATATTGTTTGTTGACATCAAAATATTGGGTGAAGTGTAAGTATGACAACACTTAGTCCAAAAAAACCTCCGTCAAAATCTCCAAAAAATACCCCGAATCGTAGATAAGGGGATGGGGATCGAAGAACTAACCTTGATATCGATTTCTCTTAAGTTATTGAGCTCCAAATGATCACTTGAAATCACAAAGCCCTTACACCCTCAATGGATTTTCGAATTTCACTTGGAAAGAGAGAAAAGTTGGTGAGGATGAATAGTAACCGCCCTTTATATATAAAAATTTTCATCAACTCACACACACACACATCACAAGGCCTTGATTGAGAATTGAGATTGAGTCAATTGAGTTCTAATTGTGCCAAAATTGACTTCTCCTTTTTGTTCCTTGCCTCCATTTTGTAGCTACAACCATTCACTCTCGGGCATTCTAATACCCGGCTCTGGACAGCGAACTGTGCCACTCTCGCACAACAATGGCACCACCAGTCTCAACGTCATTTATTATGAATTATTTAATGAATTTTATCATTTATTATGTATGTATAGACCCCGGCCTAGTGTACTAATCATTCGTCACCGGTATCCGCTTCTGCGCGCTATATGCAACGAATACCCATCATACCAGCTCGCTCGTCAATGAACAATATAAACACACATATTGCGATGTAATTTAACTAAATTGGACATATACATCGCAAATGCACAACAAAAAGCACACAATATGGACTGTATACCTAATCTCCGTCCTCATTGTGGGACCCACGAACGTTCCCTCTGGCATCTACTTCTGCAATGACGTCATAAATAATGACAATTATTAATTGGGCGGTTACAAATACTTTTTTCAATAAAATACACAAACAATTAAAACTCGGTCAACACAAGCACGTGGGACTCGTGTCGGACTTGGCTAAGGCACGTCAGCCGGTGTGTTGACTGGGTATCTTGGCCGGGTCATCCTAGCAAAATTGTATGACAAACAGCTACCTTTTATGTATTATCATGGCGAAAATCTTTTCTAAATTTTATTATTTATTTCACTGCAAATAAACATAACGAAGTTCTATATTATTACTATTTTTATTGATTTTTTAGAATTCAATCCCATGACTTCACGGGCTGCTTTCTTCCATTGTGCTAAGGCATCTTTAATGAAATGGAATGTCCCCTTAGATCGAATTTAGTTAGTGCTTTTTGTTTTAATTTTTATTTTTATTTTTATTTTTTGGTGTCCAGGGAACAAATGTTAATTAATTAGTTTGGATTAATTTGATAGATAAAATAATATTTTATATGTTTTAAAAAAAAGTAGTATTTTATATATTTGAACCCAAGTATATATAGTTTGTTACCTAATAAAAAAAAATGAAAAAAGAAACCAGGTAGTTTGGACGTACTACTACTTGTAAGAGATTCCCTATATGTAATTAAACTTAATATTATGAAAACAAAAATTAACCTTAATATAATGTAAAATGCCTCTGCAACTTGTAAAATACACCCGTATGAATGACATGCACTTGTTGGGACCCTTGATTTTCACATTAATGTGTGCGAGCCCGCTTCACGATGTGTAGCGAATGGATACCCAAAAATGCATGTCTCTCTTAGTGCCTTATCTGAGTTATATACGATTCGAAATCACGTTATTGTTGTAACAAACTTCTAACAACAAACTGAAACAAACTTCTAACAACAAACATAGAAATTTGATCCGTTGCTGCAACAAACTTCTAACAACAAAACCCATATAAATTTGAGGTATATACGATTCGAAATCATGTTATTGTTGTTGTTATTAGTTGTGGCATAACTGAAAGGCTTGTCCACATAGAATGTATGAATTTAAAACCCGCAAAGCAAAGAAATTAAAATATATATCGTCAAGTCCACATACTAATATCAATACTACTTTTTTTCCTACAAAAGTATAATTAATAATGGAAAATGATAAAATGGCCCACTTTTAATGCACACTTTGGGCGCACATCCATGTCTTTTAGTCATTTATGGCTCTTTCTTGTTTCCCAGGCATTGGCTCCACATCTAACAAAACACCATAAATAGTCAAAAGACAAGGGTGTGCGCCCAAAGTGCGTTGAGAGTATGTTATATTATTATTTTCCATTAATAATTACCCTACGTACTGATTTGTTGTCAGCGATTCAGTATTATATATGGATGATTTTTTAATAGAAATTGAAATTTTATTAATCATTAATGGCTCAATACAAGACCAGACATAGAATCAAGTACATTGATTCGTTAATCCTATTTGTGCAAACAAATTGCCATTAATTTGTGGTTTTTTTTTTCAAAATTGAAACAGTTTGATAATTAGGAACTGCTCTGTACAACATTGAAACTCGTGACAATACACAAAAGTATTAGAATCATAAAACGAATAACAAAACTTCCCAACAAGGAGAAGAAAAATCAAAGACTCCGAACTAGCTAGGGAATAAGAAAACTAATTTTAAAGTAAAAACTAAAGATAAATCATTCCAGCTGTTGGACTAAGTGGTTAGTCACTCTAACTCCGACCGAATTTTGATGGAAACAAACAAGGTGAAAATGTACTAATTAATATCAAGTGTATTTCAGTTTTTGTTAAAGGATGCAAAACAACACATCACGGGCATTCAAGTCATACAAGTTCAAGACTCGACATTCATGAAAGAACGAAGAAGAAAGATCAAACAAAAATTTGTAATTTCGATGTAAGGTATTCAAATTCTTTCACGCAAGCCAAATGCATTAGTTCATGCATATCAAGTTTCTTAAAACCAATTTTCAAAAGTCATGAAGTAACTTAGAGTTTCAAAATGAAATTTTAACACATGACTAGGCCTATGAGTTTAAACAATGTGAGATTGTGTGTTAATGATCATTTGCATTTTGGAGATCATTGTTGAAGTTTTTAAAACTGAAAAACTTGTTTTTGAAAGGTTCTTGAAAAGAAAAACTGCAAATTTGCAGAAAAGTCCCTCGCAAGCTATGAAATCGTGAATTTCTGTTTTCGAGGTTTGTAAAAATACCCGGACCATCCAATTAGGCTTAATGACCCATAATAAATGTGTATAACATGTTTTATTAGGGTTGGTGGGGTCCCGGACGTGTTTAAGGGTCGCTAACACAAAGGGATAAAATATTTATTCTGAGCTCCCTGCAGTTAGCGCGCTAATACTGCCATTAGCGCGCTAAGTGCAGAGTTAGCGCGATAGGTCTCAGTATTAGCGCGCTAATTGCCCACCTGACAGCTTTTTTAAAAAGCTGAAAAATGAACTTTAATTTGAACTCTTGATGAATTCTGGACCCTTGGATCCCTAGAACGGTCATAAACTGTCACAATGGGATACCTAACACTATAAAAACACCAAGAACATGGTTTTCTCACAACAAGGAACAAACACACTCAAAAGTTCAAAATATTCAAAAAGGAGAACTTTGATTTTTGTGAAGGAGACAAAGGAGATTCTTGGGGCTGTCTGTAACGACCCTAAAAATTTAACCTATGCCACGTGTCAAAATAGGTGATACGTGAGCCCACGCCGTGGTACAATCATCAATTCTCGGACGTCGACGCCGAGGTATGTTAGCTTTGTATGATGTTTGTATTATATTATATTCCATTTGTGCAATTTTAAGTTTTTAACGGGTAAAGGCGTTGTGTACGAGTGTTGGTAGTCCGGGGAAACAAATTTAATTAGAAACACTGACAAAAATATTAAATAAATAATAATTAAAAGGTTTTAAAGTCTGTTTGTTACGTTGGTACGTCTGTGGTGACGCGACGAACAAAGTTAGTATCATGAGTCGGGTGCGAGAATACCCGAGGGAAACTTTAAGGGTTGTGTGAAATAGATGAGACCAAAAGTCAACTAAGTCACCCAAGTGAGTTAACAAAGTTGGTAGGTGATATTGTGAAAAGACCAAAAGGGCAATCAAGTTGTAAAGGGTATAGATAAGGGTTAGGGGTATTTTGGTCATTTGACCAAAATACCCAATTTCATCACACCACCGCCACCCATTTTCCATTACCGACCACAAAAAAAAAAAATGGAGAAGGAGAGGAGAGACCAAGGAGAGGAAGGCTGCGATTCGCGGAGAGCGTGGACGCGACGTCGAGGCGAAATCGAGGTAAGAAGTTATAGATTTCGTTGTGGTGTGTCGTTGTGGTGGTTTTAGAAATTTGTTGTCGAGGTTGTCGTTGAAGAGATTGTCGATTTATATGGTGAAAATGGTGGTGATGATGATGGTGAGGTGAATGTTGAGTGTTGGTGTTGTGTTGTTGTTGTTTGCCAAAAAAAAAAAAAAAAAAAAAAAAAGAGGTCCCTGTTGTTTTCTTTGGAATTTCCAAAGAAACAAGCAGAAGAAGATGAAGACCGGGTGACCGGGTGGACTGACCGGGTTTGACCGGGTGGACCCGGTTTGACCGGTCAGAGTCGGTCAAGCCGGTCTTTGACCCGACCAGCCAGGGTCGGGTCGACCCGACCCGCGACCCACATATTATTTTATTAATAAGAAAATTATATATATTTATTTCAATTAAATATATTAAAATTGATTTTAATTGAAATAAATTCAAGAAAAATAGGAAAAAATTCAGGAAAAATTCTAGAAAATTCTAGAAAATTATATTTTCATCAAATAAAGAGAAATTTGGGAATTTCTAAGAAAAATGAAATATTCGAAATTTTTACGGGACGTTTTGTCGGGGTTTTTCGCCTTGGAAAATGTGAGATTTGGCAAAAATAGCTAGAAATTTGGAAAAATCATAGGAAATTGAGGAAATTGATATAAATTGCGTTATCAGGATTATTGTGCACACGGGGACCGTAAGGGGCGTGTCGGAGTCCGTGTTAGCGCGAATTAGCTTGGATCGAGGTAAGTAAACCAGTGAGGAACACTACAGTTATTTCTTGAGCTTTGAATTATTTATTGATATTTGTTTCAATACCTTCTTGTTATTCCATTCCTTTTGAGTTGTCCTAAGGCAAGTGTGTCAAGCGTGATCCTTGCAGAATTCCGGACTCGCGGTGTATTATACCGGGGTTTACGGCTGGGGATACGTGATTGGTTGTAATGAAATGTACGGGGTGAGAGTTCTCCACCATATAGTTGGGGACTCTGCACTCGCGTGGGGGTCTTAGAGGAGATTCTGTCCTCGACTCCTAGCCTTAGAGGAGATTCTGTCCTCGGCATAACGACTTTAATTGGTCGGGACCACTTGGCCTTTCCCTTGTATTCCGGGACACTCCATTTCGATTGTTTATTTATTTATTTACAGTTTTTACATATTCATGCGCTCCCTATCCTTTTCTTTCTATCGGCATGAATTAACTGTTCATTTATTTAAATTCGAAATACTGTATTTATTGTTGTTCTGCTTGGCGTTACTTACCTGGGCTCGTCATTCTTGTGTTTGACCGAGTGCAGATCCACAGTCCAAGAAAGGAAAGGCCACGCAGTTAGGCGATATACTTTGAGCGGCCATCCTCTGTTGATATAGGTGACATTTTGGTGTATTAGCTACTTATATTGTTTTTTGTACATGGGGTAATGGGTTGAGAGATCTTTTTGGATATTATGACTTAGATGATTCTCTCCTTGCTTTACATGATATATATGATATACGGGGTTCCACACCCTAGGTTTTTGTCCTAACTTAGAGATTTCGAAGTTGATTTATTAGTTGAGATTAATTGCTTCCGCTTATTACTTTGATAACTCGCTAATTAATTGACTTCACTTTCAAATGATTAACAAATGATTGAATGGTAAGGATAGGCTCACTGGCCCCGCGCGACTCGTCGGGATTGGCTCGGGGTTCGCGCGGGTCCAGGCCGGGCGGCGCCCGATTCTAGGGTTGTGGAATTTGGGGCCGTCACAGTTGGTATCAGAGCATAAAGGTTGAATAAAATACTCTTGAATTTAAATCACAATCCACTAAAACATAGGAAAGCGGAAGTTAGGATATTGTTTGAACTTAGAGTGGAACCCTATGGACTTAACTTAAGTCTTAGTTGGGAAGTGAGGAGAGTTGGGAAAACTAAAATTGGACTATATGAGCTATTTGATTGTAATGTATTATACTATTATCGATAGCTATATAGTGATTGAGAACTCGCGTTTATTGCGGGTTGTGATCGCCGATCAACTCGAGACCCATCATGAAGGTTCGAGAGGTGTTCAAGTAAGGCGGATGCTTGGTAGCGTAACATGGGGTTACCAAATGCAAGTCCAAGGACTATACCGAGTTTAAAAAAAAAAAAAAGGTTCAATCATGAGTAATTCTCGCCTTTAAATTTGAACATGAAGAGGTCAGAGTTCCAGTCAGGTGTAGAAACAGAGACACAGTCAAGGACAGAGTGTCGATAAGGCATAGTGACACGGACAGCTTGGTATGTCTGAATCAAGATCTTAGATAAGAGCATGCTATGAGTGCGGGCAGCTAAGCCACTTCATCAGTGCTTGCCCACGACTGGGCCAAAGGTAGCCACAGGGCTTGGATTAGGTACATGTCATTGCCGCACCAGACAAGACTGTCACACGGAACCTGATTGAGGGTATGGTTCATATTTGCAGTAGATTCATGTATACCTTGTTTGATTCCGATTCTACAGTTTTCTTTCATTTCGGGTCGTATGGTTGACGAGTTAGAGTTGAGACCTATTCGACTAGAGAGACTCTTGATTCTTAACACGGCTGCGGGGGACAAAATTTATCCGAATTTAGTGTGTGTCGATTGTTCGGTAGAGATAGAGGGACACACCTTACCTGCAGACCTGAGAGGGTTGGAGTTTCCTAGAGTTCGATGCACTACTGGGCATGGATTGGTTAAGTGCTTAGCATGCACAGATCCACTGCTACGGTAAGAGGATCACGTTTCAGGTTCTTGGACATCCGGAGTTTAGCTTCCAGGGGACTTCGACCAATTTACTAATCACCAGGGGTAGAGTTGCCACTGGCGTAGATGTAGAGACATTCGCTGGCATATTAAGTACGACAGGCAGAGTAGAGACTAGGTTAGAGGATGTGCCAGTAGTATGCGAGTTCCCTGATGTTTTTTCAACGGAGTTACCAGCGCGTACCACCACCTAGGGAGATCGATTTCATCGTTGACTTGGTTCCCGGGGACCAAACCCATTTCTATTCCTCCGTATCGCATGGCTCAGAAAGAGCTAGATGAGTGAGAGGACAACTCGACGAGTTGTTGGAGTTAGGCTTTATTCGGCGAGTATGTCGCCTTGGGGAGCGCCGGTATTGTTTGTGAAGAAGAAAGACGGCGACTTGAGATTATGCATCGACTATAGACGGTGAACAAGGTTACGGTGAAAAACAAGTATCCACTTCCTCGCATCGACGATTTGTTCGACCAGTTGACAGGTTCGCAGTGTTTCTCGAAGATTGATCTGAGATCCGGGTATCATCAACTGAGGATTAGAGCAGAGGACATGGAGAAGACTGCATTTCGCACACGATATGGGCACTATCAGTTTACAGTAATGCCATTTGGATTGACTAACGCTCCAGCGATGTTCATGGATTTGATGCATCGAGTGTTGAGACAGTACTTGGACAGATTTGTCATTGTGTTCATCGACGACATTTTGATATATTCCTAGACTCGCGAGGAGCACGAGGAGCACCTTAGGTTGGTTTTGCGGACACTTAGAGAGCATCGATTGTTCGCTAAGTTCAGTAAATGTGAGTTTTGGTTGACAGAGGTAGGATTCTTAGGTCACATTGTTGGGACCGCCGGAGTGTCAATGGACCCCGCTAAGGTCAGGGCAGTTAGCGATTGGCCTACACCGAGATCAGCGTCAGATATTCGTAGTTTTCTGGGCTTGGCAGGTTATTACCGGCGTTTTGTACAGGACTTCTCGAGGATCGCGACACCGATGACGCAGTTGACGAAGAAGGAGGTCAAATTTCAGTGGAACGATAACTGTGACCAGGCGTTCAGGACATTGAAGGAATGATTGACTACCGCACCTGTTTTGATTTTGCCCGAGTCAGGGAAGGGTTTTGAGGTAAACACCGACGCTTCCAAGATCGGTTTGGGTTGTGTTCTGATGCAAGAGAGTAGAGTTATTGCCTACGCATCCCGACAGCTGAAGATTCATGAAAAGAATTACCCTACTCACGACTTGGAGTTGGCGGCGGTGATTTTTGCACTGAAGATTTGGCGCCACTATCTCTATGGGGAGAGATTCGTCCTATTTACTGACCACAAGAGTTTGAAGTACATCTTCACGCAAAAAGAATTGAATATGCGACAGAGGCGATGGCTTGAGTTCCTTAAGGACTATGATTTCTCATTGGAGTACCACCCGGGGAAGGCTAATGTGGTTGCAGACGCGTTGAGCCGTAGAGGGTCAGACTCAGAGGTTGTTACCTGCCACATGACGCATGATTACAGTTTGCTCGAGGCGGTTGAGAGGATTTGTACCGATGACATTCCGACCGATACTAGAGTAATGATTTGCGAGCAGATGAGGACTCAGACAGTGTCGATACAGAGTGTACTCGAGGGTCAGCAGACAGACGAGCAGTATCAAAAGTTCTTAGAGCTGGCGCAGAGTTCAGATCATCCAGATTGGAGTCAGTCGATAGACTCATGCTTGAGATTTAGAGGACGACTGTGGATTTCATCAGTGGCTGAGCTACGCGATGAGATACTTTATGAGGCGCACCGCTCACGATTTACGGTTCATCCGGGCAGGACTAAGATGTACGCAGAGGTGCGTCGTCTCTTTTGGTGGCCGGGGATGAAGACCGACGTTGCTGATTTTATTCGAGGGTGTGATATTTGTCAGCGTGTTAAGGCTGAGCATCGCAGACCCGGGGGTTATTACAGAGCCACTTCCCATTCCTCATTGGAAGTGGGAGCACATTGCAATGGACTTCGTCAGTGGGCTACCTCGATCTCGGCAACGACATGATAGCATCTGGGGTGATCGTGGACGATTAACTAAATCCGCGCACTTCATACCGATCTCGACCACACATCGGGTAGATCGCGCGAGCTTTATGAGAGAGAGATTGTTAGGTTGCATGGGAATACCGTTGTCGATTGTGTCGACGAGAGAGGGCGCGCGATTTACATCGCGAGATATAGCGAGCATGCGAGCACGGTTTGGCACGAAGTTGAATCTTAGTACCGCCTATCACCCACGAGATGATGGACGATCGAGCGTTTGATCCAGATTCTCGAAGATATGCGAGGATGTGTGTGTTAGAGTACGGCGGATCTTGGGAGGAGTACCTTCATCTGTGTGTGAGTTTGCATATAATAACGGTTATCGAGCCGATATCGGCATGGCACCATTTGAGGCATTGTACGGAGACCGTGTAGATCTCCATCTTGTTGGGCGGAGCCCGAAGATGTGGCGACGATTGGACCAAAGATTGTGGTAGATCACACGAGAGAAGATACGCCGATCCGTTTGAGATTGAAGGGTGCGCAGGAGACAAAAAAGTATTATGACTTGTATCACGGAGAGTTAGAATACCGAGTCGGGGACTTTGTATATCTGAAAGTATCTCCATTGAAGGGGCACAAGAGGTTTGGAATCAAGGGGAAACTTGCGCCGAGGTTCATTGGTCCGTTCAGAGTGGTGAAGCGGGTAGGCAAGGTCGCGTACGAGCTAGAGTTACCACCTCCGATGTCAGGAATTCATCCTGTCTTTCACATATCGATGTTGCGACTGGATAGGTCCAGGGAGGGCAAACGACCGACAGTAGATTTGAGCCAGATAGAGCTAAGAGAGGATGTTACATACGACGAGCGGCCTATCCAGATCTTAGACCGTAAGGTCAAGATTCGAGGAACAAGGAGATCCCATCGGTCCTCGTCAAGTGGCGCACCATGGGGACGAGGAGCGACTTGGGAGTTGGAGTCATATATGCGCGAGTGTTTCCCCTACCTTTTTGAGTTCGGTAAGTCTTTCCTTTAATTTCGTTTAAATTTCGAGGACGAAATTCCGCTAGTTGGGAAGAGCCGTAACGACCCTAAAAATTTAACCTATGCCACGTGTCAAAATAGGTGATACGTGGGCCCACGCCGTGGTACAATCATCAATTCTCGGACGTCGACGACGCCGAGGTATGTTAGCTTTGTATGATGTTTGTATTATATTATATTCCATTTGTGCAATTTTAAGTTTTTAACGGGTAAAGGCATTGTGTACGAGCGTTGGTAGTCCGGGGAAACAAATTTAATTAGAAACACTGACAAAAATATTAAATAAATAATAATTAAAAGGTTTTAAAGTCTGTTTGTTACGTCGGTACGTCTATGGTGACGCGACGAACAAAGTTAGTATCATGAGTCGGGTGCGAGAATACCCGAGGGAAACTTTAAGGGTTGTGTGAAATAGATGAGACCAAAAGTCAACTAAGTCACCCAAGTGAGTTAACAAAGTTGGTAGGTGAGATTGTGAAAAGACCAAAAGGGCAATCAAGTTGTAAAGGGTATAGATAAGGGTTAGGGGTATTTTGGTCATTTGACCAAAATACCCAATTTCATCACACCACCGCCACCCATTTTCCATTACCGACCACAAAAAAAAATTGGAGAAGGAGAGGAGAGACCAAGGAGAGGAAGAAGGCTGCGATTCGCGGAGAGCGTGGACGCGACGTCGAGGCGAAATCGAGGTAAGAAGTTATAGATTTCGTTGTGGTGTGTCGTTGTGGTGGTTTTAGAAATTTGTTGTCGAGGTTGTCGTTGAAGAGATTGTTGATTTATATGGTGAAAATGGTGGTGATGATGATGGTGAGGTGAATGTTGAGTGTTGGTGTTGTGTTGTTGTTGTTTGCCAAAAAAAAAAAAAAAAAAAAAAAAAAAAAAAGAGGTCCTGTTTTTTTGGAATTTCCAAAAAATGCAAGAAGAGAAGATGAAGACGGGTGGACCGGGTTTGACCGGTCAGACCCGGTCAAGCCGGTCTTGACCCGACCCAGCCGGGTCGGGTCAGACCCGACCCGCGACCCACATATTATTTTATTAATAAAAAAATTATATATATTTATTTCAATTAAATATATTAAAATTGATTTTAATTGAAATAAATTCAAGAAAAATAGGAAAAAATTCAGGAAAAATTCTAGAAAATTCTAGAAAATTATATTTTCATCAAATAAAGAGAAATTTGGGAATTTCTAAGAAATATGAAATATTCGAAATTTTTACGGGACGTTTTGTCGGGGTTTTTCGCCTTGGAAAATGTGAGATTTGGCAAAAATAGCTAGAAATTTGGAAAAATCATAGGAAATTGAGGAAATTGATATAAATTGCGTTATCAGGATTATTGTGCACACGGGGACCGTAAGGGGCGTGTCGGAGTCCGTGTTAGCGCGAATTAGCTTGGATCGAGGTAAGTAAACCGGTGAGGAACACTACGGTTATTTCTTGAGCTTTGAATTATTTATTGATATTTGTTTCAATACCTTCTTGTTATTCCATTCCTTTTGAGTTGTCCTAAGGCAAGTGTGTCAAGCGTGATCCTTGCGAATTCGGACTCGCGGTGTATTATACGGGGTTTACTACTGGGGATACGTGATTGGTTGTAATGAAATGTACGGGGTGAGAGTTCTCCACCATATAGTTGGGGACTCTGCACTCGCGTGGGGTCTTAGAGGAGATTCGTCCTCGACTCCTAGCCTTAGAGGAGATTCTGTCCTCGGCATAACGACTTTAATTAGTCGGGACCACTTGGCCTTTCCCTTGTATTCGGGACACTCCATTTCGATTGTTTATTTATTTATTTACGGTTTTACATATTCATGCGCTCCCTATCCTTTTCTTTCTATCGGCATGAATTGATTTGTTAATTTATTTAAATTCGAAATCTTTGTATTTATTGTTGTTCTTGCTTGGCGTTACTTACCTGGGCTCGTCATTCTTGTGTTTGACCGAGTGCGGATCCACGATCCAAAGAAAGGAAAGGCCACGCAGATTAGGCGATATACTTTGAGCGGCCATCCTCTCGTTGATATAGGTGACATTTTGGTGTATTAGCTACTTATATTGTTTTTTGTACATGGGGTAATGGGTTGAGAGATCTTTTTGGATATTATGACCTAGATGATTCTCTCCTTGCTTTACATGATATATATGATATACGGGGTTCCACACCCTAGGTTTTTGTCCTAACTTAGAGATTTCGAAGTTGATTTATTAGTTGAGATTAATTGCTTCCGCTTATTACTTTGATAACTCGCTAATTAATTGACTTCACTTTCAAATGATTAACAAATGATTGAATGGTAAGGATAGGCTCACTGGCCCCGCGCGACTCGTCGGGATTGGCTCGGGGGTTTGCGCGGGTCCAGGCCGGGCGGCGCCCGATTCTAGGGTTGTGGAATTCGGGGCCGTCACACTGTCCACTAGCACTACATTCCAACACTTTGAAGCATTCAATGGAGTACAAGAATCTCTTCAAAACTGATCTCTTTTGTCATCTTCTTGGTTATAAGCAAGTCCTTGTTCTAGATTCTTTTTATTGAGCTTAATCTACATAGTTTTGTGTGTTTTGAATGAAAATCAGTTTGTTGTGTGTTTGAACACCATCATCTTGGGTTTTGCACTTGAACAAGAGTTTTGCACTTAAACTTAATCTTTGTCAAACTATGGTTCTTTGCTTTGAAATCGGTTTTGCACAAATACATTGGATTTTAAAAAGATTTCGTATTTGAAATTTGCAACAAAATCAGTGACACATTTTGCATTTTCCATTCATTCTCATACTTGCATGCATTAGAGTTGTTAGGCTCTAGGAGGCTTGCTAGTGTTTGAATTTGATACCACTTTATATTGTAAAGTGTATCTCATTTCTTTTCAGTAAATTGTTGTAAGTGTATGATTGTAAGATTTAGTGGAATCTAAGTCAAAGGGGAAGACCTAGTTGAGGCTAGGCACAATCTCTAGTAGCGACTAGATAGGAAGTCCTAATTGTAATTAGGCATTCTAGGCTTGTATGCTTAGGTTGTAACACTTATTTGGAATATAAGTGAGGGTTTAAAAATCTTAACCGGGGAGGTTAGGTAGTGGATGTAGATCATTTGATCGAACCACTATAAATCGTGTGTCGCTTTCCATCTCTTCTACCCCGTTCACTTGCATAGCATAGACATTCATTGTTATTTTTGCATAAAAAGTTTTAAAAGGCAATAACCTCTCGACACACCCAATTCACCCCCCTCTTGGGTGTGGTTTCAATTGGTATCAGAGCGGGTTATTGCTCAAAGCATTACTAACGTATCTTTGAGTGTTCTTGTGCAAGGATGCAAAGTTTAGATCCGGCTCGTCTTAGGGAAGGTAACTCCTCGAGTAGGCCTCCGTATTTTGATGTAACCAACTACGCTCATTGGAAAGTGAGAATGAAGTTCTACATAAGAGCACAAAATAGATTCCTATGGGACGCAATTGAACGTGGCTACACTCCACCCGACAAGCCGTTGAAAGAATACACCGCCGAGGAGATCAAGAGTGAGCTTTCAAATGATTAAGCCATGAATCACCTATTTTGTGCATTGAGCGAAAATGAGTTCAACCGAGTGAGTGCTTGTCAAACGGCCAAGGAAATATGGGAAAAGCTTGAGGTCCACTACGAAGGTACCATGCAAGTGAAGAAGACAAAGTTGAGGATCTTGAGGAATACTATGAGACATTCCGAGTTGGATCCGATGAAGATATCGCCACCGCCATCACACGGTTCACTAAGTTGTTAAATGAGATCAAGAATCTTGGAAAGCACTATGATCAAGAGACATCGGTATACAAATTCCTTAGAGGCTTGCCTAAGGAATGGGATGCCAAGAAGTATGCTATCCAATCGGCACAAAATCTTGGAGACTACACATTCGATGCTTTATGTGGAGAGTTAACGGTCCATGAATTCGAACTCAAAGACCGAGCAAGATTGGAAGCATTAAGTGGAGGTACAAAAAGTTCAAGAAAAGAGATCGCCTTGAAGGCAAATAGCTCCCCTAGTGCATCGGTAGAGATCATTGAAGATGAAAAATCTTGTGATGACAATGATCTTGAGGAAGAAGTAGCCATGCTCTCAAGAAAGTTCAACAAGGCCATATACAAGTGAGACAAGTATAAGAAGAAGTTTCGAAGTGGAAGCAAGGGAGGAAAGTCAAACGAAACCATATGCTTTGGTTGTGGCAAACCAGGTCACATCAAGGCGGATTGCAAATCTAAGAAGGTATTTGACAAGAAGAGAGGAAAGAAGAGCTTCAAGGCAACTTGGGATGCTCATCATCATCAAGTTCGGAATCCGAGTCGGAGAGTGAAAAGGCAATACTTTGTCTTATGGCACAAGGCGAGGTAAATTCTAACCCTTTTAATTTTGATGATATTGATGATTTGGATAATGCTCCAAATTTTGATGAATTTAGGAAAGAGTTGGAAAAGGAGGTCAAAAAGACCAAACAACTCAAAAAGAGCCTAACCATAGCAATTAGTGATAGTGTCACAAAATGAGACCATTAATGATCTCCAAAATGACTTGAATGAAGTCAAGAGGAAAGAGATGCCTTAGTCAAGGAAGTTGAGGACTTGACTAGCACGGTGTACAAGTTCACCAATGGCAAAGAAATGTTTGACATGATGTTGGGAGCACAACGACGTGCACTCAACAAAAGGGGCATAGGTTATGGAGCAAACTTGTTAAGTTATAAGAAATTACTAAATGATGATTGTAGATGTTCAAAGTGCAATAGGTCTCATGTGGTGGAGAAATGTGCCTTACAAAAGGCCAAAAAGGGTAGACTAGCATGGGTAATTAAAAATGTTTATGACACTAACTTTCTCGGACCCAAAGGTGCTTGGGTACCAAAGTCTAGTGTGTTTCCCATTGTGTAGGATGCAAGGAAGAGCACCTCATGGTACTTAGATAGCGGGTGCTCAAGACACATGACCGGAGATGCACATCAATTCATTGAGCTAAAGCGGCATGACGGTGGAAAGGTTACATTTGGAGACAACAACAAAGGAAGAGTTATTGGTCTCGGAACCATCGGTAACCATTCACTTTCTATTTCTAATGTTTATCTTGTTGACGGTTTGAAACATAACTTGCTCAGTGTTAGCCAATTGTGTGACAAAGGATTTCATGTCATGTTTGAATCATCAAAATGCATTGTTAGGAATGAGAAGCATGAAACTTTGTTTATCGCATATAGAGATAAGAATGTTTATGCCATCAACTTTGATGAGATGAATATGCAAAGTGTTTCATGTTTGAGTGCACAAAGTGATTGTGATGCATGGTTGTGGCACCGTAGACTAGGACATTCTAGCATGGAAAATTTGTCAAAATTGACTAAGCATGATTTAGTTAAGGGCCTACCCAAGTGCACCTTTAAGAAAGACAAGGAATGTGAACCTTGCATTCTTGGTAAACAAGTGAAATCGTCATTTAAGACGAAAGTAACAAGTAATGTGACTCGAGCCTTAGAACTTATCCATATGGATTTGTTCGGACCTACCTAAACACAAAGTCTAGGAGGTAAATCATATTGCTTTGTCATTGTTGACGACTTTACAAGGTATACATGGGTGTATTTTCTATCTCACAAGCATGAAGTATTTGATGTGTTTGTAAAGTTTTGTGCTTTAGTAGAAAATGAAAAGGGATACAAAATCACCATCATTAGAAGTGATAGAGGTGGTGAGTTTGTGAATAGGAACTTGGAGGATTTTTGTGATAAACAAGGTTATACACACCAATTATCCTCTCCTAGAACACCCCAACAAAATGGAGTTCTTGAAAGAAAAAATAGAACACTCCCAGAGATGTGCAGGACTATGCTAAATGAGTACAACATAGCTAAGCACTTTTGGGCCGAAGCCATTAACACGGCATGCTATGTTATAAATAGAGTAAATGTCCGAAAGCAAGTGAAAAAGATTCCTTATGAACTATGGAAAGGCCGAAAACCCAACATAAGTTATTTTAAGGTGTTCGGTTGCACTTGCTATGTTCTAAATGATAAGGATTAATTAGACAAATTTGACCCAAAGTCCAAAGTATGCATTTTTCTAGGGTACTCCATACATAGCAAAGCATATAGGGTGTTTAATAAATCAACCAAAACCATAGAAGAATCTATTCATGTGAAATTTGATGAAGTAGATCCCAAAGTTAAGATAATGCAAAATCTTGAAAAATTAAGGATTGACGATGAAGATGATGGTACTCTAGGACAAACCTCAAATAGTCAAGAGCTTGAGTTAAACAAGGAATCCGAAACAAGTGTGCCTAAGAATTCAAGACTCCTCATTGGTCATTCATCTCAACAAATCATAGGTGATCCAAAGAAAGGAATAATCACTAGGTCAACATTGTAAAGAGATGAAGGACACTTAGCGTTTGTGTCACAAACCGAGCCCACCAAGATAGATGATGCCTTAGGAGATGAGTTTTGGGTAATGGCTATGCAAGAAGAGCTAAGCCATTTTGTTAGGAACAAAGTATGGACATTAGTTCCTAGACTTAAGGATCACACAATCATAGGAACCAAATGGGTCTTTAGAGACAAAAAGAATGAAAAAGTGAAATTGAAAGAAACAAGGCTAGATTGGTTGCACAAGGCTACAATCAAGAAGAAGGAATTGATTATGAGGAAGCCTTTGCACCCGTAGCAAGACTAGAAGCAATTCGCATGTTGCTTGCTTATGCTTGCTACAACGGGTTTCTACTATACCAAATGGATGTTAAAAGTGCATTTTTAAATGGGTTTATCCATGAAGAAGTATATGTAGAACAACCACCGGGATTTGAAGATCATGAACATCCAAGCCATGTCTATCATCTTCAAAAAGCCTTGTATGGACTAAGACAAGCCCATAGAGCTTTGTATGATAGACTTAGTGCGTTTCTACTTGAGAAAGGGTTCAAGAAAGGAACACTACACCCCACTTTGTTCATTTTGATCAAAAAACATGATATGCTACTTGTTCAAATCTATGTCGATGATATCATTTTCAGGTCATTCAACACACGTTTATGTGATGAATTCTCATCATTGATAACAAATGAATTTGAAATGAGCATGATGGGTGAACTAACATACTTTATAGGCTTGCAAATAAAGTAATCCAAGCATGGCATTTTTATAAATCAAGCAAAGTATGTGAGGGACATGCTAAAGAAGTTCAAATTCGAAAATCTGAAAGCATGTGACACTCTTAGTAGTTCAACTATCAAAATGGACAAAGACCAACTAGGAAAATCTATAGATCCTAAACTTTACCGTGGAATGATAGGTACCCTCCTATACTTGACCGCCAGTAGACCCGACATTATGTTCAGTGTGTGCTTATGTGCTAGATTTCAATCCGATCCTAAAGAGTCCCACTTAAAATGTGTAAAGCGCATATTTCGATATCTAAGTGGAACACATGACTTAGGATTATGGTTCAACAAAACCAAGAGTTTTGAACTCCGAAGTTTTGTTGATTCTGATTATGCGGGAAATCTAGTTGATAGGAAAAACACTTCCAAATTTTGTCATTTGCTAGGAAACTCACTTATCTCATGGTTTAGCAAAAAGCAAAATTTCGTGGCTTTATCTACGGCCGAGGACGAATATGTGGCTGCCGGGAGTTGTTGTGCTCAAGTTCTATACATGAAACAACAACTTGAGGATTATCAAATCCTAGTTGGATGTGCTGAAATTTACTGTGATAATACGAGTGCTATAAATATATCGAAAAATCCGGTGTTACACTCTCGAACCAAACATATTGAGATTAGGCACCATTTTCTTCGTGATCATCTCCAAAAGGGCGATGTTAAACTTGTCCATGTACCCACAGAGGACCAACTAGCCGATATATTCACTAAGCCTTTGCCTAGAGATCAATTTTCCAAGATTCGGCGTGACTTAGGCATGGTTCGAGAATCAGACCTTCTACACATGTTTTAGTTGTTCTAAACCTATTTATATGGTGTTTTTGAAGTGTCCAAGAAGTTTGAGGTCAATCAGAGATGTATGTCAAAAATCCAAAAATTTCATGTCTAAAATTTCCAGAGGGAAATTAGCGCGCTAATGATGAGAATTAGCGCGCTAATAGTTGAGTGACCAAAAATTTTCAGAGGAAAATTAGCGCGCTAATTCCAGTCATTAGCGCGCTAATAATGTACTGGCCCAGAATACGAATCGACACATTAGCGCGCTAATGCCGTTCGGCCAGGGCTTATAAATTCAAAATTACCCTATTTTTTCATTCACCTCCCACATCTCTCCTCTCTTCTCTTCGACCACGATTCCTCTCTTCGATCCGGTGACTCCCCACCCCTCTCTCGACGTCTCCACCACGATTCCTCTCCCACAAGGTAACAATCTTCCCTCTTCTTTGTCATTTTCTTCATTTTCTTTTCACCAATGTCGTCGCGTCGCCCATCTTCCCGTCCGGCCGCCAACACCAATCCCCGTCCAACTGCCCCCACCACATCTCGTCATACACAAGCCAAGTCCTCTCGTTGTCCATCGCGACGCCGTGTTGTCCAACCATCTTCCTCCTCCAATAGTGAATCTGAATCCTCACACCCCGCCCCCACTCCGGCGAATGCCCCACATCGTGAGGGTCGCGCCAAATCCGTCCATGAGGCCACATCGATTCTCGAGTCCGTGGCTCCCCAATTAACGGATGCCAAAATCCTTCGACCCGCCGTTGTTGATTTCGCTTTCTTTGATAGGGCTCATCTCCCAATTCGGGAGATTTTTGATACGGCGGGATGGACTACTTTTTGTGCCCACAACGCTAATCACAACCCCCCATTGGTTCGTGTTTTTTATTCCAATCTTGAAACAACGACCCAATTTGTCCTACGTTCGTCTGTTGGTGGCCGATCCATTGAGATCACCCCTGAAAATCTCGCTCAACGACTTCACCTTCTGTTGCACCCTCCTACCACTACGGTAGTGTGCAAATTTCTTAGTTGGCCTTTTGATCGTCTCGAAGTACTTAATTCTTTTCTTCGGCCAAAAAGAACCTTAACTGTATATCCGACTGGTATAACGGATACCGATTTTAAACTGATGCCCCACCTCCTTCATAAAGTCATCACAAAGTCATTCTTCCTCGAGGTGGGAGTAAGAACTATGTCACTCTCCTTGACATGTTCCTCCTTGGGCATCTATTTCGGGCCATTCCTCTTAGCTTGCCCCACATTATCATTGGCTATATGACAAGCACGTGCAGCTCAGGTCGTCATCTTCCTTATGCCCATATTATCACATCCTACTTGGAGTCCACCCAAGTGGATCTTGCATTAGGAGGTCGTCCCATCACTGTCTATGACACTATCGACATGGCCACTCAGAAGGCCATGAAGTATCGCTACATGTGCGACAAGCAGCGATGGACACGAGAAGATGCGATCCCCGATGGTCGATATTACGGCGGCTATGAGTCTCCATTGCCTACGGACCCTCCAGTTGCTCCATTTGATGCGCCCGACTACTTGGAGTATAGCTACAGTTTTGGTGATGATGACAATGCCGACGATGAAGGCTTTGCTGGCGATGATGACCATGATGACGATGAGGAAGTCCATCATGACTTCGCAGTTCCACCCCCGCCGCCGCAGCACTACGAGACAGCCCCGCCTCCACCTCCCTCTACGTTTGGCGGCTTCACGCCTCCACCGAATATGTCCCCCTCGTTGGCATACGTCTCTGCACAGCTGGGATACCTACACACCTACATGACTCAGACCTTCGCTTCCGTCGAGGCGAGCATCCAACATCAAAATGATCTTCTTCGTCGCATTGAGGGTCAGTTGCTTCCAGCTTACCCCGCGCGCAATGATCGTTTCTCCAGCTCTGTACGTCGACCATCGTCTTCGAGGAGTAGTGTTTAGACTTTTCATTGCTTGTTCAGCATTAGGTTTTCTTTGATTGTTTTTTAGGTGTATAGAAACACTATATGTAGGTGAGCACTAGGCTCCAACCTGTTAGACTTTGATGTTCTACATATTTCTCTTTTGCTCATGTTTAAGCCACAACTATGTTCACATTGCTTTATATTATCTATATCATGATTTTTTGCGTATCTCTGAGTTTATATATGGCTTTTTCTTACTTGACTATGATTTATCATATCCGATTGTGTACCACTTCCGTCTATTGTCTTTTGATATGCATAGAGTAAGGGGGAGCGTATATGTTCTGGCATTGGTCCTATTATGCATCATTGTATTCTATAAACGGGGGAGTTTGACCCCGCTTTTTGATGTTATCAAACGGGGGAGAAATGTGGTTGAACTTGAAAATGTTGATGTGTTTGAACTTGCACAAATGAAATATATAATCTTGAATGCAATACACACTTAGATTATGTTTTACACTTTTAAAGTTCACATTGTTTGTTATCATCAAAAAGGGGGAGATTGTTGGACTAAGTGGTTAGTCACTCTAACTCCGACCGGGATTTTGATGGAAACAAACAAGGTAAAAATGTACTAATTAATATCAAGTGTATTTCAGTTTTTGTTAAAGGATGCAAAACAACACATCACGGGCATTCAAGTCATACAAGTTCAAGACTCGGCATTCATGAAAGAACGAAGACGAAAGATCAAACAACAATTTGTAATTTCGATGTAAGGTATTCAAATTCTTTCACGCAAGCCAAATGTATTAGTTCATGCATATCAAGTTTCTTAAAACCAATTTTCAAAAGTCATGAAGTAACTTGGAGTTTCAAAATGAAATTTTAACACATGACTAGGCCTATGAGTTTAAACAATGTGAGATTGTGTGTTAATGATTATTTGCATTTTGGAGATTATTGTTGAAGTTTTTAAGACTGAAAAACTTGTTTTTGAAAGGTTCTTGAAAAGAAAAACTGCAAATTTGCAGAAAAGTCCCTCGCAAGCTATGAAATCGTGAATTTCTGTTTTCGAGGTTTGTAAAAATATCCGGACCATCCAATTAGGCTTAATGAACCCATAATAAACGTGTGTAACATGTTTTATTAGGGTTGGTTGGGTCCCAGACGTGTTTAAGGGTCGCTAACACAAAGGGATAAAATATTTATTCTGAGCTCCCTGCAGTTAGCGCGCTAAGTGCAGAGTTAGCGCGCTAGGTCTCAGTATTAGCGCGCTAATTGCCCACCTGACAGCTTTTTTAAAAAGCTGAAAAATGAACTTTAATTTGAACTCTTGATGAATTCTGGACCCTTGGATCCCTAGAACGGTCATAAACTGTCACAATGGGACACCTAACACTATAAAAACACCAAGAACATGGTTTTCTCACAACAAGGAACAAACACACTCAAAAGCTCAAAATATTCAAAAAGGAGAAATTTGATTTTTGTGAAGGAGACAAAGGAGATTCTTGGGGCTGTCCACTAGCACTACATTCCAGCACTTTGAAGCATCAAAGGAGTACAAGAATCTCTTCAAAACTAATCTCTTTTGTCATCTTCTTGGTTGTAAGCAAGTCCTTGTTCTAGATTCTTTTTCTTGAGCTTAATCTACATAGTTTTGTGTGTTTTGAATGAAAATCAGTTTGTTGTGTGTTTGAACACCATCATCTTGAGTTTTGCACTTAAACTTATTTTATCAAACCCTAAGAGTGTTTTGAACAAGAGTTTTGCACTTAAACTTAATCTTTGTCAAACTATTGTTCTTTGCTTTGAAATCGATTTTGCACAAATACATTGGATTTTAAAACGATTTCGTATTTGGAATTTGCAACAAAATCAGTGACACATTTTGCATTTTCCATTCATTCTCATACTTGCATGCATTAGAGTTGTTAGGCTTTAGGAGGCTTGCTAGTGTTTGAATTTGATACCACTTTATATCGTAAAGTGTATCTCATTTCTTTTCAGCAAATTGTTGTAAGTATATGATTGTAAGACTTAGTGGAATCTAAGTCAAAGGGGAAGACCTAGTTGAGGCTAGGCACAATCTCTAGTTGCGACTAGATAGGAAGTCCTAATTGTAATTAGGCATTCTAGGCTTGTATGCTTAGGTTGTAACACTTATTTGGAATATAAGTAAGGGTATAAAA
The DNA here is from genome assembly GCA_039657345.1 of Stephania japonica. Classification (NCBI taxonomy): domain Eukaryota; kingdom Viridiplantae; phylum Streptophyta; class Magnoliopsida; order Ranunculales; family Menispermaceae; genus Stephania; species Stephania japonica. The sequence continues at coordinate 17,886,617 of CM077566.1, forward strand.
ATCTTAACCGGGGAGGTTAGGTAGTGGATGTAGATCATTTGATCGAACCACTATAAATCGTGTGTCGCTTTCCATCTCTTTTACCCCGTTCACTTGCATAGCATAGACATTCGTTGTTATTTTTGCATAAAAAGTTTAAAAGGCAATAACCTCTCGACACACCCAATTTACCCCCCTCTTGGGTGTGGTTTCACCAGCACACCGTACAATTCCATGCAACACCGTTGATGAAGATGCACCACAACAAGGATGGACCAATCTCCACAAATCAGATTATATCTATTGTTTATGGAATGAACATAGAGCAAAAGGGATTTGATTGGAACCACTGCCAATCGTTAAGAGGATTGGCGGTAGTTCAATAATAAAAATCATAAAAGTGAATCAAAAAAATAATTTGAGGGTTTTGGAGAAAAGGAGAGGCGACAGAAAAATATCTAATAAATCATAAATTATATATGCACGGCTTATTAAAACTGCATAAAATAATCATGAAATGTGATAGGTACATTTGCTACACAATGGTATTGGAATCTTAATTTCTAGGGAGAAGTGCTAGAATGACAACGAGTATGTCACACCAGAAGTCACATCGATTGAGCCTTTAAGCCGTCCATGCACACATATCTCAATGCATACGGAGACATTGCATCCATTAAGTAGATTATGAACTGTATATGTGGAGGTGTGTGAACTGAAAGTTAGTCTTACTAGAAGAGTTTTGGCATTTAATAACACTTAATTTATAGGGGTTTTAAGTAACCTCTACGTAATACCAATATTAGCAATTAAAACACGAACCATCGAACACATTTCTCACTTGGCATTGAATAACACTCATCTTTAGTGACGTTTTGAAACCTCTATTAAAGATCAAAACTGTTCTAAAGTGTCATGCATGGATTTCCTCTCAACTAGTACTGAGGTCTCTTGAGTTAATAAAGCCTCGCGCCTATATATTAGTTGAAAGTGGTTAAGTTGGGGACATTACTGATAATAACGGAGATCTACATGTTGGAATTTTTTCAATCCCATTAAACCACCATGATCACATATTAAATTATTGAGAATGTAAAAATAACTAGAACAGAAAGCGTACTTGAATCCATTGCTTGAGCGATTGATTGGTTGTAATTGATCTTTCAGACCAACACAACTCTCTGTTTGAGAGTTGTGTTGAGGGGCAGAATAGAATCCAAGTACTTGAATCCAATGCTTTTAAGTATTTCTTAAAAGCATTCTAATTGTAATGAGGGGCAGAATGGAATCAGAAGTCGATTGTATGGCTTGAGGATTATAACTGCTCTATATAGGGTGATACATATGAAACCCTAATCTGTATTTTCAGTTTTGCCCATAATGAAACTAGAAAATACCATTAGTCTCTACACATCATAGATTCACACCTCCAGATGCATTTAAAGTTCAAACATAATTAGATCACTTTTAATAGACGTAACCTTACATGACAGCACACAATACATTATTATTAACATATAAGTCCATCAATGAATTTTACTCCAACAATCACCCACTTAGACATATATGTGAAACTTTATAATAACTAGTTTTTTGGACGTGCTTTGCACGTGAGAGTCCGCTCGCTACGCTCGCGGCAAGTCAATGTTACCAACTTGATTTTTTGATATATAGTAAAAGTGAGAATAAAAGAAAAATAGAAAGTCATCTAATTATGTGATGAAATTCAAGATCTTCAATATATATATACAAGAAAGTTCAAGGCATCTTCAATATAATTCTATAGACATGTGAAATCATGTATGTGATGAAAGTCTTGAAAATATTTGAAAGTTTGAGTACAAAGTGTTGTTCCTATACAAAGAAAAATATAAAATCTGTACAATTATGGATACATTCAATGAGTAATATTTTTTGGGTGTGACTATTAGCTCCCATTAGCCCCCCTATTATTTTTCTAGTATAAGTAACCCTCAATAAATTAAAAAATATACTAAGTGCCCCCCTCAACTAACAACAAACTTCCCAATATACCTTCAAGTTAATCTACACATTTCACATAACTTCACACATATGCTAACTGCCCCCATCAGCCCACCTCCTATCATTAATCGATCCTACTTCATCTATGTCAATAAAATCAAGAAACGCAACAAAGCACCCATGAAATTCTCTTTTATCTATCTTTGCTTCAATTAAAACAAAATCAGTCTATTTGTTGTTTATAAGGGTTTTCTCAAAATCACTAAACACACAAAAGTAAACTAATCTCACAAATCCCTAATTGCTCAAACTACAATAAACAAAATCGATAGGAGAGAACAAGAATTAAAAAAGTTGGGGGCATGTTTTGATTCTTCTTTTTCAGTGACTGAGACTCCACAATAATTTGAAGATTGAAGAAAAGACGGGAGGTATCGAGGATTGTATGGCAACAAATTTCTCTATCAACCGCTGCCACACAGGGAAGCGACATTGAACATATGTTGCAGCCACACACGACAGTGACATAGAACATGTCAATGTCGCTAATACCAATTACCACAAGTAGATACCGCTGCCACATATAACAACGACCACAAGTATATGCCGCTGCCATATATAGCAACGACCTATACTTGTGACCACTATTATGGGTAGTAGCTGCTAATATAATAAGTCGTTGCAAACTTATTTTAGCCGGAGGCCTTTTATGTAATTTTAAGTGGGATTGTTTTATTTTAAAAAACTATTAACTTAATAGGTGGGATGATATAGGGTAGAAGAGGGCTAGTAGTCACACCCTATTTTTATAATGTTCAAAGCTAGACTATTGGTGCAGCTTCATTGTTATTTGCACACACTACGGGTGAAGTAGTATGGTGTATTGTCTCATTATGGTATCTTAGGTAACTTTTTTTTTTGTCAAAGAGATAACTTCTTGAAATCAAGATACCTGTTACAAATAGTGAAAAAAAAATCATATGTCATAATGATAATGCAATAGCCTACGCTTATTGTCCAAATGACATATCCGCGTAGCTAGCCTAGGAACTATTTTATAATCTTTGGTAAAACTTCTACAAGCTTATGTAAGCAGTGTTGTGAGGCATTGCACAAAATTTAGTTTCTCTAAAACATAACATTATTCACTCAATTACAATGCTCACATTTTTATTTTTTTTTGGTATTATGCAATACTCACAATTGTATAACAAACATATTACGGCATTCTTTCACCAAAGACAAAAAATGACAACTTATAAAGTTGAGTCCCTTTGAATTTTAAATATATAACAACATTCAAACAAGACACTCAAGCTAGCTTAGTCAAAGCAAAAAAAATCAAAAATTCAAAAATAAAAACGGAAACAAAAGGTATTGTAACAAAGTGTGCTATTTGTTTTCTTGGCTATCCAATAAAGTGGCGAAATTTATTTTATTAATGTCCATCCTCTTTCACGATCTGTTGCAGAAACACTTATGAAAGGGTGTAGTCCCTCGTAGCAATGCTTCTATACATAATTATATGTTCAATTGCAATTCCGGCTTAAGTCAGCTTGGTGATACAAAATATACATTATAAAGAAAACCGAGAGCCATAGTAAATATACAGGGATGAAGGTAAGCCATAGAAGATATATACTACTGTACATGAAATGCAGAAATATTTGAAAGGTGGAAAGCGTGTAACAATAATCTGACCTTGATATGAGGACGTACGCAAATCGGTTTCATACATTTGATAGTATAGATGCTTCACATGTTCTGTGACGGCCCCAAATTCCGAGGCCTCCCCGTGGTCAGCTACTTCCCTGCCTTAGCACCTAAAGCCACTGCCACTGCCACTCCTACTCATCATTTGTCGACACCTTTGCATTTCTTGTCAATTGATTCAGTAGTTTACATATAGTTTTAGATTAAACAATTAAACTAATCAAACATTTATGACGTAATAAATCGAAAGTTTTTATATTACCAAAAGAACATATAAGGTTTACTCATTCAACCTATAGTGGAAATCCCGACAGTACTGTGCATATAGGCGATCAACCATAACAGTATATATACAAGTACAGGTGTGAATATATAGTCTCCCGACCCCCAAAAGATAATACAAAATATCAAAAGTATGACTACTAACGAATGTACCAGCAGGCCTTAGCGTAGGTAAGTCAGATGTAGTCACCAAGAATCCCCTTACCTATGCCAGTACTAGGATTTGTGCTCAGTCATCACAAAAGGCAGATGATGAGCCCAGTAAGTAAAATCCCAAGGAAAACTACCGTGCATATTAATTTAAGAATGTAAACGACAGAGCCAATAAATAGTGTTAAATAAAAATGCGGAAAGAAGGAAAAATACAGACAACAACTCGAAGCTCATCGCATGAATATAAACACACAGATATACAAATGGAAGTGAGCACAGCTACTAAAATGTGTACTTAGGACCAAGAGCCATGGTCGTGGCCACTACAAGAATCAGCCCAGATAGAGACGAAAAATTCTGTCCCTAATAGCTTGATATTCGGTTGCTAAATGGTCAGAAATCGAATTAGGAACGGAATAAATTGGTTGCCAAAATCGTCGTCACTAATTGATCAGGGATGGAATTTGAAGTCCGTTGTTAATTAGAAACTGAAAATTCCGTTGTTAATTAGAAACTGAAAATTCCGTTCTTAAAACGGTCTCTAATTAACAACGGATTAGAGACCGAATTTATAAATTCCGTTCCTAAATCCGTCTCTAAACTGGGACGGTTTAGAAACCGAACTCATAGTTTTAAATAGCGTTTATTATGCATTCCGTCCCTGATTAAAAACTGAATCAGGGACGGAATTCAACATTCCAGGAAACAAAAACATTTTTACATTTCAGCACACATCCTGCAACACATTTCAGCACACATCCTGCAACATCCTGTGGAAAAAATAAATAACCTGTAATAACCTGCTGAAAACAAATAACCTGTGACAACCTGCTGAAAACACAAATAACCTGCAACAATTTTGTTTATAAATTTAAAGTCATTGTTGAAAACATATCATACAACACAAATAACCTGCTGGGAACTCATTGTACAATAGAAGTTTCACATATAACATGCTAATGAAACCAAAAAAGTTCTAAAAAATATCAAAATAGACATCATATATACATGTGTGTAAAAGTTTCCACCAAAATACAAAATATATCAAAATATCAAAAAACACTAAAAGATCAAAATATACTAAAATATCAAGTGTATCATATCAAATGTATATCAAGTGTATCATATCAATTGTCTCTGTCAGGTCGTGGTAGGGGATGTGTGTCGGACAATGCATTGATCCACTCCTGCTGCAATGGCAAGTTCGTTTCCTCTTCATCTTCAGGCTCGTACATTCTCGGGCAATAAACATCATTAACATCCAAAGCTGGAGTAAGCACCGCCGTCGGTGGAGTAAGAGTCTCTTGGTGAGATGGGCGTGGAGGTGGAAGTGGACGTAGACGTGGACGTGGAGGTGGAGGTGGAGGTGGAGGTGGAGGTGGAGGTGGAGGTGGAGGATGAGGTGAGCTCGCTCCAGAATGTCCACCTCTCATACTCTGCATCAACATTGGACTGTAGTAAAGCTATCTGTTCATGCTGCGTCTGTATTTGATTTTGTTGATCCTCAACGATAGAAGTGAGACGTGAGACATTAGATTGAAGAGTCGCAAAGTCCTGGCTCGACGGGCCCTGAGATGAGCTGGCTCTTGGATCATTGTACCTCCTTCCCGTAGACCCTAACCCGTACACTCGTCCCTTGTGATCAACACCGACGACTTTGTAATATAAATCTGTCTCGTCTACATGTGGATCATCTCCTGCCTCTTCGGCTGACTGTGACATCTCCTCGCGCATCCTCTGAATCTCAGCCTATAATTGTAATTCAAACATATACAAGTAAAAAACAAAATAGACCTGCAAATTTCACAAGTGGTCTTTGACATGATCATATAAAAGTTCAACGAGAAGATAAAGAAAATGAACTTAACCTGAGAAGCTAAAGAAAATGAATTTACATTGTCGAACCACTCGTAGTATAATATTAACAGATAACAATAGCAAATACAGAGGCATTAATTAGCTAACTAACTCTTAGATTGATTTCAACAGATAACAAGTACCAAGCACATAGTGAAATTCAAAAGCACCATGCATGTAAGTTTCTACATTAACAGAACATTACTTTCAACCAAAGGAGAGAGTGCCATGGAATTGATCTATGAAAAGCATTAAAACAATAAAGGTTAGTACGTAGATTGAAAAGTAAGATATAAATTCAATTGCTTCTGACCTAAAAAAGGTAAACCAAATGTATCAGGTAGACCACCAGCTTCTTTTGTTTCCTTTCCTTAACAATGTTACATTTGGTCCCAAATAACTAACATTCTCTTTATGATTTCCCTTGTAATTGAGTAAAAACAAGCCCAAATAGGCACAAAGAAGAGACGAAGCTATTGAACTTACAATATATAGCAGTGATGTATCGTGCCACCTTTTTTTGATGCCAAGACAACCAAATCATCTATAATTGCAGTAATTCTATCATGGGTATTGAGGAAATCGAAGGGAAAGAGTTGCAATCAAATTTGAGAAAATCATTAATTGATTACTTTATATCACACCTCTTCAGCACTAATTCCATCACAACTTTAGATCTTTTGCAGCAATTAGCTTTGCCATTTGAACGGTAATGTTAATTAATTATTGTTGCTTTATTCAGCCTTTGTCCCATATTATTTTATTTTATTTTTTTATCAGAAAGATGCATCTATATGTATTTATGTTTCACGTATTACAAAAAGTATAGGCAGGGAATTTTGTTTCCCTCTTTGAAAACAAGAGATTATTTACAAAAACATTACCAAACATTACCAAACATAAATAGCCCGCAAAAATAGCTCCTTAAGATCCCAAAAATTTGTCCCAGCGAAAAACCCCCAATTCCTCCCGCACCCTCCTTCACCCATCCTTCCTAATAGACCCCTCGAATTGGACCTTCCCGAAATGAGAGGATCGGGTTGGGCGTACTCAATGCGGTGGGTTGCCCCCATATGTCAAAAGGAAAACCTTGGTGTTCGATTAAACAAACAAAACATACTACTTACTAAACAAGAAAATTAAACTGCTTATTAAATGTGATCGATCTTATACCAACTCAACTTGCTTTAAGATTTTAGTTCAATGTATCTAACAAGCATTGCCAGTTCATATAGCAGCAGGACTAGGACACATTTCTTTACTTCCCGTCCCTTCCCTTCCCTTCCCTTGTTGCTTCTTCAAACAAATATATATTCATCTAAATCACCAACTTAAGAAAACAAAATGAATATTCTATTGACCCAACATTTTTTCCTTATAATTGATGTTTTCATGTTATAAAATCACCCACTTACGAATGAATTACTGTTCAAACAATACAACACAAAAACATCCTTAATTTAGCATACATGCATCACTGATCACGACTGCTGCTCTTTTAGTTTACATTAACGTACACATTTTATTTGCACACCAATCTCTAGAAGACAACAGATTCTCACACACGTAACATCCAATTAAAATGTGAATTATTAGGCCAAGGAGCCCCAATTATTTGATTGTCCTTGTTTGTACACATGCAGCTGATGAGACCAAGTAATTATCCTTTATTTTCTCAAAAGTTTGATCAATGTAAGTGTTTGACATGTTTGCTTGATTGAGATTGCTACAGTACTCACTTTTTTAGTTTTTATGTAATTTCTTTCTTGTTGTATTTGCATGATTTATTGTCAAGTTTATTAGTAAAAATGTTATTTACTGACACATAAATTTTTTTTTGATGTAGTTTAGATAACAAAGTTATATCTAGCAAAGCCATCCCTACTGCACGTGGGGATTACGAATCGATTTCACTATTGCCATATATTGATGATAAAAACTTATAAGAAAGAAATATTAATTTGAAAATTGTTTCTTCCTAGAAATAATATCTTTCTTGTCATGCCACTATTTGTTATATTATGCACTTCTCTCTGTTACTACTGTCATTGTTAATTGTAAAAATATGAACTTTTTACAACAACAACAACAACAACAAAGCCTTAATCTCAAATGAGTTGGGGTGGGCTACATGGATCAAACTCTTCCACTTTGCTCGATTCAATGCCTTTGATGGTGTACTTTCAAAATCCTTTACATCCTTCTTAATCAAAGCATATCAAGTTATCTTAGTATCCCTACACCGTCAAATAATAATCTATGGCCTTTCTATCTGGAGAATAAAATCAACCATATTTCATGTCCCCACATCAGTTCAATCAGTTTGCTTTCTATTTCTCATTAATTGAGGCTAGTGCTACATTTAGTTGGGAGCAGCAGGTTGGGTAGCTAACAATATTTTTTTGTTAGGTCAGGTTTGTATTTGGTAGACTGGATAAGAAGTTGGACTGATTTAATACAATTGGTGTAAATTGGGGACTAATCATAAAGTTTCTGGTCCTATTAAGTCATGAAGCTTGTTGAATGAACGTGCTTATTTTGTAACTTATTTGTAGTCATTTTATTACAATATATATATATATATATATATATATGTATATGTATATATATATATATGCACACCAGTTTCTTCTTAAAAAAAATGGATGGTATTAAGGGTTTTTGGCATCTTTCATTACTATCAGTTATATTATCTCTCACCATACTGAATATTTATTGAAGTGAGGTATAACTTTGTTGTGGTTGTGATTGTCATACTCATAGCATTACTCAATGCAGGTTGCCTTATCTGCTGATAACTTAATGATTAGATATTTTAGTGTTCTTGGTGATTTTTATATGTTTGTATATGTTTCATGCCTCCATTGATTTACCAAATTACCAATAAATTTTTACAGAATTTTGTTTTGGGCATAAGACAAATAAAATTTCATAAACTAGTTATTCAATGAATACTAAATGCTCAATGAACGCTAAGAAAACAAATTGAAATTGTGGATTACTTAGATTATACTTCGTTGTCGTTGCAAAGGTATATGAAGAACAAAGGTATATGAAGAACAAAATGCTCAAACCAAACAAAATTTGCAAATCAGTGTCTAATGCTTATCAAATTTTTAGTAAACCGTAATGCTATGAATGTTAGGTAGAAGTTGCCTAATTATGAATATCAAACTGCCAGTGATTATATCTAGCTACCTCCGACATGAGCCAATAATTATCAACTACAAGTTTCTTATCAAACTGCGAAGTTTGGCAGGTATTAGAGTTGTATAACATTAAAGGAACAAACATTCACATCACAATATTCTTTCTATCTCTACTAATTTCAGCACTGATTTTTTTTTAAAATTCCTAAATCAGGGAAAGATTTGACCAAAGAGTTGGATAGGATGGTGCAGCAGTAGCGAGAAGAGAAAGCAGCTCATCTCAGGTAGATGTACACGAACACGAGGAAAGCTGGGATTCAGAAAAATTAGGTTGTTTTTCTTATTTCACTTCCTAGTTCTAATTCTTTTCTTCATTTCTCCGTCATATGGAAATCTCATGTTCCTCACAAAGTTAAGGTTTTCTCTAGATATTTGATTGTACATTCCTAATTTGATTTCTTTGAAAGGAAAATTATTGAATTTCTCTTCCTCTCGCTAGTTCTAGCAGATCAAGATATTCTTTCTAATTGATAATTTGTCTCACTAGTTCTAGCAGATCAAGATATTTCTACCTGTCAAAGGATCTTTATTTCATAGGGAAGAGATTACAAGTAATAGGGAAGAGATTGTAAGTTAATGGATATGTTTAAATATAATGCTGAAATAGTGCATCTCTTAATGTCAGTTGTAAACTTGGCATTTCAATAAAAGAAAGACAATACTTACATTAACTCTTTTTGACCATGAGTCAATGAAGGTCTGGCCATCGTGTTTCTTCGTGTGCACATGAAAGTACAACTCTAGTGACGTACAGTCCCTCCCCAGCTTCTTGCTCTGCAAACACAACATATTATCCATCAACATGTTAAAAAGTTAGAAAGTTAACAAGTTAAGGAGTTAGAAAGTTAACAAGTTAAAGAGTTAGAAAGTTAGCCACTTAATTAAATTCTAATTCATTTGATTACTTACTAATCGTTCCTCATGAACTAAAAAAGGTATCGATCCACCAGTGTGTTTGGACACGCCAGTGCTCGACCCTCCTTTCTCAGTCTGCTGATTTGATGACGCTATTTTAGACGTCGCCTTGAAGTCGTCACTCTCCCAATACTCCATATATCTATTCCATGCCTCCTTGGTCACATAAATTGGGCACTCACCTTTGCTAAACAGCTTGTTCATCAATGCCTTGTATCTCACTTTTGCCTGACGTTCGTAGGCCACCATAATTTGTGCAGTAATTCGAGGGTCCCAGTCAAAGTAAGTCTAAAAAAGAATAAGAGATTGTTTAGAACAAAAAATCATCCAAATATATTCAAATATGAACATGAAGTCTGAATTACTCACCCTCCATCTCTCCCAATATATGTCTCTCTGATATTGCGGTATATATTTCCATTGGCACCCCTCCGGAATCATGCCTTTCTTAAATGTATCGGTCATCTTCCGGGCACAAACGTCAGAAGGATGTAAGCTGTAAAGAGAAAACCCAGATGCTTAAGTCATATTAGAGATAACGCAAATTATTTGAAAAATGAAATACAACCACATACCTTTTATTCTTGACAGTAATGCGAATCCGAGGCTCATCCCTCTCTCCTGTAAGTTCGGGTGGAGAAGTTGGATCATGAGGCATCTCGACATGTGGGAGTTGTCTTGGCGCGGACAATGAGGTACTTGGGTGTGTGGAAGACGATGGTGAATCATGAGTAGCACCTGCAGACGTACCACCTGCATACGAGGAAGGTGTAGAGTGATGAGTGCTAGAGGATGGGGTAGAGTTCTGGGACTGTCTAGTCATCGATGCCAACTCTGCTAGCCCAGTAGAGATGAGTTGCTCAGTGGAGGGAGATAAGGCCTCCCTCTGAAGATCAAGTGTACCCTCAATCAATCGAGGTCATGATGTAGGGCGAGATGGTGGTTCAAATGGAGCCAGTGGAATAGCAGGACGTCGGATAACTGATGGTGGGGGTGGTCGACTAAGAGTCAATCCACGTTCAGGGGGTGCTGGAGGAATGTGGTCCTCTTGACGAGGCTGGTGTTGCATGCTCTGGGAATGCCCTCGACCACGGCCACGACCAATTGAAGTCTGAACACGACTGCCTTGCCCGATATCTGATGGAGGGCCACGCCCTGATCCAGATCTTGATCGACGGTCTGTCATCTTGATGATCTACAAAAATAAATAAGTAAATTTAATAGAGTGAAAAAAAGTTCCTCATGTAATAAAAATAAAATAGACTAAATTTACATTTATAAACGTCTCAATCACTTTCACTTGTTTCAACTGAAATTTGACTTTCGGACGACGAAGACAATTCATCGTCATGTTCATTAACTTCCTCTTCCTCAGTCATGTGTGAACCGGTCGGGTCAGCTAGCGAAACATGTAACCCTTCGTTGCCAACCTCAATGGTAAAAGGGCTAGGTTCATCCTCCTGATATGCTGCATCTCCAATAGACACCCTGTCTGTTTGGTCAGTAACATTTAACTCGGCATATTTTGGTTGAAGCCTACAAACCGCCAACCATTCATTTCGCTCCCTCCTCAAAGAGGGGTAAGGCAAATAATATACTTGACATGCTTGCATTGCTAATATGAATGGCTCGTACTTGTTGAATCAACAATTTCGCTGGACTTCAATTACCTTCAATGATGGATGAATCCGTGTTCCGATACCTAGTGTAGGGTCAAACCATTCACATTTGAACAACATTGTACGTTTATTCCCACTATAGTCCAATTCTATAACCTCAAGGACTTAGCCATAGAAGTCATATGAGTTATGAGCATAGTTGTAACCCTTCACGCACACACCAGTATTTTGTCTTCCCCTGTTTGCACCATACGTCAGAGTTTGAAACTTGTACCCGTTAACAAGGTACGAATGATACACGGTGCAAAGACGAGTTGGACCATAAGAAATATGACGAATTGTTTTATCACTAATATGACTATGTGCCTAACACATAACACAAGAACAAAAAATTAGTCTTATTTTGTTATCCGTATATGGGGAAAGTCACTACCTAACAAAATATTAATTGATGAGAATTACATATTCATGAAACCAACTCGCAAATTCAAGCTCAAGCCTGGCGTCTATATCTGCGTCGGTGATGTCAGGCACACATTGTCGAAGTTCAACGATGAAAAGCCTAAATCATGTGCGTACATTAGAAAACAATTGGATTGAACTATGTTTTGTTAATGAGAAACGACAAAGACATTCATGAAATCACCTTAATTTTAACATTGCAAACTTACTCAATGTATGGCGAGATTTCAGGACAATGTAGTAGGACATAGGCATGTGCTGCATTGTACTCCAACTCAGTTAAGTATCATTTCTTTGATTTGCCAAATGTACGGCCAAGATAAGTGAAAATAGAGAAATTTCCAACAAAGTTCGTACTAGGTCTGACTCCACCATCATCATTGCGCTGGACTTGCCGCCGGGAGGTATTGACATGGTCTTCAAAGTAGTAGGAGCAAAATGAAGTTGCCTCCTCAACCAAATATGAATTGCAAATTGATCCTTCGACCTTCGCTTTATTTTTTACATTGTGTTTCAAATATTTGAGCAACCTAATTATACGAGATAAAGTTAATTACAACATTTAAAAAATTAAAATTTGAATCATCGTTGAAATTTTATGTTCTGTTATATATATATCAATATATATACCTCTCAAATGGATACATCCAACGATATTGAACTGGGCCAGCAATGGAAGCCTCGTATGCCAAGTGCACGGTAAGATGTTCCATTAAATCAATGAAGCTTGGTGGAAAAATCTTTTCTAACTTGCACAATATCTGAGGTATGTTTGAGTTGAGGAAGTTCATATCCTCTTTCTCTATACTTCGTGTAGTTAATTCTCGAAAAAACAGACTCAACTCACTTATAGTGAGCCACACATTTTCATCTAGTAGCTCTCGAAATGCGATAGGAAGTAATCGTTACATAAAAACGTGACAATCATGACTTTTTATCCCAAACATTCGAAGCCTACGAGAATCAATACAACGACCGAAGTTTGATGCATAACCATCCGAGAATTTTAAATCTCTAATCCAATTACATAGCAATTCTTTCTTCCTTTTCTCTAGCTAGTAGCAACCTCTAGAATAAGAATTTGTAAGTGGGTCAAAGTTGAGCGAAGGTCGACAACAAATTTCAGCTATGTCAAACCTCGATTTAGCGTTGTCTTTAGTTTTCCCTGGCACACTCATCACAATGTTGAAGATGTTGTCAAACACATTCTTCTCTATGTGCATGACGTCTAAGTTGTGTCTGATTAGATTAGTCTTCCAATATGGCAAGTCCCAAAATATACTTCTTTTACGCCACCCAGTAGTCTTAGATATTCTCCCGTTAATAGTTGCATCTCCAACTTCTGTAACCTTCTTCAACCCCAACTCTTCCAACTCCTCTAAAATTTCTTCGCCTGTTTTCATTACAGGTGGTCCCTCGGTGATCATCTTCCCTTTTCGAAATCCTCTTTTGTCCTTTCTCATGCTATCTTCTTTCGATAAGAATCGTCGATGACAATCAAACCAAGACGTTTTCCTGCCATGTTTCAACTGAAATGCATTTGTGTCATCCATGCAATGCGGGCAAGCCCTTGGGCCGTGCGTGCTCTACCCTCACAACATGCTGTATGCTGGGAAGTCGCTGATCGTCCACATCAAAGCAGCCCGCATTTGAAAATTCGTTCGTGTTGAAATTTCATACGTGAGGACCCCGTGATGCAACAAATCTTGTAACTCTTTCACCTAAGGTTGAAGGAAAATGTCAATTTGTTGCTTAGGATTCACCGGTCCAGGAACAATAATTGTTAAGAACATAAACTCTTTCTTCAAGTACATGGACGGTGGAAGGTTGTACGGGGTCAGAATAACAGGCCAAGAAGAGTATTGCCGCCCCGATTGTCCAAATGGCTGAAATCCATCTGTACACAATCCCAAATGAACATTTCGAATTTCTTCGCTAAACTCCTGGTTCACTTCATTGAAATGCTTCCACGCCATTGAGTCGGAGCAATGTTGCATCAATCCGTCTCGTGATACATGCTCTGCATGCCATCTCATATGCTTCACGGCAGACGATGAGGCAAATAAACGTTGTAGTCGAGGGGCTAAAGGGAAGTAGTACATTCTCATGTACGGCTGCAAATTCTTGTTGTTTGCACTATGTGGTTGTGGAGTAACATATCTTGACATCCCACAAAACTTACATGAAGTCAACTCAGAGTCTTCACCCCAGTAAATCATGCAATGACTTGAGCAACAATAGATCTTCTCAACAGGTAGGCCTAATCCTCGCATCAACCGCTTCGTACTATAAAAACTATCGAGTAAAGTGTTGTCTGGCGGTAAACACTCCTTTAACACTTGCAAAATCTCATCATACGCCTTTTCTGAAATATGATGGTGGGATTTTATCGACAATAGTCGGGCCATTGCTGATAACTTAGTGACAGCCTCACAACCCGGCCACAATTTCCCGTTCGCAGCTTGTATCATATCATACAATTGTCGTGCTAATGGATTTGGTGGCTCATCATCGCTATACCAATCAAATGATGGCCCAGCCACGTCGTATACCATCTTGTGGTATGTAGAATACTCACCTTCATATGCGTCTTCTTCGACTGCATCTCTAATAAAGTCAAGACCGTCAATATGGTCATCTGCATTTAGAGTTTCTCCGTGTTCGGACCAACAGTGATATCCAGGAATAAAACCCCACTGACATAGGTGGTACTCTGTTGAGTTTTGGGGTTCATGCGCAGCGGAGATTTCAAAACAATTTTGAGAAAAACCCCAACAGGATCCGAATCTGATTCCATTAAAACACGTTTAGACTATGAAAACTTAATCATACCTCCGTCGCAATGTACCTTTCTGAAGGTTAATCGATCTCTAAGGCGCTGCCAACAACGAACACCTCTATCGCGATCCACACACGAACAAATGGCCGAGATTTGAAGTGCTAGCTTCGAGAGAATACCAAACCTTTTTTTTCTCTCCAAAACGATCCAGAACATACAAAAAACCTCTAAGTCGTTTTTAAAACAAAAATAGAGTTTCAACCATTTTAAAATCTTTCGTACTTGTATTCTAACTCAAAGCGTCTATTTATACAACCCTTGTATATAGACGGTTAAGTAATTACACATATACCCCTACTTAAAGAAGTATAAGTGTAATACACTACAAGGACGTTTCTGTCATGAATTTTATCATATAAAATTCATTTTTCTGAACCATCCGAAAATCTCGCAAAACCATTCTCAGTGTGCGACCCAATAGGCTCATACAACGTTGGCAGTATACCAAAACACACTTTGGTATATAAGTCATAAGAGGCCTCTAGCAAGACATTATGACTACCCAAGTTGTACGAATATCAAATCGATATAACCTAATCAATAGTGTATATAACATCCTTTTGTCACACGATATCCTTTTGATCAAACATAAGGCATGGAATTGTCATCCAACATGTTCAATCGTACTAGTCTCAATTTCTAGGTAGACTGAAAACATCTAAGTGACATTGATCAATATCAATTCACTTAGACTAGGCCTTTTAACAGATCTAACACATCGAGGGATCCACTTGGATATCTCTCTTTATATGAGAGGGACAAATTCTATCTCGATTACACAACTTCACCACATTATTCACACAGTAACCAATCACAACGTTTATAATCATCCGGTTAAAGACAACATTTGATTGCGTCAAATCATTGTATTCCTAATGTTGAAGTCTCTGGTAATCTCAAGTCAGAGGACTGAAAAATATACCTATCATGAGAAACAACTATGACTTAATCCATGTGATGTTCTCATAGCGGGTCGGTCCAGTACTTTGTTCCCTAACAAGTACTATTGATCTTGATTCGTATTCCTATACGTATGATCATCGTATGATCATCAATCAAGACTCACACTAGTTTTAATTCATTATAGTTCCCAGTATAATAATCGACCAGGGACATTTAGGATATTTCTGTAAATACCCATGGATCTTATTATAATGTAAACATGCAAATCAATTATAATAAACAGCAAATGAAATCCTCTATTTTATTAACTAAAATGTATTCATAAAGACTGTTAATGAATTGACCTAGGGCACATTTCCCAACATCTCCCACTTGCTCTAGGGCCAATCATTTATGCATCTAATGCCTAATGATCTAACATGACCATCATGTTTCGCTTGTAGAAGAGCCTTTGTCAATGGATCCGCAACGTTGTCTTCAGTAGGTACTCTGCAAATCTTTACGTCTCTCCTCTCAATAATTTCTCTGATGAGATGAAAACGCCTGAGTATATGTTTGGATATGTGGTGTGATCTAGGTTCCTTGGCCTGTGCTATTGCCCCGTTATTATCACAATACAAACAAACTGGGTTAGCAATACTTGGAACCACACCTAGTTCAGAAATGAACTTTTTGATCCAAATCGCCCTCCTTTCTTTGCATCGGCCGCAAATATATTCAAATTTTCGTTGTAGAATCTGCCACGCTCTCTTGCTTCAAACTTTTCCACTTCTTGCACCCCATTCAAAGTAAACACATATCCAGACTGCGATCTAAAATCATCTATATCAGTTTGAAAACTTGCATCTGTGTAACCATTTACAACTAGATCATTTTCAAAACCTCCATAGACCAAGAATACTTCCTTAGTCCTTCTTAAGTACTTAAGGATGTTCTTTACTGCTATCCAGTGACTCTCACCTGGATCTGACTGATATCTGCTTGTAGTGTTCAAAGCATATGATACATCAGGCCGAGTGCATAGCATGGCGTACATGATAGATCCAATAGCAGATGCATATGGAATCTTATTCATACGGTCTCGCTCATCATTTGTCCTAGGACATTGATTCTTGCTAAGACTTATGCCATGAGACATTGGCAACAATCCTCTTTTAGAGTCTTGCAAACTGAGCCTATTCAGTACCTTGTCTATGTAAGCACTCTGACTTAGACCGATTAGCCTCTTAGATCTATCCCTATAGATCCTTATCCCTAGGATATAGGCTGCATCTCCTAAGTCTTTCATTGAGAAACACTTCCCTAACCAAGACTTGACACTCTGCAATGTTGCGATGTCATTTCCAATGAGTAATATATCATCAACATACAGTACCAGAAAAACAACTACACTCCCACTGACCTTCTTGTATACACAAGGCTCATCTTCGTTCTTAATAAAACCAAAATCCTTTATTGCTTCATCAAAACGAAGATTCCAACTCTGAGAAGCTTGCTTTAATCCATAAATGGATCTTTGAAGCTTGCATACCTTCCTAGAATTCTCAGGATGTACAAAACCTTCAAGTTGTGTCATATACACGTCCTCAAGCAGCTTTCCATTAAGAAATGTTGTTTTTACATCCATTTGCCATATCTCATAGTCATAATATGCAGCAATGGCAATTAAAATTCTTATGGATTTAAGCATGGCTACTGGCGAAAAAGGTTCATCATAATCAACACCTTGAGTCTGCCTGAAACCTTTTGCTACAAGTCTTGCTTTGAAAGTATGCACTTTGCCATCCATGTCAGTTTTCTTCTTGAAAACCCATTTACATCCAATGGTCTTACCACCTTCAGGTAAATCAACCAAGTTCCAAACTTGGTTATCATACATGGATTGCATCTCAGAGTTCATGGCACTTAACCATTTATCTGAGTCTGGTCCAGACATAGCCTCCTGATAAGTGGTGGACTCATTTTGATCTATAAACAACACATCACGACTATCAGTAATGAGAAATCAGAATCTCTCTGGCTCATGTCTTACCCTACCAGATTTACGTGGGCCTTGTGTCACTTGCGGAGATTCAACTGGTTCAGAATGTTGTTGAACTTTCAGTGGCGGTTTAGTGTTTATTTGTGATTCTCTAACTTCTTCAAGATTTATTTCTCTCCCACTAGTGTCTTTTGAAATAAACTGTTTTTCCATAAAGGCACCATACCGAGCAACAAACACTTTGTTCTCAGCGGGATTATAAAAGTAATATCCTTTTGTTTCCTTAGGATACCCCACAAATAAATACTTATCAGATTTAGGTGCTAGTTTTTCTGAGACTTGTCGCTTTACGTAAGCCTCACAACCCCAAATTTTAAGAAAAAACAAACTAGGTCTCTTACCGTACTATATCTCATATGGTGTTTTATCAACCGCTTTAGAAGGAACTCGATTTAGAGTGAAAGTTGCAGTTTGTAATGCATAACCCCAAAAGGATAATGGAAGATCCGCATGACTCATCACGGATCGAACCATATCTAATAAGGTTCGATTTCTCCTTTCAGAAACTCTATTCCATTGTGGAGTTACTGGTGGAGTTAATTGTGAGACAATCCCACAATTTCTAAGATGATCATCAAATTCTTGGCTCAAATATTCACCACCTCGATCTGATCGAAGTGCTTTAATAGTTTTACCAAGTTGATTCTGCACTTCATTTTGAAATGTTCGAAACATCTCAAATGATTCAGCTTTATGTTTCATAAGATATACATAACCATATCTGCTGAAATCATCAGTAAATGTAATGAAGTACTGGTAACCTCCTCTAGCCATTGTGTTTATAGGACCGCATACATCAGTATGTATTAGACCCAATAAATCACTTGCCCTTTCACTGTGTCCAGTAAAGGGAATTTTAGTCATCTTGCCTAGTAAACAAGATACGCACGTTTCATATGATTGCAAATCAAATGAATCTAAAAGTCTATCTTTATGGAGCTTCGTTATGCGTTTCTCATTTATGTGGCCAAGACGACAATGCCAAAGATAGATAGTTTGATTCAAATCATTTGACTTGGATCTCTTTGTATTTATGTTAAAGACTGGAGTATCTATGGACTTTTTCATGCTTAGAATATAAAGACCATCACACAAATCAGCATTTGCATAAAAAATACCTTTACAAGAAATTAAACATCTATTATTCGCAATAATAAAATCAAAACCATCCATATCCAAACATGAAACAGAAATGATGTTTCTGCTCAAAGCAGGCACATAATAACAATTATTTAAAGTTAAAATAAGTCCACTAGATAAAACTAAGTCATATGATCCAACAGCTAGGGCAGCAACTCTTGCTCCATTCCCTACGCGGAGGATGACTTCTCCTTTCTTCAACTTTCTACTTCTAGTGAGTCCCTGCAAATTTATAGAAATGTAAGATCCACATCCGGTATCCAATACCCAGGAATCACTAGTAGATAAATTAATTTCAATAACATAAATACCTGAGGTGGTAGTCGCACTACCCTTTTTCTTCTTTAGATCTTCCAGATAGAGTTTGCAATTTCTGAAGCAATGTCCAGGTGCATGGCAGAAATGACAATTTCCTTCCTTTTCCTTTTGGTGCTTTGAAACAGGAACAGGCTAGGGCTTGACTTGTTCCACAGGCTTTGCGATAGTTGCAGCAGCAGCCTTGGCAACTTTAGCCTTGCCTTTGCCTTTCTTTTTCATTCCCTTTCCCTTTTGGACCATTAGCACATTACTAGAGGGTTTCTTGATATTTTGTTCAGTAGTTTTGAGCATCAAATGCAACTCTGAAATTGATTTCTCCATATTATTCATATTGTAGTTCATCACAAATTGAGAGTAACTCTCTGGTAATGAATTTAAGATCAAATCCGTAGCCAACTCTTAGCTTATGGGAAATCCAAGTCTATCAAGTTGGTCAACATAGCCCTTCATCTTCAGAACATGAGGACTAACTGACGCACCCTCAGTCATCTTACAAGAATGCAGGTTCTTGACTGTCTCGAACCTTTCTTGCCTAGCTTGCTGTTGGAACATTTCCTTCAGCGTTACAGCCATGTCGTAGGCTTCCATTAGGTTCCATGTCCTTCGAAGTTCAGGAACCATAGTTGCCAACATAATGCATGCAACATCAGTAGAATCGTTGACATGCTTATTATGCGCATCCTTCACAGCTTTCGTAGCATTGACTGGTGGGTCCTCAGGGATCGGAGCATCCAGGACATACAACTTGCGTTCATGCTTAAGAACGATTCTCAAGTTTCTGAACCAATCAAGAAAGTTAGTCCCAGATAGCTTATCCTTCTCAAGGATAGATCGCGATGACGAGGGGATTGTTGTTACTCGAAGAGGCCATTGATCTACAATAAAGATTATGCAGAGTTTATTTTAGTATAGAGGAATAGACTCCCACTAAATTAACAACCCTCCTAAAACATACTATTTATTTAGGGGACTAAATCCATATTTCACCTAATTCTATGACAGCTATGGAATGAAACACAGAACTAGATTATTTAGGTAGGTAACAGTTACCAATTACATCTTATGTAACTTTAGATACTTTTATGAGATACAGGACATCTTATGTCTTAGCATGTTTTTATCTCATCATATGCCTAAAGTCCAAAACTATTTTGATAGCTTTATTAATTCGGACCAATTTAAACATTTAGGTAACTTTTACCCAACTTATCTCACCAAGATAACACAATAAACCCAACTATGGCTGAAACTATATTAGTGCGATCGAGGCCTTGACAAGTGTTTAAAATTGGATGGCACAAGACTTAAGATTTAATAGAGGGATTTTATTCAGTTTTAGTGATTTTAATTAAACAATGAAATATCATATATTTTTTTTTTAGAAGACAAATCTCAATTCCGAAAATTGAAATTCGCTATAGAAAATCTTATTTTCGCTGATTTTATTATACCAAATTTACCCCTTAGTTTATCCAAAATTAAGTCAATTAAAATGTTTTAATTAACTTGGGCCCACATCTAACTTATCATCTTATCCTAATCCAATTAGGACTTTAGATATTTGAATCCTAGCATATCACAAATAACAAACTTCTTCATATTTATCTCCTATCCAATAGGGATAATTAAGCCGATTTTACATATATCTCCTAATCTAATTGTTATTTATCTTTATCAAATAGAAACTTCATAACAACATAGATATAACAAGATAAATAAATAATTTCGAAAATTAATTATTTGCAATTTCGATCTTCATCCAAATAATCACAAATATGTAGTTGGATCATGAATTACTATCTCAATCGAACCTAATCATGTTAGTTTCGAATTAACATTCAGACTTATACAATTTAAGAAACTTAAATTAATGTAACCTAAATATGCATACTGAATTACAGAGATTTCATCCATGCATCAATACACAAAAATAAAGATTATCCCTAATGGTGTCATGGATCACAAAATACGAAATTCAATTCATTAAAATTATTCGAACCTAACATGGTTACTTGCATGTATGAAACTGATTTCAATTAAAACACGAATATATGTATCATATACACAAAACATCATAATAAATCTCATAGAAAACTTATGTATATCACATATACATCAACTATTAACATGCTTTCAATCATATATCATAAAAAAACATGCAATGAGTTTAATGGAATCAAACTCGAAGGCTCTAATACCACTGTTGAGTTTTGGGGTTCATGCGCAGCGGAGATTTCAAAACAATTTTGAGAAAAACCCCAACAGGATCGGAATCTGATTCCATTAAAACACGTTTAGACTATGAAAACTTAATCATACCTCAGTCGCAATGTACCTTTCTGAAGGTTAATCGATCTCTAAGGCGCCAAAACGAACGCCTCTATCAGCAGTCCACATACGAACGGCGGCCGAGATTTGAAGTGCTAGCTTCTAGAGAATACCAAACCTTTTTTTTCTCTCCAAAACGATCCAGAACATACCAAAAACCTCTAAGTCATTTTTAAAACAAAAATAGAGTTTCAGACTTTTTAAAATCTTTCGTACTTGTATTCTAACTCAAAGCGTCTATTTATACAACCCTTGTATATAGACGATTAAGTAAATTACACATATACCCCTACTTAAAGAAGTATAAGTGTAATACACTACAAGGACGTTTCTGTCATGAATTTTATCATAAAAAATTCATTTTTCTGAACCATTTTAAAATCTTGCAAAACCACTCTCAGTGTGCGACCCAATAGGCTCACACAACGTTGGCAGTGTACCAAAACACATTTTGGTATACAAGTCATAAGCGGCCTCTAGCAAGACATTATGACTACCTAAGTTGTACGAATATCAAATCGATATAACCTAATCAATAGTGTATATAACATCCTTTTGTCACACGATATCCTTTTGATCAAACATAAGGCATGGAATTGTCATCCAACATGTTCAATCGTACTAGTCTCAATTTCTAGGTAGACTGAAAACATCTAAGTGACATTGATCAATATCAATTCACTTAGACTAGGCCTTTTAACAGATCTAACACATCGAGGGATCCACTTTGGATATCTCTCTTTATATGAGAGGGACAAATTCTATCTCGATTACACAACTTCACCACATTATTCACACAAGAACCAATCACAACCTTTATAATCATCCTAAGTTAAAGACAACGTTTGATTGCGTCAAATCACTTGTGTTCCTAATGTTGAAGTCTCGTAATCTCAAGTCGAGGACTGAAAAATATACCTATCATGAGAAACAACTATGACTTAATCCATGTGATGTTCTCATAGCGGGTCGGTCCAATTACTTTGTTCCCTAACAAGTACTCATGATCTTGATTCATATTCCTATACGTATGATCATCGTATGATCATCAATCAAGACTCACACTAGTCTTAATTCATTATAGTTCCTAGTATAATAATTGACTAGGGACATTTAGGATATTTCTGTAAATACCCATGGATCTTATTATAATGTAAACATGCAAATCAATTATAATAAACAGCAAATGAAATCCTCTATTTTATTAACTAAAATGTATTCATAAAGACTGTTAATGGATTGACTTAGGGCACATTTCCCAACATACTCCACTGTATCCAAATCGTGGTAAGCAAGATTGCGACATTTTTTTTGGTCGCACGGACATCAAATCCTTTTCTCACTTTGAAATGTGGAACAATTATTTTTGGCAAACTCTAAGAACTCTTTTAGTCGTTCAGCAAACTCCCATCTCACTAGACCGTCTTCGAGACGGTTATACATCTAATCTCGATTTGTGGCCATGATCTAAGGACTTGAGAGAAATTGAAACGTGAAACATTATTCTATAATTTGTTAAGAACACATAAAATATCATTAAAGTTATAAAATAAGTAAATTAATACTTCATATAATTGTTAATTAATTAATAAGAATGGGTAAATCAAAGACAAGAAAGTTTGTCCCAATAATTATTTTTAGTTCTCATGGTAGTAGTACCCATATAAATACACCTACAAACACGTGCCCACACATACCGATTAGATGCCAAAAGTCTGATATTGAGTTCAATTCATTTTCTTTCTAAATTGTAGGAAATATTCTTGCCATTTGTCATTTGTCATTTGTCTTCTCCTAGGCTCCTACTGTTCTTGTTTGTGAATTCTCATCTTCATTACCTTGCTGTAGCAGGGCATTAGTCAATAAACTTTTGATATGTTTTTTTCGAATTTCAGTTCCAGTTCCAATTCATTTCGACACCGTTTACTCTAGTGGGGAGGGAACCCTAGACAGGTTGTACTTTTGCCGTCCTTTGATTCTCTTTTGCTAGTATTTTTTTGCTCATTGTTTGGTGTAATATATTAACTTGTGAAAGGAACAGAACATTTGTCTCTATTTTGTTAAAGAAAAAAGCATTAACTAGTTGATGGAAATCAAAACCTATATAACATTGTATTATTAACAAGGACATCTTCTCAGACTCTCTAAATGCCATTGCTCTTATTGCAGAGGATTATACTATAAGTAATCACGAGCTCTTGGCAAAGGATATTAGAAAGCAGACAAGACTCATTCGACACCCAAGTTTCAATCAAGTTCCCCATTCTTATAATGTGGTAGGCAATGCCTTAGCTAGGAATACATTGTTTTCTTGTAAGATGCTCTGTGCCAATTTACTTTTAATCCTTTTTTTCCACGAGCATTAATGAAATGCGAGAAACTAGATTGACTCAGAACAATTCAGAATCCTAAGATTCCAAAATAGCATATTTATCTATGTTGGAACGCTACCATTTAATAGAAATCAAGTGATATTGAACCTACATAGCATAACAGTCCATTTTCACTTTAATCTCCACAGTCTGAAAACAAAAAAAGGAAAAGAAAGAGAGCATTCATCATTATGACGAAAATGATTGCATGAAAGACTGGGAGAATGAGAAAAGAGAAACAAAAAGATCTTCCTATGCAAAGCCAGAGCAAATAGAGGATAACAATAGAAATCAAAGAAAAAACTAAAAGTTTAAATTGAGGATGAAAGAGTGGGAGAGGTGAGTTATAAATAGTGTGGTTTGTACTACTAAAAAAAGGAGAAATGATGGAACATTTTCTAGAGGAGATGTGTCAAGCACAAGCTATGATTTATAAAATAAATAAAGTATGATTGACACAAATAGCCTAAAATATTGCTTAGCTGCCTATATATGATGAAAGCGAAACTAGGCTCTTTTTGAGCTATATTTAAATTTATTTGATGGCTTAATGGGAGACTATATTGTAAAGTGTTTGCTTTGATTATAGTTGAGTGGGGGATGAGCCCTGGTTTCAAATTCTTTGATGGGGTAATGACCCCACCATCCCAACATACTTGTATAGGTCCTATCCATAAAACCAAAGAAATTCAAATCACTAGAACAGAAGACTTTAATCAACTTAAAAAGGGTGTCAATCTAATGGTGTTGTGTTTCATGGACCCAGAATTGGTGCACCCACAATGTGAGACAACACATAATGAGACTCAACAACTAAAGTACTGTAGGACCTGCACTGTTCCCACTGTAGACATAAAAAAATGTTCCAACATTAAGTAGTTATTCTGTATAACAACTAAACTATATGAATCTAACAATCCTTTTTTTGTGGTTCTTTGACTAGAGGATTATCAAACTTCCAGTTAAATTAATCTTTATGAAGGGTGTTTTTGAGAGGTCCTTTGTTGAAATGTCCTAAAGCTTAGGAACCCATAAAAATCTCCACTTTTTCTTCACTTTTATGTCAGAAAAGATTGTCTAGTGAGAATGTGAGATAGAAATGAACTTTCTAGGTACCAATCTCTATGGCTACTAATTGAAGACAAGTAGAATGAATTCTACTAATTTAAGTGCAAACAATCTATGATATGCAATGTATCGATCTTGTGAGTTGGTGAATCTCTTCTAGAAATGAATTTTCAAATGTTTCAATGACACGAAATGTTGCATTCCCTATTGTAAGCAAAGTATCTCTTCACAACTCATAAGAATATATGGTTAGTGTATGAAGTGAAGTTAATTGTTGAATGTCTTATGACCAAAAAACCTCAAAGAATACACAGAACCCAATTAATCATGACCCTAGTAGAAGAGTTCTTCACATGGGCACCATTAAAAAAAAGATAAATCTATATGCTAATTGACAAAAGAAAACACACTGCGCTGTACAAAGAATCCAATAGAAAAAGATAAGACGAATATAAAGGCATAGTTTTATAAAAATCTTAAGATTAAAATAAATTAAAGTACTTCTATCATGCATAAAAGCAAAACAAAAATACCTTTGCGTCTCCAAAATCACATGGTGTAGGGCTCCAATCCAATTATGCAATCTCCAGCTTCAAATCTAGGTGGAAGATTTGTGAAAATTAACCAATCAAGCATAATAGTTGAACTTACTTATTTGCATTGTGTCTATCAAAACATCTATAGCTTTAGCTTTAATAGGAAGCCATAGTCGGATCACACTGATGCCACATTCCAAGTCAAATACATACGACATGAAGGCAATTCAATAGTTGGTTATACTAAAAACAAGTATTGGTCAATATTTATATCAGCTAATCGACATATGACTCAACTTTAGTCTAGATACATTCAGTCAATGCATAAAATAAAACCCTAATTGAATTAAAGCTCAATTTAATGACAATGCAGGAAAAAAAAACATAGCCCCAATTAAAGGGGATCCCTTGAATGAGACACACAATGCTAAATATACACAAACAGAAAAATCAAATTCTCAATGAATTGACAGAGCAAATTTTGATAGACTTACAAGGCAAGTCCCAAGGCTCACACTTGTTCAAATCCAACTCACCAATTGCCTTGGCATTGAAGTTGCCATCTGAGACCTTTTTTGAGAGGTAGTGAGTTATGAGCTCTTCGTCTATTGGATGGAACCTGAAACCAAACCCAGGTATTTTTTCTATCTTATAATTTTCCTCCAAAACCCAAATCAAAACACTCAAAAAATTTCTCTCTAAAAAACCTCAAATTCACTACTATTTCAAGAAAAAAAATTAAAAGCACTGGAACTCATCAATTATGTCAAAGATTGGGTAATATAAGGGAATCAGAGGTGAGTTTGAAAACTTAGCATTGAAGGATGAAGAATTTAAGAGACCTCACATTAGGCATAATATATAGTGAAATAGCAAAACGTGCAAGGCAGCTGATGACTCCAATGATAAACTAGATGTAATAAACTGGTAAATGTGGAACAATGAGAGGCAGAATATGATAAATTGCATCAAGGTTGAAAGCAATATAGCTGCAACACTGAAGATTCTACAATTAGAAAGGAATCATGAAAAAAAAGTAGATCCGAACAAACCAAGTAGATGAAAAAGAAGAAGAAGGCTTTAGCTGACACATTAATTAGAAATGATTTAGGAGAATTAGAAAGCAAACAATCCATTGCTCTAAATCAAGCACAATGAAAGAATTCGATCCATATAGTGGCCTCAACTAATCAACTAATTTGGTATTGAGGCTCCGGTGTTAAGGTTTGTCACATTAATTAGCTTAACTAGCTAAGCTATACTTCCCTTCATTGGCTGAAAGCATAGAACCAAAGTTAAAAGACTTCAATCGGTTTTATAGTACTGCTTTACAGAAACTTCTTTCTTCATTCACTTCTACAAGTCACCATTAGGAAGTGCGGCCCAGAAAAGTCCCTATCATCAATCTAAAAGTGTATTCATAGAAAGAAAAAAAAAGATATACCAAGAAATCTTTATACATTTTGTTGTATGACAGCTTTGTTTGTGTTCTGTTCAAAACCACTTGTCGATTTCAGATTGTACAATATACAAAGAACATTAATTTTAAGTCTTTACTAGAAAACTGAGGAAACCCCTTCAAATCAAAATCATCAAATTCAAAAGATAACTGAACACCATAAATTTTACTCGCTTCTATAATGCCTTCTTTAACATTGCGCTGTCAGCCAATTACTCAAATCTAAAATTCCGAGATTAGTAAATGCAGGGATCCAAGTAGAGCTAACCTGGAGAATCAATGATTTTTTTGATGTTGAAGATAGATCCAAAATCTCTAGTTTTGCTAAATTAGCAAAATGAGATTCTGATACAACACCTTCGAAGAAATTGGAAGAGAAATCCAAGTAAATCAGCAGCGAAAGCTCCCCGATACCTCTTGGAATAGTCCCATTAATGTGATTGTTAAGAACAACGAGACTTTTTAGATTCTTAAGATTCCCTATTGAACTAGGTAAAATCCCTATAATTTGATTTTCCATCAGATTTAGACGCTCCAAGCTACTATTTCGACATTTAGAGAGTTCATCTAGGAACTCGGTAACTCCAGTGATAGAGTTATTAGACAGAAGTAGCTCTTTCATATTACAGAGGTTTCCGAGACTTCTTGATATCTTTCCATTAATATGATTACTAGACAAGTCAGGTTTCCAAGAGCATTGGGAATGTATTCTTTAACGGAAGCATTCACAAGACGGAGTGTTGAAAGCCGATGAAGCATTCACAAAATGTTAAGACATATTAGGGCGTTGTCATTCCTTTGACAAAGTGTTGCCGCCCGCCGTTCACACAACAATAGCCCCATACAAAGAAGAGCATTTCAAAGCTAAATCCACAATATGAATCTTGAGAAGCACAATTTGAGAGTAGTTTAGGAGAGAGAAAGAGAGAGAGTACCTGCAAATCTGAGTCTTCTTACAGAGCAATGGAGCGATGTTGAGGGGACGACAACAACGACGACGGTGACGACGACGGCGAGGAAGAGGAGACGGGATGGCGGGGAAAAGGGGACGGGATGGTGGAGAAGAGGGGTCGGGGTGAGCTAGCAGGGCTTAATGTGGTGTGGTGTGTGTAATGGCGGACTAAATTTTGAGGTATTATGTCCCTAAAGATTAGGGACCGATTTAGTGACCAAAACTACTTAGACACGTGGCATGTATTTCCGTTCTTAATTCCATTCCTTATATTTAGGGACGGAATCAAAGACGGATTTATTAGGCGAGAACCACCAAAACGGAATCGAGACGGAGATTTACGCGGGATTTTTGTGCGCCAATTAGTTAGGGACGGATTAGGTTCCGTCGTTGATTTTCGGTCCCTATTTCGTCTCTAACCTGTCAACTGCCTCCAAAGTCATTTTTCGTCTCTATTCCGTCCCTGATTACCAACTGCCTAAATTCTGTCCTTAAATTCCGTCCCTGATCAAGCCAATTCTTCTAGTGGGCCCATGCCATCGACCCTACAATTGTGTCCTAGCGGCATTAGCCCTAGTGGATTACATCGAATACGTGAATCAGCATTCAACTTGGGATATAATCTATTGAGGCCAAAAACACGCACTACACACTTAGCAAGTGACCACAACAACCCTCAGATACATAGACGGAAAACTTAACCATCCCAGTAAGAATAGACTCATAGATTATCAAGAATTTACAGCTCAAATGAATAAACAATAGGCAGATGCAGTAGCGTTGTTCAGTTGGGTTTTACGTACCTCAAACTGTGCTCAATAACCCCGAAAAACCCCCTGGTCCAATCCCTGACTAGTCCCCAACTCCAGTTACTGTCCCGTGACTCCTGAGATCTTTTTTAAGTGTTTATTGGTTAATTAAGTGGGTTTGTTATCAATTAGGCTCGATTTCAGTTTTAGGGATTCAGATGTTCTGGTACCTAGCGCTAGTCAGGGGAATTAGCGCGCTAATTGATTTTCGTGCACTATTCATGGACGAAGATCATCATCTTGCATGCCTAGCATGCTAGTGTTCATCTCTTAGCGTGCTAGGTGAACTCTGCCCAGAATTTCCAGCAACAGATTCTCGGCTTAGTTGGTTCCTAACACCTCACAAACATTATACAAACAACACACACACACTTCAATAGCATCAAATTCCTCTCCAAAACACTGGTTAAATAAGAATTTTCACCTAAAACAACAAATCAAACTGTGCATGTTTTAAAATTTTGAAATCAACAAAACACTTATTTTTTGTTACAAATCTGATTCGAATTGATACAATTCATCAAAACTAACCTCATAAACAACAGTTCTAGCAAAAACAATGATGAATTCGTCCAAAATTCGTATGAACCTTAACATACCCAACAACATCAATTTTTCACAAAAATAAAAAAATTGGTGAGTAGATTACCTTAAGTTTCATTGTTTGATCGCCCAATCTAGCCTCCAAACCCTCAACTACGTTCCCTAACAAGAATTTCTCTCCTTAGAACTTGAAAATCATTTTGAGTTTGCTCCCTTTTGCATGTCTCCACGATCAATCGATATTTATATGTTGTGTTCTAATCTGACGTTCACACACATCTCGAGGCTAATCTTGGGGTCCTTGTTAAGCCTGTGTCACTCAATTCGTGGACACCTTATCATGACACTAGTTGCCTTGTATCTCATTTGTTGTGTGTCTCGAGGACAATCCAAGGTGTGTTGATTTATGCAGTTCAACTATAGGACTTTATTAATTCCATTTGATTTAACTTATATAACCTATCGAAGCTATCAAATAAATTCTATAAAATGCTAAGTAGAGTCATATTGACTGCCCGACTACCAGGCACCCCATGCCCCTCATTCGGCATGCTTCCCGAGGCGGTCCCATACTTAATGTACCTAATTGATTTACTTAGCTTAGCCTAAGGTTATATTTAAATCTCATAATATTTAGTCCTCAACCATAGTCATGTTATATTGATTAAATCTAATCTAACCCCAATGCCCGACCTCACATTTACCGAACCCTCGCGTTGGCGTGTTTTACGAAAAGAAACCCCGACCCTCAAACTCGCCCGACAAGTAATTATAGATACACACCTGTGATGAATAATACATCATAATAATAAAAATATTAATACATCACAAAACTCAAGAAAACAGCAGTACACAGTCAGTACTATAGGTTTGGGTCATGCTTAGCGTATCTGCGACGTCCACGTGTCATCCAAGTTGTCGTCCTAATATGAAATAATTAAATAACGATGTTATAATTATAATGGGCCGTTACATGTTCTCCTAAACTTTCTAATATAATTCCCTTAGAAACAAGAATACGACAATTGACTATTTTTTTGATTCATAGGCTTTTTTAATATTGCAATATAGGGAGACCTAACAAAATAAGAACTGGATGTAGAGAGAGAGTTTGACAAATCATTGGTTACATTCGAAATTGGGATAGTCAAAGAGTTATATTACACTAAAAAAGAAGGTAATTTCCGTTAACCACAAATTTAAAAAGCCCGAAAAAATAAAAAAAAAGGAATAAATGAATAGAAAAAAAATTGGCATAACTTTAAAATAATGCCAATCCTTTCATTAGAACTACTTTGAGAATGGCTTTCAATTCCTTCAATGCAACAACCTAGAAGAAAAGGAGAACCACTGGTGTAACAGCCCGTTATTTATTAACGCCGTTATTTTAATTATTTCAGATTAGGGCGCCAGCTCGGATGACACGTGGACGCTGCGGATAGGTTAGGCATGACCGAATCTAGGTATTGACTGTGTATTAGTGTTTTCCTGGGTTATGTGATGTATTAATATGATTATTATTATGATGTATTATTTTATCACAGGTGTGTATTTATATCTACTTGTCGGCCGAGTGTGAGCGCCGGGGTTTCATTTCGTAGAACACGCTAACGCGAAGGTATGGTAGTTGTGAGGCTGGGCGTTGGAGTTTGATTAGATTTAATTAATTAAGCATGCTAAGGTTGAGGATTTGTTTAATTGAGATTTAAATATAACTTTAGGCTAAAAATCAATTAGGTACACTAAGTGTGGGACCGCCTTGGGAAGTTTATCGGATGCGGGGCACAGGGTACCGGATAATCCGGAAGTTAGTGTGCCCCTACTTACCATTTTATGGAATTTATTAATGACTAGAATAGATTTTATGAGTTAAATCAAATTGGAATTTATCAAGTCCTTTAGTTTGAACTGAAAAAATCAGCACACCTAGGATGGTCCTCGAGATGTAAAACAGGGCTATTTGAGACAGATTATGTCATGATAACGTGTTTAGGAATTTGGTGACACGAGTTTGAATAGGACCGTCCGATTAGCCTCGAGATGCGTGTACACGTGAGATTAAAACACAACATATAAATGTTGATCAATCAGTCGAGAACATGCAGAAATTTCGTGATCCTTGAGCTTGGAGATGTGAGATCGGAGCTGGAGTGAGGAAGAAGGAAGGAGTTGGCATCCAACAACACGAATTCTAGGTAATCTTCTCACCCAAATTCTTGATTTCATGAAAAATGGATTTTGTTTGGGTTTGGAGTGAAGTTCAGAATTTTGAAGGAAATCACCACTATTTTTGCTGAATTTGTGTTCTTAAGGTTGGTTTTGATGAATCATGTTGATTCGCATTGAATTTGTGGGAATTTGGACTAATTTGGATCAAATTGGGATTTCAACATGCACACTTTTGATTCTCTATTTTGGGAGGAAATTGGGGTTTAATCAGTGTTTTGGAGAGCAATTTGATGTTATTGATGTTTGTGTGTTGTTGTGGGATGTTTGGGAAGTTCAGGAATCAGAAAAATTAGAAATTCATTTTTAGAATTTATGGGCAGCGTGCAATTAGCGCGCTAGGTGATGAACACTAGCGCTATAATCACGCTGGAGAAGATGATGAACAGTGACTAAGATCAATTAGCACGCTAATAGATCTGACTAGCGCGCTAATGTCACTCTAATTAAAATCTGAAAATCGAACCTAATTGATTATAAACATAATTGATTGACCAATAAACCCCAGAATTAGATCTCTGGACTCACGGGACAATAGTTGGAATTGGGAACTAGTCGGGGGTCGGACCGTGGGTATTTTCGGGATTATTGAGCGTGGTTTGAGGTACATAAAACCCAATTGAATACCACTACTGCATTTATTATTTGTTATTCATTTGAGCTGTAAATTATTTATAATCTACGAGTCCATTCTTATTGAGACGGTTGAGTTTTCCCATCTATGTATCCGAGGGTTGTGTGGTCACTTGCTAAGTGTGTGGTCTAGGACACAGTGGTAGAGTCGATGGTGTAGGCCACGACAGGGCTCTTGGTCCTCAGTACACATCTTGAATAGCTGGTTCACATCCATTTGTATATCTTTGTGTTCATATTCATGTGATGAGCTTTGAGCAGTTGTCTGCATTTCTTCTTCTTTCCGCATGTTTATTTAACACTATTTATTGGTTTTTATTTACATTCTTTATTATGATGCACGGTGGTTTTCCTTGGGATTTTACTTATTGGGCTCGTCATCTACCTTTTGTGATAGTTGAGCGCAGATCCTAGTACTAGCAAGTGTATGGGGATTCTCGGCGATTACATCTGACTTACCTACGCCGAGGCCTGCTGGTACATGTGTTGATATTTATATTTTTGATATTTTGTAGATCTTTTGGGATTGGGAGTTTATGTTTCACACCCGTACCTGTATATATAACTGTTATAGTTGATCGCCTATATGTACAGTATTGCCAGGATTTCCACATAGGTTAAATCAGTAAACTTTATATATTCATTTTGAAAACATAAAGACTTCCGTTGTTGTTCACTTTAAATGTTAATTAGCTTTTTGCTAAACTTAAACCTATATGTAAACTACGAATAAATTGACAAGACACGCCAAGGTGTCCGACAAGTAAGGAGTATGAGTGACGTGGTAGAGGCTTCAGTTGCTGTGCCAGAGAAGTAGCTGGCCACTGGTCGACCTCAGAATTTGGGGTCGTTACAATTTGGTATCAGTTTTGAGGAACCTTGGGATAAAACTTGTCAAGAACATAAAATTTAAAACAAAATTAGATGTGGAAACCCGATGAATTACCTATAACTTTTAGTTGGGAAGCAATGGAAGCGGGTAGAGTTAGGATTGAGTTAGGATTGCTATGTGATATATGTATTGTTGTATTTATATATACTATACACATACGTATATTGGGAACTGATCCGGACACGAAAAATCGATGCAGACCACTATTGATGGACAGACTCCTACACCCATTCCTCCAACTACTCAGCAGGAGGTTGGGGAGATCAGTGACCATACCACTAGAGAGGTAGCTGATCTATGGGCCATGGTGCAAAGGGTTACGGATCAGTAGTTATTGCAGCAGGCACAGATGGTAGAGCTTATGGAGTTTATACAAGGCTTGAGAATACCTGCAGTGGCACAAACTACGGAGTTAGTTACACTTATCACTCAGCCGTGTTAGCACCAGCAGTTGAAACACGGGCAGCAAGAACTGAGATAGTGATAGAGAGGGCTGAGCCTGTTGTGGTACCAACAGACATTACCGAGGTGACGCCTACTACTACAGAGCAGCAGGTGGTTGTTATGACTGCCAAGAGTAGAATGTCAAAGGCAACGAAGATGGTGAAGGATTTTATGAGGTTCAGCCCCACTTACTTTACTTGGGTTAGTGATCTAGAGGTTGCAGTACGTTGGTTAATGACACACCGACGACTACACTAGTTGCTAGAGGTACCAGAGGTAGATTAGGCACATATTTCAGGGTATTGTTTGAGAGGCCAGGCAGCGGTTTGGTGGACGACCTACATCGACACCCATTCGGTACCGTCTACGTGGGTAGAGTTCCGACAATTATTTTTAAATGAGTATATTCCCACCGAGGTGAAGTTGAGGCTTAAAGAGCAGTTTTTGGCATTGAGACAGGGTACTATGATAGTATCACAATACATGGATCGATTCAGGTACCTTATGATGTATGTCATGGATGTGGCGAACACGGAGAGACTCCAGCTCTATTATTTCATCACGGGTTTGGATGAGAGGATTGGTGGCATGATTGTTACGACCTAGGGGTGAGTTGATGGACAGGTCTGGCCAGAGCTCTCGTTCTGATCAGAGGCCTATTAGGATTGAGGAAGTATCAGTAGTCCGAGATTTTGCTGATGTCTTTCCAAATGGCCTACCTGGATTACCACCGCCACGGGTGATAGAGTTCATCATAGATTTGATACGAGGGACACAGCCTATATCTAGCAGACCTTACCAGATGTCACCGATGGAGCAGGAGGAGGTCAGGAGACAACTAGAGGATTCATTGGCGAAAGGATTCATTCATCCGAGTATGTCACCGTGGGGAGCGCCAATGTTATTTGTAAGGAAGAAAGACAGATCGATGAGGATGTGTGTAGACAACCAGAAGCTGAATCAGGTGACAATCAAGAACCGTTACCCACTTCCGAGGATCGACGATCTGTTTTACCAGCTGAAGGATGCACAGTTCTTCTCGAAAATCAACTTACGCTTGGGATATCACTAGTTGCGGATTCGAGAAGAGGACATCAAGAAAACTTCTTTCAGTATCAGATACGGGTTGTTCGAGTTTACGGTGTTACCGTTTGGGTTGACGAGCGTTCCAACAGTTTTCATGGATCTGATGCACCGAATGCTGAGACCTTATTTGGACTGATATGTAATAGTCTTCATCGATGACATATTGATATACAGTCGGATACGAGAGGATCACGAGAGTCATCTTCGATCAGTATTGACGACGTTGAGGGAGCTCAACTGTATGCAAAATTCAGTAAGTGTGAATTTTGGATGAGGGAGGTGAAATTTCTGGGACGTGTTATCAGCGGTCAAGGCCTCTCTGTTGAGGGAGACAAGATTAGAGCGGTGATCGACTGGAAGACACCAGAGACAGTTTCTGAGATAGGAAGTTTCTTGGGTTTATCATAATACTATCGTCGATTTGTACAGGATTTCTCCACGATTGCAGCACCGATGACGAGGTTGACAAAGAAGGATGTACCTTTTGAGTGGTCTGAGGAGTGTGAGAGGGCTTTTTCTGGAGTTGAAGAAGAGATTGACTTCTGCACTGGTGTTGACATTACCTGAGCCAGGGAAGAGTTTGACAGTTTACACTAATGCTTCGGGGACTGGACTAGGATGTGTTCTGATGCAGGAGGGACGACCCGTGGCTTACTTATCAAGGCGATTGCGACCTCAAGAGTGTAACTACCCCGTACATGATTTAGAGCTTGCAGGAGTTATGTTTGCGTTGAAGACTTGGAGACACTTCCTGTATGGAGAGAAGTTTGTCCTTTACACAGATCATCAGAGCTTACAATACATCTTTACGCAGAGAGATCTGAATATGCGTTAGAGGAGATGGTTAGAGTTGCTAAAGGTCCATGACTTCATGATTGAGTATCATCCTAGTAAGGCCAATATAGTGGCAGATGCTTTGAGTAGATGTAGAGTTGACAGTCAAACCAGTACTCGACTTATGGGACTGTTGGAGGCAACATCAGTTAGGAGCATGTCAAACATTGCAGCTACACACGATATCCAGATTTTTAGTCAGATGAGAGTACCAACAATGTCACTAGAGCGGGTATCGAAGTGTTAGAGGGCTGATGGGCTTTATGAGCGATTCAGTAGGCTGGCACGGGATCCCGAGTGCACTGATTGAACAGAAATCACGGATCGATGTTTGCGGCACAGAGGTCGACTTTGGGTACCAGCAGTGCCAGAGATTCGAGATAGTATATTAGAGGATGCTTACCGATCACGTTATATAGTTCATCCGGACAGAACCAAGATGTACCACAATTTACGGCTATTATTTTATTGGCTTGGAATGAAGGCTGATGTGGGAGAGTATGTTCGAGGGTGTCATATATGTTAGTAGGTGAAGGCGGGGCACAGGCAACCAGGTGGATTGCTACAGCCGTTACCCATTCCTCAGTGGAAATGGGAACACCTTACCATGAATTTTGTCAGTGGGTTACCTCAGACGTTCAGGCAACACGATGCGATTTGGGTAGTGATTCACAGATTGACGAAATCGGCACACTTCATACCAGTTTCAACGCGATACATGTTTCTTCAGTTGAGTAGACTATTCGAGCAGGAGATTATGAGATTTCATGGGGCGCCACTCTCCATAGTATCCGACAGGGATCCTAGGTTCACTTCGAGGTTCTAGGGGATGATGTAGAAGCAGTTTGGCACTAGGTTCCAGTTTAGCACGGCTTATCATCCTCAGACAGATGGCTAGTCAAAGAGATTGATACGAATTTTAGAGGATATGCTGAGGGCTTACATTCTATAGTTTGGAGGTTCGTGGGAGGATTACTTACCACTGTGTGAGTTCGCCTATAACAACAACTATCAGGTAAGTATTGGAATGCTGCCATTTGAGGCACTGTATGGGAGGCCCTGCAGGTCATCAGCATGTTGGGCAGAGCCGGATGATATAGTTATGATAGGGCCGGAAATAGTTGTTGATCACACAGAGAAGATTCGACAGATTTGTCAAAGGCTTCGAGCAACACAGGATAGGCTGAAGAAATACGCGGATAGATACCACGAGAGTCTGAGCTATGAGGTTGGCGATATGGTTTATCTGAAGGTTTCTCCTTGGAAAGGCTAGCAGAGGTTTGGAGTCGGGGGAACTGGCGCCAAGATTTATTGGACCTTATCGAGTTGTAGAGAAGGTTGGTAGTGTGGCATACAGATTAGATCTACTGGCGAAGTTAGCAGGGATTCATCCTACTTTCCACATTTCGATGTTGTGATTGGCTAGGACAGAGCCACGACCCATGGTTGATGTGCGATAGGTTGATATCTAGCCTGACACGACTTACAATGAGCAGCCATTGGCGGTATCAGATTGTAAGATCTAAACTCTCAGGAACAGGGAGATATCCAAGGTACTCATATGGTGGCAGCATCACGGTACGGAGGGACTTACCTGGGAGTTGGAGTCGACCATGCAAGAGCGTTATCCCAGTTATTCCACAATATGTTCTAGACTAACTCAAATTTCGGGACGAAATTCTTTTTAGTTGGGAAGAATTGTAACGGCCCGTTATTTATTAATGCCGTTATTTTAATTATTTCGGATTAGGACGCCAGCTCGCATGACACGTGGACGCTGCGAATAGGTTAGGCATGGCCGCATCTAGGTATTGACTGTGTATTGGTGTTTTCCTGGGTTATGTGATGTATTAATATGATTATTTTTATGATGTATTATTCATCACAGGTGTGTATTTTTATTTACTTGTTAGGCGAGTGTGAGCACCGGGGTTCCGTTTCGTAGAACACGCCAATGCGAGGGTATGGTAGTTGTGAGGCTGGGCGTTAGGGTTTGATTAGATTTAATTAATTAAGCATGATAAGGTTGAGGATTTGTTTTATTGAGATTTAAATATAACTTTAGGCTAAAAATCAATTAGGTACATTAAGTGTGGGACTGCCTTGGGAAGCATGTCGGATGAGGGGCACGGTGTGCCAGGTAGTCTGGAAGTTAGTGTGACCCTACTTACCATTTTATGAAATTTATTGATGACTAGAATATGCTTTATGAATTAAATCAAATTGGAATTTATCAAGTCCGATAGTTTGAACTGGAAAAATCAGCAAACCTAGGATGGTCCTCGAGATGCAAAACAGGGCGATTTGAGACAGATTATGTCATGATAAGGTGTTCAAGAATTTGGTGACATGGGTTTGAACAGGACCATCCGATTAGCCTCGAGATGCGTGTACACATGAGGTTAAAACACAACATATAAATGTTGATCGATCAGTGGAGAACATGCAGAAATTTCGTGATTCTTGAGCTTGAAGAGCTGAGATCGGAGCTGGAGTGAGGAAGAAGGGAGGAGTTGGCATCCAACAACACGAATTCTAGGTAATCTACTCACCCAAATTCTTGATTTCCTGAAAAATGGGTTTTGTTTGGGTTTGGAGTGAAGTTCGAACTTTTGAAGAAAATCACCACCGTTTTTGCTGAATTTGTGTTCTTAAGGTCGGTTTTGATGAATCATGTTGATTTGGATCAAATTTGTGGGAAATTGGAGTAATTTGGATCAAATTGGGTTTTCAACATGCACACTTTTGATTCTCTGTTTTGGGGAGAAATTAGGGTTTAATTAGTGTTTTGGAGAGCAATTTGATGTTATTGAGGTATGTGTGTTGATGTGGGATGTTTGGGAAGTTCAGGAATCAGAAAAATCAGAAATTCGTTTATGGAATTTTTGGGCAGCGTGCAATTAGCGCGCTAGGTGATGAACACTAGCGCGCTAATCACGTCGGGGAAGATGATGAACGGTGACTAAGATCAATTAGCGCGCTAATAGATCTTACTAGCGAGCTAATGTCACTCTGAACTTTAATGAAAATCTGAAAATTGAACCTAACTGATTATAAACCTAATTGATTGACCAATAAACCCCAGAATTAGATCTTAGGACTCACGGGATAGCAGTTGGAATTGGGGACTAGTCGAGGGTCGGACCGAGGGTATTTTCTGGATTATTGAGCGCGGTTTGATATACGTAAAACCCAACTGAACACCACTACTGCATTTACTGTTTGTTATTCATTTGGGGTTGTCACAATTGGGGCAGCAAAATATGAAAACAATATGGAAGAGAATTCCACACTATTACGAACAAAACAACATTCAAAGATAGAGATACTGAAAGACGCATTTTCGCTAAGATGCACGATGGCCACAAGACTTGCTACAACGAATTTAAAAATAGTGAAAACTCAAGTGAGCTAACTAGAGTTTCAAAACTGCTCTCAGATTTATAACCTTAGTGTTTTACAAATCAAAACATCAACAAATATGGAAAAAGAGAAGTCAAAATTTGAACCAATGAGAGTAAGCAAAATTGTTATAAATTACTAAAAATAACTCGAAAAAAATTTGGCTTGAAGAATTGATTGAATACAACCACACCCATAGAATAGTTCTTAACTCATTAATAAAAGGAAAGTCCTACCAAAAAAAGAAAAAAAAAAAGGGAAAGTCAAACTCATGTAATGTTTTTTTTTTTTTTTTGAAACCAAACTCATGTAATATTTAATCACTTTGCAATGCAATGTTTCATCCCGTTTTATATATCAAAAAAGAAGTTTCTTAGTTCCTTTAATTAGAGAAAAAACATAATACACATATAATCATGATTAGAAATATCAACAATCATTATACACTATTAAAACCCGACAAAAGAAAGACCCTTGCATATTCAATCAAGCCTTATTGGGCATAACCATCGCTATTAAAATAGCCCAAAAAGAAAAAAGAAATAATTGAAAACAACACCAACTAAACCTATGTCTACAACACTAACAACTTGAAGGGATGAAGTGAGATAATAGAAATAGTGAAACCCAAAGTACCCAAAGAAACAAAAAACAGTTTTGTCAATTAAATTAAAAAACCCTATTTAAGCATCTTTAATTCCTAGTTACTTAATTCACATAAACTCATTAAAATTTCATAAATAAGCTAGAGATAGAATGAAATTCATAATTGGTACTTCGATTGAGGGTTTACATTACCCGAGTTAACAACAAAACTACCCCCCTGGCAAAAACATAAAAAATAACAAAAACAAAACTACCAATAAAACCAAGAACCCATTTTCATTTTCTAATAGTGAAAATAAGGCAGAGATACAAGACAAGTCAAAATTGGTATTTAGTTGATAGTTTTTTCATTTGGTTCTAAAACAAAACAATCAAAACATCAAAACACAATCTCTCACCCTTCACAATAGCGTTTTATCATCACAAACCTCTTATAATTTCAAGGAAGTATATGACCAATAGTTGGAAATCAAATAATTGATTGCATAATAGAATACTACCTCCACTTGCTCATCTTCTTCCACTTTTGTTACTACTTTGAGAAGAGATTAAATATAAACGCCATCGACAGTGAAAAATTGTATTAAAGAATGAAAGGAAATGAATCCTCAACGAAAGAAATTGGATAGAAAACTTACTCGAACTGAGACTGGGAGAGCTAGAGAAATCGTATATAAACCCATTGATACCTTAACCAATCATGCTTATAAAATTTGACCACTGGGATAGCAAAAAAACTGAATATTTATACTTCGAAAACGTTCCTAGAACAGCTACGGTAAGAACATGAAAATTTAAAAGAAATTGTACCACTGGGTCACTAATTATTGAGTCATAAGACAACTTCATGACATAATTAATGTAACTTATCTCAAAAGACAACCCAATTTAGCTCACCGTAGTCTGCGAACAGCATTAATAAGGCCTTAATATAACTCAAGCTCACATTATTGGTAAATAAGTGCAATTAGATCAACGAGATTCGAAATATTAATACAAAAGCTACGTTTGTTTTATTCACATATTGTCATTTAATATTGTTAATAGATTTTTAAGGATGACACACTCAAAGTAACAACCTTCAAATTTGACATGTTTTCATTGGAGCGAGCTTTATCATGTGAGCTTCAAGAGAAACACGGCCAAGACAACAATCCCCATTTGAACAAAAAATTAATTTCATCCCCAAATTACAATTCAAGGAAAACGAAAAGATTTTGTTTTAAAGATAGTGTACCTAAAGAAATAAAATGAGCTAAAAAAAATTCTCTGTCACGATAGGCAAACAATATGAGCAACTAAAAACATGACCTATATTTCATTAAGGAAACATCAATGGCAGTAAATCGAGCCAAATGAACAGAGTTATAAGTTTTGTTGTTGATGCTATACTATTTATTAATTTGTTTTCTTAGAATTCAAAGCAACAACCTCACATTAAATAATTTTTGCAAATTTTACTTTCATGCATTTAATTTAGTCATAATTTGAATATACATGTAAGGAGAAGGAAACAAAGAAAAAGGAGCAGAAGATAGTCTTATACCATTTATCTAAAATCAATTTATATATAGATAATGAGAGCCAATGAAGAGGTAGGTTTCTTGAGAAAAAAATGGTAGGTTCACTTGTTTGGCACGTGGTTTGGGACGGCCCCAATTTCCCAAGGTTGTCCCGTGACCCACGCCCTCCGCTCGCCAACCCAGCAGCTCCTGTCACGTCACTAGACACGTCATCACTGCTACCACGTCTGCAGCTTTGTGAAGTAACGCTCCGTTTAACTAATCCTACTATATTGAATTGTTAAATTCTCCTAAACGTCTAGCAGGTTAGTTAATAATAATAATAATAATAATAGCGGAAGCTTTTAATGCATATATTATGAGAATTTATTAAACCTAAGCTTTGGAAAACCCAAAAATAAACACCATGTATATAACTGAGACGAAGTAAACAATAATTCATATACATGTGATAAAGTTCTAAAGATCCCAAACCCCAGCAAAATAATATATACATACATATTAGGTAGTCAAAACACGAGCTGTCAGCAACAACGGCCTTAGAGATAGTCAACTAGTACCTCTTTTCCCTTGCTCTTGCTCGTACTAGGATCTACACTCAGTTGCCCAACACATACAACAACGAGCCTAGTGAGTAAGTCTACACGATAATCATGAAAACCACAGTAACCTGCGAGACATGTGAATATGATCCTAGTAATAGGAATCATATTTCCATGGCTGGAAACAAACAACATTCACAACAAACCTATCGATCACACACAGTGGAAATAAAACATCATTCAAGAAATTCGGTTCAACCACGATATCAATTAAAACTAGATAGAGGTGTGACGGAGTCTAACAAAACTAGATCATACTTTGTAGATTTGGATGCCCCGGCTAAGCACATCAAGCCTAGACCACACCTGAACTACTAACGATGACCGAAAACACATTCACAACTCACCAGACACGTGCACCCCGCCACTACAAGAATGGGCTTGATCAGGGACAAAATTTAGGCGGTTGGTAATCAGGGACAGTACAGAGATAGAAAATGATTTGGAGGCATGTTGACCAGTTAAAGACCGAACAATGACGGAATAGAGACCAAAAATCAGTGACGGAACCTACTCCGTCCCTAAGTAATTGGCGCACAAATAACCTACGTAAATTTCCGTCCCTGATTTCGTTTTTGAGGTTCTCGCTTAATAAATCTGTCTTTGATTCCGTCCCTAAATATCAGGGATGGAATTAGGAACGCAAAGACATGCCACGTGTCTAACTAGTTTCGGTCTCTAAATCCATCCCTGATCTATAGGGACGGAATAAAGATGGAAAGTTTATTTCCCCCAAATTTAGTCCGCCATTACACATACCACACCAATACATTAAGCCCTAGCTGCCCTGACCCCTCTTCTCTGCCATCCCGTCCCCTCTTCCCTGCCATCCCGACCCCTCTTCTCCGTCGTCGTCCCCTCTGGTGGCTGCTCTGTTGTCATCGTCACCTCTGCTCCGCCGTCTTCCCCTCTGCTCTGCCATCAATCACCACTCTGCCATCGTCGCTCCGGTCCACTCCACCATCATTGCCTTTACCCGACATCGTCGCCTCTGCTCCGCCATCATTGCCATGTTACCTTTGCTCTGCAACGCTCTGGCATTGTCACCTCTGCTCCGCAACGCTCTACCATTGACAGTGCCTCTACTCCAGCTACGGTTGTCGTACACGCTCCGCTCCAGCTAGGGTCGCTTTCTCTGACCTCCCTTATTCTCAGGTCAGTTTAAATTTCAAGCCCAAGAACCTCAATTCTCCCTCTCATGGCTGCTCTGGAGGCCAGTATTTTATAATTAGCTGCATTATTATTTCGGTTTACGAATTGTTTCTTAGAGATGTTCATTGAAAAAATGCAAATCAAGCTGTCAAAGTTGTTGCAATAATCTCTACATTGTCAATGAAGTAAATGAAGAATTTAATAATTTAATTCAAGAAGTGGATATGTGGATGGATAAATGGAAATTGAGGGAAGGTGTGAAAGACATGGCTACATGGATAAAAAAAATACTAAAACCCTAAATCAACTCATTGAAATCCTAGCAACGACGCCTCCATAACATTAATATGAGTTTCCTATTTTCCAGCTAAAAACTCACAACGAGTTAGTGAGGCCAGGGTGTCAAATATGAGTCTCTTATCAGTAGCACTTCTTGTGAGGATCATTGCCAGCATAGCAATGCCATCTTGTCAAAGTGAATAGCTATTGAGCTCATTGATGAAGAATTTGAAGTTATTCATTTTGTTGGTTGAAGAATGAGTTCTTTCAGCTTCGAAAACAAGAAGTAAGTGCTCACAT
The DNA here is from genome assembly GCA_039657345.1 of Stephania japonica. Classification (NCBI taxonomy): domain Eukaryota; kingdom Viridiplantae; phylum Streptophyta; class Magnoliopsida; order Ranunculales; family Menispermaceae; genus Stephania; species Stephania japonica. The sequence goes on from CM077566.1 coordinate 17,930,076, forward strand.
AAGTATTATGAGCAAGTCGTGCCTATAAGTAGCTTCTCCACACAATTTTGAAGAAACTTGCCTCATGGTGATACATGAGAGTACCATGAAATATCAAGGCTTTTCTCTCCTTCCCTTTATAGCTCTACCCCATATTAAAACTTTCAATGGGATAGATTTGAAAACAATGCAATAATTTCCTCGTGGTAAAAGAATTTCAAAATAACCATTCCTAGTTGAAAATTTAGCCAAATGTAAGGAGTTGTTTGCTTGTTTTCAAGATTTTGCCACATTCAAAGACAGCCTACAAAAGGTTCAGTTAGAAAACTTGACACATTAGAAACTAAAGAAATTCGACGGTATATGAAAAGACCTAAGATAACTTTAAAAGCACTAATTAAGAAAGATTTAAAGGATCTGGAAAGCATGTAATTAGGGGCATTAAATTGGGCAAAATAGAAGAATTTGATCGATGTAGTCGACCCCAACTAATTCAGGATTAAGGTCGTCCATGTTCATTACAACCCTTTGTCTACTTTGAATGCACCCAAAAAGAATTCATTTTTGTCAGTTGTGAATAAGATTTTGCCTTGATAGTTTTCTAGTCTCCAATCACAAATAGACAAGTCAAACTCAAAACCCCATTAAATACTACAACTCCAAGTTCTAGCCAAGATCAAATATCAAATCTAGTCCACAACTTCATTTTGTCAGTTCGTTACGTTTCCTTTAATAATAAAATATTGAAGAAAGGAACATAACATCTACTCATGGTTAATGTGGTCTATCATCACTCCCAGCAAAACAAAATAGAAAAATGGATCTTTTAGTTCTCAAACTCATCTCGCACCACTTGCTCTGGAACTCCATGTTGCTTTGTATAGCATTCGTGAGCAAAAGCCACATGTTCCCTCTTTTGCTCATGCTTAAAAAATTAAGAAAAAACCTTGAATTATTTGTCCTTAAAAGTTTCTCTAATTACAAGCTAGTTAATTCTAAAACTATGCTTGCCGTTGTCCTCTTCTATACATAATTTTTCGTGTTGAGCCTCTAATATTTAATTTTAACCATCAAACTTTATTTGAGGTTGTGTTTATGTGAAAAATAATGTCTTGAGGTATCTTGTATCTTGTAGGCTGTGTTTCGTGTTCTTCCTCATCTAGTGAAACTACTTCCCTAATTTTTTATTGATTTTATTATGTTTGCTCTTCGTCTTCAAAATAACTACACAACTTTTGGTTACTATTGGTGATATATAAGTAGAGCATTTCATTATGTTGTAAGGAATATATAATTAGATTTCATATTGTGATTTATTCCTCTTAGATGTTCTAGGTGATCTTGAATTGGTCAATAGTCTATCTAAAGTTATAAAAGCAGCTGCAGTTCTAGAACTTTTGCAACTAGATCTTTCTTACTATGATACTTTAGAGCCACACATTCGTTGCCTTTGTGATGTGAAGGTGATCTTGACGTACTGTCTGGTTTTAGCTTCCTTGAACCAGATTTTCAATCAATTCTGATGCCTATGTAATCTTTAATTCTAAATGGTACACTTGCCTGTATACTTGGGTTTTACTCTAGTGTGTTACATATCGGAGACCAAGCACCTTAATATTATAGGGAATGGATCTTGTGCTATTAATAGTGCTGGGAATGGACCATGTGCAATTGATTTTACAGGGAACAACTTCATAAATAAATTATTGTTAGTTTTTTATGCTTGTTCCATGCTTTAAGTTTAATTTGTACAAATAAAAATATATTGATCGACTTTTGGCATCTAATGGGTATGTGTGGGCACGTGTTTGTAGGTGTGTTTATATGGGTACTACTACCATGAGAACTAAAAATAATAATTGGGACAAACTTTCTTGTCTTTGATTTACCCATTCTTATTAATTAATCAACAATTATATTAAGTGTTAATTTACTTATTTTATAACTTTAATGATATTTTGTGTGTTCTTAACAAATTATAGAATAGCGTTTCACATTTCAATTTCTCTAAAGTCCTTAGATCACCACAAATCGAAATTGGATGTATAACCGTCTCGAAAACAGTCTAGTGAGATGGAAGTTTGTTGAACGACTAAAAAAGTTTTTAGAGTTTGCGAAAAATAATTGTCCCATATTCCAAAGCAAGAAAAGTATTTGGTGTCCGTGTGACCATAGAAAATGTCGCAATCTTGCTTACCACGATTTGGATACGTTGGAGTACCGCATATGTCAGTGGAGCTTTATTGTCAGATATCATTGTTGGTCTGAACACGGAGAAACTCTAAATGCAGTCGAACATATTGACGGTGTTGACTTTATGAGAGATGCAGTAGAAGAAGATGCATATGAAGGTGAGTATTCTACAAACCACAAGATGGTATACGACGTGGTTGGGCCATCTTTTGATTGGTATAGCAATGATGATCCACCAAATCCATTGGCATGACAATTGTATGACATGATACAAGTTGCGAACGAGAAATTGTGGCCGGGTTATGAGACTGTCACTAAGTTATCAGCAATAGCCCGACTATTGTCGATAAAATCTCACCATCATATTTCATAAAAGGCGTATGATGAGATTTTGCAAGTGTTAAAGAAGTGTTTACCGGTAGACAACACTTTGCTCGATAGTTTTTATAATACGAAGCGAATGATGGGAGGATTAGACCTACCTGTTGAGAAGATCGATTGTTGCTCAAGTCATTGCATGATTTACTGGGGTGAAGACTCTGAGTTGACTTCATGTAAGTTTTGTGGGAAGTCAAGATATGTTACTCCACAACCACATAGTGCAAACAACAAGAATTTGCAGCCGTGCATGAGAATGTACTACTTCCCTTTAGCCCCTCGACTACAATGTTTATTTGCCTCAGCGTCTACCGCGAAGCATATGAGATGGCAAGCAGAGCATGTATCACAAGATAGATTGATGCAACATTGCTCCGACTCAATGGCGTGGAAGCATTTCAATGAAGTGAACCAGGAGTTTAGCGAAAAAATTCGAAATGTTCGTTTGGGATTGTGTACAGATGGATTTTAGCCATTTGGACAATCGGGGCAGCAATACTCTTCTTGGCCTGTTATTCTGACCCCTTACAATCTTCCACCGTCCATGTGCTTGAAGAAAGAGTTTATGTTCTTAACAATCATTGTTTCTGCACTGGTGAATCCTAAGCAACAAATTGATGTTTTCCTTCAACCTTTGGTGAAAGAGTTACAAGATTTTTGGCATCACGGGGTCCTCACGTATGACATTTCAACACAAACGGGTTTTCAAATACAGGTTGCTTTGATGTGGATGATCAGAGACTTCCCCGCATACAGCATGTTATCGGGGTGGAGCACGCACGACCCAAGGGCATGCTCGCATTGCATGGATGACACAAATGCGTTTCAGTTGAAAAATGGCACGAAGATGTCTTGGTTTGATTGTCATCGACGATTCTTACTGAAAGAAGATAGCATGTTGTGTTTGTAGAGCAAGGAGCTGGGGAGGGACTGCACGACGTTAGAGTTGTACCTTCATGTGCACATGAAGAAACACGATGGCCAGACCTTCATTGATGCATGGTCAGAAAGAGTTAATGTAAGTGCTTTAAGTTTTTTGTTTCCAATTTACATATACAAAGCTCAGCTATTAACCCCTCAAAAGACCTCACCACACAATCACTATTTCAGCTCTGTCGACGACACCTGCTCACACTCTTCAACTCTATGCATCCTTCCTATTGAGCCATGAATGATTACAAGATGACCTTCTACCTAAAACCCTAGAGACCCAACTCTATATATATGTGCAACCTAGCAAATCCACAAGACGAGAAATATATAGAAGTGAGAGTAAGTGACTATGCATGATTATGAAAAGAGTGAAGTGTTTATCAATCAAATTGATGAAGACAGTTCAATAACAAACTATAATTTTAACCAAATCGAGAGTGGTGTGAGTTGGTAGAGATGGTCCACAGTGGGATTGCCATCTCCAACTATCATGAATTATTATTATTATCAGTGGGAATCTATACATGCTTGGAAAAAAAAACTCACATATTATTATAACTTGAACTTCAACAACTGCATAGTATATATCTAATATTTGATAAAGAAAATTGTATATATCTAATAAAAGAAAAAAAAAACTTTCTAGAATCCAACTTTAGTATCTTCATCTAAAGATGTGCGGTTTGATCAGGTATTAGTTAATTATGTATTGAATGTCTTTTCTATTTTTAATTAAATAATGATCATTACCTTTCTTTAGGATAAAGCCTTGCGTAGTGTTCCTATTGATGATCTTCCTAATGATTAAAGCTAGCAAATTAAGATCATTCCTGACTTTAAAGGAAAAAGATCTCATTATTATTTTACTTTATTTGGTATATGGTTGATTTAGTGTTGAAAATAACCCATGTTAATGAATTGATTAGTATAATTCTTGTATATATAAAAACAACCTAGTGAGCCTACTTCCCTTAAGGAGACGATTTTAGAATTAATTCACTTCAAACATATAGGCACAAAATCTTTTTCTAGGTGCGCGATTTGGTTCTTCTATTGCTTTTGTCTGTGTTGGTTGGTTGTTGTTGTTGCTCTTATTGTTGTTAGATGAGTCTAACTTATTTGTTTGAGTATTTTCTTCTGCTAAAACTTAGGTTGGTTGTGTTTGATGAGAGGAATCACTATGTCCAGATTGTTGGCCTTCTACATTGCTCTTACCAGATGCTTGCACTTGTTGCTGATCTGATTTTGTCAGGTGTGAATAAAATTTAGCTTCCATAAATTGCCCACCAGAGATTTAAGATCTCGAAATCCCAATCCACCATAACATGTAGATTTCGTCATCTTTTTCCACGTGCACCAATGGGTACCTCTATCCTTCATTGCATTGCTCCACCAAAATCTCGCCATAGCTTGTGCCAGCTCTTCAATTGTGCTTTTAGGAAGTGAAAACACGACCATTTGATAGTTAGAGTTGTTTGAGCCACAACTTCTACAACAATCTTTTTTCCTGCTGGTGAGAGCAATCTTTCCTTCCTTGTTAGAACCTTGCTCATCAGACTTTCAACTAGTTCACTAAACTGTTGCTTCCTCGTTTGCCCCTCATGTAGTTGAACACTCAAGTATTTCCCAATGCCTCTTACGACTATCATGTGAGGTAAACCTGCTAAGTTTTTTGCATAGAATGTTGGAAACACTTCTACTGAAATGCATTGAGCTCTTCTCCTCATTAATGTGCTAACCTAAAATGTTAGAGTAGTCATGCAGTAGCCTTTTAACTTCATGGACATTTTAATCATTGGTTTTACAAAAAATAAGTGTGTCATCAACGAACATTAAATGAGAGATAGATGGAGCTAAATTGTTCAGCCTAAACCCTTGAAATTTCCCTTCTCGTTCTCCCCTCGTAATAATGAAAGATAAAGCTTCAGAACATTAAACAAAGAGAAAATGAGATAGAGGGTCACCCTGCCTGATACCCTAAGAGGGTATGATCCTTCTTGGAAACTCACCATTCACCAATACTCTATAAGACACCATCGAGAAACACCTTTCAATTAGCTAATCCATCTACTTAAATTATTAAATCAACTATCTCCTCTCATGTTCATGCATGTATGTTGTTCATCCTAATGATCAATGCTCATAAAAATTCAATTTTGTGTTACAATTTAAGTTTTTGTAGTTTGAACATCTTTCTCCTTGCATTCTAATGATTAGATTTAAGTTTCTTACCTTTTGAGTTTCGTGGACAAGATTCTTAAGTCCCATCATCAAAAGATGTTGTAAAGTTTTGAGTTAGAAGCCTATTTCATGATATTAATTTTTGTTTTGAAGAAAATCATTATTGTCCTATCTACATTAAGCTAGTATTATTTGCAAAAATAAATAATAATGTTAAGCACAAGAGATGTCCACCTCCTAATAGCTAGTACTCATTGAAATGGTGTCTATTGAACACATAGCACATACTGATTCCATTAAAAGTGTCATAGCATTGATGAATGAGCTAATTTTTTCCCTCTAGCTAATAGTGATTATGGATTTTAATCCTTGATTAATCACACATAAAACACTAAAATCCAAAAGAAACTCTCACAAGTCTGGTTGTTGCTTCTCATGGTCAAGAGTAAATTAACTTATTAGATTTGATGGTGCATTCAATTACATATATAGTTCTAATTAATAGAAGTTGTTGAATCTCGAGGTCTAGGTAGATGAGGTTTGGGATGAGGAGAGTGGGTGTTGGGAATGGGCCCGAGAAGTGTGAGGCCGCGTGAGTGTTTGAGGGATTTGGCCACCGAATCTGTTGTTTGTTTAAGTGGATGATTGCTATGCTTGTGAGGAGTGAAAGCTCTTTCACTAGTGTGCCTTGGAGGTTTGCGCGGTTGAGATCAATTCTGTGATGATGGAGTTTGGTGATCATCGATCGATGATCGATGAGGAAGCGAGGCCGCGAGGAGGCGAGGGATGAGGACGAGGAGCGAGACGCAGAGATGAGGAGTCGGGATGAGGACCGAGGTGAGGAGCAGAGACGAGACGCAGTGAGAGCGAGAGACGCGAGAGCGCGCGGGGCTTCACTTACTTAGGGATTAGGGTATTTTGTTCGGGTCGGGTATCGGGTCGGGTCGGGTCCACTTTGTGACAGGACCAAAACCCGACCCGATACCCGACGGTAGGGGTTGTTCTAATCTTCAGTTGTTTCATGTATTGCTTCATGTAGGAGTTGAGATAAGACCACTTGTGAAATTTGTAGGTATATTTTGTTTTTTACTGGTATATGTTTGAATTACATCTATAGGCTGAGATTCAGAGGATGTGCGAGGAGATGTCACAGTCAGCAGAAGAGGCAGGAGATGATCCATATGTGGACGAGACAGATTTATATTACAAAGTCGTCGGCGTTGATCAGAAGGGACGAGTGTACGGGTTAGGGTCTACGGGAAGGAGATACAATGATCTAGGTGCCAGCTAATCTTAGGGCTCGTTGAGCCAGGACTTTGTGACTCTTCAATCTAATGTCACAAGTCTGACTTCTATCACTGAGGATCAACAAAATCAAATACATACGCAACATGACCAGATAGCTTTACTACAGTCCATGTTGATGCAGAGTATGACAGGTGGACATCCTAGAGCGAGCTCATCCTCCACTTCCACCTCCACCTCCACGCCCATCTCACCAGGAGACTCTTACTCCACCGACGGCGGTGCCTACTCTAGCTTTGGATGCTAACGATGTTTATCACCCGAGGATGTACGAGCCTGAAGATGAAAAGCAAATGAACTTGGCCCCCTTGCAGCAGGAGTAGATCGATGCATTTTCTGACACACATCCCCTACCACGACCTGGCAGGGACATTTAATATGATACACTTGATATACATTCCTTTTGATATTTTGGTGTATTTTGATATTTTGGTATACATATGTAAATGATGTATTTTAGGAACTAGTTAGGGAAACTTTTACACACATGTATATATGATGTCTATTTTGATTTCTTTTTTTCTTATAACTGTTTTGGTTTCATTAGCATATTATTTGTTAAACTTCTATTGTATAATGAGTTCCCAGCAGGTTATTTGTGTTGTATGATATGTTTTCAGCAGCTTTAAATGTATAAAAAAAAATTGTTGCAGGTTATTTGTGTTTTCAGCAGGTTGAAACGTATATAAATTATTTTTGTTTCCTGGGATGTTGAATTCCGTCTCTGATTCAGTTTCTAATCAGGGACCGAATTAGGGACGGAATGTACATTAAACGCTATTGAGATCTATGAGTTCGGTTTTTAAACCATCCCAGTTTAGAGTCTTATTTAGGAATTGAATGTATACATTCGGTCTCTAATCCGTCATTAATTAGAGAATGTTTTAAGGACGGAACGCATAATTTATTCACACCCGAATTGCAAGTCAACGACGGATAAGGACGAAATTTTTAGTTTCTAATTAACAACGAACTTGAAATTCCGTCCCTGACCAGTCAACGACGACGTTTTAGACTACCGATTTAGTCGGTTCGTAATTTGATTGCTAACCGTTTTAGCAACCGAATCTCAACCTATTAGGGACAGAATTTTCCGTCCCTATCTGGGCTGATTCTTGTAGTGCGCTACTCGGGTAGCTATTCACCAGCTGCACCCAGTACACGCGCTACAATCTAGCCTGCTCAATTCCGTACCACGACCATCTCGATTAACCTCCGACCATGTGAACAAGTCAACACCGACCAACACATGATCACAGTGCATAAACATGGCAACCAAATAAGTAACAAAACGATAAATGAATAACTGAATAAATACTCATTTATATGGACAAACCATGCATGCATTAAAGTGTAACATTCTCAAGGGTTTTACGCACCTGTAAACATGCACTCTGACTTTTCGGGCCCGTCAATCCGACTCGCCTTACTCCCGAATGCCCGAGCTATGGTTCCTCAGTCCCTGAAGTCCTGAGACCTATTTCCAGTGTTTATTGGTTAATTAAGTGGGTTAGTTATCAATTAGGCTCGATTTCATTCTTATAAATTTTAGGGTTCTGGTACCTAGCATGCTAGTCAGGGGAATTAGCGTGCTAATTGATCTTCGTGCATTGTTCATGCACGAAGAATCATCATCTTCCCCAGCATGCCTAGCGCGCTAGGTGAGGCCTAGAATTTTCAGAAACTGATTTTGGATTTATTTGGTTCCCAACACCTCACAACATCATACAAACAACACACACACTCCAACCGCGTCAAATTCCTCTCCAAAACACCAATTAAACAAGTTTTTCACTCAAAACAGAAGATCAAAGTGTGCATGTTTTTGAAATCCGAAATTACCAAATTACTCATTTTTGTGCACAAATCCGTTTCGATTTGAAATAATTCATCAAAATAATTCTCAAGAACACCAAATTGAGCAAAAATAGTGATGATTTCATCATAAAATCTGTTTTATCCTCAACCCACAAAAACTACATTTTTATAAAAAAAAAAAAAGTTCACATTTAGAAGGGATAGATTACCTTGAATTTTGCTATTTGATCCTCAAATCACCTCTCCAAGCTCGGATTTCTTCTTCCAACACTAGATTTCCTCTCACAGAGCTCTCAAAATTTGTTTGGAAGCTTGGTTTTGCATGCCTCCATCGATCAAATGTGTGTTTATAGGTGTTTGTTCTAATCTAATGTGTGCACGCATCTCGAGGTTGATCTAATGGTCACTGATCACCGTGTGCCACTCAAGTTCTGGACATCTTATCATATGGCACTACAGTCTTTGATTCACCCTGTTGTGCATCTCGAGGATCATCCTATGTTTCTCAATTTTTCCTATCCATGCTATAGGATTTTAGTTAATCCATTTATTCACTTTCCAACCTTAGGCTAAGCCACCTAGTAAATCAAAAAAATCATATGTGATGTCACACTAGCTCTCAACTACCCCGACAAACCATGTCCCGTACCAGCTACCCGGTACCCGGTCCCCGATACGTATTTCGATACATATACCCGACTTGTGACCTTGCCCGATATCAACGTTCACACATGCGATGTTTATATACATAAACATAATTAATACCCTCAACATTGCAATACTAGTCATCACACCATGCACAAATATCATAAATATAACCTGGGTTCACACATCTGAGTCACCCAGCTGTCCCCGTAATGCCCGAATTAACCGTTAATCATCATGATTAACACTAATTCTCAATTAAATTAATTTGGGCCATTACATGGTTACCGCTTGAAGAGGTTAAGTCTCTCATTTTCACTTGTGATAGTTGGGGGTGGTGCAACTAGGTTTCTTATCCCTAAAAAGAAAAAGAAAGAAAACCAAAAAATGAAGATAATCATTGATTGATACAAAAAATAAAAAGGACGAATTAATTAAACAACACAACCAGCTTGAGAAAAGGAAATAATAAAAAAAAAATAACAAATTAGGTTTTTTTAGAAGCCAACAATAAAATAGGATAGATCGAGAAAATCCTAAATAAAAACTATCAACCTTAACTTGAGAAATAGACAACACTGAAATATCCTTTATCTAATAATTTGAGCTGACTTATAGTTGTCTTTCTCTTTTTTTTTGAAACCAACTTATAGTTCTCTTTTAATGATGGGATACATAATCCATCCATTTAAAATGTTATGTTCTTTAACGCCCAAATACAAAAATATTTCATCATTTGATGCCTAGGCTTTCAACTTATTGTAATCACTCGAATGGAAAATTTTGCAATAATAAAGTCACATAGGATGATGCAAGCAAATTTGTCTTGAGGAAACACGCAAAAAAAGGGGGGGAGAGAGAGTACGCTGTAAATAGATTCGATACTTCTTTAACAAAAAAAACAAAAAACTCAAGAAACACAATTTCAAGGACTGCAAAGTTTATGGAAGAAGGCATTTTCGACAAATAAAGAAACCACATTATAGCCAGATTGCCATTATTCAACACCAATTTAGGGAACAAGACATTACATCCAATTTCTCAAGCCCACATAAGTAATCACATACAAGAAAAACTGAAAAAATTATATTGGAAGACCAATGTAATAAACATGTAATCCAACACAGCTCTCTATTTGAGAATCTTAAGTATTTCTCGAAAGCATTCTAATTGTGATGGAATGCATAATAGAATAAAAAATCAATTGTGTGGCTTAGGGACCATAATTACTTTATATAGGGTGACACATATGAAACCCTAATCTTTATTTCCAGTTTTGCCCATAATGAAACTAGAAAATACCATTCACTACAACAAAAGACACTTTTTATGACTCAATCTTTATGACATTTTTAGAAATATGTCATTGAAATTAGGTTAAACATGACAATTTTTAAATTAAATGTCATTGTAAGGTTAAAACAATCTCTTCAGATCAAATAAGTTTTTAATGACAGATTAATTAGTAATTAATGACATTTTTTTAAATGTCATTATACAATTTGCTACTAACTAACAAAGTTTCAATCTCCAACTTTAGAGCGTCCAACCGAAATAGAAATAGAAGAGTAACAATACTCGCGAATAGAAGAGAAAACAAAAGCCGTTTACGTTGAATGAAAATAGCGCCGAAACTCTCGTTCGCGACTTGCTCGAGAAGGGTACATTTGTCAATTTCTTTTAAAAACACAAAAACAGAACAGATCCTTTCGTTTTCTCACTTGTTCATCGACCTAACCCTAGTTTTCTCGCTTGGCGATCGAACTCGTGCTCTCGCTTGGTGATCGAACGAGAAGACCAGCCGTTAATGGAGATCAAATAGCTTGGATCGAAGCCCTAGGAGCACTCTATGCAGGTTTGAGTTTGATGTGCTCTGTTGTTGCTTCGATTCATTGTTGTTGCTGTGAATCCCAAATCTGTTTGGGTCGTTTGATGTTTCTTAGCGAAGCTGATCTAGAGGTACGAGGTCGAAGCATATCTAGAGGCCCTAGTTGAAGTAGAAATCTAGGTCAACTGAATAGCACTTCACAGGTTTCGAATTCAACACTCCAAATCCATGAATTGTTACTCATCAACCATTCAAATCATTAAAGTTGTTATTGTTTTGTGAACTATTTTATCGATTCTACACTTTTGTGTGTTGTTATTGTGATTGAAGTAGGAGATCAATGTGTTTTTTGGACTATTCCCTGAAGAACAGGAGTTTTTGAGAGTAAAACTCTCAACTGGATTGCGTAAAGGATCGCAATCTGTCCTCTTCGTAAACTCATAGTTATTTAGTGTTGATCGGGATTCAGTGTTGAATAATGCTGTTACAAGTGAGCATATGGAGAGGAATAAGAGGGTATAGCAATTGAAGGGGAGACAAGAGGATCAAATTCTCTCCATTGATTGAATAAGTGAGCATGAGAGCTACGTTATGTTTTTCTAGTTACACATCTCTCATTGAGTATAATTTGAATCGTGATGTCTTGTGAAATTAGTCAAGTTTAGATAAAGAGAGGTTAAAAAAAAGGTAAATGATAATCTAACACACTTTGAGCGCACACTTCAGGCGCACACTTTGTTTCTTAGCCATTTATGGCTCTTTCTTGTCTCCCCATGCGTGGCCCCACATCTAACAAAACACCATAAATGAGCTAAAAAACAAAGTGTGCGGCCAAAGTATGCGCCCAAAGTGTGTTAGATTATCATTTTCCTAAAAAAAATTGGATGTTGCATTTTAATTTGAATAAATAAAACTCCCTGTTTTGCTTTATTTTTACTCATTATAGTTAAGATACAAAATTTGACTGGCAAACCGAACTTAGAAAATTCTTTGTTATGATCCGTACGAATTTCTTGCACTACTAAATAGTACAGATCATTTGAAAGATTTTTAGTTATACATTTTTCACCTTATTTATCAGTCCAATTAATTTTTTTTGTGCAAACACTTAGTGGTTTAATTAAATAAAGCACAATAGCTTATATTTTACTTATAATTTATTCTAGTCACGCGGTACTGAGATTGTTCTAGAATCTGATCTTTTTTTTATACCTAAATAAATGTGACTTCTAAGAAATTAATACAAATTTAAATGAATTCAAGTTCCTATTATTAGTTAGGTTTTCTTTTCTTAAGTCCTAGAATCTGATCGGTTTGATTCACTGCAGAAGATGAAAATGCAATGACATGAGAGCTTAACAAAAACAAGTGAGTACTTGAAAAGGGTGGGTGGCATTCAAACTGACTAATTTCTGCCTATTTGATTCATTTGGCACTGTTGTGTAAGAAGCCTTGTTTGGCATGTCTTCTGCTCCCATTATTTCTCATTTTTCTTTTTCAAGGTTCCCATCATTCATCGTTACTATATAAACAAAATTAAATAAGTCCAAGCCTAATAGGTCTAGACTTCACTATCAACAACAACAACAAGAAGATGAATTAAGTTCCGCAACCTGGATCGAATTATTCTGCTCTACTCAGCTTTTTTACCCATCTACATATAGCTCTAGTCTCACTCACCCTTGTAAAGGTTTATTGGGTCCTGTGTGGTCAAAGCTCTCACTGAAATACATGCACACACCATCAATTTTTCTTCTTGTAATCAGGAGTTTGTTTGGGACATTTCTGATTTGTACAATTCATCTTTGATTTAATTTCTTTGGTTTATTAATATTAGCTAGTGAATTTAAAGTATATCAAGACAAAGTTTATTTTCTCATTAGTGTGTGTGTACACACACATCATCCATGATGTGCCTGGTGTTTTGTGAGTAGTAGTGTAGTCACTTTCATGGCTCATGTTCGTTGTTCTTACTTTATATACAATGTTTATTTAATTCTTTTTACATCATGGATGATGTGTGTGGTGTTTTAGTTAGTTGTTGGTGTTTCAATTTTTAAATACTATTTTACATAAAATAAAATTACATATATTATTGACTCATTCTAAGTATGATCTGCTTGTCAACAGATCATGCTATTATCATGTTCATTGAACTAAATATTGACATACCATGGTAGTAGGTTCTTGCAACACTTACTTGATTTGTCTTCATTGAGATTTTGGTATCTCAGTTGGTGTTTCCTATATGCTCAATGGGAAATTGTGTTGAATGTGAAGCATCTTACTGCAATTGAAGAGTTTGATCCATGTAGCCGACCCCCTAATTATTCTTAAAGTTTGCTTTGTAGATAAAATTGATGGTATCCCCAGCCTAAACATGATAGACTCTTTCTGACATTTGATAGAAAAAAAGGGAAAAAATTAAGATTAGGAAAGGAGTTACTCCTTCCCATTACAAGCAATGTTGCACAGAGGATTCAAAGATCAAACTTGTGATGTTTACAGTTATCTTCCACCTGAGCTTTAGGTATATCCTTCGTCATTCATGATGCGACATGCACCCACACAAACTACGCACTTATATTTTCTAGTTCCATTGCAACTCCTCTACAATTGAAGTTTTACTATATATTTTTTATAGTTTCTTCTTGCCTATAACCCTGCATAATTTAATGATCTCATGTTGATGATGGGCCACCTAGAAGGTTGGAGCTAAATGTTAAGATCGACTATAGTGTCTAGGAATATAACTTTGTTCCTTTCTAGCAGTTTGGTCTTATATTATTAATTGCTTCTATTCTTTGTAGATTTACCAAATTGATTGGAGAGAAATACAGAGTGAACTGTGGAGTACTTGGAAGATCAAATCTTGAATTGGTATCGATGGGCTTATGAGCAACCATGAGGTCAATCTTGACTTAGGTATGATCATTCAATCTTCTTATTAATTTCTTTATCAGTGCTTGACGTGCATTCATTTCCCACACATGCATCATTATTGTCTTTTATTTCTACTTGGAAGGTCAAATTTTGAATTGACATCAATCAGTTTGCGCACTACAACCTTGCCTCTCAAATTTCAATTAGGAATGTCTTTTTGACATGTATGCTTTTTTTTTGACATGTATGCTTTAAGCATATATTTTTGGTGCTCCTCCACATGCCCACTCACTCTGCTCTCGCTTGTTTTTGTTTTTATAGTAATGAATGATGATAGGATACTTAAGAATATTGAGTAAGTGTCCTTTAATCTTTTTTATATAGATTTGTCTTATTGATGCAATTTGTAGATATCTTTTTTTGTGGGGTTTTACACTACAACAAAAGTTACTTTTAATGACATCAACTCAATGGCGAGTAGTACAGCTTGCTTGGCCTTCAAGTATATTGATTTGTTTTGAAATTTTGAAAGGTAATTTATTTAATTGGAGACTCAGCTTGTATCTTCTACATCTAGTAAGTTAGTTTATGCTACATCGCTTGCTTGCGCTCTCGCTAATCTTTGGTTTACCTTTCCAGACATGAGCCAACCAACCCCTACTCAAGAATCAACTCGCCAAGGATCTACATGGATTCGAGTGGCGACTTAAGCATAAATTTAGAGGTTCCTTACTAGCCCACTTCTCCTTTATTTGATTCTTATCTTTAATCTGTCTTTTCGTTTAGTTTCAATTCTATGATGTATGGTGGGGGGGGGAATTGCAAATAAAAGCCCCGAAAGAAAAAAAGGATCATAACATAGTTTATTTGGCTTCTTGATCGGTATTTTATTTGACTTTTTGATTGGGAACAAATGCACGAATCGCTCTCTCGCTTCATTTGCTTTTTGTGTTTAGCATAGTTACTAATTGAGGGGAAATGACACAAAGATGATGCTTACCAAGAGGATAAGTAGAGCAAGAATGAAAATGAGAACAATTTTATCGATGAGTTCTAGGAACATTATATAAAGTAAAGTTTGATGGATGACGAAGTCCCAAGTGCCACAAGCATATAGGTGATAGGTGTAAGGCAAGAAAACTTTAACCATGGCTGAATTTTGTGAAGGTGATGGCCAAAAAAATTGGTTGAGAGTCTTGAGAACATTCTTTATTGTGCCTTAAACACTGCCTTAGTTTTGGGATCCTTCGGCAAACAATCTTCAGAGTTAAAACTCAATAATCACATCATTCACTAGTGATTGTAAAATGCTCATCAGATGTGATTGTAAAATGCTCCTCAGATTATTCCCTAATATACGAGAATTTATACCTTGACTTGGAAAGCAATTACGGATCTCGAAGAATCCCATTTATACCAAGGGGAGTCTACCACGATTCATTTGATGTCATCATAGTGTTACCGTGTTAGCAAATAATGGAGTAAGAAAGGCTGGTCGTTGTGTTCGATTGAACTGTGGTGGTTGAATTTGTTGTTGTTGCCGCAATGGAGCTCTAATATACATCACGTCACCAAGACAAGAACACATCCACGACCAAATATCCCACATATCTCGACATGAAGGTATCTTGTTATTGTTGAATTGAAAACCACTTCTTCCTCTAAATTTTCCACCTCTTCCTCGGTTTCCATTTGAACCTCTCGTTGTCGATCCAACTGTTGCTGAGAATTAGGATTGGTAGAGGTTTTTTTTCAAATGTCGTTGCTTCGTTTGAACTCAACAAAATTCACTAACTCCTTCAATTATTTCAACATTGATTGATTGGGGTACTTCTCAAATTGCCTTGTTGACATGTTTTTGAATCACAGTAAGACACACAACAAGGTTGTTGGTATTAGTATTGGTAGTAGCAGATGTAGTGTTGTTTGTGTTGTTTGAGCTTGAGCTCTCAATTTGGGTTGAGAATGATGTCTTTGACATGTCGAAACATCGGTATTGGGCGTGCTAAGCTAGATTTAGTCAGATGTGGGTGTTCTTCAAATGAGAGCTTTTACACAAAATGGATATGTGGAGGTGATGCTAGGAAGAGCAGGGCAAGTAAGGTTCATTTGAATTTTTTTTCCCTCTATGTTCTTCGATCAAAAGATATGTTACACTATTATTGATTTTTTTATTTTTGTTGACAAAGGTTGCAAAGAAGAAAAGTTGCAAATTTGAAGGGGTACTTGTCTTGCCATGTTGTATTTACATGGCGTAGTTTCTTTTTTTTTTTTTTTTAAATACATGGTGTAGCTTTTTTTTTTAAAATACATGGTGCATGTAGTAGCTTTTAGTTGCTACAATATTGAAATTGTTATTTGAATTTGAATTTGAATTTAGATATTGTTGGTATTTTAATTTTAGCGCAATGAATTTGATTGTTTAATAGGTTGTATATACATTTGAATAGTTTTTATTGATTTTTTTTTTATTTGTCATACAGTTTCAACGATATTTAAAAATTGTCGTTAAAGCTCTTTTATGATAGTTGTTCAATGTCATTGTATAGTTACGATGACAGTTTTTAAGTGTCATTAAACGTTAAAGATGACACTAAACATGTTGTCATTGTAAGAAAATACTTTCTACAACACCCCCATTCTATGACTGTTGAAAACTGTCATCTTTTACTTTTAACGACAGTTTTTAAATGTCATTAATAGGCAAATTTCTTGTAGTGATTAGTCTCTACACATCATAGGTCCACACCTCTAGATACATTTAAAGTCCAAACATAATTATAGCACTTTTAATGGACTTAACCTTACATGAAAGCTCACAGTACGTTATTATTAACATATAAGTCCATCAATGAATTTTATTCCAACACTACATGTCGGTGCATGCCTGTGGAGGCAGGCCCATTAATATGGTATCATAGCTAATGGTTCCACCGAGAAAAAGGCATCTTGAAAACTTCAGTCCAAGGTGGAGTGCTCGAGATGTGCATGTGAACCAAAAGTTAGTCTCATCGATCTCCCCCACACTTCTGTACATCATCGAGCATCCTTAATTATTAGGATTAATCATTACTATACATTGAGATCTGTATGTATGTTGTAATTGATAGGATGAGGGTGTCACGTGGTATGCATGAGAGGTGTAAGTGAGTGCATCTTAGCAGGGTATTTGATGTATTTGTGATCTATACGTACATGTGATGAGCAGATCTAATGGTTGTAAGCTGTAGTTACCCTTCATATATAAATGAAAGAATGAATAGTGAGTCGATCATTGAGAGATCACCATCTCATCTCCAGAAACTTCTGTTCTCTCTCTCAATAGGGTTTCAGTATTTCTAGTTTCATCAATCCTATACAAATTAACCTCTAGTTCGAGTGTGAGGCATAGATTTATAACTCGAACTTGCAACCTTTATTTGTGCAAGTCTGCATGATTGGGTTTCCCACGTCAAAAACATTTGATTGGTGGGTACGTACATAGTCCTCCACATTCAGATATAGAGAATAAAAGTATGCTTAAATTAATATGATTAAGGTAGTGCATTTTAAATTAACGTACGCCACTTGTGATCATAAAAATAGAGGATACGATAGATCGTTGCTCTGAGAGCATCTCCAATGGTAATGTAGATTTAGATCATGGATTGATGTCTTGTCATGGATGTGGAGAGGATGTTTATCTTAAATGGCATTAGATAGACATTTAAATTCTAAAATGATTTCTAATGGTAATGTAGATTTAGACCACGAATTGAGACTTTTTTGACTTTCTATAACAAACAATGACGATCTAGTAGTGGGGAAAATGTCTACCACAATGTCTAGAAGTAGATATTGTGGTAGATACCCTCCACTTTGATTCACTACCACATATGATAGACATTCACAATCTATAGTCCCATTGAAGAGCACTTTTTAGGTTGGATGTGGATTTCGTCGTAGGTGGATCTATTTTTACCTCACTCCATGGTCCCATTTTCTCTTAAATCATATTTAGTAGAGATCGTCTTGTGCAGTTGTCCTTTTCAATAACAAGTTGTGTCACTCGTTCTCTGCTACGTACCCAAGCAGTTGAAGGCCCCATGCATGCTGTCTTTTCTGCTCTGTTCCTTTCACCTGCATGCACATATATATGACACCTAATACCATGCAAACCACACTCCACTTGAGGACCCTCGTCTTTAACATTTTGAATGATCAAAACCAATTCCGTTGAGTCCATTTAATTGGACCGTGCATGGTTGAACCCACGGCTCTTATATATATTTGGTAAGTGTGTGCGCTGGTTTTTCTTTTTCTTTTAATTATTATTTTTATTATTATTATTATTATTACTAGTCAGTGGGCACGTGCTCCGCACATGAAACAATTTAGAGTGTTCACTTCATTTTGAGTGAATATAATGTGGTTTGTTCAAAGCAATTTAAATTTGTGGGACTTGTGATTGCCGGAAGAATAAGATTGAAACTCTTGCATAACTTATTGTAATTGGTGAAACATGCCCTTAATATATAATTTAAAGTCTTAAATATGATTAGATAGGATCAATGAACATAGATTGGACTTAAAAAAGAATGAAATCTATGTTTTATCGTCTCCGTCTCCTTATAGTAAACAGTCAATAGGCTACCAATTAGCTTCACATATCTACACGCAATTAATTTTTTTAGAGCACACTGTGATTAAGTATTTAAGATTATGTAGCTTCAAAAATAAATTAAGTTTGTTTTTCTTATTTACATTAGCACACTGTCTTTTGGCAAGTGTTATTTTATTCATCTCACCAGACATGCTTTGGCAAATTTAACGGTCTAACAATTTTAGTCCATAGAAGGTTTAAAAAACTATATAGAAACATTGAAATAAGAAAAAAAACACATCAATATTGATCTTGACAAATAAATTTCCTGAACAAAAAGGAAATAAATTTTTATTGTGATAGTATCAAAAGAACATAACAAATTCACCGCAAATTAAAATTACAGAGTTGTTAAGATTTCTTTCTTTCATATTTTCATTGTTTATTTTCAGGGAAAAAAAAAACAACCTATTCCTAAAAAAAGAAACAATCTAGATTTTTTTTTAATTCTTTTCCAAGAATGAAATAGATTCTATTACCTTCACGTTGAATTAAAAAAACACTTATATCGTATTTGTAAAAAAATTTCATGTTCAATTGTCCTTTACGTCACTTCTATGATCTGCGCCAATAGGCATTTCAAATTGCAAACTAAAAATTAAAAATAGAGAGGAAGGAAAAACTGAAACAATGATTATTGATGAATGGATATATAATGTACTTTAGTGTTCCATTGAAAAGCCTGTTCAGTGGTGCCATCTAGTAGTACATATTTAATCGTCCTTCACGTATCCATATGATCTGCGACAATGAGTGTATTTCAGATAAAAGAACTAAAAATAAAAAAAATAGAGAATTAAAAAAAGATATACTGAAAACAGAGGCAATTGATGAATGGAAAGTATAATGTACCTTGTCGCATCACTGAAAAGCCTGTTCAATGGCACCATCTAGTAGTCTCTTCGACAATAAAACCATTGCTTTTTCTCCCAAAAATCTTGTCCATCAAAACAGAAGAAGGAATGACAATCAAATAATAAAAAAAAAATTGAAATTGTTGAAACTCGCGGTTATAATTGATTATCAATTAATTTACTTACATATTATGGCGATGATGAAACGGATTTTAAAATCAAAACTGATTGAAGGTGTGAGTGGAGAGGGTTAAAAGAGAAAGGTGGCGGAGAGAGAGAGAGAGAGAGAGAGAGAGAGAGAGAGAGAGAGAGAGAGAGAGAGAGAGAGAGAGAGAGAGAGAGAGAGAGAGAGAGAGAGCAAAAAAAAAAGAAAAGAAAGAAAATTTCTTTGCCCTCGTAGCCTTATTTTTCAACCAATCAAAAAAGAAAACCTTAGGGGCATTTTTAGGAGACAATGGCCAAAGTGGCTTCACAGTCAACTACCCAAAGAATCCTCATTATATTAGTATAGATTATTATTATTATTATTATTATTATTATTATTATTATTATTATTATTATTATTATTATTATTATTATTTCACAATGAACAACTCATGCTAATGCATTAAGAAAGTATTCCATGCATTAAGAGAGTATTTTGTCCCAATTTTATAAAGATCAATTCCAAGCTTACTAGAGTTTATTAGTGGACAGACCTAACCAATAGTAAACCTAACATGCCCCGTAATTATTTATTTTCAAGATCTATAATATATAGACCTAGAATATTTTACCATGATTCATGGTGGAATTAAACTAAATACTCCATCAGTTAACGACCAAACATTTTAGGCTCATATATATATAAGCCTCCCTTTGATCAAATAAAAAAATCAAGCATTTATCATATGTTTCATAAGACTCGAACTATGTTCATTTCGGTGAAAATCTAGAGTTCGTCTACCGCAGTTGATGTGTGTGTTGTTGTTGTACTGCTTCATGTCACCCCAACATTTTCCTTCCATAAATGATATGTAAGCAATTCGGAGCATTAGTTGTTTCAAAATCTTTCCGTTCATGGAATCATTTAAAAGTCTTAAGCATTTCAGCTGGTGGAGTTAGAAATAGAACATGGTCTTTTAACTACTGCAACAAGAAGGTGACTGGGTCTTATTCAAAAGTTAAAGCTCATCTTAATAAGGATTTAAGGACAAGGTGCTCAGATTCAAATCACAAGACTATGTTTTTGAAGCTCTCAAGAAAGAACATAGTGAAGCTTAGTATAGAAGAAACAAACTTGAGTTGAAAGTGAGAAAAAAAGAAGAATATCTCTCAATTCCTTGCGACTCAGATTTGTTACAAAACAACAAATGCAAAGATGTTGGACCTTTAAAAAGAGCTTTCAATGTTGCGACTAGGGAAATGGTTGATAAGACGGTTGCTTGAATGTTTTATGCACCAGTTTTATCATTCAATCTCGCAAGAGATCTAAATTTTTGAAAGTATTCTCAAATACTAGCAGACAACAACTTAATTGGGTACACAACTCCAACATTTGATAGATTGCAGACCACATTACTTGTTTAAGAGAAGTCGTGCATAAATAGAAAGTTGCAGCCTATTAGAGATTCTTGGAAGAAGAAAGGTTCATATGCTTTGATGGATAGTCTGATAGGCAAAGAAGGCCATTGATAAATGTGATGATTACATTAGTGGGTGGAGCTATGTTTTTTCAGATATCAATTTATGCAAGTGGAAATGTAAAAGATGGGGAGTATGTTACTAATGTATTTCTTTCAACAATTCAACAAGTTGGACCAAAGAATGTTGTTCAAATAGTAATAGACAATGCAAGCAATTTCAAACTAGTTGGTTCAATTATTGAAAGTAAACATTCACATATTTCTGGATACCATGTGTGGTGCATAGTTTAAATTTGGCATTGAAGAGTACGTGTGATCCTTCAGAAAAATCACAGCATTGTTCTCGATGCAACTGGATCAGTGACTTGTTTGGCGATGTTCAGAATATTTGCAATTTTATTGTCAATCAAGGGATGGTTTTATTGTTGGAAAATGAGAGAATACAAGATTGGAAAAAAAACAAGAAGATTGAGAAACAAAACTTTGATTAAATGCTCTGTACTCACAACTTGACAAAACACTTATAAAGTACACAAGATTTTTCTCATCTCACTTAATAAACATTGTGAGACTATGTACTATAAATACTTGTTAGAGAGACCCGCGTACACATTAAATGTGGACACATGTCCAACTTACATAACTTACATATTATAACTAAACAAATCCATAAACCCACTACTACACTATTTTACTTTTAAAAACTGTAGTAGTTGGTTTGTGCATTTGTGGCCACTTTGAATCAAAGTGTCTTGCACATGTCCAAGTGCACATCATGTCCAACTGCCACTATCATGTGGACAATTTGAATCATGTTTTTTCAAACACATCCCCTTGATTCAAAGTCACATACTAAAAGACATGAACTCATATGAGCAAACTTCATCATTTGTACTGCAGTGCACCAATAAAACCACTTTCTCTGCTACAAGTTCTCGAATAAAATGATACATGATATTTATATGCTTTGTTCTCTCATGATGGACTGGATTTTTAGTCATCGCAATTGTTCATGGAAAAGAAATTAGACAATGTCATTCAAAATGTATCCCAAGAATCCGACTGTGTGTCAAGAAGCCGTCGAACTTGAACCTCATCATTAAACTTGATGTTTGTCTTTGTCAATTAGTTCACAACTCTCTTAAATTCATTTCAAGGCCATGAATTTCTTCAGCAAAATTATCTTCATGTTCCCCGTTTCTCGAGCATACAACTCTTCAAGTTTGGTCCATATAACAAGTGCATTATTTTCCTCTTCTATATGGCTAGAACATTGTCATTAACCCATTGCCGAATGAGTCTTCAAACTTGTTGATGAAAGATATTCCATTCTTTATTGGACATGCCTTCGAGTTTTTCGACCTAGAACACCGGTTAGTAATACTCCATATAGAGAGTGACCTTCATCTTCTTTCTCCATAAATGATAATTAGAACTATTCAAACTAATCATTTTATTTGGATTGAATATTTGGTCATCCATTGCTAAATACAAGGAGCAAAGATACAACCACACTCTGATACCACTTTGATGGGGTGAACTTACATCAACAAAAAATCTACTCCTCTCTTGTGTCACCAAATAAGAACCACAACCACAATGTAAGCAATTCAATAAGTAAGGAATAATGGAAATGGGAGAACCAAACCACAACACGCAACAATGTTAACGTGGAAACCTTCTCAAAGTAAGAGGTAAAACTACGAGGTGACTAACACCTATGAAAACTCTCCATTATAAAAAATGGGAATACAAAGTCCTCTCTAATACAAATTAGAGGTATAAACATCAACAAAGCATCAAGATAACAAGCATATCTTTGTAAGAAAATTCAACTCTTAAGAAATGGGAATAAATCACCTAAAGATGGCAAAGTGAGATCCTTGAGAACTATGTCAAACCGAAACTCCTACCTCGCTCTCTACCAATGATTGCATAGAGCTCGACACCGTGAACTCCCCCTTTGAATCTCACCTCAAACAGAGTCCGTTTGGACCTTCAATCAAATACTTGATGAATGCTTGAATGCTAAGGCCTGAAGAACAAAATTCTCCCCACATTTCTCCTCAATTTGTCGATCTCTCTCTTGTCAAAATGAGACCTAACCTCTCCTTTTATATGGAGGGTGAAAGGACAAAAATGCCCTTGTGACGGCCCCAAAATCCGAGGCCCGCCCCGTCATGCGCCGCGGGCCTACAACACTAACTACTCACCACCCTGTTGTGTCTCACGCACACACCCATTCTTACTCCTCATTCATTAGAGTTTAACATTCATATTCAATAACTCAACATTTCCGCGAAAGACTTATTAACAAGATAACTTAATATTTCATTTCATCATAATTTAGAGCATCAGTCCTATGTGGAAAACTCGGAACCAATACACTTTATATAAATTAACCAAAAGTAATTACATACATGCACAAGTGTCTCAAAAAGTCCCTAATAACCTAAAAGTGAAATCGAATAAACAAAATCAAACGTATGAGCCAATCCAAGATGGTGGACAATCATAAGTAGTCTGCTAGCGCCTAATTGCCCCTACTCGTACTAGGATCTGCACTCAAGTCATCACAAAAACCAGATGACAAGTCCAATGTGTAAATCCCAAAAGAAAACCACCCAGCATTTACAATAATTGAAGCCAATAATAATGTTAAATAAATATACACAACAAACAAGTAACTGTAAATAGAATGCATACATAATTAACACCGATATAACCAAAATGGATGTGTGTGACGGCCCCAAATTCTAAGGCCGCCCCATGGCTAGCTACTTCCCCTGCCCGCGCACCAGAAGCCTCTGCCATGCCACTCGTCTATCCATTTTACCTGTCACTCTTAAGTTTCGTAACATTTAACTAGTGGTTTAAAATTTATAGCGGAAATCTTAGTCTTACCAAAAGAGCATTATTTAAAGTTAATTTATTCAACCTATAGTGGAAAACCCTGAAGTACTCAGTATATAGGCAACAACTGCCATTAGTAAATGTTTATATACCAGTACTGAAGATGATATAATCATAAGTCCCCAATAATAATAAGTAAAACAATTTAATATTAATACACATACCAATAGGTCCTCGACCGTGGAAAAGTAAAGATGTGTCGCCCGTGATCTCCTTGCCCCTACTGATACACCATGTCTGCGCTTAAGCCATCACAAGAGGCAGATGACGAGCCCAGTAAATAAAATCCCAAGGAAAACCACCGTACATCATAATTTAAGAATGTAAATGACAACCAACAATTAGTGTTAAATAAACATGCGGAAAGAAGGAAAAATGCAGAAAACTGCTCAAAGCTCATCGCATGAATAATAACACACAGATATACAAATGGGTGTGAACCAGCTAAATAAGGGTGTACTTAGGACCAGAAGCCCAGTTGTGGCCTATGCCATCTACCCCATGACTGTGTCCTAAGCCACACACCTAGCAAGCGATCACACAACACTCGGATACATAGACGGGAAAATTCAACCGTCCCAGTAAGAATGGACTCGTATATTGTCAATAATTTACAGCTCAAATGAATAACAATAAGTAAATGCAGTAATGGTGTTTAGTTGGGTTTTACGTACCTCAAATCATGCTAAAAAATCTCAAAAATACCCCCGGTCCGACCCCCGACTTCAACTAATCCGGGGTTTATTGGTCAATTAAATGGATTTATAATCAGTTAGGCTCAATTTCATATTTTATTTAAGGTTCATGGGGTATTAGTGCGCTATCCAGATCAATTAGCACGCTAATTGATCTTCGACATTGTTCATCATCTTCCCCAACGTGATTAGCGCGCTAGTGTTCATCACCTAGCGCGCTAATTACACGCTGCCCAGAAATTTCCAGAAACGAATTTCTGGTTTTTCTGGTTCCTAAGCCTCACAAACAATAACCAAACAACTCACACACTTTAATAACATCAAATTTCTCTCCAAAACACCGATTAAACAAGTAATTCACTTAAAAACTGGAAATCAAGTGTGCATGTGTCAAAATCTGAATTCACCACAACACTTATTTTTTCCATAAATTCGATTTGAATTGATCTAATCCATCAAAACAAACTCCAATAACCATAGATCAACCAAAAACAATGATGGATTTCTTCAAAAATTCGTATGACCCTCCACCTACGCAACAACATGACTTTCTCAGAAAATTAAGGAATTGGTGAGTAGATTACCCTAGATTTCGTCGTTTGATCACCCAATCCAGCTCCAAAACTCCAAATTTCCTGTTTTCCCGCCAAGATTGCACCTTCAGAACCTCAAATTTGTTTTGCATGTTCACTCGATCGATCAATATTTATATGTTGTGTTTTAATCTCACGTGCACACGTATTTCGAGGCTAATCAGACAGCCCTTATCAACTCGATGTCACCAAATTCCTGAACACCTTATCATGACACCAACTACCTTGTATCACATCTGTTGTGTGTCTCGAGGTCTATCCTAGGTGTGCCGATTTATTAAATTCCAACTATAGGACTTGATTAATTCTAAATGATTTAACTAACATAATCTATCCAAGCCATCAAATAAATTCCATAAAATGGTAACTAGGGTCACATTAATTTCTCGACTACCCCGCACCCCGTGCCCCACGTCTGGAACGCACCCCGAGGCGATCCCATACATTGTGTACCCCAATTTATTCACTTAGACAAAGGTTTTTATTTAAATCTCATTAATTTAAATCCTCACTCATAGTCATACTATTATGATCTAATCTAGTCTAATCAAACCCCAACGCCTAGCCTTACAGCTACCGAACCCTCGCGTTGGCGTGTTCTGCGAAAATGAAACCCCCACTCTCAAACTCGCCTAACAAATAATTATATATCCACACCGGTAATGGATAATACATCAATATAATAATAAAAATACATCACAAAACCCAGTAAAACACCAATACATAGTCAATACCTAGGTGCGGGTCATGCCTAGCCTATTCGCCATGTCCCCGTGTCATCCGAGCTGGCATCCTAGTATGAAATAATTAAATAACGACGTTATAATTATAACGGGCCGTTACAATTCTTCCCAACTAAAAGGAAAATTTCGTCCTCGAAATTAGAACACTTTGAGTACTTTCGGTTCATCAATTTACACATTGAGTGAACCCTACACTCACTGTCAGTTCCCCTACTGACAAACCCTTATACCGTTCCTTGGACGTTGTCTCACCCTCTCATAGGGTTAAAACTTTATTGAACTTGCTTCCGGTACGTCAGGATTCCACTAGTGTGTGTATTGATTGGTCCTTCACTCAGAATCCTTTCCATCTGAGATTCTACCAATGTACGTATCAATTGGTCCTTCACTCAGAATCTTTTCCATATGAGATTCTACCAATGGGTACACCCCACCACCCCTTCCCGACACGCATGTTCTATCTTGTGTAAATAATGTCTCTGATGACTCTGTTTGATTGTCGCTGACATCTACAACTGTCTCGATTTCAAGGGAGCTGAACCTTCTGGCCATGCTAACCCTATAGCTTAGACTCCCGTGGTATCTATCTGCATACTACTTTTGCTTGTCCTGTGCTGCTCGAAATCTCTGGCAATTCTATTGAATCTTCTCTGTGTGATCAATAACTATCTCCGGCCCTAACGTAACTGTATTCTCCGGCTCTGCCCAATACGTTGGTGACCTACAGGGACTCCCATATAGTGCCTCAAATGGCGGCATCCCGATACTAGCCTGATAGTCATTGTTGTAGGCGAACTTACACTGGGGTAAGTAGTTGTGGCGGCCCCAAATTTCTCGGGTCGCTCCGTGGTCAGCTACTTCCTGCCTCAGCACCTGAAGTCTCCACCACGTGTCTCTCTGCCTTCGTCTTTATATAGTTATATCATGTAATTTATTAAATTCACTTAATTTATCATTTTTAAAAGAAATTAACAGTGAAAGTTTTAAAGTTTACCAAAATGCATATATATATATATATAAGTTTTACTGATCAAACCTATAGTGGAAAACCCAGCTGTACTGTGCATACAGGCGATCAACTATAACAGTATGTATACCAGTACAAGTGTGTATCCAGTCTCTCAACCCAAAAGATAATACCAAATATCAAAACATGTAAATATCTACACACATACCAGCAGGCCTCGGCGTAGGCAAGTCAGATATAATTGCCGATGATCCCCTTGCCCCTGCTAATACTAGGATCTGTGCTCAGCCACCACAAAAGGCAGATGACGAGCCCAGTAAGTAAAATCCCAAGGAAAACTACCGTGCATAAATAAATAATGAAAATAATTAACAAAGCCAATGAGTAAGGTTAAATAAACATGCGGAAAGAAAGAAAAATATGCAGACAACTACCTAAAGCTCATCGCATGTATATAAACACATTGATAGACAAAGGGGTGTGAACACGGCTACTAAGTGTGTACTAGGACCAGGAACCCTAGTCGTGGCCCATGCCTCCGACCCTACGACTGTATCCCAGCGGCATTAGCCCTAGTGGGCTAATCGAACGCGTGAAATGGAGTCCAACTCGGGATATAATCTACCGAGTCCTAGATCACGCGCTACACACCTAGCCAACGACCTCAACTACCCGTGGATACATAGACAGAACCATAACCGTCCCAGTAGAAATTTGACTCACAGATTTTCAAGGAAATAAAGCTCAATGGAAATAAAATAAGTAAATGCAGTAGTGGTGTTTAGTTGTGTTTTATGTACCTCACACAGCGCTCAAAATCCCAAAAATACCCCCGGTCCGATCCTCGACTCCAACTACTATCCCGTGACTCCTAAGATCTAATCCCGGGGTTCATTGATCAATTAAATTTAGTTTAATATCAATTAGTCTCGATTTTCATGATTTAATTAAGGTTCAGGGGGTCATTAGCGCGCTAGGTTGCGTATTAGCGCACTAATTGATCTTCGTGCACTGTTCATGCACGAAGATCTTCATCTTCCCAGAGGATTAGCGCGCTATTGTTCATCCATTAGCGCGCTAATTCCTTTCTGCCTAGAATTTTTCAAAAATTAGAATTCTTCCAACTTGATTCAAACAGTGCTCCAAAACTGACATGCAACATCCAACATACTTCAATATCATCAATTTACCCTTCAAAACACCAATTTACACCAGAAATTCCACCCAAACATCAAATCGAATGTGCGTGTTTGGAAAATGAAACCATCAAACACTCATTTTTGTTTCCATAAATTCGATTCCAATAAGTCATAGTTCATCAAACTAACCTCAAAACTCACAAATCTTGTAAAAACAGTGGCAAT
This sequence comes from Stephania japonica, assembly GCA_039657345.1. Taxonomy (NCBI): domain Eukaryota; kingdom Viridiplantae; phylum Streptophyta; class Magnoliopsida; order Ranunculales; family Menispermaceae; genus Stephania; species Stephania japonica. Next base: position 17,958,615 of record CM077566.1, read on the forward strand.
TTCACCAAATTTTCGTTGAATCACACATACCACAACATGTAACACTTCTCATCAAAAATCCAGGAAATTGGTGAGTAGATTACCTCAAGTTCTTAGTTTAATGATCAAATCTAGCTTCAAACTCCCTAGCTGAGCTCCCAAATCACTAATTTCTCCCTTAAAAATCTGAATTTTGGTTGAGAATGGCTTGTGGTTTGCATATTGGTTTGATTGGTGATATTTATAGTGGATAACATGATCTAAAGTGCGCACGCGTCTCGATGTTGATCAGATGGTCTATGTCCAGCCTGTGTCACTTAACTCCAGCCCACCTTATCATGACACATATTGTCTTGTTTTGATCCATTGCAATCTCGAGGATCATTCAATGTGTGCTGATTTTCCAATTCAAACTATAGGACTTTCCTCAATTCCATTTATCTTAACTTATACACTCTACCCAAGCCAACAAATAAATTTTGTAAAATGCCAAATATGGTCCCACTACGCTCCCGACTACCCGGCTCTCTGTGCCCCACGTTCGTCACGCTTCCCGAGGCGATCCCACACCTAGTGTACCAATTATTCATTAGTTTAGCCTACAGTCACATATGAAATTCCTTACATTTAAGTCCTCAACCATACTAATATAATATTGATTGAATTTAGTCTAACCCCAATGCCCAACCTCACAGCTATAAACCCTTGCGTTGGCGTGTTTCCCGAACTAAAACCCTGGCTCTCAACTCGCCCGACAAGTAAATTTTAAAATGCACACTAGTGATGACTAATATATCATACTAATAATGATAAAGAAATATTAATGCATCACAGAATTTAAGAACTCACAGCTGTACACAGTCAGTATCCTAGGTTCGAGGTATGCCTAGCCTATCCGCGGCGTCCACGTGTCATCTGAGCTGGCGTCCTAACTTGAAATTGATTAATTAACGGGTTAAAATTATAATGGGCCGTTACAGTAGTCCTCCCACAAACCTCCAAACTGCTGAATGCAAGCTCTCAACATATCCTCTAAAAAATCCGTATCAATCTCTCTGACTGACCATCTATCTGAGGATGATAAGCCGTGCTGAACTGCAACCTAATGCCAAACTGCTCCTGCATCACTCCCCAGAACCTCGAAGTGAACCTGGGATCCCTGTCGGATACTATGGAGACCGACACCCCATGCAATCTGATAATCTCTTGCTCGAACAGTCTGCTCAACTGAGGAAACGTATATCGCATCGAAACGGGTATGAAGTGCGCTGATTTCGTCAGTCAGTCAATCACTACCCAAATTGCATCGTGTTGCCTAAACGTCTGACGTAACCCACTGACAAAATCCATGGTAAGGTGTTCCCATTTCCACTGCGGAATGGTAACGGCTGCAACAATCCACCTGGTCCCCTGTGCTCCGCCTTCACCTGTTGACATGTATGACACCCTCAAACATACTCACTCACATCAGCCTTCATCCTAGGCCACCAAAATAATCGCCGTAAATCGTGGTACATCTTGGTTCTACCCGGATGAACTGTATAGCGTGACTTGTGAGCATCCTCTAATATACTATCCCAAATCTCTGGCAGTTCTGGTACCCAAAGTCGACCTCTATGCCGCAAACATCGATCTGCCATCTCTGTCTAATCAGTGCACTCGGGATCCCGTGCCAGCCAACAAAACCACTTATAAAGCACATCGACCCTCGGCCCTCCGATACCCGCTCTAGTGACACTATCGGTACTCTCATCTGTCCAAAAATTTGAACATCATGCGTAGCTGCAATGTCTGACATGCTCATAACTGATGCTGCCTCCAACAGTCCCATAAGTCGAGTATTAGTCTAACTGTCAACTCTGCATCTACTCAAAGCATCTACCACTACATTGGCCTTACCAGGATGATATTCGATTGTGAAGTCATAGTCTTTTAGCAACTCTAACCATATCCTCTAGCGCATACTAAGATCTCTCTGTGTGAAAATGTAGCGTAGACTCTGATGATCGTGTAAAGGACAAGCCTCTCTCCATAGAGGTAGTGTTTCCAAGCCTTCAGGGCAAACACAACTACCGCAAGCTCTAAGTCGTATACGCGATAATTACACTCATGTGGTCGTAATCCCGGATAAGTAAATCCCAGTTCCCAAAGCATCGTTCCCAAAGCATCATTGTAAACTATCAACTCTTCTCTGGACTCAAGTAATGTCAACACTGGTGCAGAAGTCACTCGCTTCTTCAACTTCAGAAATGCCGCTCACACTCTTCATACCACTCAAAAGGAACATCCTCCTTTGTCAGCCTCTTCATCGATACTGCAATCGTGGAGACATCCCGTACAAATTGATGGTAGTATCCTGCTAGATCTAAGAACTCCGTATCTTAGAAAATAGTCTCTGGTGTCTTCCAGTCGATCACCGCTCTAATCTTGTCTCACTCCACATATATGCCCTGACCGTTGATAACCTACCCCAGAAACTACACCTACTTCAATGTCATCAATACTAATCGCAGATGACTCTCATGATCCTCGGTCCCTGCCCTAGAGATACTATCACTCATGCTACTGTGTTTGAACAAACAACCATCCTCAATAAGGTACCTATCCCATACATATATTTTAACAAAAATCCTCAGGTTTCATTTATATCATAATGAAAACAACCTGATTGTTTTTAGTTTTATGCATAACACCACCAACAAGTTGGTTTTTTTCATAATTTACACAAAATATAGTTGACACTTTTCGTAAGTGCCCTAATGTATTATTCATATACATTCTAAACTCGGAGCCCGAACACACAATGGCTCTACAAATATCAGTGCCATCCAAATCAATGCGCATTCCCTATGTAAAGGTCCCTCAACTCCATAGTGAGTACATCTCGGAACATGTCGCGATCTCTCTTGTGAACCTTCGGTACTTGCTGTAGCAGAATTAGGCGTATCTGGTGTCCTAGTCGGGGCGCTGGTCGCTGCATGTTTTCACTCCTCACCAGCTCGTATTGTCTATCCCGAACCTCTCTATGTCGCGACTTCTCTGCAGCTTGTCGTCGTCGCCTCCTACGATACTTTACGACTGAGCTGTCGGTGCCTAACAAACATCACTCAGATGTCCTCTCTGTTTGCATCTATAACATTTGCGCGTCTCTTGCCTCCTAGTCTGTCTTTCACTGGATCTCTAACCCTGACCTCGGTCTCTTTGTCCCCTGTCCTGGCTACCCTGATTCCTATTCTGGTGTTGTTGCTGAGGTTGTTGTCGCTGCTGTTCGACAAGTGCAGATGCAGTAGGATACACCACCTGCCTCTCATCTCCTTTCTGCTGCTCGAGACGCCTATCTTGTCGACCCCAATCCAGTCTTTGTCTGTCAGACTGGTCTCTATCGTCTCTTACTTCAGTGTATCCTTGCTCTGGTACTGCTTCCGAACTTTGCCCAACCTGCATTTCTATACTTGCGAATCCCTATCGACCCTCTCCTTCATGAAATCTTTGATAAGGTCATCGTCATTCTGGTGGCTCAGTTGTGAGTGATGCAGCCATTGTTGAAATCACGGCGCCCTGGTACCGTAATATTCGGAGTACTTCTATCATCTGAGCTTCTTGGACTGTTAGTTGATCCTCAAGGCTCACTATAGCTTGCGAACTCTTGAGAAAAATGCCAGTTTGTCTCGTCTCTGAGGGAATAGTAGACTATTCATCCATGCTGATCTGCACCGAGAAATGTGCGTCGTATGTAATCCTCCATAAGTATGCGTATACATATATAGTACACAGTAGATTCATAACACATATATAACTCTGTCAACTACCCATTTCTTTGTTGCTTCCCAACTAAAAGTTCTAGGTAATTCATCAGGTTTCCACATCTAATTATCTTAAAATTTATGCTCTTGGCAAGTTTTATCCTTAGGTTCCTCGAAACTCTCGCTCTGATACCAACTGTGACGGCCCCAAATTCCGAGGCCGCCCCGTGGCTAGCTACTTCCCCTGCCCGCGCACCAGAAGTCTCTGCCACGTCACTCGTCTATCCATTTTACCAGTCACTCTTGAGTTTCGTAACATTTAACTAGTAGTTTAAAATTTACAGCGAAAATCTTAGTCTTACCAAAAGAGCATAATTTAAAGTTAATTTATTCAACCAATAGTGGAAAACCCGAAAGTACTCAGTATATAGGCGATAAATGCCATCAGTAAATGTTTATATACCAGTACTGAAGATGATATAATCACAAGTCCCTAATAATAATAAGTAAAACAATTTAATACTAATACACATACCAGTAGGTCCTCGACCGCGAACAAGTTACGATGTGTCGCCCATTATCTCCTTGCCCCTAGTGATACACTAGGTTTGCGCTCAAGCCATCACAAGAGGCAGATGACGAGCCCAGTAAGTAAAATCCCAAGGAAAACCACCGTGCATCATAATTTAATAATGTAAATGACAACCAACAATTAGTGTTAAATAAACATGCAGAAAGAAGGAAAAATGCAGACAACTGCTCAAAGCTCATAGCATGAATAATAACACATAGATATACAAATGGGTGTGAACCAGCTAACTAAAGGTGTACTTAGGACCAAAAGCCCGGTTGTGGCCTATGCCATCGACCCCACGACTGTGTCCTTGGCCACGCACCTAGCAAGTGACCACACAACCCCTGGATACATAGATGGGAAAATTTAACCGTCCCAGTAAGAACGGACTCGTAGATTATTAATAATTTACAGCTTAAATAAATAACAATAAGTAAATGCAGTAGTGGTGTTCAGTTGGGTTTTACGTACCTCAAACCGTGCTAAAAAATCTTGAAAATACCCCCAGTTTGACCCTCGACTTCAACTATTGTCCCATGACTCCTAAAACCTAATTCCGGGGTTTATTAGTCAATTAAATGGATTTATAATCAATTAGACTCGATTTCATATTTTTTTTAAGGTTCAGGGGGTATGAGCGCACTATCCAGATCAATTAGCGCATTAATTGATCTTCGGCACTGTTCATCATCTTTCCCAGCGTGATTAGCGCGCTAATTGCACACTGCCCAGAAATTTCCATAAACGAATTTCTAGTGTTTCTGGTTCCTAAGCTTCACAAACAATAACCAAACAACTCACACTTTAATAACATCAAATTTCTCTCCAAAACACCAATTAAACAAGTAATTCACTTTAAAACTGGAAATCAAGTGTGCATGTGTCAAAATCCGAATTCACCAAAACGCTTATTTTTTCCATAAATTCGATTTGAATTGATCTATCCATCAAAACAAACTCCAATAACCACAAATCAACCAAAAATAGTGATGGATTTCTCCAAAAATCCGTATGACCCTCCACCTGCGTGTTGGGAAATGTGCCCTAGGTCAATCCATTAATAGTCTTTATGAACACATTTTAGTTAATAAAATAGAGGATTTCATTTGTTGTTTATTATAATTAATTTGCATGTTTCCATTATAAAAAGATCCATGGGTATTTACAGAAATATCCTAAATGTCCCTAGTCGATTATTATAATGGGAACTATAATGAATTAAGACTAGTGTGAGTCTTGATTGATGATCATACGATGATCATACGTATATGAATATGAATCAAGATCATGAGTACTTGTTAAGGAACAAAGTACTGGACCGACCCACTATGAGAACATCACAAGGATTAAGTCATAGTTGTTTCTCATGATATGCATATTATTCAGTCCTCTGACTTGAGATTACCAGAGACTTCAACATTAGGAATACAGTGATTTGACGTAATCAAACGTTGTCTTTAACCGGACGATTGTAAAGGTTGTGATTGGCTACTGTGTGAATAATGTGGTGAAGTTGTGTAATCGAAATAAAATTTGTCCCTCTCATATAGAGAGAGTATCCAGTGGACCCCTCGATGTGTTAGACTGTTAAAATGCCTTGTCTAAGTGAATCGATATTGATCAATGTCACTTGGATGTTTTCAATCTACCTAGAGATCGAGACTAGTACGATTGAACATGTTGGATGACAATTCCATGCCTTATGTTTGATCAAAAGGATATCGTGTGAAAAAAAGGATGTTATATACACTATTGATTAGGTTGTATCGATTTGATCTTTGTACAACTTGGGTAGTCATAATATCTTGCAAGAGGCCGCTTATGACTTGTATACCAAATTGTGTTTTGGTGCACTGCCAACGTTGTATGAGCCTATTGCGTCGCACACTAATAATGGTTTTGCGAGATTTTAAGATGGTTCAGAAAAATGAATTTTGTATGATAAAATTCATGACAGAAACGTCCTTGTAGTGTATTACACTTATACTTCTTTACGTAAGGGTATATGTGTAATTTACTTAACCGTCTATATACAAGGGTTGTATAAATAGACGCTTTGAGTTAGAATACAAGTATGAAAGACTAAAAGGCCGAAACTCTATTTTCATTTTAGAAACAACTTAGGGTTTTTGGTATGCTCTGGATCGTTTTGGAGAGAAACAAAAAAGGTTTGGTATTCTCTCGAAGCTAGCACTTCAAATCTCGGCCGCCGTTCGTGTGTGAACTGCTGATAAAGGGCATTCGTCATTGGCAGCGCCTTAAAGATCGATTAACCTTCAGAAAGGTACATTACGACTGAGATATGATTAAGTTTTCATAATTTAAACGTTTTAATGGAATCAGATTCGGATCCTATTATGTTTTCCTCAAAATTGTTTTGTAATCTCCGCTGCGTATGAACCCCAAAACCAACACTACGCAACAACATGAATTTCTAAGAAAATTAAGAAATTAGTGAGTAGATTACCCTAGATTTCGTCATTTGATCGCCCAATCCAGTTTCAAAACTCCAAATTTTCTATTTTGCCAACAAGATTTCACCCTTACAACCTAAAATTTGTTTTACACATTCACTCGTTCAATCAATATTTATATGTTGTGTTTTAATCTCACGTGCACACGCATCTCAAGGCTAATCAGACAACCTTTGTCAACCCGGTATCACCAAATTCCTGAACACCTTATCATGACACCAACTGCCTTATATCACATCTGTTGTGTGTCTCGAGGTCTATCCTAGGTGTGCTGATTTATTAAATTTCAACCATAGGACTTGATTAATTCCAAATGATTTAACTAATATAATTTATCCAAGCTCTCAAATAAATACCATAAAATGGTAACTAGCGTCACATTAACTTCCCGGCTACTCGAAACCACGTGCCCTGCGTCCGGCACATACCCCGAGGCAGTCCCATACTTTATGTACCCCAATTTATTCACTTAGCCTAAGGTTTTTATTTAAATCTCATTAATTTAAATCCTCACTCATAGTCATACTATTATGATCTAATCTATTCTAATCAAACCCCAATGCCAGGCCTCACAGCTACCGAACCCTTGCGTTGGCATGTTCTACGAAAATGAATCCCCGGCGTTCAAACTCGCCCGACGAGTAATTATATATCCATACTGGTGATGGATAATACATCAATATAATAATAAAAACACATCACATAACCTAGTAAAACACTAATACACAGTCAATACCTAGGTGCAGGTCATGCCTAGCCTATCCGTAGTGTCCCCTTGTCGTCCGAGCTAGCGTCCTAGTATGAAATAATTAAATAACAGCGTTATAATTATAACGGGCTGTTATAATGTGTGTCATGTAGCCTGTTCCAGATGTCAACATCCCACCAGTGGGCTTCTCCACCCCTCTATTGGCACATCACCTTAGTCCATCCCTACTGTCCAACCTACTCAAATCCGTCTACACACCTCAGAATATAAGATCCAACGGCAAAAAAAATAAGCAATCGTGCAACAAAAGTAAGCACATGGAAAGACTACAAAATGAACAACAAAAATAGCAAGATCAACTAAACCAAACAAATAAACACTCGAGTGTGTTTCTTAAAGGATTTACGAAATTCAAACTGCATTCCAATCCCCGGCCCAATCTCATTCTTGCCTCGAGATACGTGTCCAATATTCGACTATGGTATTCTAAGTCCCTGATGTCCGAATGAATCATTTAAATCCTCATAACTTAGAAATTCAAGCATTTATTTTATTTTGTTTTATTTTTCAAATTTATTGTACATGGCGCCGTGGGTGACACCACCATGAGCAAATTTTCACGATGTGTCTCACGGAGCCCTGACAATTGGGCACTTCTGATCACACCGTGGGTGTTGCCATGGAGAATTACTCTCCATGGCACCACTAGCGACGTCTGAACCAGAACCACTATTTTTACATTTTTTTAAAAAATCTCGACTCGTTGCCACAATCAGAATCCATTTCGTCCTCCTATTGTTCTTTAAACCAACAATAGAGTGTCGTCAAACATCGACAAACCTCGACTAAATCGAGAAGTCCAACGATTTCTGCCAAAAAGGCTGATAAAATCCATTTTTCTCAAACAACAACAACCTCAAAAAATCCATCAAATAAATGATCAAAACTACCATTAAAACTATATAAACAATCCCATAAACTAGTGAGCTTGATTAACTCTCCGAGAACTTATCCAAAACCCATGAAACTACGACCAAAAGTTAAAGAACGATGAGGAGAGAGTGGATACTACCTCCAATTATCAAATCCTAGCTCCAATCCTCCTCAAATCACCGAGCCAAGATCAACAAAACCCCAAATTTTCACACCAATTTATGGAGTTCTTATATAAGATAGAAAAGTTGGTGAAAATGAACCAAAAACTCATATTTATAATCCACATTGCATCTTATATGTTGTGGCCATTTTAAGGCCCATCAAATGGTCATGATTTGGCCAATTAGTCTACTTGGTGACTTCTTTAAGTGACTTGGACTCTTGGTCTTATCCATTCAACACACCAATAATTGCTTTCCCCGGGTGTTCTAATTCCAAACACTTGACACCTCAACCTGTCGTACTCAACATTGACGACACAATTGGCCTATGCCATGTTTCCTAATTTAATTGTATTTATCTAAGTTAACTCCTTTCCCGGCCACGTGTTCCTGCAATTCGTCGGTCTGGTATCCGCCTTGACACGCTTTTTTAGGCGAATACCCATCACACTATCTCGCTTGGTAACAACAATATAAACTCACACATGCGATGTAATAAATTATACTATAATAATTTCCATTGCAGTTACGCAAACAATTAATCAAAAAATAACATTTTTTGTCCAACCAGGCTTATCCTCTCCTGTCCGTAGCATCACCGTAGACTTGAGCTAGCGTCCACGTCTGAAAATAATCAAGTAACAATGACTTTATCTAAGTCACCATGAAGGAAAATGGTTTTCATATCCATCTGCTCAACCTCCAAATTAAGACTTATTGCCAAACACAAAACTACTTAAACAAATGATATCTTGACTACCGTCGAGAAGATCTTATCATAATCAATGACTTTCTTTTGACTAAAACCCTTAACGACCAATCTAACTTTGTATCGAGGTTATGAATAGTGCTCTTTATGCTTCACTCTATACACTCATCTATTCTTCAATGCTTTCTTGCCATTAAGTAGCTTAACCAACTTAAAAGTATGGTTATCATGCAATGATTTCATCTCAGCATCCATTGCCTTAACCCATTCCTCTTTATGCTCATCTCGTATAGCTTCTGCATAACATTCTGGTACTCCCCCATCACTAAGCAACATAAACTCATTAGGCAGATATTGACTAGAAGGTGTTTTCTGTCTCTCAAATCTCCGAGGTGGATATTAGCTAGAGCCTTTAGCACTACTGGTAACTGCTCATCATCATCACCTAAATTAGTTTCTGGTGGAATATCAACATCACCACTATCATGTTGATCATCATGAATCGCACATAAAATCAACCAAACCACCACTAACATTAAGCACTGAACTAATTGTCTTCTCTATGTCGTCAATAATCTGATCTTTCATAAACACTGCATCTCTACTTCTAGTTAGTTTCTTTTGAATTGGATCATAAAACACGTAGCCAAACTCATCTTGCCCATAGCCAATGAAAACACATCGTCTAGTGTTGACATCAAACTTAGACCTCTCATATTATGGAATATGAACAAAAAACTTTGCACCCAAACACCCATAAATGATCATAGAAAACATTCTTTCTCAGCTAAGCACTCTTTGGAACATCTAGATTCAAAGGAACACACAGTGTTAAATTCAACACATGTACCACTGTACTCAAATGCTTCACCCTAAAAGTATTTAGGCAACTTTGGTTCTGAAAGCAAACATCTCACTCTTTTAACTAGAGTTATATTCATTCTTACAACTATCTCATTTGACTGATGTGTCTTAAGAGGTGTCTTTTGATGATGAATGTCTTGTTGCTTGCAATACTCATTAAAGGTGTCAGAATACTCACCACCATTGTCAGTTCTAATGCATTTCAACTTCTTCTTAGTTTGTCTCTCAACTAAGGCATGAAAATTCTTCAATACATCAAACACTTGGTATTTTGTTTTCAAGGTATAAACCCACAACTTTCTTGAATGATCATTAATGAAAGTGACAAAATAGCCACACCAAGTGTCCTTATTTTCATAGGACAACACACATCATAATGTACTAGATCAAGTATTTATGACTTTCTTGAATGAGAACTAGATGACTTGAAAGCAACTAGTTTGTTTCCCCACCAAGCAATGAACACATTTCTTCAAAGGTAAATTTTTTACCCCTAAGAGCACATTTTTCTTTATTAAAATTGTCAAGCCTTTCTCACTCATGTGACTAAGTCTCTTGTTTCATAACTCAACTGTATCATCATTATCAAGTGCATTGATTCTACTATCACATACCCTTGGTTGCAATAAATACGGTGATGAACATTTTTTCTCTAGCCATGACCAAGGAACCTCTAGAAAGCTTCCATTTCCCATCATTGAAAGTGCTACAAAATCCTTCATCATTAAGCCTACCAGCTGAAACAAGATTCATGCGAATATCTGGGATATGCTTCACATTCTTCAAGAACAACTTAGAACCATTATTATCTCTAGCCATACATCACCCATACCAATGACTTTAAACAAACCATTGTTCTCCATCCTAACATCACCAAAGTCTCCGAATGTATAAGATGTGAAGAAATCTCTTCTTGATGTAGCATGAATTGAGGCACCACTATCAATATTCTAATTAGTCTCATGGCATGCAAGACTAACCACATCATCATCACACATAACAAGTAACTCCTCCGTGATAATTGCAACATTATCTTTCTTACCATCATAATCTTTCTTTTCATTCCCATTCTTATTGTCTCTCTTGAGTTTTCAACAATACTTCTTTATGTGCCCTTTTAGACCACTATAATAACACTCAACATTCGCAAATTTGTTGGACCTTCTTCTACCTCTATCATGTGACTTTGGACCTTTTCTTTTATTTCTCGCCTATTTTCTATAACCAACACTTCTATTTGTATCTATGAGGAAGAGCACTGAAGTAATAGTTGTCTTAATTCTTCATTCATAAAGCCATTCAATGCATAATCAAACAAAATAACACTATTTGGAGTTGAATTAGATAATGTCATTTGAAATGTATCCCAAGAGTCCAGTAGTGTGTCAAGAAGCCATAGAGCTTGAACCTCATCATCAAACTTGATGTTCATCTTCGTCAATTGGTTCACAACTCTCTTAAATCAATTCAAATTATGCAAAACTAAGCCTCTTGATATTTCAAGGCCATGAATTTCTTCATCAAAATCATCTTCATATTCCCCGTTTTTCGAGCATACGACTCTTCAAGTTTGGTTCATATAACATGTGCATTGGTCTCTTCTTCTATGTGGCTAGAAACATTGTCATCAACCCATTGTCGAATGAGTCCGCACACTTGTCGATGAATGATATTCCATTCTTTACCGGACATTCCTTTGGGTTTTTTTGTCTCGAACATCAGTTAGTAATACTCCATAGAATGTCCTCCATCTTCTTTCTTCATGCATGGTAATTAAAACCATTCAAGCTAATCATTTTGTTTGGATTGAATATTTGGTCATCTGTTGCTAAACACAAGGAACAAAGAAACTACAACCATGCTTTGATACCACATTGACAGGGTGAACATAAACTAACAAAGAATCTACCCCTCTCTTGTATCGCCAAATAAGAACCACAATCACAATGTAACCAATTCAATAAGTAAATAATAATGGAAATGGGTGAACCACGCCATAACACGTAACAATTTTATCGTGGAATCCTTCAACAAGTGAGAAGAAAAATCACAAGGCAGCTAACACTTATGAAAAATCTATATTGTGGAAAATGGGAATACAAAGTCCTTTATTATACAAATTAGAGGCATAAACATCAACAAGGCATCATGATAACAAGTATATATTAGTAAGAAACATAAACTCTTAAGGAATGGAAAGGAATCACCTAAAAAAGGCAAAGTGGGATCCTTGAGAAGTATGTCAAATCGTAACACTGAACTCGATCTCTACAAATGATTGGGTAGAGCTCAGCACCATGAACTCCCCTTCAAATATTGCCTAAAACTGAGTCTGTTTGAACCTTCAATCAAGCACTTAATGAATGCTTGAATGCTAGGGCTTGAAGAACAACACTCTCTCAAAATTTTTCCCTCAATGTGTCTATCTCCCTCTTGTTGAAATGAGACCAAACCTCTCCTTTTATATGGAGGGTGAAAGGACAAAATTGCCCTATCTAATTGGGTTTAAAAACCCAATAAACGGAAGTAAATCAACAAATAGCCTCACTCTATTCTTGATGTAAATCAACAAATAGCCTTCTCAACCACACTGTTTGACCTTCAACCAAAGTTTCTACCATATACTCCACTTCGGGTGTTGATAACACAGTGGTTGCTTGTTTCTTAGAGCTCCATGAAATAACTCCAAACCCAAGACTGAAAATGTGCCATGAAGTACTTCTTCGATCATCCAACTAACCTGCCAATCACTTTCAACGAATCCAAACAACTTAATATAGGAAACATGTGAATGCCATATGCCGTAATCAATTGTGTTGGCAATATAACACAAAATCCACTTTGCTGCACCAAAGTGATGCTTTGTGGGATTATGCATAAATCGAGAGATAACACCAACGGAAAAGGCAATGTCAAGACGAGTGTAAGTTTGATAGATCAACCCACCAATAAGACTATGGAAAAATGTTGCATTTGCAGGCTCAGTTCCATCATCAGACTTCAATTTATCATCCACATTCATAGGTGTCCCAACAACTTTAAAATGAACATATTGAGTCTCTTGAGAAGATCCTCTGCATATTTTCTTTATGAAATGAAGATACCTTCTTCATTTTGCTTCTCTTCCACCCCAAGAAAATGATGTAGTAAACACAAGTTTGACATTTCAAACTTCTTCATCATGCAACTCTTAATTCATCAACTGGGGTTTGAGAAATATATCATGTCATCAACATAAAGGCAAATAATAAGTAAATCATGTTTACCTGACCTTTTTAAGTAGAGTGTGGGTTCATTCTCACTTCATTCAAAATTTCTTTCACAAAAAAAAAGTCAATCTTGTTGTACCAAGCTCTTGGAGCTTGATTCAACCCATACAAAGCTTTCTTCAATTTGTTCACATGATCTTCTTTGCCAACTTCTACAAAACCCTCTACTTAAGAAACATATACTTCTTCTTCGAAATCACCATTCAAAAAACTGGATTTAACATCAAATTGGTAAACATGCTAATTTAAATGTGCAACCAAGGCTAAAATAATTCTCACCGTTTCAAAGCGAACTACAGGAGAGAATGTTTCAGCTTAATCAATACCTTGCTGCTGTGAGTATCCTTTTGCTACAAGGCGAGTCTTGTATTTTTGAAGTCTTCCATCTGCATGATACTTCATTTTGAATACTCACTATAAGTATAAGCCAATGAATTTTTCTCCTTTCAATAAATCAACAAGCTCCTACATTTCATTTTTGCGAGTTGCCATCATCTCTTCTTGCATTGCATTGCGACATTCATCGTTCACAAATGCTTCATCAAAGCTTGTTGGATCTAAAGCAAGCAGGAAAAAAGAGCATGATTCATAGATCTTTTTTAAAGATCTATATTTCTTTGGAGGCATGTCATCTGGAAAAGTTGAAGGGGCACCACTGTTACTACTTGGTGAAGATGTTAATGAAGATCCACCCATTGTGTTAATGCCATTCGGTGAAGATGGAACAAGTACTCGCTTGAAAATGATGAAGCATGCATTTCAGTTTGATGAGGTTTACTTTCCAATAGTACTTGATGTTGGATGTCAACCTTCCCAACATGCCAAATCCACCCTTCATCTACATTGAAAACCACATTCCTGCTTAAGAAATACATTTTACAGACTTCTCATCAAGTTTTTGACACTAATTGGATTATATAGCCTATATGCTTTAGAGGTTACACAATAACCAATAAAAATACATTTTACATACTTCTCATCAAATTTATGACGTTTATGAGAATGAACTAAAGCATAAGCAATACACCTAAATATTTTTAAGTGGCTTACTTTAGGCTTTTTATCTCTCCAAACTTCGTAAGGATACACTGTGGATATGACTGCTTCAGCCCAAAAATGATTTGGACAACTTTTGTTGGTGAGATATTCAATAAGTACACTGCCGATACGATTGCTTCAACCCAAAAATGATTTGGAAGGCTCTTCGCTTTAAGTATACTCCTCGCTATCTCGACAATGGTTTGATTCTTTCTTCTAGCAACTCCTTTTTGTTTTGGTGAGTAAGGTGAGATTAGGTTTCTTCAGATGTTGTTCTTCTCAAAAAGTATTAAAAATCACTTGAAGTCAATTCACCTCCTCAATTAGTTTGCAGGGCTTTGATAAAGCAATCGCTTTGCTTTTCCACCAATGCCTTGAGATTTTTGAAGTGCTCAAAAGTTTCTGACTTATACTTCAAAAAATACACCCAACTCATTCTTTTACAATCATCAATAATTAACAAAAAATACTAACTCCCACCAAATGATGCAGTGTTCACAGGCCCTCACAAATTAGCATGCAATAACTCTAGAAAACTAGATGCCCTCCAAGCCTTTCTAATAGGAAATGACTTTTACATTGCTTCCCCTACGCACATGCTTAACACAAACAATTAGGAGACTCGATTTTTGGTAACCCAATGAAAATGCTTTTATTATAAAGCAATTTTAGGCCATTACTATTTAAATGGCCATATCTTAAATGCCAATCTCGACTCACTATTCTGGACACTAAAAGCATGAATTTTTCTTTTTGACGCCTCAAAAGGAAACATTTTGTTTTTTGTCATGCACATATTAGCTATTGTGTGGCTTGACTTTTTGTCAGTAATGGTACATGCAATGTAATCAAACAAAATTTAGTAACCACTAGTCATGAGTTGCCCAACGCTTAACAAATTTATGCTAAGCTTGGAGTATAGTAGACATCATGAAAGAATTTTACCTCATTTTGACTAGTGTGAACAACAACTATTCCTTTTCCTTCACCATTAAGGTGCTTGCAATCTCCAAGTGTAACCTAGCAATTTGCGAGATTCATCAATTTCTTGAAAAATTGATTTCACGCCTGACATGTGATTCGAGCATCCGCTGTCCAGGAACCAACATTGTGTTAAACATCATCACTAGAGCCAGGCATAAATAGCTTACTGTCTTCCTATTTCTCTTCTATATAGTTTGTTTTCTTTTGCTTCGACCAACAGTTTGTTTTAATGTTCCCATACTTCTTGTAGTGATGGCATTATGGTAGTTATTGATTTTTATTGAACCGGCCTCTGCCTTGACCTTGTTCACGACCTCTACCACGAACGTTGCCTCTGTTTTGGTTTGTCGATGCATTTCTTTCTTTTTGTGTAGAAGAATCACCCTTCACCTAAAATGTCTTCTCCTCATTTTTTTCAAGTGATATGTTTACCCTTGTCTCATGAGCTTGCAAAGAATCCATTAGTTCATCAAAAGAAAAAATAGACAAATCTTTTGATTGTTCAATTGCAGCTACCACGTGATCAAATTTGGGAGTCAAACTTCTCAACACTTTTTCAACAACAGTTTACCCTTAATTTGTTCACCTTCTGATTTCATTTGAATTACAACTTCAGAGACTTTAGACAAGTAATCTTGAACAGATTCACCCTTTTTCATCAAGGAAGTTTCAAACTCATGCCTTAGTGATTGGAGTTTCACTGTGATTACCTTGGATGTACCTTGAAGTTGTAAAATTGTCCAAGCTTATTTGGAAGTTGCAGTTGTTGCAATCTGTAAGAATATAGTGTCATGAACAACTTATTGGATAAAGAACAAGGTCTTCGAATCTTTCTTCTTGTTGTCCTTCAATCTTTTATCATCATTCGGATCTTTGCAATTGTTCTCCACCAAGTCCCAAAGATCTTGAGACTTGAAGGGAGTATCCATCTTGATGTTCCAAAACCCATAACATTCTCATTTGAATATTGGAAGCTGAGGTTGGGTAACATTTAAGGTGCTACCATTGATGGCTGCCATGCTGCACCTGTCAACCTAGAAAATGCTCAGTGGACAAATGACCGAACTTGGATTGCTCTGATACCACAAATTGTTGGAAAATGAGAGAATACAATATTGGAAAAACAAGAAGATTGAGAAAAAAAACCTTTGATTAAATGCTCTGTACTCACAACTTGACAAAACAACTTACAAAGTACATAAGATTTTTCTCATCTCACTTAATAAACATTGTGAAACTATGTACAATAAATACTTATTAGAGAGACCCATGTAAACATCCAATACCTACAATAACTACCCACTACACAGTAACACTACACTTAGTTACATTAAATGCGGACATATGTTCAACTTACATAACTTACACATTATAACTAAGCAAATGCACAAACCCACTACTACACTTTTTTACTCAAGTGACTTGCAATTCTTCAACTGCATATCATGTCCAACTGCCACAATCACATGAACACTTTGAATCACGTTTTTTAAAACATTTCTCTCTCTTCAATAATTATTCAATGTTAAGCTTATTGAGGATAGCAGAAATAAGATTCACTTCGAGTATCATTATAACCAAACGCTTAAGAGAAGTTAAACATGCACTTGAGAGGATGGTTATGGATGTATCTTGAAAAACATTCAAAGGTGATAAAAGATTCTCAACTAAATTGAAAGCTCACGAGGTTAAGCAATGCATCTGTGGAAGATGGATGGTGGAATAGTATTGATTATCCTTTAAGCTTTATAGAGCCAATCCTTGACATGTAAGGTTGGTTAATACCGATGCGCCTATGCTTTATTTAATCTATGACAAATAGGATACAATGATTGAGAAAGTGAAAGCAAAATTTTTTTAACATGAATGGAAAGATGTGTTAGTTGATGAGTCAGATTTCTTTAATGCAATTCAAACAATCTAGGACTCCCGATGGAACAAAATTAATACCTTTTTTGCATTGTTTGGCTCACTCTTTAGTTTCAAATAACTACAATGATGCTTGGTTAAGAGGTGGAAGTATTAGAACACAAAGATTGGCTCCTAATGAAGAAGATGAAATTTCTCAAAAAAAAGGAGACTGCTTTGAACGATTATTCAAAAACCAAAATGAGCTTCAAAAGGCATTCGCTGAATATGGATCATTTTCAAGTGGCTTAGGTTATTTTAGTCAACCATACGTTATAGAAGCTAGGAGTTATGAAGAACTGATTTCTTGATGGGCCAATCATGGTGCTTCAACGCCAGTCCTACAGTCTTTAGCATTCAAGTTACTCTCATATACGACATCATCATCTTGTTGTGAGAGGAATTGGAGCACATACTCTAACATTCAAAGCATTAAAAGGAATCAATTAACAACTAATAAAGCGGAAGATTTAGTCTTTGTATATTACAACATCCACTTATTGTCAAGAATGAAAAAGAGATACAAAGAAAGGCCATCTAATTATTGGGAGTTATGTAAGTTAAGCTTTTCTTGCCATAACTATTATTGATTTGAAGACTTATAGTAGCACATTTACTGAAATTGAATATTTAACATTTTATTTTTTCTTATGTGTTATTGGTGGAGATAAGTTTGACATTGATGAAACTACTTTCACAAAGCTTGTTGAATTGTCAATTAATGAACCAGAGTTAGAAGTTGTTATATTTCATGATGAATCAACTATAAGAAATAAAGTGTGAACACTTTTAGAAAAGTTTAAACAACTAAATGAGTAGTTCATTAAGGAATCTTTTTGTATTATAGCTTTTATCATATTACTTTTGCAAACATCTCAGATTTATTTTGTCATTTTGTTCTCAAATGCATTGTGTTTTCTTTTTGTTATGACTCATATATGAGAGGTGTTACTCAACTTTTGTATTGTAAAGTCAAAGTTTGAATTGAAAGTGAACTTGAAGTCTTAAACTAAATTTGTTTTCTTAGTTTTAATTCTAATTCTATTAAAGATCATCGAGACTCTTTTCAAGTTTCAAGAGTATTATTTTGAAAAAATATAAATGTTATTGCATTTCATAGGGAAAAAAAAAGAAGCATCCTAGATGAGTAGCTCAAAAGGACTTTTCAATCTCAATAATTTTCTAATTCCTCACTTTACCAAAATATAAGGTATGCACCTTCATTATTATTGGACTCTTTGTTTGTTTATTGGCTTAGTTGCAATTATGCTTTTTGATATATTTATTAGTGAATTTTATGGTTACTACACTTCAAGACTTCATACATGATAGAATTGCATAATATTTGTTTCATTGTGATTGATGTGCACTAAGTTGATTAATATTATAAGAAATCAAATTAGTGATTTGATTAGTTTAACTTTGTAGTACATGATACAAAATACATATTTTACATATGTTTTCCATGCGTCTTATTCAAGTACCTATGTCTAAATTTTTGGGTACTTTTGCAGAGTCCTTGTGTCCTCTAATTGGAGAAAAGTCAAGCCAAACACCTAGATAAGCCAAGTTCTCGTGTCCTCTAATTGGGTTTGGGGGAGATATCATCCATTGAGCAGAAAGTCGGAAATAATGTAAATATAATTAATATATTTTTCGAAAGACCCATCAAGTCTTAGCTTAATACTTTGATGAGTATGGTTAAACCAAACCCTATTATGTTGTAGTAACCCCTATTATAAGTTCACCGACCTAGTCCTAAAAATAGTTTGATTGCAATCTTTCTAAATTACCCACCTTTTATGTTTCCCTCCATCTAACTCACACCACCTCTAATAATTTGTTTCCCTCTCCCATACTCTTCAATTTCACTGCCTACGTCGGGTTTTTCATTGCCACCATCATCTTGCCCATTCTGCTGCGATATTGTCTTTGTGAACTTCAAAGTCGTCGTTGACGTTGCGGGCTATTCCAAACCAAAACATTTAGGTAATATAAGAATATTGTGTTATTTTTAGGATGAGTATATCAATGTTTTTTGACAGAAAATGTTGATTTTCATTATCTTTGCTCGCTATTAAATTAATTAATTTAACAATGCTTGAACTTCCATAGGAGCATTGTCCCAAATTGGGAGTTACATGACATCGCGAGAGCCTTGCAAGACGACGAGCAACCTCATTTGTTTGTCATCGGACATGGTGATCACTAGCTCTCATTCTCTTTGGGAGTTACATGGCATATCATGATATGTACCAAGTTCTTATTCTCTTCTAATATATATGGAGGTGCAGTCCTTCAAAATCTGTCCTAGCTCTGATTCGTTCAACTACAGTTCTTGAAACCTTGCACAATTGCTTGGGCATCGAGTATATCAATATTTTTGAAGAATATATATAGGCGGGTAAACTTATTAATAAGGGTTCTTATAACATATATAGGGTTTTATTTAATCGGTCTATACTTTGATATGCATGTTGTAATCATTGATGAGGTTAATTGAATTCAAGTCTTCCCCGCAAAAATTATGTACTGTAAAAAGGTTTTTTTTCCATTTTTTTTTTGGGAAATTTATTTGAAAAAAGTTGCGCCAAAAATAAGTCACCCTGGTTAACAAAAAAAATGTCACCCTAGAAAATGCTAGGGTGGCCCAAAATGGGCACGCAAAATAGACACAAACTTGTGTGCCTATTAGATGCACATAGATTTCTTTGCGACACACATAGATGCACATACATATCGATACATAAATTAATTATTGACACAAAAAAGTTAGTGTCCATTTCAGGTGTCCATTTTAACTTAGTATTTTCTTTTGTATAAAATCGATGTAATAAATCTGACTACATATATACAAGAACATAACGTATTCGAATACCATTTAGTGTAATTCTAGCTTTGTACGTATAGCATCTACGGGCAAAGCCTTCAAGTTAATAATTATTGATGTTCTATATATACATAGGAATGAACCGTTGGAGTTGTAATTCACTACAAAAAAATCGCAAATCAGAAACGGAATTTTCCGTTTCTGATTTGCGAAAATTCCGTCTCTGAATGAAATCAGAAACGGAACAGAGACGGACACGTTCCGTCTCTGAAAACGTCGTCGCTGATACGATCAGAAACGGAATATGGATTCCGTTTCGATTAGAGACGAAATCGAGATCGAAATTATCCGTTTCCGATTAGAGACGGATTTAGAGACGGAAATTAGAAACGAACGAGAGACGAACAAAATGGATTTTATTTCGAAATGGTACATTTGTACTTGCATTTCGTCTCGATTTAGCAACGGAATCGAGACGAATTAATAAATTTATGAATTCTCTCGATTCCGTTTCTAATCAAGAACGGAATCGAGATTTAATCGAGACGAATACAAAGTGTCCGTCTCGATTCCGTCTCTAATTAGAAACGGAATCGAGACGGATTATTCCGTTTCGATTCCGTTTCGATTCCGTTTCGATTCCATTTTAATTAGAGACGGAATCGAGAGACGAATTAATATTTCCGTCTCGATCCGTTTGTGATTGATAGAAATATTTCGGAAAATTAGAGACGGAATAGCAACGGAAAATTTGAATTCGTTGCTAAGCCGTCTCTAATTTTCTCGTTTTGTTTAAATATGGCACGTATACATAAGCTAATCGATTCTCCAACCTAAAAATCAAAATACAACCCGATATGACATACTCCATCGCCTCGCACCCTCCAACAACTCCTTGAGGGTGCTAACATCCCCCAAAGAAGCCAAATTGCGCATCCATACATCAAAAATAATAGCTAAAAATACTCAAAATTAATTTTTATTTCCATTTTCAATTAAAAATATACAAATCTACATTCCACTCGCAATATTATTATTCCATTAAGAGTTCAAAATAACAAAATCATCTACTATCATTTTATCAACTATATGCTCGTCTCAAGTTGAATATTCTATCAACTATTTGCTCGTCTCAAGTTGATGCGAATTGCTACAAATTAATTTGCTACAATGAACAATGACATCGATATCACATCCACGGGACGTACAACAACGACCCACTAACTTCGATTTGTACAACCTATTGATAAATGCAGAGATCTTTATTGGCATTAAGCGTATCGGATGATGACGTTCGTGGATAATGGACAAAGATACCTTCATAGAAACGCCTAGTCGAACTCGCAACTCTTTCCAAGAGATTAATTTTTCTAGTTGGATTTTCCGCCCATTCAATGACTTCACCACCGAAAGATCTTTCATCGATCAAACTATTCGAGATGGAGTTCGGAGGCAATTTGAAATGATGATATTGACATTGGACAAATGCTGAAAATTGAAGCATTCAAGCTACCGGAGATGGTAAGAGTGTACTGCAGCTTATGGTTCAGGTTGCATTGCGGCCATTCAAACACAACTTCGGAGTTGGTATGGTGAAGTCCTTCAAGCCTCGCTGTCAGAAAATGTGAAGTCGCATCGCGAAGATTAAGGAGCCCTCACTTTGACGAAGGAATAGAGGTTATCCACAAGAAGTCGCCAATGCGATAGGATGTTACAATTCAGCATTATGCGTTGTTGGGAGAGCTCCTTGTCGCCGAAATGAAGAAGTCGTCTGAGTCTTAGAATCATATCACAATGGAAGGGTAGCAATGTGCGTCTATCTAAGTAAGCGGGCTCACAAATCATCCATGAGAGAGCATGCACTGCTCTGCTGCCGAGAGATGGGACCGCATCCATGGAAGGCCGTTCTTCTTTCACACCGCTCCTTGGATCTTTCCTTACGAGATGGGACTCGCTTTTGACACCACAAATCCAAATCGATAGAGGAATCGCAGAGCCTTTGCTATGTAAAAGATGGGCGAGTTTCAATAGTGAACGTATAACAAAGCATGTTGAGAGTTCTTACAGATACTTCAGATGTGTCAACTCAGCAACAACTGTTGGAATCGACCTGTTGAGACCCTTTGAGGAAACATCACTGCCCATCA
Organism: Stephania japonica; assembly: GCA_039657345.1. Classification (NCBI taxonomy): domain Eukaryota; kingdom Viridiplantae; phylum Streptophyta; class Magnoliopsida; order Ranunculales; family Menispermaceae; genus Stephania; species Stephania japonica. The sequence continues at coordinate 17,980,940 of CM077566.1, forward strand.
ATAGCAAAACAAAACCAAGTTCATATCTCAACCAAAATCTTCATTTTCTAGATTGTTTGACATTTTTTGATAGAATTCCACAAAAGGGGTTCAATTATCGAAAGTGTGGAATATGAGATTGAAATCTTACATGCTAACGATGATGAATGATTTATCACTGATAGGCTCGCATTGCAGGCCTTCCCATTGAAGAGGAAGACATGGGTCTCCACTACAACTCGCCAGTGCTCCATTTTCTGGGTTTCGAGACGCCAATTCATTCCTCAATTCCACCGCTTTGTCCACTGAAACAACACAACAGATTCAAATCAGGATATTCAGAGAGAATAAAATTGAAACTTTTTGGATTTTTTAGTGAAAGGGATTGAAAAGATTGATTTTTTATGCTCGAATCAGAGGAGAATCGTTGAGAATGTGAGAATTTTGAGAGAATATGTTGTTGTTGTTGTAGTACCTTTCATTCTCATAATACGTTTTCGAATTTCTTGTGCACAAGCGTCGCAATGCATGTAAACTCTGAGAATCACAAACGTGATCACCGGTGGTCAAGAACAAAAACAACAAACAAACAAACAAACAAAGATTTTGAATTGATTTCATTAAATGAAGGAAATTGAAGATATGAATCTTGTAAATCTTGTAAATCAATCAATCAATCATCACCTCTTCTTTCTTCTCTTCAGTTTGGGCTTCTCTTCCTCTCGCTTTCTTCTTTCTTCAGACTTGGAGGCTTTGGGATCGGAGAGAGAAGCTCCACTTGTCTATGGCTCTTCTTCTCGAACTCTCTCCAACACCTTCAATGGATCCGCTTGTTTTCCCTTCACAATCACCTTGTGTGCTTTGCAATCGCTCCACATCTTCCACTCCTAAAAAACAAGGTGGAATCATTGATTTCCAATGCAAAAACTCAAAAACAGAGAAAATTAGGACTCAAATGACAACAAATCCAAACCTTGGAAGCCCTTCAAGCATCTCTTAACCTTCCTAGCGCAAATTTCGCAATGCATGTACACTTTCAACACAATCTCCTCTCGAATCACTCAAATTCTCAAGAGAACTCAAGAAATCAAAAAATCAAACACTAATTAGGCCTCCAACCTCTCCCATTTTGTCTGGTTTGAGAAAATGCAAAAATGTGTAGCCCCGTTGTTGTTGTTGGAGTGTGTGAGATGAGAAAGATAAGAGAGAGAGGGAGAGCTATAAAGACAGAGTTTCGGTTTGTGATGAGCTCACACTAAAAAAAAATTCGCATTTTTTCACGCACACTACAAGAGTAAGAAGAAAACTAGTATAACAACAATATGAGCATACTAGCATAGAAGCTGAAAAAGTGTAACAACATAAATAATGCAAAGATATGTTTTCTCAACATGCCCGTAGGAGTAACTACTTGCTTCTCCGTGAATGGCAAATGACCAAGACCATGCTCAACAACCCGAAATTATTAATTACAAGAAAGAAATAAAAAACGGAAACTATCCCCAGCTTGTAATAAGAAAAAATCTGACTGAGGGCGGAAAGGTACCAAACGAATAAGTCGATATGAATAAAAGACAAAGTCATGCTTTGATATTTCACGGTCCCTGATCAATGTATGCATCCCTCTTATCTATCATAAAATTACCCAATGTCAAGCAAAAAGAACGAAAAGATAGAACTGTTTGAGGAGGATGAGAATCTTGGAGAACGAATTAAATTAAGACACAAAATCAAACAAACTGTTTCATTTATATACAGCTGCAAGTTACACATTGAGAGTCTCATGTTCGAATATCAACCAGACTCCTCAACTAGTAACCATGGTATGACAAAATGAAGATCCGAACAAAGAATCGTAATAGTCAAATGTAAAACAAGAAACGACATGAAAGATAGTTGCGGTTCAAGCGGAATGAAGGTTGTCATCTCATAAGCACATGATGTAGCTCCATCCAACAAAAGGAAGAACTAAGAAGGAATTTATATTAATCATAACATGATAACATAGACAGAGTAGGAAAACACACACACATATAAAACAAAACAAAAAGGAAAGCATACATTCATATGTTCATGGAATTCAATTTATAAAAGTTCAATAGTCTTGAAAACCGATAGGAATGACTTACAAGGAAGAGGAGTAGCAAGCGAGATAAAGGGCCAATGGAGGAACGATTTATTTTACTTATCAATACCACAATATCCCGAAACCAAATTCAAAATAACAAAGATGCCAACTCAAACTTCGAGGTAGAATTTAAAGAGAAAAACTTGGTTTAGAATGTACACAAATCCATCAACAACAAAAAATGCGGCATACCTAAAGTAGTAATCAGTCTCTGCTTCGCACTTTACCGCTCAAATTAGGTGAAGGGTCGGTCAAGTTCGCGCCATTGGGGGCCTAGCTTGAGGAGCAATTCAGTTCAATTTGCTGCAGAGACAGAGAGACAGAGAGAGAGAGACAGAGAGAGACAGAGAGATACCTAAAAATGAAGCCGAAGACGAAGACGAAGACGAAGACGAAGACGATTTCGATCCTTCGGCGGAGTGAGTGAACCCTAGACGAAGATGACGAAGAGGTCGAAGAGGTTGAAGAGAAGAGGTGAAGAGCCTCTTTGAATGAGTTTTAGAGTAAATTGAACATTTAAGCAATGATGAGAACATAAAATGCTACCTCGCATAATCGCTGAGATGAGCAAAATTGGCGACCACAACATCTCCACCAAAGAACACCCTTCCCTTAGATCAATTAATAAAATTCTTGCTTTGGACCATAGTTGCTATATTTGCTTGTAAGCTATCATACCGTCCATCTTCTCGAGAAATCCATAGGAGTTTCTATCATATGAGCAAAATTCTTTGATTGCTCTACGCTTGATTTCCTTGCCCTTTCAAAGCTTACCAATCTGGATAACCATAAAGTTTGAAGCATGTTTCTTTGGTATTGCGCTTCATCTTGCAAGTGATCATAATACGAATCATCTTTGTTCTGTTTTTTAAAACCTCCTCCCTTAACGTAATTAACAGAACAGATGATTTGGATACAAAGGGCTTAGAAATAACTTGCTTAACCATCATTGTTGTCTCAACTTTGGGTGCAAAAGCAATGTTCACCTCTTTTTGTATCTCTACTCGAACAATAATAGCATAGGTTTTTTTAAGACTTGGAAGAGGATCCATGACTAACACTTCATTTCTTACATGATCATATACCTCATTCAATCCCATAAGAAACTCGCATCAACTTATTAATAGTATGTGATTCACTCATTTATATATCCACTAAAGTTGTCATGTATTACAAAAGCTCCAAAATTTGGAAGTATACACAAAAACCAACCAATCCTATCGTTCAACAAGCAAAAAAAAGAACACTCACAAAAGCAAAATAGAATAGCCAAGAGAAGATTCACCTCGATAAGCACCTAAGCCACCGGCCCCAAAGCCTCCATAACCCCCACCAAGCTCACCGCCTCCACTATACCCACCACGCCTACCTCCGAGACTGGAGTCCTATAAGGACCAAAATCACCACCACCAAAAAAAGAATGAGTTTAACATGCAAATGAAACAAATCGTCTACAACATGCTCATCGTCAAAAGCAATGAACCCATTCCCTCGAGAACGAAAGGAAAAACTAAAATCCGCCTATCCGAAAACAGGAGAAAAAAAAAAAAGGAACTTCATCATCGCACCCTCCACTACATCGCTTCAACAAACCACCATCGTCCGCAGTACATTCATTGTCCATTTAATCTAAGCATTTGAAACAAACAACAAGTCAAGTACCTATGTATCACCAACCCGCTCATCTCTCGAGAGCCACGCTTACGTCTCACGCCCAACATTGTCCCCTTGTTGGGGTGGATCGGCGGATCTATTTGCGCGGCGGCGCTTGGCGGTCATGAGGTGGCGGTGTTGGTGGCGGTGGTGGTGGTTGTTGCTTGAGCTAGGCCTATTTCGTCCATGTCCATCCCAAGATGCCGATGCATGAAGTTCATAACCTTTCGTAGTTGCTCCGCAACGACATCGAACTCTCGCCCGCGCACCACATCCGGCGTCTCGCGACGTGCTAGCACCAGGAGTTCCGTATCTCCTCTTCTTTCTCCCTACGGACCCGAGTCCGTAGACACGTCCTTTGGAACACTCACCCGCCACATTGAGGTACACCGCCTCATCATCCACCGATTGCTCCGGTGTAGCTGGGTCGCCTCCCGACGTCGCTCTGGAGCCTATCCCGCATATATGCACAACAAACAAAGTACATGATATGGGGTAAGTGAAAGACTTAATAATAATTTACATTTTTATTGTACACTTACATAGAACCGCTCGATCTAGTATCGATGAATGTCGTCCCGTCGTGATTAACGGTGTGGAGATGCAAGTACAAATCATTCACCGACGGTGGCGTCTCGATGAATCACTGCGTGCGGGACCAAGCATAGTGAACAAGAGTATAAATGTACGAAATATCCTAGATGTTAAAAAAAACTAACCAATCTTTCTTGGGTAGTCGCAAATGACACGGAACCACCACCGTGCTTCGAGGTCCGGTCCCAGGGCCTTCGACCTCGGTGTTCCTATTCTCGCGTCGCTTGCCTAGACCTAGCCTGGAAGTCCTCGCTCTCCCAAGATCGCAAGTATCTCCTCCATGCCTCATCTCGTAACATAAATTGGCTCGCACCCGATTCTTCTTCAACTTGTGCATCAACGCGGTGTACCTTGTGCTCGCCGCAAGCTCTCGTACGCCGCTCGCACGAGATCCTCGGGAAGCGCATCATCCCATCTAAAAAATATCTACAAATTGGCGATTGCTATTGTTAGCACTTATTTGAGAAAATAGTATAAATCATAAGGCACATGGTAGTCTTGTTTACCTTCCATTGTCGCGCATTGGTCTTTATGATGAGGCGGTACCGACTTCCAACAATACCCTTCAGGAATCATCCATCGTTTAAAAACTTTTGTCATCCTCCGTGCACAAAAGTGCGAAGGATGCAACTCCCCGTGTTTCATGAACATGCATATCACCTTAACTACTTCTTCAATATTTGACATCCATATTGGAATTGACATATAAAAGTCAAACGCAAACTTACGTATCATTGGCAATCGCGTGATAGGGATCCCCGCACGCGAGGGGCCTCCATCCCCGGCCTCGAGGTGGGCCCGGAGGGCCCGTCACCTCCAACTCGCTCTTACGTCTTCCTCTCGGGATGCCGCCGTGATGCTTGTGGGTCGGGGTGCAGCCTCGTGGGTAAAGGAGTCATTGACGTCGGAGAAGGTGTGGGGAAGTGTGTAGTAGGCATAGTCCTTGATGACGACGAAGATGGTACGACGACCCCGACGGTATGGAAGGGGAAGGTGACGCGCGGGCCGTATCGTGCTCGAGAGACCGAGAAGTCTAATCGATAATGGAGGTATCGAACCACGACCTCGACCGCCACGACCTCTATGGACCCCTCCCGTGGCCCGACCACGAGGGCCGCTTGGTATTTCGCCGCCGATGTCGGTGCCGCACCTATTCCGCCTGGACGATGGCGTCCTAATGGCAAACCTCGACATCCCCTACGACCACGTCCGGCCATGATACCTAACAATCCCGCCACGAGTAAAACATCGAAAAGAAGGGCATACAAAAAGTAGAAATTCGATCCTATATTATTGGACTTAATAAGAACAAAATCCATGCAAATAAAAGTAACTACATTATTGGTCGTTGACGTATCATATACAAACTTTATTCGCTATCATCCGTTTCAAATTCACTCTCATGAGTAGAAGGTGATGATTCTTCTTCGATTCATCTTCACTATAAACTTCATCGCTTGGACCGCTTCAACAATGAATCGAGTCCCGATCGGAACATCCAGATTGTTGATATCGGCGTCGCATCATCGACTACGCACGTGGTGGGCATCCCATCTTGAAAGCAATCTCTGCCGAGCCCTGGTCATTATCGTCTTTGCTAGTTTCCTCGTCGGCGAATTTTGGTGACAAAGAACAAACCGCTAGCCATTCTTGTCGATCGTTCCGCATAGAAGGGTACGAAAGGTAGTAGACTTGAGTGGCTTGCATTGCCAAGACAAATGGCTCGTAGTTGTTATATCGTCGACTTCGATGAACCTCTCGCCAATTGAAGTGTTGGGTGAGTCCTAACACCATGATTCGGTGTAGGGTCATACCATTCGCACTTAAACAAGACCACACGTTTGAGGCCTAGATACTCAATCTCCACAACCTCTTGCAAGGTACTCCATAATAGTTATGGGAAACATCAGCGTAGTTTGAACCCTTCACCAAAACACCGCCGCTTCAAGCGTCGATCTATCAACGTCATATGTTGCGGAGTGGAACTTATACCCATTAACAAGGTAACCAGGGTAGACGGTACATGATCGACTAGGACCAACAGAAGATCAACGAGCGTCTCGTCAACTATAGAATTCCGAGCCTATTCGTCAAAATTAGAGATGCAATATGACACATTAGTTATGGGAGAAACATTTGAATCTATAACGTACAAAAGTAATGCCCTTACATATGTTTGAAACCAAATGGGGAAGTTGTGCTCTAGACTACTATCAACTTGCGACTCCCCCATTGCTTGAGTGATTTCATCGACGAATATCCTAGAAGAAATGAACGTGTAAGTCGGATGTATTTATAATGTATGAACAATGAATGTACTGCATTAATGAAAGAAAGTGATGGACATACTGAACGTAAGGAGCGATCTCTGGACAATTGAGCAGTATGTACGAATGAGCGGCATTATACTCCCGCTCATTAAGTACCGCTCCTTCGACTTGCCCATGGGTCGACCAGGATAAGTGAAAATCGAGAAATTGCCAACGAAGTTCGGTGTGGGCCCGAGATCGCCATCGTCGTTACGTGGCACTTTGTCATGCAACGTAAAGACGTGATCTTCAAGTAGTAAGAACAAAAGGACGTGACCTCTTCTACCAAATAAGCATTACACATGGAGCCCTCAACCTTCGCTTTGTTTCGCACATTGTTCTTCAAATGTTTAAGGTACCTATATGAATGTTATAGGAAATGTTGATATAAAACCTATTGAATGGGAAAATAATATCAAGGGCTCAAGATAGTACCTCTCAAATGGATACATCCATCGAAATTGAACGGACCGCCGACGGGCCTCGTAGGCCAAGTGGATTGGTAGGTGTTCCATAGAGTCAAATAAGCTTGGAGGGAAAATTTTTTCCAACTTGCAAATGATTTTTGGTATTTCGAGACTCTAAGACCTCCATATCTTGGATACCGACACATTTCGCAAGAGTAAGGGACCGGAAAAATAGGCTTAATTCGCTAATTGCAACCCAAACCGGGTTTGGGAGAAGTTCTCTCAATGCAATTGGTATCAACCGTTGCATGAATATATGACAATCATGGCTCTTCATGCCGAACATTCGCAGCTTCTTTGGATCTACACATCGACCAAGATTCGATGCGTAACCATCAGAAAACGCAACTTTTTAACCCACTCGCACAATTTTTGTCTACTTGATGTATCAAGAGCATAGCACCCAAGGACGTAAGTATTTGTCGCCGAATCAATGTGTAGAGAAGGTCGGTGACAATATTCACGAATATCTTGCCTCGATTTTGCATTGTCCTTACTCTTGCCCTAAGACACACATAATAGTGTTGAAAATGTTGTCAAAAACATTTTTTTCGATGTGCATGACATCTAAGTTGTGGCGGATCAAGTTTGTCTTCCAATACGGCAAGTCCCGTAATATGCTTTTCTTCCTCCATCCCGAATTCTTAGCTATCCGCCCATTCACGTATCTCGCGCCGATTTCGTCACCTTCATCAAGCCAAACGATTCAATTTCGCCAAAATTTCTTCACCAGACCAGCAGAGCGCGGATCATCGCTTATGACCATTTTGCCTCTAATGAAATTTTTTTTGTCTTTCCTTAATGGTGATGACTTCTCCAAGAAACGACGATGACAAATCAAACCACGATGTCTTACCTCCATTTCGCAATTGAAATGCATTTGTATCCTCCATACAATATGGACAAGCGTACTTACCGTGTGTGCTCCAACCGACAACATGCTATATGCGGGAAATCACTAACAACCCATAAAAGGGCAACTCGCATGACAAAATTTGTCTTGGTGGAAACGTCGTATGTAACCACCCCATCGTTCCATAAATCTTGCAACTCTTTCACAAGCGGTGAAGGAACACGTCGATTTTCTCGCTTTGGGCTGGTCGGTCCAGGAACGATAACCGTTAAGAACATAAACTCGTATTTCATGCACATTGACGGTGGAAGGTTGTAAGGAGTCAATATCACGGGCCACGAAGAGTACGATTTCCGGAAATCCCAAATACTTGAAAACCATCGCTGCACAATCCTAAACGAACATTCCGAACCTCGGCGGCAAAGTCTTTATTGACGTCATTAAAATGTCTCCAAGCAATCGAATCGAACAGTGTTGCATAACATCTTCAGCGATGAATGATCTCCATGCCATCGCATATGTTTTGCGGTTGACTCGACGCATACAATCGTTGCAACCGAGGGCCCAAAGGGAAGTAGTACATTCTTTTGCAAGGGCGGTTTTTGTGTTCCGACCACGACCTCGTCGATGTGCAACGTATCGTGATTTCCCACAAAATTTACATGACGTCAACTCGAGTCCACTCCCCAATAAATCATACATTGGTCCTCACAACAATCTATTTTCTCAACAGTAGACCTAGACCTCGCATTAGTCTTTTAGTGGCATAAAAATTCTCAACCATTGAGTTGTCATTTGGCAAACAATCCTTCATGAGTTTAATGATTTCATTATACCCTCGTTCGATATATGATGTTCGACTTGATCGCAAGTAATCTTGCCATTGCCGACAACGTTGTCATGGTTTCGCAACCAGGCCACAATTGTTCCCTACTTGCATCAATCATGTCATATAGTTGGCGTGCTTGGGGGTTTGGTGATTCTTCCATGACATTCCAATTGAAACTTGGACCCCACGTTGTGTAGCATCTCGCGGTAAGGTGTCGGATCGTAGCCTCGAACATCAAGCATCATCAATATGGCAATCCATTGCGTGAAAATTTTGCGGCCCTTCATCTCCGTTCTCACCATGTTCGTACCAACCGTGATATCCCCGGACAAATCCATACCTACATAGGTGGTGCTCAACCGTTTCGACGTCCAGTGTACGGAACAAGTCGACATTTCTTAAAATTGCACGGACATCTAATCTTCCGTTCACTTTGGTATGTAGGACAATGTTGTTTTGCAAATGATATGAATTCTTTAACCTTCGCCGCGAATTCAATTCGAACATAACCGCTTGTCGAGCCGGTTGTACATCCAGTCTCTGTTTATAGACGACATTCCTAGTCGAACGTAACCCTTGTCGAGCTCTGTTGTCTATTCAAGTAATGAAATAATAATGAGTAAGATGATAAGAAGCCTCCAAAATGGAGAATATTGTAAATCGGAAATGCGATCTACACCATCTAAAGAGAAGAAATTGATAGCTTAGTGAAAGAACGAGGTTCGCACATTAAACTCATGGGTAGAGAATAAATTGACAAAGTTAGGAAGTCATTAATGAGTCATCACAATGTAAAGAGAAGGAATTGATTGAGTTATGTTGTTTATGTAAGAAGCTTGGGCATTATCAAAAGGATTGTTGTAAATGACTCATAATAAACATGTATAACATGTATTATAAGGGTTGGTTAGGTCCTGGACGAGTTTAAGGGTCGCTAACACAAAGGGATAAAATAATTTTTTTGAGTTCCCTGCAGTTAGCGCGCTAATTACGAATTAGCGCGCTAATTAGCCATCGCCATATATTTTTGACTCGTTGGAAATCAAGCTTTACATTTGAATTTTTGATTTCCTGGATTCCTAACACGGCTATAAACGGTCATATTGGAATTCCTATCATGATAAAACCACCACAAACTTGGTTGTAACATAAGGGAGAAGAAACACATTTCAAAATTCAAGATCTACAAAGAGAAGAAATTTGAATTTTTAGAAGGAGCAATAGGAGATCTTTTTGGTCGTTCTTAAGTCCTCAAATCCAAGCACCTTTGAGGCTTACAAAGGAAATGCGATCTACACCATCTAAAGAGAAGAAATTGATAGCTAAGTGAAAGAACGAGGTTCGCACATTAAACTCATGGGTAGAGAATAAATTGACAAAGTTAGGAAGTCATTAATGAGTCATCACAATGTAAAGAGAAGGAATTGATTGAGTTATGTTGTTTATGTAAGAAGCTTGGGCATTATCAAAAGGATTGTTGTAAATGACTCATAATAAACATGTATAACATGTATTATAAGGGTTGGTTAGGTCCCGGACGAGTTTAAGGGTCGCTAACACAAAGGGATAAAATAATTTTTTTGAGTTCCCTGCGGTTAGCGCGCTAATTACAGAATTAGCGCGCTAATTAGCCACTTGCCATATATTTTTGATCGTTGGAAATCAAGCTTTACATTTGAATTTTTGATTACCTGGATTCCTAACACGGCTATAAACGGTCATATTGGAATTCCTATCATGATAACCAACAACACCTAACTAATCAATCATCCATAGCAAGTGCATGAATATGAAATTACTAACTATAACATCAAACGACAAAGTAATTACCTCAAGACATGATTCTAATGTATTATAATGACTCTCATGACATGCTTTACCGATAAAATAAACATGGAATAACAACCAAATACGGATGACATGCTTTACCGATAAAATAAACATGGAATAACAACCAAATACTTAATCAATATAAATCTTGAATTGCTCAATTAAAAGGTTGAAATGAAATAGTACATATTAATAAACCTAAAAATAGAACAAGCATAACCTCAATAACTATGCATGTAAGAGAAGAGCGAACAAAAACTTCTAAACCAAACAAAAGACACAACATTAACTTAATAGATCAAGTGAAGAACACCAACTAATGCACAATCAACCAAGGAACAAATCAAATCACTCAAGAACAGCTTAAAATAAAACCTCATAAAGTAATAACAATTATAAGAACTGAACTCTTAAAATATGTCACCTCGATAAAGAGTTTGTTCCTTCACAAGCTCATAAACAATAAGGTAGTACTATAACACGGCCAATTGCCAAGACGAATATACAAAAATAAAATGGATTCCATGACCATAATAGCTAAGACCTTTCAAGAAAATAAATTTTTCATTTAAATCCATTTATTAGACTAGTATAGTGAGCCGCTAAGAAAACTTAGTATACACAATGGTCACCACATTATGTTCATTTCCTATATTTGAACATCAAGGCATATATATGACTCGCTTTCCCTAGCGATATATAGCTTCAGTTCAAGTGAAAATCTATAACATATTTCATTCATGAGCATAATATTTGCAATGCTAACAAGTATTACGACTTTAATATTCCCGGATGCCGCATATAATGTACGTAGGAACACCGGACACCCCAAATATTTATTGATAGATGGAAATTTATGAAGTCTCCATGCTTAATTTAAATTGGAAAATCTCTCTAGATAAAATAGCTTCTTGCCTTCAACTCCGATGTTTACTAGAAGATCGAACTATCAAATGAACCATAGCGGAAACTTAAATAATTCTCATGTCACCCGACGGAATATTCCATTAATTTTTTAAATTAGATAAACAAGGGGACTAGAACGCCAACCTGACAGACGCAAATTTTTAGCGAAACGGCCAAGCAGCTTCAAGATTCCTCAAAACCGTCACAAGGTGAATGATCTCTATGAAAGTTTGAAGAGCTCTTGATCATGAGTGTTGCCTGGCATTATAAAGAACAATAAAAAACAAATAAGAAATGAAGATTGTAGTAAGACTCCAAAACTACAAATTCCTTGCTAACCGGATCCGAATCAGAGACCAGAGAGAGCGAGAGATATCGGCGATGAAGGAGACCGGCGCGACGAGACGGAGAGACCGAGAGACGGCGAGACCAGGTAGCACGACCGACGGAGAAACGGAGACCACCGCGACCGGACGGCCGGAAAGCGAGAGCACCGAGAGACCAGCTCGCACGACCGTGACGGAGAGACGAGACGATCGAACGGGATGGACGTGTGGGGACGAGACGATCGACCGGCGCGACGAGACGGAGAGACCGAGAGACGGCGAGACCAGGTAGCACGACCGGACGGAGAAACGGAGACCACCGCGACCGACGGCCGGAGCAGAGCACCGAGAGAGACCAGCTCGCACGACCGACGGAGAGACGAGACGATCGAACGGGATGGACGTGTGGGGACGAGACGATCGACCGGCGCGACGAGACGGAGAGACGAATTTAGGTTTTGGGGTTTTTTCGTGGGAATGATTTGGGGATTTCGTGTTTTGTTGCGGGGGTGGGGGTGGGGTGGGGGGAAGGAGAAGAGGGCTGCCAGATCGAGAAAATACAAATCTCGAGGAATGATGAACGGCCATAAGAAATGAAGAATTTGGCGGGAATGGTGGCGCCAAATTTCGAGAGACGGAATTTAATTCCGTCTCTAATTCCGTCTCTAATTCCGTCTCTGATCCATCTCAAATCCGTCTCTGAAAATTTCCTGTCTCTGTTCGTCGCTAATCAGTTACAATTAGAAACGGAATAAGTTCCGTTTCTAATTCCGTTTCTGATTTAGAAACGGAAATAAATTCCGTTTCTAATTCCGTTGCTGATTTGCTGTTTTTTTGTAGTGATTATTAAAAAAAAAAATTGCAATCCATTAATTACTCTAATAGATGTTCGGAGCAATTGGTATATATGGAAGTTAATGCATCAATGTACCATATATCCAAAAATTTTGTCCACACTAACATGCTCCTATAAATTAGTCGAACATTTATTAGGCTCATCCCTCCAGTTGAGACAGAGAGTCCCTATCAGTTGTAGTGGCGATGGAGGCAAAGGCAATGTACGTACGTAGAAGGGGTAACGGGCTTATGAAGGATTAAATGCTGTTCCATTCGTGGTCGCATCTCACAGCCCATGCACTGGTGGCTCAACACTACTATTAATTAAGGCTTCAACATTATTTTCGGCCCATCAATCCTCTCTTCCCACTCGACATAAATAAAATAAAATTATTTACTAAAAACCTTATAAGTAGTGACATCAACACCCTTATAAATATACATCCCTCTCCGCACTCCAACTTGCATGCACTCCCCCACTTCCCTCCCGTTCCTCTTCTTCGCAGTATCTTCTTCATTGACATATTTTTTTCTCTATTTTCTTGCTGGATTCTTCTCTTCCTAATATGTGCCCCCCAAACAGTTTATAGAAAAACTTAATCATTGAAGCTATGTATAATCATCAAAAATTGGAGCCACTTTTAATCTTACATAACACAAAAAATTGGTGTGTCCATGGCAGCAGAAACAAATAGAAAGTTACAGGGTTGCAGCTGGGTTGGTTTCATACAAAAAAACTGAATAGATAAAGTATGTTGTCACTCACAAAATTGGATACTATTAACATCTACTCTTCCATCCATGTGCCTATTTTTGGTGTTATCATCATAAATACAAAGACCAATATGGGGACCAAACCTTGCAATTCTATCAAAACATTCATTCATTGCAGTATACTGCATTTATTAATCACACAAGAAACAACTAGTAGAAGATATGATGAATTAGTTTCAAAGCTTATGTAGAGGGTGCATTTATTAAATTTGTTCCGACTTTGGTTTTCACTTTCCAAAAACTTTTGATTTTTGATTAAGTTCCAACAATTAGCAATGATTATTTTTCTGTCATGGACTAATGTCGCTTCTCAAGCCATTTTTTTTTGGTAGGAATTCTCAAGCCATTTAATTAAGTCCAAACAGATTGTTTCAAAAAAAAAAAAAAATTAAGTCCAAATAGATCAACTTTCTATGCATCGATTCCTCCCACTGTTTGTAATGTTTGGGTTATGAAAAAATTAGGGCTTTTTCATCATGACAAGTTCACAATCAAGAATGCATGATAAGTTTTTTTCACAAGGATACACATCTTCCAAACATAACGCAATATCTATGGCTTTTTGCAATTTTTTTCTAAACATCGATTTGCAATTCATATATGATCGGTTCATATATGCTATCACCGAAACGAGATCGATCAGCTCGAAAAGGTCACCGCGTAGGACAATCGACAAGTAGTGAATAGCAGAGGCGCATAGTTGGGGAGATGACAACGGTGCCATGGAGTGAGATCTATTGAAGATGTGTGGACCAAAAGTTAGTCCCACATTGATTAAATATAACTTCTTAAAGAAGTATATAATTGATTAACTCCTCTCAATTAGTACCGAGGCTTTTTCAGATAAAGCCACACACCTAAAATTGGAAGGTGGTTAAGTTGGGGATAATATCAGTGTTAGTGCGAGCTCGCACACGCGTGTGTGGTGCAGTCGTAAGAACTTGACATGGTATCAGAGCTCATGGTTCCAATGGGATCTGGGAGAAAAAAAAGCCTCCTGAATCAATGTGACTTTCGGTCTATGGGGAGTGTTGAAAATGTGTAGACCGAAAGTCCCACGTTGTACCGAGGCTTTTTGAAACCTAAAGGTGAAGGTGCTTAAGTTGGATAAAGCCCGACACCTAAATGTGAAGGTGGTTAAGTTGAGGACAATATTGGTGCTAGCGGAGAAGACTCAGGACTTACGCACGCGTGTGGAGCGCGACCATGAGAGTTTGACAAGATCAGGTGTGGACAGATCGTGAGGGGATGGGTGAGGAGGGGGTTAGCCCGTTGGGTAAGCGGACGTCTTACTGTATTTTTGTAAGGAAAGTTTAGGGATTTTAATTATATTGTTGGGTGGATTTATAAATTTTAAGATGTAATTAGGTGGGCCACTAATATTCGGCGGGAAGAGAGCATTCATGGGTTGCAATAATAGCCCTCTGGATATAATATGCTTTCTATAAATAGAAAAAAAAAAAAAATTAGATGCCTTATACAGATACGGAACTTTGAGGCACTTAATTAACTTTGAAAGAAAAAAATACATATATAATTAAAAAGTTTCTCCAATTAAAGCCTTCTAATAAAAAATTTCTCCAAAAAAAAAGAAAATAAATCAAAATAAAAAACACACAAACTTTGAAGCACTTAAGATCCAATTAAAGCATATAATACCTATTTAGTCAAATAAAAAGCCCATAATTAATATCTATTGGAGATGTGTAAACCGAAATCGTAGTCCCACATCGATTAAGTGAAATTAACTTCATAATAATGAAGTATATATAAGAGATGGTCTCCCATTAATTAGTGTCGATGTCTTTTTAGTTAAACCCCTCCCCCTCCCCACACCAATGAGTTGAAGGTGGTTAAATTGGGGATAATATCGATACTAATGGAGATCCACGGGCTCAAACTTGAGTGTGCGCATGACGCACGTCGTACGCGTCAATAATAAATTCTAAACTCGAATTGCTACCAAATGCTAACTACAACAGGTTTATAGTAGTGGCAAGCACGAGAGTCGATCCACAGGGATTGTTGATCTAAACTTTTATCAATATATGGGTCCAAGAAAGATAGGGTTAACTAACTAAACTAATTAACATGAGAGCAAAAGAGCTAATTATTAACAAACTACAACGACAAGGGAGAGAAAATAACTATTCAAACTAGCTAAGAAAGTAAATAACGTAAGAACGAGTAATTATGTAAAATACCTAGGTTGGATAATCACGTTCAACTCAACATCAAGGATTTGGACATTGATCCTACAAAAGATTGTTTGGTTTAGTTTTAATAGACTAGCTATAGAGCTTCGGAGAGTACCTAACACTCATCGGTTTCCAAATTTTGGTAAAGCATTCTCTAAGAAATGTACAACCCTAGGCATAGCACCATCCGATTTAGCACACTATTAGACATACACATTAATTAAGATTGTGTAACGTCTACATTGATTGTGTAACATCTACGCTGAGCACAAATCACTCATTTGATTATGTGCATTGATTGTGTAACGTTTACGCTGAGTGCAAATCACTCCCTTGATTATGTGCAGTGAATTGTGCCACCTTATTTAGATGTTTCCTTTTGTATCTAATTGCATCTCAGAGACATGTAATAGATTAATACATAAAATAAAATACAATAAACCTATTCTATTCAAAATCTTTTATGGTATCAGAGCCGCATAGGCCTTTACCATTGCGGAATCAACACAAACTATGAGTCCTGACTATGTTTCTTCTCAAACGCCTTCAATGGTGGTTACTCTAATGGGCAATATCAATTTTTCCTTTAAAAATTCATTCACTCAAGGAATCAGCATCAAATTGGATCAAGACAATTACATCATCTGGAAGTCTATCATTGTCCCCTTTGTGATGGGAATCAAGTTTGAAGGTTTTCTCTATGGCACGAAGCCATGGCCTCCTCTATTGCTCGAATCTGGCATGATCAACCCGGAATATGAAGATTGGAGTAGCAAGGATCAGATGCTTACTTGCTTGCTTCTCAACTCCCTTTCACCAGATATCTCCACACCGATTGTTGGATCTATCACATCTGCTCACTCACTCTGGAAAGCCATCAAAGATCTGTGTGGTGCTCAAAATTGAGCCAAGATCCAGATCTGTCGTTCAAACCTTCAAAACACAAGGAAAGGTACCCAATCCATGATTTCTTATTTGAATCTGATGAAGAAATTTTCAGATAATTTAGCTACAGCTGGTGCACCTTATCATGTTAGTGATCTCATATCTTTTGTTATAACTGGGCTTGATGGGGAGTATCTTCCTATTGTTACTCTTCTCCAAGAGAAAACCCACTTAACATGGCCTACCCTAAAAGCTTCCCTATTGAATTTTGAAGCAAGATTGACACAATTGCAGAATCTGTAAGCCTATCTGCCTTATTAGTGAACAACTCAAGTGCACCAACTTTAAATTTTCAACACCCACGGCAAATCTGACTCAACCACGCACCAACAACACTCCAAATCGCTTTTCTTCAAATACCTCTTAAAAACCATTTCGAGGAGGATTCAGATCTAGAGGTGGTGTTGGTTATGGAGGGGGACGCCAATTTAACAACAACAACAACAACAATCGTCCCACCTACTAGATCTATGGGAAAATCGGGCATACTGCAGCTTATTATTATTATCGTAGAAATAATGCCTATATGGGATCGGTTCCCAATTCCCAACCACAACAACCACATCCTCAACAGGCTCCTTCCTCAAACCCTTCAATTGCTGATTCTGGCTAGTTCTTTGATAGTGGTGCTACTCACCATATCATTTTTGATTCGTCCATGTTGAACATCGGTCAGAGTATGCAGGTAATGAACAGATTATGGTTGGTAATGGATCTCAAATCCCTATCTTATTCACTGGTTCAACCAATTTAAGACCTCTTCTTAAGATATCTAATACCCTTTGTGCTCCTTCCATTAAAAAGAATTTAATCTCTGTGTCTCAACTCACCACTGATAATTTTGTGCTCCTTGAATTTCAAGTCGATAAATGTCTTGTCAAGGATGCTCGTACTCGCAAAGTTTTACATCAGGGGATCCTAAAAGACGAGCTATACCAATTTTCTCCTTCATCAAGTCAATCTCTTCCTCAATCATATGTTGCAACTCTTACGACTGAGACATCTTCTTCTTCTCTTTTTGAGCTATGGCACTCTTGCTTGGGTCATCCTTATCAGTCTATTATTCATCAAGTTCTTTGAGTTTGTAATAAAAAGTGTCCAGTTAATGTTCATCGAGTCTTTAGTGCTTGTCAATATGAAAAATCACACGCTCTACCTTTTCAATTGAATAGTAAGAAAGCAATTTGTATTCTTGATCTTGTGCACACAGACTAATGGGGTCCTTCTCCCACCCCCTCACCACAGGGTTACTTGTACTATATACATTTTGTTGATGATCACGGTAGATTTACATGGGTCTATCCCTTGAAACATAAATCTGAGGCATTCCAAACTTTTATTAACTTTCGTGCACTAGTCGAAAAACAATTCTCACATCCTATTAAAGCCATTCATTCTGATTGGAGATGTCACGACCCAATTTTGCTAATCTTGATTAACTACTTAATCAGGATCACCGACCCGTGACATGGGGCCCGCATGAGATGTGCACACAGACTAAGGCATGTGGCCGAGATAAATTATATTTGTATTGATGTATTCCTAGTGTTTTGTATGTGTGTAGGCTGACTAAGTCAATACTTGCAGCTATCAACGTCGAGACGTGGTCGGGGACACCTGAAGTTGCGTGCAAGTCGAGGTACCGAGTAGAAAGACTTGTGGTAAGTATAAACTTAGTTAAATGTGATGTAATTAAATTAATACACATTAAATCATAGCCAATGGTCATAATTAATTAAATTGAATTGGACACATATAATTATATATAATATAAATATATATATACATTTTAAAAAATCAAAAAAAAAAAAATTTGAGAAATGACAAAAAACGGCATTGGCTCATATGGAAAAGGATAGAGTTGGAGGGGTAAAATGGTCATTTGACCCCCAAAACACCAACAAAAACACCACCGTCACACACAAAGAGAGGAAGAAGAAAAAGGAGAAGAAGGAGAGAAAATTCGAGAGAGAGAAAGAGAGGTCACCAGAGAAGATCGAGACGACGGAAACATTGGCGAGGTGAGTCTTTTGTTGTTGTTATTGGCGTTGCAGTGTTGTTGTGTTGTTGAAGTGGTGTTGTGGTTGAGCCTGAAAATTTGTTGTTTTAATGGTGGTTTGGATTGTTGGTGGTGTTGTTGTTGTTGTGTTAATGGATTGAAGAGTGAAGAAAGAAAGAAAGAAATCGAAAAAAAAAAAACAAGGACGACGATTTGTTGTTGCAGCGTCTCTATTGAAGAAGAAGAGGGGGGGAGACCCGGTTGGACCAGGTCAGACCCGGTTCAACAGTCCAATCCCCCAAACAAAATAACTAAATAAAATAAATAATAATAATAATAATCATAATAATGGTAATAATAATAAAAACAAATAATATATATGTATGTATATATATATACACATACACATGTATGTATATATATACATATACACATAGGTATATATAAACATAAAATATATCCATGTAATAAAATAATAATAAATAAATAAATAAATGATATGAAATAATCTTTCAGGGACCTAGGGTTATTACAAGAGTTCGAGAGCGATAGTCGGAGTGTCACGAGGCCGGATATGTCATAGCTATCCTGTGACTTGTAAGTGAAACTGTGGGAACTCCCTACTTTATTTCATTCATATTAATTCTCTTTTCAGTCAATTTGATGACTTGCTGTTAGTAATCTACCATCATACTTTCCTTGCTCTATTCAAGTTGAATGTTGTAATAGCATGATGCCTTGTGATGGTTTCATTGACTCCTTTCCTGATATGTCATATTTTGTTATGAATTATGTTATAATTGATGTTAGAAATGCATGCACTAGGGTTACTGTGGTAATTGGTTTGTATTCCATTTCCTTTGGGGCTTTGCAGCCTAACTTATTGCTGATATCGTAGAACCTTAGAAATGAAAATCCTTGAAACAAAGGTTGGAGATTATCTAGTGTCCATTGCACGAGAGATGGGTGGATTCACGGGTCATTGGACCTTGAGGTTTCTGGCACTCACCACTATTACTTGGGTGGCATCACGTAGCTTGAACTACGGGGTTGTCGGCAAGTTTTATATATATATATATATATATTTATATATATTCAAAATTGAGAAAGTATGTTGAGAGTATCTCCATACGATAGTGGAAAAGACTGGTTGATACTTCTCACTGCCGACCAGACGTAGATCATCTCGACTTAGCCAGTTTTAGTTTATCTAATTCGGTTAACTGTGATATTTATGTCCATTACTTTCTCAGCACCTTTTTTTGCTATATTATGCATTTAAATATCTGTTTTAACTTTGGAAATGTAGTATAGAATTCCCCGGTTATCACTTAAATATCGATATATTCATCGTCTAGTTTGTGGTAGTGGGTGTAGGTCCGTTGAGCAGTACTAGATCATGTGAGGAGAAGATCGGCGACTACCTCTGAGCTTGTAGCGCGTAGCTGTCGTACATGTAGGTCATATTTTTTGTATTACACTTATATATGTCTTTTACTTGGGTTGTTCATTGGGATGAGAGTTAGTTCACCCTACTTTTGACGTTCCCTTTATCTATATACCCGCCGTTTATTATATATTTATATTGTGATCATTATTTCCTGCTTTCCACATTTAGGATTTATATATAATTCTTTCATTAATACGTTAAAGACTTTTGCTAATTTGATAATCCTTATAAAATGATGAATAGTAGTGATAGGGAATTTTTTATTCCTGAACCCAATCCACGAGATAATAGGTAGTATAGGCTGACTAATACGTAATTAGGTCCTACGTGTTGTAATTAGGGCTTAATTACGGGATTAGGCCACCGCCCTAGATGAAAATAGGAGTCGTTACAGTTGGTATAAGAGCATAGGCTTCAGAACCTTAGGGACAAATTAGGCAAAACACGAACTTGCATAAAATACAAACCTTAGAAGTGGAAACCAGATGAACATCACCTAGGAGCTATTTTGTTGGAATCGAGTGAAGGTGAGCTGGGGATTTGCAAGTATGTGTGTTAATTTCATTATGTATATATATATACGCGATACACTTCGTAGTGGCTGATGCGAAGTCACTATCAACATGCAGACGATGATGACGACTGCATGTGAGACAGGTGATTCATATGCTAGCGACAGTCAGCCTCCTACTACATCTGATGACGACTAGCAGAGGTTGTCTGACCGGGTGGCTACTCAGGGGCAGCAGTTGGTATACTTCATGGCATACATCACTGCGCTGCTCACTGCACTCACACAGGCAGTTACCAGTACACGCATAGTTATTACGCCTCCGACTGTAAAGCCTACTATATCACAGGGTGCCATTCCAGCAACTACGACTGCTGCCACTCCGTTTGCCATGCCAACTCCCATTCTTGTGGCTACACCCATAGCCGAGATGCCTATTGTTTAGACTACGACTGCAACTCCTGTGGTATAGGCTCTCCCAGCCGCCACAGTCCCAACGACAGATATAGTAGTGGCGACGACCACTCGCACCTCCACATCATCAGACTCAACAGTGGGGATCAAACTGATTAAGGACGTCATTAGGCTTCAGCCAGAGTACTTTGACGGGACTCGAGACTTTTAGATGATCAAAAAGTGGGTGCTATCTCAGGAGAAGCTCCATAAGATATTGGGCATTGAGGATAGACTACACCCCGAGTTATCATCGTACACATTACAAGAGGACGCTGATGTTTGGTGGCATACGACGATAGCGACGGATGGGTACTTCACATCATGGAAGGCATTCAAGGACAAGTTTTATCAGTAGTACTTCCCGTCAGCAGTTAGGATGAGACTGAGGCGAGACTTCATGAGTTTGAGATAGGGGTGGGATGAGACAGTCATGCGGTATCGAGACAGATACAGCTACCTGCGACAGTTTGCTGGGGATTTGGTCAGAGAGGAGCTAGAGGATGTGCACTACTTTAGGGTTAGCTTAAGAGCTGATATTGGAGAGCATGTGGTAGGCACGGTGCCCAAACTTTTGGTGACATTTACGAGCCTGTGATCTTATGCATCGAGTTTATGGATCTTATGCATCGAGTTTTGGGAAGCAATCAAGATACTGTCTCAAAACTTGCAGTCAGCGTAACCTACTCAGCCAGACGCCAGTGCCACACGGAGTCTAATTAAGGGTACGATTTCTATCGCTGGTAGAGACTCTTATGTTTTATTTGATTCTGACTCTATCATATCTTTTATTTCGGGTCGCATGATAGACATCTTAAGACTGATTCCGGTGAGACTTAGTGTACATTTGATGTTGAGTACCGCAGCCAGGGACAAGGTTTATCCTAATAGCCTAGTTGAGAGAGTCCTAGTAGAGATTAGCGGGGTTGAGTTACCTGCCAATTTTAGAGTCCTCGAGACGTTAGAGTTCGATGCACTTTTTGGGATGGACTGGTTATCAGCATAACACGCCCACATTGATTATTATAATAAGTCAGTGGTATTTGAGATTCCTGGACGTCCATTATTTATACATCGAGGTAGTATACCAAGAATTAGCACCACGAGAGGTCGATTAGCGTCTAGTGAGGAGATGGAGACTCTAGTAGCTTTGTATGTCGTAGTGGAGAGTCAGGGACCCCGACTTGAGGACATACCAGTAGTCCAAGACTTTCCTGATTTTTTTCTGGAGGACTTACCTGAACTACCACCACTTCGAGAGATAGACTTTGTCATTGATCATGTGCCAGGCACCCGACCGATCTCAATACCACCCTACCACATGGCACCGAAAGAGTTGGAAGAGTTGAGGGATCAACTTCAGGATTTGGGAAATAAAGGATTCATTACACCATCTATGTCGTCATGGGGAGCACCAATTTTTTTGTAAAGAAGAAAGATGGTAGTCTACGACTATGTATCGACTACAAACAATTGAATAAGGCCACCGTCAGGAACCAGTACTCGTTGCCGAGGATTGACGACTTATTTGAGCAGCTGAGGGGAGCATAGTTTTTCTCTAAGATAGATCTAAGATCGGGGTATCATCAGCTTAGGATCAGGGACGAGGATAGGTCTAAGATAGCATTCCACACCAGATATGGACACTATTGGTTCACTGTCATGCCTTCCGGGCTGACCAATGCCCCTGTTGTGTTTATGGATCTTATGCATCGAGTTTTGAGACCGTATCTTGATTGCTTCGTAATAGTCTTCATCGACGACATTCTCATTTATTCGAGGACACGAGAGGACACGAACAATACCTCAAAGAGAAGTTACAGACTTTGAGGGAGCACAGGCTATTTGCCAAGTTCAGCAAGTGCGAATTCTGGCTTGCAGAGGTCAAGTTCTTATGTCATGTGGTTGGGGCAACAGGGATTGTAGTAGATCCGACCAAGATTCAGGCAGTCATGGATTGGCTGGCACCAAAGTTTGTGACAGATTTCAGGAGTTTTCTGGGGTTGGCAGGCTATTACCGGAGATTTGTGAAGGATTTTTCCAAAATTGCTTCACCGATAACTAGGCTGACATAGAAAGACGTCATATTTAATTGGACTGAGGAGTGTGAGAACGCATTTGCTCAGCTGAAGAGATTATTGACTATCGCCCCCGTGTCGGTGCTACCAGAGGCTGGTCAAGGATTCTTAGTGTACACTGATGCTTCACACATAGGACTTGGATGTGTATTAATGCAGGGTAGTGGAGTTATGGCATATGCTTAGAGACAACTAAAGATACATGAAAAGAACTACCCTACACATGATTTAGAGTTAGCATCGGTAGTATTTTCTCTGAAGTTTTGGAGAAATCATCTGTATGGGGAGAGATTCACACTCTATACTGATCACAAGAGTCTGAAATATCTCTTCACGCAAAAAGAGTTGAAAATGAGGCAGCGCAGATGGTTAGAGTTTTTGAAGGACTATGACTTTTCTCTGGAGTATCACCCAGAAAAAGCTAACGTAGTTGCAGACGTGCAGAGTAGGAGACCGGCTAGAGATGTTGCGATGACCAATTGTCATATGACACGTGAGTATGAGTTGTTCGAGGCAGCGGCGACATCAAGTCAGATAGGTATTCCTATAGATTCTAGAGTTGAGATTTGTGCGCAGTTGAGAGTACATACCGTGTCTACAGAGAGTGGTAGAGGGTCAGAGGATCGACAGGTCGTATACGAGATTCAGTGAGTTAGCGCAAAGTTCAGATTGTGTTAACTGGGCAGAGACATCAGATCATTGTCTAAGGTTTAGGGGCACACTGTGGATACCCGAGGTGCTAGAGTTGAGATACGAGATCCTTCAGGAGTCACATTGTTCCCGATTTACCATTCACCCAGGCAGAACTAAGATGTATCATGATATGAAGAGACATTTCTGGTGGCCTGGGATGAAGGCAAACGTGTCAGAGTTTATCAAGAACTGTGGGATATGCTAGCAAGTGAAAGCTGAACATCGTAGGCCTGGGGAACTCTTAAAACCACTTCACATTCCAAAATGGAAATGGGAAGACATAGCTATGGACTTTATCAGAGCTTTACCGAGGATTGCCAAGAGACACGACTCGATATGGGTTATAGTCAACAGACTAACTAAGTCTGGTCTTTTCCTACCAGTGGCATCGCATTACACCTTTGATCAGTTGAGCGTGTTTTTAGAGAGAGATTATCAAGCTGCATAGGGTTCTGTTGACTATTGTATCAGACAGAGATGCTAACTTTACATCTAGGATGTGTCAGAGTATGCAGGAGCAGTACGGTACACGCCTACATTTCAATACGGCTTTTCACCCTCAGACTGATGGACAGACTGAGAGACTCAATCAGGTTTTAGAGGATATGTTACGAGCCTATGTGTTAGAGTTTGGAGAATCTTGGGCGAAATACCTACCGTTGTGTGAGTTTGCATACAACAACAGTTATCAGGCTGTCATTGAGATGGCGCCATTTGAGGCTTTATATGGCAGACCTTGTCGCTCTCCGTCGTGTTGGGCTGAACCAGAGGACAGATTGTTAGTAGGACCTGAGATTGTGGTAGATCATACAGAGAAGGTACGACAAATCTAATTGAAGCTTAATGGAGCCCAAGAGAGACAAAAGAAGTATGCAGACAAGTATCACAGTGATCTTACTTATCCTGAGGGAGCCTATGTCTACCTTAAGGTTTCTCCTCGGAGAGGTCTGCAGAGATTTGGTGTAAAAGGCAAACATGCACTGCGTTTCATCAGGCCATTCAAAGTTAGGAAACGGGTTGGAAAGGTTGCATATGAGTTAGAGCTTCCTCCGCAAATGTCAGGTGTTCATCCTGTTTTCCATATATCGATGCTTCGACTGACTGAGTCGAAGGCAGGTGTACGACTAACAGCTGACTTGAGTCAGATCGACCTGAGCGAGGATTGTTCATATGAGGAGCAACCTATCCAGATCCTAGACCGAAAGGTACAATAACTGAGGAACAAGTCTATCCCGAAAGTACTCGTCAAGTGGTAGTTCTACAACGACTCAGAACTCACTTGGGAGCGGAAAGATTATATGCGAGATGAGTCAGGTATACCCTAACCTGAATTAATTTCGAGGATAAAATTTTCATTTTGTTGAGAATATTTGTTACGACCCAATTTTGCTAATCTTGATTAACTACTTAATCAGGATCACCGACCCATGACGTGGGGCCCGCATGAAATGTGCACACAAATCGAGGCATGTGGCTGAGGTAAATTTTATATTTGTATTGATGTATTCCTAGTGTTTTGTATGTATGTAGGCTGACTAAGTCAATACTTGCATCTATCAACGTCGAGACGTGGTCGGGGACACGCCTCAAGTTGCATGCAAGTCGAGGTACCGGGTAGAGAGACTTGTGGTAAGTATAAACTTAGTTAAATGCAATGTAATTAAATTAATAGACATTAAATCATAGCCTATGGTCACAATTAATTAAATTGAATTGGACACATATATAATTATATAAGTAATATAAATATATATATATATATACATTTAAAAAAATCATAAAAAATTTGAGAAATGACAAAAAGGGGCATTGGCTCATATGGAAAAGGATAGGGTTGGAGGGGTAAAATGGTCATTTGACCCCCAAAACACCAACAAAAACACCACTGTCACACACAAAGGGAGGAAGAAGAAGAAGGAGAGAAAATCCGAGAGAGAGAAAGAGAGGTCACCGGAGGAGATCGAGACGACGACGACGTTGGCGAGGTGAGTCTTTTGTTGTTGTTATTGGCATTGTAGTGTTGTTGTGTTGTTGAAGTAGTGTTGTGGTTGAGCTTGAAAAATTGTTGTTTTAATGGTGGTTTGGATTGTTGGTGGTGGTGTTGTTGTGTTGATGGATTGAAGAGTGAAGAAAGAAACAAAGAAATCGAAAAAAAAAAGAGGAGCAAAGACGCTGCTGTTGCAACATCTCTATTGAAGAAGAATAGGGGGAGACCCGGTTGTACCGGGTCAGACTCGGTTCAACAGTCCAATCCCCCCAAACAAAAAATAAATAAATAAATAAATATAAATAAAAATAATAATAGTAATAATAATAAAAATAAATAATATATATGTATATATACATATATATAGGAATATACATACATGTATATATGTATGTATATATATACACATACACATGTATGTATATATATATACATATACACATAGGTATACACAAACATAAAATATATCTATGTAATAAAATATTAATAAATAAATAAATAAATGATATGAAATAACTTTTCAGGGACCTAGGGGTATTACGGGAGTTCGAGAGCAATAGTCGGAGTGTCGCGAGGCCGGATAGTCATAGCTATCATGTGACTTGTAAGTGAAACTGTGGGAACTCCCTACTTTATTTCGTTTATATTAATTCTCTTTTCAGTCAATTTGATGACTTGCTGGTAGTAATCTACCATCATGCTTTCCTTGCTCTATTCAAGTTGAATGTTGTAATAGCATGATGTCTTGTGATGGTTTCATTGACTCCTTTCCTGATATGTCATATTTTGTTGTGAATTATTTTATAATTGATGTTAGAAATGCATGCACTAGGGTTACTGTGGTAATTGGTTTGTATTTCATTTCCTTTGGGGCTTTGCAGCCTAACTTATTGTTGATATCGTAGAACCTTAGAAATGACAATCCTTGAAACAAAAGTTGGAGATTATCTAGTGTCCATTGCACGAGAGATGGGTGGATTCACAGGGTCACTGAACCTCGGGGTTTCCGACACTCACCACTATTACTTGGGTGGCATCACGTAGCTTGAACTACGGGGTTGTCAGCAAGTTTTATATATATATTCAAAATTGACAAAGTATGTTGAGAGTATCTCTATACGATAGTGGAAAAGGCTGGTTGATACTTCTCACCACCGACCGGATGTAGATCATCTCGACTTAGCCTGTATTAGTCTATCTAATTTGGTTAACTATGATATTTATATGCATTACTTTCTCAGCACCTTTTTCTGCTATATTATGTATTTAGATATTTATTTTTACTTTGGAAATGTAGTATAGAATTCCCCAGTTATCACTTAAATATCGCTATACTCACCGTCTAGTTTGTGACGGTGGGAGTAGGTCTGTCGAGAAGTGCCAGACTGGGTAAAGAGAAGATCGGCGACTACCTCTGAGCTCGTAGCGCGTAGCTGCCGTACATGTAGGTCATATTTTTTGTATTACGCTTATATATGCCTTTTGCTTAGGTTTTTCATTGAGACGAGAGTTAGTTCACCCGACTTTTGACTTTCCCTTTGTCTATATGCTTGCCGTTTATTACATATTTAAATTGAGATCGTTATTTCCTGGTTTCCACATTTAGGATTTATATATAATTCTTCCGTTAATGCGTTAAAGACTTCCGCTAATTTGATAATCCTTATAAAATGATAAATAGTAGTGATAGGGAGTTTCTTATTCCTGAACCCAATCCACGAGATAATAGGTATTATAGGTTGACTAATATATAATTAGGTCATAAGTATTGTAATTAGGGCTTAATTACGGGATTAGGCCGGGCGGTGCCCTAGATGAAAATAAGGGCCGTTACAGGGGAGGGAATATCGTCCATTTCAAGGTTATCTTCGCAATCATGGGATTCTTTTTTAGCATCCTTGTCCCTGTACTCACCAATAACATGGAAGGGCCAAATGCAAACATAGGCATATAGTTAAGATGTCCCTCACATTACTTGCTAAGGCAAAACTCCCTACTACTTTCAGGTGGGATGCTATTTCAGCAGCAGTTTGGTGGGATGCCATTTCAGCAGCAGTTTTTCTTATAAATCGATTGCCCACTCCAATCCTCATGGGTATTAGTCCGTAGCAGGCTCTCTTTCAAGTTCCACCTGATTATTCAATTCTTCGAGTGTTTGGGTATGCAAGCTACCCTTATCTTCGGCCCTACAATTTCAATAAGTATCAGTTTTGGTCCCTCAAATGCCTATTCCTTTGCTACAGCTCTTCACATAAGGGATACATATGTTTAAGTCCTTCTAACATATATTACATCAGTCGTCATGTCATTTTTGATGAACAAGACTTCCCTTACCCATCAATGATTCCTCCACATGACGATCCTCTTTTACAATTTGAGCCTCACACCATTATATCTATACCTATTCTAGTATCTAACACTGTTGAACTAAGTGATTAGTCACTCTAACTCCGACTGGGATTTTGATGGAAACAAACAAG
Source organism: Stephania japonica (assembly GCA_039657345.1). NCBI lineage: Eukaryota > Viridiplantae > Streptophyta > Magnoliopsida > Ranunculales > Menispermaceae > Stephania > Stephania japonica. The sequence goes on from CM077566.1 coordinate 18,009,219, forward strand.
GTGAAAATGTACTAATAAATATCAAGTGCATTTCAATTTTTGTTAAAGGATGCAAAACAACACATCACGGGTATTCAAGCCATACAAGTTCAAGACTCGGCAGTCATGAAGGAATGAAGACGAAAGATCGTACTACAATTTGTAATTTTGATGTAAGGTATTCAAATTCCTTCACGCAAGCCAAATGCATAAGTCCATGCATATCAAGTTTCTTAAACCAATTTTCAAAATTCATGAGGTTACTTGAAGTTTCAAAATGAAATTTTAACATATGACTAGGTCTATGAGTTTAAACAATGTGAAACTATGTGTTAATAGTCATTTGCATATTGGAGATCATTGTTGAAGTTTTCGAAAAGGAAAAACTTATTTTAAAAGGTCTTTGAAAAGAAAACTGTAAATTTGCAGAAAAGTCCCTCGCACGTTATGAAATCGTGATTTCCATTTTTAGGATTTGTAAAAAATATCCGAACCACCCAATTAGGCTTATTGACCCATAACAAACGTGTATAACATGTTATATAAGGGTTGGTTGGGTCCCGGACATATTTAAGGGTCGCTAACATAAAGGGATAAAATATTTATTTTGAGGTCTCTGCAATTAGCGCACTAATGTTGTCATTAGCGCGCCAAGTGCAGAGTTAGCGTGCGATGTCTCAGCATTAGCGCTTTAATTGCATACCTGACAGCTTTTTTAAAAAGCTGGAAAACAAAATTTAATTTGAATTCTTGATGAATTCTGGACCCTTGGATCCCTAGAATGGTCATATACTGGTAATATGGGATACCTAACACTATAAAACCACCAAGAACATGGTTTTCTCACAAGGAACAAACACACTCAAAAGCTCAAAATATACAAAGAGAAGATCTTTGATTTTTGTGAAGGAGACAAAGGAGATTCTTGGGGCTGTCCACTAACTCCAAATGCAGCACTTTTGAAGCTTCCAAAGAAGTACAAGAATCTCTTCAAAGCTGGTTTCCTTTGTCATCTTCTTGGTTGTAAGAAAGTCCTTGTTCTAGCATCTTTTCTTGTGCTTAATGTAACAACCCCAAATTTTTAACTGACTTGCGTTATACTTGTATGGATTGTGACCCGGCTACGTGAATACTGGACAGTATTTCGAACTTCGGGAGTAGACATCGAAGTAATTTTATGATTTTTTGATTGTGTGTATTAGTATTTTAGTATTTTACGGGTTTTGAGCCATTCGGGCGATATTTCATTGAGTGAGGTTTCGACTAGTTAAACGGGGGATAAAACAAGTAAAGAGTACAAATAAATAAATTTTAATTAATTTAATTAATTAGTTGGCGAGAAAAGGCGAGACTACGCGACATACGGGCTATAAGATAAAAATTGTTAAAGTGACAAAACATGATGAAGAACAACCATGAGATTTGCATTGAGATGTGTGTGTGTGTGTTGAGATGTGATAAAGGGACAAAAGACCCATAAGGGCAACTGTTTTGAGGTGTGTGAGAAGTAAATTGGAGGTTAAATGGGTCATTTCACCTATTTTACATATATATAAACAAACAAAAACCCTAAATACACTATTCATTCTCTTCCTTCTCTCATTGCCGCCCCTCCCATTCCCACCTCTCGTCCCTACTCTCACCGGCGACCGGACACGAGCCTCGCCGGAGGTCCCACTGCTCGCCGGAGGTACGTGCTCTCCATTCCTCTCTCTCACTCTCAGCAATGATCTCTCTTGGGCTCTCTTGTTTCGGTCTGCCTCTCTTCTCAAGCCATGTTCCACGGCCTCACTGTACCGCCGTCTCTGGCCAACCTCGGGGTGGTCGGAGGTCACTCCGTTGACCGAAGTCTCTCTCTCTCTTTCTCTCTCTCTCTCTCTCTCTCTCTCTCTCTCTCTCTCTCTCTCTCTCTCTCTCTCTCTCTCTCTCTCTTCTCTCCCAGTTTATTTCTCTCCCTCTCATTTTCTCACTAGTCTTCTCGTCCTCACTGCTGTCCGCCTCTGGCCGTCGCTGCCGTGGGTGACGGTGGTCGGGGACAGACCCTCGTGGCCCACCGGAGCTCCCACATCCCCGAGAGACCTCTGGACATTGGATACATAGAGTAGATGTTGTCCATTCTTGGTTTTCATATATTGGTTGTTATTTTATGTCTCGCTAGAATATTCACGTGTGGGTGGCTCTGCTGGCCGAACCACCAAGCGTGGGGGGTTGTCGGGGACCTCTCCATGAACTCGACGATGCCTCGCTGCCTTTGTGTTTGATTTTGTTTGGTTGGAACTGATTTGATGTTTTGAATCCATGCAAAGTTATTGTCGTATTTGTGTTGCACTGTTTTGAGTCATCGCCGAAATCCGTTGCCGTGGTCGACCCCACCGCTGTGCCACCGTGACTTGAGATGTCGGGGACCAAGCTAAGTCCATGCTTGTGTTCCACGACTCTCGGAGTGGCCAAAAAAAATAGTGACATTATTGTCTATATTATATTGTAGTGTGTTGTATGCATTTTGTACCTTTCTCCCCGGAAACCACCATCATGGTGGCTTTGTCGTCGATGCAATGACTTGGGGAATTGCCGGAGACATTACCATGTCCATCGTAAAGTCTCACAAACCCGAGAGCGTCTCTATTAGTGGTGGTAAGTTTTGTGAGCGTCATTTCATGTGATATCATTATTGCACGTCTAGTCGTAAACCATCGGGAATGGTCGGCATTGCTGTCGGATGCCATGATCGATGGAGTGTAGGGGATCACGACAAAACTCTCGTGTGTGTGTTCCATAACTCCCAGAGCGTCCATATCGATAGTGATGAGTCGTTGTGATGGCGAATTAATGTAGGAGTACTTTTATCACGTTAAGTGATTGTTCGCATAACGTAGCACACGCCTACGACTTTTCCATGTCCTATTGGCACTCTACGGGCATTGGACCACACCCGATAAGGTTCCTTACTCACTGGTGTATGGTCATGTTGAGTTTCGTGTGGAGTCGTGATTGTTGAGCAACCTCAAAGTTGTGTTTTCGTGTCGATAAATGGTTATGACGTCGTGGTCACGCCGCTGGTCCTCGAGACTATAGCGTGACCTATTTATGACTAAGCCGAGCCTAAGATATGTGATTAGGCTTATATATGTGTTGTGAATTCAAAATCCAAAAGAGTTGCATTTCAATGGGTTTATGGTCGTTGTATCGATTGGTTATTGAGTTGTCGAGTCATTAAAAAAAACACGGGAAGTACTAAGAAGTTAACTTAGGTTTAGTTAATGACTCAACCAGTTAATTAGAGTTTCCCAACCTAGTCAGGTAGCGGGAAACTTAGGGATACGTACTAGGAACTTGAGGGTGTTGTATGTGGGTTGCGATTAGTCAGGTAAGTACACTTGCCTTAAAAAGCATTTGTACGTTTGTAAGCCAGTAAGAAAATGTCATGTGATTCATTATCATTTATTCAGTCTTGTTATGCTCTATTATTGGTATTCCGTTCCCTTTCATGTTGTGTGTTTCCCGACGTAAGTGTTTCGTCTTGAAAGTACTAGGACCTGTACTAGAGGGATAAAACGCAGGCACTCGTGCGCACAAGTGTGTGACCACCCTTAGTGACCGTGTGACACCGAGTGCTAGGTGGGTGGGTTCGAGTCCCTCCCGTTATAGCTGTGCCTTCACTTGTGTCGATGCCCGGGAAGACCTCGCGAGGTCTTCGCCGTTATGCTATGATTTAGACCACTTATGAGCCTCTTTTGATTCCTTGGAACACACTTGACTTTCGATTGATATCTATTAGTCTGTTTATCATGCATCTAGTCTATTTAATTTCCTGTCTTCTTATTACTGCATGATATTTAGACTGCTTTACTTGTATTATCAAAAATTACTGTTATTTTCTTCTGGCATTACATTCGATTTTTTTCAGTTGCTCACCGTCTAGTTTGTGACGGTGGGTGCAGATAGGGCGGAGAGCAGCAAGGGCAAGGGGCCCTGCCTAGGTAATCTACTGTGAGGATTAGCAGCGACATCAGAGAGACTCTTTAGTAGGTGTTTATACTTTTGCTGATGTGTTTATCATTTTATATTTACATTGTTGGGATCATTGAACCTGGTATTTCTTTTGTGAGACTGGTATCATGTATATATATACCTATCGAATTGTACATGAATACCCGGGGTTTTTCCACACTTATAGAATTCCTCTTCCCTTGATTGAGTTATTTTCCCCTTTATTATTATTGTTTTAGTCTTTCGCTGTTTACTATTGCAATAACTATTTCATAAATTACTAAATTGATTAAATTGAAGGCTGACTAAGCTCGTCAGGTTGCCGAGTGATGACTCGGGGCTTGTATGGGTCTAGGCCGGGCGTACCCAATGTTGGACTAAGTGGTTAGTCACTCTAACTCCGACCGGGATTTTGATGGAAACAAACAAGGTGAAAATATACTAATTAATATCAAGTATATTTCAGTTTTTGTTAAAGGATGCAAAACAACACATCACGGGAATTCAACCCATACAACTTCAAGACTCGGCATTCATGAAGGAATGAAGATGAAAGATAATATCGCAATTTGTAATTTCGATGTAAAGTATTCAAATTCCTTCACGCAAGCCAAATGCATTAGTTCATGCATATCAAGTTTCTTAAAGTCATGAAGTAACTTGGAGTTTCAAAATGAAATTTAACACATGACTAGGTCCATGAGTTCAAACAATGTGAGATTATGTGTTAATGATCATTTGTATTTTGGAGATCATTGTTGAAGTTTTCAAAACTGAAAAACTTGTCTTTAAAAGGTTTTTGAAAAGAAAAACTGCAAATTTGCAGAAAAGTCCCTCGCAAGTTATGAAATTGTGATTTTCCGTTTTCGGGGTTTGTAAAAATATCCGGACCATCCAATTAGGCTTAATGACCCATAATAAACGTGTATAACATGTTATATTAGGGTTGGTTAGGTCCCGGACATGTTTAAGGGTCGCTAACACAAAGGGATAAAATAATTATTTTGAGCTCCCTGCAGTTAGCGCCCTAATACTGCCATTAGCGCGCTAAGTGCAGAGTTAGCGCGCTAGGTCTCGGTATTAGCGCGTTAATTTTCCACCTGATAGCTTTTTTAAAAAGCTGAAAAATGAACTTTAATTTGAATTCTTGATGAATTCTGGACTCTTGGGTCCCTAGAACGGTCATAAACTATCACAATAGGATACCTAACACTATAAAAACACCAAGAACATGGTTTTCTCACAACAAGGAACAAACACACTCAAAAGCTCAAAAGATTCAAAAAGGAGAACTTTGATTTTTGTGAAGGAGACAAAGGAGATTCTTGAGGCAGTCCACTAGCACTATAATCCAGCACTTTGAAGCAATCAAAGGAGTACAAGAATCTCTTCAAAACTGATCTCTTTTGTCATCTTCTTGGTTGTAAGCAAGTCCTTGTTCTAGATTCCTTTCATTGAGCTCAATCTACATAGTTTTGTGTGTTTTGAATGAAAATCAGTTTGCTGTGTGTTTAAACATCATCATCTTGGGTTTTGCACTAAAACTTATTTTATCAAACCCTAAAAGTGTTTTGAACAAGAGTTTTACACTTGAACTTGGTTTTTGTCAAACTATTGTTCTTTGCTTCGAAATCGGTTTTGCAAAAATACATTGAATTTTAAAACGATTTCATATTTGGAATTTGCAACAAAATCAGTGACACACTTTGCATTTTCCATTCATTCTCATACTTGCATGCATTAGAGTTGTTAGGCTCTAGGAGGCTTGCTAGTGTTTTAATTTGATACCACTTTATATTGTAAAGTGTATCTCATTTCTTTTCAGCAAATTGTTGTAAGTGTATGATTGTAAGACTTAGTGGAATCTAAGTCAAAGGGGAAGACCTAGTTGAGGCTAGGCACAATTTCTAGTTGCGACTAGATAGGAAGTCCTAATTGTAATTAGGCATTCTAGGCTTGTATGCTTAGGTTGTAACACTTATTTGGAATATAAGTGAGGGTTTAAAAATTCTAACCGGGGAGGTTAGGTAGTGGATGTAGATCATTTGATCGAACCACTATAAATCGTGTGTCGCTTTCCATCTCTTCTACCCCATTCACTTGCATAGCATTGACATTCGTTGTTACTTGTGCATAAAAAGTTTAAAAAGGCAATAACCTCTCGACACACCCAATTCACCCCCTCTTGGGTGTGGTTTCAATTTGTATCAGAGCGGGTTATTGCTCAAAGCATTACTAACGTATCTTTGAGTGTTTTTGTGCAAGGATGCAAAGTCTAGATCCGGCTCGCCTTAGGGAAGGTAACTCCTCGAGTAGGCCTCCGTACTTTGATGGAACCAACTATGCACATTAGAAAGTGATAATGAAGTTCTACATAAGAGCGCAAAATAGATTTCTATGGGACGCAATTGAAAGTGGTTACACTCCACCGGACAAGCCATTGAAAGAATACACCGCCGAGGAGATCAAGAGTGAGCCTTCAAATGATCAAGCCATGAATCACTTATTTTGTGCATTGAGCGAAAATGAGTTCAACCGAGTGAGTGCTTGTCAAACGGCAAAGGAAGTGTGGGAAAAGCTTGAGGTCCACTATGAAGGTACCATGCAAGTAAAGAAGACAAAGTTGAGGATCCTTGAGGAACACTATGGGACCTTCCGAGTTGGATCCGATGAAGATATGGCCACCGCCATCACACAGTTCACTAAGTTGTTAAATGAGATCAAGAATCTTAGAAAGCACTATGATCAAGAGACATCGGTATACAAATTCCTTAGAGGCTTGCCTAAGGAATGGGATGCCAAGAAGTATGCTATCCAATTGGCACAAAATCATGGAGACTACACATTCGATGCATTGTGTGGAGAGTTAACGGTCCACGAATTCGAACTCAAAGACCGAGCAAGATTGGAAGCATTAAGTGGAGGTACAAAGAGCTCAAGAAAAGAGATCGCCTTGAAGGCAAATAAATCCCCTAGTGCATCATTAGAGATCATTGAAGATGAAAAATCTTGTGATGACAATGATCTTGAGGAGGAAGTAGCAACGCTTTCAAGAAAGCTCAACAAGGCCATATACAAGCGAGACAAGTATAAGAAGAAGTTTCGAAGTGGAAGCAAGGGAGGAAAGTCAAACGAAACCATATGCTTTGGTTGTGGCAAGCCGGGTCACATCAAGGCGGATTGCAAATCTAAGAAGGTGTTTGACAAGAAGAAAGGAAAGAAGAGCTTCAAGGCAACTTGGGATGACTCATCATCATCAAGTTCGGAATCCAATTCAAAAAGTGAAAAGGCAATACTTTGTCTTATGGCACAAGGCGAGGTAAATTCTAACCCTTTTAATTTTGATGATATTGATGATTTGGATAATGCTCTAAATCTTGATTAACTTAGGAAAGAGTTGGAAAAGGAGGTCAAAAAGACCAAACAACTCAAAAAGAGCCTAACCATAGCAATTAGTGAGATAGAGACATAAAATGAGATCATTAATGATCTCCAAAATGACTTGAATGAAGTCATAGAGGAAAGAGATGCCTTAGTTAAGAAGTAGAGGACTTAACTAGCACGGTGCACAAGTTCACCAATGGCAAAGAAATGTTTGATATGATGTTGGGAGCACAACGACGTGCACTCAACAAAAGGGGCATAGGTTATGGAGCAAACTTGCTAAGCTATAAGAAATTACTAAATGATGATCGTAGATGTTTAAAGTGCAATAGGTCTCATGTGGTGGGGAAATGTACCTTACAAAAGGCCAAAAAGGGTATACTAGCATGGGTAGTTAAAAATGTTTATGACACTAACTTTCTCGGACCCAAAGGTATTTGGGTACCAAAATCTAGTGTGTTTCCCATTGTGTAGGATGCAAGGAAGAGCACCCCATGGTACTTAGATAGCGGGTGTTCAAGACACATGACCGGAGATGCACATCAATTCATTGAGTTAAAGCGGCATGACGGTGGAAAGGTTATATTTGGAGACAACAACAAAGGAAGAGTTATTGGTCTCGGAACCGTCGGTAACCATTCACTTTCTATTTCTAATGTTTACCTTGTTGATGGTTTAAAACATAACTTGCTTAGTGGTAGTCAATTGTATGACAAAGGATTTCATGTTATGTTTGAATCATCGAAATGCATTGTTAGGAATGAAAAGCATGAAACTTTGTTTATTGCATATAGAGATAAGAATGTTTATGCCATCAACTTTGATGAAATGAATATGCAAAATGTTTCATGTTTGAGTGCACAAAGTGATTGTGATGCATGGTTGTGGCACCGTAGACTAGGACATTCTAGTAGGAAAATTTGTTAAAATTGACTAAGCATGATCTAGTTAAGGGCCTACCCAAGTGCACCTTTAAGAAAGATAAGGAGTGTGAATCTTGCATTCTCTGTAAACAAGTGAAATCGTCATTTAAGACGAAAGTAACAAGTAATGTGACTCGAGCCTTAGAACTTATCCATATGGATTTGTTCGGACCTACCCAAACATAAAGTCTAGGTGGTAAATCATAATGCTTTGTCATTGTTGACGACTTTACAAAGTATACATGGGTGTATTTTCTATCTCACAAGCATGAAGTGTTTGATGTGTTTGTAACGTTTTGTGCTTTAGTAGAGAATGAAAAGGGATACAAAATCACCATCATTAGAAGTGATAGAGGTGGTGAGTTTGTAAACATGAACTTGGAGGATTTTTGTGATAAACAAAGTTATACACACCAATTATCCTCTCCTAGAACACCCCAACAAAATGGAGTTGTTGAAAGAAAAAATAAAACACTCCAAGAAATGTGTAGGACTATGCTAAATGAGTACAACATAGCTAAGCATTTTTGGGCCGAAGCCATTAACACGGCATGCTATGTTATAAATAGAGTAAATGTCCGAAAGCAAGTGAAAAAGACTCCTTATGAACTATGGAAAGGCCGAAAACCCAACATAAGTTATTTTAAGGTATTCGGTTGCACTTGCTATGTTTTAAATGATAGGGATCAATTAGATAAATTTGGCCCAAAGTCTAAAGTATGCATTTTTCTAGGGTACTCAACACATAGCAAAGCATATAGAGTATTTAATAAATCAACCAAAACCATAGAAGAATCTATTCATGTGAAATTTGATGAAGTAGATCCCAAAGTTAAATTAATGCAAAATCTTGAGAAATTGAGGATTGACGATGAAGATGATGGCACTCTAGGACAAACCTCAAATAGTCAAGAGCTTGAGTTAAACAAGGAATCCGAAACAAGTGTGCCTAAGAATTCAAGACTCCTCATTGGTCATTCATCTCAACAAATCATAGGTGATCCAAACAAAGGAATAATCACTAGGTCAACATTGCAAAGAGATGAAGGACACTTAGCTTTTGTGTCACAAACCGAGCCCACCAAGATAGATGATGCCTTAGGAGATGAGTTTTGGGTAACAGCTATGCAAGAAGAGCTAAGTCACTTTGTTAGGAACAAAGTATGGACATTAGTACCTAGACCCAAAGACCACTCAATCATAGGCACCAAATGGGTCTTTAGAAACAAAAAGAGTGAAAAAGGTGAAATTGTAAGAAACAAGGCTAGATTGGTTGCACAAGGCTACAATCAAGAAGAAGGAATTGATTATGAGGAAGCCTTTGCACCCGTAGCAAGACTAGAAGCAATTCGCATGTTGCTTGCTTATGCTTGCTACAACGGGTTTCTACTATACCAAATGGATGTTAAAAGTGCATTTCTAAATGGGTTCATCCATGAAGAAGTTTATGTAGAACAACCACCGGGATTTGAAGATCATGAACATCCAAGCCATGTCTATTATCTTCAAAAAGCCTTATATGGACTAAGACAAGCCCCTAGAGCTTGGTATGATAGACTATGTGCGTTTCTACTTGAGAAAGGGTTCAAGAAAGGAACACTAAACCCCACTTTGTTCATTTTGATCAAAAAATATGATATGCTACTCGTTCAAATCTATGTTGATGATATCATTTTCGGGTCATCTAACACACGTTTATGTGATGAATTCTCATCATTGATGACAAATGAATTTGAAATGAGCATGATGGGTGAACTAACATACTTTCTAGGCTTGCAAATAAAGCAATCCAAGCACGGCATTTTTATAAATCAAGCAAAGTATGTGAGGGACATGCTAAAGAAGTTCAAATTCGAAAATCTGAAAGCATGTGACACTCCTAGTAGTTCAACTATCAAAATGGACAAGGACCAACTAGAAAATCCATAGATCCTAAACTTTACTGTGGAATGATAGGCAGCCTCCTATACTTGACCGCTAGTAGACCCGACATTATGTTCAGTGTGTGCCTATGTGCTAGATTTTAATCCGATCCTAAAGAGTCCCACTTAAAATATGTAAAGCGCATATTTCGATATCTAAGTGGAACACAAGACTTAGGATTATGGTTCAACAAAATCAAGAGTTTTGAACTCCGAAGTTTTGTTGATTCTGATTATGCGGGAAGTCTAGTTGATAGGAAAAGCACTTCTGGATTTTGTCATTTGCTAGGAAACTCACTTATCTCATGATTTAGCAAAAAGCAAAATTCCGTGGCTTTGTCTACGGCGAAGGCCGAATATGTGGCTGCCGGGAGTTGTTGTGCTCAAGTTCTATACATGAAACAACAACTTGAGGATTATCAAATCCTAGTTGGGTGTGCTGAAATTTATTGTGATAACACAAGTGCAATAAACATATCGAAAAATCCGGTGTTACACTCTCGAACAAAACACATTGAGATTAGGCACCATTTTCTTCGTGATCGCGTCCAAAAGGGCGATGTTAAACTTGTCCATGTGTCCACAGAGGACCAATTAGCCGATATATTCACTAAGCCCTTGCCTAGAGATCAATTTTCTAAGATTCGGCGTGAGTTAGGCATGGTTCAAGAATCGGACCTTCTACACATGTTTTAGGTGTTCTAAACCTATTTATATAGTGTTTTTGAAGTGTCCAAGGAGTTTGAGGTCAATTCGAGTTGTATGTCAAAAACCCAAAAATTTCATTTCCAAAATTTCCAGAGGGAAATTAGCGCGCTAATGATGGTAATTAGCGCGCTAATGATGGTAATTAGCGCGCTAATAGTTGAGTGACCAAAAATTTTCAGAGGGAAATTAGCGCTTTAATGATGGTAATTAGCGCGCTAATGATGGTAATTAGCGCGCTAATAGTTGAGTGACCAAAATTTTCAAGAGGGAAATTAGCGCGCTAATTCCAGTCATTAGCGCGCTAATGATGTACTGGCCCAGAATATGAATCGACCCATTAGCGCGCTAATGACGTTCGGTCAGGGCTTATAAGTTCAAAAATACCCTATTTTGTTTCATTCATCTCCCATATCCCTCCTCTCTTCTCTTCGACCACGATCCCTCTCTTCGATCTGGTGACTCTCCACCCCTCTCTCGGCGTCTCCACCACGATTCCTCTCCCACAAGGTAATAATCTTCCATCTTCTTTGTCATTTTCTTCATTTTTCCTCAATGTCGACTCGTCATCCCTCTGCCCGTCCCTCTTCCCGTCTGGCCGCCACCACCAATCCCCGTCCAACCGCCCCCACCACGTCCTCTCGTCCTACCCAAGCCACGTCCTCTCGTCATCCATCGCGACGCCGTGTTGTCCAACCGTCCTCCTCCTCCACTAGTGAGTCTGAATCCTCATAACTCGCCCCCACTTCGGCGAATGCCCCTCAACGTGAGGGTCGCGCCAAATCCGTCCATGAGGCCACATCGGTCCTCGAGTCCATGGCTCCCCGACTAACGGATGCCAAAATCCTTCGACCGCCGTTGTCGATTTTGCATTCTTTGATAGGGCTCATCTCCCAATTCGGGAGATTTTCGATACGGCAGGATAGACCACCTTTTGCGCTCATAACGCCAATTACAACCCCCATTGGTTCGTGTTTTCTATTCCAATCTCCAAACAACGAACCATTTTGTTCTTCGCTCGTCCGTTGGTGGCCGATCTATTGAGATTACGCCTAAAAATCTCGCCCAACGACTTCAACTTCCATTGCACCCTCCTACCACTATGGTAGTGTGCAAATTTCTAAGTTGGCTCTTTGATCGTCTCGAAGTACTGAATTCGTTTCTTCGGCCAAAACGAACTCTAACTGTTTATCCGACTGGCATAACGGATACCGATTTCAAACTCCTACCTCACCTCCTACATAAGGTACTTCACAAGGTCATTCTTCCTCAAGGTGGAAGTAAACTCTACGTCACTCTTCTTGACATGTTTGTCCTTGGACATCTATTTCGTGCAATTCCTCTCAGCCTGCCCACATTCTCATTGGCTATATAACGAGCACGTGTAGCTCGGGTCGTCATCTTCCATATGCCCATATCATCACATCCTACTTGGAGTCCGCCCATGTGGATCTTGCCTTAGGAGGTCGTCCTCTCACTGTCTATGACACCATCGACGTGGCCACTCTGAAGGCCATGAAGTATCGCTACGTGCACGATAGGCAGCATTGGACACGAGAAGATGCGATCCCGGATGGTCGGTATTATGACGGCTATGAGTCTCCATTGCCTACGGACCCTCCAGTTGCTCCATTTGATGCGCCCGACTACTTGGAGTATAGCTACAGTTTTGGTAATGATGACCATGATGACGATGAAGGCTTTGCTGGCGATGATGACCATGATGGCGATGAGGAAGTTCATCATGACTCCGAAGTTCCACCCCCGCCGCCGCCGCACTACGAGACAGCCCCCGCCTCCACCTCCCTCTACGTTTGGCGGCTTTACACCTCCACCGGATATGTCCCCCTCGTCGGCATACGTCTTTGCACAGCTGGGATACCTGCACACCTACTTGACTCAAACCTTCGCTTCCGTCGAGGCGAGCATCCAGCATCAAAATGATCGTCTTCGTCGTATTGAGGGACAGTTGCTTCCAGCTTACCCCGCGTGCAATGATCGTTCCTCCAGCTCTGCACGTCGACCATCATCCTCGCGGAGGAGTGTTTAGACTTTTCATTGACTTGTTCAGCATTAGGTTTTATTTGGTAATTTTTTTTGGTGTTTAGAAACACTATATGTAGGTGAGCACTAGGCTCCAACTTGTTCGACTTTGATGTTCTACATATTTCTCTTTTGTTCATGTTTAAGCCACAACTATGTTCACATTACTTTATGATATCTATATCATGATTTTTTTGCGTATCTCTGAGTTTATATATGGCTTTTTCTTGCTTGACTATGATTTCTCATATCCGATTGTGTACCGCTTCCGTCTATTGTCTTTTGCTATGCATAGAGTAAGGGGGAGCATATATGTTCTTGTATTGATTCTATTATGCATTGTTGTATTTCTTAAACGGGGGAGTTTTGGCCCCACTTTTTGATGTTATCAAACGGGGGAGAAATGTGGTTGAACTTGAAAATGTTGATGTGTTTGAACTTGCACAAATGAAATGTATAATCTTGAATGCAATACACACTTAGATTATGCTTTACACTTTTAAAGTTCACATTGTTTGTTATCATCAAAAAGGGGGAGATTATTGGACTAAGTGGTTAGTCACTATAACTCCGACCGGGATTTTGATGGAAATAAACAAGGTGAAAATGTACTAATTAATATCAAGTGTATTTCAGTTTTTGTTAAAGGATGCAAAACAACACATCACGGGAATTCAAGCCATATAAGTTCAAGACTCGGCATTCATGAAGGAATGAAGATGAAAGATAATATCGCAATTTGTAATCTCGATGTAAGGTATTCAAATTCTTTCACGCAAGCCAAATGCATTAGTTCATGCATATCAAGTTTCTTAAAGTCATGAAGTAACTTGGAGTTTTAAAATGAAATTTAACACATGACTAGGTCCATGAGTTCAAACAATGTGAGATTATGTGTTAATGATCATTTGCATTTTGGAGATTATTGTTGAAGTTTTCAAAACTGAAAAAATTGTCTTTAAAAGGTTTTTGAAAAGAAAAACTGCAAATTTGCAGAAAAGTCCCTCGCAAGTTATGAAATCGTGATTTTGCATTTTCGGGGTTTGTAAAAATATCCGGACCATCCAATTAGGCTTAATGACCCATAATAAACGTGTATAACATGTTATATTAGGGTTGGTTAGGTCCCGGACATGTTTAAGGGTCGCTAACACAAAGGAATAAAATAATTATTTTGAGCTCCCTGCAGTTAGCGCGCTAATACTGCCATTAGCGCGCTAAGTGCAGAGTTAGCGCGCTAGGTCTCAGTATTAGCGCGCTAATTTCCCACCTGATAGCTTTTTTAAAAAGCAGAAAAATGAACTTTAATTTGAATTCTTGATGAATTCTGGACCCTTGGATCCCTAGAACGGTCATAAACTATCACAATGGGATACCTAACACTATAAAAACACCAAGAACATGATTTTCTCACAACAAGGAACAAACACACTCAAAAGCTCAAAAGATTCAAAAAGGAGAACTTTGATTTTTGTGAAGGAGACAAAGTAGATTCTTGAGGCTGTCCACTAGCACTATAATCCAGCACTTTGAAGCAATCAAAGGAGTATAAGAATCTCTTTAAAACTGATCTCTTTTGTCATCTTCTTGGTTGTAAGCAAGTCCTTGTTCTAGATTCCTTTCATTGAGCTCAATCTACATAGTTTTGTGTGTTTTGAATGAAAATCAGTTTGTTGTGTGTTTAAACATCATCATCTTGGGTTTTGCACTAAAACTTATTTTATCAAACCCTAAGAGTGTTTTGAACAAGAGTTTTACACTTGAACTTGGTTTTTGTCAAACTATTGTTCTTTGCTTCAAAATCGGTTTTGCAAAAATACATTGAATTTTAAAACAATTTCATATTTGGAATTTGCAACAAAATCAGTGACACACTTTGCATTTTCCATTCATTCTCATACTTGCATGCATTAGAGTTGTTAGGCTCTAGGAGGCTTGCTAGTGTTTTAATTTGATATCACTTTATATTGTAAAGTGTATCTCATTTCTTTTCAGCAAATTGTTGTAAGTGTATGATTGTAAGACTTAGTGGAATCTAAGTCAAAGGGGAAGACCTTGTTGAGGCTAGGCACAATTTCTAGTTGCGACTAGATAGGAAGTCCTAATTGTAATTAGGCATTCTAGGCTTGTATGCTTAGGTTGTAACACTTATT
This sequence comes from Stephania japonica, assembly GCA_039657345.1. NCBI lineage: Eukaryota > Viridiplantae > Streptophyta > Magnoliopsida > Ranunculales > Menispermaceae > Stephania > Stephania japonica. The sequence continues at coordinate 18,024,318 of CM077566.1, forward strand.
TGGAATATAAGTGAGGGTTTAAAAATCCTAACCGGGGAGGTTAGGTAGTGGATGTAGATCATTTGATCGAACCACTATAAATCGTGTGTCGCTTTCCATCTCTTCTACCCCATTCACTTGCATAGCATAGACATTCGTTGTTACTTGTGCATAAAAAGTTTAAAAAGGCAATAACCTCTCGACACACCCAATTCACCCCCCTCTTGGGTGTGGTTTCACCCAATTGCATGGGGAAACTAGGCTCGTCACACTTAATCTACATAGTTTTGTGTGTTTGAATTGAAAATCAGTTTGTTGTGTGTTTGAACACTTTTATCTTGGGTTGTGTATTTAAACTTATTTTATTAAACCCTAAGATTGATTTAAAGAAAAGTTTTGCACTTAAACTTGATTTTTGTTAAACTCTTATTCTTAGCTTTGGAATCATTTTTGCACTAACACATTAGATTTTTGAAACGATTTCACACTTAGAATTTGTAACAAAATCAGTGACATATTTTGCATATTCCATTCATTCTCATACTTGCATGCATTAGAGTTGTTAGGCTCTAGGAGGCTTGCTAGTGTTTGAATTTGATACCACTTTATGTTGTAAAGTGTATTTCATTATTTTTTAGCCACTTGTTGTAATTGTATGATTGTAGGACTTAGTGAAATCTAAATTAAAGGGGAAGACCTAGTTGAGGCTAGGCATAAACTCTAGTTGCGACTAGATAAAGAGTCCTAATTGTAATTAGGCACTCTAGGCTTGTGTGCTTATGTTGTAACACTTATTTGCAATATAAGTGGGAGATTAAAAATCCTAACCGGGGAGGTTAGGTAGTGGATGTAGATCATTGAATCGAACCACTATAAATCGTGTGTCACTTTCCATCTCCTCTATCTCATTCACTAGCATAGCATATATATATATTCATTGTTAGTATATGCATCATAATTGTAATTTGCGCATAAAGTTTGAAAAAGGGCAATAACTACTTGGTAACCCAATTCACCCCCTCTCTTGGGTGACCTTCAATTGGTATCATAGCGGGTTATTACTCAAAGTGTTACTATCGTATCTTTGAGTGTTTTTGTGCAAGGATGCAAACTTTAGATCCAGCTCGCCTTAGAGAAGGCAACTCCTCGAGTAGACCTCCGTATTTTGATGGAACCAACTATGCTCATTTGGAAAGTGAGGATGAAGTTTTACATAAGAGCACAAAATAGATTCTTGTGGGATGCAATTGAAAGTGGCTACACTCCACCGGACAAGCCTTTGAAAGAATACACCGCCGAGGAGATTAAGAGTGAGCTCTCAAATGATCAAGCCATGAATCACTTATTTTGTGCATTAAGCAAAAATGAGTTTAATCGAGTAAGTGCTTGTCAAACAGCTAAGGAAGTATGGGAAAAGCTTGAGGTACACTATGAAGGTACCATGCAAGTGAAAAAGACAAAGTTAAGGATTCTTGAGGAGCACTATGAAATTTTCTGAGTTGGATCCGATGAAGGTATAGCCACCGCTATCACACAGTTCACCAAACTATTGAATGAGATCAACAATCTTGGAAAGAATTATGATCAAGAGACCTCGGTGTACAAATTCCTTAGAGGGTTGCCTAAGGAATGGGATGCCAAGAAGTACGCTATTCAATCGGCACAAAACCTTAGAGACTATACATTTGATACGTTGTGTGGAGAGCTAACGGTCCATGAATTTGAACTTAAAGACCGAGCTAGACTAGAAGCATTAAATGGAAGCGTAAAGAGTTTAAGAAAAGAGATTTCTTTGAAGGAAAATAGCTCCTCGGTTGCAACAATAGATGTCATTGAAGATGAAAATCTTGTGACGAAAATGATCTTGAGGAAGAAGTAGCTACGCTTTCAAGAAAGCTAAACAAGGTAATGTAAAAGCGGGATAGGTACAAGAAGAAGTTTAGAAGTGGAAGCAAGGGAGGAAAATCAAGTGAGACTATATGCTTCGGATGTGGCAAACCGAGTCACATCAAGGCAGAATGCAAATCCAAGAATGTGGTGGATAAGAAGAAAGGGAAGAAGAGCTTCAAGGCAACTTGGGATGACTCATCATCATCAAGTTCGGAATCCGAATTGAAGAATGAGAAGGCAATACTTTATCTCATGGCACAAGGAGAGGTAAATTCTAACTCTCTTAACTTTGATGATGTTGATGATTTGGATGATGTTCCAAATCTTGATGAGCTTAAGAAAGAGTTGGAAAAGGAGGTCAAAAAGAGCAAACAACTCAAAAAGAGCTTGACCATAGCAATTAGTGAAAATAGAGTCACAAAATGAGACCATCAATGATCTCCAAAGTGACTTGAATGAAGTCCTAGAGGAGAGAGATGATTTAGTCAAGGAGGTAGAGGACTTGACTAGCACGGTGCATAAGTTCACCAATGGTAGAGAAATGTTTGACATGATGTTAGGAGCACAACGACGTACCCTCAACAAAAGAGGCATAGGCTATGGAGCAAACTTGTTGAGTTAAAAGAAATTGCTAAACAATGATCGTAGATGCTCAAAGTGCAATAGGTCCTATGTGGTTGGGAAATGTGCCTTACAAAAGGCTAAAGTGGGTAAACTAGCATGGTAGTTAAAAATGTTTATGACACTAACTTTCTTAGACCCAAAGGTGTTTGGGTACCAAAATCTAGTATGTTTCCCATTGTGTAGGATGCAAGGAAGAGCACCCCATGGTACTTAGATAGTGGGTGCTCAAGACACATGACCGGAGATGCACACCAATTCATTAAACTAAAGCGGCATGATGGTGGAAAGGTTACATTTGGAGACAACAACAAAGGAAAAGTTATTGGTCTTGGAACCGTCGGTAACAATTCACTTTCTATCTCTAATGTTTATCTTGTTGATGATTTAAAACATAACTTGCTTAGTATTAGTCTATTGTATGACAAAGGATTTCATGTTATGTTTGAATCATCAAAATGCATCGTTAGGAATTAGAAGCATGAAACTTTATTTATTGCATATAGAGATAAAAATGTTTATGACATTGACTTTGATGAGATGAATATGCAAAATATTTCATGTTTGAGTGCATAAAGTGAATGTGATGCATGGTTGTGGCACCGTATATTAGGATATTCTAGTACGGAAAACTTGTCAAAACTGACTAAGCATGATCTCGTTAAGGGCCTACCCAAATGCACTTTTAAGAAGATAAGGAATGTGAACCTTGTATCCTTGGTAAACAAGTGAAATCGTCATTTAAGACGAAAGTAACAAGTGATGTGACTCGTGCCTTAGAACTTATCTATATGGATTTGTTCGGACCCACCCAAACACAGTCTAGGAGGTAAATCATATTGCTTTATCATTGTTAATGATTTTACTAGGTATACATGGGTGTATTTTCTATCTCACAAGCATGAAGTGTTTGATGTGTTTGTAAAATTTTGTGCTTTAGTTGAGAATGAAAAGGGATACAAGATCACCATCATTAGAAGTGATAGAGGTGGTGAGATTGTAAATAGGAACTTAGAGGATTTTTGTGCTAAACAAGGTTATACATACCAATTATCCTCTCCTAGAACACCCCAACAAAATAGAGTTGTTGAAAGAAAAAATAGGACACTCCAAGAGGTGTGTAGGACTATGCTAAATGAGTACAACATAGCTAAGCATTTTTGGGGCGAAACCACTAACATGGCATGCTATGTTATAAATAGAGTAAATTTCCGAAAGCAAGTAAAAAAGACTCCTTATGAACTATGGAAATGCCAAAAACTCAATATAAGTTATTTTAAGGTGTTCGGTTGCACTTGTTTTGTTCTAAATGATAAGGACCAATTAGACAAATTTGACCCAAAGTCAAAGGTATGCACTTTCCTAGGCTACTCTATACATAGCAAAGCATATAGGGTGTTTAATAGATCAACCAAAACTATAGAAGAGTTTATCCATGTGAAATTCGATGAAGTAGATCCATAGTCAAGATAATACAAAACTTTGAAAAATTGAGGATTGATGATGAAGATGATGGCACCCTAGGACAAACCTCAAATAGTCAAGAGGTCGAGGTAAGCAAGGAATCCGAATCAAGTGAGCCTAAAAATTCAAGACTCCTTATTGGTCATTCATCTCAACAAATCATAGGTGATCCAAACAAAGGAATAATCACTAGGTCAACATTATATAGAGATGAAGGACACTTAGCTTTTATGTTACAAACCGAGCCCACCAAGATAGATGATGCCTTAGGAGATGAATTTTGGGTAATGGCTATGCAAGAAGAGCTAAGCCACATTGTTAGAAACAAGGTATGGACATTAGTACCTAGACCTAAGGACTACACTACCATAGGCACCAAATGGGTCTTTAGAAACAAAAAGAAAGAAAAAAGTGAAATTGTAAGAAACAAGGCTAGGTTGGTTGCACAAGGCTACAATCAAGAAGAAGGAATTGATTATCAGAAAGCCTTTGCACCCGTAGCAAGACTAGAAGCAATTCGCATATTGCTTGCTTATGCTTGTTATAACGGGTTTCTACTATACCAAATGGATGTTAAAAGTGCATTTCTAAATGGGTTCATCCATGAAGAAGTATATGTAGAACAACCACCAGGTTTTGAAGATCATGAACATCCAAGCCATATCTATAATCTTCAAAAAGCCTTGTATGGACTAAGACAAGTTCCTAGAGCTTGGTATAATAGACTTAGTGCGTTTTTACTTGAGAAAGAATTCAAGAAATGAACACTAGATCCTACTTTGTTCATTTTGATCAAAAAGCGTGACATGCTACTTGTTCAAATCTATGTTGATAATATCATCTTTGGGTCATCTAACACACATTTATGCGATGAATTCTCATCATTGATGATAAATAAATTTGAAATGAGCATGATGGGTGAACTAACATACTTTCTAGGCTTGCAAATAAAGCAATCCAAACATGGCATTTTTATAAATCAAGCAAAGTATGTGAGGGACATGTTAAAGAAGTTCAAATTTGAAAATCTGAAAGCATGTGACACTCCTAGTAGTTCCACTATCAAAATGGACAAAGTCCAACTAGGAAAATCCATAGATCCTAAGCTTTATCATGGAATAATAGGTAGTCTCCTATACTTGACTGCTAGTAGATCCGACATTATGTTTAGCGTGTGCTTATGCGTTAGATTTTAATCCAATCCTAAGGAGTCACACTTAAAATGTGTGAAGCACATATTTTGATATCTAAGTGGAACACAAGACTTAGGATTGTGGTTCAACAAAACCAAGAGTTTCGAACTCTGAAGTTTTGTTGACTCTTATTATGCAGGAAGTCTAATTGATAGGAAAAGCACTTCCGAATGTTGTCATTTGCTAGGAAACTCACTTATCTCATGGTTTAGCAAAAAGCAAAATTTCGTGGCCTTATCTACGGCAGAAGCCGAATATGTGGCTACTGGGAGTTGTTGTGCTCAAGTTCTATACATGAAACAATAACTTGAGGATTATCAAATCCTAGTTGGGTGTGCTAAAATTTATTGTAATAATACAAGTGCAATAAACATATCAAAAAATCCAGTGTTACACTCTTGAACAAAACATATTGAGATAAGGCACCATTTTCTTCGTGATCACGTCCAAAAGGGTGATGTTAAACTCGTCCATGTGTCCACAGAGGATCAACTAGCCGATATATTTACTAATCCTTTGCCTAGAGATCAATTTTCTAAGATTCGGAGTGAGTTAGGCATGTTTCGAGAATCGGACCTTCTACACATATTTTAGCAGTTCCAAACCTTTTTATATGGCGTTAGTGAAGTGTCCCAGAAGTTTGAGGTAAATCGAAGTTGTATGTCAAAAATCCAAAAATTTCATATCCAAAATTTTCAGAGAGAAATTTGCGTGCAAATAAGGGAAATTAGCGCGCTAATAGTGCCCTGCCCAAAAATTTCCAGAGGGAAATTAGTGCGCTAATAGCAGACATTAACGCGCTAATAGTGTCCTGGCCCAGAATACAAATCGACCCATTAGCGCGCTAATTCTGTCATTAGCGCGCTAATTCAGTCATTAGCGCGTTAATGATGTTCGGCCAGACATGTATAAAACCCATTGTTTACCCTAAAAAAACACAACTCACAAATCTTTCCTCTCCTCTCGTCGTCTCCACCACGGTCTCGCCATTTTCAGGTAAAAACCTCACTTTTCTTTGTCAATTTCTTAAATCTCGTTGTCATTTCCACCACTGTCTCTTCATTTTTTACCCTAATGTCGACTCGCCGAACCTCCGCCCGTCCATCTTCACGTCCAACCGCCCCAACCACCTCTCGTCGTCCCTCTGCCCCACGTCGTCCCTCTGCCCGACGTGTTGTCCAATCCTCATCTGGTAGTGAGTCCGAGTCCTCACCCTCTACCCATAGCCACCCCGCCCCCATTCCGACAAATGCCCCACGTATGGAAGGTCGTGCCAAATCCATTCACGAGACCCCGTCCATTTTAGAATCGGTGGCACCACGGCTAACGGATGTTAAAATCCTACGACCCGCCATTGTTCATTTCTCATTTTTCGATAAGGCTAATCTCCCAATTCGGGAAATTTTAACTAGGGCGGGATGAACCACTTTTTGTGCCTATAACACCAACTACAACCCTCCCTTGGTTCGAGTCTTCTATTCAAATCTTGAAACAACGAACCTTTTTGTCCTAAAATCATCCGTTGGCAGCCGTTCCATTGAGATTACACCTGAAAATCTCGCTCAACGGCTCCAACTTCCTTTGCACCCTCCTACCACTACGGTTGTGTGCAAATTTCTTAGTTGGCCTTTTGATCGTCTTGAAATGTTTAATTCCTTCTTTCGACCGAAAAAAAATTTAACCGTATATCCGACTGGTATAACGGATACTGACTTCAAACTTATACCTCACCTCCTTCATAAAGTCCTTCACAAGGTTATTCTCCCTTGAGGTGGTAGTAAGAACTATGTCACTTTCTTTGACATGTTCGTTCTTGGGCATCTCATTCGAGTAATTCCTTATGCCCACATTATCACATCCTACTTGGAGTCTGCTCAGGTGGATCTTGCATTAAGTGGTCCTCCCGTCACTATCTATGACACCATTGACATGGCCACTCTGAAGGCCATGAAGTATCGCTACGTACGTGAACGGTAGAGTTGGACACAGGAAGATGCCATCCCGGATGGTCAGTATTATGGCGGCTATGAGTCTCCACTACCTACGGACTCTCCAGCTGCTCCTTTTAATGCGCCTGACTACTTGGAATACAGCTATAGTTTTGGCGATAATGACAATGTTGCTGGTGACTACAATGCTGGCAATGATGAACATGATGACGATGATGAAGTTGATTAAGACTTTACAGTTCTACCCCAGCAACAGCAGCAATATGATTCAGCACAGCCTCCACCTTCTTCCACGTTCGGCGACTTCACGCCTCCACCGAATATGTCTCCATCATCGGCGTACGTCTCTGCACAGCTGGGCTACCTGCATACTTATATGACTTAGACCTTCACTGTCGTCGAGACGAGTATCCAGCATCAGAATGATCGGCTTCGTCGCATCGAAGGTCAGTTGCTCCCAGTTTGGACCACGCGTAATGATCGTGCCTCTGGCTCCGCGAGTCGGCCATCGTCATCTCGACAAAGTGTTTAGAGTTCTTATTGTTAGGTGAGCATTAGGCTCTTATTGTTAGTCTTAGTTGTTTAAGAAAACATCTTTCTATTAACTCGTGTTTTAAGCCACAACTATGCTTTCATTGCTTTATGTTGTCTATATCATTAACTTTGTGTATCTCTGAGTTTATATATGGCTCTTTCATGCTTAACTATGATTCATCGTATATGACTATGTACCGCTTCCATCTATTGTTTCTTGATATGCATAAAGTAAGGGGGAGCGTATATTTCACTCGCATTGATTTTATTCTTCTCTATTGTGTTCTATCTACGGGGGATCTTAGCCCCACTTTTTGATGGTATCAAACGGGGGAGAAAATGTGGTTGAACTTGAAAATGTTTATGTGTTTGAACTTGCATAAATGAAATGTCTTAGATTATATTTTACACCTTTAAAGTTCACATTGTTTGTTATCATCAAAAAGGGGGAGATTTTGGACTAAGTGGTTAGTCACTCTAACTCCGACCGGGATTTTGATGAAAACAAACAAGGTAAAAATGTACTAATTAATAACAAGTGCATTTCAGTTTTTGTTAAAGGATGCAAAACAACACATCACAGGTATTCAAGCCATACAAGTTCAAGACTCGGCAGTCATGAAGGAATAAAGACGAAAGATCGTACTACAATTTGTAATTTTGATGTAAGGTATTCAAATTCCTTCACGCAAGCCAAATGCATTAGTCCATGCATATCAAGTTTCTTAAACCAATTTTCAAAAGTCATGAGGTTACTTGAAGTTTCAAAATGAAATTTTAACATATAACTAGGTCTATGAGTTTAAACAATGTGTTAATAGTCATTTGCATATTAGAGATCATTGTTGAAGTTTTCGAAAAGGAAAAACTTTTTTTAAAAGGTCTTTGAAAAGAAAACTGCAAATTTGCAGAAAAGTCCCTCGTACATTATGAAATCATGATTTTTCAATTTTGGGATTTGTAAAAATATCCGGACCACCCAATTAGGCTTAATGACCCATAACAAACGTATATAACATGTTATATTGGGTCCCGGACGTGTTTAAGGGTCGCTAACACAAAGGGATAAAATATTTATTTTGTGTTCCCTGCAGTTAGCGCGCTAATGCTATCATTAGCGCGCTAAGTGCAAAGTTAGAGCGCTATGTGTCGGCATTAGCGCGCTAATTGCATACCTGACAGCTTTTTAAAAAAACTGAAAAACAAACTTTAATTTGAATTCTTGATGAATTTTGGACCCTTGGATCCCTAGAAAGGTCATATACTGGTAATATGGAATACCTAACACTATAAAACCACCAAGAACATGGTTTTCTCACAACAAGTAATAAACACACTCAAAAGCTCAAAATATACAAAGAGAAAAACTTTGATTTTTGTGAAGGAGATAAAGGAGATTCTTGGGGCTGTCTACTAACTCCAAAATCCAGCACTTTTGAAGCTTCCAAAGGAGTACAAGAATCTCTTCAAAGCTGATTTCCTTTGTCATCTTCTTGGTTGTAAGAAAGTCCTTGTTCTAGCATCTTTTCTTGTACTTAATCTGTTGGGTTTTGGGGTTCATGCGCAGCGGAGATTACAAAACTATTTTGAGAAAAACCCCAACAGGATCCGAATCTAATTCCATTAAAACACATTTAGACTTTGAAAACTTAATCATACCTCGGTCGCAATGTACCTTTCTGAAGGTTAATCAATCTCTAAGGTGCTGCTAACGATGAACGCCCTCTATCAGCAGTCCACACACGAACGGCAACCGAGATTTGAAGTGCTAGCTTCGAGAGAATACCAAACCCTTTTTGTTTCTCTCCAAAACTATCCAGAGCATACCAAAACTCTAAGCATTTCTTAAAACGAAAATAGAGTTTCAGCCCTTTTTAAATCTTACGTACTTGTATTCTAACTCAAAGCATCTATTTATACAACCCTTGTATATAGACGTTTAAGTAAATTACACATATACCCCTACTTAAAGAAGTATAAGTGTAATACACTATAAGGACATTTCTGTCATGAATTTTATCATATAAAATTCATTTTTCTGAACCATCTTAAAATCTCGCAAAACCGTTCTCAGTGTGCGACCCAATAGGCTCATACAACGTTGGCAGTGTACCAAAACACATTTTGATATACAAGTCATAAGCGGCCTCTAGCAAGACATTATGACTACCCAAGCTGTACGAATATCAAATCGATACAACCTAATCAATAGTGTATATAATATCCTTTTGTCACACGATATCCTTTTGATCAAGCATAAGGCATGGAATTGTCATCCAACATGTTCAATCGTACTAGTCTCGATTTCTAGGTAGATTGAAAACATCTAAGTGACATTGATCAATATCAATTCACTTATACTAGGCCTTTTAACAGTCTAACACATCGAGGGATCCACTGGATATCTCTATTTATATGAGAGGGACAAATTCTATCTCGATTACACAACTTCACCACATTATTCACATAGTAACCAATCATATCCTTTATAATCGTTCGGTTAAAGACAACGTTTGATTGCGTCAAATCACTATATTCCTAATGTTGAAGTCTCTGGTAATCTCAAGTCAGAGGACTGAAAAATATACCTATCATGAGAAACAACTATAACTTAATCCATGTGATATTCTAATAGCGGGTCGGTCCAGTACTTTGTTCCCTAACAAGTGCTCATGATCTTGATTCGTATTCCTATACGTATGATCATCGTATGATCATCAATCAAGACTCACACTAGTCTTAATTCATTATAGTTCCCAGTATAATAATCGACTAGGGACATTTAGGATATTTCTATAAATACCCATGGATCTTATTATAATGTAAACATGCAAATCAATTATAATAAACAGCAAATGAAATCCTCTATTTTATTAACTAAAATGTATTCATAAAGATTGTTAATGGATTGACCTAGGGCACATTTCTCAACATCTCCCACTTGCTCTGGGGCCAATCATTCATGCATCTAATGCCTAATGATCTAACATGACCAACATGTTTCGCTTGCAGAAGAGCCTTTGTCAATGGATCCGCAATGTTGTCTTCAGTAGGTACTCTGCAAATCTTCACGTCTCCCCTTTCAATGATTTCTCTGATGAGATGAAAACGCCTGAGTATATGTTTGGATCTGTGGTGTGATCTAGGTTCATTGGCCTGTGCTATTGCCCCGTTATTGTCACAATACAAACAAACAGGGTTAGCAATACTTGGAACCACACCTAGTTCAGAAATGAACTTTTTTATCCAAACTGCCTCCTTTACTGCATCGGACGCTGCAATATACTCGCCTTCATTTGTAGAATCTCGCCACGCCTCTCTCTTGCTTCGTACTTTTTCAGCTTACTGCACCCCCATTCAAAGTAAACACATATCTAGACTGCGATCTAAAATCATCTATATCAGTTTGAAAACTTGCATCTGTGTAACTATTTACAACTAGATCATTTTCAAAACCTCCATAGACCAAGAACACTTCCTTAGTCATTCTTAAGTACTTAAGGATATTATTTACTACTATCCAGTGACTCTCACCTGGATCTGACTGATATTTGCTTGTAGTGCACAAAGCATATGATACATTAGGTTGAGTGCATAGCATGGCATACATGATAGATCCAATAGTTGATGCGTATGAAATCTTATTCATACGATCCCGCTCATCATTTGTCCTAGGACATTGAGTCTTGCTGAGACTTATGCCATGAGACATTGGCAACAATCCTCTTTTAGAGTCTTGCAAACTGAACCTATTCAGCACCTTGTCTATGTAAGCACTCTGATTTAGACCGATTAGCCTTTTAGATCTATCCCTATAGATCTTTATCCCTAGGATATAGGCTGCATCTCCTAAGTCTTTCATTGAGAAACACTTCCCTAACCAAGACTTGACACTCTGCAATGTTGGGATGTCATTTCCAATGAGTAATATATCATCAACATACAATACCAGAAAAACAACTACACTACCACTGACCTTCTTGTATACACAAGGCTCATCTTCATTCTTAATAAAACCAAAATCCTTGATTGCTTCATCAAAACGAAGATTCCAACTCCGAGAAGCTTGCTTTAATCCATAAATGGATCTTTGAAGCTTGCATACCTTCCTAGAATTCTCAGGATGTACAAAACCTTCAGGTTGTGTCATATACACGTCCTCAAGCAGCTTTCTGTTAAGAAATGCTATTTTTACATCCATTTGCCATATCTCATAGTCATAATATGCAGCAATGGTAATTAAAATTCTTATGGATTTAAGCATGGCTACTGGCGAAAAAGTTTCATCATAATCAACACCTTGAGTATGTCTGAAACTTTTTGCAACAAGTCATGCTTTGAAAGTATGCACTTTGCCAACCATGTCAGTTTTCTTCTTGAAAACCCATTTACATCCAATGGTCTTACCACCTTCAGGTAAATCAACCAAGTTCCAAACTTGGTTATCATACATGGATTGCATCTCAAAGTTCATGGCACTTAGCCATTTATCTGAGTCTGGTCCAGACATAGCCTCCTGATAAGTGGTGGGCTCATTTTGATCCATAAGCAACACATCACGACTATCAGTAATGAGAAATACAAATCTCTCTAGCTCATGTCTTGCCCTACCAGATTTACGTGGGCCTTGTGTTACTTGCGGAGGTTTAACTGATTCAGAACATTGTTGAACTTTCAGTAGCAGTTCAGTGTTTATTTGTGATTCTTGAACTTCTTCAAGATTTATTTCTCTCCCACTAGTGTCTTTTGAAATAAACTGTTTTTCCATAAAGACACCATACCGAGCAACAAACACTTTGTTCTCAGCGGGATTATGAAAGTAATATCCTTTTATTTCCTTAGGATACCCCATAAATAGACACTTATCAGATTTAGGTGCTAGTTTTTCTGAGACTTGTCATTTTACGTAAGCCTCACAGCCCCAAATCTTAAGAAAAGACAAACTAGGTCTCTTCCCGTACCATATCTTATATGGTATTTTATCAACCGCTTTAGAAGGAACTCGATTTAGAGTGAAAGTTGCAGTTTGTAATGCATAACCCCAAAAGGATAATGGAAGATCCGCATGACTCATCATAGATCGAACCATATCTAATAAGGTTCGATTTCTCCTTTCAGAAACTCCATTCCTTTTCTTTTAGGTGTTTTGAAGCAGGAACAAGCTGGGGCTTAACTTGTTCCACGGGCTTTGCGATAGGTGCAGTAGCAGCCTTGGCAACTTTAGCCTTGCCTTTACCTTTCTTCTTCATTCCCTTTCCTTTTTGGACCATCAACATATTACTAGAGGGTTTCTTGATATTTTGTTCAGCAGTTTTGAGCATCAAATGCAACTCTGAAATTGATTTCTCCATATTATTCATATTGTAGTTCATCACAAATTGTGAGTAACTCTCCGGTAATGAATTTAGGATCAAATTCGTAGCCAACTCTTGGCTTATGGGAAATCCAAGTCTATCAAGTTGGTCAACATAGCCCTTCATCTTCAGAATATGAGGACTAACTGATGCACCCTCAATCATCTTACAAGAATGCAGGTTCTTAACTGTCTCGAACCTTTCTTGTCTAGCTTGCTGTTGGAACATTTCCTTCAGCGTTACAACCATGTCGTAGGCTTCCATTAGTTCCATGTCCTTCTGAAGTTCAGGAACTATAGTTGCCAACATAATGCATGCAACATCAGTAGAATCGTTGACACGCTTATTGTGCGCATCCTTCACAGCTTTCGTAGCATTTGCTGGTGGGTCCTCAGGGATCGGAGCATCCAGAACATACAACTTGCGTTCATGCTTGAGAACGATTCTCAAGTTTCTGAACCAATCAAGAAAGTTAGTCCCAGATAGCTTATCCTTCTCAAGGATAGATCGCAGTGACAGGGGATTATCGTTACTTGAAGAGGCCATTGATCTACAATAAAGATTATGCAGAGTTTATTTTAGTATAGAGGAATAGACTCCCACTAAATTAACAACCCTCCTTAAACATACTGTTTATTTAGGGGACTAAAATCCATATTTCACCTAATTCTATGACAGTTATAGCATGAAACACAGAATTAGATTATTTAGGTAGGTCACAGTTACCAATTACATCTTATGTAATTTTTAGATCCTTTTATGGGATATGGGACATCTTATGTTTAGCATGTTTTTATCTTATCATTTGCCTAAAGCTCAAAACTATTTTGATTGCTTTATTAAGTCGGACCATTTTAAACATTTAGGTTACTCTTACCCAACTTGTCTCACCAAGATAACACAATATACCCAGCTATGGTTGAAACTGTATTAGTGTGATCGAGGCCTTGACAAGTGTTTAAAATGGATGGCGTGAGACTTAAAATTTAGTAGAGGGATTTTATTCAATTTTAGTGATTTTTAAGTAAGCAATAAAATATCATATATTTTATTGATTTGTAGAACCACTAAACAATTTAGAAAATTTTATACTATTCACTAATAGAAGAATTTCTGTGCGCTAGGATTAGTTAGATTTACCAGTCCCCGGCCGGTCAATGAATGGTGGTTCCATTGACCGTCAATGGACGGGGAACGAAGGCGCGCCCCCTTTTTTATTATTTTTTTTTTAGAAGACAAATCTCAATTCCAAAAATTGAAATTTGCTATAGAAAATCATATTTTTCGCTGATTTTACTATACTAAATTTACCCCTTAATTTATCCAAAATTAAGTCAATTAAAACATTTTTAATTAACCCGGGCCCACATCCACTACAAAAAAACATCAGATCAGAAACGGAAATTTCCGTCTCTGATTTGCATAAATTCCGTCTCTAATTAAAATCTGCAACGGAATAGAGACGAAATTTATTCCGTCTCTAAAATCGTCGTCGCTGATTCAATCAGAAACGCAAATGTGATTCCGTTCCTGATTTAGAGACGGATCAGAGACGGAATAAATTCCGTTTCTGATCAGAGACTGAATTTATTCCGTCTCTAATTCCGTTTCTGATTATTTCCGTCTCTGATCCGTTGCTAATCAGAGACGGATCATAGACGAAATTTGATCCATTTCTGATTCATGTATCTGTTCCTCGAAAATTAGATACGGAAATAGCAACGAATCTCTGAATTCCGTTGCTAATTCCGTCTCTGAATTCAAATCCATCTCAATTCCGTCTCTGAATTCATATATATATATATAGGTCTCAGTCCAAGCACATTTAACCTGCCAATATATAATACAAATCATAGCTAAATAATATATTGATATTGCACAGTTTATATAAACTTAACATATCCTTAAAATTATCTTTTCTCAATGTACTGTACACGAAACAACAAAAACAATCTAAAAAGTTTATATATCGTATCTTTCTACAAAAGTAAAAGCAAAAATTGTTCTAAATGAAAAAAAAAATGAAGAAGTGTTCCGAGATTATATATAGTTGATTGTGCTTCAAATAATACTTGACTTCGTACAAAACACCTGAAAAAAGATCAAAAAGAAAAAAATCACTAAATTATATAAACAATAATAGGAATATAAACAATATTATGGGAGAACTACGTATCATCGCAAGCACAAGTGTATGAGCCAAACACAACATAAATAAAGTAATAAAGAAAAATAAATTCATCATTATCCAGAAGGAACATGGTGTTAATTAGCAAATTATCTCTCGCTCCAAACAATGACACAAAATTTAGTTCTAGATTAACACAAACAAAAGTCAATTGTCCTCGATGCTCCAAAAAATTAAGAAGACACTATACAAAATGAAATTAAAGTAAAATGAAACAAAGGATAGAACACAAATTAAAAGTAAAGAAAACTAAAATAAAAGACTCAATAAGATAAACAATGTGTAATGGAAGTATTAAATAAATGATACAAGACAAGTACCAATTTTCATAAGTACTTCAATATTAATAACTATTTCTTTTTAGAGACAAGTGATGTTCATGATCTTCAACACATTATTACAATGAATGCATTCTCAAAAAAAATTCTAACTCTTAATTTCCTACAAAATACTTAGCAAAGTTTCTCCTACAACTAGGGGTTCCCAAAAATTACAAAACATGGAAGAACCCTATAGTAATTACTAGGGTTCTTTCATTGATGAGTTCAATAGAAACTTTAGTATATATTCTTCTTAGCAAACAAAATATAATTAAATCAATGTTAAGAAACTTAGTCACCCAAAAGATATGTAGGATCTAAAAGCAAGTTATTTGTATCAAGGAAATGAAGTAGTACCTTTCTCATAGCCCTTTTTTTCAATGACACAAAAGATATGATGTCGAATCTCTTACATTCCATTTGCACCTAAAATTACAAATAACAAAAAGAAAAAGTAAACCAATTAATACTATTATAATGTTGTGCATCACAAGAAAAATCTCCATATATTCATCATCATTATTGATATTGACTATCAGAAAGTAACACGAAGTTTGGAATACAAGAGAAATTTTCAAGCAATTGAAGTTTTTCTTCTTTGAAGTGGTAAGTGTCAAATTCTCCTTAACCTTCTCTCGATTTACTTCAATGAAAGAGCATGTAATTTACGAAGATTAACATGACAGCTAATCTTTTCAATCTTTATCCCCTAGTAGTCATACTAACTATTACTACTAGTATGGAGTTTTTCGAAATTTAGAGAAGGAATGAAAATCCATGTGCATGACATGCTAATCTATTCAAAGAAAAAGAATAAAGATAAAGAAAACAAAGACAGAAACAGAGAACTTTTTGTTTTTGTTAATGCATTAGTAACCTAAAAATGTCACTTTGGAGTAGACTGTCTCATCACAATAATGGTCATGCATTGAACGATTTAATCAACAAACAAGTGCCGGTCTTATCATGTTTTTTTTTTTTTTTTTTTTTAGGAGAAAAAACTCACCATTGCACCGATGAGGCAAGATACATATATAGAGCAAATATGACAATGCAATAGGCAGCGTTTGAACCAAAGTGTCTTAAATGGAACAAGATATGTTGAATCGTCGATTCGTTCAAAGAATAAGCAACTGAAAAGATATGATCTTCCAACGTCTCAATATATATAGAAATGTGCAAGAACATATTATCTCGCAACAAATGCATAAGAAAAGTGCTTAAGTTAATAATATTAACCTTACTTTCCAACTTAATTCCTAAGAAGGGACATACAAAATGAGAAGGAAAGATAAAATTAAAAAAAAAAAAAAAATGAAAATGAAAACCCAAAAATATAGTGCACACATAATGAGTAGCAACTTGGCTGCAGAGGAATTGCATTTAAAATCCTTCCACTACCAATATATATATTTTTTTAGAAGAGTTCCACTACCAATACTGGATATATTAATTGAGAGCACACGCCTATATGTATATTTTACCAATGTAAATCATCGCCGAGTGCTAATGTACATAAAAAACTCACCATTGCACACCGAGATAAGGCCAAAGCTATTAAGTCCTAAGGATTTCCCCGTAAAGATACCAAAATAAAGAACTTAGGATCTTGTTGATGATAAGTAATGTAAAGGTAGTACAGTGGCACTTGCAATTTAAGTAGAAACATGAGAAACAAACATAATTATAGGTAGAGCTAGTCTTCGTCGAGAATTGTTCTACTTCAACCCACGTGAGTCGACAAAGAATTAAAGAGAACAATATCATATTATCATTGCAAGATTATATGGATGCTATAGTGAGCAAACGATGCAGCAATAAATGTATTAACCATATAGTTCGGGTTAATGAGACAATGATATCTTGGAATGGAATGAGTTGCTAGCACAAAGATTTTACTATTGGTTTATCCAAAAGGTTGCTTTGTGTATGATGATATATATAAAGATATGTAAAGCGAGAAAATGTTGGCATAAATGAGTAAAGAAAATCCATGCGCTCATGCAAAAGAGGCAATGGTTTTATTAAGTAAATGGAAAAAACTTCTACCCGATGCACATTCAATCCAAAAAAATCGTGCGAAAGAAAGAAGGAAAGTCATGATAAAATTAATGGCCTGACCTTGTATAAGTACTTCTTTTGAAGTTTAATAGCGTGCTTATGCATTTTCTTACATTGATCTTCAATATCTTATCATTGAACATCTACAACATTTGAAGAAAAGTGAGAAACCAATCTTTCCAATTAAACCAAAAAAATTGCTACCAATAGAAAGTGTTGTATAATGCGCGCCGCACTAATTGTCGGAAAAAAAATACATTGCACTTAGAACTGTCAATAAGAACAACTATACAACATGAAGAAAAAGAAAGATATGTAAATGTGATAAAATTATATAAGGTTTTCGACCCTTCCATATGTTTGCTAATTTTTTAATCAAACTCGTATGGTAAATGAGTCCTCCATATTCCAATTGGTAAGGACATAACCTCAACCACCCCATTTAAGACTGGTTCACCAAAGTAATGTCTTGAATGTTAAAGTTTTTTGGCACCTCAAATAGTTGGCAATTGCTAGTCTTGATTACAACAATACAGAAGCTAGTAGTAATCGGTTTCTTTATTTTTATTTCAATTAGCAAAAATGCCATTGTGATTTGCTACTTATAAACATTTCGGTTTGTCATCCAAGTCAATGCGACTTTGCTTTGAAAAACTAAATCAATAAAATATAAAGACATGTGCATCAACTATGAATTAATCACAAACCGTCCGAAGCAAGGTAGAAATCATAAGGGTCAAACATACACCATATGCAAAAAAATATTCAACCTTCATTAAACCTATCATATAAGCCCAAAAATAATAATACAATCGGGAAAAATGAAATAACCCTATAAAAGAGATAAGATAACGAGATCATTGCAAGCCTTGCAAAGACTTCATATATTCAGATAGACCCAAACTAGATGTGGAAGAAAAAGAAAACTAATGCAGGATAATGCCTTACCTTTATTAAATCATCAATTGAATTGGTTTCTTTGATGATCTTTTGACGATTGAGAATAAGAATTGCTCCTACACGAAAGTTGATAGTTCATCATCTCGCATTCCATGACGAAACAACACTAGAAATATGCATTCAATCATTCCTTGACCAAAAGCTTGTCGCCAAACCACAAAAGGGATAACTTGAAGCCTGTTTATTTACAACATTATCGAAATTTTTCCGCTATATATGCCCATTCGAGTCTGCCGGTCACACTGAGATATCCATCGTACGGGCAAGCTCGAGTAGTGCTAACGACATAAGTTAGGCATCGCTTGTAGTATAAATGAGTACACTGCGATCGTAATGCTTCATTTGGATGAACAAGCAAACGACACACCGGACGAAATACTCCCCAAAGCAAGTGATTGTATGTTTAAAATACACTCGTTGTCAAAACCCATTTCAATTCACACATAATTCACCACTCTGCATTAAAGACCAATCCTTTCATCAACATTAACAAATGACCCTCAAATCATAAACCCAAAAAAAAAAAAAAAAACCATAACACAAAATCAACTCCACCAACTAAAATCACAATCAAGCATCAAACTTTACAAATGAATCAAACGAATTAGACATTATTGATGATTTGATAGAGCAAAAACGCAACACATGAGAACCACAAACCCCAGCATCAACAAAACCTCTAACAAATTTCAAGGTTCGACATTCAACCTAACATCTATCCAAAAAACCTAATCGCATGAACAATCAAACAACACAAATGATCGGAAACGCTAGAAATTGAAACCCTAAAAAAAGGCACAAACAACTAGCTAGGACATCGACAACAATCTCAATAGAAGCATCGATTGAATATGCTTACCAGAAATTTCATCAACGCGAAGGTTCGAGACGAATCGGAAACGGAATCCCTGGACGAAGAGAGGAATTTGAGACGGAGAGAGTGAGAGCAG
This sequence comes from Stephania japonica, assembly GCA_039657345.1. NCBI lineage: Eukaryota > Viridiplantae > Streptophyta > Magnoliopsida > Ranunculales > Menispermaceae > Stephania > Stephania japonica. The sequence continues at coordinate 18,043,781 of CM077566.1, forward strand.
AGAGCTGCGAGAGTGAGAGAGCAGAGAGCGGCGACGGTGAGAGAGAGAGAGAGCGGTGACGAGAGAGAGAGGAGAGAGCGGTGACGGTGAGAGAGATCGGTGAGAGCGGTGACGGTGAGGTTTGTCGAGAAAGGGAGAGCGGTGAGGGAGAGAGGTTTGTCGAGAGAGAGAGAGAGCGGTGAGGTGAGGGAGAGAGATTTTAGGGAGAGAGAGTTTTGTGTTTGGTCACCTTTTTGGGTATCTAGATCAAAGCACGCACGAATCTCGAGACGTAATGGACGGTTGTAAAAAAAGAAAGTTTTGGTGGGAATGTTGGCGCCATTATTTAGAGACGGAATTAAATTCCGTCTCTATTTCCGTCTCTATTTCCGTCTCTGATCTCTCTCTATTCCGTCTCTGAATTATCCGTTTCAATTCCGTCTCTAACCATTTTTTCTTAGCAACGGAACTTAATTCCGTTGCTAATTCCGTTTCTAAATATCATTTTTCTTGTAGTGATCTAACTAACCATCTTATCCTAATCCAATTAGGACTTTAGATATTTGAATCCTAGCATATCACCAATAACAAACTTCTCCATATTTATCTCCTATTCTAATTTGTTATCTATCTTTATCAAATAGAGACTTCATAACAAAATAGATATAACAAGATAAATAAATAATTTCAAAAATTAATTATTTATAAATAAATTTCAGATATTTGAATCCTAGTATATCACCAATAACAAGATTCTTGATATTTATCTCCTATTCTAATTTGTTATCTATCTTTATCAAATAGAGACTTCATAACAAAATAGATATAACAAGATAAATAAGTAATTTTGAAAATTAATTATTTATAAATAAATAATTTCGAAAATTAATTATTTGTTTTGGATTTAAGATATTTGAATCCTAATATATCACTAATAGCAAGATTCTTGATATTTATCTCGTATTCTAATTTGTTATCTATCTTTATCAAATAGAGACTTCATAACGAAATAGATATAACAAGATAAATAAATATTTTCGAAAATTAATTATTTATAAATAAATAATTTTGAAAATTAATTATTTGTTTTGGATTTAAGATATTTGAATCCTAGTATATCACTAATAACAAGATTCTTGATATTTATTTCGTATTCTAATTTGTTATCTATCTTTATCAAATAGAGACTTCATAACAAAATAGATATAACAAGATAAATAAATAATTTTGAAAATTAATTATTTATAAATAAATAATTTCGAAAATTAATTATTTATTTTAGATTTAAGAAATTTGAATCCTAGTATATCACTAATAACAAGATTCTTGATATTTATCTCCTATTCTAATTTGTTATCTATCTTTATCAAATAAAGACTTCATAACAAAATAGATATAACAAGATAAATAAATAATTTTGAAAATTAATTATTTGCAATTTCGATCTTCATCCAAATAACCACAAACATGTAATTGAATCATGAACTACTATCCCAATCGAACCTAATGGTGTCATGGATCATAGAACACGAAACTCAATTCATTAAAATTACTCAAATTAACCTAACATGGTTACTAGCATGTACGAAACTAATTTCAATTAAATCATGAATATATGTATCATATACACAAAACATGATAATAAATCTCACAGAAAACTTATGTATATCACATATACATCAACTATTAACATGCTTTCAATCATATATCATAAGAAAACATGCAATGAGTTTAATGGAATCAATTTCGAATGCTCTGATACCACTGTTGGGTTTTGGGGTTCATGCGCAGCGGAGATTACAAAACTATTTTGAGAAAAACCCCAACAGGATCCGAATCTGATTCCATTAAAACACGTTTAGACTTCGAAAACTTAATCATACCTCAGTCGCAATGTACCTTTCTGAAGGTTAATCAATCTCTAAGGCGCTGCCAACGACGAACGCCCTCTATCAGCAGTCCACACACGAACGGTGACCGAGATTTGAAGTGCTAGCTTCGAGAGAATACCAAACCTCTTTTGTTTCTCTCTAAAACCATCCAGAGCATACCAAAACTCTAAGTCGTTTCTTAAAACGAAAATAGAGTTTTAGCCCTTTTTAAATCTTACATACTTGTATTCTAACTCAAAGCGTCTATTTATACAACCCTTGTATATAGACGTTTAAGTAAATTACACATATACCCCTACTTAAAGAAGTATAAGTATAATACACTATAAGGACGTTTCTGTCATGAATTTTATCATATAAAATTCATTTTTCTGAACCATCTTAAAATCTCGCAAAACCGTTCTCAGTGTGCGACCCAATAGGCTTATACAACGTTGGCAGTGTACCAAAACACATTTTGGTATATAAGTCATAAGCGGCCTCTAGCAAGACATTATGACTACCCAAGTTGTACAAATATCAAATCGATACAACCTAATCAATAGTGTATATAATATCCTTTTGTCACGCGATATCCGTTTGATCAAACATAAGGCATGGAATTGTCATCCAACATGTTCAATCGTACTAGTCTCAATTTCTAGGTAGATTGAAAACATCTAAGTGACATTGATCAATATCAATTCACTTAGACTAGGCCTTTTAACAGTCTAACACATCGAGGGATCCACTGGATATCTCTCTTTATATGAGAGGGACAAATTCTATCTCGATTACACAACTTCACCACATTATTCACATAGTAACCAATCACAACCTTTATAATCGTCCAATTAAAGACAACGTTTGATTGCGTCAAATCACTGTATTCCTAATGTTGAAGTCTCTGGTAATCTCAAGTCAGAGGACTGAAAAATATACCTATCATGAGAAATAACTATGACTTAATCCATGTGATGTTCTCATAGTGGGTCGGTCCAGTACTTTGTTCCCTAACAAGTACTCATGATCTTGATTCGTATTCCTATACGTATGATCATCAATCAAGACTCACACTAGTCTTAATTCATTATAGTTCCCAGTATAATAATCGACTAGGGACATTTAGGATATTTCTCTAAATTCCCATGGATCTTATTATAATGTAAACATGCAAATCAATTATAATAAACAGCAAATGAAATCCTCTATTTTATTAACTAAAATGTATTCATAAAGACTGTTAATGGATTGACCTAGGGCACATTTCCCAACATAATCTACATAGTTTTGTGTGTTTGAACTGAAAATCAGTTTGTTGTGTGTTTGAACACTTTTATCTTGGGTTGTGTACTTAAACTTATTTTATTAAACCCTAAGATTGATTTGAACAAAAGTTTTGCACTTAAACTTGATTTTTGTTAAACTCTTGTTCTTAGCCTTGAAATCGTTTTTGCACTAACACATTAGATTTTTGAAACGATTTCACACTTGGGATTTGCAACAAAATCAGTGACATATTTTGCATATTCTATTCATTCTCATACTTGCATGCATTAGAGTTGTTAGGCTCTAGGAGGCTTACTAGTGTTTGAATTTGATACCACTTTATGTTGTAAAGTGTATTTCATTATTTTTCAGCCAATTGTTGTAATTGTATGATTGTAAGACTTAGTGGAATCTAAGTCAAAGGGGAAGACCTAGTTGAGGCTAGGCAGTTGCGACTAGATAGGAAGTCCTAATTGTAATTAGGCACTCTAGGCTTGTGTGCTTAGGTTGTAACACTTATTTACAATATAAGTGGGGGATTAAAAATCCTAACCAGGGAGGTTAGGTAGTGGATGTACATCATTGGATCGAACCACTATAAATCGTGTGTCACTTTCCATCTCCTCTATCTCGTTCACTAGCATAGCATATATATATATCATTGTTAGTATATGCATCATAATTGTAATTTGCGCGTAAAGTTTTAAAAGGGCAATAACTACTCGGTAACCCAATTCACCACCCTCTTGGGTGACCTTCAAACACCACCATCACTCATTCACTCACTACATCCCCAACTATCTTATCTATACCTCCGTCAGTCCCAGCTCCAATTACTTCTTCTGAACCAGTGAATATTCACCCCATGATCACTAGAGCTAAGGGTGGAATCTTCAAAAGAAAGACACTCAACACATCTGTCATTTGAGGGCATGTCCTTAACTGGTTATGAAATTACTCTTAAATCTACTAAGGTGGCATTACAATATCCTATTTGGCACGCAGCTATGCAAGAAGAATATGATGCTTGGTGGTCAATACATTGGTGGTCAAAAGCTAATCGGTACAAAGTGGATCTTTAAGGTCAAATGTCACTCTGATAGTTCTATCCATAAACATAAGGCACGACTTGTTGCTCAAGGATTCAACCAAGAACCAGGGGTTGGCTTTCACGAGACCTATAGCCCTTTAGTTAGGTCCTCTACTATGCGCATTATGCTATCTTTGGCTGCCTCTTCAAATGTCATGTTCGACAACTTGACATCAACAACGTTTTTCTCAATGGGCGCTTAACTGAACAAGTGTACATCTCTCAACCACAAGGCTTCATTTTTTCTGCACATACCTCACTTGTGTGTAAAATTCACAAGGCTTTATATGGTCTCCGTCAACCCCCTCGCGCTTGGATTGATTGTCTTAGACAAGCCTTAATGTCACGGGGTTTTACTTACTCAAAGGCAGACTCATCTCTGTTTATTCATAAGTTTGGGACACATTTCACTTATATTTTGGTATACGTGGATGACATTTTAATCACTGGTAATTCTGGTTCTATGATCACACATTTATTCATTCTCTTCATGCTAAATTTGCTCTCAAGGACCTAGGGAAACTCCACTACTTATTGGGGATTGAAGTTCGCTGTAATCACACTGGTTTATATTTCTCTCAGCAGCACTATGCTCAATCTCTTATTGAATGAGCAGGCTTCTCCAATTTAAAGGTTGTTACCACTCCTTGCTCTTCTGTGAAGCTCGATCACAGTGAGCCAAGTCCACTATTTTCTGATGCCTCTCTCTATCAATAAATTATTGGTGGTCTTCAATACCTAATACATACTCGACCAGAAATTTCCATTGCGATCGATCGCCTCAGCCAGTTTCAACAGTTCCATCAAGTTCCCCATTGGTAAGCTTTTAAGCGTGTTCTACGCTATGTTGCTAGCATTATGGACCTCGAACTTCACATTAAGCCTAGCTTCTCACTTTTCCCAGTTACTTTCTTAGATGATGATTGGGCCTCCTCGCCAAAGGTCGAAAGTCGATTGGAGGTTATTGTGTTTTCTTTGGCTCCACACTTATTTCCTGTAGCTCCAAGAAACAAAATGTTGTCGCAAGGTCTAGCACTGAAACTAAATACCAGGCTCTTGCACAAGCTACTGCTGAGCTCATGTGGCTTGAGTCACTTCTCAAGGAAATCCAATTTGTTCCTACCTCCTGCCCCTATTTTGTGGTGTGATAACCAAAATGCAAATACATTAGTTATTAACCCTGTCTTTCATGGTTGTACAAAGCACATAGAATTTGATATTCACTTCATTCGAGATAGACTTATATAATAGAAACTGGATCTCCGTTTCATGCATTCTGATAATCAATTGGTCGATGGCCTCACCAAAGGACTTTCCACTTCTAAACATCAATCTATGAGGTTCAAACTTGGCGTTACTGCTACACCGCCAAGTTTGATGGGAATGTTAGACATACACATTAATTAAGATTGTGTAACGTCTACATTGATTGTGTAACGTCTACGTTGAGTACAAATCACTCCCTTGATTATGTGCATTGATTGTGTAATGCCTACGCTGAGCACAAATCACTTCTTTGATTATGTGCAGTGATGTATGCTGCCTTATTTAGATGTTTCCTTTTGTATGTAATTGCATCTCTATATATAGAGACATGTAGTAGATCAATACATAAAATAAAATACAATAAATTTATTCTATTCAAAATCTTTCACACACTCACATCATTAAGATTTGTGAAACCGCTAGCTAGCCCTAGAAAACCAAGGCACGAAGCGTGATGGATTTAACCTAAACCCTCTTGTTACGCAAGATAGACCAAAAAGGAGCGTAACAATTGGGTTATCTTCTTGCCATTTAGTGTTCAACACTCCACACAATTACGAATGTGAAACAATCAAACTAGCAATATATTCAAATAAAAGATAATGCAACTACACAATCAATTATTCAAACCATGGTAATCAAACAATAACAAGAGTGATACCAAAACATAAACCAAACTTGAATTTAAAATAGATAGAACCTCACAAATCCCATGGTGATGTTGAGCTTCCCTTGAAAAATTCAACCTCGGCCATGAGGCTTAGTGGATCATAGCCTTGAAAATACTAATCAAAGCTTAAAAATGGAGAAAGTAGGAGAGAAATTATAAAATTAATGGAGATAGAGAAAAGATAATACAATAAATAGTGATTATCAAGTTTTTGGTGTAAGAATAGGAGGGAGAGAGGATAGGGTTCGAGATTTATGGGAGGAGGCTTGTTGGAATTAGAATTCGCAACCCCAAGAGAGAGAAAGTCGGCATTGGTCTCCCTGGTGTATTACCGAATCGTGAGAGAGGGAGGCGCGCGACCAGGTGTCGAGCAAGAGAGCTGTCTCAAAACCTTAATTTCTAGTTCTTTTACGATGTGTACATGCGATGCTTTCCTTTCTTGTCTTTCCAATTCCACATGTTTTGTACACATATTTATTAGTATCCTGATGAATGGTTGGTAGTTTTCTATGGGATTTTACCATTAGAACTCGCTATTGTTTGAGTGTGAGTTGCAGCTCCTTCTACAAATAAGGGCAAGGAGATCCTTAGTGACTATCTCCAAGCTCGCTAGCTGTCCATTGTTCACGACACACTCGTAGGCATTTATATTTTGATATTTTGTATTGCTTTATAGGTTTTGCAGACTTGTGAGACACTTTAGTACATGTATATATGTACGCACTTAATTATTGATCGTCTCGTCGCACACACTATATTTTGGGTTTTCCACTGTAGGCTAATGATATTATGCCATGAAAATAGTGATATATTGTGTTTATGATCATGCTAATTGACAAACTAGTAATCATACTCGTGTAAGAATAATTAGCTAAGTTAAGGACATCGTAAATGGGAAATTGACAAATTATTGGCTAACTTGAGTTAGCAGTGACACGGTAAAAATGACGAAAGTGTGGCGACCGCCAAGGCGAGGCAAAAGGGTTGTTGATATGGCAAGGTTGCCAAGCTAATGGGACAGGCCCACACGGACTGCCTCAGGGCACCACATGATGTCTTAACCATTTCATTAAAGATGCTTTGGCGTTTGATTTTATTATTTGTGATGAAGCCATTTTGTGTTTCAGTCTTAGAATCATAGTATCGAGTTTGTTTGTTTATTTGTTTTTAAGTCATAGTCACCTGTTAGATTTTCTTTCAGGAAAATGATAATCTCACATACTTTGGGTGCACTCTTTACTTTTTAGCCTATTTATGTTGTTTTGTTAGATGTGGGGTCCACACCTCAGAAGACAAGAAAGAACCATAAATTACTAAAAAATAAAGTGTCCGCTCAAAGTGTGTTAGATTATCATTTTCCTTTCAGAAATGGTCTCCTGTTAGTTGCCTTAACTTTGTTCTTCAGTCTTCACAGCTTTAGGGTTGTTACTTTGTTATACAGGTTCAACACAGTGATAGAAATACCCGAATTTCACGTACAAAATCAACATGGAATAAGAATATAAATTTATAAAGCTCCAAATATATAGTTAGGACTTATTATGAGTATTCTATTGTTTACATATGCCTAGTATTAATTAATGATGTAGATTTGAAAGAGAGAGGACTAACAATATATCTTGTACTTTTTGGCTCTAATTAACATGCATGCATGAGTGATGAGGACAAGTATGACATGTGTCTTTATTTTGCGTGTGTGCACATATATGTATGTATGGACAAACTTATAATTCTCTTAAGCCATGCACCATGATTAGTTGGCATCCCAAGATTCCCAGATATACATATATGATACGGGTAAAATTAAAGATTCCCGTATATACATATCAATAAATCTACTTGGACTCATGAGTCTAGACTTATAGAAAGATTTTTAAATTTTTTGTACATATTTAAGGGGTATAATAAAAATTTTACAAGTGATTATAGTTGTTTCATTAATTACTCGAGGGCGTATTTAAAATTAAAAAAAATTTTGAGTTCGAACTCACGAATCCAAATAGCACTATCCTATACATATATGATACGGGTAAATTTAGATGCAATCATATATATATATATATATATATATATATATATATATATATATATATATATATAGTGCAAAAAAGTTTGAAATGCTTTAGTTTTGTTTTGCAGTTTTAATTAATAATTAGCGATGGTCGTATAAAAAAATTAATAATTAATTAGTGATGGCGTATGGTTGCAGTAGTACTTTATATGTTTTTCTTCTTGGATTTTTTTGTACCATTAATTTGTTTTCAGCGAATAGATCATCATGAGACAGAAGCCAGGGGTATTAATTATATTATTGCAGCAGCATAACGAACCCCAATTTTTACTAAGCGAATCTCAGTTTTAAATTTTTACTTCATGTATCCCACTTTATTTTTAAAATTTTAAAAATACCTTTACTCACCCATATCCCATTTTTGAAGAAGTGTTCACTCGCGAATTTTGGACGAACTGAGTCGACATATCTGAAGAGCTATCGGACACACAGGGCCGACACCTCTAAAGAGGTTTTTGACACATAGGGCCAATACCTCTTTAGAGTTTTCGGCCAACTCTAACTAATAATGCGAAGATAACTTGGTCTCAGTGGGTGATAGAGGGATCCAACCGAAACCTCTTTAGAGGTGTTAGCCTTGTGTGTCCAAAACTTCTTCAGAGGTGTTGGACAAGTGTCGACTATGTGTATTCGACAACTCTTCAGAGGTGTTGGCCCTGTAAGTTTGAAACTTGCGGGCGACTAGAATAAACAAAAAAACTTCAACACTCCCTAAAAATACATGAAAATGGTAAAAAAAAATAGTTAGTTTTGCTCGGAATCGCTTAATATTTTTTATTCCATCGAAACTTTGTACCCAAAATGCAAGATTCAAGCTTCAAACTGATGCCCTAAACCAAAAAAGTTTCTTAAACAAAACGACTCAAAAAGAAAAAAAAAACTCAAGAAAACCTCAAAATCGACACTAAAAGAGATGAACTCACCCATGACGTCGAATTCATGTGGTTTTGCTTGAATTTCATCGAATTTGGGTTGTTGATGAGTGCAATTTGAGAGAGGTAATTGGGTATGAGTGAGTGGGTGAGTAGGATATGGGTGAATAAAACCTCTTTTATATGGAGGGTTAGTTGAGTTCTTTGACAAAACTGGGGTCATTTTAGTCGCTGCTTTATATTAAATAACCACATGTATAAAAAGAAAATACTGCTCTCCAACAAAAACACACACTGATCACCCTTCAACAAAACTCAAACTTCACAATGTCATGGCATTAAATACTAAGTATTTATTAACATAGGGTTAGAGCATCTCCAATTGTATGGTGGATTTAGAGCATGGATTGGTGTCAAATCATGGATGTAGAAAAGATTACTATCCTATGTGCCACTAGATAGACATTCAAATTCTAAAATGATCTCCAATGGTAAAGTGGATTTAGATCATGGATTGTAACTTTTCTTTTGTCTTTATATGGATAATGCCTTTTTATTTTTGTCTTTTTCCTTTTTCTTTTAGGGTTATTATATCTTTTCTTAATTTCATTAACAAAAAGTGATGATGTGGCAGTGGAGAGAATGTCTACCACAATGTCTAGAAATAGACATTGTGGTAGACACCTTCCACTTTGATTCATTGCTACATAAGATAGAAATTAACAATCTATGGTCTCATTGGAGAACACTTTTTGAGTTGAATGTGGATTGTATCTTAGGTGGATCGTTGATCCATTTTTACTTCAATCCATGGTCCCATTGGAGATGCTCTTAGAACCAATTAGTAGGTGCAATGCGAATAAACGAGGTAAATCTCAATTATCAAAAACCCTAAAATTTACTTTCCATTAGCCTTGTTCTCATGCTTGCTTTATGTAGACGTGTAGTCAAACACAAGTATATATGATGTCTGATCTTGATATGACTGACTATAGTACAATTATCAAATTTCTAAGTAAAATTTTTAGGAAAAAATTTTCCACTATTTTGGCCTTGTTTGGTTCTGAAAAAAATTGAAGAAAATGAAATAACTTTCAGGAAAGTTGAAGGAAATGGCTCTAGGTCGACTTTAGGGACTTTAAGAAGTGAAATGTTTACACTTCTTTTTTATCTTTTTAATTTTTTCCCTAAAGAAACTAAAACATGTATTGACAGTAACATTTATGTTTATATTATTGGAGATTAATTAATTGCAACAAGCATCACATATGAAAACTTCCTTAATTTTCCTATCAAAAAAAAAGTTCTTAATTTTGTATGGGCCTTTTTAAAAGGAAAATCTTTAAAAAAAAGAAACAAAAACAAACAAAGGTTGGTGGTCTCCCTCTTTCATATTTGTTTTGGAGTCTATTTTCAAATTGAAGAATTTGAAAGACAATTAAAGTTTTTTTTTTAAGAGAAATCGAAATTTCGTTAATCATTCATGGTTCAATACAGGACCAAATATAGAATCAAGTACATTGATTCATTAATCCTATTTGTGCAAACAAACTGCCATTAATTTGACTTTTTTTTTGAAATTCAAACAGTTTGACAATCAGGGACTGCTCTCTATAACGTTCAAAGGCAGTTAAAGTTTTTTGAAGTGACAAACTAACAAATAAGTGCCATATAGGGAGTGGCTACCCCATTTTTTGCTGAGTATACCCCAATATTTTTTAAAAAATGTGAAATGACCCAACTGCCCCGCCATATAAAAGGGTTTTTTGCTCACCTATACCTGCTCACCCCATCCATGCATACCCCAGTCACACAACCAACTCTCCTTTCTCGAGTCACCCTTCACCTCCAACAAAATTCAAATGAAACCATATCGATTCGACGCTGTGAGTGCATTCCCCAATTTTTTTCATGTCGATTTTTGAGTTTTCTTGGGTTTTTTTTAGTCGGTTTTATGTTATTGTTGTTGGGTTTAGAGCTTCGATTTCAAGTTTAAATATCAAATTTAGGGCAAAATGTCGAGGGAATCAAACATATCTAGCGATTTCGAGCATAACTGAATAATTTTTTGGTCATTTTCGTGTTTTTTTTCGAAGTTTGATTTTTTGTTTCGTTCTTATTGCCCGTGAGTTTCAAACAACATAGCCGAGGCCGGTTCCCATCGAGATATCTTTATAGGTTTCTATGGGAGTCAGGTGAGACTTTTAAAGAGGTCTCGGTCGCCTTCTGTAGCATCCCCAAACCTAATTAGGGCAATACTCCCCAAATTCGTAATGTCGGCTTGTGGTCCCCCAAACCCTAGAATGAAACCAATTTCTACATCTTATTCCTAACACATTAATGGTAGGTTCAAATTCGTAAATATGAATGATTGTAAAGGTCATTCACCTCAGAAAGCAAGATGGTAGGGTTTTGTGGATTGGTTGGACACGTGTTATTGAAAGCTCGAGTTCACACAAAAGGGTTTCCTCAGATTCTGCACCACACCTCTTTCACCGCCATGTACACCATTGAAGTTTATCTCAACTTTTCAATCTACGGTCGAAGAGAACAGAGAATAACAAAGCTTTGGGAGAACCAAAAGTGAAAAAAAAGATGATGTCTCGACTCTCTACTTGTCTTATTTATTTTTTTATTCTCTTTAAAAGTAAGACCAAGAAAATATCTGTAACGGCCCCTATTTTCATATAGGGCACCGCCCAGCCTAATCCCATAATTAAGCTCTAATTACAACACGTAGGACCTAATTACGTATTAGTCAGCTTGTACTACCTATTATCTTGTGAATTGGGTTCAGGGATAAGAAAATTTCCTATTATTTTATAGAATTATCAAATTACCAGAAGTCTTGTACTAGAGGAAGCATTTTATATAAATCCTAAATATGGAAACCAGAAAATAACAATCACAATATCAATATGAAATAAACGGCGATCATATAGACAAAGTGAAAGTCCAAAAGTCGGGTGAACTAACTCTCGTCCCAACAAAACAACCAAAGCAAAAGACGTATATAAACATTAAAAAAAAAATATGACCTACGTGTACGGCAGCTACGCGCTACGAGCTCAGAGGTAGTCGCCGATCTTCTCCTTGCCCGATCTGGTACTACTCGACGGACCTACACCCACCGTCACAAACTAGACAGTGAGTATAGTGATATTTAAGTGATAACCGGGGAATTCTATACTACATTTTCAAAGTAAAGACAGATATTTAAATACATAATATAGCAGAAAAAGGTGTTGAGAAAGTAATGCATATAAATATCACAGTTAATCGAGTTAAATAAACTGACACGGGCTAAGTCGAGATGATCTACGTCCGGTCGACGGTGAGAATTATCAACCAACCTTTTTCCACTATCGTATGGAGATACTCTCAACATACTTTGTAAATTTTGAATATATACATATATAGAACTTGTCGACAACCCCGTAGTTCAAGCTACGTGATGCTACCCAAGTAATAGTGGTGAGTACCGGAAACCCCGAGGTTCAGTGACCTCGTGAATCCACCCATCTCTCGTGCAATGGACACTAGATAATCTCCAGCTTTTATCTCAAGAATTTTCATTTTTAATGTTCTAGGATATCAACAATAAGTTAGGCTACAAAGCCCCAAAGGAAATGAAATACAAAACCAATTACCATAGTAACCCTAGTGCATGCATTTCTAACATCAGTTATAACATAATTCACAACAAAATATGACATATCAGGAAAAGGAGTCAATGAAACTATCACAAGGCACCATGCTATTTCAACATTCAATTTGAACAGAGCAAGGAAAGCATGATCGTAGATTACTAACAGCAAGTCATCATATCGACTGAAAAGAGAAATAACATGAATGAAATAAATTAGAGAGTTCCCATAGTTTCACTTACAAGTCACAGGATAGCTATGGCTATCCAGCCTCACAACACTCCGACTAGTGCTCCCGAACTCCCGTAACACCCCTAGGTGCCTAAAAAGTTATTTCATCTCATTTATTTCTTATTATTTTGTTACATAGATATATTTTATGCATATATACATGTATGTGTAAATGTATATATATACCTATATGTGTATTTGTATATATATATATATATATGTATACATATATATATTTATTGTTATTATTTATTTTATTATTTTATTTTATTTTTTTGTATATATACATGTGTATATGTATATATAAATATACATACATGTATATATTATGTATACATATACATATATACATGTATGCATATATATTACATATATATATTATTTATTATTATTGATATTGTTATTATTATTATTTTCTTTTTTGTATAAATTTTTGGGCTGGACCGGGTCTGACCCGGTCCAACCGAGCTTGACTCGGTCCAACCGGGTCTCCTTCATCTTCTTCTTCAGCAAAGGCGCTGAAACAGCAGCGTCTCTGCTTCTTTTTATTTTTTTGAAATCGGGATGAGAGGGAGGGGAGACGACGACCATGTCGTCTCTCCCTCCCGATGCCACTATGAATTGAAATCGAGATAGGAGGAAGGGGAGATGACGACCATGTCGTCTCCCCCCTCCCGACACCACCATCACCGACCGCCACCATCAACAACAGTAACAACACTACTTTACCTTGCCTTGAGCTGCTGCCGTGAGCCCTCGATCTCCTCCTCCGTTGAGCTCTCTATTTCCTCTCGGACTCTATCCTTCTTCTCCCCTCCTTGTATGCGGCGGTGTGGGTTTTTGTTGGTGTTTTGGAGGTCAAATGACCATTTTACCCCTCCAACCTATCTTTTTCTATATAAGTCAATGCCCCTTATATATTGTCATTTCACAAATCTTTTCTGATTTTTTTTAAATGTATATATTTATATTATATATTTATAAATACATGAGTCCAATTCAATTTAATTAATTTATGACCATAGGCTATAATCTAATGTGCATTAATTTAATTACGTTGCATTTTACTAAATTTAGACTTATCGTAAGTCTCGCTATTCGGTATCCCGGCTTGCACGTAACTCGAGGCATGTCCCTGACCACGTCTCGGTGTCGATAGCTGCAAGTACTGACTTAATTAGCCTACACACATACAAAACACTAGGAATACATCAATACAAATATAAAATTTACCTCGGCCATATGCCTCGGTCAATGTGCGCATTTCATGCGGGCCCCACGTCATGGGTTGGTGATCTTGATTAAGCAGTTAATCAAGATTAGTAAAATTGGGCCGTGACAAATATTCCCAACAAAATGAAAATTTCGTCCTCAAAATTAATTTAGGTTAGGGTATACCTGACTCAAAAAGGTATGGAAAACGGTCTCGCATATAATCTTCTCATTCCCAAGTAAGTTCTGAGTCGTTGTGGAACTGCCACTTGACGAGTACTTTTGGGATAGACTTGTTCCTCAGTTGTTGTACCTTTCGATCTAGGATCTGGATAGGTTGCTTCTCATATGAACAATCCTCGCTCAGGTCGATCTGACTCAAGTCAACCGTCAGTCGTGCGCCTACCTTCGATTCAGCCAGTCGAAGCATCAATATATGGAAGACCGGATGAACACCTGACATCTGCGGAGGAAGTTCTAACTCGTACGCAACCTTTCCAACTCGTTTCCTAACTCTGAATGGCCCGATGAAATGTGGTGCAAGCTTGCCTTTTACACCAAATCTCTGTAGACCTCTCCGACGAGAAACCTTAAGGCAGACATAGGCTCCCTCAGGATAAGTGAGATCACTGTGATACTTGTCTGCATACTTCTTTTGTCTTTCTTGGGCTCCCTTAAGCCTGAGTTGGATTTGTCGTACCTTCTATGTGTGATCAACAACAATTTCAGGTCCTACTGACAATCTGTCCTCTGGCTCAGCCCAACACGATGGAGAGCGACAATGTCTGCTATATAAAGCCTCAAATGGCGCCATCTCAATGCTAACCTAATAACTGTTGTTGTATGCAAACTCACACAACGGTAGGTATTCTGCCCATGATCCGCCAAACTCTAGCACACAAGCTCGTAACATATCCTTTAGGACCTGATTGAGTCTTTTGGTCTGTCCGTTAGTCTGAGGGTGAAAGGCCGTGCTGAAATGTAGGCGTGTACCGTACTGCTCCTGCATACTCTGCCACATCCTGGATGTAAAGTTAGCATCTCTATCTGATACAATAGTTAACGGTACCCCATGTAGCCTGATAATCTCTCGCTCAAACAACACGTCCGCCTTCATCCCAGGCCACCAGAAATGTCTCTTCATATCATGGTACATCTTAATCCTGCCTGCATGAACGGTAAATCGGGAACGATATGACTCCTGAAGGATCTCGTCTCTCAACTCTGGCATTTCAGGTATCCACAATCAGCCCCTAAACCTCAGACATTGATCTAATGTCTCTGCCCAGTCAACATAATCTCAACTTTGCGCTAACTCACTGAATCTCGTATACGACTTGTCGGTCCTCTGCCCCTCTGCCACTCTCTAGGTAGACATAGTCTGTACTCTCAACTGCGCGCAAATCTCAACTCTAGCATCCGTAGGAATATCTATCTGGCTTGATGTCACCGCTACCTCGAACATCTCATACTCATGTGTCATATGACAATTAGTCATCTCTACATCTCCAACCGGTCTCCTACTCAGTGCATCTGCAACTACGTTAGCTTTTCCTGGGTGATACTCTAGAGAAAAGTCATAGTCTTTCAAAAACTCTAACCATCTACGCTGCCTCATGTTCAGCTCTTTTTGTGTGAAGAGATATTTCAGACTCTTGTGATCAGTATAGAGTGTGAATCTCTCCCCATACAAATAATGTCTCCAAATCTTCAGAGCAAATACTGCCGCTGCTAACTCCAAATCATATGTAGGGTAGTTCTTCTCATGTATCTTCAGCTGTCTCGAAGCATATGCCACAACTCCACTGCCCTGCATCAATACATATCCAAGTCCTGTGTGTGAAGCATCAGTGTACACTAAGAATCCTTGACCAGCCTCTGGTAACACCAACATTGGGGCGGTAGTTAATAATCTCTTCAAATGAGCAAATGCACTCTCACACTCCTCACTCCAATTAAATATAACGTCCTTCTGTGTCAGCCTAGTCATCGGTGAAGCAATTTTGAAAAAATCCTTCACAAATCTTCGGTAATAGCCTGCCAACCCCAAAAAACTCCTGATCTCCGTCACGGACTTTGATGCCGGCCAATCCATAACTGCCTGAATCTTGGTCGGTTCGACTGCAATCCCTGCTGCACCAACCACATGACCTAAGAACTTGACCTCTGTAAGCCAGAACTCACACTTGTTGAACTTGGGGAATAGCCTATGCTCCCTCAAAGTCTACAATGTTTCCTTGAGGTGCTGTTCGTGGTCCTCTCGTGTCCTCAAATAAATGAGAATGTCGTCGACGAAGACTATCATGAAGCGGTCAAGATATGGTCTCAAAACTAGATGCATAAGATCCATAAACATAGCAAGGGCATTGGTCAGCCAGAAAGGCATGACCGTGAACAGATAATGTCCATATCTGGTGCGGAACGCTGTCTTAGACCTATCCTCGTCCCTGATCCTAAGTTGATGATACCCCGATCTCAGGTCTATCTTAGAGAAAAACTGTGTTCCCCTCAGCTGCTCAAATAAGTCGTCAATCCTCGGTAATGGGTACTAGATCCTGACGATGGCCTTCTTTAACTGTCGGTAGTCGATACATAATAGTAGACTGCCATCTTTCTTTTTCACAAACAAAACTGGTGCTCCCCATGGCGATATAGATGGTGTAATGAATCCTTTATTTCCTAAATCCTGAAGCTGATCCCTCAACTCTTCCAACTCTCTCGGTGCCATGCGATAGGGTGGTATCGAGATTGGTCTGGTGCCTGGCACAAGATTAATGATAAAGTCTATCTCTCGAGGTGGTGGTAGTCTAGGTAAGTCCTCCAGAAAAACATCAGGAAAGTCTTGGACTACTGGTATGTCCTCAAGTCGGGGTCCCTGAATCTCCGTTACGGCATACAAAGCTACTAGAGTCTCCATCTCCTCACTAGACGCTAATCGACCTCTCGTGGTGCTAATTTTCGGTGTACTACCTCGACGTATGAATAATGGACGTCTAGGAATCTCAAATACCACTGACTTATTGTAACAATCAATGTGGGCGTGGTATGCTGATAACCACTCCATCCTAAAAAGTGCATCGAACTCTAACATCTCGAGGACTCTAAAATCGACAGGTAACTCAACCCCGCTAATCTCTACTCGAACTTTCTCAACTAGGCTGTTAGAATAGACCTTATCCCCAGCTGCGGTACTCAACATCAAATGTACGCTAAGCCTCACCGGAATCAATCCTAAGACGTCTATCATGTGACCCAAAATAAAGGATTTGGTAGAGCCGGAATCAAATAAAACGTAAGAGTCTCTACCAGCGATAGAAATCATACCCTCAATGAGACTCCGTGTGGCACTGACGTCTGGCTGAGCTGGCTGTGCCACCATATGTACTGCCTCCCGGGCCTGTGGTGGATGTACTGCTGCTGGCTGCGAGCACTCCCTGACTACATGTCCTGCCTGCCCACATCTGAAACATGTAACCTGTTTAGGCTGACCGAGTTGCCGCTTATAACTCTAACCTTGCATCTGTCTCTGTCCTTGACGAGATCCCTCTCGGCCTCTACCTCTACCTCGGCCTTTGCCACTTTGCTGCTGATGGTGGCGTGTCTCTGGTGGTGCCAGAAGTGCCAATCTCTCCAGTGCTGGTAGTGTGGGTCTGGACTGTGGTGGGGGCAAGGTCCGTGTTGTTGAACTCTGCGCGGAGGTGGCATATGATGCCTGAGGCACGACCGAGTGATGTGAGGTTGTCCCCGAACTCGATGCCCCTCGGTACCACCCCTAGGTGCCTTACTCCTCTGTCGCCTCTTCTCACACTCTACTATCTGCTCAGACGATCAAGTCTGACCTGGAGCTGCCCCTGTCAACTACTCTACTCAAATGGTAAGTCTCATGGGCAAGGGCGCGCTCGTAAATGTCACCAAGATTCCGGGCTCCCGTGCCGACCACATGCTCTCCAATATCAGCTCTTAAGCCAACCCCAAAGTAGTGCACATCCTCTAGCTCCTCTCTGACTAAATCCCTAGCAAACTGTCATAGGTAGCCGTATCTGTCTCGATACTGCATAACTGTCTCATCTGGTCCCTGTCTCAAACTCATGATGTCTCGCCTCAGTCTCATCCTAACTGCTGGCGGGAAGTACTGCTGATAAAACTTGTCCTTAAATATCTTCCATGATGTGAAGTCCCCATCCGTCGCTATCGTCGTGCGCCACCAAACATCGGCGTCCCTCTGTAGTGTATACGACGATAACTCGGGGCGTAGTCTATCCTCAATGCCAATATCCTATGGAGCTTCTCCTGAGATAGCACCCACTTCTCGATCATCTGAAAGTCTTGAGTCCCATCAAAGTACTCTGGTTGAAGCCTGACGAAGTCCTTAATTAGCTTGATCCCCACTGCTGAGTCTGATGATATGGAGGTGCGAGTGGTCATCGCCACTACTATATCTGTCGTCGGAACCGTGACGGCTGGGAGAGCCTGTGCCACAGGAATTGCAGTTATAGTCGGAACAGTAGACGTCTCAGTTACGAATGTGGCTACAAAAATGGGGGCTGGTATGGCAAATGGAGTGGTGGCGGTCGTAGTCGCTGAAATGGTGCCCTGTGGTATAGTAGGCTCTGTCGTTGGAGGCATAATAACTGTACGTGTACTGGCGACTGCCTGTGTGAGCGTAGTGAGCTGCGTAGTGACATATGCCATGAAGTCCACCAACTGCTGCCCCTGAGCAGCCACCTAGTCAGACAGCCTCTGCTGGTCATCTTTAGATGTAATAGGAGGCTGACTGCCGCTAGCATCCGAGTCACCTGTATCACGTGCATCCGTCATCGTCGTTTGCATGTTGATAGCGACTTCACATCAGCCACTATGAAATGTATCGCGAATATATATGTATATATATACATAATGAAATTAACACATATACTTTGAAAATCCCAAGCTCACCTTCAATCGATTCCCAACAAAATAGTTCCTAAGCGATGTTCATCTAGTTTCCACTTCTAAGATTTATGTTTTATGCAAGTTCATGTTTTTTTTCTTATTTGTCCCTAAAGTTCTGAAGCCTAGGATCTGATACCAACTGTAATGGCCCCTATTTTCATATAGGGCACCGCCCAACCTAATCCCATAATTAAGCCCTAATTACAACACGTACGACCTAATTACGTATTAGTCAGCCTGTACTACCTATTATCTCGTGAATTGGGTTCAGGGATAAGAAAATTCCCTATTATTTTATAGAATTATCAAATTAGCGGAAGTCATTAACGTACTAGCGGAAGCATTTTATATAAATCCTAAGTATGGAAACCAGGAAATAACAATCACAATATCAATATGAAATAAACGGCGATCATATAGACAAAGTGAAAGTCCAAAAGTCGGGTGAACTAACTCTCATCCCAACAAAACAACCCAAGCAAAAGACGTATATAAACATAATACAAAAAAATATGACCTACGTGTACGACAGCTACACGCTACGAGCTCAGAGGTAATCGTCGATCTTCTCCTTGCCTAGTCTGGTACTGCTCGACGGACCTACATCCACCGTCACAAACTAGACAGTGAGTATAATGATATTTAAGTGATAACCGGGGAATTCTATACTACATTTCCAAAGACAGATATTTAAATGCATAATATAGCAAAAAAAGGTGCTGAGAAAGTAATGCATATAAATATCACAATTAACCGAGTTAGATAAATTGATACGGGCTAAGTCGAGATGATCTACGTCCGGTCGGTGGTGAGAATTATCAACCAGCCTTTTTCCACTATCGTATGGAGATACTCTCAACATACTTTGTAAATTTTGAATATATATATATATATATATAGAACTTGCTAACAACCCCGTAGTTCAAGCTACGTGATGTCACCCAAGTAATAGTGGTGAGTGCCGGAAACTCCGAGGTCCAATGACCCCGTGAATCCACCCATCTCTCGTGCAATGGACACTAGATAATCTCCAACTTTTGTTTCAAGGATTTTCATTTCTAATGTTCTACGATATCAACAATAAGTTAGGCTACAAAGCCCCAAAGGAAATGAAATACAAAACCAATTACCACAGTAACCCTAGTGCATGCATTTCTAACATCAATTATAACATAATTTACAACAAAATATGACATATCAGGAAAAGGAGTCAATGAAACTATCACAAGGCATCATGCTATTTCAACATTCAATTTGAATAGAGCAAGGAAAGCATGATGGTAGATTACTAATAGCAAGTCATCATATCAACTGAAAAGAGAAATAACTTGATTGAAATAAAGTAAAGAGTTCCCACGGTTTCACTTACAAGTCACAGGATAGATATGGCTATCCAGCCTCGCAACACTCCGACTAGTGCTCCCGAACTCCCGTAACACCCCTAGGTCCCTGAAAAGTTATTTCATCTCATTTATTTATTATTATTTTGTTACATAGATATATTTTATGTATATATACATGTATGTGTATATGTATATATATACCTATATGTGTATTTGTATATATATATATGTATATGTATGTATACATATATATATTTATTATTATTATTTATTTTATTTTTTTTGTATATATACATATGTATGTGTATGTGTATATATAAATATACATACATGTATATATTATGTATATATATACATATATACATGTATGTATATATATTACATATACATATATATTATTTATTATTATTCTTATTATTATTATTATTATTATTATTTTATAAATTTTTGGGCTGGACCGGGTCTCCTTCATCTTCTTCTTCAGCAGAGACGCTGCAACAGCAGCATCTCTGGCTTTTTTTTTTTTTTTGAAATCGGGATGAGAGGGAGGGGAGATAACGACCATGTCGTCTCTCTCTCCCGACGCCACTATGGATTGAAATCGAGATGGGAGGAAGGGGAGATGACGACCATGTCGTCTCCCCTTCCGGACACCACCATCACCGATCGCCACCATCAACAACAGTAACAACACTACTTTACCTCGCCTTGAGCCGCTACCGTGAGCCCTCGATCTCCTCCTCCGTTGAGCTCTTTCTTTCCTGTCGGACTCTCTCCTTCTTCTCCCCTCCTTGTATGCGGCGGTGTGGGATTTTGTTGGTGTTTTGGAGGTCAAATGACCATTTTACCCCTCCAACCCTATCCTTTTCTATATAACCCAATGCCTTTTATTGTCATTTCACAAATCTTTTCTGATTTTTTTAAATGCATATATTTATATTATATATTTATAAATACATGAGTCCAATTCAATTTAATTAATTTATAACCATAGGCTATAATATAATGTGCATTAATTTAATTACTTTGCATTTTACTAAATTTAGACTTACCGTAAGTCTCGCTATTCGGTATCTCGGCTTGGACGCAACTCGAGGCGTGTCCCTGACCACGTCTCAGCGTCGATGGCTGCAAGTACTGACTTAATCAGCTTACACACATACAAAACACTAGGAATACATCAATACAAATATAAAATTTACTTCGACCACATGCCTCTGTCAATGTGCGCATCTCATGTGGGCCCCACGTCACGGGTTGGTAATCCTAATTAAGCAGTTAATCAAGATTAGTGAAATTGGGCCGTGACAATATCATTTTCTACTGTTCATAGCCCACAGAAGTGTCAATGGATTGACAGAAGAAGAGATCGAAAAGTGATGAGGGCATCAGAAATTTAACGGAAAGGAAGCACTCCATTAACGTCATCCGTTAGCTAATGTGGGCCCTACAGTGCTAAGGTGTCCATGCAACGTAAGGTGTTTAGTGAATGTATGTAGGCAAACTCTGTCAAATTGTCATTTTCCATATAATAGTATATAAACTGGACTTAAAGCTTCTTAATTTACATTTTAGAAAAATGCTCTGGTAACCCATGCACTTTGGGCCCTAATCTAGTTGGGCACCGCATGATATACATGCATTGAGATGTGTGTGTGTGCATAGCGAAATGTATCACGCGCCACTCGACTGAGTCGATTGCTAAAATACGTTACCTTAGCAACTCTCTGTGTTTCATTCTTTTACTTCAAAGTATATGCATGGTATCGTGAAATTAAATTTATTGGGGTGTTCTTGATATATAGTTTGTTAACTTCTTAATTTCTAGTTAACTAAAAATATGTAATAAAAGTTTAATCGAAAATAAATGAACTATGGTTTCAAGAAAAAAAATGAATTATTGTTGTGTTTTTTTCAGCGGGATTGTTGTTGTTATTATTTTTTTTTTTGGTAAATTATGATTATTATCATCAACACTAATAATGCATGCTATTTCTTTGACATAATAATAAAACCTATATATGCTAATACTTTGATTATGATAAAAATATTCAAACTTTTGATCTCATATACTATTTTTCTTTTTAACCAATGCTAATGATTATATATGCTAATATTTTAGAGCATTACTAAGAATATAAAAATGTATATTATATATGCATACACTTGCGATTTTGTTTAATTTAAATATAACGACCCTCAAATTTAACTCGTGTCATGTGTTACGTTTCAGGACTGTGACCTGACCGTCGTGACTTGTTATATTGTCTAAGCTTTGAGAATCGACACCGATGTATATTTTATTTTTCTGTGATGTTTTGTATTATTATTTACACCCAAATATGAATATCGAATGTCCTAGTGCGTGATTTTATTTTATTTATCATACCGTATTTTATTGTGAGGTTTCGCCGAGGAAAACGCTTTGATATGGATGACCCAACAAATTTCAGGTATTTTTAAACACAGGAAAATTATTTAAATAAATTATTGGGAAATTATAAAATATGAAAATGTTGAACAATTTTATTAGAAACATAGTGAGATATTATTCGAGTTAAGAATTCAATTTTTCACGGGTCGCGAACAAACGGAAGTTTTACCCGAGAATTTATATAGTCAAAAGAAAAGGATAAGGGTGTGTCCCCAATTAAGTTATAAGAGTGGTTGGGACAGCTTAATTATGAGCTATGGATTGTCCTCGAGATGTGTGTTACACAAGTGATTACAAAAAGAAGTGTAAAAGGGAGAGATCGGGTTAACTCACTCATTTCTCACAAACAACTCACAGCACACACCACCACACAACAAGACTGAAAATTTGGGGGTTTGGAGAAGTGGTTCTTGACAATTTCATAGAGTTTTGAAAGTAGGGAATCGATCCAACACCTCGTAAACGGTAAGATCTCATCTTTCCTTTCGATTTTTGGCATTTTGAATTTGGTTTAAGGGTTTTTGTTGAAAATATGAATTAGGAGTTGAACTCACTTAGGTTGTGCATTTGTTTGAGGTTTTAGTGATCATTAACGAGGTTTTAGTGTGGGTATTAATAGTGGTTGAGGTTGGTTGAAGTATTAAATGAAATCATGGTATTTTGGTTGATTTTTGAAAAATGTTAGGAAATTGGAAATTTATTGTGATTTGAGATGTTTGGGAACATCATTGTGTATGTTTTGAAGCAACTAAGGGTGCCGGATAGGCTCGGAACGTGACGACGAGGCCGGAGGTTTCGAAAACCCTCAACACAGCTCATCAAACTCGTGTGGCGCCACCAGGGGTTTCGTGGGTGTTATACCCACAGCTCGACCTGGACAAACTCACTGCCAGGTTCACGCTGTGGATGGCGTTTTTGCCATTTGAACGTGTGGCGTCACCCACGACGCCAAGGAGATAAAAATGAAAAAAATTTTGAAATTTGACAAACTTTTGTCTAATTTCCTCAGACTTCTAAGGGCCTCACCCAGGGTTTCCAATAGTCCAAATAAGTCTAAATCTACCATGAAAATTATGGAATTGGGGTTTTCACGAGTTAAGGAGATGTTTGGACTCTAACACGACCAACATTAACCCAAATAGACTCCAAGAATACAGCGTTCTAGTAACGAGGATTTTGGGAGCGATTTGGGACGTGCAGGAACCGCAAGGGATAGATTTCGCATTGATTGAGGTAAGTAAACCAATTAAGGAAATGCATAGTAATTCATTTTCCATTCTTTCTTGTTTTCATTGGTATGAAATACTCTTGGAATTCTATTATTCTTTTCTTTGGTTTTGTGTCTAGAAGGTACTCCTAGGAATATAGCTAGTTGCGCAAATGTGTACACTACCTGTGGGAGTGCAGCTACCCAACCAAACATGAATTCTCTCTGACTACTAGATTGTAATGGATAAAAAACCACTTAGTTTGCCTCATTTGATTCCTAGGCGCTAAAATATCATTGTGAATACTTGTTAGTTTGTTTATCATGCATTTTCTCGTTATTTGTCTGACATTAAATAACTGCATGATATTTAAACCATTTTTTAAATGATTCATGAATTAATGTTTATACCATTCTAGTTATTACTTTCTAGTTCATTGTACTCACCATCTAGTTTGTGACGGTGGGTACAGATCGGGCAGAGACTAGTAAGGGTAAGAGGCTGATAATTGTGACTTCCTCTGATATCTCTCGGAGCAGTTTCTTCCCTTCTATACTGTATGTGTTGCCTTTCTTCTTGTGATTATTGTACATTACTATTTTTTATAACATTGGGAACTTTTGGGATCGAGTAATATAAGATATCATATATTGTTGTTCTTTTGTTTCTGTTATCACCAGATGTACATGTTTATCCAATTTTTTTATGGTTCCACACTTTAGGTTGTCCTGACTCCATATTTACTAAGTTATTTAACCTTGTTTTGAGTATAATTCTGTTGCAAACTATCTAAAAATAGCATACCTAATAACTCAACAATAAAATTATAATATTAACGAGAATGTAACTATTGGAGGCTGACTAAGCCTACGTTGACTTCGCAAGGACGGACTTGGGGGTCTACATATATCTAAGTCGGGTGGGATCCAGTTTTTGGGGGAACTGGGGCACTCACAGTTGGTATCAGAGCCTAGGTTTTATAAAAGAGCCTAAGGTTTAGCACCTACTTTTGATTGTACAACAACCAACATAAAATACAAATCAATAATAAAGTTAGGAAACGATTGGAACTAACCCTATAACCTGACTTAGAATCTTAGTAAGGAAATGAGGAGAGTTGGGGAAAAGTAAAACTTGATCTTATATGTTATATTTGTTTTGGTGTATTATATTATATCGATAGTTATCCACTGATTCAGGGATTTTCTTTCTATTGCAGTTTACAATAACGGATCAGACTGGGCCTAGTGATGATAGTGGGGTTATAGGTCCTCAATTTGCTAGTGCAGAGGAGTTTCATATTCTGTCAATGAGAGTCGCATCCCAGGATCAGCGACTGGAGGAGCTCCTAAGGTTACTTAGGACACCGATTACGGTCGTTCCATCACTACCATCTACATCGACTTTGCCCGCTACTTAGGAGAAGGATACACCGATTATAGTGACTACTTTTGTGCCTCCTACTACCATTGCAGCGATACCAGATACTACTTTGTTACCATAGGTACACACTAAGGCAGTACCTGTTGTACTTCCTATACAAACTGAGATAAAACCTTATACATCAGCAGAGAAGGGCACTAAGGCTACTGCGGAGGCTAGACAGTTACGGGAGTTCAAGAGGCATAACACTATGGAGTTCTATGGTGGTACGGGTTTGGTGGCTGTAGAGAGGTTTATGAAGAGCCATGAGAAGGTGTACAATATCATCACTACTGAGGAGCACATGAGAGCTACGATTTCTTCGTCGATGCTATTTGGAGAGGCAGATTACCAGTGGACTACGATGGTAGCTACTAGAGGAGCACCCAAGGATTGGGCAGACTTCAAGAAATAGTTTAACTTAAAGTACTTTCCTCCTACCATAATGAGGGAGAAGAGGAATGAGTTCAATACCTTGTGACAGTTTGCTAATGAGCCCGTCATGGAGTTCATGGGATGGTATTTATAGTTACTCTCGTACGCTGGTGGCGTGGCAGATACAGACGCCGACCAAGTGAACTACTTCACTGAGGGTTTGTGTGACGACCCAAATTCCTAATGCATTTGGGTACCCTTGGCCTAGATTCGTACAAGTCCCCAAGTCAATACTTGGCTAGCCTAGTCAACCTCCAATCAATTAATTATACAATTTATGAAAGAGTTATTGTAAGTTTAACACAACGAAAAATAAATAAACTAAACTATAAGGGAAATAACTTAGTTAAAGGGAAGTTAGGAATCTATAATGTGGAAAAACTTCGAGTATTCATGTACAACAGACATGAAAAATGAATAAGTATAAGATACCAATCTAAAAAATAATCCCCAGTTCAATTATCATAAACATATATATATATAATGTCATACAACCAAGCAAAAGATATACAAGACCTACACTAAGGTCTCCAAGTCCAACCGCTCTGTCATCACAGGAAGTCACCAAGGCAGGGCTCCTTACCTTTACTGCATTCCACCCTACCTACACCACCGGCACAAACTAGACGGTGAGTAACTTTAGAAAATCAAAAGTAATGCCAGAAGAATATAACAATAATTCATGATTTATCAAGTAAAGCAGTATAAATATCATGCGGTAATAGAAAGACAGGAATTGAAATAGATCAAGTGCATGATAAACAGACTAATATATATCAATCGAAATTTAAGTGTGTTCTAAGGATTCAAAACAGGCCCATAAGTAGTCTAAATCATATCATAACGACGAAGACCGCTCGAGGTCTCCCTGAGCATCAACACAAGTGAAGGTACAACAATGATGGGAGGGACACAAGCCCTCCAACCTAGTACTCGGTGTCTCACATTCACTAAGGGTGGTCACACACTCCTATACAAGAGTGCTCACATTTTATCCCTCTAGTGTAGGTCCTAGTACTATCGAGACAAAACACTTACGCTAAGAAACGCACAATAAGGGATAGAAAGGAATACCAACAATAGCTCATAACGAATCAGAATAAATGATAATGAATCACATGACATTTTCTTACTGGCTTACTAATCATACATAAGCTTGTGGCAAATGAACTTACCTAGTTAATCATAACACGGTAACCAGTTCCCCCGACTCTACTGCGTTTCCACGATTTCCCGACTACCTGATAAATGTTTGAACCCCAATAGGTAGGGTTTATGGTCAATAAATAGACCCTAGATTTGTCCCCAAAGTTTCCCAAGTTTTTCATAAATTTTCTAGAATTATAGTTCAAAATCTATCCGAGAAGTCATAGGTGACGCCGTCAAGATGGACGTCTCCACGACGCCTTCACGACGTCAAAACTCGACTCTCTAGTCGACACACCGTCAAGGACGTCATTAAGCCATTACAGGCCACAACATCTTCATGACATCTAGTAAGTTCAGATACTGGATGATACGGCATGGGAGACGCCGTGTGAAGTTTCTTCTTCACTGCGTCTCGGTGGCGTGTTCAAAATTTCTCAATTAAAACGACTCTGTTGAAGACGTAAGTGAGTCACGTCGTGTGTGCATTTGGCCAACGCCGTGCCCACAACGTCTTAGAAGAAGACTCAACCCCACGGTTTGAGACGTCATGAGAGACGCCACCATGAGCACGGGTCTCACGGTGTGAGTGGGACACCAAAATATCTCTGTTGTGGATGTATGTAGGAGACATCGCCACGCCATAATACGCATGGCGTCTACAAGGTGTCTAGTAAAACCCATAAATTCTGAAATGTGCAGAACACCAAAAACGCAAAACTCCCTCTTAGGGTTACCCCAAATATGATTCTAGGTATCAAGAACAACTTAACTCACCACTAAATCAACTTTGGATCATTATGAAAATATCGGTAATGTACGGGAATTCAACATATCCCTAATCAAACTTAAAAACTGACAACAATAGCAAAATGTAACATCCATCAACAACACCGTTTGTTACTTGCTCCAGGGGGTTTACCGAGACACCGGTGGGACACCAGGATCGTCTTTGGCAAGCCACCCTTGATCATAGCATGAATACAATAGCAACAATAAACAACAAAACCCAAATACAAAAAGGAGGAACAACTCCATAAAACTGAATCAAAGGAAAGATAAGAGCAAGTTGTCTCACCTTAAATCCGGTAAGAAGAGAGGACCTTCGGCGAGGGTTTCAGCTCCAGCACCATCCCTTATGGTGGCTTGCTTACCAAGCAAAAAGAAGAGAGAAAAATGAAGGGAGGAGAAGAGAGAGAAAAGAAATAGAGAAATGAGGGACAAGTGAGGAAAGGCACCTTATATAGGACCCCCTTTTCATCATCACACACACCCTTATCTCTAGGTAGATCCTACATCCCCCTTTAAAGCTGTCCAATAATCTCTTCATTCCAGTGGTGTACTCCCTTAAGTAATTCTGGTGTCACTTAACTATCCAGCTCCCATGTTAATCTTGCACTCCTCGACCCTAATCGCACTACAAACCATCCATCGTGTGCTCGTCGTCGCACCCGCGTTCCAACTCAAATAAAATATTATAATTATTATTGAAAAAATATTTATTAAGGTTTTCTGTGTTTAATTTCCTCCGTTTACCTAGGCGAAGCCTCACTCAGACTAAATAATCGCTCGAACGGCTCGAGACTCGAATTAAACTACAATACTAATACAAACATCACAGAAACATAAAATTACCTCTATGTCAACTCCCAAAGTTCGAAATACTCGATGCTTCACGATAGCCAGGTCACGGTCCTAACAAGTGTAACAAAAGTCGGGTTAAATTTTGAAAGTTGTTATCGTCTCCCCCACTTATTAGAATTTCATTCTCAAAATTAAACTAATAAGTAAACTAACTAAAGACCCACTGGAATCAAATAGGCAGGGAAAGTGTTCGTGCATGTAGGACTTTAACTCCCAAGTAAGCTCCTCGCCTCCGTGAAATTGCCATTTCACGATAACCGAAGGAATCTCCTTGTTCCTCAACGTCTTGACCTTTCGGTCAACAATCTGGATCAGCTGCTCCTCATACGTGGCATTGTCCTACAACTCGATCTGGCTCAAGTCCACCGTCGGTCGTCGCCTTCCGCTTGACGTATCTAGTCTAAGCATCGAAATATGGAATACTAGATGAACACCGACGAGTTCTGATAGTAACTCTAGCTGGTACTCAACCTTACCAACCCTCTTCACAATCTTGAAGGGATCGATAAATCTAAGAGCGAGTTTTCCCTTGATTTCAAACCGTTTGTGACCCTTCAATAGAGAGACCTTCAAGTACACATAGTCTCCCAAATCGTACTGAAGCTCATCGTGATACTTGTCGTAGTACTTCTTTTGCCGCTCCTGGGCACCCTTAAGTCTCAGACGAATCTGTCGTACCTTCTCAGTATGATCAACAACAGTCTTAGGACCAACTGTCACAACATCCTCAGCCTCAGCCCAGTAAGAAGGCGATCTACAAGGCCTACCATAGAGCGCCTCAAATGGTGCCAAACCGATACTTGCCTGATAATTGTTGTTGTAAGCAAACTTGCACAAATGAAGGTACTCTTCCTATGAATCGTCGTACGCTAATACACACATCCTGAGCATGTCTTCTAACACCTTGATCAACCTCTCGGACTGCCCGTCTGTCTATGGATGGAACGCCATAGTCAACTCTAGTCTGGTGCCAAACTGAGCCTGCATGCTCTGCCACAACAACGAAATGAACTGCGCCCTTGATTTGGCATAATCGATAACAAAACTTTGTGCAATCTAACAATCTCGCGCTCGTGGAGGATGCTCAGTCTGTCAACTTTATATGTAGTGGATACCGATATGAAATGAGCAGATTGTCAATCTATCCACAATTACCCAGATGTTATCATGACTATGAGGAGATAGGGGCAAGCCACTGACGAAGTCCATAGCAATGTGCTCTCACTTCCATTAAGGAATAGGTAGGGGCTGCAGTAATCCTCCAGGCCATCGATGCTCAACCTTCACGAGCTAGCATATCTCACATGTTCTGATGAACTCCAACACATCATATTTTATTCCCGGACACCAAAAGAGACGTCACATATCAGCGTACATCTTGGTCTGACCTGGATGTACAGAAAAAATGAGAATGATGAGCTTCCTAAAGTATCTCGATGTGTAAGTTAGCCGTTAATGGAATCCACAGTCGCCTACGATACCTCAAGCAATAGTCTGTCGACTGACTCCAATCTGGACACTCTGAACTAGCCGCCATATCACTAAATCGCTGGTATGACACATCGTCCTACTGTCCCTCACGCACAATGTCAAATGAGATAGTCTGTAACCTCATCTAACCACAAATCTATGTCCTGTAGTCGTCAGCACATCTGCTGAACACATGGCTGCCTCAAGTAAACCATGCTCGTGGGTCATCTGACATATAACTACCTCAGCATCTGCTCCTTTGCGGCTCAAAGTATTCGCAACGGTGTTAGCCTTTCTCGGATGATACTCTAGAAAGAAGTCATAGTCCTTCAAGAACTTCAGCCAACGCCTTTGTCTTAGGTTCAGCTATCTCTGAGTGAATAGGTACTTCAAGCTCTTGTAGTTTGTGAACAATTTGAACCGCACACAATACAAATGGTTGCGCCACATCTTAAACGCGAACATGATCACAGCCAACTCTAAACGTGTGTCGGGTAATTCCTCTCATGAACCTTTAGCTGTCGAGATGCATAAGCTATAACTCGGCCCTCTTACATCAGTACATAACCCAAACCAATCTTTGAAGCATTGGTATACACGACTAAGTCCTTCATGGTCTCGGGTAATGCTAACACTAGTGCGGTCGTAAATCTTTCCTTCAGTGTAGTAAACGCCTGCTCACAATCATTACTCCACACGAACTTCGCATTCTTTTGGGTCAATTTCTTCATTGGTGCAGCGATTTTAGAGAAATCCAGCACAAACCTATGGTAGTGCCCCACTAATCTTGGAAAACTGCGGATTTGAGTCACTGTAGTCGGAGTAGGCTACTCAGCAACGGATATAATCTTCTCTAGATAAACAATAACGCCACTAGATCCAACCACATGCCCTAGAAATCTGATCTCTGACAGCCAAAACTCGCATTTGCTGAACTTAACAAACAGTAGGTGGTCCCTCAAAGTATGCAACACTACACGTAGATGCCCCTTATACTCCTCACTAGTCCTGGAATAGATGAAGATGTCATCGATGAACACAATCACGAACTAATCAAGGTACTCCATCATCACTCAGTGCATCAGGTCTATGAACATTGCCGACGTATTAGTCAAACCGAACGGCATGACTGTGAACTGGTAATGGACATATCTCGTACTGAATGATGTCTTCTCTCGATCCTCAACCCTGATCCTAAGCTGATGATAACCTGATCTCAAATCAATCTTTGAGAACTACTGCGCTCCTATCAGCTGATCAAACAAATCATCAATGCGCGGTAACGAGTACTTGTTCTTCACAGTAACCCAGTTCAACTGGCGATAGTCGATGCACAACCTAAGACTGTCATCCTTCTTTTTCACGAATAACACTAGCACTCCCCATGGCGACATACTCAGATTGATGAAGCCCAGCTCTAGCAGCTTATCTAGCTGACTCCTCAACTCCTCAAGCTCTTGAGGTGCCATCCAATACGGCGGCATCAAAATCGATCTAGTACCTGGGACTAAGTCAACAATGAAGTCGATCTCCCTCGTTAGTGGTAATCCTGGAAAATCTTCCGGGAATACATCTGTGAACTCGCATACCACTGGAACATCTGAAATACTAATCTCCTATCTTGCTTCGATACTTATGACACTCGCAACTATCTCGATCTCGCCACCCGTGGCCTCTTTGCTTCTGGTGATCAGAAGTAAGTTATTGTACCCTGGATGCTAATCTCTGTACCATCTGCCAACGAAATCGTGATCGTCTTCTCGTAGCAACCAATCTGCGCATGATATGCTCCCAACTAATCCATACCTAATTGTGCATCGAACTCGAGAAACTCTAGTACTTTCATATCAATATGTAGCTCGTAGCCCCCTTTCTCTACCAGACAATTAACGCATAGAAGATTCGGGAATATCTTATCCCCAGCAGTTGTGCTAAGGATCAAGGGTCTACTAAGCCTAGCGGGTTTCAATCCTAACTCGTCTACCATACGATCAACAATAAATGAGATGGTAAATCCAAAATCGAACATGGTATGCATGAAAGTACCGTAAATAGAAACCTACCCTCAACAAGGTTTCGGGACGCCTTTTGGCCTGGCTCAACAACAGCCTAAACACACTCCCTCTAGTGCTGGTGGTGTTGTGGCGGTGCTCTCGCTGGCTGAGGGCACTACCTTTGAATATGGTCGACCTGTCCGCACTGGTACACGTGCGGGTATCATGTAACCTTTGAGTTTAGCTCTGGCCTCGTCCCTTTGTGGAACCTTCTTTTAGGTCTGGCCAGACCTCTGTGTCTTCCTTTACTTGTCTCCTCGATCAATACCCCTGTTCTCAGTAGTCTGCCTCTGAGACTACTGGCCCTGTCGACTAGGCTGCAGTGGATGACTGGTAAAACTCGGCACTAGTGGAATGATCTATGCCGGATGTGTGGTCTGTTGTGCAACAAATCCTACACTCTGTGCCCTGTTATCACAAGTAACCCATCTGACCTTTTTTATCTTCCTGACCTGCTGATAATGACGATAAGATCAGGTCTTTGCTTTGGTCACCCTAACTTCCTCTAGATACGTGAGCAAATAACTCTCCATCGCCAAACTACACTCATATTATCTCTGCAAGCTCTCTGGCTCAGTCGTAATAACAAATCCTCCGACTACAGGTAGTAAACGCTCGGGTAAAGTAGTAAACTCGATCAACCTCAATATATGTGGATCCTCTAGCATAAGGTAGCAATGAAATAATCCTGCCCATATAGTCCATCATTGACTCATCAGTGCGCTGCCTCATTGCCATGAACACGTTCCTCTTCGCCCGAAGAACAATCAGTGGGAAGTACTTCTTGTTAAACTGGGTCTTGAAATCGATCCATTCTCTTGAAATGCCTAGAGTGACAACTATAGTCGACCACCAATCATCTGCCTCCCCCTGTAGCATAGATGAAGAAATTGTCGCTTCATGTAGTCCTCAATCGTGATGATGGTATGAATCTTCTCATAATTCTTTAGGAATAGCTCCATCGCGGCTGTCAGTGCCACCAAAGAACTTGACTGAGTCATGCCACTTAAACTCTCTCCATTGCCTTGCCTTAATAGTGGCTCTGGGACTCTTCTCAAGAGTAGTGACCGGAGTAGTATCTATAGCACCTACGGGTATCCCTGGTGCCTCCTCAGTTTGGGTCGGATGTGTAACAACCTCTTTTTGTGCGATCTGTGCAACTGTCGCCCCTAGTATCACGGTAATCGAAATCGATGATATGGAAGCTGTAGCCATTAGAGTCTTTGTCCCTTGAGTAGTCAAAATGGGTGGAATAGGTGTAGTCGGGGTCGATGGTGTCATGGTAGCCGATGCGGGTGTCCTCAGTGACCGCACTAACTCCTCAAATATCTGGTCCTGCGTAGCGGCTCTTTGAGTCAACGTGCCAATCTCCTCAAAGCATAGTGACAAAATCATGTTGATATCGTCGCTCGGACCTGTATGATCTGCCATCACTGTCTGAACCAAGAGAGCGAATACTTCGGATCAATTTATAGTTATCAAATACCATATAGTACACATAACAAGCATAACATGTACCAAGTTAAATCCGACTCATCCCCAACTCTCCCATCTACTTCTCTAAACAAGATCATAGGGTTTCCACTCTAAGTTCAATCCATTCCTAATTTTCACTATCTTATATGGCTTGTATTTTAAATCAAGGTCTACGTAACCTTGCTCTCTGATACTAACTGTGACGGCCCCAAATTCCCAATGCAATTTGGTACGCCCAGCCTAGACTCGTATAGGTCCCCAAGTCAATACTCGACGAGCCTGGCGAGCTTAGTCAGCCTCTAATCGATTAATTATACAATTTATGAAAAATTTATGGCAAGTTTAACGCAGTGAAAAATAAATAAACTAAACCATAAGGGAAATAACTCAGTCAAAGGGAAATTAGGAATCTATATTGTGGAAAACCCCGAGTGTTCATATACAACAGACATGAAAAATGAATAAGTACAAGATACCAATGTCAAAAATAATCCCCAGTTCAATGATCATAAACATATATATATATATATATAACGTCATACAAACAAGCAAAAGATATACTAGACCTACATTAAGATCTCCAAGTCCAGCCACTCAGTCCTCATAAGAAGTCACCTAGGCAGGGCTCCTTGCCTCTACTGCACTCCACCTTATCTGTACCCACCGTTACAAACTAGACGGTGAGCAACTTGGGAAAATTGAAAGTAATGCCAGAAGAATATAAAAATAATTCATGATTTATTAAGTAAAGCAATCTAAATATCATGCGGTAATAGAATGACAGGAATTGAAATAGATCAAGTGCATGATAAACAGACTAATAAATATCAATCAAAATTTAAGTGTGTTCTAAGGATACAAAAGAGGCTCATAAGTGGTCTAAATCGTATCATAACAGTGAAGACCGCGCGAG
This sequence comes from Stephania japonica, assembly GCA_039657345.1. Classification (NCBI taxonomy): domain Eukaryota; kingdom Viridiplantae; phylum Streptophyta; class Magnoliopsida; order Ranunculales; family Menispermaceae; genus Stephania; species Stephania japonica. The sequence continues at coordinate 18,078,436 of CM077566.1, forward strand.
GTCACCCCGAGCATCGATACAAACGAAGGCACAACCATTATGGGAGGGACACAAGCCCTCTAACCTAGTACTCCATGTCTTACGTTTACTAAGGTTGGTCACACACTCCTGTACAAGAGTGTCCGTGTTTTATCCCTCTAGTGCAGGTTATAGTACTCTTGAGACAAAAAACTTACGCTAAGAAACACAAAACAAGGGATAGAAAAGAATACCAACAATAGCTCATAACGAATCAGAATAAATGATAATGAATCACATGGCATTTTCTTACTAGCTTACTAATCATACATAACCTTGTGGAAAATGTACTTACTTGGTTAATCACAACACAGTAACCAACTCCCGTGAATCTACTGCATTCCCACGGTTTCCCAACTACCTGACAAAGGTTTGAACCCCAATAGGTAGAGTTTATGGTTAATAAACAGACCCTAGATTTATCCCTAAAGTTTCCCAATGTGACGGCCCCAATTTCCCCGTGCAATTGGGTACGCCCGGCCTAGACCCGTGCAGGCCCCAAGTCATCACTCGGCAACCTGACGAGCCTAGTTAGCCTCCTATTTACTCAATTTAGCAATTTATGAAAGAGTTATTGCAATAATACACAGTGGAAGACTAAACAGTAAATAACAAGGGGAAATAACTCAATCAAAGGGAATTAGGAATTCTATAAATGTGGAAAACCCCGGGTACTCATGTACAATTCGAAATGCAAAGGTACATGATACCAATCTCATCAAAAAATTTCCAAGTTCAATAATCCCAAAGCATATATATATGAAACGATATACATAAAAGCAAAACATAAGGAAAGCTACAAAATAGTCTCCAAGTCCAGCCGCTAATCCTCACAAAAAGTCGCCTAAACAGGGCTCCTTACCTCTACTGCACTCAGCTCTATCTGCACCCACCGTCACAAACTAGACGGTGAGTAACTGAGAGAAATCGAAAGTAATGCCAGAAGAATATAATAGTAATTCATGAATTATCAATCAAGGCAGTCTAAATATCATGCAAGAATTGAAAAACAGGAAGTTAAATAAACAAGGTGCATGATAGACAGACTGGAAACAATAACAATCGAAACATGCGTGTTCTATGAGTCAAGAGAGGCCATAAGTGGTCTAAAATCCACAACAATACCACAATAATATCCACAACAATCCAGTACATGGTATCACACAATCACTAGGGGTGGTCAAACACTCGTGCGCATGAGTGCCCGCGTTTTATCCTTTCTAGTGCAGGCCGCATGTACCTTCGAGACACACACTTATGCCAAGAACACACATACAAGGAATACGGAATGGAATTTCCAACAAGTAGATAATAACAAACACAACGGAATGAAAATGAATCACATGATATTTTCTTTGCTGGTTTACTAACGTATAAATGCTTTTTAAGGCAAGTGTACTTACCTGACTAATCGCAACCCGTGTAACAACACTCTCGTGTTCCTAGTACATATCCCCGAGTTTTCCGCTACCTGACAAGGTTGGAAACTCTAATTAATGGGTCGAATCATTAATTAAACCCTAGGTGAAACCCTAGTGTATTCCCAAGTGTTTTAAGGACTTAAACAACTCAACAATTTGATAAAAAGGCGAGTACTCTCTCGGGTTTGAAAAACCACAACAATAATCACGACAACGATGTCACAACACCGAGAATCATAATGCATGTAAGCCTACTCATGAATTATAGGCTCGGCTCAGTCGTATGTGAGTCACGCCATAGCTTCGAGAGTCGGCAGCGTGTTCACGACATCATGACCATTCGTTAACTTTAAACACAATTGAAATGTAAAATTGATATGCATGAGAATAATAGCAAAGCACCACAACCAAAGAGTACTCAACATACGCATCTATCCTTACGGCTTCACGACTAACAACAAGTATGAGTTCTCGTTATCATGGAAACCGAATTCACCAAACAAAAATCGAGACCTCAAAACGGATCGGGCATGAACATGAAACGATAACAAGACCGAGACTCCACTTAACCATGTTCATGATGACTTGCTAGTGTTGTCCGACATCGGGAGGGAACCACCACGGCATAGGGAAGCCAGAGATACCCTCACCAGATCATAAAACCACCATTCACGACCATAAACAAAAACAAAACTCTACGGCAAAACCAACATGAAATCATATCAAAACAACTCATCACCACGGGTCCGGACACTTCAGAGGTTGTGAGAAACTAGCACAAGGTTAGCATGGTCCCCGAAAACCCCACGAGCGGTGGTCCGGCCAACAGTGCCGCTATATGCGGCTGTTTCCGGTGAGAAGCACAAAACATCGAACATTTGAAAATTTGATAAAAACAGCGAACACACACCATATCCAGCCCTCTTGCCGCGAGGGGAGGGGTGGTTCGGGACTGTTGGGACTCCGATGAAACACCTGAAGTCGTCCCCGACTATTCCCGATCACAGCAGCTCCCCCATAACCGGACTGCACTTACAAAACGCACATACACATCACAATATTAACAACATGGATATACACAACTATTTTCGCAAATCATTGACTCCCTGGGGACGTGGGGACTCTGGTGGACAACCAAGGCACCATCCCCGACCTTCGACAGTCACTGGAGCAGCGATAACCACCTCCGACAACGAGGACAGTCACACACAGTGAGCCAGACTCGATGAATAAGGAAAAACACACACAACACACACTCGACCAGATCCGGCTTCCACTGCTTTCCATCGTGATTGGGAGGGTTCCTCGAACTATGGGTCGTCTCCGACCAGTCCCTCGACCACCGCCAGTCATCACAGTGGAAACCGAGCCAAAGTAGTAAGGGGAACGCACAGACAAGGAGAGAAGAAAAGAAACCGTAAAGAGAGAGAGAGAGAGAGAGAGAGAGAGAGAGAGACTTTTGGTGAACGGAGTGACCTCTGACCACCTGGAGGTTGGCCAGGGACGACGGTACAGTGAGGCCGTGGTGCATGGCTTGAGAAGAGAGGGAGGCCGACACCGTGAGTAAGAGAGAAAGAGAGAGAACTCGAGACCGAGAGAGAGAGAAAGAGACCGAGTGGATGAGAGGGAGAGATCTCTGACCTCCGGTGAGGGTTCCGGCGAGAGGCGTGACTGGCCTGATGAGGGAGAGGGGTGGTGGTGGTGGGAGAGAACGTGAGGTGCGGGTGTGTGTGTGGAGGAGATGAGTGAATAGTGGATTAGGTTTTGTTTGTTTATATATATATATAAGACAAGTGTGAAATGACTCTTTTGCCCTCCAATTTACTTCTCACCCACCTCAAAACAGTTGCCCTTATGCGTCTTTTGTCCCTTTATCACATCTTAACACACCCACACATCTCAATGCAAATCTCATGATTCTCCTCATTTGTGTTGTCACTTTAACAATTTCCATCGTGTAGTCCGTATGTTGCGTAGTTAACTAATTCCCGCATTCAAACGACGTTCCTCATCCCGTATTGCTTTGCCCCGACTCCCATAGCGCGCGTAGTCTCGCCAACAAATTAATTAAATTAATTAAAAATTCATTTATTTGTACTCTTTACTTGTTTTTATCCCCCATTTAACTAGTCGAAACCTCACTCAATTAAATATCGCCCGACCGGCTCGAAACCCGTAAAATACTAAAATATTAATATACACAATCAAAGAATCATAAAATCACTTCGGTGTCGACTCCCGAAGTTCGAAATACTGTCTAGTATTCACGTAGCCGGGTCACAATCCTGACAAGTGTAACGCAAGTTAGTTAAAAATTTGGGGTTGTTACACCCAAGTTTTTCAAAAAATTTCCAGAATTTTAGTTCAAATTCTGTACAAGATGCCATGGGTGACGCCGTCCAGAAGGACGTCCCCATGGCGCCTTCATGACGTCAAAATTCAACTCTATGGTTGACATGTCGTTAGGGACACCGCCAGGCCATTACATGCCACGTCGTCCTCACGACGTCTGGTAAGTTCAGACATTGGATGACACACCGTGGGAGACGCTGTTTGAAGTTTTTTCTTCATGGAGTCTCAATGGCGTGTTCAAAATTTCTCAAGTAAAACGACTTTGTTAAAGACGTATGTGAGTAACGTCATGTGTGCATTTAGCCCACGACGTGTTCACGACGTCTTAGAAAAAAACTCAACGCCACTGTTTGAGACACTACGAGAGATGCCGCCATGTGCACGGGTCTCACGGCGTCATCACAGCGTGAGTGGGAAACTAAAATATCTCTGTTGTGGACGTATGTGGGAGATGCCACCAGGCCATAATACGCACGACGTCTCCACAACATCTAGTAAAACCTAGAAATTCTGAAATGTGCAGAACACCAAAAACATAAAACTCCCTATTGGGGGTTACCCAAATATGATTCTAGGCATCAAGAACAACATAACTCACCCCTAAATCAACCTTAGATCATTATGAAAGCATCGTTAATGTCTGGGGATTCAAAATATCCCCAATCAAACTTAAAAACCAACAACAATAGAAAAATCCAACATCCATCAACAACACTAATTGTTTCGGGGGTTTGTCGAAACACTGGTGGGACACCAGGATTGTCTCTGGCAAGCCACCCTTGATCATAGCATGAATACAACAGCAACAACAATAAACAATAAAACCCAAATACGAAAAGGATGAACAACTCCACAAAACTGAACCAAATGAAAGATAAGAGCAAGTTGTCTCACCTTAAGTCCGACAAGAAGAGGGGACCTCTGGCGAAGTTCCGGCGTCCAACACCACCCCTTGTGGTGGCTTGCTCACCAAGCAAGAAAAAAGAGGAAAATGAGGGGAGGAGAAGAGAGAAAAGAAAGAGAGAAATAAGGGAAAAGTGAGGAAAGGAACCTTATATAGGACCCCCTTTTCATCTTCACACACACCCTTATCTCTAAGTAGATCCTACATCCCCCTTTAAAGCTGTCCAATAATCTTTTCACTCTAATGGTTGACTCCCTTTAGTGACTCGGTTGTCATCTAACTATCTAGCTCCCATATTGATCTTGCGTTCCTCGACCATAATCGCACTACAAACCATTTGTCGTGTGCTCGTCGTCACGCCCGCATTCCGACTCAAATAAAATATTATAATTATTATTCAAAAAAAATTTATTAAGGTTTTTTGTGTTTAATTTCCCCCGTTTGCCTAAGCGAAGCCTCGCTCAGACTAAATAATAGCCCGAACGACTCGAGACTCGTATTAGACTACAATACTAATACAAACATCACGAAAACATAATCTTACCTTGATGTCAACTCTCGAAGTCCAAAATACTCGATGCATCATGATAACTGCGTCACGGTCTTAGCAAGTGTAACACAAGTCAGGTTAAATTTTGAGGGTTGTTACAGTTTGCTACCCAAGATTGGAGTTGTCATTGTCTCCATTGAGCCAAATACTTTGTAGAGTGCTTATAAGAAGAGCTTAGCGAATGAGGGTTATTTGCGTACACATCATGAGGAAGCTAGACCTACTCAACCGGAGACACATTCAGACCATCAATCTGATACAGACAGGAAAAGGAAGAAGAACAGATAGGGTTTTAGGGATTGTAGAGCTCAAAGTGTTGGCTTTGTTGCATTACCACCATGACCTACTCAAACTACTTCTGTTCCACCTGTACATGCACCGAGTTTTGCTAGTCGACCACCATAGACTACCCGACTTGTACAACAATTACAGAGACAACATTCTGAGAGTAGGGATGTGGGTAAAGGAAGTGGACATACAAAGAGGTCCGAACAGACAAATAAAGAGATCTAGACAGACACAGACTCAGAGACCTGCACAAGGACGTGGACAAGGTCAGATACAAGGGATTTCTTCTGGACCAAGAGAAGCATACATGTTTCAAGTGCGGTCAGATATGTCCTCTTCAGGGTCAGTATCCATAACTGGGTCGAGCTAAGTCATGATATCATCAGCAGTAGAGGGAGAAAGTCCATGTTGTTGTTGAGCCAAATTATGGAGCTTCCCGTAATTTCTTTGAGGGTATGACTTTGATTTGCAGTACTTTGATGCATACCATGTTTGATTCTGGTTCAACTGTTTCATTTATTTTTGGATGTATGGTAGATGCATTAGGGTTAACACAATTGGTGGGGACAAGATATACCTGATTTTGTTATGTGTTGGTTGTTCAGTGCAAATAGAGGGTCATGATTTGCTTGCTGATATGAGAGTATTAGAGTTTCTCGAGTTCGATGCTTTGTTTGGTATAGACTGGTTAGGTGTTTATCATGTTCATATTAATTGTTATGGCAAGTCTATTACGATTCTGTTGTTAGATGTTACAGAGATAAGTTTTCAGGGGATAGCCACTAGTAGTGAGACTGAGACGCTTGCGGGTGTCATGAGTACTGCTGAGAAAGTGGACATCAATATTAGACAAGTGTCGATAGTGTGCAAGTTCATTGACATATTTCTGGAGGATCTACCAGGACTACCACAGCCGATAGAGATTAACTTCATCATCAACTTAGTCCCTAGGACTAAACCCATTTCTATACCACTGTATAGGATGGCATCTCGAGAGTTGGAGGAATTGAGGACTCAGTTGGATGAGTTGTTGGAGTTAGGTTCATTAACCCGAGCATGTAACCATGGGGTATGCCGGTGTTGTTTAAAAATAAGAAAAATGGCAACCTGAAATTGTGCATTAACTATAGACAGTAAAACCGAGTGACTATGAAGAACAAGTACTTGTTTCCTTGCATCAATGATCTTTTTGACTAGTTGATAGGTGCACAGTGGTTTTCCAAGATTGATTTGAGGTCAGGATATCACCAGCTCAAGATTCGAGCTGAACACAGGGATAATATTGCATTCAATACGAGATACGACCATTATCAGTTTATAGTCATGTTGTTTGGTTTGACTAACATGTCAGCTGTATTTGTGGGTCTCATACACTGAGTACTAAGAGCTTATCTGGATAGATTTGTAATTGTATTTATTGATGATATTCTTATCTACTCTATGACTCATGAGGATTACGAGGGACATCTTCGGGCAGTTCTGCAAACTTTGAGAGAACACTAGTTACATACTAAGTTCAGTAAGTGCGAGTTTTGGCTTCTAAATGTCAGATTTTAGGGACATGTAGATGAAGCCAGCAGAGTATCTGTAGATCTCACTAAGATTAAAGTAGTAATTAATTGGCCTACACTGACTGCAGTGACCAAAATCTACAGTTTTCTGGGATAGGTTGGATATTATCGTCGTTTTGTGCAGGATTTTTCTAAGGTTTCTACACGATGACTAGACTGACTTAGAAGAATGTGAAATTTGACTAGGATAAGAGTTGCGTGCAGACATTCTCCACTTTGAAAGAGAAGCTAACGACTGCACCAATTTTGGCATTGCCTGAGTCAAGGAAGGATTTGGTTGTGTATATTGATGCTTTGAAGATTGCTTTGGGTTGTGTGATGATGTAGAAGGGTAGGGTGATTGCATATGCATCTTGACAACTCAAAGTTCATGAATATAAATATTCGACGCATGACTTAGAGTTGGCTGTTGTGGTGTTTGCATTGAAGATTTGACGACATTACCTATATGGTGTGAGGTTTGATTTGTTCACTGATCACAAGAACTTGAAGTACCTATTCTCCCATAAGGAATTGAATTTGAGGCAGAGACATTGGTTGGAGTTCATGAAGGATTATGACTTTTCGTTTGAGTGTCATCTGGGAAAGACCAACGTTGTTACTGATGCTTTAAGCAGGAGAAGATATGATGCTGAGGTAGTAGTGTGTCATATGACTCACGAGTATGCATTACTCGATGCAGTCGAGATGATGAGTTTAGTTGATGTACTAGCTACTACTGTGACACAGATTTGTAGTCAAATGAGGATGTAGATTGTTTCGATTCAGACTATTATTGAGGGATAGTAGATGGACAAATTGTACTAGTGTTTTATTGATATGGCTGATAGTTCAGATTATCCATACTGGAGTCGATCGACAAACTCATGTTTGAGGTTTTGAGGACGACTGTATATTCCATTAATGATTGAGTTGTGCACTGAGATACTTCAAGAGGCTCACCGTTCGCATTTTCTATTCATTCGGGTATGCCAGCGTGTTAAGAATGAGCATAGGCAACTTGGAGGTTTGCTGCAACCACTTCCCATTCCACAATGGAAATGGGAGCACATTGCCATGGATTTTATCAGTGGCCTACCTCGATCTCATTGTGGGCATGACAATATTTGGGTAATTGTGGACAGGTTGACGAAATCTACACATTTTATACCAGTATCCACTACTTATAGAGTTGACAGATTGAGTAGTCTTTTATGAATGAGAGATAGTAGCTTGTATAGAGTTTCGTTGTTGATTGTGTCAAATGGAGAACTGCAATTCACTTCATTGTTGTGGTAGAGCATGTAGGCTCAGTTTGGTACTAGGCTTCACATGAGTATGGCGTACCATCCATAGACATACGGATAGTCCGAGAGGCTGATTCAAGTGTTAGAGGACATTCACCATCATTTGTGTGAATTTTCATATAACAACAGTTTTCAGGCTAGTATCGGGACGGCACCATTTGAAGCATTGTATGGCAGGCCTTATAGATCACCATCATATTGAGCAGAGCCTGAGGATGTAGTGACAATTGGGCTGGTGATTGTTGTAGATCACACTGATAAGGAAGAGCAGATTCGTTAGCAACTGAAGAATGCTCAAGAGAGATAGAAAAAATACTATGACAAGTACCACGAAGAGTTGCATTACGATGAAGGAGTTTATGTTTATCTGAAGGTTTCGCCTCCTAAAGGTGACAAAAGGTTCAGAATCAAAGGAAAGCTTCTACCTAGATTTATTGGTGCGTTCAGGGTTTTGAGGAGAGTCGACAAGGTTGCTTATGAGTTGGAGTTGTCATCTCAACTCGCTGGAGTTCATCTAGTTTTCCATATCTTTATGCTTCAACTAAACAAGTCAAACGAAGGATGGCAACTGATGGTAAACTTGAGTCAGATTGATTTGAGAGACAATATCACTTATGAGGAGCAGCCAATTAAGATTATGGACTGGAAGGTCAAGGTATTGAGGAACAAAGAGATACCTTCGGTTCTCGTTAAGTGGTAGCACCACGGGGATAAGGAATTGACCTATGAGTTAGAGTCTTATATGCGCAAGCACTTCCCCTATTGTTTTTATTTCAGTGAGTCGTTATTTTGAGTTAATTATTAGTTTAATTTCAAGGACGAAATTCTAATAAGTTGGGAAGGCTGTAATGACCCTCAAATTTAACTCGTGCCACGTGTTACGTTTTAGGATTGTGACCTAACCGTTTGACTTGTCATACTATCTAAGCTTATGGAGTCGAAACCGAGGTATATTTTATTTTTTCTGAGGTGTTTTGTATAATTATTTACACTCGAATATAAATATTGAATGTCCTAGTGCGTGATTTTATTTTATTTATCGCGTAGTATTTTCGTGTGAGACTTTGCATAGGAAAACGTATTGATATGGACGATCGGGCAAGTTTTGGGTATTCTTAAATACAAGAAAATGATTTAAGTAAATTATTGGGAATTATAAAATATGAAAATGTGGATTAATTTTAGAAGAAACATAGTGAGATGTTATTCGAGATGCGAATTCGATGTTTCGCGAGTTGTGAACTAACATATGTTTTAGCCGAGAATTTATATAGTTACAAGAAAAGGATAAGGGCGTGTCCCTTAATAAGTTATAAAAATGGTTAGGATAGCTTAATTATGAGCCATGGATTGTCCTCTAGATGTGTGTTACACAAGTGATGACAAAAAGAAGTATAAAATGGAGAGATATGGGCTGACTCATTCATTTCTCACAAACAACTCATAACACATACACCACCACACAATAAGATCGAAAATTTGGGGGTTTGGAGAAGTGGTTCTTAACAATTTCACCGAGTTTTGAAGGCGGGGAATCAACCCAACACCTCGGAAACGATAAGATCTCTTCTTTCCTTCGATTTTGGACATTTTGAATATGGTTTTGAGGGGTTTTTCTGAATCCGAATTAGGAGTTGAGCTCACTAAGGTTGTGCATTTGTTGGAGGTTTTAGTGATCATTGATGAGGTTTTAGTGTGGGTATTAATGGTGGTTGAGGTTGGTTGAAGTATTAAATGAAATATTGCTATTTTGGTTAATTTTGAAGAATGTTGGGAAATTGGCAATTTATTGTGATTTGAGATGTTTGGAAACATCATTGGTTATGTTTTGAAGCAATATGGTGTTGGATAGGCTTGGAACGTGGCGACGAAGCTGGAGGTTTCGAAAACCCCCAACATAGTTTGTCAAACCCATGGCATTATGGGTGTTAAACGTACGACGTGACCTGGGTAGACTCACTACCAGGTTCGTGTTGTGGATGGTATTTTGGCCATTTGAGCATGCGGCACCACCTATGGCGCTGCGGAGATAAAAATGAAAAAAAAAAAAAAGTTTAACAAACTTTTGTCGAATTTCCTTGAACTTCTAAAGGCCACACCTAGGGTTCCCACTAGTCCAAATAAGTCTAAATCTACCATATAAATTATGGAATTAGGGATTACATGAGTTAAGTGTTTCAAATTAAAGTTGGGATTTAAACTATTAAATTAGATGTTAGGACTCTAACAAGGCCAACATTAACCCAAATGGACCCTAGGAACATAACGAACTGGTAACGAGGATTTTGGGACTAATTTGGGGTGTGTAGGAGCCGCGAGGGACGTATTTCACGTTGATTGAGGTAAGTAAACTAATTAAGGAAATGCATAGTAATTCATTTTCCATTCTTTCTTGCTTTCATTGATATGAACTACTCTTAGAATTCCATTCTTATTTTTCTTGGATGGGTGTCTATGGCCTTAGTGTGTCAAGAAGGTACTCCTCGGATCTTAACTAGTTGGGCAAATATGAACACTACCTATGGGAATGCGGCTACCTAACCAAACATGAATTCTCCTTGAATATTGATTGTTATGGTTTATTGTGGATATAAGACCACTTAGTTTACCTCTTTTGATTCTTAGACACTCAAATATCATTATGAATACTTGTTAGTTTGTTTATCATTTATTTTCTCGTTATTTGTCTGTATTTAAATACCCACATGATATTTAGACTATTTTTTAAATGATTAATGAATTACTATTTATATCATTCTAGTTATTACTTTCTACTTCACTGTACTCACCGTCTAGTTTATGACAGTGGGTGTAAATCGGGTAGAGACGAGTAAGGGTAAGAAGCTGATGATTGGTGACATCCTCTGAGGACTCTCAGGGCAGTTTCTTCCCTTCTACATTGTATGTGCTGTGTTTTTGCTTATGATTATTGTACATTATTATTTTCGATAACACTGAGAACTTTTGGAATCGAGTGATATAAGATATCATGTATTATCGTTCTTTTGTTTCTATTGTCACCAGATATATATATATATATATATATATGTTTATCTTATTATTTTACGGTTCCACACTTTAGGTTGTCCTGACTCTATATTTACCGCGTTATTTAACCTTGTTTTGAGTTTAATTCTGCTGCAAACTATCTAAAAATAGCATAACCTAATAACTCAATAATAAAACTATAATATCAACAAGAATGTAACTATTGGAGGCTGACTAGACATGTGTTGACTTCGTGAGGACGGACTCGGGGGTCCACATAGGTCTAGGCCGTGCGAGGTTTAGTTTATGTGGGAACGAGGGCCATCACATTAAAGCTTAAATACGCACATTGATTCATTCCTAACCCAACAAGATAAGACGACCTATTATATATAATGGTCAATGCTAAAATGACGCCCCAAATGTACACCGCTGTCACACCCACCGTCTGTGTTCATCTCGGAATGTGAGCATACATATCCTAAGATTCAAAACATAATTCGATAGGAGGTGCACGTTCTAGGGGTGTCAGTCTAGCATTTTCGTATATATAATATTGCATTGAATGAAATAAAATAGATACTACTTGCATATATACTAAAGCTCGGAACTGCCTTAAAATAGGGACACGCACCCCATTAAAGGGACAAACTACCCCACTATTCCACCACAAAAATTTTCCACCCAAAAAAAAACTACCCCACTATAAGAGAGAGCTACTTAATTTGACAAGACTTTTCACTTGAGGAGACTTAACATATAACAAAATGCAAACTAAACCTAAAAATAAATAAATCTTAAAGAAAAGACCACCTCAAACATGCACTTTCAAAAGTAATTAAGTTGTTAACAACCTTGCAAGTGCAACCCCGACAACCATAGCACAACCTCTATAAAAGACTTCGCCAGCACTGCCATTGTTAGGGTGGTACAACAACGCTGACTCGAGCTGTTGTTTGTCGTGCATTGTTGTTGTTTGAGCGTCGCCACCATTCGCATTTTGTCGTTGCCCATGCACTATCGAGGGCCATCAACAACCCCTATAAGCACCTCTAAAAATCTAAAAATCTCTTCTTTTTATTATCGTTTAATCTCACCTTATTCTACTATCACTTCACCACCATGTGCCTCCTATCTCGTTGAAGAACCCTAACTTAAGATATATATATATATAACTTTAAATCTAAAAACTAATGAGAAGAAAGGAAGAGCAAGAAAACATGAACATATAGAAATAAAAAAATATATTAAAAAAATAGCACTAGAAGCCCTACTTTGTTGAAGGTTGATCACATGCACACAAATAGCTTAGGATGCCTTAATTGGTCAAAATATTATAACCTTTTTGCATCTTTTGTTATTATATCTCAACTTTTGTAGGTTGTTTGCTTTGTTATCTTCCGCCTGTGCACTATCTGCTGATTCGAGCGCAATCCATGATGCTTATTGCGCCAGTTATATGTGCATTGTCCGTTGATTTGAGCGCAGTCCATGATGCCTGTCACGCTTGTTATCCGTGCACTGTCTCCTAATTTAAGCACAATTTGTGATGCCAGTCATGCCCGTTATTCGCGTACTATACGTTGTCGAGCGCAATTCGTGATGTCTGTCATGCTTATTAGTTGCAACACTGTTGCAGATCTATCTGTCCCGTTGCCTGTTTGAAGATTTTGCCCGTGATCACTTGCATCCGTTTGTCACAATCTGGTGTCCCTACATAGAATTGTCTAAGAACTTAGTATGAATTCTAGTCCGAAGTTAACCTGAATTTCAGTCCGAAGTCAATCCGAATTCAAGTTTGAAGTAAATTTCGAATTTCAAACTGAACTCAATCCGAATACTGCCCGCATTTAAAGTTTTTTTTTTTTTTGTTTCGAAACTCAAATTGGTTTGTTTAATTGTCCCATTTTTTAGTTTGAGGAAAAGTGTTAAGGAATATTGTGAAATTAGGAAATATGCACAAATCATTCCTGTAATTACTTTATGCAGAAAACAGGTAGCACATAATTATGAGAGTGATTTGTGCATAACATAACCAAAAGAGTGATTTTTGCACAACATAATTACAGGAGTGGCTTGTGCATATTTTCTAATTGCACAATATTCCTTTTTTTTGCAAAAGCACAATATTAAATCATGTTTTGGTGTCACGTTATCAAATTTGAAGTTCAAAAGGGACCTAAGATACAAATTAAACAAGTTAATATTGACACGGTGACACCTAATTAAACAATGTATGGTGCAAACCTTAACAATAAAAAAAAAATGTGCCTCGAAACGGTGTGATGAAATGGCTTTGAATGAAATGGTTTTGAAGAAGGATCTTAGTACCTTGACAAATGTGATGAGTTTGATTCATAGCTGCTATGTGCAACATTTCTCCTTCAACTTCTGGATTAATTAGTAGTAGGGGTGCCCTTCTAACCCCGAGTAATTACTTCGACCTTAATCGGGAGAGGCCAAAACAATTTTGATACCTACAAAAAAGTTACGGTCCAAAAAATTAAACAAAAATTATCGCTATTGATTGTTTTTAGGAAAATCACTATAGAATGCAACAGGTGTGATACATGATCAAAAAATATTCTTACCAAGTTAAAAAAAAATTTTTATAAGACTGCAATTAGACTAACTATGCTCTACAAAAGTGAATGTTGGATGGTAAAATAATAATAATTATATAAAATGAACGTAGTAAAAATAAAGATGCTGAGGTGAATATGTGATAAAATTCGTAAAGATAGAATAAGAAATATATAAATTTAAGGAAAAGTAAGAATAACATCAATTGAAATAAAAATTAAGGATAGTTGTGGTGGGTTGAATACTGACAAAGAAAACTTATGAATGCTTCCATTAAAAAAACATAACTTAATAGAAAATAAAGAAATTCAATAAAGTTAATGAAGTTAAAGTTAATTTAAAGCATATCAATTAAAAAAAGTTTATAAAATTTATCTAAAAAAAAATTATATAGCTAACTCTAATTAATTTGACACGATTGCTTTGTTTGAGTTCTCAATGCAGAAAATCACTACAGAATTGGGAGAAGGTTTATTCTCACCTACACGTGGCACTTCATGGTCCGGGCCCACAATACAAAAAGGCCTCAGGGAAAGACCAGAGTAGAGTGAGAGTAGAGTAGCCTTACTGATCAGTCAACAGGCTATCCTACAAACACAGTAACCCAAAATCTCGCAACAACTTCAAACTTCAAACGTAAACCCCGACTTCTCGCGAGAATAAATTGATACCTCTCCAACACAACAGTACACTGCCGTTACACCGCAATTCCCTGCCCTCCCTAGTATGAACTCTAGATATTCCTCGAGATCTTAAGCTACGCAAAGATCCAGAGAAGAAGAGAGCAGGATGACAGTCCGCCTTGATGTGTGCCTTTGGTTTCAAAAAAATTGGATTCCAAAAGAGAAGACCGTTCATCGTAATTAGAGCCAATCCCCCCCTCTCTCTCACTTCTCTTGAAATCACATTATCATCATTTCCCCTCTCTCTTAAACTCAAACCACACTCTTCACAGGTTTCATGTTGCAGAGGAAGAACACACAGAGAGCCATGTAGTAGTCTTCGTGTATACTTCCATTATTGATTCAACATTTCAGATTACACATATTCAACACCAAACATTCAAATCTCCAAAAGCGCCCACAAAGAAACCAATCAATCAACAATAAGCAGAAGAGGGTTCGGTTCTCCATCCTCAATAATGGTTGCTGGGAAGATGAAGGTGGCGATGGGTCTCCAGAAACCATCATCCCCATCGCCGCCAGCTGACCAATCCTTCAAGTTCTACCCATCGCCGAGTCCGAGCAGCACTACCACCACATCGAAGTCCTCATCGGCGCAGAAGAGCACCGTCTTCTCTCGCTCCTTCGGCGTTTACTTCCCCCGCTCGTCCGCCCAGGTCCAGCCGCGCCCCCCAGACGTCTCGCAGCTCATCCGCCTCGTCGAGGAGCTTCGCGACAAAGAATCTCACCTGAAAACAGAACTCCTAGAGCTCAAACTGCTGAAGGAGTCTGCCGCTATAGTTCCGTTCTTGGAAGGAGAGATTTCGGATAAGGAGATGGAGATTGGGTGCTTGGTGAAGAGAATCGAGAGCCTGGAGGCGGAGAACGAGGGATTGAGATCAGAGGCGGAGAGCCTGCGAGGGAAGATGGAGGAAGAGAGGTTGGAGAGTGAGAGGAAGGTGAAGGAATTGGTGATGGAAATGGCAGCGATGAAGAGATCGTTAATGGTTTCGGTTTCTGAGAGGGGTTTCACTTCCCGATCGTCGGTAATGGAGATTGATAACGAATGTTCTGGATCGTCCTCGCAGCGGTTTCAAGGGTTGATTGATGTCGCTGCGAGGTCGAAGCTGTTGATGAATCTGAGAAAACCTGTCGTCAAATCGAATGTCGTTCAGAACAATCATAAGGTGGTTGGTGTTGATTTTGTTGTTGGTGGTGAAGCAGATCTGAAGATAAATATTGCAGAAGAACGAGACATTGAAGACAACAACGCCATTGTTACTGATAAATGCAGGCTTCCTAGGGTTCCAAAACCTCCTCCAAAGCCACTATCATTGAAGACAACAACAACAGCAACAACACCATTGTCATCTCCAACTACTTCTACTTCTTCGCCTTGTTCGAGTTCTACGGAGAGCGGCGAAGATTCTTCGTCGGAGAAGGCGAATACGGCGAACGCGGCTCCATCGGCGCCGCCACCGCCGCCGCCGCCGCTGAAGGCTCCGGCGACGAAAGCGTTGCCGCCTCCGCCGCCGCCGCCGCCGCCGGTGAGAGCGATGGGAGGAAGAGTGGCGGCGGCGAAGGTGAAGCGAGTGCCGGAAGTTGCGGAGTTTTATCACTCTCTGATGCGCAGAGATTCTTCGAGGAGGGATTCCGGCGTCGGAGCCGGCGCAGGCGCCGCGGAGGCTCCGGCCGCCGCCAACGCCGCCAATGCGCGTGACATGATCGGAGAAATCGAGAACCGCTCCGCTCATCTCATCGCTGTAAGCATTTCTTCTTCTTCTTCTTCTTCTTCTTCCCGCTCGCAATTCCCAAATTGACCTTGCTATTCATCCGTTGATGTGCGTCGAGATTTGTGTTGACGTATCTCTACATCTGTCTTTGCATCGTTTAATTCACCACACGCATCTCGATGCATATTCAACATATAAACATAATACGTGTGAAATTGAGAATATTTGTAATTCGATGGAATTGTTGTGGTGCCATTGATGGATCTTTACTTTTTGTTGGGTGGTTTGTTGGTTGAGTTGGTTCAATGAGGCCAACTACCTCCGCAGTAAAGTTGCAAGGCAGATTTTGTAGGACAGGGGCCTTCGTAGTGGAGCCAAATCTGAAAAACCTGCTGTAATTCATCATAGCAAATAGGCCCCATTTTGTAGTTTTGGTAGCTCATCATCTTGTTTGCTGAATTGCGTCCTTGTTCTTGTTTGTGTAGATCAAATCTGATGTAGAAACACAGGGAGATTTCATCAAATTCTTGATCAAAGAAGTCGAGACGGCCGCATTCACCGACATTGAAGACGTCGTTGCCTTCGTCAAATGGCTTGACGACGAGCTCTCTTATTTGGTATACAATGATACTCCAAGAAACCCAGATCGAAAACTGTCGAAATTAGTTAATTAATTGTGGTGTTGAACTTTTGGTATCTTTTTTACAGGTCGATGAGAGAGCAGTATTGAAGCATTTTGAATGGCCAGAACAGAAAGCAGACGCATTGCGGGAAGCGGCATTCGGGTATTGTGATCTAAAGAAGCTTGAATCCGAAGCGTCTTCATTTGGGGATGATTCCCGTCAGCCATGTAGTCCGGCTCCGGCGCTCAAGAAAATGCAGTCCTTGTTAGAGAAGTAATCAAATTTAAACAATTTTTCACCTTTAAATTCGTTTTCTGAAATTGATCCTAATCGAACTGAATTGGTTGAACATTTTGTTGTGCCAATAGATTGGAACATGGGGCTTACAATCTATCAAGAATGAAAGAGTCAGCGACAAAGAAATACAAAGGGTTCCATATCCCAACAGAATGGTTGCTGGAAACTGGATTAGTCAGCCAAGTAAGTCGTGCTATCAGAATCTATCTGGGTTTTCTCCTTAACATTATTGCATGGAGAATGGTTGTAGTGCCCCCAAGTAAGACACACGTGCAGCACGCACTTATCTAACAACCCTTGATTCTTAATGTGCATGCATTTCAAGATGTATTGAGGGCAGATGTCGCAGCTGCGCATCCTACGTGGGCATCCTAAAATTTTCCTTATTTTATGATTGCGTCGCATAGACCACCTAACCAAAATTATTATTATAAAACACATCAACTAACATTGTAAGTAAATTACTATACTTACATGAGCAAGAAAAACAAAAGAATAGAGAGCATTGGGGAGTGTGTATGGGGATGGTGAAAATTAGTAATAAAATGAGCTTTAGTAAAGGACAAAACTATAGAAGACTTGGGCAGGGCACGCGTGTGAGTCGGCACGTGAAGGGGTTGCAGATCCATATGTGGTTTTTAGCTCATTGTTTGGATTTTTGGGCTGGCACTAGAATCAGATTCCTGAAAATGACCGTTGAGTTGTTTTTCTCGTCTCGTCTTTATTAATGTCGGATGGAGCAACATTGTCTCCTTCTATTTACAGAGAAAAATTTGAAAATTAAGATGTAGTTGAGATCTCTATGTGAAACTCGATTCAGGTGAAAAGCATTTGACCCCACGTAGCAGTTAATGAACTGTGTTGTGCCTTCAGAAAGATTAAAAAAAAAAAAGCAGCTATGCTGCCATTTGCATTTGAAAATTTTAATGTTTGACCGAGATAGCCATTAGTAAGCTTGCTACTTTTGACAAAATTAAAATGGTAGAATCTAAACAACTGAGTTAGATGAGGCCCAACAATGTCCACACGTAAATTAGTCGTACATCACGTGAAAAATCAAAAAAAAAAAAAAAAAAAAAGTAGAATCTTGATAACAAATAAAGGGAATAAAAGATTTAAAGGTTGTATTTGATACATAGAGGACGATTGTTACATAACCTCAATCCTAAAAGTTACTCAAACTCTTTCATCGTGCTTTTAATACAATTGATAGTAAGTTTTCTAAATTATTTAAATCCCACAGCAGCACCTACTCTTAAAGTCAGTCAATGCAATTATTTTGCATAATTAGGGTTCAAGTTACTGGCATAAATCGCAATTACTTTGAATAATTAGGCTTCAAGTTACTGCCATGAATCGAAATTATTGTTAAATTTAGTTCTCTTTACATAGTTTAATTACTTGTATTATCCTTCGATGCCCTCAAATCACAAAGTTATTTCATTTTATTTTTCTATAAGCAACTTGAGCTGGGACAAAACAAATGCTGAATTAGTTTTAAACCATGCATGCAGATTAAACTGGCCTCAGTGAAGTTGGCCATGAAATACATGAGAAGAGTATCTGCAGAGTTGGAAGCTGTAGGCCATGGCCCTGAAGAGGAGGAATTGATGCTCCAAGGTGTAAGATTTGCTTTCCGTGTTCATCAGGTACACACCACAACACAACTCTGAGTATAACCCATCTAATTATGGACCTAATTTTATTGATCATCTTACTTCCTCCTAATTCTTAATGACACCTTTTCAAATTTCTGCTAGTTTGCTGGAGGTTTCGACATCGAAACGATGAGAGCATTCCAGGAATTGAGAGACAAAGCTCGATCATGCCGTATACAGTGTCAAAACCAGCAACAACAACAACAGCAGCAGCAACAGAAGCTCTTTTGCAGGTCTACATCTTGCTAACCTGTATTTAAACTAGCTTCAGAATTCCCACTACTATCTTCTTTTTGTAAAGATCAGTAAACAAACTATGTATTACTATGAAACACAATGCAGGGTAGCCATTAAAATTCAAAATTTGTTCACCATTCTTTCTCCCGAGTCTAGTCTATTAAATTTTCTAACTTGCCCAACTTTGCAATTCACCAGATAGGAACAAAACACAATGTACCTCTGTTAGACAACACTTATTCACCATTCTTTATTTGCATGCAAGCCAATGTATAACCATCTGATATAGGATAGAACAAACAGAACAGAAACAAGGACTATATTTAAATAAACTATGTACTGAACCACCATTTTGAGCATTTCTATTGTACACCAATTATTCTTTCTTTTCAGGCTCCTGTGTTCCTCCTATCACCATATCTTTAGTGTTCTGCATAATTTCAACCAATGTCTCACCTGCTGCCCCTAACAACCCACCCTGCTTGTTACTCTCTTCTTGTGCTTTCATCACATTAAGGTCTTCAGTAGGCATTGTCTCCATTGCAAAACTCTGTTTTAAATCAGTTGGTGCATCTTCCCACTTCTCACTGCTGCCTTCTCTGATCTCCTTCTGTACTTGAACAAAATTAAAGAATGGAAAGCACTTAAAAAAAAAACCATATTCAACATATCGCTATGTGCTTCTGCATGTGTTGCATTTCTCTCAAAAATAAATTTCCTTAGTTTTACATGCTTGTATGTTTTAAATTTCTTTAAACTATAAATTTCCATAGTTTGACCTGCTTGTTTGTTTTACAACAAAACCTCAATGCCAAATTAGACCTGACTCTGCCATTGTGCTCGATTTAATGCAATTGATGGTAGGTTATCCAAATCTTTATATCCTTCCTAATCCATGCGTCCCATGGTAGTTTCAGTCCACCCTACATCGTAGAATTTCTTCAGTTTCTAATGAATCGAGTTTTCTTACTTGCATTCTTTTGAAGTTTTAAATTTGTCTTATATGTTTTTTATATAATTCAATCTAGAGTAGAACATATTGGATCAGTATTATTACCTTGTGTTCTGGTGACCTCATTGAGTCTTGCTCTTTCACCTCCTTAGCCTCCTTAGCCTCATCTGCCTTCTCCCCTGCATACCCAGCAACCTTTCTCCCCACATTTGCAATGGCCTCAGTAGCCTCTGCTGCTTTCCTTAGTGAAAACTCAGCTGCTCTCCATCCAGTCTCCACAGTTGCATCCTTACCCTCTACTGCCTTATGTGCAGCATAGTCTTTGGCCTTCTCTGCTGTGTGCTTTGTGTACTCCAAAGCACTCTTCCCAGCACCAACAACACTCTCCTTTGTTGCACTGTACCCCTCTTGTGCCGTCTCTGCTGTGTACCCTGCAGCTGCTTTAACCCCTCCAATTGCCGTGTCTTTGGCCTCTGTGCCCTTCTGTGCTGCATAGCCAGTGATGCTGCCTAGGCCTTGTGTGTCTTCTTGTGCTGCTGTAGCTTTGTTTTGTTTAGCAGTTTGAAACTCTGCTGCCTCTTTGGCTGCCTGAGATTCATACTGGTGTTTTATCTTCAACACAACAGTTGTTGGTTCCTTCTCCTCCTTTGATTGTTCTCTCTTCGACATTTGCTCTGAAGCCATTGTTGTTTCAGATTGTTGGGTCTTTCTGCAACTTTTGTTTGCTTTGATTTGATCTGGGTGTGTTAAAAAATGGGTTGGGTTTTATATAATAGAGAGGCAAGTGTGGGGATGAGAAGGGGAGAGGAGAGCGGTTCAAAAGGTCGGGACATGTGGTGGATAGTTGAAGTGGCTGTGCTACGTGTTGGAGTTGCAGAGTTGGAGAAGTGAATCAGCAATTCTGTATTGGTGATTGTGAAACGTGGCATTTGGACAAATGATTTATGGTTTTTGAGAGGGTTGGGATGGAGTTTTGGCTAAGATTGGTGAACGGATGTTTGAACTTTGAAGTTAGGGGGATTTTTTTTGTCCAAGAAATTTGTTTCATGTCCAAGAATAAGTGGACTTGAATTGAGAAATGGGTATTGGCAACATCTAAATTAATAAAAGATAAGATAGGAAAATTGACGCAGCGTAAATGTTGAAACAAGAAAGAATTTTTAAAATTTTTAAAGAAAATTAAAATTGAAATAAATTGATGATAATAATGGATAATAATTACAGTTCTAATTATAGCTTTATATAGCCCATTAGAAACTCTAATCCTTATACGACTCAAAACGTAATAATTCTATGACTCAAAACGTTTAATTCTTTTAAGACTTTAAAAATAACTTAAATAAAGTAAATTATGAAAATACCCTAAAACTAGATAATAAAATAAAAACTCCTGATAAAGGTCGAAACAAAGGAATTTGAATCCGCGAATTCCATTCTCGGAGAGGGAGGCTCCGGGAAAGCTGTAGAGCACGAAACGCTAATTTCGAAAAGGTATTATAATAATCAATCGGATTCCTAGATTAAAAGTTATGGTCCCTCAAAGTATCGACAACTGCCACGACATCATTCTCTCCCACCTGAGAAAAACTCGACCTCGAGTTTTCTGGACACAAAGGCTCATCATCTGGATAAAATGAAAAAATATCCGCCACATTAAATGTCTTGGATATTTCCATACTAGTCTTGGATATTTCCATACTAGTAGGCATACCAACAACATAGGCATTATCATTGATCTTCCTCTCAATTGAATACGACCCATATTTCTTGGACTGCAATTTGCTGTACTGGCAACTGGGAATCTCTCTCGCCACAGGAATACCATAACCTGATCACCAACAGCAAAAAGCTTTTCCTTGCGATGCTTATCAGCCGTCTATTTGTACTTGGCATTAGACTCTGCAATCTTCCTTCGAACCGCCTCTGTAGTAGATTGTCAATTCTCGGCTATGTGTTTGGCTGCTACACTGTTGTCTTTCTCTTTTGGCAATGTCAACAAATCTAAAGTATGGGCAGGTGTTTTCCGATAGACTACAGCAAAATGTATCATGACTTTAGTACGATGAACTGAACTGTTGTAAACAAACTCTGTCTGTGCCAATGCAGTATCCCACTTCTTCGGTTGATCTCCCACGATGTTGCGAATCAAATTACCCAGGGATCTATTGGTAACCTTCGTCTGTCCATCTGTCTGAGGATGGGTTGTACTGCTGTAATTCAAAGACGAATTAAACCGGTACCAAAGTGACCGCCAGAACTGACTGAGAAATTTGGTGTCTCTGTCAGATGTAATGAACTTCGGTACACCATGCAAACAGACAACCTGCTCAAAATAAAGCTTAGCAATGTTCTAAACATCAGCAACCTTCCTGCAAGGAATAAAATCGACCATCTTTGAGAAACGGTCAACGACGACAAGGACAGAATCTGAACCCCGCTGAGTACGAGGAAGACCAAGGACAAAATCCATCGATACGTCCTCCCAAATATCACGTGGAACTGGCAAAGGTGTGTAAAGACCAGTATTCTGTGAATGTCCTTTAGCTGTCTGACACACATAACAACGCTGCACAATATCACATCCCTACGCAAATGCGGCCAATAGAAACGTTCCACAACATCAGCAATAGTCTTATCTCTACCTACCAGCTGAACCCCCACTATGTAAATCACGAATCACCTTCTCCCTAAAAAATGACTCAGGAATGCAAAGTTGATTACCCTTCATAAAAAATCCATCATGAATGTGAAAATCCTCACAAGGCTGCCGAGCACTACATTTACTCCAAATCTGTCCAAACTTAGCATCATCAGCATACAACTCCTTCAAACAATCAAACCTCACTATCTCATTACTCAAAGTCACCAACAAAACAACTCTCCTACTCAACGCATCGACAACTTTGTTCTGAATTCCCGCCTTATATTTTAGTTTGAATGGAAATTTCTGCAAAACCTGAGTCCATCGAGCATGCATATCTTTACTAATGCGGGTCTGTCTATTTAGGTGTTTCAAAGCATCACAATCAAAATACAAAACAAACTCCTAACCCACCAAATAATGCTCCCAAGTTAGCAAGGCACGCACAACCGAGTAAAACTTCTTATCATAAGTACTCCAACTAGGCCTAGCATCACTAAACTTCTCACTGAAGAATACTACTGGTCATTTCTCTTGTGACAAAACTGCCCCAATCCCAACTCCACTCGCATCACAATCCACCTCAAACAATTTCGAGAAATCTGACAAAGCTAAAACTGGGGCAGTACACAATTTCTCTTTCAACAAGGCAAAAGCAGACTTAGTCTCATTACTCCATTAAAACTTTCCTTTCTTCAGACACTCAGTCAAAGGGGCTGCAACACTACTGAAATGTCGAATGAAGCACCGGTAAAAACTAGCCAACCCCAAGAAACTCCGCAATTCAGACACTGTTTTCGGAGCTGGCCACTCTCTAATTGCTTGAACTTTCTCATCATCCACCTGAATGCCATCTGCACTCATAATAAACCCAAAGAACAACTTCCTAGCCAAAAAGGTACATTTCTTCAGGTTCACATACAACTTGTTCTCATGCAACACAGTTAACATACTCTGCAGATGTTCTAAATGCTCTCTTCTGAATGACTATAGATCAGGATGTCATCAAAGTACACCACCACGAATTTGTCCTGGAATGGCTTGAGAACCTGGTTCATAAGTCGCATAAAAGTACTAGGAGCATTTGACAACCCGAAAGGCATGACCAGCCAGTCATACAGACCGTCTTTCGTCTTAAAAGCTATCTTCCATTCATCTCCCATCCGGATACGAATCAAGTGGTATCCACTTCGTAAATCAATCTTGGTGAACATTCGAGCTCCACTCAGTCGATCCAGCATATCTTCCAGCCGTGGAATGGGAAATTTGTACCCAATTGTAATTCTGTTAATCGCCCTACTATCAACACACATTTTGTAACTTCCATCCTTCTTCGGCGTTAACAAAGCAGGAACAACACATGGACTCATGCTCTCCCTAATATGCCCTTTCTGCAGCAACTCCTACACCTTGTCATGCAAGACCTCACTCTTTTTCAGACTCATTCTGTAATGTGGGAGGTTTGACAAAGTAACACTAGGAATCAGGTCAATGTGGTCATGAATATCGCGCATAGGAGGTAATCCGTCAGACAAATCGTCTGGTATAATTTTAGCAAACTCCTCTAGCAATGGTTTGACCTGCCTTGGTATCTCAGAAACTGACTCCTCATTCCCTGCAAGGATCTGTCTCAACACCAATGCATGCACCACCTGTGACTCCTTAATGGCTTCGTCCATCTCACGCTCAGTTTATGTCATTATAAGGAAAGACCGTTCCTCCACTTTAGAAGTCTTGGAACGGTTACTTGCCTTTAAAGGAAGCAAGTTAAACGTCACTCTCTCCTTTTCCAATTTATACACATTGTCTCTCCCAGTGTGTTGTGCATTAACATCAAACTGTCAAGTGAAACTATACCCAAGAGGGGGGTGAATTGGGTGTATCGAGAAGTTAATGCTCTTTTTAATTTAATTTAATAATTAAGATGCTATATGCTCACCAAAGTGTGAATATGGATGATATGCAAGTGAAAGGGATAGAAGAGATGGAAAGGGACGCACGATTTATAGTGGTTCGATCCAATGATCTACATCCACTACATAATCTCTCCGGTTATGATTTTTAAACCTTTACTTATATTGCTAACAAGTGTTACAACCTAAGCTTATAAGCCTAAAATGCCTAAGTACAATTAGGACTTCCTACCTAGCCGCAACTAGAGTTTTTGTTTAGCCTCAACTAGGTCTTCCCTTTGACTTAGATTCAATTAAGTCTTACAATCATTCAATTACAACCAATAACTGAAAAATAATCAAATACACCTTATAAAGTAAAGTGGCATAAGTTCAAATACTAGCAAGCCTCCTAAAGCTTAACTACTCTAATACATGCAAGTATGAGAATAAATGAGATATACAAATGTGTCACTGATTTGTGCAAGTCTCAAATATGAAATCGTTTCAAAGGCTAATGTATTAGTGCAAAATCGATTTCAAAGCCAAGAACAAGAAGTTTGATAAAAAAATCAAGTTTAAGTGCAAACTTTTATCCAAACCAAATCCTAAGGTTTAATGAAATAAGTTTAAACACAAAACCCAAGATTAGTGTGTTCAAAAACACAACAAACAATTTTTCAAGTCAAACAAACAAAGTTATGAAATCTAAGCACAAGAAAAAGCTAGAACAAGAAGCTTTCTTACAATCCCAAAAAGATGACTTGAAAAACTGTTTTGAAGAGGTTGTTGTACACCTTTGGAAGCCTCAAAAGTGCTGAATTTTAGAATGAATGGACAACCTCAGGAATCTTCTTTTTCTCCTTCACACAAATCAATATTCTTTTTTTTGTAAGTTTGAGCTTTTGTGTGGTTTTTCTTCTTGTTGAGACAAAACAATGTTCTTGGTGGTTTTATAGTGCTACACATCTCATTTTATCAGTTTGTGACCGTTCTAGGGATCCAAGGGCTCAGAATTTATCAAGAATTCAAATTAAAGTTTGTTTTCCAGCTTTTTAAAAAGCTATCAGGAATGCAATTAGCACATAATGTTGAGACATAGCGCTAACTCTGCACATAGTGCGCTAATAACAGTATTAGCGCACTAACTGCAGGGACCTCAAAATAATTAATTATGTCCCTTGTGTTAGCGACCTTTATTCGCGTTCAGGACCCTACCAACCCTCATATAACATATTATACATGTTTGTTATGAGTCATTAAGCCTATTTAGGTGGTCAAGATATTTTCATAAATCCCAAAAATGGAAAATCTCGGTTTCATGACATGCGAGGGGCTTTTCTGCAAATGTGCAATTTTCTTTTTCAAAAACATTTCAAAAACCAGTTTTTCTTTCTCGAAAACTTCTACAATGATTTTGAAAAAGCGATGTGAGCTTAAACACATAGTTAAACATCGTTTAGACTTATAGACCAAGTCCAATTTTAAGTTTCACTTAAAACTTCAAGTAGGCACTTAACATTTGAAAATCAATTTGAAATGCTCAATGTGCATGAACTAATGCATTAGGCTTGCGTAAATAAACTTGTGTACCTTACATCAATGTTACAACACATAATTTGATCTTTCATCTTCATTCCCTTTTTGTATGCCGAACTTTGAACTTGTATATTTTCATTAGTATATTTTCACTTTATTTGTTTCCATCAAAATCCCGATCAGAGTTAGAGTGACTAACCACTTAGTTCAACAATCTCCCCCTTTTTTATGATAACAAACAATGTGAACTTGACAAACGTAAAACATAATCCAAGTGTATTTATCGCATTCATGGTTGTTACACATCGTTTAATTTTCATTTAAATATACAAGTTCAACAACATCTACATTTTCAAGTTCAACCACATTTTCTCCCCCATTTGATATCATCAAAAAGTAGGGCCAAGCTCCCCCGTATAGAAAGCACAATAGAGAAGAATAGAATCAAGAAGAGAAATAATAAGAGAGAAATACGCTCCCTTCACTTCATGCATATCAATAAACAACAGATGAAAGCTTTACCCATTTGTATACAATGAATTATAGATAGCAAGAAATAGCATTATATTAACTCAGAGATACGCAAAAATTTTCATGATTTAATTAGCATAAAAATGGAGGCATAGTTGTGATCTGAAACATGAGGCTACAAAAGAGAAATTGTTCATAAACATCGTAAGACTAACATTTTTTAGCCTAATGCTTGCCTAACAATAATATCTCTAAACACTCCTCTGGGATGATGATGGCCGACTCACCGAGCCAGAAGCACGACCATCGCGTGCTGGTGCAGATGGTAGCAACTCCGCCTCGATGCGACGTAGCCGCGTGTCGAAGGAAGTGAACGACTCAGTCACATATGCATGCAGGTATCCCAGCTGTGCAGAGATGTATGTCGATGATGGAGACATCTCTGGTGGAGAGGTGAAGCCGCCAAACATCGAAGGAGGTGGAGGCTATGTCATCGGATGGTGCGACTGCTGCGGTGGAGCCGTAAACTCCTAATGAGCTTCATCATCGCCATCATCACCATCATTGCCATCACCACCATCATTGCCATCATCGTCGTTAGAAAAAGTGTAGCTGTATTCCAAATATTCCAGCGCATCGAAAGAAGCGACTGGAGTGTCTGTAGGTAATGGAGACTCATAACCGCCATAATACTGACCGTCTGGAATTGCATCTTCCTGTGTCCATTTCTGCCTTTCATGAATGTAGCGATACTTCATGGCCTTCAAAATGGTCATGTCGATGGTGTCATAGACAGTGAGGGGACGACCACCTAAGGCGAGATCCACCTGGGCAGACTCCAAATAGGATGTGATAATATATGCATAGGGAAAATGACCACCTAAGGTGAGATCCACTTGGGCAGACTCCAAATAGGATGTGATAATATATGCATAGGGAAAATGACTACCCGAGCTATACGTGCTCATCATATAACCAATAATGATATGTGGCAAACTTAGAGGGTTCATGCGAATCAGGTTCCCAAGAACAAACATGTCGAGGAGAGTGACATAGTTCTTACTACCACCTCGCGGAAGAATGACCTTGTGAAGTACTTTATGAAGGAGGTGAGGTATGAATTTGAAGTCAGTGTTCGTTATACCAGTCGGGTATACGGTTAAATTCCTTTTCATGCGCAAAAAAGAATTGAGTAACTCAAGACGATCAATAGGCCAATTGAGAAATTTGTACACAACCGTAGTGGTAGGAGGGTGCAAAGGGAGTTGAAGCCGTGAGCAAGATTTTCAGGGGTAATCTTAATGGATCGACTACCAACAGATGATTTGAGAACAAAAGTATTCGTTGTTTCAAGATTTGAATAGAAAACTCGAACCAAGGGGATTATAGTTAGCATTGTAAGCACAAAAAGTGGTCTATCCTGCCCTATCGAAAATCTCCCAAACGGGGAGATGAGCATTTTCAAAGAAGGCAAAGTCAACAATGGCTGGCCTAAGAATTTTGGCATCCGTTAGCCGTGGAACCACCAACTCTAGAATAGATTTGGACTCTTGAACGGACTTTCCACGTCCCACATTTTGTGGGGCATTTGCATGGGCTTGAACAGGTGGACTGTGGTTAGAGGAAGGTGAAGACTCGGACTCGCTGCTGGATGAGGAGGACTGGACAACACGTCGGGCAGAGGGACGACGAGAAGATGGGGTAGGGGTAGGGCGAGAAGTGCTGGGGCAGTTGGACAGGAAGTGGTGGGGGCGGTTGGACGGGAAGAGGGACGGGCGGAGGTTCGACGAGTCGACATTAGGATAATGAAAAAACTAGGGCTTAGCAATCAAATCGTGAAAAAATTAACAAAGAAAGTGAGGAATGTTACCTTGTGGGTGGAGAGAGCACGGTGGAGTCATCGAGAGGAGAGGAGAGAGGTGTTGAGTCGGTGAAAGGAGAGGAGAGAGGTGTAGAATGAAACTATTTTAGGGCAAAAAGTGAATTTATAATGTCTGGCCGAGCGACATTAACGTGCTAATTACAAAATTAGCGTGCCAATGGGTCGATTAGTGATCTGGGCCAGAACATAATTAGCGCGCTAATTTCCCTCTGAAAATTTCGGACAAAATTTTTTGAGTTTTTGAAATACAACTCCGATTCACCTCAAATGTCATGGACACTTCACTTACACTATATAAAAAGGTTCGAAACAGCTAAAACATATGTAGAAGGTCCGATTCACGAGACATGCCTAACTCACGTCGAATATTAGAAGATTGATCTCTAGGCAAAGGCTTAGTGAAGATATCAGCTAGTTGATCCTCTGTGGGCACATGGATGAGTTTAACATCGCCCTTTTGGATGTGATCACGAAGAAAATGGTGCATAATCTCAATGTGCTTTGTGTGAGAGTATAACACCGAATTTTTCAATATGTTAATTGCACTTATGTTATCACAATAAATTTCAACACAACCAACTAGGATTTGATAATCCTCAAGTTGTTTCATGTATAGAACTTGAGCACAACAACTCTTGGCAGTCATATATTCGGCTTCCGCCATAGACAGAGCAACGAAATTTTACTTTTTGCTAAACCATGATATAAGTGAATTTCCTAGCAAATGACAAAATTCGGAAGTGCTTTTCTTATCAAGTAGACTTCCCACATAATCAGAATCAACAAAACTTCGGAGTTCGAAACTCTTGGTTTTGTTGAACCATAATTCTAAATCTTGTGTTCCACTTAGATATCGAAATATGCGTTTTACATATTTTAAGTGACTCCTTAGGATCGAATTGAAATCTAGCACATAAGCACACACTGAACATAATGTCAGGTCTACTAGCGGTCAAGTATAGGAGGCTATCTATCATTCCACGGTAAAGTTTAGGATCTATGGATTTTCCTAGTTGGTCTTTGTCTATTTTGATGGTGGAACTACTAGGAGTGTCGCGTACTTTTAGATTTTCGAATTTCAACTTCTTTAGCATGTCCCTCACATACTTTGCTTGATTTATAAAAATGTCATGTTGGATTGCTTTATTTGCAAACCTAGAAAGTATGTTAGTTCACTCATCATGCTCATTTCAAATTCATTTGTCATTAATAATGAGAATTTATCACATAAATGTGTGTTGGATGACCCGAAGATAATATCAACATAGATTTGAATAAGTAGCATGTCACGATTTTTGATTAAAATGAACAAAGTAGGATCTAGTGTTCATATCTTGAATTCTTTGTCAAGTAGAAACGCACTAAGTCTATCATTCCAAGCTCTAGGAGCATGTCTTAGTTCATACAAGGCTGTTTGAAGATGATAGACATGACTTAGATGGTCATGATCTTCAAAATCCGGTGGTTGTTCTACATATACCTCTTCATTGATGAAGCCATTTAAGAATGCATTTTTAACATCTATTTGGTATAGTAAAAATCCATTGTAGCAAGCATAAGCAAGAAACATTCGAATTGCCTCTAATCTTGCTACGGGTGCAAAGGCTTCCTCATAATCAATTCCTTCTTCTTGATTGTAGCCTTGTGCAACCAACCGAGCCTTGTTTCTTACAATTTCACCCTTCTCATTCTTTTTGTTTCTAAAAACTCATTTGGTGCCTATAATAGTAAGGTCCTTAGGTCTAGGTACTAGTGTCCATACCTTATTCCTAACAAAGTGACTTAGCTCTTGTGGCGGCCCCAAATTTTCAGGGTCGCCCCGTGCAACAGGTACTTCTCCAGCACACACTCCAGAAGTACCTGCCACGTCACTCATTCATCCACCTCCTCACTATATCCACATATACTCTGTGAAGTGATGTTCCTGATTTTCATAATATTGATTTGTGCACCTATAGTGGAATCCTGAACTGTACATGCATACATGCAATTAGCTGAACCAGTGTTATATACAAGTATAGTAATAACAAGTTTCCCATCTCAAAATACTACAAAATATCAAAACCATATATGTACACGTACTAGCAAGTCTTGAAGTGGTAAGTCAGATATAATCGCCAATGACCTCCTTACCCTTGCTGGTACTAGGATCTGCACTCAGTTATCACAAAAAAACCAGATAACGAGTCCAGTAAGTAAAACACCAAGGGAAACCACCAGGCATTTCAATTTAGGAATATGAATAGAAACCAATAAACAGTGTCAAATAATCATGCAATAGCAAGGAAATAACGTAGGCAACTGCTCAAAAGGAAATGCATAAATTTCAACACCAAGAAAACAAACTGGGTGTGAAACAGTTACCCCAGTGAACCTAGGACCAGTGGCCCGGTCGTACTCAACCCCAATGACCCCGCTAACTGTGTCCTAAGTCACCATATACTCCAAAACAACACACCCGAGTAATAGTCGGAACTCTACTGTTCCCATAATACATGGATTCAGATTGACAAAGAATTAAGCTCAACGAATAAAATAAGTAAATGCAATAGTGGTGTTCAATTGGGTTTTATATACCTCAATTCGCACTCCAACAACCCCAAAATTCAAACCCCAGTCTAACTCCAATAAATACCCAACAATCAAAAGTATCACCCCAAATGTACCTAAGATTATTTATCATTGAATTAGCTTCAATTTGACATATTATGTCAATTTTACATTTTTTGAGGTAAAAACCCCGGTATAAAGTCTCCTCCGACTTTTGAATTTCTCCTTTTCCATATAAATTCCTCAATTTCTATTTATTTGGTCAAAGTACTATTTTTCCATATTTTTCCTATTTTTCTGAATTTTCTTTTCCATTTTCTCTTTTCTTTTTTCTTTTTTTTTCCTTTTTGATTTGAACTGGGCCTGAACCGGGTTTGGCTCAACCGAGCCAAACCGGCCCGGTTCAGGGTTATCTTCCTCCCCTAGCTAAAACAGAGCAAACGCTCTGTGTATATTTATTTATTTTTCGTTCTTCTTCCTTCTTTTCTTCCTCTCTTTTTTTCTCCAATGGAATTAGGAGGGTGGGGAAACGACACATATCGTCTTCCTTCTTGGACTGATTCAAATTCTCTCTTTGTGTTTCAATTTTTTTCCTCTGCTCTCTCTCAATTTTCGATCTTTATCGAAGAAGAAGAAAGCGGTTTGATGGCGAAAAGACTAAAATACCCCTATGCACATCTCATTTCCTTATTTAAACCAATACCCTTTTTGGTCATTTTGCATTTTTCTAATTTATTTTTTGATTTAATATGTATATATATATATATATTTATATCAATTTACCTATAAATATAAATATATACACTCACCTATATTTTCGCATTTATAATTTCGTCGTGCGCGCCAACGAGCGTACTCGGGCGTGCACACTATCGTACCACCCACACGTATCGATCACGACTAAACCCCGGCTCTCAACCTTGCCCGGTCCAAAATAATATACATATACACCTGTGATGACTATAATATCAATTACATCACAGAATTTACAACCAACATACACTATCAAATCTACAAATCCCAAAACCCCGCCTAATCCATACGCGGCGTCCACATGTCATCTGAGCTGGCGTCCAAATCTGAAATAATTACAACAATAACGACATTAATAAATAACGGCCGTTACAGCTCTTCTTGCATAGCAATTACCTAAAACTCATCTCCTAAGGCATCATCTATCTTGGTGGGCTCGGTTTGTGATATAAAAGCTATGTGTCCCTCATCTCGATGTAACGTTGACCTAGTAATTATTCCCTTTTCTAGATCACCTATGATTTGTTGGGAGGAATGGCCAATAAGAAGTCTTGAATTCTTAGGTGCACTTATTTCGGATTCTTTGCTTACCTCGACCTCTTGACTATTTGACGTTTGTCCTAGGATGTCATCATCTTCATCATCAATCCTTAATTTTTTCAAGTTGTGCATCATCTTTACTTTGGGATCTACTTCATCAAATTTCACATGGATAGACTCTTCTATGGTTTTGGTTGATCTGTTAAACACCCGATATGCTTTGTTATGCATAGAGTAGCCTAGGAAAGTACATACCTTTGACTTTGGATCAAATTTTTCTAAATGATCTTTATCATTTAGAACATAGCAAGTGCAACTGAACACTTTAAAATAACTTATGTTGGGTTTTTGACCTTTTCATGGTTCAGAAGGAGTCTTTTTCACTTGCTTTCGGACATTTACTCTATTTATAACATAGCATGCCGTGTTAATGGCTTCGCCCCAAAAATGCTTAGCCATGTTGTACTCATTTAGCATAGTCCTACACATCTCTTGGAGTGTCCTATTTTTTCTTTCAACAACTCCATTTTGTTGGGGTGTTCTAGGAGAGGATAATTGATGTGTATATGCTTGTTTAGCACAAAAATCCTCCACGTTCCTATTTACAAACTCACCACCTCTATCACTTTTAATGATGGTGATCTTGTATCCCTTTTCATTCTCAACTAAAGTACAAAATTTTACAAACACATCAAATACTTCATGCTTATGAGATAGAAAATACACCATGTATACCTAGTAAAATCATCAACAATGACAAAGCAATATGATTTACCCCATAGACTTTATGTTTGGATGGGTTCGAATAAATTCATGTGGATAAGTTCTAAGGCTCGAGTCACATCACTTGTTACTTTCATCTTAAATGACGATTTCACTTATTTACCAATGATACAAGGTTCACATTCCTTATCTTTCTTAAAAGTACATTTGGGTAGGCCCTTGACAAGATCATGCTTGGTTAATTTTGGCAAGTTTTCCATGCTAGAATGTCCTAATCTACAGTGCCACAACCATGCATCACATTCACTTTGTGCACTCAAACATTAAACATTTTGCATATTCATCTCATCAAAGTTAATGACATAAACATTTTTATCTCTATATGCAACAAATAGTGTTTCATGCTTCTCATTCCTAATAATACATTTTGATGATTCAAACATCATATGAAATCCTGTCATATAATTGACTAATACTAAACAAATTATGTTTCAAACCATCAATAAGATAAACATTAGAAATGGAAAGTAAATTGTTACCGACGGTTTCGAGACCAATAACTTTTCCTTTTTTGTTGTTTCCAAATGTAACCTTTCCTCCATCATGCCGCTTTAGTTCAATAAATTGGTGTGTATCTCCGGTCATATATCTTAAGCACCCACTATCTAAGTACCATGGGGTGCTCTTCCTCGCATCCTACACGATGAGAAACACACTAGATTTTGATATCCAAACACCTTTGGGTCCGAGAAAGTTAGTGTCATAAATATTTTTAACTACCCATGCTAGTCTACTCACTTTGGCCTTTTGTAAGGCACATTTCCTACCACATGTTTGCTCCATAGCCTATTCCTCTTTTGTTGAGCGCACATCGTTGTGCTTCTAATATCATGTCAAACATTTATCTACCATTGGTGAACTTATGCACCGTGCTAGTCAAGTCCTCTACTTCCTTGACTAAAGCATCTCTCTCCTCTAGGACTTCATTCAAGTCACTTTGGAGATCATTAATGGTCTCATTTTGCGACTTTATTTCACTAATTGCTATGGTCAAGCTTTATTTGAGTTATTCAGTCTTTTTGACCTCATTTTCCAACTCTTTCCTAAGTTCATCAAGGTTTGAAACATCATCCAAATCATTAACATCATCAAAATTAAAAGAGTTAGAATTTATCTCACCTTGTGCCATGAGATAAAGTATTGTTTTCTCATTCTCCAATTCGGATTCCGAACTTGATGATGATGAATCATCCCAAGTTGCCTTGAAGCTCTTCTTTCCTTTCTTCTTGTCCAACACCTTTTTGGACTTGCAATTCGCCTTGATGTGACCAGATTTGCCACACCCAAAGCATATGGTCTCATTTGACTTTTCTCCTGTGCTTCCACTTCTAAATCTCTTCTTATACGTGTCTCGCTTGTATATGGCCTTGTTAAGCTTTCTTGAAAGCATAGCTACTTCCTCCTCAAGATCATTGTCGTTACAAGATCTTTCATTTTCAATGATCTCTACCGATGCAACTGGGGAGTTATTTGCTTTCAAAGCAATTTCTTTTCTTGAACTCTTTGTTCCTCCACTTAATGCTTCCAATCTAACTTGGTCTTTAAGTTCGAATTCATGAACCGTTAACTCTCCACACAATGCATCAAATGTATAGTCTCCAAGATTTTGTGCCGATTGGATAGCATACTTCTTGACATCCCATTTCTTAGACAAGCCTCTAAGGAACTTGTACACCGAAGTCTCTTGATCATAGTTCTTTCCAAGATCCTTGATCTCATTCAATAATTTAGTAAATCGAGTTATGGCGATGGCTATGTCTTCATCGGATCCAACTCAGAAGGTTTCATAGTGCTCCTCAAGAATTCTCAACTTAGTCTTCTTCATTTGCATGGTACCTTCATAGTGTACCTCAAGCTTCTCCCACACTTCCTTAACTGTTTGACAAGCGCTAACTCGGTTAAATTCATTCTCACTTAATGCACAAAACAAGTGATTCATGGCTTAATCATTTGAAAGCTCAATCTTGATCTCCTCGGTAGTGTACTCTTTCAAAGGCTTGTCCGGTGGTGTGTAGCCATTTTAAATTGCATCCAACAAAAATCTATTTTGTGCTCTAATATAAAACTTCATTCTCACTTTCCAATGAGCATAGTTGGTTCCATCAAAATACGGAAGTCTACTCGAGGAGTTGTCTTCTCTAAGACGAGCCGGATTTAGAGTTTGCATCTTTGCACAAAAACACTCAAAGATACGTTAGTAACACTTTGAGCAATAACCCGCTCTGATACCAATTGAAACCATACCCAAGAGGGGGTGAATTGGGTGTATCAAGAAGTTAACGCTCTTTTTAAATTAATTTAATAATTAAGATGCTATATGCTCACCAAAGTGCAAATATGAATGGTATGCAAGTGAAAGGGATAGAAAAGATAGAAAGGGACGCACAATTTATAGCGGTTCGATCCAATGATCTACATTCACTACCTAACCTCCCCGATTAGGATTTTTAAACCCCTACTTATAGTGCTAACAAGTGTTACAACTTAAGCCTACAAGCCTAGAATGCATAATCACAACTAGGACTTCCTACCTAGCAACAACTAGGGCTTTTGCCTAGCCTCAACTAGGTCTTCCCTTTGACTTAGATTTCACTAAGTCTTACAATCATTCAATTACAATCAATAACTAAAAAATAATCAAATACACCTTACAAAGTAAAGTGGCATCAAGTTCAAATACTAGCGAGCCTCCTAGAGCCTAACCACTCTAATGCATGCAAGTATGAGAATAAATGAGATATGCAAATGTGTCACTGATTTGTGCAAGTCTCAAATATGAAATCGTTTCAAAGGTTAATGTATTAGTGCAAAATCGATTTTAAAGCTAAGAACAAGAAGTTTGATAAAAAATCAAGTTTAAATGCAAACTTTTATCCAAACCAAATCCTAGGGTTTAATGAAATAAGTTTAAACACAAAACCCAAGATTAGTGTATTAAAAAACACAACAAATAATTTTCCAAGTCAAACAAATAAAGTTATGAAATCTAAGCACAAGAAAAAAGCTAGAACAAGAAGTTTTCTTACAACCCCAAGAAGATGACTTGAAAAATTATTTTGAAGAGGTTGTACACCTTTGGAAGCATCAAAAGTGTTGGATTTTAGAATGAATGGACAGCTTCAAGAATCTTCTTTTTCTCCTTTACACAAATCAATATTCTCCTTTTTGTAAGTTTGAGCTTTTGTGTAGTTTTTCTTCTTGTTGAGACAAAACAATGTTCTTGGTGGTTTTGTAGTGTTACACATCTCATTTTATCAGTTTGTGACCGTTCTAGGGATCCAAGGGCTCAAAATTCATCAAAAATTCAAATTAAAGTTTGTTTTCTAGCTTTTTAAAAAAGCTGTCAGGAATGCAATTAGCGCACTAATGTTGAGACATAGCGCACTAATTCTACTCATAGTGCACTAATAACAGTATTAGTGCGCTGACTATAGGGATCTCAAAATAATTAATTTTGTCCCTTGTGTTAGCGACCCTTGTTCGCGTTCGGGACCCTACAAACCCTCATATAACATATTATAACATGTTTGTTATGGGTCATTAAGCCTATTTAGGTGGTTCAGATATTTTCACAAATCTTGTAAACGGAAAATCTCGGTATCATGATATGCGAGGGGGCTTTTCTGTAAATGTACAATTTTCTTTTCAAAAACATTTTAAAAACTAGTTTTTCTTTTTCGAAAACTTCTACAATGATTTTCAAAAAGCGATGTGAGCTTAAACACATAATTTAACATCGTGTAGACTTATAGACCAAGTCCAGTTTTAAGTTTCACTTAAAACTTCAAGTAGTCACTTGACATTTGAAAATCAATTTGAAATGCTCAATGTGCATGAACTAATGCGTTAGGCTTGCGTAAATAAACTTGGATACCATACATCAATGTTACAACATATAATTTGATCTTTTGTCTTCATTCCATTTTTGTATGACGAACCTTGAACTTGTATAGCTTGAATGCTTGAATACCCGTGATGTGATGTTTCGCAACCTTTGACAAAAACTGAAATGCACTTGATATTCATTAGTATATTTTCACCTTGTTTGTTTCCATCAAAATCCCGATCAGAGTTAGAGTGATTAACCACTTAGTCCAACACTAAGGTCGTCCAAACAGCAGATGGCAAACATCCATATCTACCACGTCACAATATACTTCATCCTTGTAATTACCAATGGAAAAAGGTACACTGCAACACTTTGTCACCTGCACCTTTTCAGTTGCCTTTATCCAGCCAATAGAGTACAGACTGGGATGCTTCTCCATCTTCAATTTCAGTGCCTCGGTTGTACCTCTACCAATGATGTTCTCACAGCTCCCACTATCTATGATCAATTCAAACACCTGACCATTAATAGTGCATCTCGTCCTCCCAGTTTGTGTCGCTGACTGCCATCTTCTAATTTAAGAGTTAACATCAGCCTCCTTACCACACAATTCTGTCCATCTCCCTCATCATAATCATCACAATCATCCTCTACATCAGGACCACAATAAACTTCCCCTTCTTCATATCGTTCCATCACATTAACCTGCTTTCTATTAGGACATTCATTTG
Source organism: Stephania japonica (assembly GCA_039657345.1). NCBI lineage: Eukaryota > Viridiplantae > Streptophyta > Magnoliopsida > Ranunculales > Menispermaceae > Stephania > Stephania japonica. The sequence goes on from CM077566.1 coordinate 18,116,170, forward strand.
ATCTGTGACCAGAGTGCCCACAAAGAGAGCACTTGCCCACAATAGGCTTAGCATAAGGATTTGTAATTGCCTTTTGTCCCTCTTTTTGTTCAGCAGGTTTCTTTCCATGTTCCTTATCTTCCTTCCGTTCAGTACCTTGATTCCAGCCCTGGGTGGACTTACTCCGCTCTGCAAAACTCCTTGAAGTTTCCTCTCCGCTATTATTCATCTGGTAACTATCACTACCATAGGTTCGTCGATTGCCCTCATATTGATTTCCACCTCTGTCTTGCATCATTAATTTAGCCTTAATGGCTAAAATTTTCGCTTCGGTGACAGTTCTTATAACCTGCACTCCAATTTTCTCCCGAACTTGCAGTTTCAATCCATCCAGGTATCGTGTAACCTGATGAACCTCGTTCTCCCTCAAATCATTCCTCTCAGCCAGTCGCATAAAATCTATTGTATATTCATAAACAGATCTCTGACCCTGCCGACAGCGCCGGTATTGCTGAAACAAGATCTGCTCATAATTTGGAGGCGAAAAATCTCGTTAGAGCAACTGCTTCATTCTATACCACGTCCGAACAGGCTGTTTACCTTCCCTGTAACGCCTACTTTACAGCCTCTCCCACCAGGCAAATGCTCCACTCTTCAATCGACGTGCCACTAATTTCACCATTTTCTCTTGAGGAATATTTATATACTAAAAAAAATGGTCTACTTTGGCGATCCAATCAACAAAGTTCTCAATGCTCAGATTACCAGAGAAACTAGGAATATCCACTTTCAACCTGAAGTCACCTCTTTCATAATAATCACGATTATGATGATTATTATTGTTATTATATTTGCTGCATCAATCTCTCCTAATAGGTCTGCCCTAATCCTCGGCCAGAATCATATCCTCCTACTCGTCACTGGACTCACCACCAGGAACCCGACCTCTAAAATTTGCAGCCACTGGTACAATAAGAGCATCGCCTCGAACACGCTGATCTCTTAGACATTGTTCACTATCGCCCTCGTGTCTATTGGCATTCACCCCAATGGCGTCAAATCTATTAATCATCACATCAAGGCGCTCGTCTATACACCGGAATTATTTATCGAGATTTTTCTCCAAGGTTCTGATTGGCGCCTCTTGAGCCTCCACTTTGGTTCGCAAGGTTTTAACATCCTGAACGACGTTCAGAATGCCACCACTTCCACCGGACATCATTAGTACGAACGGAATTCACGCTCTGATACCAACTGACGCAGTAAATGCTCAAACAAGGAAGAATCCTTATAGTTTTTTTAAGAAAACCGAATTTGAAATAAATTGATAATAATTGATAATGATTACAGCCCTAATCATGGCTTTATATAGCCCATTAGAAACTCTAATCCTTCTACGACTCAAAACGTAATCCTTCTATGACCAAAAACGCCTAATCCTTCTAAGACTCTAAAAATGGCTTAAATAAAGTAAATTACGAAAATATCCTAAAACTAGACAATAAAATAAAAAACTCTCGATGAAGGTCGAAATGAAAAAATTTGGATCCACGAATCCCATTCTCAGAGAGCAAGGCTCCCTAGACAGCTGTAAAGCACGAAACGCTATTTCCGAAAAGGTATTATAATAATCAATCGGATTCCTGGATCAGAAGTTATGGTCCCTCAAAGTATCGGCAACTGCCACGACATCAAAAATGCTAGGATAACCTTTTTCGGGGCACTCGGTATGAACAATTGGTGATGGCGTCTGTCTATTTACAAATCGATATATATGCACACAAATCTCAATGCACGATGGATGGACATCATTGAGTGTTTATTTCGGGTGTTCTAAAATGGGTCACCCTAGCAATTCTTTAAAAGAAAAAGAATTCTTGGATAAAATTGTAGTTTTTTTTTTAACTTCAGTTAGAATCGAACCACAATCTTCTGAGGTCTTACTATTTTAGCAAGTGATGTCTTTATCATTTCACCAGAAAGGCTTTAATTGATAAATAAGTGGACTCTAACATTAGTCGAACTTGAGACCATCCTTAACCCTACTCTTTAACTTGTCATGCTTTGTTTCTCACTAGAGATATTTTTGCGACTATAATAATTTGTTATTGCAAAAAGATTGAGAAATATACTTTTTGATATGTACAATTGCTACATAGTGGTGATTTTTTCAAAATATATCCAAATTTGTGTGATGTGCAGTTCATCTATAATGAAACTATAGCAAATGTATGTATCAAAGGTGTGTTGCTCAATCACTTCTCCCACATTTTAATTTAAAAACATTAATTTTTTCTCTAGTTCTTAATTCTATCTTTTGAACTACCCCGATCCTCTTTTTGGCTCAACAGAGGTTTCAAAAATCTCTTTTACCTCTTATTTAACAAATGGGCTTGCCCTTATAAATAACTGGGGTGCCTTTAAGTCGTCTGCAATGTATTGCATCAAAATGAAGTTACTTTTACAGCATTTTAATGCAAAAAGTTTCAATAATGATATTATTGTCTCCAAGCCAACCATACTATTTTTTACATTAAACTAGGGGCGGCCTTGAAGGAGGACGAGTGGGGCGACCGCCTCAAGCCCTCACCTCCCTCAGAGACTCCTTTTAAAAACTTGCAACTATGGAGGTTCTTTTGAAAGTTAAAATTTTGTTTTCTTTCTATTAATTTATCTTGTGTTTAACCTTCGCAATTTGAGTTAGAAGCTTTCCTAGTCACGTAGTAAGGCTAGCAGATAGAGTGTAAGACTAGCAGTAAATCGTTGACTAAGCTAAAACTCTAAGAACCCATGTGAGACATGAGATAATTAATAAAGAAAATGAGATCTTCGCTTTCATTAAGAAAACATAGTCCCAAGTTTGAATCATCCACTTTAACATCAAAATCTGATCATAAATCAATAATAAAGCCAGAAAAAATGAAGTCAACATTAGATTTAAAAAACATAAGTGAAATATCATATGTAGATATAGAACAATCACTGCAAAATTAGAACTTACCAACTATAAATCCAAAACAGATATATACTCATGGAACTTTCTCCAAAAATCAAAATTTTATAGTTAAATTAGAATAAGAAACTAAATCAATTGATTCAGAAAGCCAAGAAATACTTTTAATCTCTCTAGAAAAAATAAATATATATCAAGAAAAATATAAATATTTGCATATAGGATCAATACAAGTAGCAATAAAACCATTAACTGCACTAGGAACTAAATACTTCTGTATTAGCATCGGTAAGAGACAAAAGACACATAAAGTTTAATGATTCATTATTAGAAATAATTGAAGGAAATTTGTCTGAAGGACTCATTTTCTTTAATTGTTTTCTAATTTCACAATAAGTTTACATGATCAATTTGCACATAAAGCTTCAACATTAAGTTTATATAGTCAAGGGTTTGAAATGAAAGGAATATGTTCAAATGTTGCAGTAGTTTATCGAATTTATTATAAATTAATGCATACTATAATCCCTGCAGTTGTATATACAAATTTACAAAAAGGAACTTCAACTTTATTTTTAACAAATTTAACAAATAAAGTAATAACTAGAAAATAATTAAATTGAAAAGATATAGATATACAAAAAATATAGTTAATCCAAGATACAAACAAAGAAGAAAATAATGTAGATAAAACAATTGATCAAATTCATACTATAATAGCTCATGATGATGGATTAATTGAAATAAATTTTGCTCCAAGAAAATTTTGTTCTACAATTCCATCCTCATCAAACATAGAAACTTTTTATGAAACCCAATCTGCCCGTGCATCAACTTCAAAATTACCGATACATGTAGTTTATCCTGTTACACTTTCAGAAGATAATGTTTCCATAAATGATTTTAATGATTATCAAGTTAATATGGTTAAAATTGAAGAAGATTTTGAAATCGATTATAAAAATTTAAAAGAACAATTTCTTAAATATCCATTAACACCAATATTCTGTAAAGTTTGTCCAAAATCTCAATAAGCATTAATTAGAGAGAAATATTTTACCTATATAAAAAATAACAAATAGAACATTCAATTTTTTGATTATCTAATCCAATCTTGTCAAAAAATAATATATAAGATAAATACTGTATGGGAAGGATCAAAAGGTGAAAAATATATCCAAACTCATCCACCGTTAACTTCTATAAAGATAAAAGAAGACATTAAGGCTGTACCATTAAAAAATACTTTTGACGAAGAAAAGCCCATATCTAGAAGAGATTTAAATTATTTAATCGAACAAAATAATTATACAAATATTTATTTATCTACTTTATCAAAAACTTCTCATAGTATCCCCTTTACTAGTAAGATTGTCAAAAAAACCATAAATCAAAGGTAGAAAATGAATCAATATTGAAAAAAAATCTATGATAAAAGATAATTTAAGAAATTTACCTATGATAAAACCAAATTATTCAGAAGAATTATTACAGACGATAGCATCAAAAATTAGTTCATTACAAATAAATCAAAAAGATAAGAAAGAAAAGATGCCTGAAATAAATATCCTTGAAGAAAACCAATCAATAACATCTGATAGTTTATCAGAAGATTCATTAGAAATTAGCCCAGTAAAAGTAACATAATGTAGTATCGAAATGTTATCAGATTTAGATATAAACAAAATCCATTATTCTAAAAGATATGAAACTTATAACACTAGAAAAAGTAAACATCATTATTCAAGACCATCTCCTGCAGATATGATATTAGAAGAAAAGAGTGAAAAAAGAATTAAGTATGATGGAAATTCGATTTATGAATGAAATATAGATGGATTATTAGAATATAAAGTTTTACAAGTAATGCAACGAATATTAACTTATTCAATGGCATGTAAAATACAAAACCATCCAGAACATAATATAGTAGGAGCAATAGCCACAAGTTTTACTAGACAATTAAATGGTTAGTGGAATAATTCTTTATCAACTAATCAAAGAAATGAAATTTTACAATCAATATCTAGAGATGAAAATAATAATCCAATTTTAGATGACAATAGAAGAGAACAATTCAATAGTGTAAGATGCTTGATAACTAATATAATTTGGCATTTTATAGGAACTTTAAGTCATATAGAAGAAAAAATTAGAGAATAATTACAAAGTTTAAGATATAGAACATTATCAGATTTCAGGTGGTATAAAGATACATTTTTATCGAAAGTCTATTCATTAACTTCAGGTGAATCTCTATTTTATAAAGAAGGATTTGTTGCAGGATTACCATCATCTTTTGCAGAAAATGTTAGACATATATTAAGAGAAAAATGCAGAGGAACTTTAAACTATAATAAATTCACTTATGGTTTCAAATAATACAATTAGTAGGATTATCAATATGTAATGATATAAAATTAAAAAGACAATTACATAAAGATTCCAAAGATAATCGTAAAGGTATAGGTGATTTTTGTTATCAATTTGTCCATAAAGTTGCACAAACTAATAAACTAAAATATAAAATAAGAAGAAGATTACAAAGATTTGATAATAAACACACTCAAGATTTGATAATAAACACACTCAAGATTCTTATTATAAAAATAATAGAAAAATTATAAAAGAAAATACAAATTTACTAAAAATAAGACTAATAAATGCTTTAAATGTGAAAAATCATGTCATTATGCAAATAAATGTCATTTAAAAAATTATAAAAAGAAAGTTAATGAAGTAATAAAAAGTGATAGTTCTTATAAACTTGTAAATGTATTGAAAATATGCAAAATATATATATACACCTACCTCAAATTCTGAAGATGAAATTAATGTTTTATCAGCACACGAAAAATTGATTTTAGAAATAGGAGAACAAATAGAAGATCCAATATTAAAATATAAATATTATACAGAGATTTTAAATAACAAAAAAGAAATTGATACTTCTCAGGAATCAAAATTAAATAAAGACAAAGTCAATTTTCAAAATCAAATTAACTTACATAATAATTATCATACTATGAAAGATATACTTCAAGATGTAAATAAAAGATCTAAAACTTTTGCAGGCCTTCTATAAATTTATTACAATATGAAATAAATCAATTAAAAAATGAAATAAGAATTCTTAAAGAAAAAATAATTAAATTAGAAGATGAAAATGTAAATTCTGAAAATTTTTCTGTTTATGATAATAATATATTTATAGAAACACTTACGGCTTATACACATCAACGATGGTTTACCCCAATAACCTTAAAAATAAAAGATTTTAAATGTTCAATACAAGCTCTAATAGACTCTGGTGCAGATCTAAATTGTATAAGAGAAGGTTTAATTCATTTACAATATTGTGAAAAAACAAATAGTCGAATTTCAACAACAGAATGGAATAAATCGTTAATTAAATTAAAAATCCCTCTTACGCATATATGTAAAAATAATGTTTGTATACCAACATCGTTTATAATAGTTAAAGATTTGCAACATGATATGTTATTAGACACTCCATTTTTACAAAAAATTCAACCAATTTCAGGAATAAAATCAAAAATAGAAAATAAAGAGATTAATTTCAATTTTATTAATAAACCCAAAACTAGATATCTAAATCAATTGATTAATCTAGTTGAACATAAACAAACTTTTATAGAACAACTAAAATCATAAATTAAAAATTTAAAAACAGAACAAATTATAAATACTCCATCTTTTCAATAGAAAATTAAAACGTTTCAAGATCAATTAACTATTAAGTGTTGTTCAAATATTCCATCGGCATTCTGGGATAGAAAAACTTATCAAGTTTATTTACCTTATATTAATGATTTTGATGAAAATAAAATACCCACAAAAGCCAATCCCTCTCAAATAAATGAAAGATTATTAAAACTATATGATCAAGAAATAAAAGATTTGTTACAAAAGAAATTAATAAACTCATCCAAATCTCCATAGAGTTGTATAGCTTTTTATGTAGAAAATGCAGCAAAATTACAAAGAGGATCCCCTAGGCTTGTTATAAATTATAAACCACTAAATAATGTTTTAAAAACAATAAGATATCCATTACCAAATAAAAATGATTTAATAAAAAGAATAACCAATTCAAGTATCTTTTCAAAATTTGATCTAAAGTCAGGATTTTGGCAGATCCAGATTACAAAGGAAGATAGATATAAAATGATATTTAATATCCCATTCGGACAGTATCAATGGAATGTCATGCCATTTGGTCTTAAAAATGCCCCTTCAGAATTTTTAAAAATGATGAATGGAATATTCCATCCTTATTATGAATATATTTTAGTATATATAGATGACATTCTTATATTTTCAAAATCAATTGATGAACATTGGAAATATTTGTATAAATTTCAATTTATAATAATTAAAAGTGGATTAGTATTGTCTCAAAGGAAAATAAAACTTTTCCTAATAACTATAAATTTTTTAGGATTTCAAATACATAATCAAACAATAACTCCTATTAATAGAGTTATTGAATTTGCAAATAAATTCCCTGATCAACTAATAGATAAAAAAACAATTACAAAGATTTTTAGGATGTCTAAATTATCTATCAGACTTTTATAAAAATTCTGCAATAGATAAAAAATGTCTTTTAGAACTTCTTAAAAAAGATAATAAATTCCTTTGGACCCCTATTCATACAGAAACAATACAAAAGATTAAGTCAAAAGTAAAAGCTTTACCATGTTTACACTTAGCCAATTCTACTTATCCAAAAATTAGTCAAACAGATGCCTCTGATATAGGTTATGTAGAAATATTACTTCAAAAAACCCCAGAAGAAAATGAACAACTTGTGTGCTATACATCAAGACTTTAGAATAACACCCAAAAGAATTATGCTATGGTTAAAAAAAATTCTTGCAATTATTTTATCGGTTTAAAAATTTCAAGCAGATATTTTGAATCAAAAATTTTTAATAAGGGTTGATTGTAAATTAGCAAAAGAAATACTTTTGAAAGATATAAAAAATTTAGTTTCAAAACAAATATTTGCCTGATGGCAAGCTATTTTGAGTATTTTTTATTTTAATATGGAATATATAAAAGGAGAAAATAACTCCCTTCCTGATTTCTTATCTAGAGAATTCCTTGTAACCCCATAAACTAATTCTTTGTTTCAGATCATCATGGATAAAGGTAAATCTCTTTTCACTTATCAAAGACAAAATAAATTCTCCCCATTATTCAACCAGTACAATAATCCAGCCTCCAATTCTGATCAAAGATCCAGTTATCAGTTGAAAAGCTATTTTTCTGTTTATCTTCTTGATTATCATCATCATAGCCTCACTTTGGAAAATCAAATCAATACCATAATTCCTAACCCTCATAACTTTATCCCAAGAATACCAAATGTCTCAATGAAATTCTATGAAGCTCTACTTTCGTAAACAGGCTCAGTTATTTTTGACCATTTCAAAAAACCTAATTCTGAAGAAATTGCTTATTCAAAATTCAAAATCCAGAAAGTTTTATCAAGTGATGAATGGTCTAAGCATCATGGCTTGGTAAAACTGCCTTGTCATTTTTATCAACCAATCGCTCTAAAAAATATCAGAAATTCAGAAGAACAGACAACAATACCAATAAGTTACAATGATTATATTGAAGCATGGAAGGTCATACTGTTCTACAAAAAGCCAGCAGAAGGACATTCATGGTACATCACGTATAAAAAATCAATAGGAATTAATTTTCCTCCATGGTTTCATCATGAATGGTTACCCAGATTTGGTCCGTCTGAAGCAATTTTTTCCTCCAGAAGTCAAGGCCCTTTATGAAAAAGAAGGGTTAAATTTATTTTTGTTTATCTTTAAGTATACTATCCTGTGGATACTGAAATGGAACTACAATACCACAACAATCAAAGATTTAGAAGGAAATCCAGCTACACATCTGGTTCGAGAAATTTATGTTAAATGGTGGGATAAGTTTGATGTTAGTTCAATCAAAGAAAAAAGTTTTAAAGAATTAATATTTACTCATAAATTTGAAATCAACTATAAATCAAAAACATAATCATCCTTAATTCGAAATGTAGAATAAATCTACATTTTAAAATCAAATTAATGCATATTAATTTGATCCATTATTCTTATTCTGTTAAATCTATAAATTTATAGGTTTAACATAAATTTAATATAAATTAATTTATAGTTGAATTTATGTTAATTAAGAAATTAATTTATAATATGTTAAATTTATGTTTTGTATTAACATAAATTTATATTAACATAAATTAATATGTTAATATAAATTTATGTTAATTTATTCTATAAATTAACATATTATAAATTTATATAATATAAATTAACATAATATTTTAATAAGTATTAACATATTATAAATTTAACATATGAATTTATAATATGTTAAATTTATATAATATACATTTATAAATGAATATATATTATAAATTTATATAAATTAATATGTTAATACATATACTTAATCTATACATTTATAATAAATTTATATATTAATGCACATTATAAATTTATAATATTTTAATAATATGTTAATACATATTATAAATTTATAATATTAACATAATATTATATATAAATTTATGTTAAATTTATGTTAAATTTATAATATTAACATAAATTTATATATAAATTTAACATATTATATATAAATTTATGTTAAATGAGTTAATATAAATTTATAATATTAACACATGAATTTATAATATGTTAAATTTATATATCAATTTATGTTAATTAAAATTTTATGTTAAATTTAACATATCAATTTATAGAATATTAATGCATTAATTTATATAAATTTATGTTAATTGGATAATAATTTATTAAACTTATGTTAAATCTATAAAACTTTTCATATATATGTTAATTTGAAAAAATTTTCTCTGAGACTCTCCTCAATCAATATGTAAATTGGATAATAATTTAACATAAATTTAATATATGGGGGGCCCTCCAATTATAAATCTATATTAGGTTTTGATTACAGGAGAGGGTAATTTTGTTTATAAAAAATGTCTTTTAGATCTATAATTGAAGGGCCCCCAAATAGTAATTTATGGCCCCTAAATACTTTGGGCTGGCCCGCACTAATCACTAATAATCTTAAGTCAAACATTATTTTTTATTATTATCTAATGTGTGGACCCCACTAACATCATTTTTACCCCTCAAAATCAACTAGAGCATAAGAATAAAAAAAATTTAATGGTGACCCCCTACTTTGCATCAAAATGGTGCAAAGCTATAGGACAACGCACCATTTTGGTGCCAAATTTGGCACTGAATTAGAGATTAATCCACTGCCAAGCCAACAACCTAATGCCAAATTGACGTTAGATTGGTGATGTTCTTAGTGCAACTCAAAGTTAAATATAAAGTAAATGTTGATGTATATAATACGTAGGGTTATCAATGTTTCTTCAAAAAAAAAAAAAAAACTGGCTTGCCGTAATGAATAAGTGGGTTCTTTAAGCACGACTCAAAGTTAAATATAAGCTTAATATTGACGTATTTAATATTTAAAATAATCAAAGAAATGTGATTCAGTAACATAGTTTGGTGAGATCTGTCAAACCTAATATGGGAATATGGTTGCATTCACTCTGGCTCGTATGGCCAAGAACAAAAATGTACACTGAACTATTTAGGGTTTAGGGTAACAATCTGATGTGAAATTGCTTGGTGTGTCATGATCTTGGTTGATTGATGAATTAAATTGCCTGTTGTGGCTTCAATTTTTATTTTATTTTATTTTTTAGAAAATCTTCACATCAATAGACAAAAGGGTAACAATCTTCTACAGTTAAGCAGCCTTCGAAAATCTTATTAAATCATCAAACCTGTAATACGGGCTTAAACTTGTTTTTTCTTAGCCCAATTTAATTTAAAAGCATTTGAGCCTTGGGATCTGTTCTCCTTGAAGACCTTCACAAGACCTTGATTGTTTTTTTTTTTTTTTGTCAAGTGACCTTGACGTTCTCTGTTCTCAGTATATATAACGTCACGTACTTTTTAACCTTTTCTTTGTCAAAAGAACGTCACGTCTTTTTTTTCTTTCTAATATTAAAAAAATACCATAGGTCTACTTACATGTGACATTATAGAAAAAAAGATCGCATTACATCTTCCCTTCACATCACAGTCAATGTCGAGGGACATGATCGAGGACGTGAGTCGCCCATATAGTGTTGTGCTGCATAAGAGGCTAGTCAATTTGCCAACTGATTTCCTTGGATAGAGCACAAACAATTTGACTATTCCAAACTCGGACTTAGGGGTAGCTACACTTGAAATAGCCGACTTCAACTTAATTTAAGTTAAATTAAGACTTTGTTGCAGTTGTTGTTGTTGTCGTCGTGGTTGTCTTTTTCTTAATTAACTTTTAATTTACACGTGTTCTTGAAATGTAATGATTTTATTTTTGACAATTCTGAGCTTTCTTTATTTTTCTCTGTCACCTGTTTGTCTTTCACAACTTAATTTCTCTTTTCTTATGATCCATTTGACCATCTCTGATCAGGCGATGGAGTGTCAGAAGTTTTTTTTTTTTTTTTTTTTTTTGGCAAAACTTATAATTTGGTCCCTGAACTTTGTGTTTTTTGTGCTCTAAGTCCCTGAACTTTTATTACTATACATTTGATCCTTGAACTTTCACAAAGATTTACATTTAGTCCTTCCACCATTTAAAGTGTTAAATTATGTCAATGTGGACAACAAAAGTGTTGTGATTAGTCAAGAAGAGTAAAATGGTTTATATTACTGAATCGGACGACTCGCATCGACCTAAAAAAGCCGAAAAAAATTTTAATTTCTCCTAAAAACATAAAAATCTCAAAGTTCAGGGACCAAAAACATAAAACTCAAAAGTTCAAGGACCAAATGTACAACAATGAAAGTTCAGGGACTAAATGTACACTATTGAAAGTTCAGGGACCAAAAGCATAAAAGACTCAAAGTTGAAGGACCAAAAAATACGTTTTGCCTTTTTTTTTTTGTTTTTTTGGGTCAAGGGTGTTAGAAGTTTTGTTAATACTTAAGCATAAACATTATGAAATAATGACGTGTATATAAAAATTTTAATAGGAATGTAGCAATAATATAAAAGTAGAGCACAGTAACAATTAATGAATTCCGTTAACCCAATCGATTTAGAATTAATAGCTATGTGTATTGTTGTTAAATGATTATATAAAAAATAAGAATAAGTATGTTTTATATTAAGTAGTGTCAAACCATTGTAATATATAATATTTATATGGTAGCACTAAGAAAAAACATTAATTGTAATATACAATAACATAAGACTGAGAAGGAAAATATAGGGAGCAGTTAAATTGTGGCGGCCTAATCTTGAGGCCTACCATGTGGTGCACCACAGGCCCCACAATCCTGCCATGTCATCGACCCGCTGAGTCCCACACACCATAGACGTTCTTTACCACATCACATACCTTGTTCAGTGACTAACTTATTGTTGGGTTATGAGGTTCATATACAACAAAAATTTTAAAACAATTTTTGAAAAAACTCCAAGAGGATCGCAAATAATTTCCATTAAACAAGATCTACAAAAGTAAACTGTACCTTAATTTGTAATTTCCTTCTCTGATTGTTCGATCTCAAAAACGTTCAAGCGTGCGTTCTTTATCATAAATCCACACACGAACGGTGACCACAATTTAGAGAGCTAGCCCCAATAAGGTGCGGAGCCAAAGAGGCCATGAAAAAAGAAAAAAAAAATAGTAATAGGAAGCCCAAATTCAAATGCAGCCCAACAAAAAAACATTAAAGCCCATCCAACCATTGGCTCCATCCCAAAAAAACAAAAAAAAGGCAAGTGGGAAATGCGAAAAAAAAGTCTCGCATGTGCGTGCAAACCTAGAATGAAATTCTCATTTCCCACCACCACCATTTGCACATCAACACATAGAGGAAATGAAATTGTGGTCCCTTATTAGAAGAGAACAACTAGAAGTGGTCTCATATTTTCATTTTCATTTACTTTTTTTTTAAAACATTTTCATTTACTTTAAAAGTTGTTAAGGATGTGTACCACTTTGGGGTTGGCCTGAGGACAGACATTGGTTATCATGTGGTCAGCACGAGCGCCAGGACACTCATCAAGATATATGAGCACGCACTTTCGCATGAGACCTATTACTTGTGTTAGGTCGCTGATGGGACTGCTTTGAGGAGACGACAAAGGGGCAAGGGTCAGAGGAGATGGAATAGAGGTTTCCAGGAGTTAGGGACGTCTACACCACGTACATTAGTCACACCCTACACTTCATACTACACCAGCGCGCAGAGTTCAGATGGCACGCACTCTTTGCCATCACCACCAATCAGGCCAGTGTTACCAGCACCAGTGATAGCTGCACACTTGACACCGCTAACATTACAGCCACAACAACAAGGTGATTGAGGCCGAGGCAGAGGCAGAGGTCGAGAGGGACCCCATCAGGGACCAAGATCGACGCAGGGTCAGGGACAGAGACCAACACAAGGACAGGGGAAGCAACAGATTGAGCAGTGTAGGCAGGTTACATGTTATAGGTGTGGACAGGTCGGACATATAGTGAGGGAGTGCCCACAGCCAGCTACCATGTACCCATAGCAGGGTCGAAAAGGAGCCCATATGGTGGCCCAGCCAGACACTAACGCTACACGAGGACTCATCGAGGGTACGATTTCCATTTTCGGTAGAAACTCATATGTTTTATTTAATTCCGGTTCGACTATTTTGTTTATTGCAGGTTGCATGATAGACATTCTAGGATTGACACTGGTTAGCATTAGGGTGCATTTGATTTTGAGTACCGCAGTCGGGGATATGGTTTATCCTAATAGCCTAGTAGCGAGATGTCCGGTAGAGATAGGCGAGGTAGAGTTACTTGTGGATTTCAGAGTACTCGAGTTCTTGGAGTTCAACACGTTATTAGGGGATTGGCTAGCTGCATACCACGCCCATATTGATTACTTTAGTAAGTCCGTCGTATTCGAGATTTTGGGATGTTTGATGTAAGTACACTGAGAGTCGGTACCACGAGAAGTCGATTGGCGTCTAGTGAGGAGATGGAGACCCTAGTAAGCTTTGTACACCGTAGCAGAGAGTTAGTTATTAGGAAGTACTCTGTGTGAGTAGCGGTGAGGAGTTTTGTGTGACTACACCCTTCGAAGAATGATATATAGTTGGGGGCACGATACTGTATGAATCCGGTATCTATTTTATCGCTCTAAATGGGTCCGTAAATTCAAGTAAGATATCTAGCTATGCGCGCGTATCTTATGTGAATCCGATATCTGCTCTCAAAAGATTCTGTGCAACTTTGTAATTTACGAGACAGCCATAGACTGGTTAGGCTAGCTATGTGCCACCAGTTAGAGAGTTAATATCACCTATTCATGTCAAAACGGGTCCACATGAGTGAGGTTAGAGGGATTGGTTAAACCGTACCTCCCTGGTGTATGCATTTTAATAAAGGTTTCACTCGAGTTAAATCTAATTTCGAGGAAGAAATTTCTATTTTGTTGGAAATATTTGTCACGACCCAAATTTCTAATCTTAGATTTTGGCCGTAATCAGGTTCACCGAACCATGACGTGGGACTCGCGTGAGGTGCGCACATTGACTGAGGCACGTGGTCGAGGTACATTTTATATTTGTTGTGGTGTATGCCTAGTGTTATGTATTGTGTAGACTTACTAAGTCAGTTTGTACAGTGTAGGCGTCGAGACGAGAGCGGGGAATCGTCTTAAGTTACGTGCGAGCCTGGGAGCCGGGTAGTTGACATTTTGGTGACTCTTGAAAATATTAATATGAATTTATAGAGTATTACCATGACTAAAGGAATTAATTGTAAGCCTATGATTGTGTTTGTATTAATGTAAATCAAAAGGAATCCTACAGTTTTGGTTTAAAAATCAATAACCATTAGACTAACATCGGGATTCGTACTAGCACACACTCCCATGATGAGATTCACCTATTTTGTGTCACCAAGAATTCTGGACTGCTCAATTAAGAACCCTTAGATTTACCTCGAGATGCGCAACACATACTGAATTACAAAGAACACTATAAATAAGGGCTGATCAGTGGGTTTTCTTACAAAAAAATCAAACTGTTCATACATGCAAAATCAGTTTTGGAGATCAGAGGATCTGGAGGAGGAAAACAAAGTTTTGGAGTGGGAAACTCAAGGTTTCATCACGAATTTGAGGTAAATTCTTCTATCAATTGCTCAAGTTTCCATTAAAATGGGTTGTTGTTGGGTTTCAAAACACAAATTCCCTCTGATCCTGAACCTCTTATAACTTTTCATCGGAGACACCTTCAGGTAAACGTAGTCCCCGACCTTATACTCTAACTCCCTGTGATACAAGTCATAAAATTTCTTCTGTCTCTCCTGCGCACATTTCAGCTTTACTCTGATCAGGCATATATTCTCTATGTGATCCACAACAATCTCTGGCCTAATAGTTGCCACATCCTCTAGCTCTACCCAACAAGATGGAGATCTGCACGGTCTCCCATATAATGCCTCAAACGGTTCCATAGCAATGTTGGCCTGATAACTGTTATTGTATATAAACTCACACAAGTGAAGATACTCCTCCCATGACCCACCGTACTCCAACACATACATCCTCAGCATATCCTCGAGTATCTGAGTCAGATGCTCTGACTGTCCATCAGTCTGTAGATGATAAGCAGTGTTGAAATACAACCGCGTGCCAAACTGTGCCTACATGTTCTGCTAAATTTGCGATACGAACTGTGGCACTATGCAGTCGAACTATCTCTTACTCGTACAAACTAGCCAACCTATCCATCCAACGTCTGGTCAAAAACAGTATAAAGTGCGCAGACTTCGTCAACTGTCCACAATCACCTAGATGCTATTATGACCGCGCTGAGATCGAGGTAAACCACTGACGAAATCCATGGCGATATGCTCCCACTTACACCGAGGAATGAGAAGTGACTGTAATAGCCCACTAGGACTGCGATGCTCAACCTTAACTCGTTGACAAATCTCACACCCTCGAACGTAATTAGAAACATCGATTTTCATCCTCATCCACTAAAAGAGACGACGCACATCGGCATATATCTTGGTGCTGCCCGAATGAGCAGTAAAACGCAAGTGGTGTGCCTTATAAAGTATCTTATCGCGTAGCCCAACCACTGATGGAATCTACAGTCGCCCTCTAAATCTTAGGCATGAGTCTGCCGACTAACTCTAATCTGAATGATCTGAACTTTAAGTGAACTCCAAAACCTTCCCATACTGCTCGTAAATCCGCTGACCATCAAGTACATTCTGAATAGAGACTGTTTGAGTCCTCAACTAGCCACAAATCTTTACTCTGGTGCTGGTCGGAATATCATAGAATACAACCTCTTGACCGCCTCTAGCAAATCATACTCGTATGTCATATGGCAGGTAACAACCTCTGAGTCTGACCCTCTGCAGCTCAATGCGTTTGCACATTGGCCTTCATCGGGTGGTACTCCAAAGAGAAATCATAATCCTTGAGGAACTCATGCCAACGTCTATGTCTCATATTCAGATCTTTCTAAGTAAATAGGTACTTCAAACTCTTGTGGGCAGTAAATAGCAAAAACCTCTCTCCGTAGAGATAGTGGTACCAAATCTTAAGTGAAAACACCACTGCCACCAAGTCCAAGTCATGCATAGGGTAGTTCTTCTAGTGAATCTTCAGGTGTCGTAACGCGTCGGCAATCACTCTACGGTCCTGCATCAAAATACAGCCCAATCTGACCTTCGAAGCATTGGTGTTTACCTTAAAACCCTTCCCTAACTTAGGCAATACTAGCACTAGAATGGTAGTCAAACGTTCCTTCAAAGTCGGAAAAGCCTGCTCACAACTATCTGTCCACTGAAATCTAATGTCTTTCTTTGTCAACTGCGTCATAGGTGCCGTAATCTTTGAGAAATCTCATACAAAACGCCTATATTACCCTACCAAGCTAAGAAAACTGCGAGTGTTTGATACCGATCTCCGTGTAGGCCAATCAATCACTACTCTGACCTTAGCGGGGTCCACTGACACCCCACCTGCTCGAATGTTGTGTCCAAGAAATCTGACATCTGCAAGCCAAAACTCGCACTTACGAAACTTGGCAAATAACTTGTGCTTTCTCAATAGCTGCAAAACTAACCTAAGTGGCTCATCGTGATCCTCACGAGTCCTGGAGTAGATCAAGATGTCGTTGATGAAAACGATGATGAAATGATCCAAGTAGTGTCACAATACTCGATGCATCTGGCCCATAAACATCGTTGGCGCATTAGTCAGGCTAAAAGGCATGACAGTGAACTGATAATGCCTGTATCGAGTGAGAAATGTCGTCTTCTCTCATCCTTCGCTCTAATTCTAAGCTGATGGTACCCAAATCTCAAATCTATCTTCAAGAACCAATGTGCTCCTATCAGCTGGTCAAACAAGTCATCGACACGCGAAAGAGGATACTTGTTCTTCACTGTCACCATGTTTAATTGCTGGTAGTCGATATACAATTGTAGGCTCCCGTTTTTCTTCTTGACAAACAAAACTGGCGCTCCCAAGGTGACATGCTCTGGCAAATGAAACCCAACTCTAACAACTTATATAACTGACCCCTCAACTCCTCTAGCTCTCTTAGAGCCTTCTAGTACGGCGAAATCGAAATAGGTTTGGTCCCTGGGACCAAGTCAATAATAAAATTGATCTCCCTAGGCGATGGTAATCCTGATAGCTCTACTGGAAAAACATCAGGAAACTCGCATACCATTGGTACCTCCTTCAACCTAGTCACAACTTGCTTCGTCGTACTCAATACACTAGCGAATGTCTTAACATCTACGCTAGTGGTGACTCTACCTCTAGTGATAGGCAAACTTGCCGAAGTCCCCTAATGAGTAAACTTCGGATGCCCTAGAATTTGAAATATGACTCTCTTACTGTAGCAGTGGATTCGTGCATGATAAGCACCCAAACTATCTATGCCTAGTAATGCATTAAACTCAAGGAACTCCAACCCTCTATCTCGACCGAACAATCAACACACAACAAATTCGAGTAGGTCTTGTCCCCAACAGTTGTGCTAAGGATCAAGGGTCTCTCAACTCTAGTAGGTCTCAAACCCAACTCATCCACCATACGACTCGAAATAAAAGAAACAGTAGAGCCTGAATCAAACATAACATGCATGAAATGACTGCAAATAAAAATAGTACCCTCAATAAGATTACGGTTGGCAGTCGGGTCTGGTGTAGCAACTACGTAAACCTGCTCCCGGCTCTGCTGCTACTGCCCTCGGCCCAGTTGTGGACACGCACTAATGAAATGACCAATCTGTCCACACTCGTAGCAAGCTCTCTAAGATCCCACTCCATAATGACTGCTCTATCCCTATCTTTATGAATGACCAGAACTCTGACCCTATCTTTGGTTATATTTCTAACCTTACCTATACTTCTGCCCCTGACCACTACCTCTGCCCCTACCACTGCCGCTGCCCTTAGTCCACTGATACCATTGTCTCTGATGACCTGACTGTACTGGTTGCTATGGTGAACTGGCATAACTCCGTACTGGAGCAGATGGAACTATATTTGTAGTAGGTGGAGAAGCAATAGATCCTACACTCTGAGCTCGATCTCTTTGACCCCACTGTCTGGATCTCTTCCTCCTACTATTACCTCCAGATCCTCCCACTAATTGTGAAGGTGCTGACGACGCCTGTGACAACCCCAAATTCATTGGCCGCTATGGCGTACACCACGGGCCCATAGCTTTGTCAACTCACCATCTAGCTATGTCCCACGACCACTCATAACTCATTACCATTCACAATTATTGCTAACTTAATGTCGTTTTCCCTAATTATAGTTTCAAGTTAGCATATGGACTTGTTATTATTTGTTAACCTCAAAACATGCAGCGGAAGTCTCAAATCATCAAATTATACTAAATTGCAATTTAACTATCAATTTGTCTAATGTGGAAACGATACAAAAATGTGGTCTATATATAGATGTCAAGTGTGATTCCTAAAATATCAAAATATATACTTCAGAATCATATACATACCAAAATTTGTCTTTCACAACCTATACCCAACATAAAACAATAAATATAAACAAACGTACGAGTAGGGCAAATCGTAGCCAGTCACAAATAATCCTCAATCTTGCCCATCTCTCTGCTCGTACATAAGTAATCCCAAGGAAATTTACTAAGTAAATACATAAGTAAAACTGCTGGAATCAAAATACTATAAATAAACATGCGAAACAAAAGAATATAGGAAACTGTGGAAGATCATCGCATGCATAATTATAGTAGTAAAGCAAAGTACGTGCACAATCAAAGTCAGACCAAACCATACATTGGGCTATTCGCCAGGCACGACCCATGAGGATACTGTTGCACTAAGTAGTTAGTTACTTTAACTCCGACCGGGATTTTGATGGAAACAAATAAGGTGAAAATATACTAATAAGTTTATCAAGTGTATTTTAGTTTCATCAAAGGTTGCAAAACATCACAATCTCAAGTATTCAAGTATTCAAGCCATACAAGTTTAAGATTAGACAAACATAAGGAAAAGAAGACGAAAGATCGAACCACAAGTTGTTACATTAATGTAAGGTATACAAGTTCATTTATGCAAGCCTATTGCATTAGTTCATGCACATCGAGCTTTTCAAATAGATTTTCAAATGTCAAGAGATTACTTGAAGTTTTAAGTGAAACTTAAAACATGGGTGACAACCACAATTTTTGAGGTCGTCCCGTGACCCACGCTCTCCGCCTGCAAGCCCAGTAGTGCCTGCCACATCACCGGATACGTCATCACTGCTGACACATCAACAGCTCTGTGAAGTGACGCTCCGTTTAACTAATATTACTATATTAAGTTGTTCAATTCCCCTAAACATCTAGTAGGTTAGTTAATTATAGCGAAAGCATTTAATTCGTATTTTATGAGAATTTATTAAACTTAAGTAGTGAAAAAACCCAGAAATAAACACCATGTATATAACCGAGACGAAGTAAACAGTAATCCATATACATGTGATAAAGTTCTGAAGTTCCCAAAACCTAGCAAAACAAAATATACATACTAGATAGTCAAAACACGAGCTGTCAGCAGCAACGACCTTAGAGATAGTCGCTTAGTACCTCTTTTCCCTTGCTCTTGTTCGTACCAAGATCTGCGCTCAGTTGCCCAACACATACAACAACGAGCCCAGTAAGTAAATTCCCAAAAGAAGTTTACACGATAATCATGAAAACCACAGTAACCTGCGAGACATGTGAATATGACCCTAGCAACAAGAATCATATTCCCATGGCTGGCAGCAAACAACATTCACAGTAAACCTATTGGTCACACATAATAGAAATAAAACAACATTGAGTAATCCGGTTCAACCGCGATATCAATTAAAACTAGATAGAGGTGTGACGGAGTCTAATAAAACTAGATCATACTTTGTAGATTTGGATGCCCCGACTGAGCACATTAAGCCTAGACCCCACCCGAAGTACTAGCGGTTACCGAAAATACATCACAACCCATCGGACACGTGCACCCCGCTACTCGGGTAGCTATTCATCGGCTGCACCTAGTACACGTGCTACAATCTAGCCTGCTCAATTCAGTACCACGACCATCTCGATTAACCTCCGACCATGTGAACAAATCAAACACCGACCAACACATGATCACAGTGCATAAACATGAAAACCAAATAAGTAACAAAGTGATAAATAAATAAATAAGTAAACACTCGTTTACATGGACAAACCATGCATGAATTAAATTGTAACATTCTCAAAGGTTTTACGCAACTGTAAACACGCACTCCGATTTTCCAAACCCGTCAATCCGACCCACCTAGCTCCCCGATGCCTGAGCTATGGTTCCCCAGTCCCTGAAGTCCTGAGATCCATTTCGGGTGTTTATTGGTTAATTAAGTGGGTTGGTTATCAATTAGGCTCGATTTCATTTTTATAAATTTTGGGGTTCTGGTACCTAGCGCGCTAGTCAGGGGAATTAGCGCGCTAATCGATCTTTGAGCACTATTCATGCACAAAGATCATTATCTTCCCCAGCATGCCTAGCGCGCTAGTGTTCATCACCTAGCGCGCTAGGTGCACTCTGCCCATAATTTTCAAAAATAGATTTTGAGCTTAATTGGTTCCTAACACCTCACAAACATCATACAAACAATATCCACACTCCATCCGCATCAAATTACTATCCAAAAAACCAATTAAACAAGATTTTTACTTAAAATCAAGGATCAAAGTGTGCATGGTTTTGAAATTCGAAATCACCAAATTGACCACAAATCCTCACAAATCCAAGTAAAACCAATATATTTCATCAAACTAATCCTTAAGAACATCAAATTCAACAAAAGAAGTGATAATTTCATCCAAAAAATCGTTTTATCCTCAACCTACAAAACCATGTTTTTATCAAGAATTCAAGTTTAGGAGGGCTAAATTACCTTGGATCTATGCTTTGAGGCTCGGATTCACCCTTCTCCATGGGTTTCTTCTCTGAATTCTCAAGAAAAATGGTTGAAAATTGTTGAGTTTTGCATGCCTCCATCAATCAAGTGTGTATTTATAGGTGTTTGTTCTAATCTGACGTGTGCACGCATCTCGAGGTTGATCTAATGGTCACTGATCACCCTGTATAATGACCCAATTTATAATTGCCGTTAATTATGACGTCATTGTAGATGTGGACGCCAGCGAGGACGGTTATGGGTCCCACAGCGATGCCGGCAAACACTCGAACTAGGTATATAGTTCGTTTTGTATGCTTGTTGTGGTAAATTGTGATGAAAATGTACAAATTAGCTAATTTCATTACAATATGTGTGTTAATGTAGTTTATTGACGAGTGAGGAGTTGCCTCGGGGTGCGTGCGGACACGTTACACAGGGCACGAGGTGCCGGGTAGTCGGGAGACTAGTGTGGTCTTACCCACAAAGTTTGGGAATTTATTGAATGGAATAGATAATTGATATAAGCTAAATCAATTGAAAATCTATAAGTCCTATAGTTAAGGTGGATAAAACAACAATCGTGGGATGATTCTCGAGATGCACAATGGAGAGAATCTAGGTGTCAAGTGTTAAGATAGGGTGTGTAGGGTTGGAATGACATAGGGTGATCAGTAGCCCTTAGATAATTCTCGAGATTCGTACACACACTTGATCAAGTGTCAAATATATATATACATGTTGACCGATCAAAGGGGGAAAGAAATAGTGAGGTTTTGAAAGAGATTGAAATAGAGAGATCGGTGGGAGGAAGAGAAGAGGAAGAACAACCACTAAGGAGTTGGAGAGAGAGTGATTGAAGAATCCAACAATAAGATCAAGAGGTATGGATACATCAAACTTGAATTTTTATGAAATTTGTGGTGGTTTTGGGCATGTTAGTGTTGAATCCGTGGTTGAGTGTAGCACAACTATTTTTGGAGATAATTTGTTGTATTTTGAGTACTATGAAGGTGGAGAATGTATTTTAGTGATTGGTTTTGGTGTTGGGTGATTTATGAAAATAGGTTTTGGAAATGTGATTTTGATGATTCTTGGATTTTGATGTTTAAACTTGATGAATTTGTGTTTAAATGGTGTTTTTGAGGTGGATGATGAATTTTGGAAGTGTTGGAACCAAATAAATGGGTGTATGAAGGAGTTTGGAATGTGGAAATTTGAACTGTAATTTCTGGACAGAGCGCGATTAGCGCGCTAATAGGTGGACCTAGCGCGCTAATTACCCTCTGGAAAATGATGAACAGTGACTCAGATGAATTAGCGCGCTAATTCATCTCATTAGCGCGCTAATTGTTCACTGGAATCTGAAAAATTGGAAAATGAAGAAATAAGCCTAACTAACATTATAAACCCATTAATTGACTAATAACCCTCATAAATGAATTCCAGGAGTCTTGGAATAGTAATTGGAGTCGGGGGTTAGTCAGGAATCAGACCGGGAGAAATATCGGGGAATTGAAGGAATCGGGCCAAGGGTTTGACTTGTGGAACGAGGAGTGCGTATTGAGGTGTGTAGTATCCCAATTGAACTTCACTTTAGTATTTACCATGTGATTTATTTAAATTCAGTTCTATTTATTCTTCATTCCATTCCGTTATTACTTTACGGTGGCTGAGTACTCTCACCTGGTGACTTTACGGTAGTGGAGTTACTCCTACCTGGTGTTTTTACGGTGTTGAGATCACTCACCACCTGGTGCTTATTCGTTACGGCCATAGAGTCCACTAAGTCATAGCACTTGTCTAGGCATACGCCGGTGAATAGGCTACCCGGGTATGGTATGCTTGTGTGGGTGCGTCGTGGGTCTACGCCGACCACCTAGAGGGTCTAGGGTCACCCGGTAGAGGTGTTTTCATGGGCTGTGCCTAGGGAAAAACCCAAAGTATGACTTGGTCAGATTTTTATTGTGCACGTACTTTGTTTCATTACTATCTTTATGCATGCGATGATCCTTTTTACAGTTGTCTGTATTCTTTTGTTCCACATGTTTAATTATAGTATTTTTCTAATTCCAATACTTTTACTTCCGTAATTACTTGGTGAATTTCCTTGGGATTACTCACTCTGGACTCGTCATCTGTCTTTTTGTGATGGCTGAGTGCAGACCCTAGTACGAGCCGGAGAAAGGGCAAGCTTGAGGACTACATCGATTGACAACTCTAGCCCTTCTCGTATGTATGTTTATATTTACTTGTTTTATGTTGGGTTTTGGGACTTGAGAGATAGGTTGTGTATTTTGACATTTTGAGGATTCTAGATGATATGTATATGATGTACAGTTGATATGGTTTCCACTTAGGCATTTTGCTCATAATATACATGTTGAATCTTTATGTTGTTAGTGAATCTTCTGCTGCGTAAATCGTGGTTAAATGATATTAAAGGAATAAAAGTTAACTCATAACATCAAAGTTAACCGGAAATTGATTAATAATGGATAATTGGGCGTGGGATACAGCTGGCGGTAACGTGGACAGTTGTGGGCCCGCGTGGCCTCCAGTGGCGGACCAATGTGGAAATTGGGGCCGCCACATTTTGGTATCAGAGCCTAGGTTTGAGGAACCTAAAGGATAAAACGATGATAATAGTTAACTCTGACACCGCCACAATTTGCTACGTGGTATCAATGAATAAATCTTAGATGTGGAAACCACAAGTGAATGATTAAAGGCTTAGTTGGGAAGTGATGCGAGGCGGGTAGACTTAGGAAATTACATATACTTATGTTTTGATTGTGTACTATATATTATACGCGTATGTACTGAGTCTGATCCAATGCACGTTGGTTGTGCAGTTTATGATGGACAGACAGACTCCTACTACTCCACCGACTACTCAGTAGGAGGTTGGAGAGACTAGTGACCATACCACTAGTGAGGTAGCTGATTTACGAGCCATGATGCGAGATCGATCGAGCGAAAGCGCGGCTATTACAAATAGAGCGATAGTTACTTCAAAGAGCACGATGGTCGAGTTGATGGAGTATATCCGGAGTTCAAGGACGCCAGCAGTAGCACCGACTGCTGAGCGTGTTGCACCTACTACCACTCAGACAGCATTAGCAGCAGTTGTTGCTACGCAGGCGGCTGGGTCAGAGATAGTGATAGAGAGGGTTGAGCGTGTGGTAGTACCAGCAGAGACTACTGTGGTGACACCCACCACTACAGAGCAGTAGATAGGGACTTCGACTGCTAGGAGTAGGATGTTAGAGGTAGCGAAGATGGTGAAGTATTTTATGAGGTTTAACCCTACCTGCTTCACTGGAGTTAGTGATCGTGAGGTTGCAGGACGTTGGTTGATGACTCACAGATGCCTACACCAGTTGCTAGAGGTACCCGAGATAGATCAGGCACGTATTTCAGGCTATTGTTTGAGGGGTCAGGCTGCAGTTTGGTGGACCACCTACACTGACATACATGGTACGCCAGCGACGTGGGGAGAGTTTAGACGCTTATTTCGGACGAGTATATTCCCACAGAGGTGCAGTTACGATTGAGGGAGCAGTTCTTGGGTTTGCGACAGGGTAACATGTCAGTTTCGCAGTACATGGATCGATTCAGGTACCTCATGATGTATGCTATGGATGTGGCTACCACGGAGAGATTACAGATTTATTATTTCATCAGAGGTCTGGATGAGAGGATTGGTGGGGTGATAGTCGCGACTGGTGCGGAGACGTTACAGAGTGTTTATGACAGGGCATTGGCTCGCGAGACATATCTACAACATCAGGGTGAGCTTGGAGATAGGGCTGGACAGAGCTCTCGGTCTGATCAAAGACCGAAGAGACAGAGAGAGCAGTCTGATCGACAGAGACATGATTATCAGGGTCGACGAGATAGGCGTTCTGAGCATTAGAGATGAGATGAGAGGCAGGTAGTGTACGTTGCTGTACCTGCACCAGCTGAGCAGCCACGACAGCGTATTCAAGATGGAGGAGGTCATGGTAGAGGACAGAGAGGTCGAGGTCGTGATAGGGCTCAGGTTCATATAGTGTCACAATCGGATTGGCAGGATACACGACGATGTTTCAGATGTCATCAGGTCGGACATATACAGATTAATTGTTCGATGGCAGCTTCATCCTCACGACCACACATTGAGCCAGCTAGGGAGAGAGTTCATGCTGCTTCTACACCTATTGTCGTACAGCCAGATCGTGATGCGACTCGTCAGCTTGTTGAGGGTATGTTACCTATATGCGATGTCTTCATGCATGTATTATTTGATTCCGGTAGTACCTTGTCATTTATATCGGGATGTAGGGTCAGACAGTTAGAGTTATCTATTGAGACTTTAGATCCACATCTTGTCCTTAGTACGACTGCTGGGGATAAGATATACCCTAATCGGATATGCCAGAATTGTGTGGTAAAGATTGAGGAACACCAATTGCCCGGTGACTTCTGTGTCCTAGAGTATTTAGAGTTTGATGCCTTATTGGGTATGGATTGGCTAGCAACATATCGTGCACACATTGATTGTTTTGGTAAGATGATAGTATTTGATATTGAGGGCATTCCGGTATTTACTTTTGTTGGGATGGCATCAGACTTACCGATTACTAGAGGTCGATTAGCTACGACACAAGAGATGGAGGTGTTTAGGACGGTGGTTGAGCCCGACCTGAGATTAGAGGTTAGAGTAAAGGATGTCCCAGTAGTGTGTGAGTTTTCTGAGGTGTTCCTAGACGATTTGCCAGGTTTACCACCTTCTAAGGCAGTTGAGTTCATTATTGAGTTGATTCCAGGACGCAGCCGATATATAGCCGACCGTACAGGATGTCAGCGTCGGAGCAGGAAGAGTTGAGGTCCCAATTAGAGGAGTTGCTACAGAAGGATTTTATTCATCCCAGTATGTCTCCTTGGGGCGTACCGGTCCTATTTGTTAAGAAGAAGGACGGTTCTTTGAGGATGTGCGTAGACTACAGGAAGCTGAATCAAGTGACGATTCGAAATCGTTATCCACTTCCTAGGATTGATGATCTATTTGATCAGTTGGCGGGTTCTAAGTTTTTCTCGAAGATTGATTTATGATCTAGATATCATCAGTTGAGGATTCGGGAGAGTGATATCGAGAAGACAACGTTTAGCACGCGCTATGGATTGTTTGAGTTCACAGTCATGCCATTTGGGGTGACTAATGCGCCGGCTATCTTTATGGATTTGATGCACCGAGTACTACGGCCATTTCTGGATCGTTATGTGATTGTGTTCATCGATGATATCTTGATATACAGTAAGACTTTTGAGGAGCATGAGAGACACCTCAGAGATGTTTTGATGACGTTGAGGGAGCACAGATTGTACGCTAAGTTCAGCAAGTGTGCTTTCTAGCTGAGAGAGGTGAAATTCCTCAGACATGTCATTGGTAGTCAAGGAATATCTGTTGATGGAGACAAGATTCGAGCGATCATTGATTGGAGGACACCCGAGACAGTTGCAGGCATTCGTAGTTTCTTGGGGCTTGCGGGCTATTACTGGCGGTTCGTGCAGGATTTTTCTTTGATTGCAGCGCCGATGACGAGGTTGACCAAGAAGAACGTTAAGTTTGAATGGTCTGAAGACTGTGAGGTAGCATTTTTAGAGTTGAAGAGAAGGTTGACTTCTGCGCCAGTATTGGCTCTACATGAGGCAGGGAAAGGCTTCTCGGTCTACACAGATGCTTCCGAGACTGGGTTGGGATGCGTGTTGATGCAGGAAGGACACCCAGTTGCGTATTTATCGAGGCGATTGAGACCCCGCGAGGAGAATTATCCGGTACATGATTTAGAGTTAGCTGCAGTTGTGTTTGCGCTCAAGGCTTGGCGACATTATCTTTATGGAGAGCGGTTTATGTTATTCACAGATCATCAGAGTTTGAGGTATCTATTCACTCAGAATGATCTGAATATGTGACAAAGACGGTGGCTCGAGTTACTGAAAGACTACGATTTCGCGATTGAGTACCATCCTGGGAAGGCGAATGTAGTTGCTGATGCATTGAGCCGGAGTGGTGTAGAGAGTCAGACTGTGCTGCGGCAGATGACACATGAGCATGGATTGCTGGAGGCTGCGACGGTGTTGTGTTTGTCAGATGCTTTTGCTGATGTTCATATCTGTTGCCAGATGCGTGTTCCTGTTGTGTCGTTAGAGAGGGTCGCTGAGTGGCAAAGGGCTGACGGACATTTTGCTCGCTTCAGCTGTCTGGCTCAGGATCTGGGTTGCACAGATTGGTCTAGTGGTTCAGACCAGTGCTTGAGACACAGGGGCAGGTTGTGGATACCTGAGGTGCAGGAACTACGTGATAGCATTCTTGAGGATGCACACCGTTCGCGGTATACAGTTCATCCTGGCAGGACCAAGATGTATCATGATTTGCGACGTTTATTTTGGTGGCCTGGGATGAAGGCCGATGTGGGTGCATATGTGAGAGCTTGTCATATTTGTCAGCAGGTTAAGGCCGAGCACAAGAGACCAGCGGGATTGTTACAGCCACTACCGATTCCACAATGGAAATGGGAGCATGTTACGATGGATTTTGTGAGCGGGTTGCCACAGACTGCGAAACGTCATGATGCTGTGTGGGTTGTTATTGATAGATTGACGAAGTCTGCACACTTCATTCCTATATCGATGAAGTATTCATTTCCTCAGTTGAGTATCATTTTTGAGCGAGAGATCGTTAGACTACATGGAGTACCGCTATCTATTGTGTCTGACAGAGATCCAGGTTGACTTCGAAGTTGTGGGAGAGCATGCAGGAGCAGTTTGGGACGAGACTGCAGTTTAGTACGGCTTATCATCCTCAGACAGATGGTCAGTCAGAGAGATTGATACGGATATTGGAGGATATGCTTAGAGCATGCATTTTGCAGTTTGGAGGTGCTTGGGAAGAGTATTTGCCGTTGTGCGAGTTCGCGTACAACAACAGCTATCAGGCGAGTATTGGTATGCCGCCATTTGAGGCTTTGTATGGTAGACCTTGCAGATCACCAGCTTCTTGGGCGGCACCTGAGGATGTGGCACTGATTGGACCTGAAGTTGTTGTTGATCATACCGAGAAGGTTCGGCAAATTAGGATGAGATTGCAAGCAGCTCAAGATAGACAAAAGAAGTACGCTGATAGGTACCTTGAAGGTTTGAGTTATAAGGTGGATGACTTGGTATATTTGAAGGTTTCACCCTGGAAAGGTCATCAGAGATATGGGATCAAGGGGAAACTAGCACCAAGGTATATTGGGCCTTTCAGAGTTATGGCACGCGTTTGTACGGTAGCATATAGATTGGAGTTACCAGCGGAGTTAGCAGGCGTTCATCCAGTGTTTCACGTGTCTATGTTGAGGTTAGCTAAGTCAGGACTGAGGCCGATGGTGGATATTAGACAGATTGAGGTTCGTCCTGACGCTTCATATGAAGAGCAACCCGTTGAGATCATGGATCGTAGAGTTCAAACTCTGAGGAACAGGGAGATTCCGAAGGTGTTAGTACGATGGCAGCATCACGAGACTGAGGAACTCACCTGGGAGCTCGAATCGACTATGAGACGGAGATATCCTCAGTTATTTACTGGTGAGTATTGATAAGAACTTAAATTTCGGGACGAAATTTCAATTTAGTTGGGAAGAATTGTAACGGCCCAATTTATAATTGCCGTTAATTATGACATCATTGCAGATGTGGACGCCAGCGAGGACGGTTATGGGTCCCACAGCGAGGCCGGCAAAAACACTCGAACTAGGTATATAGTCCGTTTTGTATGCTTGTTGTGGTAAATTGTGATGAAAATGTACAAATTAGCTAATTTCATTACAATATGTGTGTTAATGTAGTTTATTGACGAGTGAGGAGTTGCCTCGGGGTGCGTGCAGACACGGGACACAGGGCACGGGGTGCCGGGTAGTCGGGAGACTAGTGTGGTCTTACCCACAAAGTTTGGAAATTTATTGAATGGAATAGATAATTGATATAAGCTAAATCAATTGGAAATCAATAAGTCCTATAGTTAAGGTGGATAAAACAATCGTGGGATGATTCTCGAGATGCACAATGGAGAGAATCTAGGTGTCAAGTGTTAAGATAGGGTGTGTAGGGTTGGAATGACACAGGGTGATCAGTAGCCCTTGGATAATTCTCGAGATTCGTACACACACATGATCAAGTGTCAAATATATATATATATACATGTTGACCGATCAAAGGGGGAAAGAAATAGTGAGGTTTTGAAAGAGATTGAAATAGAGAGATCGGTGGGAAGAAGAGAAGAGGAAGAACAGCCACTAAGGAGTTGGAGAGAGAGTGATTGAAGCATCCAACAATAAGATCAAGAGGTATGGATACATCAAACTTGAATTTTTATGAAATTTGTGGTGGTTTTGGGCATGTTAGTGTTGAATCCGTGGTTGAGTGTAGCACAACTATTTTTGGAGATAATTTGGTGTATTTTGAGTACTACGAAGGTGGAGAATGTATTTTAGTGATTGGTTTTGGTGTTGGGTGATTTATGAAAATGGGTTTTGGAAATGTGATTTTGATGATTCTTGGATTTTGATGTTTAAACTTGATGAATTTGTGTTTAAATGGTGTTTTTGAGGTGGATGATGAATTTTGGAAGTGTTGGAACCAAATGAATGGGTGTATGAGGGAGTTTGGAATGTGGAAATTTGAACTATAATTTCTGGACAGAGCGCGATTAGCGTGCTAATAGGTGGACCTAGCGCGCTAATTACCCTCTGGAAAATGAACAGTGACTCAGATGAATTAGCGCGCTAATTCATCTCATTAGCGCGCTAATTGTTCACTGGAATCTAAAAAATTGGAAAATGAAGAAATAAGCCTAACTAACATTATAAACCCATTAATTGACTAATAACCCTCATAAATGAATTCCATGAGTCTTGGAATAGTAATTGGAGTCGGGGGTTAGTCGGGAATCAGACCGCGAGAAATATCGGGGAATTGAAGGAATCGGGCCGAGGGTTTGACTTGTGGAACGAGGAGTGCGTATTGAGGTGTGTAGTATCCTAATTGAACTTCACTTTAGTATTTACCATTTGATTTATTTAAATTCAGTTCTATTTATTCTTCATTCCATTCCGTTATTACTTTACGGTGGCTGAGTACTCTCACCTGGTGACTTTACGGTAGTGGAGTTACTCCTACCTGGTGTTTTTACGGTGTTGAGATCACTCACCACCTGGTGCTTATTCGTTACGGCCATAGAGTCCATTAAGTCATAGCACTTGTCTAGGCATACGCCGGTGAATAGGCTACCCGGGTATTGTAGGCTTGTGTGGGTGCGTCGTGGGTCTACGCCGACCACCTAGAGGGTCCAGGGTCACCCGGTAGAGGTGTTTTCATGGGCTGTGCCTGGGGAAAAACCCAAAGTATGACTTGGTCTGATTTTTATTGTGCACGTACTTTGTTTCATTACTATCTTTATGCATGCGATGATCCTTTTTACAGTTGTCTGTATTCTTTTGTTCCGCATGTTTAATTATAGTATTTTTCTAATTCCAGTACTTTTACTTTCGTAATTACTTGGTGAATTTCCTTGGGATTACTCACTCTAGACTCGTCATCTGTCTTTTTGTGATGGCTGAGTGCAGACCCTAGTACGAGCCGGGGAAAGGGCAAGCTTGAGGACTACATCGATTGACAGCTCTAACCCTTCTCGTATGTATGTTTATATTTACTTGTTTTATGTTGGGTTTTGGGACTTGAGAGATAGGTTGTATATTTTGACATTTTGAGGATTCTAGATGATATGTATCTGATGTACAGTTGATATGGTTTCCACTTAGGCATTTTGCTCATAATATACATGTTGAATCTTTATGTTGTCAGTGAATCTTCCGCTGCGTAAATCGTGGTTAAATGATATTAAAGGAATAAAAGTTAACTCATAACATCAAAGTTAACCGGAAATTGATTAATAATGGATAATTGGGCGTGGGACACAGCTGGCGGTGACGTGGACAGTTGTGGGCCCGCGTGGCCTCCCGTGGCGGACCAATGTGGAAATTGGGGCCGCCACACCCTGTGTCACTCAAGTCTTGACACTTTATCGTGACACTACGGTGTTTGATTCACCCTATTGTGCATCTCGAGGATCATCCTATGTTTCCTGATTTTCCTAGCTACAACTTTAGGAATTCAATTAATACTTTGATTTGGCTCACACACCTTAAGTTTGACCACCAAATAAATTTATAAAAATCATATGTGAGGTCACACTAGCTCTCAGCTACCCGATAAACCATGTCCCGTTTCCCGACTACCCGATACCTGGTACCCGCTACCCGACACGTATTTCGGGACATATACCGACTCGTGAAATTGCCCGATATTAACGTTCACACATGCGATGTTTATATACATAAACATAATTAATATACTCAACATCGCAATACTAGGCATCACACCATGCACAAATATCATAAATATAACCTGGGTTCTCACATCTAAGTCACCCAACTGTCCATGTAACGCCCTAAATAACTGTTAATCATCGTGATTAACACGAATACTCAATTAAATTAATTTGGGCCGTTACACATGACTCGGTCTATAAGTTTAAACAATGTTAAACTATGTGTTTATGTTCATATCATACTTTGAAAAACATTGTGGAAGTTTTCGAAAAAGAAAAACTTGTTTTTGAAAGATTTTTGAAAAGAAAACTGCATATTTGCAGAAAAGCCCCTCGCATTTAATGAAACCTGGATTTTTCGTTTTTAGGATTTGGACATGTTATATGAGGTTTGGTACGGTCCCGAATGTGATAAAAGGACGTTAACTCTATGGTCAAAAATATTATTTTGAGGCCCCTGACTATTAGCGCGCTATTATTTTTATTAGCTCGCTAAGTGCAGAGTTAGCGCGCTAGATCTTAATATTAGCGCGCTAACTGTTTTCCTGGCAGCTTTTTTAAAAAGCTGAAAAAATACTTTAATTTGAATTTTTGATGAAAACTCAGCCCTTGAATCCCTATAATGGTCATAAAACTATTATATAAGAATATAGAACACTCTCAAACCACTAAGCACAAAGGATTTGTTTTGAGAAAAAAGAAAAACACAAGTGCTCAAATTTTTCAATAGGAGGAGCTTGGAGTTTTGTGAAGAACACAAGGAATACTTTGAGGATGTTGAATCAATCTTAAAATCAGCATTCTTGAGGCCTTCTAAGGTGTGTTGCAACCTCTCCAAAACTGATTTTCAAGTCATCATTTTGGGGTTATAAGAAAGTCCTATTTCCTAGCTTTTCTTGTGCTTAAATTATATATTCTTGTGTGTTTGACTTGGAAAATCACATGTTGTGTTGTTAAACACATTTGTCTTGGGTTTTACACTTAAACTTGATTTACTAAATCCTAGGACTGATTTGAACAAGAGTTTGCACTTAAACTTGATTTTTATCAAATTTCTTGTTCATTGCATTTGAAACCGGATTTGTTCCAATCGATTTGTTTGAGTTTTGCATAAAATTAGTGATATCTTTGCATTTCTCAAATTATTTTCATACTTGCATGCATTAAAGTGGTTAGACTCTAAGAGGCTTGCTTGTATTTAAACTTGGTGCTACTTTACTTTGTAAAGTGTATTTTATTGTATTCATCAAACTTTAATGGTAAGACTTAGCGGGATCTAAGTCAAGAGGGAAGACCTAGTTGAGGCAAGACATAAATCCTAGTTGCGGCTAGGTGGGGAAAATCTTAGGTGAGTCTAGGTGGGAAAAATCTTAGTTGCGGCTAAGTGGTTGTATAAGACCTTATTGTGATAAGACATCTTGTAAAGGACTTAGTTGAGGCTAGGCATTCACTAGGCTAGTTAGCTTATGGTGTAACACTTATTGGCAATATAAGTGGGGGTTGAAAATCCTAATCGGAGAAGTTAAGTAGTGGATGTAGATCGATTGGATCAAATCACTATATATCGTGTGTCTCATTTCCATCTCTTATACCCCATTCACTTGTATAGCATCCATATTTATGTTTTGGTGAGCATATATCATCTTGATTATTGAATTATATTTAAAAAGGCGATAACTACTCACCTCCCCTTTTGGGTGACCTTCAATTGGTATCAGAGTGAGTTATTGTTCAAAGTGTTACTAACGTATCTTTGAGTGTTTTCTTGCAAGGATGCAAACATTAGATTTTACTCATCTTAGGGAAGACAACTCATCCATTAGGCCTCCCTACTTTGATAGAACCAACTATGCTCATTGGAAAGTTCAAATGAAGTTCTACATTAGAGCACAAAGTAGACATTTGTGGGATTCATCATGGATGGCTACACTCCACCAAACAAGGCTAGAAAAGACTACACTCTCGCCGAGGCAAGACTTGAGCTATTTAATGATCACGCAATGAATCATTTATTTTGTGCACTAAGTGAAAATGAGTTCAACTGGATTAGTGCAAGTGAGACGACTAAGGAATTGTGGAAAAAGCTTGAAGTACATAATGAAGGGACACAACAAGTCAAGAACACTAAATTGTGGAATCTTGAAGAATATTATGAGACTTTTCTAGTTGAGCCCCATGAAGATATAGCCACGGCCATCACAAGGTTCACAAAGCTTTTGAATGAGATCAAAAACCTTGGCAAACATTATGATCAAGAGAACTCGGTGTACAAGTTACTTAGAGGCTTACCTAAGGAATGGGATGCGAAGAAGTATGCCATTCAATCGTCGCAAAACCTTGGAGATTACACTTTTGATGCATTATGTGGAGAGTTGAAGGTCCATGAATTTGAGCTAAAAGACTGTGCTAGATTAGAAGCACTTAGTGGAATGACCAAACAAGAGTGAAAGAAGGAACATGCCTTGAAAGCTACTTGTTCACCGGCCGAAGATGATGTAAGTTCAAGTGAGAATGATTCTATTGAACAAGAAGTGACCATGTTGTCAAGAAAGCTCAAGAAGGCTACATACAAAAGAGCCAAGTACAAGAAGTACAAAGGTGTAAACAAAGCAAGCAAATCACGCGATATGATTTGTTACAAGTATCGCAAACCGGGACACATGATGACGGAACGCAAGTACATGAAGAGAAGCAAGCAATACAACTCATCATTATCATCTTCATCATCTAGCTCCGACTCTGAGTTGGAAAATGAGAAGGCTATCCTTTGTCTTATGACAAGGAGTAAGGTAAGTGAATCTATCTCTTTTAATTGTGATGATGTAAATGTATTGAATGATATGCCTAATGTTCATGACCTTAGGAACAAGTTAGAAAAAGAAGTCAAAAAGACCAAGCAACTCAAAAAAGAGAATATCAAAATAAGATTATCGATGATCTCCAACATGACTTAGAATTGGTTATAAATGAGAGAAATGACTTAGCAAAAGATGTAGAGGACTTGACCACCACGGTGACCAAGTTCACAAGTGGTACTAAGATTGACATGATGTTGGCGCATAACGACGTGCACTCAACAAGAGAGGTATAGGCTATGGTGCAAGCCTATTGAGTTATGGAAAGCTATTGGCCGAATCTAAGAGATGCTTCAAATGCAATAGATCTCATAATATTGGCAAATGTGTCTTAAATAAGATGAATAGAGGTAAATTAGCATGGGTAAAAAATAATATATATGATACACATTTTATGGAACACAAAGGTATATGGATACCAAAGTCCATGATTCATAGAGTGAATTAGATTTACTTTGGAACATGATTGTGCTTAAATGATAGATTAATGAATAAGAGTTAAGCATGATATGTCTTGCATTAGTCACATCCACATAGTGTGCTTATATTATTATTTTTGATGTCATGCTTGCATTTCATATGCATTATGTGTAGGACTATGATAAATGAATACAATATAGCCAAACACCTTTGGGCTGAAACCATAAACACGACATGAATTAGTCATGTCCCATGAATCGGACCTTCTACACATGTTTTAGGTGTTTTAATCCTCTTTATATGTTGTAAGTGAAGTGTCTATGAAGTTTGAGGTGAATCGGAGTTGTGCATCAAAAACTCAAAAATTTTATTTTCGAAATTCTAGAGAGCAATTAGCGCGCTAATTCACCCTGGCCCAGATTGCTAAACTGTTCCATTAGCGCGCTACCTCCATCATTAGCGCGCTAGTGCCGCTTGGCCAGACAAACTAGACATTCGCTATGTTGTTGACTTATATGTTAAAGCCACAACTGAGTTCATATATGCATTGTTTTACATCGGGGGAGAATTATACATAGTGTGAATGATATTGATGCACATTGATAGGGGGAGACTTCATACCCATTTTTGGTGGTATCTAATTGTGTTTTTCTTTGGTGAGACATGTACCTAAAATGAGAAATATATTGGTATTATGAATTTGAACATGCATGTTGATAGGGGGAGCTTATGCTTTCGATTATTTCCTTGAGCTTACATTTGATGCATATTGATAGGGGGAGTCCTCATTTTGTATCATTTTTATAAAATGGGGGAGAATGTATTTGAACTTTATTTATTGGATTCATTCCTTTACTATTACTCTACTTGCATCATGATTTTACATGCCCCACTTTTTGATGGTATCAAATGGGGGAGAAAGGTTGTTGAACTTGAGAGAGTATGAATTTTATGTATAACCATGAATGTGATGTTCATACACTTGTATTATGTTTTATGCTTGTCAAGTTCACATTATTTGTTATCATCAAAAACGGGGAGATTGTTGGACTAAGTGGTTAGTCACTTTAACTTCGATCGAGATTTTGATGGAAACAAACAAGGTAAAAATATACTAATAAGTTTATCAAGTGTATTTCAGTTTCGTCAAAGGTTGCAAAACATCACAATCTCAAGTATTCAAGTACTCAAGCCATACATGTTTAAGATTCGGTAAATATAAGGAAAAGAAGACGAAAGATCGAACCACGAGTTGTAACATCGATGTAAGGTATACAAGTTCATTTACGTAAGCCTATTGCATTAGTTCATGCACATCGAGCTTTTCAAATGGATTTTCAAATGCCAAGTGATTACTTGAAGTATTAAGTGAAACTTAACACATGACTCGGTCTATAAGTTTAAACAATGTTAAACTGTGTTTATGTTCATATTGTACTTTGAAAAATATTGTGGAAATTTTCGAAAAAGAAAAACTTTTTTTTGAAAGGTTTTTCAAAGAAAACTGCATATTTGCAGAAAAACCACTCGCATGTAATGAAACGTGGATTTTTCGTTTTCGGAATTTGTAAAAATATCTAGACCACCCAAATAGACTATATGACCCATAACAAACATGTATAACATGTTATATAAGGTTTGGTAGGGTCCCGGATGTGATGAAGGGTCGCTAACTAGGGGTGCATACGGATTGGATCCAGTCCCATTAGCGTCAATCCGTAATCCAATCCAATTATTGCGGATTAGAAAAATACAGTTCAATCCAGTCAAAATAATTCATCAATCCAACTCAATCCAATTTGCAAAATCCGGATCGGATTGAATCAAGTTCCATGGATTGACGTTTTCCTATCCAAAGATTCATGAAATTAGACTTAATCAAATGAATCACAAGAATTATACATCTCATGAATGACAAATTTACACATACATTTCACAAATCTATATATAACATATTTCCCATAAACTTGTCATCACAATGACCTTCAAAATGCAAGCACTTACATAAACAAATATGTCATCCACAAATCTTCACCATACAACCTCACAAAGCACAAAAAAAGTGCACGTATATGCAACATACAAAAAAGGTTAAAAGCATAACAAAAGAGTTAAAGAACAAACATAGTCTTTTAGATGTTATAGTTTAGAGTTAATAGTTTAAGTTGAAACTCTTTAAGGTACTAAAGTACATACGATGATATATGTATATGTGTTGATGTGCTAAACGGACTGGATCGGATTGGATTCACGGTTTTTTAATGTAGGATTCGTAATCCAATCTAGTCCACCCAGATTAGTGATTTTTCAATCTAGTCAAATCCAATGGATTAAAAAATTGATCCAATTAGTGATAATTGGTTCGGATTGGACCGGATCTGCGGATTAGTGCAATCCGTGTGCACCCCTAGTGCTAACTGCTTTCCTGACATCTTTTCTAAAAAGTTGAAAAACACACTTTAATTTGAATTTTTGATGGAATCTCAGCCCTTGGATCCTAGAACGGTCATAAAACTATTATATAAGAATATAGAACACTCTCAAACCACCAAGCACAAAGGATTTGTTTTGAGAAAAAAGAATAACACAAGTGCTCAAATTTTTCAAAAGGAGGAGCTTGGAGTTTTGTGAAGAACACAAGGAATACTTTGAGGCTGTTGAATCAATCTTAAAACTAGCATTCTTGAGGCCTTCTAAGGTGTACTACAACCTCTCCAAAACTAATTTTCAAGTCATCATCTTGGGGTTGTAAGAAAGTCTTATTTCCTAGCTTTTCTTGTGCTTAAATTATATATTCTTGTGTGCTTAACTTGGGAAATCACATGTTATGCTGTTAAACATATTTTTCTTTGGTTTTGCACTTAAACTTGATTTACTAAATCCTAGGACTGATTTGAACAAGAGTTTGCACTTAAACTTAATTTCTATCAAACTTCTTGTTCATTGGATTTGAAACCGGATTTGTTCTAATCGATTTGTCTGAAACGGTTTCATATTTGAGTTTTGCATAAAATCAGTAATATCTTTGCATTTCTCAAATTGTTTTCATACTTGCATGCATTAGAGTGGTTAGGCTCTAGGAGGCTTGCTTGTATTTAAACTTAGTGCCGCTTTACTTTGTAAAGTGTATTTTATTGTATTAATCAAACTTTGATTGTAAGACTTAGTGAGATTTAAGTCGAAAGGGAAGACCTAGTTGAAGCTAGGCATAAATACTAGTTGTAGCTAGGTGGTTGTCTAAGACCTTATTGCGATAAGACATCTTGTAAAAGACCTAGTTGAGGCTAGGCATTCACTAGGCTAGTTAGCTTAAGGTGTAACACTTATTGGTAATATAAGTGGGGGTTTAAAATCCTAACCGGGGAGGTTAAGTAGTGGATGTAGATCGATTGGATCGAACCACTATATATCGTGTCTCATTTCCATCTCTTCTACCCTATTCACTTGCATAACATCCATATTTACGTTTTGGTGAGCATATATCATCTTGATTATTGAATTATATTTAAAAAGGTGATAGCTACTCGGTAGCCCAATTCACCCCCCTCTTGGGTGACCTTCAGATACCTCCAACGGGTGACCCTTGACCCTCTAGGTGGCCGGCGTAGACCACGGTGCACCTACACATGCCTATCATACGCGGGTAGCGTATTCACCGCTGCATGCCTAAACATATGCTATGGCTTAGTGAGCCCTATGACCCCGCAATGAATTAACACCAGGTGGGGACAAACACAACCGCCATAAAGCAATAGGAAATAAAAATCATTGAATAAACTGAACATAATTCAAATATCAAGCAATAAGTACTAAAGTGAATTTCAGTTGGGATACTACACACCTCAAACTGCACTCCAATAACGGTCCTAACCCAACCGCATACCTCCAATGCATGTCTAATTACCCGTCGATACAACCTAATTCATCAATTCCCAATCAATCCAATACATTTCCAAACCTTGTACCCTCGATACCAAACCCAAATCATCGATGAAATCATCATTTAAGCGTCCAAAATAGACTTTATAAATCCCTAAGACAAAACTGCCCTAGACGCCGCCATGGACGCCGCCACGTTCAACTCTTCACGGCGTGTCCACGTCGCCCTGGGCACCGTGACCACGCCGCCACTCTCATTTCCCTCACGGCGGCCCACAAAACTTGACTCCACAATTTTCCTAGTACGCCTTTGATCAAGACGCCGTGAGTGGCGCCGTGCGCGTTTACACGCCACGGCATAGCTGGCCGCATCTCCGCCAGTGACTTGATAGGGGGTTTTCGAACCCCCTCGGTTCGTTGCCACGGTTTGAACACACTCTAATAACTCACAAAACACTTAAACAACATTGAGCAACGAAAAACCTCTGACCTAATGTGTCCGAAACCCAAACTCGGCGTTTTTCGACCAAAAACCTGACAAATCAGTTGAACACCAAAACAACCACAACACCAAATCTACCATTTCCAACCTTAAATTACACTCAAAAGCCATAGCAACACCTCTCATAATTGGTGTGCTTAACACCCACACCGAAAACACCATCAAAACCCGAGAATATTACCCTAAAAAGTAGGAAACGACGAGATGATCAAGGATCTAACCTTATATTTCAATTTTCTCCCCTACTTGTGCTCAAATGATCCCTCCAAGTTCACCAAACCCTCAAACCTTCTCACTAATTTTCAGATTTTCTCAAGAGGAGAGAGAAAAGGTAATGAGAAATGGAAAAATCCCATATATATATATATACAAATCTTCATCAACTCACACCCCTATATCTCAAGACATGTTTGATGACTAGAATGAAGTCAACTAGTCCACAAGCTACCAAAAACTTAAGCCTCACTAGGTC
This sequence comes from Stephania japonica, assembly GCA_039657345.1. Classification (NCBI taxonomy): domain Eukaryota; kingdom Viridiplantae; phylum Streptophyta; class Magnoliopsida; order Ranunculales; family Menispermaceae; genus Stephania; species Stephania japonica. The sequence continues at coordinate 18,156,209 of CM077566.1, forward strand.
CATTGACCATATCCTTCCTAGCTCCAATTATATAAACTCCGGGCGTTGCAATACCCTGCTCTGAATTTTGACCTGTGGCGATCGTGCACAACAATGGTACCAACCGTCTCGACATCATTTATTATGAATTATTTATAATATTTTATCATTTATTAGGCGTTTTAAATCCCTCGGCCTAATGTACTAGTCATTCGTTGTCCGGTATTCGCATATACTCGCTATACGCAGCGGATACCCGTTACACTAGCTTACCCGTCAATAAACAATATAAACACACATATTTGCGATGTAATTTAACTAACTTGAACATATACACCGCAACTTCACCACAATATTACACAAAATGGACTGTTAACCTAATCCGGTTGTGTTCCGTCTTTGCTGTGGGACCCATGAACGTCCCTGTTGGCATCCACATCCGTAATAGTGTCATAAATAAGGACAATTTAAAATTGGGCCGTTACAACACCACTGGTGCTCCAGTGCGTATGCTCCCAAAGCTCTCGCTAGCCATAGCCCTCTCATAGGCCTCCTATAATGTGCTCGGAGCCATCGTTACTAACACCGAACCAATAGAATCCAGTAGACTATGTAAAAAGTAGTAAGCTTGGTCGGCATTAGTGTCGCCTGCACCCCCGGCATACTCCATCAAACGCAAGTACCGATCCATATACTGCATAACAGACTCTCCTGTCTATTGTCTAATCATTCGAAACTTTGTCCTCTTCAGATTACGGACCGTAGGAGTAATATACTTCTTGTTGAACTTTTCTCTGAACTCACGCCAGTCCTTGGGCTTCCCCTTCGACGCCACCGCAGTGCGCTACAAAACATCGGCCTCATTGAACAGTAAGGCTGAAGATATACTCGGCTGCATGTGTATCAGTATAGCCAATACATCATGAATATTCTCATAGATTCTCATAAACTTCTCTGCAGCCTCAAGGGTAGTACTCCCATGGAACTTCTCCGGATGATGTCTCAAAAACTCGCGATCCTGTCTCACCTCAGCCGTCACCCAAACACCCATATCAGTCGGTGTGCTCAGTGTGTCCTCAGTCAGTGTCTCCGGTGTAGGAGGTACTACCTTTATTTGTACGGGTGCCTTCTCAGCCACTGCAGGTCCTACCGTAACTGTCGATGCTGCAGGTGTGTTGTGGACTATAAGAGCACTCACAACCTGAGTAACTGAAGCGGCTGATGTAGTAGGTGATGTTGTCACTTGAGCTCTCAGCAGTATAAGAATCTCCTGAAGCTGCTGGTCATGTGAGGTAATCATCTACGACATGCCATCTAAACGCCCATGTACGTCACTCGTACCACTATCACTAACCTCAGATTGATTGACCATCACTAACTGAAAAGAAAGTGATTTTCACGATCAGGGCATAACTATCGATAATAACATATATAGAAAATCAAATAGCTCAGAGTCCAGTTTTAATTTCCCCAACTCTCATCACTTCCCAACTAAGATTTAAGTCAGGATAATAGGGTTCCACTCTAAGTTCGACCATTCCTAACTTCCTCTAGTATATGTCTTAATGGCTTGTGATTTAAATCAAGAGTCGAGTATTTACAACTTCAGCTCTTATACCAACTATGATGACCCTAGTTTCACTATCCTAAACTGGGTCCCGCCCTGCCTAGACTTACGTGAAACCCTGAGCCAGTCTCGCCGAGTCACGTAAGCCAAGTCAGCCTTCCTTTACCATTTACCATTTTAAACAATTTGCAAGTTGAGAATATCGATTAGTGAGTTATAATTAATATAGCGGAAGCAATTTCATCTCAAACTAATCAAAATAACCTCAAGCATACGAATAAGACAATATAGAGTGTGGAAACCCAGCATATGTATATCATCAACAATGAACAATCAGAGTAGAATACCATATAGATATATATGCCCAAGATCTCTCAAAACCCCAAGTTCCAATGTTTCAAAAACAATATATACAATAATACAAGAAAAGTCACCTATATCAAACAAATGAAAAGACCTGCTCTAGTATCCTCAAATCAAATCTCCAAGCGGTGGAGCCTTTCCTTTGCTAAACTATGGATCTGCACTCCGTCAAACACAAGAATGACGAGCCCAGGGAGGTAACAGAAAGTAAAACATTAATACAACATTTCGAAATAAATAAATACCAGTCCATATTCATGTCGATAGAAAGAAAGGACAGGGAATGCATGAATAAATAAGACTGTAAATCAATTAACTGATCAATAGAAAATGAGTGTCCCTGAAGCAATAGAGAGGCGCAAGTAGTCCAGACCAAATGGTCGTTGAGTCGAGGTAAACACCTACAAGACTCAGAGTTTAGGACGCGATACACTCACGTCATCCTAAAGTCCACGCGAATGAGATTCCCCAGTAGTCCAGGTAAGAACACTCACCCCGTATAGAACCAAAAACAGTATTGTGCATCCCGAGTTCGTGGCACTGGCATTTTACCTTAGATAACATGTCCTACTAAAGGATCACGTTGACTCACTTGCCCTTGGACAACTAAAAGGAATGAGATTTTAAAAAAATAGGAGTAGAGCAATAACAATAACAATTTAAAGCTCAAGAAATAAATGTAAAATTCCTCACTGGTTTACTTACCTGTATCCAAGCTAATTCGCACTCACACGACCTCTTACTCGCCTCCAACGAACCCCATGTGACCCGTCAATAACTAAAACTCCAGATAATTCAATCAAATTTCATATCCTATGAAATAATTTTCTATAATTATATCATTAGTGTAATTTGGTTGATTTCCGGGGTATTATGTTATATTCAGACCCATTTGGACGCTTGAAAGATCCCCTAAATTTTGCAAAATTTTTATTAATTTTCCCACTATGAACATTGTCACGCCGCGGTGGCTCCGTGGGGCCAAACCCCGGCGGTGTCACTTAAAGTGTGCATAGTGTTTTCCCCTCTTTTTTAGACGCCGTGAGTGGCACCGCGGGCATAAATGCCCACGACGTCCCTCGCGATGTGAGTTCCTGCACTCACTCTCCAGGGTATTCTGAAACCCCGGCTCACGTCGCCGTGTTCTGAGCCTATCCCAAACTCTTAGGGACGTTCGTTATTACCAAAAACCACCTTGGGTTCGCGTCAAAGCCTCGACAAAACCCCCAATTCTGAAAATTGTTCAAAAATCTCAAAAATACTACAACTTCTCAAATCACCAAACCAATTCACAAATCACCAATAAATCATCCATTAGATCATAAAACCATCAACTAAACTCATTTCCAACATTTCCATAAAATCTCGTCCAAAATCGTCGTGATAAAAACTCACAAAATTGACACAAAATCGTAGATAAATACTAGGGAAGTCGGGATCTCACCTTAGAATTCAAATTTGATCGATCCTTTGGCGTTAATCCGCGTTAAAAAATTTGAAACTCCACACCCACACGTTGCTTTGTTTTGTTGAGAAAGAATAAGAGAGAAAGGTGAGGAGAGAGAAAAGTTGGTGATGGTGGGTTTTATACTCCCTCGTCTCATCACACTCGTGCACGAATCTCGAGGCATATCTTTTGGCCATCATACAATCCATCCAACTACCTTGACACAACATTGTCACTCCACTGAGTGACTCCCGCTTACAACTTAGCCATTTCTAGCACAATACCTCGCGTTCCCAGACCCGTTTCATTCCACAACTCGCTCGTCGCGTATTCTCGGATGTATTAACGTATAGAACATGGTATACAACTTTTTATTACCATTTATTTTTATATTTAGTCAGTGTTTTAAATTCATTAAATCCCCCCAAATAGCTAATTACCCGACAATTGTTTGCCCGAAACCCATTATTCATGTTCTCATCGAGCCGAACCCATTTCCCAACACCAACGCTCACACTCAAACGTTCTCATACATTTCGGACATTGGAATTCATATTCTGGTAATAAAATATAATACAAAACACCGAACAAAAATAACATACCTCAGCGTCGACGACTAAGAATTAGACAACTGTATCATGGTAAGGATCCACGTACGACCTAAATTGACACGTGGCACTAGTTAGATTTTAGGGTCGTTACACATGATTTCAACTGGTTGGTCCTCATAGGTCACGTCAGGCCGAGCGTCCACTCGTCTCACATCAACCATCGGTCTTAGTCCTGAGAAGTGAGCCTCATCATGGAGATGTCAAATACCAGATGAAGCTCAACTAACTATGGCGGTAACTCCAATCTGTACGCCATACTGCCAACTCATGCTTAGACCCTGAACGGTTCAATAAACCTTGGTTATAGTGTCCCCTTAATACCAAACCTCTTATGACCCTTATAAGGAGAAACCTTCAAATACACCAAGTCCCCCTTCTCGTAGTTCAAACCCTTGTGATACTTGTTCGCATATTTCTTATGTTTATCCTGGGCAGCCCAAAGCCTCAGTCAAATTTGCCTGATTTTCTTAGTGTTGTCAACAACTATCTCAGGTCCTATCGCCTTTATATCCTCTGGTGCAGCCCAACACGTAGGTGAACTGCAGGGCCTACCATACAGTGCCTCAAATAGTGGTAGATAATCCTCCCACGATCCCTTAAATTGCAAAATATAAGCCCTGAACATATCCTTTAAGATTTGATTCAACTTCTCTAATTGACCGTCGGTCTAAGGATGGTATATCGTACTAAACTGTAATCTAGTGACAAACTACTCCTGCATGCTATCCTAAAGCTTAGAAGTAAGTTTGGGATCCCTATCCGACATAATGGACATCAGTACACCATGAAGCTTAATGATCTTTCTCTTGATAATGCTCAGCTATAGAAATGAATATCTCATAGAAATCGAAATAAAATGCGCCAATTTCGTCAGCCTGTCGATCATTACCCAAACTGTATTGTGTCTCTTCGAAGACTGTGATAGGCCACTGATAAAATCCATAGTCACGTGTTCTCATTTCAACTGTAGAATGGACAACGGCTGTAGTAATCCGGGTGGTCTCTTGTGCTCAACCTTGACATGTTGGCAAATATGACAACATCTAACGTAATTACCAACGTTAGCCTTCATCCCTGGCCACCAAAACAATCTCAAGTCGTGATACATTTTGGTCCGACTAGGATGAACAGTACACCACAATCGATGTGTGTCCTCCAGAATGCTGTATCAGAGCTTTTGTACTGTAGGTATCCGCAACTTACTCATATGCCTCAAGCACTGATCTGAAAACTAAGACCAATCAGTACACTTCAGATCTCGTGCCAACCTACTACTCATAGAGTCCATCAACCCTCTGACGCTCGACAATCCACTCCAAAGACACAATCAAAACTATCATCTGAAAACAAATCTGGTGCTCAATAGTAGTAGCCTTTGTCATGTACTTTACAAACCCTATATCTAAAAGCCCGTGCTCGTGTCATACGATGTACAATTGTCTGACCATCATTGTCGCTCTAGCTTAATGCAACTGCTACGACATTCGCCTTATCCGGTTGGTACTCAATGGTGAAGTTGTAGTCCTTTAGTAACTTAAGCCATCTTCTCTATTGCATGTTCAGATCCCTTTGAGTAAACAAATGCTTTAGACTTTGATGATCAGTGAACAACAATAATTTCTCTTCGTATAGATAATGCCTCCAGGCCTTTAGTGCAAAAAAGACTACTGCAAGTTCCAAGTCGTGCATTGGATAATTACCCTCGTGGGGTCTCAATCGTCTACATAAATAAGCAACTGGGTGGCCCTCCTGCACCAACACGCACACCAACCTAGTACCTGAAGCATCAGTGTCAACTGAAAAACCCTTCCTTGACTCTAGTAAAGCTAACACTGGTGCGAATGTCAGTTTCGTATTCAGTTGCCAAAAAGCTTCTGTACATTCATCTGACCAATCAAACCTGACATCTTTCTTGGCCAATCTAGTCATCACGCTGCAATAGAAGAAAAATCCTGCACAAATCGCCTGTAATATATTGCTAAACCCAAGAAACTTCGAATATCATAAATAAAATCAGGAGTCATCCAATAAATAATCGCCCAAATCTTGTCATCATCCACGGATACTGATAGGTCAGTATTTATAGGATTTAATATCTATTTTAATATGGTTTAGTGTGAAAAGTCTTTAAAATGTATATATCTAATTATATTTAGTTTTAGGTTTCAGGTGAAACGGAGTGCACAGTTGAATCCAAGGCAGAAAACTACTCAAAATAGAGTATTTACTTGCAGTAATCGGATACCGGGAGAGTTTTTCTCGAAACATACACCAACAGTGGAGTAATTAGAGTCTAGTTGATGCCACGTGTCGCTTCGTGATTAGTCCAGAAAGTTAACACAGAGTTTATGCACACCAGCAGTGCCACGTGTCGGAGCCCCATTAGCCAAGCCACGTCTCACATGCCGTCTCCGCCAATCATAGCGTGCCACAGCACCAGTCCAACAACTTTTCGACCAATTACAGCGTGCCGCGTTATCTCCCACAGCTCCTTTCCACCACTCACGTCCAGCCACGTGTCATCTCACTGCTCCTCATCTGTCTCACGTCGATCTGCCTCGGGATGCACATCCACACGAACTCCCAGATCTTTGCACGAACTCGCGCGACTCCTTGCCGCCAGCTGCTCGCTACGTGTCCTTGTTCCATTCGTCTAGAGTGTCACCAGCTCACCTTCCAGCCAATGAGTTGAAGCCACGTGTCGCCTACACCCTTCACCAGCACGTCACCATGCAGCTTCTCGTCCTATAAGAACACACGACGTCATCATGCACTCTCCTCTCCTTCGATCCTAGCGCGACACGTCAGCAACGCCCATAAATCACCCAATGTGACAGTGATATGTGTCCTGTACACCTAGAACGCCAAAAAGAATTCTCTCTCTTCCGGAGACCAATTTTTAGTAGTTTTATATATTAGGACTTTAGGTATTATTAGAGGAACAATCTATTATTCTTTAGAGAACTCTCTACATTATTTTTCTTTGGAGTCTTATGAAGAACATGTCCGGCTAATCAATTCATTGCCTAGGCCAGAGGTGAAGCAATCCAAGATTATGGATTCATGGCATAACTTGAGAGATTTAATTATTTTAATTATTTAATTTAATTTAATTTCTTCTATTTCTTTGTTGTTGGTTTTCATGAATATGGTTTAAATCTAGGGTATGTATGTAGCCAGTGCATGCTTTTAAGTGAAAAATCTATAGTCAATTGACTCAATTGTATCCGTAATTGTAGTTTTGGAAAAATATAAGTGACAAACATTCAACCGATTGTCGTCTAAACCTTTCGGTTCTTGAGTGTGCAACAATTGAATCTAGGTTAAATTGGGAGCGGACGTGATCCAGTTATCTAGGATTAGTATTCACATAGGAGTTTATTACTACGGTTAGTGTGTTAAACCTTATGGCGGATGTCTAGGGTTATGCATTAATTAGAGAAGTAGTTAGTGGCGGATGTCCTAGCTATCGAGATTAGGGGAATTAGGAATTTCAGGTGAATGTCGATTTTCTATAGCTAGTCTAGGAGAACTTGAATTAATAATTATTTTGGGAAAGATTGACGACCATGATATGCCATTGAATATTGATCTTATCTTGTGGAACCATAGACTTAGGTGTTTAAATCAATTGTTCGTAGACCTAGGTATTTCTTTTAGTTATTTAATTCCTTAGTAACTGGATTAATTAATTAAGTCATTTTCTCTAAACCCCCATTTTCCATTATTTTAGAACCTTAGAAAGATTACCAATCTCTGTGGGATCGACCCTTTGCCACTATCTGCAAATAGTTGGTTTAAGGAAATATTTTTTTACATGTTCGGCGTGCGTTAGATATACCTTGATCACTGATGACGTGCCCGAGGAACTTCACCGCACTCAACCAGAAGCCATACGTGCTAAACTTGGCATACAGCTTATGTAACGACCCTTTACCTTAAGCACGCTATTAGCGTTAATCCAAATCCTAATTAATCTGAGTTAGACTCGTGGTTAAGCTGATTGGTTACGATTAGTGTGTGCATGGATTTGGTGTTGTATTGTGTTTGTTTGTTACGTATTATTATTTATGGAAATAATAATAAGACTAATTAGCCTATAATAAAATTAAATGATAAATTATGAGACGCCTAATATTGTGTGTGGGTCAAGGGTGAGGCACATGGGTGTTCGAGGGGGTGTTCGAGGGCACTCGTTGGTGCGCAGGGCGAAATTGTAGGCGTACAAATATAGGCACATATATATATATATATATATATATTGGAAATAAATAAATAAATTAGTTGGCGCTTAGTGACATGCCCCCACATGAGGTGTATGCCCAAGTATGCTCAACGGTGTACGTGGCGAAGGCGTAGGCGCAAAAGGTTAAGAAGGATGTACTGTACAGTGCTGGTTTGGTGTTATGGGATGTCTTCACAACAATGAGGTGAATACATGTAAGCATGAGGTGGCAATACTTTGTTGTTAAGTTAAAGAGATCAGATGATTATCATGATCTCTATTGCCATTTCTTCTTCGTTTGGGATAAGAGAGAACGAGAGGAGAGAAAGAGAGTGATCGGCTGGAGAAGAAGGAGAGCAAGGGAAAGCTGTAAATCAGCCATTAGAGACATCATGAGAAATCTATAAAGCTGCAACAACTTAAGGTTAACCAGCAAGTAAGTTTCCCCCACACCTCTCTACTTCTAGTCTAAGTATAATAGGTTTTGAAGGATTCCATGGGACTTTGTTAATGAGCTGAATAAAGTACTCAGCTCTGATGTGATTTGGTGTTTGTTGGGCTCACTAGAATCCACTTTTGGTGATTAGAGGAACGGTGATGGCTGCCCATGTAATGGATAAAGTTTTATAGTTGTTCATGATATTTGATGGTAGTGATTGATGTGTAGAATTTTTGTGGATGTTCTTAACTGATATAAGACCCTTTCAGGGCATTCACAACTGTTGTTGAGAGTTTAGAAGGATGGTAATGGCGGCGGCACAACATGGGGAGTGGAGACCCTTTTGTGGTTATGTCTTCAGTTACAACTATTATTGTTGCTGTAGGATTTTGAACACAAAGAAGTGGAGAGAAAAGAGCTTAACACACTGCTCTGTATCAGTTTCTCATCACATTCATACATTTAAGAAATTACAGCTTCATAAGGTTCTACAAAAGCTGCAGATTTTTTCTTCTGCACATTACCAAAAGTCCAAACTAATGATCTACTTCACGGTACTTGTGAAGTCCTTTTCACCTAAACAATGACAAGTCCATACTTGACCATGTCTTGTTTAAACATACAAGTTAAACTAAGAAATACATAATAAAAGATACATAATTACATTTCAGATACAACAAAAATGTCAACTGTCATCAGTTGCAACTGCAACATTGTTACTGTTGCAACTAATGTTCTAGTTGCGCAGTTGCAATAAGCCGTGCCTGAAAGGTTTAAGTGGCACCCTGCAACTCAAATCCTCAACGCTTTCCACAACGTCGTGAGCCTAACCTTGTAAAAATAAAGAAAAACAAAATTCCTTTTCTTTGTTTTGTTTGCAGTTACAAATATTGCAGTTGCAAGTATTGCAAGTATTGCAGTTGTAAATACTGGTTGCAAGTATTACAGTTATATATATATATTTATATATATATTTTTATTGTCGCACTTGCAACCAGTCGAAGTCCAACTTTATGAAAAATTAAGAAAATGGAGATCCAGTCGTGGGCTTCGAATGGGACTTGGACTAGGGTAATAGGAAGGTACTAAATTAGTCTAAGAACTGAAATAATATATATTTGACCCGATTTGTAGTGTAGATCGATCTGGAGAACACTTGTAAGGGATGCGTAAGGTTAGTAAAGACTTAGGAAAGCTCAGCACAGGTAAGTGAGACTCCTATCTTTTATCAATTATTCAATCAATGTAAAATAGTATTATTAGAGCATTTAGTGTAATGGACTTGAAATGGGGCAATGTATTGTGATTTAACTAGTTTTACAAAATATTTTTAGTCTGAAAAACAAATTCGAGAAGATGTTTGGCGGGACGAATCGGCCTGAGCTTTGGAACTGTGTTGGACAACCATCCATCACTGCACCCCCAGTGACCTGGAGTATCTGCACCCCCAGTGACCTGGAGTATCCTGATCAATGCTTTCCATTTGAGTTGGCGGCACATCGGTCATGAACCAATCAAATGATTTGTGATTGGGAGTGCGACTATGTCCTAAAATCGAAATCGAAAATACAAATCATGGGTACAGTTGCAATTGACCAATGAACTTGCATCCGTTTATGTATTGTTTAATGCTCCCTTAGATATGCATTGGATTCATGTTACTATACATAATTTCTTGATATTAATTGATAATTGATGGATCTTATGAGAGTCACTTACTGAGCATGTTGAAGCTCACTCACCTTAACATTTGCAGGTAATGGGCATGTGCTAGGATCCAGGAAAGGAGAAGATTAGGAGTAATATCTTCCTCGTGAAGTAATGATTTTCTATTAATATATATTGTATTAGATTATGATTTTGTAATAATTAGGGTAGGAATACGAGTTAAATACCATGGTTTATGCCGATTTTGTATATCTTGCTTTTAAAAAGTTTTAATTTCCGCCGCATTTTGATTTAATTTATTTATCAATTATCGAGATATACAATTTATTTATCAGGAAAAGGAGAAAGGTTGCTGGCTCTAATTAGGTCTGATCTTTTTTACCAGGGCTCAACTAGGGGTTCAGGTCGAGTATTGCCCTATTTGGGATAGGGGATGCTACAACTTGTGCTATTAGTGTCCTAAAAACCTCTTTGAAATGCCTCTCGTGCTCCACACGACTCTTGCTGTAAATAAGGATGTCTTCAATGAAAACGATTACATATCAATTCAGGTATAGTCTCAAAATCCTAAGCATCAAATCCATGAAGATTGCCGGGGCATTAGTCATCCCAAATAACATGACTGTGAACTCAAATAACCCGTATCTCGTATTAAAGGCGGTCTTCTCAATATCCCTTCTTAAATCCTCAATTGATGATACTTTTTGCGTAAATCAATCTTAGAGAAGAACTTGGCTCCTGCCAACTGATCGAATAAGTTGTCAATCTTGGGCAGTGGGTAACAATTTTTTATCGTTACCTGATTCAACTTCATGTAGTTTACACATATCCTAATAGTGTCGTCCTTCTTCTTCACAAAAGGACCGGAGCTTCCCAAGGAGAAATATTATGGTGAATGAAACCCTTCTACAACAACTCATCAATCTGAAACCTCAACTCCTCCTGCTCTAGTGTAGACATCCTGTACAATCAGCTAAATATCGGTTGTGTCCCCGGTAATAAATTGATAATGAACTCAATCGCTCGAGGTGGTAGTAATCATGACAAATCACCCAAAAATACATTGGGAAACTCGCTAATAACTATGACATCCTTAACACTGATCACTATCCTCAGTTCTAGCTCAACAATCGCAACGAACACCTCCATCTCTTGAATCGTAGGTAGTCTGCCTCTGGTGATCGGTAAAGCTGTGGCCACTTCAAAAAATTTAAACTCTGGAATCCCTAGAACATTGAAAGTGACAGTTTTACTGAAACAATCTAATTATGCATGATATGTCGACAACCAATCCATCCTAAGTAATGCATCAAACTCCAAGTACTCTAAAACTCACAAGTCTGCCGGCAACTGATGTTCCTCAACCTCTACTATGCAATACCGACATATCTGATTAAGGTATACCATATCCCCAACAGCCATATTAAGGGAAAGATGTGTGCCTAAGGCCTGTGTCGATAACCTTAACTCGTCTACCATGCGTCATGAAATAAAAGATAATGTATTGCAAGAATCAATCATGACATGCATAAGCCTACCACAAGTAGATAACGTACCCTCTACAAGCTGTCTGGTCGCATCCCTGTCTGTCTGTGCAACCTCAAATGCAATGGATTGGGCCCTCTCTCTGGCCTGGTCTGATTTTGGTGGTGGCATTGGTCTCTGACACTTTGCCCTCAAATATCCAGTCTATCCAGATCGAAATCAACGCGTCTACCCTGTCTCCCAATCGGCCTGTCACCGTATGCCTGGCCTTGACTCTGGCCTCGCTAGCCCCTTTCACGATCTCCCTGGTTTATGTCCTGTCTATACTGCTATCTCAGCTGCTCAGTAGGTACGGGGGCAATCGCATGTACCACCTGGCATTCCTCATATCTTATATGTCTGTCTCATTGATCCCTGTCTCCTTGGGAACCTTGATCTGATTGCCAATCATCCCTGCGAGTTCTCTACCCTTGTCCCTATCTACCCTGCTAGTCTCTTTATCTTTTCAGCCACTGATCCTACCGATAAATCTGCCAAGACTGACCCTGATAGACCGTGGACACTTGTCGGCTGGCTCTTTATAAAAGATAAGTCTCATGGGAGAGGACTCTGTCATAGATCTCTTGCAAAGTGCGGACTCCACTGGACACTATGATGCTCGCGACCTTCTCATCGAATCCCCACATAAAATAGGAAATTTGGAGTCTCTCCGTCCCTGCCACATCTATGACATATTGCAGCAAGTATTGATATCTCTATATGTACTACAAAACGCACATTAGCCCTGTCTTAGGGCTAGAAACTCCTCTCTCAACCTGATCTATACCTCAATAGTCACATACTCATCATAGAATATTTGCCTGAACTCTGCCTAAGTGGTAGGATCTAGATGAGTACCCGTATATGTTGTCCACTAAACTGTTGCGTCACCCCTAAAATATAGGCTCGAATGGTATGCCTGATCCTTCTCCTCAATCATCAACAGCTGATGTAGCCGCTGGTGTGACAATAACCACTTTTTGACTACCTCTGAGTCAACATCTCCATAGAAATAGCTAGGCTTAAAGCCTATATAGTCCTTAACCCTTTTGGCCTCTATCGACATAGTACTACCTGAAGTGGATGCAATCGCAGACTGCTCAATCATCACTGGAGTGGGAACCAACATCTCCACATATACCATTACTAGTGCAAGTCCTTCGCCTAGTGTCTCCGAAACCATAGTCTGAATCGACGTCCGAGATGTGATCGAGGTTACGATTGCCTATTCGGTAGGTGTAACCAGAACTGTTGTAAGAGCTAGCATCGTTGTTGTCTGAGTTCACAACATCTGCATAATCTCTACAAACTAAGCCTGGTGTATAGAAAATCTGCCATCTACACTTTGAGCCAATGAATGTAATGTCAAAGTATCCCTAGTCATTCATTAGTATCTCCAACCTCAGGTTGAGTAGTAGGAGGTCATTCGTTCATTAAAATCGGCATCGAAGAGCATTTGTCGGATCAGCCTCGGTATATATGCGAGTATTATATGTAATATATAATTAAAACATAACACGTATATAACCTTAACACTACCCCCCTTATAATCATTTCTTAACTAGAATTCTAAGGAAAGTACATCAGGTTTCCACATATAAGATTTATTCATTAAGTTTTATGCTATTTCATTAACTTTTCCTTAGGTTCTTTGAACCTTGGGCTCTAATACCAAATGTGGCGGCCCCAAATCTTGGTGCCCGCCCCGTGGTGCATCGTGGGCCATACAACCCGGCCACAGACGTTCTTTACCACGTCGCATACCTTTTTCAGTGGCTAACTTATATCATTTAGTTATAAAGGTGACCAATTCATTCATTTTGTTAGCCTTAACGACATTCCAGTTTGTTAAATTACCATTTCATATGTTTTAAACATTATTATCAATCATTTTGGCAGAAGGCTTATTAGACATGAATAACATGATATAATCTAAAAAGTTCATGTCATATTGAGCATCAACCCAAAGTAGAAAACTCAACATAATGTACCATGTATACAAGATAACCAAAATGTCTTAAAATAATGAATATACAAGTATATGTTTATCACAAAGTCCCCTGTACCCAAAATGAAAGCGATAAACTAAAATACCAAAACAAGTAATAGTCAGTCTTGAAAGGTGCTTGTATGTGGGGGGATAAGGTGTGGGTCAGAGAGTTGGTTAGTTAAGTGGTGTGTGTGTCACCTAGTGGAGTCACATTGAGAGGTGTTAGAATAGGTGGACAACTAAAGTGGCGTTAGTTAGACTGACCTTGAGATGCGTGTGTGTGGGGATGAGGTGTGGGCCTATATAAGGACCAACCCTACACTTCTCTCATTTCTCTCTCCTCTCCTCTTTTGTTTTCTCTTCTCTCCTCCTCTTCCATTTTTCTTTGCTTGGAGAGCAAGCCACCACAGGGGTGTTGGGTTTTGGGGTTCATGCGCAGCAGAGATTACAAAACAATTTTGACAAAAACCCCAATAGGATCCGAATCTGATTCTATTAAAACGTGTTTAAACTATGAAAACTTAATCATACCTCGGTCGCAATGTACCTTTCTGAAGATTAATCGATCTCTAAGGCGCTGCCAACGACGAACGCCCTCTATCAGTAGTTCACACATGAACGGCGGCCGAGATTTGAAGTGCTAGCTTCGAGAGAATACCAAACTTTTTGTTTCTCTCCAAAACAATCCAGAGCATACCAAAAAACCCTAAGTTGTTTATTAAAACGAAAATAGAGTTTCAGCCCCTTTTTAAACCTTTCGTACTTGTATTCTAACTCAAAGTGTCTATTTATACAACCCTTGTATATAGACGGTTAAGTAAATTACACATATACCCCTACTTAAAGAAGTATAAGTGTAATACACTATAACGACGTTTCTGTCATGAATTTTATCATATAAAATTTGTTTTTCTGAACCATCTTAAAATCTCACAAAACCATTCTCAGTGTGCGACCCAATAGGCTCATACAACGTTGGCAGTGTACCAAAATACATTTTGGTATACAAGTCATAAGCGGCCTCTAGCAAGACATTATGACTACCCAAGTTGTACGAATATCAAATCGATACAACCTAATCAATAGTGTATATAACATCCTTTTGCCACACGATATCCTTTTGATCAAACATAAGGCATGGAATTGTCATCCAACATGTTCAATCGTACTAGTCTCGATCTCTAGGTAGACTGAAAACATCCAAGTGACATTGATCAATATCAATTGACTTAGACTAGGCCTTTTAACAGTCTAACACATCGAGGGATCCACTAGATATCTCTCTTTATATGAGAGGGACAAATTCTATCTCGATTACACAACTTCACCACATTATTCATACAGTAACCAATCACAACCTTTATAATCGTCCGGTTAAAGACAACATTTGATTGTGTCAAATCACTGTATTCCTAATGTTGAAGTCTCTATAATCTCAAGTTAGAGGATTGAATAATATACATATCATGAGAAACAACTATGACTTAATCCATGTGATGTTTCTCATAGCGGGTCGGTCCAGTACTTTATTCTCTAACAAGTACTCATGATCTTGATTCGTATTCCTATACGTATGATCATCATATGATCATCAATCAAGACTCACACTAGTCTTAATTCATTATAGTTCCCAGTATAATAATCGACTAGGGACATTTAGGATATTTCTGTAAATACCCATGGATCTTATTACAATGTAAACATGCAAATCAATTATAATAAACAGCAAAGGAAATTCTCTATTTTATTAACTAAAATGTATTCATAAAGACTATTAATGGATTGACCTAGGGCACATTTCCCAACAAGGGGGTGGTGCTGGACGGCCGGAATCCTCGCTGGAGGCTCAACTTATCGCTGGAATCTAGGTGAGAACCTTGCTCTCTTACCTCTTCTCTTTATTTTTGTGTTGTTGCACTTTTATATTTAGGGTTTTTTATGCAAGTTTTAAATTAATCGCCATGACCAAGGGTGGCTTGCAAGAGACAATCTTGGTGTTTCATCGGCGTCTTGACAACCACTAGAGCGATCAACACGCGGTATCGACGCCGATGTTGCTCTTTGATGTATTTTGTTAATTTACACGCGGTATCAACACGCGGTATCGACGCGGTATCCCATGATGATCTGGAATAGATTTTGGGGAGTCTTGATGCCCGAAAACAAGTAGGAATTGGTCGCCAAGAGTGGGGTGTGGTTTTGGTGTTCAGTGTTTTCTCGATATCTGTGTTCCAGAACATGCCGTGGAGATGTCGCGCACTCTGTAGTGCGGCGGCATCTCTCACATACGCGTGAGACAGATGGGAAGTGGAGTGACGACGCGTGTGCGTTGTCATGTGTTACATACGCGACATTCAAATGGCATCTAGTTTTGAACTTGTTCAGTTTTTGGTCGTATTGGTGATTTGTGTAAAAGTTGTGTGTGCTATGGCGCCATGAAGGAATGATATGTGGTGTTTTTACGATTTTGGTGTGTGAATATGTGAGTTCCTGGGCCAAATTAAATGTGGACCATAGTGAAGGAAGCTGGACTAGGCCCACGCTTGGCCAGGGCTTGGCCAGGACCAAGCCAGGCCCAGCGCTTGGCCAGGGCAGGCCGGGTCGGGTCGGGTTAGACCCGACCCAACCCAAAAAACAATATAAAAAATATAAAATAAAATAAAATAGAATAAATTCTAGAAAAATAGAATAAAAATCCAGAAAAAATATAAGAAAAATCTAAAAAATAATATTTTGACCATAAACCAAATATTTGGGGTTCAAACCATTGACAGGTAATTTGGGGACCCGCGCAAAGGGTTAGGATCGCGAAGTGCGACGGGTACGCGGCGTACTAGGTAAGTTAGTAAGCTAGTAAGAAAATGTCATGTAATTCTATTTCCTCTATTAATTGTGATTGATGAATTGATCTCATCCTCGACATTCCATTCTATTCATTGGTTATGTGTTCTTGGCGTAAGTGTGTCGTGAAAGTATCATGTAGCCCGCACTAATGGGGAAACTTGGGTATTTCCTATTGGAATTACTGCTACCATAGTGTTGTGTGAACCTGGGTACCGTATTGTAAAGGTGTCATGTGGCCTGCACAAGTTGGGGAAATGTGGGCCACTCTCTGCAGGAGTGCCTGACCACCCTTGGTGTTGTGTGAACCTGGGCACTAGATTGTTGTGGTTATTGATGTGCATTTTGATCGGTTATGGCTCTCTTTTGATTCTTGGAACACGTAAATTTTGATTGATTATCTGTTAGTCTAATTATCATGCACTTGTTTACATTTCCTGCCTTTCGATTACCGCATGATTCTTGAACTACCTTATTTGTTAAATCTTGAATTACTGTTATATTTTTCTGGAATTTCTTTCAATTTCTCTCAGTTGCTCACCATCTAGTTTGTGACGGTCGGTGCAACTAGGGCAGGTGACAGAAAGGACAAGGGATCGGCGATAGGTGACTTCTTCTGAGTGCTTCTCAAGGACGATCTCTTGCTTTGTTGTCTAGTATGTATTACTTTGAGTTATTTGTGTTCTTTTGAAAACATATCGGATAGTATTGGGTTGTGAGGTTTGGATATCATGTACAGGCCCTTATCATATTGCGGTCACCAGGCTGTGCACATTTATCTTGTATTCAGGGTTTCACTTTAGTAATAAAATCCTGATTTCCTTTCGAGTTATTGTATGATGATAGTTGAATTCCTCTGTGTATCGATCTGATAAGCTTTGTAATCTAATAACTCATAATTTGAATGGTAAAAGAACGATTTGAGGCTGAGTAGGTATGTATAGACTTATCAAGTATCGACTCGGGAGCCTCTAGGAGTCTAGGCCGGGCGTTCCTAATTGCTTCAAAAATTGGGGCCGTCACAGTTGGTATCAGAGCACAAGGTTATATAGACCTTACTCTTTATTTAAATTTCATAAAACACAAGCCATTTAAACCAACAGAAATTAGGTATGGTTGAACTTAGAGTGGAACCCTATGATCCTGACTTAGAATCCTAGTTATGGAGTGAGGATGAGTCGAGTAATAGAAACAGAAAACTTATTGGCATAAGTATGTTTTATGTGATGTATTATATGGTATCGGTAGTTATCCACCAATCTGGGAACTCACTTTTTTTCTCTGATAGTGAAGGCAGATTCGACTGGATTTAGTAACAACAGTATGTCGTTAACATGTTGCACAGCGAACCTTCGTGCGTCGACGAAGAAAGTCGAAATTCAGGAGTAACGACTGGGAGAGATTCTGACGATATTGAGGGCGACAATTACGATTACACCATCAGTACCATCTGTGGCTGGAGGTTCGGCTGTCATAGAGGTGAACCGAGTGTACTATTTTACTGAGGGTCTACTACCCCAGATCGAAGGTGCAATCGTCACGACCGAGCTAGGGACATTGCAGAGAGCTCATGAGCGGAGCTTGGCTAGGGAGAGTTCTTGTGTACTCACCACGGGAAGATTGAGCCTGACAAACCCGAGTTATAGTCAGAGCACTGATCAGAGGGACATGACAGAAACTGAACGAGAGTTCCGAACGACGACGGTGGTTCTCGAGGGCGGAGCGTGTGTTTTAAGTCCAGACAGCCCAAATATTTTTAGAACCGATGTCCAGATTTGTAAGAGGACCAACAGGATGACAATCAGCATCAGACCATTGAGGATGTGCACATGGCGACTGAGCCGCTGCTAACATTGTTTCGTAATCCCACCAGAGGTTAGTGATTCTCCTTGTTGTCATTACATCACGCATGGAGAACTTGTATACGAAGCTTTAGGTGTTTAAATACGATGCCGAACGTCATGTGATGAAGTTAGGGGCAATACTTGCTAGTGTAGTGTCGTGAAACTTAGCAAAGTTGTCTAGGGTGAGACATACCTAACTTAGATTAGAGTCCGAAAGAGGTGGTAGGCTTGGGCATAATAGGTTGCTAAACCTAGCCACGAGTACAACTAAAGAGAGGTACCAAATGGGCTGTGATTCATCTTATGATGCATGGACACGTAGTGTACATGATGACCATGGTTGCAACTTTGTCGAACATATTTACTACCTGGGTATAGATGAACTTGTGTTTAAACGCGAGTGGGTTGGGAGGTCATCACGGGTTTGACGTGCGAGTTGTGATCGTAGCGTCTTACTTCGTAATTACCTGACTTGTGTTGTGGTAGTGGACGTTGTTTGCGATGAGGTCGTTGGCATTCCTACCATTTCCGAAAACTAGAGCAGTCTAGAGAGACCGTAGTCGAATTAGGCTGTTTGAAGTGGTGGCGACCCGCAGTCTGAAGACTGAGATGAAATCAAGCTGTTTGAAGTGGCAGAGGCTCATAGTTTGATAGATATGGAGAAAAGGAGTGGATTTAAGACATTGTGCTACTCGAAGAGACTTTGTAAAAGTCCGCAGTTCAATACCTAATGTCGAGCTGTTGGAAGTGACTCTCGCACGAGTCCACAATTGGTCATAAGTTATTGAGCTGTCTGAAGTGACTTTGCATTGGCCTGCAGTTCAACGGTAAAGAAAAAGCTGTCTGAAGCAACTCTAGAAAATTTTGCAGTTCGATACGTAAGATCCAAGATGTCTGAAGCTGTTGTAAGCCCACAATTTGGAGGAGGTGTGAAAGGGTGTTAGTTCCCCTTATTCGCTCGAGTTAGAGCTAATTTCGAGGGCAAAATTCTTATTAGTTGGGGAGACTGTAACGACCCAAAAATTTGGCTATTTGTGAATGATGACGTGTACTATATATTTGTACTCATATTTAAGTGACTGGACAGTGAAGTCGATAAACGAGTAGGAAAATTGACCAAACGGGCATCGATAGTTGGGGTTCGGGTACCTTGAACTTTAAAACACTAAAAATGATTAATAAATAAGCCAATTAATAATAATTTAGCCGATTAACGACGAGAGAGCGTCAACGAGACCAAAACATGCAACTCGTGAGTCGTGGGATATTTGGAGTCCGAGAACGTAAGAATGGGCCAGAGAGTTAGTTAGTTAAGTGGTGCGTGTGTCACCTAGTGGAGTCACATTGAGAAGTGTTAGAATAGGTGGATAGCTAAGGTGGTCTTAGTCGGACCAACCTCGGGATGCGTGTGTGTGTGGGGATAAGGTGTGGGCCTATATAAAGACCAACCCTACACTTTTCTCTCATTTCTCTCTCTTCTCCTCTTTTGTTTTCTCTTCACTCGTCCTCTTCCATTTTTCTTTGCTTGGAAAGCAAGCAACCACAGGGGGTGGTGCTAGATGGCCGAAATCCTCACCGGAGTCTCAACTTCTCACAGGAATCTAGGTGAGAACCTTGCTCTCTTTATTCTTGTGTTGTTGTTCTTTTATATTTGGGGTTATTTATGCAAGTTTTAAATTAAGGGTGTATTTGGGGTTATTGCATGACCAAAGGTGGCTTGCCAGAGACGATCTTGGTGTTCCACCGGTGTCTCAGCAACCCCCAAAGCGATCAACACGCGGTAGCGACGCCGGTGTTGCTCTTTGATGTATTTTGTTAATTTAGTTAGAATTTCCAATTTAGTGTTTATTTTCGGTATTTCAATCAAATCCGAGCGTCCCACGATGATCCAGAGTCAATTTTAGGGAGTCTTGATGCCCGAAACTAAGTGTTGGTCGCCAAGAGTGGGGTGTGGTTTTGGTGTTCAGTGTTTTCAAGAAATTTGTGTTCCAGAACACGTCGTGGAGACACCACACACTCTGTAGTGTGGCGGCGTCTCTCACATACACGTGAGATAGAGGGGAAGTGGAGTGAGCCGTGTGTGCGTTTTCATGTATTACATACGCGGTGTTCACATGGCATCTACCTTGTTTGTTAAATCTTGAATTACTGTTATATTCTTCTGGCATTACTTTAAATTCTCTCAGTTGCTCACCATCTAGTTTGTGACGGTGGTGCAGCTAGGGCAGGTGACAACAAGGACAAGGGACAGGCGATAGGTGACTTCCTCTGAGTGCTTCTCGAGGATGATCTCTTACTTTGCTGCTAGGTATGTATTACTTTGAGTTATATGTGTTGTTTTGAAAACATATCGGATAGTGTTGGGTTGTAAGGTTTGGATATCATGTATAGGCCCTTATCATATTGTGGTCACCAAGCTGTGCACGCTTATCTTATATTCGGGGTTCTCCTTTAGTAATAAAATCCTGATTTCCTTTTGAATTATTGTATGATGATTGTTGAATTTCGCTGCGTATCAATCTGATAAGCTTTGTAATCTAATAATCATAATTTGAACGGTAAAAGAACGATTCGAGGCTAACTAAGCACGTATAGACTTGTCGAGTATCGACTCGGGAGCCTATACGAGTCTATGTCGGGCGTTCCCAATTGCTTCGGAAATTGGGGCCGTCACAAGAAATCCATAAATACTATTAAATAAACATGCAAAAAGTAAGCAGGTAACTATAGATTCATCATCGTATGCATATATAATAGTGAAGCTCAAACGTTTGTGCCCGATCCTAATCACATTACCACTATACTTCGAATTTACCCCAGGTACCACCAATGAACGCACTCAAACTGGCACAATCCCTAATCCTCTCGATGGTCGGCGTAATACCTCGACGCACTGACATGTGTATGGCTAAAGTAAGCTCTAGTCGACTATCTACCGAGGACTCCAAGTACACATGATATATGGTCTAGCGTGCCATAAACACATGATGGAATAACCCCAATGAGAGCAAACTCGACCGATCATCTAAATAGTCACAACGAATATGAATAATTGAATAAAAGGAAATGAAAGCAATAATTAAAGCAAGTAAATACTCAAGTGAATTCCAATTGAGTTTACAACACACCTCAAATTGCACTTCGAATCTCAAAAAACACCCCCGTCGTGACCTCACTAGGCTCCTGACTATCGTGCTATTGCCCCATAAGGTTATTTACCGTAAGGTTATTTACCATAGCATTATAGCGTATTCATGTTGTTTGATTAGTTATTGAGCTCAATTAGGCAAAACAACCCTTTAAATTCATTTCTTAAAAAAATGCCCTTAAACAGTGCACAACACACTACGGGTATGGCCTAGTGTGCTGGGTATTCTTCAGGACCTTCGTCCTGCCCAGAACATGCATTATGCTAGGGCCCCTAGCCAGTGTGTTGACTGTGTTAAACCAAGAAATTGCAAACACGAGAATTCTGGGTTTTCGACACCTGTAGCCTCCTCCAAATGTCGTCGACCCCATCCTCGACTCGTGGGGGACTCGACACTCTGAAAAAGCCAGAGACATCACACAAATAATAGATACATATATATATATATATCAAATTAAAGATAAATCAAACCAAAACTTTCCTAAACCAAAACTTGCAAATTTTGCTCAAAAACTTTCAAAATAACCAAAACTACTTCAAAACTTAAAAAAAAAAAAACTCAAAATCAGTGAGCTCAACTCATAATCTCGAGTTTTCATTAAAACCCCCAAAACAAAGTTCAATTTGTGGAGAATGGAGAGGGAAAGTTAGAACTCACCTTGATCTCTTTGCTTGTAGCTTAATTCCTCACCAAAACCACCAAGAAATGATCACAAAACCCTCACTTGTTCTCCAAATTTTTGGATTTATATGAGGGAGAGAGAAAAATTGATATTTGTAAGCCAAAGTCAAAGCTTATCATCTTAAATCCAATTTCATGTGATGTTAGGATCTCAAGGACATCCTAAGGCGATTATTTGGGCCATCCTACTCACAGTAATGAATCTAATAGGTGACTCAACCCCTTTGTTCTTATCCTAAAATAATCTATTATTGGTTTGCCGATGTGTTGATTCCCCGACACTGCACCGTGACTCACGCCATTGCCGACTTTCTCGATAATTTTCAGTTATGCTATGGTTTCATATTAATTATTTATCACATTTAAATTAGTTTATTTTGTAGGACTCATTCCCTGACCTAGTGTACCCATATTTTACCCGTTCGCTACCCGTATCGACACATTTTTCGAGGCGAATAATCGTCACACTATCTCGCTCGGTTTACAATAATATAAATACACACATGCGATGTAAATGAACATTATTGAATTTTTAACATCGCAAATAGACAAACATCACGCAAAATTCATTAGTTACCAAGTTAGGAGTGCCCTGACCTATCAGCGGTGTCCACGCGGATCCGAGCTGTGTAACAGCCCAAATTAATTTAATCAGGAATAGTGTTAATCGCGAGGATTAACGGGTAATTCGGGCGTTACGTGGACAGCTGGGTTGACTCGAATATGAGTACCCAGGTTATATTATGTTATTTGTGTATGTTGTATGTCTATTATTGTGATGTGAGAATTTATTATTTATTTATATAAACATCACATGTGTGTAAGTTGACATCGGGCAAGGCGACGAGTCGGGTATATGTCCCGAAGTGCGTGTCGGGTACCGGGTACCGGGTATTGGGTAGCCGGGGTACGGGGCATAGGTGCCGGGTAGCTGAGTGCTAGTGTGACGCACTTATGAATTTTTATATGATTTATTAAGGTGAATTAACCTAAGGTTGAATTAATGTATTAATGAATAAATTAAAGTCCTATAGTTTGATAGGAAAAATCAGCATGCATAGGATAATCCTCGAGATGCACAACAGGGTGATTTAAGGCAAACTGTGTCATGATAAGGCGTCCCGAATTTGGGTGATACAGGGTGATCAGTGGACGTTACATGGTCCTCGGGATGCGTGTTCGCACTAGATTAAAACACAACTATATATGTACACTTGATCGATCAACATGCAAAGATCAAACAAATTTCTCAAAAAATTTTTGAGGAGATCAATGAGAGATCCATTGTGGGGGAGAGTAAATTCGAACTTTGGGAAGTGATTCTGGGCTTCTAATCATCAAGCTAAGGTAATAAACTCTCATTTTTGTGGATTTTTCATTAAAATGGGTGTTGGTGAAATTCGAATTACATTGATTTTTTAATGGTTTTTGGAGGTCATCTTGGAGGTTTTTGAGTTTCTTATGGTGAATTATATTGGTATTACTCGGATTTGCGTGAATTGGTGACCAATTGGGTAATTTTGTGATTTATGGTTATGCATGTTGATCCAAAAATTTGTTGTTGTTTTGGTGGAATTGAGGGGAGATTTTGATGTTTTGCAGGTCTCCAATGGAGTGAGATTGAAGAGAAATCAAGAGGAGGGAAGAAAAAGAGGAAAAAAAAAAAAAACAGACACGTAATCGTCTCTGGGAAGGGGACGCACGCGGGTGGCGCGTGCGTCACCCGAACTGGGCCGGTCCAGGTAGGCCCCACCCAAATAAAAAATAATTTTATTTTTTTAAAAATTAAATAATATATATTATATTGCTGGAAAATAGGAAAAATAATTTAAAAACATCAAAAAAATTGGGAAAAATTCTAGAAAAATATAGAAAATTAAGAAAAAGGTAGAAAAGTAGTTTTGGGACTTCCCGGGTATTTTTGGAATACCCCGACATTGTCTGGAAGAGGTACCACAAATGAAAATTTGAAATATGGTATAAAAACATAAAAATTATATAATATGTTTTTAAATAATATAAACACTATAAATGGACTTCAGGGACTGAGAAACCATAGCTCGGGCATCGGAGAGCTAGGCGGGTCGAATTGGCAGGTCCTGAAGTCGGAGAGCGTATTTCAGGTGCGTAAAACCCTTGAGAAAGTTACACTTTAAATTCATGGCGTGTATTCTATCGATTATCTTATCGTATGCGACGACTGCTGGTGGTCACGCATGGTTTTTCATCTTGGTTATGACTACACGCTTGAGCATGGGCTAGTCTGCGATGGCGACCGTGTAGATAGGAGTAGAATGTATCTACAACTGTCTCGAGGGATTAAGGGTACTCTTAGAACTAAAAAGCTTGGAAAAGAGTGCGCCCGGTTACTGAGTTGAGGTGTAGATCATTGTAAGCCTGTTATTAAGCACTGGTTTGTGCTGAGAACTCCGTTTTGTTATCATATGACCGGCGGGTCATGGTTTTATCGTGATTAAACGAGTGATGATTTATTTACTGTTGAGTTTACGTTCGAGCCATTTAGTTGATTATTCGTTGGATTCTGGATGTTTACATTTACAGTTGATGTGTGAATAATGTGATGTTGTGATGATTATTTACTGCCAGTAATAGGAATATGATTCCTATTGCTAGGATCATATTCACATGCCTCGCAGGTTATCGATGTTTTCATGATTAACGTGTAGACTTTTCTTGGGAATTTACTCACTGGGCTCGTTGCTGTATGTGTTGGGCAACTGAGCGCAGATCCTAGTACGAGCAAGAGCAAGGGGAAGGAGGTACTAGGCGACTATCTCTGAGGCCGTTGCTGCTGAAAGCTCGTGTTTTGATATCATATATGTATATACTATTTTGCTGGGTTTTGGGGACTTTAGAACTTTATCACATGTTTATGGATTACTGTTTAGTTCGTCTCAGTTATATACATGGTGCTTGTATCCGGGTTTTCCACTACTTAGGTTAAATGAATTCTCATAAAATACGAATTAAATGCTTCCGCTAATGATGTAATTGAAATTATTAACTAACCTGCTAGATGTGTCAGACAACTTAATATAGTAGGATTAGTTACAAGAAACATCACTTCACAGAGCTGTGGACGTGGCAGCAGTGATGACGTGTCCGGTGACGTGACAGGCGCTGCTGGGCTTGCGGGCAGAGGGCGTGGGTCACGGGGCGACCTAGGAAATTGGGGCCGCCATAAGCTGGCATCCATGTCTTAAAAGAAATAATAATTACGACATAATTAAAATTGGGCCGTTACATAAACATGCTCCTGTTTTACTAAACATACCCATTTTTTCACCATACCCCAATTTTAACTCGCATCAAGATATGTTTAGAGGTCTCGACAGGCTTCATTTAACTCTCACTAAGAACTTTTAAAAAGTCTCAGTCTTGGTTGTAGGCAATCGAGACCTATAAAGAGGTCTCAACTTTGTATGTCTGCAACCTACGGGAGACAAGAACGAACATAAAATTTTAAAACATGAAATATACGTGAAAACTACCAAAAGGACATACCTTTTGAGTTTGACAAGGCAGGTAAGAGTGCATTTGATGCACTGAAAGACTCACTTACTAGCATACCAGTGATTAAAGCCCCTAATTGGGAGCTTCTATTTGAAATCATGTGTAATGCTAGTAATCATGCAGTGGGTGCA
Organism: Stephania japonica; assembly: GCA_039657345.1. NCBI lineage: Eukaryota > Viridiplantae > Streptophyta > Magnoliopsida > Ranunculales > Menispermaceae > Stephania > Stephania japonica. Next base: position 18,182,202 of record CM077566.1, read on the forward strand.
GTCTTAGGACAGAGAGTCAGGAGAGCTTCTCATGTTATTTACAATGCTTCTCATGCTCTAGACACGGCTCAGATGAACTACACCACTATAGAGAAGGAGCTCCTTGCCGTTATCATCGCACTTGAGAAGTTTTAGCTTTATCTTTTGGGAACCTAGGTTATTATTTACTCTGATCATGCAGCCTTGAAGTACTTGATGAGTAAAAAGGATGCCAAACCTAAGCTCATTAGATGCATGAACTTATATCATTTCCTTCTTATCTCTATCATGTTCTATCATATTCTCATTATCTTATCTTTTCATTTCTCTTTCCTTTTTATTAATACTTTTATCTTCAATTTCACTAGGATATGATACATTTTCATACATGCATTTAGTATAGTTTTTACTATTATTAATAGTAGACATGTGTCTTCTATGTTTGTTCTTGCATTTACGCCTTACATAGTGTCATATGTTGCATTTAAAGTCACCTGAAACTTTGTTTCATGCCTTTGGTTATGGATGAGCACACTATGGTTGCCTTTTTGACTTGAAACTTAGGAAAAATTAGGAGAAACACTTAATCAAACCCGTAGCCCAACATTCTTATGATTTCATGATCAGGGACTTAGTAAGATAGTTAAGCCTTGTGATAGATACCAAAAGGGGCAGACAATCAAAATTAAGCAAGTTATAATATTTTAACTTACATTGGAGAATTTGCTTAATCATAGTGAAAGTGAGAAAAACTAACATGAGTTTTTTTAATATAGAGAGTCACATAGGTTTCCACAAGAAATGGAGCAGAAAATCTTATGGTAGGAAAATGTGAGAAAACCAGTCCATAGGAAACGGAGTAAGGACCATATTTTAACATCCCCTAATTTCAATTAAGAAATATTCGACCTGAAACCCTAATTAAGCCTCGGTAAACCAGATCGTACCTAATTAGATCTAGCAACCTTGTACCTATTTCATACAATAACCTATATATCGTGATAATCGATACAAATTTAATACAAAATGCAGTGAAAATTTTAAACTTTTTCGATAAAACTAAAATATACAACACCGAGATAAACCTCGGTGTTATGCTCATATTCCCGCCCTGATTATTATAAAATTATAAGGCAATACAACATATATAACAGGGAAACTCACGACACCGTAGAGAAGATACTAAACTCCTGATCTTCTCATTTCCTGAGTTTCAAGTCCTAGCGTACGTCCATACCTGGAAATGTTAAGGTAGGTGAGTTTCTACATACACAGTAAGCGACTCCCATACAGACTATCAATTATCAATTATCAATTACTATAAAGAAATAATATATAACAACTTGCAACCAATTCATATTTAAAGGACCATTTGAATCAATATAATCAATACATAACAGATGCAAGTTCATTGGTCTATTGCAATGTACCCATAATTTGTACTTTCAATCTTAGTATTTGAATTGAGTCACCCTCTCACATTCTTCAAGAACCAGTCACTGGGTATCTAACTAGTTCTTGTCAATGTGCCGCCAACTCATAAAAGCATAGAGTTGCACTCCATCATCATCACTACACCAATCACTGCCCATCTGATTGGTTTATGATTGATGAGCAGTCAACTCAAATGGAAAGCATTGATCAAGATATTTCCCAAGTCACTGGGGGCGCGGTGATGGGAAAAAATTCCACCATAGTTTCAAACCCTAGGCCGATCCGTCCCGCTAAACCTCTTTCCGAGTTCATTTTTCATTTGAAAATAATTTATGTAAAATAAAACCAAATCATGGTACATTGCCCAATTCCCAGTCCTGAACACTACGTGCTCTAATAATACTATTTTATATTGCATAATTGACAAAAAGTACGAGTCTCACTTACTTGTCCTGAGCTTTTCTATGTTTACCGACTTGTACGACTCCCTAGAGTTCTCAAACCTCTTTTCATCAAACCATTACCTAAAATAGACCAACTGTCATCAACTAAAGTCTAATACTTATTTATTAACACTCATAAACTAGTCTCATTCCAATTCGAAATCTCAAGACCAAGTTTATAATTTATTTTTACCGTTTCACACTTTTCGAGGTAAAAACCTCGGTATAAAGTCTCCTCCAACTTTCGAATTCTCATTTTCCATAAAAATCCCTCAATTTCTATTTATTTTGTTGAAATACTATTTTTTCATATTTTTTCTATTTTTCTGGATTTTTCCATGATATCTTTTCCTTTTTTTTGTTTTTTTTTTTGCCCTGAAATGGGTTCGGCTCAACCGAGCCAAATCGGCCCAGTTTAGGGTCGTCTTCCACCACGCAAACTCAAGTTCGCTGCTGTAAATTTTTTTTTTCCATTTTCTTGATTGGGATTGGTTCCCAATCCCAATTGACCTGGAATCTCCAACCTCGGCCATGGCCAACCTCATCCTCCATTAAATCAACGACAACAACAACAACATACCAACAACATCAACAAGAACACCACACAACAACAACAACAACTCACCTTGCTTCGACGTCATGGTCATCCGGTCTCCTTGAGCTCGTGAGCTCTCCTCTTTTCCCTCTCGTTCGGTCGACCTCATCCTCTGTTGCGCTTCCTCAATTTAAGGATGAAGAGGCGGTTTTGGTTGGGAATTGACCAAAATGCCTCTAAGCTGATCCAAACTCCTTTTTAACCATAAACACTTTTTAGTAATTTTGCATTTATTTATTTATTTATTATGATATATATATTTTTTATATATACTAAATTATATATAAATATATATATTTATCAATCTGTCACGCTTACAATTCCGATGTGTGCGCCAAGGAGCTCCCCTCAGACATGCACCCCACCGTACAGCCCACGCTTGTTACCCGGTACCCGACCATTTACCATTATTTTATTATTTTTCAATTTTAATATATATTTATATATATACATATATTCAAATATATATAACTTTACGCCTATAATTACATCCGCGCTACGTAATTTCCCACAACGAGCATACTCGAGCGTCAACGTTGTCCCATATCTCATGTGTGTCTTCATGACCCACACATTGTATTAGGTGTCCCCTCATTAGTTCAGTTATTCATTTATACATACTAATACAGTCCATACTAATACAGTCCATACAAATACAATACAACACGTCAATCTACACATGCGTTAATCGAGATAAATCAGGCTTAACAACAAGCCTAACTCGGATTAATTACCATTCAGATTAATACTAATCATGTGCTTAAGGTAACGGATCATTATAGTCCTCCAATTTAGCAACAATTTCGTCCTCGAAATTAAAGGTACATACAAGTCACCAATTATTTCAAAGAGTAATGGAGTTCACTATTCCATTATAATTCCCATTCCTAGCTTTCTCATTCCTTGTTTGTCTAGTATATATGGTTGCACCACCCGATTACTAGTATAAAGCTTATTACAACTTTACTTTGAAGAATAATTCAGTTCAATCCGAATCTACTAAGCCCGTTCATACGTGAGATTTTCAAACGATACATTTTATATTTTTAATACCTCCAACAACGTATGATATTTGTCATTTTTTCTCTTTTTCTTAAGGATTGTTGTAGCTTAAGCATTGATGAATCCACTCAGTATCAACAGTATCGTGTCTCTTACCTCCGTTCATCCCATGACTGAATGGCAAGGTCGACAATCATCATGGCTCCTACCTTTGTTCATTACAAATGAACAACAAGGTCAACATATGTGTGTTTCCTACCTCCATTCCACCCATCGGTGAATGGCAAAGTCAACCACACCATATTTTTATCAATCTCTTTCAATACTTACTTGAAACTTATAGATTTTGTCAATCTATACACTACAACTTGTAAATTTTAACCTTTTTATTATTCATTTCCTTTATATTGTAGTTATACTTTACCTAGTCTGCTATATTTTCTCTGTGTAGTTCTTTATTACTTCATTCACTATAGTACAGTCCCTCCCATTCTTATCTCTCACCCCTATGGTAAGATAAGAAAGAACATACTTTATTCTGTAATCCCTCGGATTATTAAGATCATTAAAGAAACTCACATAGGTAAATCGATTCTTTCATTGATTATCGTGATGAGACATAAGCTCAGTCATACTTGTTGAATTAGGATTAATAACACAATCTCTTCGTCAAAACAAAGGAAATATATTGTATCGAGATTAAGATTGATTTTCAATTTATATCAATAACTTGTTTCCTCAATGGAAGCAAGTCTCGGATCTCTATACGGAACATTTTAATATTTTACAGTCTCACATCTCCCATACAACTATTTTACTCAATCATTTCGAGCAAAACATATGCTCTCACTGACAAGAATCTTGCAAAATAGATTCGCTCATCAACTATAATTCATTGTGCTGACGTCTATTTCATATTACAAAATCTACAATCGTATTTCTTTTCTTTTATCAGGTGTAGACAAGAATCTACTTAACTGTTTAGGTTTCACTACTCAATATCACATACTTAATACATCTCCTATCTCTTTATAATCTCACTATATATCATCATCTCATACAATTTATAGTTTGCTCGTATATCCAAATATGATATGACATTGCATATATCAATACTATAAAGAGATTCATGAGATATTCAAAATGATTCTTTCCTAACCTTTCACTTGAATCAGATCTTCCTTTCACGATTTAATACGTCTAGCACAATTTCCATTAAAACATCTAATCTGGATCCTACTCATGCATAATCAATCTCTAACACATTGAGTAGTTCCAATTAGATTTCTTAATCAATCCTATCATCCATTAATTTATTCATTCACTGAGTTCAGTCTCCTTCTGAACTCCAAAGAAAAGACTGGTAATTATCAATTCCAACCATTCAATTAATGATATGCCTGCGCAGGTCTTTCTTTATTCATCAATACTATTTATCTCTCTGAAAAGATACTACTGAGAAGTTCCTATTATAATTACATCAGACACCTCTTTCTCTTATTTAAAGTATTGACCAGTGTCAATCACTTTGTATAGGTAATTATTCAGAGTGAATATATCATTTTTCTCATTCTAGTGACTCATTTCACCTCAAATTATCTTCACTCTGACTAAATTATTTTTTTTCAAACTCTAATAGTTTGAAGCTTTCCTCAATTCACATTTTTACCAGTTTCACTAGTTTTCCAAAATTTTCATATATCATTTAGTAATTTGTGACGGCCCCAAATTCCCCTTGCATTTGGGTATGCCCGGCCTAGGCTCGTACAGGTCCCCGAGTCGGTACTCGGCGAGACTGGCGAGTCTAGTCAGCTTTCAATTAATCAATTATACAATTTATGAAAGAGTTATTGTAAGTTTTACGCGCGGAAAGTAAATAAACTAAACATAAGGGAAATAACTCAATCAAAGGGAAATTAGAAATCTATAATGTGGAAAAACCCCGAGTATTCATATACAAACAGACATGAGCAATGTATAAGTACATGATACCAATCTCAAAATGATCCCCAGTTCAACGATAAAAAACATTTATATAAAATGTCATATAACCAAACAAAATATGTAATTGACCTACACTAAGGTCTCCAAGTCCAGCTGCTAATCTTGATAAGAAGTCACCTAGGCAGGGCTCCTTGCCTCTACTACACACCGCTCTATCTGCACCCACCGTCACAAACTAGACAGTGAGCAACTTGAGAAATCGAATGTAATGCCAGTAAAAGATAACAGTAACTCATGATATATCAAATAAAGCAGTCAAAATATCATGCGGTAATAGAAAGACAGGAATTTAAATAGTTCAAGTGCATGATAAACAAACTAATAGATATCAATCGAAATTCAACTGTGTTCTAAGGAATCAAAGGAGGCCCATAAGTGGTCTAAATCATAGCATAACGACGAAGACCGTGCGAGGTCTTCCCGGGCATCGACACAAGCGTAGGCACAACCATGATGGCAGGGACACAAGCCTACCCACCCAGTATTCGATGTCACACGATCACTAAGGGTGGTCACACACTCCTGTACAAGAGTGCCCGCGTTTTATCCCTCTAGTGCAAGTCCTAGTACTCTTGAGACAAAACATTTACGCCAAGAACACACAACAAGGAAAGGAACGGAATACCAACAATAGATCATGACGATTTAGATAAATGATAATGAATCACATGGCTTTTTTCCTACTGGCTTACAAATCTTACATAAGCTTGTGGCAAATGTACTTGTCTAACGTAATCCCAATACCACTCCGTGACTCTAACGCGTTTCCCATGGGTTCCCGACTACTTGGCAAAGGTTTGAACCCCAATAGGTTGGGTGTATAATTAATATTATTTTCTAGATTTTTCTCATATTTTTCTGAATTTTTCCTCTATTTTTCCATAATTTATTCTATTTTATTTCGTTTTATTTTTTATTTTTTTATTATTTTATATTTTTTGGGTCGGGTCGAGTCGGTTCAGGCCCGACCCGACCAGACCCGCCCTGCACTGGCCAAACCCTGGCCAAACGCTGGGCCATGCCTGGCATGGGCCTGGCCCGGTTTCCATATTAATGCCCACTCTATATTTGGTCCAGAAAACAACCCATAACACCCAATATAAAAAATACACAACATACACACACACGGCGTGCATATTAAAGCCCCATACGTCCTCACGGCTTCTCCTACACTTGTCACTCCAGCACGCCTCCATGACGTCGTATACACACACCACGTCTCCACAACTTCTCACTCCAGCACGCCTTCACGACATCGTGCCTCACAAAAACACAAAGACAACGTGATTCATAACTAAACTGCAAACATGCCGTAAGAAACAGAGCGTGCTCACGGCGCTCACTCAAGCTCTCATTCGCGTGATGAAGTCATGAGGCACAACATAATAGAATGTGCCCACGGCGTCACCTTCATCCCTCTGTCCCACGCATATGTGAGAAATGTCGCCACACTACAAAATGCACGGCGTCTCCACGGCATGTACTGTAAACCTAAAAATCCAAGAAACATCGAACGCTAAAACCACACCCCACTCTTCGTGATCAACGTTGACACGTTTCCGGGCATCAACACTCTCCAAAATAGACTCTGGATCGTCGTGGGATGCCTGGATTTGATTTACAACCCAAAATAAAAATATCGTCTCCGGCAAGCCACCCTTGGTCATGGCAATTAATTTAAAACATGGAATAAACAACCCCAAATATAAAAGTGCAACACACATGAATAAAGGGAAGAGGTAAGAGAGCAAGGTTCTTACCTAGATTCCAACAAGAAGTTGGGACTTCGACGAGGATTTTGGCCGTCCAGCACCACCCCTTGTGGTGGCTTGTTCTCCAAGCAAAGAAAAATGGAAGAGGATGAGAGGAGAGCAAAAAGAAAAGAAAAAGAAATGAGAGAAAAGTGGTGAGGGAAGCCCTTATATAGGACCCTTTTTTCATTATCCTACACTTACTCATCTCTAGGTAGATCCTCCATCTACCCTTTAAGCTGTCCCATAACCCTAATAATTCCACTAGTTGACTTATTTAAGTGACTCGGTGTCACTTAACTATTCAGCTTCCATATTAATCTTGCGCTCCTCGGCCCATATTTTGCTACAAATCAACTCGTCGTGTGCTCTCGTCACGCCCACGTTCCGACTCAAATAAAATATTATAATTATTATCAAAAATTATTTATTAATGTTTTTTTATGTTTTAACTCCCCCATTTTCCTAGGCGAAGCTTCACTCAACTAACGATCGCCCAAACAGCTCGAGACACGTATTAGACTATCATACTAATACAAAATAACACAGAATCATAAAATTTACCTCGGTGTCGACTCCCGAAGTTCGAAATACTCGATGCGTCACGATAGCAGGGTCATGGTCCTGACAAGTGTAACACAAGTTGGGTTAAATTTTGATGGTCGTTACAATCTCCCCCACTTATTAGAATTTTATCCCTGAAATTAAACCAATAAGTAACTAAACTAACAACCTTATCGACCTTCTTCGCAAATCCTAAAGGGACCGATAAACCTCAGAACGAGTTTTTCCTTGACCCTGAACCATTCGTGGCCCTTCAGTGGAGAGACCTTTAGGTATCGTAATCTCCCCGATTCATACTGAAGCTCATCATGATACTCGTCAAGTATTTTTTCTGCCACTCTTGGGCACTCTTAACTCTCAGGAAAATCTACCGTACCTTCTTAGCATGATTATCAATAGTTTCAGGTCCAACTGCCACAACATCCTCTTGCTCAATCCAGTAGGAAGAAAATTTTTGAGGCCAATCACAGAGCGCCTCGATCAGTGCCATATCGATACTCGCCTAACAACTGTTGTTGTGCGTAACCTTGCATAAGTGAAGGTACTGCAGATTTCGCAAATCTGTTCATAATTACCCAGATGCTATCGTGACCACAAGGAGATCGGGGCAACCACTGACGAAATCCATATCAATATGTTCCCATTTCCATCGAGGAATGGGTGGGGGCTGCAGTAGTCCTCCAGGTCATCGATGCCCAGCCTCCACATGTTGGCATGTCATAAACTCGAACAACTTCAACACCTCATAAATCATCCTTGACCACCAAAAGAGATGTCGATGACAGCGCACATCTTAGGCCGACCCAGATATACAGCAAAATGGGAACGGTGAGTCTCCTAAAGTGTCTTGTCACGCGTATCAGCCACCAATTGAAACCCCAACTACCCACGATTCCTCAAGCATGAGTTTGTCGATCGACTCATTTTTGGGCAATCTAAACTATCCGTCATCTCAATGCACCGCTAGTATGACGGATCGTCTTGTTGTCCCTTGTGCACAACGCCAAATAAGAAGGTCTGCAACATCTTCTAACCACGTATCTGTGTCTTGGTAGTCGTCGGCACGTCCGCTGAACTCATCAACTCAGCTGCCTCACGTAAACCACGCTCGTGGGTCGTTTGACACACGATTACTTCAGCATCAGATCCTCCATGACTCAAAGCATCAATAACAACGTCAGCCTTCCCCGGATGGTACTCAAACAAGAAGTCGTAGTCCTTTAAGCACTCAAGCCAACGCCTCAGTCTCAGGTTCAACTTCTTTTAAGTATGGTAAACGCCCGCTCATATTCATTGTTCCACACAAACTTCGCGGTCTTCTGGGTCAATCTCATCATTTGTTCAGCATTCTTGAGAAGTCCTTCACGAACTTTACGGTAGTACTCTGCCAATCTCATAATATCGCAAAACAATAGTCGAAGTAGGTTACTCTATCACATCTTTAATCTTCTCGAGATTAACGGCAACATCGTTAGCACCAACTACGTGTTCTAACGTCTATCCTCGGTCAGCAAAAACTCGCACACAATTTGCACTTCAGCAATGATGCCCTCCTGTCTCGCTTCAGCACGCATGACACTCACGAAGGTCTCCCATTCATCTTTTTGTACTAACCGATTCAAGCATATAATGCTCATAACCAGTTCGTACCAACCAAGGCCTCGAATTCTAACAACTCCAGTACTCTCATGTCTACTGGCGATTCATAATCCCCTATTTTAACAGGAATGTCAAGACAATTGCGTTCGGGTATATCTTATCCCAGCCAGCGTGCTAAGAATTTTGGGTTTACTAAGTCTAACAGTGTGACGGCCCCAATTTCCCCGTACAATTGGGTACGCCCGGCCTAGACCCGTGCAGGCCCCAAGTCATCACTTGGCAACCTGACGAGCCTAGTCAGCCTTCGATTTAAACAATTTAGTAATTCATGAAAGAGTTATTGCAATAATACACAGCGGAAGACTAAACAGTAAATAACAAGGGAAATAACTCAATCAAAGGGAAATTAGGAATTCTATAAATGTGGAAAACCCCGGGTATTCATGTACAATTCGATAAGCATATATACATGATACCAGTCTCACCAAAAATATCAAGTTCAACAATCCCAATAATATAAGTATGAAATGATATACACATCAACAAAAATATAAAAACCTACTATAGAGTCTCTCTGATGTCGCTGCTAATCCTCACAGTAGATCACCTAGGCAGGGCCCCTTGCCCTTGCTGCTCTCCACCTTATCTGCACCCACCGTCACAAACTAGACGGTGAGTAACTGAATAAAACTGCTAGTAGTACCAAAAGAATCTAACAGTAATTTATGATTATAACAAGAAAAGCAGTCTAAGTATCATGCGGAAATGAAACAACAGGAAAGTAAATAAATCAAATGCATGATAAAGAGACTGATAGATAAATAATCGATATTTGCATGTTCTAAGATTCAAAAGAGGCCCATGAGTGGTCCATTTCACAACATAACGACGAAGACCTCATAAGATCTCCCCGGGCAATGTCGCAACACTAGCGCAGCGTGAAATCGAGAGGCATCGCAACACCTCTCGAATCCAGTACCCAGTACACACATCACTAGGGGTGGTCAGTTACCCCTGCAGAGGGCACCCTCGTTGTCCCAACTAGTGCGGGACCACATGATACCTTCGAGACACACACTCATGCCAAGAACATACAACCAAGGATATGGAATGGAATATCAAGCAAAGGATTAATACAACAATAGCAATAAATAGAGGATGTATAAATCACATGTTATTTTCTTGCTAGTCTACTAACGTACACACATACGAGGCATGCATGTACTTACCTGAACTAGCGTGACCCGGTACTCACTCCGAGACTTTTACGCGTTTCCCGTGTTTCTCAACTACCTGACAACGAATCAAACCCCGAATGTTGTTTTAGAGTTCCTATTTAGTTTTAAGGTGATTCCCATAAACTTGGTTTGAATTCATTTAATTAACGTAACCCATACTATAGTTGATGCCCTTTACACACTGGTTAGGCTCTTGTTGGGTCCATGTGTCAAGCCTATATCCATCTAAGTAGGCTTAATATGTGGACAATTATTGGGCCTAGATATATGGGCTCATTATTACATTTTATGTATTTGTTTTGGGCCTTAAGTTGTGCCTATTATATTAAACCCTTATTGGGTTTTACACAACCCATCTACACACCAATTGTGACTTGTTATGGACTTATATTAAAATGAGTGTATTGGGCCCTTGTTGGGCCTTATTATAAGTCCATGTTCATTTAAAACAAGTGTCCATACTTATAATCTTTTTTTACTTATTCTCAAACATACAATAATACACATTATTGTCACACACACACACAATTGTTGTGTACACTCTACTGGTGTGCACACTCACACTTCACACACACACCCTGCTGTTTTGTGCACACAACACCCCGCTGTTGTGTGCACCCCATTGTTCACATGCATTAACACATCACTTTATTACTTAAAACCATATTATATACACATTTTCACCATGCACACACATATACAACTGTTGTGTACACCCTACGGTGGTGTACACACACAATGTTGTGTACACCCCACTGCGGTGTACACACACTATTGTGTGCACCCCATTGTGGTGTACACACAGTGTACACCCCTTGCACACAATCCATACCAAAACAGCCACCTGTACACACTGTTATGCAAATCGAAACTCACACACAAACCACCCATGAAAACAGTCCCAAATGGTACCCCACACCCCAACTGGGGTGTGCACATACACAACCACACACCCCACCCAACATGCACCCACACACAACAAAAATTCCAACAGCAAAGAAGGAACGAAATAGCCAAAAAAATAGTGGGAATAACCGAGAAGCAGAGAGAGAAACAGAGAGAGAGCGAGATGGGTACTTACTTAGCCGACTCCGGTGACAGTTCGATCTTCCAGAGCTATGGATGGAAGTTGTGGTGACTGGAAAACGAGAGACAAAACAGTCGAGTGAGAGAGAGCATGTGAACTGCCGAGAGAGAGAAAATAATGGAAAGAGAGGGAGAGAAGCTCACCTCAACTTCGACGATGGGTGTGGGAATGTCAAGCTCATCGATGGTGGCGGTGGTGGTTGTCCAGCTGAGGTTGGGAGGACTGGTGTGAGAGGGAACCGAGAGCGTGGTCATGGAGAGGAGAAAATCGAGATTTAGTGAGTGGGAAGACGAGAGAGAGAGAGAGAGAGAGATTGGAGAGGGAGGCTCACCTCGTCGGGGTCAGCGTCGCCAGTAGGAGGCGGCGGCAGTGGCGAGAGGGAGGAGGAGTGAACAGTGACGGTGGTAGTTTGGATGAGATGACGAATAGTGTACATTAGGGTTTTAGGGTAAAAACGTTTTTATATAAGTGAATTAGGACGAAATGACCCTTTTGCCCTTGAGTTTAAAACTTGCACATCCCTTGGATAGCTACCCTTATGGGTCATTTGGCTCATCATCCTATTTTAACACACATACACATCTCTATGACCATCCAATGGTTCTCCTCACCTAATTGTGTCACTGTAACAATCTTATCCCATATTAACCCATTAGATTAATTTTATTAAATTATAAATAAGGTCGCACAAATTTCCGCCTACTCGGTACACAGTGTCCCGCGTCCGACATGCTTCTCGAGGCAGTCCCACACTTGGTATTCAAATAAGTCTCCTCATGTCTAAGTTAGACTTTATTGATAAAATTGTATTTTCTCAACTAAGGTCATATATTTCATTTGACTTTGTTTACTAATAATGTCCATTAAAACGGTTCTCGAAAACCCCGTTTAACTAGCGACACCTCACTCAATTAAAATATAGCCCAAATGGCTCGAGACCCGTAAAATACTAATATACTAATACATGCATCATCATCCACAAATAACTAAATTTTTGGGTCGTTACAGTCTCCCCAACTAACAAGAATTTCGTCCTCGAAATTAGCTCTAACTCGAGCGAATCAAAACCCGTCCACCCCTTCCAAACTGCGGGCTTACAGCCACTTCGGACAGCTTGGATCCTCTATCTCAACCTGCAGACTACTTCAGAGTCACTTCAAACAGGTCGTTCCTCATCGTTGAACTGCAGACCAATGCAAAGTCACTTCAGACAGCTCAATAAGCTATGACCAACTGTGGACTCTCGCGAGAGTCACTTCCAATAGCTCGACATCAGGTATTGAACTACGGACTTGTACAAAGTCTCTTCGAACAGTACAACATCTTAAATCCACTCTTTTTTCTCCACATCTATCAAACTGCGGGCCTCTGCCACTTCGAACAGCTTGATTTTATCTCAGTCTTCAGACTGCGGGTCTCAACCACTTCAAACAGCCTAATTCAACTACAGTCTCTCTAGACCGCTCCTGTTTCTCAAAATGGTAGGAATGCCATGACCTCGTCGCAAACATCGCCCACTACCACGACTCAAGCTTGGTGATCACGACACTAGACGCTACAATCGTGACTCGCACGCCATACTCGTGAAAACCTCCCGACCCACTCGCGTCTCAACGCAAGTTTACTTATACCCAGGCAGTAAAATAGATTCGACAAAGTTGTAACCGTGGCCACCATGTACACTACGTGTCCATGCATCGTAAAATGAATCACAACCAGTCTGGTCCTGCCTCTCTTTAGGTGTACTCGTGGCTAGTTTTGGCAACCCATTGTGCTTAAACTTGCCATCTCTTTCAGATTGTAATCTAAGTTAGGTCTGTCTCATCCTAGACAACACTGCTAAAGTTAAACGGTACCACTCCAGCCAGTATCGACCCTAACTCTGTCACATGACGTCCGACATCGCATTTTAAACACCTAAAGTGTCAAATAATTAGTTCCATGCATGTTGTAAGATAATCAGGAAAGTCCTTTACCTCTAGTAGGATCACGAACCACCATCAGCTGCAGCTCAATTGCCATGTGCACGTCCTCAATGGCCCGAAGCTGATCGTCATCCTGCCGGTCCTCGTACAAATCAGGACATCGGTTCTGAAAATGTTCAGGCTGTCCGCACTGGTAACACACCTTCCGCTTTCGAGAACCACTATCATCGTTTGGATTCCTCTTTCGTTTCCCGTCATGTCCCCCTGATCGGTGGTCTAACTGCAACTCGGGTCGATCAGGCTCAATCTCCTTGTGGTGAGTACTCAAGTAACTCTCCCTAGCCAAGCTCCGCTCATAAGTCCTCTGCAATGTCCCTGGCTCGGTTGTAATGATTGCACCTCCAATTTCGGGTAGTAGACCCTCAATAAAGTAGTACACTCGCTCTGCCTCCGTGCTAGCTGATCCTCCAGCATATGGCAATAACTGTAAAAACCGACCCATGTACTCCATGACGGACTCATCCGCTAACTGTCTCAGGGAAGTGAACTCGTTTCTCTTGGCTCTCATCACGGTGGAAGGAAAGTACTTCATTTTAAACTAGGTCTTGAACTCTATCCAGTCCTTCGGTACGCCTCTGGTACTAACAATCGTAGTCCACCAATCGTCAGCTTCTCCTTGAAGCATGGATGAGGAAATCGTCGCTCTCATGTGATCCTCGGTCGTGATAATAGCATGAATCTTCTCATGGTTTTTCAGGAAAAGCTCAGCCGCTGCTACGTCTGTACCACCGAAAAACTTAATTGGATCGTGCCTCTTAAATTCTCTCCACTGCCTCGCCTCAGCAGTGGCCCTAGGGCTTTTCTCTGGAGTAGTGACTGGAGTACTCTCTGCAGCAGCAATCGGCGTAGTCGGTGTCTCCATCGCTCGTACTATCTCTGTTTATAACGGGGGTGTCTCAGCCTTGGTCCGCGTACCTATCACAGCAACTGCTCCCTCAGGAATCGCCTCTAATGGAATCGAGGTCGTGGAAGCCGTAGCTACTAAAGTCTCCGTCCCCTGAGTGGTAGAAACAGGCGGCAAAGGCGTAGTCGGAGTCAATGGTGTTGTGGTAGCCTGTGCGAGTGTCCTCAGTGACTGCACTAACTCCTCAAATCTCTGGTCCTGCGTTGCGGCTCTTTGAGATAATGTACGTATCTCCTCAAGGCATCGTGACAAAATCACGCCGATATCGTCGCTCGGACCTGGCTGATCCGCCATCGTCGTCTAAACAAGAAAATGAATTTCTTGGATCAATGGATAGCTACCGATACAATATAATACACACAACAATCGTAATATGTATAAACATCACATCCGACTTATCCCAATAAGTTTTCAGTTTCCATTCCCCGACTCATCATCACTCCCCAACTAGGATTCTAAGTCAGGATCATAGGGTTTCCACTTCTAAGTTTAACCGTTCCTAACTTCCGCTGGTTTAATGGATTGTGTTTTAAATCAAGAGTTAGGTCTATGTAACCTTAAGCTCTGATACCAACTGTGACGGCCCCAATTTCCCCGTGCAATTGGGTACGCCCGGCCTAAACCCGTGCAGGCCCCAAGTCATTACTTGGCAACCTGACGAGCCTAGTCAGCCTTCGATTTAAACAATTTAGTAATTTATGAAAGAGTTATTGCAATAATACACAGCGAAAGACTAAACAGTAAATAACAAGGGAAATAACTCAATCAAAGGGAAATTAGGAATTCTATAAATGTGAAAAACCCCGGGTATTCTTGTACAATTCGATAAGCATATATACATGATACCAGTCTCACCAAAAATATCAAGTTCAATAATCCCAATAATATAAGTATGAAACGATATACACATCAGCAAAAATATAAACACCTACTATAGAGTCTCTCTGATGTCGCTGCTATCCTTACAGTAGATCACCTAGGCAGGGCCCCTTGCCCTTGCTGCTCTCCACCCTATCTGCACCCACCGTCACAAACTAGACGGTGAGTAACAGAATAAAATTGCTAGTAATACCAGAAGAATGTAACAGTAATTTATGATTATAACAAGAAAAACAGTCTAAGTATCATGTGGAAATGAAACAACAGGAAAGTAAATAAATCAAATGCATGATAAAGAGACTGATAGATAAACAATCGATATTTGCATGTTCTAAGATTCAAAAGAGGCCCATGAGTGGTCTATTTCATAGCATAACGGCGAAGACCTCGCAAGATCTCCCCGGGCAATGTCGCAACACTAGTGCAGCGTGAAATAGAGGATGTATAAATCACATGTTATTTTCTTGCTAGTCTACTAACGTACACACATACGAGGCATGCATGTACTTACCTGAACTAGCGTGACCCGGTACTCACTCCGAGACTTTTACGCGTTTCCCGTGTTTCTCAACTACCTGACAACGAATCAAACCCCGAATGTTGTTTTAGAGTTCCTGTTTAGTTTTAAGGTGATTCCCATAAACTTGGTTTGAATTCATTTAATTAACGTAACCCATACTATAGTTGATGCCCTTTACACACTGGTTAGGCTCTTGTTGGGTCCATGTGTCAAGCCTATATCCATCTAAGTAGGCTTAATATGTGGACAATTATTGGGCCTAGATATATGGGCTCATTATTACATTTTATGTATTTGTTTTGGGCCTTAAGTTGTGCCTATTATATTAAACCCTTATTGGGTTTTACACAACCCATCTACACACCAATTGTGACTTGTTATGGACTTATATTAAAATGAGTGTATTGGGCCCTTGTTGGGCCTTATTATAAGTCCATGTTCATTTAAAACAAGTGTTCATACTTATAATCTTTTTTTACTTATTCTCAAACATACAATAATACACATTATGGTCACACACACACACAATTGTTGTGTACACTCCATTGGTGTGCACATTCACACTTCACACACACACCCCGTTGTTTTGTGCACACAACACCCCGCTGTTGTGTGCACCCCACTGTTCACATGCATTAACACGTCACTTTATTACTTAAAACCATATTATATACACATTTTCACCATGCACACACATATACAACTGTTGTGTACACCCCACTGTGGTGTACACACACAGTGTTGTGTGCACCCCATTGTGGTGTACACATAATGTACACCCCTTGCACACAATCCACACCAAAACAGCCACCTATACACACTGTTATGCAAATCGAAACTCACACACAAACCACCCATGAAAACAGTCCCAAATGGTACCCTACACGCCAACTAGGGTGTGCACATACACAGCCACACACCCCGCCCAACATGTACCCACACACAATAAAAATTTCAACAGCAAAGAAGGAACGAAATAGCAAAAAAAATAGTGGGAATAACCGAGAAGCAGAGAGAGAAACAGAGAGAGAGCGAGATGGGTACTCACTTAGCCGTCTCCGGTGACTGTTCGATGTTCCAGATCCATGGATGGAAGTGGTGGTGACTGGAAAACGAGAAACAAAACAGTCGAGTGAGAGAGAGCACGTGAACTGCTGAGAGAGAGAAAAGAATGGAAAGAGAGGGAGAGAAGCTCACCTCAACTTTGACGGTGGGTGTGGCGATGTCAAGCTCGTCGATGGCGGCGGTGGTGGTTGTCCAGCCGAGGTTGGGAGGACTAGTGTGAGAGGGAACCGAGAGCGTGATCGTGGAGAGGGAAAAACTGAGAGTTAGTGAGTGGGAAGACGAGAGAGAGAGAGAGAGAGAGATTGGAGAGGGAGGCTCACCTCGTCGGGGTCAGCGTCGCTGGTGGGAGGCGGCGGCAGTGGCGAGAGGGAGGAGTGAACAGTGACGGTGGTAGTTTGGAGGAGATGATGAATAGTGTACATTAGGGTTTTAGGGTAAAAACATTTTTATATAAGTGAATTAGGACGAAATGACCCTTTTGCCCTTGAGTTTAAAACTTGCACATCCCTTGGACAACTACCCTTATGGGTCATTTGGCTCATCATCCTATTTTAACACACATACACATCTCTATGACCATCCAATGGTTCTCCTCACCCAATTGTGTCACTTTAACAATCTTATTCCATATTAACCCATTAGATTAATTTTATTAAATTATAAATAAGGTCGCACAAATTTTCGCCTACTCGGTACACAGTGTCCTGCGTCCAACACGCTTCTCGAGGTGGTCCCACACTTGGTATTCGAATAAGTCTCCTCATGTCTAAGTTAGACTTTATTGATAAAATTGTATTTTCTCAACTAAGGTCATATATTTCATTTGACTTTGTTTACTAATAATGTCCACTAAAAGGGTTCCCGAAAACCCCGTTTAACTAGCGACACCTCACTCAATTAAAATATAGCCCAAATAGCTCGAGAACCGTAAAATACTAATATATTAATACATGCATCATCATCCACAAATAACCAAATTTTCGGGTCGTTACAAACAGGCTCTAACCTTGTTATGTCTACCATATGAACAACCATAACATTATAACTTGAAACGAACGTGGTATGCATGCAAGTATCGCAAATGAAAATCATAACCTCAACACTATGTCTGGACGCCCCCTGGTCTAGCTCAACAGCAGCTTGAACACGCTCCCTCTGGTGCTGGTGATGCTGTGGTGGTGCTCTCGCTGGCTGAGGGCACTCCATCTGAATATGGTCGACCTGTCCGCACCGGTAACACGTGCGGGTATCATGTGATCCCTGAGTCTGGATCTAGCCTCGTCCTTGTACGAAACCCTGAGTCTGGGACTGACTAGACCTCTGCGTCGTCCTCTGCCTGTCTCATCGGTCAGTATCCCTGCTCATAGTAGTCTGCCTCTATGACCGCTAACCCTGTCGACTAGGCTGCGGTGGATGATTGGAAAAACTTGGCACGAATGGAAAGGTCTGAACCGGATGTGTGGTCTACTGTGCAACAGATCCTACACTCTGTGTCCTGTGCTCACGAGTAACCCATCTACTCCTGTTTCTCTTCCTGTCCTGCTGATAGTGACTATCTGATTGAGTTTCTACTCTGTGCGCCCTAACCTCCTCCGGATACGTAAGCAAGTAACTCTCCCTCGCTAAACTGAGCTGGTATTCTCTCTGCAAGCTTTCTGGCTCAATTGTAACAATGAATCCTCCCACTACGGGTAGTAGACCCTCACCAAAGTAGTAGACTCGATCAACCTTAGTATCTGCGGATCCCCCAGCATAAGGTAGCAGTCAAATAAACCTTCCCATATAGTTCATCACTGACTCGTCAGTGCTCTGCCTCAGTGCCATGAACTTGTTCCTCTTCGCTCGAAGAACAGTCGGTGGGAAGTACTTCTATTTTACTGGGTCTTGAAATTGATCTAGTCTCTCAGAATGCCTCGGGTAGTGACGATAGTTTTCCACCAATCATCTACCTCCCTCTGTGGCATAGATGAAGAAGTCATCGCCCTCATGTGGTTCTTAGTTGCGATGATGGTATGAATCTTCTCATGATTCTTCAAGAATAGCTCTGTCGCCGCTATGTTTGTGGCATCAAAGAACTTGACTGGATCGTGCTACTTAAACTCTCTCCACTACCTCACATCAGCAGTGGCTCTGGAACTCTTCTTCAGAGCAGTGACCGGAGTAGTCTCTACAGCAGCTACGGGTGTAACTGGTGCCTCCTCTGTCTAAACTGGATGTGCAACAACCTCTGTCTGTGCTATCTGTGCAACTATCATCCATGGCATCACCGTAACCGGAATCAGTGCAGTAGAAGCTATAGCCACTGGAGTCTCCGTCCCCTGAGTGGTCAAAATGGGTAGAATAGGTGTAGTCGGGGTCGATGGTGTTGCGGTAGTTGGAGCGGGTGTCCTCAGTAACCGCACTAACTCCTCAAACCTCGAGCCCTACATAGCGGCTCTCTTAGTCAACGTGCGTATCTCCTCAAGGCATTGTAACAAAATCATGCTGATATTGTCGCTCGAACCTGGCTGATCTGCCATCGTCGTCTGAAAAAGAGGACGAACTTATCAGATTAGTTATAGCTATCCCAAACCATATAATACAAACGACAATCATACTATGTACAAATACCACATTTGACTTATACCAATTCATCCTTACACCCCAAACTAAAGTTCTAATTAGGATCGTAAGGTTTTCCACTCTAAGTTCAACCATTTCTAATTTCTTCTGTCTTAATGGTTTATGTCTTCATGGTTTGTGTTTTAAATCAAGAGTCTGGTTTCTAATTTTTGTTGTCTTAATGGTTTGTCTAATTTCCCCTTGCACTTGGGTACGCCCGGCCTAGGTTCATACAGGTCCCCGAGTCGATACTCAGCGAGACTGGCGATTTTAGTTAGCCTCTAATCAATAAATTATACAATTTATGAAAGAGTTATTACAAGTTTTACACAACGGAAAGTAAATAAACTAAACATAAGGGAAATAACTCAGTCAAAAGGAAATTAGAAATCTATAATGTGGAAAAACCCCGAGTATTTATGTACAAACAAACATGAGCAATGAATAAGTACATGATACCAATCTCAAAATGATCCCTAGTTCAATGATAAAAAACATATATATAAAATGTCATACAACCAAGCAAAAGATGTAATAGACCTACACTAAGCTCTCCAAGTCCAGTCGCTAATCCTCACAAGAAGTCACCTAGGTAGGGCTCCTTGCCTCTACTGCACTCCACTCTATCTGCACCTATTGTCACAAACTAGACGGTGAGCAACTTGAGAAATTGAATGTAATGCCAGAAGAAGATAACAGTAATTCATGATATATCAAGTGAAGCAGTCTAAATATCATGCTATAATAGAAAGACAGGAATTTAAATAGATCAAGTGCATGATAAACAAACTGATAGATATCAATCAAAATTCAAGTGTGTTCTTAGGAATCAAATGTGGCCCATAAGTGGTCTAAATCATAACATAACGGTGAAGACCGCGCGAGGTCTTCCCAGGCATCGACACAAGCGAAGGAACAACCATGATGGGAAGGACATAAGCCCACTCACCCAGTACTCGGTATCACACGGTCACTAAGGGTGGTCACACACTCCATTACAAGAATGCCTGCATTTTATCCCTCTAGTGCAGGTCCTAGTACTCTTGAGACAAAACACTTACGCCAAGAACACACAAGGAAAGGAACGAAATACCAATAATAGATCATGAAAAATCAGAATAAATGATAATGAATGACATGACATTTTCTTACTGGCTTACAAATCATACATAAGCTTGTGGAAAAAGTACTTACCTGTCTAATGCAATCCCGGTACCACTCCGTAACTCTAACGCGTTTCCTACGCGTTTCATCATATCCTCAAGTGAAGAGGAATGGTTGGAGGGTGTAGGCAACAGTTGACCTCTCGGGATAAAGATCTAGTAGTTCTGATTTTGAGGCCCGTAACTGAAGTTTGGGTTGTTCCTCGCCGTTGCGTGATTATATGTATTCCCAAATAGGTTTCTAGATTGTCCTTTGAACTGATTACCCATGGCATTGGCCTGTTGATTGTCCTCAAAGAGAGTAGGACATTCTTCAGTTGCATGATTTGTGGCAGTACAAATGCCACAAGCCTTGACTTGCATTTTGCCAGAGGAGAGGAGACGCTCCATTATGGAGGTCAGTTGGTCAATTTTTCGGTTAGTAGAACTTGAGACACTTCCTGTAGTTAGACTTTGGTAAGCAGTGTAATCAAGATCTCCATAAAGGCGTAACTGCTAAGCACTGTCCTTATACAGTTGTTTCATTTGGGCCAGAGTTTTATTTCGAATGTGACCCACACGCATTATCAATCATGCGTCGTTCTATGGACGACATGCCAACATAAAAGAAACGAGGTATGGCCTTCTCAGACTGGCCATGCTGCGAGCAACTAGCAATTAATCTCTCATAGCGTTCCTAATATTCACCAAATGATTCACCCGACTTCATTTTGATGTTGCAAATGTTCTTGATGAGCTGAGAACTCTATCCTCAGGGAAATATTCATTTCAAAATGCATTTGTCATCTCATTCCAGGAGTTAATGCAGCCAGACGGAAGGTAGAAAAGCCATTCCTTGGTTGTATTTAAGACAAAACGGAAAAGATCTAAGTTTAACCGTATCCTCATCCGCATTAGAGGGTTTTATAGACTTGCAGTTAGTCTGAAACTCCTTCAGAAAAGTAA
This sequence comes from Stephania japonica, assembly GCA_039657345.1. NCBI lineage: Eukaryota > Viridiplantae > Streptophyta > Magnoliopsida > Ranunculales > Menispermaceae > Stephania > Stephania japonica. The sequence continues at coordinate 18,203,960 of CM077566.1, forward strand.
TAGAGTCTTCATTCTTGCCACCATGAAAGGACGATAGGAGATGAATGAACCCTGACCTTAACTCAAAATCTCCGGCATTATCCAAATAGTTGATGCAGAGGGGTTGTTGTGCCAAAAGAGCTTGAAGCTCTTGATTAGCATGCCCCATAGTGATTTAGCAGTTTTCAACCCTTTATGGAGGATTTTGGCCTTGTTGCCTAAGTTGGGTCTATCTATTCAACCTATGAAATGTACTCTCCGGTTTAGGATCGAAAGGCAGCAATGAACCAGTCGATTTTGACCGAGGTAGTCGTACGAGCATAAAACTAAGAAAAAGAAAAAAAAATCTAAGCTCAGAATGAAAGACTAAGTCCCCGGCAACAGCGCCAAAATTTGATCATGTGTCGTGCATGCCAAATATAACCCGTAATTGAGTTACCAATCCCACAAGAGTGTAGTAGTGGTAAATACAGAGTCGAATCCACATGACTTGAGTTTCACTCTAAGTTAACTAAAAATGGGAGTTTTAAAAAGAAGTATTAAAGCAAACAATAAAAATAAAAATAGCAGAAATCAAGATTGCAAGAATAATATCAATGAAAGAAAAAAACACTTAGGTCTATGGTTCCACAAGACAAGATCAAGATTCAATGGCATATCATGGTCATCAATCTTTTCCAAAACAATTATTAATTCAAATTCTCCTAGACTAGCTATAGAAAATCGACATTCACCAGAAATTCCTAATTCCCCTAATTTCGATAGCTAGGACATCTTCCACTAACTACTTCCCCAATTAATGCATAACCTTATACATCCGTCATAGGATTTAACACGCTAACCACAGTAATAAACTTCTATGGGAATACTAATCCAAGATAACTGGATCGCGTCCGCTCCCGATTTAACCTAGATTCAATTGTTGCACACTCAAGAATCGAAAGGTTTTGACGGCAATCGGGTGAATGTTTGTCACTTATATTGTCCCAAAAGTACAATTACAGATACAATTGAGTCAATTGACTATAGATTTTCCACCTAGAAGCATGCAATGGCCATATACATACCCTAGATTTAAACCATATTCATGAAAACCAACAACAAAGAAATAGAAGAAATTAAATTAAATTATATAATAAAACAATTAGATCTCACAAGTTATGCCATGAATACATAATCTTGACTTGCTTCACCTCCGACCTAGGTAATGACTTGATTAGCCAGACATATTCTTCATAAAACTCCAAAGAAAATAATGCAAAGAGTTCTCCAAAGAATAATAGATGTTCTTCTAATAATACCTAAAGTTCTAACATATAAAACTACTAAAAATTGGTCTCTAGAAGAAAGAGAAAACTGTTTTGGTGGTTCTTGACGTCTAGGACACGTGTCAGCGTCTAATTGGTAAAAACTGGGCATTGCTTACGTAGCAGAAGCGGATTAGAGGAGAAGCTATGCACCGCTGACGAGTTCGTTGCTGATTGGCTGATAGAAGTGTTGTTGACGTGCTGTGAGGGGTCGTGAGGTCAACACGTAGTGGGAGGAAGAGCGGGAAGAAAGCTCACGTCAATCGCCAAAGATCTAGGAGACATCAACTACACGCATCCTGAGGCAAATCAACATGTGAGAGAGAGGAGACGATGAGAGAGGTGACGTGGCGGAACGTGACTGGTGGAGAGGAGGTGTTGTGTGACGACATGGCGCGCTATGATTGGCAAATAAGGCATGTGAGACGTGGCCTGGCGAATGGGCTTCTGACACGTGGCATCAACTGGACTCTAATTACTCCATTATCGGTGTATATTTCGAGACAAACTCTCCCGGTATTCGATTACTGCAAGTAAATACTTTATTGTAAGTATTTTTCTGCCCTGGATTCAACCGTGCACTCCATTTCACCTAAAAACCAAAACTAAATATAATTAGACATATATTTTAAAGACTTTCCACATTAAACTATATTAAATAGACTATTAAATCCTATAAATACTAACCTATCATCGATACCACATGTTGATCACTCCGAGGGTTGTTGAGACACTGGTGGAACACCAAGATCATCTCCTGCAAGCCACCCTTGCTCATGGTGATTAATTTAAAACTTGGAATAAATAACTCCAAATATAAAAGAGCAACACACATGAATAAAGGGAAGAGGTAAGGGAGCAAGGTTCTTACCTAGATTTCGGCGAGAAGTTGGGAATCCGGCAAGGATTCCGGCAGTTCAACACCACCCCTTGTAGTGGCTTGCTCTCCAAGCAAAGAAAAATGGAAGAGGAGGAGAGGAGAGGAAAGAGAAAAGAAAGAGAGAAATGAGAGAAAAGTGGTTAGGTAAGCCTTATATAGGACCCCTTTTGCATCATCCTACACTTACTCATATCTAGATAGATCCTACATCTACCCTTTAAGCTGTCCCACAACCCTCCTAACTCCACTAGTTGACTTATTTAAGTGACTCGGGTGTCACTTAACTATTCAACTTCCATGTTAATCTTACACTCCTCGACCCATATTTTACTACAAATCAACTCGTCATGTGCTCTCGTCGCACCCGCATTCCGACTCAAATAAAATATTATAATTATTATTCAAAAATCATTTATTAATGTTTTTTTGTGTTTTAACTCCCCCGTTTTTCTAGGCGAAGCCTCACTCAACTAACGGTCGCCCAAACGGCTCGAGATGCGTATTAGACTATCATACTAATACAAAACAACACAGAATCATAAAATTTACCTCGGTGTTGACTCCCGATGTTCGAAATACTCGATGTATCACGATAGCAGGGTCATGGTCATGACAAGTGTAACACAAGTCGGGTTAAATTTTGAGGGTCGTTACATGATTCCTCTAAGATCTTATAATCTTAGGAATAACTACACGACATTCATACCCTTCAAGCCCTTGTACATAATACAACTATACTTCAAAACCTCTTAATGAATGAATGAACTTTCACATTCTATCCAATCACTGAATTTATACTAATACTGGGATCCTCATCCCTATCTTATAATTTTCAAGCCTTTCCTCTAAGACTTATTCTTGCAATTCATTTCATCCATTGTTTGAAATATATATTCTCAATTATTCGTTATCAGTTGATGCCTTACAATAGTTTGGTACTCTTACCAATACCATTGTTTCATATTAGTTTCTCTTAAAGTATATCAAATGTATATACTACAATCTCTTGCTTCACTATGTTAACAAACCACTACTTGAATCAAAGTATTAAGATACACCTTTAATTTTTCCATAATCCAAGTATGATCAAGCAATCATTGTAGTCAAACTACATTTAACTTTCTTCAAGGCATCTTTTGTATCATGTTCAATTCATTTCCATTCATTCTAGAGTTAATTGAATATACAACACAACTATATCACAATTTCCTGTATAAGTTGTTTGTATCCTTCAATCATTTCATCTTTCACTACTTTTCCATTCTTGTGTTAAATATCAAACAACTCTCAATTGTCTTAGTCTCAGTCAAATCCTTTGACTTATAACTTTAATTCAACACATATCTTAGTAGTTTATAGTTGAAACTTAACATTTGCACTGACAACTTTTGGTATACACCAATCTATCATTAGAGTTTATATAATTCTACGATAATTCTTGTGCTTTTGGAAAGTTTTCAACTCTTTTTGCATTCGTCATCATTGTCAACTTAATGATGATCTTATCTCAATAAACTTCAACAAATCTACATCTTTCCATTACTAAACATAGCATGAGCTCTAGTGAGTTTCTATTGTTTACACCATAATCTTTCACGTTATCAAGTCATCGCTTGACCATATACTCCTAGATTCTAATCTTTACTCAATGATAACCAAATCTCAGTCAACCATCGAGAATTATTGGTTTTATTTAATTAAACACTTGAGTTGTTAATTCTGGGAAATCATTGTTCCTTCGGAATTCAATTCAAATTAACTTATCACTTAAATTGAGTTCTCAAACTCATACCATTTTCATAATGCATTAAAGTAAAATGAAATTGATCATTAGTTGGGTATTGAAAATCAAGTAATTGATGATTCCTCTAACCTACATTGTGATAAGATTTCAAGCAATGCTAATTAAACACATTACTTGAAACCTTAAATTCACAATCTTACATTCATCAAGCTTACTTTTCCATTACTGGCCTACTACTCTTTACCCTAAACCATTTGAATTTCAAGTGATTACTGAATTTCTACGAATTATCATTCGCAGAATTTATAAATTTCAACATTTTCCATTTTAGATCGCAATTAATATCAATCTCTTAATATATTTTCACCTATTCATTCCCAGTTTCGTGCACCATTCTCTGGATTCTCAATCCTTAACTTTATTGACAACTCATTCTCCTCAATTTAGACTGCACCAGTCCAAATGATCACATTAATACACCTCACTAGCTCACTGCTATGTTTTCTCAACTTACCCAAATAGTACACTACTTATACATATCTGGTATTTTCGATGGCAAGAATGTCAGGTATATAAATCTTTTAGCATCCTTGCCCAGAAAGTTCTTAAATGAGTTGATGTTAAGCCTCTACCTCTAACCTTACCAGTCATTAGGCTTATGTAGTTGCAACTTACCCTTCACTTTCATTTTCGATTTACCATTACCCTAAAAGTGATTATAGTTCATTAAACAAGATAGAGTTGACCAACAACATGATATTTCTAAAATCCTTCAACTCTTATCCTTTTTTGTAGCTATTCACTTTTAGTGCATCATTACTCTCAACTCCTTTCCTTATATTCCAGCATTGATCTACACATTAATCTAGTATTTTCACATTTCATTTCTCTATTTGTGGCTACCACCTTATTGCTTCCTCATCATCATACTATTAATGTGTGCAGTTACATTGCAATAACACTAATAAACCTTTTTCTATTCTGCCTTCAGTATGTGCAACTATATACGAACTAACTGACAGGCTTCCTTTCATTATTCCAGTGTAGTCTAACACCATACTTGGAATCTTATACTTTATTATCACTCATAAAATATGAATAATCTAGTGGTTATTCAACCTCAACAAGGTTCTTATCATCATTTACCACTAATACCTCTTATTGAATGACGTTTCATCTTATTCAACTAGTCTCAACACTAGTACACTCTACTCAAAGTAATTCATCACCTTTGAGTTTTATATAAGTCGTTCAATCCATTTTTTAAGGTCAGTTCACTTGACATACGTCTCTAAGTCCAGGACCCATTATTCCTTCAACACTAACTATTTCTCATCAGACAATATCAGTGAGAATCAAGACCATTAGAGACTACTCAATGAAATAGTTATTTATAATTCATCTCCTTTCCATATCTATATTATTAGGATTTAGGGTTTCACAAAACCTATCCCTCAATATATATATACATTCTTATCTCATGAGAAATAAATGGATACAAACCATCTAATTATCGTTTCACTGTCTTCCTTTATCTCTTATTCCTGAAGTCTAGGTTCCAGCATTCATTCCTAGGCAAGACAGTACAACTATATCTATCGCATAGATATAATATCCACTCAAAAATAAATTCTCAAGCTTTTATCTTTTATTAACCCCCAAAATCATCGATAAAAACTATTCATTTAGTCCTAGGTTATCCCTGACTTGAGAACTAATCTCCAAGTCAGTTAACCTAAATTTTCATTTTAATATACAGGTACAACTTTAGGCTTCAATCACTATGTATCATAGTTATCGCACCATTCAAACCAATTCGAAAGTGATAGCATCAATCTATGATACTCACTGTATCAAAGTTATTCCATCAACTGATCAGTGGAATAATCATGCCAAGCTTTACCAACCAATCTCTAATATCACACTATATCAAAACTGTCTCTTACTTCGAGAGCAATAATAAACTCAGGTTTGTAAAGCCTTGGCTCTGATACCAACTGTAACATCCCCTAATCTCAATTAAGGAATATTCGGCCTAAAACCCTAATTAGGTCCGATCTGGTTTATCGGGGCTTAATAAGGGTTTCAGGCCAAATATTCCTTAATTGAAATTAGGGGATGTTACATGTATTACTTGAAAAATATGTGTAGAAAAAAATAGAGTATATATATTGAATGAATAAAGGCGAAAGTCTATGAAAACTTCTCAAATAAAAAGATTTAGCTCTAGTGCTTTAACTAGATTAAACGATATTTTAAACTTACGTGCTTGAATGTATAGACTATGAAAACTCGTGAGTAGTTAATAGTCTTTGTCTTGACCAAATCAATGTCTGTAAAGTGTGATCTTAATTGTGTTTGGGTTACGAGTCTTGACATATCATAACTCCAAAATTTCTTGAGTGGCTTGTTAACTTGGCGACTATAAAAATCAAAGGAAACTCCATGAATTTTGAATCGGGTATATGATTAGTTTAGTTAGTGCATAATTATATTAGGAGTCTAGTTTAGTTTGTGTTTTCATTTACACCTTTGCTCTGGACGTGCAAATTCTTAAGTTTTGGGGTATTTGATAAATTGGTATTTATAGGGATTTAATAGTCTATTTTAATATAGTTCACATGGAAAGTTTCTAAAATATATATATCTAATTATATATATTTCTCGTTTTCAAGTGAAACGGAGTGTGTGGTTGAATCCGGGGCAAAATTCTGTGCAATATGGTGTATTTACATGTAGTAAACAACTATCAGAGGATTTGTCTCGAGACACGCATTTGCACAGTGTTGACTAGCAGCTCCATGTGGCGCGTCCCCATTCGACCAATGCGTAACACAGCTCCTCTCCGCCAATCAACACATGCCACATCAGTCCGCACCAGCAGGGTGATTTCCTCGGGATTCGTGCCCACACAAACTCTAAGTGTTTCATCTATTTCTTGTGCGACTTCTCTCTAGTGCGCTCATCCTTCCATGTGTCGGCACGTGTCCACGTCTCAACCTACCAGCGCGCCATCAACTACCCGCTCAGCCAATCCGGTTCCGCCATGCCATGCGTTCACAACAGATTTATAGTAGTTTTTGTATTAGGACTTTAGGTATTATTAGAACAGGGATTTTTATGTTGGACTAAGTGGTTAGTTACTCTAACTCCGATCGGCATTTTGATGGAAACAAATAAGGTGAAAATATACTAATAAATATCAAGTGCATTTTAGTTTTTGTCAAAGGTTGCAAAACATCACATCACGGGTATTTGAGCATTCAAGTTATACAAGTTCAAGATTCGGCATACAAAAGGGAATGAAGACGAAAGATCAAAATATTCATTGTAATATTGATGTAAGGTATACAAGTTCATTTACGCAAGCCTATTTCATTAGTTCATGCACATCAAGCTTTTCAAATGAATTTTCAAATGTCAAGTAATTAGTTGAAGTTTTAAGTGGAACTTAACACATGACTCGTTCTATAAGTTTAAACAATGTTAAACTACGTGTTTTTGTTGATATCGTACTTTGAAAATCATTGTGGAAGTTTTCGAAAAAGAAAAACTTATTTTTGAAATTTTTTTGAAAAGAAAACTGCACATTTGCAGAAAAGCCCCTCGCATATTATGAAACTGAGATTCTTCATTTTCGGGATTTGTAAAAATATCCGGACTACTCAAATAGGCTTAATGACCCATAACAAACATATATAATATGTTATATGAGGGTTGGTTAGGTTCCGGACTAGTTTAAGGGTCTCTAACACAAGGGACATAATTAATTATTTTGAAGTCCCTGCAGTTAGCGCACTAATACTATTATTAGCGCGCTATGTGCAGAGTTAACGCGCTATGTCATCATATTAGTGCGCTAATTGCATTCCTGACAGCTTTTTTTAAAAGCTGAAAAACAAACTTTAATTTGAATTCTTAATGAATTCTAGGCCCTTGGATCCCTAGAACGTCACAAACTGATAAAATGAGATGTGTAACACTATAAAACCACCAAGAACATTATTTTGTTCAAACAAGAAAGAAAAACACACAAAAGCTCAAAACTTACAAAAAGGAGAATATTGATTTTTGTGAAGGAGACAAAGAAAAATCTTGAGGTTGTCTATTCATTCTAAAATCCAACACTTTTGAGGCTTCCAAAGTGTACAACAACCTCTTCAAAACAGTTTTACAAGTCACCTTCTTGAGGTTGTAAGAAAGCTTCTTGTCCTAGTTTTTTCTTGTGCTTAGATTTCATAACTTTGTTTGTTTGACTTGGAAAATTGTTTGTTGTGTCTTTGAACACACTCATCTTGGGTTTTGTGTTTAAACTTATTTTATTAAACCCTAGGATTTGGTTTGGACAGAAGGTTGCACTTAAACTTGATTTTTATTAAATTTCTTGTTCTTGGCTTTGAAATCGGTTTTGTATTAATACATTAGCCTTTGAAATGATTTCATATTTGAGACTTGCACAAATTAGTGACACATAAATATCTCATGATAAATATCTCTTTTATTCGCATACTTGCATGCATTAGAGTGGTTAGACTCTACGAGGCTTACTAGTATTTGAACTTGGTGCCACTTTACTTTGTAAGGTGTATTTGATTATTTTCAGTTATTGGTTGTAATTGAATGATTGTAAGATTTAGAGGAATCTAAGTCAAAGGGAAGACGTAGTTGAGGCTAGGCATAAACCCTAGTTGCGGCTAGATAGGAAGTCCTAATTGTGATTAGGCATTCTAGGCTTGTAAGCTTAAGTTGTAACACTTATTTGCAATATAAGTGGGGGTTTAAAAATCCTAACCGGAGAGGTTAGGTAGTGGATGTAGATCATTGGATCGAACCACTATAAATCGAGTGTCAGTTTCCATCTCTTCTATCCCATTCACTTGCATAACATTCATATTCGTGTTTTGGTGAGCATATAGCATCTTGATTATTGAACTAAATTAAAAAAGGCGATAACTTCTCGATACACCCAATTCACCACCCTCTTGGGTGTGGTTTCATTATATTCTTTGAAAACTCTCTCAATTATTTTTCTTTGGAATTTGTGAAAACCTGTCCGGCTAAACAAATCCTTGCCTAGGTCGGAGGTGAAACAAGTCAGCATTTTTGATTCATGGCATAACTTGTGAGATCTATTATTTTTATTATTTGATTTAATTTAATTTCTTCTATTTTATTGTTGTTGATTTTCATGAATATGGTTTAAATCTAGAGTATGTATATGGCCATTACATACTTTTAGGTGAAAAATCTATAGTCAATTGAACCAATTGTATCCATAATTGTGCTTTTGGACCAATAAAAGTAACAAACTCTCACCCGATTGCCATCAAAACTTTTCGATTCTTAAGTGTGTAAAAATTGAATCTAGGTTAAATCGGAAGCAAACGCGGTCCAGTTATCTAGGATTAGTATTCCCACACATGTTTATTATTGTTGTTAGTGTGTTAAAACTTATTGGCGGATGTCTAGGATTATGCATCAATTAAGGAAGTAGTTAGTGGCATATGTCTAGCTACCGAGATTAGGGGAATTAGGAATTTCTGGTGGATGCAGACTTTTCATAGCTAAGCTAGGAGAATTTGAATTACTAATTTTTTGGGAAAGATTGAAGACCATGATATGCCATTGAATCTTGATCCTATCTTGTGGAGCAGTAGACCTAGGTGTTTTCTTTCATTGAGATTATTCTTGCAATTTTAAATTCTTGCTAGTTTTAATTAATTGTTTTCTTAAGTCCTACAAAAAAAAATTGTTTTCTCAAGCTTTTTAAATCCCCCCATTTTTAGTTAACTTAGAGTAAAATTTAAGTCCTGTGGGTTCGACCCCATATTTACCACTACTACACATTTGTGAGATTGGTAACTCGAGTATGAGTTATTATTGGCATGCTCGACACGTGATCAAATAGTAGCATTAAAGCAAGATTTCATAAAAAGATAAGCAAATAATGAACCAATAAGCAATAGTGTGGAGAAAAAAATTCATAAATCACAAGTAAATCAAGAGTAGTTCGTTCTTCCCCCGAGGTACAAGAGTGCGCCCCATTTTAAGGGTAGGGAAATTTGCCACTATTTTAAGGTTCAGACACATTTTTGCCCTTGTAAGCCAATCTGGCCCCTGGTTAGTGGTGGCCTGGCCTGGGTTGCACAAGGATGCGATTCCCCCCCCCGCACGTCGCCCCTGGTTAGGGGCGCCCCTGCCAAAACTGGTCGTGGGTTTTTAACCCCCTTGGCAGGACTGACATGATGGTCTCAGTTCCTATTTTTATAGGGGGGCTCCTAATGGAGGCCCACCACATGGGAACTGTGGCGGCGACCTTCGTCCTTCATTTAGTGGAGTTTCTTAATAACTTTTGACTATAACGCGCCGATGTTCCCTTTTTTTGAGTCTCTAACCTGTAACGACCTGAATTCTACATGACCTGACTTGAGGAAGTTGTGGTAATTTAACATTTTATTTGTGTTTGGTGTGTTACTGTATGTGCTATATTTTATCGCAACTTGGCGTGACTTGATCTAATTATGTGCGCACGACGACGAGACCTTAAGTCGTTAATTTATTTTAAGTTGGCTAAGTGAAATTCAAAGTAAGGTTGAGTGATTAAAGCGTGTCAAATATGGGGTGTTATAAAGTAAAAGGGACAAGGGACAAAATAAAAAGGTTTGAAACCCTAAATTCTCTTTTAAAACTAAAGAAACACATAAACCCTAAATTCTCTTTTAAAACTAAAGAAACACATAAAGGGTGAGAGAGAGAGAGAGAGAGAGAGAGACGTTCATGAGGGGGAGACGAACGACAGCAACGATGATCAGGCATAGAGGCACAGCGCGATGGCGCGCAGGGACTGTTGGACAGCGGATGGTGCAGAGCTCCAGCAGATGCATGGTGGAGGTGTCGATGCCGACGAAGTGTTGGTTGTTGACGGAGTAACTCGCGAAGAAGAATAGAAAAATTGAAGTTTAAAACAAAGGGATTTTGGTTAGATGTATCCAAACATTGATTCTAATGTGGAGATCTTGTCTGAAAATGCTAGGAATGTATAGATCTCAACTAGGCTTGTGTTCTTCAAAGGCATTTAGAGTTGAAGACTCTATTGAAGGCTATGGTGAAACTTCAACCTTCTCAATAGTAAAATTGTATTCAAAGTTTTGTGATGTAGTTTTAAAATAGGTTTCCCAATTGTCAATTCACATAATAATGAGTCTTATCGATGAATTGAACTTGTTTGCTTTGGTTTGATGCACTTTATGAAAGGGCTTCTCCATTGTATCGATGACTTGAGTTATGTTTCAAAGGTTTTCATGTTTTGAAATGGTTTTGGAAATTAATGCACTACAATTGTTTGATCGAATTGTTAAGAGAGGCATTCACTTGTTCTTTTAACAAATGTATGGAAAGTATGATTTTAAGCCTTGTGGAATCATTCTCGAGTTTGGTTTCTAAAATTTGATAAATCTGGTTGCATTGGCGTTAATTTGGATCTTAATTAACTCGAGTTAGACTCAATTTGGTTCAGCATATTCTGTTTAATGTGTGCGTAGATTTGTGTGTTGATTGGCATTTGTACGATGTGTATTAGTATTTATAAAATTAATTAAATAAATTGGGTCAATTGACTTAAAATGGAATAATTGAAAAAAATGGTAAATGGTGAGATGCCCATCGTTGTATGTGGACAGTAGGAGACACATATGGCTCGCAGAGTAGTGTGCACGCCTCGGTGGTCTTGTTGGCGTGCACGAAGAGTTATGAATGTGAGGATATAGGTGAAGATATATATATATATATATATATATATATATATATATATATATATATATATATATAATATTTATATATAAAGTTAAATATATAAATATATCAAAATCAAAAAAAACTGGAAAGGGAGTTTCCAGGTGTATCATTTTAGTGGTATCAATTTGGACACCTTTCCATTTGATCACCCTATAGACACGCAACGCGTATCTAGAGGAAATATTAGGATATCTATATAAGCGCTGGAAACAAAACCCAACACTACCGCCTCATTTCTTTGTTTTTCTTCTTCTTCACTTGTTTCGATCAAAGAGAGAAAGTCGATTGTGGAGAGCTCAAATTTGACGAGGTGGTTGTGGTGTTGAATCCGCAGGCATCGAAGGGAGGGTTCGAGCATAGGATTTGGTGAGTTCCTATTTCTCCTCTCTCCTTCAATTTTTGAAATTCAGTGGGGTTTAATGGGGTTTTTAATGTCACAGCTATGATGAATAATTTTATTGGGTTTGGTGGTTCTTGTGGGATCATTAGGACTCTTTGGTGTGAAGAGATTAAGTGATTAATGGAGTTTTTGATTTCCAATTAGGTTATGGAAAGAGGTAAATCTCCTCTTGGGCACTCTTGTGATGATTCGAAATCCCTTCGAGGCGCGTTTGGTGTCAAATAAATTGTGGAATGTCCCAAGGAAAGCTGGGAAAGAGAGAGACCCTTTTCTGGTCCAGGTGCCACCCACTGCGCTATGGGCAGTGAGGATGCCCAAAGGGCGTCGTGACCTGCACTCCCCTGTTGTCGTGGGTAGAACGGGATGGAATTGAAGAAAAAAAAGGGATTGGGTTCTGGCTTCAAACGAGACTTGAACCGGGAGCGTTAAAGTCGTAGTAGGACTTGTAAAACTCATAATTAACCCAAAATGAATTTGTTTTAATGTAGATTCGCCCGAGAATGTGTTAGGAGATTTAAGGAACTAGTTGTGGTTAGAAAACACCAGTCAAGGTAAATAAGACTCATTCTTATCAACTTCTCAACATAATTAGTATATTTAGTTCACATAGTGTTATAGACTAGGAATGGGGCAACGTGTTGTGAATTAACCGTTTTTAAATATGAAAATGATAAAAAATGTGCGATAAGGCGGATTGGGACTAAGGTTTGTAAGGTACGCCTGGGTGCTATATGTACTGCTCTCCCATCCTCAGTAACCGGAGTTTACCTAGGTTGGCATTCTCCAATAAGAGTTGGTGGCATAATCAATCTTGAATCAACCAGCTAAATAACACTTACCGCAATGTGTAGATTCAATAGTTGCATTCTTGATAAATTGTGGGAGTGCAACTCTATTTTGAAAATGAGAAATTATAAGTCACAAGTACTGTTGCAATTTACCTTGAACTGCATTTTGTAAATTATTGTTTGTATCATTCCTTATGCCTGAATAGATATGTTTTGGATTCATATTGTTATTCATCAACTCATTCATACTAGTTGATTATTGATAGTATCACTTACTGAGCAAGTTGGAGCGCTCACCCATTTTAACATTTCAGGTTTTCAGCTGAGCGCTCAGGATAGAGGAAAGGGGAAGGCTTAGGTGTTTTATGTTCTTCTTTTGATATATTGAATTGTTTGTGTAACTTATATTGTTTGAGATATAGTTTTTGTAATATATTGGGTTAGGGTATGTTTTCATAATCGAAGGTTATTCAACAAAGTGCGATAAACATCAACTCAACGCTATACAAAAATCATGGTCCAATATAGTCGAAAGACTCATTTTTTTTGAGAAAAGTAGATTGCATGAAAAAAATAGAATTTGATCCATAGTATCAACTTTTTATTCGAATTTATAGACCAATGATTCATATATATAATCAAGAGTTAGATGTTTTAAGAATATTCGCGTCCTTTTTATCTTGAATTAAGTTTTCAAAATAAGTTTCTTGGTTGGACTAACATAATTTTCATTGTTTGAAAACAAGATTCATTTGTTTCCTTACTAGGATCATTAACTTTTGTTGCAAACAAGACATCATTAATTTTAACCGTCTTAGTAAAGTTTCAGGTATCAGAGTTACTTCTCTGAAATGTGATCATATCACTATTCCATTTTGTATATGTAGCGTGGCGTCTCACTGCCTTTTCAAGTATCACGATTCTTGCTTAAATCTATATTTGCTAATCTATAATTAAGTATAGGCACATCTCGCCATACAATTTCCAATTGAAGCTTATTCATCCTCTTAGATCTATTCATGCAACATTCGTTGTAGACATCCTTGCAGCGCATGTGGAATCTTTCGAAGAGCTCGTTTAATTAGGCAATGACCTCTACATCCTTAAGAGTAACCTTCCTACATCTTTTAGGAAGTAGCGACGGATTATAGCCTTTATAAACTATAATATCAGGAAGGTTGGGAATATGAGAAATTACCCATTTATAGAAACAATCAATATTTGCATGATAGGTTGATAACCAATCCATCCTTAATAGTGCATCATACTCTAAGATTCTCATAACCTTAAGATTGATTGAAAGTTCATTCCCCCAATTCTAACTACACAATTCTCACAAATCAGGTTAGGATAAATTTTCTCGGTCACTGTTGTGCTCAAAATCAATATTGTACTACCTCTAATCGGTTTCAATAATAACTCATCAATCATTACACCAATAATAAAAGAAACTGTTGAACGAGCATCAATTAAAACATGCATATCTCGACTACAAATATTAAGAATACCTTATACTAGCCTCGGTGTAGCCTCAGGATCCGCCTCAGCAACTACAAAAATATGCCCACGAGCTGGCTGTGCTACACTACCCACTAATGCCTCTAATGGTGGTATAGGAAAATCCTTATGAATATTTGATATTTCCTGTCTTACTAGAACGCTAACAAATCACATTGGGCCTAGGTGGAGTTGCACTAGCCAGTGAACTCTGCCCAGAACTGCTCGGTCTGGAATTAAACTGGCCTCTACCTCTACCCCTATCTATTGAATGTGTTGGAAGTAAAGGTGGTTTTGCCATTGAAGGTTATGATACGGCTGGTGCTGCAACCTGTGCACTCAAATATATAGTTCCTTGTGGAACTGACTTAGCTGGAGCCCATGAAGTAGAAGAACAGTCAGTCAAAACCTCTTCAATTGGTCCGATTTAGAGTTTCAATTTCTCTTACTTCCCACATTTTGTGTCGGCTGAATGTATACAAATTTCGGAGCAATTTGACTACTAGTGAAATATGGAACTGGTGGAAATACTGGCCCCGTTCCTGGTGCTCTCACCAATATAGCTGCCTCCACCTCCATGGCATTCTTAAAGATGAAAACAAAGTTGGTGTAAGGATGAGAAAATACCGAAATTTTAATATCAGGATTTAGCCCATTGATAAACATATCTAACTTGTTCTCCTCTTACTGGATCTATTTTGGAGCAAACTCACTGAGCTCATTAAACTTCTGCTCATACTCCCTCATAGACATATTTCTTTGTTTCAGATGTATAAACTCAACCTTCTTCATGTTTCTGACTGGTTTGGGAAAGTATTGCTTGTAGAAAATGGTTTTGAAGTTTGACCAAGTGGTGATTGTCTTTCCCTCTCGCTCAAGAGAATTCCACCATTTCCTAGCAGAATCAAGCAATAAAAGTATGACCAGTATATCCTTAAACCGGTCCTCTACCTCCACTGCAATGAACAGTTGCTCTATTTCTAAAATCCAAGCCTTTGCAACACCTTCTTGCATGGTTCCATCAAATCTCATGATGTTGTATTTCATAAATTCCTTCCTGATCATGAGATAAGTAGCCTTCTCAAGATCCACTGGCACTGCTGGTACGACCTTAGGAATTTATGCAACCTCTGGTATAAATGGAGCCATAACTGTTTCAGCTCCTCCCTCAGCTCTGCTAACCTCAGGATTGGCAGTAAGCTGTGCCTCAGGCTGTAATGTAGGTGTTGTTTCATGCGCCATCGTCCTAGCCATCAATTTGGCCTGAGAATCTAACATATCTCCCAATTGTTGTTCTATACGAGTTTTCCACTGTACTTATGTCTCAGCATTGCCCTAAGCTCCAGGCCTAGGTAAGCCCTCTCCCTTCTCAGCCATAGAATTTTGTATTACAAAGGAGAGATAAGACCATTAGAGAAATGTTCATAATGTCATGCCCACAGGGCCAGTACTGCGTATAATTGAATATTAGGAAATCACCATAAAACTCATTTATTTATTTACATATCATAATGAGTTTACATTGTTGCTTAATATTACATAATACTTTCATGCTTTACACATCATTACTGGTATTTTACATTAACTACTATACATTATTTTTCTAACATGATCAGCCTCTAACCTGATTTGGATTCATTTTTCTTGACTGGCTTGATTGGTACCTGAAATTATTAGATTTAATGAGCCATCCGCTTAGTAATTCTCTAATTACACTGTGTTAATGCAAAATATATAGCAAAACAATATCATTATCATATATCCCTAACTGCAAAGAATATTAGTTAATAACCAAATTGGTGGACCTCATAATTTTGCCTTAAGGCCAAAACCCACCATGGTCATTAATATAGTTTGAAGTGTTCGTTGACACATAACCAAATTTGGTGGCCCACAATAACCACACCAGTGAACAGTAGCAGCCTGTCAGCTTGAATCTTACATGTGGATAGTTAGGATAATAGCAAGGTAATAAGAGTGTCAATGTTAAGACATATATAAATAATTAACATGTAATAAGAAAATCACCTTATGTTATAGCTAAACTAGAACTCCGCAAGGTTCATTCTCTACTTAATAACGAAAGAACAAAGATTGTAAGGATGCATTAATGTTGAATCGATCCTACTATTTATAGTGCTGAGAATGATTAAAATAATCTTAAGGTCATTTTCTGTCATAATGACAGGATAAAATAATAATTAATCGGTTAAATGTCGTTATCAATCATAATGATTGAATAAGTATAAAGGTTCTTATTGTAATGTCTAAGAGCCGTCGTCAATCATAATGTAAAGGAAGCTTTTTATTCCTTTCTTAAAAATAAAACATCATTGTCAATCATAAATTTTAGGGTAAGGACAGAAGAACTTTCTATTCCTTTCTTCAGGACAAAGTTAAGACGTTACGGGTTGTTATCAATCATGGTGCCAATGATACTTTTTCGTTCCTTATCTACTATTTAATTGTTTATTTTGATTAGGAGGGTTTTTTTGAGCTGTGAAGTATTTGGAATAAAATTTCCTCGAAATTTCATAAAATTAGCTGACAGCAAAGCGAATTCGTTGCTACCCGTACTTGTTGCACTTTGGGTTGCAGCTGTTTCGGGCCCACCGTCTGTGTCAGTGTTTCTTTCACTGAGTAAGAAATATTCAAAGTTTTTGTAATTGGTTGCATCAACATTAGAAAGACAACCAAGAGTGGAAAGGTGGCATCTTCAGGGAAGATTTCGGGTTGGAAAGAGTTAGATCTTCGGTGGTATCATATGGGACTGATTGATACATCTCTTCCATAGATTGATTATAGGAGCAAAAGAAGTTGGTAGTCTCTTCCTCCCAATTTTCTAGGAAGAGCATGTTTTCTTTGTATTGTTGGATCAGGGCACATGTGCAAATGTTACCGGCTCCATAATCCAACCATGAGGCAAGATCGCATGATGGTGTTTCTCCATATGTACCATAATTTAACCAAGTATTCAAGTCATATGATGACATTTTGTAGAGTACGATATGTCTATTGGTAGTGTTACACATTATTAGTAACTAATTTGTGACTAAACTGTGTATTGGTAGGATCAGGTGTATTGGGTGTTAGTTAGTTTGTTAACACTCAATCCATATGTATAAAACAGAGAGCAAGAGCAAGGGCATTGTACAAAATAATTGAATGAAATAAAAGTTTCAGTTCTTGATTAGCTCCTCGTTCATGGTATCAGAGCAAGGTTTGAGAGAGGGAGATTCTAGGGTTTCTGTGTTTATTGGATCTGATCAAGATTGATCAGAATTTCTTTGCGAGGAGTGATCGATTGATGAAATTGGTTCATCTTTCGCATGGCTCATGAACTCATTTGCTAAGGAAATTGTAGATGTTTTACCATATAGTGTTTCTGCTCATGATTTGTGGAATGAATTGCATGAACGGTTTGGTGAATCTAATGGTCCCTTGTTATATCAATTGAAGAGAGAGATTAGCACAATTAGTCAAGGTGATCTTTCTGTTTCAAAGTACTATACTAAATTGAAGAAGTTGTGGGATGAGCTGAATTGTTTAGTACCATTGCCTAGATGTGCTTGTGGAATTACTATGAAACTACTTGAGTTGGAGTCAAATGAGAAGCTTATGCAGTTTTTGATGGGGCTGAATGATGTTTATGATCCTATAAGGAATCGGATTCTTGTCACGAAACCATTACCTAATGTCAATAAGGCATATTCCATGATCATTCGTGTTGAGAAACAGAAAGAGGTACATATTAATTTTGCTCCAGAGGTTCATTCTGCTATGATGGTTAAGCATTCATCATCTGCTACTTTTCAAAAAAGGGAATTTTAGGAAGATCAATAAAGATGAGCTTTTCTGTGACTTTTGTAAGAAGTGAGACACCAAAGAAACATGTTTTAAACTTCATGGCATTCCTGAATGGTATAAAGTTGAAAAGGACAAGAGAGAGAGAAGGCTGAGAAGGAAAAGAAGGTTGAAAAGATTCAGATAAAAGAGTTTGCTAATATTTTGGAATCTCCAATGGATATTGTAGAGGAAGAGTCCCCATCTTATTCTGATATGCAAGCAAACATTGTTGTCATGATCCAGCAAGGCATTGAAAAGTTTTTCAAAGGGAAAGGTGTGATTTCAAAAGGCTCTTCGTCTTACATCAACATGGCACATTTAAAAGACTTTGAAGGTAGTCTTTTGAATCATCACTCTTGTTCCAATGCATTCATTGGTTCTTCTGCTTGGACAGTAGACACGGGGGCATCTAATCATATGTGTCATGATATTAGCTTGTTACTTAATTCTTCTATTCCTTCACAGCTTGCACCTGTATATTTGCATGATGGTTCAGTTAAATTAGTGGAACATATAGGAGATGTTCACTTATCTTCTAATCTTCTCTTGAAGTCTTGATTGCAAATTTCTTCATTTAAACATAATTGGCTTTCTGTAAGCAAACTTAGTTCTTTTGCAAATGTCAAGTTCATATTTCTTACCAATTTTTGTATCCTACAGGACCTTGATAGCTCTCAGGTTCTTACTGTTGGCCGAGTCATTGTAGGACTCTACATCATTGATTCCACTTCCTTTACTCCGGAGCTCATCCATCCTTTTTCTCATTCCTCTCATTTGCCCTTGAAGAAACTAGTTGTTTGTAATCATGCCAGTAATAATTTTTCATGGCATCACCGTCTTGGCCATCCTTCTTTTACTGTAACTAAACATTTACAGTTTGTACCATCAGATGTTGTTTCCCCAAGTGATGTCTGTCAACAATCTAAGCAATGCAGGCTTTCTTTTCCAATCAGTAGTATTAAATCTACTTGTTCTTTTCAATTACTTCATATGGATGTTTGGGGCCCCTACAAACAAGTTTCAATACAAGGTTCCTATTATTTTCTCACCATTATTGATGATTTTAGTCATTTTACTTGGACTTTTCTTATGTCAAATAAATCCTTTTACTCTTGCAATCATCCAGAATTAATTGGGTGTTTGTTAAAACTCAATTTCATTCCACTGTCAAAGTTATTCGTACTGATAATGGATCTGAGTTTGTTAATCATGGTTGTGCTTCTCTTTTCACTACTTATGGGATTTTACATCAAAATACAACACCTTATACAACCCAACAAAATGGTGTAGTTGAGAGGAAGCATAAACATTTATTGCAGATTATAAGAGCCTTGATTTTTCTGTCTGGTTTGCCTAAGAAGTTTTGGGGAGATGCACTGTTGACTTCTACTTACATTGTTAATCGATTACCTTCTCAACTTTTGCAATGGAAAAGGCTTATCGATTGTACAACTTGGAGACTCATACCACATTTGTCTCAAGGGATGTGATTTGCTATGAGCATGTTTATCCTTACAAACTTAGTGATAATATTGACAATTCAGAATCTAAGGTACTTCCTCTTCCAATTATGGATATCGATCACAGTGATTCTCATAATGTCCCTGTGACTTCTGCCGATGCTTTTCCAGATGTTCCTCCTGACTTACCTGCAGCATCTTCTGATACATCTTCTTTACCTGTTATGCAAAAGAAAAGCTCCAGGGTTACAAGGCCTCCTGGGTGGCTACAAGATTTTGTTACTACTACGAGCCATTAGCTAATGTTCTTGGTGTGCAGGAACCTGTTACTGGTTTTCCTCCCACTTATCCTTTTGTTGTTTCTCCTGATATTAATGAGCATTACTTAGCTTTCTTAGCTGCTATTTCTGATGTCAAAGAGCCCTCTACTTATCTACCTAAAGGAAAGAGAGCTATTGGTTCTAAATGGGTCTACAAAGTTAAGCTACGATTGTTATAGTGAGGCTTCTTCTTGCCTTAGCTGCAGTTAGGGAATGGAATTTACATCAATCAATTAGATGTAAATAATGCTTTTCTTCATGGATATCTCCCCGAGGATGTCTATATGAAACCCCCTGAAGGGTATAATAAGGACTCACCAACTCAAATCTGCAAGTTGAAACGATCTCTTTATGGTCTTAAACAAGCTTCTCGACAATGGAATATTGAGTTTACCTCTCAATTACTGTTTTATGGATTTATTCAATCACCTCATGATCCCTGTTTATTTCTTTACATTAAAGGTTTAGTTTTCCTAGCCTTGCTAGTCTATGTGGATGACGTTCTTTTAACTAGTTCCTCTCTTAATGAAATTCAGCTTGTTAAAGCTTTTTTGGATCATCAGTTCTCAATCAAAGATATTGGTCAAGCCAGCTATTTTTTTGGGACTTGAGTTGGCTCAATCTTCATCAGGGTTGTATGTGAATCAAAGGAAATATGTCTTGGATCTTCTTCATGAATCTGGTTTTACTAAATGCAAATCTGTTGCTACCCCTTTACCTCGTGATTGCAGGCTTGATGACTTTGATTCTCTTTTGTTATCTAACCCTGATACATTTCAAAGACTGGTCGGTCGTTTACTTTACTTAGGCTTCACTCGACCTGATCTTACTCATTGTACTCAACAATAGAGTCAATTTGTGCAATCCCCAACTGAACAACACTGGACTGCGACCTTACATGTTGTGAAGTACTTGAAGGGGACTCCTTCCTAAGGTCTTTTCTATCCTGTTCAGAGTTCCCTTTCTCTCACGGCATACTGTGATGCCGATTGGGCAGGTTGCTCCTTCACACGCCGTTCTCTCACTAGTTATTGCATATTTCTGGGTGATGCTCTCGTTTCCTACAAGACTAAGAAGCAATCTACTGTTTCAAAGTCTTCTGCAGAGGCTGAATATCGTTCTCTTTCACCTACTGTTTGTGAACTCTTATGGGTCTCTTACATGCTCAAAGACCTCTGTGTTTCCATTCCATTGCTTATTCCTCTTGTTGGTGGGATTTCTGAAAACTTTGTGCGAAATAGAAAAGTAACTTGATGCAATTGATCGAGGCTTGAGTCATACTAAACGTCCTTAAGACTATTTCGCCTCGCTATAGTGCTCACGGTCTAATGACGATAGTCTCCCAAGATACAACAATCATACTAGTGATTTGTAGCACTCCGAATCACTAGTCTACGAACCAATCTATGATTCAATACTCTCTCAGACTCAAAAGCATGTAAAATAGAGAAAGACATTTTGATTTGTCATATTTGCTTTACCTTCTAATTATATATATATATTTTTTAAAACAACCCATCAAGTGAATATATATAGATTTTTATGTGTCTATTAGAAAAAGACACACCTCTTGGTGAATAGATACACCTTTTGGTCTATTATGTCTCTCCACAATAGTACACACCTTTTCACATAATTTTCATTCAAATTATAAACAATTAAATAATATAATTAATTGTTCCAACAATCCCCCACATGAATGAAAATTGATCATCAAGTCTTTATATATCCCCCACATAAATGAATTTTAAAAATCATTTTAATGCGGACACACTTGAGAGAGCATTGGCGGAATAAAGTTACATCACGAAAAGTGTCGTATAGAGACTTGAACTTACCCTAGTGAAATATTATCGGACTTACTTAGTGACGCAGTGGATATAGAAGATCTTGAACTGTTCACTTTTTGTAGTAAATCGAAACAATAATACTCACTTAACTTCATCCTTATCATTATTGGTTCTTACGGTTTTGTCCGTTTTGGTCTTGGACACAATCTTGGTTTCATGATAGATTTAGAGAATTTATCCTGTCTCGTTCTCATAAATGCGACCCACATTTACTATCATATAGGTGACATTTTTATTTGTCATTAAACGCTTATCATATCCTTAACTTCTTCTAAACACATTTTTTTATCTTAGGAATGAGATAGGTGTGTTCTTCTCTCGAGTTTCATCTAACCAGTTTGCCTATTGAACCTTGTACATGGGATCTCCAATCAACCAGGTTAGATTTTTGCCAGACTTAACTCATTTTTTAAGCTTTTAAACTCATTCCCCTCAATATTAATTTACTTGATCTTGACAAACCTTCAATTGGTGACCATAAGTTTGTCTTCTCATTTCTCATTTTCTATGAAAATTATTCCATAATCAAGTAACTATTCAATGACAATCTTCGACATATAAGTCAAGATTTACCATTTTATGCATCATTTTATTCTGTCACTTGCGATTATTAGCCGGCGTACATCTTATGCATTACCGAGATAATTGCATGCAATATGGAATATCCTCCCATCTCTTTCAAAGCCGTAATGTTACTTTTCTAGCTTATTAATTTGCGCGCAATCATTTAGATTCCATTGTGAATCTAACAATACTTCCATTTCGTTGAAGATTTCCATTGATACAAGCATTTCTTCTCTAAATTCACTATTTAAGAATTGTCATCTCTTAACATCTTTTGCTTTTTCCATACACTGATTTAATAAATATATGTAAATAACTTTTGTAACCCCATAACAGGCATGGTTGATGGACATCATGTATGAGATAGCAACAATCACATACATACATCCACAATCTCAAAATAATGGCACAAAGGCCCTGCATGCCTCTGTTTGACCCGATCTTTTGCTCTCTCCGTGCAACAAGAAATTAATCATTTTAATAGACCACACCAAACGCAACAACAACCATCTCCAGCCATAGAGAGATTCTAATAATTTTTTTTTTCACAAAATGCAAATGTATGCATCATAATCTCTATTTCTTGAAGTTGTTGCAACCCAATTTTACACTTTTGGGGACATTCACACACATCTTCAAATTGCAGAGGGTAATCAAAATGCCACTTTACTTCATGGGAGTATTAAGACACATGTTTTCATAAAAATTCATTGACATGTCAGAATCATTAACAAATGCAAATACATTGAATCGGATAAGACAATTTTTAATCACATCACTGATCACGTGCATGCACCGATTCAAGAGAACCATACCTGTTCTATTGTAATTTTTCTAACTGCCTTACAGTTATCTCAAATCTTGTTCATCAATATGATCATGTGTTAGAAATTCAAGCATGGCACCTCAATATTCTAAATTATAAATATGATCTGATTTGATCAACAGATTCAACACAAATACACTTAAGCAAGTAATGAATCAGAATTACACAATTTAGTTTTACTTATTAAAAAATATAGATTGGTTATTTACCAGAGTCATATATTGCCGTCATACCAATTCATCAACATCTATTGATATGTTAGTATCGATTCAATAGAAGATCAATGTCCATCGATTCAACTATATACATACCACGAAAACAGTGTACCATGTGTTGATTTATCAAAATAGTAAATTCATGTTTTGCTGCCCTGTGTCACTAGATGATTCCAAAACACTAGATACACTATGAAGCATTCACAATTTTATGTACCACGTAAGTTATAATCAAATCAATGTCTTCCTTTCTCGCATCAAAGCATTCACTCAATATAAATTGTAATAAAAAAAATCATACATGTTGTAATCGTCACCATAATTCAAGAATTTGTGATTTTAAATGCTACCAACCGAAACCACGCACGAGAATTAGTCTTCGGGTTCACAAATTCGCCAAAAAATTAGTCTTAAGATTGTTGGTGGGATTTTTGAAAACTTGGTGCGAAATAGAAAAATAACTTGATGCAATTGATCGAGGTTTGAGTTATACTCAATGTCCTTAAGACTATTTCACCCCGCTATGGTGCTCACGGTCTAATGACGATAGTCTCCCAAGATACAACGATCATACAAGTGATTTGTAGCACTCCAAATCACTAGTCTACGAACCAATCTATGATTCAATACTCTCTCAGGCTCAAAAACATGTAAAATAGAGAAAAACATTTTGGTTTGACCTATTTGCTTTTCCTTCTAATTATATATATTTTTTAAAACAATCTATCAAGTGAATATTTATAGACTTTTATGTGTCTATTAGAAAAAGACACACCTCTTGGTGAATAGATACACCTTTTGGTCTATTATGTCTCTCCACAATAGTACACAACTTTTCACATAATTTTTATTCAAATTATAAACAATTAAATAATATAATTAATTGTTCCAACACCTCTATGGTGTGATAATCAAGCTACTCTACCTTTAAAGGCTAGAACCAAGCACTTAGATATCGATTGTCACTTAGTGTGAGATCAATTTAAGTCTGGTTTTGTTCTTCCCAAATTTGTACCTTCAAAGCTTCAATAAGCTAATCTTTTTACTAAATATATGGCTGCTCCTCTCTTTCATTCTTTGCTGTTCCAGATGGGCTTGTGTGATTGGCACCAAGCTCGATCGTGAGGGGGGGATGTAGAGTATGATATGTGTATGGGTAGTGTTACACATTATTAGTAACTAATTTGTAACTAAACTGTGTATTGGTAGGATCAGGTGTATTGGGTGTTAGTTAGTTAGTTAACACTCAATCTATATATATAAAACAGAGAGCAAGGGCATTGTACAAAATAACTGAATGAAATAAAAGTTCCAGTTCTTGATTAGCTCCTCATTCACATTTAACCTTCTGGTGCTTGCGGTGCAGATGCACTGGATTCGGCCCTGTTGATGGCGGACGTGCTGTCATGTTGTTCCTCATAATCACTAATGTAAATGGGTCGCTTCTAATGCATTTTGCGGGCCTGGAGTGACATTACTAGGCTCTCCCATGGAAATTCGCTGTGACTAGGAGAAAAAAAATTTCATTCTTGTCCATGCTTATCTTTTTATACCTGTACATACACTTCTCTTGCTAATGTATTCATATATATGAGATGATATGAATGTGTGGCGGCCCCAAATTCCAAGGCCGCCCCGTGGCTTCCCATTTCCCCTGCTCGTGCACCGGAAACACCTGCCACGTCACTCGTCTATCCAATTAATTTAAAAACTCTTAAGTTTCATGCCATTTAATTTAGTAGTTTACAATTTACAGCGGAAGTTTTAATATATCACCAAAAGAGCATTATATAAAGTTAACTTATTCAACCTATAGTGGAAAACCCGGAAGTACTCAGTATATAGGCGACAACTGCCATCAGTGAATGTTTATATACCAGTACTGAAGATGTAATAACTACAAGTTCCCAATAATCATAAGTAAAACAATTTAATGCAAATACACATACCAGTAGGTCCTCGACAGTGGACAAGTAAAGATTTTGTCGCCCGTGATCTCCTTGCCCCTACTGATACATAAGGTCTGCACTCAAGCCATCACAAGATGCAGATGACGAGTCCAGTAAGTAAAATCCCAAGGAAAACCACCGTGCATCATAATTTAAGAATATAAATGGAAACAAGTAAATAGTGTTAACCAAACATGCGGAATAGAAGGTAAATGCAGACAACTGCTCAGAGCTCATCGCATGAATATAAACACAAGATAAACAAATGAATGTGCACCAGCTATCCAAGATGTGTACTGAGGATCAGGAGCCCTGTCGTGGTCTGTACCATCGACTCTACCACTGTGTCCTACACCACACACCTATCAAGCGACCGCACAACTTTCGGATACACGGGAAAACTCGACCGTCCCAATAAGATTTGGACTCGAAGATTATCAATAACAATAGCTCAAATGAATAGCAATAAGTAAATGCAGTAGTGGTGTTCAGTTGGGTTTTACGTACCCGAAAATACGCACTCTGACTTATCGGACCCGTCAGTACGCCCCACCTAGCTCCCCAATGTCCGAGCTATGGTTTCCCGATCACTGAAGTCCATTTTATAGTGTTTTATACTTTTTGAAACATGTTATATCATTTTATAATATTATATTATATTTTAAAATTTTCAGTTGTGGTACCTCTCCCGGGCTGGGTCGGGGTTCTAAAAATACCCGAAAAGTCTCGAAACCACTTTTCTACCTTTTTTCTAATTTTCTATATTTTCTAGAATTTTTTTTCAATTTTTTTTCAATTTTTCACATATTTTTCCTATTTCCCAGCAATTAAAACTGTTTTGTTTTAAATAATAAAATAAAAATAAAAATATTATTTAAATAATAGGGGTGGGTCCCCTGAACCGGGTCGGACCGGTTCGGCCCATCTGGGCCGGGTCCAGGTCGGGCCTGGTCCAGGCCCACTCGAGTGGGGCCAGGCCAAACCGGCCTGGCCCACCAGGGATGGGCCTGGGCTGGCCCAGCCCGGCCCAAGGGTGCACGCACGCACGCACGCGTGCGTGCCCCCCTCCCCCATCTCCTTCATCCAGAGGCGCACAGCAGCGCCTCTGGTTCTTTTTTTTTTTTCTCTTTCAATCTTCTTCTCTTCTCTACTCCTCTCGATTCCTTTTCATTCTCCCTCCATTGAAGACCTCTAAAACCTCAAAATTCCTACACAAATTCATCAAAATAACCCCAAATTCTCGGATCAAAAATACATGCAAATAACCCAAAATTTATCAAATCACCTCAATTTTTCCACAAATTCGAACCAACACAATGTAAATCACCAAAACCAACTTCAAAGTCCACAAATCTAGTAAAAACAGTGGCCAAATCTATCGAAAATGAAATTTCACTCCAACATCCATTAAAAACAGTAGTAATTTTGTCTAAAAATCCGAAATCACCACAACCCATTTTAATGGAAGTTTAAACCAAAAGCGAAAATTTTGATTACCTTAGATCCACGTTTTGACGCCTAGATCCACTCTCCAACGCTCGAATTCTCTTTCTCCAACCCCGATTTCTCTCACAGATCCCTCAAAATCGTTTGAGAAAATTGTTTCATTTTGCATGTTGATCGATCTAGCGTCTATTTATATGTTGGTTCAAATCTGGTGTGTGCACGCATCTCGATGACGAACGGATGGCCACTAATCACATTGTATCACCCAAGTTCTTAACACCTTATCCTAACAACACATGCCTCGATTCACTCCGTTGTGCATCTCGAGAATCATCCTATGCACCATAATTAATCCTATTAAACTATAGGATTTCTATTTATCTATTAATACATTAATTCAACCTTAGGTTAATTCACCTTAATAAATCATATAAAATTCATAATTGCGTCACACTAGCACTCAACTACCCGGCAACCTATGCCCCGTACCCCGGCTACCCAATACCCGGTAACCGGTCCCCGACACGCACTTCGGGACATATACCCGACTCGTCGCCTTGCCCGATGTCAACTTACACCTATGTGATGTTTATATAAATAAATAATAAATTCTCACATCACAATAATAGACATACAACATACACAAATAACATAATATAACCTGACTACTCATATCCGAGTCAACCGAGCTGTCCACGTAACGCCCGAATTACTCGTTAATCCTCGCGATTAACACAAATCTCTATTAAATTAATTTGGGTCGTTACAGAATGCCTGGATGAATAGATATGGGTATGATTTTTGCATTTCATACTTTAGCTCCCAGATTGCCTCCTCTGCTGAATGATGTTGTCATAAACTTTTACCAACTTTATTTGACGGTTACGTAGCTATTGTATCTTGTTATCTAGGATGCTAGTTGGTTGTTCTTGGTAGGAAGAACTTCGATCAAGATAAAGATCATTCCATTGGAGTAGAGTTTATATTTTTTCAACATGGGCACATGGAAAACATTATGAATTTTTCCCAATGCTAGAGGAAGATCTATTCCTTAAGCTGTTTCTCCAATTCATTTTGCAACAGGAAAGGGACCACCGCCGAGCTAACTTTCACTTCTTCCCAAAGCGTTGAATTCCCTTCATAGAACTTACTTTTAGAAGGATAAGCTCGTTAACTTGAAATTCTTATGATTTTCAGCTTAGATCTGCGTAAGTCTTTTGACGATTCTGAGCAAACTTTAGTCGGTTTGTATTATTTGAATTTTTTCGTTGGTTTCTACAATCATTTCAGGTCATAATAAGACCTTATTTTGTTTATCTAACCAACAAGTTGGGGATCGACACGGTGTACTATATAAAGCTTCATATGGGGCCATTCCAATGCTGGTTTGGTAGCTATTATTATATGAAAACTCGCCTAAATGTAAATATTTGATTCATCCATCCAGAAATTCGATTATCCAAGCTCAGAGCATGTCTTCTAAAATTTGAATGGTTCGTTCACTTTGTCCATTTCTTTGCGGATGATAGGTAAAGCTCATGGCGAGTTTCGTTCCCATATATTTTTGAAAAAATTTCCAAATTTTTTAGGCGAATCTAATATCCCTATCAGAGCAATAGTTAGAGGAATACCATGAAGTCGAATGATTTCTTTTAACACAATTCTGCGAAACTAGCTGGTGTATCAGAAGATTTTATAGGTAAGAATCTTGCAATTTTCGTAAGTCGATCAACTATTACCCATACTGTGTCTTGTCCCTTGTA
The DNA here is from genome assembly GCA_039657345.1 of Stephania japonica. Lineage (NCBI taxonomy): Eukaryota > Viridiplantae > Streptophyta > Magnoliopsida > Ranunculales > Menispermaceae > Stephania > Stephania japonica. Next base: position 18,232,588 of record CM077566.1, read on the forward strand.
ATTTCTTGGAAGTGCAGTGACAAAATTCATTGTTATATAATCCCATTTCCATTTTCCTATTAGTGGAGGTTGTAACAATCTGGCTGGTCGACCTTGAACCAATATTGTCGTTTAAGGTCATGATACATTTTATCGTATCCTGGATGTACCACGAACTTTGATTGATTTTCTTCTTCCAATAATAAAGTTTTAATAGCAGGTTCTTTAGGTATTACTATTCTATTTTTGAAGAGCAAAGTATCATCGGGAAATATAGACCACTCTAGTAAAGTTTTTCCAATTGTGTCAGTTTTAGGTCATTTTGTTGAGCTAGTTTCACTTGTTGTAAGAGGGTTGAGTCTAAAATTATGTTAATAAGAACAACTTGGGTGAAATCTTCCCTCGTGATTAATTAGATCATTTTGCTCAACGATGCGATGTATATTCGAATTGTGAAGTTCAATCTGATTTATCTAAGGATTTGATCTACTTAAGGCACCTGCTTCCATGTTTGCTTTTCCTGGGTTATATTAGAGAGCAAAGTTATAATCTTTTAAGAGTTCTAACCATCTTCTTTGCCTAAGATTTAAATCTCGTTGTGTATAGATATATTGAAGACTCTTATGATTAGAGTAAATAGTAAATTTTTCTCTATAAAGATAATGTCACCATATTTTTAGAGCAAAGACTACTGCTGTTAATTCTATATCATGGGTTGGATAATTCTTTTTGTGAACTTTTAATTGTCTAGACGCATATGCAACTACTTTTCCATATTGCATTAAAACTGCTCTTAATCCATTATGGGATGTGTCTGTATAAATGACCAACTCAACACCACTGACAATGGTAATCATTACGAGTGTGATTGTGAGTTGTTTTTTTTAGTTCTTTAAAAGCACTATCTCAATTTTTGCCCCATTGAAACGTGACATTTTTCCTGGATAACCTAGTGATAGGTTCAGCTAGTCTAGAAAAGATTTGAAAGAATATTTGATAATATCTTGCTATCCTTAAGAAACTTCTAATTTCTGTGATTGAGGTAGGTTGTTTCCAATTGAGAATTGATTTCACTTTTTTGGTCTACCTCTATCCCTATTTCTGAATTATGTGACCTAAAAACTTGACCTTTCTCATCCAAAACTCACATTTGCTCAAATTTGCATATAGTTTAAGAGCTTGGAGAGTGATTTGAAGATGATTCTCATGGTCCTCATATGTCGATGAATAAATTAAGATATCATCTACGAATATGATAATGAATTTGTCAAGATAAGTTCAGAAAACACAAGTCATTAGATCTATGAATGTCGATGGTACATTGGTTAGTCGAAAGGGCATTACTAAAAATTCATAGTGTCCGTAACAAGTTCGAAAAGCAGTTTTAGGTACATCTGAAGGCTTTACCCTCAATTGATGATATCCTGATTTAAGATCAATTTTTGAAAAATATTTTTCTCCTTTTAATTGGTCAAAGAGGTCATCGATTCTTAGGAGTGGTATCAATTCTTTATGGTCAAAGCATTCGATTCCATATAATCTACATAGAGTCTTAAGGTTCCATCTTTCTTTTTGACAAATAAGAAAAGCAGTGTGAGATGTTTTTTTTGAATAAACCCTTTTTCTTCTAATTCACGAAGTTATTTATCTTTTTGAATAAACCCTTGTTGGATCCCTAATGATGGGTAAGTTAATTCTTGGTTTCTCCAGCCACGAAAATTATTAGAGTTTATTTTTCTTGCCTACCAAATTTGTTTTGAGTTTCATTTTTTTGTTCTAACCTAGTGTACGATTGTTCCCCAATGGATATTTTCTTTTGGGGTTTATTTGGTTCCAATTTCCTTTCCCATTTTTTCCTAATTTTTTTATTTCAAAATTTTTCATCTTGTTGGATTTCTGCCTGAACTATTAAGGCTCCCTCAACCAATGCTCTATAATTTTTATGTTGAAATGGTTTTATTGCTTGTCGAATGTCATGTCATACCTTAGTCCAAAGAAGAACTTTTCTGCCCTATCTTGTTCATTGGTAACCATAGCTGGCGCATATCATTCTAATTCGGTGAACTTGGCCTCATATTCATATATTGTCGTTCCCTTTTAAGTTAACCGAGCAAACTCAGCTTTGAATTATGCCCTCAGGGTTTCAGGAAAATATTGCTAAATGAACAAAGCCTCAAAATCTTCCCACTTCATGGTTTTCATATCAATACTCAGGTCATTTTGTTTCATTTCCTACCAGTTAGCTGCCTGACTAATCAGTTGATAAAAGGCTACTAAGACCTTAACTTCATATGGCAATCTCATGACATTTAAGGCCTTTTTTGTTTCCTTTAACCATTTATCAGCTTCTTTGACATCAGGTGTCCCATCATAAGTGTTTGGACTTGATTGCTTAAAGTCTCGAATTAAGGTTATTAGGTTTGACGCTTCATTGGTTGTGTTTTGACAAGGCACTACTGGCTGGTCTTCAAGTAATTTTCTAGTTGCTTGTTGTTGACTTATATAGCAAAGGGAACTTTGGAACAGTTGGTCCATAGTTAGTTCTCGATTTTATTCTGGGGGTTCAGTTCCTGAGTGTTGGTTAATTATAGGAGTGTCTACAATTGGGCAATTAATTATGGTAGGACTCGCACTCACAATTTGATTTTTAGTAGATGTCGTGGGTGGCGTCCTCTGCATAAATAGAAGTTATCTTAGCGCGCGCGCACGCGCACACACACACACACACACATATATATATATACTTAGTCATTTGTTTCATAGGTATATGTGACTATATTATCTAGGCTATTGGAGTTTGTGTTTTATTAGTTTCCATTTTATTTCATTCCATGGTGGAAAATTGCAACAAGTACTTTCCTCATATCCAATGAGTTAATACGTCCCATACCGTCTTAACTCAATGATAAAAGTTACAGTCAAATTTTATTTTTCTACCCATACAATATTGTCTACATATTCTCTTCTTCAGTATATAACCATATATAGCATTTTGCAAATTTAGATGCTTCATCCTGTCTAAATGTACTAGTACTATTTTTATATTCGGTTCCACTTATCCGTCACACCAAGGCCATAAAAATAGTATAATATACATACATTATTAGTCGAACTCAATTTCGTAGTTCTTTATTTATTTATTCAATGTATATATATTTTTTTCCATATCCTCACCACGTAATGAGACATCAAGCAACAATTTAACTGATGTAAATTAATTAAACTTTTTATTGCTTATCTATGGAAAATTAAGTTTACAATTCTTTTCTTTTTATTATAAAATATGCCACCTATACAGCTATTTTAAGATCAATAGTATGATTTATAGTTATCATGGCTTAAGACAAGGTTGGCAATTTGTAAATTTTGGATGAGTATCTAATTAAATTGGTATATATGTGCATTTACGGATATATTTAGAATATAATTTTTCTAGGTATAAATTTTATGTAAATATTTAAAATATTTGCATGTTGTCGAAAACTTTTAGGAGTTTTCTAAGCGAAGGTTGACAATGGTGTTAATGACGACAAAAAGGTTCAAGGCGTGAAGAATGATAAACTTGTCAGGATACCTAACTCTATATGGTTTAGATATGTTGGATAGCAACCAATGAGATATTTATGATGCCTACTAAAAAGTACATGAATATAATATGCATGACTTAATATGTGATTTATGATAGGTGTAGTAGCGATAATAAAAGAGGTCCGCTACGTGCATGTGACGGCCCCAATTTTCGGGGTCGTCCCGTGCAACAGATACCTCTCTAGCACATGCATAAGAAGTATCTGCCACGTCACTCATTCATTTCCTTATCCAATAATCTTCTATTTCATACCAATTACTCATAAATAAAAGCGGAAGTCTTGTCTTATTAAAAGAAATATTATATAAAGTTAATTTATTCAATCTATAGTGGAAAACCCTGTTGTACTTGCATATAGGCGATCAAACTATAGCAATAATATATATAAGTACAATAATGATTTTGGTATCCCATCCTAAAAATAATTCAAAATATCAAAAAGAAATAATTAACGACACACGTACTAGCAGGCCTCGGCATAGGGAAGTCAGATATAATCGCCAAGAATCTCCTTACCCCTGCTGGTACTAGGATCTGCACTCAGTTATCACAAAAACTAGATAATGAGTCCAGTAAGTAAAATCCCAAGGAAAACCACCGTGCATCATAATTTAAGAATGTAAATGGAAATAAAAAATAGTGTTACATAAGTATGCGAGAAGGAAGAATAATGCAGACAACTGCTCAAAGCTCATTCGCATGAATATAAACACCAAGAATACAAAATGGGTGTGAACCAGCTAACTAAGATGTATACCTAGGACAGAAACCCAATTGTGACCTACTCGAACAACCCCAGGACTGTGTCCTATGCCATATACCTAGCAAACGACCACATCACCCACCAAATACATAGACGGGAAAACCTCCACCGCCCCAGTAAGAATGGACTCATAGTTGATCAATAATATACAACTCAAATGAATAACAAATAGTAAATGCAGTATAGGTGTTCAGTTGGGTTTTACGTACCTTAATCCGCGCTCACAAACCCCGAAATTACCCCCAGTTCGACCATCGACTAGTCCCCGACTCCAACTACTGTCCTAGGACTCCTGAGACCCAATTCCGAAGTTTATTGGTCAATTAATTGGGTTTATAATGATTACGTTCAATTTCACACTAAATTCCGTTCCAGAGGATCATTAGCGCGCGCGCTAATTGACCTTAATTACTGTTCATCATCATTTTTCCAGAGGGTAATTGGCGCGCTAATTCTACCTATTAGCGCGCTAATGGTGCTCTGTCCAGTTTTTCCAGATTCAAATTTCTGGATTTCAACACCATACAAAACCCATCAAATCCATTCAAACACCTTCACAACTCCTCAACAACACCAAATACATCATCAAATACAAATTTATCAAGATCAAACCCCTAAATCAAAGAATCATAAAAATCACGTTCAAAACCTATTTTCACAAATTCATCAAATTTCCCTAAATTTTGCTTAAATCATCAAAACAATAGAATACCAAGCTTATGAACCCAAAATCTCAACCAATTACAATGTTAAATCCTTCAAAAATTTGAATTTTTTAAATTTCCAACCAACACCAAAATTTCATAAACAACCCAAGTTTTGATGATTCAATAGCTTTGATCTTGTTGTTATTGTTGTTGGACGCCTCAAATCCCTCTCCACCTTAGCTGATGATCTCTTCTTCTTCTCCTCTTCCTTACGAATCTCTCTATCAATCTCACTCTTTTTCATCCATTTCGATCGATCCTCATGTATATATACTTGGTTTTTCATCAAATGTGTGCACAAATCTCGAGGACAATCCTGTGATCACTGATCCCCTGTGTCACTCCAACTTCTTGACACCTTAGCATGACACTGGTTGCCTCAATCCTCTCTATTGTGCATCTCGAGAATAATCCAAGGATGTTGATTATTCAGCTATAACTATATGAATTGTATTTATCCTTTGACTCAATTCATATAACTTATCTATGCCCTCAATTAAATTTCCATAAATTGAAATTAAGGTCACACTAGTTTCCTGACTACCCGTCACCCTGTGCCCTGTGTCCAGCACGTACCCCGAGGCGATCCCACACCTAGTGTACCAATTTAATTATATAACTTAACCTAAAGTTATATTTAAAAATCCATTATTCTAACCCCTAAATTAGAGTCATGCTATATTGTTAAAATAAATCAAACCCCAACGCCCAGTCTTACAACTTCTGAACCCCGCATTGGCCTAACTCACGCCACGAAACCCCAGCGCTCAACCTCGCCCGACATCAACTTACTCACATGTGATGTTTATATAAATAATAATAACTTCCCCATCACAATAATAGACATACAACATGCACAAATAACACAATACAAGTCTTGGTACTCATATCCGAGTCAACCCAGCTGTCCTCGTAACGCCCAAATTATCCATTAATCCTCGTGATTAACACTAATTCTGATTAAATTAATTTGGGTCGTTACAGTGCACCCTAGTCATCACTCAAGGCACCCATCGAATTTATCAGGGCACCCCCAAATGGGGCGAAAATGCCCTTGAACCTAATGTTGAGGCACCCCACCTATTTCAGGTTTAGCCTGGTACTGGTTTCCATTTTTTTGAAACCTCATTTCCCACAAATGCTCTCGTTCCCATCGTGATTTGGAGGCGAAATAAACTTAATCTCACATTTTTCATCGTTCTTTCCCACATATTCCTAGTTTTTTAGAGTTGGACACTACAAGAAAATAGTGATATGACAATTATCGATTACTGTTGTCAAAGACAATTAACAACGCCCAAGAAAAGGTAGTCTATCAAGGAGTGGTAGAAAGTTTTAGACATTCAACAACACACAACTAACGTTCTTAAAAGGATCTAAATGTGTTGTAGAATGTATGCGTTTAAAGTTGTAACTACTACCAAATTTACATTCAACTATACAGTAAGCAGTTGTTATTACCCAATTATTAATAACAATCATATGCATAGTTGAAAGTGATCATATCTGTTGAAAAACATGTTTAATAAGAATTAACTACTTTTTGTATCAACTATCCACAACACCAATGACCGTTGTTATTGTAAAAATTATTAACAACGTTCTAAGGGTTACCATTCAAGCTTTCAAGAACACTCGGTGATGTTGTTGTAAGTTATTAACAATCATAAGCATTTATATCCTGAACGTTTTAATTTGTGCTCTTTCCATTTTTAGCAAATAGTAAGGGGACTTTTAATTATTCCCTACACATCCATTTCAATATCCATTCAATTGGTTGCTACATATCCAAAATTTATGATATTATACATAACAACTTGATTTAAAATATTATCAAATATTTTCATTGATAATAAAACTAAAGCTTTGCATAACCAAAATAATTAAAGTTCACAATGTCGTCACATCCCAAAAGAAGCTTTACATGATCAAAATAAGCTTCACATATCCTAAAAGAAGCATGGCATCCAAAATAACATTTACATGCACAAGCACAAGAAGTATTACACAACCAAATAATATCTATTTTAAAAAAAAGTATATTAATACCAAAAAGTTAAGTGTAAGCCATTCAAACATTGCAGGTTAGTCAAAAACAACCTTCTGTACAATCACATGGAATGTCTTGTTCAATGTCTTGTATCATATCCTGCTCATGTGTAGTGGAAAAAAAGAAGAAATAAGGATAAAGTATTAAAGGAAGTTCATGAAAGTAAAACAAAGCATACAAGTATAAGTGCTACAATACCTTAAGAAGTGACTTGTGATAGAAAACCAAAATGAGTTCAGACCTTTGATAACATCCTGTATATTATAATATTACGCATTAAGATCGCAATTGAAAAATATTATACTCTACATTAGAAATAAAGATTGAATGAAGTATACAATATTCAAATTTTATTTAGCCACTAGAGTTTGAATTAAGAAAGTCTATATGGACTAGATTTATAAGAAATGAGAAATAAGAATCACATTAAAATTGCATATCGATTATTAACTGATGAAAATACATAAAAATGGTAAAATGCACCCAAACAACTAAAGAAACACACTTAATGATCCAAATAAGATATATGAGTTATACTAATTTTTTTCAATAGGACTATGGGTTCAACTTATTAATATTTCTTAGTGATATATATACAAACCAAACAAACTATGAAAACTTGAAGTGTGGAATATTACTCTTACAAGCTTAGTAATTATTGGGATTAGTACTTTTTAAAATATTTTACTAGTAGTTCATTGATTTTTTTTATTTCTCATAGTAGGAACATTGCATCAAGTAAAAATAAGTTTTATATCAACAAGGAAATATAATGTAAATACTTTGAAGGTATTAGCAATTGATAATAAAGGAGATAAGTATTAACTATGAGTTTATAACAGTTTAATCATTATATCTATTAGTTTATAATACAGTTTTTTCATGGAAGTATAAATTGAAGGTTTTTTATACTTAATTAAATGCATCAACAAGTATTAAACAATGAATATAAACAAAATACAAGTAATTATGAGGTAACCGTACTTTTTTATAGTAACTTTACTGCAAAATTTGGCCAAGCTACCCAATTTTCTATTGCAACATTAATCACCTTGATTTCTTCATTCGGTCTACATATAGGTACATTTGGGCTTAATGCAACCTCAACCCAAATTTTCCAAAATTTCTCACCTAAAGGCAAGTTACGCACATTAACATTAGGATTAGTTGCCTCGATCCTTCCTTCTGCTACAACTTCAGGTGGTGCCTCTTCATACCAATGCAATAATTGACAACAAGCATTTGGAATGGGTGGTCATGATCTGCTGATGCTCTTTTTTGAGTAACCTTATTATGTTGATTACTCTACCACCACATAAAAAGTGTTGATAAATATAAACAGACTATATCATGAGAAAGAAATGTCTCTTAAAACTATCATGTATGAATTTTTATGCTCCATACATATAATTTGTAACATTATATATTGTACCTTACGAATTTTACTTGAAAGCTCATTTGTCAATTCTGCGACCTTTGTCTTCAACTCGGCCATCTTTGCATCAGTTGCTTCTTGCCTTTGACTTTGTGCATTCACCAATGAAGCTTGGCTTTTAACCAATTCTTCCAACTCTTTCACTGTTCCACTTGATAGCGAGCTTACGTCAATTAAAGAAGGTGTAGCACCAAATCCAAATCCTCCAACATGACCATGACGCTCAGGACCTAATACTTTTGTAATAGGATCACGATTGGCGTCATTCAATATCTTTGCATCAGCTATTGATGATCGTGCATCTTTAATTTCTTCCTACAAATTTTCAAAAGGAAAAGAAATAAGCAACAAGTGAGTTAAATATGAATATAAATTTTAACGTTGTATCACCAACCAAAATATTTCATACAAAACATCATATTAAGTACATATCCATGACTAAGTAAAATTCATGGTTAACAATGATTTTGCAATAGCCTCATTGTGTGGAGTCCCATCCTTTTCTACATGTGCTTTAGTTCAAGTATCCACTCTTGTTATTTTATTTGGATTGGAGCTGGATTTTTTCTATAAATAATTAAGGAAATAAACCCAATTCAAAATGTGCCAAGAAAAATATCATGTGAAGTGAAAAGAAAAACTATAAGTTATTAGAAATCAGAAGCATTTTACCATTTCAGCTTCTAGTCTAGCATAACCCTTACGACTTATGATATGCACAAGTTTGTCTTTTTGCAATTCTCTATATTTCTTTGCCTTCTCCTATAATCAAGCAATAGACAAAAAAATACTTACGATAAAATTAGTGAAAATAGAATAACTTTCTTAAACTATATATTTATTGAATTTAACCACAAAGGAACCTCAAATTTTGGAGACAATCACTCTTTAACAAATTTGTTCCAATCATCAGATGATGATATTTTTTTTGGTTTTTCAGGCATTTCAAACTCAAGACCTTTATGTTTTCTCTTATCAGACTCTCTTAAATTCTCTGTAATTTTACATTTATGTTGCCTCCAACACCTTCCCATCCTCTGAAAGGTTATTTGTCATTGAGCAACATTAACAATAAACCTTTCCTATGAGACAAACACAAAATGAGTAGTTAGTTGTAATTAATAATAGTCAAGCATAAACTAAAATTAGGTGTACAAACCTCCAATAAAACTCAAAGCTCCTCTTTCAGCATTTGATGAACCTTATGCCAATCTTCAAAAGTAACAGGGACGTGCTCTTACAATGACACCAATATAAGATGTAAATTTTTTAGAATTGAGGCCAATGTCTTGGCCTCTCTTATTGAAAGTGATTGGCATATGTGGCGCATCTACCATCATTCCCATTTGGCATGGACCTCTTACCCTTTTTTCTCTTCTTTAGATGAACCTTTCTTTTCCTTTCCTTTTGATTACTTCCTAGCCTCATTAATGGGAGAAGGAGGATCAAGTTCATCTCTTTTAAAATCTAAATCGCTTAAGCTATCATCACTTGTAGCACCAACATGCATCATCTTTCCCCATAATGATGATTTTGATTTGAATTTTCCTTTTCCTTTTTGTTGTTCTTAAATCGTTTTACCCTTTCCCTAAGCTTTCTTGTTCATTGTAATGTCTCTTTCTTCATCTTTTCAACATCTTTTAAAGCTTGACACTGTAAAGTATTCATTAATAGTAACTCCAATATTGGCTAATCGTTTTAATACAATAACCAATATTACTTGATTTACTCTTTGTCTCCTCTTCTTGGCCATTTTAGAGGACTGCAAGCACAATTATGATACAAATAATATTTTAAATTCACAAATTGTACTTAGTACAAAAGAATGATATGGATTATGGTTTCTTTTACCTCAACAACCATATTGAAAGCGTGCACTTGTCGACAAAGTCTTCTATGAGAATTTAAATATACCTGCATCACAATTTTTCAAAATGCTAAGAATTTGGCTTTTCTACCAAGGTTATCCTACTACTTAATTATAATAAACTAGAAATAGACAGTCATAAATAGTAAGGATTTAACAAACAACTTATTTAGGCATCACACAAGTTGCCTTCAACATATACTCACACACATGGCTCTTCTCTTTCAATTTCATTAAAAGATGTAATGGGACTATCATGAACAATTTCTTCATAATCCTCTTCTAATTCATGATAATCTCTAGACGGTGCATGCAATACAACATATCAATTTGATTAATCACTCTCTTGAATAAAAAACTTGCTTAGCTTGATTTGCTAGAATGAATGGATCTCCTACAAATTCAGATAGTCCGTCATGGAGGTTAACTAATGTAAAACTTTTTCAACCTTGATCCCACTATTAATATATGCCTAATCACAAAAAGACTATGACCTTTTTTATGTGGTAATCAAGGACAATAATGTCCTTTAAGACTCCATAATAAGCAACATCGTCAACAACTAGAGAATTGTCACTTCTACGAGTTATGCATAAAGTCGTTGCTTTCATAGCAATGCCACTATTTTGCCTTGACTTTTCAACTTCCTTTGTATGAAACCTCCATCCATTAATAAGGTAATCGGTATATGACATTGCTAACTCTCGAGGTTCTCATACAAGCCACCTTAGATCTTTTGGAAGACTATCACTGCTCTCACTCCCAAAGACTTGTGTGGTAGAATTAAGTATTTTAAAGAATCTAATAAACTATCAATAAATTGTGCATCTTACAAATTCAATTTTATACAACCTTTTCATGAATCTAGGTAGGAAAACATTCCATGTGCCTCTTATATAATAAGTCTTCATCCATTGATAGGCATTCATCTAGCATCACAATTTCATCCATGTGTTCTCTAATTCATAAGAATATAGAGTATCAAACAAGTATGTATATATAAATACAAAAGTGTGTAAGACCACTGGTAATATAACAATACTTAACTGTATATAAGGCTGAAGCTCTTCCAAATTCATCAATACATATCTATGAGCAATTCTTAGCATATCATCTGAAAGAATAATTTTCTTTCCACGAAACATGCGTGTTCTACGAGTCAAGAGAGGCCATAAGTGGTCTAAAATCCACAACAATACCACAAAAATATCCACAACAATCAACAACAATCCAGTACATGGTATCACACAATCACTAGGGGTGGTCAAACACTCGTGCGCATGGGTGCCCGCGTTTTATCCCTTCTAGTGCAGGCCGCATGTACCTTCGAGACACACACTTATGACAAGAACACACATACAAGGAATATGGAATGGAATGCCAACAAGTAGATAATAACAAACACAACAGAATGAAAATGAATCACATGATATTTTCTTAGCTGGCTTACTAACGTACAAATGCTTTTTAGGGCAAGTGTACTTACCTGAACTAATCGCAACCCGTGTAACAACACTCTCGCGAATATAATGATTCTCTTGGGTGTTATACCCACACCTATGTAAGCCTAATTACAAGTCTGAGGCTCGGCGCAGTCGTATGTGAAATCACACCATAGTCTCTTGGACCGGCGGTGTGACCACGACGTCACTACCGTTCAACCAAATTGAAACACAACTTCGATGTCATCCAATAATTACGACTCAATACCAAACTTAACATGACCATACACCAGCGAGTAGGGAACTCAGGGTGTGGTCCAACATCCGTAGAATGTCAACACAGCATGGAAAGGCCATGTGCACGCCCTACGTCGCGTTGACAACTACTCGACGCAATATAAACAACTCACGCATATCTCCGCCATTACGACTCATCATCATTGATATGGACGCTCCGGGGCTACGAGACTCCATGACGGGCATGGTAAGGTCTCCGACAGTTCCCCATGTCATCACGTTGATGACAGTACCGCCACAACGGGTGGTTTCCGGCGAGAAAGTTACAACACGCATAACATTACATAAATGACATAATATATCAATAATGCCGCTGTTTTAGGCCACTCCGAGAGTTGTGAGACACAAGCATGGGCTTAGCTTGGTCCCCGACATCCCTAGTCACGGTGGCACAGCGGTGGTGTCGACCATGGCAACAGATTTCGGTGAGGACTTAAAAACAGTCCACACAACATGACAACAACATCACCTAGGTTCAAGACATTAAAACAATTCCAACACGACCAAATCGATCACAACAAGAACAGCGAGGCATCATCGAGGTCATGGAGAGGTCTCTGACAACCCCCACACTCGGTGGTTTGGCCAACAGGGCCGCCCACACATGCATATTCCGGCGAGACATAATATAATAACCAATTTATGAAAACAGTGCACAATCGATCACAACACCCTATGTGACACAAACGTGGTGCTCCAGGGATGTGGGGATTTTGGGGCACCACTAGGGACCATCCCTGACCACCCCTGACCAGCGCCACCGCCTCCGACAGCGGCAAAACATGACAGTAGTGAAAACAGTCACGAAAACAGTAAAAAAACAATAAAGAGAAATAGTGAGAAAAGAGAGAAAGAGTGGAAGAGAGGGAGAGAGGAAGATCTCTGGCGAGAGGGATGAACCCCAACCACCTCTGGACCTCCGACAATCGGTGGTGTGCTCGGCCAAGGTAGGGAAGAATGGACCGAGAGAGGGAGACAGTGAGACCGTGAATGAGAGAGAAAGTGAGAGAAAACAAAGCGAGAGAGAGAACAAACCGAGAAAGAGTGACGGATCTCCGGTGAGCTCGTCCACTGCTGGGGTCCCGGGGACCAGTGCCGGTTCGTCGATGGCGAGAAGAGGTGGAGGGTGGCCGTGAGATGAGGAAGATGAAGTGAGACCGTGAGTGAGAGAGAAAGGGAGAGAGAGAGAAACGTGTGAGCATAGACAGAGAGAGAGAGATGACGAGCCTCCGACGTCAGCTCCGGTGAGGGTTCCGGCGAGAGGCCGAGTGGATAGAGGAGGGTTGGTGGCGGTGGTGTGATTGAAGAAAACAATGAATAGTGTTTGGTGTAGGGTTTTCTCCAACGTTTATGTTTTTATATGCCTTAAATGAGTCAAATGACCCTTTTGCCCTCCAATTTGCTTCTCACACACCTCAAAACAGTTGCCCTTATGTGTCTTTTACCTCATCATCACATCTAAACATAAACACACATCTCGATGTCCATCCCATGGCTCCTTACCATTGGGCTGTGTCACTTTAACAATTTAAATTCCATAGTCCGTATGTTACAAGACTATCCAACTCCCACGTTCAAACAACATTCCGCGGTCCGTATTTTTTCGTCAATTGGCTCGCTGCGTCCGTTTTCTCGCCACATACTATCAACTAATTTATATAAATTAATAAAAATTCCTTTATTTGACTTCTTTATTGTGTTTTTATCCCCCGTTTGACTAGGCGAGACCTCACTCAATTTAAAATCGCCCGAACGGCGCGAGACTTGTAAAATACTAAAATACTAATACGCATAATCAAAGAATCATAAAATCACTTCGGTGTCGACTCCCGAAGTTCGAAATACTATCTAGTATTCACGTAGCCGGGTCACAATTCTGACAAGTGTAACGCAAGCCAGTTAAAAATTTGGGGTTGTTACAAGGTATAAGTAAACTTAACATCAAGTTCTCCTTAGAGGAGGTAAGTTATATGTGAATAGAATGACTGACCAATAACTATGTCTCATATTTAGATCTTGGAAAGAACTGAAACCATCAGCCACTTACCCAAAACTGATATTCCTATACTCTAAAGAAAAAGATGGAAAATTTCTATTTATGGTTTCCCATGCTATAGAATCAACAGGATGTCTCATTTTTCCATTTTCACTCCTATGACTTGCATGCCATTATAGTAGTTCCGCAATTTATTTCAACTTAAACATCCTCATAAGTTTTGGAATTACAGGAAAATAGCGTAACACTTTAGCAGGAATTCCATATTCAATATTTCCTGAGCGACTGTTAACCTTCCATCTCGATGAACCACACTTTGGATACAACTCTGAAAGTTCTAAGTCATTCCTATACAAACAACAATCCTTGATACAAGCATGTATCTTTTCATACCCAAGATCAAAAGTCTTTAACAACCTCTTAGTCAAACAGAAAGAATCAGGAAGTGTATTTTTGAAAGGAAGCATTGCACGTACAATCTTAAGAAGTTCATCAAAGCTGTTATCAGACCAACCATATGTGGCTTTCAATTTGACTAAGGTAACAGTCGCTGAAATTGTAGTATATTGTGAGCAACCATGATATAAAGGCATCTCTGCAACTTCAACTAAGTTTGAAATCTCCTCCATATTCTCATATGTAGCCTCTCCAACATTATCATTCTTAAAATGCAGATGACTTTTATACATGCTATATGTTTCCCCTCTAGATCTATCATTAAATGGTTTAGGGGCCTCACATTTCTCCCCATGAAGCCCCCAAAATGTATAAGCGGGGTTCATGCATTTTATTACTAAAGGCTCAAAGACAACATTGGAGGGATGATAATCTAAATTCATACATATCTTGCATGGGCACACAATTACATCATTATTTTGCATTGCACAAACATTGTTTACAAAATTGCGTGCTCCTTCTCTATATCCTTCAGAAAATCTATTATATTATATAAGTTTAAGGTTAGAGCACACACACAAAGTACAAACACATTCAATTTGCGATGAATCATGATATAGTGATTAATAAAGAGATGAAGCTAACCTTGACAAATGAATCTAACCTTTATCCATTTAAGGTCCAACAACCTATTAAAAATATCACATTAATCATTTAACAATCCAACAATAATACATAATTGTTTAATAGCCCATCTCCAAGTATTAAATGACCAGTACTCAACAAAAATCAGTAAAATTTATATTTTATTGAAATAATATATAAGAAAAATTGGTAGACTTTACTAGTATCCCAAATTATTAGCATTTTTAGAAAGATTTAGTCATATACATTATATCTTCTCAAAATAAAAGAAATAAATATTGCCAAAAAATAGTATAAATACAACTATGTATAAGCTAATTATCTTTTCATAATCAAGTTAATTTTTAATAAAGATCAAGTTATTAATGTATATATAATGCAGATTTTAAACTTGTTGTGACTATACATAGCTCCACCATTGCTTTTAAGAACTAGTTCAAAGCTCCTAAAGCTAAAACTTATGAATTAAGCATAAATTATAGTATTATATGAAATCTAAATACCAAATTATCAACATAAACAAAGTAAAAAATGAAAAGAGATATAGTGAGACTTTATACCCAAATTCTTCAAATATAGAGTATGCAACAATACCCCAAGTAAGTTATCAGAGTCGCGCGTATTCAATCTCTTGACTATGGGTATCTCTTTTCTCTTGCACACCTACACAAGAAAGATTCTTACAATTAAAGGCAGGGTACTTCAAAGTTGACTAACACTTCAAATTGAATCGTCAACTTAATTACAAATGCACACATCAAAGGCAGGGAATTAAGTTATAATATTTAAAAATGTATATCTTGATGGTTGAATATATAAAAATTGCATGATATGTAGTTAATATTACTACTTTGAACCTAATTGGTACATTGGTATAAGCATTATAACTATGTCGCAACTTTTGTTGAATTGTTTGTTAATATATATGTCTGATGGTATATAGATTCACGATTCTTGAAAAAAATCAATTTCCAATCAAGTTGTACATTGTTCTATTAGTCTCCTTGAGATTGCTCTTCTCTTTTATGTTAATTAGTAAAAAAATTTGGTGTCAAGAAACATTTAAGTGAAACCCTTTGAATCTGTATCGGTTGCATTATATCCATGTTTTGATAATTGTTTAGTATCCATGTTTTGGTACAGTCAAAGTAATGGCAGTTCTTTTGAACAAATAGGATTAGCGAGTTTTTTTTTGATTCTATGTTGGGTCCTGTACTGAGCGATTAATGATTAACGAAACTTATATTTTTCTTCAAAAAAAATTGCCTCTTTCAATGTCAATATAACACTCATATACATGAAAGGAAGATTAGTCCAGAACAAATCCATTTAACTCAAGGAGAAAAAAATTACTTGAAAAAACACCACTCTTCTGCCCCAATTTGGTATGTCTATGATATTTAATTGTCTTTCCTTTCCTTTTCCTTTTCTATTTTATTTTGAGGAATCTCTTTTGATTCACCAACCAAGTGGGTGACTCACAAGTTTGGTATGGAGTATGTTATCTAAGATTTGATTGGTTTGAATCTCTCTAGATGCAAATTTGGCGTCTTTACCATTAAAGAAAAAATAAATCTCTTTCCCTTTTGATCCTACGAACTTTTCTTATTTTTAAATTAACTGTTTATGCTTTATTGTTAAATATTTTCAGTTTATGAATTGTCATCAATGTGTGTGAGGAGTCGAAAGTTTATTTGGTGAAGACCACATCAAGAAGAGTTGCAAGATGGAGATGCTCGCACTTTGATTACATTGAGATTTGTACAAAGCTTAATGCTTATTAGGTTGACCCAATTTGATTTCATGGAGGAATTCATAAACGAGGATGGGGATAGACCCCTGCTCGCTCACCTCATTTTGATCCTTACTCTGAATTCATTTATTTAATTTACATCATATGACTTAAGTATTGAGTTGACTATATGGGCTACATCTTCGACAAAAATCAAGTTTCTCCAGTGTGTATATCTACATACATATTTCTGTTTTGTATTGCAAAACCTTTTTTGGTGGGATATTGTGAAACCTTTTTTTACTATGCAAGAAACTTATTTTTTATTTAATTAACATTAAAAAAGGCTTAAAAACATTAAAAAAGGGAATAATCAAAGGTACTTAGTGCAAATGTGGCATCAAAAAAAACTCATCAGATAGTAATGAAAAGTTTGATTGGGATTTATTGACGCCTTTTAAATTTATAAGTAACAAACAAAAAAACATATGCCTCACGTGTGGAACACGTGCTCACTTATGACTATATATATATATGAAATGGAACCATGGCTGGAAGTATTTTTTGTGCATCAAATTTTGTTACACTTGACTTAAAAGGGCAAACTTGTAATAAATACTATTTTGGCTTCACCACAATCCTAAGGGGTATTGCCAATATATATAAGATTATTAAGATGATTATTATTATTATTATTATTATTATTATTATTATTATTATTATTATTATATAGCGACTAGAGCAACAACCTCTTCATCCTTCCAAAAACACAACACTTTTCTTGAAGTCCCTTCATAAAAACAAAATATCTTAAGCATTTAGTCAAATAACTTTTGTACGGCAACCTCGACCTAAGTTATTTTAAGTGTAGATATTATCTTACTTAAACAATGAAATTAATTCATAGAAACTTACATACAAACCATTAGAATGAGTGAAGGAAACAAATCTCTCAAAGTTCTTCTTTCAAGTCTCCAAACTACTAGCAGTAAAGAAAAAAAAAAGAAATAAGCCCAAATATTTATAGAATAGACCATTTTCAAGTCTTTAAATAACAAGCCGTAAGGAAATTCAAAAGGACTCTACTAGGATGACACCCTAAGAGTCACACCATAATGCACTCCCCTCTTATCCTACCGTCCGTATCCACCTCGAGATGTGAGCTTACACATCTTAAGATTCAAAACATGACTGGATAGGGGGCGTACATTATATTGTGACTTTAAGGGTGCGTATTCTAGCATTTTTCATTCAAAAAATTTCAAATCTTATGGAAGAGCACTTTTCAAGTCTCTAAACAACTAGTAGTAAAGAAAATGAAATAAAAAAAAAAAAAAAAAAAAAAAAAAAAAAAAAAAAAAAAAAAAAAAACTCCCAACTAGATGTAAACAAAACCAAAAAAGCTCAAATCTTTTGACTAGACCGTTTTCAAGTCTCTAAACAGTAGAAGTAAAGAAAAGGAAAAAAAACTCCAATTAAATCTTTATGGAATGGAAAATGATAATCTAACACACTTTGGGCGCACACTTGAAGCGCACACTTTGTCTTTTAGCTCATTTATAGTTATTTTTTGTCTCCCAAGGTGTGGGCCTATATCTAACAAAACACCATAAATGAACTAAAAGACAAAGTGTGCGTCCCAAGTGTGCGCTCAAAGTGGGTCATTTTATCATTTTCAGACTACGCCCTAACTATAAAGGCTTCAAACATAAGAATCTAAGCCAAAGTAGAAACCACATTTAGCATCAGATATCAATGAACATGTTGTAAGCACAATAAACTTGAGTTCCATTACCCAAACCACAACAAAAGCTATTGATTCCATTTCGGAAAGCTTCCCCAACACCCCAATAGCATAAAGATCTACCAAATCACCAGATTTAAAGAACAACCATCTAAAAATCCCAAAAATAAGATATGCTCGGATGAAAATAACCAAAATAGAAGAGAAACACCTCGATTAACCAAGAAATTTCAAAAAGAAAGAGGGATCAAAACTAAAATGGAAGCGATCCTCAATGGCGTTGTTAATGGGTGATTGGAAAATGCACAATGACGAGCACCAACACGAGCAACAACTTCGAAGACCTCAAGAGCAGCAAGAGAAAACACTCAGTAGCCTGAAACACATGGAGCCATGTCGTCTATCTCGTGCTCTCCTTGATTCGCAACGTCTCACAATTTCACGCTTCAAGACTCAACGATTAGGATTTCTTGCAATATATGAAGATACAAACATACAAATCTCCATGCACAAATAAGTGGTACTAAAGTATGCCACTCAATGAATTATTTTTTTGTCAAAATTAGTTTTTTCCCTATAAGCTACAACAAAGTTTAGCGATGAATTTATTATTTTCTTTTGTCAAAATTATTTTTTTCCTATAATTTTGTTTGGCGGGAATTATACCTTTTGGGCGGGAACTTCTAAAACAACAAAAAAAAGAGACCGGCTAAGCACTCCACTTTTTACTTAGTGCACCCCATTTTGTGTAACCCCCCAAATTTAAATCTCAATTTCTAAGTGCACCCCACATTTTTATCAAAATACTCTTTTGTTCGAACCAAAGCACTCAACTCCAAAACCTTGGTCAAGACATCTATTTTAGGTTCGGCGACACGTAGCCGAGACTTATCCACTAGGCTCGGTGTTGTCCAACCGAAAATCTTTGGTGAGATTTACTTGACAACTACCGACCTAAAGGTTCAGTGGTTCTGACCAACTCTCCTACTAATGGTTCGGTAAGCTCTGACCAACTCTTTAACTAGAGGTTCGGTAGGCTTCGACCAACTCTCCAACAAGAGATTCTAATCTCGAGGCCGAACCCCTCGATGATGCCTACAAATCATAAAGAATATAGAGCATGGGGTGTATTTAGAAATTGTAGTGGGTGCACTAATCACAATGAGGGTATAAGGGTCATTTTGTAGAAAGGATTGACTTTTTTTAAGTTTGACTTTTTTGGGTGCACTTAGTGAAAGGTGGGGTGCACTTAGCTAAACTCAAAAAAAATAATGAACCCAAGAATAAATAAATAAATAAATAATGCACGTTGTTGAAATGGGTAAGCTAAGTTTGTAAAACAAAAACTTTCATCAAGTAATTTTACAATATTTTATCTCTAGTTGTCATATATAATTATAACAACTATTCGTCCTAGCACGTTGTTGAATGTCCATGAAAGTTTATATCTCACAACTTAAAACAACGTTCTAACATAAACAATTGTTACAAAGGTTATTCAACAACTTTTACATATGGACGGTGTTGTTATGGCGTTGTCATATATCATTTTTTTGTAGTGGGACAGGTTTTTTTGCCTAATTGAAGTATTCAGCGGCTAGGGACGAGTTTGGATTTGAGATCAGTGTGAAATTGAGAGGCAAAGTAAGGTACGTTTTTTTTGGGTCTCAATGTTGAAAATACTTTTTTTTTGGGTAAATCTTTTTGTTGCACAAGAGGTTATATGCTTACAATGTCTTTCTCTATCAGATATGGCTCGAGGGAAATCTACTGTTTCTAGGGACGGTGTCGATGGAGAGCCCACGAGAGCACAACAAGCACAAGCACAACGAGTATCAGCCGTGGCTGCTGCTCCTTCTGGTCCTGCTGCTCCTTCTATTCCTCTTGTTACTCCCTCCACTGCTCCCTCTACTGCTCCCTCTGCTCCTGCGGTCTGTGGTAAGAGGAAGTCACACACTACATCATATATAAAGGCGAAAGTGTAGGCTGGTAAGGGTGTATGTGGACGTAGACCAGCGAGGGATAACGTCGAGGATGAGGCAAGTCATGTCCCCGTGGGGAGCAGTAGTCAGGGTAATGCCGATGGGGATGAGGCCCGCAAGGCAACAATGGAAGAAACCACTACATCCCAACCACAAGCAACTAGGGGTAGTAGCGGTGTTGTTGGGGAAATGTTGTGGAACCCGAAGATGACCCATCTGCTCCTTTCCTTGGCAGTCCTATTGACAGCTTTTGTTGAAGAGTTTTAAGGATTATGTTGCGGCAACAATTTGGAATAATGAGGTATGAGCCTTTTTTTAGAAAAGTATCAATTCATTTCCAATCATATTATTACTCTCGCTATTCATGTACGATAATGTATTTATGAATTATGTTTATTTTTCTTTTTGCAGAATCGACCGTTGCTTAAGTGCATAAACCACAAGGCTAAATAGCTGAGTGAGATTTGCATTCTTGTCACCCCAACACCCAGGGACTGCAAAGAATCATTCAGAGGTCGGGTTTAGCTCCACTCAAAAATCGCTCCTATCGGAAAGCCAACAAGGAGGTGATATCAGCTTTTGTCGAGCGACGGCAGCCAGAGACCAATACATTTCACTTACCCTTTGGTGAAATGTCCATCATGCTTAAAGACATGGGCATTTTACTGAAGATCCCAGTGATGGGTAAGGTGGTGGTGGTCGAGAATTTTTCAAGGTATACAGAGGAGTCCTGCAAGGAAGCGATTGAATTAGTTTTGAAGTTGCTTGAGGTTTCTCTTGATGAAGCAGAGGATGATGTTAATACTACAAAAGGTCTCACAGTGCGAGTAGTTTGGCTGAAAAGTCATTTTTGCCCACCCAAGTCCGAGTCCAATACATCCAGTTCTCTTACTATGTACCCTCCAGTGGAATGCACTGCACGTGCATACTTTTTGTACTTGCTCTCTTGCACCTTATTCGACGATAAGAGTGGGTCAAGAGTTTCAATTGCATTGCTGAAGCTTCTGGAGAACTTGGATAAGGTTGGGAATTACGCATGGGGTGCTGCTGCTCTAACTTATCTTTACCATCGTCTCGTGTCAGCCACTTGGGAAGAAGTGTTGCAGATTGCAGGGTACTTAACTTTGCTCGAGGTATATATTTCTTGCACATTACTTATGAACCGGCCAATACAAAATCCACTACTTCTTTACTTTTGTTGATTCTTTTTCAGGGATGGGTATACGAGTACTTCTTACTCCAGCTTGCTGCGTCGAATGCGAAATACATGGACCACCTTAAGTCACGTATCTTGAGGTGGGTATAGAAACACGAGACGGTAGCTAACGTGGACAAGCTAAGTAGTATTTGCAGGACCTCTGATAGGTTGCAGCCAAGTGAGGTACTTTGTTTAATTACTTTGAGTTTGGTATTCCAATTTATCAAACTTCATATTCTAATATAAATTGTATGTTTCATTGGTGTAGGTGACGTGGGATCCATACACTGACATCAGGACAGGCAATATTATTCTACCGATGGCCTTCTACTCTAGTTATTTGAAGTACATGGAAGTTGTGGAGCCATACTATCCGGAGAGGTTCCTTCGACAGCTTGGCCATGTTCAAGGAATACCGTCGTCTTCATATCGCCCCTCAAAGCAAACCGAGGCCGCACTGCAATAAAATACTCGGTTAAGTACTCATTCCAACCAGAGAATTGGGAAAGGTGGCGTAGCCATTCACTCTCCATTGAAGATCGATGGGAGAAAGCGAGGTTCGAGTTCATAGCTGCACCAGAATATCTGCCATGGTTCACACGAGTTTCACATCCTACCATTGAGAACGCAACGCACAGTGATGACTTTTTTAATACGGTTGGTGATTATGATTTATTGGAGGTAAAAGCCTTTTAGCCATTTGAATTTAAGTTAGTTTATCACATTTCTTTTGTATTATTTATTCATAGTTTCTCTATTGGTTTTCAACAGCGTAATCGACAGGCATTGGACAGCGTATTGGCATGCATAAACTTGTCGGCTAGTATGGCCAAAATGGAGGCTGCTAAGAAAATGGCAAATGATGTCGTGGACTACTTTATGGATAGGGGTCTTAGTACAGGTACCACCACTACGACTAACACCACGGCACCGAGTGCACCTACTACTCCTTCACAGCATGACAGTACCCCAACCGAAAGTGTGCCCACCCTAAGTTCTATCGAGCCTTCGGTGACAAAGAATGCCCCCTGCCCACCTCAAGTTCTAACCAACCACTAAAAGGAAGCCCCCCACGAAAACATATGTTAGTCGCAAGGAGAAGAAAGAAAAATGCCTCAAGTGAAAAAACATATTGTTGTTTGTCTTGTTCATTTGATATTGTTTAACTTGTTTGGTATTTTGATGATGGATGATGTTTGACTTGTTAATTTGGTATTATTTAACTTCTTCGGTATTGTTCTATTGAATTGATAATGTTTGACTTGTTGGTCATGTTTGAATTAATGTGTTCTACTACTATTATTTGTTGTTGTGTTTTTGTCACTGCCACGTTTGCAATAAGTTTCCACAGAGAAATCCACGGCCACGTAGGACCAACAACTACTGAGAATTCTCGGTTATGCATGACCATGATTGGTCCATTGAGCTCCGTCACCTCTATCCGATTACTGCCAATTTTTCCAAATTTTATATAGTCTCAGTCATGCACAACCGCAACTAATGTCTAAATTACGGTCATGTGGTACTGAAGCTTATTGGTATGGTCTCAATAATACATAACCGAGATTATTATGCAACGATTAGACATAATGACTCAACCACCTAATTCCCCAATTTTGCACAACGTATCGGTTACTGCACTCCGTAATTAAGGTATAAGTCTTGCCAAAGCACAACTAAATTGATTTGGGCACCCCATGCGTAGTCCTTTGAATGGTATTCGAAGGGATTTTGCTATGGCCTCGGTTAGATCTAACCGAGTTGTAAATGTGTCATTATGGACATACGTCACTAAAGCTTATCAGTAAGGTCTCTATTATCTATAACTGGGATTTTCATGCAGCACTTACACAATTTATATTAGCCCTCTGGTCATAGCTAATGTGGCCGACGCCATGGGCCATATTCCACACGACGTCCATTGCGACGTCTTGACCAGAATGGTTTGCTATAGCCTCGGTCGTACCCAACCGATTAGTCAAGCATGGCTTCGGTTTTACATCACCGTATGGTAATGAAACGTCTCAATTGCCTTTGACTGATGCTAACATGCAAAAAACACACATTAACTCGGCCACATACTACCGCAATTATGTACAGTTAATCGGTTATGTTGTTCTGTTACTATGGTCTACTTTTCGATCATATGTCACTGTCATTTAGTACAAATCTCGATGTCATGTAACTAAAGTATTTAGGGCACCCCATTGTTGGCTGTGCACAAACCTGGATGACCGAGATTCATATGGGAGTCATGGTTCTGTACATCCGAGACTTGGGGGTAGTTTTCGGACCTGTATAACCGAACCTTTAATTGAGAGTAAAAACTTGGCATATCTTGAATTTAAGCATCAAGTGCAATGACACCCATACTTGGTTATCCATTCAGCAACATCAATTCAAGTTACATCAACAAAAGTACATAAAAGTAACATGCCAAGTTTGGAAGACATAATATCCATTCAACAACATCAATTCAAGTTTGTCGAACATTACAAAAATAATTTACTATGTGATTTGTTTAAGGCGATGTTAAGTCTACTATCGAGGGCGCGTGTAGATGAGAAGATTGAACCGAAACTTGTACTTGAATGTTAATACCAAAACCCCACCCTTAAGCGTTAACATTCGTGAAGGTCTTCCACACCAAGAATACAGGGGAAACCGGTGCATTAGGCTTGAATATGTCCTGTCAAATGGAAGAGCAACATAAAAGAAAGAATAAGTAAGTTACGTTGACATATTAACCAAAATTTGAAACATACTTTAAAAACTTGTCCTAACCCAATAAACGCCATTGACATTTGTAACACCAATACACCCGATCTTTCATAGGCAGAAGGGCATTATGTAGAGGAAGAAATGTCATGCATCAACCATACAACACGTCGACAAGTGTAACGACCCTAAAATTCTAACTCGTGCCACGTGACATTTCAGAGTCGTATTATGGGCCCAACTAGCCGTGATGTACTTGTTTCGGTTCTCGAGAGTTGACAACGAGGTATGTTATGTTTGTTTGGTGATTTGTATTATTTATTTATTACCGAACATTAAATTCAATATCCCACATGTGTGAGTACGTAGTGAGTGTGTGTTGGTACCGTTGAACGAGTTCAGTAAAAAAGAACGCGTTAAACGGGTATTTGAGAGTCCGTGGGACGAAAATGAAAATAATTAATGGAATTAAATAATAAATTATGGGCGCCGAGTGATACGTGGGGTCGTGGGCGACACAAGTGAGTCGAATGATAGTGTGCACGCCCGAGTAAACTCGTTGGCGCGCAAAACGAAATTGTAGGCATGAAAAATACAATTATATATATATATATCTATATATAATATATATAAATGTATATATATAATGTAAAATGACCAGGAGGGGCATGTGCTTGTTAAGAAAAAGAAGATAAGGATAAGGGCAAAATTGTCATTTGACCCAAAATTTGTTAACAATATCCCACCGCCACCATTTTCTCAACATTCACTGTGAAAGAAAAAAAATCGGACCGAGAAGGAGAGAAGGAGGAGATCGAACGAAATTGAGAGATTGAGCTCGAGAAAGCGGTGTAACGGTGTTGGGGAGGTGTGTTTTTGTTATGGGTGTTGTTGATGTTGTTGTTTTGTTGTTGTTGAGTTGTTAATTTTGATAGAAATTGGATTTTAATTTGTGGGTGTTGATGTTGTTGTTGTTGAGGTTGAGGTTGTTGTTTATTGTTGAAAAAGAAAGAGAAAGAGAAAAGGAAAGAAAAGTGAAAAGAAAAAAAAAAAATTTTGGCAGAGACGAACTGGAATTTTTCCAGTTCGTCTCTGTTGAAATGAAGAAGAAGAGGATGGGGTCGGCCCGGGTCTGACCCAATTGGGGTGTACCAGGTCGGACCAGACCCGGGGACCCACCATTATTAAAATAATAATTTATTTATAATAAATAAATAAATTAAATATGTTTTATTTTTATTTTTTTGAAATAAATATTAGAAAAAAAATCTGGAAAATTCAGAAAAATAGGAAAAAAATTCTGAAAAATTATATTTCAACCAAATAAATAAAAACTTGGGAATTTTTATGAAAAATGAAGAATTTGAGATTTGCGACGAGACTTTTGTCGATATTTTTTTCTCGTGATGCGCGCCGAACGTGTCAATAAAATATTTCCTTAAACCAACTATTTGCAGATAGTGGCAAAGGGTCGATCCCACAGAGATTCGTAGTCTTTCTAAGGTTTTAAAAGAAAGGAGAAATGGGGGTTTAGAGAAAATAACTAAATTAATTAATCAAATTACTATAAAATTAAATAACTAAAATAA
This sequence comes from Stephania japonica, assembly GCA_039657345.1. NCBI lineage: Eukaryota > Viridiplantae > Streptophyta > Magnoliopsida > Ranunculales > Menispermaceae > Stephania > Stephania japonica. The sequence continues at coordinate 18,258,717 of CM077566.1, forward strand.
ATATCTAAGACTACGAACAATTAATTTAAATACCTAAGTCTATGGTTCCACAAGACAAGATCAAGATTCAATGGCATATCATGGTCGTCAATCTTTCCCAAAACAATTATTAATTCAAGTTCCTCTAGATTAGCTATGGAAAATCGACATCCACCAGAAATTCCTAATTCCCCTAATCTCGATAGCTAGGACATCCGCCACTAACTACTTCCCTAATTAATGCATAACCCTAGACATCCGCCATAAGATTTAACAAACTAACCGCAGTAATGAACTTCTATGGGAATACTAATCCTAGATAACCAGATCGCGTCCACTCCCGATTTAAGCTAGATTCAATTGTTGCACACTCAAGAACCGAAAGGTTTTGACGACAATCGGGTGAATGTTTGTTACTTATATTGTCTCAAAAGTACAATTACGGATACTAATGAGTCAATTAACTATAGATTATCCACCTAAAAGCATGTACTGGCCATATACATACCCTAAGTTTAAACCATATTCATTAAAATAAACAACAATTAAATAGAAGAAATTAAATAAAATAAAATAATAAAATAAAAGATCTCACAAGTTATGCCATGAATCAATAATCTTGACTTTCTTCACCTCCGACCTAGGCAATGGCTTGATTAGCCGAACATGGCTACTCACAAAATAATGCAAAGAGAGAGAGAGAGAGAGTTTTTCAATGAATAATAGATGTTCCATTTATACCTAAAGTCCTAATGTGTAAAACTACTAAAATTGGTGTATGGAAGAGAGAGAAAACTGTTTTTGGGTGTATTTTCATCCTTGACACATGTCAGCGTCTCATGGCTGATTTATGTGCTTGCTGATGTGTCGCATGCTGATTGGCGCCGAAGTGATGACGCGACTGACGTGGCAACGTCTCATTGGACCAGAAGAGTGCTGGTGATGTGCTGAGGGGTGTGACCGTGACACATGGCGAGCTCTGATAAGCTAGAAGGTGAGCTGGTGACACGCTGGACCAACGGCAAGGCGACACGTGATGGGCGACTGTGTTAGGTGAATTCGCGCGACTCGTACCAAAAATTTTGGAGTTCGTGTGGATGCGCATCTCGAGGCAAATCGACGAGCTGGAGAGAGGATACTACTGTGAGAGATGACGTGGCAGGTGCGGGTTAGTTAAGAAGATGCTGGACAGATGACGTGATGGCCAACGATTGGCTGGGACGTTGCTGTGTGATGCGATTTGGCGAATCTGCTTTTGACATGTGGCACTGCGGACTCCAATTACCCCATTGTCGGTGTAAATTTTGAGACTAACTCTCACGGTATCCGAATCCTGCAAGTAAATACTCTATTTTGAGTATTTTTCCACCCCGGATTCAACCGTGCACTCCGTTTCACCTTAAAACCAAAAGTAAATATAATTAGATATATATTTTATAAACTTTCACACTAAATTATACTAAAATAGACTATTAAATCCTATAAATACTGACTTATCATCTCATAAAGTGTGAAATTGTTAAAAATAGCCAGAAAAATATTGAAAAATATTTTTCTAAATTGTATGAAAATATAAGGTTTCGCGAAGGTATCCTAATGGGTTTGAATGGAACCCAATACCGGATAAGCGACCTAAATTGCGCAAAGGAACAATAATTTAGAAAATTATAGAAAATGAGTTAAACTTGAGAAAAATTGAGGAATACTTGGAACAATTAGGGAAAAGTTAACGAAAATTGGTTGGAATAATTGTTAGGTGATGAGCGGAGTGTTGGTAACTAATTGGGGAACGTGTGGAGCTACGCGAGGGCGTTTTTAGCGAGATTTGAGGTGAGTAAAGGCAACAATAGAATCAACATAATTAATTTTCTATTTATTGATTAATTATTCTTGAAATGCGAGCCCTTTGTATTCCATTCTAGTTCAGGTGACCTAGGGTTTAGGTAGTCCGACTGTGATGAGAAGTCTCAACGAGTTTAGCAGCCGGCATAGACTGTGGCTTCTAGTTGGAGCCTATCGAAATGATTTAGCATCCGGCTTGTGACTATGGCTTTCTTTTGGTAGTGTGTTAGGAATTTAGCAGCCGGCATTATCTGTGGTTTTTCCTAGCAGAGTGTGTGTTAAGTGGAGGCGACCTTCAGGCCCACTGGTATATTTTGTACTCACCATCCTTTTATGACGGTGGGTACAGATCCACAGACGAGTAGGGGCAAGGCGCCGATGTTGGGCGATATCCTCTGAGGCACACTCAGAGCCATTAACTTTGCTCTCACTTTATAGGTATTTTGGCATTTTCTTGTATATTTGGCTATGTATCCATTTGCTTTGATATTTTGGAGCTTTGGGGAGTTGAACTTGACTGTTGATACATGTATATGTTTATTTTGGACTTTCAGTTAATCTGTTATATACATGTGATGTTGTTTGGACATGATTTTCCACATCTAGGTTAACTAAGTTGTAAATTGTTTTAAGTTGGTGTTAAAAACAATTTTGCTGCTCACCTAACTATAATTGAGGAAAAAAAATTAAATAGAGTTAAGGTGAATCAAAAAGAGTGATCCAGGGTGAGTGATTGAATAATGTATTGAGTTATAGGTAAGTTAAGGCTGACTAGACCTGCGTTGACTCGTCGGAGACGGGCTAGGGGGTCCACGTAGGTTTAGGCCGGGGGACCAAGTTTGTACTTGCTGGGGCTATCACAGTTGGTATCAGAGCATAAAGGTTTATCACCATGACTCTGAATAAGCATAAAACACAAGCAAATGAACTTAGTGTGAAAAATCTTAAGAACTTAACTCAAGTATAGTTGGGAAGTGGGAAATGACATATTATCTTGAGCATGTTAAATTTTAATGTGTAATATAATATATCGTTATGTAAGACTGATCGAGGCTCGCCATTTGCTATTGCAGATTGGGATGGCTGACCAGCCTGATGTTGGAGATCAGAGTGGAGTCCATGATCCTCCACCAGATGTGTCGAGCGACGTTGTAGCTCTGGCACGTGAGTTACAGTCCTGGACTCAGAGAGTAGAGTCATAGAGACGGAGGTTGGACGAGATATTGGATATTCTCAAGGGACAGTCACAACAGTTGCCATCTCCATCGACTTCAGGGATAGCTCCTAGACAGGATGTGAGTCCGGCTACACCTCAGGCTACTCCACCGGTTACTACTACTAGTGCAGTACCTGCACCACCTATCACCGTAGTTGTTCTGGCACATATTGTTATGGAGTCACGTGTTCATGATGATATTGATTCACGCCTGACTGTAGAGGCGAGGTGGACTCAGGAGTATGAGAAGTATAGACCGAAGAAGTTCAGTGGCGGTTCAAGTGTAGATGAGGCAGATTTGTACATTCGTAGTCATGAGAAGGTTCAGAAGCTTCTCAAGATCGAGGATAGTAGGAAACTTGGGTTAGCAGCATTTTCTTTGACTGGTGACGCAGATATGTGGTGGGAAAATTTAGTATCCACACATGGAGAGCCGACTACCTGGTTAGACTTCAAGAAGTATTTCAGTCATAAGTTTTATCCGCCTTCGGCTATGATAGCTAAGAGGAACGAGTTTATGCATATCCGACAGGCATTAGGAGAGTCGGTTATGACTTATATGGGCAGATATCAGCATTTACTTCCTTTTGCTGATGGAGTGGCTTACCGAGACAGAGATCAGGTTTATTATTTTACTAAGGGCTTGTTGCCAGCTATTGGAGCAACAGTGGTCACTAACCGTAGTTTGGCGAGGGAGGCATATTAGAGGACACATCTCGCACAGGGATATGATCAGCCCCGTGAGGTACAGGATAAGCGGGGACATGGTCGTTTAGGGAGCAGGAGGAAGAGGAATAGATGGCAGATTCAGCAATCTGGCAGAGCTCAGAGTGTAGCTTCAGTTGCACAGTCTTCACAGCCAGTTTAGATATATGTTACCGCACCTACTCTGATACAGAGTTACCATAGTCGACCACCACCGGTACCACAGCAAGTGCAGCAGTCTAGAGATAGTGGAGGCAGAGGCAGGGGTAGTGTACAGCAGGGACAGATGTCAAGTCAGGGATCGAGTAGGCGAGATTACTCAACACAGAGACCTGCTGGAGCGTGTTATAGGTGTGGACAGATAGGTCATCTGGTCAAAGAGTGCCCACAGCCAGCTGAGTTTCGACAGAGACTTGCGGGAGCTTGCCATCGATGTGGACAGACGGGACATTACATTAGAAAGTGTCCACAGCCTGTTGATGTTCAGCAGAGAGTAGCACCACGTCAGCAACAGACAAGGGAGCGTGCACATGTTGTTGCTGAGCCAGACCCTCAGGCGACTCGACATCTTGTTGAGGGTATGATTTACATTTGTGGTCATTTGATGTATGTTATGATTGACTCTGGTTCTACTATTTCCTTTATTTCTGGGTACATGGTTGATGAGTTAGGGTTAATACCAGTTAGGTTAGAGAGACCTCTAGTTCTTAGCACAGCTGCTGGGGATAAAATCTACCCTAACATGATTTGTGAGCGTTGTATTGTAGAGATAGAGGGACATGAGTTACCAATAGATCTTAGAGTGTTAGAGTTTTTGGAGTTTGATGCGTTGTTAGGCATGGATTGGTTAGGTCCTTATCATGCACAGATTGATTACTTCGACAATATGGTCACATTTCAGATTCTCGGACAGCTAGAGTTTACTTTTCGTAGTGGTGCGACTCAGTTGAGAGTTACCAGAGGCAGGGTAGCCACGAGCAGTGGGATTAAGACGTTTTTGAGTGTTCTAAGTACGGTAGGAAGAGTTGAGGCAAGGATTGATGAGGTATCAGTTGTGTGCGAGTTTCTGGACGTGTTTCTAGCAGAGCTTCCCGGGTTACCACCGATGAGAGAGATTGATTTCATCATTGATTTGGTTCCTGGAACTAAACCGATATTGATTCCATCGTACCGGATGGCTCCTAAAGAGTTAGAGGAGCTGAGATCAAGGCTAGATGAGTTGTTGGAATTGGGTTTTATTCACCCGTGTATGTCACTTTGGGGTACGCCAGTCTTGTTTATGAAGAAAAAATACGGCAGCTTGAGATTGTGTATTGACTATAGGCAATTGAACCAGGTGATAGTGAAGGACAAGTATTCATTACCTCGTATTGATGACTTGTTCGATCTGCTGACTGGAGCGCAGTGGTTCTCGAAAATTGATTTGAGATTTGGCTTTCATCAGTTAAGGATTAGAGCAGAGGACAGAGAGAAGACAGCTTTTTGCGCAAGATATGGACACTATCAGTTTACCGTCATGCCGTTTGGGTTGACGAATGCCCCTGCAATGTTCATGAATCTCATGCATCGTGTATTGAAACAATACTTGAATAGATTTGTCATAGTGTTCATTGACGACATTATGATCTATTCTAGGACTCATGAGGAGCACGAGGAGCACCTTAGGACGATTTTGCAGACGTTGAGGGAGCATAAACTGTATGCCAAGTTTAATAAGTGTGAGTTTTGGCTTACAGAGGTTAGATTTCTAGGTCACATTGTCGGAGCTAGCGGAGTGTCAGTAGACCCTGCTAAGGTCAGAGCAGTTGTTGATTGGCCTACACCGAGTTCAGTGACAGATATTCGAAGTTTTCTGGGATTGGCTGGTTATTACTGACGATTTGTGCAGGACTTCTCAAAGATTGCGACACCGATGACGCAGTTGACGAAGTAGGAAGTCAGATTTTAGTGGGATGATAGTTGTGAGCAGGCTTTCTAGACTTTAAAGGAGAGAACGACTACCGCGCCAGTGCTTGTATTACCTGAGTCAGGGAAAGGGTTTTGAGGTGAACATCGATGCTTGTTTGGTCGGTTTAGGCTGTGTTTTGATGCAAGATGGTAAAGTGATAGCTTATGCGTCCCGACAGCTGAAGATTCACGAGAAGTATTACCCTACACATGACTTGGAGTTGGCGGCAGTGGTGTTTGCACTGAAGATTTGGTGTCACTATCTATATAGAGAGAGATTTGTATTGTTTACTGACCACAAGAGTTTGAAGTATCTCTTCACTCAGAGAGAGCTGAATATGAGACGGAGACAGTGGTTAGAGTTCCTCAAGGATTATGATTTCTCGTTGGAGCATCACCCGGGGAAGGCTAATGTCGTAGCTGATGCATTGAGCCAAAGAGGGGTTGAGTCGGAGGTTGTGACGTGTTGCATGACACATGAGTATGGATTGCTTGAGGCAGTCAAGATGATGTATTATGTTGATATCCCGACCAGCACTAGAGTGTTGATTTGTGGGCAGTTGAGGACTCAGACAGTCTCTATCCAGAGTGTACTTGATGGTCAGCAGGTTGATAAGCAGTATCAGAGGTACAGTAAGTTTACTAAGAGTTCAGATCATCCAGAATGGAATCAGTCGACAGATTTCTGCCAGAGATTTAGAGGGAGACTGTGGATTCCATCAGTGGCTGAGTTACGTGATGAGATTCTCCAAGAGGCTCACCGCTCACATTTTTCGGTTCATCCGGGCAGGACCAAGATGTATGCTGATATGCGTCGTCTATTTTGGTGGCCGGGGATGAAGACCGATGTTGGTGATTATGTTAGAGGATGTGAAATATGCCAACGAGTTAAGGCTGAGCATAAGAGGCCTAGTGGATTATTGCAGCCGCTTCCCATTCCTCGCTAGAAGTGGGAACATATCGCTATGGATTTCTTCAGTGGGTTACCTCAGTCTCAGCGCAGACATGACTATTTGGGTAATTGTGGATAGATTGATGAAGTCTGCACACTTCATACCGATTTCTACCACACATCGAGTGGATAGGTTGGCGAGCTTGTACGAGAGAGAGAGATAGTGCGACTGCATGGAGTGCCATTGTCGATCGTGTCAGACAGAGGGCCGCAGTTTACGTCGCAGATTTGGCAGAGTATGCAGGCACAGTTTGGTACGAAGTTGGATCTCAGTACAACTTATCATCCATAGACCGATGGACAATCAGAGAGACTGATTCAAGTGTTGGAGGACATGTTGAGGATGTGTGTGTTAGAGTATGGTGGTTCTTGGGAGGAGTATCTTCATCTGTGTGAGTTTGCTTACAATAACAATTATCAGGCCAGTATTGGTATGGCACCGTTTGAGGCACTCTACGACAGGCCGTGCAGATCTCCATCTTGCTGGGCAGAGCCAGAGGATGTGGCAGTGATTGGGCCAGAGATTGTAGTGGATCACACAGAGAAGGTGCGACTGATTAGACTTTGGTTGAAGGGTGCGCAGGAGAGGCAGAAGAGGTATTATAACAGGTACCATGGCGAGTTAGAGTATGAGGTGGGAGACTATGTATATCTAAAGGTTTCTCCACTGAAGGGACACAAGAGATTTGGGATCAGGGGTAAGCTTGTGTCGAGGTTTATAGGTCCGTTTAGAGTGAAGAAACGAATAAGCAAGGTTGTATATGAGTTTGAGTTACCATCTCATTTAGCAGGAATTCACCCTGTATTTCACATATCAATGCTTCGACTGGATAGGTTGAGAGAAGGCAGACGACAGATTGTGGACCTAAGTCAGATTGATCTGAGGGAAGACATAACTTACGATGAGCAGCCTATTCAGATTATGGACCGGAAGCTGAAGGTATTGAGGAATAAGAAAATTCCCTCAGTTCTCGTCAAGTGGCAACATCATGGAGACAAGGAACTGACTTGGGAACTGGAGTCTTATATGCGCAAGTATTTCCCTTACTTGTTTTGATGCCGGTAAATCTTACCTTGTATGTTCGTTTAATTTCAAGGACGAAATTCTCAATAAAGGGGGGAGACTGTAACGACCCTAAAATTCTAACTCGTGCCACGTGACATTTCAGGGTCATATTATGGGCCCAACTAGCCGTGGTGTACTTGTTTCGGTCCTCGAGAGTCGACAACGAGGTATGTTATGTTTGTTTGGTGATTTGTATTATTTATTTATTACCGAACATTAAATTCAATATCCCACATGTGTGAGTACGTGGTGAGTGTGTATTGATACCGTTGAACGAGTTCGGTAAAAAAGAACTCGTTAAACGGGTATTTGAGAGTTCGTGGGACGAAAATGAAAATAATTAATGGAATTAAATAATAAATTATGGGTGTCGAGTGATACGTGGGGTCGTGGGCGACACGTGAGTCGAATGATAGTGTGCACACCTGAGTAAACTCATTGGCGGGCAAAACGAAATTGTAGGCATGAAAAATACAATTATATATATATATATATCTATATATAATATATATAAATGTATATATATATATAATATAAAATGACCAGGAGGGGCATTTGGTTGTTAAGAAAAAGAAGATAAGGATAATGGCAAAATGGTCATTTGACCCAAAATTTGTTAACAAAATCCCATCGCCACCATTTTCTCACCATTCACTGTGAAAGAAAAAAAAAAACGGACCAAGAAGGAGAGAAGGAGGAGATCGAACGAAATTGAGAGATTGAGCTCGAGAAAGCGGTGTAACGGTGTTGGCGAGGTGAGTTTTTGTTGTGGGTGTTGTTGATGTTGTTGTTTTGTTGTTGTTGAGTTGTTAATTTTGAGAGAAATTGGATTTTAATTTATGGGTGTTGATGTTGTTGTTGTTGAGGCTGAGGTTGTTGTTTGTTGTTGAAAAAGAAAAAGAAAGAGAAAAGGAAAGAAAAGAAAAAAGAAAAAAGAAATTTGGCAGAGACGCTATTGAAATAAAGAAGAAGAGGATGGGGTGGGCCGGGTCGTGGTGACCCGGGCCGACCCGCCCGGGTCAGGCCCAGTTGGGGTGGATCGGGTCGGACCCGACCCGGGGACCCACCATTATTAAAATAATAATTTATTTATTTATTTATAATAAATAAATAAATTAAATTTGTTTTTTTTTTGAAATAAATATTAGAAAAAAATCTAGAAAATTCAGAAAAATAGGAAAAAAATTCTAAAGAATTATATTTCATCCAATTAAATAAAAATTTGCGAATTTTTATGAAAAATGAAGAATTTGAGATTTGCGACGAGACTTTTGTCGGGGTTTTTGTCTCGTAAAGCGTGAAATTGTTAAAAATAGACAGAAAAATATTGAAAAATATTTTTCTAAATTGTATGAAAATATAAGGTTTCGCTCGGGTATTCTAATGGGTTTGAATGGAACCCAATACCGGATAAGCGACCCAAATTGCGCAAAGGAACAATAATTTAGAAAATTGTAGAAAATGAGTTAAACTTGAGAAAAATTGACGAATACTTGGAATAATTAGGAAAAAATTAACGAAAATTGGTTGGAATAATTGTCAGGTGACGAGCGGAGTGTTGGTAACTAATTGGGGAACGTGTGGAGCTACGCGAGGGCGTTTTTAGCGAGATTTAAGGTGAGTAAAGGCAAAAATAGAATCAACATAATTACTTTTCTATTTATTGATTAATTATTCTTGAAATGCGAGCCCTTTGTATTCCATTCAAGTTTAGGTGACCTAGGGTTTAGGTAATCCGACTGTAATGAGAAGTCTCAACGAGTTTAGCAGCCAGCATAGACTGTGGCTTCTTGTTGGAGCCTATCGAAATGATTTAGCATCCGGCTTGTGACTGTGGCTTTCTTTTGGTAGTGTGTTAGGAATTTAGCAGCTGGCTTTGTCTGTGGCTTTTCATAACAGAGTGTGTGTTCAGTGGAGGTGACCTTCGGGCCCACTGGTTCGTACGGGATGGATTGAGCAGGGAGGCAATTTTGGGCCTACTGTGTCGATCGTAAGCTGATGAGGTCTTGTGACCCGCAGTTTGATTGGGACTATTTATTCGCCTATCCATTTGTTTCCTGGTCACTTGATTATCGTTGTTTGTACTTGTTGAATCTACTTATCATGCAATTTGCTATCTATTTCAGTTTCTTATTATACACAGCATGATTTATAGACTTGTGATTATTGAAAATTCAATAATTTATGTTGAGATATATATTGTTGTTGTTTATTGTTATATTTTGTACTCACCGTCCTTTTTATGACAGTGGATGCAGATCCACAGACGAGTAGGGGCAAGGCACCGAAGCTGGGCGATATCCTCTGAGGCACACTCAGAGCCATTAGCTTTGCTTTCACTTTGCAGGTATTTTGGCATTTTGTTGTATATTTGGTTATGTATCCATTTATTTTGATATTTTGGAGCTTTGGGGAGTTGAACCTGACTGTTGATACATGTATATGTTTATTTTGGACTTTCAGTTAATCTATTATATACATGTGATGTTGTTTGGACATGATTTTCCACATCTAGGTTAACTAAGTTGTAAATTGTTTTAAGTTGGTGTTAAAAACAATTTCGCTGCACACCTAACTGTAATTAAGGAAAAAAAATTAGATAGAGTTAAGGTGAATCAAAAAGAGTGATCAAGGGTGAGTGATTGAATAATGTATTGAGTGATTGGTAAAGTTAAGGCTGACTAGACCTGCGTTGACTTGTCAGAGATGGGCTAGGGGGCCATGTAGGTTTAGGCCAGGCGGGGCCCAGTTTGTAGTTGTTGGGGCGTCACAATAAGCACAACATTAAATGTTGTTACAATTAGAAGTCTCATGTCTGGAAGGGTCATCCACTTATCGAACTCAACATTCTTACTTTCAAAGAATTGCACAGCTCCCTTAACTTGGTTGAAGTAACTCTAAAGAAATCCTTCCAAAACACTTGGTTCTCTTGTAGTTTATTAACTATAGCTGCTCTAATCCTCTTCCAACCATCTACATTTGAGAATCCATGACCGGCAACAACACAACAGAAGCTACAATTACCATCGCTACCCACATTAACTGTAGTCTCAAAATGTGAAATCCAATCCGGTTATATAGTATGAATGAATCCAATTTCAGATACTCCCATAGATGCCCCCACGTGTTCGATGTACTTTATTCCTGACTTGTTTTCCTTTCCTTCGCACACTGGCTGCCTCAGCGTGTGTAAGTACATACTCAAAGCCACTTGGATCTCTCGTCGTAAAAGTATCATCTTCCTCGACTTTCCTCTTTATCCTTCTTTTCCCTTTCTTCATTTTCTTGCTCCCTATAACAGAATTACCTAAACTATCGAAACTCGGTCTCCCCCTTGTCCTCACTTTTGCTTGTGGTGCAATACCTGGCATCGAGGAAGGACAACTAATCTCTCTTAGTTGTTGAATAGTCTTAACACGTGAATCCTCATCAACGAATGTTTTAAACTTAGACACAACTCTTTGAAGCTCGTCATTCAAGTTATAGGCAGTCAGATTCACTGATGCATCAGGTACCATACTTAACTTTTGCCAATACACATGTATGTCTTCAAGTGGCATAAGTGAATCTGCCAAAATATGTACATTAAGCTTGTGTGCACATGGAAGCCGATAAGTGGTATGTGGACAAAACCACATAAGCTCCGGTCTGTCCCAACATTAACCCCACATTCAACCTCGTTATGAATCAACTTAAGCATTTTCAGGGATATATAACCCCGCAAACGGTGATACAATCCATCCATATATCCATGTTGCACAACATTCAAACTAACCTCAAATGACTATTTGATCATGTTATGTTGTATGTCTAGCATTCTATGAATTACACTCCACAACACCTTGAAGTTTGCAGTACATGTATCGAGGTGTTGTTTGAGAGTGGAATATGCAGACTCAACCCTTTGCGTCGTGGTTTCTCCAAGATAAAAAATGGATCCATCCATGCACATACAAATCTATTCTGATAATCTCGCGACCAAGTATTCTCAAAATAATTAAGTAGACCTTTCACATCTGTTGGGAAATGTGCCCTAGGTCAATCCATTAATAGTCTTTATGAATACATTTTAGTTAATAAAATAGAAGATTTCATTTGTTGTTTATTATAATTGATTTGCATGTTTACATTATAATAAGATTCATGGGTATTTACAGAAATATCCTAAATGTCCCTAGTCGATTATTATACTGGAAACTATAATGAATTAAGACTAGTGTGAGTCTTGATTGATGATCATACGTATAGGAATACGAATCAAGATCATGAGTACTTGTTAGGGAACAAAGTACTAGACCGACCCGCTATGAGAACATCACATGGATTGAGTCATAGTTGTTTCTCATGATGTGTATATTATTCAGTCCTCTCATATAGAGAGAGATGTCCAGTGGATCCCTCGATGTGTTAGACTGTTAAAAGGCCTAGTCTAAGTGAATTAATATTGATCAATGTCACTTGGATGTTTTCAGTCTACCTAAAGATCGAGACTAGTACGATTGAACATGTTGGATGACGATTCCATGCCTTATGTTTGATAAAAAGGATATCGTGTGACAAAAGGATGTTATATACACTATTGATTAGGTTGTATCGATTTGATATTCGTACAACTTGGGTAGTCATAATGTCTTGCTAGAGGCCGCTTATGACTTGTATACCAAAATGTGTTTTGGTACACTGCCAACGTTGTATGAGCCTATTGGGTTGCACACTAAGAATGGTTTTGCGAGATTTTAAAATGATTCAGAAGAATGAATTTTATATGACAAAATTCATGACAGAAACGTCCTTGTAGTGTATTACACTTATACCTCTTTATGTAAGGGTATATGTGTAATTTACTTAACCGTCTATATACAAGGGTTGTATAAATAGACGCTTTAAGTTAGAATACAAGTACAAGAAAGATTAAAAGGGCTGAAACTCTATTTTTGTTTTAAGAAACGACTTAGGGTTTTGGTATGCTCTGGATCGTTTTGGAGAGAAACAAAAAAAAGGCTTGGTATTCTCTCGAAGCTAACACTTCAAATCTGGGCTGCCATTCGTCTGTGGACTGTTGATAGAAGGTGTCGTCATTGGCAACGCCTTAGAGATCGATTAACCTTCAGAAAGGTACATTACGACTGAGGTATGATTAAGTTTTCATAGTTTAATGGAATCAAATTCGGATCCTGTTGGGGTTTTTCTCAAAATAGTTTTGAAATCTCCGCTACGCATGAACCCCAAATCACCAACAACATCTGCATACTCAGCATGTAAGGTAGCCAACATAAGCTCGAATGATGCTTCAGTCGTAGCATACATCAAATCCGTCAACTTCTTATTGAAGGGTTGAAAGTCCTCATTTCATGCGAACATCTTTTTAGTGTTGGTCAACACCATTTTGTTGATATGCCACATACAAAGCTGTTGGAAACATTGTGGAAAAACATCTTCGATTGCATTAATAAGGCCCAATTCTCTATTAGTGAAAAAACATAAGGTGTAGGCCACCCGTCTAGTAAACCTCTTAAAATGTTCAATGACCATGTGTAGTTAGACATAGTCTCCGACAATAAAAAGCAAAACCTAACTGAGAATGTAATGTCTGTTGAAGTGACCCCAACAATCTCCAACAATGGCAATCGGTACCTATTGGTCTTATATGTATATTCCATAAGAATAACGTATAGAAAATACCTCAGCAAGTTGATGGAGTCAGGATGGGACCAAAACAAGACTGTAACTACATTCGATTCGGGGTCCTTCCTATGCAATGGCAGATACATATTGTCTTCCAATAAATGTAAGAGTTGTTGCATTTGAGTTCTCCCACCAGCTTCTTTAATTCGATTCCTTTGTCGTGCATTGTATATTGTCTGTAATGTTGAAGCATTGTTCTTATCCCTTTGCCTCAAAGTATTTAGGATCTGTCACGGCCTAACATTAGCTTTACTGATCTAATCTAAAATAGCAACCTCATGCTAAGTCAATCTTCCAGCATATGAGTGCCCTTCCAAGTAATTCGCAGAGTTGTGGTTGTGCATGCCGCATACCACACTTACATACCAAAATGAGTCCAGGTATTCCTTGAGTTTAATAAGAAAAGGGCACTGACATTTTTCCGTACTGGTGTTCAATCTTGTGTTGTCCTCTTCCTCTCTGTTTTTCAACTTTCGTGGTATCTTCTCAATTATTTCAGCTTTAGCAATTCCAACTCTTTGGGAAATACCCCTATATGTTTCGGATCTCTCACACGTAATTGTGGCCCTTCCCCTACGACCATTCCCTCCGACATCAGACTTTGTTGTAACCAGGGCAAACTTTCTAGCACGACTTATCTCTTGAATCCATTCGAGTGCCTCTTTTCTAGTTTAAAATAGTACCTCCCATTTGAAAAGATAAGAGATATCTTCAAAGGCACTTGTCGATGGTACTTCCTGCAAGAAAAAGTCGAATATCATAAGTACTTGGTGTTAGAAGTTAGAAAATCCTTAAAAACGCAATTCTCACTAGTACAGGTCCGACACGTAAAGGATAGTTTCGGTAGGGCACAACCGAGACCATTCGATATATCTCGACACCTGACCACCTGGTCCATTAGCAACCCATTAAAAAGAATGTTCGATTATCTACTACCAAGAAATACGCTTAAGTCTCGGTTATGTGTCACTAATATATTCACAAAAATCTCGGTCCTGTATGGCCAAAACAATTATGTACAAGGTACACTAAAACACTAAACGATTTCCGCCAAACCTTAAACATAAAAAAACTTTAAAACTCACCTCCAACTGAATCGATTCATCCTCACTTGGGTTTTGTTCATTCATTGTACACTAAAACACTAAATGATTTGCGCCAAACCCAATGTAAAGGAGAATCAACAAACACTACCATTGTCAACACCAAAATACACCAAACGCAAGATTCAAACCCTCAAAAATTGAAAAATGGATGAGGATACCAACCTTGTATAAACTCTTTCAGTAAATAACATCGTGACAGACTGTCAACAGAATCGGGGTATAGGGATTTCAGTTGACCGAGCTAAAAAATGGTGTGGGTGCCTTGGTAATTCGGGTTTTTTGGTTTTTGTTGTAGATATGGGTTGGAGGGCACATGAGTCATTACACATACAATTGGAAAAAATGGGGTGGCCTGAGTGATGACTGGGGTGCACATAAAGGGCCTCTAATAAAAAAAGGTCTTATTTGATGTGCTCTACGTGGGCGTGTTATGATGAAAAGATGATACGTTTTTCGCTATGGAGAAAGGTAGAACAACAGATGTCATGACCTATTGATGCAATGCATTAATTGAAACATGATATTGAAAATAAGATTTACCTTGGGTACGCCTTGCATTCAAAAGCTTGACAGAAAACGTAGGGTAGACTAGCTAGTTAAGTCATTATCATTGGGTGAAGCAGAAGAACCATGATACATATGAAAGCAGGGTTTAGTTTTGTTGTGCATAAGATATGCACAAGTTAAAGGTTAACGACCAATCCACTCATTTTTTTAACAAGTTAGTTATGGTTGAGAAGCATTTCGCTACTTTTTCTCTCTATTTTTTTTTCTTTACATTGAGATGCATGCCTCGTTGGGGGTATTTATACTAAAAGGAATGTGTTATCTGGAACATCTAGTAGAGGATATTCATTAGCCTATGGTTGTAGATTTCTAGTGTAATAATGACTTTCATGTGATTATCGCTTCTCTTCGATATATGTCAAGATAAACTTATGTTTATCTTGCTATAGCTAGCTACATGGAGCATTCCAACTAATTTTATCCAAATGAATCTAGGATACTAGCAGTGAAACGACCCTCCCCCGACTTAGGATCGGGTCACCCGACCTAATTCGCTACCCAAGCCCAAGTATCTGAACCCGGTTGTGAGCAACGGCTTGGCTTTCCTAAAACAACTTACACAATGATCATAAAGACAATATAAAAAAAGTGGAGAATGAAAATCTAGAACAAGTTCATATGTCTACCAAAGAATTATAAATGGGTTTACATTCATTAACTAAAAAAGGTCCATCGAAAGTTTCCGAATTGAATCTACTGAAGGGACGTATGGTTTAACCTACCCAAATGACCTATTTAAAATACAACCCAAGTTTAATAGTTCTGAAAATGAATATATAGATAATACAATACAAAGCTCACATTAAGAGAGAAGGCTTCAAGCTATCGCCTTTCCCTTGTCTCGATCTAGTGTTGACATTAATACCTGATATGTAAGTGGAGTAAGCTAAAGAACCAGTGGAGCTCAGTAAGAGAGAAGATTTGCTTACACATTAAACATAGAAGAAATACCTAGTAATTGAGCAAAATCTACATGTATGTGGCCAGTGCATGCTTTTAGGTGGAAAATCTATAGTTAATTGACTCATTAGTATCCGTAATTGTACTTTTGAGACAATATAAGTAACAAACATTCACCCGATTACCGTCAAAACCTTTCGGTTCTTGAGTGTGCAACAATTGAATCTAGGTTAAATCAGGAGCGGACGCGATCCGATTATCTAGGATTAGTATTCCCATAGAAGTTTATTACTGCGGTTAGTGTGTTAAATCTTATGGCGGATGTCTAAGGTTATACATTAATTAGAGAAATAGTTAGTGGCGGATGTCCTAGCTATCGAGATTAGGGGAATTAGGAATTTCTGGCGGATGTCGATTTTCTATAGCTAATCTAGGGGAACTTGAATTAATAATTATTTTGGAAAAAATTGACGACCATGATATGCCATTGAATCTTGATCTTGTCATGTGGAACCATAGACTTAGGTATTTAAATTAATTGTTCGTAGTCCTAGATATTTATTTTAGTTATTTAATTTGTTAGTAATTAGATTAATTAATTTAGTTATTTTCTCTAAACACCCATTTCTCCTTTCTTTTAGAACCTTAGAAAGACTACCAATCTCTGTGGGATTGACCCTTTGCCACTATCTGCAAATAGTTGGTTTAAGAAAATATTTTATTGACGCGTTCGGCGCGCGTCAATTTTTGGCGCCGTTGCCGGGGATTGGTTTTTCTTTCTTTGGTTTTATTTATTTATTTGTAGTTACTTTATACCCTTGTCTCTTGCATGTTTGCAGATAACTCTACGATGGCCTCCTATTCCGACAATTATAGTCAATTCAAAGACTCATACTATGAAAGTATGAATGGGGTAGGTATGTCAAATTATGGACATGAATTTTCTAATTGGCCTTCTTTTGTACAACAGGTTAAGGTTTGTGGAATTTGCGGAGATAATACTCATCCTACCGATGTTTGTCCTTACGAGCCTAAATATGAGAGTTATCCTTATTCGGGTAATGCATCACCACTTCACAACATTCTTTTAGCTGGCCTTATGCAGTACAACATGAACCTATCAAAGCTTGTGATCATTTTAGTGGTTGTCATCATTTTCCTAATGTATGTCCCTTTGACTTCTGGAGTAATTCATCGCCACACCCTGACAAATATAGTTCCATGTGGAATCGACCTTTAAGGGATAAAATAATGTTTCTTTTAGAGACTGAGCAGGACATATACCTCACCGAGCAAGAATTAGACCAATGGATTCAAGAAAAGAATAAAAAAGCTGAAGATGAAATAAAGTTAATTATCCAGAAAAGATCAATGAATACTATAAGTGCAATTCCATTAAATAGTGTTGAGGTGAAAGATGAGGAATATATGAGTAATTACGAAGAGTCAGAGGGGGAACTTGAAGTGTCTCAATCAGAGCCGGAGATCGTTATGGCACAAACTTACGAAGAAGAAGCCGAAAAAGAGATTGAAGTCACTTTAATTAGGCCAGAGGTACTACAACAAGAGATTAAGGATGATCAATCCTTTGTATTGGTCAACCCACCCACCCTCCCATATATATTTGATGATTTTGACATGGAGGTGGAAAAAAGGAGCGTTTGAAGACTTTTTGCACCGCCGACACCTTTGTGTTGGACGATTCAAAAATTATAGATTCATATGTGTTAGAAGTCCTAGATAAGCTCCCATTTTTGAACAAGGGCGTGTCTGTTTCACTGCCCAATGCTAGAGGAGAGAGTATCATTCTTGGATACTCTTTGTTGGAAGACATCACGTGAAGACAACATACGCCAAGTCAAGCCAACGACTTTAAACAAAAGCGCTATTGGGAGACAGCCCAAATTTTGATAAGTATTATTTAGTTTTTATTTTTATTTATTATTATTATGCATGAACTTATATCATTTCCTTCTTCTTGTCATTATCATCTTCTTATCACTATCATGTTCTTTCACCATTTTTGTTTATTTTTTGTGTATAGACCACTTGACTTGTTTTGAACCTTGAGGACAAGGTTCGGAATAAGTTTGGGGGTATTTTAGGGATTGTGGATAGCGTTGGATGGATTTTCTTGCTAAAGATCACAGGTATGATCGTTACTTTTTTTAAAATTATGCGGTTGAAGGATAGTAATGGTGGTGTTATTCTCATTCGCTTATCTTTCCATCTCTTTTTCTTCTATCATTGATACTTCCATCTTCCATTTCATTAGGATATGATACATTTTCATGCATATATTTAGTATAGTTTTATTAGGAGTAGACATGTGTCTATCTATGTTTATTCTTGCATTTGGACCTTACATAGTGTCATATATTGTCATATGTTGCATTTAGAGTCACTCGAAACTTTGGTTCATGCCTTTAATTGTGGATGAGTACATTATAGTTGCTTTTTGACTTGAAACTCAGGAAAAATTAGGAGAAACATTTAATCAAGCCGTAGCTCAACATTTTTATGATTTCATGATTAGGGACTTAGTATGATGGTTAAACTTTGTGCTAGATACCAAAATGGGCAGACGGTCAGAATTGTGCAAGTAATAGTGCTTTAATTCATATTTGATAATCTGCTTAATCATAGTGAAAGTAAGAAGGGCTAACAGGAGTTTTCTTAAAATAGAGAGTCCCACAGGATTCCATAGGAAATGGAGCAGGGAATCTTGTGGTGGAAAAAAAGTAAGAAAAACAGTTCATAGGAAATGGAGCAGGGACCGTACTACTTGAAAAAAAATATTATGGAGAAAAAAATAGAGTGTATTTATTGAATAAATAAAGCAAAAGTATATGAAAACTCCTCAAATAAAAAAGATTTAGCTCGAGTGCTTTCACTAGATTAAGTGAGATTTTAAACTTGTATGATTGAATGTATAGACCAAGAAAACTCATGAGTAGTTGATGGCCTTTGTATTGAATACATCTATGTCTTTAAAGTGTGATCTTAACTGTGTTTGGATTGCGAGACTTGACATATCATAACTCTGAAATTTCTTGAGTCATTACTTAGCGACTATGTAAATTAAAGGAACTCGATGAATTTTGAATCGGGAATAGGTATAGGTATAGGTATAGGTATGGTCTATATTTATGATTAGTTTAGTTAATGCATTAGAAATTTAGTTTAGTTTGTGTTGTCATTTACACCTTTGCTCGGGACGTGCAAAGTCTTAAGTTTGGAGGTATTTGATAAGTCGGTATTTGTAGGATTAAATAGTCTATTTTAGTATAGTTTAGTGTGGAAGATTATAAAATATATATCTAATTATATTTACTTTTGGTTTTCAGGTGAAACGGAGTGCAAGGTTGAATCTGGGGCGGAAAAATACTCAGAATAGAGTATTTACTTGCAGTGATCGGATACCAGGAGAGTTTGTCTCGAAATATACACCGATAGTGGGGTAATTGGGGTAGCATTGCCATATTTCAATTCATTATTGGTCCAGCGTTAAAACATACACCAGCAGTGCCACGTGTCATTGTGTGATTCATCTAGAGAACTACGTGTCGATCCGTGATTCGTCAAGCCGCGTCACACATGCCCTTTTTGCCAATCACAGAGCGCCACATCACCAGTCCAGCAGCTTCTCAACCAACTAGCAATTGCCACGTCATCTCCCACAGCTTCTCTTCTTGTCCAGCTGTTTAATCTGCCTCGGGATGCATGCAGTTGGTGTCTCCCAGATCTTCGCACGAACTCGCGCGACTTCTTCTCGCCACTTTGACCGCCACGTGTCGACACCGCAACCCCTCACAACACGTCACAGATTCCAGTCCCAGCCAATCCGGTCTCGACACGTCAGCCGTGTCATCACCTCAGCGCCAATCAGCACACGACACGTCAGCAACGTACAAAAAAAAGTGCAATGACAGCCTGACACGTATCAAAATCGAAAATACACCCAAAAACAGTTTTCTCTCTCTTCCATACATCAATCTTAGTAGTTTTACATATTAGGACTTTAGGTATAAATAGAACATCTATTATTCATTAAAAACTCTCTCTCTACATAATAGATCTCACAAGTTATGCCATGAATCCATAATCTTGAATTGCTTTACCTCCGACCTAGGCAATGACTTGATTAGCCAAACATGGCTACTCACAAAATAATGCAGAGAGAGTTCTCTAATGAATAATAGATGTTCTATTTATACCTAAAGTCCTAATGTGTAAAACTACTAAAATTGGTGTATGGAAGAGAGAGAAACTATTTTCTGGGTGTATTTTCAGTTTTGACACGTGTCAGGCGCTCATTGGATGAAATCTGGGTGCTTGCTGACGTGTCGTGTGCTGATTGACGCGGCTGACGTGGCGGTCGCTCATTGGACGAAAGTGGAGTCGGTGACGTGCAGTGAATGGTTTGGCGACACGTGGCAATTTGTGATAGGTTGGAGCTAGAAGACGGTTCCTTGCTGGATCAGTGAGGAATCGCCACGTGGCGCTCAGCTGGCGGAAGAAAGTCGCGCGAGTATCACCAAAATTCTGGGAGACAGCACCTACACGTATCTCGAGGCAAATCGACGATCTGGACTTGAAGAGACCTTGAGAAGTGACGTGGCTGCTTCTGGTTAGCTGAGGCACTACTGGTTTGCTTCTGTGGCGTGCACCGATTGACTGGCAGCTGTTGTATGATGCAGCACAGCGAATGGGGAGGCGACACGTGGCTGTCTGGACGAATGACACGTTGACACGTGGCACTGCTGGTGTATATTTAAACGCTGGACCAGTAATGTATTGACACATGGCAATGCTGCACTCCAATTATCCCACTGTCACGGTATATTTCGAGACAAACTCCCACGGTATCCGATTAACGCAATTAATACTCTATTTTTAGTATTTTTCCGCCCCGGATTCAACCGTGCACTCTGTTTCACCTAAAAACCAAAAGTAAATATAATTAGATATATATTTTATAAACTTCCACATTTAATTATACTAAAATATGCTATTAAATCCTTTAAATACTGACTTATCACAATCATTTGCATCAATTAGGATGTAAGGAACACACTATTCATATTCTTTCATAAGTATCACTTCATAGACCAAGTCATGTGAATCATAGGGTACATTCTAACTCATCATATATATCTTAAATCACGAGACAATAGAAGAACCAAATTCCATATTTGCAAGTATCCGAACGTGATAGGAATTAGCATGGAGACCGTTTTACAACTTCTAAAGCAAGTTTCAAGGTTCATTGAAACGTGGTATAAAGTATTCATTGATAGCATGTGCGTAAAATTCATGATTCCATCATCTACAACATGAAAACATAACCTATGCATCCATATTGTGTATCAAATACCATCATTCTTAGCACACAAGTATATTCGAAGAATTCTCCATTTCATTTTATAAGCATGCATTCATTTCATATACGAGAGCATTCATCATTCAAAGAAAAGAAAATATCCACAAGTCATACATGAAAACCGACAATATTGCAAGAGGTTCATATGAAATGCGATAGTTATATAATAATATAATTCGTGGTTCCATTCCATGCATCCTGCCATTAGTGTGAATTTGATGATTGAAACACTCACCCTCGAGGTGATGCAAACCGTTGGCAGTTACCATGGTCGTTATGACTTCCATCTAGCTACATCAAACCAATAGCAAGTGTTTCCAAGCTATCACCGATTGTGACCATTTATTTATTTGGTAAGTCGGAGCGCGAACTCCTCTTTTCGATGGATCGAGTAGTCTCATCCCACTAGTCGAAGTGCGAACTCCTCTTTTTGATGGACTGAGTAGTCTCATCCAGCTAGTCGAAGCGCGGACTCTTCTTTTTATGGGCACACAGTCGATCCTGCTACAAGTGTTCATGTCTCATGCATTCCATAGATAAGCTTATTCAAACCAATGACTAGATGCAACCCAATCCCGATCTTTCTATAAAACATGATATTTCTAATTAACTAATAATCAAGTCATATTTAATGCATGAGCGAAGCTCCTTACTTACCTGGACTAGCCACGATATCCACTCCCAAACCTTGTGCGCTCAAGGCTCTATATGAACCACCTTGCGAATCTAAATAATACAAGACATCACATAAATAGACAAGTCACATATTAAATTTGATTTTTCCATTTTAAAATCACTTTGGGTCCACTAGTGTGGGTCCCACGAGTCCTCCTCGCCTGGTACGATGGTCGATTGGTGGGGCTGTAATGGCCCATTTTCCAAATAGACCGCCATGGGGGCCAATGCGGACCCACTATCTGTCATACCAGCGACAGCTGTGCTCTACATTAGATTATATCCTCCATTTTCATCTTTTTAAACCTTATTAATTATCTATTTACTGATTAAGTTGTATTGAAATTAAATTATATGTTAAGTCATCATAGAATCCTCAAATTCATACACAGCAGAAGCCTGTCTAACACATTTACTTGTATAATGATACTATAAATGTGTAACCTAAACCATAAACCTAACGTGGAAAACCCATATATAACCATAAATACCTCTAAAGTCACAAAAAGATCAATATACACAAGGTATCTTAAAATATCTCAAATTCTCCAAACCCAAAATGAAACAAAATATATATATACAAACGTACGAGTTAGGCAATCGCAGATCAACGGTACTCTGGCAGCTTGCCCTTGCCCTTGCTCGTACTAGGATCTGCACTCAAACCATCACAAAAGGCAGATGACGAGTCCAGAGTGAGTATTTCCAAGGAAATTAAGTGAGCAATACTGAAAGTAAATACTGGAATTTAAATAAAGCTATTAAATAAACATGCGAAAATAAATACAGGCAATTGCGCTCATCGCATGAATAAAAAATAGGAAAAGCTCAAAGTGTGTTCCTAGCCCCTAGGGTCAAACTACCACCATAATTCAGACTCTTCTACAGAATACTGTCGGCGAGTCCTACTCAAGCAGGGCTAGTATCTGGATCCGCTTGATGGCCGACGTTACACATACGGCGCACTGACACATGCCATGACGTGATACTCGGGTCGTGCTATTCACCGAGACCGATCTGGTAGCACATGCTATGGTGTAGTGGACATACATACAAGAATGGAACGGAGGGAGCCACGCTCAACGTCCGCCTATTTAGCCATAACCAGAGTAGAATATTGAAATGAAAGAAATTGAATTCAAATGCCAAAAGAAGTAAATACTCAAGTAATTTCAGTTGGGATACTACACACTTCAATCCGCACTCCGCGTCCCAAAAATCAAACCCTAGTCTAGCTCCAATAAATGCCCGATAAACAAAATTATCACTCAAATGTATCTAATACCATTTGTCATTGAATTAGCTTCAATTGAGTATATTATGTCAATTTTATATTTTATGAGGTAAAAACCTCAACAACATCTCGCCAAAATTCCCAGAAAGTCTCAAAACTCATTTATTTTATCAAAATATAATTTTTTCTAAATTTTTCCTATTTTATCTAAATTTTCTATTAATTTTTTAGATTTTTTTTTCAAAACTATTTTTTTTATTGTTTTGGTTGGCAGAACCGGGTCCGGTTCGGCCCAACCGGACCGACCGGGTTTGGGCCAGGACTGGGTCGACTCGACCCGTCCGGGCCTGGGAAACCAGGCCCGATCCATTGGGGTGGGGGCCCGCACCTGTGCGCCCCTTCTTCCCCAACGAACCAGGGGATCCCTGGTTCGATTCTTTCAAAAAAAAAATTTCCTTTGCTCGATTGGGAGGGGTGTCGTCTCCTTCATCGGAAGAACTGATTTTATAGTTCGTCCGAGCTCCCAAAGCCGCCACCACCACCACCACTTCCAAACCATCACCACCACCACTACCACAACAACAACAACGTAAACAACAACAACACAACAGCAAGACAACACAACAACTTACCTCGACGTCGTCGTGCTCTCGTTCTCGACCAATCTCTCTTTCTCTTCTCCTTCTCCTCTCGGTCTCTCGATTTCTCTCCTCTTTTCACTTTCGATTTTGATTTTTTTTGTGATGAAAATGGGGTATCGGTTGTGGTGGTTATCAATATTTTGGGTCAAATGACCAAAATACCCCTATGTTCTTATCCTCTTCCTTAACAATCAAATGCCCTTTTTGGTCATTTCATAATTATTTATTTATTTTCTGATTTTTAATATATATTTATATATATACATATATATTTTAAATTACATATATATAAATATATATATATTCGCCTATATTTTAGCGCCTAAAATTTCGTTGTGTGCGCCAACGAGCGTATTCGGGTGTGCATACTACCGTACCATCCACGCGTGTCGACCACGACCCCGCGTGTCCCTAGGCGCCCACCAATTTACTATTTTGTCACATTTAATTCATTTAATGTATGTATTATTTTCTTCGACCTAGTATTTTATCTTTTAGTCTACCCGGTACCCGCGTTGACACGCATATCGAGGTAAATACTTAACACATAATCTCACACGTCAATTGAAATATAATTACATACATTGCCATGTCGTTTAACCTATTTTGACAAAAAACATCGCAAAATAGACAAAACAACACACAAAATAACTATTTACCTAGCTCTAGGCTCGCTTTAGCCTAATTGCGGGTCCCACGGGTGTCTAAGCTGTCCGTATATCAGCAATACGTTATAAATAACGACGAATTAAATTCGGGCCGGTACAATTCTTACCAACTAGGTGCAATTTCGTCTCGAAATTTAAATTAAACTTAAATACTTACAGACAAATAAGTAGGGATACCGTCGTCGCATGGTAGACTCGAGCTCCCAGGTGAGTCCCTTAGTTCCATGATGTTGCCAACGAACTAAAACCTTTAGGATCTCCCTGTTCCTTAAAGTCTAAATCCTCCTATCCATAATCTCCACAGGCTGCTCCTCATATGACATGTCTGATCGCACCTCAATCTGACGTACATCAACCATAGGTCTCGGTCCCGACCTAGCTAGCCTCAACATGGATATGTGAAACATTGGATGTACCCCTGCTAACTGTGGCGATAACTCGAAACGGTAAGCCACTCTGCCGACACGTTCCTCAACTCTGAACGGTGCAATAAACCTTGGTGCCAGTTTCCCCTTAATGACAAATCTCTAATGACCCTTCCATGGCGAAACCTTCAAGTACACCATGTCTCCAACCTCGTAGCTCAAATCCCTGTGATACCTATCCGCATATTTCTTTTGTCTATCCTGTGCCGCCTGAAGTCTCTGTCTAATCATCCTCAACTTCTCAGTGTGATCCACAACAACCTTAGGTCCTATAACCGTTGTATACTCCGATGCCACCCAACACGCTGGTGACCTGCAGGGCCTACCATATAGTGCCTATAACGGTGGCATCCTGATACTCGCCTGATAGCTGTTGTTGTACGCAAACTCGCACAATGGCAGATAATCCTCCCACGATCCACCAAACTGTAAAATATACGCACTGAGCATATCCTCGAGAATGTGAATCAAACGCTCTGACTGTCCGTCAGTCTGAGGATGGTATGCAATACTAAACTGTAGTTGAGTGCCAAACTGCTCCTGCATACTATCCCAAAGCCTTGAAATAAACTTCGGATCTTTGTCAGAAATAATGGAGACCGCTACACTGTGCAATCTGACAATATCTCTCTCGAAAATAGTGCTCAATTGTGTAACTGAATATCTTATGGCGATCGGTATGAAATGTGTCGACTTCGTCAACTTGTCGATAATTACCCAAACTGCATCGTATCTCCTCGTAGTCTGCGGTAGGCCACTAATGAAGTCCATGGTCACATGTTCTCATTCCCACTGAGGAATGGGCAGCAGCTGTAGCAACCCAGCTGGTCTTCTGTGCTCAGCCTTCACCTGCTGGCAAATATGACAACTTCGGACATACCTCCCCATATCAGCCTTCATCCCTGGCCACCAAAACAATCGTTGAAGGTCCTGATACATCTTGGTTCGACCAGGATGAACTGTAAATCGCGACCAGTGTGCATCCTCGAGAATACTGTCCCTAAACTTCGGTACCTCCTGTCTCCACAAACGACCCATGTGTCTTAAGCACCTGTCTGAACCCTTAGATCACTCTGTGCACCCCAGATCCTGAGCCAGTCCACTAATCCGTAAATACCGGCCTTCAGTTCTCTACAACTCAACAACTCGCTCTAGAGACACCATAGGAACTCGCATATAGCCACAAATATGTAGCTCAGTAATAGATTCTATCACACACAACACTGACGCAACCTCAAGCAACCCGTGCTCGTGTGTCATATGCCGCAGTCCCGTCTAGCTCTCGATACCACTCCTACCATCTCCATTATCTCATGTTCAACTCCCTCTCAGTGAACAAATATCTTAAACTCTAGTGGTCGGTAAATAGTGCGGACCTTTCACCGTACAAATAGTGCCTCCAAGCCTTCAATGCAAACACGACTGCCGCAAGCTCCAAATAGTGCACTGAATAACTCTCCTCATGTGGTCTTAATCGTCGCGATAAATATGCCACTAGGTGTCAGTTCTGCATCAACACATAACCAAACCCAGTGCCTGACACATCAGTGTAAATCAAGAATCCTTTACCTGCCACAGGTAATGCTAAAATTGACACAGAAGTCAACTGCCTCTTCAGCTCCCAGAAAGCATCCTCACACTCCTACGACCAATTAAATATGACATCTTTTTTGGTCAACCTCGTCATCGGCGCTGCAATCAACAAAAAATCCTGTACGAAATGCCTATAATATCCTGCCAAACCCAGGAAACTCCAAATTTCAGATACAGACTCGAGTGTCCTCCAATCAATAATAGCACACCATATACTAATATGCCCTGATCGCTGATAACATGCCCCAAAAACTTGACCTCACTCAGCCAAAACGTACACTTGCTGAACTTAGCGTAAAGTAGGTGCTCTCTCAACGTCGCCAACACCTCACTGAGACGCCTCTCATACTCTACACAAGTCCTGCTGTAAATCAGGATGTCATCGATGAAAACAATGACGTATCGATCCAAACACGGCCTAAACACCCTATGCATCAAGTCCATGAAGATCACCGGCGCGTTAGTCAACCTAAATGGCATGACTGTAAACTCATACAACCCATATCGCATACTAAAAGGAGTCCTCTCGAATCCTCAACTGATGATATCCCGATCAGAGGTCAATCTTTAAGAAGAATTTGGCTCTTGCCAATTAATCGAACAAGTCATCAATCCTAAGAAGTGGGTAACGGTTCCTAATAGTAACCTGATTCAACTTCTTGTAGTCTACACACATTCGCAATGAACCGTCCTTCTTCTTTACAAAAAGAATTGGAGCTCCCCAAGGTGACATGGTAGGGTGAATAAATCCCTTCTGCAGTAACTCCTTTAACTGGGTCCTTAACTCCACTTGCTCCGATGCTAATATCCTATACGGCTTGTTGTAAATCGGCTGAGTCCCCGGAATCAACTCAATAATGAACTAAACAACTGTCGGTGGTGGCAATCCTGGCAAATCCTCATGAAACACGTCGAAAAACTCGCAAACAACAGGGCCATCCTCAACGCGAATCACTGTCCTAAGCTATGGCTCCACCATAGCCGCGTACGCCTCCATCTCCTGCAATGTACCTAGTCTGCCTCGAGTGATAGGTAATGCTGACGCTGCTCTCGCAAATGAAAACTCTATAATCCCCTCGATGTGAAATTTCACCGTCTTGCTAAAGTAGTCGATCTATGTGTGATATGATGATAACCAATCCATACCGAACATCGCGTCGAACTCCAAGTACTCTAATAAATTCAAATCAACCTGTAACTGATGTCCCTCAATCCCAACCACAAAATCCCAACAAATCTGGTTAGGGTAAATCTTATCTCTAGCTGTCGTACTGAGAACAAGATGTGTATATAAAGTTTGTGCACCTAACCCTAACAATCGTACCATACGTTCAGATATAAAGGAAAGTGTGATGCCGGAATTAAACATAACATGCATAAAAGTATCACTGACAGATAACATACCCTCAATAAGATGTTTGGTCGCCTCACGGTCTGGCTGTGCAACCCCAAAAGCAGCTGTCTGGGCCTTATCTCTACCTTAATCTGTCTGCGAAGCTACTGCTGTTGGTCTGGTACACTCCGCCACAAGATGTCCCACCTAACCACAATGATAACATACACGAGTGTCTAATCTGCCAGTAGTCCTCTAACTTTGTGCCTAACACTGACCTTGGCTCTAGCCCCTTTGACCCTGACCTCTTTCCTGCCTCTGTTACTGTCTCGGCCGATTAACTGGTGTAGAGGCCCCAGAATACGTTACCTCGTGATCATCGAGTCTATCCCAACCATCCCGACGATCTCTATTGCCTCTGTAACCCTGATCTGACTACCAATCACCTTTACCTCTACGAGGTCTATGGCCCTGTCCCTGTCCCTGTCGGCCCTGATCTCTCCTTTGTCTCTTCGGCCTCTGATAAAATCGAGAACCCTGAACTAGATGACTCTGCTGACCTCGCAGCGCAATCTGAATCGCCAATCTACTAGCACTCTGTACTATATAACTCTCTTGAGAAAGAGACTCGTCGTATACCTGAGCTAAAGTAGTCGCTCCACTGGAAATAACTGTGGTAGCTATCCTCTCATCCAGTCCTCGAATAAAGTAATATATCTGCAGCTTGTCAGTGCCTGCGAGATCCATAGAGTAAGACAACAAATATCTTTACCTATCCATTTACTCGGTAACAGAAGTTGGTGTTTGGGGTTCATGCGCAGCGAAAATTACAAAACAATTTTGAGAAAAACCCCAACAGGATCCGAATCTGATTCCATTAAAACACGTTTAAACTATGAAAACTTAATCATACCTCAATCGCAATGTACCTTTCTGAAGGTTAATCGATCTTTAAGGCGCTGCCAACGACGAACGCCCTCTATCAGCAGTCCTCACACGAATGGCGGCCGAGATTTGAAGTGCTAGCTTCGAGAGAATACCAAACCTTTTTATTTCTCTCCAAAACAATCCAGAGCATACCAAAAACCCTAAGCCGTTTCTTAAAACAAAAATAGAGTTTTTGCCCTTTTTAATCTTTTGTTCTTTGTATTCTAACTTAAAGCGTCTATTTAAGCAACCCTTGTATATAGACGATTAAGTAAATTACACATATACCCCTACTTAAAGAAGTATAAGTGTAATACACTATAAGGACATTTCGGTCATAAATTTTATCATATAAAATTTGTTTTTCTAAACCATCTTAAAATCTCGCAAAACCATTTTTAGTGTGCGACCCAATAGGCTCGTACAACGTTGGTAGTGTACCAAAATACATTTTGATGTACAAGTCATAAGCGGCCTCTAGCAAGACATTATGACTACCCAAGTTGTATAAATATCAAATCGATACAACCTAATCAATAGTGTATATAGCATCCTTTTGTCACACGATATCCTTTTGATCAAACATAAGGCATGAAATTGTCACCCAACATGTTCAATCGTACTAGTCTCGATCTCTAGGTAGACTGAAAACATCCAAGTGACATTGATCAATATTAATTCACTTAGACTAGGCCTTTTAACAGTCTAACACATCGAGGGATCCACTGGATATCTCTCTATATGAGAGGGACAAATTATATCTCTATTACACAACTTCACCACATTATTCACACAGTAACCAATCACAACCTTTATAATCATCTGGTTAAAGAAAACGTTTAATTGCATCAAATCATTGTATTCCTAATGTTGAAGTCTCTGGTAATCTCAAGTCAGGGGACTAAATAATATATATATCATGAGAAAGAACTATGACTTAATCCATGTGATGTTCTCATAGCGGGTCGGTCCAGTACTTTGTTCCCTAACAAATACTCATGATCTTGATTCGTATTCCTATATGTATGATCATCTTATGATCATCAATCAAGACTTACACTAGTCTTAATTCATTATAGTTCCCAATATAATAATCGACTAGGGACATTTAGGATATTTCTGTAAATACCCATGGATCTTATTATAATGTAAACATGCAAATCAATTATAATAAACAACAAATGAAATTCTCTATTTTATTAACTAAAATGTATTCATAAAGACTATTAATGGATTTACCTAGGGCACATTTCCCAACACATATTGCCCTGAACTAGTGTCAAGAACTCCTCTCTTAATCGAATCCTGACCTTCATAGGTATATACTCATCCATGAACAATGCTCTGAAATCAACCCAAGTAGTAACCATAGGATGTTTTGCTTTATAGGTGGTCCGCCATATAGCAGTAGTAGATCTCAGGCAATAACTAGCCAATCTCGGTCTATCAACCTTATCAACTAATAACATCTCGTGTAATCTCTCGTGAGCCAATAGCCACCTCCCGGCTATCTCTGGGTCTCTGTCTCCATAAAAGTATCTTTGAGAGAATCTAAGGTAATCCTTCAACTTCCTCGCCTCCATTATCATCAAACTCCTTAATGAAGACGCTACAGCTGGCTGCTCGGTAGTCGAAGGAGTCACAACGAATGTAGTCTCTGCTGGAACAACCACTGGTGTAGCCCTCTCGGCATGTGTCTAGGATACTGTAGCCTGCCCCTAAGTCTCAGCAGTAGTGGGATCAACAACTACAGGATTAGTAACCAAATGTGCAGCTACGACTGTAGTGGGAGTTGTCGTAGTCTCACAAGTTCTCAATAAATCCAACAACTGTGCGAACCTATCATCCACTGTCCGCGCTAACGACTCTAACATCAATGTCAGCCTAGTGGGTCACTAGTATCCCCAACCTCATGCTGAGTTGTACCAAAAGGCTGCCCGTCCATCGGTATCTGCATCGAAGAACGTGTCTCAGTATGAATATACGTGTAACGTAGGGAATATACAACCATAAACATAACACGTATAATCCTGATTTCTACCCATCTCTCATTTCTTCCCAACTAAAACTTTAGGTAATTCCTTTGGGTTTCCACATCTAAAGCTTATTCAATAGGTTTATAATCAGGTTTTCCTCAAATTCGAGCCCTAGCTTTTCCTAAAAACCTAGGCTTTGGTACAAAATGTAACAACCCATTTTCCAAATAGACCGCCACGGAGGCCAATGTGGACCCACAGTCTATCTTACCAGCGACAACTGTGCTCTAAACTGAATTATATCATCCATTTTATCTTTTAAAACCTTATTAATTATCCATTTACTGATTAAGTTGTATTGAAATCAAATTATATGTTAAGTCATCATAGAATCCTCAAATTCACACATAACGGAAGCCTTTCTAACACATTTGCTCAGATAATGATACTATAAATGTGTAACCTAAACCATAAACCTAATGTGGAAAACCCATATATAACCATAAATACCTCTGAAGTCACAAAAAGATCAATATACACAAGGTATCTCAAAATATCTCAAAATCCCCAAACCCAAAATGAAACAAAATATATATAATACAAATGTACGAGTTAGGCAATCTCAGATCAATGGTACTCTAGCAGCTTGCCCTTGCCCCTGCTCGTACTAGGACCTGCACTCAAGCCATCACAAAAGGCAGATAACGAGTCCAGAGTAAGTATTTCCTAGGAAATTAAGTGAGCAATACTGAAAGTAAATACTGGAATTTAAATAAAGCTATTAAATAAACATGCGAAAATAAATACAGGCAACTACGCTCATCGCATGGATAAATAATAGGAAAAGCTCAAAGTGTGTTCCTAGCCCTTAGGGTCAGACTACCACAATAATTCGGACTCTTCCACATAATACTGCCGGCGAGTCCTACTCAAGAAGGGCCAGTATCTGGATCTGCTCGATGGTCGGCGTTATACCTACGGTTCACCGACACATGCCACGACGTGATACTCGGGTCATGTTATTCACCGACACCGATCTGGTAGCCCGTGCTATAGTGTAGTGGACATACACACAAGAATGGAATGGAGGGAGCTCCGCTCAACGTCCACCCATATAGCCATATCTAGAGTAGAATATTGAAATGAAAGAAATTGAATTCAAATGCCAAAAGAAGTAAATACTCAAGTAATTTCAGTTGGGATACTGTACACCTTAATTCGTACTTTGCGTCCTGAAAACCAAACCCAATCTAGCTCCTATAAACACCCGACAATCAAAATTATCATTCGAATGTACCTAATACCATTTGTCATTGAATTAGCTTCAATTGAGTATATTATGTCAATTTTACATTTCACGAGGTAAAAACCCTGACAACATCTCGCTAAAATCCCCAGAAAGTCCCAAAACTCATTTATTTGATCAAAATATAATTTTTCTAAATTTTTCCTAGTTCATCTAAATTTTCTATTAATTTTTTAGATTTTTTTTTTCAAAACTGTTTTTTTTCTTATTGTTTAGGTTGGGCTGAGCTGGGTCTGGTTCAGTTAGACCTGGTTCAGCCCAACCGGACCGACCGGGTCTGGGCCGGTTCGGCCCGACCCGCTCAGGCCTGGACTGGGTCAGCCCGACCCGTCCGAGCCTAGGCAACCAGGCCCGATCCACTTGGGTGGGGGGTGCACACGTGCGGGCCAACGAACTAGGGGCTCCTTGGTTCGATTCTTTCAAAAAAAAAATTTCCTTTGCTCAATTGGGAGGGGAGTCTCCCTCGTCGAACGAACTCCCGAAGCCGCCACCACTACTTCCGAACCATCACCACCACCACTACCACAACAACAACGCACACAACAACATAACAACAAGACAACACAACTCGCCTCGACGTCGTCGTGCTCTCGTTCTCGACCAATCTCTCTTTCTCTTCTCCTTCTCCTCTCGGTCTCTCGATTTCTCTCTTCTCTTCACTTTCGATTTTGACTTTTTTCTTTGTGATGAAAATGGGGTGTCGGTGGTGGTGGTTATCAATATTTTGGATCAAATGACCAAAATACCCCTATGTTTTTATTCTCTTCCTTAACAATCAAATGCCTTTTTTGTCATTTCACAATTATTTATTTATTTTTTAATTTTTAATATGTATATTTATATATATACATATATTTTAAATTACATATATATATATATATATTCGCCTATATTTTCGCGCCAATTTCGTCATGCACGCCAACGAGCGCAATCGGGCGTGCACACTACCGTACCACCCACGCATTTCAACCACGACCCCGCGTATCCCTAGGCGCCCACCAATTTACTATTTTGTCACATTTAATTCGTTTAATGTGTGTATTATTTTCTTCGACCTAGTATTTCATCTTTTAGTCTACCCAGTACCCGTGTCGACACGCATATCGAGATGAATACTTAACACACAATCTCACATGTCAATTGAAATACAATTACACACATCGTGATGTCGTTAACCTATTTTAACATAAACATCACAAAATTAGACAAAGCAACACAAACAATAACGATTTACCTAGCTCCAGGCGTGCTCTAACCTAACTGTGGGTCCCATGGGTGTCTGAGCTGTCCGCCACGTCTGCAATACGTTATAAATAACGGCGAATTAAATTCGGGCCGTTACAGGGGCCCGCTAGGACTTTCCCCGGGGACGTGATATCACGCCCTGTCCGAAGGTAAGGAGAAATTTACCATTTGTTTATTTTTTTGCTGTTTTTTTAAGAGAAATCAAAATTTCATTAATCATTCATGGCTCAATACAGGACCAGACATAGAATCAAGTACATTGATTCGCTAATCTTATTTGCGTAAACAAACTGCCATTAATTTAGCTTTTTTCGAAATTAAAATAGTTTGACAATCATGGACTGCTCTTTACAACGTTAAAACTTATGACATTACACAAAAGTACTAGAACCATAAAACGAATAACAAACTTCCCAACAAGGAGATAACCTAAAACTTCTCAACAAGGAGAAGACCTAAAAACTTCCCAACAAAGAGAAGATAAATCAAAGACTTCCAAGTAGGGAAGAAAACTAACTATAAAGTAAGAACTAAAGATAAATCAATCCAGCGCACTGCACAAATCCATGCAACACCGTTGATAAAGATGCACTGCAACAAGGATAGACCAATCTCTATAAATCTAATTAGATTTGTTGTTTATTGAATGAACAGAGGGCAAAAGGGATTCGATTGGAACCATCGCCGATCCTCTGGAACTACCGTCGATCGTTGAGAGGATCGGCGGTGGTTCAAGAACAAAAATTATTCTTTGATCAAATTAAAGTATGTCTCCAAATTATTTTTCTTTATTTAAATATACATATAGTTTATTTATATTTACCTATTTATTTCATTATTATTATTAATTTATTTTTGGTTCCTGGGCCATATCGGCCCCTATTGACCCGATCCAGGGGCCTAATTGATCCCTGGTTGGGCAGGACGTCCCTACCCCTGGATGCATGGACATCTATGAAGGGACACAGAGGGAAGGTGTTGGGAAATGTGCCCTAGGTCAATCCATTAACAGTCTTTATGAATACATTTTAGTTAATAAAATAGAGGATTTCATTTGCTGTTTATTATAATTGATTTGCATGTTTACATTATAATAAGATCCATGAGTATTTACAAAAATATCATAAATGTCCCTAGTCGATTATTATACTGGGAACTATAATGAACTAAGACTAGTGTGAGTCTTGATTGATGATCATACGATGATCATACGTATAGGAATACGAATCAAAATCATGAGTACTTGTTAGAGAACAAAGTACTGGACCGACCCGCTATGAGAACATCACATGGATTAAGTCATAGTTGTTTCTCATGATAGGTATATTTTTCAGTCCTCTGACTTGAGATTACCAGAGACTTCAACATTAGGAATACAGTGATTTGACGCAATCAAACGTTGTCTTTAACCGGATGATTATAAAGGTTGTGATTGGTTACTGTGTGAATAATGTGGTGAAGTTGTGTAATCGAGATAGAATTTGTCCCTCTCATATAAAGAGAGATATCCAGTGGATCCCTCGATATGTTATACTGTTAAAAGGCCTAGTCTAAGTAAATTGATATTGATCAATGTCACTTAGATGTTTTCAGTCTACCTAGAAATCGAGACTAGTACGATTGAACATGTTGGATGACAATTCCATGCCTTATGTTTGATCAAAAGGATATCGTGTGACAAAAGGATGTTATATACACTATTGATTAGGTTATATCGATTTGATATTCGTACAACTTGGGTAGTCATAATGTCTTGCTAGAGGCCGCTTATGACTTGTATACCAAAATGTGTTTTGGTACACTGCCAACGTTGTATGAGCCTATTGGGTCGCACACTGAGAATGGTTTTGCGAGATTTTAAGATGGTTCAGAAAAATGAATTTTATATGATAAAATTCATGACAGAAACGTCCTTGTACTGTATTACACTTATTCTTCTTTAAGGAGGGGTATATGTGTAATTTACTTAACCGTCTATATACAAGGGTTGTATAAATAGACGCTTTGAGTTAGAATACAAGGACGAAAGATTTTAAAAGGGTCGAAACTCTATTTTCGTTTTAAGAAACGACTTAGAGTTTTTGGTATCCTCTGGATCGTTTTGGAGAGAAACAAAAGGTTTGGTATTCTCTCGAAGCTAGCACTTTGAATCTCGGCCGCCGTTCGTGTGTGGACAGCTAGTAGAGGGCGTTCGTCATTGGCAGCGCCTTAGAGATCGATTAACCTTCAGAGAGGTATTGCGACTGAGGTATGATTAAGTTTTCATAGTTTAAACATGTTTTAATGGAATCAGATTCGGATCCTGTTGGGGTTTTACTCAAAATTGTTTTGTAATCTTTGCTGCGCATGAACCCCAAAACCCAACAGAAGGGGCCCCCCTAGTGGTGATTCTCTCCTCGACCGGCGGAGGCGGTTGTCCACAGCCCTTTTCTGGTGGCAGAGGCGGTCCCATCGTCGCCTCTTTCCAGCGGTGCCATGACGGCACTGCTACTTCCCTTACATTCTCCTTCGCGACGCCACCACCAATTTCACCAAGAAACCAAAAGAACTATGTAGAAGAAGATGGAACAGAGAAAATTACCTCTTTTATGCATTCCCTTTCTTGAGAAATCTCCAATCATCATCCTAGATTTCTTTCTTCTTGCTCCTTTCTCTTGCTCTCCCTTGACTCTTTCTTTTTCTTTTGATTTTTTTGTAGGAAGAAAGTGGCTAGGCTACCTAACCAACCTTTATATAGGACTAGGGTTATGGTTTATCACTTAGGTTATATACAACCTTGTTTACTTTACCAAAATGTCCTTATAGGCCTCCAACTCATTTACATCCACTTGACTCTTGTTAGGCCCAACATTTACTTAGCCTAAGCTAAAGTTATCACATTTAGTATTAAAATTACACAATTACCCTCTATTCGGGTCAAGTAAAATTCGAGTCGTTACAATATCCTCAATTTTAGGAACTTTCGTCCTCGAAAGTAAAACTAAGGTACACACGCAGTCTGGTATGTCTACTTTTAATGATTTCTTTTACAATACAACCCAAACTGACCTTAGAAGCATCGATGTTCACCTTAAAACTCTTCCCTGACTCAGATAATACCAAAACTGGTACGGTAGCCAAACGTTCCTTCAATGTCAAAAACACCTACTCACAGCTGTCATTCCACTAAAAATGCGTATCCTTCTTCGTCAATTGCGTCATAGGTGTTGCAATCTTCGAGAAAACCAGAACGAAGTGCCTATAATAACTTGCCAAGTCAAGAAAACTGCAGATATTTGTCACTGATCTCAGTGTAGGTCAATCAATCAGTATTCTAACTTTCCCAAGGTCCACAGACAATTCGCTAGCTCCGACAATGTGACCTAGAAATTTGACCTCTGTAAGTCAAAACTAACACTTACTGAACTTGGCAAACAGTCTGTGCTCCCTCAGTATCTGCAAAATCAGACTGAGGTGTTCCTACTAATCCTCATGAGTCCTAGAGTAGATAAGGATGTCGTCGATAAACACCATGACGAACCTATCCAAGTATTGTCTCAACACTCAATGCATCAGATCCATATACATCACTGGGCATTAGTCAACCCAAAAGGCATGACTGTAAACTGATAATGCTTGTATCAAGTGTGAAATGTAGTCTTCTCTCTATCCTCTATTCTAATCTTCAGCTGATGGTACCCATATCTTAAATCAATCTTTGAGAACCACTATGCTCTTGTCAGTTGATCGAACAAGTTATCAATGCGAGGAAGTGGATACTTGTTCTTCACTGTAGCCCTATTGGGCTGTCGTAGTCGATACACAATCTCAGTCTGCCATTTTCTTTCCTAACAAACAAGATCGGTGTGCCCTAATGTGATATGCTCGAGTGAATGAATCCCAACTCTTATAACTCATTAAGTTGTGATCTCAACTCCTCTAACTCCCTCGTAGTCATACGGTATGGTGGAATTGATATAGGTTTGGTCCCCGAAACCAAATCAATAATGAAGTCGATTTCCTTAAACGGTGGTAAACTTGGTAGCTCAGCAGGAAAAATGTTTGGGAACTCGCACAAAGCAAGTACCTCCTTCATCATAGTCTTAACTCTCCTCGTCATACTTAAAACACTAGCGAATGTCTTGACATCTATGCTAGAAGCAACCCTGCCTCTGGTAATCGGTAAGCTAGTCAAAGTCCCCTGAAAATTGAACTTCGGATGCCAAAAAATTTGAAATGTGATCCTCTTGTTGAAACAATGGATCTATGTATGGTACGCACCCAAGCAATCCATGCCCAATAAAGCATTGAACTCTAGGAACTCCAACACTATCAGCTTTGTAAGTAAGGCATGACCCCTTATCTCCATTGAACAATTAGTACATAACAAGTTTGGGTAAATCTTGTCCCCAGCAGCTGTGCTAAGGATCAAAGGTCTATAAGTCTAATGGGTCTTAGTCCCAACTCATCAACCATGCGACCAAATATAAATGAGACCTTAGAGCCAGAATCAAACATGGTATGCATAAATCGACTGCAAATATAAACCATACCCTCAATCAGGTTACAGGTAGCAGTTTGGTCTCGTGCGACAACGGCATGAACCTATTCCAGTCTCTATTGCGGCTATCCTCTGCCCAATCGTGGATATGCATTGATGAAATGCCCTATCTGTCCACACTCGTAGCATGCTCTCTGAAAGCCCGATCCAAACTAAACACTTTGTCCCTGTCTTTGTGACTGCTCGAAACTTTTGCCCTAACCCTGGTCATATCTCTAACCCTGCCTATACCTCTGCCCCTGACCACTGCCTTTGTCGATGCCACTGCCACTACCCTCAGCCTACTGATATTAATGTCCCTGAGGACCTTACTGTGTTAACTATTGTGGTGTGCTGGCATAACTCCATACTATAGCAGATGGTACTATCGCAGTAGTAGGCGAAGACAAAATAGGTCCCGCACTCTAAGCTTGGTATCTCCACATCCATTATCTAGGTCTTTTCCTTCTCTCGTCAACTCTCGGTCTGACATCTGATTGTGATAGTGCTAAAAGCACAACCAATGCTCCGACGTGCATGCTCAAAAAGGTCTCACTGACCATCCCCTATCGCATGCCTCCTATAATGTCCTCGGAGCTGTAATCACTACCATAAAACCAATCAAATCCAGTAAGCCATGCATGAAATAGTAGGTCTGGTCCATATTGGTGTCAGCTATGCCCCCCGAAATACTCCATCAGTCGCAAATACCAGCCCATGTACTGCATCATTGTCTCGTCAATCACTTGTCGGATATTCTGAAACTCGATCCTCTTCAAGTTACAAACCGAAGGACGAAAGTACTTATGATCAAATCTCTCCTTGAACTCAACCCATAGCCACTAGACATCAGCCTCCCGAACAGTGAAGCTAAAGAAATATTAGGCTGCATGTGCTCTGGTGTGGCCAACACATCATGAATTTTCTCGTAGCTCCTCATGTCCAACTCAGCTACCTTGATATCAGTACCCCCATGGAACTTCTCCGGATGGTGTCACTGGAACTTGCAAGCCTGTATCGCTTTAGTTGTACCCCTAGTACTCGTATCTGTCGGTGTACTCGACGTATCCTCAGCTGGTGTATCTGGCGTAGGTGGTATTATCTCAGCCAGAATGTGTGCCTCCACGGCTATCGTAGTTCCTGCCTGTACTACGGGAACTGCAGGTGTGTCTTAGATAGTCGGAGCACTCCCAGCATGCGTAACTGGTGGTACAGACATAGAGGGTGATGGTGCAGCCTGGTTCCTCAATAATCAGATGATCTCTTGAAGCTGCTAGCCATGTGAAGCAACTAGTTGAGACACGTCATCTAGTCTCCCCAGAACGACTCCCGAGCAACTATCACTAGTCTCAGGCTGATCGGCCATCATAATATGAAAAGAAAGTGATTTCACGATCAGGACATAGCTATTGATAATAGTAAATACAATACATCAAATAGCTCATATAATCCAATTTTAAAATCCCCAACTTTCCTCACTTCCCAAGTAAGACTTAAGTTAGGATCATATGGTTCTACTCTACGTTTAACCATTGTCCTAACTAATAATTGGTTTGTGTCTTAACTGGTAAAGATTTATCAAAAGTCAAGTTTTAAAACTTAAGCTTTGATAACAACTGTGACGGCCCCAGTTCTATAACCCTAAACTGAACCCCGCCCGGTTTAGACTTACGTAGACCCAGAGTCAACCATCGCATAATCAACGCAAGCCTAGTCAGCCTTACTTACCATTTACCATCATTATAAGCAATTTAAATATGAGTTATTCAAATTAGTGAGCTATCAAAGTATAGCGGAAGCAATTAATCCTTAAACTAATAGAATAATCTCCAAGGCACTAGTAAAGACAACCTAGAGTGTGAAAACCCCGCATATGTATACCATCATTAAGTACATCAAGTCAAAGGAGAGCAATATCAATGTATACATGACCCAAGATCTCCCATAACCCCATGTCCCAATGTGAACAAAATCAAATATATACATAATACAAAATGAAACAAAACCAACATCAGTCAAGAGGGAGAACCGCTCTGGTATCCTCAAAGCAAGTCACCTAACTGTGGAGCCTTTCCCTTGCTCGACTATGGATTTGCACTCAGTCAAGCACAAAAATGACGTCCCAAGTAAGTAACACCAAGCAGGATGTATATAGCATTGCGAAATAAATAAGTAGTCTAATTCATGTAGATAGAAAGAAGGGTGCAGGGAACGCATGAATATATAAAGACTATAAATAAATATGAATTAACCGAATATGAGTGTCCAAGAAATCAAACAGAGAAGCGCAAGAAGTCTCGACCAACCGGTCCTTGAGTTGAGGAAAATCTACAAGACTTATATTCTAGGTCGTGGTCAACACCCAACAAGCCCTAAATCCACGCGGATGAGAGACTTCCTAGTAGTCCAACAAAGAACCTTACCCTGTATAGAACTAGTAACCAATGCAGTGCATCCCGAGGTCATGACTTGTCCTCGGACAACTAAATAAGAATGGAATTCCAAAATAGGAACAAAGCAATAATAGTAATAAATTAAAGCTCAATGAAATAACTGTACAATTCCTCACTGGTTTACTTACCTTTATCCAAAACTAAACGCACTCACATGGCTCCAACCTGTCACCTACGAATCCACGTGTGCCCATCACTATACTACACTCCTTAGTAGTCATTTAACTACAATTTTCGTTAATTTTTTCAATTTTCACAATTTTTCATAATTTTATTCATTTGCATAATTGGGTCAATTACCTGATTATTGGGTCGTATTCGGACCCATTTGGACACTAGAGATATCATCGAGTTTTTTCAAATTTTTCTAAAAAATTGAGTTTGTGAACAGTGTCACATCGTGAGTGGCGCCGTGGGGGTTGACACCCTGCACCGTCACTTAAAGCGCAGGGACCGGGGTGCACCAATCCCAAACGTCGTGATCGACGTCATGGGGCTTTAGGCTACCTGATGTCGCTCACGGCGTTGTATCCAGAAAGAGAATTTTGTGGTTTTTTGAAACCTCGACTCATGTCGTCGCATTTTGAATCTATCCCAAACTCATAGGGACCTCTATACAAATCCGAAACCACATTCAATACTCGTCAAAACGTCCGCAAATCATCGATCCAAACAATCCTACCAAAATCTAAATAAAAAAATACCAAAAAATTGTCCAACTTCCCAACTTGAAATATACCATAACAACAACAATAATCACAACTCTATGATCACCAAAAACATTAATAAATCCACACCAAAAATTCCAGAAAATCTGTGACCCAACTCGATGTCAAAAATTGCAACGAAAACCTGCAAAATAGGCATCAAAATGACTAGCATTGAGAGGTGCGCTAAGATCTCACCTTAATACGCGTAAATGCTAGCTCCTCAGCCTTTGATTCGCGCTTGAAACCAATGAAAACCCAACTCCTTAT
This sequence comes from Stephania japonica, assembly GCA_039657345.1. Classification (NCBI taxonomy): domain Eukaryota; kingdom Viridiplantae; phylum Streptophyta; class Magnoliopsida; order Ranunculales; family Menispermaceae; genus Stephania; species Stephania japonica. The sequence goes on from CM077566.1 coordinate 18,300,037, forward strand.
CCAATTTCGTTGAGTGATGGTGTGAGAAGAAATAGAAAAGGTGGTGGTCATCTATTTATACCAATCTTTTCATCATCCTTCTTGCACGATTCTCGAGGTCCATCCAATGGCACCTATTCACACTAGCCACCAACCTCATTAACTCCAATAGTGGACTTCCTTGACTTGGTCTCTTGACCTTATCCTTAACTCACACAATCAAAGACTTTCTCGAGCAATCCCGCACCTGAACCGCACCACGATTCGCACTGTCGTGTGCTCACGAAAGTACCACCGTACCGGACACGTTGCACATCAATTAATTTTTAATTTAAATTACATTTTTTCATTGTTTTAACTTAATCTGTTCCCTGGACAGCTAATTATGTGATGACCCTCCCTGACCTAGGGTCAGGTCGCCCGACCCAGACCACTACTTAGACCCGATACTTGAACCAGACCTAAATAATAGTCTGGCATGCCTCTCAAACAAACCTGCGGAATACACATTGGCTAAACTAAGGATAATAATTGCGGAATAAATATAAATAGATATCCTTAAGCCAATAAATTTAAGTTCACAAGAATATCTATGAAATTATAAATGGATTCATATTGAGTTAAACTATTAAAACTCTAAGTCGATCAACTAAAGGTAAGTAGGTTTCAAACTAGCCAAAGACTTATTTTAATTACAACCCAAGTTTAATAGTTTCAAAATCGAATATACATGATATATATATCAACTCAAGGCTCACATCAAGTGAAGACTTCAAGCTCGCTTCTTCCTTGTCTCAATTCTAGCGCACTCGTTGATGGACCTATATTAGCTAAAAGAACTAACAGAGCCCAATAAGAGAAGAACCACGCTTAAATATCAAATATGCAAGTATACCTATAAAGCAAAATAAAGCTAGCGTGCATTTCAAATCAAGATAAGTATTGACAATTTGTAGCATGTAACAATTTCCATAAAAGGTAAGCATTTCATGTTCGATAAAGCATATTAAGCAATGATAAAGAATTCAGGAGTTGTAAAACATAAGAAATCAAGTTTAGCATGCGTAGGGGTGATAAGTTGTTATTTATGCATATTATATATAGTTTATTTATATATTTTAGTGTTGATTCTCCGAATTATGGGCCTAATTATCTCTATTTTCATTTTCAGGACTTTTAGGGTGCACAGTTGCATCCGGGGTGGAAAAATACTCAAAATAGATTATTTACTTGAAGAAATCGGATATCGGAGGGTCTATTTTGGAGTGTAGACAAGAGTAGGTGAATTGGAGTTTTGATTGGCCATGTGTCACTGTCCCATTCGCCAGTATGCCACGTGTCGCATACCCATTCGCTCAGCCTTGTCACTGCAATCAACACGCCACGTAGCACATCACGCGAGCTCCTCACCTACGCCGTTGATCGTCCTTGGGATGCACATCCACACGCACTCCCAGATTTTCGCCGACTCCGAGCGCGCTCGCGTGTTCTCCCAGCCCGCCATGTGTTCGCTCCTGGTTCATCCAGCAAGGCACACGTCAGCCGCTCCGCGAATCACAGCGCGCCACGTGTCAGCGCCTACACTTACAGCACGTCACGCGATCTCCTCTCCTCCAATCCGTGGTCGCCACATCAGCACGCCTCAGTTTTTCAGCCAATCACACTGTGACACGTGGCAGAGTCTAGAAAAATATCAAAAAACAGCCAAAGATTGTCCTCGGCGCATGTGTCATGCATCAAGCTCGAAAATAGGCATCTGGTACCCAAATTTAGGAGTATTAATTAGGTTTTTGGCAGAGAGTCGGGGATCGATTGTTTTCTTTTTTTCTCAGTGTTTTCTAGTGTTTCTCTCCTCTTTTTCTACACTTTATTTTTAGATTTTAATGGAGTTTATGACGTCGATGGCCGACTAAACTCATCAGTCTGAACCGGAAGTGGATCAAATCACTCTTTTTGGCATAAAACATATGTGAGATCTATTTTATTATTTATTTAATTTGTTTTTTTATAGTATTTTATTTTCTTTGGTATTATTTGAACAATTGAAGTTAAACACTAGTTTAAACTTCAATTCATATGCCAGTGAGTCGTAAGCACCCATGCTTGTGCAATAAGACCACACCAGTGGCAATTAACCTTACCAATTGATTAGAACCTTTTGGGACCGGTTAAATACCTTAGGGATCTAGGCTAAATCGGTAGCACTAGCGATCTGGTTGTCTAGGTGTAGTGCCTTCATTGATCGAAGTAATGCGACAAATGCGTTAAATCTGGAGCACTAGCGATCAGGTTACGTGTTTGGTCAGGGAAGTAGTCAACGGTCGTACCTTAGCTGCCAGCATCAGGAAGTGCGAGGACCTGCGTACATTACCGGGTCTATAGCTACGCTAATTTACTACGATTTGCATGCTTTGATTAGATTGAGGACCATATGTAAAATTATGCCAAATTGAGGAGATTTGTGATACTGATGGTTTGGGTTGTTCTTCCCCCTCTTGATTGATTTATTTACGTTAGATTTTAATTATTGTTTTTAGTAAATTAGAGATTACTTCTGTGAACACTCTAAGTTAGTTTAGTTTTGTACCCTAGGTTGAAAACTTGGTCTTCGTGGTTCGACCCCATGCTTGCCACTACTGCAGTTCTTGTGGTTATTGGTAATCTCATCGAGACTATATATATTTATTTTGACGCACTCGACACGCGTCAAATTTTTGCACCGTTGCCGGGGACCAAGTTCTTTTTTAACTTAGGTTTTTTCTTTTTTTGTGTTCACTTTTATGTCCCACAGTCTTCATCAATCGTTGTCCGCTGGATCTTTACTCCCTCTTAATCCAGAGATCGAGAAGACTTGCCATCGGAACTTAAAAGAAACTAGGCAGAGGAACCAATCCTCAAGAGTTCAACTGAACGACGAGCAACCCCCTCTGATGGCTAACCACATTGGGAACCCACATGTACCCGTCGTACCACGTGAGGGACGAGAGGAACCCCTAGTTATTCCTCCCCAACAATTTGACGCACCTGCTGAACCACGTGCACCAGTGGAACAGCAAAGGCCTGTAGGACATCGCTATCAACCATTCGACCAAAGAGTGGTTGATCCTCATCCACAAAGGCCACAAGCTAAATGTAGAACCATGATTCCCCCTCGAGTAGATGAAGACGAAGTCAAACTCTCAGTTTTTCCTTTCTGCCTAAAGGATAAAGCTCAAGACTGGCTCTTCTATCTTCCCCCTGGTTCCATTACAAATTGGAACGACATGATTTTTGCATTCCTCAAAGAGTTCTTTCCTGAATCTAAAGCTTCCCAACTTACTAGAGAGATATGTAGTATCAAAATGAAACGGGGCGAATCTTTTGGCGATTATTGGGGTCGTTATAAGCGCTTACTTGTGCAATGCCCTCAACATGGCCAAAGCAACCTCTCCATTATTCATTTATTCTATATGGGACTCACACCCCTGGAGAAACGGATGATTGACAATGCCTGTGGAGGCGATTACAGATGTAAGACTACCGAGGAAATGTTTGATCTGTTTGGCTCTATAGTAAGTCAGTCACGTCATTAAATTGATGATGAGGATGATGGACCTTCTCGAAGTCTTTCTGATGGAGTAGGGTCAAATTCTGCCAATAGCAAGCTTGATACACTCACTGATCTCATGGAGCGATTCCTCACCTCGGAAAAAGCTCAAGTTAAAGCTTGCGGCTTCTGTACAGCCAAGGACCACTCCACTGATTCATGCCCTACCTTGTTCGAGAACGAGTAAGAGAATGCTTTAGGTGGCAGATTCCAAGGACCACCGAGGAATTAATACGGCAACAATTTTAATAACACTTATAATCATGCCGTTAAAAGCCCCTATTTAAGTTATGGGCCACAAAATCAGAATTTCTCACAATTTGTTCCGAGAGGACAACCCCTCCCTCCACAACCCCAACCCGCTCAAAATTCGGGGTCTTTAGAAGAAATGATTAGGACACTCATTGCTAATCAAGACAGATTCTCTAAAGAATTGACCCAACTCAAAGATGAAACCATCACGAGTCATGCTTCCAGCATTAAAAGTCTCGAGGTGCAATTAGGGCAATTGGCCCTACAAGTTGGGCGTACGGATGAGAAAGGCAGGCTTCCTTCTTAAACGCTCTCGAATCCAAATGCGAATGTCAATGCTGTCACACTTTGTAGCGGCAAAGAGTTGGAGGAGGCCCCTAAAGAACCTAAGCCTAAAGAGGCTGCCCCTAAATCCAAGGAAGTCGAGCAGGAGCTCGAGGTTCAATCGTCTCACACTGAAACGGTAGACTTGGATAAGGAAGCACAACCTTCTCTTAAGATTCTACCCCCGTTCCCTCAACGCCTCATTCAATCTAAAAAGGTGGGAGAAGAGAAGGAAATTCTGGAAATCTTGAGGAAAGTGGCAATAAACATCCCACTTCTTGATGCTTTAGCACATATGCCCCGATATGCTAAGCTACTCAAGGACCTATGCACCAACAAAGGTCGTCTCAAAGGCAACGAGAAAATCACCGTAGGTGAGAACATCTCAGCTATCCTATGCAAAAAGTTGCCCACCAAGTGTGAGGACCCTGGCATATTCACTGTCCCTTGCACAATTGGTGAAGTTGAGATCCAGAAAGCTATATGCGACCTCGACACCTCTATTAATGTCATGCCACTATCCATATATGAGACATTGAAGGCTGGTCCCCTAAAGGATACTGGGATTATTATACATTTGGCAGACCGATCTATCATTCGTCCTATGGGTGTCTTGGAAGACATCTTGGTAAAGGTTAGTGAGCTCATCTTTCCTGTTGACTTCTATATCATCGATATGAAGACTCAACCATGCCCCCATTTCTCTTCAGTCTTGCTTGGCAGGCCTTTTCTTAAGACTGCCAAGACCAAGATTGATGTTCATAGTGGTGCTCTGACCATGGAGTTTGATGGTGAAATTATTAAGTTCAACATCTATGATGCGATGCGTCATCCCTGCGATGCCTCTTCTATGGTGCTTGCCTTGGACAGTGTGGATTCACTTGTCCAGGATACCTTTCTCGTGAAAGGTGATGATATGAAAGTGGTGTTAGAGAATCATCTCGACACTAATTACTTGCGAAAGCAATGTTTCATCCTCGATACTGAAATTGAGGATTTGATCTCTGAGTTGGACTCTGCTCTACTCTATTTTCCCACCCTAGCCTATCTCGACTTACCTGCTTCGAACTTTACACTTCTCCCCTCTGTGGTGCGAGCACCCACACTGGAGCTCAAACCATTGCCCACCCACCTCAAATATGTGCTTTTAGGTGATAATGATACATTACCAGTGATCATATCCACCAAACTCACATTACCAGAGGAAGAGAAGTTGATTCATGTGCTTCAAGAGTTCAAAGAAGCCCTAGGGTGGACGATTGCTGACATCAAAGGTCTTAGCCCTTCCACATGCATGCATCAGATACATATGGAAGAAGGGTCTAAACCTTCACGAAAAGCACAACGGAGACTGAACCCACCAATGATGATGTGGTTAAAAAGGAGATTCTGAAGCTCCTTGACGCTGGGATGATCTACCCGATCTCCGACAGCAAGTGGGTCAGTCCCATTCAGGTGGTTCCCAAGAAAATGGGGATCACAGTGGTCACAAACTCAAAAGGTGAGTTAGTCCTAACTCGCATCCAAAACGGATGGCGAGTTTGCATTGATTACAAGAAGCTCAATGCTTTCACTAGGAAAGACCACTTCCCATTGCCTTTCATCGATCAAATGTTAGAGCGTTTAGCAGGCAGGTCTCACTATTGCTGTTTGGATGGGTACTCTGGTTTTCACCAGATTCCCGTAGCACTTGAGGATCAAGAAAAGACCACCTTCACCTGTCCTTTTGGTACTTATGCTCACCGGCGCATGCCATTTGGGCTGTGCAATGCACCTGCTACATTTTAGAGGTGTATGATAAGCATCTTCTCTGACTTCGTTGAGCACTTCATTGAAGTATTCATGGATGACTTCACCGTTTACGGTGATTCATTCAATCTTTGCCTTAGTCACTTGACTAAGGTTCTTCACCGATGTATCCAAAAGAACTTGATCCTCAATTACGAGAAATGTCACTTCATAGTGGATCAGGGTCTTATCTAGGGTCACATCGTATCTGCTAGGGGTGTGGAGGTAGACCCGACAAAGATTGAAGCAATTCAAAAATTGCCTTACCCCACGACTGTGCGAGAAATCTGATCATTTCTTGGCCATGCCGGTTTCTATCGACGATTTATTAAGGATTTCTCCAAAATTGCACAACCCCTTTGTCACCTTCTTCAGAAGGACGTGCCTTTCGATCTTGATAAGGCATGTAAGAGTGCATTCGATGCGCTAAAAGATTCTCTCATCTCTACTCCAGTGATTCGAGCTCCTAACTGGGAGCTACCTTTTGAGATTATGTGCGATGCCAGCAACCACGCTGTAGGTGGTGTTGTGCTCGGGCAACGAGTCGGGCGCACTTCTCACGTCATGTACTACGCTTCCCGAACTCTTGATCCTGCCCAACTGAATTACACCACTACAGAGAAGGAACGTCTAGCCGTTGCCTTCGCCTTGGAGAAATTTCAGCCTTATCTCTTAGGAACTGAGGTGGTCGTCTACTCTGACCATGCTGCCTTAAAGTACCTTTGGCCAAAAAGGAAGCTAAACCTCATCTCATTCGATGGATACTCTTGTTACAAGAGTTTGACATCGAGATTAAAGATAAAAGTGGTGCCAAAAATCTTGTTACTGACCATCTCAGTCGTATCGAGAATGGTGAAGCACCTGTCCCACTACGAGATGATTTTCCTGATGAACATCTCTTACCAATTGCTGAGGAACTCCCTTGGTTTGCAGATCTGGTAAACTACCTTGTTACACGAGAGTTTCCACCTCATCTTACGCGAGCCCAGAAGGATAAAATTCGAAGTGATTCGAAATACTATGTATGGGATGACCAATACTTGTAGAAGTTTTACTCATACCACGTTATTCGTCGATGTGTCTCCCAGACGAAGACGCAATCTATATTGGCATTCTGTCATTCATACGCCTGCGGCGGCCATTTCGGTCCACGTAGAACTACTATGAAGGTCCTGGAGAGCGGGCTCTATTGGCCCACCATTTTTCATGATTCATACATATACTCCAAGACCTGTGTCAAATGTCAGTCGACCGGAACCCTGAGTCACAGGAATCAAATGCCACTGACCTCGATCTTATTCTGTGACATTTTTTATGTTTGGGGGATCGACTTCATGGGGCCATTTCCACCGTCACATGGTTTTCTTTATATCTTACTGGCGATGGACTACGTGTCCAAATGGGTGGAAGTCAAAGCCACTCGCACCAATGATTCATCAGTTGTATGCGATTTCCTGAAATCATGAATTTTTTCAACTTTTGGCGCCCCACTGGCTTTGATCAGTGATCGAGGTACCCATTTCTGCAACCGCATGGTTGAAAATCTCTTGCATAAGTATAATGTTACACACTGTACGCCTACGGCCTATCATCCTCAGACCAGTGGCCAAGAGGAGGTGTCAAATAGGGAGATTAAAGCCATTTTGGAGAAGACCATTAACCCGTCACGGAAGGACTAGAGCACGCGGCTTGATGATGCAGTATGGGCTTATCGAACGACGTTTAAAATGCCAATCGAAATGTCTTCGTATCGCTTAGTTTTTGGCAAATCGTGCCACTTGCTGGTCGAGTTAGAGCATAAATCTCTATGGGCTGTCAAACAGCTCAACATGGAACTCGACGTAGCCGGCAAAGAGAGAAAGTTGGACCTCCAAGAATTGGAGGAGATCCGGAACAATGCCTACGAGTCCGCTCGAATTTATAAGGATAAAACCAAGGCGTTCCACGATCGCAACGTATCTCGTAAGACTTTCGTAGTCGGCCAAAAGGTCTTGCTTTATAATTCCAAATTAACTCTCCATCCAGGGAAGTTGAGATCACGATGGCTCAAACCTTTTGTTGTTACTGATGTGTTTAGACATGATGCAGTTTATATCAGGAGCCAGGATACAAGGAAAGTTTTCAAGGTGAATGGGCATCGACTAAAGCCGTTCTATGAGAACTTCCCACAGCACGAGATCGAGAGCGAAACTCTAGCACTTGTAGAGTACCTTGACTGAGAGAGAGTCAAACTGAGTCGAGCCAACGACGTTAAAAAAAGGCGCTCTTGGGAGGCACCCCAAGCTTTTATCCCTTTGATTTTATTTTAGTCTTTTCTGTGGTATTCTTACTATTATCTACTTGTGACTTTTTACAGGTGTTGCGAACTCTACCTTGCACACTAGATTTTGAGAGCCTGGTATTGCTCTGATGGCTCCTCACATGTCCGTATGTATGGTTAGTTACATTGAAATCTGGTACAGTTACCCATCTTCTTTTCGTTCGTGGATTTAGGATTAGTGTCAGTCTTATGCATGATTTTGTATCATTTCCTTCTATATCTATCATGTTCTTTTTACCATCTTGTGTGTTCATGTATGCCTCCTAACCTGTTTTGAACCTTGAGGACAAGGTTCGAAATAAGTTTGGGGGTACTTTAGAACTTGTGGATTGAGTTGGAGGGTGTTCTATGCGAAAGACCGCAGGTGAGATCGTTTAATTTTTTTTATATATGCGGTTACATGCGGTTGTAGGATGGTATTGATGGTGTTTGATATATATTGCTCATTCATTTCTTCCATTTCTTTTCACTCCATATCATACTTTCTCATTCCATTAGGAGTTGATACACGTTCATGCATCTTTTCAGTGTAGTCTATATGGTCTAGAGTCGCCCGAGATTTTGTTTCATGCCTATGGTTATGGATGAGTACTTTATGGTTGCCTGTTGCCTTGAAACTTTGGAGAAATTAGGAGAAACACTCAATCAAGTCGTAGCCCTGTATTCTTAGGAATTCATGATTAGAGACTTAGTATTTAGGTTGAGCTTGTGCTAGATACCAAAATGGGTAGACGATCAAAAATTGTGCAAGTGATAATATTTTAACCCACATTGAGGAATTTGCTTGATTATACTGAAAGTGAGAAGGGCTAACAGGAGTTTTTTTTTATATTGAGAGTCCCACAAGTTTCCATAGGAAATGGAGCAGGGAAACTTATGGTTGGAAAAAGTGAGAAAATTGGTCCATAAGAAATGGAGCAGGGACCGTGTTACTTGAAAAAAAAATGGAGAAAGGAATAGAGAATAGAAAAAAAAAAAGGAATAAAGGTGAAAGTTTATGAAAACTCCTCAAATAAAAAAGATTTAGCTCGAGTGCTTTCACTAAATTAAGTGGAATCTTAAACTTGCGTGCTTTAATGTATAGACCAAGAAAACCCATGAGGTTGATGGCCTTTGTCTTGACTGCATCTTTGTCTTGAAAGTGTGATCTTAGTTGTGTTTGGGTTACGGTTCTTGACATATCATAACTCCAAAATTTCCTGAGTGGCTTGTTAACTTGGCAACTATGTAAACTAAAGGAACTCCAAGAACTTTTGAATCGGGTATAGTTTAGTTTGTCAGTGCATAGTTATATTAAGAGTCTAGTTTGTTTGTTTGTTATTTACATCTTTGCTCTAGACATGCAAAGTCCTAAGTTTGGGGGTATTTGATAAGTTGTTATTTATGCATATTATATATAGTTTATTTATATATTTTAGTCTTGATTCTCCAAATTATGGGCCTAATTATCTCTATTTTTCATTTTCAAGACTTTTAGGGTGCACGGTTGGATCCGGGGTGGAAAAATACTCAAAATAGAGTATTTACTTGAAGAAATCGGATATCGGAGGGTCTGTTTTGGAGTGTAGATAAGAGTAAGTGAATTGGAGTTTCGATTGGCCATGTGTCGCTGTCCCATTCGCCAGTATGCCACGTGTCGCATACCCATTCACTCAGCCATGTCACTGCAGTCAACAGGCCACGTAGCACATCACGCGAGCTCCTCACCTACGCCGTTGATCGTCCTCGGGATGCACATCCACACGCACTCCAAGATTTTCGCCGACTCCAGCGCGCTCGCGTGTTCTCCCAACCCGCCACGTGTTCGCTCCTGGTTCGTCCAGCAAGGCACACGTCAGCCGCTCCGCGAATCGTAGCGCGCCACGTGTTAGCGCCTACACTCATAACACGTCACGCGATCTCCTCTCCTCCAATCCGCGGCCGCCACGTCAGCACGCCTCAGTTTTTCAGCCAATCACACTGTGACACATGGCAGAGTCCAGAAAAACACCAAAAAACAGCCACAGATTGTCCTCGGCACACGTGTCATGCATCAAGATCGAAAATAGGCATCCGGTACTCAAATTTAGAAGTATTAATTAGGGTTTTTGGCAGAGAGTCGGGGATCAATTGTTTTCTTCTTTTCTCAGTGTTTTCTAGTATTTCTCTCCTCTTTTTCTACACTTTATTTTTAGATTTTAATGGAGTTTATGAAGTCGATGGCCGGCTAAACTCATCAGTCTGAACCGGAAGTGGATCAAATCACTCTTTTTGGCATAAAACATATGTGAGATGTATTTTATTATTTATTTAATTTGTTTTTCATAGTATTTTATTTTCTTTGGTATTATTTGTACAATTGAAGTTAAACACTAGTTTAAACTTCAATTCATAAGCCAGTGAGTCGTAAGCACCCATGCTTGTGCAATAAGACCACACTAGTGGCAATTAACCTTACCAATTGATTAGAACCTTTTGGGACCGGTTAAATACCTTAGGGATCTAGGCTAAATCGGGAGCACTAGCGATCCGGTTGTTTAAGTGTAGTGCCTTCACTGATCGAAGTAATGCGACCAATGCGTTAAATCTGGAGCACTAGCGATCAGGTTGTGTGTTTGGTCAGGGAAGTAGTCAATGGTCGTACCTTGGCTGCCAACATCAGGAAGTGCGAGGACCTGCATACATTACCGGGTCTATAGCTACGCTAATTTACTATGATTTGCATGCTTTGATTAGATTGAGGACCATATGTAAAATTATGCCAAATTGAGGAGATTTGTGATACTGATGGTTTGGATTGTTCTTCCCCCTCTTGATTGATTTATTTACGTTAGATTTTAATTATTGTTTTTAGTAAATTAGAGATTACTTCTGTGAATACTCTAAGTTAGTTTAGTTTTGTACCCTAGGTTGAAAACTTGGTCTTCGTTGTTCGACCCCGTGCTTGTCACTACTGCAGTTCTTGTGGTTATTGGTAATCTCATTGGGACTATATATATTTATTTTGACGCACTCGACACACGTCAAGGGGTTACAAGAGAGATACATATGAAGTAATAACATAAATGCAAGTTCATTGTTCCATTTGTCATTGCCTTCCCTTGATGACCAATCATCAAAATATAATAAATGTGCATGGGTGACTTGATTCCACTGTGTGTCCATGGCTCCTCAAGAGGCCCGGGTGACTTGGTTCCATTGTGCATCCATAACTCCCCAAGAGGCCCTTGCAATGGGTGACTTGGTTCCACCGTTAGATACGGCTCCCCAAGAGGCTCTTAAGCATGTAAGGTGACTTGGTTCCACTATATGTCTATGGCTCCCCAAAAAACCTTACATCAAGTCAAACAAGGTAGGCAACAACCCCATCCTAAGTTCTTTAGTTAAAATCATGATTCTAAATATACTAGTAGCAAGCCACATTTGATAGATGAGCGGAGCTCCCCACTTACCTAAACTCGCCGCGAATCATAATCTTGATCCTCTCGCACTAGGGCTCGATGTGAACCTTCGCGCAAAACTTCTTTGATCCCTTTGACTTCTCAAAACTCATTCTCACCATTCCAAGCTCTCCTCCCTTAATCTCCCCTCTCTTTCCAAATTGTGTAGGACAACAAAATGGCGGCTAGAGTTACTCAACTTCTCCTTTTATAGGCTAGAATTAGGTTAGGTTGTGTTAAAGACTAAAGTGTCCTCCTCCTTGGACCTTAAGTCTAACTCCCTATTTGATATGTTTTGAACCCGTTTTCATTAGTTTTACTTAATTAGTCTTTAGACTAGGAAAGTCACAAATCTTTCCCTAATTAATAGGATCTCATAAATTTGGAGATATTGCTCCTTTTGACCAGGAAAGTTCCTACAAATCTTTCTCAAATTAATGGGATCTCATAAATAATAAAATAAAAAATACAAACACAAGACAAAAATAACATACTTCAGTGTCGACGACCGAGATTTGGATACGCATATCACAACAAGTGGGCCCACATACGACCTAAAATGACACGTAGCACACGTTAGATTTTAGGGTTGTTACACTCTCCATTAAGTACTGTATACAAGGTGTATGACCTTATTAGATATATGTTATAGAGAGGCAGGATGAGACAATGCATGACTTATACATGAGCGAGAGTTACTCATGATGGCCGTAGTCACAGTGTCATCAGATCATATTTCACTTCCAACTTAGAGTTTGGTGCGTTGTGAAGCACTGCAAAAATACCATGGATTGTGATGGTATGAATTCAGTCGGAGGGAAAGCACTACTAGAACAGTCAGTGATGGAGTCCGGTAATAAGCTCAAACATAGTCAAGTATGTTCAAGGATGTGTTTCACCTTCAGACCAAGTTGAGGGTTGAAGGGATTGAAAGCGAGGTGTTACATTCTTGCAAGGCTCAGATTAGACTGTTATGATTTTTGGGATGCTGACAACTAGGCCCTAGGATGTGCAACCAAACCATCGGTGAATGGAAACCCGAGTTGCTCTTCGATGCACGTGTCGGTGGAGCGCAGGAATAAGCCAACCACCGCGAGGACTCAGGTGAAAGAGTAATGGGGGCACTCACTGAAGGGATCTTGAGGAGCCGAAATATGGCCAAGTTCGGTTTGAGAGTGAGTTGGCAATTATGAATGTTTCTTCCATAGTTTCCTCCCCGTGAAGATGAAGAGTTGTATTAAAGGTCGCATACGGCACGTTGCGTGTCGGAAAATGCATGAGGATACAATTATACGAAGAGCTGAAGAGTTGTATTAAAGGTCGCGCAGGGCACATTGCATGTAGGGCAACACCTAAGAGAGATCAGGAATGATAGTGAATCATACCAAGGAAGTTATAAGCAAACTATTACTTCAATGAGTCAGATAACTTAGTCTTATCTGAGATATGAAGATTAAGAAGAACCTGATGCCGAGGTTCATTAGGTTGTAGAATAATATAGTAGTCCAGGGATACTAGATTTTGGTATACCTTAAGTTTTGGGACAAAATTTTCCCTAGTTGGGAAGAATTGTAATGACCCAATATTTATTAATTCGCGTTTATTAAAAAATTTCATACTAGGGTTAGGACATGTCAGACTAGACAAAATAGTTATTTTTGCATGATGGTTGTTCTATTGCGGTGTTAAATTGATTAATTGTTATATTGCATCACATATGTGTACTATAATGTTGATATATTGGACTAGGATGCCATACCAGATTAACCGGTCTTCATAACCAAAACTTCTCAGTGAATCAACTCAACTGATCTTTCTAACAACACTTCTGATTAACCAACTCAACTGGTCTTCGTAACCAACTCAATGGGGCTATGTCATGTTTCCATAACAATGGCACCAATAAAGGAGAGGTTACAGTTACATAAGGCGCAAATCATGGAAAAAGTTGGGGGTGGGGAATTTGAAATTGGCGGTTTCGAACTAGTTGGAATTCAACCCAAAATGGCCACGTGTCGAGATGGAGATCGATGCTGGTGAAGGTTTGGTACCTGGGCCAACGAGGGCGTCCAGATAAATGAATTAAATCCAAAAAACTTGTATGTTGCGGGCCTGGCGAATCAGGCCCGCGCCTCAAGATAGGGACCCTTTATTGGAACTATCGTGGCTTGGGTTCGCCAAATACAGTTCAAGAATTATTGGACTTAGTCCAAACATACATGCCCAGTTTGGTTTTCTTGATGGAAATGCGACTTAATAGAGATCGGTTAGAGGGAATTGGTCGTCGAATGCAATTGGATGGCCTAAAGGCAGTACGAGGTGATGAGCGAGGAGGAGGTTTGGCCATGTTAAGGAGGAAGTCGGACTCAATTAAGGTGATTTTTCCTACACCAAAATTTATCGATGTGAAAGTTTTAATACAAGGTTTGGTGTCGTATAGATTAACTGGCTTCTACGGCTTTCCCAAGAGCTCGAAGAGACGAGTGTTTTCGGATTTGTTATGTTCTTTATGTTGGGAAATGTGCCCTAGGTCAATCCATTTAATAGTATTTATAAATACATTTTAGTTAATAAAATAGAGGATTTCATTTGTTTATTATAATTGATTTGCATGTTTACATTATAATAAGATCCATGGGTATTTACAGAAATATCCTAAATGTCCCTAGTCGATTATTATATTGGGAACTATAATGAATTAAGACTAGTGTGAGTCTTGATTGATGATCATACGTATAGGAATACGAATCAAGATCATGAGTACTTGTTAGGGAACAAAGTACTGGAACGACCTGCTATGAGAACATCACATGGATTAAGTCATAGTTGTTTCTCATGATATGTATATTATTCATTCCTCTGACTTGAGATTACCAGAGACTTCAACATTAGGAATACAATGATTTGACGCAATCAAACGTTGTCTTTAACCGGACGATTATAAAGGTTGTGATTGGTTACTGGTGTGAATAATGTGGTGAAGTTGTGTAATCGAGATAGAATTGTCCCTCTCATATAGAGAGAGATATCCAGTGGATCCCTCGATGTGTTAGACTGTTAAAAGGCCTAGTCTAAGTGAATTGATATTGATCAATGTCACTTGGATGTTTTTAGTCTACTTGGAGATCGAGACTAGTACGATCGAACATGTTGGATGACAATTCCATGCCTTATATTTGACCAAAAGGATATCTTATGACAAAAGGATGTTATATACATTATTGATTAGGTTGTATCGATTTGATCTTTGTAGAACTTGGGTAGTCATAATGTCTTGTTAGAAACCGCTTATGACTTGTATACCAAAATATGTTTTGATACACTGCCAACGTTGTATGAGCCTATTGGGTCGCACATTAAGAATGATTTTGCGAGATTTTAAAATGGTTCGTAAGAATGAATTTTATATGATAAAATTCATGTCAGAAATGTCCCTATGGTGTATTACACTTATACTTTTTGAGTAAGGATATATGTGTAATTTACTTAACCGTCTACATACAAGAATTGTATAAATAGACGTTTTAAGTTACAATACATGTATGAAAATTAAGGGCCGAAACTCTAATTTTCATTTTAGAAAGGAATTAGGGTTGATTGGTACGTTCTGAATTGTTTTGGAGAGAAACCAAACGTTTGGTATTCTCTCGAAGCTAGCACTTTGAATCTCAGTCGCCGTTCGTGTGTGGACAGCTTGTAGAGGGTGTTCGTCATTGGCAGCACTTTTAAGATTGATCAACATTCTGAAAGGTATATTGCAACCGAAGTATGATTTAGTTTTCATAGTTTAAACGTTTTAATGGAATCAGATTCGGATCCTGTTGGGGTTTTTCTCAAAATTGTTTTGAAATTTCTGCTGCGTTTGAACCCCAAACACCATCGTGGTATGTGCTTGGAGACTTCAACAACATGCTACATGATAGAGAGAAAAGAGGGATGAGATGGCAGCTATAATGTTTCCTTGATGGGTTTAGAGTCACGATAGATGATTGCAAACTCATTGACTTAGGTATAAAGGGTTATCCCTTCACATGGGAACGACATAAGGGTTCATTACATTGGGTGGAGGAGAGGTTGGATATGGTGCTAGCTACATTCGCATGGACACAGATGATAGCGAAGTACAAAGTTCAAAATCTAGTGTCTCCGTGTTCGGATCACTCTGCTCTTTTCCTCGAGGTTTCGAGTTGGGGGTTTCGAATAGAAAATTACGCTTTAGATTTGAAAATATGTGGCTTATGGAAAAAGGATGTACGAAAGTGGTAAGGACAACTTGAGAAGACACACAATGTCTACCAGTAATAAATAGAATTGCAGAATGTATGGCACAGTTGCAGTCTTGGGGGACGAGGGCGATGCGGGACTTGGCAAAAAAAGTCAATCAACTACGAAAGCATATGGAAGAGCTTAAAGGGAAGTCTAATTCTTTTTCCATCTAATGCTACAAGGAGGTAGAAAAAGAATACCTTTTAGTGTTGTCACAACATGAGGATTTCTAGTGGCAGAGTGCCAAACAACACTGGCTGAAAGACGCTGACCAAAATATAAAATAACATTCCTATGTTTCTACAAGGAAACGAAAGAATTGGGTGACAAATTTAATGGATAATCAAGGGAGAGAATGATTTGGGAGAGTTAGTTAGTGATTACTTCACTGACCTTTCTACGTCACAGTAGGGGGATGTGACCTGGGTTATTGAGTGTATGCACTCATGTGTATTCGTTGGGCATAATGAGCAGATGTTGGGGTAGGTCACGATGGAGGAGGTCAAGGTGGCAATCTTCTCAATGCATCTAGATAAAATTTTGAGTCCCGATGCAATGAATCCGACTTTTATCAAAGGTTTTGGTCGACCATTGGTGCAGGTATTTCTAGAGCATGCTTGCAATTCATAGAGTCAAGCTAGCTACCTAACTCGCTGAATGATACCTTAGTGGTCTTAATCCCTAAAAAAATAACAAGGTAATAACATATTTGAGACCTATCTCCTTGTGCAATGTATTGTATAAAATTCTCTAAAATGTTAGATAATAGGCTCAAAGTTATTTTACCTGAGATCATCTCTGAATCTCAAAGTGCTTTTATTCCAAGGAGACTTATTACTGATAATGCCATCTCCGCTTTTAAGGATAACCAGTGGCTCTACAGGAAGACTTAAGGGAGAAAAGGCTATGCAACATTAAAAATTGATATGAGCAAGGTGTACGACCATGTGGTGTGGGCTTTTATGGAGGCAATGATGGCTCGTATGGGGTTTGTTAGGCAGTGGATTAAGTTAATGATGATGTGTATCACCTCTGTTAGATTTTTTTTAGGTGGACGACTATGGGGTCGATTGTTCCAACAAGGGATCTATGACAAGACAATCTGATCTCTCCATATTTATTTATGATGTGCGTTGAGGGGTTCTCGGCTCTATTGGAAAGAAAGGAAGCGTTGGGACAGTTGCATAGGTGTAAAATTGCTAGCGAGGCTCCGGTGATCTCTCATCTATTTTTTGCAGATGATTGTTATTTATTTTTCAAAGCATCAATCATTGGGGCTAGCACAATGAAGGAATGTCTCAGCCAGTACGGATAGGCAACAGGGCAATCGGTCAATTTTTAGAAATTAGTAGTTCACTTTAGTAGAAATGTTGGCCAGGCGACTAGGGGAGAAGTGTGTAATGTGCTACAAGTTACACATTCTAGTTTCGTGGGATTCTATCTTGGGTTTCCAAGTCGGGTGGGGGTAATAGGGATGAAGTTTTTTCATATATTTATGAAAAAGTGAATAAGAGGTTCCAAGGGTAGAAAGGAAAGATGTTGCCTCGAGCGGGGAAGGAAGACATACTGAAATTAGTTATTCAGTAGATACCCACATAAGTGATGAGTGTTTTTCTCTTGCCAAAGCAGCTATGTGACCAGTTGGAGATTTTAATGAACAAATTCTATTGGGTTTCCAATGTGGATAAACATGGAGGTATACGATGGGGGGATTAGGGTAAACTATGCAAGCCAAAGTAGTTTGGAGGGCTAGGTATGCGATGGGTAAGGGATTTTAATCTAGCAATGTTTATGAAACAGGCGTGGAGGTTAATTGATAACCCTAGGCCACTCGCGACAAGGTTGTTGAAAGCTCAATACTTCCCCAATGTTTTTTTTAAAGCTGAGAAAGGGAGGAATCCAAGTTATGTTTGACGCACTATTATGGAGTTCCATGACAAGTTGGTGGATGAGTGTAGATGAAAGGTTGGGGATGGTGGTTCAATATGGATATACAAAGATGATTGGCTACTAAGTGTGTCGAACACGAAGGTCCAATCAGAAATCCAGAGCGAACTTGAGAATACTAAAGTTGAATCTCTTTTTTGTATGGACCGAAGGGAATGGAACGAGGATATACTCCATGATATCTTCAACACAAGGGACGCCAATTTGATAAGGGTTATACCGTTGAGTTACATGCATCTCGACGATAGGTGGATGTGAAGTAGTGACCCTCAAGGTGTCTACATTGTCTGAAGCGGTTATAGCGCATTGGTGGGATCGATCTCTCAATGAAGTACCCCTCAAAACTTCGAGTGTTGGTCACAATTGTGGAAGATGCAGGTACCCCAAAGGTTAAAAATTTCCTATGGAGGACGATCCAGAATACTCTCCCAAAAATATGAAATCTCTACACCAAACGGGTGCATGTGTTATGTTCAGTTTGCAAGGAGGACATGAAGGACACACTACACATTATGATAGGGTGTCGGTTTGCAGCAAGATGTTAGGAAAAGCTGGGGTTGTCTCCAAACCCGCGAGATCGAGTCTTGTTTGATCGATGCTTGGCGGACTTATTTGAACTAGATGAAACAATGGTAATAGAGGTTGTTGCAGTCCTACTATGGAGTATATGGAACAATCGAAACATTGTTGTGTGGAATAATGGTGGACAATCTCCACTCCAACTAGTCATAAATGTTAAATCTCACTTGGCGACGTGAAATCAAGCTCGATTGGGGGACTCCAACCCGCCACAAGGACGACACAAGGAAGGTGATGAGAAATGGCAGCGACCGTCAAGGGGAAGAGTTAAATGTAACATTGATGTTGCAGTGTTCGAGGCAAAAGGGTATGCTCGTACGGGGCGGTAGTTAGAGATAAGAAGGAATGCTTTGTGGCAGTTATGGGGGATAAGAGGGAGAGTGTAGTCGAGCCTGAAATAGCAGAGGCGATAGGGGTTCATGAAGCGTTGAGTTGGTTGAAACGAAAAGGAGTAGTGGATGTGATCGTCAAATTGGATGCGATGGTGGTAGTTCAAGCTTTTACTAATAAGACCAGAGATAACTCCTACTTCGGGTCTATTATTAGTTATTGTAAGCAATTATTACTAGACATGAGGTCATATTGTATTACTTTTGTGCGTAGATCAGCGAACTTAGCAGCTCACACTTTGGCGAGGGAGGCTAGTTCTTTGTATGGTCAAAATAAGTGGTGTTATGTACTACCATTTTTCACTGATGTATTAGCTAATGATTTGAAATAAAATTAGCTGAGTGGTTTTCAAAAAAAAATGGTGGAATAAATGTAGATCTTTGTGAAAGTTTAAGTACCAAATATGTTGTAATAAAACTTCAGGGACCAAATGATGGGTCCTGCCTTTATAATATTCAAATCGAGCTTGGACTATTTAAGATGACTCAAGTCCAACCCACTTTAAACCGTGTTTAACTAAGTCAGGCTCAGGTTGCGCTTTTCTTAAGAAGGGCTACCTATACATTTTTTTCACTTTACTGGGAGTCGAACCATGACCTCCCGAGGTCTTGCCTTTTTGGCAAGTGATTATTTATATCTCACCAGAGATGCCTTGACCTAAACTTGGTTATTTATTCACGGCCTTGTGTGGGTCGGGCAAGCCCCCAAGCCCATGATCAAGTCCATTGTTGTCTATTGAGATCTCAGCCCCGTTTGATTCAGCTTATGCCCTTGCTTATTGTTGATGTGGCACTCAATAAATAGCTTTTGTAACGTTTGGTTACATTTTAAGTTTTTGCGATTGGCTGACGTGACAACCAAAACTAACACTATAAGTGTGATTCTCAAAAGCATTTTCCTACATATTTTTTGTTTTTCATAAGTATTTATCTATGTCATCAAAGCATAAGTTAAAAATATAAGCTGAACCAAACGGAGCGTATCTGATATGAGTATCTAAGTGGGGTATTCGGGCAACCGGGTTATGGCAACCTCAAAACAATCATGTGGTAATATAACGTTCAATGTTTTCTTTTTCTTTTTTTTTTTTGAGAAAATAATGTTCAATGCTCTTTGAGATGCGCTAGCTGTGTTTGATTGAGTGGGTATCAGTGTTTGAAACGACTTGTTGTAGCCTTGATTGTCGCAATGTCTTTAAAGCTCTCAATCCTTTCACCTTCTTCTAATGAAAAAACTGAAGACGTCATCAATGGTGAGAACATCAACATCGCAGCAGTGACGTCAGATTCGAACTCCCCATCTTCCCTTCAAAACTCTACTAATTCTTTGAGTGGAGGAGGTCATGATTTCAGAGTTGAGCCGATCGTCTCCAAGTGCACTGATTTGGCAAACGCAAGCATAGCTGAGGGTGAAGATAGCGAAGCGACGACCATGCTCGCCACCCGTTTGATGAAACGAGGCAACGAGGAAATGATTAAGAAATACAATGTCGAAGAAGAAGAAGAAGAAGAAGAAGAAGAAGAACAAGTGGAGGGTTCTTGTTGTGGGAGAGATGTGGTGATTGCATTGTCTTTGGATATGTCGAAGAAGAGGTTTCCAAAGATATGGGAAGAGCATGACGAGATTGTGATCATGAAGGAACTGATTGAGTTCATTGAAAATGGCGGGGACCCTTTGGTTGATCTAGATGAATTTATAGAGACTATTATAAATAAGCAGGGCTCCCTTCATTTCAGTCTTACTGTGAAACAATTGATGGTCAAGATGAGAAAATTGAAGACTAAGTATCAAAACATGGCTAACAGAGCAAACAAAGGCGAAGAAGATCCTGTCATTGTAGATCCCCATGAGTTGAAATGTTATCCATTGATGAAACAGATATGGGGCACTTCCGAGGCGGCCGTAAGAATTGATGCAACGAACAAGAACAAGAACAAGAACAAGAACAAGATCAAGAACAAGTTCGAAAGTCGCAATGAAATGGGAGTAGAAGCGAAACGGAAATCACTGCCACTGACTACTCCTAATCCACCTCTCTCCATATTTCCATGCGTGGGCGACTTGATGGGCTTGGATATGAATTTATTCGATGCACAGTCTGATCCTAAAGAGAGAGTTTTGAAGGGAGAGAAGGATTCGATTGAAAAGCGGAAACTGCTGGTTCATAATGCCAAGGCTCATTTGAAGTGGATTGATTGGTTGAGGGAGAAGGCGATTAAAACACAAGAAATGCTTGAATCATCAGATTCTCTTGACCTTCCCAAGGTACCCAATCACGAAAGCTAAATCATACCATCTTCTTATTAACATTGCTTGGCTCTTTTCAATTATCGAGGACGTGATTTCAGCTTTATTTAAAGGTTTTATATTTTTGGTATACAGGCTTAGAGGCTTATGTCTATAGATATGATTTTGTTTCTTGAACATTTAGTGTTGTCTTTATATCTTTTCTTCTCTTTCTAGGACTTTTGTGTTTTCTAAGGCCCTATATATATTGATCCATTAGTGTCGCCAAATTGTCAAGATTTATTTGAACTGAAATTTTGTGTTTTCTGTGAGCTAGAAGTCTCTGGAATCAGATGACATATCTATGTTTCATTTTGTGAGGATCAAACTATTGAAGCTTTCCTTATTGCTGAATGAATTAGTTATGAGTGATGCAGGACACACGGTCGATCTATACGATGTTTGGACTAATGATTCTATTGTCAATCTTCTTGTTAGAATTTTATGGAATCCCAAATTTTGTTCAGTTTGGTGATGCAGCTTCAGTTTTTCAGTTGCAAATGTCTTTTTTCTTGCTATAAATGCCTCATTTTGCTCTGAATTTGTCACAAAAATATATATATTTAGCTTCACCTTAGATGCTAATGTTTAAGTTAGTTAAAGTAAGAGAGCATGTATAGCACAAGTATAATCCACTACTTTCTTTTAAATTTTGATTGATGAGAGGCTACAAAGCCTGCCTTTTCATGAGGATTTGATGTAGTTCAGCAGGCAATGATTCATTAAATGAGTTCCGAATGCGAATCTCTTGATTTGTTTGTCATTAAGTCTGCATCTCAGTTCTCTTCACGATGGATGCGTTGAATGCGTATGTATTTGCCATGGTTGATCCACTGACTGAAGAATCAGAGTCAGTAGTCCCTAGTGCTTATTCATCAAAATTTTTCTTCTCATAATGCTTTCAACAGCACTTTTGTTGTGCATTAATTATCAGTATCACCTGTGAAAGCCCCAATTGTTATGCTCGTCGAAGTCCATCATTGCTCCCCATAGCTCTCAATCGAACGCAAGTTTCTTCTCAATAGCAAGTTTTATAAAAGCATTTGAAGTTTTTGTCTCATGTATATGTTTCTAGCCCCAGTTTTCAAGATTACTTAATCTATAGTTCTAAGAGTGAAGTACTCTTTCGTCAAAAAAAAATAAAAAAAAATGAAGTAATTTAATAAAGGAAGCGGTTAAACACACCCCACTTTTTTGCTTCTAGACCATGTTACTCCTTTGTCCCTCAATTAATTTTTTATTTTTTTTTTACTTCAAATACTCCACTTTTTTTTTTTTTTTTCTAATTCCCAAAAATATCACACCCTCAAAGACTCAAGCCCGGTCACCCTCACCCCAACACTACTTAATCCTCTCAATTTCTTAGTTTTAACTATTGTAGAGCACTTGTTCTTGGTCGGAAGTATTGTAAGAGTTTTTTTTTCGTCGAACAAGGTCAAATTTGGTATAGTTGTGCCCTAAAAGTGAGGAAGTGTCACCCGCAGGTCTTGAACATGTACACAGGGCTGAGATTTATAAAGAGGTATAGTTTACAGGGCTAATACCTCTTTAGAGGTATCAGTTGATTCCCGCCAAGATCTCTAAAAATGTCTAGTTCGCCTCCTATTGAGATTGTGAAAAGGTCTCAATCTCAGTGGGAGACGGATAGAGCCAGCCGAATCCTTTTTAAAGATATAGGTAAGAGTTAGTTGAGAGCTCTTTAGAGGTTTTAGTCACATGTATCCGAGATCTGCAGGCAACTAGAACGAAAAAAAAATCAACTCTTAAAAAAATACATGAAAATTACTACAAAAATAGTGGGTTTTGCTCATAATCGCTAGATATTCTTGATTTCATCAATATTTTGTACCTAAAAAGCAAGATTCAAGCTCCAAATTGAAATCTTAAATCCAACAATGCAAAAAAAGACCCAAGAAAACTCATAAATCAACACGAAAAGAAGTGGGAAATGTACTCATGTTGTTGAATCAATGTAGTTTCGCTCGAATTTTGTTGGATTTGAGTCGGAGGTGAAAGTGTGATTTAAGAGTGGAGTTTGGTTAAGTGACTAAGGTATGATGTGCGAGGGTGAGTGGAGTATGGGTGTGTGAAAACCCTTTTATAACGAGGGACAATAATGTCATTTTACGGGGGTAAAAATAGAACTTTTTGCAAGAGGTGGAGTCTATTTAGTCACATCCAAAATATATCGAGAGTGAGGAGGGGTCCCGTTTAGCCATTGCCTTTTTTTTAGTGGGAATCGAACCACAATCTCCCGACGTCTTGCCTTTTTAGCAGGTGATGTCTTTACCATCTCACCTAAGAGACTTTGACAACCATTGCCTTTTTTAACTTACAAAAATAAAATAGTTTTAAATCACTTCAAAAAAAAACAAATCCTTTTAACTTGTAAGAGTCAATCACTAAATAGAGGAATGAGTGATTATGTAGTAAGGACAATATTGTAATGTCATGTTAAGTAGGACGTTGAGGATGAGATGATCGGGACCATACTTGTGTTCCTAGAAAGTTCCTAGAAATTAGAATTGTAACAACTCAGTTACTATATATATAGAAGAGAAGTTCTCTCAAGAATGGACATTGAGATAAGCAAAGTTTTCTTGTCTATCAAGCCGCTCTTGTTCTTTCATATTTCTCAACATGGTATCAGAGCATTGAAGGTCTCATCTCCATGGATGATCCTGCACAGAAGGAGAAATGATTATTAAAATATGGAGCAACAGATTCTTCTTTGATTGATCATCGTCTTCTCAGTCCATTCTGTAACTCTCTCAATCAGATCGTTTCTATCAAGTTAAATAGTACAAACTTTTCGTTATATAAGTGCATTGTAGTTCCTTTGTTAGAAGGTTATGGATTTGATGTTTTCTACTTGGCACTACACCATGTTCTGATAAATTTCTTGATAATGGTAAGGTGAGTCCTGAGTATCAGGAATGGTTCTATTGTGATGGAATGTTATATGGATGGTTGTTATGTGCCCAAGAACCTGAAATTGGGAATCAAGTGAACACTGTTCAAGGTTCACAGAAAAGAATAACACATGAACTGTGGCGTTGTATATTAGATCAATGCAGTTCAAATAATAAGGCACAAATTCAGTTTTACAAAACATCTATAAGAACTACTTGTAAGGGATTTATGAAAATGACTGAATATTTGAAAAAGATGAAAGATATTTCTGATAATCTTGCCACAGTAAGAGTACCTATTCTAGTTTCTAAGTTGATCTAATGTACCTTATCTGGCCTAGATAGTGAATACTTACCTATCACATCTGTTCTTGAACAAATAGATAGTTTAACCTGGCAAGATGTGCAGTCTACCTTGTTGGATTTGAGGCAAACTTAAATATGTTGTCTAGATTGAGTTCTTTGAACATTCAAACATCAAATCAAGTGAACTCTACTGAAGTGAGGCAAGAAGGGACGCCAACTTGGACTAATCAAAAATCTCAACAGGGAAACAGTAGTCATGGAGGAAGAAATTATAATGTTCGAGGCAGTGGTGGTAGGAATAATAGAGGAAGAGGAAGAAATCAAACTAATAATAGACCTACTTGTCAAATTTACAAT
Organism: Stephania japonica; assembly: GCA_039657345.1. Taxonomy (NCBI): domain Eukaryota; kingdom Viridiplantae; phylum Streptophyta; class Magnoliopsida; order Ranunculales; family Menispermaceae; genus Stephania; species Stephania japonica. The sequence goes on from CM077566.1 coordinate 18,324,748, forward strand.
AAAAATGGACATGCAGCCGTTGTATGTTATTATAGAGCTAATATGAGTTACAATGGTGCACAAAGTTTCAATGGACAAGGAAATCAGTATCATAATGCTAGTTTTCATGGTCAAGGAAATCAAGGTATGAGAGGTGGTTTTCATGGATCTCCTAGTGCATATGTTATGGGGTTTCAGAACAATTTTGCTAGAAATGGACAGGGCAACATTTTTTCCAAACAATGAAGGTAGTTCTAATCTTACATGGTATGCTAATAGTGAAGCTACTTCACATGTAACCCCTGATGTGTCTCAGATGTCTGGTTGTGCACCTTATACAAGTAAAGACTCTCTCATTGTTGGAAATGGTAGTTCCTTACCAATCTCATGTATAGGAAATGCTAAAATTGCTTCAGTTAATTCTAAACTACAATTTCCTAATACATTACATGTGTCAAGTATCAAAAAGAACTTAATAAGCATCTCTCAGTTAACAAAAGATAAAAATGTTGTTATTGAGTTTAATGATTCACATTGCTTGGTGAAAGATTCACAAACTAGAGAGGTTCTACTCTAATGGACTGTCAATTATGGTTTAAATCAGTTTGATAATTCTGTTGTGACTAAAGTTGGGGCTTCTTCAACCTCGAATCATTCTGCTTTCATTGCTTCTACAAAGTCATCTTCCTCAATCTGGCATAAGAGACTTGGTCATCCTTCTTACCAAGCATTGCAGCAAGTTTTGAAGACAAATTTGAGTTTGTTCAGTTTAAATAAGGATTTATGTGATGTATGTCCATTAGGAAAGCATCATGCTTTGCCTTTTCCTGATTCAAACAGTTGTAGTAGACATGTATTAGAATTCATTCATACTGATGTTTGGGGACCTACACATGTCAATTATATAGATAGATACTGATATTACATTACGTTTCTTGATGATTTTACCAGATTTACATGGATATTTCCACTTCAAATGAAATTTGATGCTTTCAAAGTGTTTCAGCTATTTAAATTACATGTTGAAAATCAGTTTTCCATTAAAATTAAGAAAATTCAGTCAGATTGGGGAGGAGAATTCAGAATGTTTAAACCATTTTTAGAAAGTCATGGTATTATATTTCAGCATCCATGTCCATATACTCATGAGCAGAATGGAAGAATAGAAAAGAAACATAGACATATTGTCGAAACCAATTTAGCATTATTGGCTCAAGCAAAATTACCGTATAAATTCTGGTGGAATGCATGTGAGGCAGTAGTGTTTATAATTAACAGATTACCCACAAAAGTGCTTCAAGGTATTTATCCTTATTAGAAATTGTTTCAAGTTTTCCCAAATTACCACATTTTGAAAGTTTTTGGGAGTGCATGTTATCCATACACCAGACCTTATAACACAAATAAGTATCAGTTTAGATCTGAGAAATGCTTGTTTTTGGGCTATAGTTCTGCACACAAAGGACATAAATGTAACGACCTGGAAAATTTGGCTATTTGTGAATGATGATGTGTATTATATATTTATACTCGTATTTGAGTGACCGAACAATAAAGTCAGTGAACGAGTAGGAAAATTGAGTTACGGGTACATGGGGAATTTAAAACATTTCTAAAATACAATTAAATGAATTTTCTAATAATTTAATTAATTAGTCGGCGAGACAAGGCAAGACTACGCGCGCTACGAGAGTCGGGGCAAGATAAGACGGACCGAAGAACGTCGTTTGAACTCGGGAGTTGGTTAACTACGCGACATACGGGCTATGGAGTGGAACTTGTTAAAGTGACACCACTCAAATGAGGAGAGCCATGAGATTTGCATCGAGATTTGTGTGTATGATGAGATGTGATAAAGTGGTAAAAGACCCATAAGGGTAGCTGTTTTAAAATGTGTATGAAATAGGTGGAAGGGCAAATGGGTCATTTCACCTATTTTACATATATATAAACAAACAAAAACCCTAAATACATTATTCATTCTCTTCCTTTTCTCACTGCCGCCCCTCCCATTCTCACCTCTCGTCCCTACTCTCACCGGCGATCGGACACGAGCCTCACCGAAGGTCCCACTGCTCGCCGGAGGTACGTGCTCTCCATTCCTCTCTCTCCCTCTTGGTTCTTTTCTTTCTCGGCTTCCTCCCTCTCGGTCGACACTCCTCTCTCCCCTCGGCCTCATCGGACCCAACCTTGTCGGAGACCTCACCGGAGGTTAGTCATCTCTCTCCCTCCCTCGGTCTCTCTCTCACTCTCGTTGTTCTCTCTCATTCTAACTGTTCTCTCGACTTTCTCTCTCTCGGGTTCTTGCCATGCTCACCACTGCCACCCCACGCCTAGCCGACCGGGGAAGGAACTGACGTCGCCGGAGGTGTTAGCCGGTCGGAGGTGTGCTCTCTCTCTCTGTGTGTTTGTTCTCTCTCTTTTTCTCTCTCATCTCGCTGTTTCATTAAACTGTGTATGTGTGTAGTAGCAGTTGGCCACTGCTGTGAAGGTTGATGCGATGACCTGGGGACTGGACGGAGATGACTCGACGGTGTCTCACCGGAGTCTCGACAGTCCCAGAGCATCCAATCTCGCGGTACAGGTTGTGTGGAGACGTTAGATTTTATTGTGTATTAGTTTTTCTTATTGGTTCTACTCCTCCACAAATTGTCACGGGGACGGCGGTTCTGTCGGCGACTGTCGTGACCTGGTGGACTGCCGGGGGGTCGTCACGATCATGTTGACGTCGCCCTAGAGTCAAAACCAATAGCGTATGAGTGGTGTTCGATGTTTTATGAATTTTTCAATGTTTCGCTGTTTTGTGTTTTTCGCCGGAAACCGCCGCTGTCGGTGGTGCTGTTGGCTGGACTGCTGCTTCGGGAGGTTGCCGGGGACCATGCTAAGCCAATGATGGTGTCTCGCAACTCTCCAATGGGTCCGAGCCGGTAATGACAAATACATTGACGTGATTTCATGCGTTGTTCCCTCCTCGTTGGAAATCGCCATACTTGACGGTGTTGTCGTCGATGCCATGACTAGGGGGTGTCGAGGATCACACCAAACCCTTGTGTGCATCCCATAACCCCCGGAGCGTCCATATTAATGGTGGCAAGTTGTGGTATTGATAAACTTATGCGTGGTTCTCTATCGCGTCGAGTAGTTAACGCGACGTAGGGCGTGCACACGGCCTTTCCATGCCGTGTTGGCACTCTACGGATGTTGGACCACACCCGTGAGGTTCCCTACTCGCCGGTGTATGGTCATGTTAAGTTTCGCATTGAGTCAAAATTGTTGGGTGACCTCGAAGTTGTGTTTCACATTGGTTAAACAGTAGTGACGTCGTGGTCACGCCGCCGGTCTTCGAGACTATGGTGTGACCCACATACGACTGAGCCGAGCCTATAATTTATGAGTAGGCTTACATGTGTCATGGTTATCGATATTGTGTTATCATAGTCGTAGTTATCGTTGTATTTTTTCAAATCGAGAGAGAGTATTCATTATTTTATCGATTTGTCAAAATGTTTGAGTCCTTAAAACGTTGGGAAAACATTAGGGAATTAACCTAGGGTTAGTTGATGACTCGACCCATTAATTAGAGTTTTCGACCTTTTCAGATAGCGGGAAACTCAGGGATACGCGTTAGGATTCGCGGGAGTGTTGTTACACGGGTTGCGATTAGTCAGGTAAGTACATTTGCCCCTAAAGCATTTGTACGTTAGTAAGCCAGCTAAGAAAATATCATGTGATTCATTTTCATTCCGTTGTGTTTGTTATTATCTACTTGTTGGCATTCCATTCAATATTCCTTGTATGTGTGTTCTTGGCATAAGTGTGTGTCTCGAAGGTACATGCGGCCTGCACTAGAAGGGATAAAACGCGGGCACTCGTGCGCACGAGTGTTTGACCACCCCTAGTGATTGTGTGATACCATGTATTGGATTGTTGTGGATTGTTGTGGATATTGTTGTGGAATTTTAGACCACCTATGGCCTCTCTTGACTCGTAGAACACGCATGTTTCGATTGTTATTGTTTCCAGTCTGCCTATCATACACCTTGTTTATTTAGCTTCCTGTCTTTCAATTCATGCATGATATTTAGACTGCCTTGTTTGATAATTCATGAATTACTGTTATATTTTTCTAGCATTACTTTCGATTTCTCTCAGTTACTCACCGTCTAGTTTGTGACGGTGGGTGCAGATAGAGCGGAGTGCAGTAGAGGCAAGGAGCCTTACCTAGGAGACTTTATGTGAGCGGTTGGACTTGAGGAACCCTAGAGTAGGTTATATGTTTTTACTCATTTGTATATCGCTTTATATATGTATGTTTTTGGTTTATAGAACTTGGTATTAATATAGAGATTAGTATCATGTATGTTGGTTTATCGAATTGTACATGAATACCCGGAGTTTTCACAATTATAGAATTCCTAATTTCCTTTTGATTGAGTTATTTCCCCTTGTTATTTATTGTTTAGTCTTCCGCTGTGTATTATTGCAATAACTCTTTCATAAAGTACTAAATTGATTAAATTGAAGGCTAACTAGGCTCGTCAGGTTGCCAAGTGATGACTTGGGGCCTGCACGGGTCTAGGCCGGGCGTACCCAATTGCATGAGAAAATTGGGGCCGTCACAATAAATGCTTGAATGGATTGGGAAAGTTGTATATTTCTCGACATGTTATTTTTAATGAGGAAGAATTCTCATACTCTACTTTATTTCCAATTGATAGTAAAAGAAAGGACATTGCTCAGAACATAAATCAAGGGTCGGTTATCTCTCTTCCTATAATGAGACTTATGCCTAGTTGTAATCGAGTATCTCAAATTACTCCAGCAACAACTACCATTGTATCTAGTCCTTCTTCTCATCATGACCATCCTACAAGTAACCCCTTTGCAGCCACACCTGAAACTTCATCAACAAGTACTACGGTTGCACCTGCTAGTCATACTGAAGTCACTGTTGGGAATAGTCATTCCATGATTACAAGAGCAAAAGCAGGGATTTCTAAGAAAAAGGTGTTTGTCTCTACTATTGATTCGTTAGATCAAATTCCCAAATCTGCAACTGAAGCTTTACAGATTCCTCATTGGAAAGATGCCATGGACAGGGAGTTTCAAGCACTAATGAAGAATAATACATGGAGCCTTGTTCTTGTTTCTCCACGTCACAATATTGTTGGGAACAAGTGGATTTTTACTATCAAGAAGAATTTAGATGGTTCTATCAACAGATATAAAGCTCGATTAGTGGCTAAAGGGTTTAAACAAGTTCCTAGTATTGATTTTACTGAAACATATAGCCCAGTTGTGAAGTCATCTACTATACGAGTTATCTTATCTATAGTTGTAACTTTTGGTTGGCAAATTCGACAGATTGATATAAATAATGCCTTCCTTAATGGAATTTTGAATGAAGAAGTGTATACTCATCAACCAGAGGGCTATATTGAATCAGGACTAATGGCATGGTCTGCAAACTTCATAAGGCATTTTATGGTCTCAAACAAGCTCCAAGGGCTTGGTTTACACGCCTTAAACAACAATTGCTTGCTTGGGAATTTTATAATTCCAAATCTGATTCTTCATTATTCATATAAGGTACAAAGGGAGTATGTTATATGTTCTCGTCTATGTGGATGATATACTCAATACTGGAGCTCGATTGGATCATATTCAAGAGTTTATTAACCGTCTCCACATGCACTTAATGATATTGATGACATTAGTATGTTTCTTGGTATTGAAGTTCATCGTCATACCATTGGTTTGTATCTTACTCAAACTAGTTAACATTCAATCTCTTCTTCAACGAGCTGGAATGACTGGTACCAAACTAGTTGATACACGTGCTGTGTCAGGCAAGGATTTTTCTAGTGACTCTGCTTCCTTATTCAATTATCGTACATTATATCGAAGTTTGTTAGGTGGTTTACAATATGTGGTTCATACTAGGCCTGACATTGCATTCATTATGAATCGATTAAGTCAGTTTCAACAATCACCTACTACTTCTCATTGGCAAGCTTTAAAGAGGGTTTTGCGTTATTTAGAGGGAGCAATTCATCATGGTTTATGCTTCAAATCATGTTCTAAACTCCTTCTTACTAGATACTCTGATGCAGACTGGGCATCTTCAATGGAAAATCGCAAATCTATTGCAGGCTATGCAATGTACTTTGGATCAAATCTAGTTTTTTGGCAGTCTAAGAAACAAGGTGTGGTTGCTCGATCTAGTACGGAATCTAAATATCGAGCGTTAGCTCTTTTTGCTGCTGAAATTTCTTGGTTACGTTCTTTACTTACTGAGTTACAGTTCCCTTTATTAGGAAAACCCATGCTTTGGTGTGATAATATGAGTGCTGCAGCTTTGGCCCATAATCTAATGTTTCATGCTCGGACTAAACATGTCGAGATTGATGTTCATTACATAAGAGATCAAGTGAGGCAAGGGAAGTTATCTGTTCATCATGTTCCTTCTCATGATCAAGTTGATGATTGTTTCACTAAAGCCTTGTCAACTTCTCGATTTCATTATTTGAAGTTCAAACTCGGTGTACTGATTCTACCCCTGCGTTTGAGAAGGGATGTAAGAGTCAATCACTAAACATAGGAATGAGTGATTCTGTAGTGAGGACAATATTGTAATGTCATGTTAAGTAGGACGTTGAGAGTGAGATGATCGGGACCATACTTGTATTCCTAAAAAGTTCCTAGAAATTAGAATTGTAACAATTCGGTTACTATATATATAAAAGAGAAGCTCCCTCAACAATGGACATTAAGAGAAGCAAAGTTTTCTTGTCTATCAAGTCTCTCTTGTTCTTTCATGTTTCTCAACATAACCTATCAGTTAATCACTAATACAACAACAGATTTGCTCAAATTAAAAAAGAAAAAAAATGAATCCATAAACAATAATGATTAATTCACACCAGTACATGCACTGCAATCCCCAAATAGAATATATAATCAATGACATCTGCAACCTTTCTTGAGGCTGGAAACAATTAATTACACTATATTTGCTTATTCCTTTGCTCAATACCATGAATAACAACCCTCCCTTATTAGAAAAATAAAAGTTGGAGAAGTTGAGAAGAACTTCTAAAAAAAGAACCATCTACATGAGTCACTATTTCTTCCCATCTTTATCGACTATGAGTTTGAATTGGATCAAGTCAAAGAAGAGCTGCATATAGCAACTCGTTCCAAGTATCAGGCACGCCGGGAAGGCACCAGTGGCTGCAATCGTTGCCGCTGTGCTCCCCACTATAGGCAGAGGGGTGTGCATCCTTCCTCAATTGTGAAAGTAGGGTTATGTCAAGTAGGGACACTGGCTTTCTTATTCTACTCAGTACTTTGTTCACAACAAGGGCCTCCGGTGGTGCTCCGACTGGGTATGTTGAGCCCATGACTGGCTGAGTCTCGCCATAGCAATTCTTCGAGTGCCCGTTCCACTCCTTTGCTCTGATTCAATGTACAATACGGTGATATATCCACGTTAAAAATGGAAGTCATGCATGATCAATTGATCATGAAGAACATGTGTAACGAAGCTTGTTTGGTATATATATAGACCAGTTAGGTTTGTCCAATGAACTTGAACAAGTTTGAAATTGTTCATCAAAAGCTTGTATTAGGTTACAAAACTGCTTTTCAAGGGTATGAGGTTACTTCTAATGATTTTTTTGTTATAGAAAAAGAAAAAAAATCATGAAATAAATTTCCAAGAATGCATTTTTTTTACACACTTTTCCTGTACAATTTTCACGCACTTGATTTTGTGACTATTTTGATGCATGTGCATTGAAAATTGATGTTGTTGCAAGGGACTTCCAATGAGTGCAAGATCATCTATATAACCCACCAATTTCTAGAAATAAGTGAAAAGTTGCTCTCTCTCTCTCTCTCTCTCTCTCTCTCTCTCTCTCTCTCTCTTTTTTTTTTCTCTCTATTTTTTTTATTTTTTTTTTCTCTCTATTTTTTTTTTTGGTTTGTTTGGTAAAAGAAAGGTTGCTCTCTATATAGCCTATGAAATGCATAGAGTTTAGATGGGCCTAATGGGCTATAATGAGTCACGGAAGATCGTAACTAAATCCAATGGAATCGAACTAAAGTATACGAAAAATGATCTAGTGACTCGTTTTGTGACGCCTAGTTGTTGGTGCACATTGGTTTGTGTATCAATGTTCGCATGCACACAAGTCAATGTGCAATTAAAAGACACCAATGTCTCTTTGGAGACATTTTGATAAAATAAAAAAAAAAAAAAAAAAAAAAAAAAAGACACCAACAATCATGTGTTCATTTCGAGCGTCTAAAGTGGATAACCCTAGTACTAACCAAAATATAAACTAAAAAGATTATTTCTTGTGAAATAGCCAATGATATTTTCATGGCTTTTGTTATTAATGCTTTTCTTAATCTTAATGAAAAAAGTGTTTATAACATTAAAAACTCTTATTTTTTGAATTTGTTTTCTATCTAAGTTTTTGGGGTATCATTTAAGAAATGTAAAACCCATCATTTGATCCCTCATCTTTGTGTTTTTTATGTTTTTAGTCTTTGAACTTTTATTACTACATATTTGGTCCCTAAACTTTCACAAAAATCTACATTTAGTTCTTCCACCATTTAAAGTGTTAAATTCCGCCAATGTGAATAACAAAACAAAAAATCTATTTGGACACTAAGGGTCCGGACTCAAAGGGGGGTTTTTGAGATTTTTGTAAATATTAAAGGAGTGTTACAAGTTATAATTTTGAAGTCATTGATTGCTTAAGGATGACTTTGAAATAAAAAATTTTCAAAAAACTCCCTAAGGGTCTGGACTCATGAGTCCAAGTAGCACTACTCATAACAAAAGTATCACATAACTAGTCAAGAAGAGTAAAGTGGTGTATATTACTGAACCAGATAACTCACATCAATCAACAAAAGTCGAAAAAAAATTTTGATTTTTTTTAAAAATATAAAAAACTCAAAGTTTAGAGACCAACATAAAATAATTAAAAGTTCAGAGACTAAAAACATAAAAGATTCAAAGTTTAAGAATCAAAAAATATATTTTCCCTTTAAAAACAACTTTTAAATTTGAAAATGAATCTGCATGTCAGGTTTGGTTACTTACTCATAATGTGTTGGAGAAATTCCCTGAAAGAAAACTTTTGTTCTTGAGGGATCAACATTCAAGTCCACCCATCTCGCCCACGTTGTCAACCCTTTATAAAAGGCGATTAGACGGTTCATATCTTTCATGATTGTGCCTCCGTCCTCTATGTAGTCCCATCTGCAACATAGCCATACAGACCGTCCAATGTTATGTACGCACCAAAAGCAAACGAAAAAAATGTTAATGCAATGTCACAATGTAAAATATAATAGATAAAATATTACATAAGTCTCATATCAAAATGAAATATTTGATGTGTCTTTTTATAAAATTTTAATATAAAGTTTACATAACACATCATTTATTGTGTCTCGTGTTGTAACATTGTTTGATATTCTGACATTTCTCAACAAAAACAGAAAGAAAATGATATCTTCAAATACTTAAAAGTCGCACACATTTTCTCAAAAAGAAATAAATAAATAAATAGAGAATATATGCTCCGAAGCCACGTGATGCATTGTGAGATACGTGTGCACATATTTTAGAGTGGCTAAGTGTGAATTTAATGTGAATATATTGCATTGCCCAAAATGGAAATTATAGATGGTATGGGATAATTTACGGCTGAGATTTTCCTCTGTGGGTCCACCAGTGCCACGTGTTGAATATGAGGACGTCCATGCCTAGCCATCTCTTACCTCCCTCGATTGAGCCCAGCTTCAGAACTCGGCCCACCTTCTCTCCTACCAAATCCACCAGATATGGTGTACGGTGCAGCATCAGTGACATTTCATAGTCCTGCACGCAAATTCTAGTCAACAATAAGAACAACAAAATCTCAATTACAATTTAGTTAAAGAGCACGTTAATTTAAATTAATTAGAGTTGACAACGTGATTCAAATTTATGATTAGACCTTGTTTAGTTTATTTTTGTCAACTTACATAAAAATCTTCTTATAAGGAAGCAAGTCAACTCATAGGAAGTTAACACTAAAAAAATTTATATTTTCATGTTTCGTTCAACTTTAAACTTTTTGTAGTGAAATTGCAAATTTAAAAAATATTAATGAGAGGTTAACTAGTTCATTTCTCTTCAAGGAGATAACTTTAAACCCTCTAAAGGAGTCATCTTCACTTGTAGGGAGAAGTTGGTGTCCCAATTTATATGAAAGTTGACATTATAAAGCCAACCAAATAAGATTAGTTAGAACTTGGGCTTAAAATATCTCAATCCTCCAACTCCTTTCAAATCAAACAAGGCCTTATACCTTTTAAATCTTTTAGATCTCTCATTTTTAACGCAATATTATTGTCAATCCATATAAATAAATAATTTAAAGTAATTTAATTTTCTTTCTTTTCCTTGCTAAATATGATAAATATTAAATTTTTAGTTAATATTTACAGTACAATTTCATCATGAACCTAAACAGAATAATGCAAGTCCACAATAACCCTTTCATACTCTGAACAGATGCAAAATGATGACAACAAAGCCAAAAAGGCAGATTACGCAGCCAAACTTAGTCCTTTGTTTTGCTGTGGGTGTTGCGGACAAACTTAGGTGAGCTATCTTATCTCACCTAGATAAGATAACTCTCTCAACTCCCTAAGGTAGTTACCTCTAGAGGTTTATGAACACAATTACCCCTCATTACTCACATATTTATTACTCATATCCCTTTCTCTTATTTGAAGGGTATTTATGTCAATTACTATATTTTATTATTTTTTAAATATGCAACTTCCTTTTAAGTTCAAAGTTGAAACAAACATAAAAATATATGAACTTTTCTGTGAGTTAAATCCATATGAGTTAAAACTTTCTTGTAAGTTGGCAAAAATGAACCAAATAAGGCCTTATAATAGGGTGATCGTATGAGAAGATAAAAGGAGAGGATTTGAAAGTTCATGAATCATAATAATTACAAAATAGTACTATGAGGTGTTACCCAAGATATTAAAATAAGGGAGCGACTAAACGAACCCCAGTTTTTGCTAAACATACTCCACCTTGTTTTTTAAAAATATAAAATGACCCAATTGCATGCGTTTCATATAAAAGGTTTTTTAGCTCACCCCATTCATCCATACCCCAGTTTCACCACCGTCTCTTCCTCTCCCAAATTGCACTCGCGTCAAATCCAACAAAATTTAGGCAAAACCACATTGATTCAACACTACGAATTCATTCTTCATCTCTTTTGTGTCAATTTTAAGGTTTTTTTTTGAGTTTTTTTTTTTGCTATCTTTGAGTCAGTTTTGAGTTGTTGTTATTGGATTTGAGGCTTCGATTTGAGGCTCCAATCTCACATTTTAAGCAAAAATTATCGATGAAAGGAGCATATTTAGCGACTCCAAGAAAATCCTAATAATTCTCTAGTCAATTCCAAGAATATCCACCGAGTTCTCTTTATATTACTTGATAAGTCATATTTTGTGTAGTATTTATTAGGTCTATTTATATATTTTTATGGTAAAGTCTCCAAAATATTAGCATAATAGTCTTTATTTGTCATTTTCAGGTTTAATGGAGTGCGTAGTTGAATTCGGGGCGAGAAACTACGTTGAATGGAGTATCCATATGCCCAAATATGTTCTACATCAAAAAATTGTGCTATCATGCATCTCGAGGTGACCTCGGTGCACCCACACATGAAGACTATGGCTGGTAATGTGGCAAGCATTAAGTGGAGGCGGCGTGCACACGAGAAACAAGGGTGCTATTGCATGTTAGTTAGTAGAGGTGGTGATCTGGTGTAGTGCAGAACATAGGAGTTGATGTCCATGCATAAAGGAGTCCATGGATCGACCTCAACGTGTGTGTCATAGTGAGATGATGAAGGTCGAACGCACGTCCATGCGGTTGCATACATATTAGGTTGATCACTCATTGTTATTGAGTTGAAGCATCCGCCCTTATGCGATAGATTCATCCTTATAACAGTTGACCCTACTGATTGGTTAGTCCCTTTTGGGACCAGTCAAGTGTCTTAGGAACTTACGCTAATTTGAGAGTACTAGCGATTTGGTTGTCTATGTGTAGTGCCTTTCACAAAGCCCTATGTGATCAACACATTAAACCCAATTCGCGTAAGTCCTGGGTTGAATGTTTGGTTAGAGAAGTAGTTAATGGTCGTACCTTGACTGCCGATAATAGAAAATGCGACATACCGAGTACGTTACCGGGTCTATAGCTACACTAGAATATAATTGAATTGCATGTTTTTGTATGGATCAGTGACCAATGAATTCCATATGCCATTAGACAAGTTTGAAAAGCTGAAAGCCTAGATTGTTTTTCTATTGAATTCTTCCTTACATAATTGTTTTTATATTCTCATCAATTTGTTCTCACAAACCATTTTCAAAACCCAAATTTCCCTTTTTGTTATTTTCAACCTTAGAAAGATTATCAATCTCTGTGGGATCGACCATTTGCCACTATCTTCAAAATAGTTGGTTTAAGTAATTATTTTATTAACACGTTCAATGCGCGACATTTCTCGATGGTAGTCAACCGAGACCTTTAAAGAGGTCTCTGTTGCCTTCCACCAAGTTCAAAAATCTTCAAAGGTTTTAGTATGAGTTAGATAAAGTAGATCGAGACCTCTATAGAGATATCAGTGGGAGTCAGCCGAAACTTCTAAAGAAGTTTCGACCTTGTATAGTCGAGGCGAGGGGAAACTAAGGAACTATGTTTGAGTAATCAGGTATATTTAGCAAAAAGTATGGTACATTTAGCAAGGGTATTTTTGGGGTTTTTTTTTTGAAAAAGTGGGCACTTTCAACAATTAAAATTCAAAAATTGGAGTATGGTGAGTAAACAGGGTATGTTTAGAAAAAAACTAAGGTTCATTTAGGGGTTAACTATAAAAAAGTAATACAAACTTTTAGTGTTTTTGCATAAATAAAACAAACTTTTAATATTTTTTCAATTTTAGCACACTAGCAGTTTTGGGGTTTAGGCTAAAAAAACCAAGCTCGGTTCAGTAAAACCGGACTGATAAAAAATCTTAAAGCAAATTCAATCTTCTTTTTCAAACTACTCAACAAATAAAAAAAAAATCACAGAGAAAAAAGCAACTTACTGGTGAAGGAGTTCGTGGATTAGTCACAAGTCATTGCATGATATTCTTCAAGATTGACAATCCTATACGCTTGAGATAAGTTGAAATTTCATGGGCTATGGTTGTGTATTCTATGATCCTATTGATTGGTGCATTGCATCATGGATGGATCACCATTTATTAAGCGTGAAAAAAAGACAGGAAATTAACCAAATGGTTAATTGGTTAATAGATCGTCATTAAATCATTGCAAACCCATCTTCTACCTTGTTTCTTTCTCTTCCTATTTTCGGTTTTACCCCATCTTCAATCCAATTTACCAATTCATCTCCTCAGTCTCTGCGATGACACCTACTCCAACATTGATATTGCTATTCAAAAATGAAATTTAGACTTTTCAGTTTTTATATAAATTTTTTTATTTGTTGAAATGTTTGGGAAAGAGAATTGAGTTTGGTTTGATTTTGTCTGTTAGACCGGTTTAAATGAAAGGAGCGGTTAAACGGACCCCAATTTTAAAATTTTACTCCGTAACCCACTTTTTACTTAGTTTACCTCACTTTTAGTTTTAAAACTCTAAAAATACCCTTGCTCACCCCATTACCCATACCACACTTTTGAAGAGGTGTCGCCCGCGGGTTTCGGACGAATCGAGATGACACCTCTGAAGAGGTGTCGAACACACAGGAAACCTCTAAAGAGGTTTCGGACACACAAGGTCGATACCTTTTTAGAGATCTCGCCCGACTCCAACCAATAATGCGAAGATAACTCGGTCTTAGTAGGTAACGGAGAGATCCAGCCGAAACCTCTTTAGATATGTCAGTTTTGCCCTTGTAAGCGGGCGACCAGAAAGAACAAAAAAAAACTTCAAAACTCTAAAAAATACGTAAAAATGGTAAAAAAAAAATAGTAGGTTTTGCTCGGAATTGCTTAATATTTTTGATTCCATAGAAGCTTCGTATCAAAAATGCAAGATTCAAGCTCAAATTGAAGCCCTAGACGCAAAAGCAAATTCACAAACAAAATGTCTCAAAAAGAAAAAAAAAATTCGAAATCGACACTAAAAGATATGATGAATGCACCCATGGCGTCGAATCCATGTGGTTTTGCTCAAATTTCGTCAGATTTGAGTTGTTGATGAGTGCGACTTAAGAGAGAGGTAAGTGGCCGGGAGTATGGGTGAGTGAGGTGAGTGGGGTATGGGAGAGTAGAAACCCTTTTTATATAGAGGGGTGGTTGGGTAATTTCACAAAACTGAATTCCTTATAACAAAAACTGGATTGAATTTGGTTTTTGATTCAAAATCTCAAATTTGTGGTTTGTGCTAAAATTGAAAAAATACTACAAGTTCGTGTTATCTTTTATAGTTAAGCCTAAAATCAATGAGAAATGCATTAGCATCGCAGGACGTAACAACGCACATTTTAAACAACATGAGTCTTTCTTGGACAAGTTTAAGGAGTAATAAATTGGTTTAACATATGAGCATTATACTTGTTTATGAACCAAACTTAAGCTCGGGTTGAGCCCAATCGAGCCCGAGCCTAAGAACATTAACCCAGGCAACCCATCACTTATGTTCAGGCCTATTTATTGACCCAAGCCCAGCTCAACCTATATAAAAAGTATAAAACCCAAGCTCAACCTATTAAACTCGCGAATATTTTTTATTAATGATAAAATAATTTTACTTTTTAAAAATAAACATTTTCTTTTATAAGACTACCATACAAATAAAACATAAAAGATGAACTTGACACTTTTGTAACAAATAATACTAGATGCAAATGGTCTTGAGTTCGAGCTTTGACTATGCATATATTTTTAGAGAAATGTACATATCAATTGGGTGTCAAGCCAACTTGGGCATGAGCTTTGCAAGTGAGCGCAATCTTAATCCAAATTAAATTGGCCTAAATGGGCTTAGGCCTAGGCGGGCTTAAGTTTAAGAAAACTTGGCCAAGCCTTACCTATTAATCACAGGATTGGGCAGACCAAGCGAGTACCTGAGCTCATGAATAGGTCTAACGGGCAGTTAGAACAAAAATGTGATCGTATCAATCCGAAAAGACCTTGCTACTATAACTCAAAGCGACATGAATAGGGATGCAAGTGGAGTGGAGAATTCTCTTTCTTGATGGGAATCTGCCCCAATGAGGTAGGGGTTCCTTGCCAATTAACTAGATCCACGGGGTAGGGGACATGCGAGGGCGAGGGGGGGGGGGGGGGCATCATTGCCCCTCCTCATACATGGGGACACATTGTGGAGATTGTCCATGGAGATCCCCATGATGAGTGTCCATTTAGGCACGATTTAGTGTAGGTTATTAGTAGTTAATGGATTATATTTATCTTGTTTTAAAGTGATAAATGTGTGTTTTATGTATTTCGGAGATTTTATATGAGTTGGACGTTTTTGGGACCAAAAGTGTGTGTTGAACCTAATTGACAGTTGTTCAATTTAGAGAGCATAACTTTCACATCCAAAGTTGGAATGACTCGCCGTTGGTCTTGTTAGAAAGAAGACCTCGAGACCGACATTTTCTTCTCTCACAAGTATCACGAAATCCAGACTTGAAGGGGCTCAAAATCGCAGTACAATTCACGGCCAGATCTTCACTTCGAAAATCATCTCCACCACTCTGCTTGCGACACGTCGGCCCAATCTTCTCCACGATTCTCTCGTGTGTGCTGCTATGGCCAGGTGTCGCACAACCACCCTTCTCCAGCACGTCATGACATCACCTCCAGTGAATGAAATCGCGCCATGTCAGCATCACAACAAATTCCTCCAATGAGACGATGCCACATGTCCCTATCACAATTCCGCAACACATCCAGGCCGTCCTCAACACTTTCTCGCGGCGTCACGTGCGCCTCGACTAGGAACTCTGGAAAATTAGGAATTTCACATATTTTTGAAATTTCTAGAGTTCCAACCGACTTGGAATTGTTTTTATAACTATTAGGAGACTCTCAAACGAAAACATCATTTGTTTTACTTTCGTTTTGCATTAGAATTAGGTTTTTGATTATGTCTAGCTAGTTTCTCTTCTAGGTTGAAGGTGGATCGGTCAAATCTATGACTTGGGAATCCTTTATGAGGTTTATTTATTTTTAATTATTATTGATTCTTTTCTATAATTTATTTTCTTTGGTATTGTTTGAACAATTGAGGTTAAACACTAGTTTAAACCTTGATTTACATGTCAGTAAGTCGTAAGCACCCCACAATAATTATGTTTTTACTTTTTTTTTTGGTTGGAAATTATGTTGTTACTTTTGTTTACCTTGTATTATAACTAATGTATGAAGCTTAAACCTACATATAATTGTTGCAATCAAATCATCTTATCAATTAACTATTGATTAGAAGCTTAATATAATAATTTAGACTTTTCGAGATATAGCCAAATATAATATAATACAAGAATTTTATAATATAGTTCTAATATGATGTATTTTTAATCATATAATAGTATAATTTATAAAGCTAAATTAATACTATAAACACGATAATGATGGATTTTTTATAATAAATAATATAAAAATAATGATGTCTTTTATGATTTAGAATTTTAATGTAATAGATTATTTAAATTTATTATATAATATATCTCTAATTAATGTAATTAAGTTTATCAAGAACATTTATGTAACATAAAATTCATATGTAATGTGGTATATTATTTAATATATTTGTATAGATTCGACAATGAAACTATATTTTTTTATCAAAAATAAATTAAACAATAGAACCATCCCCATATAATATACATGTATCAATAATAATAATATTATGATTTCAACTTTGTATATAACATAATGTATTTAAATCTCTTTCTTTAGATATTATGTAAATAACTTATTTCTTAATCTGATATGCCTTGAGATATGTCGCAAAAATCAGAGGCCGTCAAACATGTGTTGTTTGTACCTCTCTTCCCTAAGTTACAAAAGCTTTTCCAACCACAAAAAAAAAAAAAAAAAAAAAATGAAGTGTTGAAAAACGACGGAGGGAGTGGGTGAGAATTGGAAAACAGCAGTCACGGGAGAAAGTCTCGTGCTCTGCTGTGACAGCTTTTCTAAGCAATAATCTAACAGTCAACGAATCTTCTTTAAACTTTCAATAAGATATATAATTTCTTTTCTTAAACCAACTTTTGTTTTAAAAAATCAAAGCATAACTAGATATATAATTAATGGACGGTTCATAATCGCTGAATTATTTGCGTTTCCCTCCAAAAAAAAAAAAAACAAAAAAATTGTTTGCGTTTCATACGATGGACCACATCATGAGGTGGCGTTGGCCAATACACTTGTCTCAAAAATATCAAATCCAAATGGTAGAGTTATATATTGCCGACAAAAAATATAGGCCCTATTTGGTGTAGATAAAGTTGAAGGAAGTGAGATAACTTTTAAAAATGTTTCAACTCGTTTTATTTGATTAAATATTTTTAAAAATTTTTTCTGAAAGTTTGACCCTTAATTTCTCCCACATAGAGGATGATAACTCATTTAGAAAGGGC
Organism: Stephania japonica; assembly: GCA_039657345.1. NCBI lineage: Eukaryota > Viridiplantae > Streptophyta > Magnoliopsida > Ranunculales > Menispermaceae > Stephania > Stephania japonica. Next base: position 18,342,440 of record CM077566.1, read on the forward strand.
TGAGTGAGTTATTTTCCTGAGTGGAAATAAATATTTCTACCTTCATTTAATGCTCTTTCTCTATCTTTATTTCTTACCATCTCTCTCTAAAAAACAGTGTAAACGACATTTATATTAATTATATTATTTTATTATTTTTAAAATGTGAAACTTCTCAAGAAGCTTAAAGTTGAACTAAACGTGAAAAATACAACTTCATTAGTAGTTAACTTCTCAAAAAATTAAACTTTTTTTTGAAAGTTAGTAAAATGAACCAAATGAGACCATAGTTAAAATTTTAAAGTCTAATTTAAAACTTATTGAAAAAAAGAAAAGTAAAATCGATAAATATATCTAGTTTTTTTAAAGCTTGCTAAAACATATACTACTATTCTTTTTCTTAATGATTGCAATATTTTTAAGAATAAAAAATAGTAAAAATACCGTCTAAGCTTTTTCTAGTGAGACCAAACAACACGTACCTTTGCGATGCATCACTTACCTTTTTGTACCATAAAAAATTAGAAAAATTCCAAAATTTATTCGTTAAAGTCACTTATCCTAAAATAATTTATTAAATATATTGATAATTAAAATTAAAATGTTTTTATTAAAATTTAAAAAACTCAAAATATATTTGTCCGTTACACCAGAAATGATCATATACATACATATGCGTTATATTTTTATAATTTTTTTTTTATTTTTTTTATTTTTTTTTTGTACATACATTTTTATTTTATTCATAAATATATGTTACAGTTTTATTAAGAAATATGTGAAACAAATCAAAGAAAGTGATATAATTTCTCTAGAAGATAAGAATTTAATCCATAAATGAGTGCTATAAAGATTTATCAAAATTAGGAAATGTTATAATTAAGTTATAATTTACCAGCCTTAGCACTATAGATACAAACGATGCAAGCACATAATTTAATTAGTTTAATCCTATCTAATTAATTACATCTCAAACACCTAACCTTACAAAAAAATTGTAAACACACTAACAAATTGGTGTCTCACTGATTTGTTATCGGTATTTCTGCAAGACTAATTTGTTATCAATTAATCTATATGGACTCAAGAGTCTAGACTCATAGAGATGTGTAAATAATTTTTACAAAAGTTAATGAGAAAGCTCCAATTTCTCTTGGATGTTTCAACAATAACACTAACTTTTTGAAGGATGAATTTGAAATAAATAAATTTATTGTGTCTGGACTCTTGTGTCTAAATAACAGTACCCATTTATTATAAAATAATTGTGTAAAAGGATGAAGGTTGGGGTCTTAAAAAGGGAAAAGTTGGTTTATTCCTTATAAATTTTTTTTTCAAATACCTCAAATGAATTGATTCACAATCTTTTGTAGATTTAGAGACGGAAAGTCAAATTAAATTAAATTAGCACACAATCGAACAAACAAAGCAGACAAGCAAACACACACTGTTCAGCTCAATGATTTTGTACCCTTTATGTGAAAATTAATGCAAGTTGTCTCTCTCTCATCTAATATGTTTAGGCTCTTAAGGTCCTAACTTATAAAGGATTTTTAAAATATTTATAAATATCAAATAAAAATTATTTATTGTTTAAATGACTTTGATATAAAAAAACCTCAAAAACCTCTATTAGATTTTAGACTTAGAAATTCAAATAATACTACTCTTCTTTCTTTTTGAATAATGATATTTTGACATACTTTACCTATATACATTCGATATATAATGGTCCAAATTTCATTAGAATATGTGTTGTACGTATCTTAAAGAAATATGAATCATTGTGTATTATATTAAGAAAAGTATGTCAAAATATTGTTTTCCTTTTCTTTTTTTTTTATTACACTCCCTCACATACGTTTATGTTAATTTTAAATAAACAAAAAGCAGTGATGAACTGACCAGAAATGTCACAGTGGCCACCTCATCTCTCTTAACAAAACTTGTCTTGGCAGTAGGAACTGAAGCTTTAAGCATACAAGTCAGTGATTGCCACTGATTCAGACTTAGTGAGTCACCCACAAACATGATATTCTTCCCTCTCCATTTTGTCAACAAATCCAACCCATTAAACCTTCACACACACACACACACAAATGATTAATCCAATTAGCCAAAGCCACCCAACTAAACAAAACTTAATGTCCACAATTTAATTCAAATTGACATTAGTATGTATGCACAAAAAAAGTTGTTATGAAATAAGTTTTTGCTGACCACAAATATATTTAAACAAAATTATAAATAATTATCTGAATGACACCGTACGTTAGAGTGTTCAATTGACTCTCAGAAAATAATCACATCTTAATAAATAGCTACATAGAAAATCACATGCGTGATTTGTGTATTAACTTATAATATTAAATACAAATTATAAAGAATCATCTAAAAATTAATTTGATTGATTTAGCTTGAAGTGTTCAATTGACTCTAATCGAACTTGGGATAGCGAACCCAAGAATTAAATTACAATTACCTTGGCAAGTCACAGGAGGAGGGCTTCCACCTCTGTTTGAGATACAGAGTGTCCGGGCGACCGTATTTTTGGCAGTTGAATTCAGGATCTATGAAGGGACAGCCGGAGTCGTATAGAGGGTAGGAGCTGTCGAAAACCCAACTCCCTTGAAACAAATTACACCCACCCAACTGTGCTTTGTTAAAAAATAATGGACCATCAGAGCTGCTCAAGTTGTAATTATAAGGGATTGCTTGTGATTTAGTCTCTTGAACAAGTGACAATGATAGGAAGAAGAAAAGAAGAAGAGAGAAGGAGTGGAGTCTGATGAGACCCATTGAAGTGGCGTGCAAAAGAAGAAGAGTGAAGAAAACAGGGTGTATGGGACTATTTATATAGGGACAAAGGTCTGCCTAGGTGGGCGGGTTGAGCTTTTTTGACACTAGTTGGTGGCGCGAAGTTTTTTATTTGCAAATTTTATTTTCTAGATCAAATTAACGTGCATGGTTTGGGTATGTGTCATTACTATCAAGTTCTTATGACCAATTTACACTCAAATTACAAAAGATTAAACATTCAAATAGTAGCAGCAACGAGTTGCTTTTGTTATTGGAAAATATTAGGGTGACAGATAATCGACCAACATGTCAAATTACACTCAAATTACAACCTCAGTTTATTGGATATGGGCAGATTGACCGAGGTAATGGTTCAGGATCTTGTAACCGCGGTCGTGGTGGTGGTCGAAATAGAGATCGTGGTGGATTTAAGTTCTAGAACAACAATAATCGACCAACATGTCAGATTTGTGGTAAATATGGCTATTTTGCGACGGTTTGTTACTTTCGAGTAGACATGAAATATATGGGAAATCAATTGAGTTCTTCCTCACAACCACCTCCACCAAGATCCTTTCCTGGGAATGTTCCAGTGCAGAACTCCTTCTGTGCAACTGAGTCTAGTCCTGATATGAAATGTGTAACGACTCGAAAAATATGATGTCTGTGTGACGACATGTATTATCAATTTATACTCGTGTTTATGTGACAGGACAGTGACATCGAATTACGAGTAGTATTCACTTAGGAAAACGTGTCAAACGAGTATCGGGCGGACGAAATATGGGTACACAGCTTTGAGAAATAATTATCGTGGACAACTGGAAAATAAAATGCAATAATTAAATAATATGAGAATATGTTCTAGTCATTAGAATTTCTATTCGTGCGAGATAGTTTGAGTCGTGGTGCATGTTGGTCGCAAAAACGCCCGAGGTAGCTCAATTATTGGTCAAAGGAGATAGGAACAGGGGAAGGAAGTCACACAAGTGTGTCATTGTGGTTGTTGGCTAGTGCGATTTGGGGCCACAAGATGTGCTTCGAGATACGTAAATACCCTAGATTAAACCATACTATAAAAAGAAAATTTCCATTTTTCTCACTTATCTCTTTCATTTTTCTTCTCTCTCTCTCTCTCTCTGTGAGAACACAAACTCAAGGCGGAGGATTTTGCAATTTTTCATCGAAGATCGACGCCAAAAGAGCATACAACGACGCGAGTAAAGGTGAGATCCTGACTCCCCATTCAATTCTCATCGTTTTGGCATTGATTTTTGTATATTTTCGTCCAAGTTTTGAATTAGTGGTTGAATGGTTTTTGGTGTTTTTATGGTGATTTTGAATGGGTTGCCAGTGGCATCTGGGGCAGAGACGACAGGATTGGGCACTGTGATAGGCATCATGAGGGGTTACCCCCACGACGTGGCACTGTTGACAAGGCCTAATTTTTTAAAAATCTTTGAAAACTTTGGGACTTCTCTCATGTAATCCAATGAGTCCGAATATGATCCATTACCCGGGGAATTAACCAAAATAGTGAAAAATGGGTAATTTTTAGAAAATGGAGAAAATTAACAAGAAATTACAATTAAATGAAAAGTAAGACTCTAACGCAACCAAATTGGATCCGAACTAATACCAGGTCCTTAGTGGACTAGTGACGAACATACGTGATAGGTTTGGCGATGTGTGAGAGCCACGAACGCGGAATTTCATGTAGTACTGCGAGTAAAACTAGTGGGAGCATTTATATAATTTCATTTGTGCAATTACATGGCTGTTATCCTTGTTGACCACTATTTCTTTGTAAAATATAATTTTCTTGAATTCAGTTTGTGATATATATCCTTAGTGGATTATCGGCTTTGTTTTCCATTGATTCTTTAATGAATGGTCTTTTGAGTCTAAGTTAGCGATATGGTGGTCACGGGTGTGGTGAGACTGCTTTGTGATCTTTTTCACCACTATGACTACACAGATTTTGGACGTACCTAAACTCGCAGTTTAGGAATTTTTAGTTTGAATATAAGTTGAACTATGTATAGGCTATGGTACGACGATTCATCCTAAACTGTATGGTGGTTTGCTTAGGTCCAGAATCTATCTAGAAAGTCAGGTTCCGTACTTTGTGTTGAAATTTGATGGGCTTGGAACACTTAGATGCCTTTTTGCTTTGTGCTCTTGACACCCATTTATCGTTGATATCACAGTGATTTGTTTATCATGCAGTTTTTTATTATCTGTGTGATATTCTAGCATGATACTCGTTTAGCCATTTATTTGGTATTTGAAATTACGATAAGACTCTACTTGGTTGTTACTGTTATTCTCTGTATTCACCATCCTTTTTTTGACGGTGGGTACAACCCCGTCATATTGCAGGGCCGACAAGGGCAATGGACCGAAAATAGGCAATCGACATTAAGGACAGCTAGGTGATCTCCCTTGTGACGGCCCCAGTTCCCCATAAAACTAAGTCTCGCCCAGCCTAGACCTACGTGCACCCCCAAGTCCGTACTCGTGAAATCTACGCATCCTAGTCAGCCTCAAATCCTTAAATGCATCGTTAAATTATTAATTCAAATGTGTAAGTTATATGATTATAAATTTATCAGAAAATTCGTAGCGGAAATCACTATAATCAACTATAACTATATAATGGAAATCAGGAATAATGGACAACCTACTCATTTGGAAACGCTGAGAAATGGATAGATACATGCATGTCTGGTGATCAAAGCTATATAAAGCGATTATACATGATATCCCTAGTCTCTCAATCCCCAAATATATGTCTCAGTGTTTAACAAAACATACTGACGCATGCCGGACGCGTCAATAAAATAATTCTTTAAACTAACTATTTTCAGATAGTAGCAAAGGATAAATCCCACAGAGATTGGTAATCTTTCAAAGGTTCTAAAAGAAAGGAAAAATGGGAGTTTAAAGAAAATGCCTTAATTAACTAATCTAGTTACTAAGAAATTAAATAAATAAAAGAAATACCTCAGTCTACGGTTCCACAAGACAAGATCAATATTCAATGGCATATCATGGTCATCAATTTTTTCCAAAACAATTATTAATTCAAGTCCTTCTATATTAGCTATGGAAAATCGACATCCGCCAGAAATTTCTAATTCCCCTAATCTCGATAGCTAGAACATCCACCACTAACTACTTCCCTAATTAATATATAACCCTAGACATCCGTCATAAAGTTTAACACACTAACCGCAGTAATAAACTTATAAGGGAATACTAATCCTAAATAACCGGATCGCGTCCGCTTCTGATTTAACCTAGATTCAATTTTTGCATACTCAAGAGCCGAAAGGTTTTGACGGAAATCGGGTGAATGTTTGTCACTTATATTGTCCCAAAAGTACAATTACAGATACAACTGAATCAGTTGACTATAGATTTTCCACCTAGAAGCATGCACTGGCCACATGTATACCCTACGTTTAAATCATATTCATGAAAATCAACAACAAAGAAATAGAAGAAATTAAATTAAATTAAATAATAAAAATAATAGATCTTACAAGTTATGCCATGAATCAATAATCTTGAATTGCTTCACCTTCGACCTATACAATAAATTGATTAGCCGGACATGTTCTTCACAAAACTCCAAAGAAAATAATGCAGAGAGTTCTCCAAAAAATAAAAGTTCTAAATCCTATTAATACCTAAAGTCCTAATTAATATGAAAAACTACTAAAAATTGGTCTCTGGAAGAGAGAGAAAACTGTTTTGGGCATTCTTGGAGTTCAAGACACGTGTCAGTATTTGATTGGGTCGAGTTTGTTGTTCTGTTGATGTGTCGCTGCCCTATTGGAGACAGCACTGACGCGAATCTTGAGGCCGATCGATACACGAGAGAGAGGAGGTGCTGGGCTTTGGCACGTGGCGGCAGCTCGTTGGTGGAGAGGAGATGTGTCGAGTACATGGCACGCGCTGATTGGCTAGACAGCTGCTGTGTGACGAGCCTAGACGAATGGCGAGGCGACAAGTGGCACTAGTGGTGGGTAAAAATATGAGATTTGACATGTGGCATCGTGCATGATTCCAATTACCTAACTGTCGGTGTATATTTCGAGACAAATTCTCTCGGTATCCGATTACTGCAAGTAAATACTCTATTTAGAGTATTTTTTCGCCTCGGATTCAATCGTTGACTCTGTTTCACCTGAAAAATGAGAAATAAATATAATTAAACATATATTTTAAAGACTTCCCACACTCAACTATATTAAAATGAACTACTAAATTATATAAATACCGACCTATCAAATACCCCCAAACTTAAAACTTTGTACGTCCCGAACAAAGGTATAAATGACAACACAAACTAAACTAGACTCCTAATGCATTAACTAAACTAATCGTATACCTATACTTATACTCATACCTATACCCGATTCAAAATTTATGGAGTTCTTTTGATTTACATAGTCACCAAGTAACAAGCTACTCAAGAAATTTCATAGTTATGATATGTCAAGACTTAGAAACCAAACACAATTAAGATCACACTTTAAAGACATAGATTTGGTCAAAACAAAGACAATCAACTACTCATGAGTTTTCTTGGTCTATACATTCAAGCACGCAAGTTTAAAATCTTACTTAATCTAGTGAAAGCACTTGAGCTAAATCTTTTTTATTTGAGGAGTTTTCATGGACTATCGCCTTTATTCATTCAATAAATACACTCTATTTTTTCTCCATAATATTTTTAAGTAATACTGTCCCTGCTCCATTTCCTATGGAATCCTCTGGGACTCTCTATATTAAGAAAACTCCTGTTAGCCCTTCTCACTTTCACTATGATTAAGCAGACTATCAAATATGAATTAAAGCACTATTACTTGCACAATTCTGACCGTCCGCCCATTTTGGTATGTAGCACAAAGTTTAACCATTATACTAAGTCCCTAATTATGAAATCATAAAAATGTTGAGCTACGAATTGATTGAATGTTTCTCCTAATTTTTCTTGAGTTTCAAGTCAAAAAGCAACCATAATGTACTCATCCACAATCAAAGGCATGAATCAAAGTTTCGGGTGACTCTAAATGCAATATATGCAACATATGACACTATGTAAGGTCTAAATGCAAGAACAATCATAGATAAACACATGTCTACTCCTAATAAACTATACTAAATGCATGCATGAAAATGTATCATATTATAGTAAAATGGAAGATGAAAGTATCAATGATAGAAGAAAAAAAGATGGAAAGATAAAAAAAATGAGAATAATACCACCATTACCATCCTTCAACCGCATAATTTTTTTAAAAATTAATGATCATACCTACGGTCTTTAGCAAGAAAATCCATCTATCACAATCCACAATCCCTAAAATACCCCCAAATTTATTCCAAACCTTATCCTCAAGGTTCAAAACAAGTCAAAAGCTATATACATAAAAAACAAATGAAAATAGTGAAAGAACATGATAGTGATAAGAACATGATAATGATAAGAAGAAGGAAATGATACAAGATCATGCATAAAAAATAAAATAAAATAAATAATACTTATCAAAATTTAGGTTGCCTCCCAATAGCGCTTTTGTTTAAAGTCTTTGGCTCAACTTGGCGTATGTTGTCTTCAAGTGATGCCTTCCAATAGAGAGTATCCAAGAATTATACTCTCTCCTCTAGCATTGGGTAGTGAAAGACACACCCTTGTTCAGAAATGGGAGCTTATCCAGGACTTCTAACACAAATGAATCTATAATTTCTGAATCGTCCAACACAAAGGTATCGGCGGTGCAAAAAGTCTTTGAACGTTCCGTTTCGTCCACCTCCATGTCAAAATATCAAATATATATGGGAAGGGGTGGGTTCACCAATACAAAGGATTGGTCTTCCTTGCTCTTTTGTTGTAGTTCCTCCGGTCTTATTAAAATGACTTCAATTTCTTTTTCAACTTCTTTTTTGTGAGTTTGTGCCATAACAATCTCCGGCTCCGATTGAGAGACTTTAAGTTTCCCCTCCAACTCTTCGTGATCACTCCAATACTTATACATACAAGGTGTAAGTCCATCAATAGCAAAGTGCTCTTTCATGGCATGCTCATTCACCTCAACACTCATCAATGTGACATCATTTAAAGTCTCATTTTTATCACAACTTAATAGCACGGGAAACTTTTCTTCTTCAAGCAATCTATTAAGTGTATCATTCATTTTACTAGTAATAGTTTTTATATTTCGAAGGTTCAAATTTGTCTTTAAAGTATTGTTCCATGTTTTCCTGTTGCCATAAGGTGTCTTGATGGATCCTTTGAGTAACGGAGAAGTATTCGTTGAACATATCTTCAAGAGATTGCTCATCTTGTCGAGGAGTTGGTGGGCTGGAAAAGGGATAACTCAAGTCGGGTTGTGGCGATCCATTACCCCAATAAGGTTAACTCCCATACTCAGAATTGTAAGGACAAGCATCGGTAGAATGAACAAAATCTCCGCAAAGTCCACAAACCTCAACCTGTTACACATAAGAAGGCCAATTAGAAAATTCACGTCCATAATTTGACATACCTACCCCGTTCATACTTTCATAGTATGAGTCTTCGAATTGACTATAATTGTCGGAATAGGGAGCCATCGTGAAGTTACCTGCAAACATGCTAGAGACAAGAGTATAGAAAAACTACAAATAATAAAAATAAATAAATAAAGAAAACAAAAGAAAAAAAAATCAATCCCCGACAACGACGCCAAAAATTGACGCGCGCCGAACGCATCAATAAAATAATTCCTTAAACCAACTATTTGCGGATAGTGGCAAATGATCGATCCCACAGAGATTGGTAATCTTTCTAAGGTTCTAAAAGAAAGGAAAAATGTGGGTTTAGAGAAAATGACTTTATTAATTAATCTAGTTACTAAGAAATAAAATAAATAAAAGAAATACCTAGGTCTACGGTTCCATAAGACAAGATCAAGATTCAATAGCATATCATGGTCGTTAATCTTTCCCAAAACAATTATTAATTCAATTTCCCCTAGATTAGCTATGGACAATCGGCATCCACCATAAATTCCTAATTCCCCTAATCTCGATAGCTAGGACATCTGCCACTAACTACTTTCCTAATTAATGCATAACCCTAGACATCCGCTATAAAGTTTAACACAATAATCGCAGTACTAAACTTCTCTGGGAATACTAATCCAAGATAACTAGATCGCGTTCACTCCCGATTTAACCTAGATTCAATTGTTGCACACTCAAGAACTGAAAGGCTTTGACGACAATTGAGTGAATGCTTGTCACTTATATTATCCCAAAAGTACAATTACGGATACAATTAAGTCAATTGACTATAGATTTTCCACCTAGAAGCATGCACTTGCCACATACATACCCTAGGTTTAAATCATATTCATGAAAACCAACAACAAAGAAACAGAAGAAATAAAATAAAATAAAATAATAAAAATAATAGATCTCACAAATTATGCCATGAATCAATAATCCTGAATTGCTTCACCTCCGACCTAGGCAATGAATTGATTAGCCGGACATGTTCTTCATAAAACTCCAAAGAAAATAATGCCGAAAGTTCTCCAAAGAATAGAAGTTCTAAATCCTATTAATACCTAAAGTCCTAATATGACAAACTACTAAAAATTGGTCTCTAGAAGAGAGAGAAAACTATTTTGGGCATTCTTGGCGTTTAAGACACGTGTCAGCATCTGATTGGGTCGAGTTTGATATGTTGCTGACGTGTCGCTGCCCTATTGGACAAGAAACTGATACCGGGTGACGTGGCGTGAGGCGATTGGTGGAAAATAGCTGTGTGACGCACGGGTGATGGGTTGTGGTGTAGACATGTGGCGGGTGACTTCTGGGAACGAATTTGTGTAGGCTTGTGTGAAGTTCTAGGAGACAACACTGATGCGGATCTCCAGGATGATTGATGCACAAGATAGAGGAGACGTTAGGCTTAGCCACGTGGCGGTAGCTGGTTGGAGTAGAGGAGTTGTAACGAGTATGTGGCACGCGCTGATTGGCGAGGCAATTGCCGTGTGACGCGACTGGACGAATGGTGAGGCGACACGTGGCACTGCTGGTGGGTGAAAATATGAGATTTGACGTGGCAGCGCGCATGACTCTAATTACCTATCTTTTGGCGTATATTTCGAGACAAGTTTTTTCGATATTCGATTCCTGCAAGTAAATACTCTATTTTGAGTATTTTTTCACCTCGAATTCAACTGTGCACTCTGTTTTACTTGAAAATGAGAAATAAATATAATTAAATATATATTTTAAAGACTTCCTACACTAAACTATATTAAAATGAACTACTAAATTATATAAATACCAACCTATCACATACTATGCTTAATCACAACCAAAAGAACAAAAACCTATACTGGGTAAAGGAAATGATCGCTCTGAGAGTTCTCAGAGGATATCACCTAGCATCAACTACTTCCCCTTGCTTGTCTCTGCTCTATTTGCACCACCATCACAAACTAGATGGTGAGTACTTGAAAAAGAGAAACTAATACCAGAAGAAACTAAATAGTAATTCAAGATTTCTCAAATAAACAGTCCAAATATTATGCGTTATTGAAAAACAGAAAATATAACAAATAACATGATAAACAAGTTGAGCAACAAAGTTTGAGTGTCTACAGAATCAAAGAAGGCCCATAAGTGGTCAAAATCAATACAATACCGCAGCACCACATTTATAGTCACTATAGTGACCAACAACCCATAAACACCGCCACGTCCAAAGACACCACAACGTCCAAACAATCTAGTACTCAGGGTATAACCCGCTATCAGTGGGGTGGAACAACACAATCGCATAAGTGTTCACGCTTACCTATTCATATAGACCCAATAGTACTTTGCAACACACTTACGCCAAGACACTCAACCAATGAAATATAGAACGGAATCTCAACAAAGGCTCAATTCCAATATAATTGACAATAAAAGGAAAATGAATTAAGGCATACTTCCTAGCTGGTGTACATTTGTACAATGACGTACCTCACACCGTAAACCTCGATCCTCGTGAATACTCTAAGTCGGTCCACTCGACTTCTCAAAATCTGTCAATTTACCCAAATTTACAAATCCTATTAGTATCATTCTAATCTACCCAATTTTTCATAATTATCAAATTAGTGTAATTAGGTTGATTTTTGGGGTATTAGGTTTTATTCGGACCCAATTGGATACCTGAGAGATCTTCAAAATTTTCCAGAATTTCTAGAAAATTGGTCTCTATGAACAGTGTCATGCCGCCAAGACGTCATGACCCTATTGTTCTAGACGACGTCCCCACGACGTCTTTCCTTATTTTCCTTTTTACTCTCTGCTCGAGACGCCTTGGGAAATACTCCTCAAGGCGTCCTTCGCGGCGTGTTCAACAGAACACGTATTCCAGAGTTTTTTGAAACCCCAACTCAGGTCACGTGTTCCGAGTCTATCCCAAACCCTTAGGGACATCCATGAAAACTTAAAACCCAACTCGCTTTCCATTGAAACCCCGATTCGAAAATAACTCAAAATTCTTCAAAAACTTAAAAAAAATCCCAATTCACTTCGAAACCATAAACCAATTACCAATTCATCAGTAAAACACTCCATTGATACCAAAATCATCAATCAAAATCAATTTTCAACATTTTCTCAAAAATTTGCCCGAAATTGTTGCGACAAAAACCTACAGAATTAACGCCAAAATGTACACAAACATGCAAGGAGTAGGAATCCTACCTTTTTACGCGTATTCGGTCGATCCCTGGCATCGCAACGTGCTCGAATCATACGAAACCCCCTCCTTCTCTCGTCATTCTCTTCGTTCAAACCAATCAGAATGAAATTGAGGAGAGACAAAAGTTGATATATATACAACTCATGTTATCTTCACTCATGCATGAATCTCGAGGTACATCTTGTGTCTCCTCTTTATTCCATCCACCAACTCTAACATTAAACCATGACCCTAATAGGTAACTTCGTTTTCAAAACCACTCTGTTTCTCGCTCAAAACACATGTTCCTAGAACTATTTCAACTCTCAACTCGCACCGTGTACGTTCCTGGATATAACCTCGCTCCCACATTTTATTTAATTAATTATTATTTTTTGGTAATTCACTAATTACCATTTTTTTGGTGTTTAATCATTCATATTATACCCTAAATTTCTATTTTTCCTAGCCGAATCTCACACATAAATATGTGGTGATTAATAAACCAAAAACCGTGCACTAGAACACACAATGTTCTCATTCAGGTATAAATAATAATACAAACATCACAGAAAATAAAATATACCTCAGTGTTGACTCCCGAGGCTTGAGTAATATGACAAATAACGACGGGTAGGTCACGATCCTGTAAAACACGACACGTATCACCAATGAAATTTGAGGGTCGTTACATACTCTTGCTTATTGGGTAGATTCTTTGTACTATGTATTTAATATGTTTTCAAACACTGGGATATGGGTCTATGAGAGATCTTGGGCATTTATACTATGATGTTACTCTCCTCTGACATATATATTGATGATGGTATACATATGTGGGGTTTTCCACACTCTAAGTGTTGGAAAATGTGCCATAAGTCAATCCATTAATAGTCATTCTGAATACATTTTAGTTAATAAAATAGAGGATTTCATTTGCTGTTTATTATAATTGATTTGCATGTTTACATTATAATAAGATCTATGAGTATTTACAGAAATATCCTAAATGTCCCTAGTCGATTATTATACTGGGAACTATAATAATTAAGACTAGTGTGAGTCTTGATTGATGATCATATGTATAGGAATACAAATCAAGATCACGAGTACTTGTTAGAGAATAAAGTACTGGACCGACCCGCTATGAGAACATCATATGGATTAAGTCATAGTTGTTTCTCATGATAGGTATATTTTTCAGTCATCTGACTTGAGATTACTAAAGACTTTAACATTAGGAACATAGTGATTTGACACTATCAAACGTTATCTTTAACCGGATGATTATAAAGGTTGTGATTGGTTACTATGTGAGCAATGTGATGAAGTTGTGTAATTGAGATAAAATTTGTCCCTCTCATATAAAGAGAGATATCTAGTGGATCCCTCGATGTGTTAGACTATTAAAAGGCCTAGTCTAAGTGAATTGATATTGATCAATGTCACTTGGATGTTTTCAGTCTACCTAGAGATCGAGACTAGTACGATTGAACATGTTGGATGACAATTCCATGCCTTATGTTTGATCAAAAGGATATCGTGTGACAAAAGGATGTTATATACACTATTAATTAGGTTGTATCGATTTGATATTCGTACAACTTGGGTAGTCATAATGTCTTGCTAGAGACCGCTTATGACTTGTATACCAAAATGTATTTTGATACACTGCCAACGTTGTATGAGCCTATTGGGTTGCACACTAAAAATGGTTTTGCAAGATTTTAAGATAGTTCAGAAAAACAAATTTTATATGATAAAATTCATGACAGAAATGTCCTTGTAGTGTATTACACTTATACTTTTTTAAGTAGGGGTATATGTGTAACTTACTTAACTGTCTATATACAAGGGTTGTATAAATAGACGTTTTGAGTTAGAATACAAAAATGAAAGATCAAAAAATTAAGGGCCGAAACTCTAATTTTCATTTTAGAAACGAATTAGGGTTGACTGGTACGTTCAGAATTATTTTGGAGAGAAACCAAACGTTTGATATTATCTCGAAGCTAGCACTTTGAATCTCGACCGCCGTTTGTGTGTAGACTGTTGGTAGAGGGCGATCGTCGTTGGCAGCGCCTTAGAGATTGATTAACCTTCAGAAAGGTACATTGCGACTGAGGTATGATTAAGTTTTCATAGTTTAAACGTTTTTAATGGAATTAGATTCGGATCCTATTGGGGTTTTTGTCAAAAAATTTTTGTAATCTTCACTGCACATGAACCCCAAAACTGAGCAGTAGTATCAGAGTCTTCGAGTTTGATTCTATTAAACTCATTGCATGTTTTCTTATGATATATGATTGAAAGCATGTTAATAGTTAATGTATATGTGATATACATAAGTTTTCTGTGAGATTTATTATCATGTTTTGTGTATATGATACATATATTTGTGATTTAATTGAAATTAGTTTCGTACATGCTAGTAACCATGTTAGGTTAATTTGAATAATTTTAATGAATTGAGTTTCGTGTTCTGTGATCCATGACACCATTAGGTTCGATTGGGATAGTAGTTCATGATTCAATTACATGTTTGTGATTATTTGGATGAAGATCGAAATTGCAAATAATTAATTTTCGAAATTATTTATTTATAAATAATTAATTTTCAAAATTATTTATTTATCTTGTTATATTTATTTTGTTATGAAGTTTCTATTTGATAAAGATAGATAACAAATTAGAATAGGAGATAAATATCAAGAATCTTGTTATTGGTGATATACTAGGATTCAGATATCTTAAATTCAAAATAAATAATTAATTTTTGAAATTATTTTTTTTTATCTTGTTATATCTATTTTGTTATGAAGTTTCTATTTGATAAAGATAGATAACAAATTAGATTAGGAGATATATGCAAAATCGGTTTCATTATCCCTATTGGATAGGAGATAAATATGGAGGAGTTTGTTATTAGTGATATGATAGGATTCAATTATCTAAAGTCCTAATTGGATTAGGATAAGATGATTAGTTAGATGTGGGCCTGGGTTAATTAAAAATGTTTTAATTGACTTAATTTTGGATAAATTAAGGGGTAAATTTAGTATAGTAAAATCAGCGAAAAATATGATTTTCTATAGCGAATTTCAATTTTCAGACCGACGTCTAACTAATCCTAGCGCACGAAAATTCTTTTATTAGTGAACAGTATAAAAATCTCCAAATTGTTTAGTGATTTAACAAATCAATAAAATATATGATATTTCACTGTTTACATAAAATCACTAAAATTGCATAAAATCCCTATATTAAATTTTAAGTCTCACGCCATCCATTTTAAACACTTGTCAAAACCTCGATCACACTAATACAGTTTCAGCCATAGCTGGGTGTATTGTGTTATCTTGGTGAGACAAGTTGGATAAGAGTTACCTAAATGTTTAAAATGGTCTGCCTTGATAAAGCCATCAAATAGTTTTGAGCTTTAGGCAAATGATGAGATAAAAACATGCTAAGACATAAGATGTCCCATATCTCATAAAAGGATCTAAAAATTACATAAGATGTAATTGGTAACTGTTACCTGCCTAAATAATCTAGTTCTGTGTTTCATGCCATAGCTGTCATAGAATTAGGTGAAATATGAATTTTAGTTCCCTAAATAAACAGTGTATTTTAGGAGGGTTATTAATTTAGTGGGAGTCTATTCTTCTATGCTAAAATAAACTTTGCATAATCTTTATTGTAGATCAATGGCATCTTCAAGTAACAATAATCCCCTGTCACTGCGATCTATCCTTAATAAGATAAGCTATCTGGGACTAAATTTTTTAACTGGTTCAGAAACTTGAGAATCGTTCTCAAGCATGAACGCAAGTTGTATGTTCTGGATGCTCCGATCCCTGAGGACCCACCAGCCAATGCTACGAAAGCTGTGAAGGATGCGCATAATAAGCATGTCAACGATTCTACTGATGTTGCATGCATTATGTTGGCAACTATGGTTCCTGAACTTCAGAAGGACATGAAACTAATGGAAGCCTACGACATGGTTGTAACGCTGAAGGAAATGTTCCAACATCAAGTTAGGCATGAAAGGTTCGAGACAATCAAGAACCTGCATTCTTGTAAGATGACTGAGGGTGCGTCAGTTAGTCCTCGTGTTCTGAAAATGAAGAGCTATGTTGACCAACTTGATAGACTTGGATTTCCCTTAAGCTAAGAGTTGGCTATGGATTTGATCCTAAATTCATTACCGGAGAGTTACTCACAATTTGTGATGAACTACAATATGAATAATATGGAGAAATCAATTTCAGAGTTGTATTTGATGCTCAAAACTGTTGAACAAAATATCAAGAAACCCTATAGTAATGTGCTGATGGTCCAAAAGGGAAAGGGAATGAAGAAGAAAGGCAAAGGCAAAGGCAAAGGCAAGGCTAAAGTTGCCAAGGCTGCTGCTGCACCTGTCGCAAAGCCTGTGGAACAAGTCAAGCCCTAGCATGTTCTCGCTTCAAAACACCAAAAGGAAAATGAAGGAAATTGTCATTTCTGCCATGCACCTGGACATTGGTTCAGAAATTGCAAAATCAATCTAGAAGATCTAAAGAAGAAAAAGGGTAGTGCGACTACTACCTCAAGTATTTATGTTGTTGAAATTAATTTATCTACTAGTGATTCCTGGGTATTAGATACGGATGTGGATCTCACATTCATATAAATGTGCAAGGACTCACCAGAAGTAGAAAGTTGAAGAAAGGAGAAGTCATCCTCCGCGTAGGGAATGGAGCAAGAGTTGCTTCCCTGGCTGTTGGATCATATGACTTGGTCTTACCTAGTGGACTTATCTTAACTTTAAATAATTGTTATTTTGTGCCTGCCTTGAGCAGAAACAACATTTTTGTTTCATGGTTGGATATGGATGGTTTTGATTTTATTATTGAGAATAATAGATGTTCCACTTCTCGTAAAGGAATATTTTTATGCAAATGCTGATTTGTGTGATGGTCTTTATATTCTAAGCATGAAAAGGTCCATTGATACTCCAGTCTTTAACATAAATACAAAGAGATTTAAGTCAAATGATTTGAATCAAACCTATCTTTGACATTGTCGTCTCGGGAGCATAAATGAGAAACGCATAACGAAGCTCCATAAAGATGGACTTTTAGATTCATTTGATTTAGAAACATATGAAACGTGCGTATCTTGTTTACGAGGCAAGATGACTAAAAGTCCCTTTACTGGACACAGTGAAAGGGCAAGTGATTTATTGGGTCTAATATATACTGATGTATGCGGTCCTATAAACACAATGGCTAGAGGAGGTTATCAGTACTTCATTACATTTACTGATGATTTCTGCAGATATGGTTATGTATATTTTATGAAACATAAAGCTGAATCATTTGAGATGTTTCGAACGTTTCAAAATGAAGTGCAGAATCAACTTGGTAAAACTATCAAAACACTTCGATCAGATCGAGGTGGTGAGTATTTAAACCAAGAATTTGATGATCATCTTAGAAATTGTGGGATTGTTTCACAATTAACTCCACCAGCAACTCCACAATGGAATGGAGTTTCTGAAAGGAGAGATCAAACCTTATTAGATATGGTTCGACCTATGATGAGTCATGCAGATTTTCTATTATTCTTTTGGGGTTATACATTACAAACTGCAGTTTTCACTCTAAATCGAGTTCCTTCTAAAGCAGTTGATAAAACACCATATGAGATATGGTACGGGAAGAGACTTAGTTTGTCTTTTCTTAAGATTTGGGGTTGTAAGGCTTACGTAAAGTGATAAGTCTCAGAAAAACTAGCACCTAAATCTGATAAGTGTTTATTTGTGGGGTATCCTAAGGAAACAAAAGGATATTACTTTTATAATTCCACTGAGAACAAAGTGTTTGTTGCTCGGTATGGTGCCTTTATGGAAAATAGTTTATTTCAAAAGACACTAGTGGAAGAAAAGTAAATCTTGAAAAAGTTCAAGAATCACAGATAAACACTGAACAACTACTGTAAGTTCAACAAAGTTCTGAACCAGTTGAACCTCCATGTAGATCTGGTAAGGTAAGATATGAGCCAGAGATATTCGAATTTCTCATTACTGATAGTCGTGATGTGTTGCTTATGGATCAAAATGAGCCCACCACTTATCAGGAAGCTATGTCTAGACCAGACTTAGATAAATGGCTAAGTGCCATGAACTCTGAGATGCAATCCATGTATGATAACCAAGTTTGGAACTTGGTTGATTTACCTGAAGGTGGTAAGGCCATTGGATGTAAATGGGTTTTCAAGAAGAAAACTGAAATGGATGGCAAAGTGCGTACTTTTAAAGCAAGACTTGTAGCAAAAGGTTTCAAGCAGACTCAAAGTGTTAATTATGATGAAACTTTTTCACCAGCAGCCATGCTTAATTCCATAAGAATTTTAATTTCCATTGCTACATATTATGACTATGAGATACGACAAATAGATGTAAAAACAACATTTCTTAATGGAAAGCTACTTGAGGACGTGTATATGACACAACCTGAAGGTTTTGTACATCCTGAAAATTCTATGAAGGTATGCAAGCTTTAAAGATCTATTTATAGATTAAAGCAAGCTTCTCGGAGTTGGAATCTTCGTTTTGATGAAGCAATTAAGGATTTTGGTTTTATTAAGAACGAAGATGAGCAAGAAGGTCAGTGGGAGTGTAGTTATTTTCTGGTACTGTATGTTGATCATATATTGTTCATTGGAAACGACATCCCAATATTACAGAATGTTAAGTCTTGGTTAGGGAAGTGTTTCTCAATGAAAGACTTAGGAGATACAACCTATATCTTAGGGATAAAGATCTATAAGGATAGATTTAAAAGGCTAATCGGTTTAAGTCAGAGTGCTTACATAGACAAGGTGCTAAATAGGTTCAGTTTGCAAGAATCTAAAAGAGGATTGTTGCCAATGTCTCATGGCATAAGTCTCAGCAAGAATCAATGTCATATGACAAATGATGAGCGAGATCGTATGAATAAGATTCCATATGCATTAGCTATTGGATCTATCATGTATGCTATGCTATGCACTCGACCTAATGTATCATATGCTTTGAGCACTACAAGCAGATATCAGTCAAATCCTGGTGAGAGTCACTGGATAATAGTAAAGAACATCCTTAATTACTTAAGAAGGACTAAGGAAGTGTTCTTGGTCTATGGATGTTTTGAAAATGATCTAGTTGTAAATGGTTACACAAATGCAAGGTTTCAAACTGATATATATGATTTTAGATCGCAGTCTGGATATGTGTTTACTTTGAATGGGGGTGCAGTAAGCTGGAAAAGTTCAAAGCAAGAGACAGTGACAGATTCTACAACAGAAGCTGAGTATTTTGCAGCGTTCGATGCAGCAAAGGAGGCAGTTTGGATCAAAAAGTTCATTTCTGAACTAGAGGTGGTTCCAAGTATTGCTAGCCCTGTTTATTTGTATTGTGACAATAACGGGGCAATAGCACAGGCCAAGGAGCCTAGATCACACCATAAATCTAAACATATATTCAGGCATTTTCATCTCATCACAGAAGTTATTCAGAGGGGAGACGTAAAGATTTGCAGAGTACCTATTGAAGAAAACATTGCGGATCCATTAACAAAGGCTCTTCCACAAGCAAAACATGATGGTCATGTTAGATTATTAGGCATTAAATGCATGAAGGATTGGCCCTAGAGCAAGTGGGAGATGTTGGGAAATGTGCCCTAGGTCAATCCATTAATAGTCTTTATGAATACATTTTAGTTAATAAAATAGAGGATTTCATTTGCTATTTGTTATAATTGATTTGCATATTTACATTATAATAAGATCTATGGGTATTCACAGAAATGTCCTAAATGTCCCTAGTCGATTATTATATTGGAAACTATAATGAATTAAGACTAGTGTGAGTCTTGATTGATGATCATACGATGATCATACATATAGGAATACGAATCAAGATAACAAGTACTTGTTAGGGAATAAAGTACTAGACCAACCCGCTATAAGAATATCACATGGATTAAGTCATAGTTGTTTCTTATGATATGTATATTTTTCAGTCCTCTGACTTGAGATTACCAGAGACTTCAACATTAGGAACATAGTGATTTGACACTATCAAACGTTGTCTTTAACCGGACGATTATAAAGGTTGTGATTGGTTACTATGTGAGCAATGTGATGAAGTTGTGTAATCAAGATAGAATTTGTCCCTCTCATATAAAGAGATATATCTAGTGGATTCCTCGATGTGTTAGACTGTTAAAAGGCCTAGTCTAAGTGAATTGATATTGATCAATGTCACTTGGATGTTTTCAGTCTACCTAGAGATCGAGACTAGTACGATTGAACATGTTGAATGACAATTCCATGCCTTATGTTTGATCAAAAGGATATCGTGTAACAAAAGGATGTTATATACACTATTGATTAGGTTGTATCGATTTGATATTCGTACAAATTGGGTAGTCATAATGTTTTGCTAGAGGCCGCTTATGACTTGTATACCAAAATGTGTTTTGGTGCACTGCCAATGTTATATGAGCCTATTGGGTCGCACACTAAGAATGGTTTTGCGAGATTTTAAGATGGTTCAGAAAAATGAATTTTATATGATAAAATTCATGACAGAAACATCCTTGTAGTGTATTACACTTATACTTCTTTAAGTAGGGGTATATGTGTAATTTACTTAATCGTCTATATATAAGGGTTGTATAAATAAACGCTTTGAGTTAGAATACAAAAATGAAAGATAAAAAAAATAAGGGCCGAAACTCTAATTTTCGTTTTAGAAACGAATTAGGGTTGACTGGTACGTTTAGAATTATTTTAGAGAGAAACCAAACGTTTGGTATTATCTCGAAACTAGCACCTTGAATCTCAGTCGCCATTCGTGTGTGGACTGCTGAAAGATGGCGTTCATCATTGCCAGCGCCTTAGAGATCGATTAACCTTCAGAAAGATACATTGCGACTGAGGTATGATTAAGTTTTCATAGTTTAAATGTTTTTAATGGAATTAGATTCGGATCCTGTTGGGGTTTTTGCCAAAATTGTTTTGTAATCTCCGTTGCGCATGAACCCAAAACTCAACATTTTGTTGTCCTGACTAGTGTCTTAGAGTTGTTTCTAGTAGTTTGAGGTTTTAATACTTCCGCTACAATTTGATAACTCTTTAATATTGAATTACTAATCTTTTAATGGCTTAATAAATGGTAAATGGTAAGGGAGGCTGACTAGGCTTGCGTGACTCCGCGAGGTTGGCTCGGGGGTCCACGTAAGTCTAGGCCGGGCTGGGTGGAGTTTTAGGTTGTGGGTCCATCATAGTTGGCATCAGAGCCGAAGTTTTAAGACTTGACTCTTGCATAAATAATAACCAGATAAGACACAAACCAATGGTAGTTAGGACAATTGTTGAACATAGAGTGGAGCCCTATGATCCTGACTTAAGTCTTAGTTGAGAAGTGAGGAGAGTTGGAAAATTAAAATTGGACTATGAACTATTTGATGTGATAAATTATTATTATTATCGATAGCTATATACTGGTCGAGAATACGTCATCGTTACCGATGGTGGTGGCCGACCAACTTGAAGTGTAGTCGATTGCAGGGGCAGAGGCGGTGTTATCGTTGTAGGAAACTGGGACACATTACTATCCATTGTCCTCAGTTGGCGAGAGGATGCCATATGAAAACGATCAATTGCACGTGCGGGAGAGAGCGCATGTTGTTACCGATCCGGGTCCAAAGCCAACGTGAGACCCTATGGTGGGTAAGATTTATTTTTGTGTCTTGGCTTGATTTTATATTTTGGGTCCATAGTTTAGATCTGACCTGAGGGAACTCTAGGTGAGTATGGGGTTAGACTCGACTCAAGGTAAGTCAGATATTAAAAGTGACTATGTACGAGTCAAGGATTGGAATTGACTCTAGGTGGGTCAGGAGTAGAGTTAATTATGTGTAAGTCAATCATTAAACTACTCTGTGTGAGTCCGTTGTTAGAATGTACTTTGTGTGAGTAGTGGTGAACGGTTCTGTATGAGTCAACCTTTCAAAATATGATAGATATTTAGCTATGTGCGGCCACTATGTGTGAGTCAACTTTTAAAGGGAGAAGCCACCTCTGTGAGGTGATTCTGACTCTATGTGAGCCTATAATTTGAAATGATATCTGGCTGTGTGCGTTGACTCTGTGTGAATTGACTTTTGAAGTGGTGGGTTAGGCTGTGTGCATTGACTTTGTGTGAGACTAAAGGAAACGAGGCTGTGTGCATAGATTCTGTATGAGTTTAGGTTCTGTATGAGCCTAAGTGGAGATGTGTGCATTAACTTTAGGTGAGTCTATACTTCGAAGTAGTGAATTAAACTATATGCGATTGACTCTATGTAGGTCCTTACTTCGAAGAATGATATCAAACTGTGTGCGCGACTCTATGTGAGTATGATATCCATTAGGGTTTATCAAGCTTTGTGTGCGACTCTGTATGAGTCCGATATCAATGGCAGGTACCAAGCTGTGTGCGCGATTCTGTTTGAATCTGGTATCTACCTAAGAACTTTGTGTGAGTTAGGGAACTGAAGTGAGATGCCGAACTATGCACCCGATTTTGTGTAAATTCGGCATCTACCTAATTAATCTAGGTGGGTCCGTAAATTCAGGTAAGATATCGAGCTATGTGTAGGTATTTTATGTGAATCTGATATCTGCCCTAAAAGAACCTGTGTGAGTCTGTAATTTACAGGATGACAATAGACTGTATAAGTTAGTTGTGTGCCAACAGTCAAA
The DNA here is from genome assembly GCA_039657345.1 of Stephania japonica. Lineage (NCBI taxonomy): Eukaryota > Viridiplantae > Streptophyta > Magnoliopsida > Ranunculales > Menispermaceae > Stephania > Stephania japonica. The sequence continues at coordinate 18,365,739 of CM077566.1, forward strand.
GTATGTAGTCTCACCCACTCATGTTGGAATGGGTCCACGTGAGTGAGGGTGGAGGGATTGGTTAGACAGTAATTCCATAATATGTGCGTTTTATTAAGATTTCGCTCGAGTTAAGTTTAATTTCAAGGACGAAATTCTTATTAGTTGGGAAGACTGTAACGACTCGAAAATTATGTAATGTATGTGTGATGACGTGTATTAACTATTTATACTCGTGTCTGTGTGATAGGACGGTGACGTCGAATTACGGGTCATTAGTATTTTTGGGTATCGGGCGGACGAAATATGGGTATACGGGCCAGAGAAATGATTTTTGTGGACAACTGGAAAATAAAATACGATAATTAAATAATATGGGAATATGTTCGCGTCGTTAGTATTTCCATTCGTGTGAGACAGTGTGAGTCGTAGTGCATGCCAGACGCAGAAACGCTTGAGGTAGCTAAATTATTGGTCAAAGGAGATAGGAATAGGGGAAGGAAGTCACACAAGTGAGTCATTGTGGTTGTTGGCTGGTGCGATTTAGAACCACAAGATGTGCTTCGAGATATGTAAACACCATAGATGAAACCACACTAAGGATTTTTCCACTTTTTCTCACTTATCTCTTTCATTTTTTTTCTATCTCTTCGCGAGAACACGAACTGGATGTAGAGGTTTTGCGAACGGAGGTAAGATCTCGATTCCCCATTCAATTCTCGTCATTTTGGCATCGATTTTGTGTGTTTTCTTTCGAGTTTTGAATCAGTGGTTGAATGGTTTTTGATGTTTTTATTGCAGTTTTGGATGGGTATTAAGGTCCCTATGAGGTTGGGATAGGCTCGGAACACAAGGACGCGAGCCAGGGTCGCGAAACCCTGGATTCAAGTTCTGTACAGTGCGCCGCCAGTGGCGTTGTGAGGTGTAACACCTTACGTTATCAGTCATGGCGTCTAGGGCAGGGACAATTGAATTGGGCGTCGTGAAGGGTTACACCCTACGACGTTACCCACGATGTGTTTACAGGGCCTAAATTTTTAAAGATTTTTGAAAACTTCAGGACTTCTTTTGAGTATTCCAATGGGTTTGAATACAATCCAATTCCCGGGGAATTGACCAAAATGGTGGAAATGGAGAAAATTAACGAGAAATTACAATTTAATGAAAAATAAGACTTTAACACAACTAAATTGGATCCAAACTAATGGCAATTGCTTAGTGGACTAGTGACGAGAGTACGCGATCGGTTTGGTGACGTGTGAGCGCGAAATTTCGCGTAGTACTGTAAGTAAAACTAGTGGAAGCATTTATATTATATCATTTGTGCCATTACTTAGCTGTTATTCTTGTTGAGCAATATCTCTTTGCGAAATATGATTTTTTTGAATTCAGTTTGTGATATCTATCATTAGTGGATTATCAACTTTGTTTTCCTTGGATTCCTTAATGAGTGGTCTTTTGGGTCTAAGTGGGCGATATGGTGGTTTGTTTAGATCCAAAATATGTCTGCGAGGTTAGGTTGCGTACTTTATGTTGCAATCTGATAGACTTGGAACATTTAAATACCTTTTTGCTTTGTGCTTTTGACACTCATTTATTGTTGATATCTCAGTGATTTGTTTATCATGCAATCTTTTATTATCTGTATGATATTCCTGCATGATACTCGTTTAGCTGTTTATTTGGCATTTGAAATTATGAAGATTCTACTTGGTTATTACTGTTGTTCTCTGTACTCACTGTCCTTTTTATGACGGTGGGTGCAACCCTGTCATATTGAATAACTCAACTTTTATTAGTTTCTATAAGTTTGAGGTTTTAATGCTTTCGCTACGATATGAGAACTCACTAATATTGAATAGCTCAACTTTTAATGGCTTAATAAATGACAAATGGTAAGGAAAACTGACTAGGTTTGCGTGACTCAACGAGGTTAGCTCGAGGGTTCACGTAAGTCTAGGCCATGCGGGGTCCAGTTTTAGGTTGTGGAACTGGGGACGTCACATCGTGGCATATGGACAGTGGTGCATCCTCGAATGTGATTGCGATCAAACTCATTTAACTAATAGTTCCCCCTTTTAGAGGTAATCAGTCTCTTATAGTGGGTAATGAAGAATTCTTGCAAATTACACGCGCTAGTTCTGCAATAATTCCTACAAATAACTAGAAATTATCATTTCCTAATACATTATTTATGCCTAGTTTTAGGAAAAACCTTCTTAGTGTCTCTCAATTGACTAGGGATAATAACCTTCTGATTGAATTTCGTCGTAATTTTTGTATGGTGAAGGATATTCATACCAATGAAGTCCTTCTCAATGGTACCCTTCATAATCGTATTTATTTGTTCTTTGGTTGTGGGAAATCTTCTATAACCTTTCTGTGACGACCCAAATTTCCTATAAAACTAGGTTCTGCCCGACCTAGACCTATATAGACCTCTGAGCCCTTACTCGCGAAGTCTACGCATCCTAGTCAGCATGAAATCCTCATATTCATCATTATCTTGTCATTCAAATGTGTAAATTATAGGATTTTAAAATTTTTAGGAAATTCATAGCAGAAATCACTATAATCAACTAATAACTCTGTAAATAGAAAATCAGGAAAATATATAACCTATCATGTGGAAACCCTGAGAAATGGATAAAACATGTATATCTGGTGATCAAAGCTAAACAGTACGATAATACATGATATCCTTAGCTAGTATCTCAATCCCAATACATATCCAGTGTCTTACAAAAACATAAAGTACAATAATCACAACCAGAAGAGATAAATAAAACCTACTATCAGGAAAGGAAAGAACTGCTCCGAGAGTCCTTAGAGGATATCACCTAGCATCAACTCATTTCCCTTGATTATCTCTACTCTATTTGCACCACCGTCACAAACTAGACAGTGAGTGCGTGAAAAATTGAAAGTACTGACAGAAGAAACTAAATAGTAAATCAAGGTTTACCAAATAAACAGTCTAAATATCATGCAGTATTGAAAGACAGGAAATATATTAAATTGCATGATAAAGAGACTGGCAAGCATGGCAACGAAATTTGAGAGTCTAACGAGTCAAAGTAGGCCTATAAGTGGTCAATAACACAACATTTCCACAACAATCCACATCCACATCCGCAACCATTCCACATCCATTCCATAACAATATCCATAACCATATCCACAACAATCCAGTACTCGGGGTGTAACCCACTATTAAGGGGGTGGATAACACTTCTGTAGAAGTGTTCACGTTGGCCCAGCTAATATGGATCCAGAAGTACCTTCGCGACACACTTATGCCAAAACACTTAACCAAAGATTATTAGAATGAAATTCCAACAAATAGTTCAATTCAAATAAATATAGTAATAATGAAAAATGAATTAATGTGCATTTTCAATCAATCGTAAGAAAAACGTACCTTAATACGCTAAAATCTGATCCTCGCACAACCTCTAACTCGTTCCAACCTGATTCTCAAAGTCTGGCAATCATTTTACCAAAATTTGTTTAAATTAGAGTCATTCCGAGACCCTAAATAACCCCCAAAGTTTTCCGAAAATTTATAAATTTATTTGAAAATTTCACTGTTTTTATTGTTCTCCACGCCGTGAGTGACATCGCCAAAAGTAAAACCCCTCGACGTCATATAATACGTGAAACTTTCACTCCTCTGGTTTAGACGCCGCAGATCATGCCACCAGGGTTTTTACCCACGACGTCATCTAGAACGTCCCTTTTCCCTGACTTTATAGTTTCCACGCCGTGACTGATGCCGTGGGAGAAAAGTTTCCACGATGTCCCACACGGCGTGGCACCCTGAACACATTTATGAGGTTTTTCGGAACCCCGACTCGCGTTGCTGCATTCCGAGCCTATCCTAAACTCTTAGGGATGTCCAAAACAACACCAAACACATCTCACTTTGCGTCGAAACCCCGATAAATACCCCGATTCGTAAATCACATGAAAATTTACTAAAAATCCCCAAAATTATCAAATTGCTTCAAATACTCAAACCAATTCACAAATCATCACTTGACCACAAAACATCCCCTAAACTGATTTCCAACATTTCATGAAAATCTCATTCGAAATCGTCGTGACGAAAACTCACAAAATTAGTACCCATTTGTAGATAATCATGCATGGAGTCGAGATCCTACCTTATTTCATGCCGTTGGTCAATCCCTGATGTGGAAACGAGCAAAAAATACCAAACCCCCACGTTCCTTCTTGTTGTCACGTTGGACCGAAATGAAATGGGGAGGAGGAGAGAGAAAAGTTGATGGAATTTATACCTCACATCATCTATACGCCCGCATGAATCTTGAGGCACATCTTGTGTCCCTCCTTCATTCCATCCAACAACTCCAACACAAACAAGTGACTTTGGTAGGTGACTCCAACTTCACAACTTAACCATTTCTCGCTCACAACTCGGGTCCTCGGACCCGTACCACTTAACGACTCGCATGCCGTGTGTTCTCGGACATAACATCGCCCTCACATATTAATTAAGTATTTATTATTTTTTGATAATTCATTAATTATCATTTTCTTTGTTAACTTATCCGTATAATGTTGGGAAATGTGCCGTAGGACAATTCTCTAAATATTGTTTAACTATTATAAGTAGATCCATGAATAATTATTATATAATTCTAAAGGTCCCTAGTTAGTTATTATTGTGGGAACAATATTAAATTAAGACTAGTATGAGTCTTGATTGATAGTCAAGTGATGATTATGCGTATATGGATACGGATCAAAGTAATGCGTATTTGTTGGGAACAAATACTGGACTGACCAGCTATGAGAATGCTACATGGTCAATGTCATAAATGATTCTCATGATAGTTATATCATTTAGTCATTCGACTTGAGATCATCAGAGACTCCAACATTAGGAGCACAATGATGTGACACAATTAAACGTTGTCTTTAACTGGATGATTATAAAGATTGTGATTGGTCATTGCCCGACTAATGTGTGGAAGTTGTGTGATCAAGATAGGATTTGTCCCTCTCTTTTAGAGAGAGATATCTACTGGGCCCCTCGATATGTTAGACTGATAAATGGCCATGTCTAGTGAATTGATTGGATCAATGTCACTTAACAGTTTCAGTCTACTCAAAGATCGAGACTACTAGATTGAACTATAAGGGTGACATTCCATGTCTTAAGCTCAATCAAAAAGATATCGCGTGACAAAATGATATGATATACACTGTATATTAGGTTGTATCGATTTATTGATCTTCATGCAACTTGAGTAGTCATAATGTCTTGCTAGAAGCCGCTTATGACTTGTGTGTCAAAAAGGGTTTTGGTTGTAACATCCCTCGATTTTTAACCTGACTTGTGTGACACGTGTCAGGACGTGACTCGGCCACGCGATACTGGACTGTATTTCGAACCTTAGGAGTCGACACCGAGGTAATTTTATGATTCTTTGATATGTGTAATAGTATTATAGTTTAAATGCGTGTCACGAGCCATTCGAACGATTTTTAAAATGAGTGAGTTTCGTTTAGGTAAACGGTGGAAAAAAATACAATAAACAACATAATTAAAAGAATTATTGAATAAATTATTTATTTGTACGAGACAAGACGAAAGTATGTGTGTGACAAATAAATACGGAACGAGGAGGCAAGACGGGTCGGAGAAAAGTTGTTGGAAAACGCGAGTGTTGGTTAAATACACAACAAATAGACAAATGTGTAGAATTGTTAAAGTGACACAAGTCAAAATTTCAACACCCTTGGATTTGCCTCGAGATGTGTGGTTAGGTGGAGATGAAGGGCCATGCTTGAGACAACACCCCACCTAACTTACTATTCACTCATCATTGGTGTAAGGAAGAAAAAAAAAAATATAAAAAAAAACAAACAACCAACACTTTCCACCTTATATACACCACGTTTTTCCTCTCACTCTCATCACTCCACACTCAACCCTCACGGTGTCCTCTTCCTCCTCTCACCAGCCCCGTCCTCGCCGGTGACCGGACTGCCTCGCCGGACGTCTCACCGGAGCAAGGTATACCTTCTCTCTCTCTTTTCCGGTTTGTTCACTCTCCCTTATGGTTCTCTCATCTCTCGGCCTCTCTCTCTCGGGCCACTCACTTCTCAACTGGCCAAGCTCTCGGCGGTCGTCGGAGGTCCAGTGAAGGCGGAGTAGCTCGCCGGAGGTTGCCTCTCACCCTCCCTCTCTCGTGTTCACTCGATCTCTCTCTCCTCTCGGTTTTCTCTCCCTCTCTCACCTCGGGTTCTCTCTTCACCTTGCTCTCTCATGCCACCACCACTCTCACCGGAAACGGTGGTGGTCGAGGCCATCTCCTCCACTGGAGATCACTCTCTATCTCTCTATTTCTTTTCTCTCCCTCTCTTTCTCTCTTTTCTCACTGTTTTACTTGTTTTAAAGCCGTTTTTTTGTGTATGTGTGTGAGGTGATGTGTGCGTGTGTACACCCCACTGTTGGGGTGCGTGAGTGGTGTGGGTGGACAGTCAAGGTGATGGGGAGTATGGTGAAGATAGTTCTGCAATAGGATGGTGAATGCATGTGGGTGTATGTGCATGCATGAGTGTGTAGTGGAAGAATGATGGTGTTTGAATGGATGCATGTATTTGCATGAAACCCCCACAGTTTTGGGTGTGACACTGTGCACCCCACTGCTGGGGTGCGAGATAAAACTGTACACCCCCACTATTGGCTGTGGGGTGTACCATGTGTGAGTAGGTGAATGAATATGGATACATGCATGAATATGTATGTGCACCCCATAGTTTAGGGTGCGTGACAAGACGTGTATGACAACAGGGTGCACACAATAGTGGGGTGTTATATGCACAAATCAGCGGGGTGTACACAACAGCGGGGTGTTGTGTACACGTCACAGTGGGGTTTACTTAGTGGTGTGGTGGTCACATAATGTGGGTGTGTAAATAAAATAAAATAAAAATAAAGGAGAAGTATGGACACTTTATAAACAAAATAAAATGATGTAAATGGGCTTGTGATAAGGTCCAACAAAGGCCCAACATAACCAATATAAAATAGGGCCATAATAAGTAAATAATTTCGTAGAAATGGGCATACATATTTGAGTCCAACCAGAGTCTAACAAATGATACAAACCCATACAAATCAACTTAAGATTAAATACTAACCCTTACCCTAATATTCAAGATTTAAACACTTATCAGGTAATCGGAAAATCATGGGAGACGCGTTAGGATCTCGGAGTCGTCACACGGGTCGCGATAGTTCAGGTAAGTACACTTGCCTTAAAAAGCATTTGTACGTTAGTAAGCCAGCTAAGAAAATATCATGTGATTCATTTTCATTTCTTTGTGTTTATTATTATCAAATTATTGGCTTTCCATTCTATATTCCTTGTATGTGTGTTCTTGGCATAAGTGTGTGTCTCGAAGGTACATGCGGCCTGCACTAGAAGGGATAAAACGCGTGCACTCGAGCGCACGAGTGTTTGACCACCTCTAGTGAATGTGTGATACCATGTACTGGATTGTTGTGGATTGTTGTGGTATTGTTGTGGAATATAGACCACTTATGGCCTCTTTTGACTCGTAAGGCACACATGTTTCAATTGCGTTTGTTTTCCAGTTTGTCTATCATGCAACTTGTTTATTTAAATTCTTGTATTTCCATTCCCGCATGATATTTAGGCTGTCTTGTTTGTTATTTCATGAATTACTGTTATATTCTTCAGGCTTTACTTTCGATTTCTCTCAGTTGCTCACCGTCTAGTTTGTGACAGTGGGTGGAGATAGGACGGAGAGCAGTAGAGGCAAGGGACCTTTCTTAGGAGATTTTTTGTGAGCAGCTGGAATTGAGGTACCGAGATGTAGGCTCATGTTTATTTCTTTTTGTATGACGTTTATATATATATGTTTGTTTTGGAACTGGAGAATATGTTTTGAGGTGGATTCCATCAATCCATTTTGTTGACTTGGATATGACTATATCGGGGTTTTCCACATTTATATAGATTCTTAATTTCCCTTTGATTGAGTTATTTCCCAATATTTGATTAGAATATGATTTTGCTTCCGCTGTGTTATAATTGCAATAACTCTTTCATAAATCTTGAAATTTTGATAAATTTGAGGCTGACTAGGCTCGTCAGGTTCTCTGAGAAACTGACTCGGGACCTGCACGGGTCTAGGTCGGGCGTACCCAAATGCATTGGGAATTTGGGGCCGTCACAGTTGGTATCAAAGCATAAGGTTATATAGACCTGACTCTTTATTTAAATTCATAACACACAAGCCATTTCAACCAGCGGAAGTTAGGAACGGTCGAACTTAGAAGTGGAAACCCTATGATCCTGTAGAAACTTAACTGGGGAAGAAATGGGTTGAGTCGAATTATTTTAATACATATTATGATTGTTATGTGTATTATGATAGTATACGGTAGCTATAGACTGATCCGAGAAGTTCGTTCTCTTGATTCAGACGACGATGGCGGATCAGACCGGTCAGGGCGACGATAGCGGCACATCCGGCACACGATATGCTAGTGCGGACGATGTGCATGCCTTGACTCAGAGAGTTGCGATGCAGGATTCGCAGCTACAGGAAATGTTACGACTGTTGAGGACACTCGTACCAGCTACCGCTACACCATCGACACCGACTACCCCATTGCCACATACTACTACCCAAGGGGCAGAGACCCCGATTGCTGCAGCATCTACGGCTCCGATTCCGTTAGAGGCAGTACCTGAGGGAGCTGTTGTTGCACCCGACACGCGAGCCGAGCGGAGACACATCCTTTATCGACGAGAGATAGCTCGAGCGACAGAGACACCAGCTACGCCGGCGATTCTTGCGAAGTTACTCCAGTTACGACTCCATCGAAGAGTCCGGGAGCCACTGCTGAGGCGAAGCAGTGGAGGGAATTTAAGAGACATGATCCTATTAAGTTCTATGGCGGCACTGATGTTAGAGCAGCAGAGTTATTTCTGAAGAATCATGAAAAGATTCATTCGATCATCGCCACGGAGGACCACATGCGAGCGACTATCTCTTCGTCGATGTTTCATAGAGAGGCAGATGATTGGTGGACGACGATCATTACTACTAGAGGTGTTCCGAGAGACTGGATCGACTTCAAGACCCAGTTTAATCAGAAATGCTTTCCACCGACGGTGCTTCGAGCAAAGAGGAATGAGTTCATGGCGTTGAGACAGGGTGTTAATGAGTCAATGATGGAGTACATGGGTAGATTCTCATCATTATTACCTTATGCTGGAGGATTGGCCGACACCGAGACTGATCGAGTTTATTATTTCACTGAGGGTTTGTTACCTGCGATCGGTGGTTCCGTAGTCACTACGCAGCTGGAGACTTTACAGATTGCATACGAGCGGAGTTTAGCTCAAGAGGGTTATCTACTTACTCATCTAGAGGAGACCAGACCGGTCAGACCAGAGTCCCGATTGGAGGAGCACCATCAAGTTAAGAAGAGGAAGAATAATAGATGGAATTTTCGTGACCGTAGGACTCAGAGAGTAGGGTCCGTTGCACAGTCGACTACTCGTCCGATACATACTACTCCGCCAGTACCAAGTTTTTCCAGTCATCCACCACAGCCTAGTCAATCAGGACAACAGTCACAGAGACAGACTATTGAGAGTAGGGGTATCGACCGAGGAGATAGGCAGAGGAGGACACAGAGGTCTGGTCAGACTCAGACACAAAGTTCCGCACAGGGACGAGGCCAGATCTAGACTCAGGGATCGCAGGATACCCGCACTTATTTTAGGTGCGGAAAGGTCGGTCACATACAGAGGGAGTGCCCTCAACCACCAAGAGTACCGCCACAACATCATCAGCATCAGAGAGAACACGTTCAGGCGGCTATTGAGCCTGACCAGGGGGCATCCCGAAACCTTGTCGAGGGTATGATTTCTATTTGCGGTACTTTCATGCATACCATGTTCGATTCCGGTTCCACTGTTTCATTTATTGCTGGTTGAATGGTAGATAAGCTAGGTTTGAAACCTGTTAGGCTTAGTAAACCCCTCAACCTTAGCACCGCTGCTGGAGATAAGATTTACCCAAATTTGTTGTGCCTTGATATTCCGGTAGAGATAGGGGGTTATGAGTTACCAGTGGATATGAGAGTGCTCGAGTTTTTAGAGTTTGATGCCTTATTTGGCATGGATTGGTTGGGATCGTTTCATGCTCACATTAGTTGTTATGAGAAGAGAATCACGATTCCGTTAGTAGATGGTTCGGAGCTCAGCATTCAGGGTACATCATCGCTACTTCCTATCACCAGAGGCAGGGAAGCCACGAGTGGCGAGATTGAGATTGTTGCGAGTGTCATGAGCACTGGGGCGAAGCAGGAGATTTGTTTTTCGAAGGTACCAGTTGTGTGCGACTTCCCAGATGTGTTTCTGGAGGATTTGCCGGGATTACCACCACCGAGGGAGATCGACTTTATTATTGACCTTGTCCCGGGGACTAAGCCGATCTCGATACCACCCTACCGTATGGCACCCCGAGAGCTTGAGGAATTGAGGAGTCAGCTAGATGACTTGTTAGAGCTGGGCTTCATCAGTCCGAGTATGTCGCCGTGGGGAGCACCAGTTCTATTTGTGAAGAAGAAGGATGGAAGTTTGAGGCTATGCATAGATTATCGCCAGCTGAACCGAATTATAGTGAAGAACAAATATCCGTTGCCGCGCATTGATGATTTGTTTGATCAGTTGACAGGAGCGCAGTGGTTCTCGAAAATAGATCTGAGGTCAGGCTATCACCAGCTCAGGATTAGGGCTGAAGATCGAGAAAAGACGGCGTTCAGCACGAGATACGGTCATTTTCAGTTTACAGTCATGCCGTTCGGCTTGACTAATGCACCAGCAATGTTCATGGATCTCATGCATCGTGTGATGAGGGAATACCTTGATCGGTTCGTGATTGTGTTCATAGACGACATCCTCATCTATTCCAGGACTCGTGAGGAGCACGAGGGACATCTACGAGCAGTGTTGCGGACTTTGAGAGATCATCGACTGTTTGCCAAGTTCATCAAGTGTGAGTTTTGGTTGTCAGAAGTCCGATTCCTTGGGCATGTTGTTGGAGCTACCGGTGTTGCTGTTGATCCAGAGAAGGTTAGAGCAGTGATTGAGTGGCCTACGCCAACTACCGTCACGCAAGTTCGCAGTTTTTTGGGATTAGCAGGATACTATCGCTGATTCGTACAGGATTTCTCCAAAATAGCTTCACCAATGACGAAACTGACTCAGAAGAATGCGAAGTTTGATTGGAATGAGGAGTGTGAACATTCATTCAACACTTTGAAGGAGAAATTGACTACCACACCTGTCCTAGCACTGCCTGAGATCGGGAAAGACTTAGTCGTGTACACCGACGCGTCGAAGGTTGGTTTGGGTTGTGTACTGATGCAGGAGGGCAGAGTTATCGCGTATGCATCTCGACAGCTGAAGGTTCACGAGAGGAATTACCCGACACATGACTTGGAGTTAGCTGCAATAGTGTTTGCATTGAAGATATGGAGGCACCATCTGTATGGCGTACGTTTTGAGTTGTTCACAGACCACAAGAGTTTGAAGTATTTATTCACTCAGAAAGAACTGAACTTAAGACAGAGACGATGGCTGGAGTTTCGGAAAGACTACGACTTCTCGTTAGAGTATCATCCGGGAAAAGCTAACGTGGTTGCTGATGCCTTGAGCCGTAGAGGATCTGATGCTGAAGTGGTCGTATGTCAGATGACCCACGAGTATGGTCTCCTTGAGGCAACCGAGTTGATGTGCTCAGCAGACGTGCCGACGACTACCAGGATACAGATTTGTTGTCAGATGAGATTGCAGACCATATCACTACAGGCTGTTCTTGAAGGACAGCAGGTCAATGAGTTGTATCAGCAGTACGACGAGATGGCAGATAGTCCAGAACACCCAGATTGGAGTCGGTCGACAGACTCTTGCTTGAGGTATCGTGGGCGACTGTGGATTCCATTGGCGGCTGACTTACGCACCGAGATACTTCAGGAGGCTCACCGTTCTCGATTTTCTGTGCATCCGGGTCGGACCAAGATGTATGCTAACATGCGACGTCTCTTTTGGTGGCCAGGGATGAAGTCCGACGTGTCGGAGTTTATTAGAGCGTGTGAGATTTGCCAGCGCGTGAAGGCTGAGCATCGACGGCCTGGAGGATTGCTGCAGCCCCTACCCATTCCTCGATGGAAGTGGGAGCACATTGCTATGGATTTCGTCAGTGGCTTGCCCCGATCTCCTCGTGGTCATGATAGCATCTGGGTAATTGTGGATCGATTGACGAAATCTGCTCATTTCATACCGATCCACTACACACCGAGTTGACAGACTGAGCATTCTTTACGAGCGTGAGATTGTCAGACTACACGGAGTTCCGTTGTCGATTGTGTCAGATCGAGGGGCGCAGTTTACTTCGTTATTGTGGCAGAGCATACAGGCTCAGTTCGACACCAGACTAGAGTTGAGTACGACATTGCATCCACAAACAGACGGACAGTCCGAGAGGTTGATACAGGTATTGGAAGACATGCTCAGGATGTGTGTTTTAGAATACGGCGGGTCATGGGAAGAGTACCTTCATTTGTGCGAGTTTGCTTACAACAACAGTTATCAGGCGAGTATCGGTATGGCACCGTTTGAGGCGTTCTATGGCAGGCCTTGTAGGTCACCTTCTTGCCGGGCTGAGCCAGAGGATGTTGTGACAGTTGGTCCCGAGACTGTTGTTGACCACACTGAAAAGGTACGACAGATTCGTCAGAGGCTTAAGAGTGCTCAGGAGCGGCAAAAGAAATACTATGATCAGTATCACGATGAGCTTCAGTACGATGTGGGAGACTATGTATACCTGAAAGTCTCACCTCTGAAGTGTCACAAACGGTTCAGAATCAAAGGGAAGCTTGCTCCTAGATTTATCGGTCCCTTCAAAGTTGTGAAGAAGGTCGATAAGGTTGCTTACCAGCTTGAGTTACCGCCAGCGCTCGTCGGTGTTCATCCAGTATTTCACATTTCAATGCTTCGACTAGGCAAGTCAGGCGGAGGACGGCGACCAACAGTGGACTTGAGTCAAATCGAGTTGCAAGACGATGCCACTTACGAGGAGCAGCCAATTCAAATTGTCGACCGTAAAGTCAAGACACTGAGGAACAAGGAAATCCCTTCCGTTCTCGTGAAATGGCAATTCCACGGGGACGAGGAGTTAACTTGGGAGCTAGAGTCATACATGCGAGAGCACTTTCCCTATCTATTTGATTCCGGTAAGTTTGAAGTTTAGTTTACTTATTAGTAAATTTTGAGGTCGAAATTCTAATAAGTGGGGGAGACTGTAACATCCCTCGATTTTTAACCTGACTTGTGTGACACGTGTCAGGATCGTGACTCGGCCAAGCGATACTGGACTGTATTTCGAACCTTGGGAGTCGACACCGAGGTAATTTTATGATTCTTTGATGTGTGTAATAGTATTATAGTTTAAATGCGTGTCACGAGCCATTCGGGCGATTTTTAAAATGAGTGAGTATCGTTTCGGTAAACAGTGGAAAAAAATACAATAAACAACAAAATTAAAAGAATTATTGAATAAATTATTTATTTGTACGAGACAAGACGAAAGTATGTGTGTGACAAATAAATACGGACCGAGGAGGCAAGACGGGTCGGAGAAAAGTTGTTGGAAAACGCGGGTGTTGGTTAAATACACAACAAATAGAAAAATGTGTAGAATTGTTAAATTGACACAAGTCAAAATTTGAACACCCTTGGATTTGCCTCGAGATGTGTGGTTAGGTGGAGATGAAGGGCCATGCTTGAGACAACACCCCACCTAACTTACTATTCACTCATCATTGGTGTAAGGAAGAAAAAAAAAATAAAAAAAAAAACAACCAACACTTTCCACCTTATATACACCACGTTTTTCCTCTCACTCTCATCACTCCACACTCAACCCTCACGGTGTCCTCTTCCTCCTCTCACCAGCCCCGTCCTCGCCGGTGACCGGACCGCCTCGCCGGAGCAAGGTATACCTTCTCTCTCTCTTTTTCGGTTTGTTCACTCTCCCTCATGGTTCTCTCATCTCTCGGCCTCTCTCTCTCGGGCCACTCACCTCTCAACTGGCCAAGCTCTCGCCGGCCGTCGGAGGTCCAGTGAAGGCGGAGTAGCTCGCCGGAGGTTGCCTCTCACCCTCCCTCTCTCGTGTTCACTCGATCTCTTTCTCCTCTCGATTTTCTCTCCCTCTCTCACCTCGGGTTCTCTCTTCACCTTGCTCTCTCATGCCACCACCTCTCTCACCGAAAATGGTGGTGGTCGAGGCCATCTCCTCCACTGGAGATCACTCTCTATCTCTCTATTTCTTTTCTCTCCCTCTCTTTCTCTCTTTTCTCACTGTTTTACTTGTTTTAAAACTATTTTTTTTGTGTATGTGTGAGGTGATGTGTGCGTGTGTACACCCCACTGTTGGGGTGCGTGAGTGGTGTGGGTGGACAGTCAAGGTGATGGGGAGTGTGGTGAGGATAGTTCGGCAATAGGGTGGTGAATGCATGTGGGTGTATGTGCATGCATGAGTGTGTAGTGGAAGAATGATGGTGTTTGAATGGATGCATGTATTTGCATGAAACCCCCACAGTTTTGGGTGTGACACTGTGCAGCCCACTGCTGTAGTGCGAGATAAAGTTGTACACCCCACTATTGGCTGTGGGGTGTACCATGTGTGAGTAGTTGAATGAATATGGATACATGCATGAATATGTATGTGCACCCTATAGTTTAGGGTGCATGACAAGACGTCTATGAAAACGGGGTGCACACAACAGTAGGGTGTTGTGTGCACAAATCAGCGGGGTGTACACAACAACGGGGTGTTGTGTACACCTCACAGTGGGGTTTACTTATTGGTGTGGTGGTCACATAATGTGGGTGTGTAAATAAAATAAAATAAAAATAAAGGAGAAGTATGGACACTTTATAAACAAAATAAAATGATGTAAATGGGCTTGTGATAAGGTCCAACAAAGGCCCAACATAACCAATATAAAATAGGGCCATAACAAGTAAGTAATTTCGTGGAAATGGGCATACATATTTGAGTCCAACCAGAGTCTAACAAATGATACAAACCCATACAAATCAACTTAAGATTAAATACTAACCCTTACCCTAATATTCAAGATTTAAACACTTATCAGGTAATCGGGAAATTACAGGAGACGCGTTAGGATCTCGGAGTCGTCACACAGATCTCGATAGTTCAGGTAAGTACACTTGCCTTAAAAAACATTTGTACGTTAGTAAGCCAGCTAAGAAAATATCATGTGATTCATTTTCATTTCTTTGTGTTTGTTATTATCAAATTATTGGCTTTCCATTCTATATTCCTTGTATGTGTGTTCTTGGCATAAGTGTGTGTCTCGAAGGTACATGCGGCCTGCACTAGAAGGGATAAAACGCGGGCACTCGAACGCACGAGTGTTTGACCACCCATAGTGATTGTGTGATACCATGTACTGGATTGTTGTGGATTGTTGTGGTATTGTTGTGGAATATAGACCAATTATGACCTCTTTTGACTCGTAAGGCACACATGTTTCGATTGCGTTTGTTTTCCAGTCTGTCTATCATGCAACTTGTTTATTTAAATTCCTGTCTTTCCATTCCCGCATGATATTTAGACTGTCTTGTTTGTTATTTCATGAATTACTGTTATATTCTTCAGGCTTTACTTTTGATTTCTCTCAGTTGCTCACCGTCTAGTTTGTGACGGTGGGTGTAGATAGGACGGAGAGCAGTAGAGGCAAGGGACCTTTCTTAGGAGATTTTTTGTGAGCAGCTGGAATTGAGGTACCGAGATGTAGGCTCATGTTTATTTCTTTTTATATGACGTTTATATATATGTTTGTTTTGGAACTGGAGAATATGTTTTGAGGTGGATTCCATCAATCCATTTTGTTGACTTGGATATGACTATATCGGGGTTTTCCACATTTATATAGATTCCTAATTTCCCTTTGATTGAGTTATTTCCTAATATTTGATTAGAATATGATTTTGCTTCCGCTGTTTTATAATTGCAATAACTTTTTTATAAATCTTGAAATTTTGATAAATATGAGGCTGACTAGGCTCGTCAGGTTCGCTGAGAAACTGACTCGGGACCTGCACGGGTCTAGGCCGGCGTACCCAAATGCATTGAGAATTTGGCGCCGTCATATTGGTTCACTGCCAACGTTGTATGAACCTATTGGATCGCACATAAAGAGCGAACTTGCGCAATTTAATATTATCTAGGTTGATGAATTTTATTTGATAAAATTCATTTTGAAGATTCTCATTAAATTTCTTAGTTTGACTAGGATTCAAAACTCTCCTACATTTCTAGCGTGACTAGAAATTTATTCTCTTAATGAATCCTATTTTGAATAGGACTCTAATTGGAATTAAAATATGAATTTAATTCTTATTTGAGTTTTAAAAAAATTACAACTCTTATTGGATTAGTAATTGTATATTATCTATGACTCTATCCTTTTTAGAGTTGGACTTTATCTAAGACTCTATTTAGAGTATAACTATAAGATGGTGTTCTTTTACAACTCAACCTATTGAACTATATATAAGACAATAGGGTCACAGTTGTATTATGAGAGAAAATTTTCTAGAGAGATTTTTCTGGAGAGTTTTGTGAGAATCTTCTTCCATAGAATTTTTGGCGCTAGCACTCCGTATCGTGATCATCTGTTCGTATATGGATTTCTATTAGAGGACGTTCGTCTCTAGCAACGTCTTGAAAGAATCGATCAACACCGAACAAGGCAGACATGGAGTTATGCTTGTTAAGGTATGGTTTTTTATCTTGATATATCGGTTTAATGGAATCGATAGGATCCTAGTTTGGGGATATTCGAAAAGATTTCGAAAAATTCTGCAGCACTTGATCCCCAAAACGAAGCAGTGGTATCAGAGCATTAGGTTTAGTTCTATTAAATGTTTGCATGTTTTCTCTAATGTATATATGATATATGTGTCAAAACTTGATCGTGATTAATGTATATATGATATACATATAGGTTATGTGATAATTGTTATCAAGAATTAATTTTTGAAGCATGTTGTTAATTTATGTATTTGATACATAGTATAATATACTTCATTGATAGAATTCATGTTAAGTATATTTCGATTAAGATTTGTTTTAAAATTGAACAATTCGAATGTTGTATATCTCAATGATAGAAATCATGTTTAGGTTAATATAATTAATTTGATATGATTTTGTTATTGAATACATAGTTCGTTTTATGCAATAATTATGTATGTCTCCATGATAGAAATCATATTTAGGTTAATATGATTAATTTAATATGATTTTGATATTGAATGCATGATTAATATTTCGTTTATTAATTCAATTACTTGACTTATGGATAAGAATCGAAATTGTTTTTGGTTATATGTCTCATTGTTATTGTCTATTAGTATATTCTTATTAGATATGAGATAAACTTGTACTCGGATAAAAATATTTGTTAAATCCTATATGATAGGTGAGATATATAACAAATTTGCAATTGGATTAAGATTTGAAGTATCTTGAATTCTAATTGGATTAGAATTCCAAGTATCTTAAATTATAATTGAAATAGGATTCCAAGTATCATAAATTCTAATTGGATTATATATAACAAATTTGTATTGGATTAGGATTTCAAGTATCTTGAATTCTAATTGGATTAGAATTTCAAGTATCTTAAATTATAATTGGAATAGGATTCCAAGTATCAAAAATTCTAATTGGATTATGTATAACAAATTTGTATTGGATTAGGATTCCAAGTATCTTGAATTCTAAGTGGATTAGAATTTCAAGTATCTTAAATTATAATTGGAATAGCATTCCAAGTATCATAAATTCTAATTGGATTATGTATAACAAATTTGTATTGGATTAGGATTCCAAGTGTCTTGAATTCTAATTGGATTAGAATTTCAAGTATCTTAAATTATAATTGGAATATAATTCAAAGTATCATAAATTCTAATTGGATTATATGCAACAAATTTATATTGGATTAGAATTCCAAGTATCTTGAATTCTAATTGGATTAGGATTTCAAGTATCATAAATTTTAATTGGATTAGAATAGGATATTAAGTTAAAGGTGGGCTCGTATTAATTAAAAATGTTTTAATTTATTTTCAAAAATAAAAATAAGGGACAGTTTCGGTCAATTGCATTGACTAAAATAATGAAACTTTTTCTCCTGTGGCCATGCTTAAATCCATTAGAATTCTTATTGCAATGCATGAAAATTTTTCTATTATTGAATAGCATTTAATTTTGTAAATTTGTTTTATGATGTTTTACCTATATGTGAAATTGATTCCTATTTATTTATGATCTTTATTCTATGCATGATTTGAAATATTAGATATTTCATGATTAGATGCTAGAATTATTGGTCTTAATATAAGAAAGAATCATAAAACTAAATAATAATCCCTCAATTAAAATTTTAAGTCAATGTCACCCAATTTTTAAACACTTGTCAAGGCCTCGATCACATCAATATGGGCCTGCCTCAGCAGGGTGTATTGTGTTATCTTGGTGAGGTAAGTCGAGTAACGGTTACCTGATTGTTTTAAACTGGTTTGACTTAATAAATCTATCAAAACGGTTTTGGGCTTTAGACATAGATGAGACACAATATGTTGTGACATATGATGTCTAGGTCTTATAAAAAACCTAAGTACCCGTTTGGTTGGAGTTATGTGTAAGGTGTAAGGATTGACTTAGATAAGCCTGGTCTTTGTGAGAGATGGGAGTTTTATGTGCAGCCGTTTGGTTCAAGTATAAACCCATAAGGAAAACTGGGTGAAATGTCTAAAATGCCCCTATTTAATGTAGGCGAGTATTGATCGATGTGAAGAAGAATGTAATCTAGGGTTTTGTTCAAATCATGAGGGCATTTTTGACATTTCACCTCAAAAATTGGGTGGGCTTATCTAATGACAGGGTCCCCCCTGTCATTAGATAAGCTGGTGTATGAGTGTTTATGTAAGCCTGTTGCTTACTTAACACTTCAAGCAAACAATGGTCTTACCTCTAAGCCCAGGCTTAGATAACCTAATACCCCAACCAAACAGGCCATTGTGATGCAATTGGTAAAGATTACCTACCTAAATAACTTGATTTTGAGTGTCATGCCTTAGTTGTCTCAAAGTTAAGTGAAATATGGATCTTAGTCCACTAAATTAATACATATGAGGGTTATTGATTTAGTGGGAGTTTAATTAGTCACTAATAAATGGTTTTGCTTAACTTTCTAGTTGTAAATATACGACTTCTAGTAACACTAATCCATAGTAAGTGCGATCAATCTTTGAGAAGGATAAAATAATTTCTAAAACTATTTTCCCTGATTTGATTTAAAAATTGATAAATGTTATCAACCATAAAAATTAAGGATGTATGTCTCAGATTAACTTGTACCTTTAGAACTACCATATACTATTACAAGAATTATATGTCATGTTAGCAACTATGAAATCAAACTTTTGGAAAGATTTGGGACCGTGGAAGCTAATGACATGACAATGACAGTGACACCGAAGGAAATGTTCCAACAGTAAGTCACGTAGGAAAAGTATAAGAATACAAAATTCCTTGATTCTTGTAAATAATTGAGGCATTTTCAATATGTTTTTGTGTTTGGAACACAAAGGACTATATTGATTATTTAAAAAAGGGACTTTTTATCTCTATGTGCCAAGAGTTAGTTTAGATTTGATCTATAATTCATGAAAATAGTTTTGAACTATATAATATGAAAAACCTGCAGAAATCTGTTTGTAGAGCAATTAAAATATGTAAGACAAAATATTACAAAAAGCCTTTGACATGTATGTGGTGGTACATAACACAAAGGAACTAATTAATATAGAATGGATAAAGGGAAGGTAAAAGCTACCAAAAGTGTTTGTGTCAGACACAGAAACCTTAGTTGTGAGGTAGACTTTGCCCAGCTCTAAAGATAAACCTTAAAGGACGGATTAAGTTATTCATAGAATGAAATTGTTCATTTTATAGTGAATTACAAATCCTATCAGGAAGACATTAGTTTGAATTGTTACAAACATTTACAAAATAATCATATAAAAAAACACTTGGAAAACTATTAACATGAGATCAAGGTGGATAATATTTTAGCTAAAAGTTTAAATAACCATCTTTAAAATTGTGAGATTGTCTTGTAATTAACTCTACTAGGGACGTCATTTATGAAATGATGTTTTAAGAGGAGAAATAGAACTATATAGGATATAACTCAATTTTTGATGTGTCACACAGACCTTCTTAACATGTCCTATTTAGGCTATATTTTAGAAACTACTGCACTTCGCACTAAACCTTATATTCTTTAAAGTGGTAGATAAAACTCCATATACGATATGGAATAAAAGACTAAGTTTATCTTTTCTTGAGACTTGAGATAGCGATACTTGTGTAAGACGCTAAGTCACATAACATTTGATGCCTAAGTCATTTTGTGTCTAATTGTGGTTGAATACTATGATACTATTTTATTCAATTGAGAACAAATTGTTTGTTGCTCAAAATAATGTCTTTCTAAATAAAGATTTTATTTCAAAGACACTATTAGAAATAAAATAAATCTTGAAATATTCAAGAGACACAAATGAGAACTGAACCACTTTAGGACGCTCAACAAAGTTTTGAACTAGTTGAGTATACACAAGTAACATATATCTCTTAAAAGTCTAGAATAATAAGAAATTGGCTAGAAAAATCTGAACTTTCTTATTATTGATAGTTGTGATATATTTCTTGATACTGGATCAGAATGAATCACTACTTATCAAGAGACATGTCTTGTCTAGATTGGATGAAGAGACTAAGTGTTAATGAACTCTGACTTTTAAATCATGTATGTTATTCAAGTTTGGAACTTGATTTAATTATTTGAAAGTGGTATGACCATTGGATGTAAATGATTTAAAATAGCATAAAAAAGGTGCATACTAAAAGCACAGCTTATAGAAAAATTTAAATCTAAATTAAGGTGTTGATTATGTTAAAGATTTTTCACTGGTAGCTAAGCTTAAGTTCTAGAATTATTATTGTCATTGCTTCATAGCTTGACTACAAGATATAGCAAATGGGTATCAAAATAGCATTGTTCTATGCTTCTTAAAGATGTGTATGACACAACTTAAGAGTTTTGATTATCTTAAGAATTTTAGAAAGGTATGCAAATTGAAAGGATTCATTTGTGGATTATAGTAAGCTTATCAGAGTTGTGATATATGTTTTGATTAATGAATTAAGTTCATTGATCGAAGATACGCCTTGTGTATACACAAAGGTTAGTGGGAGCGCAATTATCCTTTTTGAATTTGTATGTTGATGATATATTATTCGTTTGAAACAATGTCCTAACCATGTAGAATATCAAGTCTTGGTTAAGGAAAATTTTCTTAATAAAATTCGTAGACAATTAGGCTTATATCCTTGTGATATAGATTTATAGAGATAGATTTAATAGGCTAATTAGTCTAAATTAGAATGTTTAAATAGACAAATAACTGAAAAGGTTTCATTGTGCGAGATTCTTACAAGAATTCGTACTTATGTCTTATAACATAAGTCTTAACAAGACTCAAAGTCTTATGACAAATGATGAGCGGGACAATGTGAACATGATTTCATATGCATTCATTAGCTATGAGAATCATCACATATGTTATACTTTGCATTCAATTTGATATGTCATATGCTTTGGGCAAAATATACATATATCTCATAGATTCCAGTGAACGTCACTGGATATTTATTGATAATATTCTTAAGTACTTTGAAAGCACTTGAGAAATGTTATTGTGTTTACAGAGGTTTAAAAGAAGTGAGTTTTGTAAATGGTTACAAAATGCAAACTTTCAAGCTAATATTAATTATTAATGATCACAATATGGCTATGTGTTAACTTTGTAGGAAGATGCAGTGAGTTGGAAATGTTCTAAACTCACTCTAACTAAATTCTACAACATAAATTGAGTTTTAGCGGCATTTGATGCAACCAAATAAAATGTTTATATTATAAGATTCATGATTGAATAAGGTTAGATTCCAAGTGTTGGAAGCAACGTTGGATTTTATTATAAAACCAATGCACAACTTTAGGTTATGGAACCTAAATTACACTATAGATCTAAACTATCACTCGAGCATTTTTTTCCTATTAAAGAAAGAATGTGAAGATTTGCAGAACAACAGTATTAAAAAATGTAGCAGACATAAATAAAATTCTTACACTAAGAATGCGTTAAGGGCACACAGTATTGGATACATGTAGGTTTGGACCAAGTGCAAGTGGGAGATGTTGGAAAATGTGCCCTAGGCCAATTCTGTAAATATTGTTTAACTATTATAAGTAGATGCATGTTTCTTTTATAAAAGTATCCATGAATAATTATTGTATTATTCTAAATGTCCTTTGTACCGACCCTAAAATTTCTAACTTGTGCTACGTGTTAATCCAGGTATGCGTGGGCCCACGTCGTGGTACAGTCATCAAATCTTGGGCGTTAACGTCGAGGTATGTTAGTTTTGTGTGGTGTTTGTATTATATTGTGTTTCATTATGAAATTTCAAAGTTTCTAACGTGTGAGGGCTTTGTGTACGAACGTTGGTAGTCTGGGGGACAAACTTAATTAAAAACACTAATGAAATACGAACTCTAAATTTATCAAAATAATTGGTACGCAATTCGACCAAGAGCGCAAGACAGGCGGGGTGCAGCGCGGGTTGAGTCCAGATTGCATAAAGGATGAGGTGGATAGGCTAGAGTGAGGAGCAAGTCAACTAAAGTCACCCAATTGAGCAATCAAAGTTGATGGATGAGACTGTAAAAAGACCAAAAGGGCAGTAAATTTATAAAGGGTCTGGATAAGAGTGGGGGATATTTTGGTCATTTGACCAAACCCCCAAAATATCAACACGCCACTGCCACCGCCACCACCATTCTCAATTGAAAGAGAAGAATGAGAGGTCGAGGAGAGGAGAGCGGGGGTTCCCTGGAGAGCGTGGACGCGACGTCAAGGCGAAACCCACGTAAGGTAGTTGTTGATTTTGTTGTTGGGGTTGTGACTGTTGTTGTCGAGGTTGTTGTTGAGGTTGTTGTTGAGGGGTTGTGGATTTAAATGGTGACGATTGATGTTGAAAATGAGATGTTGATTGAGGTTGTTGTCGAGTTTGTTTTCCAGACCAGACCAGAGACCCACCCACCCATTAAAATAATAATAAATAATTATTTATTTCAAATAAATATATTTAATAGGATTTTATATAAAATAAATTCCAAAAAAATAGGGAAAATTCAGGAAAAATTATAGAAAATTATATTTTTGTCAAATAAAGAGAAATTTGAGAATTTCTATGAAAAGTGAAGTATTCAGAGTTTTTATGAGACGTTGTGTCAGAGTTTTTTGCCTTAAAAACATGAAATTGGCAAAAATAGCCAAAAATTTGGAAAATCATAGAAAAATTAAAGAAATTGATATAAATTGCATTATCAGGATTATTGTACATACAGGGACTGTAAGGGTGTCGGAGTCTGTGTGAACGCGAATTAGCTTGGATCGAGGTAAGTAAACCAGTGAGAAACACTATAGTTATTTCTTGAGCTTTGAATTAATTATTGATATTGTTTCAATTCAATCTTGTCATTCCATTTTTACGAGTTGTCCTAAGGCAAGTGTGTCAAGCGTGATCTTTGCAAAATTTTGGGCTCGTGATGTATCATACCGGGGTTTGCGGCTAGGGATACGTGATTGGTTGTGATGACATGTACTGGGTGAGAGTTCTCCACCAAATTGCTAGGGGCTCTGTAGTCGCGTAGGGGTCTTAGAGGAGATTCTGTCCTCGACTCCTAGCCTTTGAGGAGATTCTGTCCTCGACTCAACGACTTTGATTGGTCGGGACCATATATGCCTTTCCTTTGTATTCCGGGTCACTCAATTTCGATTGCTTATTCATTTATTTACAGTCCTTATATATTCATGCGTTACTTGTCCTTTCTTTCTATCTGCATGAATTGACTGTTCATTTATTTAATTCAAAATGTTATATTAATTGTTGTTCTTGCTTAGTGTTACTTACCTGGGCTCGTCATTCTTGTTTGATCGAGTGAAGATCTGTAGTCCAACAAAAGAAAGGTCGTGCAGGTAGGCGAGATACTTTGAGCGGTCCTCCTCTGCTGTTTAGATGACTTTTTGGTGTAGTAGCTACTTATATTGTTTTGTACATGTGATTATAAGTTGAGAGATTGTTTGGGAAATGTGTGACTTTGATGATACTCTCCTTGATTTGCATGGTTTATATGATACACGGGGTTCCCACACCCTAGATTTTTTGTCCTAACTTGAAGCTTTCGAAGTTGATTGATTAGTTGAGGTTATATTACTTCCGCTTATTACTTTGATAACTCGCTAATTAATTGACTTTACTTTTAAATGCTTAATAGATGACTGAATGGTAAAGATAGGCTCACTGGCCCTGCGCGACTCGGCGGGATTGGCTTGGGGGTTCGCGTGGGTCCAAGCCGGGCGGCATCCGATTATAGGATTATTGAATTTGGGGCCGTCACATCCCTAGTCAGTTATTTTTGTGGGAACAATATTAAATTAAGACTAGTATGAGTCTTAATTGATCGTCATGTGATGATTATGCGTACATAAATATGAATCAAGATCATGAATATTTGTTGGGAACAAATACTGGATCGACCCGCTTTGAGAATATTACATGGTCAATGTCATAAGTGATTCTCATGATAGTTATATCATTTAGTCCTTCGACTTGAGGTCATCAGGGACTCCAACATTAGGAGCACAATGATTTGACACAATTAAACGTTGTCTTTAACCGGATGATTACAATGATTGTGTTTGATCATTGTCTGATTAATGTGTGGAAGTTGTGTGATCAAGATAGGATTTGTCCCTTTTTTTTATAGAGAGATATCTATTGGGCCCCATGATATGTTAGACTGATAAATGACCATGTCTAGTGACTTGATTGGATCAATGTCACTTGACAATTTCAATCTACTGGAAGATCGAGACTAGTAGATTGAACTATAAGGGTGACATACCATGTCTTAAGTTCAATAAAAAAGATATAGAGTGACAAAATGATATGATATACACTGTATATTAGGTTGAATCGATTTATTGATCTTCATGCAACTTGGGTAATCATAATGTCTTGCCAGAGGCCGCTTATGACTTGTGTGCCAAAAAGGGTTTTGGTTCACTACCAACGTTGTATGAACCTATTGGGTTACACACAAAGAACGGACTTGCACGAGTTAATATTATCTAGGTTGATGAATTTTATTTGATAAAATCCATTTTGAAGATTCTCATTCAGTTTCCTAGTTTGACTAGAATTTAAAACTCTCCTACATTTCTAGTATGACTAGAAATTTAATCTCTTAGTGAATCCTATTTTGAATAAGACTCTAATTGGAATTAAAGTACGACTTTAATTCTTATTTGAGTTTTATATAAATTACAAATCTTATTGGATTAGTAATTGTAGATTATCTATGACTCTATCCTTTTAGAGTTGGACTTTATCTAAGACTCTATTTAGAGTATGACTATGAGATGGAGTTCTTTTACAACTCGACATATTGAACTATAAATAAGACATTAGGGTCACAGTTGTATTATGAGAGAGAATTTTCTAGAGATTTTTGTGAGAATTTTCTTCCCTAATTTTTGGTGCTAGCACTTCGGATCGTGATCGTCCGTTCATTTGTGGATTTCTGATAGAGAACATTCGTGTCTGGCAACATCTTGAAATAATCGACCAACACTAAACATGGCAGACATGGAGTTGTGCTTGTTAAGGTATGGTTTTTCTCTCTTGATGTATCAATTTAATGAAATCGATAAGATCCTGGTTCAGGGATATTCGAAAAGGTTTCAAAAAATTTCTCAGCGCTTGATCCCCGAAACCAAACATATTATACCATAAAATTCTTCTTTTTCCTTGGTGAATCTCACACACAAATTCGTGGCCATAAATAAAACAAAACGACGCACTAGGACATACAGAGTTCATATTCGGCTTTAAATAATAATACAAATATCAAAGAAAAATAAAATTTACCTCAGTGTCGACTCCTGAGGTTTGAGTAGTATGATAAGTCACGACTGACAGGTAACGGTCCTGAAACACGACACGTGTCACCAATTAAATTTGAGGGTCGTTACACTCTCCTTCTGCATTTCTTGTTTCCAATAAGAGTCTACTTACTCTCTGGCATGCTAGACTGGGTTACCCTGCACAGAAAGTGCTTCGACATGTTTTATCTAACCATTTACATGTATCTTCTGATTTTAATATTGATTTTTGTTCTTATTGTCCATATGGTAAAATTCATGCTCTTCCATATTAATCTTGTGATAAAATTTCATTTCATGTGTTGGATTTAATCCATACAGATTTATGGGGTCCCGCCGCTGTGTTTTCTCCCAGTGGCTTTAATTACTATAATCATTGTGTTGATGATTGTACTTGGTTCACTTGGTTGTACCTTTTGAAGTTTAAATCTGATGCTATTAAAGCTTTTCTACATTTTAAAATTTTTGTTGAAAATTAGTTTGGTACTACCATTAAGAAGGTTCAATCTACTTTGGGGGGGGGGGTGGGTAAGTACCGATCTTTTAAACCTGTTTTAGATAAGTTTGGCATCTTTTTTCAACATCCTTGTCCCCATACACATGAACAACATGGTCGTGCTGAAAGGAAACATAGGCATATAGTTGAGATGAGCCTTACCCTATTGTCTAAAGGTTAATTACCTCTGAAATATTGGTGGGATGCTTGTGAAACTGACGTCTTTCTTATAAATCAATTACCTACTAAAGTTTGTAAGGGTCATGCTCCTTATTTCAAGTTGTATAATCAGTCTCCTGATTATAAGATTTTAAAAACTTTTGGGTGCTTGTTTTTCTTATCTTCATCCTTATAATCATCATAAATATTAATTTAGGTATGACAAATGTGTGTTTTTAGGGTACAACTCAATACATAAAGGATATAAGTGCTTAAATGATGCTAGGAGACTCTTTATTACTCATAATGTTCTGTTTAATGAGCATGAATTCTCGTATTCTTCTTTATTTCATACTTCTATTTCTGTTTGTGGAATTTTACTTGTTTCGTATTCGATTGTCTTTACCTTCTATGCTTTCTTGCTATGATAATTCATCTGTGTCTTCTGGTATTTCTTTATCTCCTCCTTCTTCTACTTTTGTTCCTGTGTCTTCTTAGTCTAATTCAATCAGAAGTTGTAGTTTTAATTGTCATGTACTAAGGAGGTTAGATCTAATGCTATGACACCTATTAATAATCATCCAATGATAACTAGATCTAAAAACTGGAATTTCCATGAAGAAGGTACTCTTGTCTACCACAACTGACAAGGAAATTGATATTTCTAAGACTACTAAAATAGCTCTCATTATTCCTGTGTGGAAATAGGCTATGGATAAGGAATATCAAGCCCTCATGAAGACTAGTGCATGGTCTCTTATACCTTATTCTCCTCATTAGAATATTATGGGGAATAAATGGATCTTCTCAGTAAAAAAGAGCTCTAATGGCTCAGTTAATCGTTACAAAGCTCGTCTTGTGGCTAAGGGTTTTAAACAAGTCCCTGGTATTGATTTTAAGGAAACTTATACCCTGTTGTTAAAGCTTCAACTATTAGAGTCATTTTGTTAATTGCAGTACATTTTGGGTGGTCTCTTCGGTAGTTAGACATTAATAATGCATTTTTGAATGGTACTTTGGGTGAAGAAGTTTTCATTCATCAACTTGTTGGTTTTTATCGATTCTACTTGTCCAACTCATGTATGTCAATTACATAAGGCTTTGTATGGTATGAGGCAAGCTCCTTGAGCATGGTTTGACAAACTGAGGTCCACTCTTATCTCTTGGGTTTCAGAATTCTTAGTCTGATAACACATTGTTTTTTTTTCTCGATGCTTCTACTGTTTTAAACATTTTGGTGTATGTGGATAACATTATAGTCACTGGATCTCAATCTACAATCATTCAAACCTTTATTTCTCGACTGCATAGTTTTTTTTGCTTTAAAAGATATTGGTGAGTTAAGTCTTTTTCTGGGAATGAAAGCTCGAAGAGATAAGAGTGGTCTCTACTTAACTCAGTCATCCTATGTTCACCAGTTAGTGAAAAAGGGTGACATGGCTCTGCCAAACCTATTGACACTCATTTTTTAGTAACCAAAGCCTCTCTATGCAGATGGTAGTCCTCCATTTAATGACACCACTCTGTATAGAAGTCTTCTTGGAGGCTTACAATACTTGGTCAATACGAGACTAAACATCTCTTTCATTGTCAACATATTAAGTCAGTATCAGCAAGCTCCAGCTGTTACTCACTGCAAAACATTGAAGCAGGTATTGCGCTTTCTCAAAGGGATAGTTGATATGGGCCTTACCTTCAAGCCTGGTTCTTATTTGTTTGTGACTGGGTTCTCAAATGCTGACTGGGCTTCCTCCCTAGATGACAGGTGATCAGTTTCAGGGTATGCTGACTTCTTGGGTCCTAATCTTGTTGCCTGGTAGTTCAAAAAGCAAGTTGTTGTAGCTACGTCTTAGAATATCGGGCTTTAGCACATGTGACGCCAGAAGTTTTCGGGTTGAAGTCTTTACTCTATGAACTTCATCTCCTAGTTCCAGCTCCTCCTACTGTATGGTGTGACAACCCGAGTGCCACAGCTCTTGCCAAGAATCCAGTGTTTCATGCCAGGACAAAACATATAGAGATTTACATCCATTTTGTTAGGGACAAGGTGTTACCTGGCCAGCTGAATGTTCACCATGTTCTGTCCAATGACCAGATTGGTGATGTGTTTACAAAACCATTTGCTTTTTCCAAGTTTAGCTTCCTTCGTGACAAACTTGGAGTGGTATCTCTACCCCTCAGTTTGAGGGGGGATATTAGAGAAAACCATTAATATGTAGTGTGACTTATGTGTGTACGTGTGAAGAGGTTGTATATTGTACATGTGAGTGTTGAGAATGAATGTGATGTATTGTGAGATGAATGGTTGAGATGTAATGTGTGTAAGGTGTACGGTTGAGATCTTCTCTCACATGATATAAAAGCAAAGTGATGAGAGTTTTCATTTAGAGAATGAAACTCTCATCACCGGCCTCAAGAACCCTTATTGGGGTTTCGTGATTTCTCATCAATTTTTGAGTTTCCGATGTAACAGAGGCAACAAAAGTAATTAGTAAAATTAAAACTTCTATTGTTGACATTGTGAAACACTGTAATTTGTAACTAATAAAAAAAATAATTGTAGCACACATATTTTTATGTCTAAGAAACTTGGACCTCACCAATTGTATAGCAAAACTGTAGAAGTAGGTTACTCAATCACTATCTCTTATTGTTGCTACTCTTACCTCTGTAATTAAGGACACTGATCCAAAAAATTAGTAAAATAAAAAATTTTATTGTTGAAATTGTGAAAGATTGTAACGTGTAACTAAAAAAAACTCAAGAAATTGAACTATATAATTTATTCAGGAAGAATTAATATGGTGCGTTGAATTTGGACGTGATGGCATGGCCACATGATATATACACGGGTTGGTGACAAAGTAACAAACTAATTTTAATTAGCCATTAATTATGACGTGTGTAGATGTGGACGACAGCTCAACACCCCGTGAACTCCACAGATAGGTCAGGGCGTGCCCGAAGCTAAGTAAATAGTGTTTTTGTGTGTTGTTGAGCATTATTTGCGATGCTTATTCGTAATTATGTTAAATTGCATTGCAATGTGTGTATTTATATTGATATTGACCATACGAGATAGTATGACGGTGTGTGTATTTATATTGATATTGACCGTATGAGATAGTGTGACGGGTATTCGCCTCGATTAACGTGTAGACACAGGTACCGAGTAGGCGAATGACAATACACTAGGTCAGGTAGTAATACACACATGAAAATGATATAAAATGCATAAATAATTAATAATAAATGTCGTATATTCGTTCTTGACGCGAGAGTACGTGAGATACGCGATTGTACGCACTAAGCGGGTACTGAAACGCATGAGGGTTTGTTTATTGTATTGAGAAATGGATGAGAACAAAGGAAAGTCACCCACCTAAGTTACAATTGGTGAACTTGTTGACCCCACTAAGACCCTTGGATGAAGCATTGAGATGGCTAATTGATGGGAGATGAGTTTCAACCTATAAATATCAAGTTTGACAAGTCTTAACCACATTTTCTCTCTCCTACATCTTTCAATCCAAAAATTGAAGCTTTGTGGCTAGTGTTTGGAGGCTCTTGGTTGATGATTTGAAAAGCTTGGTGTTGAGAAATTATCGAAACAAGGTTAGATTCTTGATCTCCTCTTCGTTCTCTACGTTTTGAATGTAAAAGTCTGGGTTTTGACGAAGGTTTTGGGGATAGGTATCAAGCACACTGGATTCTATGATTTTATTATTGATTGTGAACACCAAATTGAAGATTTATTGATGTTGTTTGTTGAGGTTTTGTTTTTAGGTTGGAAAAATGTGGTTTTTGTCAGGCTTGTCAAGAGTTATTGAGGTTTTCATCTCAAACATGGTATGTCGAGGTTTTATGAGGGACTATGATTGGTTTGTTGATATGTGAGGTGTTGGGATGAGTTTGGACTGCGGGGATGAGCTGAGGGGCTCGAAAACCCCAGTAGGCATCTCTGGTCCAGTCGCTGCTAGAGACGTCGTGGGGTCGTCATCTGCGGCGACGCTTTATGTCATGTTGTAGGGGTGGGTGCGTGGCGATGTGAGTCACGATACTTGGGACGTCGTGAGCCATTTTCTCACGATGGCGCCACTCACGGCGCCCCAACCAGAAAATGAAATAAAAATCTGAAAATGAATTTTTTTTTTCGAATTGAGCTTATTCCGGGGATTGATTCTGGGTATATTGTGGATTAATATGGATGAATGGGACTTAGGAATGCAATATGGGAATTTTTGAATTTGTGGAATTAATCAAAATTTTTTATTATCAAGCATTTGGATTAACTGACTGGTGATTGGACACGCATTAGGAAACATGCAGGAATGGTATTTGGACTGTATTAGCTTAGTTGGAGTGCAGTTTGAGGTGTGTAGTATCCCAATTGAAATTCTTTGCATATTTACTACTTTGTTTATATTTGAAATTCCATTTCATTTATTCAATTATTCTGTTATCCTGTTGTGGCTACATACACGACTCGTAGGGTGGTTCCTTGTCGTACTATTCTTGTGTGTAGTCCACTAGTCCATAGCACGTGTTGTCAGGGGTCTTGGTAGGTAGTTCGACCTGATGTCGATGCGCCGTGGGTCTATGTCGGCCATCGAGAGGGCCCGAAGGCTGGCCATGCTGAAGTTTACTTGCTGGCAGTGCTCGTGGAGAGTTCAGAGTATGGTGCTAGTCTGACTTAGGTTTAGACACACACTTGAGCTTTTACTATTATTTATTCATGCGATGAGCACGATTGCCTGTTTATTTACCCACATGCTTATTTAATAGCTTATTAAATTCCAACATCTATTTCTGTATTTACTCATTTAATTTCCTTGGGAATACTCACTATGGACTCATTATCTGTCTTTTGTGATGCTTTGAGTGCAGATCTGAGTACGAGTCGCGACAAGGTGAAACTTTCTAACTACCTGTGATTCCAGATAGACAAGCTGGACTTGTACGTTTGTATTATATGTATTATTGCTTTTATCTTGGGTTCTAGGATTGTGAGAGCTATCCTGACATATGTATTTTGATATTTTGATCTAGTTTAAGGTGTATTTCACTTTACATAATGATTATAGGTTTTTCACATTAGGTTTATGCTCCAATAACATGATAGAAAAATTTATTTTAGTCTATCATGTCTTTATGCTACTGCTAATGTTAAATGATCTAACAGATGATTGGAGTTTGATAATATAATCTAAACAACAATTAGGAATATAATTTGAGAACTGCTGTGGGACAGGTGACCTTGATGTGGCTGGTTGTAGGCCTGCGTGGCACCTATAACGGGCCTCCAAGGTTTGGGGTCATTACACTCACCCCACTCACCATACCATAATCACCTCTCTCTCTCTCTTTCACAAATATCACTCATCAACAACCCAAATTCGATGAAATCCGAGCAAAACCGCATGGATTTGATGAGTGGGTGTTAGGAAATGTGTCATAGGCCAATTATGTAAATATTGTTTAAGTATTGTGTCCTAGGCCAATTCTATAAATATCGCTGCATGTTTCTTTTATAAAAGTATCCATGCTTCATTAGTAGGTTGTGTTCTAGGCCAATTCTGTAAATATTGTTTAAATACTCTGTACATATTGTGTCCTAGGCCAATTATGTAAATATTGTATCCTATAGTTTGTTAGATTTATGCTTCATTAATAGGTTGTGTTTTTAGGAGAGTTTATGTGTTTTTATGATTGCATATATAAAAAAAATGTTAAAAAACAAAACCAGTGAAACATGCCATAAGAAGCGTCGTGATAATCTGAGACTCACGGCGCGACTTTTGGCGTGCAAAACAGAGACCATTTAACTCTGTCGCTTTAAATGATGTAGTGGCCTATGTAAGTCACGGTGTGACTTGCGGCGTTCAAAACACCCGCTTTATATGGCGACGTGACCCATGTTAGTCACGTTGCCACTCGCGGCATTGAATGAACAAAGGGTATAAATACCCCCTGGTTCGTGAAAAACCTAAACAACCCTACATCTCTTCTTTTCTAACCCTAGCTCAACCCACCAGCCCTCCATCATCCTCCCACCACTCTTAAGCTTGATTTCTTCACCCCATCAAGTCTCACATTTGGTTGTTCTTCTTTATCACTAATATCTCTCACTATTTCTGTTGGGAAATGTGCCCTAGGTCAATCCATTAATAGTCTTTATGAATACATTTTAGTTAATAAAATAGAAGATTTCATTTGCTGTTTATTATAATTGATTTGCATGTTTACATTATAATAAGATCCATGGGTATTTACAGAAATATCCTAAATGTCCCTAGTTGATTATTATACTGGGAACTATAATGAATTAAGACTAGTGTGAGTCTTGATTGATGATCATACGATGATCATACGTATAGGAATATGAATCAAGATCATGAGTACTTGTTAGGGAACAAAGTACTGGACCGACCCGCTATGAGAACATCACATGGATTAAGTCATAGTTGTTTCTCATGATATGTATATTATTCAGTCCTCTGACTTGAGATTACCAGAGCCTTCAACATTAGGAATACAATGATTTGACGTAATCAAACGTTGTCTTTAACCGGACGATTATAAAGGTTGTGATTAGTTACTGTGTGAATAATGTGGTGAAGTTGTGTAATCGAGATAGAATTTGTCCCTCTCATATATAGAGATATCCAGTGGATCCCTCGATGTGTTAGACTGTTAAAAGGCCTAGTCTAAGTGAATTGATATTGATCAATGTCACTTGGATGTTTTTAGTCTACCTAGAGATCGAGACTAGTACGATTGAACATGTTGGATGACAATTCCATGCCTTATGTTTGATCAAAAGGATATCGTGTGACAAAAGGATGTTATATACATTATTGATTAGGTTGTATCGATTTGATCTTTGTACAACTTGGGTAGTCATAATGTCTTGCTAGAGACCGCTTATGACTTGTATACCAAAATGTGTTTTGGTACACTGACAATATTGTATGAGCCTATTGGGTCGCACACTAAGAATGGTTTTGCGAGATTTTAAAATGGTTCGGAAGAATGAATTTTATATGATAAAATTCATGACAGAAACGTCCTTGTACTGTATTACACTTATACCTCTTAAGTAGGGGTATATGTGTAATTTACTTAACCGTCTATATACAAGAGTTGTATAAATAGACGCTTTGAGTTAGAATACACTTACGAAAGATTAAAAAGGGCTAAAAATCTATTTTCGTTTTAAGAAACGACTTAGGGTTTTGGTATGCTCTGGATAGTTTTAGAGAGAAACAAAAAGGTTTGGTATTCTCTCGAAGTTAGCGCTTCAAATCTTGGCCGCCATTCGTATGTAGACTGCTGATAGAGGGCGTTCATCATTAGCAGTGCCTTAGAGATCGATTAACCTTCAGAAAAGTACATTGCGACCGAGGTATGTTTAAGTTTTCATAGTTTAAACGTGTTTTAATGGAATCAGATTCGGATCCTGTTGGGGTTTTTCTCAAAATTGTTTTTGAAATTTTCGCTGCGTATAAACCCCAAACACCAACAATTTTGGCCTCCATCTTCAACAATGGTTCTTCAACCCGATTTGGAGATCTCACACATAAGCATGGCTCCACCACATTGTGGTCATCCATTACTCTGTTACCACTAGTTGAGGTACATTCCTTCACTCCTCTTATATTATTGGATGATTTTCCTTGTCGATCTCTCGATGTAAATGTTGGGTGGTTTATGTTTGTTTTCGCAGTTTTTAGAGATGCAAGTTTGGGGTTTGTTTTGAATAAGCTTAGATGGTGTATTTCCCGCGTTTTCCTCATCATTTTGGAGTGGTTTTGCTATGGGTTGTCACGTGCTTTTTCGGCTTGTATGGTGGGGGCTCTATGTCCCATTTGCGTTACCACGTGTGTTGTTTTGATCTCATGATTTTAATTCATGCGAAATGGTGTTCTACGCCTGGCTTTTATATCACCATCATATTTTTTAGTTCAAATTTGACATAGTGACTTGCTTGCCTAATTGGATTTCTCAATTGATACTCATTATTTTATTTGGGCGTTTCATACTGTAATCTCTTTTGTTTGTCATTGTCTGATTGAATTCTCTACGTAGATTGTTGAACCTTTTCTTTGCTTGGATTCGGATTTCATTTCGATATAGACATTGCCATCTTTCTTGAGTTTATGTTATTATCTTGGCATGTTTTCTTGATATCCAGGTTTTCCTCTTTTCTTGTCTCCATAGTCATGCCTAAGACCAAGAATGACGGGGTAGCTTCCTCTAGCACAGGACCATCAAAATCTAGGGCTCCCAAACCTAATCCTAATCCGCCCCTAAATCGAAAGCGGCTAAGGAACGTACAATCCAACTCAAAAAGGGGATTGACATTAGTGCACATTGTGACATTTTACTAGGGATTATTCGGATTCCAATCTAGGGCTCGCAAACCTAATCTTAATATTAGCCAACATTAGGGAAATGAGTTGGGCACACCTTACTAGGGATTATTCAGATTCTGAGCCCTATCAAAACATCCATTGGGGTGTCAAAGTTCTAGTGCGTAAGTTTTATGCCAATGGCAAGATAGGTAGAAGTGGATCTACTGTTTAGGTCCATAATATTGATGTTGACTTTAGCCCGCGTGTCATAATGCATATTATCGATTACCAAATTATGTGGTAGATAATTGTGGTTAGCCCCATACGCGCTATGCCAGCCAAGGAACTTACCCCGACGACGAGATTGAGAGAATGCTATTAGTGCTTGGAGATACAGGTTAAATCCGATGATATAGGGGACAATGTATTAAGTTACTACGGAGTGACCTTGGAAAGGTTTATCGAGCATGAAATTATTTCCTAATCCATTCTCTCATACCCACTAAGCAGTATCACCCTCCCGTGCCGCACTCCTTTCCCAAATTGTGACAAAGGGTAGGATTAATGTTGACCAACTCATAATCGAGGCCATGGAGCACAAGGGATGTGACAGCCCCAAATTCCAAAATCCTAGAATTGGGCACAGCCCAACTTAGACCTATGCAAACCCCCTAGCTAGTCTCGCTGAGTCACGCAGGCCTAGTCAGTCTTCCTTACCATTTACCATTTATTTCGTATTTACAAGTGAAGTTAATCAATTAGTAAGTTATTATCAGATACAGCGGAAGCAATTAAACTTCAAACCAATCAATAAACTTCAAGACACACAAGTTAAGACATTCCTTGGTTGTGGAAACCCCATAATCATATCCACCATATGAATCAAAAGAGAGTATCGATAATGTCTTACATGCCCAAGATCTCTCATAACCCATAATCCCATGTTCAACAAAGCAATATAGATACTTAATACAAAACATACTCAATATGCGAGAGGAGACCACCTCGTGGACCTCGCCTTCAATCGCCTAGCGCTAATCCCTTGTCTTTGTTTGTTCACCGGTCTACCCACAGTCTCAAACTAGACGGTGAATACAGTGATGTAAAGAGTAAAATTCCAATAAAGTTTTAACAACATTTCAAATGTCACATAAATGGCTAAACTAGTATCATGCATGGATATCACAAAGATTATAAAATATAGCATGATATGTGAATTACTGAGATAACAACGATAAACTATTGTCGAGAGCACAAAGCCAAAGAAAAGGCATCTAAGTGTCCCAAGTCCACGATGTTACCACGCTTAGTTTACAACCTGACTTCCAAGACAGATTCCGAACCTACACAAACCCAAGACAATCTAGAATAAGACACTTAGCCACAGGTCACACTTAGTTCGCATACGGGCATCGCAGCGTCACACTTAGTTCAACATACGATCACCATAATCCTAAATAGTAGGTTTAACCACGTCCAGAATCTGTGTACTCACGGTATAGACCGTGAACGCCATATTGTCTACGTAGACCCAATAACCACTCATTAAGGAATCCAAGCAAAAACCAAGTCGATAAACCACCAAGGATAGATATAACCAAAGAGAATTCAACAAATAATATAAGTACTGCTCAACAAATATAAAAGCCCAAATAAATGCACAAATAAAATAATATTAAAGCTCCAATTGATTTTACTCACAAATAGCGTGCATACCACAACGCTCGCGGCTCCAAACGCTACCAAAACGTCTCTGCAAGTCCATCACCGGTAGACTAAATACCTGGTAAGCATTTTCATTTTAATTTGGAAGTATTAGCGTTTTGTTCCATGTTTAATTCAAATTCTTAGCGTTTAATTGAAATTCTTAACTATTTTTGCCAATTTCATGCTTTATATGTTGGGGTTAGGCTAAAATCCCGACATAATGCCTAAGAAAAATTCCGAATATTTAACTTTTTATAGAAATTCACAAATTTCTCTTTATTTGGTCAAATTTAATTTTTCCCTAATTTTCTAAAATTTTCTTGAATTCTTTTCTAATTTTGGTTCAGTCCGGTTTGGGGGGATCAAACTCCCCTTCGTTTTCACTTCAGTTGGGGTTGAGCTTCCAACCCTAACCCCAAGTTGAGTTCGGGTAAGGGAGATGCTCCCTTGTCTTCCTCGAATGAACTGCCATCCATGGCAGTTCGTCCGAATTCCACGCAACACAACAACGCACAACATTAACAACAACAACACAACTCACCTCCACTTAGCTGTGTTTCCTCGATCTCTTGGCTCTCTTCTTCTTGCTCGTTCGGTTCCCACTTCTCTCCCTCTTCATCGATCACAAATGGTGAAAATGGTGAAAATGGTGGTGGCGGTGGGGTGTTGTTGATATTTTGGGGGGTTTTTGGTCAAATAACCAAAATACCCCTCCATTCTTATCTATACCCTTTACAAACTCCATACCCCTCATGGTCATTTGCATTTTACATTTCTTATTTTAATATGTATTTATATATATATACTAAATTACATACATACATACATATATATATATTTGCCTACAATTTCGTCGTGCGCACCAACGAGCATACTCGAGAGTGCACACTACTGTACGACCTACGTGTGTCGCCTATAACACTGCGGATCACTCGACAACCATTAATTTATTCATTTTGTCAGTGTTTTATTTAAGTGTATTTCCCTGGGATACCGTAACCCGTAATTAGTCCTTCCGGTACCCGTCTCCTGTCACACAGACACGAGTATACATTGATAGTACACGTCATCACACAGAAAATAATATAAATTTTTATGTCGTTACAAGGGACATATTATACCCCATCCACTCCTTATTACCACCTTGTCATTGTGTTAGGTTTAACTTTGCAGGCTTATCTTGCAATATTGCACCTGAGCCTCCTATTATAGATAACTTCATTGCTAACCTAGAATCTCCATCAGGCTATGTTGATTCAGAGGAAATGTGAGAGCAAAATGCGGAGGACACTTCGTTGAATGAATTGGAAAGTCGGGCTAAAACATGAGCAAAAGTAGCAACTCGGTGACTATTCGAGTGACGAGCTAGGATTGTGGCATAGCGAGCGCAAATCCATGAGCTTGAGCATCAGGCAGACGAGTACGACGCCACTGACCCCATTCTCGACACTCCTGCACCACCAAGTGCTGGGAACACCGCTATACTGCGTCAGCTTTTGCAGTACCAAAGTCAAAACAAGACGAATTTGGTGGAGATAAAGAGACATCTCCGCCAGCTAGCCAGATATCACAGGAGTCGTAGTCTACGCCCCATAAACCACATGATCTCATTTCCACCTTCTTCGTGTTTCCTCTCGGCGGAATGAGAGGTCGACTTTAACACATTTAAACGCCCTTTGAGGCCTTTTATTAAGCCTGTTGTTGGATCTGAGTGTATGAGAGTAATTTTATTTTCTCATGTTACTGTATTTTGTGAGAACTTGAGTCCTGTATTCTATTTTGTAATATTTTGACTTGTTGTTCCCCGTACTTATCATTCATTCTTTTTTCTCTATATCATATCGTTTCACTTCTTTTCTCTTCTCTTTGTTACTTTTCATTCACATACTTATTTCAATCCTAGTGAATAAGGTTTGGGATAAGTTTGGAATGGATTAGTTGTTTGTTGGAATTTAGGCTGATCAGGTATAACAAATTTTATTTTGTGTTTTTGGTGTATTCCATGGGTATGACTGGTATAGTATGGTTGTGTTATTCTTTTTCACGTCATTATCTCTCATTTCTATTCTATCACTCCATTATTCATTATCTTGTTATGACATGCCACGTATTACATTATTTATGGTAGTATTATGTTATAGTAGTCTATGCATGTTTTAGTCTTTAGTTACATCATTAATCTAGTTTAGAGTTGTCCGGCATTGTTGAGATTACATATTAGGGAGCTAGTATGAGGTTTAGGCTTTGTGCTAGATACCAAAGAGAACAGGCGGTCCTATTTTGCAAGTAATCAGATTTCTAGGGTGTTAGAACGAGAATGTAGTCATCTTGAGACGAAAATTCATATGACTAAACCACTTTTGGGGAATGATTAGGACTAATAACACCTGATCTTACATTGGATGACTTGCTTAATTATAGTGAAAGTGTGAAGGGTCAACATGAGTTTTCTTAAAAAATATTTTTAGAGTGTCCCATAGATTTCATAGGAAAAGGAGCAGAGAATCTTGTGGTGCGAAAAAGTGAGAAAGGCAGTTTCCACAAGAAATGGAGTAGAGACCGTACTACTAATTACTTTTTGGAGAAAAAATAGAATATATTCTTGAATAAAGGTGAAAGTTTATGAAAACTCCCTTAATTAAAAGGTTTAGTCGAGTGCTTATAACTAGATTAAGAGAGTTACTCCAATGTTTTTTTTCAATAATTTTCAATGTAAAGTCTAATTGTTTTCCTTTGGTGTTAAGTCTACAATAGTGGAGACTGTGGTTGCATTTTTCACATATGGTACCCCTTTTCAGTGTTGATGTACTATTGTTGAAGAAATCGTGAACTTGTGTGCTTGAGGTAGTGGCCCTGAAAAATCTTGAGTAGTTGAAGGTCTTTGTCTTGACTAAGTCTAGTTTTTGAAAGTGTGATATTCACTAATGTATGGACTCCATTTCTAGAAAATTTTAACTCCAAATTTCTTTTTAGCGATGGTCAATTTTGTGTCGATAAGATCAAAATGGAACTCCACTTAACTTGGAGATAGGCATAGGATTATTAGGACTACTCATTGTAATATAAGGAGTT
Source organism: Stephania japonica (assembly GCA_039657345.1). NCBI lineage: Eukaryota > Viridiplantae > Streptophyta > Magnoliopsida > Ranunculales > Menispermaceae > Stephania > Stephania japonica. The sequence continues at coordinate 18,405,767 of CM077566.1, forward strand.
TGGATATTAGAGCATGTGTTTTCATTCACTCATTTGCTCGGGACTTGTAAAGCTCTAAGTTTAAGGGTGTTTGTTAAGTGTTTATTTATGCATTAGGTAGTATAGTATTTTAGGCATTTATAGACTTTAAATCTCTTATTTGTGTTTGCAAACTCTTATTTTATGAATTTCAAGTATTTTGAGCATAGAAAGTAGATGTAGAGCAAAACGGAAGATCAATGAAGGAAATGTGAACTTCATGATTGTCTAACCTGACTTCGGTGCATAACCCATAACTTCTTCATTCCAAGCCAGAATGACTCGTGGCCACTTTCATTGGAGACTATACTTCGAGCCGAGTGCTTTCATCTCCCACGAGCTTCATGAAATTCAAAATCGAAGTGCCCTAGAATCATGAGGAAAGATAGTGAAAATTCCCATTACAGGATCCACGCCGCCACTAACGCGTACGTTCAATGGAGGTCACAGCGTGACCTGCGACGCCTGAACCATCGAGTTGAGAATTGAATGCCGCCACAGACGCCGCCAAGGGAAAGAGGCAACAGTGTGACCTATGGCATCCAGAACATGGGCGATTGATTTTAACGTTTTAAATGACGCCGTGGCCATTTCAGGCCATGACGCTACTCGCGGTGTCCTGCACTGGAACTAGGGATTTAGTTATTTTTCATACTTTTTAGGTTGATACTCACTTAGGGGAATTAGGTTTGTTTACGAAATTTCAATCTCTTGTTTACACCATAATTTATAGGAAAATTATGTTTTTGCTTGTCAATATCCGACAAATCATCTTGATCTAGGTCGGAGGTGGATTGAACGGAGTCTTTAACCTTGGTATTCATGATGAAGTTTATTTAATATACCTTTGCATTGATTTTCTGTAATGATTTATTTCCTTTGGCATTGAACATCATCTAGTGTAAGATTTGATTGTGTGTAAGGGCCCTTGCAGTCCTTACGCGATAGACTTATACAAGTGACAATTGGCCATGCTGATTGGTTAGTCCCCTTTGGAACCGGTCATGTGCCTTCAGGATCTAGGCTAAATCGGAAGTACTAGCGATATGGTTGTCTAGGTGTAATGCCTTCACGAATCACATTAATGCAATCAATACATTAAACCTAAATCATGCGAGTCTAGGGTTGTGTGTTTAGTTAGAGAAGTAGTTAATGGTTGTACCTTGACTACCGAGACTAGGAAGTGTGAGGAACCGAGTAAGTCACCGGGTCTATAGCTACGCTAGGTCATAACTGAATTTCATATATTTGCATGAACCAAATATTGATGAATTTCATAGGTTGCTGACAGAGTTTGAGAAACCGAAAGCCTGGATTACTCTCGTCTATTGAATTCTTCCTTTTTACAATTGTTTTTATTCTCTAATTCTATTTAGTTCACAAAAGCTTTCAAAACCCCCCTGATTTCCCTTTCCGTACATAAACTTAGGTTAGAATACTTGGTCTTCGAGGATCAACCCCGTACTTGTCATTGCTACAGTTTTATGGTATCTGGTAATATATTGGGATATACTTTGACGTGTTCCGCACGCGTCAATTGCCCAGCTCAATCTTGACATCAAGCCCTAAACATAGCCCCGTAGGACTTAACAACTTATTAGTCATCCCTTTTGTCCTTTTCACTTCGTTACACTTGTCCAGGATAAGTATTACATATTACTAGCTATCTTCGATTTTTAGATGTAATTAAAACTTTTTCGTTATTTAATATTTTCAGTGAAAGTCTCAAATGTTTAGTAGAAGCATTTAAAATAAATCCATTTATATGGAAACCAGGAAACAACTATTACATGATTATAAACATCAAAAGTTGATAAACGGTGTAATAAATAAGTACTAAATCGAGGAACTAGTCGTTCAACCCAATATACAATCGAAAATATAAATACAAAAACATAAGTATGTAAATACAAACATTTAAACAAAAACCTAAAAAAATGAATTAGTACAATGCCTGAGACTTTAAGTTAGTCGTTGATCTTCTCCATCTTGGGCCTGCTACTCAACAGGTCTGCACCTACCGTCATAAAAAAGACGGTAAGTATAATAAAATAAAGTAATTCTTGAATCCACTTATCCACATTTCGTATATAGAAAGACTGGTAAGTAAGTGTGTAGCGGCCCGAATCTAATTCGTCATTATTTATGATGTATTGCAGACATGGCAGACAGCTCAGACAATCGTGGGACTCGCAGCTAGGCTAGAGCACGACTGGAGCTAGGTAAATAGTTATTTTGTGTGTTGTTTTGTCTAATTTTGCGATGTTTATGTTAAAATCAGTTAAACGACATCGCGATGTGTGTGATTATATTTCAATTGATGTGTAAGATTATGTGTTAAGTTTTCGCCTCGATATACGTGTCGATGCGGGTACCGGGTATGCTAAAAGATGAAACACTAGATCGAAGAAAATAATACACATTAAATGAATTAAATGTGACAAAATAGTAAATTGGTGGGCGCCTAGGGACACGCGAGGTCGTGGTCGACACGCGTGGGTTGTATGGTAGTGTGCCACCCGAGAACGCTCATTGGTGCGCACGACGAAATTGTAGGCACGAAAATATAAGCGAATATATATGTATGTGTGTAATTTAAAATATATATGTATATATATAAATATATATATTAAAATCAGAAATTAAAAATAATTATGAAATGACCAAAAAGGGCATTTGATTATGAAGGATGTAGATTAGAACATAGGGGCATTTTGGTCATTAGACCCCAAAAATCAATAACCACCATCGACACCCCTTTTTTCTCACGAAAATCGAGAGGAGAGAACGAGAGCACGACGATGTCGAGGTGAGTGTCGTGTTGTGATCTTGTGTTAGTTGTTGCTATTGTTGATGTGCGTTGTTGTTGTTATGATGGTTCGCTGGTGGGGGTGGGGAGGAGCTTGGGAGCTCGTATGAACCCAGGAGAGTCATCTCCCCTCCCAACCGATCAACAACTGAAAAGAAAAAAAAATTGAACCAAGGAGCTCCTAGTTCGATTGGGGAAGAAGGGAGTGCACACGTGCGAACTGGGCCTGGTTGCTCAGGCTTGGACGGGTCGGGTTGACCCGGTCCTGGCCCAAGTGGGTTGGGCCGAGCCGGCCTAGACCCGGTCAGTCTGGTTGGGCCGAACCTGGTCCAATCGGACCAGACTCGGTTCAGCCCAACCCAAAAAAACAAAAAAAAAGTTTTAAATTTTGAAAAAATATATATGAAAAAATAGCTTGAAAATTATGGAAAATTTTTGAAAAATCCAGAAAAAAATTATGAGAAATTAGAAAAAGGGCTCATAAATGAGTTTCGAGACTTTCTCAGGATTTTGGCGAGATGTTGTCGGGGTTTTTACCTCGTAAAATGTAAAATTCATATAATATACTCAATTGAAGCTAATTCAATGACAAATGGTATTAGACACATTCAGGTGATAATTTTGATTGTCGGGTGTTTATTGGAGCTAGACCAGGGTTTGGTTTTCAGGACACGGAGTTTGGATTGAGGTGTGTAGTATCCCAACTGAAATTACTTGAGTATTTACTTCTCTTGGCATTTGAATTCAATTTTTTTCATTTCAATATTCTACTCTGGTTATGGCTATATGGACGGACATTGAGCGGGGCTCCCTCCGTTCCATTCCTGTGTATGTCTACTACACCATATCACGTGCTACCAGATCAGTCTCGGTGAATAGCACGACCTAAGTATCACGTCGTGGCATGTGTCGGTGCGCCGTAGGTTTAAAGCCGGCCATCGAGCAATTCAAATACTGGCCCTATTTGAGTAGGACTCGCCGACAGTATTATGTGGAAGAGTCTGAATTATGGTGGTAGTCTGACCCTTGGGGCTAGGAACACACTTTGAGCTTTTCCTATTATTTATTCATGCGATCACCGCAGTTTCCTGTATTTATTTCCGCATGTTTATTTATAAGCTTTATTTAAATTCCAGTATTTACTTTCAATATTGCTCACTTAATTTCCTTGGGAATACTCACTCTGGACTTGTCATCTGCCTTTTGTGATGACTTAAGTGCAAATCCCAGTACGAGCAGGGGCAAGGGCAAGCTGCTAGAATACCGTTGATCTGAGATTGCCTGACTCGTATGTTTGTATTATATATATTTTGTTTCATTTTGGGTTTGGGGATTTTGAGATATTTTGAGATACCTTGTATATATTGACCTTTTTGTGACTTCATAGGTATTTATGGTTATATATGGGTTTTCCATATTAGGTTTATGGTTTATGTTACACATTTATAGTATCATTATCCGAGTAAATGTGTAAGTAAGGCTTCCGCTGTGTATGAATTTAAGGATTCTATGATGACTTAACATATAATTTGATTTCAATACAACTTAATCAGTAAATGGATAATTATTAAGGTTTAAAAAGATAAAATAGAGGATATAATCCAATGTAGAGCATAGCTGTCACTGGTAAGACAGACTGTGGGTCCGCATTGGCCCCCATGGCGATCTATTTGAAAAATGGGCTGTTACAAAGTGCATGTAAGGTAATTAATAAAAATTAGAAGAAACCTATGCAAGAAGCTACTGTGAAAAAACTAGTAAGTTGTTGAGTGCGGGAACAAAGACTAAAGGTGTAATAGGAGTGATACTAAGCTCGAACACGTGGGAGATCCTAAACTCAATGATAGAGGTCCTTCGGCCTACGTGGAGGAACGCATCCCGACCTATCAAGGTCCCCCAAGTGTCATGAAGGAACACGTCCCTATCTCCATAGGACTCTTTTGATACATTCGCAAGGAACTTATTCCAATGGCGAGCCTAAGTCTCCTACATACTACAAAACACATTCCTACCCTTAATGGTGTTAACTAGGAACATATCTCTACACGTCTTCGTGGAAAGTGCCTGATAGGTTCGTTACCAGAACTTCGCCCCTCTCGATTCATAATATTATATGAGTCACACTCAAACTATCAATACAGGCCAAGCTTATCAAAGATTTCATTTGAACATATTATGCCAAGCATGTACATAAGTGAAAACCAATAATATGGAGGATATTGAACAAAAGGACGACACAACATAGCATGCTATTCGGGAATCTTACAAGAAATAGAGATCAGAAAAAAGATATCATTAACCATACTGTAAGTAATGAAAAGAAGGGCAACGGGTGAATGAGTTATGTCAAGAATATCAGGTCCAACAATCACATAAGTTATGACATAGATGAAATAAGACCAATGAGATAGTCCAAGTGACTATATTTAATAATTATAAAAAAATTGGAATAAAATGGAGAGAAGTGCCTCAACAAGTTTACTTATAGTTCATGCAACAATTCCTAGGTTAACTGGCCTCTCGACGCCTCAAAACTCGTACCTGCATCCCCGGAACTCTTCCCTAGGCTCGTGGTATTGATTTATATTGTTTAGGATGTGTTCAGGTAGTTTAGTAAGGGTTTAAAATGAGGTAAAGGGTTTTAGGATGTTATGGAATGTTGCAATTTTTTGGGCTGCCTAGAAGGCATAGTGCGGTGGTGGACTGGCTCTAGTGCTGGCTCTGATGCCCAGCGCGCTATGTGCAACAACTAAGAAATCTGCATATATATTGAAAATCACAAAAGCCCCATCACTAGAGACTCAAATTCATGAAAGTGGAAGCATAGGAAGTGTAGAAACCATTACCTAGGTGGGTGGTTGATCCTAACACTTGCACTCTCTCTTGGTGATGATTTGGGAATTCATATTTTACTTTTCTTTAAGTGAAAAAACAAGGACAGCTCTGATTTTTTGTTTTAAAGAGTATGCAAAGTGAGAAGAGGAGTTGAAGTGTGGGTTTATATACTTTTTATTTCATCAAGTGTGTCTACCCACATCTCCAAGTGATCAAAGAGTCACTAAACACTCATACTAACCCACCAAAATCAGCCCACTAACACATATTAACACAAGGTTGCATGGTGATGAGTGGTTGCATGCATCTCTAGTTGAGTCTATGTTTGTTGATTTTTAACTTGAACTATAGGCTATGTAAGTAAATGCATATATACATTTGTCACATTAATTTACATAGCTGATTTAATCAAAATAGTAACCAAGCTGTGAAATTCGTTTACACCAAAATCCCCATTTTTGAGCTCATTTTAATGGATTACAAGAAGATGAAAATGATGATGATGATGTTACCTAACTAAAATTCTTTTTGTTTCCTGCTCTGATTCTCCAAATTTCCTCAATAATCTAGCTCTCCATACCCAAACTTTCCTCTTAAATTCTGATTTTACGATCAAAGCATGCATGTCTCTCATTTCCACTAAATTTTTGGCTTATATATCCTTCTAATCTTACACGTATCTCCAAGACAATCCATGGTCTTATTTTAAACTGTCTAACCACCAAATTATGACTCATTTATGACACTAAGATCAAGTTACTTAATCATTTAAACCCTTGGATCCGCAATTATTCAATGTCCATGCCTCGATAAGCATCCTGAGGCACGTCATAACTTATGTTCTCAACTAGTTTGTCTTGCCTAGTGCCATATCACTCAATTCTGATTGATTTATTAGTCATATTAACATGATTTGTCACAGTTTCTAATGTACCACCGTTACAATCATCATCATCATGCTAATACTTGTAAACTTACATGACATATATTCAGTCTTAGTCCTAATGTATTTATATCTTTTTTTTATCATAGTCTTAATCAATTAAAGCCTTTAGATTTCAACGTGTTCAATTCGGTTGCTCATAATTGTGTTACACTTAGCCTATGTATGTTACAGTTACTATATTTTGTTACAATAAAAAAAAAATTGGGTATGGGTTTTTTTTTCTAATTTTGTTACAAAAAATTGTATCGCTAAAATATTCATAAAAGAAAACTATCCATATAACATAGTAGTTTTTCAAGCTCCTCTCTTAAACTCTAAAATTATTTTTTTGTTTCGCTTTTGTGATTTTTGTTCTTGAACCACCACCGATCCTCTCAACAATCGTAGGTGGTTTCAATCAAATCTCTTTTGCTCTTTGTTCATTCAATAAGCAACAAATCTAATTAGATTTGTAGAGATTGGTCCATCCTTGTTGCAGTGCATCTTCATCAATGGTGTTGTGTAGATTTGTGCGACGCGCTGGATTGATTTATCTATAGTTTTTACTTTATAGTTAGTTTTCTTCCCTAGTTGGAAGTCTTTGATTTGTCTTCTCCTTGTTGGGAAGTTTTTAGGTCTTCTCCTTGTTGAGAAGTTTTGTTATTCGTTTTGTGGTTCTAGTACTTTTGTGTATTGTCATGAGTTTCAACATTGTAGAGAGTAGTCATTGATTGTCAAACTGTTTCAATTTCAAAAAAAAAACCAAATTAATGACAGTTTGTTTGCACAAAAAGGATTAGCGAATCAATATATTTGATTCTATACCTGGTCCTATATTGAGCCATAAATGGTTAATAAAATTTCGCTTTCTCTTCAAAAAAAAAAAACATGGTTATATTTGAAGTCAAATAAGTCAATCCGTTAAGTATGTCCAAATACCAAAAACTAGCCGAAAATTGAAAAGAAAATCCAAAGTAGAAAGTATGTGATGTTATATTCTATGTATCATCACCTTAGAGCTCGTCACATAAGATCTTCCTTTTTATAAACATGAAATGCTTAAAGTGTTTTTAAAAAGAAAAATTTGTAAAAACTAAGTATATTATTAGTAAAACAAATATGTCCCATCACAAAAAATATTAAAATAAAAATTTTTAACTTCACACTAACACAAGAAATCTCTTGCTTAACTAAAAGTATACCAGAAGTGTCAAAGTGCATATTTCATCAAAGTGCATAGGGCAATTTATATTTTATCCGGGTCAAAATATAGTTGGAACACCTACAATGCGTTTAAGGCTCTAAGCATACTTCCGCTGTTTATTTCGTCAAAGAACCTGAACAACTGTACTGCAAATTAATATACATCAGAACTTTAAAAGCATGTCGCTCAAATCACTGTCTCCAACTAATTAATAATTAACGCTAATCAAGGAACGGTAGGAGGGCCTGTGCGTAACTAACAAAGCAAAAATGAAAGTACGTTTATGGTTTCTTTGTGGAGTAGATAACGAAGTGACATGCGATTTCCCACACACGATATGGGTAGTTTGTTTACGGTGGGCTCAATATTGGGTGCGATTGGTGTTAATGGTTTAGGACCATTTGACTGTTAGCAATTATTGAATCTTGTCCATCATCATGAAATAACGGAAAGTATATATATATATAAGCAACAAAAAATCATTAGAGACGTGTGGGACTGCATGTTTGATATCTTCACAATTGTGTGAGCACTAAGTGGTGTTCTATCCTTCCTAACTACATTATTATTTGAGACAAAAAATACAAGTAAATAAGGTCGTTATCATTTCTTATGTTAGACTATTTTCATGAGAGTTGATCAGTCAAGACGCCCAACCCTACGACTTACGATAAACATCAAATTGAAACTTCAGTCAATATGCATATATATATATATATATATATTTCTAATTTTATCGGGACCTCTCGATCAAGAAGCGATTTGTAATTTACCCTTCCAATTATATTTAAGTATCTAAGTAGTATCTAATCTAAGTAATATAAAAAGCACCAATATTAAAAAATTCCTTCGTTACTTGCAATTACAATTTTATCCCTTGCATTTCTTTTAGTCAAATTAATCTTTATATTTAAGTTTCCTTGTAAACTATGTTTCCAATTCCCTTTCCTATTTTTATTCTACCTCTCTCTTGTATATCTTATCATATCTTCTAATATTATTTTAATTAATAATTTTTTAATTCAAAGAAATAATGAGGTTTAATCAAGTCGATAACTATCCTATTATAAGGAACTTAGACTTATCTACACCTCTATAACTATATATAACTATATATAGGCTTAATAGGCAAATATATCCTAATGTTTCATCAAATTTGTAAAATTATCCAAACGTTTCAATTTTTGCAAAAAGTAGTACTAGTAGGACACTTAATTTGACATTGCTGACGTGGATGATGCCACATCAACACACACCACAAGACAACCACATGACACTGCTGACGTGGACATGCCACCTCATCAGGATGGTGTGTTACAAGTTGTGTCATCGGTTGGGTTTTGAAAAAAAAAGTTGTAAGGTACATTAAATCAAGTCAAGTCAATATAAGTTCTGGTCAAATCATACCAAACACACATACCAAGGCCATAAGGCCATAAGGATGTGTTATCTTGCCCCACTAGTCTCTTATTTTAAGATACTCCTATCCTTAACGTAAATACAAAGAGATCCATGTCAAATGATTTGAATCAAACCTACCTTTAGCATTGTCGTTTTGGCCACATACATGAGAAGCGCATTTCTAAACTACATAAATATGGACTTTGACTCATTTGATTTTGAATGTTATGAAACGTGTGTATCTTATTTTTAGGAAAGATGACTAAAAGTCCCTTTATTGGACACAATGAAAGGGCAAGTGATTTATTGGGTCTACTACATACTGATATATCGGTCCTATAAACACAATGCCAAGAGGAGGTTATCAGTACTTCATTACATTCACTGATGATTTTAGTAGATATGGTTATGTATATCTCATGAAGCATAAAGCTGAGTCATTTGAAATGTTTCAAACATTTCAAAATGAAGTGCAAAATCAACTTGGCAAAACCATAAGGGCACTTCGATCAGATCGAGGTGGGGAATATTTAAGCCAAGAGTTTAATGATCATATTAGAAACGGTGGGATTGTCTCACAATTAACTCCACCAGCAACTTCATAATGGAATGGTGTTTCTGAAAACACTATAAGAATGAGCTTGATCAGGGACGGAATTTAGGGACGGAATATAGGCGGTTGGTATTCAGGGACGGTACAGAGACGAAAAATGATTGGGAGGCATGTTGACTAGTTAGAGACTGAACAGTGACGGAACAGGGACCGAAAATCAGTGACGGAATGCACTCCGTCCCTAAGTGATTGACACATAAAAACCCGCGCAAATTTGTAATTATCCCACTAAAAATCCGTCTTTGATTCCGTCCCTAAATATCAAGGACGGAATTAGGGACGTAAAGCCATGCCACGTGTCTTTCCAGTTTCAGTCTCTAATTCCGTCTCTGATTATAGGGACGAAATCAAAGACGGAAAGTTTATTTCCCACCCAAATAATCTGCCAAAACATACCACATCACATTCATCTTTCAAACAAAACCCTAGCTCCACCATCTTCCCAACCCTTCTTCTCCATCGTCGTCCCCTCTGGTGGCCGCTGCTCCGCAAAGGCCATGACCTCTCATGCTTCTATTGAGGCGACAGAGCAGAGAAGGTTTTTGGTGGACCGAATTGGGGCTTTGAGTCAGGTCTCGGGCGTATATGGGTCTCACTGAGGCGACCAAGGGAAGAGCAAGCTCGTCGATAATCTCGTTCGCCATTTCGATGTCGTCGCTAGAGAGGTTGGTGAGGGGATGAGCGATGGAGGGCTGTGGTACCCAAGGGGGTGCTGCAACTGGTGAGTGAGTGATGGTTGTTGAGGATGGGTTGGGTGGAGGTGGCCAGTTGTAGGCGTTAGGGTTTGTGGACGTAGCCAATGGAGTAGGTGGTGTGGTCACTTCTGCTCCGTCGTCGTCTCCTCTGCTCCACCGTCTCCCCTTTCTCCACCATCATTTTCTGCTAAGCCATCGCCTCTCTCTCCACCATCGTTCTCTGCTCTGCCGTCGCATTTGCATTTCTCCGCCATCATTGTCTCTGCTCCAGTCCGGTCCTACGTCGCCTCTGCTCTAGCTAGGGCTGTCGTCCGATCTACCATCCGCTCTTCTCCGCTTCGCTCCTGTCAGCTCCTTCTCTGGCCATCGTCGCCTTCTCCGACCTCCCATCTTCTCAGGTCAGTTTCAATTTCAACCGCCTCATTTCCTCTCTTGTGACTTGTTTGTTTATGGGTGGTCTAGCCTCAACTCTTGGCTCCTGCAACTTCTAGCACCTTAGCAAATTGAAACCATTGATTCATACTTTAAGTGGCATGGTGGAGTTGCCCAAGTGACTTGGAAAGCTTACTTCGCTTGAAATATTGAGAATTTGGTACTGCTGTTAATTTATGGGTGGTCTAAACCCTGAGCTTAAAAGATTACCATCTGATTTAGAGGTTCATTTCATTCCCTATCTTCTTTTTTATCGGTCTCATTTCTTTGAATTAACAATCATGTATGTAATTTTACGCAATTGTTGCTGCAGGTATCACCGATTTATTTCTTCTTCATTGTCCACTTTGATTTCGGCTTCTCATTGGTTGTATTGGGCCATCCATGTGCTTGTTGTTTCTTACAAGGAAGGGAATCAGTTTTTCAACTCTCAACACCATCTCTTCTTGATATTCTTTACTCATTATTGAGAGTGCTTAAATTGCTTTAATGCATTCTCTTCTGCACCCATGCCAAGCTTGACATGTTATTTGGTTAGTTTATTTTGTGGATTTTTATTCACTTGACTCTGCTCTTCATTAATCAAATGTTCTTATTTTTCTAGTTTTAATCCTCTAATATTCTCTACATGTTTTTTTCACTTGAACTTTGTGCAGCATTTGTGGGTACTCTATTTTATCTGCTTCGTTAAATGTTTGATGGCATCACTCAATTTCAACAAGCCTACAAGAATTGGAGGTAGGTAGCCTTTTATACTCTATTAGCATATTTTAGAACTATTTTATGTTAGATGTCTAAATGTCATTTGCACGTATATATTTCGTAGAAGTTCGTTACTGGATCATTTCGTAATTCCTACCTAGTTTTTGCTGGTGGTGGTAGTTAATAGAAACTCATATACTTCCTTCAAGTGCCATAACTCATAGTTGTTAACTAACTTAAATGTTAATGTTTGATACTTATATATATACCTATGCTAGTTTGTTTTGACATCTCACTCTTTTAGATTCTTAAGTAGAACTTTATTCAACATGTGATCAATTCTCAAGGTCTTTTTGTTTTTTTCCTCTAAAGAAGTTCTCAAGGTTTGACTTGATGATGCTATATATGGAAACTGTCTTGTCGACATGAACTAATTTATCAATTTACAACATAAGGTCTGTTACAAACTTCTTTATGGTGGACACTAATGAATACAACCAAGTTCATCAGAGCCTAGGAGCTTGCACTTTGCGGTCTCCCTCCTTGATGAGAGATGATACAAAGCCTGGAACTCCGTGTTACTTCGTGTAACATTCGTGAGCAGAAGCCACATGTTCCCTCTTTTGCTCATGCTTAAAAATTAAGAAAAAGTCTTGAATTATTTGTCCTTAAAAGTTTCTCTAATTACAAGCTAGTTAATTCTAAAACTATGCTTGTCGTTGTCCTCTTCTATACATGATTTTTCGTGTTGAGCCTCTAATATTTAATTTTAACCATCAAACTTTATTTGAGGCTGTGTTTATGTGAAAAAATAATGTCTTAAGGTATCTTGTATCTTGTAGGCTGTATTTCGTGTTCTGCCTCATCTAGTGAAACAACTTCCCTAATTGTTTATTGATTTTATTATATTTGCCCTCAACTTTTGATTACTATTGGTGATATATAAGTGGAGCATTTCATTATGTTGTAAGGAATATATAATTGGATTTCATATTGTGATTTATTCCTCTTAGATGTTCTATAAGTGATCTTGAATTGGCCAATAGTCTATCTAAAGTTATAAAAGCAACTGCAATTCTAGAACTTTTGCAACTAGATCTTTCTTACTATGATACTTTAGAGCCACACATTCGTTGCCTTTGTTATGTGAAGGTGATCTTGACGTACTGTCTAGTTTCAGCTTCCTTGAACAAGAATTTCAATCAATTATGATGCCCATGTAATCTTTAATTCTAAATGGTACACTTGCATGTATACTTGGGTTTTACTCTAGTGTGTTACATATCGGGGACCAAGCACCTTAATATTCTAGGGAATGGACCTTGTGCTATTAATATCACTGGGAATGGACCATGTGCAATTGATTTTGCAGGGAACAACTTCATAAATGAATTATTGTTAGTTTTTTATGCCTGTTCCATGCTCAAAGTTTAATTTGTACAAATAAGAATATATTGACCGACTTTTGGCATCTAATCGGTATGTGTGGGTACGTGTTTGTAGGTGTGTTTATATGGGTACTACTACCATGAGAACTAAAAATAATTATTGGGACAAACTTTCTTGTCTTTGATTTACCCATTCTTATTAATTAATTAACAATTATATTAAGTGTTAATTTACTTATTCTTGTCTTGAAAATTTTAATTCCAAAACACATTCTTGTAGGAGACACAAAATTCAAAGTAACCAGTGCCAATGATGTGCAACGTGTCATCTTGATTATGGTCACGGATTAAACTTCATAACCTTGGGATCCTTATTCTCCAAATTGCTTCTTTGATGCAATTTTGCTTTCAGTTAAGGGCAAAACTTGCCACTCTAACTTATGGTTTTAACCATCCAATTTTCTTTCAAACTTATGGCTCTGCAAACCCTTCTAATCATTTTTTACACTCCTTTTCTTATTTGGATACCATCTCCCTCAGTCAGACTTCAGTTACTGAGAAGAAAATGTCAATCCATCATCTCTTAATTTCACTTAGAAGACTACTAGCTATGCTTCATTATGATGCCCTTGATTACTCAACACATGCACTGGGTATCAATATTCTTATAATGTGTTCTCCACTTGAACTAATATGGCAAAGGTTAGATCACTCCTCTCGTAATCTAAAGATTAATCTTCCTGTCTACATTAGAGAAAAACATACGAGGAATGGAACCATATACTGCCGGTGCATCATCTAGCCTTACTACATGTATTGAGTTAGTATAACCACAGTTGCAGATAAACATCAAACAAATGGGCAAAAGATGCACATGACGTTGGTTTTACTGTGAGATGAACAACGTATGTTCATGACAACCGAATGATCAACATTAACTCAAGAGCAACTTTAAGTGAGCACTTAGTCACCCTTGTTCACCTAAAAAGTGACCCTTGTTCACCTAAAAAGTGAAACCAAACAACAATTCTGAATCTGTGAAAAAAAAAGTTCAAACTAATATTGACAAACTATTTTTCCCCCATTTACTTCTCACAACAGAAAGAGAAACATAATGACAGACGTGCATGAAGGTATATAATCTAGCAACATACACTACCTTTTGTTCATGATGTCACTAGATATTATATGACATTTGATTCTTCTTTTTATAAAATTACCTTAAAGCAGCCTCTTTGTTGAATGTGGGTAATCAACTTCGTGTTCCTTATATTTGCATTATCAAGTTCTCTAATACAGTCAAATGATCTATTCAAATAATAGAGAAGTGTTTTGATTTGACTGCACTTTTGCATGATCTGAAGCCTTTTTTCAATTGTGCTGATCACCCATCACTAATCACAGAGGTTGTTGAGCATGGATGATCTAGATTTGCCTTCACTTGGAACTCAGTCTGATGATTTTGTGCAAAAACTGAGATTGAATTCAGGGTTGGTGTTAAGGCCTTCACGTGTGATTAAAAATGCTCTTCCTCTTCCAGGCCCTCATTTGGGAACTCATCTCTCTCAATAAGCCTATTGAGACTTTTGTCGTATAGAGGAGATGGTGTTGTTCATGAAGAGAGCATTGGCAAGGATAAGGAGAATAGGGGAAAGGGTGAGAAGACGAAAGTTGATTCAGTGAGAACTTCGATTAGAAAAATGTGCAATTGAATTCTTTGTAAGAAAAATTGAAGTTCTCCTGGCTACAAGTTGATAACTTTTTTGTTATTTATGAAAGTTGACATTGAAGTGTATTGTAACTGTTGCAATTGAGACTTTTGTTGGTTTTTAATAGATGTATTGGTATTGAACTCTCTCTCTCAATTTTGATATTTTTAGCAAGTAATTAAATGTTAAATCCTTTATTTGACAGGTTTTTGAATGTCGCAGGATATGTAGTTATTTTATTGTAGCACTTGATATACATTCCTTTTGATATTTTGGTGTATTTTGATATTTTGGTATACATATATAAATGATGTATTTTAGGAACTAGTTAAGGAAACTTTTACACATGTATATATGATGTCTATTTTGATTTCTTTTTTTTATAACGGTTTTGGTTTCATTAGCATGTTATTTGTGAAACTTCTATTGTATAATGAGTTCCCAGTAGGTTATTTATGTTGTATGATATGTTTTCAGCAGCTTTAAATTTATAAAAAAAAATTGTTGCAGGTTATTTGTGTTTTCAGCAGGTTGAAACATATATAAATTATTTTTGTTTTATGGGATGTTGAATTCCATCTCTGATTCAGTTTCTAATTAGGGATCGAATCAGGGACGGAATGTATATTAAACACTATTGAGATCTATGAGTTTAGTCTCTAAACAGTCCCAGTTTAGAGACTGATTTAGGAACGGAATGTATACATTCGGTCTCTAATCCGTCATTAATTAGAGACCATTTTAAGGACGGAACGCATAATTTATTCACACCCGAATTGCTAGTCCCTGACCAGTCAGCGACGACGTTTTAAACTATCGATTTAGTCAGTTCGTAATTCGGTTTCATAATTCGATTGCTGACCGTTTTAGCAACCGAATCTCAACCTATTAGAGACGAAATTTTCCGTCCCTATATGGGTTGATTCTTATAGTGAAGGAGAAATCGAACTTTATTGGATATAGTTTGTTTTATGATGAGTCATGCATAGCTTCCTATTTCCTTTTGGGGTTATGCCTTAGAAACTATTGCGTTTACACTTAATCGTGTTCTATCTAAAGCAGTGGATAAAACACCATGTGTTATATGGTTTGGGAAGGGACCTAGTTTGTCTTTCCTAAAGATTTGGAGCTGCAAGGTTTCGTACGATGACAAATCTCATAAAAATTAGCAGCCAAATCTGGCAACTGTATATTTGTAAGTTATCCTAAGGAAACTAGAGGATACTATTTTTATAATCCCACAGAGAACAAAGTGTTTGTTGCTCGGAATTGTATCTTTATGGAAAAAGAGTTTATTTCAAAGACACAAATAGGAATAAAGCAAGTCTTGAAGAAATTCAAGAACTACAAATAAACAATCAACCGCTAGTAGGAGATCAACAAAGTTCTAAACTAGTTGAACCTCCACAGGTATCACAAGGCCAACGTAGGTTTAATAGGGTAAGACGTGAACCTGAGAGATGGATTTCTCATTACTGATAATAGTGAGGTATTGCTTATAGATCAAAATGAACCTACTACTTATCTGGAGGTTGTGTTTGGTCGTGAGTCAGATAAATGGCTTAGTGCCATGAACTTTGAGTTGCAATCCATGAATGATAACCAAGTTTGGAACCTAGTTAATTTACCTGAAGGTGGTAAGACCATCGGATGTAAATGGGTTTTGAACAAGAAAACTAACATGGATGGCAAAGTGCATACTTTTAAAGCACAACTAATAGCAAATGGTTTCAAACTGACTCAAGGTGTTGATTATGATGAGACTTTTTCTCCTTTAGTCATGCTTAAATCCATTAGAACTCTAATTGTCATAGTTGCATATTATGACTATGAGATATGGAAATGGAATTCAAAACAACTTTTCTTAATGGAAAGCTACTTGAGGATGTGTATATGATACAACCTAAAGGGTTTGTTCATCTTGGGAATTCTAAAAATGTGTACAAGCTTCAAAGATCCATTTATGGATTAAAGCAAGCTTCTTGGAGTTGAATTCTTCCTTTTGATTAAATAATTAAAGAAATTGGTTTAATTAAGAATGAAGATGAACCTTGTGTTTACAAGAAGGTCAGTGGGAGCGTAGTTGTTTTTTTGGTACTATATGTTGATGATATATTACTCATTGGAAATGGCATCCTAACCTTGCAGAATGTCAAGTCTTGGTTAGGGAAGTGTTTCTCAATGAAAGACTTAGGAGATGTAACTTATATCCTTGGGAATAAATCTATAGGGATAAATCTAAGAGGCTAATTGGTCTAAGTCTGAATAGACAAGATACTGAATAGGTTCAGTGTACAAGACTCTAGAAGAGGTTTGTTGCCAATGTCTCATGGAATAAATCTTAGCAAGAGTTAATGTCCTTATACTAATAATGAGCAAGAACGCATGAATTTTATTCAATATGCATCAGTTATTGGATCTATCATGTATGCCATGTTATGCACTCGACCTGATGTATCATATGATTTGAGCGCAACAAGCAGATATCAATCATATCCAGGTGACGTTCACTAGATAATAGTAAAAAACATTATTAAGTACTTGAGAAGGACTAAATAAGTGTTCTTGGTCTATGGAAGTTTAAAAGACGAGCTTGTTGTAAATAATTACACTGATGCAAGTTTTCAAACTAACATAGATGACTTTAGATTGCAGTTTGGATATGTGTTTACTTTAAATAGAGGCGCATTAAGCTGGAAAAGTTTGAAGCATGAGAAAGTGGCAGATTCCACAACTGAATCTGAGTACATTGCAGCGTCCAATTCAGATAAGGAGGCAGTTTGGATAAAAAATTTCATCTCTAAACTTGGTGTGGTTTCAAGTATTGTTAACCCTGTTTGCTTGTATTGTGACAATAATGGGGCAATCGTACAGGCCAAGGAACCAAGGTCGCACCACAGATCCAAACATATACTCAGACATTATCATCTCATCAAAAAAATCATTGAGAGAGGAGACGTAAAGATTTGCAGAGTTCCTATAGAAAACAATGTTGCAAACCCATTGACGAAGGCTCTTCCACAAGAAAAACATGATAGCCATGTTAGGTCATTAGGTATTAGATAAATGAATGATTGGCCCTAATGTAAGTGGGAGGTGTTGGGGCATGTGCCTAAGTCAATCTTATAAATATTGTTTCTATCGTTATTTTAGTTAATAAAAAGGAGGATTTCATTAGTTGTTCATTATTATAATTGGTTTGCATGTTTACATTAAAATAGGATCCATGGATGTTTAATGAAATATCTTAAATGTCCCTAGTCAGTCATTATACTGAGAACTATAATGAATTAAGACTAGTATGAGTCTTGATTGATAGCCATGTGATGATCATACGTATAAGGATATGAATCAAGATTATGAGTATCTGTTAGGGAACATGGAACTGGAGCGACCCGCTATAAGAACACTACATGGATTAAGTCATAGGTGTTACTCATAATAGGTATATCATTTAGTCCTCTGACTTGATATCACCATAGACTTCAACATTACGATCATAGTGATTTGACATAATCAAACGTTGTCTTTACCAGATGATTATAATGGTTGTGATTGGTTACAATGTGATAATGTGTGTGCAAGTGTGTAATCGAGATAAAATTTGTCCCTCTCTTAAAGAAAGCGATATCAGTGGATTACTCGACTGTTAGATTGATAATGGTCAAGTCCATGTGAATTAATATGATCAATGTCACTTGGATGTTTTCTATCTACATAGAGATCGAGACTAGTACAATTGAAGATTAAGGGTGACATTTCCGTGCCTTATGTTTGATCAAAGGATATCGTACTACAAAAGTATATGATATACACTATTGACTAGGTTGTATCAGTTTTGATCTTCATGCAACTTAGGTAATCATAATGACTTGCTAGAGACTGTTTATGACTTGTGTACCAGAATGGTTCTAGTTTACTGCCTACGTTGCATGAACCTATTGAGTCGCACACAAATAATGGTTTTGCAAATTTTAAATAGCTTGAAACAACTAATTTTATATAATAAAATTTGTAACATAAAAATCATATTATGTGACATATTAATGCTACTTAAGTAGGGGTATAATGGTAATTTGCTTACCCAGCTATATACAAGGGTTGTATAAATAGTCATGTTAAGTGAATTCACATTACAGGAGAAATTAGGGTTGAAATCTAATTTTTGTTTTGAGAAAACAAGTTAGGTTTTCCAGCCATTCTCGAGTTTTAAGGAGAACAAAAAACTATTTTCGTGTTCTCTCACGGGCTAGCACTCGAAATCTCGGTCGTCGTTCATGTGTGGATTTTTCATAGAGGACATTCATCTCTTACAATGACTTGTAGATCGTTTAACACAGAGAAGGAAACTTGCATTTGACGTACAATTTAGGTTTCGTTAATCAATTTAATGGAACTCAGATTTGATCATGTTAGGGTTCTCGAAATGAAATTTAAAACTTACGCTACGTTTTAAACCATGAAACCCATCAGGTCGCCCTCTTAACCCTTGGGACCACCTATAGTACCTCTACATTTTTTATGATGTTCCCCCTTTTACACCCCCTTCCCGCCCCTCCTATAGTCAACACACTCCCTTTATAGTTAATATTTGCCCCCCTAACAAGATTTTTTGGATCCACCACTGCCTATTCCAATCGCAGATAGGGGAATTCAAACTATGAAAGTTAAAAGACAAATAGTTAGAGTATTGCATTTATTTTTAATAAAAGCGTGATTTTTCAAATAACTTTCAATGAAATTTGTTACATAAATAATTAAATAAGTACAAGTAGTAAACATGTGATTTATTAATGTTTGCGACAGAAATATGATTAGTATTGATGTGTACATGCATATGGAATGAATTTTTGTCTTTGATAAATAAACAATTTAAAATCTTAAGAGGGTATGATTTATCTCCTCTGTTGACCATCCATTGATATATATATATATATATATATATATATCAATAAATGATGGCTAATGAACTTGGATCGGTTGCCACAACATTAAGAGTGAAGGCAGAGTTGTGTCAGTTAAGCATACGACCTCAGTTTCGATTACTCAACGTGATAAAATCATCTAGGCTACTGACCCTTAACAAGAGCGAAAGGGGTGATCGCCCTGGCCCCCGCCACTTTCGGGGTCCTATTTTCTTTAAAAAAATTAATTATATATACAAAGAAAAGTTTTATTTTTATTAAGAATTAATGTTGATTATGTAATGCAATGCCACTTATGAGGATTTGTGTACTTTTTTTTATAAAAAATAAACTAACTTATCTCGCCCTCTTTTAGAACTTGAACACCCACCTTCTTCCATCAATACCACATGGCACGCAATAAATTTTGAGCCACCTACTTGATTAGTAAGTTGTTTATGTCAAGTTCTCTATGTTGGGTTTTTGGGGTTCATATATAGTGGAAAATTCAAAATAATTTTGAAAAACCCCAACAGGATCGCAAATAAGTTCCATTAAACAAGATCTACAAAAGCAAATCATACCTTGATTCGTGATTTCCTTCTCTAATTGTTCAATCTTCAAGATGTTCAAGTGTGTGTCCTCCATCAGAAATTCACACACGAACGGTGACAACAATTTGGAGTGCTAGCCTAAAAGAGGTAAAAAAAAACGTTTTTCTTTCTCTCCCAAAATCCAGAGAATACGAATATTGGAAAAACGAAATTCTTATCTTATGTTTTTGGATATCACCCTTTATTTATGTGTAGATAAGCATTCACTTAAAATCCTATTCATAATACAACTATTGTATTTACGATGTTTAAGTAAATTCGAAATACAACTATTGTATTTACTTTGTTTAAACAAATTACACATATACCCCTATTAATAAATTATCATATAATGAATCATAAGGGCTTATATATTATGAATTTTATCTTATAAAATTCAATACTCTTGACCATTTGAAATTGCGCAAAGCCATTCTTTGTGTGCGACCCAATAGGTTGGTAGTGAACCAAAACCATTTTGGTACACAGGTCATAAGCGGTCTCTAGCAAGGCATTATGACCCAAGTACCATGAATATCAAAATCGATACAACCTAATGAATAACGTATATCATATCCTTTTGTCGGGCGATATCCTTTGATTAAACATAAGGCATGGAAAGTCACCCTTAATGTTCAATCGTACTAGTCTCGATCTTTAAATAGATTGAAAACATCCAAGTGGCATTGATCATATCAATTCACTTAGACTTGGCTATTTTATAATCTAACACATCGAGGGATCCACTGATATCTCTCTTTATGAGAGCGACAAATTCTTTCTTGATTACACACTTTCACATATTGCTCACATGATAATCAATCACAATCTTTATAATCGTCCGATTAAAAACAATGTTTGATTTTGTCAAATTACCATGCTCATAATATTGAAGTCTATGGTAATCTCAAGTCAAAGGACTAAATGATATACCTATCAAGAGTAACACCTATGACTTAATCCATGTGGTATTCTCATAGCGGGTTGGTCCAGTACCTTGTTCCTTAACAAGTACTTATGATCTCGATTAATATCCCTATGTGTATAATCATTACATGACCATCAATTAAAACTCACACTAGCCTTAATTTGTTATAGTTCCCAGTATAATGATCGACTAGGGACATTTAAGATATTTCAACAAATACCCATGGATCTTATTATAAGGTAAACATGCAATCACTTATAATAAAACAACAAATGAAAAAACCTCTATTTTATTAACTAAAAACTGTAAGATAAACAATGTTTGTAAATTGACCTAGGGTACATGCCCCAACACTCTATTGAGTCATTAATTTCATTTTAAAAAGGCTAGTCCTTTCAACTTGTTTTCTCATCTTAGACATTTAGTGGTTTGTCCTCTCATTTTTTTTGTCTAAATCACTCGGTATCTATATTATCTGACTACTCTTAGTTCTCTCTAAGTTATGCATTGTATAAGTGGGGTGAGCTCCCAACATTAGTGTTTATATCTGCTTGACTCAAACTTGAGTCCTTAGTTAAAGGACAACTACCCACTTTTAGTTATTCCAATCAACCGTTGGTCAATTTGTTTTCTCATTTATATTTTGTAAGTTTCATTATACTTTACTTTCTTTTTTGAAGTATTGTTAATTCTACTTGATTTGAAGTAATTTTATATATGTAAAGTGCATATTTGTTTATCAAGTATTTAATTATAATCAAGGGTCCCCAAATTATAATTTCGCCCCAAGCCCCTAAATAATTAGGAGCGGCCCTGCTCCTAATCGATAAAGTCAGGGTCTTGTGTGTGGATTAGTGAGAATAACCTCGAATTAACACACAATTATTAAAAAAATAATTAAATGATGGCTAATGCACATGCATTTTTCCTATCCTATGTGTGTGTATATATATCTAGGTAGTATTTCGGTTTACAAAACTAAAAGCCCTAAGACTCATTCTTGACGAAAAATAATAAACACATATGCTTATACATAATTACCATGACATTGCATATGCATATACATTGTTAGGCAACTATACAAAGTTGATATATTTCCTTATTTACGGTATTTAGGTATTACTATATTCGTGCCATTAATTAGTTTATTTATTTGTGTATTCTAAAGTTCTATATATAAGAGCCTCTTTTTGTATCTAGTTAATTCTAATTAATACAATTTCAATTCAGTTGACATGGTATCAGAGCCCTGATTTGAGGTCCGTCGACTTTCGTTTAACGACCCTCAAAATTAACTTGTGCCACGTATTACGTTTCAGGACCATGACCTGACTGCCGTGACTTGCCATACTGTTGAAGCTTTGAGAGCCGAATCCGAAGTATATTTTATTTTTTATGTTTGTAATATTATGTATACCCGAATATGAATGTTGAATGTCCTAGTGTGTGATTTTATTTTATTTATTGCACCAAGTGTGCGTGTTAAGTTTCGCCTAGGAAAACTTGAATTTTCAAATTACCGGGTAAAATTTAGGTATTTCTAACACAAAAAATGTTAATTATTAGATTATTAGAAAATAATAAATGAAATTAATAAATAATATACGAATACGTCTCGATCGTTAGATAAACGTGAATACACGACGTACGAGTCGTAGTGCTGAGTCGGGTATCGGAATACCTGTAAATGAGATATTTATCTCATAAAGGATAAGTGTGTGTATGTCAACAAGTTAAGGGAGTTATTGGATAGCCTTGTTGAGAGCCATGGATATGCCTCGAGATACATATGGCACACTTAATGAAATGAGGAGGTATGTAAGGGATGGATTTGTTAAGTTAACTCACAAATCACAACATATCTCTCTCAACACACACACACCCATCAATTGTAACATTGAGAGACTGAGGAGGGTCATCTTGGCGAATTTGGTGAGGATTGAAGGCGGAGAATCGATCAAACACCTCGGCAAAGGTGAGATCCCATCTTTCCTTTTGATTTTGGGCATTTTGAATGTGGTATTTGGGGTTTTGTTAAAAAACCCAAATTTTAGAGTTGTCTCCAATCAATTTGTGAAATTGTTGGGAGGTTTTGGGTAATCATTATGAAGCTTTAATGTTGGGTTTCAAAGGTTGTTGAAGTTGTAATAAGTTTTTGAAATTTATGATGATTTTTATGAATATTGGAGTAAATGATGGTTTTTGATGTTTTTAGTGGGGTTTAAATGGGGTTTTGGTTAGTGTTCGAGGTCTCTACGACGATGGCATAGGCTTGTAACACGACGACGAGAGCCAGGGTTGTTAAAACCCCAAGCATTTAATTCCTATTATGGGTGCTGCGAGTGGCGTCGTGGAGTACAATTCTCCACGTTGTCGATCACAGCGCCTAAACCAGAGAGAAATGTCTTAAACGCTTTAAGTGATGCCATGAATAATGCTCTTGATGGTGTCACTCACGACGTCCAATCCAATGAGACCGAGTTCTTACGCTTTAAGTGACGTCGTGGGAGCCTGAGCTTGGCGGCGTCACCCACGACGTCTAGAACAGTGAAAACCTATTTTTTCTAAAAATTTTTAAAACTTTTGGGAAACTTTGGGGATTAATGTAATAATATGATTCTAATACAATCAAATTAGGTCTAAATGAATACCAAGAGTTTAAGAAATCAATTTGGACAAACTAGAACTGCACGAGGTACAATTTTCTCGTCGATTGAGGTAAGTTAGGAAGCTAGTTAATGAAGTGCATAGTAATTCATTTTCCATTATTGTTGTCTCAATTGATTTGAGCCATTTGTTTGAATTTTGTTCTTTATATTCTTTGGTTGAGTGCTTTTTGTCTAATGGTGTTGAGAAGGTACTCCTGGATCATGGCTAGCTAGGCTAACAAGAACAATCCTGCATGGGGACTAAGCTCGTTACATTTCAAGTTGATGACCGATTCATGGTTCATCTTATGTAGTGGCCTCAAGTCCCTAGGCCCGCTATGAGGTGCGTCGCTAGCCCAACAAAGTTACCACATCACTGACTTGTAGGGTCCCACGCGCCTCTGACGTCCATTGCCACGTCAATTTGCTCGAAATTCGTGCTAACTTTTCTTGTATTAATCATAGTTAAACCAGTTATTCATTATTTCATCAGTTAGCCTTTTATTCACTTGGGTTCGCCAATTATTCGATTAAGTTATTCAATTGACATTAGGCTGTGTTTTACAGAGTAGCAAGTAGATAACCAACATTTTAACAGTGAAAGTCTTAATCGACATGAATAGCATGAAAATGAATAAAAACTCATGTCATAACAGAGCATCATCCTAGTGTAGAAAATCAGGCATAATATACACTATATATAAGGCGACAATGTAACTCAAAAGTTTATGTATATACATGTATAAGTCTCTCAAAAGTCCCCTGATACCTAAAAGAAACAAAATATATATAATAAACCCGTAAGAGTAGGTCCCGACTTGTAAACAATCATAAGTAGTCGCCCAGAATCTCCTTACCTCTGATTGTACTCGGATCTACTCTCAGTCATCCCAACAAATAAAGATGACAAGTTAAGTGAGTAAACTCCTAAAGAAAACCATTGAGCATATAATAATATAAGCCAATAAATAAAGTAACTAAACATGTTGTAATAATAGGAAACTGTAAATCAACGCAAACATAGTTAACAACCATGAAACTAGATGAACATCAAATAACACCAATGTAACTAAGTAAAAGTGCAATAATACCAATAACATCAGACAGATGTGTGACACGTAGCAGACATCAATCCAAATGATCTAAGTGGCCCATTACACATATGGATCACACCCGAACTACTAGTGGTGGTTCGATCCATATCAGCAGCTAGGGTTGCCATTCACCAAGGGCACAAGTGCACGTGCTACCATCTAGCATGCTAGAATTTATACCACACCGCCTTGAATAACCACCGATGGCGAAATAAAAGCAATTTCTAACCAATAACCAACCTAAGCGATGATAAAATATGGAAATGAAAAGCAAGAATAATAAATGAACGAACTAAACCAATTAGATACTTCATATGTATTTCTGTTGGGGTTTTCGCACTTGACTCGTCATCTGTATTTGTTGGGATGGCTGAGTGCAGATCCGAGTACGAACTGAGGCAAGGAGATCTTGGGCGACTACTTCTGATTATCTACAGTCCCGAACCTACTCATACGTGTTTATTTTTGATATTTTGTTTCTTTTGGGTATCATAGGACTTTTAAGAGACTTGTACATGTATATACACTTTACTTTTGAGTTACATTATCGCTTTATATATACAGTGTATATTATGTCAGGTTTACCACACTATGATGATGCTCTGTTATAACATGAATTTACATTCATTTCATGCTATTCATGTCGATTAAATCTGTTGTTGTTAAAATACTAGTTATCAACTTGCAGCTCTGTAAAACACAACCTAATATCAATTGAATAACTTAATCAAATAATTGGCAAACCCAAGTGAATAAAAGGCTAACTGATGAAATTGTTGGGTTATAGGGTTCATACGCAACGAAAATTTTAAAACAAGTTTTGAAAAAACTCAACAGGATCGTAAATAAGTTTCATTAAACAAGATCTACAAAAGTAAACCATACCTTAATTCGTGATTTCCTGCTCTGATTGTTCGATCTCCAAGACGTTCAAATGTGCGTTCTCTATCAGAAATCCACACACGAACAGTGACTGCAATTTGGAGTGCTAGCCCCAAAAGAGATAGAAAACAATTTTTCTTTCTCCTAAAATCTAGAAAACTATAAAATAGCAAAAATAAATTCTTAATTGGTTTTAGGGTATGACTCTCTATTTATATGTGTAGATAAGCCCTCACTTAAAATCCTATTTATAACACAACTACTATATTTAGGCAGTTTAAGCATATTACACATACACACCTATTAATAAATTATCATGTAACAAATCATAAGGGTTTTATGTCATGAATTTTATCATATAAAATTCATTACTCTAGACCATTTGAAATTGTACAAAATCATTCTTTGTGTGTGACCCAATAGATTCATACGAAGTTGGTAGTGAACCAAAAACCATTTTAGTACACGAGGCATAAGCGGTCTCTAGCAAAGCATTATGATTACCCAAGCAGTATAAAGATCAAAATTGATACAACCTAATGAATAACATATATCATATCCTTTTGTGGTGCCATATCCTTTGATTAAACATAAGGCATGGAAAGTCACCCTAAATGTTCAATCATACTAATCTTGATCTTTAGGTAAACTGAAAAAATACAAGTGGCATTGATCATATCAATTCACTTGGATTTAGCCATTTAACAATCTAACATATCGAGGGATCCACTGATATCTCTTTCTTTATAATAGGGACAAATTTTTATCTTGATTACACACTTTCACATATTGCTCACATGATAACCAATCACAATCTTTATAATCATCCGGTTAAAGACAACATTTGATTATGTCAAATTACCATGCTCTTAATATTGAAGTCTATAGTAATCTCATGTTGAATGACTAAATGATATACCTATCAAGAGTAACATCTATGACTTAATTAACGTGTTGTTCTCATAGAGAGTCGCTCTAGTACCTTGTTCCCTAACAAGTACTCATGATCTCAATTCGTACCCATATACACATGATCACTTGACCATCAATCACGACCCGCACTAGTCTTAATTCATTATAGTTCCCAGCATAATGACCGATTAGAGACATTTAGGGTATTTCAATAAATACCTATGGATCTTATTATAAGGTAAACATACAATTACTTATAATAAAACAGCAAATGAAAACCTCTATTTTATTAACTAAAATTATAAGATAAATAATATTTGTAGATTGACCTAAGGACATGCCCCAACATAAATAACAAATAACTAGTTAACTATAATAAACGTAAGACAAGTTAGAATGAACTTCGAGAAAACTGACGTGGCAATGGAGGTAAGAGGTGCGTGGGACCCAACGGGTCAGCGATGTGGTAGGGTTGTCTGGCCCGTGGTGCACCACGTGGCTGGCCTCATTATTTGGGGCCACCTAAGCGTGCCAACTGTGGCCGCCCCGCACCCCAAAGTCGTCGTTGACCTGCTGTTCCTCGTCCTGCTGACCCCGTTGCATGTGCCATGCCATTAACCGGTAGGTCCCATGCTCCACTACGTCTATTGCCACATCACCATCCTCAATTTACATGATAACTTGTCTCATAGTTCATAATTTACCCGTTATTCAATATTTCATCAGTTAGCCTTTTTAAACATTTGAGTTATGTCAGTTATCCAATTAACTAATTCTTGAACATTGGATTGAGTTTTAATAGAGTTGCAAATAGATAACCAGCATGTTATAGCAGAAGACTTAAGCAAACAAGTAAATAGTGATAATATATAGGTTTCATTTCAAAAATAGAGCATCAATCATAATGTGGAAAACTCAGGAAAAGTACTTTGTATATAAGGTGACAGTACATCAAAACACTAAATATATACAAGTGCAGTGTCTCTCCAGTCTCCCATAAATCCAAAATGAAAACAAAATATCAAAAGTAAACACGTATTAGTAGGTCCTTAGACTGAGGTAATCAGAGATAGTCGCCTAAGACCCCCTTGCCCCTATTGGTACTAGGATCTACACTTAGCTATCACAACAAAACAGATGACTAGTCCATTGAATAAAATCCCAAGGAAATCTTAATAAGTAAATAAATAGACTTCAATGAAATGCTAAATAGACATATGGAATGTAAAACATGCAATTGTATTTGGCTCATCGCATGAATACATAACACATGAGATAAACAAAATGTGTGCTCGTCCCAGTCCGACTAGATTATACTTTGGGCCCAGGATCCTTTCAGTGGGTGCCCCCACCACTCTATCACCTGGTTCCTTGTGGTAATTGGCCAAATCTAGCTAGACCAACACATGCATCAGAAGAACCTTAGATTGCCATTTACCGAAGGTCAAGTCACACGTGCTATGGCCTAGTGCGCCATGAACACAATATGAATATCTGGTAGGAGTAATTCAACCACTGCCCTAAAACAAAATTTAATAGTGCATTATTATGGAATGGACAATAACAATGTGAAATATAAATTAAATAATCAAGTGTCATTCAATTGGGTTTTACGCACCCCCAGTATGTCTCTTTGGGCCGCACCAGTCTTGTTTATGAAAAAGAAATACGGTTTTATGAGGATGTATGTGGACTATAGGAAGCTAAACTAAGTGACAGTTAGGAACCGTTACCCACTTCCCAGGATCGAAGATCTGTTTGACTAGTTAACAGGCGCCAAGTTATTATTGAAGATTGATCTACCGTCAGGTTACCATCAGTTGAGGATTTGAAAAGAGGACATCAAGAAGACCGTTTTCGGTACTAGATACGAGTTATTTGAGTTTGTAGTCATGCCTTATTAGCTGACTAATACCCTCGCGATCTTCATGGTCTTGATGCACAAAGTTTTGAGGCTGTACTTGGACAGATACATCATTGTCTTCGTCTACTACCCAAGCTGGCAGTTCGAATTCAACCAAAATCCCTTCTTTTTTTATTTGGTGCAGCGTGGTATGGGTTCTAGCATGTTAGAATGTAGCACGTGCACTTGCACCCTCGATGAATGGTAACCCGAATTGCTAGCCTCATCGATGCACATGTTCGGTGGGCTGCGATATGCACTAACCCACCGCTAGTAGTCCGAGTGTGACCTATGCGCATGACAAGCCGTTAGGATCATCCGGATTGATGAAATGTGGTCTAGTTTGCTACTCGTCACCCATCCATCTAATTGTATCAATATCACTGCACTTTTACTTGGTTACATTGGTTTTACCTGATGTTCATCTAGTTCCATGCGTTGATTTACAATTGCATGTTATTACGACACGTTTAGTTAACTTATTTGTTGGCTTCTATTATTATATGCTTGATGGTTTTCTTTGGGAGTTTACTCACTGGACTCGTCATCTGTATTTGTTGGGATGACTGAGTGCAGATCCGAGTACGAGCAGAGGCAAGGAGATCTTGGGCGACTACTTATGTCTGTCTACAGTCCGGGACCTACTCATACATGTTTATTTTTTATATTTTGTTTCTTTTGGGTATCAGGGTACTTTTAAGAGGCTTGTGCATGTATATACACTTTACTTTTGAGTTACATTGTTGCCTTATATATATAGTGTACATTATGTCGAGTATGCCACACTAAGATTATGCTCTGTTATGACATGAGTTTATATTCATTTTCATGTTATTCATGTCGATTAAGACTTCCGTTGTTAAAATACTAGTTATCTACTTGCAACTCTATAAAACACAACGTAATGTCAATTGAATAACTCAATCGAATAATTGGCGAACCCGAGTGAATAAAAGGTTAAATGATGAAATAATGAATAATTGGTTAACTATGAGTAACACAAGACAAGTTAGCACGAACTTCGAGAAAGTTGAGTTAGCAATAGAAATCAAAGGCGTGTGGGACCCAACGGGTTAATTACATGGTAGGGTTGTGGGGCTTGCAGCGCACTATGTGGCAGGCTTCGGGATTTGGGGCCGCCACAATAGTGCGTCGCGGCTCCACAACCCTACCACGTCACTAACCCGTTGGATCCCACGTGCCTCTGACGTCCATTGCCACATTAATTTTCTTGAAGTTCGTACTAACTTTTCTTATGTTTGTTATAGTTAACCAGTTATTTGTTATTTCATCAGTTAGTCTTTTATTCACTTGGGTTCATCAATTATTCGATTGAGTTATTCGGTTGACATTAGGTGGTGTTTTATAGAGTTGCAAGTAGATAACCAATATTTTAACAGTGGAAGTCTTAATCAACATGAATAGCATGAAAATGAATATCAATTCATGTCATAATAGTGCATCATCCTAGTGTGTAAAACCCAATTGAACGACACTTGAGTATTTAATTTTTGTTTTGCATTGCTCTTGTCCATTTCTTGATTATGCACTGTTAAATTTTTCTTTGGGACAGTGGTTGAGTTACTCCCACCGGATATTCGTTGTATGTTCATGGTGCACTAGGCTGCAACATGTGTGACCCGACCTTCGGTGAATAGCAACCCAAGTTGCTTCTGGTGCATGTGTCGATGTAGCATGGATTTGGCCAATCACCACGAAGGAACCAGGTGATAGAGTGGTGGGGGCACCCATCGAAGGGATTTTGAGGCCCGAAGTACAGTCTAGTCTGACCAGGACGAGCACACACTTTGCTTATCTTATGTGTTATGTATTCATGCGATGAACCAATTACAATTGTTTGTTTTACATTCTGCATGTCTATTTAACATTTCATTGATGTCCATTTATTTACTTATTAAATACTCGGTGGATTTTCTTAGGATTTTACTCATTGGACTCGTCATCGGTTTTGTTATGATGTTTGAGTGCAGATCCCAGTACATGTAGGGGCAAGGGGATCCTAGGCGACTATATCTGATTGCCTCAGTCCAGGGACCTACTAGTACATGTTTACTTTTGATATTTTGTTTTCATTTTAGGTTAATAGGAGACTAGAGAGACACTGTACTTGTATATATTTACTGTTTTGATGTACTGTCGCATTATACACAAAGTATTTTTTCTCGAGTTTTCCACATTAGGACTGATGCACTTTTTTTTGCAATGAAACCTATATATTATCACCATTTACTTGTATGTTTATGTCTTCCACTATAACATACTGGTTATCTATTTGCATTTCTATTAAAACACAAGCCAATATTCAAGAATAAATTAATTGGATAACTGGCAAAATTCAAGTGTTTAAAATGGCTAACTGATGAAATATTGAATAACGTGTAAAGTATAAACTACAAGACAAGTTAGCACACAAATCGAGGATGCTAACATGGTAACAGATGTAGTGGAGCGTGGGACCCACTGGTCGGCAACGTGGCAAGCACGGCGGGGCCCGCAAGGTGAGGAGCAGCAGCCTACGGGGCAGCCTCGAGGCGCGGGGCCACCACATCTTAGAGCTTCACCTTGCGCGGCGTCTCATTACACCTGTCCCTCCACGTGTCATTCGTACGTAATTGCCCATCCGTGTGCTTTTGTGCACACATCACCTGTCCCGTTTCAACTTGTTTGCGACCTCAACAAATTTTGTTTTGTTCAAGTCATCACTGCTTCACCTTACCATTATCACAATCATCATGACAGACATCATCACAAGAATGTTATGTGTTATATGTATGCGTTTCTTGATGTATTGCTTCATCCCATCTACCCATAAATGGCTTATTTCTACCCCACCAGTCGATTAGTTCGTTGTCGCATTGTAGCTCTGCATGTCGTGTTTGTTTACTGATGCGCACTCTGCCTATATGTCTATCGCTACATCTTTGTCCTGTTGTGCACAAGCGAGGCCTGTCTTTGGTCTTCCTGTGCAGCTTTCTGAATTTATGTCTGAACTTTGATCCGAATTTTAGTTCAAATGTCATCCGATTTTCAATACGAACTTTGATCCGAGTTTCAGTCCGAATTTGATCCGAATTTAATCCGAATTTTTGTCTGAACTCAAGCCCGATTTATGTTCGAGTCTAGGGTTTTTTTGCTTCCAAACTCAAATTTATTTTGTTAATTGTCACCTCTTTGAGTTTGAGGGGATGTTAGGCAGCTATACAAAGTTGTTATATTTCCTTATTTACGATTTTTAGATATTATTATGTTTGTGTCATTAATTAGTTTCTTTATTTGTGTATTCTAAAGCTCAATGAATAAGAGCCTCTTTTTATATCTAGGGAACCTTAATTAATACAATTTTAATTCAGTTGACATACATTATATACATGTATATGTATGCGTATATTTAGCAGGCGGGTCCATTTCAGTGGAATTTTCAAAAGCCAAACAATGATATCTTCTTATATCAATGGTTTATTGAATTAAATAAAATGATATGGAAATTAAAGAAGATAATAAAGAAACTACTATTCTTTATGTGGGACTCAAGTTATTGTGAGGGACATGAGAAACAGGAGTTTTGGATAATTGTTTTCTTGCATCCTAAACTTCTACCTAGCCACTTCATTTAGCTGGCAAGTCATTACTTCTCAATATAATATTGTTTGAATGATGGCAATAACAATTAATTATACGTGATTAGATTGATAGATATCGATTTGTTTTCTTTGATGATATTATTTCGGAGTGATGGCTACGCTGATCTTTGTTGCCTTCCTAAGTCTTTATGAGATTATATTGGTTCCAGACAAATGAATGTTCAATGTGGTATTACATGTCTTATTCTATTTTTATGAAAAATGCTAGAGTGACTCAAAACGAGCACGGAATAAACACACAGTTATGAGTTCATTAGATCCATATTGATTTTTGTGTGCATATAGATGCACACAAATCGATACATAAATTAATGGATATATACAAGTGCGTGTCTATTTCACATTCATTTTAGGCCAACTTTGTATTTTCTTTATTCTTACAAGTCAACTGGGCATGTGCGTTGCACAAAAAAAAAAAAAAGATATGTTATTCTCATTCATCAAAAAAAAAAGATGTGTTATTCTTTCAATTACCAGGCGATTCAAGAAATTAAGTTAGTGAGGTTTCTTAATCTTTTTTACATGTCAATTATTTTGCTTTGAATCACATTTTTTTATTGTTTGTTTGGGTTCCAAAGTTAAAGTATTTGAGTTAGTGGTGGTTGTGGGACAGTGATGGTGGCGGTGGTTGTCAACAGAGTGTGGGTGCTATGGCAGGGTTATGGTGGGCTTAATGGAATTTGTTACTTTCCCACTGGATGTTGAGTGCACTGCTCATATCTATTGCCTGTCACTATTATTTTTAGACTTGTCCAAGACTCCAACCAAAGTTACATATCATTTTAATATTTGACTTATACAACCATCACCCAATCCATGAAAGATGTATTGCTTCAATCAATTGAGCACAAATTTAAATCCACAAAAAAAAAATATTCTCTCTTTCTCTCCTTTTCTTAGAGCCTCTTCGAATCGGTCTATAAATGTTTCAAAATTTGTAGTACTCGATGAGTGTACAATGTATCCGAATGTGAGATCTCACCCCTCTAAAACCACCGCTCACCAACAAAAGTATATCTCAATTGAAGTCGAATTCAACTGTGTTTAATTTCCTCTGTAAGTATGGAGGAAAGACAAAATACTAAATCGATGTTATCTTTTCTTAATGGAGAAAAATAAAATAGAGGATTTGGGAGAATAATACCTACCTGACCATAGTGCCACTTGTTGGAATAAAATTTATTGATGAGACTTATATGTTAATAATAATTGTGACATGTTTTAAAAAAATAATAATAATTGTGACATGTCACATAAAGTTAAGTCCATTAAAAGTGATCTAATTATGTTTGGATTTTAAATGTATTTAGAGGGTATGGATTTATGATGTGTAGAGATTAAGGGTATGTTCTATGTTCATGATGGGCCAAATTGAA
Organism: Stephania japonica; assembly: GCA_039657345.1. Classification (NCBI taxonomy): domain Eukaryota; kingdom Viridiplantae; phylum Streptophyta; class Magnoliopsida; order Ranunculales; family Menispermaceae; genus Stephania; species Stephania japonica. The sequence goes on from CM077566.1 coordinate 18,439,400, forward strand.
AATACAGATTAAGGTTTTCTTTGTCTCACCCTGTATAAAAGCAGTTATAGTTCTTAGGCCACACAACCAATTTCTAATTATATTCTGCATCTCATCAGAGTTAGAATACTTTTAAGAAATACTTATGGTTCTCAAACAAAGAGTTGTGTTAGGCTAGAAAATTAACTGCAACCAATCAATCATTTCAGCAATAGATTCAGGTACGTTTTCACATTTTATTTATTTTAAGATTAATAGTTTCTCGCATGAGTATTTTGTTGGCTAAACCTAACAAATGGTATAAGAGGGTACGTATTGCGTTTGATCATTCTCAAAATTGATTTTCCATTGATTAATAATAAGTATTCGGATCTTTGAAATATTTATCAAAGAACAAAAGTTATTTTCGGATTTTGATTTTCGTTTGGATTCGCGGATCTTTGAAATATTTATCAAAATTGATTTTCCATTGATTAATAATAAGCCATTGGATTTCCTCGATCCATGCACCAACTTATGATAGGTTGTGCCGTTGCTTCTCACGGGCTTTCTTGACCTTTTGTTTAAAGCCCATTAAGTTGCAACAACAATTTTTGCAATTATTATCACAAACGGTGGTGGGCTAAAGCGTTTCTGGAAAGCCCAATTTTTATTTAGGGACTAAGTTGTTTCCTTTGTATATGGGCCCAGTGTTGATGGGGCCCACTGGCTATTTTGCTTTTGGATAGAGCGGAGGAGTCAACAATTTTTTTTGATCATTAAAAAAAAAAAAGTGTTAAAGAGGTTCCCGGGTTGGCTAAAGTTATGTGAGGAAAGCCAATTGTTCTCTCACGACGTGGTCTAAAGCGTGGTCCAAGGCTGTCCACTGCCCTAGATGTCGTGACTAGTGCCATGTGGGTATACTACGGCACATCTCAAAATGTGCACACCAGTGCACTCTCTGTTTTTATATCATGGTTGACGCCGTGGGGAGTAATTCCCTGCGGATCTTCCAAAACGTCTTCCAGGGCAGTTCACTGCTCTTGACGCCGTGACCCGTGGCATGGAGAATAACTTTCCACGGCGCCCCTGGCAGTGCCTAGTGCAAATTATGTATTCGGGTTTTCAAAACTTCGACTCACGTTGTCGTTTTCGAGCCTATGCCAACTTCGTAGGGACCTTGAATAACACTCAATTCCATCATCAATTCATACCCAAAAAGTTCAACGCTCATGCTCAAAAGTTCAATCGAAAATCCATTGAAAGTGACCAAAATTTCCACAACTTTTGAAACCACAACAACTCACACATGAATGCCTTAATAATCACAAAACCTCATCAAAACCAATACTAAAACCTCGAAATTTCAGTGGCCAACCCGGTGTTTACAAAATTTGACAAAATCATAAAAAAAATTATATCCGAAACGATGAGAATCGATTGAGGATCCAAGATCACCTTTGTTCGTGTCGTTCGTCAATCCCCGACCTTCGAATTCATCAAACGAGATCACCAAAAGCCCCAAAAGTTTCATTTTTTGTTGAGAGAGGAGAGAGAAAATGTGACAAAAACCACCAAACACCTATTTGTACTTGAGGCCTCATCTTGACTCACACACTCATCCCAAGACTCATCTAAGAGTCTCAAATCACACCATCCAATAACTTAATTAATTCCAATTATGACTTTGGTCTATTGTCCTTATCGTTTTTTAAACACAACTTTTGATTCTCAAGGGCGTTTCCGTACCCGGTCTGCACCACGACTCACGCTGTTGGGTGTCAATGAAAATACTAACGGCTAGGACACGTTCCCATATTGATTAATTATCATATTTTAATTCATTAATGTTAGTGTTTTATTAAAATTATCCCCCGAGACTCCTTTTACCCATATTACGTTCGCCTGGTAATCGCTTGCGCACGTTTCCCAAGGTCGAATTAATTCATAACTCAAGCGCATTCACGTAGCCGTCCTCACATGTTTGGATATATGGATTCACATTTGGGTATATGTGTTTGTGAGATACACCGGGACATGTATATGTGACTATGTTTATGCGGGGTTTCCATACTCTAGGTTATCTTAACTGATTGGTTTAGGGTTGTTTAAGTTTTAATCGCTTCCGCATAACCTTTGATAACTTACATATTTGAATAACTCAATTTAATTATTTAATTCCGCTACCTAATTAATGGATAATGGTAAGGAAGGCCGACTAAGCTTGTGTTAACTTTAAGAGGGTTGACTCGACGGTCCACGTAGGTCTAGGTCGGGTGGAGTCCAGTTTGGCTGGGCCAAGTTTGATCATTAGGGAAAAAAAAAAAAAAAAAAAAAAGTGTTAAAGAGGTTCCCGGGTTGGCTAAAAGTTATGTGAGGAAAGCCAATTGTTCTCTCTAGGGGCCAAGTTTATTTTCTTTGGCACATGGGCCTAGGGAAGATAGGGCCATCAACGTTTTATTAATGGCACACATTTTGGGCTTACCCGCTTACTGTTTTAATCTTGGTTAAAGCAAATACCCCAACAATTTTATTTTTCTTCTGGTAACGGTTTATTTAAAGATTGAATAAATGAGGCTATTAACGGATATTACTTATTTATTCATTATTTTTGAGTAAGGATTAAATTATTAAAATCAGTTTTAATCAAGGACTTCAGGATTAAAGTTTATAAATTCAGATTTAATTAAAGTTTTGAAAATAATTTTGATCAAAGGATTACAATATCAAAATTGATGTAATAAGTTCACTTCAGAATTAGTTTTGACTTAAGTTATGTAAATTAATATTTTAACTCTAGATTGTAAAAAAAAAAAAAAAAAAACACTAGATTGTAAAAAATTAAGAGTTAATTATGTCAAACCTATATATTAAGATATCAAAATTTAATTAAGGATTTTAAAATTAAATTTTGATTAATGTTAATAAATTCAAATTTGATTATAGTGACATCAAAATTTGAGTACGGCATTTAAAATCAAATTTTGATTTAGGTTTTGTAAAATAAAATTTGATTTCGAGTTTGGTAAAATCAAATTTTGATTAAGGATTCCAAAATCAATTTTGATTACAGTTTATTGAAGCTAAATTTGTTTTAAGTTTTGATAAAAGCAAATTTTATTTCGCTCATTGTACTGATTATTCAAATAAGGGCATATAAAATTTATGCATCTTCAATGAATTGATTAACACAATAACTCGTCAAAGTGAGCTCTTTTGTGGAGATTGATTTATTTTGAAATACAAAAGGGTTTGTGTAATTTTAAAGTAAATTGATTACACAATACCTCGCCAAAGTGAGCTCTTTTGTGGAGATTAGTTTATTTTTAAAATACAATAGGATATATGTATTTCTTTTAAACAATTTGATTCGCACAAAATCCCGCCAAAGTGGGACCTCTTGTGTAAATTGATTTTTTTTAAATACAAGAGATTGCATACATGTAATTTTATGAATATTGGTCAGCCCAAGGGAAGGTCAATATTTGATGAAATTATATTTGCAAATGTAGTGGTAAATTCTGTTGGGAAATGTGCCCTAGGTCAATCCATTAACAGTCTTTATGAATACATTTTAGTTAATAAAATAGAGGATTTCATTTGATGTTTATTATAATTGATTTGCATGTTTACATTATAATAAGATCCATGGATATTTACAGAAATATCCTAAATGTCCCTAGTCAATTATTATACTGAGAACTATAATGAATTAAGACTAGTGTGAGTCTTGATTGATGATCATACGATGATCATACGTATAGGAATACGAATCAAGATCATGAGTACTTGTTAGGGAACAAAGTACTGGACCGACCCGCTATGAGAACATCACATGGATTAAGTCAAAGTAGTTTCTCATGATAGGTATATTTTTCAGTCCACTGACTTGAGATTACCAGAGACTTCAACATTAGGAATACAGTGATTTGACGCAATCAAACGTTGTCTTTAAACGGACGATTATAAAGGTTGTGATTGGTTACTGTGTGAATAATGTGGTGAAGTTGTGTAATCGAGATAGAATTTGTCCCTCTCATATAAAGAGAGATATCTAGTGGATCCCTCGATGTGTTAGACTGTTAAAAAGACTAGTCTAAGTGAATTGATATTGATCAATGTCACTTAGATGTTTTCAGTCTACCTAGAAATCGAGACTAGTACGATTGAACATGTTGGATGACAATTCCATGCCTTATGTTTGATCAAAATGATATCGTGTGACAAAAGGATGTTATATACACTATTGATTAGGTTGTATCGATTTGATATTCGTACAATTTGGGTAGTCATAATGTCTTGCTGGAGGCCGCTTATGACTTGTATACCAAAATGTGTTTTGGTACACTGCCAACGTTGTATGAGCCTATTGGGTTGCACACTGAGAATGGTTTTGCGAGATTTTAAGATGGTTCAGAAAAATGAATTTTATATAATAAAATTCATGACGGAAACGTCTTTGTAGTGTATTACACTTATACTTCTTTAAGTAGGGGTATATGTGTAATTTACTTAATCGTCTATATACAAGGGTTGTATAAATAGACGCTTTGAGTTAGAATACAAGTACGAAAGATTTAAAAAAGGGCTGAAACTCTATTTTCATTTTAAGAAACGACTTAGGGTTTTTTTGTATGCTCTAGATTGTTTTGGAGAGAAACAAAAAGGTTTGGTATTCTCTCGAAGCTAGCACTTCAAATCTCGGCCGTCGTTCGTGTGTGGACTACTGATAGAGGGTGTTCGTTGTTGGCAGTGCCTTAGAGATCGATTAGCCTTCAGAAAGGTACATTGCGAGTGAGGTATGATTAAGTTTTCATAGTATAAACGTGTTTCAATGGAATCAGATTCGCATCCTGTTAGGGTTTTTCTCAAAATAGTTTTGAAATCTCCGCTGTGCATGAACCCCAAAACCCAACAGTGGTATCAGAACCATTGAGTTTGATTCCATTAAACTCATTGCATGTTTTCTTATGATATATGATTGAAAGCATGTTAATAGTTGATGTATATATGATATACATAAGTTTTCTGTGAGATTTATTATCATGTTTTGTATATATGATACATATATTCGTGATTTAATTGAAATTAGTTTCGTACATGCTAATAACCATGTTATGTTAATTTGAATAATTTTAATGAATTGAGTTTCGTGTTCTATGATCCATGACAACATTAGGTTCGATTGGAATAGTAGTTCATGATTCAATTACATGTTTGTGATTATTTGAATGAAGATCGAAATTGCAAATAATTAATTTTTGAAATTATTTATTTATCTTGTTATAGCTATTTTGTTATGAAGTTTCTATTTGATAAAGATAGATAACAATTAGATTAGGAGATATATTCAAAATCGGTTTCATTATCCCTATTGGATAGGAGATAAATATGGAGAAGTTTGTTATTGGTGATATGCTAGGATTCAAATATCTAAAGTCCTAATTGGATTAGGATAAGATGATTAGTTAGATGTGGGCCCGAGTTAATTAAAAATATTTTAATTGACTTAATTTTGGATAAATTAAGGGGTAAATTTAGTATAGTAAAATCAGCGAAAAATTTGATTTTCTATAGCGAATTTCAATTTTCGGAATTGAGATTTGTTTTCTAAAAAAAAGGGGGCGCGCCCCTGTTTCCAAATCATTGACCGGTCAATGGAACCACCACTGTTGATCGGCCAATGGGACCGCCATCTAACTAATCCTAGTGCATGGAAATTTTTCTATTAGTGAATAGCATAAAAATTTCCTAAATTGTTTAGTTGTTCTACAAATCAATAAAATATATGATATTTCATTGTCTACTTAAAATCACTAAAACTGAATAAAATCCCTTTATTAAATCTTAAGTCTTGTGTCATCCAATTTTAAACACTTATCAAGGCCTCGATCGCACTAATATAGTTTCAACCATAGTTGGGTGTATTATGTTATCTTGGTGAGATAAGTTGAGTAAGAGTTACCTAAATTTTTAAATTGGTCCGACTTAATAAAGCTATCAAAATAGTTTTGGACTTTAGGCATATGATTAGATAAAAACATGCTAAGACATAAGATTTCCTGTATCTCATAAAAGTATCTAAAATTACATAAGATGTAATTGGTAACTGTTACCTACCTAAATAATCTAGTTCTGTGTTTTATGCCATAGCTGTCATAGAATTAAGTGAAATATGAATTTAGTCCCCTAAATAAACAGTATATTTTAGGAGGGTTGTTAATTTAGTGAGAGTCTATTCCTCTATACTAAAATAAACTCTGCATAATCTTTATTGTAGATCAATGGCCTCTTCAAGTAACAATAATCCCCTGTCACTGCGATTTATCCTTGAGAAGGATAAGCTATCTGGGACTAACTTTCTTGATTGGTTCAAAAACTTGAGAATCGTTCTCAAGCATGAACGCAAGTTGTATGTTCAGGATGCTCCGATCCCTGAGAACCCACCAGCCAATGCTACGAAAGCTATGAAGGATGCGCATAATAAGCATGTCAACGATTCTACTGATGTTGCATGCATTATGTTGGTAACTATGGTTCCTGAACTTCAGAAGGACATGGAACTAATGGAAGCCCACGACATGGCTATAACGCTGAAGGAAATGTTCCAACAGCAAGTTAGGCAAGAAAGGTTCGAGACAGTCAAGAACCTGCATTCTTGTAAGATGACTGAGGGCGCGTCAGTTAGTCCTCATGTTCTGAAGATGAAGGGCTATGTTGACCAACTCGATAGACTTGGTTTTCCCATAAGCCAAGAATTGGCTATGGATTTGATCCTAAATTCATTACCGGAGAGTTACTCACAATTTGTGATGAACTACAATATGAATAATATGGAGAAATCAATTTCAAAGTTGCATTTGATGCTCAAAACTGCTCAACAAAATATTAAGAAATCCTCTACTAATGTGCTGATGGTCCAAAAGGGAAAGGGAATGAAGAAGAAAGGCAAAGGCAAGGCTAAAGTTGCCAAGGCTGCTGCTGTCGCAAAACCTATGGAACAAGTCAAGCCCCAGCCTGTTCCTGCTTCAAAGCACCAAAAGGAAAAGGAAGGAAATTGTCATTTCTGCCATGCACCTGGACATTGGTTCAGAAATTACAATATTTTATCTGGAAGATTTAAAGAAGAAAAAGGGTAGTGCGACTACCACCACAGGTATTTATGTTATTGAAATTAATTTATCTTCTAGTGATTCCTGGGTATTGGATACCGGACGTGGATCTCACATTTGTATAAATGTGCAGGGACTCACCAGAAGTAGAAAGTTGAAGAAAGGAGAAGTCATCCTCCGTGTAGGGAATGGAGCAAGAGTTGCTGCCCTGGCTGTTGGATCATATGATTTAGTCTTACCTAGTGGACTTATCTTAACTTTAAATAATTGTTATTTTATGCCTGCCTTGAGCAGAAACATCATTTATGTTTCATGTTTGGATATGGATGGTTTTGATTTTATTATTGCGAATAATAGATGTTCCATTTCTCGTAAAGGAATATTTTATGCAAATGCTGATTTGTGTGATGGTCTTTATATTCTAAGCATGAAAAAGTCCACTGATACTCTAGTCTTTAACATAAATACAAAGAGATTGAAGTCAAATGATTTGAATCAAACCTATCTATGGCATTGTCATCTCGGCCATATAAATGAGAAACGCATAACGAAGCTCCATAAAGATGGACTTCTAGATTCATTTGATTTGGAATCATATGAAACGTGTGTATCGTGTTTACTAGGCAAGATGATTAAAAGTCCCTTTACTGGACATAGTGAAAGGGCAAGTGATTTATTAGGTCTAATCATACTAATGTATGCGGTCCTATAAACACAATGGCTAGAGGAGGTTATCAGTACTTCATTACATTTACTAATGATTTCAGCAGATATGGTTATGTATATCTTATGAAACATAAAGCTGAATCATTTGAGATGTTTCGAATGTTTCAAAATGAAGTGCAGAATCAGCTTGGTAAAACTATCAAAACACTTCGATCAAATCGAGATGGTGAGTATTTAAGCCAAGAATTTGATGATCATCTTAGAAATTGTGGGATTATTTTCCAATTGACTCCACCAGCAACTCCACAATGGAATGGAGTTTCTGAAAGGAGAAATTGAACCTTATTAGATATGGTTCGATCTATGATGAGACATGCGGATCTTCCATTATCCTTTTGGGGTTATGCATTACAAACTGCAGCTTTCACTCTAAATCGAGTTCCTTCTAAAGCGGTTGATAAAACACCATATGAGATATGGTATGGGAAGAGACCTAGTTTGTCTTTTCTTAAGATTTGGGGTTGGGAGGCTTACATAAAGCGATAAGTCTCAGTAAAACTAGCACCTAAATCTGATAAGTGTTTATTTGTGGGGTATCCTAAGGAAACAAAAGGATATTACTTTTATAATTCCACTGAGAACAAAGTGTTTGTTGCTCGGTATGGTGCCTTTATGGAAAAACAGTTTATTTCAAAAGACACTAGTGGAGAGAAATAAATCTTGAAGAAGTTTAAGAATCACAAATAAACACTGAACAGCTACTGGAAGTTCAACAACGTTTTGAACCAGTTGAACCTCCGCAAGTGACACAAGGCCCACGTAAATCTGGTAGGGTAAGACATAAGCCAGAGAGATTCGGATTTCTCATTACTGATAGTCGTGATGTGTTGCTTATGGATCAAAATGAACCCACCACTTATCAAGAGGCTATGTCAAGACCAGACTCAGATAAATGGCTAAGTGCCATGAATTCTGAGATGCAATCCAATGGTCTTACCTGAAGGTGGTAAGACCATTGGATATAAATGAGTTTTCAAGAAGAAAACTGACATGGATGGCAAAGTACATACTTTCAAAGCAAGACTTGTAGCAAAAGGTTTCAGGCAAACTCAAGGTGTTGATTATGATGAAACTTTTTCGTCAGTAGCTATGCTTAAATCCATAAAAATTTTAATTGCCATTGCTGCATATTATGACTATGAGATATGACAAATGGATGTAAAAACAACATTTCTTAATGGAAAGTTGCTTGAGGACTTGTATATGACACAACCTGAAGGTTTTGTACATTCTGAGAATTCTAGGAAGGTATGCAAGCTTCAAAGATCCATTTATGGATTAAAGCAAGCTTCTCGGAGTTGGAATCTTCGTTTTGATGAAGCAATCAAGGATTTTGGTTTTATTAAGAACAAAGATGATCCTTGTGTATACAAGAAGGTCAGTGGGAGTGTAGTTGCTTTTCTGGTACTGTATGTTGATGATATATTACTCATTGGAAATGACATCCAAACATTGCAGAGTGTCAAGTCTTAGTTAGGGAAGTGTTTCTCAATGAAAGACTTAGGAGATGTAGCCTATATCCTAGGGATAAGGATCTATAGGGATAGATCTAAGAGGCTAATCGGTCTAAGTCAGAGTACTTACATAGACAAGGTGCTGAATAGGTTCAGTTTGCAAGACTCTAAAAGAGGATTGTTGTCAATGTCTCATGGCATAAGTCTCAAGCCAAGGAACCTAGATCACACCACAGATCCAAACATATACTCAGGCGTTTTCATCTCATCAGAGAAATTATTGAGAGGGGAGACGTAAAGATTTGCAGAGTACCTACTGAAGACAACGTTGCGGATCCATTGACAAAGGCTCTTCCACAAGCGAAACATGATGGTCATGTTAGATCATTAGGCATTAGATGCATAAATGATTGGCCCTAGAGCAAGTGGGAGATGTTGGGAAATGTGCCCTAGGTCATCCATTAACAGTATTTATGAATACATTTTAGTTAATAAAATAGAGGATTTCATTTGCTGTTTATTATAATTGATTTGCATGTTTACATTATAATAAGATCCATAGATATTTACAGAAATATCCTAAATGTCCCTAGTCGATTATTATACTAGGAACTATAATGAATTAAGACTAGTGTGAGTCTTGATTGATGATCATACGATGATCATACGTATAGGAATACGAATCAAGATCATGAGTACTTGTTAGGGAACAAAGTATTGGACCGACCCGCTATGAGAACATCACATGGATTAAGTCATAGTTGTTTCTCATGATAGGTATATTTTTCAGTCCTCTGACTTGAGATTACTAGAGACTTCAACATTAGGAATACAATGATTTGACGCAATCAAACGTTGTCTTTAACCGGACGATTATAAAGGTTGTGATTGGTTACTGTGTGAATAATGAGGTGAAGTTGTGTAATCGAGATAGAATTTGTCCCTCTCATATAAAGAGAGATATCCAGTGGATCCCTCGATGTGTTAGACTGTTAAAAAGACTAGTCTAAGTGAATTGATATTGATCAATGTCACTTAGATGTTTTCAGTCTACCTAGAAATCGAGACTAGTACGATTGAACATGTTGGATGACAATTCCATGTCTTATGTTTGATCAAAATGATATCATGTGACAAAAGGATGTTATATACACTATTGATTAGGTTGTATCGATTTGATATTCGTACAATTCGGGTAGTCATAATGTCTTGCTAGAGGCCGCTTATGACTTGTATACCAAAATGTGTTTTGGTACACTGCCAACGTTGTATGAGCCTATTGGGTTGCACACTGAGAATGGTTTTGCGAGATTTTAAGATGGTTCAGAAAAATGAATTTTATATAATAAAATTCATGACAGAAACGTCTTTGTAGTGTATTACACTTATACTTCTTTAAGTAGGGGTATATGTGTAATTTACTTAATCGTCTATATACAAGGGTTGTATAAATAGACGCTTTGAGTTAGAATACAAGTACGAAAGATTTAAAAAAGGGCTGAAACTATTTTCGTTTTAAGAAACGACTTAGGGTTTTTTTGTATGCTCTGGATTGTTTTGGAGAGAAACAAAAAGGTTTGGTATTCTCTCGAAGCTAGCACTTCAAATCTCGGTCGTCGTTCGTGTGCGAACTGCTGATAGAGGGTGTTCGTTGTTGGCAGCGCCTTAGAGATCGATTAACCTTCAGAAAGGTACATTGCGAGTGAGGTATGATTAAGTTTTCACAGTATAAACGTGTTTTAATAGAATCAAATTCGCATCCTGTTGGGGTTTTTCTCAAAATAGTTTTGAAATCTCCGCTGTGCATGAACCCTAAAACCCAACAAATTCATGATAATTATTTGGTATATTTTACACGTGAGTGGTAAATCAGCCCAAAGGAAGGTTTATTATTTGATCATTGAGACAAGATATCAATTACAAGTTATTATTTTGTCCAAAGATGAAATATTAATGAAGCGACCGGTGTCTTGAGATGGAAATTCACCTTTATTTGAATTTTTTTGGGCTATTTGTGAGCGTGACATTTATTTTGGGTATAGTTCTCTATTAAGTTATTTTCCTACTATGATCAAGTTAATTCTTATAATGAATGAAATAGTTTTCAAGTAATGGAAAAAGAAACTCCTAATCATTTTATGAGCTATTGATTATATTAAAGATTGACTTTCTCATATAAATACTGATACCTTTTATGAAAGGAAACTCAAAAAAGGTGGGAGAGATCAAAATCGCATGTATATATACCATGTTCCTGAAGGTTATTAGGTAAAACTTAAGGTTAAAGATTTTTTAAAGGATACCTTGTCAACATTGGAAAAATGGAGTTTTGTTACTTGTGAAAGGACAAAAATAAACACTCTTGACAAACCTATTTGTGGTGTATAAAGTATCTCAATGAACAAACCAAAGTAACTTAAGACTTCAGATACATATGAAATTAAGGGTTGTTATATTTGCGGTGTTAAAGGATAACATCGAAGCTGATGAGATGCTCGGCCTCATGTGGTCTGGTGTAGCCAAGACATTGCGGATCTTCTCGTGGTTCCTCATAAACTTATTTGCTGCTTCGAGATCTGTACCACCATGAAACTTCTCCGAGTGATGCCGTTAGAACTCGCGAGACTATCCCGCCTTGGTCGTCGCCCGTGTACTCGTATTTGTGGGTGTAGTCGGCAAATCCTCTGTCGGTGTATCAAGTGTAGGTGGTACTATCTTAACCTGAACTTCTGCCTCCTTGGCTATCATAGGTCCTGCCTATACTGTGGAAGCCATAGGAATGTCTTGTATCGTAAGTGCAGTCCCACCTGAGTGACTGATGTTGCTGACATTGTAAACGATGGTGTAGCATATGATCTCAAAAGTCAGAGAATTTACTAAAGCTGATGGCCATTTGATGAAACCATTTGGGACACCTTGTCTAGTCTCCCCTGAACATCTCTCGAACTACTATCATTGGTTTCAAGCTGATCGGCCATTACAATTTGCAAAGAAATATATTTCTCGAGCAGGAGTTATTGATAGTAGTAGTATACAATACATCAAATAGCTTATATAGTCTAGTTTTAATTTCTCCAACTCTCCTCACTTTTCAACTAAGACTTTTCATCAGGATCATAGGGTTCCACTATAAGTTCCAACCATTGCTGTAACTAATTATTGGTTTGTGTCTTAAGCTGGTTGTGATTTAATCAAGAGTCAAGTTTAAGACTTTAGGCTATTATACCAACTATGACGGACTCAATTCCCAACCAAACTGGACCCGCTCGACCTAGACCTCGAGTCAACCTTTGTGAAGTTAATGCAAACCTAGCTAGCCTTCCTTACCATTATCCATTAATTAGGCAGCGGAATTAAATAATTAAGTTGAGTTATTCTAATTTGTAAGTTATCAAAGGTTATGCAGAAGCGATTAAAACTTAAACAAACTTAAACAACTCTAAACCAATCAGTCAGGAAAACCTAGAGTGTGGAAACCCCGCATAAATAAAGGCACGTGTATATACAACAAGAGGAGAGTAAAATGATATCATATACATGTCTCGGTGTATCTCACAAACCAATATAGCCAAATGTCAAAACCAAGAATAGAATATACATAATACAAAAGTATCAGAAACCTACACAAGTGCGAGAGGGAGGGCCACTCCAATGTCCTCACAATAGTTCACTAAGTAATGGCGTTTTTCCCCTGCTCAACTATAGATCTGCACTTAGTCAAACACAATAATGACAAGCCCGGGTAAGTAACGCTAGTAGGATTCTAAACAACATTTCAAAATAAATAAAACAGTTTATATTCATGTAGATAGAAAGAATGCTATACAGACGCATGAATAATAAAAAACTGTAAATGAATAAAAAAGCAACGATAAATGAGTGTTCCATAAATCAAAAGAGAGAGGCGTAAGTAGTCCCGACCAAAAGGTCGTTAAGTCATCAAAAACCCAACAAGACTCGGGTAATAAGACATGGCAAACCCATCAAGCCCTAGACCCACGCGGATGTGAGACTTCCTGGTAATCCAGCTAAGAACTCACACCTTGTATAGAATCAGTAACCATTGCAGCGCCTCCCGCAGTCATGACTATGGTATATTACATCATACAACCACACCTACCAGAGACCACCATTCACTCACTTACCCCTCGGACAATTCAATCAGAATGGAATTCCAAAAATATATATCAAAGCAATGAACAACAATATTCAATTGCTTAATATGAAATCACTGTGCGTTTCCTAGCTGGTTTACTTACCTGTATCCAAAGCTAACATACACTTAACCATTCTGACATGTCAATAAACCAAATCTCGTATGCTTGCCAATGAATTACACTCCCTGGTAATCATTTTAATCAAGTTTGGTTGTATTAGAGTTGTGTTTATACCCGTATAAAAATCCCCAAAGTTTTTGAAATCATTTACAAAATTTTCCTAAAAACAAGGCTCACACCGTAGGTGACGTCGTGGAGGTCAAAACTTGACGACGTCACTTAAAGCGTGGTCAAGGGCAGTCCACTGCCCTAGATGTTGTGGCTGGCACTATGCAGGTACACTGCGCCGCCTCTCAAAATGTGCACGCCAGTGTACTCTGTCTCGATATCGTGGTTGACGTCGTGGAGAGTAATTCCCTGCGGCGTCCCCTAAAATGTCCCACAGGGCAGTTCACTGCTCTTGACGCCGTGACCCGCGGCCTGGAGAGTAACTTTTCACGGCACCCCGGGTGGTGCCTAGTGTGAATTATGTATTCGAGTTTACAAAACCCCAGCTCACGTCGTCGTGTTCTGAGCCTATACCAACTTCATAAGGATCTCAAATAACAATCAATTCCATCATCAATTCATACCGAAAAATGTCCAACTCTCATGCTCAAAAGTTCAATCCAAAATCTATTGAAAGTGACCAAAATTTCCACAACTTTTGAAACCATATAACAACTCACACATGAATGCCTTAATGATTACAAAATCTCATCAAAACCAATACTAAAACCTAGAAATTTCAGTGGCCAACCCGGTATTTACAAAATTCGACAAAACCATGAAAAATTATACCCGAAAAGATGAGAATCGATTGAGGATTCGAGATCTCACCTTTGTTCGCGCCATTGGTCAATCCCCGCCTTTCGAATTCAACAAACGAAATCACCAAAACCCCCAAAAGTTTCATTTTTTGTTGAGAGATGGTCTCAAATCACACCATCCAATAACTTAATTAATTCCAATTATGACTTGGTCTATTGTCCTTATCCTTTTTAAACACAACTTTTGATTCTCAAGGGTGTTCCTGTACCTGGCCTGTACCACGACTCGCACTGTCGCATGTCAACGAAAATACTAACAGCTAGGACACATTCCCATATTGATTAATTATTATATTTTAATTCATTAATGTTAGTGTTTTATTAAAATATCCCCCGAGACTCCGTTTTACCCATATTATGTTCGCCTGATAATCGCTTGCGCATGTTTCCCAAGGACGAACTAATTCGTAACTCAAGCGAATCCACGTAACCATCCTCAAATGTTTCGATATATGGATTCACATTTAGTTATATGAGTTTGTGAGATACATAGGGACATGTATATGATAACAATTTACTCTCCTTTTGCAGAATATATATGTGATCGTGTTTATGCGGGGTTTCTACACTCTAGGTTATTTTGACTGATTGATTTATAGTTGTTTAAGTTTTAATCCCTTCCGCATAACCTTTGATAACTTACATATTTGAATAACTCAACTTAATTATTTAATTCCGCTACCTAATTAATGGATAATGGTTAGGAATGCTGACTAAGCTTGCGTTAACTTTGTGAGGGTTGATTTGATGGTCCACGTAGGTGTAGGTCGAGTGGGGTCCAATTTGACTGGGAAATTAAGCCATCACAGTTTGTTTTAGAGCCTAAAGTTTTAAACTTAATTCTTGATTAAATCACAACCAGTTTAAGACACAAAACCAATAATTGGTTAGGACAATTGTTGGAACTTAGAGTTGAACACTATAATCCTGACAAAAAGTCTTAGTTGGGAAGTGAGGAGAGTTGGAGAAATTAAAACTAGACTATATGAGCTATTTGATGTATTGCATACTCTTGTTTAAGTTTTAATCGCTTCTGCACAAATTTGAATAACTCAACTTACTTATTTAATTCCGTTGCCTAATTAATGGATAATGGTAAGGAAGGATGACTAGGCTTGCGTTGACTTTGCGAGGATTGACTCGAGGGTCTACATAGGTCTAGGCAGGGCGGGATCCAGTTTGGTTGGGAACTGGGGCTGTCACAGCTTAAGTGTAGATCCTAGTACGAGCAGGGGTAAGGGGAAACTTGAGGATTACCTGTGATTGCCCGCAGTTGGATACATACTCGTATGTTTGTTTATGTTTTTGTTTTCAATTGGGATGGGATATTTTGAGAGACACTTTATTTATATATTGATATCTTTTGAGGCTTTTGGATCACTTTATATATATGATATATATTTTGATGTTTCCATATTAAGTTATGCTCATACGACATGACTTAATTTCTTTTTGCCTAATAATCATGTCTGATAAGTTTTCTGCTTAATTTGATGTTAAATTATGATTCATAATAAATAGAATAAGTCCATTAGCTAACTTGGCAAATTTGAATTGAAAATGATATAAAAGTTAGCTGTAAATTTAAGGTTAAATGGTGTGTGGTGCGTGTGGGACACTACTGGATTGTGACATGGCAGGATTGTGGGCCCGCAATGCATGACGTGGTGACCTCGGATTTTGAGGCTGCTACAATGACCGAGTGGGTCACAGCCCAAACTTAATGCCCAAAGTAGATCTCTAAATCACTTTCTATGAATTTGGCTTTGAATGCGATGAAATATCAAAATAGTGTAATAATCAAAGACTTCTTCTATCTATAAATATCTAGAACAAATAACATTACACTAACGCCATTATAACCATGTAACCAGTAACAAGTTCTTACAAGGGAAAGTAAACCTATATTTCCCAAAAGGGAAGACAAAATTAAAACTTTCAACTATAATAATAAAAGGCAGGGTCTAAATGGACTACATTTTTTTGCTAAACATACCCCCATTTTTTTAAAAAAAAATGTGAAATGACTCAACTACCCTCCATATAAAAGTGTTTTTGCTATCCTTATACCCCACTCATCTCATCCATCCATACCCAGTCACACCACCGTCTTACCCACTCTCACATCGCACTCACCTTCGGCCTTAATCCAATGAAATCCCAGCTAAACCACATCGATTTGATGCTTTTAGTGCGATTCCCTATATTTTTTGTGCTGATTTTAGGATTTTCTTGGGGGTTTTTGGCCCTTTTTGATCAGTTGGGTGTTATTGTGTTGGGTTTAGATCTTCGATTTGGGGCTTGAATCTTACATTTTAGACACAAAAATGTTGATGGAATCGAGAATATCAAGCGATTTCAAGCAAAACTCAATAATTTTTTAGTCGTTTTCATGTATTTTTAAGAGTTTTGGAAAAAAAAAATCCATTTTTGTCACCCATGGGTTAATGAAACACCAGGCTGAGACTTCTTTAGAGGTCTCGGTCGGTTCTCACCGAAACTTATAAAGAGATCTCAGTGGGAGTTAGCTGAAAACTAGTTGCCTTTCACCAAGATCGAGACCTTTTCAAAGGTCTTGATGAGATTTAGATAAAGCCAGTCGAAACTTCAGAAGAGATCTCGGTAGGAATCATCCGATACCTCTTTAGAGGTCTCAATCATGTATGGTCGAAACCCACAAGATGGGAAGACAAGGGTATATTTGAATAATGGGATATATTTAGCAAAAATTGGAGTACGTTTAGCAAGGGTATTTTGGATATTTAAAAAAAAGTGGTATACGTTTAACAATTAAAATTCAAAAACTAGGGTATGGTGAGCAAATGAGGTATATTTAGCAAAAATTGGGGTCCGTTTAGCCATTGCCTAATAATTGAGTCGCGCTATGTGCACCCCGACATCCTATCAGGGCAATCCATTGATTAGGGCACCAAACAATTTATTAGGGTACCCTAAAATTTTTACCAAAATACCTCTAGTTTATTTAGCAACGCACCCCACTACCCAAGACACTTGTTTAAGTGGTCTCGGTCATATCTTGCCGAGACCCGTATTACAGTGTCGGTCTATACCAACTGACACTCAAATAAGGGTAATCAAACACTCAATTCGATGGGTGACCACTGAGATACAAATAGTCTCGGAGGCTTTGTGACGAGACATGTGTGTATGTTTCGGTTGATACGAACCGACACAACAACCTATGTCTTGGTCTTGTGTGTCTGAGACCATAAGTTCGGTCATTTCCCCCCAAGACCTGAAACGTAGTGTCTGTGATGTAGTGTCACACTATAGGCACTCCACCGATTACTATGGGCACCCCAAGACAAATGTGTGATTTCTTTTTAGAGCCAACATAAATAAAAAACAGCTAGGGTGCCCTGATCATAAGCCCGGTGCACATAGCATGACTTTAAGATTATATGAGCTTTTTGTGTAGGCCCCGGCACATGAGCAGAACTTCGACTCTCTCTTCCGTGTCCCTGAAATGTGCTCCTCTCCTACTCTTTTGCTTACAAGTCGCTGCTCGCTGGGATCTCATCTCTCTGGAGGTAATTTGGTTGCGATAGATCTCTGGTTGTTCTCTTTTCAGTAATTAAGTGAATATGATGCTCTACCTGTAGTTTTATTTTTGGATTTCATTCAATCGACAGTCAATTTCTTGAGTTCAATATTCATGAGATGCCGGTAAGGCATTCTAAGATTTCACAATTTAAGAGCTGCTGATTGACAAATCAAAATATCATATTTTGCTCTAATCATTGTTTTCATCGCCTCATAACCTTTCATTTGTCCCTGAGTCTAATTCCATCACATATTATGGGATAATAATCCTTGGAAGAAGCCCTCAAGGGGTTATATAAGTTATAACAAACATTAAGGTTTTGATTTTTTTTTTTTTTTAATTATTATTAGAAAGAAACCACAACTTGCCCAATGTGAGGCGTGAACTCCTTACCCCTTACCCAAGTAAGCCTATACTAAACCAGTGAGCCATCCACTCGGTTGGTTGGCAATGAGTATAGTTAAGTCAACAGGAGTTGCGATACGTAACTAATATGGAAAAGGTTAACTATTTTAGTTTCATATTTCCACTGAACTGGATCATTACTCAAAACTGTTCAATTGGGACCCCTGTTTGAGTTTGGCGAGGAGGCGATATGGTTATTCGATCACGAGATGCATAGAAAGTAAGAAAGTCCAGAGCAGGGGTATTAGGGGTAGGCAATGCTAATGGTTGCTATAGAAAGCAGAGTTCATGTTCGTACAGTTAAAAAACTTGTTGAAGTTAAATGTAAAGAAAGAATGAAATATTGATAGAATTGGATGATGTCAATGTTTTGGAACCCCATGGAGAATCTCTGACCAATCGTTCTTTTGATTTCTTTTGCTTTGCAGGCATTGAAGTAGCAAATTAAGGATGGCATTGAGACGCTTTTTTGGTTTTTCTGATGAGGAACTTTGTAGATCGGATGCAAAACCATGTTCTAGACTAATGAGACACACTGCTGGACTTTATACTGTTGGTGGAGGATTGGCTTTCTGGATTCTTTGCAGACTGCATTATGGTCAGTGCTCACTACTCAGTTCTTATTGTTTTTTTTTAATCTTTCAATTCTTTGATTTTAACGGTTGCTTCTCTTTGAAATTTTGTGGTGTATCTTTTGTTTTTAATGCTTCTATTTATTGTTCAAGGAGTGATAATTTATTCCACTACACACCCAAATTAAATCCTATGTTTTTTGTTTCATGATTTTTCATGTAGTTCTGGTTGGTGCAAGTTCTCAATTTGTGTCATTACTCTTACACAATGAAGCTAGGGACAGTGACAATTCACTCTTTTTAAGAAAAAAAAAACAAAAAAACGAGAGGGTGTCATAATAGCCCGACTAATCCTGTAGGAGCTAGTCAGTTATCTTGACCCTATGATTTGGGGGAAACTATTTTCTTAGTCCAGTTTCAAGGTTTGAACTTGCGACCTCTACTTTAGTCAAAATATTCATGCCCTCACCTTTTATAATTGAACCAACAGTTGGGGGTGGAAAAATGCGTTTGATGGTAAATTGCCTTATTTCAAACTTTAAGCTCAGGTAAAAGTAGTGACTAATGAGAAAATGCTCTCTACCATGTTTTGGTTTTGAACCTTTTGTTTTATGCTCTCCACAACTTTGGATTGAACTGATTGGAACTAGTCTGAATTCTTGTATGAATATGAGAAAGCTATGGTTTTGTTGAAACTGTTGTTAATACTTAAGAATGTTAGTGATAACACTTTCCAAATAAACTATGTGCTGCATCTTATTAAAAGGAAATCAGGAAACTTGCCACTACGCAATTTGCTTCACTTGCTCATCTGATCCGGTAACCAAGGATCCTCCCAGATTGGAACACTATATCACACCTTCATAATCTTGGACAAACATTCCTCTCTTGTTAGGAGTCTACATCCCTGTATCGCCTAAGAGCCAGATTAAAGTCTTCAATTCTTTTAGAACATAATCCCCCTCTAATATCTTCATGCATTCTTTTCCCAGTCTCAATCGGTGTACACCTCATGACCTACCAGAGCTCCAAGATTCTGTTTCTTGTTCTATCCATCTCTTCATGAATATCAGTAGGGAGCAAACACATACTCATGTAGTTTGGAATTGATTGTATGTGGTATTCAATAGAACTCCTTTTCCTGGAAAAAAATAATCTATTAATCTTCTGCTCCTCCACCCAATGATTTTATGGTACTTTATCCTTAACATACTTGAATACATTCTTCTTTTTTCTTCCTATTTGGGTTGCCATGCGTAAGTTCGTGCAGTGGTCCACCAACTCTTGCATCTCCAATATTGCACAAACATCATTTTGTATCTTTGCTAACGTGTTTTTACTGAAGAGAATGGCAGACTTCTAGATGTCCACAGATTGGCCAGGTTTCTTCGGATAAGTCTGCAACACTTCCCAGAAGCGTTTGCCTCAAAGAAAGAAATAACAGTTGTTGATGAAGAATAAGTGTTTAGGCTTGGAGCTCTTCTCGCTACACTTGACATCCCTGCCACAATCCCTTCCAACATAATCTTCAAACACATTGCAAAAAAGGACATAATGCAGCCCTGGATCCGAGACCCTGTTCCCAAGACATCATATATTTCTCCTCATTACATTACATTGTGTTTTATAGTAAAGTTCAGAAAAAAAATTGAGATATAACCTTCAATTGATTTGAGATTTTTGAAATTGATAATTTATTGACATTTCGCCAATCTCTTGATTTACCAATCAAAGAGAGAGGTGATTTAAGAGAACTTGGCAGTGATTGAGAGATGAAACTTATATGATATGACATAAAAAGCCTAGTGAAGTGGATGAGGAGTAGACTGAGCTACAAGAATTGAATGATCAATAAATTAAATTCAGGAATTTGGAAATGGAAGATGCTACAATGACACCCCAAAGTCACCCAAAATCTCACCATGGTGATGTAGCGTGCGGGCCCCAGGTGAAATTAGATGTGCGCAAATAGTTCCCGGTGCATAACACGCAAGGTGTGTATACCGAGGTGCACACGGATGGCTCCCAAGGATGTGGGCCTGCATGCCTCGTCACCCGGTGTGACTTAGGGGTGTCATTATAACATTTTCCTTTGGAAACGTTGTTTGACACTAAACTTTTGGGTTCATCAAACGGTGTTATGATAGAATCTCAAGTAAAGCAATCAAAGCTTTTAAAGGGGACGAGGAGTATATTAGTCATTAGTCATTTTCCTATTGTCAAAATGTATAAATATATAGTTTAGGGTTTTATGAGGGGACATGAGAAAAGTGTTAAGAATCTCAGTTTCTACTCTGGTGAGTAGTAAGGACAGTTCAAGTTTTCCAACCAATCGAATAGCTGTGGGTTTCTTGTTCCTCTTCATCATTATTATCAATAAAGTTTCTTGTCTTTCTTCATTTGATCTTTCATTTTTATTGTTCCATTGTGAAATGTGACGATCGAATCATTGATAGAACATGGTTTTATCAAATTGGTATCAGAGCGCACGATCTTGGAGACATTATCATCATCTCAAATGGAAGCAAAGACATAGTTTAAGGAGGTATCAATGGGCGAGTTGCAGAGGACAATGAATCGGCTATTTCAAAAAATGGCTAAGTGGATGCATGTTCAATTTCATTCTGAAGTTGATTAGTAAAAGCTCATGGGTTGAATCCATCATGCTCTGATGTTGAAATGCATAACAAGATTGGTGGTGGTGAATCAGGTGATTGTATTTCTTCAAAAGGGAAAGATTCGACAACCCGACAACGGTGGAATAAATGATTGACGATGTGGCACTGGACCATACTAATTAGAGAACTAATAATGCAAATCTCATAGTTTTAGAAACTCCTATTGAGAAGGAAATTGAAAGAATATGCAAGATTGGTGGTGGAGAAAATAAATTACAAAATAGGAAAAAATCAGATGAAGTAGCGTAAAAAAGGATTAACAAGGAAAGTATAGTTGCGAATTTGACTAGAAAGGAAGTGGTTTCGAGAAGGAAGGTTGGTTGCTTAATTTTGCTCTTGGGTCACAAAAATTGGGAAACAGGGCGCAATCACCACACCACATGCCAATTAATGGTTTGGGACAAGTTGGGAGTGATACAACAATGCATATATTCATCATGGAATGTGGATTTTATGTGGATGTTGGTCAAAATTGTTGTCTGCATATGGTTTGGAGTATACCATGGACATCTTATCTCATGTTCACATGCTTATTTTTCTCCATTTTGCTTTCAATGGTATTTTGAGGGTTCTTTAACATCCTTCTCGCCATCGAAGGGACTGTTTTTGCTAGGTATTTCTTGTCTAAGGCTGATTTGGATCATACCATGGCCCTTACATTTCAGTTCAGTTTTGCTCCTCTTATTAACTAGGGTTTTATGTTGCTCTGCTTATCTCACATTTGGGCCATTTTTCATTTTCTTTCCTGCTCGATTATGTGCACTCCATCTTGAGGACAAGGTGGATTTTGAAGGGGCAGTAATGATAGAATTTCAAGTAAAATAATCAAAGCTTTTAAAGGGAGCGATGGGTATATTAGTCATTTTCCCATTGTATAAATTAGTGGTTTAGGGTTTTATGGGGGGACATGAGAAAAGTGTTAAGAATTTAAGGTTCTATTCTCGTGAGTAGTTAGGAGAGTCCGACCTCTCGAATTTAAGGTTCTATTCTGGTGAGAAAGATGGTAAAAGAAGAGCCCTCAAAGTATCAATGAAAACAAAATGGCAAAACCTAAGCCAATAAAAGAAGTAGGAGGCTAAAGAGACTGGAGACGCACAAGTTGAAGACTGGATCAGAGAAAGCCATGTGAACATGGGATAAGATGTCCATGATATACACCAAACCATACGCATATAACAATTTTGATCAACATCCATACGAAATTTTGGTTCCTTGATGAATATATGTATTGTTGTATCAGAGTCTTAGAATCTAAAATCTGATCCATCAACCCCTCCATCTCATTCTTGGTCAAATTACATGACCTTGAGAAACTCTACAATATATAGTCCAATGTCCCATAACACTCTTTTTGCTTCCTTTAATTATTCAAGTTTCTGTTTTACTACAAATCTAAATAATGAAGATTTTTGTCTGCCATTTCTTGCTTGACAATTGAAAAGCAAGAGCTTAATTGAGATTTTCCATATGTCATTATCGTAAGTGCACCTTTGATATTGTATGGAACATTTTCTACCTATTTGACACAACAACTGAAGAATCTATGCAAAAATTACAATCTTATCACGTAATCTATGGTATTACTATTGCTCCAGCCAGAAATTTATGTGGTTAATTGACTACCCAGTCTACCCTCACGAACTTTGCCATAAATCTCAAATCTATCAAGGACTTTTTTCTTCCATTCGGTATATCATGAGCTAAAGATTGTGTTACTATCGCTTCACGATTGGACATCGTGGATAGCATACGACTGATGTGGTGAAGAAATTTGGTGAAGTGAAAGCTCCCTCATCACCAGATAAGCTAACTCACAATTAAACTTTGAGGAGATGTGATTGTAAAATGGTTGTGGGTTTTTTTGTATTCTTGCTTAGTGGGGCTCACTTTCTCAATGGGGAAAATAATACTAGTGATTGATTTATTGTTTTACTTTCATGTTTTAGTTGTGAGCCAGCTTAATTGATGAATTGGCTTTCACCTTACCAAATTTATTCGCCACATCGGGTGTGTACTACACTCAATCTAAGTAGTCGCACAATTGTAACGTATTCTTTAGTTTATGTGTATCTATTAAAAACAATAATTGGATAGATCTAAGAGTTTTGCAAGGTTGTGATATATTAGTCGACTGACTTAAATTGATTATGTTGTGAAAATGTTGAATTCCTCACTAAGATGATGTTTTGTGCACAAAATTATCATTTTCATTGTTTGTTGTAACAACCAGTTCTTTTATGCAATGCAGGCCCAAGAATTACCATACCAAGAACTCTTCGGTGGATTGGTTGTGGAGCTTTATCTGTGAGTTCAACTTCAGCTCTGTTGGTTCGCCTCTTTAGTCCTGAGTGTGAACCCCAAAATATAGCTGCTTATGATAAACAAAAATAAAAAGCATAAATGCTTTTGAAGCCTCCACATACTTGGAATTATGGCTTAAATTAATTGTGTATCCTGCTACAGCATGACCCGTTTTACCACGAAATTTTCTTTACAGTATAAATCGATTTACAGTTTTCTTGTTTAGGACTCTTATTTTCCTTGCACCTGTGGCTGTGATCAATCTTAAGCTTCTGTCTGCATTTTCGTTTTAAGAAAAAAAATGAAAGCTCCAATTGGACTCTAAAAAACCAATGCTTCAGCTATACTTTCATGGAGCTAGTTTTAGAATTGAGCAATCCTTCCCTTGGGCTTGTTTCTAGTGGTGGATAGATGAAGATACTGATTTTATTTCCTGAGATGGTTTTTGCTTGCTACCTCGCGAAACCACGTCATTTCTGTTATTCCAAATACTCCATGCCACCCCACATACCTGTGCAACCATTTCCACAGACTGAGAACAAACAATGATGATAGCCAAATTTCAAATGTTGTTGCGGAGAGGGGGGGCTTCCGGTATGCATCAAATTACAACAACCATGAGCTACTGCGCAGGTGAGCAATGCATGGTTAATTGATTCATCTTCATCTTTGCAAACTGGGCATACCCTTTGTATTAGAACTCTTCTTATAATTAGATTTAGAGTTGGGAGGTAGTTGAGAAGAGCACGCTACACAGTTTTTAGGAGATGAGGTAAATTGCAGTGTAAAATCAAGGTATAAGATTGCTCCGAATGAAAGGCAGGATGATATGGGTGTGTCAAATCCTTCGCGGAGGAAACTCTAGGTAGTTCAAGCACCACCAAAGATGAGTTTCATGTGGAAACCAGTTTGTAATGCTCTGCCGACGGGGGAGAACATCATGATGACTACATGCAGTTTACATAACTCTTTGAAGGAGAATATTCGACATGTCTCGATGCTTTGTTATGGTTGAAAGAGTATTGGAAATCTTGTGGCTTTTGGCCAAAACTTAAGCACTTATGTGAAGGTCCTTTCACAGGACCAGATGGAGTATATGGGAATATAGCAGCAGAAATTTTACAAGGTCTGCAAAAGAATGGCATCAACAAATGTATGCTGGACTAACTCTAGCTCTATTTCTAGTTCAAACTAAGTACTGAATGATCTTCCTTAAGAAAAATGAAGGTGCTGGGTTCTGCATAAACTGCATTACTAATTTATGAATCTTTCTATGTTGAAACATGGATTTCTTTCTCAATGCGAAACAAAGAAGGCTTGTTCTTAACTGTTTTATCTTTCTTCCGCACTTGAAAAGTAAAATGATGTGCTACAGGTTCAGTTACTTTCAAGGAGAAATATGATGTGCTAACTCCACCATTTGCGCACATAAGCAGAACCCACGTGTATAACTTGCATCTCAACAGCTCAGACACCAGTAGTAGTGTTTGAAAAATCAGAGTATGATGTGTACCTAGGTAGCACATTCGACATAATGCAGTCGATGTATATAAATGGATGAACAATAATAAATACCATGAAGAAAAAGAAAATCAGTTCATCTATTCTAATTGCAAAGGTTTGAAAAATTAACAAACTTTGGCGACCTTCAGTGAAAGTTTGTTGATAATGAAATGGGGAAGCGAAATTACGTGGGGATATAAAACTTGCAAAGTTTAGCATGAAACTTCGACATATTTCACCAAACTTCGATGTTTTCCTTCAAAACCATTGAAAGAGAGACGAAAAGTGCAAGAGTTCGAAGAAATATATGAAGAAGTTTTTGCGGGAGTTAACGAAGTTACCCCATAATAAAGTAAAATTTGAAAATTGAATTTCACATAAAGTAGCAAATAAGGTCAAAATTTATCATATCAAGTAATATAAAGACATATTAATGAAAAATGCTAGAGTAACTCACATTTGGCATTGACTTCATTGGATGCCATCCATTTCCGCCTCGCAATGCGTGCACACGCATCTTGAGGTAATTTGGACAGCATCCAAGGAAGTCAGCGCCAAATGTGGGTTACTCGAGCAGGGCTCTGATATATCATGTGCATTGCAAATTGCGTATTTATTGTAGAATAACTATTTTACACATTGTATTGTGATTATTATGTATTATTATTATATGATTAAGTATATTTCTAACATCTTTAAGAAAAAATTCGAGTTTTCTAGCATTTAAAGTGAAATTCCATAAACTTTCATACACCGGTGAGTTTTTGTAAAACTTTCATCGTCGGTGTTACCTTCCTCGAATTACTTCCGAGTTTTAAGTGAGCGAAGCTTACCGCGAAGTTGAAGTTTGGAACCATACTAACTACAACAAGTTTCACAACAACTGTGCAAGTTATCTTAGTCTTCTGACAAAAAGGGCATTCTAAATTTGATGATGTTACTTGGGCAGCAAACGAAAATTCAAACTGGCAAATTGTTGTTACTACTCAAATGGCAAATACCATTCATCTTCACTCAGTAAAAGTAGAAAAGAAAAACTCCAGTTCTGACGTATCTTAGAAGACAAGCTCATGATGTTTCATGCCTGCCTTCAAAGAAAATCTTGCAGCCAAATAATCCTTCAACTCGGGTACCCCCTCAATGGCCTTTTATCAAAGATGCATCAACAGATTTCTGGTCATCTTTCTTCTCTGCGGCAGTGCGCTCTTCTCCTACATTTTTTTTTATCATAACACAAGAAAAATAAGTTCTGGTCAAAATGAAAAGATTAGGCACTAGCACTACAAAGAAAAATAGAAGCAGACAACTAACCTCTTTCTCTGCTACAAAGAACTCCCCCTCAGTTTTGCGGTGTCAGATCATTGAAAGCACAAGATATTGCAACAAAACCATTTCATAATAAGTAAAAAAAAAAAACAACAAAATTACAAATAGTAGAGGTACTGATTTAAGAAAATATGTGTTACTCAATTGCAGTGAAGGAGGTGAAGCTTTTTTCAAAAAAAAAAAAAAAGAGGTGAAGCTGACTTAGATGCATAGGCTATGAAACAAATTGTTTTTACTAACAACAAACTGTTCCAATATTGACATTCCAAAAGAAAAACTCAAATGTCGGCTCTAACCCTTTAAAAGATAAAGAAAACGCAACACCAGATAATTCAACAATTCAATTGGAAAGATCAACCCAACACTGGCAATCATGAATGTGATAAAACTCTAAACTTCAATTGAATTGAATTAACAAAGAAAATATAAAAATAAGAGAATTGAGAGAGAAGAAGAAGATATATTGCTGAACTGAACCACAAAACAAGCAATCCCACAACATTCAAGAGGCTGGACTTTCCAAGAACTCAAATGAGTTTCTAAACCAAGATAATGTACTAAATGCTTTTCAAGAACTCGTTACCCCTATTTATATAGGATCTCTCCATAGTTCAAAAAGCTAAAACTACAAATAACGCCACAGACTCAATCCCAGATTCCCAACTAAAAAGCTAAATCGACCCACCAAAGAAAAGCTAAATCTAAAATCAATTTCGGGCTGTCAGCCTTAACCATGAATATATAATTCTGAGAAAGGAGCACTAGCAGGGAGAATCCTTAAGTTATCGTCAAGTCATTGAAAACTAATATTGAAACCATTACAAATTTTAAATTATAAATCTTTCAACTTCAAACTTTTCTTTTCTCTACACGTTACAATCTTACAGGAGAAAGAAATTCAAGGATTGATAGGTGTGTTTTGGTGATCGAATCCATTCATGTACGTAGTATGAACATCATAGTATGCTATGAGTAAATTTTGACAAAAGCACCAAAGCTAGCAGCAGAAATTGATTGAACTGATGTTTCAGAAACCTTAAGTGACACTTGAACATTAGGAA
Organism: Stephania japonica; assembly: GCA_039657345.1. Classification (NCBI taxonomy): domain Eukaryota; kingdom Viridiplantae; phylum Streptophyta; class Magnoliopsida; order Ranunculales; family Menispermaceae; genus Stephania; species Stephania japonica. The sequence goes on from CM077566.1 coordinate 18,467,147, forward strand.
ATTGTTGAAATAAAGCCATTAGCTTATCACGAAACTCTGGAACTCTTTCTCAATTAATGGCATATCCCTTAACGGCCATTCTCTCCAAACTCACTGCATTGTTAAACAAAGACCTCAAGAATTCAAACTCATTATTGAGTTCTTCATCAACGATCCTTCAATATTGACATACTTGAGGTGGTTCTGAGTGTAGGGCAGAGGCAGCACAGGCTCCAATTCATCTTCAAATTCTTCACTATCAAATGGCTAAAATAAAATAGCAAAAGCTTTTTTTAGATGTCACAGTTGAAATGAGGACATGCCCAACAAAAGAAGTTGAATGTTATTAGTGAAAGAACATGAGAATTATCAAGAATAGAGAGTAAAAGAGATTATCCAAGTAATACCTTAAACATTTTCAAGACAAAAGTCCCTAGCAACGAACATCTGCTAAGCAATGTTGTCAGCCAAAGAATGCTACAAGTATCACCAAGAGATATGCTCAGCTCCAACTTCTTTAACTTACCATAGGAAGCAAGCAAGCTTCCCAATATATTTGGAAATCTTTCAAAACACTTGCATGGAAACAATGAATAATCAACTCCAACAGTGAAAAGAAACCAAAAGGTACAAAATAGATTAAAAAAAAAAAAAATCAACAGAATTGGCAAACAATAAATATTTTAAATCTCTTCATAGATACATGGACGTTACTCTTTGTATAGTTGACTTTGGTGTGCCGGAAGAAGACTATGCAGTGCGGCAATTCCTTCCAACGAAGGTGATAGATACCATTTAGGACATTAGTGACCATCATGTCTTGGTTTCCTTGTGAATTCATTCCATGTCCCAATTGTAAGTTTAGAACTCATATCATCCAAGCTAAGTCTGGATTATTAAGTGTTAGAGCAAACGCAGCGAAACAAACAACGCACGCACACAATCGACACTGAGATTTATGTGGCTCGACAATGTGCCTCAATTCAAGGCAAAGAACAAATAATTTTATTAATTCAGAAGATTACACCAACGCCAAGTCTCCAACTCTCTCACGCTCAACAAGAACATTAACTTCTCAAGACATTACCAATATAATGTTCTACCCTACTTATATATACACTAGGGTATCAAAGTTGTCCTAGGAGACAAACCATGTTGTATTAGCAGTCTACTTAACTTAATAACTGGGTTTAACTTAATAACTGGGTTTTACTAACCGGGTTAAACTAACCCAAAACCCATATGGGTTAAGTACCCAACCCATATTCAAGCCAATATCAACATTATGCCAATCAATCCAGAAACCTTACACTCATTTCATTTCATTTGATTTGTTCAGCAAAACAACGAATGTCTTGTGCTTCAACAAACTTAAGACAGTGTGGATTGCATCTCAGTATAAGATAGTTGCCAAGGTGTTGGCTTCTAAATTGAAGGGTGTGATGGATTTACTTATTGCTAAAGAACAATTTGCTTTCGTTGGTGGTCTTCAAAATGCTTGATTCAGTCACGGTGGCTGTTGAAGGAGTTCGAATGCAAAGTGAATTTTGTTGTAATGAATTATTCCAACAATGCTTTAATGGAGGTGCATGACCAATAATTGTAACTTAACAAACCGGCCAAATGGGTATTATATAGATTATTGACACATTTCATGACATAAATGTGTAAATTTTTAATGTTTTGTGATATATTAAAAAATTTATTTCAAATCTTGTATAATTGTTTAGCCTCCTACAAATAAACAAAATTACGTACTTATATAGAGATGAGTGCTAAAACAATACTATTGGTGTTATAAAACTTTTCCCCATAATGGCTCCCCCTCTGGTCAGGGTTGGGTTCGCCCTTGCTCATTAGCTCAGTCCACCTAAGCTTGAGTTTTAAGCAGGGGCGAATCCAGAAAATCTTGTTGGAGGGGGGGCAAACTTTTACCTAATGTTTTTTTTCAAACAAATAATTATACTAGTAAAGAAAAAAGTAGTATAATAAATTAATAATCATAATAATGTATATAGTGTAAATTAAAAATACCGATAAATTATGAGTGAATAGGCCAGAAGAGTGTCGATAGTAAGGAGGCGGGAATAGGCTAGGGGGCGAAAGTGTGTGAGGAGCGAAAAAAAGAGTTTGAGAGCGCGGCCACGTGTAAGGGGGGGGGGGGAAAAGGGAGTGGGGGCGGGGGTGGGTGCCTGTGTTCCGGATGGGGGGACCCGCTGCCCCCCTTTGGTTCTGCCCCTGAATGTGATGGACTAAAAGGGAATTTGGCATAATCTCGACATCATTCAACTCTTATTTGGTTGAGTTTGAATGAGGAATTCAAAGGTTGGTCTTACCATGATTTAGCTCTCAATTGGAATTCGAAATGGTCATTATGCAAAGTTTGCTTCTCTTTAAGTTGGGGTTTTTACAAGATATTTCGTTCCTACACATTACTTATGGTGCCTAATGCCACTATGGGGCGGGTTCAGCCTGCTAGCTAGCTGATTCGACCTTATAGGTTGGATGTATGTTTTCATTTGCGAGAGTATTCTATCTCCTTTCTTTTTAAATTGTTGGCGATTATTTTATGGAGCTGGAAACTATTTGCTTTTAGTCTATTGTGTTTTTTATTGAGAAAAATATAAGTTTGCTTCTCTTAAAAAAAGGACACAAACTTTCATCCAAAAACAAACAAACAAACAAACAAACAAAGTGAAGAAAAGTTGAAGTTACCTCAATTTAAACCAGGGATAGATGCATGTAAAGAAAAAGTCTACATTAAAAAGCTTGAAAACTTCCACTTAAATCAAACTAAAACAATTTAGCTACTATTTACAGAATGATTAACAATTACTAAGCTTAGCCACATATACTATCTGATGCCATGAAAACGGAAGATTCCAGTATTACTTCATAGACCAAATTACGACATAAGAAACCCATTTTCTACTCCTTGGAGGCCTTTGACAAGTTTCTTTGAATCTGAAGCTTCGATTTTTTCTAATAGTTGTGAATTTGGAACTTGGGGAGTGACTGAAAACTTTTCGAACTAAGCATTTGCTTTCACCAATGCAACAAAGATCCCAATATCACAATCCAAATGAATAATCACAGTTTCATACACAAAGGACGAGAGATTCGGTGTATGCATTTCAAGTTTACATTCACCACACAATTGATCTCCAATTTCTTCAATCCACCAGTACACAATTTTACAACTTTATGACATTCATATCAACAATTCTTCAAAACCAAGGTCTCCAAAACTTCACTTGTTTTTCAGATTCATTTTTAAATTCTTAATTACAGTTTTTGTCTAAAATTAACCAGCAACATCTTAAGTAACCAACAACTAAAAAAAGGGGATTTTGGAGGATGCCATTGTGCCCCAGATTGCCCTCTGATGGGACACGCATGCATTTACCATCCCCCTTTAGGGTGCGAATCAAAGACAGCTGAGCAGGTGCATGTCTCATTTCGGACACAACAACATTTTTCATATTTTCCAAAGGGAATGTGTATCCTTAGACTTAACATTGAAGTGGTCGACTAACAATTTTCGACTTGACTGAGAGTCTTTTTTTTCTTTGTTTTTTTGTTTTTTGACTTCAATGGAAGTCGAACCACATCCTCCCGAAACCTTGCCTTTTTAGCAAGTGATGTCTCTACCATCTCACTAGAGATGCTTTGAGGACTCAACTAAGAGTCATTATTACATGATCGAAAAGTCGCAAACGTAACCCATCACTCAACGTCTTTTTTTTTGTTTTTTTGGTCAGGGAGATGGCCAAGGATCCAAACAGGCCTGCTACGTTACATAGGACATACTCTGGGGAAAGATACCCCATTTATATCATCACTAATGATAGAAGAAATTCCAGCCTGCCAAACTTTAGTTCCTACTGGTTCTCAAAATGCTTCTTTTGCCATCCAGTTGGCGGCTCAATTCTCTTCACGATGTATATGCTGCATTTTAACTTCCTACTGTCGATCTCGCATTCGAAGCACCAAGGATAGAATAACTGAATAAGGATAGAATGTGCAATGGGGACATTCCCCTGTTTTGTGAGTTTTCAAAGCTAGGGTTGAGTTATTTAGCACACTACATAATTATATCATCTGAGATTATAAACACAAAAAACTTATTCTATGTGGCATGTCCAAGTCTGATATGGATTAACAAGACTAATTGAGAATAAAATTTAAAAAAAAAACATCAAAAATATGTTTTTTTTAAAGAGTATACTTCTTTTTGAGTATTTATTAATGAAAAAAAAATGTACTTGGATTATGATCATTCATAGTTCAAAACATCAAACTTAAACCTAGCTTGCATATAGCACCAAAAAAAACCTAGCATGCATACACAATAAAGACATCAATACAGTCATCAGAGCTTTACCGCTTAGTGGGCCAACCCGGCTCAAGCCTGGAGTAGTCGGTTAAGTCCGAATACCATGTGTTCTAAACCAAATAAAAAGACATCAAAATGGAGCACTTGAAGTTGATGAGATAAAGTGAAAAACAAGACACCTCAGTTATTTTTTTCTTTTCTTTTTTGGTCTAGATCACTCGGTATCCGAACTATTCGACTACTCTGGGTCCACTCTGAATCACGCACCATATAGGTGGGGGGAGTTCCTAGCGTTGGTATTTCCATTCCTAGGACTCGAACTCGAGTCACTAGTTAAGGAACAAAAACATGCTTCTAGTTGTACAAAGACACCTTAGTTTACAAACTATAAATGATACTTCTATCATGCAATGTTAAACAAAAGCTTCAGATACTAATTATAGCTCAAGTAATGAATGTTCTTCACTTTCTTCTCACAACTTCCTTGATCAGAGTTTAGAGCAATATAATTAAGACTTCAAAATGAGACTGAAGTTGGAGCAAAATGCCAATTCGATTTACAAAATCTGAAACGATACTTCAACATTAGGAAAGTCATGGGATAATTCCATGACCTTATCCTGAAAGCTCAGCAGATCACCTCTTTCAATTTTGGAGGTTTTTGATCTACCTCTAGTCATGATGGTCAGAATCTCCAGATTCACTGCAATGTTAAGCAACAATCTCAAAAGTTCAAACTCGTAATTGTCTCCTTCAACTCCCCGAACAACTATGGACTTCAAGCGATTTAGTTGACACGGAGGCAATGCTAGCCCATCTTTGTTGCTTTCATGATGAAACTAGTGATAAGAACAGAAATTAAAGTCATGCATGGATCCAAATCGACAAAAAGGGACAATTGAGATTTGTTAGGAGTTAACGAGATAAATATGACAAATAAAAACTATAAAAAGTCTTTGTTGTTACCGGAATTATGTCCAAGACTAGAGTTTCAATGGGAGAACATAGACGGAGTAAGGATGCCAACCAAGTATGATAAGTGCCACTATAAATAGATGCTTGCAACTCCAACTTCTTTAAGTTAGCATATGAAGCTAGTAGCTCTTCCAATATCTCTGGAACTTTTGAATAAACCTAAGCATGCAAACAATGTGAATTGTAGCTCCTAAAGAAGTCTCATCAAGCAAACGATAAATAACTTAAATTTAAATAAGATTCTAAGTTATACTGCATCTACGTAGCAAATAACAGAAAACATAATAGAAGGGAAAAAAATAAAAAGAAAGAATAGGAAACAATTAATAAAATTTTCAACAAGTTCATAGCAATAGTTTTTTTGTGTAGTAATTAGCTAATGTTCAATTCACTAGTATTACTCTATTTGTTCTTACCTTCAATAATGATTGCCTTGCTTCCTTTCAAGTTATTTCTTTAAGAGGTCATTTTCTTCTGTATTTTGATTTCTTTATTTTAGCTAGCTAGGATAATTTCCTAGTTGAGTTGCATTTCTATTTTTTTGAGTCATTTAGTTGATTGTAATTAAATTTAAATATCAGAGAACCATGCTCAAATAAATCAAAATTTGGTGGATCAGCAATCTCTAAAATTCTCTCTTGTTCTCTGTTACAATTTATATTTGGTGCCACCAAGTAATGGTCTGACTATTAATTAATTTATTCCAAGCAAATTGTTTACCACAAGCACTTGTATCAATAGAGGAAGAAAAGGACCCTCAACATAGTTTTAAAACTGAAATGACACCAACTAAACCATATAACTTAACCTAAATTAATACTTATTATGTAAGCTTAAACAAAGTTACCAATTTGATCTTTGATCATTCTGCTTTGGCTTGACATACTTGACTCTTGGAGTCAGAATTCACCAAAGAACTGGAATACAATCTTAATGCTCAACTAAATACCATGGAAAATAATCAGATATCAACTGAATGATACACCAGGTAGAATATGGGAATTGAAATCTTGCAAGAAGACCCAAAATATGGATTATAAAACGCCATGTATATAGAACACTTATATCCAACAAAAGTCAAATTCGGTAAGGACTATGGTACCAATGATATGAAACTAGCAGCAATTGATTATAAGCATGAGCAACACACAAGAAAATAAAAGAAAGGGGTGATTATATATCAAAATAGATGAAGGAGAAAAAGGAAGAAAACCTAATTTTAATTGACCCTTGATTGATGTGGAATCAATGAGATATCCAACTTGAATGATCGAAATTCCTGATGCAATATCCATCACCATCAGGAGCTAAACTTCAGGGAAAATTATTTCCCAAGCGAACAAATCACATAATTCTAGAACATAAGAGGCTCTACCATGTGACAAGCGTTTTCTTACGGAATGGATCCTAATAAGAAAAAACATTGAACTTTCAAGAGGTGATTAACATTGCAATAGAGGCCTCTTGTGGTTCAACTCTTCTTTCAGTTTTTTAGTTCTTGAAGTATATAATTAGCATAAAAAACAACCTAAAACCTTGATGATGGTTCAAACATGATTGCTTTGATGCACTTCCTCCATTTTCACTGCAGCAGAAACCTTATATAAGCAAGTGCTAATAATCAAAAGCTCAAGCTATATTTGACTTGCAACTAAAGGTATACCACATGCTCCAATTTCAAAAATTTTGCAAATATAGGAAAGTTGAGACAAACTAAAGATTAGTCACTAAATAAAAATCAAGGGATAGTACATTGGTGAGCTACTTTTACAAACATAAAATCGAACTTACCGGAAGCTTCAGAGTTAGAGTCCTTGCACCATTTAGGCCTTTGAGAAGCTTCACATATCTTGAATCTTTTGATTCCGCAAATCGTTCCAAACATGAAAGTCCTTTGAGGAAGAACTTGCATAATTCTAGATCTACATCGATTAGCGCCCCCAACTTCCCAAGTGAACAGTCCTTGAACATGACACCTTTGTAAACAAAAGTTGAGAGATTTGGGGTATGCAATTCAAGCACACAATCACCAAGGCGGTCGCCAGGGCCTCGTATGTCCATAGTCCGACAAATGTTCCAGTGTTCCTTGTTATCAATTTCTAACTTTTTCAGTCTAGCAACGGACAAGTTCACAACTTTAAGATGTTTGTAATAACACTTGTTCAAAATTAATGTTTCTAAAACAGGGCAACGCAGAATGAGCTCCCCTTTCAAATCCCCCTTCGGAAGCTTGACTTTAATCAACTCTAAGGTTCTAACATTTGGGGCTAAAAGCATTGGGCGTGGAACCAGGAAATGGAAGTGAAAAAAACGTGATTCCAGCTTAATTACCTTCACCGAAGACGCTGTGGCAAACACCTTAGCAGGAACGGTAAACATTGTTTTGTGAAGACCAAGAAAGATGTCGAGTTCTTGAACATTTCGCTTTAGAGCTTCACTAATCCAATATTTTACCTGACTCCCTTCCTCACAGTTCCACCATCGGAGACGAAGCCTATGTAAATCTGAGCCCGCGCGGCATAGTAGTCCTTGGACGTTTTCTAGCAAACAGGGAAATCTGCAATCTTCGTGAAATCTTGCAACTTCACCAGCGTTGTCAAAATAGTAACTAGACTCCACATCTTTAATGTTGAAGAAGAGATAGGGGAAAGAAGCCGAGAAACGCGTCCAATTCTTGGAGAGAAGACATGTTGATCGGACGACCTCTTTTGTTGGGAGGAAGGAGAAGATGTGATGGAGAATGGGTTCTGGCAGATCGCTCAATCTGTCTTGGCCTTTCATCTTCTCGAATGATTCCGAGTAGAGAGACCGCGATGGGAAATGGCGCGAAAAGGAATTTTATGTTTGAGAAGGGATTGAGTAAGGCACTTGTGATATACAGATTTGCTACAATCTTTTTGTAGTCATTTAGATTTTGCATCGTGATTCGTTACTGCAAATCTTAATGTTTGAATAAGGAATGTTAGAAAATTTATGTATTAAATGTATTACCCTGTCATTTATATCCGCGTAACTTTTGAATTGGGTCAATTACGAAGAGTCACGCTCCAGGCGGCCCCCAATCCCTTCCATTTATGTCCTCATGGAAAATCACCCTTATGCCCTTCAAACACTACACACCTAAGAATGCAGGTGGGGCGAGGAATCCCCATTCTGCGGGAATTTGCCCTGATGGGTGGGGATTCCCTACCAACTATCCCCCACGGGGCGGGAGATGGGAGAAATTTCACCTCCACCATGCGGAGCGGGGCGTGGGTGGTTTTACTCGTCACTCCGTGGGAATTCTCTGCCCCGTCTTAATATAGAGATTCTTCACAAGGATAATATAATTAAGTTTATCAACTCTAAACAAATATAACTAATAAGTTTATCAAGAAAAAACTAATATAACTTGAAATTTATATATAATAATATAAATATATTATTTAAGGTATTTGTATAGATTCAAAAGTTTTGAAAAAGCGACTTAGAGTAGTGAAAAAAAAGATTTTAATGATTAAATTTTGTATATATAATTTATTTAATCATTTTTTAGATATTATATTAAAAACTAGTGGGGGCGAGGAATCCCCTCAGAGGTGGGGATCCCCGCCAGATGAGGAGTGGTGGTCAAAAATTTTCGGGTGGAAAATTTTAAGTGGAGAATCCCCGCCCCGCCAAAAGTAGGGATGGGGGTGGAGATTGTATTTCCCGCCTCGAACCCGCTCCACTTGCATCCCTATACACACCGGTGTATACTTAGGCCACTTATAAGTGTTAATACTTATTAAGCTCTTCCTACTCTCCCCATTGTAAGATGGTCACACTGCTCTTACCCCATCCCTTCTCAAAGTTAAATTTGGTTATAACACTTTTGGTTTAAACTTTAAATAATTACAAACCATACAATAAGATGAGTTAGAAGAAAGTCACACAACTAGAGAGAAGTCTTAAATTGTGACAAGTCAATGGAGAAATCAAAATGGAGCAATCGAAGTTAATTAAGCTCAGATTTGCAAAGTATGAATGATACTTCAACATGATCGGTTAATTAAACCAAAGCCTAATGTATTTGTTAGAGTTTGTGGTTATCTTAACTACTATAGTTACACAGTTGTAACTTCTTATTTGCTCTTATCTTTATTTTGATGTGTTTTTTTATCTTTTAGGTGTTTATGTATTCAAGTACGTTGTACTTCATGATTTATCTCATCTAATGAAATTCAGTTCTTTAAAAATTAACATGGAATCAGAGCTTGATTATGAGTGATCTTTGGTTTCTCCTTTATATCGGTTGACTTCCTCGACTTTGTAGTGCGTGCTTTGCATCGCGTCATCTCTGTCGTGTTTGTGTCCATGTCCCTGCATCTTTGTTTTTGTGTTGTGTTCACCTTGATTAGTCTCATTCATTTTGTCATCCAGCCTGGTCATCCGTGCCTCGATTTTGTCATCCTACTGCCTATCGCCTTGTTTGTGCGTCATTCCATCGTCTCCATCCTTGTGCCTGAGTGAACCCCGACTGCCTCGACTTTGTCTTGTTGAACTATATGTGAGTTTGTATTGTATCCAATATTAGTCCCACATGGGAAAGAAATATTTTTGTTTCTTTCCTTATAAGATATCCTTCACTTACAAGTCTTAGTTAAGTGAATGTGGGTTGGAGGCAAAGACCATGGGTATTTCCTATTGATTAATATATATTAAATACTTGATATTTAATATGTCTTTGATTAGGCCTTGGGCCGTGGGGCTAATGTTAAAATAACTTAGCTAATTCACAACATAAATTTTTTTTATTAAGTAATTTCGTAATTATTTATTTATGTGAACAGTTGTAATTTTTTCTGAACAGTTGTATGTGAATAGTTGCAATTGAACAGTTGTATGTATTCACGTTTTATGAGCAGGTGCATGTGACTGTTCACAAGAGACATTATTTGTCTATATATAGTATGTACGAAATAGAAGAAAATATCAAGTTTTTTATTGAGAGAAATTAAACTGTTGCACAAGAAAGGTTCTTTGATTGGTGTGTAATCAAAGATCAATCCGGTTGTAACCTGGAGGCGAACTTCTTGAAGCATTCATACATCGAATTGGAGGAAAATTCGTCTTAGGACATTGCTATTTAGTGCAAGCCTCTGGTATGATTTAATTTAATTCTTTGTAATTGAATTCACGCATGATATATATTATAGTTTAGTGATATGCATATTGTATAATTGTTCCATCAATCTAAGATGAATTCTGCTTTGTTTTATTAGTGTTATCACTGATTTACATACAATAGTTGAGTGCATATAATTTGTCACTGATTTTAGAAAAACTAGTCACTGATTTATACGAAATTGTTGTTTTCATACTAGTTTGAAATGGCATCTCTTGTAACTGAGAAATATGAGAAATCTACATCTGCTAATCCCAAATATGAAAGGCCAGAGAAGTTCAAGGGTCTTGACTTTAAAAGGTGGCAGCAGAAAATGATGTTATGGCTGACCACTATGAATCTTGCCAACATAGTGAAGGAAGAAGTTTCGAAATCTGATGAGGACCCTTTGTCTAGGAAAACTCTCCTTACTATTGAAGCATGGAGGAATTCTGACTTTCTTTGCAGGAATTACATTTTGAATAGACATGATGATACACTATATGATGTCTATTCTGAATGTAAAACCGCAAAGGATGTTTGAGATCTTCTCGAAAAGAAATACCGAACTGAAGATGCAGGGGCTAAAAAGTTCGTGGTAGGCAAGTTTTTGAAATACAACATGGTGGATTCGAAGTCCGTGGTAAAGCAAGTGGAAGAACTGCAAGTTATGATACATGAATTGCACGCTGAAGGGTGCATCGTAAATGAACATTTTCAAGCTAGAGCCATTATTGAAAAGCTTCCACCGTCGTGGAATGACTTCAAGGTCTACCTAAAGCACAAGCGAAGGGACATGTCCATCGAGGATCTCATTCTGCGACTTCATGTTGAGGAAGATCACAGGAAGGGAGACAAAAAGGAAATGGCTAATGCTAATGCTAACATGGTGGTAGGACAATCAAGCAAGTCCAAATTTCAGAAGTTCCAGAATAAGAATTTCAAGAAAAATCTTAAGAGAACCGCCAAGCCGTTAGCACCAAAGGGGAAGGATTACAAGAAAATTAAGGGAAGTTGCTGGTTTTGTGGAAAGCAGGGTCACAGGGCTCAAGATTGTCGCCACAAGAAAGATCAGAATTTTGATAATTCTGGTGTGAACAACCAAGCAAATGTTGCTGACATGGAAATTGATGATACTGACTTTGATCTCACTGCGGTTGTTTCAGAAACTAATATGGTTTCTGATGCCAAAGGATGGTGGATCGATACTAGTGCAACAAGGCACATATGCAGTGACAAAATTTTATTTTCTGAGTTTCATCCGGCTGATAGTGAAGAGAAACTTTACATGGGAACTCATCCTCCTCCAAGGTTGAAGGCAAAGGAACAGTGAAGATGAAGTTCACGTCTGGAAAAGTAATCACTTTACTTGATGTTCTATATGTTCCTGATATTAGGAAAAATCTTGTATCTGGCCCTTTACTGAATAAGAAAGGGTTCAAACTTGTTTTCGAGTCTGACAAATTTGTATTGACTAAGGGTGGCATGTTCATAGGGAAGGGGTACCTTACTGAAGGTCTCTTCAAATTAAACATTGTAATTGTTAATGGCACTGGTAATAGAATGATTGTTTCTGTGTATATGACTGTCTCTGCTTATATGATTGATCATTTGATATATGGCATGCTAGACTAGGTCATGTAAATAACAGATTAATTCATAAAATGGTACATTTGAACATGTTACCAAAGTTTATAATTGATTTTAAACACAAATGTGAAGTTTATGTAGAATCAAAGTTTGCTAGGCAAGCATTTAAATCTGTTCAAGAAAGATCAAATGAATTATTAGATTTAATTCATAGTGATCTTTGTGACTTCAAATCAAATCCTACGAGAGGAGGAAAGAACTACTACATCACTTTTATTGATGATTGTAGTAAATATTGTCATGTCTTTTTGATCAAGAATAAAAGTGAGGCCTTTGATGTTTTTAAAATATATAAGGCAGAAGTTGAAAATCAACTTGACAAAAAGATAAAAATATTAAGAACTGATCGAGGTGGAGAATATGATTCCATTGAATTTACAGAATTTTTTAATACAAATAGAATTATTCATCAGACCACTATGCCATATACACCTCAACAAAACGGTGTGGCAGAGAGAAAAAATAGAACTCTCAAGAATATGATTAATTCTATGTTGAATGATTCTGGGCTTCCACAAAACTTGTGGGGTGAAGCATTACTGACTGCAAATCATATATTGAATAGAGTTCCGTTCAAGAAATCTGATAAGTCTCCATATGAGATTTGGAGAAAGAGAAAACCCACTTACAAAACTTTAAAAGTGCGGGGTTGCTTAGCAAAGGTTCAAATTCCTTTACCAAAAAGGACTAAATTAGGACCTAAAATCGTAGATTGTGTGTTCATCGGTTTTGCTAAGAATAGTGCAGCGTATAGATTCTTAGTAGTTAAATCACATATTTCAGATATCAGTGACAATACTATCATAGAATCTGCAGATGCTACATTTTTTGAGCATATATTTCCTTTTAAGGAAAAATAAAATGGTTCATCACGAAAAAGGACGGCTGAAGAGAGTCTAGAAGAACAAACCACTTCAAGGGTTCACGAACAAGAATTGGAACCTAGAAGGGGAAAAAGAATTAAGGTTCCAAAGAATTTTGAACCTGATTTTATAAGTCTGTTAACTGAAAATGGACCTCAGACTTATAGGGAGGTTATGTCTTCGCCAGAAGCGCCTTTATGGATGGAAGCAATCAATAGTGAAGTTGAATCTATTTTACAAAATAATACATGGGAATTGGTTGATTTACCATCCGGAATCAAGCCAATTGGATATAAATGGATATTCAAAAGAAAGCTTAAAGCTGACGGTACTATTGATAAATACAAAGCACGATTGGTTGCAAAAGGTTATAGACAAAAAGAAGGTGTAGACTATTTCGACACCTATTCTCCTATTTCGAGAATAACTTCCGTTAGAATGTTGATTGCCATAGCTGCTTTATACAATATGGAAATACATCAAATGGATGTTAAAACAGCATTTCTAAATGGAGAGTTAGAAGAAGAAATCTATATGGATCAACCTGAAGGGTTCATAGTCAAAGGCCAAGAGAATAAAGTTTGCAGACTTGTTAAGTCATTATATGGACTCAAACAAGCTCCAAAACAATGGCATGAAAAATTTGATCATACTATGCTAGCAAATGGTTTCAAAATAAATGAATGTGACAAATATGTGTACATTAAAGAAATGAAAAAGTTTTGTGTCATAGTATGTTTATATGTTGATGACATGTTAATTATGAGCACAAGTAGAGATGTTATAATGTCAACCAAAAAGATGTTGAATTCTAATTTTGACATGAAAGACTTAGGTCTAGCTGATGTAATACTAGGAATTCAAATCAAAAGGAATAACGAAGGTTATGTCCTCACACGATCTCATTATGTTGAGAAAATCTTAAAAAGATTCAATCAATTCGATTGTAAACCTGCTCCAACTCCTTTTGATGCTAATTGTCATCTTAAGAAAAATAATGGAGAAGCAATTTATCAATTGGAATATTCTCAAGCAATTAGAAGTTTGATGTACTTGATGAATTCTACTAGACCTGACATAGCATATGCAGTAAGCAGGTTGAGTAGATACACAAGTAATCTTAATGATGCTCATTGGACAGCATTAATAAGAGTTCTAAGATATTTTAAATATACCTTAAATTATGAACTTTATTATATAAAATATCCACTTGTACTTGAAGGGTATAGTGATGCAAATTGGATTTCTGATAATACAGAAACCAAATCAACAAGTGGATATATATTCACATTAGGTGGAGCAGCGATTTCTTGGAAATCAACAAAACAAACGTGTATAGCACGTTCCACTATAGAATCTGAATTCATAGCTCTTGACAAGGCAGCTGAAGAAGCTGAATGGCTAAGAAATTTCCTAGAAGATATTCCTTGCTGGCCAAAACCAGTCACAGCAATTTGCATACATTGTGATAGTATGGCAGCACAAGCAAGAGCGAAGAATAATATATATAATGGTAAGTCGAGACATATAAGGCGCCAACACAATACTATAAGACAATTACTCACAAGTGGAGTAATTAATATTGATTATGTTAAGTCTAAGGAAAACATTGCAAATCCTTTGACTAAAGGCTTACCAAGAGATCAAGTGAAGATAAAATCGAGGGGAATGGGCTTCTATAGAGTAAGTCAAGTCCAGCGGAAACCTAACCTATCTGATTGAAGATCCCATGGTGTAGGTTCAATAGGCAAACTAGTTAGACTTGACTTAACAAATAGGACACAAAATTACCTGTTCCTATGATGAAGTAAGTGTGTTAATAAGAAGTTTAGGGTATGCAATACTGCATTTAATGATTAAAGATAAGTCACCTATATGGTGTAAATGTGGGGTCACATTTATGAGAATGAATAGGCTAAATTCTCTAAAGCTATCATGAATCCAGAATATGTTCAGGACCAAAATGAACAACAAAGAATAACGTGCATCAGTAATCATGTCTTAAGTGAGACATATTGTCTTAGTTTACTACAAAAAGTGAATAGTTCAAGATACATACATCACTGCGTCACAAAGTGAACTCGATATGATCTTACTAAGGTAAGTTCAAGTCCATACGACACTTTCCTGAGTAACATGACATGATAATCTCTCTCAATTGTTTTGAAGTAATGTTATTTTTAAAGTAATGATATTTTTAAATTTGTGTTTGTGATTTGGCAAAGTAAACTTGGTCATGGTTACAGATGGATACAATACAAATGTGGGGTATTGTTGAACTATATGTGAGTTTGTATTGTATCCAATATTAGTCCCACATGGGAAAGAAACATTTTTATTTCTTTCCTTATAAGATATCTTTCACTTACAAGTCTTAGTTAAGTGAATGTGGGTTGGAGGCAAAGACCATAGGTATTTCCCATTGATTAATATATATGAAATACTTGATATTTAATATGTCTTTGATTAGACCTTGGGCCGTGGGGCTAATGTTAAAATAACTTAGCTAATTCACAACATAAATTTTTTTATTAAGTAATTTTGTAATTATTTATTTATGTGAACAGTTGTAATTTTTTCTGAACAGTTGTATGTGAATAGTTACACTTGAACAGTTGTATGTATTCACGTTTTATGAGCAGATGCATGTGATTGTTCACAAGAGACATTATTTGTCTATATATAATATGTACGAAATAGAAGAAAATATCAAGTTTTTTGTTGAGAGAAATTAAACTGTTGCACAAGAAAGGTTCTTTGATTGGTGTGTAATCAAAGATCAATCCAGTTGTATCTTGGAGGCGAACCTCTTGAAGTATTCATACACCGAATTGGAGGAAAATTCGTCTTAGGACATTGTTATTTAGTGCTAGCCTCTGGTATGATTTAATTTAGTTCTTTATAATTGAATTCACGCATGATATATATTATAGTTTAGTGATATGCATATTGTATAATTGTTCCATCATGTCTTTATTGTCCTTTGCCCGTGAAAAACTCGCTTAGTAAAGCTTAAGCTACTTACTTGGTTTGAGTTCTATCGTGAATCTATCGTCAGTATCTGTGTTCTCGAAAGTCCACCTTGCCCTGGTGCCTTTATGTCATTGTTCGTCACCGCTTGGTTCGTTTGATTTGTTGTTTAATACAACAAATTTGCTTGTGTGGTGACAATGTTGATTGCCTTGCATTTGAAATCAGCCCATACTTGTGCAAGACTGTCCACCCGTGTGCTCAACCTTGGTTAGCCGTTAAGATTTGCAAATTTGCACTGAATAGATTTGCAAATTTGTTGAAGAAAAAGATTGAGAGTTGTAGTTAACTCTCTCCAGATTATTCAATCAGTTTTTTGTCTTGTTTTTAAGACAAAGTGTCACGATGCCATTTTTTCACAGTGCCTTCGTCCCGTTGTGTGCAAGTGAAGCCCGTCTTTGGTGCTCTGTGTCTGTCGTTTGCATGGGCTTGTGTGCATATTATAGGACATCGTAGTCCAAAATATGCCTCATTTGCCATGTTCTGCTAGTCATTCCATCGACTCCTGTTGTTGCATTGTGTGTTGTTCTGTATCTGTTTTTGCCGCCTTAGGTAGTCATTGATTTGCTTCGCCATGAACCCTAAGTTTGTCGGGTTTACTGATTTGATTTTCAACCTCAAGTTCATTTTCTTAAACCATCTTGAGTTTGATGGGAGGTGTTAGAATTTGTGGTTATCTTAACTATAGTTACACTGTTGTAACTTCTTATTTGTTCTTATCTTTGTTTTGATGTGTTCTTTATCTTTTAGGTGTTTATATATTCAAGTAGGTTGTACTTTGTAATTTATCCCATCTAATGAAATTTAGTTATTTAGAAACTAACAATATTGAAGCTTATAACAATTTTTTTCTAAGTCTCCTCACAACAACATAGTTGAGTTGATCACTTCGAGCAATATAAGATTACAAAATGGGATAGAAGTTGGAGCAAAAAATGCCAAATTAGATTTACAAAATCTGAAACAATACTTCAACTATAGGAAAGTCTTGGGATAATGCCATGAGCTTATCCTGAAATCTCAACAGACCGCCTATTTCAGTTTTGGAGTTCTTTGATCCACCCAGTCTCTCTAAGTTCACAGCGCCATTAGACAAAAATCTTAATGGTTCAAGCTCATTATCGTCTCCTTCAACTCCACAAACAGTTACGTATTACCAGTAAGGCAATGCGAACACCTCTTCGTCGCTTTGACAAAACTAGAGATAAAAAATAAAAATTAAAATCATAAATCCAAATCGACAAATAAGAATTTTAGCAGGGCACTTGAGATTTTTGCCAAGAACTATTAAGAGAACTAAGCCAAATAAAAATTATAGAAAATTAATGAAGTTTTAGAAAAGCAATGAATAGATATAAAATTATTATTCACTCTTTTCCATTGACGAGCAAGGTGCCCATTAGTGGATATTTAAAGAAGAATCACAATAACGGCTAGTTACTGGTTTACATTTTTGAAAACATTCCTAAAGAATTATGCTTGAGATAAGGCATCATTTCTAAAATTTGGAAGTACATCAAAATAAAGAATATTCCTAAGGAGCTACACTTGAGTTTAGAAGCATTTTGAAAGTCAAATCGTTGTTTCCTTTTTTATGAGCCTTATCACCCTACTTGAAGCTGGTGAGTGGAAGAAAGGAACTCTCAGCTTGTCACGAAAAACTTTGAAAGCATGCTTTAAAAGAGGTTTGGTGAAAACATCAACAATTTGAAGATGAGATGGGACAAATTTTGTGACTAATGCACTTGCAACAACTTTCTCACGAACAAAATAGTAGTCAAGTTCAATGTGCTTGATAAGAGCGTGAAAGACTGGATTGATTGTCATATGTAGAGCACTGAGATTGTCACTCAATAGTTGAGTAGTAGAGACTGACATGCCAATGTCATGAAGAAGAAAAGTAATCTATGTAAGTTCAAACGTTGTGGTGGCAAGGGAACAATACTCAACTTTAGCGCTGGATCGAACAACTGTATATTGCTTTTTTGAAGACCAAGACACACAATTTGATCCTATAAATATGCAATATCCTGTAGTGCTTCGTCTAGTAAGCGAACAACCAGCCCAATCTGCATCACATAAATCATTTAAAGTAAATGAACTTTGAGAAAGAAAATGAAGGCCATAACTTATTGTGCCATTGAGATAACGAAGAATGCGCTTGACTGCACGAAGATGTGCAAGTGTAGGTTGGTGAAAATGTTGACACACTTTATTGACAGCATGAGTGATATATCTAGATGAGTGAAGGTGAGGTATTGAAAGCCTCCAACAATACTTTGATATTCAGATTCATCAACAAGTGTGTGGTCATTAGGTTGAGTAGGAGGTTTAAGAGTAATATGAGTGGATAGGTGAGAGGCAGCGAGCATATTTGTGCGTGCGAGTAGATCTTTAGTATATTTTGATTGTGAGAGAAAGATACCACTGGGAAATACTTCACTTCAATTCCTAAAAAGTAATGAAGGTTACCAAGATCTTTAAGTGCAAACTTATTGCTAAGTTGATGAATAAAATTAATGATAAGGATATCATTGTTCCTTGTGATAAGAACATCGTCAACATAAACAAGTAAAAGAACCAAATCATGCTTATGTCGATATGTAAATAATGAACACTCAGCTTTACTGCAATAGAAACCAATAGTTAGCAAATATTGTGATAATCTATCAAACCAAGAGCATGGTGCTTGTTTTAAGTCATAAAGAGATTTGTGTAATAAACAAATATGATTAGGATAGGAGGCATCAACAAAGCCCATTGGTTGTTCTATATACACCGTTTCTTCAAGAAATCCATGGAGAAATGCATTTTTAACATCTAATTGCTTGATGGACCAATGTGAAATAACTGCAATTGAAAGTACAAAGCGAATTGTTGTAGGTTTAGTAACCAGACTAAATGTTTCTTCATAATCAAATCCATGAACTTGAGAGAAACCTTTAACAACAAGATGAGCTTTGTATTGGTTGATATTATTCACTCTTTTCCATTAACGAGCTAGTGCTCATTAGTGGATATTTAAAGAAAAATTACAATAACGCTAGTTAACGACTAGTTTCTGTTCTTTGAAAAATTCATCAAGAAATTATGCTTAAGATTAGGCATCATTCTAAAATTTGAAAGTAAATAAAAATAAAGAGTATTCTTAAGGAGCTACACTTGAGTTTGGAAACATTTTGAAAGTTTCATTGTTTCCTTTTTTGTGAGTCTCATCCAAATTTTAGAATGATGCATAATCTTATGCATAATTCTTTAGGAGTGTTTCCAAGAATATAAACTAGTCGTTAACTAGCCGTTATTGAAATTCTTTTGTAAATATCCAAATTTTAGAATGATGCCTAATCTAAGCAAAATTCTTTAGGAATGTTTCCAAGAAGCTACACTTGAGTTTGGAAATATTTTGAAAGTCAAATCGTTGTTTCCTTTTTTGTGAGCCTTATAAAAAATCTTCAATTCTTATCAGAATTGCGTTCAAGACAAGAGTTTCTATGGAGGAAAAACGATGAAGAAGGGATGCCAACCTAGTATGACAAAGGCCACATCTACTAGATGTTTCCAGCTCCAACTTCTTCAAGTTAGTATATGAATTAATTAGTTCTTCCAATATGTTTGGAACTTCTGAATGAATCTTATGCAAACATTGGAATGTTAGATTTCATACTACTAGATACTAAAACATATCATGAAAAATGCAACCATAGAAGAAAAACACACAAATGACTGTCTTTTTCTTTTCTTTTTTTTTTTTTTTTTAAAGTTCAATCTTGTCAGTAAAGGAGTTCTTTTAATGTATTTGTTAGTTTGTAAAGAAATCTCAACACGCAAATAATGAATAAGTTAGATTAAAAGAAATCTTTTAATTATACCAGTATCTATCAAACAAATAACAGAAAGATAAACAAAAGAGGGGGAAAAATAAAAAGAAACAACATGGAACAGTAAAATCTTCTTAAAAGTTAAGTCAACTTACCTATACCAATAGTTTTTAGTGTATTAAGTGTTGAACTATATGTGAGTTTGTATTGTACCCAATATTAGTCCCACATGGGTAAGAAACATTTTTGTTTCTTTCCTTATAAGATATCTTTCACTTACAAGTCTTAATTAAGTGAATATGGGTTGGAGGCAAAGACCATGGGTATTCCCCATTGATTAATATATATTAAATACTTGATATTTAATGTCTTTGATTAGGCCTTGGGGCCGAGGGGCTAATGTTAAAATAACTTAGCTAATTCACAACATAAATTATTTGTTTTAAATTAAGTAATTTCATAATTACTTATTATGTGAACAGTTGTAACGGTCGTATGTGAACAGTTGTAACGGTCGTATGTGAACAGTTGTAACGGTTGTATGTGAACAGTTGTGTTTTGTGAACAGACACATTATTTACCTATATATAGTTTGTACGAAATTAGAAAAAATTGTTAGAACAATTATACTATATGCATATCACTGAACTATAATATATATCATATGTGAATTCAATTACAAAGAACTAAATTAAATCATAGAACAATTATACTATATGCATATCACTGAACTATAATATATATCATATGTGAATTCAATTACAAAGAACTAAATTAAATCATACTAGAGGCTTGCACTCAATAGCAATGTCCTAAGACGAATTTTCTTCCAATTCGGTGTATGAATGTTTCAAGAGGTTCGTCTCCAGGATACAACTGGATTGATCTTTGAGTACACACTAATCAAAGAACCTTTCTTGTGCAACAGTAAAACTTCTCTCAACTAAAAACCTTTTTTTTTTTTTTTTTTTTTTCGTACAAACTATATATAGACAAATAATGTGTCTGCTCACAAAACACAACTGTTCACATACAACCGTTACAATTGTTCACAAACGTTACAACTGTTCACATACGACCATTACAACTGTTCACAACCGTTACAACTGTTCACATACAACCGTTACAACTGTTCACATAATAAGTAATTATGAAATTACTTAATTTAAAACAAATAATTTATGTTGTGAATTAGCTAAGTTATTTTAACATTAGCCCCTCAGCCCCAAGGCCTAATCAAAGACATATTAAATATCAAGTATTTAATATATATTAATAAATGGGGAATACCCATGGTCTTTGCCTCCAACCCATATTCACTTAACTAAGACTTGTAAGTGAAAGATATCTTATAAGGAAATAAACAAAAATATTTTTTTTCCACGTGGGACTAATATTGGGTACAATACAAACTCACATATATTTCAACAATACCCCACATTTGTATTGTATCCATCTGAAACCATGACCAAGTTTACTTTGCAAATTCACAAACACAAATTTTTAAAAAAATATCATTATTTTAAAAATAACATTACTTCAAAACAATTGAGAGAGATTTGAGAGAGATTATCATGTCATGTTACTCAGGAAAGTGTCGTATAGACTTGAATTTACCCTAGTAAGATCATATCGAGTTTACTTCGCGACGCAGTGATGTATGTATCTTGAACTGTTCACTTTTTGTAGTAAACTAAGACAATATGTCTCACTTATGACATGATTACTAATGCACGTTATTCTTTGTTGTTCATTTTGGTCCTGAACATATCCTGGATTCATGTTTTTTTTTAGAGAATTTAGCCTATTCATTCTCATAAATGCGACCCCATATTTACTATCATATAGGTGACTTATCTTTAATCATTAAATGCAGTATTGCATACCCTAAACTTCTTATCAACACACTTACTTTGTCATAGGAACAGGTAATTGTGTGTCCTATTTGTTAAGTCAAGTTTAACTAGTTTGCCTATTGAACCTAGACCATGGGATCTCCAATCAGCTAGGTTAGGTTTTCTCTGGACTTGACTTACTCTATAGGCTTTAAGCCCATTCCCCTCGATAATATCTTCACTTGATCTCTTGGTAAGCCTTTAGTCAAAGGATCTGCAATGTTTTCCTTATACTTAACATAATCAATACTAATTACTCCACTTGTGAGTAATTGTCTTATAGTATTGTGTCGGCGCCTTATATGTCTCGACTTACCATTATATATATTGTTCTTAGCTTTTGCTTGTGCTGCCATACTATCACAATGTATACAAATTCTTGTATGTGGTGGTTTTGGCCAGCAAGGAATATCTTCTAGGAAATTTCTTAGCCATTCAGCTTCTTCAGATGCCTTATCAAGAGCTATGAATTCAGATTCCATAGTGGAACGTGCTATACACATTTGTTTTGTTGATTTCCAAGAAATCGCTGCTCCACCTAATGTGAATATATATCCACTTGTTGATTTGGTTTCTATATTATCAGAAATCCAATTTGCATCACTATACCCTTCAAGTGCAGGTGGATATTTTGTATAATAAAGTCATAATTTACTGCATATTTAAGATACCTTAGAACTCTTATTAACGCTGTCCAATGAGCATCATTAGGATTACTTGTGTATCTACTCAGCCTGCTTACTGCATAAGCTATGTCAGGTCTAGTAGAATTCATCAAGTACATCAAGCTTCCAATTACTTGAGAATATTCCAATTGATAAATTGCTTCTTCATTATTTTTCTTAAGATGACAATTAGCATCAAAAGGAGTTGGAGCAGGTTTACAATCGAATTGATTGAATCTTTTTAAGATTTTCTCAACATAATGAGATTGTGTGAGGATATAACTTTCGTTATTCCTTTTGATTTGAATTCCTAGTATTACATCAGCTAGACCTAAGTCTTTTATGTCAAAACTAGAATTCAACATCTTTTTGGTTGACATTATAACATCTCTACTTGTGCTCATAATCAACATGTCATCAACATATAAACATACTATGATGCAAAAGTTTTTCATTTCTTTAATGTACACACATTTGTCACATTCATTTATTTTGAAACTATTTGCTAGCATAGTATGATCAAATTTTTCATGCCATTGTTTTGGAGCTTGTTTGAGTCCATATAATGACTTAACAAGTCTACAAACTTTATTCTCTTGGCCTTTGACTATGAACCCTTCAGGTTGGTCCATATAGATTTCTTCTTCTAACTCTCCATTTAGAAATGCTGTTTTAACATCCATTTGATGTATTTCCATATTGTATAAAGCAGCTATGGCAATCAACATTCTAATGGAAGTTATTCTCGAAACAGGAGAATAGGTGTCGAAGTAATCTACACCTTCTTTTTGTCTATAACCTTTTGTAACCAATCGTGCTTTGTATTTATCAATAGTACCGTCAGCTTTAAGCTTTCTTTTGAATATCCATTTATATCCAATTGGTTTGATTCTGGATGGTAAATCAACCAATTCCCATTTATTATTTTGTAAAATGGATTCAACTTCACTATTGATTGCTTCCATCCATAAAGGCGCTTAGTGAAGACATAGCCTCCCTACAAGTCTGAGGTTCATTTTCAGTTAACAGACTTATAAAATCAGGTCCAAAATTCTTTGGAACCTTAATTCTTTTTCCCCTTTTAGGTTCCAATTCTTATTCTTGAACCCTTGAAGTGGATGGTTCTTCTAGACTCTCTTGGTAGTCCTTTTTCGTGATGAACCATTTTGTTTTTTCTTAAAAGGAAATATATGCTCAAAGAATGTAGCATCCGCAGATTCTATGATAGTATTATCAACGATATCGAAATATGTGATTTAACTACTAAGAATCTATATCTTTGCACTATTCTTAGCAAAATCGATGAACACACAATCTACGGTTTTAGGTCCTAATTTAGTCCTTTTTGGTAAAGGAATTTGAACCTTTGCTAAGCAACCCACACTTTTAAAGTTTTGTAAGTGGGTTTTCTCTTTCTCCAAATCTCATATGGAGACTTATCGAGATTTCTTGAACGGAACTCTATTCAAGATATGATTTGCGATCGATAATGCTTCACCCCACAAGAAGTTTTGGGGAAGCCCGAATCATTCAACATAGAATTAATCATATTCTTGAGAGTTCTATTTTTTCTCTCTGCCACACCATTTTGTTGAGGTGTATATGGCGCAGTGGTCTAATGAATAATTCCATTTGTATTACAAAATTCTGTAAATTCAATGGAATCATATTCTCCACCTCGATCAGTTCTTAATATTTTTATCTTTTTATCAAGTTGATTTTCAACTTCTGCCTTATATATTTTAAATATATCAAAGGCCTCGCTTTTATTCTTGATCAAAAAAACATGACAATATTTACTACAATCATCAATAAAAGTGATGTAGTAGTTCCTTCCTCCTCTTGTAGGATTTGATTTGAAATCACAAAGATCACTATGAATTAAATCTAATAATTCATTTGATCTTTCTTAAACAGATTTAAATGTTTGCCTAGCATACTTTGATTCTCCACAAACTTCACATTAGTGTTTAAAATCAATTTGAAACTTGGTAACATGTTCAAATGTACCATTTTATGAATTAATCTGTTATTTACATGACCTAGTCTAGCATGCCATATATCAAATGATTCAATCATATAAGCAGAGACATTCATATACGCAGAAACAATCATTCTATTACCAGTGCCATTAACAATTACAATGCTTAATTTGAAGAGACCTTCAGTAAGGTACCCCTTCCCTATGAACATGCCACCCTTAGTCAATAAAAATTTGTCAGACTCGAAAACAAGTTTGAACCCTTTCTTATTCAGTAAAGGGCCAGATACAAGATTTCTCCTAATATCAGGAACATAAAGAACATTAAATAAAGTGATTATTTTTCCAGACGTGAACTTCATCTTCACTGTTCCTTTGCCTTCAACCTTGGAGGAGGATTAGTTTCCCATGTAAAGTTTCTCTTCACTATCAGCCGGATGAAACTCAGAAAATAAGGTTTTGTCACTGCATATGTGCCTTGTTGCACCGGTATCGATCCACCATCCTTTGACATCAGAAACCATATTAGTTTCTGAAACAACCGCAGTGAGATCAAAGTCAGTATCATCAATTTCCAAGTCAGTAACATTTGCTTGGTTGTTCACACCAGAATTATCAAAATTCTGATCTTTCTTGTGGCGACAATCTTGAGCCCTGTGACCCTGCTTTCCACAAATCCAACAACTTCCCTTAATTTTCTTGTAATCCTTCCCCTTTGGTGCTAACGGCTTGGCGGTTCTCTTAAGATTTTTCTTGAAATTCTTATTCTGGAACTTCTGAAATTTGGACTTGCTTGATTGTCCTACCACCATATTAGCATTAGCATTAGCCATTTCCTTTTTGTCTCCCTTCCTGTGATCTTCATCAACATGAAGTCGCAGAATGAGATCCTCGATGGACATGTCCCTTCGCTTGTGCTTTAGGTAGACCTTGAAGTCATTCCACGACGGTGGAAGCTTTTCAATAATGGCTCTAGCCTGAAAATGTTCATTTACGATGCACCCTTCAGCGTGCAATTCATGTATCAGAACTTGCAGTTCTTCCACTTGCTTTACCACGGACTTCGAATCCACCATGTTGTATTTCAAAAACTTGCCTACCACGAACTTTTTAGCCCCTGCATCTTCAGTTCGGTATTTCTTTTCGAGAAGATCCCAAACATCCTTTGCGGTTTTACATTCAGAATAGACATCATACAGTGTATCATCAAGTCTATTCAAAATGTAATTCCTGCAAAGAAAGTCAGAATTCCTCTATGCTTCAATAGTAAGGAGAGTTTCCCTGGACAAAGGGTACTCATCAGATTTCAGAACTTCTTCCTTCACTATGTTTGCAAGATTCATAGTGGTCAGCCAGAACAACATTTTCTGCTGCCACCTTTTAAAATCAAGACCCTTAAACTTCTCTGGTCTTTCATCTTTGGGATTGGCAGATGTGGATTTCTCATATTTCTCAGCTACAAGAGATGCCATTTCAAACTAGTATGAAAACAACAATTTCGTATAAATCAGTGACTAGTTTTTCTAAAATCAGTAACAAATTATATGCACTCAACTATTGTATGTAAATCAGTGATAACATTAATAAAACACAACAATTAAAAAAAAAGTATTCGTCTTAGATTGTTAGAACAATTATACTGTATGCATATCACTGAACTATAACATATATCATATGTGAATTCAATTACAAAGAACTAAATTAAATCATAGAACAATTATACTATATGCATATCACTGAACTATAATATATATCATATGTGAATTCAATTACAAAGAACTAAATTAAATCATACCAGAGGCTTGCACTCAATAGCAATGTTCTAAGACGAATTCTTTTTTTTTAATTGACGTGTTTTATTAATGTTATCACTGATTTACATACAATAGTTGAGTGCATATAATTTGTCACTGATTTTAGAAAAACTAGTCACTAATTTATATGGAATTGTTGTTTTCATATTAGTTTGAAATGGCATCTCTTGTAACTGAGAAATATGAGAAATCCACATCTGCCAATCCCAAAGATGAAAGACCAGAGAAGCTTAAGGGTCTTGATTTTAAAAGGTGGCAGCAGAAAATGCTGTTCTGGCTGACCACTATGAATCTTGCCAACATTATGAAGGAAGAAGTTCCGAAATCTTATGAGGACCCTTTGTCCAGGGAAACTCTCCTTACTATTGAACCATGAAGGAATTCTGACTTTCTTTGCAGGAATTAAATTTTGAATAGACTTGATGATACACTGTATGATGTCTATTATGAATGTAAAACCGCAAAGGATGTTTGGGATCTTCTCGAAAAGAAATACCGAACTGAAGATGCAGGGGCTAAAAAGTTCGTGGTAGGCAAGTTTTTGAAATACAGCATGGTGGATTCGAAGTCCGTGGTAAAGCAAGTGGAAGAACTGCAAGTTCTGATACATGAATTGCAGGCTGAAGGGTGCATCGTAAATGAACATTTTCAGGCTGGAGCCATTATTGAAAAGCTTCCACCGTCGTGGAATGACTTCAAGGTCTACCTAAAGCACAAGCGAAGGGATATGTCCATCGAGGATCTCATTCTGCGACTTCGTGTTGAGGAAGATCACAGGAAGGGAGATAAAAAGGAAATGGCTAATGCTAATGCTAACATGGTGGTAGGACAATCAAGCAAGTCCAAATTTCAGAAATTCCAGAATAAGAATTTCAAGAAAAATCTTAAGAGAACCGCCAAGCCGTTAGCAACAAAGGGGAAGGATTACAAGAAAATTAAGGGAAGTTGATGGGTTTATGGAAAGCAGGGTCACAAGGCTTAAGATTGTCGCCATAAGAAAGATCAGAATTTTGATAATTCTGGTGTGAACAACCAAGCAAATGTTACTGACATGGAAATTGATGATACTGACTTTGATCTCACTGCGGTTGTTTCAGAAACTAATATGGTTTCTGATGCCAAAGGATGATGGACCGATACTGGTGCAACAAGGCACATATGCAGTGACAAAACCTTATTTTCTGAGTTTCTTCCGGCTGATAGTGAAGAGAAACTTTACATGGGAAACTAATCCTCCTCCAAGGTTGAAGGCAAAGGAACAGTGAAGATGAAGTTCACGTCTAGAAAAATAATCACTTTACTTAATGTTCTTTATGTACCTGATATTAGGAAAAATCTTGTATCTGGCCCTTTACTGAATAAGAAAGGGTTCAAACTTGTTTTCGAGTCTGACAAATTTTTATTGACTAAGGGTGGCATGTTCATAGGGAAGGGGTACCTTACTGAAGGTCTCTTCAAATTAAGCATTGTAATTGTTAATGGCACTGGTAATAGAATGATTGTTTCTGCGTATATGAATGTCTCTGCTTATATGATTGAATCATTTGATATATGGCATGCTAGACTAGGTCATGTAAATAACATATTAATTCATAAAATGGTACATTTGAACATGTTACCAAAGTTTCAAATTGATTTTAAACACAAATGTGAAGTTTGTGTAGAATCAAAGTTTGCTAGGCAAACATTTAAATCTGTTCAAGAAAGATCAAATGAATTATTAGATTTAATTCATAGTGATCTTTGTGATTTCAAATCAAATCCTACAAGAGGAGGAAAGATCTACTACATCACTTTTATTGATGATTGTAGTAAATATTGTCATGTTTTTTTGATCAAGAATAATAGCGAGGCCTTTGATATATTTAAAATATATAAGGCAGAAGTTGAAAATCAACTTGACAAAAAGATAAAAATATTAAGAACTGATCGAGGTGGAGAATATGATTCCATTGAATTTACAGAATTTTGTAATACAAATGAAATTATTAATCAGACCACTGCGCCATATACACCTCAACAAAATGGTGTGGCAGAGAAAAAAATAGAACTCTTAAGAATATATATAATTCTATGTTGAATGATTCTGGGCTTCTTCAAAACTTGTGGGGTGAAGCATTACTGACTGCAAATCATATCTTGAATAGAGTTCCGTTCAAGAAATCTGATAAGTCTCCATATGAGATTTGGAGAAAGAGAAAACCCACTTACAAAACTTTAAAAGTGAGGGGTTGCTTAGCAAAGGTTCAAATTCCTTTACCAAAAAGGACTGAATTAGGACCTAAAACCGTAGATTGAGTGTTCATCGATTTTGCTAAGAATAGTGTACCATATAGATTCTTAGTAGTTAAATCATATATTTCAGATATCAGTGATAATACTATCATAGAATCTGCAGATGCTACATTCTTTGAGCATATATTTCCTTTTAAGGAAAAACAAAATGGTTCATCACGAAAAAGGACGGCCGAAGAGAGTCTAGAAGAACCATCCACTTCAAGGGTTCAAGAATAAGAATTGGAACCTAAAAGGGGAAAAAGAATTAAGGTTCCAAAGAATTTTGGACCTGATTTTATAAGTCTGTTAACTGAAAATGAACCTCAGACTTGTAGGGAGGCTATGTCTTCGCCGGAAGCGCCTTTATGGATGGAAGCAATCAATAGTGAAGTTGAATCCATTTTACAAAATAATAAATGGGAATTGGTTGATTTACCATCCAGAATCAAACCAATTGGATATAAATGGATATTCAAAAGAAAGCTTAAAGCTGACGGTACTATTGATAAATACAAAGCACGATTGGTTACAAAAGGTTATAGACAAAAAGAAGGTGTAGATTACTTCGACACCTATTCTCCTGTTTCGAGAATAACTTCCATTAGAATGTTGATTGCCATAGCTGCTTTATACAATATGGAAATACATCAAATGGATGTTAAAACAGCATTTCTAAATGGAGAGTTAGAAGAAGAAATCTATATGGACCAACCTGAAGGGTTCATAGTCAAAGGCCAAGAGAATAAAGTTTGTAGACTTGTTAAGTCATTATATGGACTCAAACAAGCTCCAAAACAATGGCATGAAAAATTTGATCATACTATGCTAGCAAATTGTTTCAAAATAAATGAATGTGACAAATGTGTGTACATTAAAGAAATGAAAAACTTTTGCGTCATAGTATGTTTATATGTTGATGAAATGTTGATTATGAGCACAAGTAGAGATGCTATAATGTCAACCAAAAAGATGTTGAATTCTAGTTTTGACATGAAAGACTTAGGTCTAGCTGATGTAATACTAGGAATTCAAATCAAAAGGAATAACGAAGGTTATATCCTCACACAATCTCATTATGTTGAGAAAATCTTAAAAAGATTCAATCAATTCGATTGTAAACGTGCTCCAACTCCTTTTGATGTTAATTGTCATCTTACGAAAAATAATGAAGAAGCAATTTATCAATTGGAATATTCTCAAGTAATTGGAAGCTTGATGTACTTGATAAATTCTACTAGACCTGACATAGCTTATGCAGTAAGCAGGCTGAGTAGATACACGAGTAATCCTAATGATGCTCATTGGACAGCGTTAATAAGAGTTCTAAGGTATCTTAAATATACCTTAAATTATGGAATTTATTATACAAAATATCCACCTGTACTTGAAGGGTATAGTGATGCAAATTGGATTTCTGATAATACAGAAACCAAATCAACAAGTGGATATATATTCACATTAGGTGGAGCAGCGATTTCTTGGAAATCAACAAAACAAACGTGTATAGCACGTTCCACTATGGAATCTGAATTCATAGCTCTTGATAAGGCAGATGAAGAAGCTGAATGGCTAAGAAATTTCCTAGAAGATATTCCTTGCTGGCCAAAACCAGTCACAACAATTTGTATACATTGTGATAGTATGGCAGCACAAGCAAGAACTAAGCACAATATATATAATGGTAAGTCGAGACATATAAGGCGCCGACACAATACTATAAGACAATTACTCACAAGTGGAGTAATTAGTATTAATTATGTTAAGTCTAAGGAAAACATTGTAGATCCTTTGAGTAAAGGCTTACCAAGAGATCAAGTGAAGATATTATCGAGGGGAATGGGCTTAAGCCTATAGAGTAAGTCAAGTCTAGCGAAAACCTAACCTAACTGATTGGAGATCCCATGGTCTAGGTTCAATAGACAAACTAGTTAGACTTGACTTAACAAACATGATACACAATTACCTGTTCCTATGATGAAGTAAGTGTGTTGATAAGAAGTTTAGGGTATGCAATACTGCATTTAATGATTAAAGATAAGTCGCCTATATGATAGTAAATGTGGGGTCGCATTTATGAGAATGAATAGGCTAAATTCTCTAAAACTATTATGAATCCAGGATATGTTCAGGACCAAAATGAACAACAAAGATAACGTGCATCAGTAATCATGTCATAAGTGAGACATATTGTCTTAGTTTACTACAAAAAGTGAACGGTTCAAGATACATACATCACTGCTTTGCGAAGTAAACTCGATATGATCTTACTAGGGTAAATTCAAGTCTATACGACACTTTCCTGAGTAACATGACATGATAATCTCTCTCAAATCTCTCTCAATTGTTTTGAAGTAATGTTATTTTTAAAATAATGATATTTTTTTTTTAAATTTGTGTTTGTGAATTGGCAAAGTAAACTTGGTCATGGTTTCAGATGGATACAATACAAATGTGGGGGGTATTGTTGAACTATATGTGAGTTTGTATTATACCCAATATTAGTCCCACATGGGTAAGAAACATTTTTGTTTCTTTCCTTATAAGATATCTTTTACTTACAAGTCTTAATTAAGTGAATATGGGTTGGAGGCAAAGACCATGGGTATTCCCCATTGATTAATATATATTAAATACTTGATGTTTAATATGTCTTTGATTATGCCTTAGGCTTTGGAGCCGAGGGGCTAATGTTAAAATAACTTAGCTAATTCACAACATAAATTATTTGTTTTAAATTAAGTAATTTCATAATTACTTATTATGTGAACAGATGTAACGGTTGTATGTGAACTGTTGTAACGGTTGTATGTGAACAGTTGTAACGGTTGTGAATAGTTGTAACTGTCGTATGTGAACAGTTGTAACGTTTGTGAACAGTTGTAACGGTTGTATGTAAACAGTTGTGTTTTGTGAACAGACACATTATTTGTCTATTTATAGTTTGTACGAAATGAGAAAAAAAAGGTTTTTAGTTGAGAGAAGTTTTACTGTTGCACAAGAAAGGTTCTTTGATTGGTGTGTAATCAAAGATCAATCCAGTTGTATCCTGGAGATGAACCTCTTGAAACATTCATACATCGAATTGGAGGAAAATTCGTCTTAAATTGTTAGAACAATTATACTGTATGCATATCACTGAACTATGATATATATTATAGTTCAGTGATATGCATATAGTATAATTGTTCATAAGTTAATTTAGTTCTTTGTAATTGAATTCACATATGATATATATTATAGTTCAGTGATATGCATACAGTATAATTGTTCTAACATTAAGTTCCCAATGCAGAATTCACTAGTATTACCTCATTTCCTCAAGGTTCGCACCATCAACAATGATTGGTTTTCTTCCTTTCAACTTGTTTAATTGCTATGTAAAATTTCTATATCTTGGTGCCTTTCTATATTTTGAGACATTTAGATAATTGAAAATATAACCATGTTCAAATAAGTTGAAATTTGATGGATCTGCGTCAATCTCTAGAATTCTCTTTCGATCTTTTCTGATACAACTTACAATGTCATCAAGTTGATATGACTGTTTATTTATTTCAAGGAAACTCTTTATCCCAATCACAAGCACTTGTATCTATTAAAAAAAAAAAAACACCTCTAGGACTTTCAACATAATTTTAAAAATGAAATGCTAAAGCACGACACCAACTAAACCAAATAACTTAACCTAAATTAGTAATTATTAAGTAAACTTAAATAAAGTGGAAAATTTGATCTCGATCATTCTCCTTTGTCTTGACAGATTTGACTCAGTCAGATTTACCAAGGAACCAGAATACAATCTTTATGCTCGACACTAAATACAATTCACAACGCTTAATATCAGTTGAATGATACACAAAGATTCATAGGCTTGAAATCTAGGAAGACTTGGAAATGGGGTATGATACATTATATATATTAACATTTATCTCCAACAGATGCATGCTGAGTTTATAAGTTTTGTAAAGTCAAGCGAACCAACGAGATTAAGAAAGTAAAGGCAATTGCAAAATTAGACAAAGAAAAATGAGCAACACAAGAAAAGAATAGAAAGGGACGAGATATAAAAATTGATGTGGAATCAATGAGAATAAGTTTATTCCAACCAAGTTGTTAACCCGAATAACAACTTGTATTTCTAAAGAACAATTCCTAGAAACTCGTAATGTAATTCAAATAATAAATTTTAATGTATGGTACCTGCAGAAGCAAAGGTTTTGAAAAAAAAGATAACACAGGCTAAAGAACAAAAGCTTCGCATAAATTGGTAATCACTAAATATTTAAATGGTTGAAATTGATTCCAAATGTTATATGCATCCTAATGCATTGCGAGCATCAATGAAAAATCTTATCCCGAGCAAACACCCAATTCTAAATTAGGAGAGACTCTACCAAGTGATGTTAGACCAGGGGAATTGCAAAGACTTCAAAGCGTGTAACATTGCCACTTTTCTAAAGAAATTTTTGCTCTCTACACTGCAAGAGTCAGCAAATATCCTAAAGGATACGATGAAGTATACCCACCTTTCACTTTGCAGTAGTGAAAGATGAAAAACAAGAGCAATTGCTAGTGAATTTCGAGATTCCCACTTCCTCCCCAAACCTCCCATTTTATAGAGCACTGGGTCATGACCAGTTGGGTGAAAATGGGGTCAAGCATTGATGCAATGGAATAATGTAGCAATTAATTCCTTTCCAGTTTCAATAATTCCTCAATGGAGAGCAGTTTCAATAATTCCTTAATGGAGAGCCGTTTCAATAATTCTTTAATGGAGAGCCATTTCAACTGCACCCATTAAGCCACTCTACTAACTATCCATTTAATTTGAAAATGTATAACAATCCCCCGCCATTTTCAAAATATTCAGATCATTTAATCCACGAAATCTCAAACATTATATGCATAACTAATGGTATCTAGCGATTTGAACCACTAACTTGTGAAAAGTTCATTACATCATATCAGAATTATATGGTAGATGCACTTTGAACCAATGATTCTATTTGATATGTTGCATAAACATATCACGCATATAACTTACACCAACAAATTGCCATAAATATCCTGACACATTCAACATTGGCCTTGTGTCCTGTATCTTCTCGTGAATGTCTTTGGAGCCAAGCCCTTGAACTCCTTGAAGCGGCCGCACTTCACATCCACATAGGTAGTCTCCATTCTAGTACCCCCGTAATTTAAGTACCTTTAGACGACTATTAAGAGATCATCTCAACCTCCTCTCTTTACATGTAGGTACCGAGCACTAACAACCTTGGGATGGTTATTAAAATTTAGTGCTCACAATCACACCTATAATGAATTTGACTGCATTGAACTCAAGACTTAACGTAATGTTAGGCGTCGAGTTGAGTTTTCACTATTGGTGACCTATAATTCATGGGCTTGAGACCCATCCCCTTGATGTTTTATTCACCAAGTCTCTTGGCAATCCTTTAGTAGGGGGATATGCCAAATTTTGACTAGATCTCACATAGTCAATTTTGATAACTCCACTTGTTATCAATTCTCTTACACAACTATGTCTTAGTCCAATATTTCTGGATTAACCATTGTACACTTGGCTATAAAACCTTGCCAATGTGGCCTCATTATCACAATGGATAGAGATTGGAGCTATCGATTTAGGCCACAATGGTATCTCATGTAATAATTCACATAGCCATTCAGCTTCTTTTGAAGCCGAGGCCAGCGCAATAAACTCTGATTCCATGGTAGAACCAGCCATTAAAGTTTGTTTCTTTGAAGCCCACGAGATTGCTCCTCCAGCAAGTGTGAAAATCCACCCACTTGTAGATGCATGATCTTGATCTTTCACAATCCAACTTGCATCCGAAAATCCTTCTAATACCGAAGGATATCCACTATAGCATAAACCATAGTTAATTGTTTTCTTCAGATATTTCAAAACTTTTCAAATTGCAAACCAATACAACTCACTTGGATTAATTGTAAATCTGCTTAACTTGCCTACTGCCAAGGCAATATCCGGCCTAGTGCATGTCATTGCATACATTAAGTATCCAATTAATCTAGAATACTCCAGTTGTGAAACTGGATTGCCTATATTTTTCACTAGCTCAATACTTGAATCTAGCAGGATAGAAACTAGGGCACAATGTAAGTGATTGAATCAATTGAGAACTTTCTCAATATAATAAGATTGAGTTAGAGTAATACTCCCCTCATTTCTTACAATCTGAATTCCAAGGATGACATCAGCTTGCCCCATATCTTTCATTTCAAACTGGCTTGAAAGAAACCTTTTGGTCAACTGAACTTGTTCCAAGTCAGTTCCAAAAATTAGCATGTCATCTACGTAAAGACAGATAATGACACCATTGTCTTTTCCATCAAGCTTGCTATATACACATTTATCAGATTCATTTATTTTGAATCCAAAAGCAAGTACAACTTAGTCAAATTTTTGGTGCCACTGTTTTGGTGCTTGCTTTAAACCGTACAATAATTTTCGCAATCTACAAACTTTATTCTCATGACCGGGCATTATAAACCCTTCAGGTTGTGCCATGTATATTTCCTCATCCAACTCTCCATTTAGGAACGTTGTTTTAACGTCCATTTGGTGGATGACCAGCTTGTTTATGGATGAAATTGCAATAAGCAATCTGATAGTAGCAATTCTAGCTACTGGTGAATAGGTATCGAAATAGTCTATTCCATACTTTTGGGTGAAACCCTTAGCAACCAGTCTCACTTTTTGTTTTTCAATGGATCCATCAACTCTTATTTTCCTTTTGAAGAGAAATTTGTATTTACTGGGTTTACACCCAGGAGGTAGATCAACTAGCTCTTAAGTTTTATTTCCCATTATTGAATCCATCTCATCATTTAATGCCTCTTTCCAAAAAGCTGTATCTCTTTCTTTCATTGCCTCCTTTACTGTTTGAGGATCAGCATCCGTATTAAAACAATACAGAATTTATCTAGTTACTGTTTCTCTACTTCCTTCAGCTAGGAATGTATAGAAATCAGAACCAAATGACTTAATTTTTCAAGCTCGTTTGCTCCTTCGAAGTTCAGGAACTTCTACTATTTCTTTGTCATTTTCAATTTCTATGATTTCCTTCCCTTTTTGGTTTTCTTCAGGAATACTTTTAGTAATAGATTTAAATCTTGTCTTATCAAAGATTGTATCCCTTGATTCAATTACAGTGTTTACTGAAATCGAATTATTAGGCTCAATCACCATGAATCTATATTCCTTACTGTGTTGTGCGTATCCAATAAATATGCACTTCACTCCCCTTTCACCCAATTTCCTCTTTTTTGGTTCAGGTACCTTTACTACTGCTCTACAGCCCCAAACTCTTAAATAATTAAGATTTAATTTTCGCTTATTCCAAAGCTCATATGGGGTGACTTTATTCCTCTTTTGTGGAATTCTGTTCACAATATGGCATGCACTCAGCAATGCCTCTCCCCAAAATTCGCTACTCAAACCAGAGTTTGATAGCATAGCATTAACCATTTCGGTTAAAACACAATTTTTACGCTCAGCCACACTATTTTGTTGTGGTGTATAAAGGGCAGTAGTCTCATGGACTATTCCAGTGGATTCAAAGTACTTTGGATCATAGTACTCTCCTCCCCTATCAGACCTTAAACATTTTATAAAGGTCTCACATTACAATTAAGTTTCTGCCTTATAGGCCCGAAACTTAATCATTGCCTCATCTTTGGAATGCAACAAATAAACTTAGCAATTGCCCGACAGTTCTTTGATTGAAGCCATTGCAATGAAAGAAAAATTCCTTTAGCAAACCAGGGGAATTGCAAAGACTTCAAAGCGTGTAACACTGCCACTTTCCTAAAGGAATTTTTGCTCTCTACACTGCAAGAGTCAGCAAATATTCTGAAGAATACGATGAAGTATACCCACCTTTCACTTTGCAGTAGTGAAAGATGAAAAACAAGAGCAATTGCTAGTGAATTTCGAGATTCCCACTTCCTCCCTAAACCTCCCATTTTATAGAGCACTGGTTATGACCAGTTGGGGTGAAAATGGGGTCATGCATTGATGCAATGGAATAATGTAGCAATTAATTCCTTTGCAGTTTCAATAATTTCTTAATGGAGAGCCGTTTCAATAATTCCTTAATGGAGAGCCGTTTCAATAATTCCTTAATGGAGAGCCGTTTCAACTGCACCCATTAAGCCACTCTACAGAGCCATTTCAACTGCACCCATTAAGCCACCTATTAAGCCACTCTACAGAGCCGTTTCAACTGCACCCATTAAGCCACTCTACTAACTATCCATTTAATTTGAAAATGTATAACAAGTGATAAGTATTTTCCCAAGCAATGAATCCAAATAATAGAAAAAAAAATATTAAATTTTCAAGAGTTGACTAACATAGCAATAAGTGGTCTTTTGGGATTCAGTTCTTCGTTCAAATTTTAGTTCTAGTCACTATCAATATCCTAAAACATTAGTGATAGTTCAAATGGGATTACTTAGCCGCGATTCCATTTATTCTCCAACATAAGACTTGAGCAAGTTCTATGTATATCTAAGATGATTAATCACTACATAATTAAAAACCCAAGGGATCACAAGTACAAGTTGTAACAAATCTCACTGAGCTACTTCTACAAACAGAAATTACACATACTTCAATCCCCTTAAGAGCTAAAACCCTTGCACTCTTTAGGCCTTAGAGAAACTTCACATTTGAACGTCCTTCTAGGAAAGGTGGGCATAAAAATAGATCAACCTCAATCAGTGCCTCAAAGTTCCCAACCGAACAGTCCTTGTACATAACACCCTTGTAAACAAAAGCCGAGATATTTGGGGTACACAATTCAAGCTTGCAATCACTAAAGCGGCTAAAAGCGCCTGTCACACCGAAAGGAAAGAGCTCTTCTGCCCTGTTATCAATCTCCAATTTTTTTTTCCAGTCGATTAACAGATAATTTCACAACTTGGAGATGGCCATAACAACACTTTTTCATAATCAATGTTTCCACAACAGGCAACCCAGAACAACCTTCCCTTTCACATTCGCCTTTGGATTTTAATCAACTCTAGGGTTTTGATATTTGGGGATGAGAGCATTGGAAGTGAAACCATGAAATAGTGCTCATAAATCATTGACTCCAGCTTAATTACCTTGATTAGAGACGTTGCGGCAAAGACTTCCGAACATTTCGAGCCACTGCTATTGCAATCCATTTTTTTACACGTTCCAATCCACTAAAATCGGCTCTCATCTTCTTCTTGGATGATTGTGGAGACTCCATTGTTGTTGGCAATGGTGGGAAAAGAGAATTGGCTTGGTTTAACCCTAGAAAACCATACAAGTAGTTTGGCTTCGCGCCCAAAATTTTAATACAAGTGTTCTTTTATGGCTGGGCACCCTGAGATATACCTTGAGCAGTGTGCACAATGCATCCCAACCTCTCAGGGTGCATTGCGACGCCTACAAGATCCGTGTCCATTTTTTGTGCCCAAACTGTTTTAACAAAATATTTTGTTTTTTTAGGAACTTGCTAGGGTTACTCCAATGAAACGAAATATTTTGTTTTTTTTTAAGAACTTGCTAGGGTTACTCCAATGAAACCTAGACAGACACGCACCTGTACGTGTCCCTTTGATGTGACTAGGGATGAGCACACGCACACCTGTATGCGAAAATCAAGAGACACTATCATTTAACTATTTACAAGACTCAAACTAAGACACTATCATTTAACTATTTACAAGACTCAAACTAGGATTACTCGTACTGCACAAAAGCTAAATTAACAACAACAACATCTACCCAAAAATTAAAAAAGGTAAATCTAAAATCAGTTTCAGGCTTTCAGCTACCCAAGACATGTTTGCGGTGATGAATGATGATTATTACAGACCATATAGTAATGTGATTCAGAGAAAGGAGCACTTGCAGAGGGAAGCCTTAAATTACTATCAAGTCATTAACAACTAATATTGAAACCATTACAAATGTTAAAATCAGATCACTAAATTATAAATCTTTAAGCTTCAAGTTTGGATTTTTTTTCTCAACATGTTACAGGTGACCATTGCAACTTTTGCAATCTAACTAAAATTATGTAACCACTAAAAATATGGTTTAACTGCTCTAACTGCCGCATTCTTTGTACGTTTTTTTATTGGATTTTATGCATTTAAGAGAATAAAAAAAGTCAGTTACTGTTAAACACCAGCCAGCCATGGAATTTGCAATGAAAATGAAGTGAATTGCTACTCAAAGCCATGATAAGAAATTGGGTTTTCATTTACCAAAATATCTGCAACCATGTCTTGATTGAAAAGCTAAAATGAATTACTGAATAATTGAGGTTTCAGACAAGGTAGAAAGAAACGCAAGGATCGATAGGTGTGTTTTAGTGATAACATTCATCCATGCAGTATGAACATCATAGCATGCTATGAGTAAACTTTGACAAAAGAAGCTAGCAGCAGAAACTGATTGAGCTGATGTTTCAGTAAACCTTAAGTGACACTTGAACATTTGGAAATTGTTGAAATAGAGCCATTAGCTTATCACGAAACTTTGGAACCCTTTCTCGATTAATGGGATATCCTTTAGGCTTAATTGGTTAAAATATCATAACCTTTTGCAACTTTTGTTATTATATCCCAACCTTTTGAAATTCGTTATTATATCCTCACCTTTGTAGATGGTTAAATTTCACTACAACATATTTATACGTTAATAACAGTAGCAAAGATAACGGTTTGGGTAGCCGTTATTAATGAGAAGCAAAGATAACGGTAGCCCTTATCTTTGGTTTTTGATAACGACTATCGTTATCAATAGTCCAAACAAAACAAAAAAAATGGACCCTCTCTGCATTTCTCACGACCTCTCTCTCCTGACCCTCTCTCATGACACTCTATGCATTTCTCAAGACCTCTCTCTCTCTCTCTCTCGCGACCTCTCTCGCGACCCTCTCTCACGACCCTCTTTGCTTTTCTCGACCCTCTCTACATCTCAAGAGCTCATTGCTCTCAAGGAGGGCTTCGATTTAGGGTTTCATTTGGAGGTTCGAATTCGCCTCTCTCTATATGTTTTGATCTAGGTTTTCGAATGCGATTAGTTATTTTTCAGATCTGAATTTTTGTTGTTATTTTGAAGCATTAATTGATCGATTTGATTGTCCATTGTGAAGAATCGGTTCATGATTTGGAGGTTTAGTTGATTGTTCATTTGGGGATGAATGTTGGCTTGTTGATGATCATCTAAGCTTGGTGAGTGGAGGAATCAGGAATGTGCTGAGATTTTCGATCAGGTTTTGGTTCTGACTCTCTCTTTGTTTGATTTATGTTTAATTGATTCAGCATTGCGTCTTATGCAGACATGATAATGAATGATTTGAGATTTGGTATTAGGTTTAGGTTTAGGTTTAGGTTATCGGCATTGGAATGTTGAACATTTTCAAATTAAATGTTTAGTCCCACATTGGTTAGGAACTTCAAGTTTAAAGAGTATATATATACTCTTGCACCATAGTGTGTGTAAAATAAAATACAAGTGCTATGCTCGGTGAGCCACACACGCGCGTGGGGTGTGGCGCATATGGTGGATTTTAGGCGCACTTAGCACTTGGCACGTGCGTGTGCGTGCATATGTGTGTTAGCTAACCATGGGTAAAGATTTTTACTATTAATTTTTACCATTTTCGAGATTAAATGGGTAGTTAGTAGAGTGGCTTAGTGAGTGTCGTTGAAATTGCTCTCCATTAAGGAATTACTGCTCCACTACTCCATTGCATCAATGCTTGACTGTTTCACTACTTCACTACCCCATTTTCACTCTAACTGGTCATGACTAGTGCTCTATAAAAGGGGAGGTTTGGGGAGGAAGAAATCATCTCGAAATTCACCAGCAATTGCTCTTGTTTTTCATCTTTCACTACTACAAAGTGAAAAGGGGGTATACTTCATCGTATCCTTTAGGATATTTGCTGACTCTTGCAGTGCAGAGAGCAAAACTTCCTTTAGGAAAGTGGCAGTGTTACACGATTTGAAGTCTTTGCAATTCCCCTGGTCTAACAATCTAAAGGAAGTTTTTGTCTATCGTTGCGATGGCTCCAATTAAAGAACTGTCGGCTAACATTGTAAAGTTGGATCGCTTCGATGGAGGCGATTTCCTGAGGTGGCAGAAGCGAGTACATTTCTTGTTGGTGGCTCTTCATCTGGTGTATGTTTTGGATACACCAAAACCTATGGAGTCCGACGATGAAACTGTCAAGCAGATCAGGAAGAGGCAGAAATGGGAGACGGATGACCACACCTGTAGAGGTCACATTCTGACTGCCATGAAGGACTCACTATTCGACCTCTACTATGACATCCCCTCTGCCAAGGAGCTGTGGGAGAAATTGGAGGCAAGGTACCATAAGGAGGATGCGACAAGTAAGAAATTCCTTATATCAAAGTTTATTACGTTTAAAATGGTTGATGAAAGTTCTGTCATGGAACAATTCCGTGAAGTTGAGAGGATTAGAAATAATTTCTCTCAACACAATCTTGTCATGGATGAAATAATTGTTGTGTCTTCTATTATTAATAAACTGCCCCCATCTTGGAAGGAGTTCAAACGAACTCTTAAGCATAAAAAAGAGGACATATCTCTTGATGAACTTGCTAACCATCTTCGTGTAAAAGAGGTTGTCGCATGCAGGAAAATGAAAAAGAGCAGAATGCTCAGAAAATTTCAAAGGTGCATGTGATGGAATTGGCTAAGTTCAAAAAGCCCCTGCTGAACAGGCCTAACAAGCCTAGTGGTTTCAAAAAGCCTAATGGTTCGAAAAAACTGGACAACCAAATCCAGAATCAAAGGAAGCAGAAAGTCACTTGTTGGTTCTGCGGGAAAGATGGCCACCTTAAGCCCGAATGTCATCATTGGAAGAGGAAGCAAAGAAAAAATCATGCTTCCTCTAGCGCTGCCAAAGGTGCAGGTATGACAATGATGATCTCATTGCTATGATATCTGAAATCAAAGTCGTTGAAAATGATATGGCTTGGTGGGTTGATTCTGGTGCTACTCGACATGTCTGCAAGAATAAGAGGTTCTTCAAGACCATGGAGGCAGTAGATGAAAATAATGTCCTGTACATGGGAAATGATGCTACTGTCCCTGTTAAAGGCATAGGTAGTGTTGATCTGAAGTTTACTTCTGGCAAAATTGTAACACTCACTAACGTGTATTATGCACCAGAAGTGAGGAAGAATCTTGTGTCGGGTGGTCTTTTGAATAAGTTTGGATTTAGGTTTGTCTTTGAGGCTGACAAGTTTGTACTCTCTAAGGGAGGGGTATATGTAGGGAAAGGGTATGCTTATGAGGGCATGTTTAAGCTCAATGTAATCACTTTATCTAATAAGAATGTTGTTTCTGCATATCTTGTTGAGTCTTCTTCATTTTATGGCATCATAGATTAGGACATGTTCATTTCAGGAAATTATATGATATGGTAAATCTGAAATTACTGCCTTATTT
This sequence comes from Stephania japonica, assembly GCA_039657345.1. Classification (NCBI taxonomy): domain Eukaryota; kingdom Viridiplantae; phylum Streptophyta; class Magnoliopsida; order Ranunculales; family Menispermaceae; genus Stephania; species Stephania japonica. The sequence continues at coordinate 18,509,071 of CM077566.1, forward strand.
TGATAAATATGAAGGAAATTGCAATACATGCATGAAAACAAAAATAACAAGAAATCCATTTCCTAATGTTGAAAAAAATTCAAAGTTGCTAGACTTAATACATTCTGATGTATGTGACATACAAAGTATACCATCTATAGGAGGCAATAAATATTTTATAACATTTATTGATGATTATAGTAGGTACTGTTATGTTTATTTGTTGCATTCCAAAGATGAGGCAATGGTTAAGTTTCGGGCATATAAGGCAGAAACTGAATTGCGATGTGAGACCTTTACAAAATGTTTAAGGTCTGATAGGGGAGGAGAGTACTATGATCCAAAGTACTTTGAATCCACTAGAATAGTCCATGAGACTACTGCCCCTTATACACCACAACAAAATGGTGTGGCTGAGCGTAAAAATCGTGTTTTAACCGAAATAATTAATGCTATGCTATCAAACTCTGGTTTGAGTAGCGGATTTTGGGGACAGACATTGCTGACTGCATGCCATATTTTGAACAGAATTCCACAAAAAAGGAATAAAGTCACCCCATATGAGCTTTGGAATAAGCGAAAATTAAATCTTAATTATTTAAGAGTTTGGGGTTGTAGAGCAGTAGTAAAGGTACCTGAACCAAAAAAGAGAAAATTGGGTGAAAGGGGAGTGAAGTGCATATTTATTGGATATGGACAACACAGTAAGGAATATAGATTCATGGTGATTGAGCTTAATAATTCGATTTCAGTAAACACTGTAATTGAATCAAGGGATACAATCTTTGATGAGACAAGATTTAAATCTATTACTAAAAGTATTCCTGAAGAAAACCAAAAAGGGAAGGAAATCATAGAAATTGAAAATGACAAAGAAATACTAGAAGTTCCTGAACTTCGAAGGAGCAAACGAGCTCGAAAAATTAAGTCATTTGGTTCTGATTTCTATACATTCCTAGTTGAAGGAAGTAGAGAAACAGTAACTAGACAAATTTTGTATTGTTTTAATACGGATGCTGATCCCCAAACTGTAGAGGAGGCAATGAAAGAAAGAGATGCAGCTTTTTGGAAAGAGGCATTAAATGATGAGATGGATTCAATAATGGGAAATAACACTTGGGAGCTAGTTGATCTACCTCCTGGGTGTAAACCCATTAAATGCAAATTTCTTTTCAAAAGGAAAAGAACAGTTGATGGATCCATTGAAAAATACAAAGTGAGACTGGTTGCTAAGGGTTTCACCCAAAAGCATAGAATAGACTATTTCGATACCTATTCACCAGTAGCTAGAATTGCTACTATCAGATTGCTTATTGCAATTGCAGCCATAAACAAGCTGGTCATCCACCAAATGGACGTTAAAACAGTGTTCCTAAATGGAGAGTTGGATGAGGAAATATATATGGAACAACCTGAAGGGTTTATTATGCTTGGTCATGAAAATAAAGTGTGTAGATTGCAAAAATCATTGTACGGTTTAATGCAAGCACCAAAACAGTGGCACCAAAAATTTGACCAGGTTGTACTTTCTTTTGGATTCAAAATAAATGAATCTGGATTCAAAATAAATGAATCTGGATTCAAAATAAATGAATCTGATAAATGTGTATATAGCAAGTTTGATGAAAAAGGAAATGGTGTCATTATCTGTCTTTACGTAGATGACATGCTGATTTTTGGAACTGACTTGGAACAAGTTCAGTTGACCAAAAGGTTTCTTTCAAGCCAGTTTGAAATGAAAGATATGGGGCAAGCTGATGTCATACTCGGAATTCAGATTGTAAGAGATGAAGGGAGTATTAATCTATCTCAATCTCATTATATTGAGAAAGTTCTTAATAGATTCAATCACTTAAATTGTGCCCCAGTTTTTACCCCACTAGATTCAAGTATTGAGCTAGTGAAAAATACAGGCAATCCAGTTTCACAACTGGAGTATTCTAGATTAATTGGATGCTTAATGTATGCAATGACATGCACTAGGCCCGATATTGCCTTGGCAGTAGGCAAGTTAAACAGATTTATAATTAATCTAAGTGAGTTGCATTGGTTTGCAATTTGAAGAGTTTTGAAATATCTGAAGCATACAATTAACTATGATTTATGCTATAGTGGATATCCTTCGGTATTAGAAGGATTTTTGGATGCAAGTTGGATTGTGAAAGATCAAGATCATGCATCTACAAGTGGGTGGATTTTCACACTTGCTGGAGGAGCAATCTCGTAGGCTTCAAAGAAACAAACTTTAATGGCTGGTTCTACCATGGAATCAGAGTTTATTGCGCTGGCCTCGGCTTCAAAAGAAGCTGAATGGCTACGTGAATTATTACACGAGATACCATTGTGGCCTAAACCGGTAGCTCCAATCTCTATCCATTGTGATAGTCAGGCCACATTGGCAAGAGCTTATAGCCAAATGTACAACGGTAAGTCCAGACATATTGGACTGAGACATAGTTGTGTCAGAGAATTGATAACAAGAGGAGTTATCACGATTGACTATGTGAAATCTAGTCAAAATTTGGCAGATCCCCTTACTAAAGGATTGCCAAGAAACTTGGTGAATAAAACATCAAGGGGGATGGGTCTCAAGCTCATGAATTATAAGTCATCAATAGTAAAAACTCAACTCGACGCCTAACATTACGTTAAGTCTTGAGTTCAATGCAGTCAAATTCATTATAGGTGTGACTGTGAGCACTAAATTTTAATAACCATCCCAAGGTTGTTAGTGCTCGGTACCTGCATGTAAAGAGAGGAGGTTGAGATGATTTCTTAATAGTCTTCTAAAGGTACTTAAATTGCGGGGGTACTAGAATGGAGACTACCTATGTGGATGTGAAGTGCGGCTGCTTCAAGGAGTTCAAGGGCTTGGCTCCAAAGACATTCACGAGAAGATACGGGACACAAGGCCAATATTGAATGAGTCAGGATATTTATGGGTATTTGCTGGTGTAAGTTATATGCGTGATATGTTTATGCTACATATCGAATAGAATCATTGGTTCAAAGTGTATCTACCATGTAATTCTGATATGATGTAATGAACTTTTCACAAGTTAGTGGTTCAAATCGCAAGATACCATTAGCTATGCATATAATGTTTGAGATTTCGTGGATTGAATGATCTATGGCGGGGGATTGTTGAACATTTTCAAATTAAATGTTTAGTCCCACATTGGTTAGGAACTTCAAGTTTAAAGAGTATATATATACTTTTGCACCATAGTGTGTGCAAAATAAAATACAAGTGCTATGCTCGGTGAGCCACACGCATGCGCGAGCGGCGCATATGGCGCTTTTATAGGCGCACTTAGCACGAGGCATGTGCGTGTGCATGCATATGTGTGTTAGCTAGCCATGGGTAAAAATTTTTACCATTAATTTTTACCATTTTCGAGATTAAATGGGTAGTTAGTAGAGTGGCTTAGTGAGTGCAGTTGAAACTGCTCTCCATTATGGAATTACTGCTCCACTACTCCATTGCATCAATGCTTGACTGTTCCACTACTCCACTACCCCATTTTCACTCTAACTGGTCATGACTAGTGCTCTATAAAAGGGGAGGTTTGGGGAGGAAGAAATCATCTCGAAATTCACCAGCAATTGCTCTTGTTTTTCATCTTTCACTACTGCAAAGTGAAAAGTGGGTATACTTCATCATATCCTTTAGGATATTTGCTGACTCTTGCAGTGTAGAGAGCAAAACTTCCTTTAGGAAAGTGGCAGTGTTACACACTTTGAAGTCTTTGCAATTCCCCTGGTCTAACATGGAATGTACAGATGAAATTTATAAATTTTTGTCTTTATTGCGTCTCCTTTTGGGTTTGTTTGTATCAATTTGGATGGTTTGAGTATCGAATTAATACATTCGAGAAGTATACCTATAACTATCAATCTTGATTCTTCTTGATTATTTTGGCACAAACAAAATGCCTAATGGGAGCTTCCCAGTTGTCAAATGGAATTCCGGACCAGTCTTTGATGACGCATCTTCACTCCATGCAACTCAACAACCTCTAGAAAATGGTGTCAGCTCCTCTAGAAGTATACCTATAGCTGTCAATCTTGAAGATAAAGTTGATGAATTGCTTGCAGAACTGTCTAGTCTAAAGCATCAGGAAGGTGTTCCTTCATTATATACATATGTACAGTTCATGGGGCAAAGCTAAAATTCATCTAGAAATGTAGAAGTGACTCTCGACAACAACAACTAATTGTACACCTATATAATTGTCAAGTAGTCCTACATGTCCATTACATCCCATCTCTCCTCCCCCTCCATAGCCTTGATGATGAAACTTTGTGCCCCATGTTCCCTAATTATTCAAGAAATATCAATGAAGTCATGAATTAATTAGTTCCAATGAATAATTATATAGGGTAACTTTCATCCAAAATTTTTTTTATATATGGTAAATAAATGAAGAATTAGTTTGATGAAGCTTAAATTATGATCACTTGCAATTTCAGGATTTTCAAACTAGAATTCACATATACTGTATGTATCTTTCATGTTTCAAACTAGCTACAAGTAGTTTTTAGTTAAGGTACATATAATCTTAGCACATACATGTTAGATTTAAAATAAAATGACACAAGTACACCTACTTTAGGAAAAAGGGGAAATTAATCTGTCTAAATAGGATTAGAGACCTCTGGGTGTGACATGCATTCACTTGTGCGCGACGCTATAGCTTTGCATGTTGCAGTGTAATCTTCTAATTATTTGTACTTTCTTCTTTCCTTTGGCTTTTCCTTTTCTTTTTGTTCCATGTTGCAGTAGTGTTGTTTTGGTCACTTTATCTCATCAAAGTTGAGGTCTTGTTTCCATTGATTTCTTCCTAATAGTGCTAAAAATGGGTTTATGCAAGAATACCATATGATGGTTGAACTACCGTCAAATTTGCTACTTGCAAATTGAGTGTGATGACATCAGATTGCAGCATTCATAGCTCAGCCTCTCATGACATATTTTGATAAGGTGATTTACTCACTCTTATCTTCCTTGAAATCCCATATAATCAAGAGATATTCATAGCATTTTCAGTGCTACATATATTGGAGTACACTTGCTACTTACTTGCTTGAATATAGGTGCGTGTGGCGTACTAATGACATTAGATCTATTATTTTGTCCAGATTCAAGTGTTCGTGAAAAAGTTTGATATTCTCTTCATTGCCGATGAGGTATTCAATTCTACTAATGCTAGTCGAAGTTAATTACTACTGCATGTCAGAGATCAGATTCTCTACTATGTTCTCTTATTTCATGTATACACTTGTATTTTGATTCGGTAATTAATTTGTGCATTCGGAAGGCTAGGCACGATGTTTGGCTGCGACAAATACAATATTAAGCCAGACCCTGTTTCCGAAGCAAAAGGTGAGAGATCAAGGAACCACGATGTATTCACTAAGCAACAAACTCGGTAACATTAACTAATAACCACTGATTGGCTGAATAATTCTTAGCCTGGTTTTGTAATCCTCAAACTGTCTTTCATTTGTTTTGGTCCTAGGCTCCTCTCATGGATTTACTTATTCTGGGCATCCTGTATCATGTACTGTTGCATTGGAAGCAATCAAAATATACAAGTAAATTCAACTGTCTCATTACTGCATAAGTCGAAACATTTCGTTCATATCTATTTCCACCGACCTTAAATGGTCTCAATGTTTTCAGAGAAAGAAATATTATTGAACAAGTAAAAAGCATCTCTCCTAGACTTCAAGATGGCATCAAAGCCTTTTTCTAACAGTCCCATCATTGGAGAGGTAGTCTGTGCATTCAAATTTACAGATCAAATTTTGAAATTACTTCCAAGGATTTTGGTCATTTTTGAGCTTGATATCATATGCTTTATCATGCAGATCCGCAGTACTGGATTGGTTGTCGCGACTGAGTTTACAAACAATAAATCACGTAGTGATTTATTTCCACCAGAGTGGGGTAAGTCCTGTATTTAGTTAGCATGGACTATTAGAAATATGATTTTAGAGTGAACCTATTGAAAGGGTCAAGATTCCTATTTGATATACAACAACTCTTGCACATAAAAACTAGTCCTATTGTCTATCATATCTACTGTATGACTAATATTTCCAATACCTTTTCCTATTGATGATGTTACTGATTTTAAGTGCAGCTGAGGACTCATTAGCATTTCTCTTGAAGTGGTTGGGACGATTCCCTCAGTACAAACGAAGAGAATTCTATATCTCAGGAGAAAGCTATGCAGGTGAAATGGAATTTGTAATTTTTTCATCTTCTGCTATATTCTCTTCAAATGTTTTATGCCAAGTGAAAAAGACTTCTTCTACAAAACATCCAATTTTATACACAGCGTAGGGACCATCTTCGGTCATCTTAAGTATAAGCCTTAAGTTTGGAAGTCCGTAGCCAAAAAAGTTCCTGTCCCTTGTGTTTGTGAGGACGCAGGAAATTTCATTTACTGTTTCTTTTTTCTCATGATCCTCTAATCAAGTATGCCTCTTGCATGGACATTAAATGTATGGTTACTGGTTAGCGCTTGTGCCAAGTGTTGTTGACATTTATTTTAGGAAATTCAAATATCACGGCGTCATATTATGTTTTCAATACCCAGTTGAAATATATCTTCTTTCTTTTTCATTTTTCCTAAGGGCATTATGTTCCCCAGCTTGCTCAAGCCGTTGTTCACTACTACAAATTGTCAGAGGACAAATCGATCAATCTAAAAGGATACATGGTAAATAACTCGTTCTTTTTGTAGGAAGCTTTTGGCCTTTTTTAAGATAAGTTTATCTTAGTTGTGGATACTGTTTTGTAGGTAGGGAATGTTCTAACTGATGATTACAATGAAGTTTCAAGTGCTGTATTTTGCCCGTGATTATCGTAATGAAGGCACTTCGGCTTCTGATTTCAAGGAATTGACAGTGAGATCCAGTACTGAAGTTTTGTTTCAGCCTTACAATTCTAGCAAAGTCCGCAAATTCAAGCTTTCTTCTATAATTTCCTTGTCCTTGAGCGCATGAGATGACTTGTGTTGCTATGTGAGTGCTGGGAGAGATCATAAAGAGAGGAACTACAGTATACTGGGTATCTTTGTTTTGAATCTGTTGGGCTGTTTGGTAGTGTGGGAATGATGGTTGGAGCGCTGCCTGTAGTATATGTTTTCAGTGATAAACATGTACCTTTTGTTAAACAATGATATTTAATTGATTGCTTCCTCTGATTTTAAAGAAAATTTAGTTTTTTCTTTTAAAATTATGTGCTCTCATGCTTAGAAATATATCTGTTTTTCCTTGAGATTTATGTATGCGTACTGACCTTGGAATTCATTCAAACTGCAGATTGTTGGTATTGTGAGGAAGAAGTGTCCACAAACGCCACTGGTCTTATATATCAATGGCAATGGTGGAATTCATTCAAACTGCAGATTGTTGGTATTGTTAGTTACTATAACATGGCATGATGATTTATTGATTTTTTAATTAAATTTAAGTTCAAATTGGAAGTTTCTTCTGTTACTCTTGTGTCTGGAGTGTTAAGTTGATGCATCTAAACAAGAGAAGGAAAAATATGAGCTTGTGTTTTTAGTATCTTCCAAGCAATTGTTTAGAGACATGACATAACCCGTTTTCTTTGCCTTCCAAGAAATTGTTTAGAGAAGGTTTTTACATGTATTTTTGTTGGGGTTCCATCCGAGCGTGCACCGCACGGGCACGTGGATCTCCGCTAGTACCGATATTGTCCCCAACTTAACCACCTCAACATTAGGTGTGGGGTTTTACTCTAAAAGGCCTCGGTACTATGAGATGAAACATTCACTCTTATGAACTTCTTCAAGAAGCCATAGATAACCAATGTGGGACTAAACTTTTTGGTCCACAAATTCCAACAATCTCAACCTTGGACCGAAATCCATCCAAGATGGGCACACCGCATGATCCGTTGTCGCTACCATATCGAGGGAGAGCACAATTCGAGGCACACATGTGACCACTGACAGACATGCCTTGTCTCAGCTGCACTATCGGCTCTGATACCACTTGTTGGTAGTGAAGGGGTTCAATCAGAAGAAAGGAATTGACTTTGATGAGATTTTTTCCCATGTTGTGAAGATGAGTTCTATTCGAGTGATTTTGGGTCTGACTGCTAGCTTGGATCTTGAGCTTGAGTAGTTAGATGTGAAGACTGCATTCCTCCATGGTGATTTGGAGGAAGAGATTTATATGGATCAACCTGAAGGATTTGAAGTAACAGGAAAAACACATTTGGTTTGGAAGTTGAAGAAGAGCTTGTATGGACTGAAACAAGCTCCAAGGCAGTGGTATAAGAAATTTGACTCTTTCATGAAGCGCCAAGAGTACACAAGAACAGATGCAGATCATTGTGTCTACTTCAAGAAATTTTCAGGTGGGAAGCTTGTGATCTTGTTGCTCTATGTTGATGATATGTTGATAGTGGGGCATGATGCTTCCTTGATTGGAAACTTGAAGAAAGAATTTGTGACGGCCCCAATTTCCCCGTACAATTGGGAACGCCCGGCCTAGACCCGTGCAGGCCCCAAGTCATCACTTGGCAACCTAACGAGCCTAGTCAGCCTCCTATTTAATCAATTTAGTAATTTATGAAAGAGTTATTGCAATAATACACAACGAAAGACTAAACAACAATAACAAAGGGGAAATAACTCAATCAAGGGAAGTATAGGAAATCTATAAATGTGGAAAACCCCGGGTATTCATGTACAATTCGATAAGCACATTTACATGATACCAGTCTCACCAAAATGTCAAGTTCAATAATCCCAACAACGTAAGTATGAAACGATATACAAATCAACAAAAGTATAAACACCTACTATAGAGTCTTTGATATCACTGCTAATCCTCACAGTAGATCACCTAGGCAGGGCCTCTTGCCCTTGTTGCTCTCCACCCTATCTGCACCCACCGTCACAAACTAGACGGTGAGCAACTGAAGAAAATCGAATGTAATGCCAGAAGAAGATAACAGTAATTCATGATGTAACAAGTAAAACAGTCTAAATATCATGCGGTAATGAAAATACAGGAATTTAAATAGACAAGATGCATGATAAGCAGACTAATAGATATCAATCGAAAGTCAAGTGTGTTCCAAGGAAACAAAAGAGGCTCATAAGTGGTCTAAATCATAGCATAACGGCTAAGACCTCGCGAGGTCTCCCCGGGCATCGACACAAGCGAAGGCACAGCTATGATGGGAGGGACTCGAACCCACCCACCCAGTACTCGGTGTCACACAGTCACTAAGGGTGGTCACACACTCCTGTACATGAGTGCCCGCGTTTTATCCCTCTACTGCAGTTCCTAGTACTTTTGAGACAAAACACTTAGGCCGGGAAACACACAACAAGAAATGGAATGGAATACCAATAATAGAGCATAACAAGACTGAATAAATGATAATGAATCACATGACACTTTCTTACTGGCTTACAAACATACAAATGCTTTTTAAGGCAAGTGTACTTACCTAAACTAATCGCAACCAGCGTATAACAACACTCTCGTTCCTAACGCGTATTCCCGAGTTTCCCGCTACCTGAGAAGGTTGGAAACTCCATTTAATGGGTCGGATCATTGACTAAACCCTAGGTGAAACCCTAGTGTTTTCCCAATGTTTTAATGACTCGAACAACTCGATAATTCAATCGGTAAATCAAACCAAAAAACACAACGAAATACAATGACTCTCTTGGGTTTTATAACCATACTTATGTAAGCCTAATTTCAAGTCTTAGGCTCAGCTTAGTCGCATATGAGTTACGCCATAACTTCGAGAGCCGGCGGCGTATTTACGACGTCATGACCATTCGTCAAACTTTAAACTCTATCTATACACCAACCATTTGAAATGTATAAATCCTACATAGAATCATCACCATAACACATCATAACTCGAAATAACCAATTATTCGAACACTCAGTACACATCTATACCAAACAAATACCCGACCCTTGTATGTTCTCACGTATGCATGAATTCGAATAACCAAATCATGTATTCATGCCATGAGTTTTGAAATGAAATAAACTCAACATAAAATAATGAAATCCCGATGACAAAAAAAACACATGAAATGACACATTCACGTTTACTACCGCGGATTGAAACACTAAAACAGTTCCAACACGACCAAATCGATCAACAAGAACAGCGAGGCATCATCGAGGTCATGGAGAGGTCCTCGACAACTCCCCCCACGCTTGGTGGTTCGGCCAGCAGAGCCGCCCACACATGCATATTCTGGCGAGACATAAAATAACAACCAATATATGAAAACCGAGAATGGACAACATCTACTCTATGTATTAAATGTCCAGAGGTCTCCCGGGGTTATTTGAGCTCCGGTGGGCCACGAGGGTCCGTCCCCGACCACCGTCACCCACGGCAGCGACGGCCAGAGGCGGATAGCGGTGAGGACGAGAAGACCAGTGAGGAAACGAGAGGGAGAGAGAGAAACAGAGAACACGTACCTCCGGCGAGCAGTGGGACCTCCGGCGAGGCTTGTGGGGCAGTCGTGGAGGAGGGTGGAGTGGAAGACCGACGAGAGAGATGAAGAAACCGAGAGATCAGTGAGGGAGAAGAGATCGTGAGTGAAGCCGAGAGAAAGGGAGAGAGAGAGAACCCGAGACCGAGAGAAAGAAAGTGGGGGAGGATCTCCGACGACCAGCACTCCGGTGTGGTCCAATTCGGCGTGGGACAACAGAGGAGAGGAGAGGTGGCGGCGGTGGTGGTGTTTGGAGAAGAAGATGAATAGCGAAGTAGGGTTTTTGTTTGTTTATATATGTGTAAAATAGGTGAAATGACCCATTTGCCCTCCAATTTACTTCTTACACACCTCAAAACAGTTGCCCTTATGGGTCTTTTGTCCCTTTATCACATCTCTACACACACACACACATCTCAATGTAAATCTCATGGTTGTTCATCATCATGTTGTGTCACTTTAACAATTTCTATTCCGTAGACCATATGTTGAGTAATAAACTAACTTTCGCGTTCAAACGACGTTCCTCGGTCCGTTTTTTCCTTGTTCCGCCTCCCATAACGCACGTAGTCTCGCCTTGTTTCACCAACTAATTAATTAAATTAATTAAAAATTCATTTATTTTTACTTTTTACTTGTTTTTTTATCCCCCGTTTAACTAGTCGAAACCTCACTCAATTTAAATATCGCCCGACCGGCTTGAGACTCGTATTAGACTAAAATACTAATACACACAATCAAAGAATCATAAAATCACTTCGGTGTCGACTCCCGAAGTTCGAAATACTATCCAGTATTCACGTAGCCGGGTCACAATTCTGACAAGTGCAACACAAGTTAGTTAAAAATTTGGGATTGTTACAGAATTATCTAGTTCTTTTGATATGAAAGACCTGGGGTCGGCAAAATAGATTCTTGGCATGCAGATTATTCGTGACAGGAGATCCAAAAAGTTATGGGTGTCACAGGAAAAGTATGTTGAGCAGGTCGTGAACAGATTCAATATGAACAATGCTAAGCCAGTTAGCACACCTCTTGCTAATCACTTCACACTTAGCAATAAATCATGTCCCTCTACTTCTATAGATATAGCGGAGATGTCAGATATTCCTTACTCCTCTGCAGTTGGGAGTTTGATGTATGCGATGGTTTGCACTCAACCAGATATTGCTCACGCAGTTGGTGTGGTTAGCAGATTTCTCTCAAATCCTGGAAAAGTTCATTGGGAAGCAGTAAAATGGATTTTGAGATATTTGAGAGGTACTTCGAAGATGTCTTTATGTTTCGGGGCTCGAAACCTACTTTGGAGGGATATACGATTCGTATATGGCGGTGACCTTGATGGCAGAAAATCTACTTCAGGGTATGTGTTCACTTTTGCAGGGGGAGCTATATCTTGGCAGTCAAAATTGCAAAAGTGTGTTGCTTTGTCCACGACAGAGGCAGAATATATTGCTATAATTGAAGCAAGCAAAGAAATGCTTTGGTTGAAGAGATTCCTTCAAGAGTTGGGGTTGAAGCAAGAAGATGGGTATGCAGTGAACTGTGATAGTCAGAGTGCTCTAGATTTGAGCAAGAATGCTACTTATCATTGCTGCACTAAACACATTGATATCCGATACCATTGGATTTGAGAAGTTGTGAATGATCATGAGATGAGTCTGAAGAAGATTCACACTGATAAGAATCCAGTTGATATGTTGACAACGGTGGTGATTCGTGAGAAGCATCAGTCCTGCACCAAGTTGGTGGGGCTGAGTTGTTATTGAATATCAAATATGATTGATATCTCCCCATGTGTTGGAGGGGGAGATTGTTGGTTTTTGTGTGGGCCTCACACAAAATAAAAACAAAAAGTCCAACACATAAAGCAACAAATTGGAATTTGAATAGGAATCTGAGAAAGAGAAAATAGGAAAGAAAATTGGAGTGAATTAAGGAATTGGGTGATTCTTCTAATTAACCAGCTTTTGTATGTTTTGGTAATTTTTCTTCTCTCTTCTACATTTTGCGTTCAAGGCGGTGAATGCAACAACAATTTTCTCTATATTGAAAATACATTAAGATCTTGAATCTGAAGACTCGCGGCGAAGTCTTTGGTGATTTCTTGGTGATCAAGAAAGGGTACAATTTGAGGGTGGAGTTCTTCAAGATCTTGGTGTGACCATTCAAGTTCTTTGAAGGAGTTATATTGTATTTTCCTCAATTGAGATTCTTGTACTCTTTATTCATATAGTGGATTTATTCGGAGTTTGACCCGTAGTTTTTTCCCTCTGATTTGGAGGGTTTTCCACGTTAAATCTTGTGTTCTTTGTGGTGTGATTGATTTGGTGCATAGTTCGTAGCTTAGTAGATTTTATTCATCTGTTTCTCGAGTTGAAGGGGTTATTTTCTTGTTGAGTAACCCCAACAAGTGGTATCAGAGCCGATGGTGCGGCTGGGACAAGGTATGTCTGTTGGTGGTCGCATGTGTGCCTCAAGTTGCTCTCCTTCGAGATGGTAGCGACGACGGATCATACGGTGTGCCCATCTTGGATGGATTTCGGTCCAAGGTGGAGATTGTTGGGTTGTGTGGACCGAAATAATAGTCCAACATTGGAAAGTAAAACTTCTAAATAAAGTATATTAGAGATTGTCCCCCCTCTACTAGTACCGAGGCCTTTTGGAGTAAAACCCCACACCTAATATTGAGGTGATTAAGTTGGGGACAATATCGCTGTGCTCGCGCACTCAGTGGGGATGAGCCCCAACAATTTTGGATTTGCCCTTTCCAGTCTCGTTGACATTAGCACAACAGGGAGTGAGAAGAAGACGAGATCACGGTGGTTAACACAAGATCTTTAAAGGAGGGGCTAACTCGGAGCATAATGGAAACTTGTACGAATTGATCGGTTTTCAATGGCGGAGCAAGACGATATCATTAGGAAGAACAAGTATAAAGTGTATCACGTCATTGAGAAACTACCAAAAAAAGAAGTAAGTAATTTTCCTAAAATTAATTTTCTCTTGATCATGGATCGATCGATCTATATATATGTAATGTAAAATTAGTTCATCGTCTCCTGATTGAGGTGTTCTCTGCTCTCACACAGCTTGAAGGAAGAGAGTTTTTCGGACTTCTTAGCGTGGTTACTGCAATTCTAGGTGCTATATTCGTAACCGACCTCAAAGATTTCTATCATCAAAACTATCTTACCGATCTATATATATTTATCTTTCATCATTTAATTGATTACAAAATGCAATTTTACCGATCTATATATATATATATATAGATATATATATTGATCTAGTTTACCATTTGATAAGCGTTTATTTAGACATAATTTAGTATAAGTTATTAGGATTAATTGGACTATATTTATTTTATTTTATGGTGATAAAGGCATATTTTAAGAAATTAATGATTTATTGGAATAATATGAGTATATATATATTTAATTATATTTAATTTTCCTTTTTAGGAGAAACGGAGTGCACGGTTAGATCCGGGGTAGAAAAATACTCAAAATAGAGTATTTACTTGAAGAAATTGGACACCGAAAGATTTATTTCGGAGTATATGCAAGAGTTGAGTAATTAGAATTCGCAGTGCCACGTGTCCGCTTCTGATTCGTCCAGCATGCACAGTCCGCCACGTGTCGCGCTATCATTGACTGATCCGCGTCACACAGAACGTTCCAGCCAATCAGGAGACGCCACGTCGCCTCACAATATAGCTCATCGTCTCACCTACACCGCACGATCTGCCTCGAGATGTGCGTCAGCACAAACTCCCAGTTTTTCGCTCGATTCACGCGACTTCTTCCAAGCACAGTTGCCTGCCATGTGGCGTGTCCTGGTTGGTCCAGCACGACGCACAGCAGCCACTCCACGAATCACAGAGCGCTACGTGTCGGCGTCTCTACTTCCAGCACGTCATGTGATCTCCTCTCCTCCAATCCGCGTTCGCCACGTCAGCACGCCTCAGTTTTTTAGCCAATCACACTGTGACACGTGGCAGAGTAAAAAAAATCAAAAAATAGCCACAGATTGTCCTCGACGTACGTGTCATGTACCAAACTCGAAAATAGACATTGGGGACCAAAATTTAGGAGTATTAATTAGGGTTTTTAATAGGGAATTAGAGATCTATTTTTTCCTCTTTTCTTAGCGACTTCTAGTATTTTCTCCTCCTTTTCTATACATTGCTTTTTGATTTTAATGGAGTTTATGACGACGATGGCCGACTAAACTCAGCAATCTGAACCAGAGGTAGATCAAATCTCCCTTTTTGGCCTCAAAACATATGTAAGATCTATTTTATTATTTATTTAATTTGCTTTTCATAGTATTTTATTTTCTGTAGTATTATTTGAATAATTAAGGTTAAACACTAGTTTAAACCTTAATTTATTTGCCAGTAAGTCATAAGCACCCGTCCTTGTGCAATAAGACCACGCTACAATTGACCCTACCAATTGATTAGAACCTTTTAGGATCGGTTGAATACCATAGAAATCTAGGCTAAATCGGACACAAGAGTGATCTGGTTGTTTAGGTGTAGTGCCTTCACAAAGCCCATTGCAGTCAGCGCATTAAATTCGAAACACTAGAATAGGGTTATGTGTTTGACTAGGGAAATAGTCATTGTCGTACCTTGACCATCGAAATAGGGAAGTGCGAGGACCTGCGTACATTACTGGGTCTATAGCTACATTAATTTACTATGATTTGCATGCTTTGATTAGATTGAGGACCATATGTAAAATTATGCCAAATTAAGGAAATTTGTGATACTGATGGTTTGGATTGTTCTTCCCCTCTTGATTGATTTATTTACGTTATATTTTAATTATTGTTTTTAGTAAATTAGAGAATACTTGTGTGAACACTCTAAGTTAGTTTAGTTTCGTATCCTAGGTTGAAAATTTGGTCTTCGTGGTTCGACCCCATGCTTGCCACTACTGCAGTTCTTGTGGTTATTGGTAATCTCATTGGGACTATATAAATATTTATTTTGACGCACTCGACATGCTTCAAATTTTGCAAAAATTGACGTGCGCTGAATGCGTTAATAAAATATATAAACCTAAACCAACTATTTTGTAGATAGCGGTAAAGGGTTGATCCCCATAGAGATTGATTTTCTTTCTAAGGTAAAAAAAAAGCAAAAAAGAAGAATTTGAGTTTTAGAGAAAATATATAAATATTTAAAAATAAAGAAATTAAATGGAAATAAATCTAGATATTTAGTTTCACAGTCTCACCATACAACTTGAGATTGAATTTATTAATTGTCGGTTCATGAAAAGTATAAAACTAATCTATGATCTAGTGCAGCTATAGACCCAGTGACGCACTCGGTTCCTCACACTTCCTGATATCGATAGCCAAGGTACGAACGTTGACTACTTCCCTAACCAAACACGCAACCTGATCGCTAGTGCTCCAAATTTAACGCATTGGTCGCATTACTTCGATTCGTGAATGCACTACACCTAGACAACCAGATTACTCGTGTGTCCGATTTAGCCTAGATTCCTAAAGTATTTAACCGGTCCCAAAAGGTTCTAATCAATTGGTATGGTAAATTGCCACTAATGTGGTCTTGTCGCACAAGGATGGGTTCTTACGACTCACTGACATGTAAATCAAGGTTTAAACTAGTGTTTAACCTCAATTGTTCAAATATTAGCAAAGAAATAAATCATATAAAAGAATTAATAATAATTAAAATTAAATAAACCTCATGAAGATTCCCAAGTCGCAGGCTTGACTAATTCACCTTCAACCTAGATGAAAAACTAGCTAGACATAATTAAACTAAACTAAAATTAAATAATAAAATAAACTAGATCTTCTTCCTTTTGTTCTATTCCTAAGTCCTAATATATATATATATACCCCAAATTTGGTCTATGGAGGTGAGAAAAACAAATTTTCGTAATTTTTGAGAGTTTTTTGGCGTCGTGACACGTGGCAGGAGATGATTGGTGGAAAAACTGTGCGTTGCTGACGTGTCGCGTTGTTATAGGCTGGATTCTATTGACTGGCTGACGTGGTGGCGTCTGATTGGTTGAGTTTGCTGTTGATGACATGCTGGAGTGCTGACTAGGCGCCACATGACGACGCGTTAGTGGATGGAAAGTAAGTTGTTAACACGCTAGACCAATGAGGAGTTGCCACGTAGCATCTGAATTGGCAGGAAAAATCGCACAATTATCACCGAAATTTTGGTAGTTCGTACTGATGTGCATCTCGAGGTAGATCGAGCGATCGAGATGACGAGCGGCTTGGCTTGTCTATGTGGTGATCTGTGATTGGCTATGGTGGATGATGTGGCATGAGGTCATTGGTGGATCTGTATTATTAGGCGACGTGGCGTCTTCTGATTGGTGGGAATGTTCTGTGTGACGCGGATCGGCCAATGATAGCGCGACATGTGGCGGACTGTGCATGCTGGACGAATTAGAAACGGACACGTGGCACTGCGAACTCTAATTACTCAACTCTCGCGTATACTCCGAAACAAATCCTCCGGTGTCCGATTTCTTCAAGTAAATACTCTATTTTGAGTATTTTCTGCCTCGGATCCAACTGTGCACTCCGTTTCTCCTAAAAACGAAAATTAAATATAATTAAATATATATATATATACTCATATTATTCCAATAAATCATTAATTTTTTAAAATATACATTTATCACCATAAAATAAAATAAATATAGTCCAATTAATCCTAATAACTTATACTAAATTATGCCTAAATGAACACTTATCAAACACCCCCAAACTTAGACTTTGCTCATCCCGAGCAAATGAGTGAATGAAAACTTATACTCTATTCCGATACTACAATGACTAATTCTAAAAAAAACTTATGCCCTTCATTAAGTCAAGTTCGAGTTTCTTTTTGATTTAAATATCTTGCTCAAGAGACCATCACCCAAAAGAAGTTCAGAGTCAAATAGTGTGAAAACGAAGTCCAAACATCAGAGAAAATCACCCTTTCAAATACCAAAATCAATCCAGATAAAAGCCTTCAACTACTCAAGATTTTATAGAGTCATTGTATCAAAGAACACAAGTCGAGAATTTCTTATAAATAGTGCATCAACACTGAAAAAGGGACTATGAACAAAAAATGCAACACACTATCCATAAATATGAAAATGTGGAACAACACATTGGAATAAGTCAATTGATCTAGCTATAAACACTCGGTCAAATGTTTTAATTTAAAAGAGTTTTCATAAACTTCCGCCTTTTTCATTTCTGTCACTCTATTTTCTCCAAAAAATGTTAAAAGTAGTACGGTCACTGCTCCATTTTCTATGGAAACCGCTTTTCTCACTTTTTCCACCATAAGATTCTCTGCTCCATTTCACTTGGAATATGTAGGACTCTCTAAAATTTTTTAGAAAACTCTTGTTGACCCTTCTCACTTTTACTATAATCAAACAAGTCATCCAATGCATGTTCAAGTGTAAATTATTCCCAAAAAGTTGGTCAAGTCATATGAATTGATGTCTCAAGTGAGCTACATTTTCGTTCTAGCACCCTAGAAATATGAAAACTTGCAAAATAGGACTGCCTGTCTTTTTGGTCTCTAGCACAATGCCCAAACTTCATACTAGCTCTCTCATAAGCAACCTCAAAGATGTTGGACAATGCACTAAGTTAAGTACAACTCCTAATATTCAAAAGGGTTCGAGTCTCAAAAGTAGATTAATTTAAACTCATAACCACAATAAAAAACACTCAACAAGGTTTTAGGCGACTCTACATGCAACCAAAATGACTCTAAACATGCATAGACAAAATAATGCATCTAAATAACTACAAAAATGTATAAACTAATATAAATAACTACTAACCTAAATGATGCAATGCATAACATGTCATAACAAGAAAATGAGGTGAAAAGAAAAGAAAAGAAAAACACCATAACTTACCAAACCCATGGAATACGCATAAAAATAATGAAACGATCATACCTGTCATGCGCTAATCCATTCATTCAACATTCCACTATACTTGAAACACCCCCAAACTTATCCCAAACCTTGTCCTCAAGGTTTAACAAAAGAATGAGAATATCAAACTACAAAATGAAGAGAAAAGAGATGAAAAGAATATGGAAGTGAAAGAAACAAATAACGGGGAAATGACATGCTAAAATGAATATGCAAAACCTAATGGACTTTAATATCTCATGAAATGTGAAACACGGTGATAAAAAGGTTCAACTCAGGAAATATAGGTAATATACATCTAATTACCTCCAGCAAACGCAAAAACTAACCAAATAATCTAAAACCTAGAACTTACCAGATCCCAATCAGACTAACCATGTATACCAGAGAACCTCAACAGTGATATCGGGCTCTCAACTCCGATGCTTCAACAAACAAGTATCAAACACCTGTAAATAGTCAGAAACGGGATAATGGTAAGTACACTAAACAAATATAAAAATAAGCAAGCTAAAAAAACATAAAAAAAAAACTTGGGCTGCCTCCCAATAGCGCTTTTGGTTAAAGTCGTTAGCTCGACTTGTCATAAATGATCACGTGATGCCCTCTCCTTTCGAGATGTCGACAATGAATGGCACATCTATACCTTTAGGCAATTTATCATACATGCCCTCCTTCAGATGTAGGAGTGTTAGATTATGTAAATATTTAGTCAAAAATATTAGTAAAATTAGGATTCCTAATTTATAGGTAACCTATACATTAGAATTAATTAGTAGTCAATTTAGTTCCTAATTTGTAGCCTAACGTTACGTTGTCAATGATGTATATTAACCTATTGAATGAATGAGAAGGAACACGGAAAATATTTTCTTATATAGTATCAGAGCAGATCTCTGCAACCCTAGTAGCCGCCCACCTCTCATCTTCTTCGTCCCTTTCTTCTTCTCATCTCCATGGCTGACGCGTCCAAGTTGCATCCTGCAACCACAGTCACCAACATAAAATCCTGCATTCCTATTGTTCTTGACTATGAAGGAAGTCAATACAACAACTGGGCTACCCTCTTCAAGCTCCATTGCTTGAGCAAATTTGGTAATTGATCACATCTTACCTCCCCGCTCCACCACCGTCTCATCCACAACAACCGAAGCTGCGGAAATTCCTGCAAAAGTTCTATGGGAACGGCTAGATGACATCGTACGACAATGGATATATGGTACGATATCCAATGATCTTCTCAACACGATCATTGATCAAGAGGACACCGCAGCTGAAGCATGGAATCGTCTTGTTCATCTCTTCCAGGACAACAAATAGGCTAGGGATCTTTCCCTTGATGCAAAATTCACGAACACCAAATTGGTGGATTTCCCAAATGTGAAAGCATATTGTACCAGGCTCAAGGTTCTTGCAGACAACCTCGCCAACGTCGGCCACAAAGTCTCTGACGAACGTCTGGTGCTCCGTCTTCTGCGTGGGTTATCAGAAGAATACAAGCATTTTCGAACAACGGTGCAACACCGTACTCCTCTCCCATCCTTTGAAGTTGTGCGATCAATGCTCGATCTTGAGGAAGACAGCAATGGCGAGGACGCCATTCATGAATCAGGTTCGAATGCCGCTCTCATTTCCCACAATATTAATCCTCATAATTTCTCTGTTAATGGGCAGCCCAACAATTCTGAAAATACCTACAATAATTGAGGAAATTCCCACAATCGTGGAAAGAAGTACAACCGTAGTTGTGGTGGTGGGAACCGCAACAACAATCGCGGTGGTGCTAGAAATGGCCAGAACAGTGGCGGGGGCAACCGAAACAACCACCGGAACGAATCGCCGCCATCACGCGCGGCACCCACCAAGGAGCTCCTGCCCATCCTTGGTCTTTCCCTCCTTGGGCTTCTTGGGGGCCACAGCCATGGGCCACACCACCGTGTCCCTACCCCACCACAGGGTGGCAGCAGCCACATCCAGCTCAGTTGCAGCAAGGCATTCTCGGTACTCGCCCTCCCCAGTCTTTCTATTCGGCAGTCCCGCCATCGCAGCATGGTGGGTATGTGCCCACGGATATTGATCGTGCTATGCATACGATGTCCTTGCATCTGCCTGATGACAAAAATTGGTACATGGACACCGCGGCCACATCTCATATGACCAACTCCAAAGGTACTCTCTCGTCTTACTTTCAATTGAGCAAAAATAATGGCATTACTGTTGGTAATGGTAACATAATTCCAATTCATGGTTGTGGTCATACTTCACTTCAAGTCAATCCCTCCCTAAACCTAAAAAATGTTTTACATGCACCTAAACTCATCAAAAACCTTATTTCTGTACGTAAATTTACTATGGATAATATAGTTTCTGTTGAATTTGATCCTTTTGGATTTTCTCTGAAGGATTTACGGATGGGGAGCAAACTCATGAGATGTGAGAGTTCGGGTGATCTTTATCCATTCTCCAAAACTTACCGAGTCATTCCCTCATCTGCAACATCTGCTTTTACTGTCATTTCTCCTCATATTTGGCACTCCCGTTTGGGTCATCCAGGGGATGTAATTTTAAGTTCTTTACGTCGTCGTAATTTGATTGAATGTACTAAGGCTCGAAACAATGTTTGTCATTCTTGTCCTTTGGGGAAATTGATTAAAATGCCCTTTTATGACTCTCTTTCAACTACTATGATGCCTTTTGACATTGTTCACAGTGATTTATGGACTTCACCCGTTCTTAGCTCTTTCGGTCACAGATATTATGTTTTTTTTGTTGACAATTATACTAATTTTCTTTGGACTTTTCCCATCCAAACAAAGTCCCAAGTTTATGGTATTTTCTTGTCCTTCCGGACTTTCATTCGCACTCAATTTGAAAAAGAAATCAAAACTTTTCAATGTGACAATGGACGTGAATTTGATAATGGTCCTTTTCATAAATTTTGTGAACAAAATGGGATGCTTTTTCGATTTTCGTGTCCGCACACCTCACCCCAAAATGGTAAGGCGGAACGGAAAATCAAATCCATAAACAATATTGTTCGTACACTCCTTGCCCATGCATCTATGCCGGCCTCCTATTGGCATCATGCCTTGGCCATGGCCACGTATCTACACAATATTCTCCCTTCTAAAATCTTGGCATATAAAACACCCACTCGATTCTTTATCAAAAGAATCCATCCTACTCTCATCTCCTAAGGTTTTTGGTTGTCTATGTTTTCCTCTCTTCCCTTCCACACAAATTCATAAACCGCAATCCAGGTCCATTCCTTGTGTTTTCCTAGGGTATCCTTTCAATCATCGGGGTACACATGCTATGATTTATCGAGCCGAAAACTAATCATAGCCCTAAGCATGTGTGGTTTGATGAAAACTCTTTTCCTTTTTCAAAAATAAATAATCCAATTCCTACCTCATGTGAGTTTTTGGATGATGACAATTCTCCATTAAGAATACAATTGTTGCATGATCGGCCAATGCTACTCCACCTAATGGGTCGGTCCCCACAAATGCAGCCATTAAGGCCCACGTCCCCTCCCCGCCACCCACCAACTACATTCACCCATTTCCTCTCCTCCCTTGTTATCTCGTCCAAAGAGGCCACTCCCACCAAAGACCCCCATCCCCGCCAAACCCCATCTCACCTACATTGCCACCAGTTCCTCGCATGACTACACGTAGTCAACATGGGATATTTAAGCCGAACTTGAAATACAAAAATCATGCCTTAAGTGCCACCATCACCTCAATCTCTCCTATTCCCTGGAACCCAGTTGGTGCACTTAATGACCCGAATTGGAAAAATGCTATGCAGGATGAATATAATGCTCTTATTGATAGTAAAACTTGGGAGTTGGTCCCTCTTCCTTCAAATGCTAATATTATTCGTTCTTTGTGGATTTTTCGGCATAAAAAGAACTCTGATGGTTCTTTTGAGAGGCATAAAGCCCGTCTTGTAGGTGATGGCAGTTCTCAGCGGGAAGGTGTTGATTGTGACGAGACTTTTAGTCCGGTTGTCAAACCGGCAACTATCCGTGTGGTTCTTGCTATTGCTTTATCTCACTCTTGGCCCATTCACCAACTTGATGTAAAGAATGTTTTCTTACATGGCAACTTGAATGAGACCGTCTATATGTATCAGCCTTTGGGATTCCGGGACCCGACTCTTCCTGATCATGTTTGTCTCTTGCGTAAATCTCTTTATGGCTTGAAGCAGGCACCACGGGCGTGGTATCAGCGTTTTGCTGAATTTGTGGCAACCATTGGTTTCTCGCATAGTACATCTGATAACTCTCTATTCATTTACTGTCATGGAAAAGATACTGCTTACATTTTGCTATATGTGGATGATATTATTCTAACTGCATCTTCAGATTCTCTCAGACTCCGTATTATGTCCAAGTTAGCTACAGAATTTGCAATGAAAGATTTGGTCCATTGAGCTATTTTTTGGGGATTGCCGTCTCCCGAGACAAAAATAGTCTATTTATGTCTCAAAGTTCTTATGCAGAGGATATTCTTGACAGGGCAGGTATGTCACAATGTAATCCTTGCCCCACACCAGTTGATACAAAGGGAAAACTCAGTGCCACTTCGAGCGCCCTATATGAGGATCCTACGAAGTATCGCCGTCTGGCAGGTGCTTTGCAATACTTGACATTTACTCGGCCAGACATATCGTATGCAGTACAACAAGTTTGCTTGTTTACGCATGATCCCAAAGTCGAGCATATGAACGCATTAAAACGCATTTTGCGCTACATTCGAGGTACGATTGATTTTGGTACACATTTATACAAAACCTCTCTACAATCACTACTATCATATACGAGATGCAGATTGGGGAGGATGTCCGTACACTCTACGCTCCACATCGTTTATTGTGTATATTTTGGGGATAACTTGATTTCTTGGTCTTCAAAGCGCCAACCTACTCTATCTAAGTCTAGTGCTGAAGCTGAGTATAGAGGAGTTGCAAATGTAGTTTCTGAATCTTGTTGGATTCATAATCTGTTGCTTGAAATCAATTGCCCTATTCGTAAAGCAACTTTGGTCTATTGTGACAATGTGAGTGCCATTTATTTATCTGGAAATCCGGTACAACATCAACGTACCAAACATATTGAAATGGACATTCATTTTGTTCGTGAAAAGGTGAGACGTGGAGAGGTTTGTGTCCTACATGTTCCATCCCGTTATCAGATTGCCGATATTTTCACCAAAGGTCTTCCGCGCGCACTATTTGATGATTTTCGGGACAGTCTAACCGTTCGTAAACCTACCGCTTCGATTGCGGGGGTGTGTTAGATTATGTAAATATTTAGTCAAAAATATTAAATATTTAGTCAAAAATATTAGTCAAATTAGGACTCCTAATTTATAGGTAACCTATACATTAGAATTAATTAGTAGTCAATTTAGTTCCTAATTTGTAGCCTAACTTTACGTTGTCAATGATGTATATTAACCTATTGAATGAATGAGAAGGAACACGGCAAATATTTTCTTATAAGGAGCTCATCCGGGACCTCTAACATATGAATTTATCGCATCATCGTCATCTGACACAAATGTGTCAGCTGTGTAAAAGATCTGCGAACGCTCCTTTATGACCACCCCCTTTGTAAATTTAACAGGTAAGCATGGGAGGGTAGTTGGCGTCACCAAGACTAGAGGTTGGTCTTCCTTGGTCCTTTTTTGTGGTTCCTCCGGCCTTACTAAAATGACATCAATTTCTTTCTCGGCTTCATCCGCTTTATTCTGCGCAATGCTAATGTCCAACTCATGTAAGGAACCTTCAATTATTTCCTCTGGTTCACTCCAATAGTCCTCAATCGATGTAACCTCATTTACCTCAACACTCTCCAATGGAATTGCACTCATGATCTCAGCTGATATCTTTTGGAGAATTGACTTTATTTCTTCTTTAGCTTCTTGATCCCTCTGTTCAATCCATTGGTCCAATTCTTGCTCGGTGAGGTTCATATCTTGCACAGTCGCCAAACAATACCTTATTATATCCCTTGAAGGCTGATTCCGCATGGAACTATATGTGTCCTGCTGATATGATGAATTACTCCAATTGTCAAAGGGACATGCATTAGTACTTGGAGAAAGCCATTCGAATATCATATCTTTCTCAATGTCTTCAATGGTTTCTCCGTTCTTGTTGAGGAATCCGTGGACTTGGCCTAGACATGTAGAAGTCGGGTTGTGGCGATGCATAGCTAGAACTGTGATGATTTCCATACCTCGGATGGTAAGGACAAGCATACGTGGGATGAAAGGATTCCCCACAAAAATCACAAGCCTCGACCTATTGCATAAAAGATTGTGAGTTAGAAAATTGATGTCCATTATATGACATACCTACCCTATTCATACCATGATAGTATGAGTCTTCGAATTGATAATAATTATGGTAGTAGGAGGCCATTGAGAAATTTCCAGCAAAAGTATTAGAAACAAGGAACTATATACAAAATAAATAAATAAATATACAACAAAAACCAAAGAAAGAAAAACCAATCCCTGGTAACAGCGCCAAAAATTGACTCGCGCTGAACGTGTTAATAAAATATATAAACCTATACCAACTATTTTGTAGATAGCAGTAAAGGGTCGATCCCATAGAGATTGATTTTCTTTCTAAGGTAAAAAAAATACAAAAAAGAAGAATTTGAGTTTTAGAGAAAATATATAAATATTTAAAAATAAAGAAATTAAATGAAAATAAATCTAGGTATTCAGTTTCACAGTCTCACCATGCAACTTGAGATTGAATTTATTAATTGTTGGTTCATGAAAAGTATAAAACTAATCTATGATCTAGTGCAGCTATAGACCCGGTGACGCACTTGGTTCCTCGCACTTCTTGATATCGATAGCCAAGGTACGACCGTTGACAGTTCCCTAACCAAACATGCAACCAAATCGCTAGTGCTCCAGATTTAAAGCATTGGTCGCATTACTTCGATTCGTGAATGCACTACACCTAGACAACCGAATCACTCGTGTGTCCGATTTAGCCTAGATACCTAAGGTATTTAACCGGTCCGAAAAGGTTCTAATCAATTGGTATGGTCAATTGCCACTAATGTGGTCTTGTCGCACAAGGATGGGTGCTAATGACTCATTGACATGTAAATCAAGGTTTTAAACTAGTGTTTAACCTCAATTGTTCAAATATTACCAAAGAAAATAAATCATATAAAAGAATTAATAATAATTAAAATTAAATAAACCTCATGAAGATTCCCAAGTCGCAGGCTTGACTGATTCACCTTCAGTCTAGATGAAAAACTAGCTAGACATAATTAAACTAAACTAAAATTAAATAATAAAATAAACTAGATCTTTTTCCTTTTGTTCTATTCCTAAGTCCTAATATATATATACCCCAAATTTAGTCTCTGGAGGTGAGAAAAACTAATTTTCGTAATTTTTGAGAGTGTTTTGGAGTTGTGACACGTGGCAGGAGATGATTGGTGGAAAAACTGTACGTTGCTGATGTGATGCGCTGTTATAGGCTGGATTCTGTTGACTGGCTGACGTGGCGGTGTCTGATTGGTTGAGTTTGTTATTGATGACATACTGGAGTGCTGACTAGGTGCCACGTGACGACGCGTGAGTGGATGGAAGGTAAGCTGTTAACTCGCTGGACTAATGAGAGCTGCTACGTGGCATCTGAATTGCTGGGAAAAATCGCACGATTATCACCGAAATTCTAGGAGTTCGTACTGATGTGCATCTCGAGGCAGATCGAGCGATCGAGACGACGAGCGACTTGACTTGTCCACCTGGCGATCTGTGATTGGCTATGGCGGATGATGTGGCATGAGGTCATTGGTGGAGTTGTATTGTAAGACGACGAGGCATCTCCTGATTGGCTGGAACGTTCTGTGTGATGCGGATCGGCCAATGACAGCGCGACATGTGGCGGACTGTGCATGCTGGACGAATCAGAAGCGGACACGTGGCACTGCGAACTCTAATTACTCAACTCTCGCGTATAATCCGAAACAAATCCTCCGGTGTTCGATTTCTTCAAGTAAATACTCTATTTTGAGTATTTTTCTACCCCGGATCCAACTGTGCACTCCGTTTCTCTTAAAAACAAAAATTAAATATAATTAAATATATATACTCATATTACTCTAATAAATCATTAATTTCTTAAAATATGCATTTATCACCATAAAATAAAAATAAATATAGTCCAATTAATCATAATAACTTATACTAAATTATGCCTAAATGAACACTTATCACCATTTATTGGACATCTCTCTCAATGTAAGGACTGCATGTTTTTTATATGAGAAACTCACACCATAATGGTGTAATTTTAATCGATGATTGAAAATTGAACATGCTACCAATTGTTTCTATTTGCAGGATCGAGAGATCGATGGACTAAACGAGCAGTTGGAGGAGGATGCAAAAGCCCTCGAACATATGCAGCTTCAACTCTTACAAGAACGGAGCAGGCATTCTGAAGTTGAGAGGAAAACACAATGCTTCAAAACCAAGTCTCCAAGTTGATGAATATGTTGCAGTAGCCCGAGGAGGAGGTGTAGGAAGAAGGCACAGAAGATTCTTGATAGTCATGAACTCTTATGTTATTTGATTTGTTCATTGCGTTCCATAGTGCATACCAGTGCTTGAAATTTTTTAATGTTTTATAAGAAGATTCAATTTCTTTTTTAATAATTACTGTTTATTATTATCCTCTTCAAAAAAAATTACTGTTTATTATTATCAATATTTTTTTGTAAAAGAAGCTATGACCTTTAATAACGGTTACCGTTATTAAAGGTTTTAATGACGGTGAATAACCGTTATAAAAACTCAAAACTCCATATCAAGTTTTAGCAAAGATGACAGTGAATAACCTTTATTAAAGGCCATGAACTTTTATTGACCTCGCATAACATGACGAAGCTCATGATGATCCAAAACTGTCATCAAAGGCTTTTAATAACGGTTTTTGACTGTTATTTAAACCCTTTACTCTTGTAGTGTTTGTATCCCAATTTAACTTTTAATTTAAAACTTGAAGAGATAACACCTTAATTATGAGTTTAAAAACCACATCATCTTCCATAATTATCAAAATTATTATTAATTATATGATTTCAATTCATTATTTAAGTGCCAAATCATCAAATTTGGAGTTCAAAAATAGTTTAGGATACAAATTAAACAATCTAGAAAGGTCAGGATTCAATAACAAATTTCAAAAGGTTGGGATATAATAACAAAAGTTGTGAAAGGTTAGGATATTTTAACCAACTTGGCCTACCCCTTAACATCCACTCTCTTCAAAGTCACTGCATTGTGAAACAAAGACCTCAGGAATTCAAACTTATTATTAAGTTCTTCAACTCCTTCAATAGTGACATACTTGAGGTGGTTCAGAC
The DNA here is from genome assembly GCA_039657345.1 of Stephania japonica. NCBI lineage: Eukaryota > Viridiplantae > Streptophyta > Magnoliopsida > Ranunculales > Menispermaceae > Stephania > Stephania japonica. The sequence goes on from CM077566.1 coordinate 18,536,952, forward strand.
TATTTAGAGCATAGAAGCAGCACAGGCTCCACTTTATCTTCAGATTTTTTCGACTTTATTTATGGGAAACACATTGTTTCTCGCCTTCTTGTACATATATATTAATGTCTATACTTAGGGGCTATACTAAATAAAGTCGCATTCCTATAAAAAAAACAAATGAAGTTGAATGTAAATAGTGAAAGAACACGCGAATTATCAAGAATAGAAAGTAAAATGAAACATTCGAGTGATACCTTATACATTTTCAAGACAAAAGTCTCTAGCAACGAACAACTACTAAGCAATGTTGTCAGCCAAAGAATGCAACAAGTATTGCCAAGAGATATTCTCAGCTCCAACTTCTTTAGGTTACCATAGGAGGCAAGCAAATCTCCCAATATGTTTGGAAATCTTTAAATACAATTCCATGCAAACAATGAATAATCAACTCCAATAGTAAAAGAAACCAAAAGGTATCACAAATACTGAAAAAAAATAGATAGAGACAAAAAAAAATCAACATAGCCTCAGTCCCAAAGAGTCGAAAAAAATCGACAGAATTGGTAAAACATAAATATTTTAAATTTCTTCATTGATGCATGGATATTATTCTTTGTATAGTTGATCTCATTGTGCCGGAAGAATATCATGCAAGGCAGCAGTTCCTTCAAACGAAGGTGATAAGTACTAGTGACCAACATGTCTTGGCTTCCATGTGAGAATGTATTTTATGTCCCAATTGTAAGATCAAACTCTTATCATCCAAGTCAAGTGCGGATTATCATGCCAATCAATCCAAAAACCTTACACTCATCTCATTTGATTTGGGTTGGTCAGTGATGAAATCTTGGTAGAATATGATAAGTTTTTCTCTGGTGTTGTTCTATTACATATGCCTCTATATATAGAGATGCAATTACATACAAAAGGAAATATCTAAATAAGGTAGCACATAATTACATGAGTGATTTGTGCATAATCATAACCACGGGGGTGAATTGTGCACATTTCCTAATTACACAATAATTATAGGAGTGATTTGTGCACAATCATAATTACATGAGTGATTTGTGTACAAATCGTAAAACTATGTTAGTGATTAATTCTAATATCCCCCCTCAAACTGGAAGGAACTACAGTAACTCCGAGTTTGCTTCACAGAAAAGAAAATCTTAGTAAAGCAAATGGCTTCGTGAAGATATCCTCGATCTGATCTTCTGAGGGAACATGTTGCACAGAGAGTTGACCAGATAACACTTGATCTTACACAAAATGAATATCAAATTCAATATATTTAGTACGAGCATGATAAACAGGATTCTTAGCAAGTGATGTAGCACTCATATTATCACACCATACAGTTGGAGAAACCTGAACAGGAAGATGTAATTCACTCAACAGAGATTTAAGCCAAGCAATTTCAGCTGAAACCTGAGCCATAGCATGGTATTCTGACTTTGTACTAGATCGAGAAACCACAAATTGTTTCTTGGACTGTTAGGAAATCAAGTTTAAACCGACATAGACAGCATAGCCAGCAACAGACTTACGATCATCAAGACTCGCTGCCCAATCAACATCTGAGAACCCAGTGATAAAGAGATGATCTCCAGGTCTGAAACAAATACCCAGATCAACAGTACCTTTTACATAATGGAGAACGTGTTTGAGAGCTTGCCAGTGAGACACAATAGGATTTTGCTGATATTGACTAAGCGTGTTGACAATATAAGATATGTCCGGCTTGGTATTGACCAAATACTGTAGCCCCTAGTAAACTTCGGTACAGAGTAGTGTCATTAAAAAGAGGACCACCATCTGCATAGAAATGTTTACCACTAGAGAAGGGTGTATCAATGGATTTGGCATTAGCCATACCACTTCTCTGTAAGAGTTGTTTGACATAAGAAGATTGATTAAGATACAAACCACTCTTATCTCTGTAAGCTTCCATAACAAGAAAAAGACTCAGTTCACCAAGATCCTTAAGGGCAAATGTACTATGTAATCGAGCAATAAAAGACTGGATAACAGCAGTGTTGGAACCAGTAACAATAATATCATCAACATACACCAAGATATACAAAATAGTAGTCTTACTCAAAATACAAACAATGAATTATCAGCTTTCGAATTCTAGAAGCCCCAAGAGATAAGAGTAGATCTGAATCCATTAAGCTAAGCCTTTGGTGCCTGCATAACCTATAGAGCGCCTTATGTAAGACGCACACATGAGACAGACGATGGGGGTCTATATAACCAATTGGTTGATTAGTAAACACTGTTTTACCCAAAACACCATTAAAAATGCATTATTAATATCTAACCATCGAAGAGACCAGCCAAAATGGATAGCTATAGACAGAATAACCCTCACAATTGACGCTTTCACAACTGGACTGTAGGTTTCTCCAAAATCGATACCAGGAACTTGTTTGAATCCTTTGGCCACTAATCTCGCCTTGTATCAGTTTATAGACCCATCAGAATTTCGTTTGATAGTGAAAATCCACTTATTGCCCATAATATTCTGATTTGAAGTAGATGAAACCAAAGACCAAGTACCATTATTAATTAAGGCCTGATATTCCTTATCCATAGCCTCCTTCCACTTAGGATTTCGAAGAGCTATTTCAGCAATAGCAGGAATATCATCCACAGTCTTACAATTAGTTGCTAAGAACACTTCTGGTGTACTCGCATTGATGAGCCAACCACTTAGTTTGCAATCTTGCACAAACCATTGCTTGTACGTCGGATTCACAGAACCATCAGAACACAACCGATCTGGACGTCGAAGAGTACCAAACAGATATCCATCAAGATCCATATATTCGATCATTGAAATGATGATCAATTGCCAAAGAAGATAGTTGGAACGATCCAGTTTGATTGAGAAACTTTGACTCCACGAACCACCAAATGTGTGATTGCTTTCAAGCATCTCAGATCCAAGACCACCATAAGTCTCTTGCATAGAATCAGATCTGGTCTCCAAAACCTCAGATCTATTCTCCATCTTGCCAAATATTCAGATCTATACCAAGAACCTTCATATCTACGTCGCTAGACGCTTGATCTGTACGAACCAGGTATAAATCTACACAAAATCTCCAGATCTACGTCGCTAGATGCTTGATCTGTATGAACCAGTTATAGATCTGAGTTTGGAGAAGTTAGATCTTCCTTCCAGGACCGTCGTCGACGTTAGCCGCGATGGCTCTGCTACCATGATGAAATCTTGACAGAATATGATAAGTCTTTCTCTTGTGTTGTTCTATTACATATGCCTCTGTATATAGAGATGCAATTACATACAAAAGGAAACATCTAAATAAGGTAGCACATAATTACATGAATGGTTTGTGCACAATCATAATCACGGAAGTGATTTGTGCACATTTCCTAATTACACAATAATTATAGGAGTGATTTGTGCACAATCATAATTACAGGAGTGATTTGTGTACAAATCATAAAAATATGTTAGTGATTGATTCTAATAGTCAGCAACACAAGAAATGTCTCATGCTTCAAAAGCCTAAAGACAAAGTGTGGATTACCTCGTTGTATAAGATAATTGTCATGGTGTTGGCTTCTAGATTGAAGAGTGCGATGGATTTACTTATTGGCAAATAAAAATTTGCCTATGTTGGTGGTCTTGAAATGCTTGATTCAGTCATGGTGGCAAATAAAGATGTTGGGGAATTTCAGATGAAGAAATTAGAAGGCCTGCTGTTGATAATTGATATTTGAATATGTGATGGGGTATGTTGGAATTTTCTTGATATGGTGGTACCTGAAAAAAAGGATTTGGCTCAAAATGGAGAAAATGGATTAAAAGTTGTGTAATTTCGGTCTTCTAATAGATCTTGATTGATGGTAGACATTGAGAAAAATTTAAGGCTTCAAGGGGACTTCATCAAGGGGATCATCCTCTATCCCCTTTCTTATTCAATATGTTGGGTGATATCATGAGTAGAATGGTAGATGTGGTTTCCAAAGGAATGGTTTGTGGCTTTGAGATTTAGAGAAGTTAAATTGTGGTCTTGCATCTCCAATTTTCTCATGAAACCCCATTTTCCTGCAAAAATGAAAGAGGAATGTTCATAATTTGATTTCTGTTGCTGATGTTTTTTGTCTTATTTAAACTTGAAGTGAATAAAACTAAAAGCATGGTGGCGGTCATTAACATGAGTTCCGACAACATTATTAAATCATTGACTGATTTGAGGTATAGCATTGGCGAATGGCCTTTGAAATATCTTGGTCATACTCTAGGTGACTCTTCTTTATCCTCCAATTTTTGGAAGCTTGTTATATCAAAGATTTCAAAAAGGCTCTAGAATTTGAAAATACCATATTTATCAAAAGGCGGATCTCTTATTGTCTTTCAATCAGTGTATTGGATATGATCCTGCATATTTTCTCCCCATCTTTGGGATTGCAAGGTGTGTGGCACATGTGATAGAAAAATTGGTGCAGATTCGGTGATAATAAGGCCTCAAGTTTAGTTTCTTGGGATGAAGTCGTAAACATGAAAAGGGTATGGTGGAGTTGGCGTTGTAAATATTTTTTTGAGGAAACAAGCATTAATCGTGAAATGGTTATGCCATTTATTCAAGAAGCATAATAGCTTTTTGGTTTCTGTCATAAGCAACAAGTATGGTCGAGATGCGAATGGATGGAACGTGGGGCATTTAGCAAGGAGGGTCTTATGGGAATTCTTGATAAACCATTGTATCTACTTTATCCATCAATTTTCAGCATCACAAGGAATCAAAATTCCTTCATGGTGGATCATGGAAGTGTTTGCCCTTCAAAATCCATTATAGATTACTTGGAATTTGAATCTTAGTAGGAAGCTTTCAGATTCAGAGATTGAAAGTGTTACTGAATTGATGAATGTGTTGGATCATGTGTGGATATAATGGTCTCTCCATTGTAAGATTTTGTTTTTCTCAATTGATTGTTGACTTGAAGAATCAGAAATTTGAGGCCTACAATGCGATTTGGAAGATTTTATGGTGGTTGGCTGCAAAAAACTGAGGCAATGTAGTTGATGTTCGCCAAATCAGAAGGCCAACTTGGATGTTACTTCCTAGACTGACTTTATGCATGCGTGATGAAGAAACAGTCAATCATTTTTTTATCCATTATTCGATTTCCTCTGCTTTGTGGATCAAGTAGATGTCTGCACTCTTGGGTAATGCCGTTGCAGCCCACAGTTCAGACAGCTGCATGTGTGGATTCGGGACCTGTAGATGTGGTGGCATGCAACCCATCTCGAGGAAGTCTACAAGGATCGCGAGGAGGCCAGCGCAGTACAATGCATGAGTATAGCGTGGGGCAATCTGATTATCAATTTCATTGAGTTGTTAGGAGTAGAATCTATCATTATAACTAAGAGATAGTGATGGTCAATTATTTTGTTAAGATGATGTTGTTAGGATAAACTTATATAAGCAATGAAATAGTAGTATGAGGAATAAGAAGAAAATGTACCCTATTTCCTCTATCTCTATCTCATTCTCCCTCTCCCTCTATCTTTCTCTTCCTATACTCACTTCTAACCTCATTTTCATTCTCTTCTCTCTATCAAGTAGCATCAAATGCCTACAAGTTTGTTTGAGTGTGTAGCAGGATAGGCATATGTAGGCCAGGAAAAACTTGCATAGTTATTGTGCAGGATTAATTCACAAGCGATTATATAGTGCATTTGGAGAGAAAAAAATAATTGAATCTTCAGGAACATTGCGACTGACTTAAAGGGAATTTGAAATGACATTAAACATCATTTAGTTATTTCATTGCGTTTGAATGAAATTTCAAAGGTTGGGGTTTCCATGATTAAGCTTTCAATTGGAAGTCCATATGGTGATTATGCTAAGATATATCAATCTTACTCATTATTTTCCATTATATTATTATAAGGTCAGTCTAGCTAAGCTAGTGGTCGTCTAATACCACTATGAGTTGGGTTCATCCTAGTTGATTCGACCTTGTAGTCGGAAGTTATGTTTTCATTTCCGGAACAGAGTATGCTATCCCCTTTGTTTGTAAGTAGTTGGGGATTATTTTACGGTGGAAACTATTATTTTTTGAAGTAAAATAGAAATTTCATTAATCATCAATGGCTCGATACAGGATCGGATGTAGAATCAATTGCCTTAATAAAAGTACATTGATTTGCTAATCCTATTAGTTCAAAAAAATTGTTTGCCATCATTTGGTTGTGAATGCGATTGTAATATTAAAACAATGTGACAATTAAGGACTGCTCTCTACAAACATTTGGAAGACATGACAGTAAATATACACTACTAGAGTCACATAATGAAAAACAAAACTTCCAACAAGAGAAGAAAACCTAAGACTTTGAACAAAGGAAGACAATGCAACACTTCCCACAAGGAAAGACAAAGTAACAATCGAATGAAAAAACTAAAGAAAATACCAACCTAGCAGCTGCACAAATCCACCAACATGTGCTGCAAGAACCAATCTTCCCATATCTGTAGTTTATTGAATAAATAGAAGGAAGCTAGAAACTATTTGTTTCTAGTCTATTGTATATGGGATCCACTATGTACACCCCACAAAAGTGTAAGGGCAAGCCACAGAAAAAAAAAGAAAACAAACAATATTTGGCCCTTTATGAAACTACCAACTTACCCTTGACAAACCCAAAAAATTCCTGCTCATCATCCAATTTGTGCACCCCATACAATTGCCTCCAATTCCTCCGACTACCGACGACACCAAATTGATTTTTTCGAGTCCAAAGATTGTAAAAATTATAGTAAGTATAGTTTCCTTTATGTTTGATGCACGAAAAATGAGCTTTGAAAATGTTTCGAATGGATGGGGTTTGAACAAGTTTGTTTGATTTTTTAGGGATTGCTCATTTGGCATGATATACAGTTCGTTGTTGATGATTGAAAATGGAGGATGAGCATGTAGGGGACGATGATGTGCAACATGAAGCGGTAGATGTTACAATAATGTCTTGGTTTGCTATTTTTTTGTTTAGAAAAAACTCTGTTTTGTCCTCTAGTTTGGCTTCGCAAAACCAAACCATATGAGTATGTTTGGTTATAATGAACCGAACAATTATTATTTTTTCGATTTTAAATAACCGAACATACTCATTTTGTTCCTTTGACTTAGGCCGAACCATACCCAATCTGTAACGGCCCCAAATCCATCGGCCATTACGGCGTGCATTGCGGGTTCATAACTCTGCCAACTCACCATCCAGCTGCGTCCCACGACCACTCATAATCCATTACCAATCAATTATTGCTAACTTAATGTCATTTTCCTAAATTATTGTTCAAGTTAGCTTATGGACTCGTTATTATCATTTAATCTAAAATTATGCAGTGGAAGTCTCAAATCATTAAATGATCTTACATGTAACACATTAGAATATGAATTTATCTAATGTGGAAACTATACCAAAATGTAGTTCATAAATATATATCAAGTGTGGTCCTCAAAATATCAAAATACATCTTCCAAGTCATATATAAGTCAAGACTATCTCTCAAACCCTCAAAACCCAGTATAAAACAAATAAATATAAACAAACATACGAGTAAGGCAGTCTGCGGACAATCATAAATAATCCTTAATCTTGCCCTTCTCGCTCTCGTACCAGTATCTGCACTCAAGCCATCACAAAAGGCAGATGACGAGTCCAAAGTGAGTGATCCCAAGGAAATTCACCAAGTAAATACATAAATAAATTTACTGGAATAAAAAATACTATAAATAAACATGCGGAACAAAAAAATACAGGCAACTGTGAAAGATCATCGCATGCATAAATATAGCAGAGGAATCAAAGTGCGTGCATAAACACCAGGTGGGGAGTGATCTCAATACCATAAAGACACCAGGTAGGAGTAAACTCAACTACCGTAAAGACACCAGGTGAGAGTACTCAGCCACCGTAAAGTAATAAGCCGCAATGAATAAGCACCAGGTGGGGACGAACACAACCACCGTAAAGTAATAGGAAATAGAGAGTATTGAATAAATAGGACAATATTCAAATAAGTCAAGCAGTAAGTACTAAAGTGAATTTCAGTTGGGTTACTACACACCTCAATCCGCACACCTTGTCCTGTAAAATAAATCCCGGTCCAGCTCTAACAAACACGCGACAATCAAAATTATCACCCAAATGTACCTAAGATTATTTGTCATTAAATTAGCTTCAATTTGATATATTATATCAATTTTTTTGTTTTACGAGGTAAAAACTCCGACAACATCTCATCAAAATCCCGAGAAAATTCCAAAATTCCTTTATGAACCCTTTTTCTAATTTCTCATTTTTTTTTTCTGGATTTTTAAAAATTTTTCCATAATTTTTAGCTATTTTTCCTATTTTTCTGTAGTTTATTTTATTTAAAACTATTTTTTAATTTATTTAAATAAAATAATAAAATAAAAATATTATTTAAATAATATGGGGTGAGTCCCTTGAACCGGGTTTGACCCGACCCAGCTGGGTCAGACGCGGTTCAGGCCACCTGGACCGTGTCCGGGTCGAGCCTGGGCCGGTCTGGCCCGGCCCAGCCTGCCCCCTCCCCCCCATCTTCTTCTTCACGGAGGCGCTCACAGCGCCTCTGGTTCTTCTTTTTTTATTTATGGATTGGAATTGGGAGGGAGGGGGGACGACAGGGGTCGTCTCCCTCCTCGGACGAACTGTTCTTGCAGTTCGTCCGAGCTCTCGAGCTCCACCCCACCGAACCATCGAACATCACCACCACCACCACCACCACAACAACAACGTACACAACACCACAATAACAACTCCTCACCTTTCCCAATGCCGCTTCCACGAGCTCCCAACCTCGATCTCTCGATCTCTCTTCTTCTTTTGTTCCTTCTTCTCGGATTCGATCAAAAAATGGGGGAAATGGTGGTGTCGATGTGGTTATCAACAATTTAGAGGTGAAATGACCAAAATACCCCTATGTTCTTATCCTCATCTTTCACACTCAAATACCCTTTTTGGTCATTTCGCTTTCCTTTTTATTTTTATTTATTTTATTTTATTTTTTCTGATTTTAATATATATATTTATATATATATACTAAATTACTTATATACATATATATATATATATATATATATATATATATATTCGCCTATACTTTCGCGTCTAAAATTTCGTCGTGCACGCCAACGAGCCTACTTGGGCGTGCACACTACCGTACCACCCACGCGTGTCGACCATGACCCCGCGTGTCCCTAGGTGCCCACCAATTTACTATTTTGTCACATTTAATTCATTTTATGTGTGTATTATTTCCCCTCGGCCTAAATTTTGTCTTTTAGCCTACCCGATACCCGCGTCGACACGCATATCGAGGCAAATACTTAACACGCAATCCCACACGTCAATGGCAATATAAACACACATATCGTGATGCCATTTAACTAACTTGGACCTATACATCGCAACTTCACCACTAGAGCATACAAAACGGACTGTAAACCCTATTCAGTCGTGCTCTATCTTTACTATGGGACCTACGAACGTCCTTGTTGGCGTCCATGTCTGCAATTTCATCATCAATAATGGCCATTGAAAATTGGGCCGTTACAGTTCTTTCCAACTAATTTAAAATTTCGTCCTGAAATTTGAGATAACCCTTATCTCTTCTCAGGGAACTGCAATACTGATGCAACTACCCATCAGGCCAATCAACCTAAACAAAAGTTGGTGAACTAATCAAATCTCTAACTCTCGTGAACAAATCAAACTCAAATCTAGGTGAACTAATCAACCTATTCCAAGTAAACAAACCAACCTATCTCTGGTGAACAAATCGATCAGTCCACGGTAAACCAATCAATCAGTCATCCACTAACTCCTGGTATACCAATCAATTAATCTCTGGTGAACACATCAACCAGTCCCACATCAACCGGTCTGTGGCAGCCCCAATTTTCCACATTGGTCCGCCACGGGAGGCCACGCGGGCCCATAACTGTCCACGTCACCACCAGTTGTGTCCCACGCCCAATTATCCATCATCGATCAATTCTCATTAAATTTGATTCAATTAATATCATATAACCTCAAGTTAGCAGCGGAAACTTAAATGAACAACATAAAGATTTATCTTGTATATTATGAGCAAAATGCCTAAGTGGAAACCATATCAAATGTACATCATATACATCTCATCTGATTCTCAAAATATCAAAATGTACAACTTGTCTCTCAAACCCAAAACCCAATATAAAATGAGTAAACACAAACATACGTACGAGAAGGCTAGCGCGGTCAGTCAATATAATCCTCAACCTTGCCCTTTCCTCGGCTCGTACTAGGATCTGCACTCAGCCATCACAAAAAGACAGATGACGAGTCCAGAGTGAGTAATCCCAAGGAAATTCACCAAGTAATTACGGAAGTAAAAGTACTGGAATTTAAAATACTATAATTTAAACATGCGGTACAAGAAATAATATAGACAACTGTAAAAGAAAGATCATCGCATGCATAAATATAGTGGCGAAACAAAGTACGTACACCTAGAAATCAGACCAAGTCATACTTCGGGTTTTCTCCCCAGGCACCAACCGTAAACACACCAATGGGTTGGCCCTAACCCTCTAGGTGGCCGACGTAGACCCACGGCGCACCCACACAAGCCTACCATACCCGGGTAGCCTATTCACCGGTGTATGCCTAGACAAGTGCTATGACTTAGTGGACTCTATGGCCGTAACGAATAAGCACCAGGTGGGGAGTGATCTCAACACCGTAAAGACACCAGGTAGGAGTACACTCCACTATCGTAAAGTCACCAGGTGAGAGTACTCAGCCACCGTAAAGCAATAATGAAATGGAGTAGAGAATAAATGGAACTGAATTCAAATAAATCAAACGGTAAATAGTTAAAGTGAAGTTAAATTGGGATACTACACACCTCAATTCGCACTCCTCGTCCCACAAGTTAAATTCCCCGGCTCGATTCCTTCAATTTCCCGATATTTCTCCCGATCTGATTCCCAACTAAACCCCGACTCCAATTACTATTTTAAGGCTCCTGGAATTCATTTATGAGGGTTATTATTCAATTAATGGGTTTATAATGTTGTTTAGAATCATTTCTTCATTTTCCAATTTTTGAGTTCCAGTGAACTATTAGCGCGCTAATGAGATGAATTAGCGCGCTAATTCATCTAAGTCACTGTTCATCGTTTTCCAGAGGGTAATTAGCGCGCTAGGTCCACCCATTAGTGCGCTAATCGCGCTCTGTCCAGATTTTTACAGTTTAAATTTTTGAATTCCCATCACCCCATAAACCCATAAATCTGGTTCCAACACCTCCAAAACTCATCATCCACATCAGAAATACCATTCAAACACAAATTCATCAAGCTTAGACATCAAAACCCAAGAATCATAAAAAATCCCATTTTCAAAACCCATTTTTAGAAATTCATCCAACACCAAAACCAATCACTAAATCACCTTCTCCACCTTCCTAGCACTCAAAATGTACCAATTTTTCAGCAAAAACAGTTGCTCCATACCAACCCTCAAATTTCATATCAACACCCACAAAATCACCAACAAATCAAAGAGAATTGAGAGGGAGTCACAAATCTTACCTTGGATGATATTCTTGTGCTCTCCAACACTCCAAATGACCTTCAAAAACTCCACAATCCACACTTCCTCCTTCCACCGATTTCTCTCTTCTTCTCTTTTACTCTCTCTCACTCTCTTCTCCCTATTTGATCGGTCAAAACACACAAACATATATATACTTGGTTCCCATCAAGTGTGTGCATGAATCTCGAGAAATATCCAAGGGTTCCTGATCGCCCTGTGTCACTCCAACTCCATACACCTTATCTTGACACTAATGGCCCTGTTGTGCATCTCGAGGACTATCCAACTGTTATTGTTTTATTCAGCTTAACTATAGGACTTATTGATTTCCAATTGATTTAGCTTATAACAATTATCTACCATATTCAATAAATTCTCAAAATTTATAAGTAAACTCACCGTAGTTTCCCCGACTACCCGGCACCCCGTGCCTCGTGTCCCGTGTCCGCACGCACCCCGAGGTCATTCCTCACTCGTCAATAAGCTACATTAACATACATATTGTAATGGAATTAGCTAATTTGTACATTTCCATCACAATTTACCACAACAAGCATACAAAACGGACTGTATACCTAGTTCGAGTGCGTTCCAGCCCCACTGTGGGACCCTCGACCGTCCTCGCTGGCATCCACATCTGCAATGACCTCATAATTAACGACAATTTTAAATTGGGCCGTTACATAGTCCCTGGTGAACCACATCAACAAGTCCCTGGTGAATCACATCAACCAGTCGTTAATGGACTCCTAGTGAACTAATCAACTAATTTTACAACCCCCAGTGAACGAATCAACTAGGACACGCTGGCCCAAAAATAAACTAACCAGCCTATATTCAATGAATGCATGAAAAATATGACTAGCGAAAATATACAATTATGACGTACCCAAAACGTGTTGTCATGTTGTCTCTCTGACAGAATGTGTCACTTCATAAGCTTTTTCATCAGCTAGTGGTATCTCTGGTGCTGAAGAAGCTCTCCAACAATCCACTCCAATGTGTCCTCTCTGACCTCATCTATAACATCTGCGTCTGTCACGTCCTCTAGACTGTCAACCCTCAGATCTCCGACCCCAACTTTGGTCTCTCTGATCCCAGTTTTGTCGATATGACTGTATCGACTGCTGTGTCGGTATGGGTACAATCTCATGTACCGCCTGGCAATCGACATTGCTAAACTGATCATCAGTCTGATCCTGGTCATCCTCGCGACTTCAATCTGTCTGACCATTATCATACTCGTCCTGATCATCCCTCGAATCATGATCGTCACTGAATTCCTGATCCAACCGCAAATCATCTCTGGGTGCTCGATGATCTGATTGCTCCTTGCTCTGCGACAAGTATGTCTCACGAGCCAGTGCATGGTCATAAATGCACTGTAAAGTCTGGGCTCCACTTGCGACAATCACACCACCAATCTGCTCGTATAAACCCCTGATAAAGTAATAAATCTGAAGTCTCTCATTATTCGCCACATCTATGGCATACTGTAATAGGTACCTGAATTTCTCCATTTATGCAAGTACAGACATGGTACCTTGCCTCAACGCGAGAAACTCCTCTCTGAGCCTCAGTTGTACTCTGTCGGAATGTATTCATCTAAGAATAGTTGACGAAACTCAGCCCAAGTCATCGACTCCGAATGTATATCCATATATGTCGTCCAGCAAACTGCCACATGACCTCTCAAACAATATCCTGAAATCCGTGTCTGATCTGCCTCTGGCACCTCTAGTAACTGATGAAACTGTCGATGCATCATCAACCAACGTCCAACAATCTCTAGAAGGTAGGTAGGGTCAAACCTCATGAAGTCCTTCACCATCTTCGCTGCCTTCGACATCTTTCTCCTAGGTGTCGACCTCACCACTGGTTGCTCTGTCGTAGTCGGTGTCACACCAGTAATCTCCATTGGTGCAACCACAGGCTCGATCCTTTCCACTAATGTCTCTGACCTGGCCTGTGTTGAAACAGTTGACGCAATGGTTTCCTGTGTGATAGGAATCGCCAATATGGTAGTCATTGGCGTTGCTGCAGGTACTCTCGAGCCTATGCTCCATAAGCTCCGCCATCTATGCCTGTTATAATAACTACTGATCAGTAACTCTCTACACCATAATCCTTAGATCAACTACCTTTCTAGTGGTGGGGTCACTAGTCTTCCCAACCTCTTGTTGAGTAATCGACAGAGTAGTAAAAGAAGTATGTCCGTCCATAGTAATCTGCACCGCCAACGTGCATCGGATCAGACCCAATATATACGCGTATAATATGTAGTACACAATCAAAACATACACGTATATAAATTTCCTGAATCTACCCACCTCACATCGCTTCCCAACTAAGGCTTTAATCATTCACTTGTGGTTTCCACATCTAAAATTTATTCATTAAGTTTATAGTCAAGGTTTATCCTCAATTCAAAATGATACCTATGAGACCAATTAATTGTAGCGGTATCAGAATTAATAATAATCCACACTTCATTCTCTAGGCTCCTCAAACCTAGGCTCTGATAACAAATGTAACAGCCCCAAATTCATAGGCCATTACGGCATGCACCGTAGGTTCACAACTCTGCCAACTCACCATTCAGCTGTGTCCCACAACCACTAATTACCCATTACCAATCAATTATTGCTAACTTAATGTCATTTTCCTAAATTATTGTTCAAGTTAGCTTATGGACTCGTTATTATCATTTAATCTCAAATTATGCAGCGGAAGTCTCAAATCATTAAATGATCCCAAATGTAACACGTTTAAATATCAATTTATCTAATGTGGAAACCATAACAAAATGTAGTTCATAAATATATATCAAGTGTGGTCCTCAAAATATCAAAATACATATTCCAAGCCATATATAAGTCAAGACTATCTCTCAAACCCCCAAAACCTAGCATAAAACAAATAAATATAAACAAACATACGAGTAGGGCAGTCAGCGGTCAATCGTAAATAATCCTCAATCTTGCCCTTCTCAGTCTCGTACCGGTATCTGCACTCAAGCCATCACAAAAAGGTAGATGACGAGTTCAAAATGAGTAATCCCAAGGAAATTCACTAAGTAAATACATAAATAAATTTACTGAAATAAAAAATACTATAAATAAACATGCAGAACAAAAGAATACAGGCAACTACGGAAGATCATCGCATGCATAAATATAGCAGAGGAATCAAAGTGTGTGCATAAACACCAGGTGGGGAGTGATCTCAACACCATAAAGACACTAGGTAGGAGTAAACTCAACTATCGTAAAGACACCAGGTGAGAGTACTCAGCCACCGTAAAGTAATAAGCCGCAATGAATAAGCATCAGGTGGGGACAAACACAACCACCGTAAAGTAATAGGAAATAGAGAGTATTGAATAAACAGGACAATATTCAAATAAGTCAAGCCATAAGTACTAAACTGAATTTCAGTTGGGTTACTACACACCTCAATCCGCACTCCTCGTCTCGTAAAATAAACTTCGATCTAGCTCCAACGAACACTCGATAATCAAAATTATCACCCAAATGTACCTAAGATTATTTGTCATTAAATTAGCTTCAATTTGATATATTATATCAATTTTTACGTTTTACGAGGTAAAACCCCCGACAACATCTCGTCAAAATCCCGAGAAAATCCCAAAATTCCTTTATGACTTTTTCTAATTTCTCATATTTTTCTAGATTTTTTAGAAATTTTAGCTATTTTCCCTATTTTTCTGTATTTTATTTTATTTAAAACTATTTTTTAATTTATTTAAATAAAATAATAAAATAAAAATATTATTTAAATAATATGGGGTGGGTCCCCTGAACCTGGTTTGACCCGACCCAACCCAACCGGGTAAGACCTGGTTCTGGCCCGGTCCAAGCCCACCCTGGTTGGGCCTGGGCCGGTTCGACTCGACCCACCTGGGATGGGCTTGGGCCGGTCTGGCCCGGCCTAGGGGTGCACGCACGCACGCACCCCCCATCTCCTTTTTCACAGAGGCGCTGTGCACGCCTCTGGTTCTTCTCTTTTATTTTTTTTATTTATGGATTGGAATTGGAAGGGAGGGGGAGACGACATGGGGTCGTCTCCCTCCTCGGACGAACTGCTCTCGCAGTTCGTCCGAGCTCTCGAGCTCCACCCTACCTAACCACCGAACATCACCACTACCACCACCACCACCACAACAACAACGTACACAACACCACAATAACAACTCCTCACCTTTGCCAACGCCGCTTCCACGAGCTCCCGACCTCGATCTCTCGATCTCTCTTCTTCTTTCGTTCCTTCTTCTCAGATTCGATCAACAAATAGGGAAAATGGTGGTGTCGATGTGGTTATCAACAATTTAGAGGTGAAATGACCAAAATACCCCTATGTTCTTATCCTCATCCTTCACATTCAAATATCCTTTTTGGTCATTTCATATTTTTTTATTTTTTTTATTTTTTTTATTTTTTTTTATTTTTTTTAATTTTAATATATATATATATATATTTTATATATATATATATTAAATTACTTATATACATATATATATATATATAAATATATATATTCGCTTATACTTTTGTGCCTAAAATTTCTTCGTGCACGCCAACGAGCGTACTCAGGCGTGCACACTATCGTACCACCCACGCGTGTCGACCACAACCCTTCGTTTCCCTAGACGCTCACCAATTTACTATTTTGGCACATTTAATTCATTTTATGTGTGTATTATTTCCCCTCGGCCTAAATTTTATCTTTTAGCTTACCCGGTACCCGCGTCAACACGCATATCGAGGCGAATACTTAACACACAATCTCACGCGTCAATGGCAATGTAAACACACATATTGCGATGCCATTTAACTAACTTGGACCTATACATCGCAACTTCACCACCAGAGCACATAAAATGGACTGTAAACCCTATTCGGTCGTGCTTCGTCTTCACTATGGGACCCACGAACATCCCCGCTGGCGTTCACGTCTGCAATTTCATCATTAATAACGGCCATTGAAAATTGGGCCGTTACACAATCTGTATAGATTTCACTGGCCAGATCTATATTTTTGTAAGACTTATTTTATCTGCATTTAGTCATTATTAAAGTTCCCACCTGACGCTTCGATAGTACTATTTTTTGTAGGACATAATGCATTCTAGTGACTGTATGGACTTTACTAATGACTTCATCCCTAAAGCACTATTTGGAAGTAGAGATGAACGGTCAATTGGGTACAAAGACAAGGATCTAATAGACGGTTTGTTATTGTCACGAAGAATTCTGATGCGGGGCTGATGGTCGTCTTTGGGGAATGGTGAACATGGCTTGTGAGAGATCTAGGTCTTATAAGGATACTGTCGAAAGAGTTGAGAAAATAAAAGCTGGTAAGGTTGTGAATATAGTAAATAAAGGTGACGAGATGGATGATAAGGGTGAGAAGGGAAAATAAAGGAGTAAAATTGGCACCAAAAAGTATGGATGCTCATTTGCCATAAATATTAAGGAACGTGAAGACCATATATTGCATGCGACAGTGGTTTGTAGGTGGCATAACCAGGACATTGGGTCTTATATGGCGGGTCATTCATACGCCGGTCGGTTAGATCCGGAAGAGCATGTTGTGTTGATTCAGATGATGAAACGCAACATCAAGCCCCAAGAGATTTTGGACACTTGAAAGAAAAGGGATAAATCAAATGCCTCAACCTTGTACACAATATACAACGTAAGGCAAAAGTACAAGTTTTTCGAAGTTGGAAAGAGATCATGAATGCAACAACTTATGCATTTGCTAGACACACATGGCTATATTTCATGGCATAGGAAAGATGACCAAACCGAAAAGGTCACAAACTTGTTTTGAGCTCATCCTAACTCCATCAACTTACTTCGGTGTTTCCCATTGGTTTTGTTCATGGATTGCACGTACAAAACCAATAGATATCGTATGCCATTGCTTGAGATAATTGGTGTGACGTTAACCGAGCTCACTTTCTCTGTCGGGTTTGCATTTATATCTAGAGAAATGAAAGAAAACTATATTTGGGTGTTGGAAAATCTTAAGTACCTCATAGATAGATGGTCTAGCCCACATGTGATTCTTACTGATAGGGAGTTGGGATTAATTAAGGCAATCGAGTTTGTTTTCCCCTCTACAACTCACCTTCTATGCACATGGCGTATCAATAGGGATGTGGCAGGACACACGAAGAAATATTTTGAGAGGACGAAGAGTTCAACCTTTTCTTGAGTAGGTGGAATGCTGTGATGGTTGCCACTTTTGAAGGTATGTTCAATTCAGATGCCTAATATACTTGTGTAAATGGATTGCTAGATTATTTGATGGATACATGATCAAATATTACATCTTGGACATAATACAACAGGTAGAGTCCAAAGTGCACATAGTACTCTGAAGAAGCATATTGGAAATTCTCAAGGAAACTTTGTGACTATACAGCCGTTTATTCACAACATGGTTGAGGGGCAAAACAATAAGATCAAGGCATCTTTCGAGAAAAGTTTGAATATCGTGCAACATAGATTCGTCAATACCTTGTACCGCATGTTGCGTTGGAGAAAATTCGCAACGAGTTGGATATCGCAGAAAATATTGGAACCGATTCCATGAGATATGGTTGTGTATTGCATATGACCCATGGCTGTCCTCGCACCCACGAACTTGCAACTCATCAATCAGCAGGTTCACTCATACCATTTGACAATATCCATATACATTGGCAAAAATTGAGCATGAATCCTGAGCAAGCATTGAATCGGACAGAGTACAACTTCAAAGAGGAAATTAAAAGGGTAATTAAAAGGTATGAAAGTGTCGAGAGTGAGGATTTGCACATGAGGATTGTGTAACAACTTTGAGAGATTAGTTTTCCCTCATCCGCGTCAGTTGTTGCCTCAAAGGAGAAAATTAAGACAAGGGGAAGAAAGCCATCAAAAGCGGGGAAGGGAAAGGTGTCGCGAGCGGGAAAGAAGAGGAATGTAACTAAGGCTGACATTTTTGACGCATCCACTAAGAGAAATCCATCCCACTTTGAGCATGTCCTTCATCCGGATAAGATACTGAACCTAGCTAATAGTCAAGTATGACGAAAGGTTCATAGAACGCGTACATATTTGCATAGTATATCTAGCGATGGTTATAGTAGTGTAGTCCCTATAGAATGGCTTGATCACATTGCGAGGGTTGATGAAGTTAAGGGAGATGGTAGTTTTGGATACCGTGTTGTTGCAACCGATCTTGGATATAAAGAAGATGATGCGTGGAAACAAATCCACAATGATATGTATTGGGAGCTTCATAGGTATGAAGATCTTTGGCGCATAATCCTCGGTAGTGATCACTATATTACAATTTTACTATCCGTGCAATACTACGAGCAAGAGGACACACTATTTCAAAAGTGGATGTGTATGCCTGATATGGGACTTGTCATTGATACGTGTTACACGGTCTTGGTAGTGTCCCTATCACCGAATTGTAGTATGACATTCCCTCCACTTAGGGGCACACCACTAGATTCACTGAGTGACAGGTTCGTAATTGGGATGACATACGTTAATGCCAACCGTTTAATGATGGTAAAGTAAATCACTTTTTGTATTCCAAGTTGTACTTGTATACTTATTTCTTTATCTTGAACGATCCATCTATATTTTATAGGTTTTATTTAATGCGGACGCCCATTTTCCACCTTTATATCCGGGGTGGCAAAGAAATATACAACTGGAGGCGATTGGATGGTTTCATAACTTAAATATAAAAGAGCCACTGAAATTTGATAATTCTCAAGTCCGGACTCCTATTACCGTTGACTTGGACACACATTGAACTTACTTCAAATTGAAGTCTATTTTTGAAACCATATTATAGATTTTTTGCAATGAATGATACATCATTAATGTATGACAATCTATGAGGGCAAAAATGGATTAAATATTATAATTTCTTCACAAATGATGTAGCATCAAATCTCTTTATGTTGTGTTTCCTCCAATAACTAATGACCGGTCAAGAACATCCGAACATTTCAAAAAATTTCGATCAAGCAGGGCCGAACATCATTGGTTTGTTCGGCAAATGGGTACAGAACTTATGGTAAGGAAAAAAAATTAGTGTACGGTTAAGCAGGCCCGAACATCCACCAAAAGTTCATGCATGAGTAACCGAACCTTGCCAAGACATTAAGGTAACATCAACCAACCCTATATGGAGGAAATTTGTCATATGAAAGGTTCAGTTATTCAGGCCCGAACCTTTAACATTTGTTCGGGCTTGCATAACTAAACCTCACCAAGATATTTGGGTGCCGTCAACCGACCCTTTATAGAGGGAATTTGTCATACGAAGGTTCGGTTATGCAAGCCCGAACCTTCAACATTTGTTCGGACCTGCATAACCAAACCTAGGGCCTGCATAAGCGAACCTAGATATATACAAGTGCTGGGTATTCGGGCCTCTATAACGGAACACACACATATATCGAACATTAAAACAAATCCTTTCTAACAATGAATAACTGTCGCCTCAAGTTCAGACTGTATTTAATCTATAAATAACAATGTAGCCTTCTACCATTTGAACCAACAAAATATATACCAAGAGAACTATAAACGAAAGAAATTAAATGCATAAAGGCAACATAAATCCAACATTTCAATCACACAAGTAGTCACTCATTTATTTTGTTCCACTTCTTTTTACGTCGCAACGTGCCCTGTTCCCTGTGCTTTGATGGATCGGGTTCATTCACATTAGTGTGAGATTGAGACTATATGGCATGACTATCGTGCTCAGACGTCTTTGCTAGTTCGTTTCCACCTGATGTAGTGGTGGATGAGGCAACCCCTTTCATCGATAGATGTATAAGCACATCGTTTGTCATCTTAAATGTAGATGCCATGTCAGTTTCACCTGGCGGCAACGATCTCCACTTCAACACTACGTCCACAGTGCGTCTTAGGCACTATACAAAATAAGGAAAATATATCATCAAGTTAGATAAACCTATCCTAAAATAATACAAAACTCTAAAGTTATAAAAGAATGATCTATAAATACATCATCAAGTTAAATAAACAACTTACATTCAACAAATCGTCTCCATCAAGGTTACTACCAATGCAGTACACAGGATTTTCAATGGTTAGGTGTGATATCTTAAGGAACCAAGGAATATATTCCTGTGCAGCTTCACCTACATATGTTGGTCTCTTTCCTCTTGATCTAGTTGACAATACATGATCTTGCCACCTTTCCCACATCTCCGGTTGGAAATTGTACTTGGTAATAATATAGCTCATCGCAGATTTGCCTCTTTTCACTCGAGTAAGCTTGTAGGAGGTAAAGGGACGCGTTGTATGTAGCCCATTTGTCGTAAAAACCTATCAGGTTGATACGACTCAACGATACTCAAAAACTTAAAGGTCCCCGTGTAGAACGCAATCTCAGCATTATCATCGTCCACCTTAATATCCGAATAGAACATAAATAACGCACTAAACATGCGTATAATAACTACTTAATATATCGTAAACAACACAAATAGTACCATTGAACTACATGCATGTCGGCTCCACCTAATACCATTCTATTTCTTTTAAATGGTATTCGTGATAAAGAACGCATAAAATAACTCATAATATGATATGGAAAACAAGTGATTTCCGTACCTCAACTGGACGGGCCCTATCCAGTGACTTTCGTAGCCTTTCAACATTGGTTGTATTAAGCCCTTGCTCTTTCTTTGTGACCCACCTAGCTATACGCGGAAGGGTATCGATATATTCTATGTTCGTGTGTGCTACGTGAAGGTTGAAATGCTCGTATACCCATCCCTGCAAACAATAGAAAAGAGAACAAGTCACTTAAAATAAAAGGATTCATGGATATTACAAATAAAAGAAACGAACCTCAAGCAAGGTAAGATACCTCGCAATCTAACAAACATCGACTCGAGTGGCGCATCCAAGTTGTCGATACAGGTATGCTAGTGCTACAACACCCCACGTATAGGTACTAACCTCATCCAAATTCTCCAACAACTTAAGAAATTGGATAGGCACCTTTGTCGATGTCTTGTCCACGAATAGGGTGCATCCTAGCATATGCCATAGGTACGCTCAGGCAGTGCACTCAACTCAGGGGTATGCTATGTCCTTCTCTTTGCCCTTCTTCGTTGGTTGTGGTATCACCCCCCATCTTGACTTTAATTGGCTTTTCTTCACTTTCATGCCCCTGTGTGGGCCAATCGCCATCTCTGCCTCTTTCTTAGACACATCAAGGCATATCGACATCAACTCTATAGCTTCTACCTTTGACAGTGATTTAACTGCAACTGCCTTTCCTACCACAAGAATTTTTAACAGCATGCTCACATCTTCTAATGTGATCGACATTTAACCAAAAGAGAGGTGAAATGTGTTCGTCTCTGGTTGCCACCGCTCTACAAATGTAGAGATGATGGTCTTGTGTCTTTGGTCGTATGAGCATTCAGTAAGTGTGCTCAACCCAGACCGATGTATGATCTTTTTAAGGCTAGCAGTGTCTGGGTGACACGTCTGCAAATCGTACTCCGCCAATTGAGCACCATGATTGATACATCTAAGCAACAAACGTTGCTGCAAATTGAACAATAAAAGTTAATGAATGGAAAAAAATCAATTCAATTAGGATTAATGACAATTTAGACAACATTGAGATGAATTGCTCATTAAAAGTGATGTTTTTGAGGGATTGAAAAGAAAAAAAACATTAGGGTGCCCTCTGCACGAAGAAATTGTTGCACTTACATGTTCCATAACAACATGACTATCAAAGCACAACTATTAAAACAACTAACCATCTAAATATAAATTTCAAGTGACTCCGAAAGCTCAATACAAACTCAAAATGAGGACACATAATCCAAAGTAAGTAATAAGTACATAGCAAGAGCATAGTACAAGTGACGATGCACTATGATCAGGAACACAAGTGAAAAGGGGGTTCCGATTGACTCAAAACAAGAATACAAATCAAATAAGAAATCAAGTGTCCCTTCACCAACATAATAATTTGATCAGTTACACCAATGTTGTTGTAACCAATCAAGTATAGATGACAAAGTCGTTAGTTTAAAGATAGAAATCTTTTAAGAGGCCCATTTCAATAGAAAAAACTTACAACAAAAAACTCAATAAGTCCAATTTGTACCTCATTATTCCATATGGCAGCTGCCAAATGGTTGTTGAAACTGCTTAATATCATCCGATCTGTAGGTTCACCCGAAAAAGGTCTGGAAAGGTCATCTTCTGTTTCTTGCACCATTTTCTAGCTTGATCTTCATGACTTCCTACGAGCCTTACCATGTGACCTCACTTCCACCTCTTATAAATCCTCTTGTTATCGTTCTTCAGCTTGATCTTTTCCCTCTTCTTCTCCCTCTTCATTTACTTATTCTTGATCTTCATTTTCACCTTCGTCACCTTCATCTTCTGTATTCGCTTCTTGTTCTAGTGATTCATCTTATTCTTTTTCAATAGAGTAGGAAGAAGAAGTTTCGGCGGTAGTGACTTGACTTTTGTAGAGTTGTATCTCCCTTCCTACAGTAGCGGAGGCATTTACTATGGATGTCTCATCGTGTACCTCATTGACTTCACTTGTATCCATAACACATGCTGATTCCTTAGACTTTCTATACGATGCCGTTTGAGGTCTCCTTCCATGATGGCCACCGTGCAATCCTGCCGTGTTACCTGTCTCTTCTCGTGTCACAGGCTTCTTAGAACGAGCCATCCTTATGTATACAGAGACACCAACATCAGAATCCATCAAAGAATAAAAAAAAAGAAATAACGTTTTTTAATAGTAATTTAGTTAGAATCAGCCGAACAAATACTATAGGTTTAGTGGAAAGGAACTGAACCTATATGTTTTGTTCGGCCTTGCACAAATCGATAGGAACACATTGTTTTGGGGCTCATCCACCAAACAAATTACTTAGATTCGGCTATGCAAGGCCGAACCAGACAACATATAACGAAATCAACGAATCAATAACAAATTTCAAATTCTAATAATAAAATACCACTCGTACAACAATTGCATTGGTAAATATTAATTAAAACATCATATGGGAAGAAATTGGCACCTTGTAGTTGATCCGGGTCCTCCTCCAACACATGAACCGCCACCACCCCCTTTTCTCCTCCAACGCACAAACCGCCACTACCTCCCTTCCCCTCCGACGCAAGAACCAAAAACCACCACATCAAGCAAGAGGATGAATTCGTGGAACAATTCCGAGCCTAAATCGCACCCAATGGGGCGACATTTGGACGATGAAGAAGTGGCTAGGTTGAATGGGGTGCCCTTCTAAATCGCACACAATGGGGTTCGATTGAATGGGGGTGCCCTTCTAAATTGAAAAGAGGGTATTTAGGGAATTAAAGTATCACATTGGGGTGCCTAAATAAAATCACAGAGTGCCCTTAGTGTGTGGCTTGCCCTTACACTTTTGTGCACATAATGCTAGCCATTGTATATTTTTGGTTGAGAAAAATGTTTGTTTCTCTTAAAATAAAATTAAAAAAGAAACAAAAAAACGTAAGTTACTTTATTTAAAAGAGGGGTAGATGTAAAGAAAACATCTACATTAAACAGCTTGAAAACTTCAACTTACATCAAACTAGAGATAATATTTACACAATGAATAACTATAGTAGCTTAGTTAGCTACATTTACTATCGATGCCATGTAGCTACGAATATTACAATATTGATTCGATTTCCCTATACTCGTCACCTAAAAACGAAAGATTTTTGTACAACCTCATGGATCAAATTACTACAAAGGAAGCCCAAAACTTGTACAATATGAAAATAAAATTGATCAAAAACCAAAAATAAATATAAGTTAATCAGCATAAACATACCTGAATCATTTTGAGACTCAAGCTTTATACTCATTAGAGCCCTTTTAGAACCTTCATTGCATCTGAAGCTTCGATTTGTTCTAGTAGTTGCGAATTTGAAACTTGTGGAGTGTCAGAAAACTTTTCGAACAAAACATTTGCTTTCACTAATCCAGCAAAGACCCCAATATCGCAATCTAAATGAACATTCACAGCTTCATACATAAAGGACGAGAGATTCGGCGTATGCAATTCCGGATTAGATTCTCCAATGCATTCATCTTCCCAATTCTTAATCTCCAACTTCTTCAATCTATTAGTACACAATTTTATCACTTTATGACATTCATGCCAACAATTCTTCAAAACCAAGGCCTAAAAAACCCAGCAGCTAATAACAATCTCGAAGCGATCCTTATTCAGTGGCTCACGAAGCACAAACCTCTCCAATTCCAAACTCCTAGGATTAGGAGCAGAAAGCATTGTATCCGAAAGGTAGTAACGATAAGCATGAGGACGTGACTTCAACCTAACCACCTGAATTGAATGACCGAAGATGCCATCGGGAAGCTCCAACTTAGGGAACCCATCTTCAAAGCAAACATCAAGCTCCTGCATATTTTGTTTGACTGCATCCAAGAGTACAAGAAACCGACGTTATGAAAAAAGTGCCAGCGGATATGCAAGCTATGCAAAGAAAAGGGGCTTCGTCATTGTCGGTCATACAGTACGTGCTCGACCAAGCTCGTGGGATGGAGGTTGTAGTTTGGCAGTATCACGGATGCTCATCGATGTCAAAATGGAGGTAGGGAATAGTGGCCCATAAGTAGCGCCATTTCTTGAAGAGGAGAGAGTTTGTGGTGATGAGGTCTTGGGTGATGAATGAGGGGAAGACGGTGGGGAATGGGCTCTAGCAGATCACTCAACCTGTCTTCCCCTCTCATCTCCATTAGACTAGGAAAAATGGTACCAAAGGGTTTCTAGGGTTTATGCTTTCTTATGGTTATAAATGGCGGGAAAGGATTATTGTGGCTAGACCAGTTCAATGGGACGGGGGCCCGCCCGATCCGGCCCGGGTTTAGCCAACATGGCTGGGCGTGGGTCTTGAAATTTAATATAAGTTCAACTCAGGTCAGGCTCATAAGAGCCGGACCAACTATTGGGCGGGCTTGGGTTTGGGCATTTGGCCCAAGCTTAGCCCGCAATTTAGATTGTTGCAATTTTTATAAGGAATCGGCTACACTGACACTCTTTTGGACACGGTGGTGACATGTTAGTTGAGGTGGTGTGCCACGTCCCCTGCAAGCACATGAGCTTTTAAGTGTGTTAAAGTTAGTGCCAAAAGTAATGGAATTCGAAAAGTAAGTTTGATATATGTTAGAGCGTGTCACCTCATGTCAGTGTCAGTGGTGCATTACTTTCATTGTCTTTTCTTTTTGACTTTTGAAGAGGAAACTTGTGGGAGAAGCGATCAAAACTTGTGGGAGGAGAAGCTATCAAAACTCCTCCCTGTTTCTTCTCATCTCATTGTACAAAGAAGCATTTGACTACGGAGGAGAGGAGAGGAAGAGAAGAGAAAGAAGAGAAGGCAAAGTCGTTTAGTTGGAGAAAATTTCTTTGCCACCACCATCACCCATCGTTTTTTTTTTTTTTTTTTTTTACAACTAAATCATGGCCATGGCCTGTTTGGGTATCATAGATATGGTGTTGGAGAGAAGTTTATAACGAAAACTTTTAAGGCTGTATACTTTTCTATGCAGGCATGGGAACCAAACCATGTTGTTTTTGTGGGGAACGCTCACACATAATTGCAGACTGCCCTTATAGGAGAAGCCATGTTTTAAATGCAATGACAAAAACGAGTTGGTCTTAAGACGAGTGCAGAAGATGTCGCCAAACAAAGGTCAGTTGTTCTTCAAGTGCACAACTAGGGGTTGCCCTGTGTTCCTCTGGGCGGACAAGGCGAAGAAGGCAGATGTGGAAGTGAAAGAAAAGAAGACATAGGTGCCCTTTCCTAATGTAAGTTCAAGTAATGTCAAAGATGAAGAAATGGGACCGCTGAACCATGATGCAACCTTAAGGATGATGACCGCAATGTTCGAAAAGGCTATTGCAATAACGGACAACATGAGTCGAATGTGAAGATGAGGGAGTTTTTTGTGAAGTTTTCAAAGTAAGGTTTTTTAAGTCTGGTGGTCTGTGTTTTTAAGTTTTTTTTTAAATTTTTTGTACAGTGCAGTCTACTTCTGTGGGTTTGAAGTACTTTTTGTGTTTTTAATCGTTATTGTTATCCACTTTTGCACTGCTAGCCTAAGTGCTTGCTATGATATAGACACTATTTCACTTCATTGTTTCAGTTGATTGTTATGATGTATTTTGTGCTTCTTAACTTTCAAGGTTTTTGTTCTACTAGGTAGTGATATCATCGCTAAATCACAGTGCACCGCATTTGTGCTTATTTAATATTTGTGCTTAACTCTGAATTGAGCTCAACTCATAGTTGAGCATACTCCAAATTACTTGTAAGGCTTGAAGTATTCACTCGAGCCATCAAATATCAATGGTATAATCTTCCCATACAACACAAAAAGAACACATCCATGTTACAACCATCTCACTAACGAAACATATATACAATAAGTAAATCATGAAACATACATAAATTGCAACCAACTAAGTATAAACAAGTGTACTAAGAGTTGTGCAATCAAGTAAGCCAATCAAAGTATACAAAAATCAGTGCAAATCAATACAAGCGTAATAGTTAGATTACAAATGCATTAATTGGCACATATAATTAACCAAGATATTCACACATAATAGTGAAAATATTCAAGCATAATAATTAAACCATAATAGTTAATTAATTGACACATTATTAACCAAGATAATAGCCATAATCGTTAGAGAAAAA
The DNA here is from genome assembly GCA_039657345.1 of Stephania japonica. NCBI lineage: Eukaryota > Viridiplantae > Streptophyta > Magnoliopsida > Ranunculales > Menispermaceae > Stephania > Stephania japonica. The sequence goes on from CM077566.1 coordinate 18,564,402, forward strand.
TTGTTAGATTACGAATGCTAGCCGAATGTGGTGGAGCATAGCTTCGAACTATGTTCAAAGTGACATTTGAGCAGATATCACAAAATGTACGTGGTGGAATATAGTTCAACACCCAAAATATTATAGACCAAAGCATTTCAGTTCAAAGAAAACCATGCAAAATAGTAAGAAGAAGATGGCTTCAATGCCTAATCAAGGTTGGCCTTATTCGGTTGGAATCTACGCTTCCACGCCTTGCATTTTTCCTTCTCACGCAACTGATACTCATACCTCGCAAGCAATGGGTTGAAGCGATCTAAGAAGTTTCACACCACAACCTTTGAACTCTTGATCCTCTCCACCAATTCATGTGTGTGTAACCACATTGTTTCCATGTCATTATGCATTAGGGTCAAGTTGTAGCTGACATCCTTTGCTGTCTTGTTTAGTGTACTGGTTAGGTTTGTTATCTTTTCATCAACTTCTTTAATTGACTCCTGAAGGAGTGTTTGCTCTCGCACCACCTTTTCCAAGCCATCAAACCGAGTCTCCATCATTACCAAAAAAACATGAAAGTGGTGTTCCAACATCTGTTTGAATTCAGCCACCATCAGTGGCAGTGATGGCGGTGGTGAACTTATAATATCGGATGGCGCAACTGGTGCGGTGTCATCGACATCATTCCCTTCCAACATTACGTCCTCAATATTAGCCATGTTGACTTCCCTATATTCATACTCCACATCCGGGGAAGCTATAAGTCCCTGGTCAGTTCCATCTCTAACATCATTGCAACCTACAAACACATCCCCAACGTCATTCGCACCCACAATCAGGTCCCCAACATCATTACCACCCACAACCACATACCCAACATCATTCCCACCCACAGCCAAGTCCCCAACATCATTCCCACCCATGTCATCCTTATCACCTTCACCATCCTCTCTAATCTCTTCCTTACTCATCTCATATTCCTGCTTACTGGATTCCCTAACAGAACTAGTCTCAATGTCCTCACTGCCCTCCTTCTTACTATCACTACTAAACATACTTCCACGTCAGTATCCCCTTCTTCGTCGTCACCCACTCGCTCATCACCTCTCCAGTCACCCTCTTCCTCTTGGTCCCCACCCTCGTCTTCGTCATTTGAACTAACCCGAGGTTCTTTTTCCAACCATTTGCCCGTGGAGTCCAACACTAACCCCATATACACCAAGTTATTCTTTGAAAGAAAATGTTTTTTGGTGGAATATTTGACATCCGTCTTAGCCACAAGATCATTTGTTTTCATTCTTGCAAACAAATTGGTCAAATGTGTGTCATAAGGCAACATAGATCCACAATGTTTATTTCTAGCACTTTTCTAATGGTGATAGATGACGTAGGGTAGGTCTATTTTTTTCCATTCAAGATGCACCAGATTAAGAATAGGTCAAAATGAAGAATAGAGGATAAATTGCCAGACTTAGGAGTAATGCTACGAGTTATGAGGGTGTGCACAAGCTTAGCTAGAACTGTTAACTAACTCGACTGAGGTTTCTTGTTGATTTTTCGTAAAAGTTTCTTGCATATTTGAAGGATTTTCGTCGCCTGATTGAATCCCTCAACACGGGCAAAATGGTGGGTGTTGTAGTACTTAAAATCACCCTAACGTAGTCGGAAAAACTTTCTGAGTTGGTCGGGATTGACTGTGTAATGATACCCGATCATCTCGCATTTCAGTATGAGAGGATCAATTAGGTTTGGGACATGCAAGTTATAGTAGAACATTTGAATAAGGCATGGGTATAAGGGTAGGTCGTTAGTTAAAAAAGATTCCCAACCAATACATTTGAAAAGATATCGAAGTTGGAACTTAGTGGTGTCAAAGAAACCAAAGTCCGCTCGACGAAGGAAAGGGACTAATCGATTAGAGTACTGGTTGAAGGCCTTCAACGCCTCTATGGAACGACAACCTTTGAGGTTGACCTCCTTGCTAGTGTTGGTGTCGCCTTCTTCTTGGTTGCAGTGCATGGTTTCTTTTGGATGACAGTGGGCAAAATAGAGGTTGAAGCTTTCCTTTTTACTGTCTCAGAAGTCTCCTTCCTTCTCATTATGCAGGCCATTAAGATGGAGGTTGGAGAGAAGGCGAAGAGGGCAGAGAGGGAGGGAGATGAAGGTTAGAAAGAAAACGAAGATGGCAGAGAGGGAGGGAGATGGAGGGAGATGGAGGTTGGAAAGAAAGCGAGATGGAGGTTGGAAAGAAAGCGAAGATGGTAGAGAGGGAGGGAGATAGGTTCTGGAGAGAAAACTGTATGGTGACGTGGGTTCGGTTGACATGAATAACGTACTTAATTAACATGATTGATGGCGTTGTTTCACTCCCGCTCTCAATTGCATGTGTCCATTCTCGCCAAACAAAGCGACTCTCTCCATCTACAGCCTTGTTTAATGTGCCAAATGTCCACCAATTGAGAATCGAATCGACTCGAACGAATGGATATGAAATGATGGCGTGTATCTTATGGCGCGCGCATTTAATGCGTTGTGTGCGCTACGGGGGGAGAGAGAGAGATAGAGAGAATAGATTTGTGAAATTCCAATCATTTTCCCCTAAAATATTGTTGGCAAGTCTTTTTCATTCTAAAGTTACAGTTCATGACACTTTGCATATATAAAAGATGACCTAATTTAAGTGCTTATAAGTATACAATAGGTGACCTATAATTACATGTTAATAACATCTTAATATTAAAGTTCTTAATATTAGTATGTTATTATCACATAATGGCCTGAAATCCACCAAAAAATATCCATAATAATCCTACAAGCATGTCTCAAACGTCTCCAAAAAAAACAACCGAAATTAACTATCAACGTCCTTACCAAAAGCCCTCATACTCCGGTATGCCCTTCTTAAACTGAACCTCCTTAACAAAGACTTGAATGATCTAGAGCCTAGTATGTCCTCAGTGGTAAATGTCCATGACTGTTGCAAGTCTATTGGTGGCACACTGTGCCAACATCAATACCCATGGCACATGCACTGTAATGCATTGTAGAAGTGTTTCCATTTGGTGTATGTGGTGTTTCAAAGTCATTCGAGCCGTGATCAAACATCGTTGTAGACCTTTGCTCTTTTTTGATAGCTACCAAGATGCTTTGCTCTTCCTTCTCCTTGTTTTCTTTATTGGCGGTTGTTCACCAGTTGCTTTCTTCTTTCCCTTACTTTTTTGGGGTTGCGTTTGTTGTACCAAGTGTCTTTGTTATTCACTTCACCCGATATTTTGGTGTCAACAAACAACGTGAAATGATACTAACAAGTTTGTCAAGTATTTCAGTATATCAAGCTTTGTTAGATTCACAAGTTCCAATCGTGAAATGATACTAACAAGTTTGTCAAGTATTTCAGTATATCAAGCTTTGTTAGACTCACAAGTTCCAATGAAGCTAAACTTTTGAAGTTCAAACGAAATGGAAGAAATGAGACTGAAAAAGCTCAAGAAGTGGTTGAGACAAGGAAATACATCATAAAGCATGTATGAAGTCATGATTTTTGTGATTTTTGATTTTATGAGTTTCAAAACGATTTAAATTATGTAAATGAGTTTTATAGTATGTATTTGAGGTGTACAAAGTGTTGGAATTATTTTTGAATGCACCGACATATGTTTAGGTGGCTTTTGGATTGACATTAAAAATATTTGTAGAAAAGCCCCTATGTTTTTCATGAAATCGAGATTTTTGATTTTCAGGGTTTCTGAAATCATCCGAGATGTCTAGACATGTTATATGGACACTACTAAACATGTATAAAGTAATTTCAAAGGTTTAGTAAAGTCGTAGGGTCGTTGGGGGGTCGTTTTAGAAAACTAGAAAACTATTTATTTTCAGGCCCCTAGACCCAACACACTGGGTAGACCCAGTGTATTGTGCAGTAAACTGCCAAAAAATTACCCAGTGCGCTAGTCAGTCTACACAGTGCGCTGTGCAGTAAACTGCCAACAAATTACCAGTGCGCTAGCCAATCTACCCAATGCATTGTGCAGTACACTACCAAAACATTAACTAGCGTGCTAGCAGTTTACCTAGCACGCTATGCGGTAAACTGAATTTTTTTTAAAAAAGTTTACCCAACGCGTTAGATAGTTTACCCAGCACGATTTGCAGTAATCTGACAGTTTTTTCAAAGTGTTGATCCACACTTTTAATTTGAATTTGAGAATTATTTTGGGCCCTTGGATCAAATGTAATGATCATATGGGTACAAAAAGGGTTTGACCACATATCCAAACACTAAATAACCCCATAACTACAACTCAAGCTCCTAAACTTCAAAAATCCAAGTTTTATACACATTTGTGCTAGATTTTTTATCACATACACTTGGCAATTCTCGGAGCTATCGATTATCTGGTCAAGACAACATAAGAGAGATGTTCTAAAGCTTACAACCACCACTCCAAAACTGATTTTCGGATTTCACACATGGGGTTGTAAGATTTCTTGATTTCCTACTCTTTTTGGGCTTAATCTATACTTTTTTATTGGAGTATTGTTTGGAAATCATTTGTTGTGTTTTTGAACACTTTTGTCTTATTTTTTGCACTTAAACTTGATCTCTTTGAGTCTAAGACATATTTGAACAAGTTGTTGCTCTTAATCTTTATTTTTGACAAAACCACTTGTTCATTTAATTTGAAACTGCTCACTTTTTCATCGATATTATTTTACTGATTTCATGACCAAGCATTGTGCATACTTGCTAATTTTATTTACATCCTAGTCAGAGTTCATACTTGCTGGCATAGGAGTGGTTTAGCTTTAGGTGGCTTGTAAGAATTGGACTTATTGTCGCTTTACTTTGTAAAGCAAAAATTTCATTGTATTTAAAAAGGATTTTGATTGTAAGACTTAGTGGAATCTAACTCGAAAGCAAAAACCTAGTTGAGGCTAAGTAAAAACCCTAGTTAAGGCTAGGTCGAGGAAAAATCCTAGTTGCGGCTAGGTTGGGAAAATCCTAGTTAGGTCTAGGTGGTTGTATAAAATCTTATTGCCGTAAGACACCTTGTAAAGGACCTAGTTAAGGCTAGACATTCACTAAGCTTGCATGCTTAGGGACATTCACTTGTTGGTAATATAAGTAGGGGTTGAAAATCCTATCTGGGGAGGTTAGGTAATGGATGTAAATCGGTTGGATCGAACCACTATATATCGTGTGTCTCATTTCCATCTATTCTACCCCCTTCTTGATTGCATTGCATTGATATTTGTTGGTGTGTGTGCTATTGTTGTTATTTAGCACAAAGTCTTAAAAAGACGATAACCTCTCTGTACACCCAATTCACCTCCTTTTGGGTGACCTTTAATTGGTATCAGAGCGGGTTATTGCTCAAAGTGTTCCTAATGTATCTTTGAGTGTTTTTTTGCAAGGATGCAAACATTAGATTTCACTCTTTGAGAAGACAACTCATCCATTAGGCCTCCCTACTTTGATGGGACCAACTATGCTCATCGAAAAGTTCGAATGAAGTTCTACATAAGAGCACAAGGTAGACCTTTGTGAGATTCTATCATGGATGGCTACACTCCACCAAACAAGGCTGGAAAAGGCTACACTCCCGCTGAGACAAGACTTGGGCTATCTAATGATCAAGCAATGAACCACTTATTTTGTGCACTTGCACAAAGTGAAAATGAGTTCAACCGGATTAGTGCATGTGAGACAGCTAAGGAGTGTGGGAAAAGCTTGGAGTACATTATAAAGAGACACAACATGTCAAGAACACTAAATTGAGGATTCTTGAAGAACAATATGAGACTTTTCGAGTTGACCTCATGAAGACATAGCCATGGCCATCACAAGGTTCACAAAGCTTTTGAATGAGATCAAAAACCTTGGGAAACATTATAATCAAGAGAATTCAGTGTACAAGTTCCTTAGAGGCTTGCCTAAGGAATGAGATGCGAAAAAGTATGCTATTCAATCGGCGCAAAACCTCAAAGACTACACTTTTGATACATTATATGGAGGATTAACGGTTCATGAATTCGAGCTAAAGGACCGTGCTACAGTGAAAACACTTGGTGGAATGACTAAGCAAGAGTTAAAGAAGGAGCATGACTTGAAAGCTTCTAGTCCACCGGTCGAAGATAATGTGAGTTCTTGTGGGGATGATGACATTAAACAAGAAGTGGTCATGTTGTCAAGAAAGCTCAAAAAAGCTACATACAAAAGAGACAAGTACAAGAAGAAGTACAAAGGTGAAAATAATGCAAGCAAATCACGTGAGATGATTTGCTATAAGTGTGGCAAACCGAAACACATGATGGCGGAATGCAAGTACATGAAGAAAAGCAAGTGATACGACTCATCATCATCATCATCATCATCATCTAGCTCTGACTTCGAGTCGGTTAATCAGAAGGCTATCCTTTGTTTTATGGCAAGGAGTGAGGTAAATGACTCTAACTCTTTTAATTATGATGATGATGTTAATGCATTGTATGATATGCCTAATGTTCATAACCTTAGGAAAGAGTTAGAAAAAAAGGTAAAAAAGACAAAGCAACTCAAAAATAGCTTGATTTAAAGCCATTAGTGAGATTGAGTCTCAAAAATGAGATTATTGATGATCTCCAACATGACTTAGAATTGGTCATAAATGAGATGAATGAGTTAGCAAAAGATGTAAAGGACTTGACCACCAGGTGACTAAGTTCACAAGTGGTATTAAGATGTTTGACATGATGTTGGAAGCACAACGACGTGCACTCAATAAGAGAGGCATAGGCTATGGTGCTAGCCTATTGAGCTATGAAAAGCTATGGGTCGAATCTAAGAGATGCCTCAAATGCAATAAATCACATAAAATTGGCAAATATCTCTTGAATAAGACCAATAGAGGCAAACTAGTATGGGTAGAAAAGAATGTCTATGATACACATTTTATGGAACACAAAGGTGTATGAGTACCAAAGTTCATGATTCATAGAATGAATTAGATTCACTTTGGAACATGAATAGGCTTAAATGATAGATCAATGTTTGAGAATTAACCATGACATGCCCAACATTAGTCACATACATCATAGCATGCTGATATTATTATTTTTGATGTCATGCTTGCATTTTATATGCGTTATGTATGAATGACATTTGGTTTGTTGTTTCATCTCCTCGATGCATATGAATGAACGAATCTAGTCTTGATTGAATTTTTATTAATGAGGAAGACTTATGTATGCATTGTGTTACGTCGGAGGAGAATTATAGATAGTGTGAATGATATTGATGCATATTGATAGGGGGCGCCTTCATGCCTACTTTTTGGTATCTAACCATTTTATAATTTTATCATATGGGGGAGACATGTACCCAAAATGAAAAATATATTGATATCTAACCGTTTTATAATGACTTTGAACATGCATGTTGATAGGGGGAGCTTATATTTACATTTTTTTCATTGAACTTGTTCATGTATGCATGTTGATAGTGGGAGAATTTTTACTCACTTTTTGATGTTGTCAAACGAAGGAAAAATATTGCTTTGAACTTGCAATTATGAACTTGATATACATGTTAATATTTGTCTTTTGGTTGTCAAGTTCACATTTGTTTGTTATCATAAAAAAGGGGGAGATTATTGGACCAAGTCTTTGCTATACACTTTACCCGATATTTTGATGTCAACAACAAACGTGAAATGGTAGTAACAAGTTTGTCAAGTATTTCAGTATATCAAACTTTGTTAGACTCACAAGTTCCAATGAAACTAAACTTTTCAAGCTTAAGCGAAATGGAAGAAATGAGATAAAAAAAAGCTCAAGAAGTGGTTGAGACAAGAAAATACATCATTAAGCGTGTATGAAGTCATGTACATCATTTTTAAGATATATAAGTTCCATTCCTACAAGCCAAATGCATAAGAATCATGCATTTCATAAATTTTGAGTTTTAAAGAACTAAAAGTCATGATTTTTGTGATTTTCGATTTCATGAGTTTCATAACGATTTAAGTGATGCAAACGAGTTTTATAGCATGTATTTGAGATGTACAAATTGTCGAAAATGCACCAGCATTTGTTTAGGCGACTTTTGGATTGACATTAAAAATATTTGTAAAAAAGCTCCTATGTTTTTCATGAAACTTCTGGGGTTTGTGAATTCATCTATCATGTCTAGACATGTTTTACAGACCCTAATTAAAATGTATAAAGTGATTTCAAAGGTCTAGTAGAGTCGTAGGGTTGTTAGGGGGTTGTTTTAGATAACCAGAAAACTATTTATTTTCAGGCCCCTAGACCCAGCGCACTGGGCAGAAGACCCAGTGTGTTGTGCAGTAAACTACCAAAAAATTACCCAACGCGTTGTATAGTAATCTGACAATTTTTTTAAAGTGATGATTCACACTTTTAATTTAAATTTGAAGATCATTTTGGGCCCTTGGATCATGTGTAACAGTCATATAGGTACAAAAAGGGTTTACCACATACCCAAATACCAATGAACACCAGAGCTACAAATCAAACTCATAAACTATCAAAAATCTAAGCTTTATACACATTTGTGCTAGATTTTTTTATCACATACACTTGGTGATTCTCGGAGCTTTCGATTTGCTGGTCAAGGCAACATTAAAGAGGTGTTCTAAGGCTTACAACCACCACTCAAAAGCTGATTTTTAAATTTCACACTTGAGGTTGTAAGATTTCTTGATTTCCTATGCTTTTGGCTTAATCTATACTTTTTATGGGAGTATTGTTTGGAAATCATTTGTTGCATTCTTGAATACTTTTGTCTTGGTTTTTGCACTTAAATTTGATCAATTTGAGCCTAAGACATATTTGAACAAGTTGCTCTTAATCTTGATTTTTGACAAAACCACTGTTCATTTGTTTTGAAACCTTACACTTTTTCATCGATATTATTTTGCCTGTTTCTTGACTAAGTATTGCATATACTCGCTGATTTTATTTACAACCTAGTCGGAGTTCATACTAGCATGCATAGGAGCAATTTAGCTCTAAGAGGCTTGTAAAAATTGGACTTATTACTGCTTTACTTTGTAAAGCAAAATTTCATTGTATTTGAAAAGGATTTTGATTGTAAAACTTAGTGGGATCTAAGTCGAAAGTGAAGGCCTAGTTGAGGCTAGGCAAAAACCCTAGTTGAGGATAGGTTGAGGAAAAATCTTAGTTGCGGCTAGGTGGGAAAAATACTAGTTGGGTCTAAGTGGTTGTATAAGTCCTTATTGTGGTAAGACATCTTGTAAAAGACCTAGTTAAGGCTAGGTATTCACTAAGTTTGCGTGCTTAGGGACATTCACTTATTAGTAATATAAGTGGAGGTTGAAAATCCTAACTGGGGAGGTTAGGTAGTGTATGTAGATCAGTTGGATCAAACCACTATATATCGCGTGTCTCATTTCCATCTCTTCTACCCCCTTCTTGATTGCATTGCATTGATATTTTTGGTGTGTGTGTGTATGCTATTGTTGTTATTTAGTATAAAGTTTTAAAAGTGCGATAACCTCTCAGTACACTCAATTCACCCTCCCTCTCGGGTGACCTTCAATGTTCCCTTTTGTGATTGCTCATAAGGTGCTTCCCCCATCCCTTTCTCGTGGTCTTTCCCTCCGTTTTACCCTCAATGGATCTTTGAGCACACCGCTCATAGAGGACTTAACAACACAATATTGAGCATACTAAAAATGAGCTTGCTCCTTTCTCTCAGGTTCGTCATTCGTCCGTGCAAGATCCTCCTGAAGTTCTCAGATGGTAGATAGAACCATGTTAAACCTCGTCGTAGAAGTACACCCCAAATCAGATACTCTTACGAATCAAATACTAATGGCATCATATCGATCATCATAAGTGTTAGTCATGATACATAAATCCTCCATGGTTGTAATAAGCACATGTAGACGTTTTAAGTCCTTTCTCCATCTTTGCATAATGTACTAGCTGGGAATAGTCTTATGTTCAGAATAGTCCAATACGCATAACGCGTGCCTACAAAGAATACCTATAAACTGGGATGACTTGCTCCGAATAACAGTAGTGAATATTCAAGCTAATATAAGAAGGTTGCTCAAAATATAGGTATATTTAACATGTATAGCGTACTTGCAAATGCAAAAAACAGATTCTGTATCACTTTTGTGTTGGGGAATGTGCCCTAGGTCAATCCATTAACTGTCTTTATGAATACTTTTAGTTAATAAAATAGAAGATTTTCATTTGCTGTTTATTATAATTGATTTGCATGTTTACATTATAATAAAATCCATGGGTATTTACAGAAATATCCTAAATATCCCTAGTCAATTATTATACTGGGAACTATAATGAATTAAGACTAGTGTGAGTCTTGATTGATGATCATACGATGATCATACGTATAGGAATACGAATCAAGATCATGAGTACTTGTTAGAGAACAAAGTACTGGACCGACCTGCTATGAGAACATCACATGGATTAAGCCATAGTTTGTTTCTCATGATATGTATATTATTCAGTCCTCTGACTTGAGATTACCAAAGACTTCAATATTAGGAATACAGTGATTTGACGCAATCAAACGTTGTCTTTAACCGAACGATTATAAAGGTTGTGATTGGTTACTGTGTGAATAATGTGGTGAAGTTGTGTAATCGAGATAAAACTTGTCCCTCTCATATAGAGAGATATCCAGTGGATCCCTCGATGTGTTAGACTGTTAAAAGACCTAGTCTAAGTGAATTGATATTGATCAATGTCACTTGGATATTTTCAGTCTACCTAGAGATCGAGACTAGTACGATTGAACATGTTGGATGACAATTTCATGTCTTATGTTTGATCAAAAGGATATCGTGTGACAAAAGAATATTATATACACTATTGATTAGGTTGTATCGATTTGATATTCGTACAACTTGGGTAGTCATAATGTCTTGCTAGAGGCCGCTTATGACTTGTATACCAAAATGTGTTTTGGTACACTATCAATGTTGTATGAGCCTATTTGGTCGCACATTAGGAATGGTTTTGCGAGATTTTAGGATGGTTCAGAAAAATGAATTTTATATGATAAAATTCATGATAGAAATGTCCTTGTAGTGTATTAAACTTATACTTCTTTAAGTAGGGGTATATGTGTAATTTACTTAACCATCTATATACAAGGGTTGTATAAATAGACGCTTTGAGTTATAATATACGTACGAAAGATTAAAAGGCCGAAACCCTATTTTCGTTTTAGAAACGACTTAGGGTTTTTGGTATGCTCTGGATCATTTTGGAGAGAAATAAAAAGGTTTGATATTCTCTCGAAGCTAGCACTTCAAATCTCAGCCGTCGTTCGTATGTGAACTGCTGATAGAGGGCGTTCGTCATTGCCAGCGCTTTAGCGATTGATTAACTTTCAGAAAGGTACATTGCGACTGAGATATGATTAAGTTTTCATAGTTTAAACGTTTTAATGGAATCAGATTCGGATCCTGTTGGGGTTTTTCTCAAAATTGTTTTGTAATCTCCGCTGAGTGTGAACCCCAAACACCAACAATGGTATCAGAGCCTTCGAGTTTGATTCCATTAAACTCATTGCATGTTTTCTTATGATATATGATTGAAAGCATGTTAATAGTTGATGTATATGTGATATACATAAGTTTTATGTGAAATTTATTATCATGTTTTGTGTATATGATACATATATTCGTGATTTAATTGAAATTAGTTTCGTACATGCTAGTAACCATGTTAAGTTAATTTGAATAATTTTAATGAATTGAGTTTCGTGTTCTATGATCCATGACACCATTAGGTTCGATTGGGATAGTAGTTTATGATTCAATTACATGTTTATGATTATTTGGATAAAGATCGAAATTGCAAATAATTAATTTTTGAAACTATTTATTTATAAATAATTAATTTTTGAAATTATTTATTTATCTTTTTATATCTATTTTGTTATGAAGTTTCTATTTAATAAAGATAGATAACAAATTAGATTAGGAGATATATGCAAAATCAGTTTCATTATCCCTATTGGATAGGAGATAAATATGGAGAAGTTTGTTATTGGTGATATGTTAGGATTAAAATATCTAAAGTCCTAATTGGATTAGGATAAGATGATTAGTTAGATGTGGGCCCGAGTTAATTAAAAATATTTTAATTGACTTAATTTTGGATAAATTAAGGAGTAAATTTAGTATAGTAAAATCAGTGAAAAATATGATTTTCTATAGCGAATTTCAATTTTCGGAATTGAGATTCGTCAGCGGGACCACCGTCTAACTAATCCTAGCGCACGGAAATTCTTCTATTAGTGAATAGCATAAAAATTTTCTAAATTTTTTAGTGGTTCTACAAATCAATAAAATATATGATATTTCATTGTTTACTTAAAAATCATTAAAACTGAATAAAATCCCTCTATTAAGTCTTAAGTCTTGCGCCATCCATTTTGAACACTTGTCAAGGCCTCGATCACATTAATACAATTTCAACCATAGCTGGGTGTATTGTGTTATCTTGGTGAAACAAGTTGGGTAAGAGTTACCTAAATGATTAAAATGGTCCGACTTAATAAAGCCATCAAAATAGTTTTGAGATTTAGGCAAATGATGAGATAAAAACATGCCAAGATATAAGATGTCCCATATCTCATAAAAGGATCTAAAAATTACATAACATGTAATTGGTAACTGTTACCTACCAAAATAATCTAGTTTTGTGTTTCATGCTATAGCTGTCATAGAATTAGGTGAAATATGGATTTTAGTCCTCTAAATAAACAGTGTGTTTTAGGAGGGTTGTTAATTTAGTGGGAGTCTATTCCTCTATACTAAAATAAACTCTACATAATCTTTATTGTAGATCAATGGCCTCTTCAAGTAACAATAATCCCCTGTCACTGCGATCTATCCTTGAGAAGGATAAGCTATCTGGGACTAACGTTCTTGACTGGTTCAAAAACTTGAGAATCGTTCTCAAACATGAACACAAGTTGTATGTTCTAGATGCTCCGATCCCTGAGGACCCATCAGCTAATGCTACGAAAGCTATGAAGGATGCGCATAATAAGCATGTCAACGATTCTACTGATGTTGCATGCATTATGTTAGCAACTATAGTTCCTGAACTTCAAAAAGACAGAACTAATGGAAGCCTACGATATGGCTGTAACGCCGAAGGAAATGTTCCAACAGCAAGCTAGGCAAGAAAGGTTCGAGACAGTCAAGAACCTGCATTCTTGTAAGATGACTGAGGGTGCGTCAGTTAGTCCTCATATTCTGAAGATGAAGGGCTATGTTGACAAACTTGATAGACTTGGATTTCTCATAAGCCAAGAGTTGGCTACGGATTTGATACTAAATTCATTACCGGAGAGTTACTTACAATTTGTGATGAACTACAATATGAATAATATGGAGAAATCAATTTCAGAATTGCATTTGATGCTCAAAACTGTTGAACAAAATATCAAGAAACCTTCTAGTAATGTTTTGATGGTCCAAAAGGGAAAGGGAATGAAGAAGAAAGGCAAAGGCAAAGGCAAGGATAAAGTTACCAAGGCTGCTGTTGCACCTGTCGCAAAGCCTGTGGAACAAGCCAAGCCCCAGCCTGTTCCTGCTTCAAAGCACCAAAAGGAAAAGGAAGGAGATTTTCATTTCTGCCATGCACCTAGACATTGGTTCAGAAATTGCAAACTCTATCTAGAATATCTAAAGAAGAAAAAGGGTAGTGCGACTACCACCTCAGGTATTTATGTTATTGAAATTAATTTATCTACTAGTGATTCCTAGGTATTGGATACCGGATGTGGATCTTACATTTGTATAAATGTGCAGGAACTCACCAGAAGTAGGAAGCTGAAAAAAGGAGAAGTCATCCTGCGCGTAGGGAATGGAGCAAGAGTTGTTGCCCTGGCTGTTGGATCATATGACTTAGTCTTACCTAGTGGACTTATTTTAACTTTAAATAATTGTTATTATGTGCCTGCCTTGAGCAGAAACATCATTTATGTTTCATGTTTGGATATGGATGGTTTTGATTTTATTATTGCGAATAATAGATGTTCAATTTCTCGTAAAGGCATTTTTTATGCAAATGCTAATTTGTGTGATGGTCTTTATGTTCGAAGCATGAAAAGGTCCACTGATACTCCAGTCTTTAACATAAATACAAAGAGATTCAAGTCAAATAATTTGAATCAATCCTATCTTTGGCATTGTCGTCTAGGCCACATAAATGAGAAACGCATAACGAAGCTCCATAAAGATGGACTTTTACATTCATTCGATTTGGAATCATATGAAACGTGCGTATCTTGTTTACTAGGCAAGATGACTAAAAGTCCCTTTACTGGACATAGTGAAAGGGCAAGTGATTTATTAGGTCTAATACATACTGATGTATGTGGTCCTATAAACACAATGGCTAGAGGAGGTTATCAGTACTTCATTACATTTACTGATGATTTCAGCAGATATGGTTATGTATATCTTATGAAACATAAAGCTGAATCATTTGAGATGTTTCGAACATTTCCAAATGAAGTGCAGAATCAACTTGGTAAAACTATCAAAGCACTTCGATCAGATCGAGGTGGTAAATATTTGAGCCAAGAATTTGATGATCATCTTAGAAATATTGGGATTGTCTCACAATAAACTCCACCAGCAACTCCACAATGGAATGGAATTTCTGAAAGGAGAAATCGAACCTTATTAGATATAGTTCGATCTATGATGAGTCATGCGGATCTTCCATTATCCTTTTGGGGTTATGCATTACAAACTGCAGCTTTCACTCTAAATCGAGTTCCTTCTAAAGCGGTTGATAAAACACCATATGAGATATGGTATGGGAAGAGTCCTAGTTTGTCTTTTTTTAAGATTTGGAGTTGTAAGGCTTACGTAAAGCGACAAGTCTCAGAAAAACTAGCATCTAAATCTGATAAGTGTTTATTTGTGGGGTATCTTAAGGAAACAAAAGGATATTACTTTTATAATCCCGCTTAGAACAAAGTGTTTGTTGCTCGGTATGGTGCCTTTATGGAAAAACAGTTTATTTCAAAAGACACTAGTGGAAGAGAATAAACTTGAAGAAGTTCAAGAATCACAGATAAACATTGAACCGCTACTGGAAGTTCAACAATGTTCTGAACCAGTTGAACCTCCGCAAGTTACACAAGGCCCACATAAATCTGGTAGGGTAAGACATGAGCCAGAGAGACTTGGATTTCTCATTACTGATAGTCGTGATGTGTTGCTTATGGATCAAAATGAGCCCACCACTTATCAGGAAGCTATGTCTGGACTAGACTCTGATAAATGGCTATGTGTCATGAATTCTGAGATGCAATCCATGTATGATAACCAAGTTTGGTACTTGGTTAATTTACCTGAAGGTGGTAAGACCATTGGATGTAAATGGGTTTTCAAGAAAAAAATTACATGGATAGCAATGTGCATACTTTTAAAGCATGACTTGTAGCAAAAGGTTTCAGGCAGACTCAAGGTGTTGATTATGATGAAACTTTTTCGCCAGTAGCCATGCTTAAACTCATAAGAATTTTAATTTTCATTGCTGCATATTATGACTATGAGATATGGCAAATGGATGTTAAAACAATATTTCTTAATGGAAAGCTGCTTTAGGACGTGTATATAACACAACCTGAAGGTTTTGTACATCCTGAGAATTCTAGGAAGGTATGCAAGCTTCAAAGATCTATTTATGGATTAAAGCAAGCTTCTCGGAGTTGGAATCTTCGTTTTGATGAATCAATGAAGGATTTTGGTTTTATTAAAAACAAAGATGAGCCTTGTGTATACAAGGTCAGTGGGAGTGTAGTCGTTTTTCTGGTACTGTATGTTGATGATATATTACTCGTTGGAAATGACATCCCAACATTGCACAGTGTCAAGTCTTGGTTAGGGAAATGTTTTTCAATGAAAGACTTAGGAGATGCAGCCTATATCCTAGGGATAAAGATATATAGGGATAGATCTAAAAGGCTAATCGGTCTAAGTCAGAGTGCTTACATAGACAAGGTGTTGAATAGGTTCAGTTTGCAAGACTCTAAAAGAGGATTGTTGCCAATGTCTTATGGCATAAGTCTCAGCAAGACTCAATGTCCTAAGACAAATGATGAGCGAGACCGTATGAATAAGATTCCATTTGCATCTACTATTGGATCTATCATGTACGCCATGCTATGCACTCGGCCTGATGTATCATATGCTTGAGCACTACAAGCAGATATTAGTCAGATCCAGGTGAGAGTCACTGGATAGCAGTAAAGAACATCCTTAAGTACTTAAGAAGGACTAAGGAAGTGTTCTTGGTCTATGGAGGTTTTGAAAATGATCTAGTTGTAAATGGTTACACAGATGCAAGTTTTCAAACTGATATAGATGATTTTAGATCGCAGTCTTGATATGTGTTTACTTTGAATGGAGGTGCAGTAAGCTGGAAAAGTTCGAAGCAAGAGACTGTGGCAGATTCTACAACAGAAACTGAGTATATTGCATCGTCCGATGCAGCAAAGGAGACAGTTTGGATCAAAAAGTTCATTTCTGAACTAGGTGTGGTTCCAAGTATTGCTAACCTTGTTTGTTTGTATTGTGACAATAATGGGGCAATAGCACAGGCCAAAGAACCTAGATCACACCACAAATCCAAACATATACTCAGGCATTTTCATCTCATCAGAGAAATTATTGAGAGGGGAGACGTAAAGATTAGCAGAGTACCTACTGAAGACAACGTTGCAGATCCATTGACAAAAGCTCTTCCACAAGCAAAACATGATGGTCATGTTAGATCATTAGGCATTAGATGCATGCATGATTGGCCCTAGTGCAAGTGGGAGATGTTGGAGAATGTGCCCTATGTCAATCCATTAACTGTCTTTATGAATGCTTTTAGTTAATAAAATAGAGGATTTTCATTTGATGTTTATTATAATTGATTTGCATGTTTACATAATAATAAGATCAATGTCTATTTACAGAAATATCCTAAATATCCCTGGTCGATTATTATACTGGGAACTATAATGAATTAAGACTAGTGTGAGTCTTGATTGATGATCATACGATGATCATATGTATAGGAATACGAATCAAGATCATGAGTACTTGTTAGAGAACAAAGTCCTGGACCGACCTGCTATGAGAACATCACATAGATTAAGCCATAGTTGTTTCTCATGATATGTATATTATTCAGTCCTCTGACTTGAGATTACCAAAGACTTCAATATTAGGAATACAGTGATTTGACACAATCAAACGTTGTCTTTAACCGAGCGATTATAAAGGTTGTGATTGGTTACTGTGTGAATAATGTGGTGAAGTTGTGTAATCGAGATAGAATTTGTCCCTCTTATATAGAGAGAGATATCCAGTGGATCCCTCGATGTGTTAGACTGTTAAAAGGCCTAGTCTAAGTGAATTGATATTGATCAATGTCACTTGGATGTTTTCAGTCTACCTAGAGATCGAGACTAGTACGATTGAACATGTTGGATGACAATTCCATGCCTTATGTTTGATCAAAAGGATAACGTGTGACAAAAGGATGTTATATACACTATTGATTAGGTTGTATCGATTTGATATTCGTACAACTTGGGTAGTTATAATGTCTTGCTAAAGGCCACTTATGACATACCAAAATGTGTTTTGGTACACTACCAACGTTGTATGAGCCTATTGGCTCGCACACTAAGAATGGTTTTTTGAGATTTTAAGATGGTTCAGAAAAATGAATTTTATATGATAAAATTCATGATAGAAACGTCCTTGTAGTGTATTACACTTATACTTCTTTAAGTAGGGATATATGTGTAATTTACTTAACGGTCTATATACAAGGGTTGTATAAATAAACGCTTTGAGTTAGAATACACGTACGAAAGATTAAAAAGCCGAAACTCTATTTTCGTTTTAGAAACGACTTAGGGTTTTTGGTATGCTCTGGATCATTTCGAAGAGAAACAAAAAGGTTTAGTATTCTCTCGAAGCTAGCACTTCAAATCTCGGCCGTCGTTCTTGTGCAGACTGCGATAGAGGGCATTCGTCGTTGGCAGTGCCTTAGCGATTGATTAACCTTCAGAAAGGTACATTGCGACTGAGGTATGATTAAGTTTTCATAGTTTAAATGTTTTAATGGAATCAGATTCTGATCCTATTGGGGTTTTTCTCAAAATTGTTTTGTAATCTCCGCTGCGTGTGAACCTCAAACACCAACATTTTGTACAATACTTGGTATGCTTGGGCATAAGGTCCCTTTAGGCCTTTGGGCGTAGTCACATCATTCACCTCGAACAACCAAGATTACCTTCTTGCTTCACCATCTTCTTGCGGCAATTTAACTTCCGATTCACCTCATCTTGAAAATTAACAAACATCGCGAATGTGTATGTGTTTTAAATTTGCTCCTCGTATGGCCAGGAACAAATAGCTTCACGCATGTCATGGTAAGACTTGAAGTCTGCATCGACTTCAAGCTCATACTTCCTTGACAAGGCGACATCGTATTGTCTTAGGAACTCCTTCAATGATGTTTTTACATTCAAGTACTTGCTCAAAAACGCATTTACACCTTCCGATCGTTGCATCGTGGACATGCCTGCCCAAAAACAATCCTTCACGTATGCAGGGACCCACTTTTCTTATAGCTCATAAAAGGGTTTGAAACCAATTGTTGTTCTGTAAATTGAATTATAGGACCTTCTTTTTCTGCCTTTGCTCAAATTCTTGAGGGAGCAAGCAGTCGTACACGACATCATGGATTGCATTTATGATTGCTTCTCTCTCTTTACAATTGCTAATTTTCTCAGACATCTTCTTCATTATGTGTCATAGGCACAACCGATATCGCTCTGATAGGAACACATGTTTGATTGCTGCTTGTATAAAGCTGCATTGATCGGTGATAATTGCCACAAGAGTATTCCAATTCATGCTAGTCAGCCACACCCAAAGAGCCATGTGTAACTTTCAATTGATTTGCTTGAAAGTAGACTGCATCCCAACAAAATGATTTGACCATGCCGGTTTACCCCAATGAATGTGGTGAATGGCATATCGTATCGGTTGGTCAGGTATGTACTGTTGAATGATATCACGTCATTAAAATAAGTGTAAGCACTTTTAGCCCTTGCATCTACCCAAAACACACAGCTGCACTATACAATGTCTCTTTCCTTTTACTGTTTTGATGTTTTGGTTTCTTTTCTTCTGATTTGTGAAGGTATTAGATAGTACAAACTCGGACTCAGATGGAGAGGCGACCGAAGTGTTTTCTAGTTTTACCAATGAAGGTGAAGGCTTAATTGAATTTAAGGACCCCACAACCCTGCCACATCACGACCCTGTTGTGTCCCTCGCGCAACCAATCATTCAAACCTCAAATTATAACCAATTATGTCATTTATAATTTAAATTAACCATTGGACTCCATTCATCTGTTAAAATCATAATTACACATCAAAATCAATGAAAGACTTATCAGACTTGATTAATTAGTTAAATATATGAATTTAAGTCATAGGAGCATCAAGCTAATGTGGAAAACCCATGGAAGATCTATCATATAAATGTGATAATCAAAACCTCAAAAATGTATAATATACATGTAATGGTGTAACGACCCATTACTTAAGTTAGTTATTAGTGATAAACCGAATCTTAATTAAATGAGATTAAGCTTGGAATTAGGCTCCACGTACCTCGAATAGCATGTATGTGTGTGTTGGTGTGATGAAATTGTGTTTGAATGGCGTGTATTATAATTATGTGTTAATTAGTTAATGGACTAGTTGGATACATGGGTAGTTGCAATGGCATAGACACCGGGATAGAGTCACGAGAGTGCATGAACGCCCGAGTTAGCTCGTCGGCGTGAGAGGGTCGAAAAATAAGTGTAGATATATATATATCTATATATATATAATAAAAACAAAATATAATAAAACAAAAATAAAGGATAAGTTTTAAATAATCTCGAGATAAGTATCTCGAGGCAAAGTTTTAATATAAATCAAATGTTTTCACAGCCCCTGTTCATTCGACCGAGAGAGAAGAGATGAGGGAAATTGATCGCACGAGGGAGAAAACAAGCTCGTGAGTTGCTTGGGTGAATGACGGAGTCCGGTGATTGATTTGATCATCTCTCTCGTGAGATTGGTGAGTTTTCTCTGTTTGTTTTCTTTTTTTCAATTCAGAAATCGGTGGGTTTTAGAGGGTTTTAGAGTTAGTATTATTTGAATTGTTTCAAATGAGTTTATTGAGCATTAGAGAGGTCCCTAGGACCTCCGTTTCATGAAGAAATTGAGGTGTTGATGATGAAAATGATAGTTTGAGTTTATGTTTTAGAGTCTTATAAATTTCTCCTTAAATCTTTAATGAATAGTCAAACTTATTATTGGAGATCAATATATATATGTGATGTATGTCTTCTATGGAGGTTCTCTTTGAGGTTGTAGGTGCTGTGACGATCGTTGGTAGCGGTGGAACAGACTAGAAACGACGCTTTGTTCCTGAAAGTTCAGTGGCCAACGCGTCGGGCACTAGCTCTAGGGAGCTGACCTATCTAGTTAGGATGGGTTTGCGACCAGTTGGGCAGCTGCTGGCCCCTACAGGCAGCACACTGACTAGTGTGATCAATGGAAAATTAATTTAGTTGAAGGTGTATTTTCATAGGGTTGTGAGCCTAGGTTAGGGATTTCAGTTAATAAGTATAGAACATGGATTGATACCCAATCG
Organism: Stephania japonica; assembly: GCA_039657345.1. Taxonomy (NCBI): domain Eukaryota; kingdom Viridiplantae; phylum Streptophyta; class Magnoliopsida; order Ranunculales; family Menispermaceae; genus Stephania; species Stephania japonica. Next base: position 18,585,143 of record CM077566.1, read on the forward strand.
GTGTGTAATAGGTTCTAGAGTATTGGGAAACGGAAGTGACCCCAAGAGCTAGGGAATTTAGGATCAAATTTAGGGAAATCTGACCAAGGTAAGTAGGATTCATATTTTTCATCAATTATGCAATGTAAATTAGTACTATTAGAGCACGTAGTACTGGAGACTGAAAATGGGTCAATGTAATGTGACTTAGTCATGTTTTATTACTATTTTACAAATGAAAATGAATCCGAGAAGAGGTTCAACGGGACGTATCGGCCTGGGTGGATTATATGTTGGGTGGTCACTCAATATCGCACCCCCAGTAACTTGAAGTATCCCGATTGAGGCTTTCTATTTAAGAGGGGGTCAGTACGTCATGCCTGGATACACCACGTAAATCACACGTAGGCCACATGTGGGTTATGTGGATCGTAGTCCTTGAATGACGGTAGTGGACAACTCTCTTTCTCGAATTGTGAAATCAAAATATAAGTCATAATACACTTGCAAATGACTTGTGGACTTGCATTCATTTATGTATTCTTTATATTGTTTTAATATCCTTTTTAAATATGTTGGAATCATATTGTTACGCATCATTCTTGATATTTAGTTGATAATTGATGTATTCCTGAGAGTCACTTACTGAGCATGTATAAGCTCACCCAACTCAACAATTTCAGGTTCACCATCGAGTAAGCAGGCCAACGGGAAAGGGAAGAATTAGGAATTTCGAAATCTTCTCTTACATATACTGATACTGATAGTTATGTGATATATACTATTTAAGTATGTTAAAGTAATATAACTGGGTTGGGTTGGTTTTTAATAACCGATGGATTTCCATATTATATAGTTTTGTATATTGTGTATTATTAATGAAAAGTTTTAAATTTTTGCTGCGTTTGATTTATTGTTTATTTGTTATATACGATATTTAGGTTATTTTCAGGAGTTAATGGAAAGTTGATGGCTCTAGTTAGGCCTGATTTGGTTTACCGGGACTTAATTAAGGCTTCATACCGGATATCGCCTGATCGGGATAGGGGATGTCAAAGTTTGGTATCAGAGCTGGTCAGGGCCTCGTAATAGCTTTGATAGAATTTGGTATCAAAGACTGTCTTTATATAAGCTTGGTTCCAAATCTATCTAAGTTCACTAACTTTGAGATTTGATTGGAGTTATGGAAGAACTTAGAACCTGATAAATAGATTTTATAGTGATTTTGGGGGAAAAGGAATTGATGAGTATACATTATTTGCTGAGTTTATTGATATTTTTAAGATATAGATGATTTCTTTGCTTTCCCTTAACATTACACTGATGGTTTTATCTCTCCTTTATGGAAAAAATTTAATGACTGAACGAGGAAAAAGCTCTCAAAGGCCTAAACCTCAAGGTAATGTTGAGAGAGAGAGAGAGAGAGAATTTGTTGGAGGTTCAGGGTAGGATGATAACTATGATTATGGCACATGTAGCACCACCTAATCCACCACCTGATGTTCAGCCTGCTGCCAGTCCCGAGGTTAGCAAAACTAAGGGAAAAGCGGAGAATGTCGCAACTCTAGTTATAGCACCAGTTCCAGCATAGGTTCTTGAGACAGTTCCAACAGTACTAGTAGTGCCAATGGATCCTGAGAAAGCTCTTTATCTTCAAACCAGAAAGGAGTTTATGAAATATGATATTATAATATTTGATGGCACTATGGTAGATGGAGTTGTAGAGGCCTGAATTTTGGAGATGGAACAATGTTTTCATGCTGTTAAGGTTGAGGATTAGTTCAAGGTCTGATTGGTAGCCTTTTGTTGATAGATTCTACTAGGAAATGGTGGAATTCACTAGAGAGGGAAGCCAAAGCACTAACCACATGGCCGGAGTTCAGAGCCGTTTTTTTTATAAGCAATACTTTCCCAAACTAGTCAGGAACAAGAAGAAGGCCGAGTTTATGAGATTGAAATAGGGAGCCATTTCTGTAAGAGAGTATGAGCAGAAGTTTAATGAACTGAGTGAGTTTGAATCGAAGTTGATTGATTCGGAGGAGAATAAGATAGATGTGTTTATTAATGGGTTGGATACTGGATTCGAATTATAGTGTCTTCTCATCCTCGTACCAGTTTTGTCTTTATCTTTGAGAGTGTTATGGAAGTTGAGATGGCCATTTTAGCTAGGTAGTCAGCATTAGTAATAACTTTACCACCACCTCCACAGTACCTTGGGAGTTAGAGAGTTCGTGCATATCCAGCCAGGAAACTCAATAGGAAAAAAAAGGATTCGTCATCACTTCCATCATAGAGAGGTTAGTAGGAGGATAGCTGATGGTTCTTCGACCTCAGGGGCACCTGTCCAGTTAGCTCCACCAGCAACCACTTATATTAGTGCACCGGTTACTACACCTGTTAGTTCATAGGCCTTAGTGGTGAAACCACCTTTAACACCAGCACAGTCAAGGAGCAGGGGTAGAGGCAAAGGTCAGTCTGGGTTTTGACTGACCAGCTCGATACAGAGTTCTCAAGCTTGTGCACTTCCATATCGATCGAGTATTATTTGTTATTGTAGTGGTAAATTGGTGCACATTCAACGGAATTGTTCTTTACCACCACTGGAGACATTTGAAGGCAATGTAGCACAACTAGTACGAGGGCAGACTCATGTAGTGGCTGAGGCAGATTCAAAGGTTACATGGGGCTCGTGGAAGGTATTCTTTTATACTTGTTGTCGAGATATGCATATTTTTATTGATGTTGGTTCTACAAATTCTTTTACCGTTGGTGCAATGGTTGATGAGCTGAAACTGAAACCTGCTAGAGCTAGTACACTATTGATCCTGAGCACAACAGTGAGTGAGAAAATCTATCGTAACCTAATCTATAGAAATTATGTAATTAAAATTAGGGAAAGTGAATTTCCAATTAGTCTTAGGGTAATGGAGTTCCTAGAGTATGATGCACTCTTAGGAATGGATTGATTATCCATGTATCGGGTTAACATTGATTATTTTCGTAAGTGAGTTATCTTTGACATCCCTAATATGCCTAGAATTATAATCTATTAGGGCTATAATTTGTTGAGTCCAGCTACACGGGGTCGAATAACTACTCTGGGAGATTTAGAGGTTAGTGCAAGGGTTACTACATTTAATAGACCATGTCAGGAGGCTAAAATTGAGGAAATTCTTATGGTGTGTGAATTTCCAGAAGTTTTTCCATCTAAACTACCAGAACTTCCACCACTACGTGTCATTGACTTCACTATCGAAACTAGTCCAGACACTAAACTTATATCGACTCCTCCATAATGTATGGCACCAAAGGAATTACGTGAGCTGCAGGTTCAGATTGAGGATTTGTTGAAGAAAGGGTTTATTCAGCCTAGCATGTCACCATAGGGAGCACCTGTTCTTTTTGTTAAGAAGGACGAAACCCTACGTACGTGTATTGATTATAGGAAACTATATAGAGTCACTATTAGGAATAAATATCCATTACCTATGATTGATGATTTGGTTGATCAGTTGAAGGGTGCCAAATGGTTTTTGAAGATTGATTTAAGATCGGGTTACCGTCAACTGAGGGTCAGGGATTCAGATATGTTATTGACATCTTTCACTAGCCGATATGGTCATTACGAGTTCTCAGTGACGCCGTTTGGGCTCACTAATGCTCCTACTATGTTCATGGATCTTATGCACAAGGTTTTCAAACCTTATCTTGATCATTTCATCATAGTGTTCATTAATGACATTATGATTTATTCAAAGACTTAGGAAAAACACCCACTTCACGTTAGAGTTACATTGCAAAATTTGAAGGATAATAGGTTGTATGCCAAATTTAGCATGTGTGAATTCTGGGCTTCTGAGGTCAAATTTCTTAGACACATAGTTAATGCTGAGGGGATCTCAGTTGATCCAGCTAAGGTGGAGGCAATCCAGGATTGGCCTACACCTACTATAGTGTCTGATGTTCATAGTTTTTCGGGATTAGCATGTTACTATAGGAGGTTTGTTGAGGGTTTATCTCATATCATGTTTCCCCTTACCCGGCTAATACAAAAAGTTTTTGAGTTTATTTGGTCTGATGAATGCAAGGATGCCTTTAATAAGTTGAAGGATGCTTATTCTTACGTTACCTGATTCAGGGAAAGAATTAGCGGTTTATACTAATGCTTCTAATTCAGGCTGTGTGCTGACGAAGGATGACAGGGTATGCTTCAAGGCAACTTAAGATTCACGAAAAGAATTATCTAGTTCCTGATCTTAAGCTTGCAGCTGTTATATTTTCCTTGAAAATTTGGAGACATTACTTGTATGGTGAGAAATTTACAGTGTATTTAGACCATAAGAGTTTGAAATATCTATTTACATAGAGTAAGCTTAATATGAGGCAGCGTAGATGGCTTGTGTTTCTCAAGGATTATGAATTCACTCTACAGTATCACCCAGGTAAAGCAAATGTTGTTGTTGATGCCTTGAGAAAGAGGAGGACTGGTAGGGAGAATGTAGCTACTGCTCGAGCTTCTCACTTTTGACTTCTAGAGGAAGCTTCAGTAAGGATGATTCGTGAAAGTCCAGCTAGCACATCATAAGCTGAAAGAGCTAGTTCCAGTACTACTAATTGGTTCTTTTGTGCTAAAATTAGGGCGAAACCTGAGATTATTCAAAGGATTGTAGATAGTCAGAAAACTAATCATGAATACTTAGCGCATCAAAGGTTAGCTAGTAGCATTGATCATCCTGATTGGTTAGTTTCTGGGGACTGAGTCTTACGTTTTCGGGATAGATTGTGGATTCTAGCTCAGGAACAGTGTAAGCAAGAGTTACTATAGGAGGCTCATAGGTTGTTTTACTATATTCATCCCAGTAACACCAAGATGTATCGTGAAATGACTCTAATGGGGCATTAACCCATTTATTCCTAGGCGAAACCTTACTCGCAGATTCGACGTGATAAATAAAATTAAATAATACATTGCATTAGATTTCACATTCGGGAATAAATAAATAATACAGTCACCATAAAAAATAAAATATACCTCGGTGTCAACTCTTGAGACTTGAACAAGTATGCCCAATCATGATGGTCCAGGTTGAAATCCTAAAACGTGACACGTGACACATGGCATGGGTTAAATTTGAGGGTTGTGACAAGATCTTATAGGATACTCAACTTGGGACATCTTCCCATTTTAGAAAAGAGGATAAGCACGAAGATGGAAAGAAAATATGTTTGAGAGAGAGTTGAAGACCATTGAAAATAATTTTCATGTATTTTTTATCTCAGTTTTCTTTATATATGTAATTACGAATAAAGAAACTCATTCTTTTCATGAATGATTTTCGATATTCATAAGTAAAATAAGAGAAGGCACTAGCTATCTCTTTAGTTTTTTAAGCAAAAACAGGTTAATGGGACTTAGCCATTCACCAAGGGGATATTAGGTTTTGTGTGAGAGCAAGGTGTTAATGGGAGTGATTAATATAGTAGAACTCGGTGAAGGATCACTTGCTAAAATGGACCAAGAGTAAAGAGTTTTATGTAAATCCATAATCATCTTTCTTATTGCATTTTACACCAAGATGTGGCCCCGCAAACTAGGACTGCGAAAACAATTTTTGCGTTTTCTTGTTTACTTTTACTATTTTTTTATTATAGCCCATACAGTTAACCTACATCTGTGCCCACAACTCGTGAATTTATAGAGCTACTTTATATGCCCACAACAACTTCTGTTGGAGTGAGATATTGCATTATTAATTATAAATGTTTTTATTGAGAGTAATATATGTTTCTCTTAAAAAAATATAACTGAAGAAAAAGTTGAAGTTGCCTCAATTTAAACCAGGACGAGATGTTAAAAAACAACAATAAACAGCTTGAAAACTACAACTTAGATCAATGTAGACCAATATAGCTACCATTCACATAATGATTAACTACTACTTATCATAGTTAGCTACATAAAAATGAAGATTACATCATCAATTCAATTTAACTAGACCTGTCACCTAAAAATAAAAGACTTTTGTATAACCTCATAGACTAAATTATTTCAATGAGAGCCCATAATTCCTACAATGTAAAAATAAAATTAAACAAGAACCTAAGAATATCTAAAATTCTATTTAAATAGTCACTTGAGTCATTTTTCCTAAAAGAAGTTAGACATACCTGAATCTCTTTAAGACTCAAGTTTTCTACTCTTTGGAGCCCTTTTAAGAACATCCATTGCATTTAAAGCTTTGACCCGGGTGTATATAGATTGTGATTCTGCCTTGAGATCCATGTAAGCTTCTCGAGAAGGCTTTAAGATATGCTCAAATCTGTGAAGATTATGATCTTTCCTCAAGATTCGCATAGGCATATCTAGAGGGTTTAAGATATGCTAAAATTAGTGAAAATTAAGTTCTCTCCTCAAGATTTGCATCTCGAAAGGCTTAAGGTATGCCAAAATCTGTGATGTATTTGAATGGGTAGAAAAGCTAACTAGAAAACGAAATCTAGGATTTACTAAATCTTACAAAAATAGGAAATTCAGGTTTGGCAAAATCCCAATTGGAAACCAACAGGGAAAAACAAGGTTACAAATACACAAGCAGAATAGAGGACTAAGTACATTATTGACTCTAACCCTAATTCCTCATTTCTATAAAGCCCTTATCTAACTTAAGCATCGGTGTGTTCTCCTCAGAGGCCCACACTCCGGGTCTATTTTGTAATTTGTATTCTTGAGATGTCATCATTTGCCTCGAGATTCATGCAACCCATTGCTCTAGGATGTCATGTTGCAGTTGATGTATCATCTGGCGCTAGAAGGAGGGACTATCAATCATGGTGTTAAGAATAAGAAATTCTGAAACAAAGACTCCTTAACATCAAGAACGAGTTTTTGGGCATAATTTTCGTGATACCCTAGAAAATTGTTATCATGAACCATTAAGGCGATCTCCATCACGAAGAGATACGCACGCTAAACCAACTGATCTTATGAACGAGTTGGAACGAAGGCGAGTGGAGAGAGGAAAAGAAACAGCTTGAGACCTCTAAAGAGCAAGAAACAATGAAGTGGAAGAGCTATGAGAAAAGCTTAGCCACTTGCAAGATCAATTTAAAGTGCTAAGTGGAGGAAGACATGGCCAAATAGTTTCGACAGGATCCTAAACTGGCTACCATCGATAAGACATTAATGCAAGGGTTGAACGAGATTGTCGATTGAGGCCAAGAGGGTCAAAGATTTTCTTTGATTCCAGCCGGGATACTTCTATAGTGTTAGTGACCCAGAGTTAGCCAGTCGGTGGTTATTATCACACCAACAGCTACACAAACGACTGATGGTTGAGGAGAAGAACTAGAATTGACTTTCTAGTGTTTACAACAGAGGCGAGGCAGCGGTTTGGTGGACCATATATTCTAACACTCATCCTGATCCAACTACATGAAGCGAGTTCTGACAATTATTCTATGATGAGTATGTGCCCATGGAGGTCCAGCTGAGACTACGAGGAGTTTTTGGCCCTTAGATAGGGCAACATGTCAGTACTGCAATACATATAGAGAGGTACAGATACTCCAGTATGCCATGGACGTGTAGCGACAGAGAGATTCCTGATCTATTATTTTGTTCGGGAATTAGATGAGATGATTGCGAGCATCATTGTGTCTAATGTGTTGGCCTAAGTAGTTTTATCACTTACACTCCACTCAGAATTTTGATGCTAACAAACAATATGAAATGATACTAATGAGTTTGTCAAGTGTTTTAGAACATCAAACTTTTTAAGAATCACAAGTTCAAAGAGAAAGTTGAAGTTTCAACAAGAACAAATCAAAGTGCCAACATGAAGCCAGATAAGTTCAAGACCACAAGTACAAGACAAGTAAGGTATATAAGTCTCATTTCTACAAGCCAATACATTACAATCATACAAGGATACAAGGACCGGAAAGACAAGATCACAAGTACAAGTCATGTAAGGTATATAAGTCTCATTTCTACAAGCCAATACATTAGAATCATGCATTCCATGAATTTCCTCTATTTCGAGGTTTTTAAAATATTTTTAAATGATGCATACATGTATTTGAGGTGTACAAACTGTTAGAATCAATTTTGAATGCACCAATATGTGTTTAGATGGCTTTTGGATTGACATTAAAATTATTTGTAGAAAAACCCCTTATGTTTTCATGAAATAGGAAATTTTGGTTTCGGTGTTTGTGAAATCATCTGGGATGTCTAGACATATTTTTAAGACCTTACTTAACCTGTATAAAATGATTTCAAAGGTTTAGTAGAATCGTAGAGGTGTTAGGAGGTCGTTTTGAAAAACTGGAATGTTATTTATTTAAAAGCCCCTGCAGTGAACAGAAAATTTTTTCTAAGTGTTACTCAGCACACTGTGCAGTGTCCTGACAGGAATTTTTTTTAAGTGTTGCCCAGCTCTGGACAATATCCCTAGCGGGCTGTGCAGTGTCCTGACAGGAAATTTTTCTAAGTGTTACTAAGCGCGCTGGACAATTTCCCCTGTACACTGTGCAATTTCTTGACAGCTTTTTTAAAGTATTGATCCACACCTTCTATTTGAATTTAGGGATCATTTAGGACCCTTGGATCATTAGCAACGGCCATATGGGTATATACATGGTTTGACCAAGTGCCAAAAACAACCAAGAACACAAACACTACAACTCTTGTTCCTACACTTTCCAAAATCCAAGTTTGCACCTAATTTTATCAACTTTGTTCACACAATCACTTGGAACATTTGAGGGCTTGCATTCGAATCTTGAAGTCAGTGTTCCAAAGCCTACAACTCGTGTTTCAAATATAATTTTTCAGAGTACACACTTTGGTTGTAAGGTTTCTTGATTTCCTACACTTATTACGCTTAATCTATACTATTTGGCTAGTATTTTTGTTTGGAAATCACTTATTATGTTCTTGAGCATCTTGTCATGGGTTTGACACTTATATTTGACCTCTTTAATCCCAGGACTGATTTTGAATAAGTTGTTGGTCTTTATCTTGATTTTCACATACCACTTGTTCATGTGTTTTTGAAACCTACTTGTGCTTAATCTATACTTGATTTTATAGTTTGATACTTGTGTTGTTTTAACAATATATTTACAAGGGACTTGTTCTTGATCTAAACTTGTTTTTCACTTGTGATTCTGATTGCACAACTTGAGCTTAAAATTGCATCTTTACTTGTGCATCAATATGCCATTTATTGGAACCAAGTTGTTCTTAATCTATACTCTTCTTGATTGGTTTCAATATTGAGAGTTAGCCCATAAAAACTCAATTTACAAGGCATCTCAATTGGCAAAGTCTTACTTGCGTGCATAGGAGTGGTTTAGCTCTAGGTGGCTTGTAAGAATTGGACTTATTGCCGCTTTACTTTGTAAAACAAAAACTTCATTGTATTTGAAAAAAGATTTTGATTGTAAGACTTGGTGGGATCTAAGTCGAAAGGGACGACTTAGCTGAGGCTAGGCAAAAACTCTAGTTGAGGCTAGTTAAGGGAAAATCCTAGGTCAGTCTAGGTGGGGAAAATCCTAGTTGTGGCTAGGTGGTAGTATAAGACCTTATAGCGATAAGACATCGTGTAAAAGACCTAGTTGAGGCTACGCATTCACTAGGCTAGCGGGCTTAGGTTGTAACACTTATTCGGAATATAAGTGGAGGTTCGAGAATCCTAACCGGGGAGGTTAGGTAGTGGATGTAGATCGGTTGGATCGAACCACTATAAATCGCGTGTCTCATTTCCATCTCTTCTACTCCATTCTTTGTAGCATAACATAGATATTTATTGTTGGTGTATGCATTATCATTGCTATTTAAGCATAAAGTTTTAAAAAGGCAATAACCACTCGGTAACCTAAATCAGCCCCCCTCTTGGGTGACCTTCAATTGGTATCAGAGCGGGTTATTGCTCAAAGTGTTACTAACGTATCTTTGAGTCTTTTCTTGCAAGGATGCAAACATTAGATTTCGCTCACCTTAGGGAAGGCCACTCATCCTTTAGGCCTCCCTACTTTGATGGGACCAACTATGCTCATTGGAAAGTTTGAGTGAAGTCCTACATAAAAGCATAAGATAGACATTTGTAGGATTCTATCATGGATAACTACACTCCACTAAACATTAATGGCTACACACCACCAAATAAGGCCGGAAAAGACTACACTCTCGCCGAGACAAGACTTGAGCTATCTATTGATCAAGCAATGAATCATTTGTTTTATGCACTAGGTGAAAATAAGTTCAACCGAGTTAGTGGATGTAAGACGGCTAAAGAGTTGTGGAAAAAGTTTGAAGTACATTATGATGGAACACAATATGTCAAGAATACTAAATTGAGAATTCTTGAGAAGCATTATGAAACATTCTAAGTTGGCACCGATGAAGACATTGCAACCGTCGTTAATAAGATGAAAAACCTTGGCAAACATTATGATCAAGAGAACTCGGTGTACAAGTTCCTTAGAGGTTTACCTAAGGAGTGGGACACAAAGATGTATGCTATTCAATTGTCGCAAAACCTTGGAGACTACACGTTTGATACATTATGTCGAGAGTTGACGGTTCATGAATCTGAGTTAAAGGAACATGCTAGATTGGAAGCACCTAGTGGAGTGACTAAGCAAGAGTCAAAGAAGGAGCATGCCTTGAAAGCTACTTGTTCGCCGACCGAAGATGATGTGAGCTCATGTAGGGATGATGACATTGAACAAGAAGTGGCTATGTTGTCAAGAAAGCTAAAAAATGTTACATACAAAAGAGACAAGTACAAGAAGAAGTACAAAGGTGCAAACAACGCAAGCAAATCAAGTGAGATGATTTGCTACAAATGTTGCAAACCGAGACACATGATGGCATAATGCAAGTTCATGAAGAGAAGCAAGCGATATGACTCATCATCATCATCATCTAGCTCCGACTTCGAGTCAAAAAATGAGAAGGCTATCATTTGTCTTATGGCAAAGAACGAAGTAAATGACTCTATCTCTTTTAATTATGATGATATTAATGCATTTGATGATATGTCTAATGTTTATGATCTTAGAAAATAGTTGGAAAAAGAGGTCAAAAAGACCAAGCAACTCAAAAAGAGCTTGATTAAAACCATTAGTGAGATTGAGTCTCAAAATGAGATCATCGATGATCTCCAACATGACTTAGAATTGGTCATAAATGAGAGAAATGACTTAGCCAAATATGTAGAGGACTTGACTACTACGGTCACTAAGTTCACAAATGGTACCAAGATGTTTGACATGATGTTGGGAGCACAACAACGTGCACTCAACAAGAGAGGCATAGGCTATGGTGCTAGCCTATTAAGCTATTGGCCGAATCTAATAGATGTCTTAAATCCAATAGATTGCATAATATTGGTAAATGTGTTTTGAATAAGAACAATAAAGGCAAACTAGTATGGATAGAAAAGAATGTTTATGATACACATTTTATAGAACTCAAAGGTGTGTGGGTACCAAAGTCGAGTGTTTTCTTGATCTCATGAGCATGAGATGTTTCACATTAGTGAAATAAATAATAGAATGTTTAGGTTGTTCATTTTGATGTCATGTTTATATTTCATGTGTATTATATATGAATCATGATTAGATCTAGTTGTCCATAATGTTAGGGGGAGCTTATGTTTTCATATTTTTGTTTTAGCTTATGCATATTGAAAGGGGGAGCCCTCATTTGATGCCATTTTTATAAAACGGGGGAGAATGCACTTGAGTTTAATTCATTGAATTCACACATTTGAAATTTTATTATTGGTATCATGACTTTGAACATGCATGTTGCTAGGGGGAGATTTTTCACCCCACTTTTTGATGTTATAAAAGGGAGAGAAATAGTGACTTTGAACTTGCAAAACAAAACTTGATATACTCTTAATATTTATCTTTTGTTTGTCAAGTTCATATTGTTTGTTATCATTAAAAAGGGAGAGATTGTTGGCCTAAGTATTTTTATCACTTACACTCCACTCAGAATTTTGATGCTTTCAAATAATATCAAATGATATCAATGAGTTTATCAAGTGTTTCAGAACATCAAACTTTGTAAGAATCACAAGTTCAAAGAGAAAGTTGAAGTTTCTACAAGAACAAGTCAAAGTGCCAACATGAAGTCGGATAAGTTCAAGACTCAGCTCATATAAGGATACAAGAACCAGAAAGACAAAATATAAGTTGTACAAGTAATGCAAGGTATATAAGTCCAATTTCTACAAGCCAATACATTAGAATCATGCATTCTATGAGTTTCCTTTTTTCAAAGTACTTAAAGTTATAATTTTTGTGATGTTCTATTTCGAGGTTTTTAAAATATTTTTAAATGATGCAAACATGTTTTATAACATGTATTTGAGGTGTACGAATTGTTAGAATCGATTTTGAACACATCGGTATATGTTTAGGCGGCTTTTAGATTGTCATTAAAATTATTTGTAGAAAAGCATCTATATTTTCATAAAACCAGAATCTTTGGTTTTCGCGGTTTGTGAAATCATCCAGGATGTCTAGACATATTTTTAAGACATTTCTAAACATGTATAAAGTGCTTTCAAAGGTTTAGGAGAGTCTTAGATGTGTTAGGAGGTCGTTTTGAAAATTCGGAATGTTATTTATTTAAAAGCCCTTACAATGAACAAGGTATTTTTTCTAAGTGTTACACAGCGCGCTGCGTAGTTTCCTGACAGCTTTTCTAAAGTATTGATCCACACCTTCCATTTGAATTTGGGGATCATGTACGACCCTTGGATCATTAGCAATGGTCATATGGGTATATACATGGTTTGACCAAGTGCCAAAAACAACCAAGAACACAAACACTACAACTCTTGTTCCTACACTTTCCAAAATCCTAGTTTACACCTAATTTTATCAACTTTGTTCACACAATCACTTGGAACATTTGAAGGCTTGCATTGGATCTTGAAGTCGGTGTTTCAAAGCCTACAATTCGTGCTTCAAATCTGATTTTTCAGATTACACACTTTGGTTGAAAGGTTTCTTGATTTCCTACACTCATTGAGCTTAATCTATACTATTTGACTAGTGTTTTTGTTTGGAAATTGCTTATTGTGTTTTTATGCATCTTGTCTTGGGTTTGACACTTATATCTAACCTCTTTAATCCTAGGACTGATTTTGAATAAGTTGTTGGTTTTTATCTTGATTTTTACATATCACTTGTTTATGTATTTTTGAAACCTACTTGTGCTTAATCTATACTTGATTTTGTAGTTTCATACTTGTATTGTTTTAACAACATATTTACAAGGTCTTGTTCTTGATCTGAACTTGTTTTTGACCCGTGGTTTTAATTGCACAACTTGAGCTTAAAATTACATCTTTACTTGTGCATCAATTTGCCATTTATTGGAACCAAGTTGAGCTTAATCTATACTCTTCTTGACTGGTTTCAATATTGAGAGTTAGCCTATAAAAACTCAATTTACAAGGTATCTAAATTGGCAAAGTCTTACTTGCATGCATAGGAGTGGTTTATCTTTAGGTGGCTTGTAAGAATTGGACTTATTATTGCTTTACTTTGTGAAGCAAAAATTCATTGTATTTGAAAAATGATTTTGATTGTAAGACTTGGTGGGATCTAAGTCGAAAGGGAAGACCTAGTTGAGGCTAAGTAAGGGAAAATCCTAGGTGAGTTTAGGTGGAAAAAATCCTAATTGCAGCTAGGTGGTTGTATAAGACCTTATAGCGATAAGGCATCGTGTAAAAGACCTAGTTGAGGCTAGGAATTTACTAGGCTAGCGGACTTAAGTTGTAACACTTATTGGGAATATAAGTGAAGGTTTGAAAATCCTAACTGGGGAGGTTAGGTAGTGGATGTAGATCGGTTGGATCGAACCACTATAAATCACGTGTCTCATTTTCATATCTTATACCCCTTTCTTTGTAGCATAGCATAGATATTTATTGTTGGTGTATGCATTATCATTACTATTTAAGCATAAAGTTATAAAAATGTGATAACCACTAGGTAACTCAATTTAGTCCCCCTCTTGGGTGACATTCATAGTGGAGTTTTCACTATGCAGGATATCTATGACCGAGCCCTCTCATGTGAAACGTATTTTTTGTAGAAAGCTAGTCGACCTGAGCCCACTATCTATTACAGTCAGTCTGGTTAGAGTTCACGACAGGATCAGAGGCCAGAAAGGTAGTAAGACCAACAAGACAAACAAGGACAGGGGCAGAGAGCTCACATAGATCAGTAGCAATCAGATTAGGGTCGTTGAGGTGGTAAGAGTCAACATGATAGCAAGCTCAGTTATGATGATCGCCTGGCGATGTATGTTGCTGCCCCTGCGCTTGTCGACCATTCGAGACAACAGTATCGTTAGGACAAGGACTAAGGAACTCGTGATAGGGGCCAGGGTCAAGGTCAGGGACATGATGTCAGAGAGACTGGGGGTCGAAGCTGTGACGGCCCTAAAACCAAATCGGTCCGCCACGGGGGCCACATGGGCACACAGCTGGCCACACAGCGGCTAGTTGTATCCCACGACTAACTAGTCACTATATTTACCTAATTATCAAGTCAATTATTGATATATTGAATGTGCCGAAGCTTTTGACTACCATAACTGAGCATTACTATGTTAACCATGTTGCACCTATAGTGGAAAACCTGGAAGTATTTAGTATATAGGCGATGACTGCCATCAGTGAATATTTATATACCAGTTCTGAAAATGATATAGTCATAAGTCCCCAATAATAATAAATAAAGCAATTCAATACAAATACACATACCAGTAGGTCCTCGACAGTGGACAAGTAAAGATGTCTCGCCTATGATCTCCTTGCCCCTACTGATATACAAGATCTGTGCTCAAGCCATCACAAGAGGCGAATGACGAGCCCATTAAGTAAAATTCTAAGGAAAACCACCGTGCATTATTAAATAAATTGCATCCAAAGATAGCATTCAATAATCATGCGGAAAAGAAGGAAAAGGTAGGCAAATGCTCAAAGCTCATCACATGAATATAAAATACCAAGAAAAAGACAAAACACATGTGACCCCAACTCACTAAGCTATGTACTTTGGACCAGGAGCCCTATATATGGAATCTACCATTCCCTTCGACTGTGTCCTAGCGGTATTAGCCCTATTGATGTACATCGAACACGTAAACCGGTACTCAACTTGGGACGGCATATACCAAGGCCGCGAACACACGCTTCATACTTAGTAGCGTCCCCAACATCTCGCAGATACTTAGGCAGGAGTAACCTCAACCAACCCAGTAAGAATGGACTCACAGATTATCAAGAATAATAGCTCAAATAAATGGAAAAGAAAATATAGTAGTGGTGTTCAGTTGGGTTTTACGTAACTCAAACTGCACTCAATAACCCCGAAACACCCGTCGGTCCGATCCCCGACTAGTCCCCGACTCCAAGTATTGTCCCGTGACTCGTAAGATCGATTTTGGTGTTTTCTGTTTAATTTAGTTGGTTTATTGTTATTTAAGCTTGGTTAATATTTTAGAAATTTATGGGTTCTGGTCTCGAGTGCGCTAGGCATAGTGGCTAACGTGCTGGGTAGTCTGGTTACTGTTCCTAGGTGTTGGGTCTCCAACGCGCTAGGCAAAAAAGCCAGCGCACTAGGCGATTCTTCGCCCAAGAAGGAGACTCGTCTTCCCTAAAAACCCAGAGCGCTGGAGGTTTTCCAAGCACCCAACGTGATTAATGATACACCCATATGTCAATCACACCAAATACATTACTAAGACACCGATTAAACAGTGACAAATCCATCCATAAATTCGGTGTAATCGTTCATGACAAAACCCAAGAACATCAAAACCAACAAAAACAGTGACAAATCCATCCATAAATCCAGTTTACACCTCAACTCAAGAAAAACAAGTTTCCATGGAAATTCAAGTTGTGGGTGAGTAGATTATCTCAACTTTGCGTTTAGATTTCCCAAATCTGTTCACCAGATCCCGAATTCACTCCCTCAATTCAATTTTCTCCCTCAAAAGCAGGATTGTTGGGTAAGTTTTTATGGATTTGCATGGTGAGTTCTGATCTAACGATCCCTAATCACCATGTGCCACTCAATCCTATACACCCTATCATGACACTAACTGCCTTGTATCCATTCATTGTGTGTCTCGAGGATAATCCTATGATTGTTGATTTATCAGATTACAACTATAGGACTTGTATATTTGAATTCATTTAATTTATATAACCTAACTAACCCATCAATTAAAATAAAATGGTAAATTGGGTCACACTAACTTCCCGACTACCCGGCACTCCGTGCCTCACATCCGACACGCACCCCAAGGCAATCCCACACTTAGTGCACCTAATTGATCTACTTATCCTAAGGCTATACTAACTCAATTATCCCAAGTCCTCAATCAATCATCACATTATTATTGTTACTTCAGTTCATCCCTAACACCTGGTCTAATGACTATCGAAAATCTCGTGTTAGCACGTTCTACGAGACAAAACCCCGGTACTCAACCTTGCCTGTCATCAACATACATGTATTCGATATGGCATTTATATTAATACTCTTTAACACTGCAATAATGGGCATAGAACATACACAAATAACATATGCATCCTGGGTACTTCTATCTGAGTCATCCCAGCCATCCATGTAACGCCCGAATTAATTCATTAATCCCCGATATTAACCTTAATCATAATTAATTAAATTTGGGTCGTTACAATTATTCCCAACTAAAAGGATTTCATCCTCAAAATTCAAATACTTCAAGTGACATCAAGTTATCAAGTCGTCCACTGAGTGGATTCGAACACTCATTGTCAGTTCAACTACTGACAAACTCTTCTCTTATGGTTTCACGAACATTGTCGCACCCTTTCACTGGGTTAATAATCAATCCGCTCGTACCGTCTGGCCGGTCGAGTATCCAACCCAGACTATAGGTGTGTCACACATGACCATTCTGTCACGAATTTCCTTGACATCATCATCACCTGTGCCTAACCAAATCCTGTGTTGTGAAACCCTGACCTAGTCACCTCTTCCCGATTGATTGAGAATTTTGTTGAACTTGAATCCAATACGTTAGGATTCCACTAGTGTGTGTATCAAATTGTCCTTCACTCAGAATCTTTTCCATCTGAGATTCCACTAATGGGTACACCCAACTAGACCTTCACCTCACGCATGATCTATTCTGTTTGATCAATATCTCTAGCAAATCCATCTGATCGTCTCTAAAATTTGCAACAGTCTTTAACTCCACGGTGATTGAATCTTTTGGCCCTACCAACTTATTGGTGACTTCCAGTGCCCCCATACTGTGCCTTGAACGATGGTGTATTATCATTAACCTGCTAGTTTTTTCTTCCTTTCGACTCTGAGCCCCCTGGCTTTGACCCCGATCTCATGATCCTCGGTTCCTGCCTCTTTGCCTTGAGTCTACGATTACCGCAATAGTCCTATCATGCATAATACTGTGTTTGAGCATAACTTTAACAAAATCCTTAGGCTTCATTTATATTATAACAAAAACGGCCTGATAGTCTTCCTACATAACAAGAAAATATATACAACCTACAAGTTGTTTTTCCATAATTTACACAAAATATAGTTGACCCTCTATGTCAGTGCCCTAAACGTACTGCTTAGATACTCTCTGAACCCGGGGCTCGAACAAGCAACGACTCTACATATACTGGTGCCAACAAGATCAATGGGCACTTCAAGCGTATGTGTCCTTCAACCCTGCAGTGTGTACACCTCCGAACCTGTTGCGGTCTCTCCTGTGAACCTCTAGTACATGGCGTAGCTGAACTCGACGCATCTGGTGTTCCAGTCGTGATCACTGGTCACTGCATGCTCTCACTCCTCACCTGCTTGTACTATCTTTCTCGAACCTCTCTATGTTACGACTCCTCTGTAGCTTGTCGTTGACTCCTATGATACTCTACGACTGCAGCTAACAGTGTCTGGCAACCTGCCCTCAGGTGTCCTCTCTGTCTGCATCTATAACACTTACGTTTATCTACTCGACTACCACTAGATTTGCGTCCCTGACCTTGGTCTCTATCTTATCTAACTTCAGTGTGCCTCTACTCTGGTACTGCTCCAGAACTCTGCCCAGTCTGCCTCTCTACACACGCGAATCCCTGTCGACCATCTCTTTCATGCAACCTCGGGTAAAGTCATTGTCGCTCTGGTGGCTCAGCCGTGATTGATGCAGCCATTGCTAAAATCGCGGTGCCCTGGTCCCGTAATATTCAGAGTACTTCTGTCATCTGAGCCTCCTAGGCTGTAAGTCGATCCTTAAGGCTCACTGTAGCCTGCGAACTCTTGATAACCATGCCAGTCTGTCTCGTCTCCGTGGGTGTAGCAAATTTTCCATCCATGCTGATCTGCACTAAGAAACGTGCATAGTATCAACCTTCATGGATATACGTATACATATATAGTACATAATAGAATCATAACACATATGTAGGGCTCTGTCAACTACCCATTCTATTGTTGCTTCCCAACTAAAAGTTCTAAGCAATTCATCGGGTTTCCACATCTATATTTATTTAAGGCTTATGCTTTTTCAAAGTTTTAAAGTTTCCCTAGGCTTGCTAACCTAGGCGCTCTGATACCAAATTGTGACGGCCCCAAAACCAAATAGGTCCCCCATGGGGGCCTTAGGCTAGCCACATAACTGCTAGCCACGGCTAACTTGTCACTGTATTCACCTAATTGTTACGTCAATTATTGATATATTGAATGTGTGGAAGCTTTTGATTACCATAACTGAGCATTACTAAGTTATCCATGTTACACCTATAGTGGAAAACCCGGATGTACTTAGTATATAGGCGACAACTGCCATTAGTGAATATTTATATACCAATACTAAAAATGATAGAGTCACAAGTTCCCAATAATAATAAATAAAATAATTTAATAATAATACACATACTAGTAGGTCCTCGACAGTGACAAGTAAAGATGTGTCGCCTGTGATCTCTTTGCCCCTACAGATACACAAGATCTACGCTCAAGCCATCACAAAAGGTAGATGACGAGACCAGTAAGTGAAATCCAAAGGAAAACCACCGTGCATTATTAAATAAATAGCATCAAAAGATAGCATTCAATAATCATGCGGAAAAGAAGGAAAATATAGGCAAATGCTCAAAGCTCATCGCATGAATATAAAATACCAAGAAAAAGACAAAGCAGATGTGACCCCAACTGACTAAGCTACGTACTTCATATCAGAAGCCCTGGATATGGAATCTACCAATCCCTCGGACTGTGTCCTAACGATATTAGCCCTATTGGAGTACATCGAACACATGAACCGGTACTCAACTCAGGATAGCATCTACCGAGGCTGCGAACACGTGCTACATACTTAGCAGCGACCCTAACATCTCGCAGATACTTAGGCAGGAGTAACCTCAACCAACCCAGTAAGAATAGACTCACATATTATCAAGAATAATAGCTCAAATGAATGGAAAAGAAAATGCAGTAGCTGTGTTCAGTTAGGTTTTACGTACCTCAAAGCTCTCTCAATAACCCCGAAACACCCCTCAGTTCGATCCCCGACTAGTCCCCGACTCCAAGTATTATCCTGTGACTCCTGAGATTGATTTCCAGTGTTTTATGTTTAATTAAGTGGGTTTATTGCTATTTAGGCTCGGTTAATATTTTAGAGATTTATGGGTTCTGGTCCCCAGCGCGCTAGGCATGGTGGTCAGCGTGCTGGGTTGCCTGTTACTATTCCTAGGTGTTGGGTCTCTAGCGCACTAGGTAGAATAGCCAGCATGTTGGGCAATTCTTCTCCCAGGAAGGAGACTCGTCTTCCCCAACATGCCCGACGCGTTAGTGTTCATCACCCAGAGCGCAAGGTATGCCCTACCCAGAATTCCAGCAATGAATTTTAGGTTTATGGGGGTTTTCCAAACATCCAACGTGATTAATGATGCACCCACACCTCAATCGCACCAAATACATCACTAAGACACCGATTAAAACGTGAATTCATCCAAAATCAAAGGATCAAACATGCATGTCCAAAAACCCAAACTTTTTCCAAATCACTCAACTTTCCCTCAAATTTAACCTAACTCGGTGTAATCGTTCATGACAAAACCCAAGAACATCAAAACCCACAAAACAGTGACAAATCCATTAATAAATTCAGTTTAAACCTCAACTCAAGAAAAACAAGTTTCCATGGACATTCAAGTTGTGGGTGAGTAGATTACCTCAAATTTGCGTTTAGATCTCCCAAATCCGTTCACTAGATCCCGAATTCACTCCCTCAATTCAATTTTCTCCCTCAAAAGCAGGATTGTTGGGTAAGTTTTTATGGATTTGCATGGTGAGTTCTGATCTAACGATCCCTAATCACCATGTGCCACTCAATCCTATACACCCTATCATGACACTAACTGCCTTGTATCCACTCATTGTGTGTCTCGAGGATAATCCTATGATTGTTGATTTATCAGATTACAACTATAGGACTTGTATATTTGAATTCATTTAATTTATATTACCTAGCTAACCCATCAATTAAATTCCATAAAATGGTAAATATGGTCACACTAACTTCCCGACTACCCGGCACTTCGTGCCCCGCATCCGGCACGCACCCCAAGGCGGTCCCACACTTAGTGCAACTAATTGATCTACTTAGCCTAAGGTTATACTAACCCAATTTTCCCAAGTCCTCAATCAATCATCACATTATTATTGTTGCCTTAGTCCATCCTGACACCCAGCCTAACAACTATCTAAAACCCTACATTATCACATTCTACAAGATAAAACCCCAGTACTCAACCTTGCCCGTCATCAACATACACGTAGGCGATGTGGAATTTATATTAATACTCTTTAACACCGCAATAATAGGCATACAACATATACAAATAATATATACATCGTGGGTACTCCTATCTGAGTCATCCCAACTGTCCAAGTAATGCCCGAATTAATTCGTTAATACTCGGGATTAACCTTAATCATGATTAATTAAATTTGGGTCGTTACAAGTGCAGACGTCGTTGCTTTCTTTGTGGATCGATAGGGCATTTGAAGACGGAGTGTCATCGACCATTGCCAATACCACATCTAGATCAGGCGAGAGATAGGGCCCACATTGTTGCTTGTGCAGTCGCACAGCCAGACCGATAGGCTACCAGACAGCTTATTGAGGATACATTATTTATTTGTGGTAGACCTATGCATGCTATGATTGATTCGTCTATTACATTTTCTTTTATTGAGGGACACATGGTAGGCAAGTTAGGATTACTGACACTGGCCGTAGACACACATCTTATCCTCAGTACGGTTGTTGGGGATAATATATACCCTGACCGAATATGCCGGAATGAACGGTAGAGATTGCGGGACATCAGTTGTTGGTAGACATATGAGTTTTAGAGTGCCTAGAGTTTGATGCATTACTTGGGATGGACTGGTTGCCAACGTATCATGCACAACTAGATTGTTAAAGTATGATCGTTACCTTTGATATTAAAGGGATCTCAGGGTTCATATCTAGAGTGGCCACAACTTTACCGATCACCAGAGGTAGATTAGCGACGACTTGGGAGATGGTGGTATTTGCTGCTATTATTGAGCTAGAGCCGAGAATAGTGATCAGTGATGAGGATGTTCCAGTTGTTTGTCAGTTTCTCATTGATTTTCCAAGTTTACCACTACCTCGAGCGGTTGAGTTCATTATTAAGTTGACACCGGGGACATAGTTAATATACAACTGGCCCTATAGGATGTCAGCATCAGAACAAGAGAAGTTGAGGTCTGAGTTGGAGGAGTTGTTGTAGAAGTATTTCATTCACCCAAGTATGTCTCCTTGGGGACCTACAGTGTTTTTTGTAAAGAAGGATGACAATATGAGGATGTGCGTAGATTACAAGAAGTTGAATCAGGTGACGATCAAAAATCATTACGCACTTCCCTAGATTGACGACTTATTTGATCAGTTGGCAAGAGCCAAGTTCTTCTCAAAGATTTATTTACGCCCAAGGTATCATTCATTGAGGATTCAAGAAGGGGACATAGAGAAGATCGCCTTCAGTCAAGGTATAGGTTATTTGAGTTCATAGTCATGCCATTTGGGTTGACTAATGCACTAACGATCTTTATGGATTTAATGCATAGGGTTTTAAGACAACTCCAGGATTGATATGTCATCATGTTCATTGAAGACATCCTGATTTACAACAAGACTCGTGTGGAGCACGAAAGATATCTCAGGGTGGTTTTGACGACACTAAGAGAGCATAGTTTGTATTCTAAGCTCAACATGTGTGGTTTTTGGCTGAGTGAGGAAAAGTTACTCAAACATGTCATTTGTAATCAGGGTGTATCCGTGGATGGAGACAAAATTCGGGCTTTTATTGATTGTAGGACGCCTCAATTCGTTTCTGACATTCAGAGTTTCTTGGCTTTGACAGGATATTACCGCTGATTTGTGTAGGATTTTTCATTAATTGCAACACCAATGACTAGGCTAACTAAAAAAATATGTCAGGTCTGATTAGGTAGAGGAATGTAAGGAAGCATTTTGGGAACTAAAGAGGAAACTGACTTTCGCGTTAGTGTTTGCTTTGCCGGAGGTATGGAAGGGCTTTTCAGTTTATACCGATGCTTCAGGCACTAAGTTGGGATTTGTGTTAATGCATGATGGTCAGACAATGGTATGGCATATTACACATGAACACAGGCTTTTAAAGGCAGCATCAACGATGCGTGTAATAGAGGCTATTGTTAAGCCACAAATTTTTTGTCATATGAGAGTTCCCATTATGCCTCTGGAGTAGGTTGCTGAGTGTCAAAGGGTTGATGGGCTTTATGAGCGGGTCAGCAGGCTGGCTCAAAATCCAAAGTGTACTGATTGGTCTAAGTCCTCAGACAAGTGTTAGAGGTAGGGGTGCACACGAATTGTACTAATCCGTGGATCCGGTCCAATTCGGACCAATTATCACTAATTGGAGCGATTTTTTGATTCCTTGGATTGGATTGGATTGAAAAATCACTAATCCAGCTGGACTAGATCGGATTACGGATCCCACATTTAAAAATCGCGGATCCAATCCATTTATCACATCAACACATATACATATCTCATCATATGTACTATAGTATCTCGAAGAACATTTACTCAAACTATCAACTTTAAACTATATAGTATCTCAAAGACTTTTCTTGTTCTTACCTCTTTTATTATACTTCAGACATTTTTTTGTGGGTTGTATGTTGCAATGTGCAATTTTTTTGTGCTTTTGTTTGGGTATATGGTGGAGTTTGTGGATGACATTTTTATTTATGTAGGGACTTGCATTTTGAAGGTTCTTGTGATGAAAAATTTGTGGCAAATATACTATATATAGATTTGTGGGATGTATGCTGTAAATTTGTCAATCATGATATGCATAATTTTTATGATTCATTTTATTAAGTTTAATTTCATAAGTTTTTTGATAGGAAAACGTCAATCCGTGAAACTTGATCCCGTCCGGTCTGCATTTTGCAAATTGGATTGAGTTAGATTGATGAATTATTTGGACTGGATTGGACTGCAATTTTTCAATCCGCAATAATTGGATTGGATTGTGGATTGACCCTAATTAGACTGGATCAAATCCGTGTGCACCCCTAGTTAGAGGCACATGAGTGGTTGTGGATACCTGCGGTACAAAAGCTTAGGGACAACATTTTGGATGATGCACACCGATCGCGATATACTATTCATCTTGGTCGTACCAAAATCTATCATGACTTGAGGCGATTATTTTGGTGGCCAAGGATGAAGGCTCACGTTAATGATTACGTCAGGAGTTGTCATATTTTCCAGGAGGTGAAGGTTGAGCATAGGAGGTCAACCGGACTGCTACATCTATTACCCATTCCAGAGTGGAAATGGGAGCATGTGACTATGAATTTCGTTAATGGCCAACTATAGTCTTCGAGGAAACATGATGTAATTTGGGTAGTGTTGGACAGACTGATGAAATCAACGAATTTTATTTTGATTTATATGAGATATTCCTTTCCACAACCGAGCATTATCTTTGAGAGAGAGATCATCAATCTTCATGATGTATCAGTGTCCTTTGTGTCGGACAAGGATCCTAGGCTTACGTCTAAGCTCTGGAAAAACATGCAGGAAAGTTTGGCACTAGACTACAGTTTAGTACAACGTACCATCCTCAAATTGACGGTCAGTCAAATAGGTTAATTCAGATCATGAAGGATTTGCTTAGGGCTTGTACTTTGCAGTTTAGTGGATCGTGGGAGGATTATCTATCATTGTGCGAGTTTGCTTATAACAACATCTATCAGACGAGTATTGGGATGCCACCATTTGAGGCATTGTATGGTGGGCTCTGCAGGTCACCTGCGTGTTGGGTAACACCAGAGGATACAAAGGCCATTGGGCCTATGATAGTTGTTGATCACAATGAGAAGATTAGGCAGATTTGACAGAGGCTTCAGGTTGCCCAGGATAGACAGAAGAAGTATGCGGATAAGTATCACGAGGGTCTGAGCTATGAAGAGGATGACTTGGTGTACTTGAAGGTTTCTCCTTATAAGGGTTATAAGAGGTTTGACATCAGGGGGAAATTGGACCGTTTAAGGTCGAGACGCGAGTTGGTAGTGTGGTGTACAGATTGGAGTTATCACTACAGTTAGCTGGGGTTCATCTGATATTTCATATCTTTATGTTGAGGCTGGCTAGGTTTGGACTGAGACCGATGGTTGATGTGCGATAGGAAAAGGTTCGACCTGATGTGACCTACGAGGACCAACTGATTGAGTTTTAGACCGCAAGATACAAACTCTACGGAATAGGGAGATCCCAAAGGTATTGGTTCATTAGCAACATCACGGGACTAAGAGATTCACTTAGGAGTTCGAGCCTACTATGCTTGGGTGTTACCCTCAGCTATTCCACGGTACGAGTCTAGTTTATTTTTAAAGTTTGGGATGAAATTTTCCCTACTTGGGAAGAACTGTAACGACACAATTTTAAATATGTCATTATTATTATCTATTTTCATATGTAGACGCCAACTCAGATCTGCGTGGACGCTGCCAACAGGCCAAGGCACATCCAATAAGGTAAATAATCAATTTTATGTGATGTTTTGCCTAATTTGCGATGTTTAATATTCAATTATGTCAATTTACATCGCATGTATGTATTTTATATTTTGTTACCGAGTGAGATAATGTGATAGGTATTCCCCTTAAAAAGCGTGTCGACGCAGGTATCAAACAGATGAATTACGATACACTAAGTCGGGATATAGTACACACATAGTAAACAAATAAAATGAGTCAAATAATAAATATGAAATTGAATTCTAGTAGATTAATACCACTATCATTCGCGATGGGTGAGAGTTGCAAAGCAAGTCGGTACCGGAACGCCTAGAAGAACTAATTAATTGTGCTTTGAAAGGAAAATACTAAGAGACCAAGTCACCCAATGGGGTAACTAATTTGACTTGGATGAACCAAAACATGGCAACAAGAACATGGCAATAAGATGTACTTGAGATCCGTACATCCTTTTAGATCAAATTTTGGATAATATAATGGACTTAGATGACATTTCATCACCTTTTCTCTCTCCTATATGAGCAAATCCAAAAATTGAGAGCAAGTGAGGGTTTTGGCTAATTCCTTTTGGTGTTTTGGAGGAGATTAAGCTAGGGAATCAAGAATACAAGCTGAGCATCACTCTCCTCTATCTGTTCTTTGACTATCGGGCATTGTTTTGCGAGTTTTCGCACAAATATCGGATGTGTATGTCAAGCTCACTGATTTGTAAGTGTTGCTGTGGTTTTGAATGAGATTTTGAGCAAAGTATGCATATTTGGTGATGGATTTGTTGGTTTCTTAGACAACTTGTGGATTTTGACGGTTTACCGAGGTTTTTGACGAAGAATTTGTGAGTCGTTGATTTGTCTATATAAATGGTTGTTTTGATGGTGCCCTTGGGTGGTTTGGAGGCCCATAGGAGGATAAAATAGGCTTGGAACGCGTCGACGAGACCGAGGTTTTTGAAAAAACCCTATAACATAAGTTGTGGGAGTCTGGCGACCCCAGTGACATCGTAGGCATTAACCCCACGGCGTAACTACCCAGATGCACGTCATGGGTGGTGCTTTGGGAAAAATGCCCACGACACAAAATAACAAAAAAAAAATTATTGGCCAATTTTGTCTACTTTTTCTCGGTCTATTGTTGGCCTATCCCAGGGATTTATACTGGGTAAAATGTGTATAAATATTATAGAATCACCATATAAATTTGAATTTGAATTTTCGAAGTTAGGAAGTTAATTGATTATTCAGACACTAAGGATTTAAGGGATTATTGGCTGGTGTTGGACATGCATATCGAGACATGAGGGGAACATTTCAGAGAGACTTGGAGTGTGGTTTGGGGTTTGTTGTAAAAATTCACTCGAGTAATTACTTGCTTCAATATTGCTTTCATTTCCATTTATCATGTTTATCATTTATGTTGTTACTATTTGGACAGGCTGGTTGAGGTAATTCCCATCCGGGTTATTCCATTATGTGTTTATGGCACACTAGACCATAGCATATGACCTGATGCTACTACGTCGTACATGTGTTGATGCATCGTGGGTCTATGCCAGCCAACAAGAGGATTAGGAAATTAATTGGTTAGAGTTCACTCATTGGGGGTACTTGGGGAAAATCCGGAGTATGGTGCTAGTCTGACCAAGATCTGACACACACGTTTGAGCTTTACTATTTTATATGTATGCGATGATCAATTAACAGTTGCCTGTTTACTTTCTACATGTTTATTAAATAGTATTTATGGTTTCCGTTACTTTATTTATGTAAATGACTTAGTGAAGTTCCTTGGGATTTACTCACCTGGTGTGATGGCCCCAATTTCCCCGTGCAATTAGGGACGCCCGGCATAGACCCGTGCAGGCCTCAAGTCATCACTTGGCAACCTGACGAGCCTAATCAGCCTTCAATTTAATCAATTTAGTAATTTATGAAAGAGTTATTGCAATAATACAATGCAGAAGACTGAACAATAAATAACAAGGGGAAATAATTCAATCAAAGGGAAATTAGGAATTCTATAATTGTGGAAAACCCCGTGTATTCATGTACAATTCGATATACCAACAT
Source organism: Stephania japonica (assembly GCA_039657345.1). Taxonomy (NCBI): domain Eukaryota; kingdom Viridiplantae; phylum Streptophyta; class Magnoliopsida; order Ranunculales; family Menispermaceae; genus Stephania; species Stephania japonica. The sequence continues at coordinate 18,612,358 of CM077566.1, forward strand.
ACATGATACCAATCTCAATAATAATACCAAGTTCTATAAACCAAAACATACATATATAAAGCGATATACATATGAGCAAAAACATATAATCTACTCTAGGGTTCCTCAAGTCCAGTCGCTAATCCTCACAAAAAGTCGCCTAAGTAGGGCTCCTTGCCTCTACTGCACTCTGTTCTATCTGCACCCACCGTCACAAATTAGACAGTGAGTAACTGAGAGAAATTGAAAGTAATGCCAGAAGAATATAACAGTAATTCATGAATTATCAAACAAGGTAGTCTAAATATCATGCAGGAATTGAAAGACAAGAAGTTAAATAAGCAAGGTGCATGATAGGCAGACTGGAAATAATAACAATCGAAACATGCGTGTTCTACGAGTCAAGAGAGGCCATAAGTGGTCTATATTCCACAACAATACCACAACAATCCACAACAATCCAGTACATGGTATCACACAATCACTAGGGGTGGTCAAACACTCGTGCGCACGAGTGCCCGCGTTTTATCCCTTCTAGTGCAGGCCGTATGTACCTTCGAGACACACACTTATGCCAAGAACAAACATACAAGGAATATGGAATAGAATGCCAACAAGTAGATAATAGCAAACACAACGGAATGAAAATGAATCACATGGTATTTCCTTAACTGGCTTACTAACATACACAAGTTTTTAAGACAAGTGTACTTACCTGAACTATCGCAACCCGTAGACACTCTCACGTCCCTAACACGTATTCCCGAGTTTCTCGTTACCTAACAAGGTTGGAAACTCTAATTAACGGGTTGAGTCATTAATTAAACCTTAATTTAAACCCTAGCGTATCCCCAATGTTTTAAGTATTTATATGACCCGTCAAATTGTTATGAAAACTTATACTCTCTCGGGTTTGAAAAACAGTGATAATAATCACGACTACGACATCATAACGTCGATAACCATGACGCATGTAAGCCTACTCATGAATCGTAGGCTCGGCTCAGTCGTACGTAACTCACGCCATAGCCTCGTGGTTCGGCAGCGTGCCCACGACGTCACAACCATTCATCGACATGAAAACACACCTCCATGACTTCCTGTTGTACCCTAGTCATGCATTAATATCATATGGAAAAACGATTCAAACATTAAACCAATAATCACACGTTCTTTATAACCCGATGTAAACAATCCCATACATTTAACGGAGTTGTCTACTCACAATGAGTTCGGCCATGTCAAGAAAATCACCATGATCGAACCCTAAATCAACCATAATCGAGCAACAGTTGAGACGACAACGACCTTTATAACAACTATGTTGGTGTTATCTGACTTTGAAGAGGGGTTTTCTCAGCATGAAATGGCCAGAAAACACCTCGCCTAATCGGAACTCAAACGTACACATACAATGGGCCTTTGTTACAGAAGAGTATGCTATTGGGCCTCTAATTGGGCCCATACAACAACCGTTTAAAAAGAAAGAGAGAAGAAAAATAGCATACAATCATCCCTTCCCTTCATGTCATCACAGTGCAATACAGTTGGAAAGATGAAGAAAAAAAGAAGCAACAACACGGCATAGCCCCAAACAACCTTGCTGTACACATTGAGAGTTGGGGCTCCAGAGGTTTGGGACTCGGTGAACTACCAAGGATCGCCCCCAACAGCCTCCATGGTCATCGCCACCACCACAGCACTGCTAATCAAGTCGAAGAAGAAGAGAAGAAAAACTGTTTGGGAAACCTCACCAGTTCGCATTCGAGACAACAACTACTCAGTTGGCCGTGATTTGAGGGTGCTCCGAGGACGTGGGGACCATGGTGAACTACCATGGATGGTCCCCGACCACCCTCTGATCCTTGCTACCCATCACAGCCGCAGTATTTGTAGGCAGTGCCTCCACTACGCACAGTTGAAAGAAAAAAACAGGCATCCTCATCCGCCGCTAGGTTTGGGGCTCAGGGACGGTCGAGACCTTGGTGGAGCACCGTTGTAATGCCTCTGACTAGTTCCCTGTCATGGAAACCAACCCCCAGCAACATCGGATGTAAAAAAAAAACCAGTGTTGTGTGTGCAAAACGTAAGAGAGAAAGAGAGAGAGAGAGAGAGAGAGAGAAACAGAGAGGACGTGAGAGAAAGAGGAAGAGAGATGGAGAGAAAATGGGAGGTCGAGAGAGATAGAGAGAGGCTTCCGGTGAACGGAGTGATCTCCGACCACCCCGAGGTTGGTCAGGGACGGCGGTACAGTGAGGCCGTAGAGCATGGCTTGAGAAGAGAGGGAGACTGAGACGAGGGAGTTCGGAAGAGATCACTGTCGAGAGGGAGAAAGGGAAAAGGAGACAAGTACCTCCGGTCGACATCAACTCCGACGTCGCTGGGTCTAGCCACCGGCGAGAGAGGGAGAGGGAGAGGAAGAGGGGCGGTGGTGTGTGACGAAGAAGAAGGTGAATAGTAAATGAGGGTTTGCTCCTTCACGTTGCTTTTACATCCATTTAATTGGTCAAATGACCTTTTTGCCCTTCCACTTATTTCATACACATTTTAAAACAACTACCCTTATGAGTCTTTTACTACTTGTTTGCATTTCAAAACATACACGCATCTCGAGGCCGATCTGATGGTTCCTTCTCTTTGGGCTGTGTCACTTTAACAATTCCATTCTCATAGTTCGCATGTTGCATAGTTAACTAACTCCCGTGTTCAAACGACGTTCCTCGTCCCGTATTGCTTTGCCTCGGCTCCCGTAGCGCGCGTAGTCTCGCCTTGTCTCGCCAACAAATTAATTAAATTAATTAAAAATTTATTTATTTGTACTCTTTACTTGTTTTTATCCCCTATTTAACTAGTCGAAACCTCACTCAATTAAATATCGCTCGAACGGCTCGAAACCCGTAAAATACTAAAATACTAATACACACAATCAAAGAATCATAAAATCACTTCGGTGTCGACTCCCGAAGTTCGAAATACTGTTCAGTATTCACGTAGCTGGGTCACAATCCTAACAAGTGTAAAACACTAAAAGTTAGCCGCAATATAAGGTTTGAAAGTGGTAAAAAATGTGGTTGCGCGTAGGATACAACAGGACTATGACACGGAAGGGTTGTGGGCTCGTTGGACATCACGTGGCAGGCCTCAGGATTTGGGGCCATCACAGTATGCATTTGAATGTTTGTCTTAGTCGATACATCATAGGTTGACACTCCGTAATGCCACAGATCCTGTAATTCTTTCACCAATGGTTGGAAAAACAAATCAATTTTTTGTGACGGATTGGTCGGTCCAGGCACGATCACTGTTAAGAACTTGACTTCTTTCATCATGCACATCGACGAAGGCAAGTTGTACAGTGTTAAAATCACCGGCCAAGAGGAGTACAGTTTGCCGGTCATTCCGAAATGTTGAAACCCATCAGTGCATAACCCAAGTCAAACGTTACGAGCCTCGAAGCTGAAGTTAGGGTTCACATGATTGAAGTGGTTCCATGCCATGGAATTGAAGCAACGCTGCATGTTGTTTTCATCTCTGCGTGTCATTGCATGTGTTTTGTTATAGCTTTCGAGGTGGAAAAAAGTTGTAAACGAGGCGCCAAGGGAGCGTAAATCATTGTCTTGTACAGGCGTTCGTTAGAGTTAAACCTATGTTCTCCGCAAAACTTGCAAGACGTAAGCTCGGAGTCGGGTCTCCAATAAAGCATGAATAATCGGGGATGACAATCGATTCACTAATGTTGTAGGCCCAACCAGTGCATTAAACTTTTACATTTGTAAAAACTATCTACCAAATAGTTATCTTCATGCAACATATCTTTACAGACCTGCAAGATTGCTTGCTCCGAAATATGGTGATTCGACTTTATCGTCAACAAATGCGTCATTGCTGAGAGTTTTTTCATCTTCTTGCATACTAATAAAAGTGGTTCATTCGTTGCGTCAATCATGTCAAATAATTTTTTGGATTCAGGGTTTAGCTCCTCACGGTTCCAATTGAAACTTGACCCCGCGTGGTCAAGTATCATATGATGATAAGACGTCGGATATTTGCACATTGGATCATCATCTTCATCATCCATAATGTCTTATCGTTCTTTGTCCCCATGCTTGGACCAACAATGATATCCAAGAACAAATCTTTGAGTCACTAGATGAAACCCTACTGTCTCTACATTGAAGCATTTCTCATTGCGACATTTTCTGCATGGACATAGAGTTTTCTCTTTCATGGTGAAAAGTGGTGCAGTGTTTCATGACAAAGTTTTTGAACTCCTTCACACCATCCGCAAACTCCAATTGAGTGAATCCGCGTTCAACACGGTAGTACATCCAATCTCGAGATATAGACATCTCAAAAACATAAGGAACCCTAAACATAACACACACAAAAGACTATTCATAATTTAGTCGAATGTTAACCAAAATTAGTTGAATTGGTTGCATTTGCACGTACTTTGCGCAATATATATTTTGTTTCAAACATTTCAATATATATCTAGTATAATTATTAATTTAAGTGCTTTATTTTTGAATATATAATATAAGTTTTGTTTTGTTTAATTATGATTTTTTTTTCCAGTATATATAGTATAAGTACTATTTTTTGATTAATTAAAGTTTTGAAGTACATGAATATAATGTACATATAGTATACATATAGATATAGATAAAATGAAAAAAAATTAAATGTACTATATGTACATTATATTCCTGTAGACATCAATTCTTGTTCAATTTTGTGGTGTTAATAACTAGAGATCAATTTTCTTGTTTTCTTGCAATTGAGACATCAGTTCTTGTTCTACATTCTGCTGCAAGAAATATACAATGGCAGAAGATAAGTTTTCAAAGATGGCGATAGAGTTGAAGGCAATGGAGAAAACGTTTAACAAAATAACAAGTCTTGAGAAGGTGATAAAGAAGAAGAGCCAAGGTGACCTCAAACTTCACCGGTGCATGCTATCGATGTACAAGGATTTGTCTGATATGAAGGAGACCATCAATTACATCCTCACCAACAGCCGTGATCATACTTCCCTGAGGCACAAGGCGGCCGACTTCAAGTTTCGAGTGTTGCACCGCTCCAATTCCGTCTTTTCCGAGATAACCCCAAATCCCGTGCTGCAATGCATGCTAAAGCGCATGAAGAAGGGTAAATATTCAAGGGAGAGAGCTGCCAACTGTGGTAGAAAAGAAAATTTGTGTATGATATGCTTAGATGCCTACAACGAGAGCGTTGGCTTCGATATCCAGCAGATGTGGAGTGCAGCCACATTTTTCATGATCAATGCGTCTACAAGTGGTTTAATTCCAACCATAGTACTGTCCTGTGTGTCGTTTTAATTTGCTGTGAAAGAGATTCTCAATATGTTTCACTTTTCTTTATGAGAAATCTATTTCAATATGTTTTATAGACAATGTCTTTCTTTCCTTTTTTTTTAATAAGAGTTGTACAAATGCTTCTCTCATAAAAAAGAGAGTATGCGTAGACAGTAAAAACAGTTGTATTTTATTTTTATTTTTTTGTAATGAAGAATTGCATTTTGAATGATATATAGCAATTACCAAGAATTTTTTCACTTGATGTCATTATGAATGGAAGACTGTCAGAGTTAAAGTGTTCTTTTCTTTACCACTATGTCATGCGCCTTGGGGGCTGCTCTACCTGGTCTTTTAGATTTCAATGTTTGCAAATTAAACCAAAAAAAATTAGTAATAAGAGAAAAGTTTCCCCATGATAGGTTTAATGTTGAGGGTCTACATGGGAATATATGATTTCAGTATTGTTCATTAGCAAGGGAAACAAGCAAACAATAAGCCCTTTCAACACAACTAAAAGGGTTCACTATGTTTTTCAAAAAAAAAAAAAAAAAAAAAAAAAAAAGCGAAGGCATTGCTCACACTATTGACACTAGGCATGTCTCTTACTCTGAGCTTTGGTAGTTGCAGCTTCAAACTCATCTACAAAATTTAAAGGGCTCCGGCAAGCAAAACAAACCTAATTATGAAAAAAATGAACCACGACTTCATTAAAATTAACTTGACATTCTATGTTAAATTTCACTCAAACATTATAAACAGGTTATATCATTGAATATAATTAAGCATGCAACAGTACACGCCCGCCTAATTTTGTGTTAAATTCGCCATTCTCATGAAGTTGTCTAAGCATGAACAACGCCTTTTTCCATTATTGATTACTTTCTCATGTAATTTCTGTTTGATAAATAAGGGTGGTTCTGTCCTAAGCATGATCAATTGCAATAGCAGTTGCTGGTTCTTCATTGATGATTCACACAGTAATGTTTCAAACTTCCAATAGTGGTGGAAGGACTGTAACTTCTCATTGTACCCAACACAAGATGTATAAATGACACGAATGTCCAAAGTTTCAGTAAAGTGTGGTTTGCCATCGGTAAGCATATATTACAACTTGGACAAGGAATTTAGGTTTGACATACCTGATCAGAATCAAGAAGTCATGAGAATGTCAGATTCACGTTCACCATTCAGATGTTCTTCATGTCTGCTACAAAAGCTAGAACATCCTTGAATTCGATTCGAGAAAATCCTACATGAAGAAAAGAAGATGTTAATGCATGCAAGTTATATTTCCTCTCATTCTGCACCACCAGAGAGGTAAAAGGACTTGTCACAGTTCAAAAATACCCTTTCTCTGATGCATAAAGGTATGGCCATTCAGATCATGCATTCTCTCAATTTTGTCTTGTCGAATTTCTGAAGTTCTTTTAACCCTGAGATTCTCGATTTTTTCACGAAGCTCGGCTGCAGTCTTCTGCATCTCTGTAAGCATAAATGATAAATTAAGAAATAATGTCCAAATATTTGCAAAGGGAAATATATTTGACAAAATATTATTCCACAATTCTATGAAATGTACACAAAGCACCAAAGTCTAGAACATGCTCTAGCTGCGGCATACGATGACAGCAGCAACCATCAAGAGATGTATTGGAGATCATTTTGAACCAAAGATGTTTGTCATAAGTAAATTTGTTGGAATATATGATTCAAATTTTAATTAAAGTTTAGTGAGATAGTGGGTCATGTGTCCACATTAGAGTCATATGTAATAGTCAGTTATTAAATAGTTACTTAATGGGTAGTTATAAGTTAATGGCTTGATTGTGCGCCCATAAATTGTAGTAGGTAGTTATTAACCAAATGTGGGTGAAGTCTTGTACACGTGGTCAATGTTTGTTGATTATTTTTAGGAGTCCACTTTATGTGTAAATAGTATATATATGCATGCTTTAAGGAGTACAGAATGTATGGTTGTTCAAGATGATGTCTTTTACATCATTGAATCAATTAATGAAAGTATGGCAGTTTATGATAGTTTTATTTTTTAATTTTTTAATTTTTAAAAAATTAACAAAATTATCTAAGCAAATAATCTGCTAGCAAACAGAAAAAAGAAAGGGGCACAAAAGTTGGCAAAAACCAGACCTACCTTGGAACATGTCAGGCAGAGAATTCTCTTCGAATAGCTGTACCGCCTCATTAACATACTCTGCACACTTATCGCTTAAAACAGACTGCTTCTCCAGCAACTGCAATTCACTTCGCAGCTTAGTAGCTTCCTTGTCAGCCTGAAAGAAGCCACACAAGATATCAAGGAATACCACCAATGAGATTTTAGAAATGAAGCTGGTAAGGGGAGGGGATTACCAAAAAAAGCTTCTCTCTCAAGGAATCTAATTGAACATCCAAATCTGCATCAAAAAGTACATCTACATCCATTAAAGTGCCATCAGATTTGTCCTGCCAAGGGAAGAAAATTTATGATTCAATCACATCGTTCTAGAAATATCATTCAGGTTACACATGCCTCGCACAAATGGTAGCTTGGGCACATGTTAGAGATATGAGAGTACTTAAAGTTTCAACATACACCAGTATCTTATTATTTGAGTTCTGAGAACTGTACAGTACAGGATATTGAAGTGTATGTTGTGACACATTGTAACATGGGTGTTAAATAATGAGCCACGCTATGTGCACCCCAGTGTCCTCTCAGGGCATCCCAAAATGCATGTAAATTGATACACTATTGAGGTGCCCTCATAAACAATTGGGGTGCGCATAGCGGTGCTCTAAATAATATGTAGCATACGAGAGTAGGTGAGTACGTTGATATAACATAATTGGTTAATTTGTACAGAGCACTATAAATACTCTGAGTGTAAACCGATCAAGAACATAAATCTTTTGCAACAGTATATCCAACGTGCTCAGTGACAGTCATTATCTTTGTTACATGTCAAGACCTCTTAATTAATTATGTCATCTTCTATTAGGCTAACTTCAAATGCCATTTAGAATGCTTAATTGTTATTCTTCATTGGGGCTTCGTCAAATGAATTTCCAAATTAGCAAAAATCAATCACAAACTACCAACCATTTAGGCCCCACTGAAATAATTTCGGCCATCTTAACAAAAGATGTTAATGTTCCAGCGCAGCCAGCGCAGCTATTCATCTCAAGCATGCTTGTCTAATCATTTGAGTTGTTAAAAGGAACAAGCTGAAAAAATAACTGACTTCCTCTCGATAAATATTTCCCCAATATAATCACTAATTAAAGCTATTTGATTGCTTCTTGAATCTTTTCTTCTTAGTACCTTCCAGAAGTTATAGGAGCCTTACAATTGATCCACCTTAATCAGTGTTAAGAGCTATAACTTTGAGGATAACCTTAGGTAACATATTATTTTCCTCAAAGGAGAGGACTTTGTAGGACCAATTTGAATTCAACAACAATGAGAAGAGTTGCACTAAATGTCAAAAAAGATAAAACCTTTAGTTAAAACAAGGATGGCTCAAATTAAATTCACTCATAGCTCCAAGCTTTCAACAATACTTTTAGGGTGTGTTTGATAGGTTGGCAGATTTTCGTGAGAAAACAATTTTCTCAAGAAAAATTTCTTGATAAAATCTTAACAAAGAAAATTTCATGTAATAGTTTGATTACACGCCAGAAAATTTTCGTTTGTGGAAAAGTTGAAAGTTTAAGAGCCTTCTGCCCTTCACGGTTAACTTGTACTTTGAACACCCAGACTCTTCAATTACCACATTAAAACACTATGAAGCATTGATCAAAACCACAACAAGACAATAACAAAGTATAAGAATTTTATTGTTACATGCTAGTATAAAAGTATTTGTTAGTGGTTAGTAGATGGACAATAGATATTAGTTTTGGTCTATAAATTAGGTTTTATTTGTAAGAGCACTATAAATATGTAAAAAGAGAAGAATATGAGATATTGAAATGAATTCAAGTATCTCCTCCTTGTTCTTGTTCTTCCTTCTCTCAAATTCTTCGCTCTCCCTAATCTAATTCTTCTTTTCAATTCACTCTTTATAATCCTTCTACAACTCTAATTTCCCTCTAATTTCTAGATGTCTGCAACATTGGTGCTTTCGTCGAGTTCTCAAATCATAGAAGAAGATCAAGATCTCTTAGCCCTAGAAGAAGCACACCTTGCGACTCTTGAAGTTTTTGTGGCGAAGCTTCAAACCATGTTCAATCGTGGATCTTCTCAGCTTGAAATGATAGAAGCTATGGTCCGAAAGAATACCGAAACATTGTCTAAGACCATTGTGGTTTGTGAAGACATCTTACGACACACCTCTGAAATCAATGGAAGCTTGGATCTTGAATATCGGTCAAGGAATTCTACAACGACACCTTCGCCTCAACCATCTTCACTTACCGATCTAGTGCACCCCTTACGCTCTGTGTCAAGCATCTCGCCATCGCCACAATCATTTACTCAAACCACATCATTCTCACAACAAACCATTCAACAACCACCAAACCCTAGTATGCATCTCTATGCTAATCTTTCCTTGCTCTATCATTCCACACCACCGAAGGTTGAAGCAAGTCCTACACTCGCAACTAATACTTTCAAATCTATTGAACAAGAACCTAGTAGCTCCCTTAACATGGAAGATAAGATTATTAAGGAAGATGACATTGCAGATCTAGCTACTAATGCAATAGAAAAAGCAGTGACCAATGTGATTGCGAAAACTCTTAATAGCGGCATAGATCTAACACAAATGGATGAGGCCAAGGAAGATCAAAAAACAGGGGTGATCGCTGATGAGAAAATTAATTTGACCTTTGACGAGAGATTGTTCACTCAAATGCATCAGGTAACTCCAAAGTTGGATTATAGTTTCTTTGAAGAGATTGATCCATTTATGTCGACTGTTGTTAAGGAAGATATTATCTATGATGAAGTATCTCAAGTTTTAGTTCTCTTGGATGCCAATGCTGAGTGGGTGATTTCTATGACATTTGGTTTACCAAATCCCATTTATGGATTGCCTATTAATGTAGTTCTTCAATGGTGGTCAAATATTTATTTAATGAGAGTTATGAGTGCTATGTTTGGCTTTAATGGTGCAATACAACGGTTGAGCTAGGATCCAGGTATATGGTTTGCAAATCTTGTGCCTCAAGTTCATGAAAAGCACGAGAACCTTATTAGTGCTCCTCAATCATTTGATGAAATTCCTACAAGAGTCTTGGTATTTGGAAAGTTGATAGCTTATGAATATGAATTTTGTACAACTATTTTCGGTTGTCTTGGGCAATTTCAAGCCACTTTGATTATAAATTTGCAGCCACATTCGTTCTCTCTACTATGGTGGTTGGTCCTTTCAAGCGTAAGAAAAAAGTGTAGTCAATTGATTGTCTCAAAGAACATTTCTCTTGGGAAGTTATTTGAAGATGATGGTTGTTCTTTGAGTGCTTTTGATCGATAGACCCTTGCATCATTGTCGCTAACATGGGTGTTGATCATAGCGGCTTTGCTGAAGCAAGAAGAGTTCATGTTGACAGTGTTGTTTGCAACTTGAAGCTTGTGGCACACATTGGTTCTTAATCAGGAAGAATGCTTCATTTTCACTACTAGTAAACCAAGTGTGATGGTACGGCTTGGTCCTTCTCCATGTGCAGTTTATAAGGTTACCTTTGTTGGGGTCATACACATTGAAGCATGTGAGTTTGGCCACTTTGAGAGTGAGTGGAAATTCAATTTTTTTAATTTGGATCCCTTGTTGTTTCTGTGGTAGCTTACAATGGGCAAATGTTGAGAACCATATTCTCTTTTGAAAAGATGATTGCAGTTTGCGTGAGACCCCTTGAGCTTTCATGTATTCAAATTGTGGGTAACCATGGGCGATGGACTGATGTTGGCCTCACAACTGGGGGGCTTGCTTGAAGAGTACAAATTGAGATTTCCAGTTCAACTTCATGGTTACAAGGTTGAATTGCTTGGGGTTCTTTCAAGTCTAATGAACATCTTCATGGAGTTAAAGCAGGCAAATCCTAAGTCTTCTCAGCTCTCTTAGGCTGTGAAAGATGTGTCTAGAGCTAATTTCTTGTTTTTCAAACTTGAGGCAAGGTTGTTATCGAGGGGTGGATAATGTTACATACTAGTATAAGAGTATTTGTTAGTGGTTAGTAGATGGACAATAGATATTAGCTTTGGTCTATAAAGTAGGTTTTATTTGTAAGAGCACTATAAATATGTAAAAAGAGAAGAATACGAACTATAGAAATGAATTCAAGTATTTCCTGCTTGTTCTTGTTCTTCCTTCTCTCAAACTCATCTCTCTCCCTAATCTAATCCTTCTTTTCAATTCACTCTTTCTAATCTTTCTTGAACTTTAATTTCCCTCTAATTTCTAGATGTTTGCATCAGTTATCGTAATAACTCCATTGGCATCACCAATCGCATGTTATAATGGTGATATAATAATTATAATCTGATAAAAAGATTGTGGTGGTGTTTCAGGATAATCGATAATAAAAATCTCTTCTCATATTCTTAATTTTGTTCATTTAGTAGTGAGTAACAAAGCAGAACAGTGCCATAATCTATAATTTATCTAATAAGCTACGGTGCATTGTCTTTTTTGTCTTCAACCAAGTCATGGGTTCTTAAAAATATGAACATTAATTGCTACAGGAACAAAGCAAAATGATCCACACAGAGGGCACCATAAAGATGAGAAATGATTGGAAACGAGAGGGATGAGCAACCATTAGCAAGAGAGAGAAAAGAGGAATGACGTGCGAGATTGGTGAAGCCTAAAGATCTGGTTTTGCTCAATGGTATTCATCAGTTTAATTCTTCTGTTTGGATAACTGTGGAATCATTTATCAGCATGTATTTAAGTAGCCAGCAACCCTTACAGCAATTTCCTGTTTATGCGAGCGGATCTGGAATGAATTTGCTAGGTTTCTTCACCTGAGTATGTTCTTTCCTCTTTCCTCTGTGCAAAGCTTCTTCCATTTATAAGAGAGAAAATCTGACTATTGGAAAGTTCTCCTTAGGTAGTTACAGGTTATGAAACACCGTCCAATTCAGTTATTGAGAAAAATAGTAAAATTTTCCATGGAAAATTCTCTTTTCCCATGCTATCAAACATACCCTCAAGTTGCAGATGACAAAGCAGTACAACATTATTAAAATCCACGACTGTAAATGCTGAATGACTGATTGTTCTAAAAGATCATACGGAGAACCAAATGATATTTGATACATAGAGAAACAAGATTTTGCTCATTTATTAAACATGCATCACCACATGAATCATTCAAACAATAATAGCACGAAGGCATAGGTATAATTAAGCAATTAAGCATCTACGCCCACGTGTATGATTAAATACCAATGAGCAGCAATTAGATAATTGACCAAGACCTAGAATTAAGAATTTAACTTACAGCTTTAGGCAGTGAGAACCCTTCAGGAACTACAAAACAGCTATGGAGACAGTATTTCTCCCACATATCAAGTCGCCTGTCCAACGCTTCTTGAATCACACTGCTAATCGAGGAAATCCCCTACAACAATAACCGTAGGGGTCAACAAATTTAAAAATGAAAAAATCATGTGTTCTTTAGAACTAAGTCAACAAATGAATCATATGGAAGCAAAACAAGGTATTAGCGGAAAAAAAATCATGCGGAAGCTAAGCATGGTACTAAAAAACTGATAGTACAAGCATACAACTAGTACTGTCCCTCCTTTTCTTACTACACTATTGACAATCATACTTTTACATTAATAACCAGCATACAGCTTCTGCCCAGTTAGCAATTTTAAGTTGTCCTTGAAACATTTATATTGTCTGTAACAACATAACTTTATTCTAACTATAGCATAACAAAACCTTTAACAGATGGATGAAAATAAAACGGTTACTTCTTTGTTAACTAATCAATGATACAATTGCATGTAGCCTACCCACCTTGACCATTCCTATAATTGAAACCACAATCAAGATGTAGAAAAGCATAATGGTCGTGAGAGAGTTCCAACTAGTAGTTAGGAGCTTTTTCCATACTAAAATCCAAATAAATATCTCAATTTAAGGATGCTAACGGTAGGTTGATGATTGATGAAGCCCAAAGCCTATAATACGCATTAGTTCACTTAAACAAGAGGGACCAAGACCAAAGTGACAATGTAATGGTTGGAAATCCTATAATGTAATTATAAATGTTAAGGTAAATATATTTATTGTCATTTGTACAACTCAGTCATGGTAAGTTGAGGATGTGGTTTATTGTCTATACAACCTTGTGGAATTTGTGCAGAACAACTTGCTGGTTCTGTGCCCACAGGTGATGCCTGTGAGCACATGAACTTGTCCTCAACAAAACCTGAGATATGACAGCCAAGACGGACAGCTGGATAATATACACAAGATAGTCAAGATACATTCTCAAAAGTCCAACAAGGCAAGAGGATATTATGGAGAACCACAAGAATATATGATTGATACATATCTTCCCTTGCACATCATATAATGAAGGAAAGAAGGGTTGGCAATATCTATCAATCGAAAGATAATATTGCCAACCGATCCTTGAAGACATACAAGGCAACTAATTCAAAAAACCCGTTGTATGTTTTCTTTTATATATGTATGTAATCACGATCGATTAATTCATCTCTTGAGAGTTTGCAATTCCGATCCATTGTGAGATAGAACAAACATTGGTTTGTTCTTTGAGTTAACACACACGTTGCCTAGGGGATCTCAGCTTCCAGGGGGAACTTGGGTTAGTGTAGGAACTTGTGTAAGGGAAGTGAGTAGCATAGCAAAGTTCTGTGAGGGATTAACTACCTAGTTGAGAGTGCACTAGTTAGGGACATTGTGTAAATTTGTATGTTACTTCTGTTAGTGAATTTCTACACCTGAGCATGGCCCCGAAAATGTAGACCGGGAGGTCAAAACTGCGTAAACAATCCATGTGTCGTGGTTTACTTTTATTTCCTTTACTCCTTTCTTGTAATTGCAGTGCATTGATCCTTTCAATAAAGAACAAAAACAACTTCTTAGTCACAGAAGAAGCTTTGTACCAAGTAAGAATTTTACTGAATAATATCCTGAACACTGCAAAATAGAAAGAAGCTTGATGCATGTAGTAGGTAAAAAGTAAGGTAAGCAAACACTAGGAAAATAATTGTGTCACTAAAACAATATACGCATACATCTATCACTAGAACACACATGAATATTTTTAAATCTTAATCTAATGACCATAAACAAAAATGTCATAGGATAGTGTTTTTGTAATCACCATGGCAGTGACACACTATGTACAAATGCAGACACACTACAGAAAAGAAAAAGGATTTAAGAAGCTTAATGATGCATGAAATTGATGAAGTTCAGAGTTTGCTAATGTGGCAATGATCGCTTAATATACCAAGCTAGTGCCACCACAACCTAGGAAAGTAGCTTTGGTTCTTCTGGTGCTTAGACACCCCTTGGTGACTAAGCAATGCACAATCATATCGGGATCACTAGCTTGTGGATCATATGATGCCATGGACACAAGGACCGTACTTTACATACAGACAAGTTGTTGCACTCTTGTCCTACATTCTTGAGATCATTCATCATTTGAATATTGTACCAAAGTACGGAGGGGCTGAAAAAGGTTCAGACACCCATAGTTACCAAAAAATATTGTACCAAAATGACGGGTCTCACCAGCCATGTTTGCTAGTGGGGATATGGTCGGAAACCAAAGAGGGGGAGCCATTAGGCGTTCAAGCAAGGAATTATTTGGTGTCTTGCTGTTCATGGCAATTTAAGTGTTTAATGTAATTCGTACCAAAAGGCGATTGACCTAATCTGTTTGACATGTGTTTTAGATCACTTAGACTCATTATCCTCTTTTCCTGGTTTTTCTTTGTATATTTTCTCTTATTTTTAAATAACTATGAAAATTCATATAATTTAGCCAAGTAAACAATAACAAAATCTAATTAATCACAATTACTTGCATGTAAACTTAGAGTGCCTCAACTGGAGTGGGTTGTTGTCCTTTAACTAGTGACTCGTGTTCAAGTCCTAGGAATGGAAACACTAACATTGAGAGCTCCCCCACCTATACGGTGCGTGACTCGGGGCAAACCCATGTAGTCGGATAGTCCGAATACTGGGTGGTTTCAACAAAAAAAAATACTTAAGAGTACCAAACATTTTTACGTCTAAATTTCGATCAACCAATTTCAAACTCTCCACTCTAACCAATGTAAAGGGAAAGAAACAATTTGCATTCATTTCAGCCTTTTATACTGTAAGTTCAAGTCAATCTTCTGTGGGCACAACAATTTCTTCATAGAAATTCAAAATAACAATGCATATCCAATCATTTGACTATCAAATCAGAGGAAGCATATCTATGAGGGAGCATATCCAAGCAAGAAAAGAAACTCATAGAATCCATAATAATTCTCCGGAGGATACCTTGTTCAGCTCATCGGCCTCATCTTGGCTCGCATTCCCCAAAACAGCCAATGCTTTCCTGCAAATAGATAGCATTGCACATAGATGAAAAACAGACAAGTCCTGATTCGACAAAGAAATTATGAATAGAGAGAAACATACTCTCGGTAGAATTCAAAGGCCCCGTCGACCGTGTCATCAACAGCGTTGCGAACCTCATTGATGAAAAGCTGAGGGTTTAGATTAAACGTGTCAAAGACTCTCTCGCTTTCACTGCCCTCCATTTCCACTTTGCCAATCTAAGACATAAAATCAAACCATTAATTAAACCTACATCCGTGAAACGCTATTTACAGAAGCTACAGCGGTTTCGTGTGCAATGCCTTTTTTAATCCAATTAGGCATTTCGTCGAACATGTCGCGCGCGTCAGTAAAAATGTTGAAGAAAAACGAAGGACATAACGGAGAATTAAAGCAAAATTGAACGAGACGATTTGAAATGAGGGCTCAAAGAAGAAGCGAAATTACATGAAAGGAAGAACAAATCAGACACCTGCAACTTTCGTGGAGTGGCGCGATTGCGTTGAGTTTTAAAACTGGTAACTTGACGAAATTACCCCGGAAATTGCTACGCTCGCCGGACTTCAATTCTATGAGGTGATTTGAATTGTACTTGGGATGATGCTGCTCTTATGTCTATCTTATCCAAAGATGTGCCTATTTATGGATTTACCTAACGACCCTGTACAAACTAATTTTTACTATGAACAAATTAAATGATATGGTCCCCCCACATATTGATGAGAGCCCCCCAAAAACCAATAATTATTTTTCTAAAATGCCCTTTACCCTTGTGCACCCCTATTTTCATTGCTTGCTCACATCACAAAGGCGAAGAAGGAGAAAGCGAGAAAAGGAAAAAGAGGTATATTTTATTTTTTTGTGATATTTGTATTATTATTTATAACCGAATGTAAACTCTGTATGTCCTAATGCATGATTTTCTTTTGTTTATCGCCACAAATTTGTGTGTAAGATTCCCCTAGGAAAATCGAGAATTAATACGTGTATTTAAACCTCGAAAAAATGATAATTAGTGAATTATCAGAAAATAATAAATAATTAATTAATATGTGGGAGCGATGTTATGTCCGAGAACGCCCGAGAACATGAATCGTGAGGTGAAACGTGTCCAAGAATGCGAGTTGAGAGTGAGAAACAGTTAACTTGTGAAGGCTAAGTCACCCATTGGAGTTATGCAAGTGTGTTATAGTTGGTGGCTGGAATTGTTGAGAGACACAAGATGTGCCTCGAGATCCGTACATATGTGGGATGAGATGAGAAGTATATAAGAAATGCCAACTTTTCTCTCTCCTCAAACCATTTCATTTTGAGCCAAACGATCGAATGAGAGAAAGGAGATGGTTTTGAGATTTTTGAGCTCGTCGCGACGTCGAGGATCAACCAACTGCGTGTAAAAAGGTAGGATCCTGACTCCTTTTGTGTTTGTCTACGATTTGATGTCAATTTTTTGGGTTTTCGTCACGACCATTTCAGGGGAGATTTTCAGGAAATGTTGGAAATGAGTTTGGGTGATGAGTTTGTGATTTAATGGATGATCTATTAGCTTATTGAAAATTTTTGGAGTGTTTGGTGATTCTAGTGTATTTTTTAATCGAGGTATTTGTCGGGGTTTCGACACAAAGTGAGGTGTGTTTGGTGTTGTTTCGGACGTCCCTAAGAATTTGGGTAGGCTCGGAACGCAGCGACGTGAGCCGGGGTTCCAGAAAACTCCAAAAATGTGTTCAGGGTGCCACGCCACGAGGGATATCGTGGAGACTTTCCTCCCATGACGTTAGTCACGACGTAGAAACCAGAGAGTCTGGGAAAGTGACGCTTTAAATGACGTCATAGGCTAAAACCCCTGGTGGCATCTGAACCAGAGAAAAAAAAAACACGCTTTATGTGACGTCGTGGGTATTTACCCTTTGGCGGCGTAACTCACGGCATCGTGAATAGTGAAAATAGATGAATTTTTAAATAATTTTCAAGACTTTTGGCAAACTTTGGAGGTTATTTAGGTTCTCGGAATGACTGTAATTGAAACAAATTTGGGTTAAATGATTTTTAGACTTTGAGAATTTGATTGGGACAAATTAGAGAGTTGCGCGAGGATCGACGTATTATGTTATTAAGGTACGTTTTCGTATGATTGTAAGCCAGCAAGAAAATGCATATTAATTCATTTTCCATTATTGCTATCTCTAATTGAATTAAGCCTTTTGTTGGAATTCCAATCTATATTTCCTTGGTTGAGCGTTTTGGCGTAAGTGTGTAGTAAAGGTACTCCTAGGTCCATATTAGCTAGGCCAACGTGAACACTACGACAAAAGTACTGTCCACCCCCTAATAGTGGGTTACACCCCGTGTACTGGATTATTATGGATATTAATATGGATGTGGATTGTTGTGGTTGTGGATGTGGTACGTTTGTGGAAAGATGTGAAAATTGACAAGTTATGGGCCTCTTTTGACTTATTAAACACTCAAACTTCGTTGTTATTGTAACAACCCTAAATTTTTAATTGACTTATATTACACTTGCTAACAACGTGACCCAGCTACGTGATACTAGGCAGTATTTCGAACTTCGGGAGTCGACACCGAAGTGATTTTATGATTCTTTGATTGTGTGTATTAGTATTTTAGTATTTTACGGGTTTCGAGCCGTTCGGGCGATATTTAATTGAGTGAGGTTTCGACTAGTTAAACGGGGGAGAAAAACAAGAAAAAAGTATAAATAAATGAATTTTTATTTAATTTAATTAATTAGTTGGCGAGACAAGGCGAGACTACGCGCGTTACGGGAGTCGGAACAAGGAAAAACGGATCGAGGAACGTCGTTTGAACGTGGGAGTTGGTTAAATATGTAGCATGCGGACTATGTGATTAGTATTGTTAAAGTGACACAGTCTAATGGTGAGGAGCCATGAGATTGGCTTTGAGATGTGGTGTGTGTTCAGATGAGATGATGTGGTCAAAGACCCATAAGGGCAATTGTCCAAGAAGTGAACAAGAGTTAATGTAAGGGCAAAAAGGTCATTTGATTTTATATATATACAAACCGTTTCATAACAAACCCTACACTATTCATATTCTTCTCCAAACACCCACCGCCGCCACTCATCTTCTTCCTCCCTTCATCTCTCTCGTCGGTCTCCCACTCGGTCTCTCCTCGTCAGAACCCTCACCGGAGGTCCGCTCTCTCTCTCTCTCTCTCTCTCTCTCTCTCTCTCTCTCTCTCTCTCTGTTCTTTCTCTCTCTCGTTGTTCTCTCTCTCGGTCACGGTCTCACTGTCTTGGCCGAGCACCACCGGTTGCCGGAGGTCAAGAGGTGGTTGGGGTTCATCCCTCTCGCCGGAGACCTTCCTCTCTCTCTCTCTCTCTCTCTCTCTCCCACTCTTTCTCACGTTTTTCACTGTTTTTTTTTTATTTGTTGCTGTTTTGGTTTCGCCGGAAAACGCCAAGCTTGGCGGCGCTGCTGGCCGGACCGCCATGACTAGGACGCTGTCGGGGACCCCACCAAGTTCATACATGGGTCCCACGGCCTTCGGAGTAGTCAAAACAGTCCTATGTATTGTAAAACTGTCGTCATTTCATGTGATTGTTTTTGTGTTGTATTTTATCTTATTTTTATTCTTTCTTTTGCCGTAAAATCGCATGTTTGAAAGGATTTGCTGGTTGAACCATCACTGGTGTGGGGGTTATCACGGATCTTGCTCATGTCCTCGATGGTCTCTCGCAGTTTTGGTTCATTTAAAATACTATTAAGATGCTATTTTGCCGAATTACTTGTTACGATTTTTATTAAACAATTGGATTCGTTGTAGTTTCTTAATAATGTGGAGTGGTTTCGTGTTTTGATCATTCTTTGGTGATGACGTTGGGGTCGCGCCGATGGTCCTTGAGACTATGACGTGACCCACACTCGACCGAGCCGAGCTTACAAATTTACAAGTAAGCTTACATGTATTATAGTATTTCCAAAATCCAAGAGAGTATTTATTTTCAATTTTCATCGCGTTGTTTGAGTCATTGAAACACTGGGAGAACGTTTAGGATATAACGTAGATTTAGTAAATGACTTGACCTATTAACAAGAGTTTCCGACCTTGTCAGGTAGCGAGAAACTCGGGAATACGCGTTAGGGACGTGAGAGTGTTGTACACGGGTTGCGATAGTTCAGATAAGTACAATTGCCTTAAAAAGCATTTGTATGTTTGTAAGCCAGTAAGAAAATGCCATGTGATTCATTATCATTTATTCAGTCTTGTTATGCTCTATTATTGGTATTCCATTCCATTTCTTGTTGTGTGTTTCCCAGCGTAAGTGTTTCGTCTCGAAAGTACTAGGACCTGCACTAGAGGGATAAAACGTGGGCACTCATGTACAGGAGTGTGTGACCACCCTTAGTGACCGTGTGACACCGAGTACTGGGTGGTGTGGGTTTGAGTCCCTCCCGTCATAGCTGTGCCTTCGCTTGTGTCGATGCCCGGGAAGACCTCGCGAGGTCTTCGCCGTCATGCTATGATTCAGACCACTTATGGGCCTCTTTCGATTCCTTGGAACACACTTGATTTTCGATTGATATTTATTAGTCTATATATCATGCATCTTGTTTATTTAAATTCCTGTCTTTTTATTACTGCATGATATTTAGACTGCTTTACTTGTATTATCATGAATTACTGTTATCTTCTTCTGGCATTACATTCGATTTTATTCAGTTACTCACCGTCTAGTTTGTGACGGTGGGTGCAGATAGGGCGGAGAGCAGCAAGGGCAAGGGACCCTACCTAGGTGATCTACTGTGAGGATTAGCAGCGACATCAGAGAGACTCTTTAATAGGTTTTTTATACTTTTGCTTTGATGTATATCGTTTTATATATACATGCTTTGGGATTATTGAACTTGGTATTTTGATGAGACTGGTATCATGTATATTTACCTATCGAATTGTACATGAATGCCCGGGGTTTTCCACACTTATAGAATTCCTTTACTTCCCTTGAATGAGTTATTTTCCCCTTTATTATAATTGTTTTAGTCTTCCGCTGTTTATTATCGCAATAACTCTTTGATAAATAACTAAATTGATTAAGTTGAAGGCTGACTAGGCTCGTCAGGTTGCCGAGTGATGACTCAGGGCTTGTACGGGTCTAGGCCGGGCGTACCCAATTGCATGGGGAAATTGGGGCCGTCACAGTTGGTATCAGAGCTTAAGGTTATGACGACCTGACTCTCAAGTTAAAATACAAACCATTAAGACAACGGAAGTTAGGAATGGTTGAACTTAGAGTGGAAACCCTATAATCCTTTTAGAAACTTAGATGGGGGAGTTCGGGATGAGTCGGATTTAACTTTATACATATTACGATTGTTGTGTGTATTATATTGTATCGGTAGCTATCCATTGATCCGGGAAAGTCGTTTTCTTGTTCAAACGACGATGGCGGATCAATTAGGTCCGAGCGACGAGATCGACAAGATTTTGTTACGATGCCTTGAGGAGATACGTACATTATCTTAGAGAGCCGCGACGCTGGACCAGAGATTTGAGGAGTTAGTGCGGTCACTGAGGACACTCGCACAGACTACTACGACGCCATCTACCCCGACTACGTTGTTTCCTACGAATACTACTCGAGGAGTCGAGATTTCGATTGCTGCGACGTTCGCGACTCCGATTTCGTTAGCAGCGATACCTGATGGAGCTGTTGTTGCGTCAGTTGCGCAAACTGAGGCTGAAACATCGCCGATAGCACTAGCAAAGGAGATACCTACTACATTAACTACACCGGCGACCACTGCTGAGACTACTTCAGTCACGACTCCAACAAAGAGTGCGAAAGCCACTACTAAGGCTAGGTAGTGGAGAGAGTTCAAGAGGCATGACCCGTTGAAGTTCTATGGTGGTACCAATGTTAGAGCAGCAGAGCTATTCTTGAAGAATCACGAGAAGGTTCACACCATCATCGCTACTGAGGAACACATGAAGGCGATTATCTCTTCATCAATGTTGCAAAGGGAGACGGACGATTGGCGAACGACAATCGTTGCTACCGAGGCATCCCGAGCGATTGGGTTGACTTCAAGACCCAATTTAGTTAGAAGTACTTTTCGCCGACTGTCTTTCGAACGAAAAAGAACGATGTCATTGTGTTGAGGCAGAGCGCAGGCGAGTCCGTGATGGAGTTTAGGGTATAATGTTTCTTTTGGTACGAACTAGTTGGTGCATTTCATGTTCGGGTTATAATACGAGAAGAACTGACCAACCCACGACCTAGAGTGAGCTGCGATCGTGTTCGCGCTGAGGATATGGGAGCGTCACCGGTATGATGCTCGTTCGAGTTACGTAATGATCATGAGAGCTTGAAGCATCACCAGTACAAGAGGGAGCGTGTTCAGGCTGCTGTTGAGCCAGACCAGGGGGCGTCCAGACACATTGATGAGGGTATGCTTTTCATTTGTGGTACTTGCATGTATATCGTATTCGATCAAGTTATGTTGATTCCTTAATTGTTGTGCGCTTGGTAGACATGTTAGGGTTGTAAACTCGTTAGACGTAGCGACCTTAAACCTAGTCACAGCTGTCAGGATGCGATATACTCGAACGTGCATAGTCTTGACATTTCGATAGTGTTAGGGGGCTACGAGTTGCCAGTAAACATGCGAGTACTAGAGTTGTTAGAGTTCGAAGCCTTGGTTGGTGCGAACTAGATATAAACATTACGTGCGTTGATTGGTGGATACGAGAAGATCAACGTTGTTGCTGATGCGTTGCGTTGTAAAGGATTGGATGCGGAGGTAGTCGTATGTTAAAGAACCTACGAGCGTGGTTTACATGAGGCAGTCAAGTTGATAAGTTCAGCGGACGTGCAGATGATTACCATGACCTATATACGTGGTCAAACGATGTTGCAGACCGTCTCATTTGGCATTGTACGCGAGGGTCAGCAAGACGATGCGTCATACCAGCGGTGCAGTGAGATGGTGGATAGTTCCGATTGTCCAGACAAGAGTCGGTCGACAGACTCATGCTTGAGGTATCGCGGGCGACTGGGGTTTCCATTGGTGGCTGATGTGTGTGAAGAGTTACTTCAGGAGATCCATCGTTTTGATTTTGTTGTGTATCCGGGTCGACCTAAGATGTGCGCCGATATGCGACATTTTTTTTTTGGTGGCCAGGGATGATTTCCGAGGTGTCGGAGTTGTTCGAGCGTGTGACATGCCAGCGAGTAGAGGCTGGGCATCGACGACCTGGAGGACTAGTACAGCCCCACCCATTTCTTAATGGAATTGGGTATATATGGATATGGATTTCGTTAGTGGTTGCCCCGATCTCCTCGTGGTTACGATAGCATCTGGGTAGTTGTGGATAGTTTTGCTTGATACTTAAGAGTGCCCAGGAGTGGCAGAAGAAATACTTGTCGAGTATCACGATGAGCTTCAGTATGATTGGGGGAGACTATAAATATTTGAAAGTCTCTCCACTGAAGGGTCACGAATGGTTAGGAGTCAAGAAATGACTCACTCTGAGTTTTATCGGTCTCGTTTGGAGTTGCAAAGAGTCGTTAATTTAGCTTACTTATTAGATAAATTTCGGGGACGAAATTCTAATAAGTGGGGGAGACTGTAACAACCCCAAATTTTTAATTGACTTATATTACACTTGCTAACAACGTGACCCAGCTACGTGATACTAGGCAGTATTTCGAACTTCGGGAGTCGACACCGAAGTGATTTTATGATTCTTTGATTGTGTGTATTAGTATTTTAGTATTTTACGGGTTTCGAGCCGTTCGGGCGATATTTAATTGAGTGAGGTTTCGACTAGTTAAACGGGGGAGAAAAACAAGAAAAAAGTATAAATAAATGAATTTTTATTTAATTTAATTAATTAGTTGGCGAGACAAGGCGAGACTACGCGCGTTACGGGAGTCGGAACAAGGAAAAACGGATCGAGGAACGTCGTTTGAACGTGGGAGTTGGTTAAATATGTAGCATGCGGACTATGTGATTAGTATTGTTAAAGTGACACAGTCTAATGGTGAGGAGCCATGAGATTGGCTTTGAGATGTGGTGTGTGTTAAGATGAGATGATGTGGTCAAAGACCCATGAGGGCAATTGTCCAAGAAGTGAACAAGAGTTAATGTAAAGGCAAAAAGGTCATTTGACTTTATATATATACAAACCGTTTCATAACAAACCCTACACTATTCATATTCTTCTCCAAACACCCACCGCCGCCACTCATCTTCTTCCTCCCTTCATCTCTCTCGTCGGTCTCCCACTCGGTCTCTCCTCGCCAGAACCCTCACCGGAGGTCCGCTCTCTCTCTCTCTCACTCTCTCTCTCTCGGTCTCGCTGTTCTTTCTCTCTCTCGCTGTTCTCTCTCTCGGTCACGGTCTCACTGTCTTGGCCGAGCACCACCGGTTGCCGGAGGTCCAGAGGTGGTTGGGGTTCATCCCTCTCGCCGGAGACCTTCCTCTCTCTCTCTCTCTCCCACTCTTTCTCACGTTTTTCACTGTTTTTTTTAATTTGTTGCTGTTTTGGTTTCGCCGGAAAACGCCAAGCTTGGCGGCGCTGCTGGCCGGACCGCCATGACTAGGACGCTGTCGGGGACCCCACCAAGTTCATACATGGGTCCCACGACCTTCGGAGTAGTCAAAACAGTCCTATGTATTGTAAAACTGTCGTCATTTCATGTGATTGTTTTTGTGTTGTATTTTATCTTATTTTTATTCTTTCTTTTGCCGTAAAATCGCAAGTTTGAAAGGATTTGCTGGTTGAACCATCACTGGTGTGGGGGTTATCACGGATCTTGCTCATGTCCTCGATGGTCTCTCGCAGTTTTGGTTCATTTAAAATACTATTAAGATGTTATTTTGCCGAATTACTTGTTACGATTTTTATTAAACAATTGGATTCGTTGTAGTTTCTTAGTAATGTGGAGTGGTTTTGTGTTTTGATCATTCTTTGGTGATGACGTCGGGGTCGCGCCGATGGTCCTTGAGACTATGACGTGACCCACACTCGACCGAGCCGAGCTTACAAATTTACAAGTAAGCTTACATGTATTATAGTATTTCCAAAATCCAAGAGAGTATTTATTTTCAATTTTCATCGCGTTGTTTGAGTCATTGAAACACTGGGAGAACGTTTGGGATATAACGTAGATTTAGTAAATGACTTGACCTATTAACAAGAGTTTCCGACCTTGTCAGGTAGCGAGAAACTCGGGAATACGCGTTAGGGACGTGAGAGTGTTGTACACGGGTTGCGATAGTTCAGGTAAGTACAATTGCCTTAAAAAGCATTTGTATGTTTGTAAGCCAGTAAGAAAATGCCATGTGATTCATTATCATTTATTCAGTCTTGTTATGCTCTATTATTGGTATTCCATTCCATTTCTTGTTGTGTGTTTCCCGGCGTAAGTGTTTCGTCTCTAAAGTACTAGGACCTGCACTAGAGGGATAAAACGTGGGCACTCATGTACAGGAGTGTGTGACCACCCTTAGTGACCGTGTGACACCGAGTACTGGGTGGGTGTGGGTTTGAGTCCCTCCCGTCATAGCTGTGCCTTCGCTTGTGTCGATGCCCGGGAAGACCTCGCGAGGTCTTCGCCGTCATGCTATGATTCAGACCACTTATGGGCCTCTTTCGATTCCTTGGAACACACTTGATTTTCGATTGATATTTATTAGTGTGTATATCATGCATCTTGTTTATTTAAATTCCTGTCTTTTTATTACTGCATGATATTTAGACTGCTTTACTTGTATTATCATGAATTACTGTTATCTTCTTCTGGCATTACATTCGATTTTATTCAGTTACTCACCGTCTAGTTTGTGACGGTGGGTGCAGATAGGGCGGAGAGCAGCAAGGGCAAGGGACCCTACCTAGGTGATCTACTGTGAGGATTAGCAGCGACATCAGAGAGACTCTTTAATAGGTTTTTTATACTTTTGCTTTGATGTATATCGTTTTATATATACATGCTTTGGGATTATTGAACTTGGTATTTTGATGAGACTGGTATCATGTATATTTACCTATCGAATTGTACATGAATGCCCGGGGTTTTCCACACTTATAGAATTCCTTTACTTCCCTAGAATGAGTTATTTTCCCCTTTATTATAATTGTTTTAGTCTTCCGCTGTTTATTATCGCAATAACTCTTTCATAAATAACTAAATTGATTAAGTTGAAGGCTGACTAGGCTCGTCAGGTTGCCGAGTGATGACTCAGGGCTTGTACGGGTCTAGGCCGGGCGTACCCAATTGCATGGGAAATTTGGGGCCGTCACAGTTATGCTTGCTTGTCTGTTTATCATGCAATTTGTTATATTTTTTTTGTCTTTCAATACCGCATGATACATGGACTATTTATTTGGTAAATCTTGAATTACTGTTTATGTTCTTTTGGCTTTACTTTTAATTTTTCACGCACTCACTTTCTAGTTTGAAACTACGGTTTAGATAGAGCAGAGACGAGTAAAGGAAAGAAGTTGATACTAGGTGATATCCTCTTAGGACTCTCCGAGCAGTTCTTTCCTTTACTCACAGTAGGTCTTGTCTCTTTTGACTGTGATTATTGTATATTATGTGTTTGTATAACACTGGGATATGTTTGGGATTGAGAGACTAGGGAAGTCATGTATTATCACACTGTTTAGCTCTGATCACCAGATATACATGTTTTATCCATTTCTTAGGGTTTATGCATGATAGGTTTTATACTTTCCTAATTTTCCATTTCAATAAAGGCTCGGGGGTCTACGTAGGTCTAGGCTGGGTGGGACCAATTTTATGGGGAATTGAGACTGTTACAGTTGTTATTAGAGAACAAGGTTTTAATACCTGACTCTTGATTAACCTTACAACTAGCATAAAATACAAACTAGTGGAAATTAGGAAATAGTTGGTACCTAGAGTGAAACCCTATGGTCCTGAATTGAGGTTTAGTTGGGAAATGAGGTGAGTTGGGGAAAAGTAAAACTTGATCCTATATGTTATATATGTTGTGATGTACTATACTATATCGGTAGCTATTGATTGATTTGGGGATTTCGCTTTTTGTTTCAGATTGCAATGATAGATCAGACAGACCCTAGTGATGACAGCGGGGCTGCTGGTCCTCGAGTTATTAATGTTGAGGATTTTCAGGCTTTGACACAGAGAGTGGTGACCTGGGATCAGATGTTAGAGGAGATCTTGAGGATTTTGAGGACACCAGTTGCTGCTACACCATCACCACTATTTACCTTAAGAGTTCCTGCTACCAGGAGATGGACACACCGATTGTTGCTAAATATACTACTCCTACGACGATTGCAGCGATACCGGAGAATTTTGTGTTACCACTGGTATAGGCTGAGGCAGCACCTGCATTACCACTTGCTATGACTGACATAGTGCCTGCTCTAGTAGCAAAGATACGCATTAGGGTCACGACGGAGGCTAGACAGTTAAGGGAGATCAAGAGGCATAACCCAAAGGCGTTCTTTAGGGGTATAAATCTGGTGGCGGTGGAGATGTTTCTGAAGAGCCATGAGAAGGTTCATAACATCATTGCGACAGAGGAGTATGCGAGCCTTTATTTCATCTTCGATGTTGTTTGGAGAGGCTGATGACTGGTGGACTACTATAGTGTCTACCAGAGGGGTACCTAAGGATTAGATAGAGTTCAAGACCCAGTTCAACCTGAAGTACTTTCCTCCTACAGTTCTGAAGGTGAAGAGGAATGAGTTCTCTACCGTTAGACAGCTCATAGACAAGTCTGTCATGGATTATATGAGATGGTACCTACAATTGCTACCCAATATTGGGGGTTCAACAGACAGAGATCTCAACAGGGTCTACTATTTCATAAAGGGGTTATTACCTGATATTGGAGGTGTCATAGTCTCCACTGAGCCAGAGACACTACAATGAACATATGAGCGGAGCTTTACTAGGGAAGGTTACTTACGCACACGTTTAGAGGAGGTTAGACATGTTAGACAGGAGACACGGTTTGAGAGCTGACATGATAGGAAGAGGAGGAAGAACAAGCAGGGTTTCAAGGACAGTAGAGCTCAGAGTAGTGGTTCAGTTGCTTCACGACCACGACCATCATAAACGATAGTTGTTGCACCGGTACCAGTGCAGAGTTTCACTGGTCCACCACCACATGCTACTCGACTTGCACATCAACAGAGGCAGTATTATGAGATTAGGGGTACTGGTAGAGGAAGTGGACAGACACAGACACAAAGATTTGGACATGCACAAACTTAGAGGTCTGATCAGACTAAGAGACCTCTACAGGGACGTGGGCAGGGTCAAACACAGAGTCAGATATCATCTGCATCACGGGAGACACGTACTTGCTACAAGTGCGATCGGATCGATCATCTTCGACGGTGTCCTTTGCTGACAAGAGCTCAGCTATAGCATCATCAGCAATAGCGGAAGAGAGTCCAGATTGCTGTTGAGCTAGACCTGGGAGTGTCTCGTAACCTCATTGAGGGTATGTCTTTGATTTGCAGTACTTTAATGCATACCATGTTTGATTTGGGTTCTACAATTTCATTTATTTCTGGATGCATGGTAGATGCATTTGGGTTGAGACCTATTAGGCTTAGTAGACCCTTGATCCTTAGCACAACGTCTGGGGACAAAATATATTTGAACTTGTTGTGTATTGATTGTTCGATAGTTATAGAGGGTTATGATTTGCCTGCTGATATGATAGTACTAAAGTTCCTAGAGTTTGATGAGTTGTTAGGCATGGATTGGTTAGGAGCTTATCGTACCCATATCAACTGTTACGGTAAGATTATCACGATTCTATTGATAGATGGTACGGAGATTAGATTTCAGGGTACATCAGCTTTATTACCGATCACCAAGGGTAGAGAGGCTACTAGTAGTGAGATTGAGAAATTTGCGAGTGTCATGAGCACTGCTGAGAGACTGGAGGTTAGTACAGTTGATGTACCGGTAGTGTGCGAGTTCACAGATGTATTTCCTGAGGAACTGCCAGGACTACCACCATCGAGAGAGATAGATTTTATCATAGACTTAGTACTTAGGAATAAACCATTATATACCGTCGTATTGGATGGCACCTCGAGAGTTAGAGGAGCTTAGGAATCATTTGGATGAGTTGGGAATCATTAATCCTAGCATGTCACCGTGGGTGCATTTGTGTTGTTTGTGAAGAAGAAAGACGACAACCTAAGTTTGTGCATTGACTACAGACAATTAAACCAGGTAACGGTGAAGAATAAGTATCCTCTTCCTCGTATAGATGATTTGTTTGATCAGTTAATAGGAACGTTGTGGTTTTCGAAGATAGATTTAAGGTCAAGTTATCATCAGCTTAGGATTAGGACTGAAGATAAGAAGAAGACTGCATTCAGTACGAGATACAACCATTATCAGTTCATGGTCATGCCATTTGGTTCGACTAATACGCCAACTATGTTTATGGATCTCATGCATAGAGTACTGTGGACTTATCTAGATAGATTTGTGAACTAAGGACTTATCTGGGTAGATTTGTGATTGTGTTCATTGATAATATCCTTATCTACTCTAGGACTCGAGAGGAGCATGAGGGTTATCTCCGGATAGTTCTACAGACTTTAAGGGACCACTGGTTGTATGCCAAGTTCAGTAAGTGTGAGTTTTGGCTTCCAGAAGTCAGATATTTGGGTCATGTTGTGTTGGGTTATGGGGTTCATACGCAGCGGAAAATTCAAAACAATTTTTGAAAAACCCTAACATGATCGCAAATAAGTTTCAGTAAACTAGATCTACAAAAGTAAACCATACCTTGATTCGTGATTTCATTATTTGATTATTCAATCTTCAAGATGTTCAAGCTCGCGTCCTCTATCAGAAATTCACACATGAACGGTGACCACAATTTGGAGTGCTAGCCCCGAGAGAGATTGAAAATATTTTTCTCTCTCCTAAAATCCAGAGAATACGAAAATTGAAAAACGAAAAATCTTATGTTCTGTTTTGGTTATCACCCTTTATTTATGTATAGATAAGCTCTCACTTAAATCCTATTCGTAATACAACTATTGTATTTACGTTGTTTAAGCAAATTACACATATACCACTGTTAATAAGTTATCATATAACGAATCATAAGGGCTTATATACTATGAATTTTATCTTATAAAATTCAATACTCTGGACCATTTGAAATTGCGCAAAGCCATTCTTTGTGTGTTACCCAATAGGTTCATGCGATGTTGGTAATGAACTAAAACCATTTTGGTACACAAGTCATAAGCAGTCTCTAGTAAGGCATTATGACTACTCAAGTAGCATGAATATCAAAATCGATACAACCTAATAAATAACATATATCATATTCTTTTGTCGTGCAATATCCTTTGATTAAATATAAGGCATGGAAAGTCACCCTTAATATTCAATCATACTAGTCTCGATCTTTAGATAGATTGAAAACATTCAAGTGACATTGATTATATCAATTCACTTGGCCTTGGCCATTTAACACTCTAACACATCGAGAGATCCACTGATATCTCTCTCTTCACGAGAGCGACAAATTTCTTCTTAATTACACACCTTCACATATTGTTCCCATGATAACCAATCACAATCTTTGTAATTGTCCGGTTAAAGACAACGTTTGATTGTTCAAATTGGCATGCTCCTAATATTGAAGTTTATGGTAATCTCAAGTCGAAGGACTAAATGATATACCTATTAAGAGTAACACCTATGGCTTTAATCCATGTGGTGTTCTCATAGTTGGAGACAGATTTTATCATTTATGACTTACCTCCACCTTGACGTCGCTACCGCACCTCAGGCTCTCAATCCCTCCTTCTCCCTCTCTCGAACTCTCTCTTCGAACTTTCGCTCTCTCAGTTCTTTGATTGGTGGTGTGTGGTGGTGGTGGTTTTGAAGTTAGGTAAAAAGGGTAGCCAAATTTCCAAAATGCCCCTCAATCTTATCCTCTTTCTTAATAAGCCAAAGCCCTTTTTTGTCATTTCACAAATATTTTCTGATTTTTTTTTAAAATGTATATATTTATATTATATATTTTTAAATATATGTTTCCAATTCAATTTAATTAATTTATGACCATAGGCTATAATCTAATGTACATTAATTTAATTACATTGCATTTTACTAAATTTAGACTTACCACAAGTCTCGCTATTCGGTACCTCGGCTTGCACGCAACTCGAGGCATGTCCCCGACCACATCTCGACATATAATATGAGAAATTATGGAAAAATTCAGAAAAATCAGAGAAAATTCAAGAAATTGGAAAAAGTTGGAAAAACAATCATGTCTTGATCATCTTTGATGTATATCGACTCTAAATAGGAATTGTTGTTGTATAACACTTCCAAATAATTATAATTCTTGACAAACCATGACAACTAATATGTAGGCCCATATACTGCAAACAATATATGCATAGATTTAACAATCTCCTCCTTTAGCATTGTTTGGTCAAAACCAAATAACCACCCAAGTAGTAATAAGCAACTACCATAAAAACGCACCATCATTCCACACCATATCACTCCCCCTTTTTTATTAAACTACTACCAAAATAGAAAGAATAATAATCTGCACTAGCAATCTTCAAGAAATCTTGTAGCAGGAATATAATAATAATCACCAACTATAACTGTAGAATCTTGCTTGTAGAATTGAACTAGACAAAGTAGCTTTCGGATCATTCTGAAATGGTGTCGCCATAGTAAATAATAATGAAGTAATTGCAATAATAAGAAACTCCACCTCAAATTGATCATTACTTTTACTTTTAAACTTGTTATCGTTGTAACTTGATAGTACAACTTGATAAAGTAATCATAAAATCAACAACACCACCTCTGTGATGGCCCAAAGCTAATTTGTCATTATTTGTGATGTAATTACAAAAGTCGATGCCAGCCCAGATGCTCGTGGACCCCGCAGCTAGGTCAGGGCACGCCGTATTAGGTATATAGTCCTTTTTGTGCTATTTGTTTGTTTTGCGATGAGTGCATTTAATTTTGTTAAATTACATCGCAATGTGTGTATTTATGTTATTTATACTGAGTGAGATAGTGTAACATGTATTCACCTCGAGTAGTGTGTAGACGCGGGTACCAGGTACACAAATTACTCATACACTGAGCCGGGGGATTATACACATAATAAGTAATAAAATGTGTTAAATAATTAATATTAAACATTGTTTAGTCATTAGTGACATGAGTGTGCGTGATTGGCACACGACGCAATGCGAGACCGGGTATCGGAAAACATAAGGATTCAAGCTATGTTGTGAGAATTGGATGAGATCAAAGAGAAAGTCACCTACTTAACTCATATTTTGGGTGAATTTTTAACCTCACAAGGACCTTAGAATCAAGCCTTAAGATGCACAAGTGACGAGAGATGAAAATTTTACTATAAAAATGAGAAAATTCCCATTTCTACCACCTTTTCTCTCTCCTCACTCTCACAGAAAGACTCCAAATCTACTACTTTTTCTAGGGTCTAGATGAGATGATTGCGAGTATTATTATGTCGAGTGGAGCGTGCACCTTGCTAAAGATATTTGATCGAGCCTTGGCACATAAGGCATATTTGCTGCAAAGATCTAGTCGACCTAAGCCATCAATATATCAGGCTCAAACTAGTCAAAGTTTTAGGCCTAAACAGAAGTTGAAGAGACAGCGAGATCAGTAGGGTAGACAACAACAGAGTCAATGTGGCCTTCGAGGTGATTGGCAATCTGATCAAGGCCGTTAAGGTGCTAGAGATAAGAGAGAGGATTAGCCGAGGTTCAAACATCGTTAGGTGGTTTATGTTGTTGCACCTACGCCTACTGGGCAGCCTAGACAGGAGTTCCAGCAGACTAGGGACCAAGGAAGTTGTGACAGAGGACAAAGGATTCAGGGTCAGGGTGAGAGTCAGACATAGGCTGTTGGACGGATAGGATGACAGGAGAGGTGTCGTTGTTTTCGATGCCCTTAGACTGGGCATCTAAAGGCCAATTGTTCGAAAGCATCGCCACCACCACCACCACGAACTGATTAGGCCAAATATAGGGCCCACGTGGTAGCACTTATGGTTGCTTAGTTGGATCGGGAGTTGACCCGATAGCTAGTTGAGGGCACGTTATTTATTTGTGGTACTCTTATGCATATTATGCTTGATTCCAGTAGTACTTTGTCTTTTATTCCGGGATGCATGGTAGGATAGTTAGTATTACCCACATAGGCTTTATACACATACTTTATTATCAGTACAGCTGTTGGGGATAAGATATACCCAAATTGGATATGTCAGGATTTAATAGTAAAGGTCGTGAGACATCGGTTACCGCCAGACTTACAATTTTTGGAGTACCTAAAGTTTGACGCCATGGATAAACTGTTAGAGTATCATGCACAGATATATTGCTTCAGTAAGATTATGACATTTGATATTGCAGGTATTCAAGTGTTTACTTCTTCTGGAGTAGAACCAGTTTTATCGTTTACCAGTGGTCGATTGGTGAAAACATAGGAGATAAAGGTATTCACGGTGGTAGTTGAGCTAGAGCTGAGGATAGTGATAAGTGTTGAGGATGTGCCAGTTGTTTGCGAGTTTCCTAATGTATTCCTCGATTATTTGTTAGGTTTACCACCACTTAGAGCAATTGAGTTTATCATCGAGCTGATATTGGGGACTTAACAGATTTATAGTCGACCTTACAAGATGTCGGCATCCGAGCATAAGGAGTTGAGGACCCAGTTAAAGGAGTTGTTGCAGAAGGGCTAGTATGTCTCCTTAGGGAGCTCCAGTCCTTTATGCTAAGAAGGAAGGTTCTATGCGGATGTGTATGCATTATAGGAAGTTGAATCATGTGACGATTAGGAATCGTTATCCACTTCCTATGATCGATATTTTTTTGATAGTTGGCAGGAGCCAAGTTCTTCTCCAAGCTTGATCTACGCTAAGGTTATCATCAGCTAAGGATTCGAGAGAGTGATATTGAGAAAACCACATTTAGTACGAGATACGGCTTATTTAAGTTTACAATCATGTCATTTGGGCTGACTAATGCACCAACAATCTTCATGGACTTGATGCATAGAGTTCAAAGGACATTTCTAGATTGATATGTAATGGTATTCATCGATGTCATTTTGATATACAACAAGTGTGACGGCCCTAAATTCTACAATCCTAGAATTGAGCACCGCCCGGCCTAGACCTACGTGGACCCTCGAGCCAGTCCCGCTAAGTTACGCAGGTCTAGTTAGCCTTCCTTATCCTTTACCATTTATTACATGTAAAGTTAAACAATTAGTGAGTTATTATCAGATACAGCGGAAGCAATTTAACTCCAAACAAATCAATAAACTTCAAAGACACTAAGTTAAGGCAAATCCTAGGGTGTGGAAACCTCATAAATCATATTCACCATATGAATCAAAGGAGCACCAATAACATCATACATGCCCAAGATTTCTCATAACCCATAATCCCATGTTCAACAAATCAATATAGATACATAATACAAGACATACTTAATACATGATAGGAGATAGGAAACCACCTTGTGGTCCTCGACTTCAATCACCTAGCTCTAGTCCCTTGCATTTTTATGTTCGTCGGTTTGCCCACCGTCACAAACTAGACAGTGAGTACAGTGATGTAAAAAGTAAAATACCAATAGAGTCTTAGCAACATTTCAAATGTCACATAAATGGCTAAACTAGTATCATGCATGGATATCATAAATATTATAAAAGATAGCATGATAGGTGAATCACAAAGATAACAACGATAAATGAGTATCGAGGGCACAAAGCAAAAGAAAAGGCATCTAAGTGTCCCAAGTCCACCAGGTTGCCACACTTAATTTACAACCTGACTTCCAAGACAAATTTTGGACTACACAAACCCAAAGAAGTCTAGGATAAGGCACATAGCCTCAGGTATATATATATATATTCGCCTATACTTTTGCGCTTACAATTCTGTTGTACACACCAACGAGCGCACTTGTGCGTGAACGCTACCATACGACCCAACGCAGGTCACGCACAACCCCACGTCACTAAACATCCACAACGCAGGTCGCCTATAATTTTCAAGCTATTTCCATAATTTTTCTTTATATACATTTATTATTTCTTTATTTAAAACTATTTTATTTTTTATTTTGGGTTGGGTCTGAACTAGGCCTGGTTCAGCACAACCGAGCCTCTCGGGTTGGCCTGACCCGCCTGAGTCTTGGCCAGGTTGTCCTGACTCGCCTTGACCAGGGCCAGGTTAGTCTGACCCGCCTAGGTGAAACCCCAGCCTGGCTAGTCCAAGCCCGGCCCACGAAACTTGGAGGGGGTCTCCTCTCCCTCAAATTAAACCAGGGAGCTCCCCTCTCTAGTTTCGATTTCCAATATTTCTCCCTGTTTTCTTTTTTCTTCTTCTCATAAACAACCCAACAACAACACATCATCAATCACAACACCTATAAAAGAAGTGCTCAAAAAATAAGTTTTTTAGATTTGAACAAAATCCCAAATTTAGAGTTTCATTTCTATGAACAAGTGAGAGATGATGAATAGTAATATTACATTGATGAGTTTGATGATCCAGGCCTTAATCTTCTCTGACCTCCAGCAATTGCAAGGGTTTTCTTAGATTTTTTTTCTACAGATTTGCATGTTAGAATAGTCGTATTTAAGGAGAAAACCATCTATCTTTGTGATGGCCTGATTCCCTAAACATGACACCGCCTGACCAAATACTATAATTAAGCCCTAATCTCATCTATGTAGCACTTAACTACATATTAGTCAGTCCTTTTAACCTATTCTCCTCATTCTCCACATTCAGAATAAATATTATACATGTTATACTAGTATTGAATTTTGGATTGATTAAAACTTTATAACAAACTATTGAATATAGCGAAAGTCTTAACGTTTTAGTGGAAACACTTAAATTTAAACCCTAAGTGTGGAAACCAGAAAAACATAATCGATCATATGCAATATAGTCAGATGGAGATAACACTGTGATACTGTATGAAGTCAGGAAATAACCACTCAACCCAATATACAACCCCAAATATATATAGAAAGACATAAGTAAATAGCTACATCAAAATACAAAAACTTACGTAAATCAGATGTAGCGGCACGCCGAAGGCTCAGAGATATTAGTCTATCTTCTCCTTACTCGACTTACTAGTCGACGGATCTTACCCACCGTCATGAAAAAGATGATGAGTATAGTAAAATAACAATAAACCAAATAGGTGCTTATCCACATTTTCAAATACAAGAAATAGGTATTTAAAGGCATAAAGCAGCGAAAGATTGCTTGAAATAAAACATGTTTGCAAATACCATAAGAAAACTAGTAAAATTGACTCGGATATATATATGCTAGTAGTGCACATCGGTACTACCCGTATTGGTTGAGGATCATCGTCCTAACTACCTCATGTAATAGGTTAGTACAAGTGCACTTCGTACTACCCTACTTGGCCACACATGGACCTCATGCAATAATTCAGTACACGTGTACTTTGGTATTACCCTGCTTGGTCACGGATTTCGTAAGAAAACCTCATGTAGTAGGTCTGTGTCACTAACTAAATAGATGTCGACACCCTGAATCTCATACTCCGTTTGTCACGCTCATCTATTTAAGTATTCAAAGAAAGATACTGACAGAGAATAAATAAGTAATTCAAAAGGAATGCCATAACAAATTACTGTATAAATGTGAAAATCACACAACAAACATGGCATTTTGAGTACAAGGAATAAAACACATGAACCAATTAAAAATTCAAAATTAATGCAGAAATAAAATGAAAATAAGTGTCTAATCTGTCTACTTACAATTCACGCAACAATTCCTAGCTCAACCTAACTCGCGATGCCTCTAAACTCGTGTATGACTCCCGAGACTCTTCCCTAGGCTCCTAGTACCCTTATATATGTTTTAGAGTGTGTTTAAATATATTAGGTTGGGTTTAGACTTAGTTAAATGGTTTAAGTGTTGTAGGAAAGAGTAGTGAAGCTTTAATTTCGAGCCTCCTTTCCGATCCCAAAAGTATAATAAAAATACCTCCAAATCAAAATCTAACTTTTATGGGTTAAGTTTGATGTATAAACATCAAAACTTATTAAAAAACTCACTTAAAAACATTCATTTGATTGCTCAAAATCAATACCCAAGTTGGCAAAAAAACAAAACTGCACAACATTTTTTTGTTTGCAAAATGCAACCGATTCAACGCCAATTGACCCACTAAAACTTATTGAAACCCCAACCTGATTTTCGTGGTTCAAATTTGATATATAAGCACTAATTTCTATAAAAATTCAACCTTAAAACCTTCGTTTGATTGTTCGAAACCATTACCCAACTTAACATGAACATAGGTTTGCATAACATCATACATATGAAGTACAATATCTAAACCTTCACCATACTCTAAATTATTGATGGACAACTCTTATATGGTATATCAACATTGATTTCGCCATTCAAACCAAATTAAAAGTATGATTTATTCATGCATTTTCATGAAACACTCAAGAACACCTAACTTTGAAAGATCACAATTTTTTATTTTCAAGACCAAATTAGGAGCTTCTTTATAGTTAGATTATTAGATAGAAATGAAGATTTTGAAAATGCAATTGGTTATTCAAATTGAAAGCATCTATAAATCTTAATCATGAAAAATCAGTTTCATCAATGAAACCCCAAATTTTTGCCAAAATTTGTAAAATAGAAATTGAACTTCAAAACCCCAAATTGAAGACTCAATATGTTCAAAATCAGTGAGAATAAGCATTTAAACATGCTTGAAATCAAAAATCCTTTGGTCTCATGCTTCCCTTGATAAATCACTACAAAAGAGAGTGAAAGTTAGGTTACCTATTGTTGGGGCTTTGTTTCTAGCTCCAATTACTCTTCTTGTTAATGATAAGAAAGTTGAAATTTTATTTTATTTGAGTGAAGAAAATAAGGACAGCTCTTGATTTTTGTTCAAAAACCATGCAAAGTGAGAAGAAAATTTGGAGTGTTGGCTTATATACTCTTTATTTCATCTAGTGTGGCTAGCCACATCTCCATGTGATGAAATTGTCACTAAACACTTCTACTAACTCACTAAAATCAGCCCACTTGCATGATGATGAGTAATAGCACGCATCTCGAGTTGAGTCTATGTTTGTTGATTTTTAACTTGAACTAAGTTTAATTTGTTCAATTAATTCACATTAAATAAATACTATAGGTTATGTATCCAAATCATTAAATCATATTAAAATAAATTTTGACTTACCACATCACTATCTACCCGGTCCCAAAACTTGCACGCAACTTGAGGTGTGTCCCCGCTCGCGTCTTGTATTAATGACTAACAATTTAATAACAATCTAGGTATATGCAGTGTATGCACTTACATTACACTAAGCATTCATCACTAAAAACTAATATATATCTCGGTCTGGATGTCGTGCGTTAAGACTGTGCACCCGTTCTTGGGTCACGTCATGAGTCAGTCACCTTTAATTACGGACAAATTCAATATTAGATATTTGAGCCATTACACGCTTCCCAACCAATAGAAATTTTGTCCAAGAGATTTATCTTCACTTAATCATTATTTTCTTTCACCATTAGAAAATTTCCATTCTCATTATATTTACCCTAGCCAAAATTTCAAATAATACTAGCCCTAAAACTCGTACTTTTCAATTTTCACAAGTGGGTCCACTGATCACTTTAACCTGGGTTCACATATCATGGTGGGCAAGTCCACGATCCACAACCACATATATATCACACACCGCACACGACACTTTGGTAATGGTACTCAAGGGGAATTTTGCTAGGCATAACTTTCTAGGGAGTTTTAGGTATTTCTTATTCAAATAACCCTACTACTACTCATTTCATTACGTTTTCAAATAAACCACAAACTAAGTCGGTTCCCCTTGACAGTCATATCATTAATATCCAACTCATAACTACGGACTCAGTCAGTTCACCTTCGATGGTCCAATCATTAATCCTCCCATAATTCAACACGTGCAAACTACAATCATGCTCTGTGGAAAATGGTGCTAAGGAAATGCGAAAATAAAAACTTACCCTCCATTCGGTTGCGCACCGCCTTTGGGTCTCGCTCCTTTCTTAGAGCCACTTGGTCTCCATCCATCGCCAAAGTAGAAAATATTGTTGGTGCCATCTTCAACAATGTTTCTAGTGAGTCGTCGCAAGTATCCAGATCGATGTTGATAACTCATCACCGTCTCACCTCTCAGGTTGTCAGTGGTTTTTGAACTTCTTTTTCATACTCTAATTTTTAGTCGAAGTTAGTGTAGTCAAGTGTGCTCGTATCATTGCGAGCAACTCAATTAACTTTTGTTGCTGAGAAGTGAATATGTTAGTCCCACATTGCATTTACCTGTAGTAATGATATACTGATTGTTGCTATTGTAACCATTTCTACTCTCAAGCTGATCTGTCGTCATACTCGACAAGTTAATCGCAATAAAGAATCAGCTTCCACGCATATATTGTATATATACATATAAAATATAACATGTACATATACAAATATCCCCATTCAATTTCGTTCACTTCCCAACTAATATTTTTTAGGCAAGGATCTTCTGGTTTCAACATCTAATATTTGTGTTTAATTCAAGTTTCATATTGTACTTACCGTGAACATTAGCTCTGATACCAACTATGTCGGCCCGATTCCTTAAATACGGCACTGCCCTGCTTAATCCCGTAATTAAGCCCTAATCTCATCCACGTAGTACTTAACTATGTATTAGTCAGTTTTTTTGTGAAAGCCCCAGTTTTATAACCTAAAACTGGACCCCGCCTGGCCTAGACTTACGTGGACCCCCGAGCAAATCTCGCTGAGTCAATGCGTGCCTAGTCAGCCTTCCTTATCCTTTACCACTTATTAAGAAATTTAAGTTGAGAGTTATTCATTATTGGTGAGTTATCGGTAAACTATAGCACAAGCATTCAAATCTCAAACTAATAAAATATCCTCAAAGACATTAGTTAGGATAACCAAGAGTGTGAAAACCCCGCATATGTATACCACCATCAATATATATTAAGCCAGAGGAGAGTACATCATAGTATACATGCTCAAGATCTCTCATAAACCCTTATCCCACTGTTCAAAATAAATATATACAGTAATACAAAATATAACCTACGTCGATGATAAAAGAAGAACTGCTCCGATAGCCTCAAAGTAGATCACCTAACTGAGGAGCCTTTCCCTTGCTCGAATGCAGATCTGCACTTAGTCAAACACAAGAAGGACAAGTCCTAGGTAAGAAACACTAAACAAGATGTTTACATCATTTCAAAATAAATAAGCAGTCTATATTCATGTCGATAGAAAGAAAGTTATAGGGAATGCATGAATAAATAAAGACTGTAAATAAACATGAATCAATCGAAGATGAGTTTCCAGGAAAACAAAAAAATAGGCGCAAGTAGTCCCGACCAAATAGTCATTGAGTCGAGGAAAAACACCTGTAAGACTCAAAGTTTAGGACGTGGTACACTCACACCATCATAAAATCCAAGCAAACAAGAACTTCCCTACAATCTAGCAGAGAGTTCCTACCCTGTATAGAACCATAAACCATATTGTGCTTCCCGAGTTCTTGGCTCTGGTATAGTACCTCACCTTAGATAACCCATCCTCCCAAGGATCACATTAACTCACTTACCCTCAGACCACTCAATGCGGGATAGAAATCCAAAATAGGAATAAAGCAATACTTAACAATTTAGAGCTCACAGAAATAACTGTAAAATTCCCCACTGTTATACTTAACTGTATTCGAAGCTATTACGAACTCACATGACTTAATTTTGACCTTTACGAATCCTCCGTGTTCTTATCACCATCCTACAATCTCATGTTGATCAATTGATTGTTAAATCTGTTTATTATCCTCCAATTTACCTAATTTTCCTTAATTTTATTAATTTACATAATTGGGTCAATTACCCCGAGTATTGGGTCATATTCGAACCAATTTGGATACTCGAGAGATCCCCGAAGTTTTCAAAAAACTTTACAAATATTGGTCTGTGAACAGTGTCACGCCATGGGTGGCGTCGTGGAAAAAATTCCTGGCAGTGTCACTTAAAGTGTGAAACCCTTATCTTCTTTGGTCTGGACATCTTGATCAATGTTGTGGTCTCCAAGCCTTACGTCGTCCTTCGCGGTGTTCATTTCTGAATGAGAATCCAAGGTTTTTCGATACCTTGACTCGTGTTTCCGTGTTTCGAACCTATCCCAAACCCTTAGGGACATCCATTTCCAACCAAAAAACATTTACAACTCGTCAAAATGACTCCCAATACTCCGATATGGAAATTAAACCAAAAACTTGCATAAATTCCCCAAAAATTACAATTCAACTCCAATGATCAAAACAACCACTGTATTTGAGCTCTCCATCACCAAACCAACTAAACCACACACCAATTGCCCATGAAACCGAAACTAAAATATATTGTCCAAAACCACCATGTTGAAAACTCACAAAACACCCGTCAAAATGCAGAACACCTCGTGGTGAGTCGGAATATTACCTTTATATGTGTGTTTGGTCTTTTCTCTTTGTCGTGATGAACTCAACAATTGAGAATTCCTCAATTTTGTTCGCAAGATAGAGAGACGGTGAAAATAATCAAACAATCTAAGAGAGAGAAAAAAAAGTTCATATATATATATATATATATATATATATCTTTCTCATATTTTCGCACACATATCCCGAGGCATCCTAGTAGTCCTGCTCTCACCATCCAACACTCCACTATACACTGAGCTGACTCAAATTTTGACATCATTAGGTGACTCACACCACTGTGCCCTCCTAGACTTACTAACATACCGAACATGTTACCCAACTTTTAATCATTATATTTTATTGTATTTTT
Source organism: Stephania japonica (assembly GCA_039657345.1). Taxonomy (NCBI): domain Eukaryota; kingdom Viridiplantae; phylum Streptophyta; class Magnoliopsida; order Ranunculales; family Menispermaceae; genus Stephania; species Stephania japonica. The sequence goes on from CM077566.1 coordinate 18,654,197, forward strand.
GTCAGTGTTTTTAATTCAATTAGTCCCTTGAGCAGCTAATTACCCGATAACCGTTCACCCCAGCGCCCTTATTACACATTTCTTCGAGTCAAACCCGTTTCTCCATCCCAACGCTCCCACACAAACGTCATCACACATTTAGGACATTGAAATTTACATTCGAGTAAATAATAAATAATATAAACACCAAACAAAAATAACATACCTTAGTATCGACTACCGAGATTGGACACAAGTATTACGGCAGTTGGACCCACATCCAACCTAGAAGGACACGTGGCACGAGTGGCACGAGTTAGACTTTAGGGTCATTACACTTTTAATCTATTCTCCTAGTTCATCACGTTTAGGATAAGTATTACATGTGTCATACCATTATTGAATTTTGGTTTAATTAAAACATTTTAAAAAACTATTGAATACAGCGGAAGCATTCAAATTTAAACCTTAAGTGTGGAAACCGAAAAAACATTTTCGATCACATGCAATATAGTCTGATGGCAACAACAATGTGATAATGTGTCAAGTCGGGGAACTAACAGTTCAGCCCAATATATAACCCCAAATATATGTAGAAAGGCATAAATTAATTGCTACATCAAAATACCAAAACCTATGTAAATCAGAGGTAGAGGTACACCGAAAGCTTAGAGATAGTCACCAATTTTCTCATTGCCCGGCCTGCTAATCGACGGATCTGCACCCACTACATTTCTACATTTCTAAATAGTACAGTCAAACTAAATAGGCACTTATCTACATTTCTAAATACAAGAAATAAGTATTCAAAAGCACAAAGCAACGAAAGATTGCTTGAAATAGAACATGCTTGCAAATACCATTATAAAATTAGTAAGACTGACTTGGATATAAGTATGCTAGCAGTGCACATCGGTACTACCATTATTGATTGAGGACCATCGTCCTAACGATCTAATGTAATAAGTCATAACATGTGCACTTTGTACTACCCTTTTTGGCCACACATAGACCTCATGCAATAGGTCAGTATACGTGTACTTTGGTATTACTCTACTTGGTTGCGAATTTGTCAAAGAACCTTATGTAGTAGGTTTGTGTCACTAACTGAATAGATGCCAATACCCAAGATCCTATACTCCGTATGTCTCGCTAATCTATATAAGTATGAAAGGAAAGATACGGGTGAAGAATAAATAAGTAATTCAAAAGCAATGCCATAACAAATTACTCTATAAATGAGAAGATCACACAACAAACATGGCATTTTGAGTAAAAGGATTAACACACATGAACTAATTGAAAATTCAAAAATTAAAGCAGAAATTAAATGAAAATAAGTGTGTAATCTGTCTACTCATAATTCACTCAATAATTCCCAGCTTAACCAGCCTCGTGACGCCTCTAAACTCGCGTATGACTCATAAGACTCTTCCCTAGGATCATGGTACCATTATATATATATATATATATTTAGAGTGTGTTTGAATATTTTAGGTTGGTTTTAAACCTAGTTATATGGTTTAAGTATTGTAGGAAAAAGTAGTGCAGTTTTAATTTCGAGCCTCTTTTCCGATCCCAGAAGTATAATAAAAACACCACCAAATCCAAATCTAATTTTTATGGGTTAAGTTTGATATACAAACATCAAAAACTATTAATATTTTTGCTTAAACACATTCATTTGATTGCTCAAAATTGATACCCATGTTGGCAAGAAAACAAAACTGCATAGCATTCTTTTGTTCACAAAATGCAACTAATTCAATGCCAATTGACCCACTAAAACCTATTGAAACCCCAAATTAATTTTCGTGGTTCAAATTGAATTTACAAGCATTAAGTTCTACAAAAAATCCAACCTTAAAACCTTCGTTTGATTGTTCAAAATCATTATCCAACTTAAAATGAACATAGCTTTGCATAACACTAAATAGATGAAGTGCAATATCTAAACCTTCACAAACTCTAAACTAATGATAAAAAACTCTTATATGATATATAAACATTGAATTTCACTATTCAAAACTAATTAAAAGTATGATTTATTCATGAATTTTCATGAAACACTCAAGAATATCACCTACCTTTAAAAGATCACAATTTTTTATTTTCAAGACCAAATTAGGAAGTTCTTTATAGTTGGATTATAAGCTCGAAATGATGATTTTGAAAATGTCATTTGTAATTCAAATTGAAAGCATCTATAAAACTTAATCATGAAAAATCAATTTCAACAATGAAACCCCAATTTTCTTTCCAAAACATGAAAAATAGAAATTTAACTTCAAAACCACAAATTGAAAACTCAATATGTTCAAAATCAGTGAGAATAAGCATTAAAAATTGTTTGAAATCAAAACTCCTTTGGTCTCATGCTTCCCTTGATAGATAAATTACAACAAAAGAGAGTGAAAGTTAGGTTACTTAGTGTTGGGGCTTTGTCTCTAGCTCCAATTACTCTTCTTGTTGATGATATGAGAGTTAAAATTTTAATTTCTTTAAGTCAACAAAACAAGGACAGCTCTGAATTTTTGTTCTAAAACCATGCAAAGTGAGAAGAAAAACAAGAATTTTGGCTTATATTCTCTTTTATTTAATCTAGTGTGCCTACGGACATCTCCATGTGATCAAAATGTCACTAAACACTCCTACTAAAGCACTAAAATCAGCCCACTAACACATATAGTTACACAGAGTTGCTTGGTGATGAGTGGTTGCACTGTGACGGCCCCAAATTCCACAACCCTAGAATCGGGTGCCAACCGGCCTGGACCCGCGCGCCCTGAGCCCATCGCGCCGAGTCGCGCGGGGCCAGTGAGCCTGTCCTTACCATTAATCATTTTTTATCATTTAAATGTGAAGCCAATTAATTAGCGAGTTATCAAAGTATAAATCGGAAGCAATAAAACTTAACTAATCAATTATCCTCGAAAGCTACAAGTTAGGACAAAAATCTAGGGTGTGGGAACCCCGTATATCATATATACCATGTAAAGCAAGGAGAGTATCATCCAAGTCATAATATCCAAAAATCTCTCAACCCATAACCCCATGTACAAAAAAATAATATAAGTAGCTAATACAACCAAAAAGTCACCTATGTTAGCAGAGGAGGGCAGCTCAAAGTATATCGCCTAGCTGCACGGCCTTTCCTTTGTTGAACTACGGATCTGCACTCGGTCAAACACAAGAATAACGAGCCCAGGTAAGTAACGCCAAGCAGGAACAACAATAAATGCAATATTTCGAATTAAATAAATGAGCAGTTAATTCATGCAGATAGAAAGAAAAGGATAGGGAGCGCATGAATATATAAAGACTGTGAACAAATAAATAAGCAGTAGAAATTGAGTGTCCCAGAATACAAAGGAAAGGCACAAGTGGTCCCGACCAATCAAAGTCATTATGCCGAGGACAAAATCTCCTCAAAGGCTAGGAGTCGAGGACAGAATCTCCTCTAAGACCCCTACGCAAGTGTAGAGTCCCCAGCAATCTGGTGAAGAACTCTTACCCCGTACATGTCATTACAACCAATCACGTATCCCCAGCCATAAACTCCGGTATAATACACCGCGAGCCTGGAATTTTGCAAGGATCAAGCTTGACGCACTTGCCTTAGGACAACTCAAAAGGAATGGAATGACAAGATAGTATCGAAACAATATCAATAAATAATTAAAAGCTCAAGAAATAACTGCAGTATTCCTCACTGGTTTACTTACCTTGATCCAAGTTAATTCACGCTAACACGGACTCCGACAGCCCCCTTACGGTCCCCGTGTATACAAAAATCCTAATAATGCAATTTATATCAATTTCCTTAATTTCCTATGATTTTTTTGAAATTTCTAGTTATTTTTGCCAATTTCACGTTTTTTCAAGGCAAAAACCACGACATAACGTCTCGCAAAAATCCTGAATATTTCTCTTTTCGTAGAAATTTCCAAATTTCTCTTTATTTGATGAAAATATAATTTTCTAGAATTTTCTAGAATTTTTCCTAAACTTTTCCTATTTTTCTGTAATTTATTTCAATTAAAATCATTTTTAATATATTTAATTGAAATAAATAATTATTTATTAATATAATAATATGTGGGTGGGTTGCGGGTCAGGTCAGGACCACCCTGACCGAGTCAAACCTGGTCCAACCGGGTCGGGTCCGGTCCACCCGGGTTGGACCCGGTCTACCCGAGTCAAACCTAGTCTGACTTGATCAATGCGGGTCAGACTCGGTCTAACCCAAACCGATTCGAGTCAAGGTGACCCGACTCGTTTCTCCTTCTTCTTTCTTGTTCGTTCGTTGGAAAAATTTCCAGCAAACGAACAGAGTTTTTTTTTTTTTCAAACAACATTAACAACAATAACTCAACAATCCACCGTCATCAACACCTCATTTCCACCATTAATCACCACCATTTTAATCCAAACAAAAAATCCTTGAAAATCTTCAAAAAGTCACCAAAAATTTAAAACTCACCCAAATCGATTACAACCTTTGTAAATAACATATTAATCGTCGCGGAGATCGTCGGGACGTTGAAAACTTCGATCGATTTCGAAGTTTCAACGTGGCATCCAAAACTCACCACGACAAAAAGCACGCAAACTATGCACCAACGTATAGAGAATGACGAGGAGAGTTTGAATCTTACCTCGGATCGTCAAAAATCGCCGCCTCCAGCGCCACTCCAGCCACACCAGTCCAGTGGTTGCTTAGGAAAAAAGTTAGGGAAGAGGAAGAGAGAGAAATAAGAGAGAAAGAGAGAGAAAAAAGGTAGGTGTTGGGTTTTATACCCCTCTCCTCATCCAGTTATGTACACTCATCTCGAAGCGCATCCAAGGGTCCTCCCTTCAGCTGTCCCAACAACTCCAACACTTCATATGTGACTTGAGCTCCACACTTGGTCATCTCCAACTTTGCCTTAGTGTTGTCGAATTGGAACCGCGACGCAACTCGCCCGTCGCACGCACTTTATCGCAACTACATGCCAACGTGCTTATACTTATATAATTTGTGTTTTGTCAGTGTTTTTAATTAAATTTGTTCCCCTGACTACCAACGCTCGTACACAATGCCTTTACACGTTACAAACTTGAAATTGCACAAATAAACTATAATATAATACAAACACCATACAAAACTAACATACCTCAGCGTCGACGTTCGAGAATTGATGATTGTACCACGGCGTGGGCCCACGTAACACTTGTATTGACATGTGGCACAGGTTAAATTTTTAGGGTCGTTACAGTCTTCCCAACTAATTGGAATTTCGTCCTCGAAATTTAAACGAAATTAAAGGAAAGACTTATCGAACTCAGAAGACGTAGGGGAAACACTCGCGCATATATGACTCTAGCTCCAACGTCAGCTCCTCGTCCCCGTGGTGCTGCTACTTGACGAGGACTGATGGGATCTCCTTGTTCCTCAGGGTCTTGACCTTGCGGTCTAAGATCTGGATAGGCTGCTCGTCGTATGTGACATCCTCCCTCAGGTCTATCTGGCTCAAATCTACTGTCGGTCATCTACCTTCCCTGGACCTATCCAGTCACAACATCGATATGTGAAAGACAGGATGAATCCCTAACATTAGAGGTGGTAACTCTAGCTCGTACGTGACCTTGCCTACTCGTTTCACCACTCTGAACGGATCAATGAACCTCGGTGCAAGTTTCCCCTTGATCCCAAACCTCTTATGCCCCTTCAATGGAGATACTTTCAGATATACAAAGTCCCTGACTTGATATTCTAACTCCCCATGATACAAGTGATAATATTTCTTCTGCCTCTCCTGCGCACCCATCAGTCTCAAACGGATCTGGCGTATCTTCTCTGTGTGATCTACCATAATCTTTGGCCCAATCGCTGCCACATCCTCAGGCTCCACCCAACAAGATGGAGATCTACACGGCCTCCCGTACAATGCCTCAAATGGTGCCATGCTGATACTGGTCTGATAACTATTATTATATGTAAACTCACATAGATGAAGTTACTCCTCCTAAGATCCATCGTGCTCTAACATACACATCCTTAGCATATCTTCGAGAATCTGGATCAAACATTCTGACTGTCCATCAGTCTGTGGGTGATAAGCAGTACTAAGGTTCAACCTCGTGCCAAACTGTGCCTGCATGCTCTACTAGATTTGCGATGTAGACTGTGACCCTCTGTCAGACATAATCGACAACGGTACCCCATGCAATCTAACAATCTCTCTCTCATAAAGCTCTGCAAGTCTATCTACCCGATATGAGGTCGAGATCGGTATAAAGTGCGCGGATTTAGTTAATCTATCCATAATCACCCAGATGCTATCATGTCTCTGCCGAGATCGAGGTAGCCCACTGACGAAGTCCATTGCAATGTGCTCCCACTTCCAATGAGGAATGGGAAGTGGCTGTAATAACCCACTGGGTCTACGATGCTCAGCCTTAACACGCCGACAAATATCACACCCTCTAATAAAATTAGCAACATCGGTCTTCATCCCTGGCCCCCAAAAGAGATGACGCACCTCTGCATACATCTTAGTCCTGTCTAGATGAACAGTAAATTGTGAGCGGTGTGCCTCATGAAGTATCTCATCGCGTAACTCAGCCACTGATGGAATCCACAGTTGTCCTCTAAATCTCAAGCATGAGTTTGTCGACTGACTCCAATCTGGATGATATGAACTCTGTGCCAGCTCTAAGAACTTCTGATACTGCTCATCTGTCTACTGATCCTCGAGTACACTCTGTATCGACACTGTCAGAGTCCTCATCTGCCCTCAAATCATTACTCTAGTATCGGTCGGAACGTCATCAGTACAAATCCTCTCAACTACCTCGAGCAAACTGTAATCGTGCATCATGTGGCAGGTAACAACCTCTATATCTGACCCTCTTTGGCTTTATGCATCTGCAACCACATTAGCCTTCCCCGCGTAGTACTTTAATGAGAAATGGAGAGATTGTTGGACTGAGTGGTTCGTCACTTTACTCCGTCCAGGATTTTGATGGAAACAAACAAGGTGAAAAATATACTAATAAATATCAAATGTATTTCAGTTTTGTTAAAGGTTGCAAAACATCACATCACAAGTATTCGAGCATTTAAACCATACAAGTTTAAGATTCGACATACATAAGGGAATGAAGATAAAAGATCAAACTACGTGTTGTAACATTAATTTAAGGTATACAAGTTCATTTACGTAGGCCTATTGCATTAGTTCATGCACATCGTGCTTTTAAAATGAATTTTCAAATGTCAAGTGATTAATTGAAGTTTTAAGTTAAACTTAACACTTGACTAGGTCTTATTGGTTTAAACAATGATAAACTATGCGTTTATGCTTACCTCGCATTTTGAAAACCATTGAGGAAGTTTTCGAAAAAGAAAAATTGGTTTTTGAAAGATTTTTGAAAAGAAACCTGCATATTTGCAGAAAAGCCCCTCGCATGTTATGAAATCGCGATTTTTTGTTTTTGGGATTTGTGAAAATATTTCGACCACCCAAATAGGTTATATGACCCATAACAAATATGTGTAATATGTTATATGAGGGTTGGTTGGGTCCCAGACACGATAAAGAGTCATTAACTAAAGGGACGAAAATATTTATTTTGAGGTCCCTGCAGTTAGCGCGCTAATAAAGAGCACTAAGTGCATAGTTAGCGCATTAGATCTGAATATTAGTGTGCTAACTGCTTTCTTGATAGCTTTTAAAAAGCTGAAAATCACACTTTAATTTGAATCTTGATGAAACCTGAGCCCTTGGATCCCTAGAACGGTCACAAACTGATAGAAAGGAATGTGAAACATTCTCAAACCACCAAGAATATTGTTTTGTCCTCACAAGCAAGAAAACACACAAGAGCTCAAAACTTTCAAAAGGAGAAGCTTGGATTTTTGTGAAGAACACAAAGAATATTTTTAAGGCTGTCTATTCATTCTCAAAACCAACATCTTTGAATCTTTCTAAGGTGTACAACAACATTTTCAAAATGGATTTTCAAGTAACCTTCTTGGGGTTGTAAGAAAGTGTTTTGTCCTAGCTTTTTCTTGTGCTTAAATTCCATTATTTTATGTGTTTGACTTGAAAAATCATTTGTTGTATTTTTGAACACATTCATCTTGCGTTTTACATTTAAACTTATTTTATTAAACCCTAGGATTGGTTTGGACAAAAGTTTGCACTTAAACTTGAATTTTAACAAACTTCTTGTTCTTTGTATTTGAAATCGATTTTGTTATAATTGATTTGTTTGAAACGGTTTCATATTTGAGTTTTGCATAAAATCAGTGATATATTTTCATTTCTCAATTGTTTTCATACTTGCATGCATTAGAGTGGTTAGGTTCTAGGAGGCTTGCTAATATTTGAACTTGGTGTCACTTTACTTTGTAAAGTGTATTACATTATTTTCAGTTATTGGTTGTAATTGGATGATTGTAAGACTTAGTGGAATCTAAGTCAAAGGGAGGACCTAGTTGAGGCTTGGCATAAACCCTAGTTGTGGCTAGGTAGGAAGTCCTAATTGTAATTAGGCATTCTAGGTTTGTAAGCTTAGGTTGTAACACTTATTTGTAATATAAGTGAGCATTTAAAATCCTAACCGGGGAGGTTAGGTAGTGGATATAGATCATTGCATCGAGCCACTATAAATTGTGTGTCACTTTCCATCTCTTCTATCCCATTCACTTGCATAGCATTCATATTCGCATTTTGGTAAGCATATAGCATCTTGATTATCGAATTAAATTAAAAAGGGCATTAACTTCTCGATACACCCAATTCACCCACCTCTTGGGTGTAGTTTCCTGAAGGTCCAATCATCCACTCGTAATTCTACAAGTTCAAACTACAGTCATGCTTAGTGGAAAACGGTGCCTAGAAAATGCGAAAATAAAAAACTACCCTCTATTAGGTTGCGCACTGCCTTTGGGTTTCGCTCCTTTCTCAAAGCCACTTGGTCTCTATCTATCGCCGAAATAGAAAATATCATCGACGTCGTCCTTGACAATTTTTCTAATGATTTGTCGCAAGTATCCATATCGATATTGATAACTCATCACCATCTCATCTTTCAGGTTGTCGCTAGTTTGTGAGCTTCTTTTTCATATTCCATTTTTCAGTCAAAGTTGGTATAGTCAACTGTGCTAGCATCATTGCGAGGATCTCAATCAACTGTTTTTCCTAAGAAGTGACTATGTTAGTCCCACATCACATGTATATACAGTAACGATATGTTGACATGTATAATATAACATACACTTATACAAATATCCTCAATTCTATTTCTCTTGCTTCCTAACTAATAATTTTTAGGTAAGGATTTTTTGGTTTCAACATCTAATATTTGTGTTTGATTCAAGTTTTGTTTTGTACGTACCATGAACATTGGCTCTGATACCAACTATGACAGCCTGATTCCCTAAACATGGCACCACTTGGCTTAATCCTGTAATTAAGCCCTAATACCAAACACGTAGGACTTAACTACGTATTAATCAGCCTTTTAATCTATTCTCCTCATTCTTCATGTTCAGGATATGTATTCCACGTGTTATACTATTATTGAATTATGGGTTAATTAAAACTTGTTAAAAACTATTGAATATTGTGAAAGTCTTAACGTTTTAGCGGAAGCATTGAAATTTAAACCCTAAATATGAAAACCTGAAAAGCATCATCGATCATATGCAATATAATCTGATGGCGATAATAATGTGATGATGTGTCAAGTTAGGGAACTAACCGCTCAACCCAATATACAACTCCAAATATATATATATATATATATATATATCTATATATATAAAGACATAAGTAAATAGCTACATCAAAATATCGAAACCTACGTAAATGAAACGTAGCGGTACGCTAAAAGCTTAGAGATAGTCACCGATCTTTTCCTTGCCTGGCCTGCTAGTCGACGGATCTGCACCCACCATCATAATAAGGACGATCAATATAGTTAAATAAAATATGCACTTAACCACATTTCTAAATACTAGAAATAGGTATTTAAAAGCATAAAGCAGCTAAAGATTGCTTGATATAGAACATGCATGCAAATACCATAAGAAAATTAGTAAGACTGACTCAGATATAAATATGCTAGTAGTGCATAATGGTACTACCATTATTGGTTAAGGACCATCGTCCTAACGATCTAATGTAATAGGTCAGTACAAGTGCACTCCATACTACCCTACTTGGCTACACATAGACCTCATGTGATAGGTCAGTATACGTGTACTTCGGTATTACCCTACGTGGTCGTGAATTTCATCAAACAACCTCATGTAGTAGGTTTGTGTCACTTACTGAAAAGATAACGACACCCTGGATCCCATACTCTGAATGTTGTGCTAATCTATCTAAGTATTTAAGGAAAGATACTGACGAAGCATAAATAAGTAATTCAAAAGCAATGCCATAACATATTACTCCATAAATGAGAAGATCATATAACAAACATGGAATTTTGATTACAAGGATTAACATGCATGAACCAATTGAAAATTTAGAAATTAAAGCAGAAATAAAATTAAAATAAGTGTCTAGTCTGTCTACTCATAATTGACGTAACAATTCCTAGCTCAACCAGCCTCGCAACGCCTCTAAAATCACACATGACTCCAGAGACTCTTTCCTAGGCTTCTGGTACCATTATATATGTTTTAGAGTGTGTTTGAATATTTTAGGTTGGGTTTAGACCTAGTTAAATGGTTTAACTGTTGTACGATAAAGTAGTGCAATTTTAATTTCGAGCCTCATTTCTGATCCCAAAGGTATAATAAAAACATCTCCAAATCAAAATCTAATTTTATGGGTTAAGTTTGATATATAAACATCAAAACCTATTAAAAATTTTGCTTAAAAACATTCATTTGATTGCTCAAAATCGATAATCAAGTTGGCAAAAAAAAATTGCACAATATTTTTTTGTTTGCAAAATGCAACCGATTCAACGCCAATTGACCCACTAAAACTTATTGAAACCCCAAACTAATTTTCGTGGTTCAAATTGGAAATATATGCATTAAATTCTATAAAAAATTCAACCTTAAAACCTTCGTTTGATTGTTTGAATCCATTACCCAACTTAACATGAACATAGCTTTGCATAACATCAAACATATGAAGTGCAATATCTAAACATTCACCAAAATCTAAACTAATGATGAAAAACTCTTATATGATATATCAACATTGATTTTCACCATTCAAACCTAATTAAAAGTATGATTTATTCATGCATTTTCATGAAACACTCAAGAATATCACCAAACTTTGAAAGATTACAGCTTTTGATATTCAAGACTAAATTAGGAATTTATTTATAGCTAGATTATTAGCTTGAAATGAAGATTTTGAAATCCAATTGGTTATTCAAATTGAAAGTATCTATAAAATTGAATCATGAAAAATCAGTTTCATCAATAAAACCCTAATTTTTGCCAAAACTTGAAAACTAGAAATTGAAGTTCAAAGCGCCAAATTGAAAACTCAATATGCTCAAAATAAGTGTGAATAAGCATTTAAACTTGTTTGAAATCAAAACCCCTTTGGTCTCATGCTTCCCTTGATAAATCACAACAAAAGAGAGTGAAAGTTAGGTTACCTAGTGTTGGGGCTTTGTCTCTAGCTCCAATTATTCTTCTTGTTGATGATTTGAGAGTTGAAATTTTATTTTCTTTCAGGGAACAAAGCAAGGAAAACTCTGAAATTTTTGTTCCAAAACCATGCAAAGTGAGAAGAACAGTCGGAGTGTTGGCTTATATACTCTTTTATTTAATCTAGTATGCCTAACCACATCTCCATGTGATCAAATTATCACTAAGCACTCCTACTAATCCACTAAAATCAGCCCATAAACACACATAGCGACACAACGTTGCATGCTGATGAATGGTTGCACGCATCTCGAGGCTAGTCTATGTTTGTTGATTTTTAACTTGAACTAAAGGTTTGTTCAATTAATTCACATTAAATAAATACTATAGGCTTTGTATCCTCTTCATTCAATCATATTAAAATAAATCTTGGCTTACCACAATACTATCTACCCAGTTCCACAACTTGCACGCAACTCGAGGTGTGTCCCCGCTCGTATCTCGCATTAACGACTAACAATTTAACAACAATTCATTTATACTTAGTGTACACACTTACATTACACTTGGCATTCATCACTAAAAAATAATACATATCACAGTCTATATGTCGAGCATTAGGATTGTGTACATGTTCTTGGGCCATGTCACGGGTTGGTGACTCTTAACTACAGACAAATTCAATATTAGAAATTTGGGCCATTACAATATTCTCAACTAATAGAAATTTTGTTCATGAGATTTATCTTGACTTAATCATTATTTTCTTTCACCTTTCGAAAACATCCATTCTCATTATACTTACCCTATTAAAAATTTCAAATGATACTAGCCCAAGGTTCGTATTTCTAAATTTTCATAGGTGGGTCCACCGACAACTTCAACCTGGGTTCACATATCACAATGGGCGATGTTGGCCTAAGTGTTTTTACCACTTACAGTCCACTCAGAATTTTGATGTTAACAAATAATATGAAATGGTACTAACTAGTTCATTTAAAGTTTCAGAATACAACATCTTGTTAGGAATTTCAAGTTCACAAGAAAAGTTGAGCTATGCAAAAGTTCAAGTAAAAAAGTGACAACATGAAGCCTGACAAGTTCAAGAATCGGCTCGTACAAGGAAGCAAGGACCGAAAAAATAAGACAATCATGTGTACATTATTTGTAAGTTATATAAGTTCTATTCCTACAAGCCAAATGCATTAGAATCATGCATTACATGAATTTTTGTTTTCAAAGAATTTAAAGTTATGGTTTTTGTCATTTTCAATCTCGTGGTTTTTAAAATGCTTTAAATGTTGCAAACATGTTTTACAATATGTATTTAAGGTGTATGAACTGTCAGAATTGATTTTGAATACATCGGTATGTATTTAGACGGCTTTTGGATTGACATTAAAATTATTCGTAGAAGAGCCCCTATGTTTTCATGAAATCAGAGTTTTTGGTTTTCGAGATTTGTGAAATCATCCGGGATGTCTAGACATGTTTTTAAGACCATACTAAATATGTTTAAAGTGATTTCAAAAGTTTAGTAGAGTTGTAGAGGTGTTAGGAGGCCGTTTTGAAAAACAAGAAAGTTAATTGTATTTAGGCTCCTGCACCCAGCGCGCTGGACGATCTAAGCAGTGCGCTAGGTAACCCAACGCACTGGCCAGATTACCCAGCGCGCTATGCATTAAACGGGCAAATTTTTTCAAACTTCTGTCCAGCGCACTGTGTAGGATCCTGATAGCTTTTTTAAAGCTTTGATTCACACCTTTAATTTGAATTTAGGGACCATTTAGGACCTTTGGATCATATATAACGGTCATATGGGGTTATAATAGATTTGACTACTTGCTCAAATACTCAAGAACACCAAAGACAACTTGTGCTCCAACACTTTCAAAAATCCAAGTTTTACACACTTTTGGGCTAGATTTTTCATCACATGCAATTGGTGATTTTTGGAGCTATCGATTCGCCGGTTAAGGCAACATAAGGGAGGTGTTCTAAAGCTTACAACAACCGCTCTGAAACTGATTTTCAGATTTCACACTTGGGGTTGTAATATTTCTTGATTTCATTCTTTTTTTGGGCTTAATCTATACTTATTAATTGGAGTAATGTTTAGAAACTATTTGTTGTATTCTTGAACACTTTTGTCTTGAGTTTTGAACTTAAGACACATTTGAACAATATGTTGTCCTTTATTTTGATTTCCACATACCATTTGTTCATTCATTTTGGAAACCTACTTGTGCCTAATCTATACTTGATTTTATGGTTTGATATTTGTGTTGTTTTAACAACATATTTACAAGGGTCTTGTTCTTAATCGAAACTTGTCATTGACCCGTGGTTTTGATTGCACAACTTGAGCTTAAAATTGCATCTTTACTTGTGCATCAATTAACCATTTATTAGAACCAAGTTGAGCTTAATTTATACTCTTCTTGATTGGTTTCAATATTGAGAATTAGTCTATAAAAACTAAATTTACAAGGCATCTCAATTGGTAAAGTCATACTTGCATGCATAGGAGTGTTTTTGCTCTAGGTGGCTTGTAAAAATTGAACTTGTTGTTGCTTTACTTTGTAAAGCAAGATTTGAATTGTATTTATCAAACTTTGATTGTAAGACTTAGTGGGATCTAAGTTGAAATGGAATACCTAGTTGAGGCTAGGCATAAATCCTAGTTGAGGCTAGTAAGGGAAAATCCTAGGTGAGTTTAGGTGGGTGTATAAGACTTTATTGTGGTAAGACATCTTGTAAAAGACTTAGTTGAGGCTAGGCATTCACTAGGCTTGCAGGCTTAGGTTGTAACACTTATTAGTAATAAAAGTGAGCGGGTTGAAAATCCTAACCGGGGAGGTTAGGTAGTGGATGTAGATCAGTTGGATCGAACCACTATAAATCAAGTGTCTCATTTCCATATCTTCTACCCCATTCTTGATTGTATTGCATAAATATTTATTGTTGGTATGTGTGCTATTGTTGTTATTTAAGCATAAAGTTTTAAAAAGACGATAATCACTCGGTAACCCAATTCACCCCCTCTTGGGTAACCTTTAATTGGTATTAGAGCGGATTATTGCTTAAAATGTTACTTACATATCTTTGAGTGTTTTCTTGCAACGATGCAAATATTAGATTTCGCTCGCCTTAGGGAAGGCAATTCATCTGTTAGGCCTCCCTACTTTGATGGGACCAACTGTGCTCATCGGAAAGTTCGAATGAAGTTCTACATAAGAACACAAGGTAGACATTTGTGGGATTCTATCATAGATGGCTAGACTTCACCAAAAACGGCTGGAAAAGACTGCACTCCTACTGAGACAAGGCTTGAGCTATCTAATGATCAAGAAATGAATCATTTGTTTTGTGCACTAAGTGAAAATGAGTTCAACTGGATTAGTGCATGTGAGGCGGCTAAGGATTTGTGGAAAAGCTTGAAGTGCATTATGAAGGGACGCAACATGTCAAGAACACTAAATTAAGGATTCTTGAAAAATATTATGAGACTTTTCGAGTTGATCCCCATGAAGATAGCCACGACCATTACAAGGTTCACAAAGCTTTTGAATGAGATCAAAAACCTTGGCAAACATTATGATCAAGAGAACTCGGTGTACAAGTTCCTTAAAGGTTTGCCTAAGGAATGGGATGCGAAGAAGTATGCTATTCAATCGGCTTAAAACCTTGGAGACTACACTTTTGATGCATTATGTGGAGAGTCGACGGTCCATGAATTCGAGCTAAAGGACCGTGCTAGATTGGAAGCACTTAGTGGAATGACCAAGCAAGAGTTAAAGAAGGAGCATGCCTTGAAAGCTACTTGTTCACCGGCCAAAAATGATGTGAGTTCAAGTGAGGATGATGACATTGAACAAGAAGTGGCTATGTTGTCAAGAAAGCTCAAAAAGATTACATACAAAAGAGACAAGTACAAGAAGAAGTACAAAGGTGCAAACAATGCAAGCAAATCAGGCGACGTGATTTGCTACAAGTGTGGCAAACTGGGACACATGATGGTGGTGGAATGCAAGTACATGAGAAGAAGCAAGCAATATGACTCATCATCATCATCATCTAGCTCTGACTCCAAGTTGGAAAATGAGAAGGTTATCCTTTGTCTTATGGCAAGGAGTGAGGTAAATGACTATCACTTTTAGTTATGATGATGTTAATGCATTAGATGATATGTCTAATGTTCAAGACCTTAGAAAATAATTGAAAAAATAAGTCAAAAAGACCAAACAACTCAAAAAGAGCTTGATCAAAGCCATTAGTGGGATTGAGTCTCAAAATGAGATCATTGATGATCTCCACTATGACTTAAAATTGGTCATAAATCGAAGAAATGACATAGCTAAATATGTAGAGGACTTGACCACTATGGTGACTAAGTTCACAAATGGTACCAAGATGTTTGACATGATGTTGGGAGTACAACAATGTGCTCTTAACAAGAGAGGCATATGCTATGGTGCTAGTTTATTGAGCTATGGAAAGATATTGGCCAAATCTAATAGATGCCTCAAATATAATAGATCGCATAATATTGGTAAATGTGTCTTGAATAAGACCAATAGAGGATAACTTGCATGAGTAGAAAAGAATGTCTATGATACATATTTTATGGAACCCAAAGGTGTGTGGGTATCAAAATCGAGTGTTTTCTTGATTTCATGAGTATGATATGTCTAACATTAGTCACATACATCATAGCACGATTATATTGTTCATTTTGATGTCATGCTTATCTCTTATATGCATTATTTGTGAATTATGATTAGATCTAGGTGTGCATAAACTTATATGGAGCTTATGCTTTCTATCTTGTTATTAAGTATATTTAAAGGGGGAGCCCTCATTTGATGTCATTTTCATAAAATGGGGGAGAATATACTTGAGCTTTATTCATTGAATTCAAACATTTAAAATTTCATTATTGGTATCATGACTTTGAACATGCATGATGATAGGGGGCAGCTTATGCTTCCATTAGGAATCAATTATACTTGTCTATGTATGCATGTTGTTAGGGAGAACTATTCCCACTTTTTGATATTACCAAACGGGGGAGAAATATTACTTTGAACTTGCAATTATGAACTTGATAATGTGTTTCATATTTATCTTTTGTTTTTGTCAAGTTCATGTTGTTTGCTATCATCAAAAAGGGGAAGATTGTTGGCCGTGTTTTTACTAGTTACACTCTACTCGAAATTTTGATGCTAATAAAGAACGTGAAATGGTACTAACAAGTTCATTTAGAGTTTCGGAATACAACATCTCGTTAGGAATTTCAAGTTCACAAGGAAAGTTGAGCTATGCAAAAGTTCAAGTCAAAAAGTGACAACATGAAGTCGAACAAGTTCAAGAATCGGCTCATACAAGGAAGTAAGGACTGGAAAAACAAGACAATCATGTGTACATTATTTGTAAGGTATATAAGTTCCATTCCTACAAGTCAAATGCATTAGACTCATGCATTAAATGAATTTTTGTTTTCAAAGAACTTAAAGTTATGGTTTATGTCATTTTCAATCTCGTGGTTTTTAAAATGCTTTAAATGTTGCAAACATGTTTTACAACATGTATTTAAGGTGTATGAATTGTTAGAATTGATTTTGAATGCGCCGGTGTGTGTTTAGATGGCTTTTGGATTGACATTAAAATTATTTGTAGAAAAGCCCCTATGTTTTTATAAAATTGAAGTTTTTGATTTTCATGGTTTATGAAATCATCCGTGATGTCTAGACATGTTTTTAAGACCCTACTAAACATGTTTAAAGTGATTTCAAAGGTTTAGTAGAGTCAAAGTGGTGTTAGGAGGCGTTTTGAAAAACCAGAAAGTTAATTAATTTCAGGCCCCTTCACCCAGCGTACTAGATGATCTCGGCAGCGTGCTCGGTGACCCAGCGCCCTGGCTAGATTATCCAGTGCGTTGTGCAATAAATGGGCAAATTTTTTCAAACTTCTGCCCAACGCGCTAGACACCGTGTCAGCGTGCTGTGCAGGATCCTGACATCTTTTTTAAAGCTTTGATCCATACCTTTAATTTGAATTTGGGGATCATTTAGGACCCTTGGATCATATATAATGATTATATGGAGTTATAAAGGGTTTGACTACTTGTTCAAATACTCAAGAACACCAAAGGCATAACTTGTACGCCATCACTTTCAAAAGTCTAAGTTTTACACACTTTTGGGCTAGATTTTTCATCACATACACTTGGTGATTTTTGGAGCTATCGATTTGTCGGTTAAGGCAACATAAGGGAGGTGTTCCAAGGCTTACAATAACCATTCTAAAACTGATTTTCTGATTTCACACTTGGGGTAGTAAGATTTCTCGATTTTCTAACTTGATTTCCTACTCTTTTTGAACTTAATCTATACTTATTGATTAGAGTAATGTTTGGAAATCATTTGTTGTGTTCTTGAACACTTTTGTCTTGAGTTTTAAACTTAAACTTGATCTTTTTGAGCTTAAGACATATTTGAACAAGTTGTTGTGCTTTATCTTGATTTTCACATACCACTTGTTCATGCGTTTTTAAAACCTACTTGTGCCTAATCAATACTTGATTTTGTGGTTTCATACTTATGTTGTTTTAACAACATATATACAAGCTTCTTCTTAATATAAACTTGTCTTTGACCCTTGGTTTTGATTGCACAAGTTGTGCTTAAAATTGCATCTTTACTTGTGCATCAATTAGCCATTTATTGGAACTAAGTTGTGCTTAATCTATACTTTTGTTGATTGGTTTCAATATTGAGAGTTAGCTTATAAAATCTCAATTTGCAAGGCTTCTTAATTGGCAAAGTCTTACATGCATGCATAGGAGTGTTTTGGCTCTAGGTGGCTTGTAAATTGGACTTATTGTTGTTTTACTTTGTAAAGCAAGATTTGAATTGTATTTATCAAACTTTGATTGTAAGACTTAATGGGATCTAAGTCGAAAGGGAATACCTAGTTGAGGCTCGGCATATACCCTAGTTGAGGCTAGGTAAAGGAAAATCTTAAGTGAGTCTAGGTGGGTGTATAAGACCTTGTTGCGATAAGGCATCTTGTAAAAGACCTAGTTGAGGCTAGGCATTCACTAGGCTTGCAGGCTTAGGTTGTAACACTTATTGGTAATATAAGTGGGGGGTTTGAAAATCCTAACCAGGGAGGTAAGACAGTGGATGTAGATCGGTTGGATCAAACCACTATAAATCACGTGTGTCATTTCCATCTCTTCTACCCCATTTTTGATTGCATTGCATAGATATTTATTGTTGGTATGTGAGCTATTGTTGTTATTTAAGCATAAAGTTTTAAAAAGTCGATAATCACTCGGTAACCCAATTCACCCCCCCTCTTGGGAGACCTTCAGGCGAGTCCACGCTCAGCGACCACCTACACATCACATACCGCACATGACACTTTGGTCATAGTACTCAAGGGGAATTTTGCTTGGCGTAACTTTCTAGGGAGTTTTAGGTGTTTCTTATTCAAATAACACTACTACCACTCATTTCATTACGTTTTCAACTCATAAACCACGGACTTATTCGGTTCACCCTCAACAGTCCTATCATTAATATCCAACTCATAACTACAGACTCAGTCAGTTCACCTTCGACGGTCCAATCATCAATCCTCCTATAATTCAGTAAGTGCAAACTACAGTCATGCTCAGTGGAAAACAGTGCTCAGGAGATGCAAAAAATAATAACTTACCCTCCATTCAATTGAACACCGCCCCTTGGTCTCGCTCCTTTCTCAGACCCACTTGGTCTCCATCCATCGATGAAGTAAAAAATATTGTCAGCGTCATCCTCTACAATGTTTCTAGTGAGTCGTTACAAGTATCCATATCGATGTTGATAGCTCATCACCGTCTCATCTTTCACGTTGTCGCTGGTTTGTGAACTTCTTTTTCATACTCTACTTTTCAGTCGAAGCTAGTGTAGTTAAGTGTGCTCGCATCATTGCAAAGATCACAATCAACTGTGGTTCCTGAGAAGTGACTATGTCAGTTCCACATCACATGTGCCTGCACTAACGATATGTTAACTGCTGCTGTTGCAACCATCTTTGCTCTTAAGCTGATATTTCATAGTACTAGACAAGTCAATAGCAATTGCGAATCAGCTTCAATGCATATATTGTATATATACATATAAAATATAACATGTACATATACAAATAACCCCAATTATATTTCGCTCACTTCCCAAATAATGGTTTTTAGGAAAGGATCTTCTGGTTGCCACATCTAATATTTGTGTTTAATTTAAGTTTCGTTTTGTAATTACTATGAACATTAGCTTTGATACTAACTGTGATGACCCGAATCCCTAAACATGACACTGCCTGGTCTAATCCCCACAAGTAAGCTTTACTCCCATCCATGCAGGACTTTACTACATATTAGTCAGTCTTTTAATCTATTCTCCTCGTTCTTCACGTTCAGAATAAGTATTACATGTGTTATACCATTATTAAATTTCAGGTTAATTAAAGTTTTTAACAATTATTGAATACAACGAAAGTCTTAATTTTTTAGCGGAAGCATTCAAATTTAGCCCTAAGTGTGGAAACCCAAAAACATCATCGATTACATGCAATATAGTCTGATGGCGATAATAGTGTGATAATGTGTCAAGTCGGGGAACTAACTGCTCAACCCAATATACAACCCCGAATATATATAGAAAGACGTAAGTAAATAGCTACATCAAAATACAAAAACCTACATAAATCAGAGGTAGCGGTATGCCGAAGGCTTAGAGATTGTCATCAATCTTCTCCTTGCCCGGCCTGCTAGTCGACAAATCTACACCGACCATCATAATAAAGACGTTGAGTATAGTAAAACAAATACATATTTCTCCACATTTCCAAATACAAGAAATAGGTATTTAAAAGCATAAAACAGCAAAAGATTGCTTGAAATAGAACATGCATGCAAATACCATAAGAAAATTAGTAAGACTTACTCGGATATAAATATGCTAGTAATGCATAATGGTACTATCCTTATAAGTTGAGGACCATCTTCCTAATGATCTAATGTAATAGGTTAGTACACGTGCACTTCGTACTACCCTACTTGGACACACATAGACCTCATGTAATAGGCCAGCACACGTGTACTTCGGTATTACCCTACTTGGTGGTGGATTTCATCAAACAACCTCATGTAGTAGGTCTGTGTCAATAACTGAATAGATGTCGACACCGTGGATCCCATACTCCGTATGTCGCGCTAATCTATCTAAGTATTCAAGGAAAGATATTGACAAAGAATAAATAAGTAATTCAAAAGCAAAGTCATAAAAAATTACCCCGTAAATGAGAATATCACACAACAAATATGGAATTTTGAGTACAAGGAATAACACACATGAACTAATTGAAAACTCAGAAATTAAAGCGGAAATGAAATGAAAATAAGTGTCTAGTTTGTCTACTCACAATTCAAGCAACAATTCCTAGCTCAACAAGCCTCGTGACGCCTCTAAACTCGTGTATGACTCCCGAGACGCTTCCCTAGGTTATTATATATGTTTTAGAGTGTGTTTGAATATCTTAGGTTGGGTTTAGACCAAGTTAAATGGTTTAAGTGTTATAGAAAAAAGTAGTGCAGTTTTAATTTCGAGTCTCCATCCTGATCCCAAAAGTATAATAAAAACACCTCCAATTCAAAATCTAATTTTTATGGTTCAAGTTTCATATATAAACATCAAATCCTATTAAAAATTTTGCTTAAGAACATTCATTTGATTATTCTAAATAGATACCCAAGTTGGTAAAAAAACAAAACTGCAAAACATTTTTTTTGTTCACAAAATGCAACCGATTCAACACCAATTGACACACTAAAACTTATTGAAACCCCAAAATGATTTTCGTGGTTCAAATTGGATATATAAGCATTAAGTTCTATAAAAATCCAACCTTAAAACCTTTCTTTAATTGTTCGAAACCATTACCCAACTTAACATGAACATAACTTTGCGTAACATCAAACATTTGAAGTGCCATAGGTAAACCATCACCAAACTCCAAACTAATGATGGACAACTCTAATATGATATATCAACATTGATTGTTACCATACAAACCTAATAAAAAGTTTGATTTATTCAGGCATTTTCATGAAATACTCAAGAACATCACCTAACTTTGAAATATCACAGCTTTCGATTTTCAAGACCAAATTTGGAACTTCTTTATAGGTGGATTATTAGCTCGAAATGAAAATTTTGAAAATGCCATTGGTTATTCAAGTTGAAAGTATCTGTAAAATTGAATCATGAAAAATTAGTTTCATTAATGAATTGCCAAATTTTTGCCAAAACTTGAAAAATAGAAATTGAAACAAAGTAAGTGAGATGGAAAAGATATCATTGAGGGATACAAAGAGAGAGATGAGTTCTTCCACTTTGTTTGTTGCTTTGCCGACGAGTGCTGGAGAACTATCGTCATGAGTAGATCGCAAAGAATATGGTACAAAGAGTGAGGATTCTGGTATGGAGGTTGATCATGGGTTGTATAGAGATAGACTATTGGCGGAGAAGATGTACAAGTTTGTAGAAAAAATGGTTCCAAAAATGGGGGATGTCAGGATTGTTCAAGATGAAAATGGGCCTTTTATTGCGATATCGGATAAGTTGAACCATTTTATGGATCAATAGATGGAGAAAACACTAATCGTTAAACTCATTGGCAGAACAATGAGGTATCAAATGCTTTATAATATGATCAAAAACTCATGGGATCCAAGGGGTAAGTTCACTACTATGGATCTGACTAATGGTTACTATTTGGTTCATTTTACTTGTGAGCATGATGTAGAGAAAGCTTTGAATGAGGGTTCGTGGTACATTTTAGGGCATGTTTTGTCAGTGCAATGTTATTATTCCTCTTTTTGGGCAACTGATGCTCCATTATTGCGAGCAACAGCGTGGATTAGAATTCCTGATTTGCTTGCTAAGTATTAGTATGAGCCAATCCTCACAGGTATTGGTAATATGGTGGGATGAACAATAAAGCTAGACCTCAATACTTAGATAAGTCAAAGAGGTCAATTTGCATGCATTGTAGTGGACTTGGATCTGTCTCAACCCTAGTGTCAAAGTGTAGATTGGCAGATGTATAGCTTATTGTTCAATACGAAGGCATTCTTTAGATATGTTATTCCTGTGGTCGGGTAGGCCATAATGCTATTGCCTGCCCTCTTAAGAAGGAGGCGATGCGAGAATCGGAAAAGGCAAAAGAAGGGCAAGAGGGAACTAGTTCATCTTCTGGCAAGGTTACTAATTCGGATCTAAATGAAGCGGTCGAAGACGATAAATTCGGACCCTAGATGATAACACAACGCCGCCCTCACCGGAGATCGATGAAGGAAAGCCTGCAAACTCGCAAGGAAACAATCACGCGAGGATCTGGAGATTCTCACCCTGCAATTGTGGGTAATCATTTTGGGCGTTTTGATTCTAATGATGGAAAGTCATCAATAAGGGCTCATTCTATGGAAATCAATTCCTCAAATCGTAGAGATAGTTTTTAATAGCCAACGGGAGTAGACAATTTCTCACCCCACAATTATGGGTAACCATTTTGGAAGCTTAAATTCTAATGATGAAAAGTCATCACTAGGGGCTCATTATAAGGAAATCAATTCCTCAAATCATGGAGTTGTTTTTAATAGCCAACATGATAGGACAGTTTCTCAGTATGCGGATGAGAAGAAGGATAGAAAGGAAAATCTAAAGCCCATACTGGATCATTAGTGGACATTTCTAACATAGTTAATACCATCAATCTACCCACCAAGACAAGATCTAAGACACAAAGTATGACATCCCACAAGGCCTCTCCTGTTTCTCCTGCTCCCCCAGATAATGATGTCAATCTCGAGGTAGGAAATAAGAGATCTAAAATGGGAGAATTGTCTTGGCAGGAGGTTAAGGCAACATCAAATGAGAGTCATTCCTCGACCTGAGAACAAATTAGTAGCATGGTTATTGAGAATCCAGCACCTCTGGAAATCCAAGGTAATGAGTTAGTCCCCGTTAGGGGAGGCGCTCCATTTCACTAATTTTGTTAATGATGCAGGGTCATCAAAGGGTTCCCGATTCTTTAAACATACAGTTAAATATGTCTTTTATATCCTGGAACTATCAAGAAGCAAAGAGCCCTAAGTTTCAAGTGAGTGTCAAAGATCTTATAAAAGCTAACAAGCCCGATGTTCTTGCTATCCTTGAACCTTGAAATTAGCGGAGACATTGCTGACGGGGTTATCAACAGAATTGGTTACTCAAACTTTTTTAAAGTTGATGCTAATGGTTTCTCTAGTGGGATATGGCTTCTATGGTCTACGTCTAATATACAACTCTCTATTGAAGGGTTTGGTAGACAATGGATCCAAACATCTTGGCAAAAAGGGGACCTGAAGGGCTATTGCACTTTTGTTTACGGCTCACCGAACTATAGAGTCCAGATGCTATTATGGGAAGAAGTATCTGCATTGCACATTCCTAACTCTCTACCATGGGCGCTTCTTGGGGATTTTAATGTATACCTTATGTTGGATGAGAAAATAGGGGGGGCTTCAGGCCAATTCTTTTAAATGCAGAGAACTATTTGAGTTCATGAATCTTAATGCCTTACATGACCTAGGTTTCAAAGGCTCAAAGTTTACATGTTGAGGAAGGTTAAAGGAGTGACTAGACAAAGGACTATGCAATGGAGAGAGGCAGATATGTTTTCTTGAAAGTGTTATATTTCATCTACCTAGACTCAAATCAAATCACCGCCCCTTGCTCTTGCGCCTTCAAACAGATGCTCCTCCTAAAGCTGATAGGTCGTTCCACTTCCATTCATGCTTGACAACTCATGAGGGCTTTAAGGAGTTTGTCAAAACTAACTCGACAAACAATGCAGAGTTTCAAGTGGTGTCAAAATAGTTTACGGATAAGATCAAGTGGTGGAATACCCACATTTTTGGAAATATTTTTTCTGAGAAAGAAAAAGTTACAGTGGAGGTTAGAGAAACTTGATCGAAGCCTGGATAGATCATTCTCAACTAACTTGCACAATCAGAGAACTAAACTACAAAAACAACTTCAAGATATTCTTCTCCAGGAAAAGATACTTTGGTACCAAAAATCTAGAACTAAAATGGCTTAAGTTTGGAGATAAGAACACCAAATACTTTCACTAGAGTACGATTACTAAGAGGAAAGGGAATTATATTCTGGCATTAAAGAATGAAGATGGGGAATGGATGAATGATCAGGAGACCTCAAGGCAATGGCAATTCAATTCTATAACAAACTTTACCTTGATGATGGTATGCGACCTCCTTCACTTAGTTGGAACCACTCTACCTGCAGACCAGAACAATTTGATGAAGGCGGTTGATAAGCAGGAAGTTCGAAATCCACTTTTTGATATGGGTGCTTATAAAGTTCTTGGCCCTGATAGTTGGAGTCCTATATTCTTCCAATCACAATTGGAGGTGGTGGGTTATATAATTACTACTACGTGAAAGAATTCTCCAATGGAGTTCTCTCACCTGGTTTAAACGATACCCTACTTGTTCTCATCCCAAAAACTATCTCCCCGAGTCTTTTTTAGATCTTCGACCGATCATTTTATGCAATATTATATATAAACTTATTACTAAGCTAATTGTAAACAGGTTGAAGCCCTTGTTAAATAATATGGTGAGCAAGAGTCAATCGAGTTTCATGCCTGCAAGAAACCTGACTGATAATACTATCGTACAGGAGATCATTCATTCAATGAGAAGGAAATCTAGTCGTAAAGGTTGGCTAGCCATCAAAATTTATTTGGAGAAAGCATATGATATACTACGTTGGAGTTTCATTGAAGAAACTTTTGTTGCTGCTGGTTTTCCTAATGTGTTGATCGACAAAATTATGCATTGTATATCTACACCAAAGATGCTAGTGTTATGGAATGGAGGCATAACAGAGGCTTTCTCACTATCCAGAGGAATTCACCAAGGAAACTCCATCTCACCTTACATCTTTGTTCTCTATATGGAGATGTTGGCTCACGGTATCCAAAAAGTGGTTGATGACAAAGAATGATGTGGAGTTCGTTTAGGTAGAACTGGTCCCATGATCTCTCACTTGTTATTTGTTGATGATATGTTCATTTTTGCGGAAGCTAACATATCACAGATACGAATAATTCAAAAGATTATGGCAGAATTTTGTAGTTACTCTGGCTAAAAGATCAATACTTAGAAAACAAAGCTCTTCTTCTCTAAGATTGTGGCTGCACATGTGAAGAGGCAAATCAACACTATGATGGGCTTCCAAATGACATAGAACTTGGAAAAATATTTATGGTCTCCTATCCTCCATCAAAGATCGAAGAAGGACACCTACAAGGACATTATTGATGAATTGAGGGCACGTCTTTTAGGGTGGAAAGCGAAACAACTCTCGTTAGTAGGCAAGGTGATGCTAGCCAAGGCATGTCTTCAATCTATACCTGTGTTTCAAATGTAGACCGCAAAACTCCCTCAAATGGTATGCGATAAAGTTGATAAAACTATGCACAGTTTTATCTGGGGATCTGACTTGAAAAGGAAAGTCCACCTAGTTTGATGGGAGGTCTTGTGTTCTAATAACTTCCTGGGGGTTAGGGTTTCGAAAGGTGAGGGACAACAATGAAGCCCTTATATGGAAGCTCTGTTGGGACTTTTATACTAAGAAATAGTGCTTACGGGCCCAGGTCATGAGAGAGAAGCATTACAAGTTGACAAATGAGGAATCTTCATCAAGAGCGGGCCACCCTGCCTCATTTGTATGGAGGAGTATATGCCAATCTTGGCCTCTCTTCAAGGAAGGCCTTGCTAAGATTATTGGAGATAGATGGGGAACTTTATTCTGGAAGGAGAAGTGGGTGGAAAACATGAACTCTCTCCTACCCTATGCTACTACTTCACTTTCCAACAGGGACGTAGAGCAGAAGGTGGCTCATTATACTACAGCATTAGGAAGTTGGGACATCTCAAATCTTGCACAGGTTCTACCTAGTGAGATGTGCAACAAAATATTGGCCACTCTTCACCCTAATAGTAGCAAAGGAATGGACAGGTAATGTAGAATTAGAGTCAATTCTTCATGCCTTTAGGGACTCCCCTATATCATGGACGGTTTGGGATAATCTTTTGATGGGAAAACAGAGTCCTAACTTCTTTAGTAATAGCCAAAGAGAATGGTTGAACTTTAATCTGAAATAAGGTGCCTCTTCTTAGAAGACCCTATTTGGTGTCACGTGTTGGGTTCTTTTGTTCACAAGAAATGAGTTTGTCTTCAAGGGTATTCATGCATTAGTTACGGAGGTGATTTCTCAAGCTCGAGATAGAACAGATGAGATAATTAGATTTGGCACTCAAACATGCACTATTGGTCTTGAAGGGCAAGCTAAGAGGGACACACAATGAAAGAAACCAAATGAGGGTTGGGCAAAACTAAATTATGATGGGGCAGTAACGAATGACTTCTCATGCTCATCTGCTGCAGGGCTGTTACGAGATGACAAAGGAGAGTTTATCTTTAGTTTCCAAGTCAAGTTAGGCAGTTGTCCACCTTGTCAGCAGAAATTTGGGCGTTATGGTATGGAGTCCATATGGCAAAGGAGAAAGGACTCACTAAGGTGGTGATTGAGACAGACTCATTAGAAGTTATTTCGCTCATGGATCCTCGTCATACTGTGGTTTTCATGGACTACCAGATCGAGGAGATTAAACGGACTCTTCATCAGATGGAAGGTAGCTAGATTAAATACATCCCCAGATGTACTAATGCTTGTGCAAACTTCCTAGCGAAGAATGTGCTCAAATTGCAGTATAGAGCTCATAGATTAAACATAAAGACTCAGTGTATTTCCCTCTCATTAGCACAAGATAAGTGCGATAGCACAGTATAATTCTAGGCCATTTTTTTGAGTTGTGTTCCAACTAAAAAAAATCGTAATTGAAGACTTGAAAAATAGAAATAGAAAAATAAAAATAAAAATAGAAAAATTTCAAATTTTTACCAAAACTTGCCAAAACTTGAAAAATAAAAATTTTTCAATATTGAAAAATAGAAATAGAAATTTTTGCCAAAACATAAAAAATTAGTTTCATCAATGAATCTCAAATTCTTCCACAAACTGAAGACTCAATATGTTCAAAATCAGTGAGAATAAGCATTTAAACTTGTTTGAAATCGAAACTCCTTTGGTTTTTATGCTTTCCTTGATAAATCACAACAAAAGAGAGTGAAAGTTAGGTTACCTATGTTGGCGCTTTGTCTCTAGCTCCAATTATTTCTTTGGTTGATGATTTGAGAGTTGAAATTTTCATTTTCATTAAGTGAAAAAACAAGGATAGCTCTGAATTTTGTTCAAAAACCATGCAAAATGAGAAGAAAAGTTTGAGTGTCGGCTTATATATTCTTTTGTTCGCCCATTCATCTTCCCGTCCAACCGCCCCCGCCACGTCTCGTCCTACCTAAGCCACATCTCTTGTCGTACCCCTAGCTGTTGTGTTGTTCAATCTTCGTCCTCAAGTAGTGAATCCGAATCCACGCACCCCATCCCCGCCCCAGCAAATGCCCCACGACGTGAGGGTCGTGCCAAGTCCGTTCATGAGTCTACATCAATTCTAGAGTTGGTGGCTCCACGGCTGATAGATGCCAAAATCCTAAGGCCCGCTATTGTTGATTTCGCCTTTTTTGATAAGGCTCATATCCCAATTAGGGAGATTTTTAATAGGGCAGGGTGGACCACTTTCTGTGCCTATAACGCCAACTATAATCCCCTTGGTTTGAGTTTTCTATTCAAATCTTAAAACAATGAACCATTTTGTTCTAAGATCATCTGTTGGTAGCCGGTTCATTGAGATTACGCCCGAAAATCTCACTCAACGGCTTCAACTTCCTTTGCACCCTCTTACCACTACGGTTGTGTGCAAATTTCTTAGTTGGTCCTTTAATCATCTTGAATTACTTAATTCCTTCTTCCGGACAAAAAGAACTTTAACCGTATATCCGACTGGTATAACGGACATTGACTTCAAACTTATACCTCACCTCTTTCATAAAGTACTTCACAAAGTCATTCTTCCTCGAGGTGGTAGTAAGAACTATGTCACTCTCCTTGACATGTTCGTTCTTGGGCACCTAATTTGCATGATCCCTCTCAGCCTGCCCCACATCATTATTGGTTATATGATGAGCACGTGTAGCTCGGGTTGTTATCTTCCTTATGCACACATTATCACATCCTACTTGGAGTCTACCCAGGTGGATCTCGCATTAGGCGGTTGTCCCCTCACTGTCTATGGCACCATCAATATGGCCACGTCGAAGGCAATGAAGTATCGTTTTATTTGTGAGAGGCAGAAGTAGACACGGGAAGATGCCATCCCGAATGGTCAGTACTACGACGGCTATGAGTCTCCACTACCTACGGACTCTCCAGTTGCTTCTTTTTATTCGCCGGACTACTTAGAATATAGCCATAGTTTTGGCAATGATGACAATGCTGACGATGAAGGCAATGATGAAGTTTATCAGGACTTTACAGCTCCACCGCACTAGTCGCACCATTAGACGACGCAGCCTACACCTCCTTCGAGGTTCCGCGGCTTCACCCCTCCACCAGATGTGTCTCCATGATCGGCATACGTCTCTGTACAGCTGGGATACCTGCATGCGTATATGACTGAGACGTTTACTTCCTTCGACATACGGCTACGTCATATCAAGACTGAGTTGCTACCATTTGCGTGAGCACGCGATGGTCGTGCCTCTGGCTCCGCTAGTCGGCCATCGTCATCCCGGAGGAGTGTTTATGGTTATCATTGTTCGGCGAGCATTAGGCTCAAACATGTTAGGTTTAAGATATTTATGAACACTTTCTCTTTAGTAGAACTCATGTTTCATGCCACAACTGTGCCTCCATTTCTTTTTGCTATTTAAATCATGAAATTTTTTTTTTCGTATCTCTGAGTTAATACAATGCTATTTCTTGATATCTATGATTCATTGTATATGAATGGGTAACGCTTCCATCTATTGTTTATTGATATGCATGAAGTGAGGGGAGCATGGCCCCACTTTTTGATGGTATCAAACGGGGGAGAAAATGAGGTTGAACTTGAAAATATAGATGTGGTTGAACTTGTATATTTAAATGAGAATTATAAGATGTGTACAACCATGAATGTGATAAATACACTTGGATTATGTTTTATGCTTGTCAAGTTCACATTGTTTGTTATCATTAAAAAAGGGGAGATTGTTGGACTAAGTGGTTAGTCACTCTAACTCTGACCAGGATTTTGATGGAAACAAATAAGGTAAAAATGTACTAACAAATATCAAGTGCATTTCAGTTTTTGTTAAAGATTGCAAACATCACCTCATGGGTATTCATGCCATACAAGTTCAAGAATCGACATTCATGAAGGAATGAAGAAGAAAGATCAAACTAC
Organism: Stephania japonica; assembly: GCA_039657345.1. NCBI lineage: Eukaryota > Viridiplantae > Streptophyta > Magnoliopsida > Ranunculales > Menispermaceae > Stephania > Stephania japonica. The sequence goes on from CM077566.1 coordinate 18,684,313, forward strand.
AAGTTGTAATATTGATGTAAGATATACAAGTTCATTCACACAAGCCAAATGCATTAGTTCATGCATATCGAGTCTTTTAAACAAATTTTCAAATGTCAAGTGATTACTCGAAATTTCAAAATGGAACTTTAACACATGACTCTGTCTATAAGTTTAAACAATGTGAAACTATGTGTTTATGTTCATTTGCATTTTGAAGATCATTGTGGAAGTTTTTCAAAAAAGAAAAACTTGTTTTTGAAAGGTTTTTGAAAAGAAAACTATAAATTTGCAGAAAAGTCCCTCGCACGTTATGAAACTGAGATTTTTCATTTTCGGAATTCGTAAAAATATTCGGACTACCCAAATAAGTTTAATGACTCATATTAAACATATATAACATGTTATATAAGGGTTGGTTTGGTCTCGGACGTATTTAAGGGTCACTAACACAAGGGACAAAATAATTATTTTGAGGTCCCTACAGTTAGTGCTAATTCTGTTATTAGCACGCTAAGTGCAGAGTTAGCACGCTATGTCTCAACATTAGCGCGCTAATTGCATTCTTGACAACTTTTTTAAAAAGCTGGAAAACAAACTTTAATTTGAATTCTTGATGAATTTTGGGCCCTTGGATCCCTAGAACGGTCACATACTGATAAGATGGGATGTCTAACACTATAAAACCACCAAGAACATTGTTTTGAGATAACAAGGAAGAAAAACACACAAAAGCTCAAAAACTTATAAAAAGGAGAATATTGATTTGTGTGAAGAAGACAAAGAAGATTCTTGAGGCTGTCCATTCACTCCAAAATCCTGCACTTTTGAGGCTTCCAAAGGTGTACAAGAATCTCCTCAAAACTGATTTTTAGGTCACCTTCTTGGTTGTAAGAAAGTCCTTGTTCTAGACTCTTTTCATGCTTAATCTACATAGTTTTGTGTGTTTGAATTGAAAATTATATTGTTGTGTGTTTGAATACTTTCATCTTGGGTTTTGCACTTAAACTTATTTTATTAAACCCTAAGATTGGTTTGAACAAAAGTTTTGCACTTAAACTTGATTTTTGTTAAACTTCTTGTTCTTAGTTTTGAAATCGGTTTTGCACTAATACATTAGATTTTTGAAAGGATTTCATATTTGAGACTTGCAAAAAATCAGTGACATATTTGCATATTCTATTTATTCTCATACTTGCATGCATTAGAGTTGTTAGGCTCTAGGAGGCTTGCTAGTGTTTAAATTTGATACTACTTTACTTTGTAAAGTGTACTTCAATATTTTTCAACTATTTATTGTAATTGGATGATTATAAGACTTAGTGGAATCTAAGTCAAAAGGGAAGACCTAGTTGAGGCTAGGCATAAACCCTACTTACGGCTAGGTAGGAAGTCCAAATTGTATTAGGCATTCTAGGCTTGTAAGCTTAGGTTGTAACACTTGTTAGTAATATAAGTGAGGGTTTAAAAATCCTGACCTAGGGAGGTTAGGAAGTGGATGTAGATCATTGGATCGAACCACTATAAATCAGGTATCTCTTTCCATCTCTTCTATCCCATTCACTTGCATATCATCCATATTTGCACTTTGGTGAGCATATAACATCTTAATTATCTAATTAAATTAAAAAAGGCGTTAACTTCTCGATACACCCAATTCACCCCCTCTTGGGTGTGGTTTCACTGACCACCCCAGTGATCATCCCTGCAGTCTCTACCCCGCCTATCATCCCTACAACCTCTATCTGACTGATCTTATTATCTCTTCGGTTTCCTATCAAGTCGAGAACTCTGTCCAGCCTTTATCTCATAAGTCTCCGTTATACGCCTATCGTCCCTCTACAGGAGGAATGTCTCACGTGTCAACACTCTATTGTACATCTCCTCTAGAGTTTGGCTCCTTATAACATTATAGCACTGGCAATAACCTTCTCTATCCTCCGAGTGAAGTAGTAAATTTGTAGTCGTTCTGTCCTTGCGACGTCCATCGTAAACTGCAGTAGATACCAGTATTGCTCCATGTACTGCAGCACTGAATGGTTCCCCTATCTCAAAAACAAGAACTCCTCTCTCAATCTCAATTGGTCCTCCATCAGTATGTACTAGTTGCACAATAGCTCCCTCAACTATGCCCAAATGGTCGAGTCTGGATGTGTCTCCTAGTACATAGTCCACCAAACCACACTATTGCCTCGGAAACAAGCCCCTGATAGACGTGTCTGAATCATCTCTTCTGTAATCAACACCTTATATAGACGCTGGTGAGATAGGAGCCATCTGCTTACTGCCTCAAGGTTACCACCTCCATAGAAATATCCCAACTGCAACATGATAAAGTCTCTCGGTAGTTTTGCCTCTTGTTCAGTGAGTACTTAACAGTGGTGGTGGTGGTAGTGGTGGTAGTTGTAGTAGTAGTAGTAGTAGTAGTAGTAGTAGTAGTAGTAGTAATATTAGTAGTAGGAGAAGGAGGAGGAAGTGGAGGAGGATGAGGAAGAGGAGGAGGCTACTCTGTAGTCGTAAATGGAAGTGTAGGCTTTGGCGTCTCCAAAGTTACCACTGTTGGTGTAGCTCGACTCCAAATGTCTCCTAAACCACTGCCTGAATAGGCATCTGTGTGGTAGTCGGGGTGAAGGTTGTCTGAGTGGGAGCCAAAACTACTGTTGGACTTATAGATGTCGTGGCTAATGCTATGTGTGGCTGCTTGATCCCGAAGTAGACGTAACACCTCCGCCATCTGAGTCTCCTGTGCCGATACACGGTCCTTTAAGCTTACAATAGGCATGGGATCCCTAGTAGTATCACTAGTCTGCCACTATCTGTCCATGATGATCTCCATCGAGAAACGTACGTCAAATCAACCTCGATATACGTACATGTATAGTATATAGTAAAAACATATAACACATACATAATTCGAATTCTACCTGCCTCACTGTCAGTTCCCAACTAGGTCTAAGGTAATATCATCGGGTTTCCACATCTAAGTTTGTTTGTTTATGTTTTATGCCCTTTCAAAATCTTAACTCCCAAGGTTCCTTGAACACTCTCTCCGATACTAAACTTGATGATGGCCTGCGCCCGTGGCCCGTTGCTCCCCACCACGCGGCCCGGGCATCGCATCATCTGCCACATCGCTCGACCAATGAGTCCTACACTCCACTACATACGTCTCCACGTTAGCATCCATCATTCGCGTGTTAACTTGTTTCGTAGTTTACGCGCTTTTACTCTTTTCCTTATTTTATTAGTTAACCTTTTTCATCACTTAAGAACACATGAATTTGCTAGTTATTCAGTTAACTTAATTATTGAGTAATGTGTTGTATTTTAGTAGAGTTGCAAGTAAATAACTAGAATTAAATAGCGAAAGTCTTAAATAATAAGAAAAATAATGATAATGCATAAACTTTATTAAAAGTAGAGTATTCATCAGTCCTAATGTGGAAAACCCGAAAAGTTCTCTGTACATAAGCGACATAAACATAAAACAGTAAATATATATGTACAGTATCACTCTAGTCTCCCATAAACCCAAAATGTAAACAAGATATCAAAATAATATACTAGTAGGTTCTCGATAGTGGGCAATCAAATGCAGTCGGTTAAGATCCCCTTACCCTTACGGGTATTGGGATTTGCACTTAGCCATCACAATAAAACATATGATGAGTCCAGCGTGTAAAATCCCAAGGAAATCCATTGAGCATTTAATAAGTAAATAAATAGACTGCAACTGTACTATGGCTCATCGCATGATATCCTAGCAGTGCTAGCCAAATCCGAATCACACCGACACGTGCACATGAAGCAACTTGGGTTGCCATTCACTTGAGGGTCGAGCCACATGTGCTATAATCTAGTGTGCATGAACATACATCAAATGACATCCGGTGGGAGTAACTCACCACCATCCAAAAATAGTAAGAGGAATGAATAATAACAAGGAATGGACTGATCAAATATAAAACAATAAGTGAGTATTCATGTTGTAACGACCCGTTACCTTAAGCACGTGATTAGTGTTAATTCGAATATTAATTAATCTAAGTTAGACTTGTGGTTAAACCCAATTTGTCTCGATTAATGCGTGCGTAGAATGACCTGATGTATTGTGTTTATTTGGTGTGTATTAATATGTATAAAAGAATAACTGGAAAAATAAGGGAATGACAAATACCATGTGTGGGTCAAGGAGGACACATATGAGACGTGGGATAGCATTGACGCCTGAGAATGCTCGTTGGCATGAATTATGTAATTATAGGCATAAATATATATATATATATATATATTTATATATACTATGGATATAAATAAATATATATTAAAATGAAAAATAAATAAAATATTATTGAATTGTCGGGCCGCCAAGTAATACACGGGGTCAAGGATGACATGCGTGGATCTTACGATGGTGTGCTCACCCGAGGGTGCTCATTAGAGCACATAACAGAATAGTATATATAAATATATAATTAAATTAGAAAATGTGAAAAGATCAAAAAGGGTAGTAGGAAATAAAAAAGAAAAGGATAGGCTTGGGGGCATTTTGGTCATTTGCCAAGCTAAATCGCCCCCTCCATTGTTAAATTGAGAAAACGAGTAGAGAGAGAGAGTCGAGACAAGAGAGAGTGAGCGAGGAAGCGGAAGAGTTCAAGAGTGAGCTCGCGACGTTGAGGCCGAGGTGAGCTTGTGTTGTGGTTGATTGTTGTTGTTCTTGTTGTGGTGGTTGTTGTTGTGTGGTAACTGCGAGTATTGGGAGGTTCGGCCATGGCATTAGCCATAGCCGAACAAGGAATTAAGGCAGGGAGGGTTGTCTCCCTACTGTTGCGTGGCCATCCAAAACTTGGGTTGAGGTTGGGAGCCAACCACAGCCGATGAAGGAAAAAAAAGAACAGAACAAAATGCTCTCTTCTCATAAGGACGAAGATGACCCTGAATTTCGCCGATTTGGCTCGGTTGAGCCGAACCAGATTCAGCCTAATTCACGGCCAAATGAAAAGAAAAATAAAAAGAAAAAGGAAAAATAATTCTGGAATAAATAGAAAAAATATTAAAAATAGTATTTCGACCAAATAAATAGAAATTGGTGGATTTATATGAAAAATGAGGAATTCGAAAGTCGAGGGACACTTTACACTGGGGTGTGTACCTCATAAAACATGAAATGGTCAAAATAAATGAGAAATTAGGTCCAGGGATGTCAGAGTCCAAAGGGACTAGTTTAGGAATTTTAATAATTGAATATTGGACGTAAACCGATAATAATTGGTTTATTTAGGAAATGGACCGACAGAAAAAGGTTTGACTCTGGGAGTCATACAAGTCGATAAAAATAGGAAAGCTCAGAACAGGTAAGTGGTACTCGTATTATTTATCAATTATCCAATGTAAATTAGTATTATTAGAGCATGTAGTGTTCTGGATTGGGAATGGGGCGATATACCATGATTTGGATTTGGTTTTACAAAAATGTTTTTAAATGGAAAATGAAATTCGGGAAGAGGTTTGGCGGGACGAATCGGCCTGGGATTTGGAACTGTGATGGGCTAGCCTCCCATCATCGCGCCCCCAGTGACTTGAGAAATATCTCGATCAATGCTTTTTGATTGAGTTGGCAGCACATCAGTCATAAACCAATCAGATGGTCAGTGATTGTTTAGTGACGATGTGGGAGAGCGACTCTATTGATTTGAGTTTGCGGCACATCGCTGGGAATTAGTCAGATGCCTAGTGACTGATTCCTGATAATGTGAGAGGGTGACTCTATTGAAATACTGAAATTGAAAATATAAATCATGGGTACATTGTAATGAACCAACGAACTTGCATCTGCTTATATATTGGTTATATTGATTTAGTTGCTTCCATAAATATACATTGGATGCACCTTGTGATATATAATTTTTGAATATTAATCGATAATTGATGGTTGGTATGGGAGTCACTGAGCATGTAGGAGCTCACCCACCTAAACATTTCCAAGAAAGGTGCATACACTGGAACATAGGATTGGAGAAGCGTGGGAGTTTAACATTTTCTCTTCATGTAGTGAGTTTTATGTTATATAAGTATTGTAATGAATACTATTTTATAATAATTAAGGTAGGAATACAAGTTTAGTACCAAGGATTATACCAGATTCGCATATCTTAGATTTATTGAAAAAAAAGTTTTAAATTTTCCGCTACGTTTTATTTTAATTTGTTATTCGATATTAAGATATATAGGTTGTTAACAAGAATAGGCACAAGGCTGCTGGGTCTAATTAGGTTCGATCTGGTTTACCGGGGCTTAATTAGGGTTTTAGGCCAAATATTCCTTAATCGGGATTAGGGGATGTTACGGTTGGTATCTGAGCCAAGGCTTTACAAACTTGAGGTTATCATAGGTTTCGAAATAAGAGACAATTTTGATATAGTGTGATATCAGAGACTAATTGGTAAAGCTTGGCATGATTATTTCATTGATCAGTTAAGGGGATAACTTTGATACAGTGAGTATCATAGACTAAGGTTATCACCTTCGAATGGGTTTTGGATGGTGTGATAACTTTAATACATAGGGATTGAAACTTCAAGTTGTACCTGTATAGTAAAATGGAAATTTAGTTAGCTGACTTGGAGATCGGTTCTCGAGTCAGGATAACCAAAACTAAATAAGCGGTTTTTATTAATGTTATGGGGGGCAATGAAAGATAAAATCTTGAAAATGTATTTGTGAGCTTTATATTATATCTATGCGATAGATATAGTTGTCCTGTCTTGCTTAGAAATGAATCTTAAAGACTTATCTCACATTTATGACTTGGTAAGTCAAAGGAAATTGATGGTGAGAGTTCTTGGGAACCTGGACTTCATGGATAATAAGATAAAAGAAGATAGTGGAACGATAATAAGATGGTTTGTATCCATCTATTTCTCATAAAATGAGAATGTATATATATATATATATATATATTGAGGGTTAAGGTTTGTGGAACCCTGAATCTTAATACTATAAATATGGAAGGGAAAGGAGTTATAAATAACTCTCTCATTGAGTAGTTTTTAATGGTCTTGATTCTCATTGATATTGTCTGATGAGAAATAGTCAGTGTAGAAGGAACTATAGGTACTGGACTTAAAGACAGATGTAGGATGAAGTGACATTAAGAGATGAATAAAACATGGAATGACTTATAGTGGAACCCAAAGGTGTTAAGTCACTTTGAGTAGAAATATAACTAGTGTTAAGACTAGTTGACTAAGGTTAAACGTCATTCAATGAGGGAAATTAATGGTAAAGGTAACGAGAACCTAGTTAAGGTTAGATTATCACTAGTTAATCATACTTCATGAATGATTATGAAGTATAGAGTTTTAGATATAGTGTTGGTCTATAATGGAATACTGAGAAAGAAATTTTTCAGTATGGTTGTGGGTAGCCGCATATACTGAAAGTAAAATGAAAGGGATTTATTAGTGTTGTAACTGCACACACTAATAGTATGATGATGAGGGAGCAATAGGGTTGTGATGGAGCCACAAATAGAGAAATGAAATATGAGAATACCTGATTGATGTATAAAACAATGTTGGCATATAAGGAAATGAGTTGAGGGTAACGTTACAATAAAAGTGAATAGCTACAACAAAAGATGAGAGTTGAAGGATTTTAGAAAAATTCATGTTGTTGGTCAACTCTATCTTATTTGATGAACTATAATCACTTTTACGGTAATGGTAAATTAAAAATGGAAGTGAAGGGTAAGTTGCAAATACGTAAGCCTAACGGCTGGTAAGGTTAAGGGTAGAGGTTTAACATTAACTCATTTAGGAACTTTCTGGGCATAGAGGTAGAAAGATTCACAGACCTGACACTCTTGTCATCAAAGATAACTAATATAGAAAAGTAGTGTACCGTTTGGTTGAGAAAAACATAGCAATAAGCTAGTGAGGTGTTTTAATTTGATCTTTAAACTGGTACAAATTAAATTGAGGAGAAAGAGTTGTCAATAAAGTTATGGATTGAGAATTCAGAGAATGATGTTTGATACTGGGAATGAATAGGTGAGCAGTATATTAAGATATTGGTATTAACTGCGATCTATAATGGAAAATGTTGAAATTTATAAATTCTACGAATGATAATTTGTAGAAATACAATAATTACTTGAAATTCAAATGATTTGGGTTATGTAAACTGATAATAGGTCAAAAATGAAAAATCAAGCTTGATGAACAAGAGTTGTGTTGTTAAAGTTTCAAGAGGATTGTTTATACGAGGTGCTTGAAATCTTATGACAACTTAAGTTAGGAATTCATCAATTACTTGATTATGAGACCAAACCAATAATCAATTCGATTTTACTTTGAGGTGTTATGAGAATTGTATGAGTCTGAAAACTCAATTCGAGAGATGAGTTAACTTAAATAAAATCATAAGTGAATTATTCTTATTTCCCATAGTTGACAACTCGTGTCAATAATCGAAATGAAACCAATTGTTCTCAAGAGTTGAATGAGATTTGGTTATCATTGAGTAAAGATCATAATCTTGGAGTATATGGTCAAGCGATGGCTTGATAATATGAAAAATTATGGTATAAATCATAGAAACTCATTAGAGCTCATGCTATGTTTAATAATGGAAAGATGTAGAGTTGTTAAACTCTATTGAAACAAGTTATCATTAAGTTGACAATTATGACGAATACAGAAAGAGTTGAAGACTTACCAAAAGCACAAGCGTTATCTGTAATGACTCAAAAATTTGGCTATTTGTGAATGATGGTGTGTACACGTATTTGAGTGACTAGACAGTGAAGTCGGTAGACAAGTAGGAAAACTAACCGAGCGGGCATCGGTAAATGGGGTACGATTACACGGGACTTTAAAACATTGAAAATGATTAATAAATAAGCCAATCAATCATATTTGAGTTGATTAAGAACGAGAGAGCATCGACGAAACCAAAATACGCAACTTATGAGTCGTGGGGTGTTTGGAGTGCGAGAATGTTTGAACGGACCAGAGAGTTGGTTAGTTAAGTGATGCATGTGTCACCTAGTGGAGTCACATAGAGAAGTGTTAGAATAGGTGGTTAGCTAAAATGAGGTTAGTTGGACCAACCTCGAGATGCGTGTGTGTGGGGATGAGGTGTGTGCCTATATAAGGACCCACCCCTACACTTTCCTCTCATTTTCTCCCTTTCTCTCCTCTCTTTCTCTTCTCTTCTCTTCTCCTCTCCTCTCAAACTTGGTGAGCAAGGAATTATGGACAGTCATTGGAGGGTTGTCCACCCCACCGGAGAGTCGCCGGAGATATAGGGATTCACTGGAGAAGGTGAGATCTCCTCTCTCCTTGTAATTTCCTTTTCGCTTTTTCCCTTTTTTTGAGTTTCTTGTGTTAATCCACTGTTGTGTCATCACCATGACCATGAGTGGCTTACTGGAGATGAGTTTTGTGTTCCACCAGTGTCTCGACAACTCCCGGAGTGATCAACACGCGACATCAGTGCGAGTGTTGTTGTGTAATTGAAATATGATATTCATTTGTTTGGGTTTTCAGATTTGGTTGTTCGTTTTAGGTTTTCAATTGAATATGGGCATTCCACGACGATCCAGAGTCAGTCTTGGGGAGTCTTGATACACGGAAACATCATGACGATGATCGCCTAGAGTGGTGTGTGATTTTAATGTTTTGTACGTTCAAATTTCCTGTTTTGAAGTCAACGCCGTAGAGACGCAATGCGTTTGTCGTATGGCGGCATCTCCCACATACGGCTATCAAAGAGAACAATTTTGGTTTTACACCACAATGGCATTTTGGAGTTCAACATATCACGGCGTCTATTACATACGTGATGTGTTGAACATATATGACTGGTGTTTTCACATATTCTCATGTGGGGCGTGTTATGTATAAGTTGTGTGTATGTGTAAGAGTCCCCCCAATGTTTTGTTGGGCCAAGTTAGGCCCAATGCCTGGCCAGGGCACGGTCAGGCCCAGCGCTTGGCCAGGGAAATGTCGGGCCAGACCCGCCCCGACCCAGAAAAAAAAATAAAGTAATAAAAAAATAAATTAAGATTAAATAAATGCTGGAAAAAATAGGGAAAAAACTAGAAAAATATGAGAAAATTTTGGAAAATTTTGGGTGTTACCTTAGAGTTGTTTATTCACTATAAACCTAACCTATTGGGGTTCAAACCATTTGGGGACCCGCACAAAGGGTTAGGATTGCAAATGCGCGACGGGTACGCGACGTTCTAGGAAATTTAGTAAGCTAGTAAGAAAATATCATGTGATTCTATATCCTCTGTTGATTGTGATTGTTGAATTGATCTCATGCTTGACATTCCATTCTATTCCTTGGTTGTGTGTTCTTAGCGTTAGTGTGTGTCAGAGTACTCGACCCTGCACTAGTGAGGCAACGCGGGAACTTTTGTACAGGATTCTGGGACCACCCATACTGATTGTGTGACACTAAGTACTAGGGGCTTGTGTCCCCTATCATCTATATGCCTTCGCTTGTGTCGATGCCCGGGGAGACCTCGCATGGTCTTCGTTGTTATGCCATGATTCAAACCACTTATGAACCTATATTTGATTCTTGGAACAAGCAAATATCGATTGTTATCTGTTAGTGTGATTATCATGCACTTTGTGATATTTCCTGCCTTTCAATTACCGCATGATTCTTGGACTGCCTTTTTGTTAAATCTTGAATTACAGTTATATTCTTCTGGCATTACTTTCAAGTTTTCTCAGTTACTTATCGTCTAGTTTATGAAGATAGGTGTAGATAGGATAGATAACGGCAAGGGAAAGGGACCGACGATAAGTAACTTCCTCTGAGCGCTCTTCAGGGGACGATTTCTTTCCTTACTGCATAGTATGTTCTATGTATTAAATATGTTGTTTTGAAATATATTGGGCATTATCATTGGGTTGTGAGACTTGGATATCTTGTATTGTCCTCTTCAAACTTTAATCACTAGGCTTTACATATTTATCTTGTATTCGGGGTTCAACATTATTAGTAAAATTCCTAATTTCCCTTGAGTTATTAATTGATTATAGTTGAATTTCGTTGCGTATTGAGCTGGTAAACTTTATAATCTAATAACTTATGTTTTGAACTGTAAATGAATGAATTGAGGCTAAATAGGCGCCTATAAACTCGTTGAGTACCGACTCAGGAGCCTATGCGAGTCTAGGCCAGGGTTCCCAATTGCTTCGAATATTGTGGTCATCACAATTGGTATTAGAAAGTAAGGTTCTACGACTCTATGACCATAAAAAAAAAAAATTGTGATACGTACCAGGAATAAGTTTCATAAAACATAAGCCATTTAAACCAATGGAAATTAGGTATGGTTGAACTTAGACTGGAACCCTATGATCCTGACTTAGAATCCTAGTTGGGGAGTGAGGATGAATTGAGTAAAGAAATTGAAAACTTATTTAAGTATGTATTGTTGTGTCTACTATATGGTATACGATAGCTATAAACTGATCGGAGAAGATTCGCTCTCTTATTCAGACGACAATGGTATATCAGACAGGTCCGAGCAATGACAACGAGACAGTTGATTCTCATTTCATTACCTCAGAGGAGTTTCACGCTTGGACACGGAGATTCGAGGATTTAGTGCAATCACTGAAGACACCTGCACCGGCTACCACGACACCATCGACCCCGACCACACCCATGCTGCGTACCACTACATTAGGAGTAGCGACTCTGATTGTTGTAGCATTTATGGCTCCAATTCCATTAGTGGTGATACTTAAGGGAGTTGTTGTTGTGCCTGTTGCGCAGACTGAGGGTGAGACACCTCCGACGTAGATAGAGAAAGTACCGGCTGAGACGACTAAGGTGATGCCTGCTACCATTACCACGCCAGAGAAGAGCCCAAGGGTTATTGCTAAGGCGAAGCAGTGGCGTGAGTTCAAAAGGCACGATATAGCGATGTTCCACGAGGGTACTAACGTCATTGCGGCAGAAGCTTTCCTGAAGAGACACGAGAAAATACACCGTATTATCACCACATAGGATCACATGAGAGCTACTATATCATCCTCGATGTTACAAGGAGAGGCAGATGATTGGTGGATGATAATCATCACGACTAGCAGTGTGCCGAGGGACTGGATAGAGTTCAAGACCCAGTTCAACATGAAGTACTTTCCTGTCACCACGATGAAAGCCAAGAGGAATGAGTTCACTTCCTTGAGATAGTTAGCAGATGAGTCGGTCATAGAGTACATGGGACTGTTTTTTGCAGTTATTACCATATGCTGGAGGATAAGCTAACACGGAGGCAGACTGGGTGTACTATTTTATCGAAGGTTTAGTACTCGAGATTGGAGGTGCGATCGTTGCGACCAAACTAGGGACATTGCAGAGAGCTTATGAGTAGAGCTTGGCTAAAGAGAGTTACTTGAGTACTCGCCCGGAGGAGTTTGAGTCTGATCAGTCTAAATTGCAGTTAGAGCACCGATCAGAGAGACAAGACAGGAAACCGACGAGGGATCTGAACAACAATAGTGGTTCTCAAGGACAGAGGGTGTGTTACCAGTGCAGACAGCCCAGACATTTTCAGAACCGATGTCCTAACTTGTACGAGGACCAGCAGGATGACGATCAGCCTCAGGCCATTGAGGATGTGCACAGGGTGACTGAGCCGCAGCTGACAGTAGTTCGTGATCCTACCGGAGGTAAAGAATTTTCTTGGTTATCATACATAATGCATGGAACTGGTTATTTATAACTTTAGGTGTTTAAATGGGATATCAGACGTCATGTGACAGAGTTAGGGTATATACTTACTAGAGTAGCACTGTTTAAACTTAGCAGAGTTGTCTAAGATGAGACAAACCTAATTTAAATTAATGTCTGAAAGAGGTGGTACGTTTGGGCATAATAGGTTGCCAAACCTGGCAACGAGTACACCTAAAGAGAGGTAGGACTAGACAGGTTATGATTTATCTTAGGATACATGGATACGTAGTGTTCATGGTTGCCATGGTCATAACTTTGTCAACTATATTTACTGCCTGGGTATGAATTACCTTGTATTGAAACGCGAGTAGGTTAGGAGGTCATTATGGGTTTGACGTGCGAGTCGCGTTCGTAGCGTCTTACTTTGTAATTACCTGACTTGTGTTAAGGTTGTAGACGATGTCTGCAATGAGGTCGTTGGCATTCCTACCATTTCGGGAAATGGGAGCGGTCTAGAGAGACCGTAGTCGAATTAGGTTATTTGAAATGATTGTGACCTGCAGTCTGAAAACTGAGATGAAATCAAGCTGTTTGAAGTGGCAGAGGCCCACAGTTTGATATATGTGGAGAAAAGGAGTGGATTTAAGACGTTCTGCTTTTCGAAGAGACTTTGTATAAGTCCACATTTCAATACTTGATTTTCAGCTGTTGGAAGTGACTCTCGCGCGAGTCCACAGTTGGTCATAGCATAGTGAGTTGTCCGAAGTGACTTTGCATCAGTCCGTAATTCAACTGTAAGAAGAGAGTTGTCTGAAGCAACTCAAGGAGAGTTCGCAGTTCGATACGAAAGATCCAAGCTCTGCGAAGAGGTTGTAAGCCTATAGTTTAAAGGAGGTGTGAACGGGTGTTGGTTCCCCTTATTCACTCGAGTTAGAGCTAATTTTAAGGATAAAGTTCTTGTTAGTTGGGGAGACTGTAACGACCCAAAAATTTAGCTATTTGTGAATGATGATATGTACTATATATATATACTCGTATTAGAGTGACTGGACAGTGAAATTGGTAAACGAGTAGGAAAACTAGCCGAGCAGGCATCGCCAAATGGGTATGGGTACACGGGACATTAAACATTGAAAATAATTAATAAATAAGCCAATCAATGGTAATTGAGTCGATTAACTAGGAGAGAGCGTCGACGAAACCAAAACATGCAACTCATGAGTCGTAGGGTGTTTAGAGTGCGAAAACGTAAAAACGGACCATAGAGTTGGTTAGTTAAGTTATGCATGTGTCACCTAGTGGAGTTACATAGAGAAGTGTTAGAATGGGTGGTCAGCTAAGGTGAGGTTAGTTAGGCTAACTTTGAGATATGTGTGTTGTAGGGATGAGGTGTGGGCCTATATAAGGACCCACCCCTACACTTTCCTCTCATTTTCTCCCCTTCTCTCCTCTTTTTCTCCTCTCTTCTCCTCTCAAACTTGGTGAGCAAGGAATTTTGGACAGCCATTTGAGGGTTGTCCACCCCATCGGAAAGCCACCAGAGTTACAGGGACTCGCTAAAAAATGTAAGATCTCCTCTCTCTCCTTGTAATTTCCTTTTCCTTTTTTCCTGTTTTGAGTTACTTGTGTTAATCCATTGTTATGTCATCGCCATGACCAAGGGTGGCTTGTCGGAGACGAGTTTGGTGTTCCACCAGTGTCTCGGCAACCCCCGGAGCGATCAACACACGGCATCGGTGTCGATGTTGTTGTGTAATTGAAACGTGTTGTTAATTTGTTTGGGTTTTTAGATTTGGTTGTTGGTTTTAGGTTTTCAATTGAATCTGGGCATCCCACGACGATCCGAAGTCGGTCTTGGGGAGTCTTGATGCCCGGAAACATCATGGGCATAATCCCCTAGAATAGTGTGTGATTTTGATGTTCTACAAGTTCAGATTCCCTGTTTTGAAGTCGACGCCATGGAGATGCCAAGTGTTTGTCGCGTGGAGGCGTCTCCCACATACGGCTATCACAGAGAACAATTTCAATTTTACGCCATAATGGCGTTTTGGGGTTCAACATGTCACGGTGTCTATGACATACTTGATGTGTTGAACATATGTAAGTGACATTTTCACATATTCTCATGTGCGGCGTGTTGTGTATAAGTTGTGTGTATGTGTAAGAGCCCCCCAATGCATTATTGGGCCAGGCCCAGTACTTAGCCAGGCCAGGCCCAGTACCTGGCTAGGGCATGGTCGAGTCGAGCCAGACTTGACCCGTCCTAGAAAAAAATAATGAATATTTAATTAATAAATTAACTGGAAAAAATAGGGAAATCTAGAAAAATATGAGAAAAATTTGGAAAGGTTTGGGGATTACCATAGAGTTGTTTATTGATTATAAACCCAACCTATTGGGGTTCAAACCATTGACAAGTAGTTTGGGTACATGCGCAAAGGGTTAGCATTGCGAGTGCACAATGGGTACGTGAAGTATGAGGTAAGTGAGTAAGCCAGTAAGAAAATATCATGTGATTCTATATCCTCTGCTAATTATGATTATTGAATTGATCCCATGCTTGGAATTCCATTCTATTCCTTGCTTGTGTGTTCTTGGCGTAAGTGTGTGTCAAAGTACTTGGCCCTGCATTGGTGGGGCAATGCATGCACTTTTGTACAGGAGTGTGGGACCACCCATGTAACAGCCCTATCGTAACTGTATCATCTGTCTCGCGCTAGTGCCCTGCAGGGCCTCCCATATAGTGCCTCAAATGGCGGCATTCTGATACTAGCCTAATAATCGTTGTTGTAGGTGAACTTTACATAGGGTTAGTAGTCCTTCTACGAACCCCCAAACTGCATAATGCAAGCCCTCAGCTTATCCTTTACAATCCGTATCAACCACTCTAATTTACTATCTGTTTGAGAACGATACGCCGTGCTGAACTGCAATCTGATGCCAACTACTTCTGCACCGCTCCCCAGAACTTCGAAATGAATCTAGGATCCCTGTCAAATACCATGGAGATAGGCATCCCATACAGTCTGACAATCTCTTGCTCAACCAAAAGTATAATTTTGCCGATTTTTATCAGTCTATCCATCACTACTAAATTTCATCGTGTCGCCTCGAAGTTTGCGATAATCCACTGACAAAATGCATAGTAATGTGTTCCCATTTCCACTGAAGAATAGGTAATGGCTGTAACAATCCTCCAGGTCACCTATCTTGTGCCGCTCGAAGCCTCTAACAAATTTGTCGAATCTTCCCTGTGTGATCAACAACTATCAGGCTAGTATCGGAATGCTGCCATTTGAGGCACTATATGGGAGGCCCTGTTAGGCACCAACACATTAGGCAAAGCTGGAGGATACAGTTACGATAAGGCTGTTACATAAAAAGGCACCTTTTTATGTAACGGCCCAGGCATGGGGCGGACCCCCTCTAGCACCGCACAGGCAGTGTGAGCCATAGACTGCAGCCCCTCCCAAACCATCTGGCTCCCTTAAGCCAGTCTTTCATCCCCCTAGACTCGAACCTGCGTCATAAGGGATAAGTACACAGGTTTAGCGAGTCTGGTACCACTGAGTAGTCGAGGACTTCCTAGGAGGTCACCCATCCCAGTACTACTCTCTCGCAGCACGCTTAACTGTGGAGTTCTGATGGGATCCGATGCTTCCGTGCTGAACCAGCTCAGTGGCAGACTCGTTAAACCTGTGTACTTATCCCTCAGGGCACAGGTTCGAGTCTGTGGGGGCGAAAGACTAGCTGGGCCTTTTTATGTAATGACCCAGCCATGGGGCGCACCCCCTCTGGCACCGCATAGGCAGTGTGAGCCATGGACCACAGCCCCTCCCACACCATCTGGCTCCCCAAGCCAGTCTTTCGGCCCCCAGACTTGAACCTGCGCCCTGAGGGATAAGTACACAGGTTTCGCAAGTCTGGTACCACTGAGCTGGTTCAGCACGGATGTACCGGATCACATCAGAACTCCGCAGTTAAGCGTGCTTGGGCGAGAGTAGTACTGGGATGGGTGACCTCTTAGGAAGTCCTCGATAGCTCAATGGTACCAGACTCGCTAAACCTACGTACTTATCCCTCAGGGCACAGGTTTGAGTCTAGGGGGGCGAAAGACTGGCTTGGGGGAGCCAGATGGTGTGGGAGGGGGTGCAGTCTATGGCTCACACTGCTTGTGCAGTGTCAGAGGGGGTGCGCCCCATGGTTGGGCCATTACAACCCATAGTGATCGTGTGACACCAAGTACTGGGGGCTTGTGTCCCCCATCATGGCTGTGCCTTCGCTTGTGTCGATGCCTGAGGAAACCTCGCACGATCTTTGTCATTATGCCATGATTTAGACCACTTATGTGCCTCTATTTGATTCTTGGAATACGCAAATTTTGATTGTTACCTGTTAGTGTGATTATCATGCACATTATAATATTTCCTGCCTTTCAATTATCGCATGATTCTTGGACTGCCTGGTTGTTAAATCCTGAATTACTATTATATTCTTTAGGCATTACGATTTCTCTCAGTTACTCATAGTCTAGTTTGTGACGGTGTGTGTAGATAGGACAAGTAACGGCAAAGGAAATGAACTGACGATGGGTGACTTTCTCTGAGTGCTCATCGGGGGACGATTTATTTCCTGTTGTTCTATGTTTTATATATATAGTTTTGAAACATATTGGGTATTATCATTGGGTTGTGAGACTTGGATATCATGTATTGTCCTCTTCATACTTTAGTCACCAGATAATACATGTTTATCTTATGTACGGGGTTCCATATTTATTAGAAATTCCTGATTTCCCTTTGAGTTATAGAATGATTATAGTTGAATTTCGCTGCATATTGATCTAATAAACTTTATAATCTAATAACTCATAACTTGAACTGTAAATGAACAAACTGAGGCTAACTGGGCGCGTATAGACTAGTCGAGTAACGACTCTGAAGCCTATGAGAGTCTAGGCTGAGCATTCCCATTTGGTTCAAAATTTGGGACCGCCACATTATGGTAGAGTTATGTGAACTCTGACAATAGATTGGTGTATACCAAAAGTTGTAGGTGTAAATGTTAAGTTTTAACTGTAAACCACTAAGATATGTGTTGAATTAAAATTATGAGTCATAGGATTTGATTGAGGTTAAGACAATTGGAGAGTTGTCTTATATTCACCATAAAGATAGAAAAAATGGTGAAATGTGAAATAATTGAATGATATAAACAAGGTATACATAGAGTTGTAATATCATTGTGTTGTATATTCAATTAATTTCAAAAAATAATGGAGATAAGTTGTACATGATACAATGGTTGCCTTGAAAGAGAATTGAAATGTAGTTTAGCTACAATAGTTACTTGATTATACTTGGATTAGGGAAAAGTTTGAGGTTAATCCAATATTTCTTCCAAGTAGTTGTCTATTGATACAATGAACAAGGGATTGTAGTCAATACATTTGATATAGTTCAGAAGGAACTAATATGAAATAATTTTGTTGGTAAGAGTACCAAACAATCGTAAGGCATTATTTGATAAGGAAAAGTTAGAAACATGTATTTCAAATAATGGATAGAATGAATTGGAGGATAAGACTTGGAGGCAAGACTTAATGTTATAGGATAGGGATAAGGATTCCAGTAGGAATATAAATCCAATTAATTGGATGAGAATGCAATTTCATTCATCTATCAGAATGTGTGAAGTACAATCGTATCATGTGAAAGGAATTGAAGGATTAGAAAGTCTTTTAGTCCGTCCTAAGATTAGAAAATCTTAGCAAAATCATTAGAAGACGAAATGGGAAGAATGGAAACTAGTGAAACTGGTGAAATGGGATTTGAGGAAAACTTCAAACTATGAGAGCTTGAAGAGTATAATTATGCCAGAGTGAAGGAAATTTGAGGTGTAATGAGTCACTAGAATGGGGAAATGATATATTTACTCTGAAGAATCACCCAAACAAAGTTAGTGACGTTGGTCAATACTTTGGAATAAATGTAAGGGACATGAGATGTAATTATAATAGAAACTTCTCTGTATTATCTTTTTAGAGAGATAGATAGTATTGATGAATATATGAAGCCCTGATTAGGAATATCATCAATTGAGATGTTGGAATTGATAATTATCAATCCATTTATTTAGAGTTCAGAGGGAGACTGAACACGGTGAATGAGTGACTTAATGAAATTGATTAGGAAATATAATTGGAACTACCCAAAATGTTAGACATTGGTTATGAATGGATAGTGTCCAGATTAGATCAGTTAATAAGATCGTGCTGGATATATTGGATTATGTGATGTTATAAGACATCAGCACAATGATAATTTGATGTTTTAGTTGATGAGGGAATCTAGTCTGCAAGATTCTTGTCAGTGAGAACATATGTTATGCTTGAAAGGATTCAACAAAATATATGTATGGGAGAGGAGAAATGGTAGATGTTTAAATTTTCGGATAGAGATCCGAGACTTGCTTCCAATTAGGGAAGAAATTATAATGATATAATTGGAAAACCATTCTCAGTCTCACCACAGTATGTTTCTTTGTGTTAACAAAGAAAGTGAGGTGATAATCCTGGTTATAAGGAATATGATTGAACTTGTGTCTCATCATGCTAACCACTGAAAGAGTAGATTTCTTTATGTAAGTTTCCTCAAAAGAGGTATGCTCAATATTATCCAACCAATGAGGGTGAGGTATAAAGATTGGAGAGATTGTACTAGAATAAATGAGGTAATAAAGAACTACATAAAGGAAATAAAGCAGACTAAGTAATTTATGACTACAATATAAAAGAAATAAATAATACGAGGTAAAAAAAATGCTAAGTTGTAGTGTATAGATTGATGAAATCTATAAGTTTCAAGCAAGTATTGAAAGAGATTGATGAGTTGTGTGGTTGACCTTGTTATTCACCGATGGGTGGAATAGAGGTAGGAGACACACATATGTTGACCTTGATTTTCATTTGTAGTGGACAGAGATAGGAAACATAATGATTGTCGACCTTGCCATTCAATCATGTGATGAATGGAGGAAAGAGACACGATATTGTTGATACTGAGTGGATTTTTCAATGCTTGGGCTACAACAATCTTTAAGAAAAAAAATAGGGAGACAAATATCATAGGTTTTTGGAGGTATCAAAAGATAAATTGTATTTTTAGAAAAATCTCACCTATGAACGGGCTTAGTACATTCGGATTAAACTAAATTAGTGAGATGCGATGTTCACATTCACTAACTTGGGTTATGTTTATTCTTCAAAGTAAAGTTGAGATAAGCTTTATGCTAGTATTATGGTGGTGTAACTATATATACTAGACAAGCAAGAGATGAGAAAGCTAAGGAACGGGAATTTTAATGGAATAGTAAATTCCATTACTTTTGGATATTGTTGGTGAATTGTATGTACCTTTAATTTCGATGATGAAATTGTTACTAAATTGGGGAGACACTTACGACCCGTTACCTTAAGCACGTGATTAGTGTTAATTCAAATATTAATTAATCTAAGTTAGGCTTGTGGTTAAGCCCGATTTGTCTTGATTAATGTGTGCATAGAATGACGTGATGTATTGTGTTTGTTTGGTGTGTATTAATATGTATAAAGGAATAATCGGACAAATGAGGGAATGCCTAATACCATGTGTGGGTCAACAAGGACACAAACGAGATGCGGGATAGCGTTGACAAGTGAGAATTCCCATTGGCATGAATTATATAATTATAGGCATAAATATATATTTATATATTGTGGATATATATAAATATATATTAAAATGAAAAATAAATAAAATATTGGCGAATTGTCAGGGTGCCAAGTAAAATGCGAGGTCAAGGGTGACACACGTAGGTCATACGATGGTGTGCTGGCCCGAGGGTGCTCGTTGGCGCACATAACAGAATAGTAGGCGCGACAATATTAACAAATATATATTTATATATAATAGTATATATAAATATATAATTAAACTAGAAAATGTGAAAAGACCAAAAAGGGTAATTGGAAATAAAAAAGGATAGGCTTGGGGGCAATTTGGTCATTTGCCAAGTTAAATCACCTCCTCCATTATTAAATCGAGAAAACAAGCAGAGAGAGTCAAGATTAGAGAGTGAGCAAGGAAGCAGAAGAGCTCATGATTGAGCTTGCGACGTCGAGGCTGAGGTAAGCTTGTGTTATGGTTGATTGTTGTTCTTGTTGTGGTTGTTGTTGTTGTGTGGTAATTGCGAGTGTTGGGAGGTTCGGCCATGGCGTTAGCCATGGCCAAATAGAGAATTAAGGCAGGGAGGCTTGTCACCCTGCTGTTGCCTCGCCATCCAAAACTGGGGTTGGGGTTGGGAGCCAACCCCAGCTGAAGAAGAAAAAAAAAAGAACTGAGCAAAATGCTCTGTTCTCATGAGGAGGAAGGTGACCGTGAACCGAACCGGTTTTGCTCGGTTGAGCCGAACTCGGTTCGGCCCAGTTCCGGGCCAAATGAAAAGAAAAAAAAGAAAAGAAATTCTGGAAAAATCAAGAAAAAATAGAAAAAAGTAGAAAATAGTATTTTTGACCAAATAAATAGAAATGGGTGGATTTCTTGAGGAATTCGAAAGTCGAGGGAGACTTTATAACGCGGTGTGTACCTTATAAAACGTGAAATGGTCAAAATAAATGAGAAATTTGGTCCCGGGATGTTGGAGTCGAATGAAACTAGTTTAGGAAATTTAATAATTGAATATTGGACGTAAACCGATAATAATTGGTCTATTTTAGGAAATGAACCGACGGAAAAAGGTTTGAGGACTCAGAAGAGGCATACAAGTAGATTAACATAGGAAAGCTCAAAACAGGTAAGTGGGACTCTTATTATTTATCAATTATGCAATGCAAATTAGTATTATTAGAGCATGTAGTGTTCTGAACTGGGAATGGGGCGACGTACCGTGATTTAGATTTGGTTTTACAAAAATGTTTTTAAATGAAAAATAAAATTCAGGAAGAGGTTTGGCAGGACGGATCGACTTGGGGTTTAGAACTGTGATGGGGTGGTCTCCCATCGCCGTGCCCCCAATGACTTGGGAAATATCCTGATCAATGTTTTCCTATTGAGTTGGGAGTACATCGGTCATAAACCAATCAGATTGTTAGTGATTGATTTAGTGACGATATGGGAGTGCAACTCTATTGATTTGAGTTGGCGGCACATCGTTGGGAATTAGTCACATGCCCAGTGACTGATTCCTGATAATATAAGAGGGCGACTCTTTTGAAATGCTGAAATTGAAAATACAAATCACGGGTACATTGCAATGAACCAACGAACTTGCATCTGTTTATATATTGTTTATATTTATTTAGTTGCTTCCCTAAAGATGCATAAAATGCACGTTGTGATATATAATTTTTGAATATTAATTGATAATTAATGGTTGATAATCAGGGTTTGGCAGCCCAACCGAGCTGACTAGTGTTGGACTAAGTGGTTAGTCACTCTAACTCTGACCGAAATTTTGATGGAAACAAACAAGGTGAAAATATACTAATTAGTTTTATCAAGTGTATTTCAGTTTCGTCAAAGGTTGCGAAACATCACATCATGGGTATTCAAGCATTCAAGCTATACAAGTTCAAGACTCGGCATACGAAAAGGAATGAAGACGAAAGATCAAGGCCAAGAGTTGTAAATTTAATGTAAGGTATTCAAGTTCACTTAAGCAAGCCTATTGCATTAGTTCATGCATATCGTGATTTTAAAATGGATTTTCAAATGTCAAGTGATTACTCGAAGATTTCGGTCTTATAAGTCTAAACTATGTTAAACTATATGTGTATGTTAATATCGCATTTTGAAAATCATTGTGAAAGCTTTTGAAAAAGAAAAACTTGTTTTTGAAAGGTTTTTGAAAAGAAAACTGCATATATGCAGAAAAGTCCCTCGCAAATCATGAAACCGAGATTTTCCATTTTCGGGATTTGTGAAAATATCCGGACCATCCAAATAGGCCATATGACCCATAACAAACATGTATAATATGTTATATGAGGGTTTATTGGGTCTAGGACGTGTTAAAGGGTCACTAACACAAGGGACAAAATTAATTATTTTGAGGTCCCTGCAGTTAGCGCGCTAATACTGTTATTAGCGCGCTATGTGCAGAGTTAGCACGCTAGGTCATAAAATTAGCGCGCTAATTGCAGTCCTGACAGGTTTTTTATAAAGCTGAAAAATTCACTTTAATTCAAATTTTTGATCAAATCTCGGCCCTTGGATACACACAACGGTCATATATGGGTCTATAAATATACACAACACTCCCAAACACACAAGGCACAAAAATTAGGTTTTAAAATCAAAGAAAAACATTTGTGCTCAAATTTTTCAAGAGAAGGAGCTTGGGGTTTTCAAGCTACACTTAGAGGTTGTTCCTTCAACTATAAGGAGTACAACAACCTCTCCAGAACTGATTTTCAAGTCATCTTCTTGGGGTTGTAAGAAAGTCCATTCCCTAGCTTTTCTTGTGCTTAAATTATATATTCTTGTGTGATTGATTTAGGAAATTACTTGTTGTGTTGTTAAACACACTTGTATTGGGTTTTGCTCTTAAACTTGATTTATCAAACCCTTGGACTGATTTGAATAAGAGTTTGTGCTTAAACTCAATTTTTATCAAACTTCTTGTTCTTTGGATTTGAAACCGATTTTGTTCTCATTAATCTATTTGAAACGGTTTCAGTTTTGAGTTTTGCATAAAATCAGTTTTATAATTGCATTTCTCAACTGTTTTCATACTTGCATGCATAAGAGTGGTTAGGCTCTAGGAGGCTTGCTTGTATTTGAACTTGATACCACTTTACTTTGTAAAATGTAATTTCAATTGTATTAATCAAATCTTGATTGTAAGACTTAGTGGGATCTAAGTCGAAAGGGAAGATCTAGTTGAGGCTAGGCATATATCCTAGTTGCGGCTAGGTGGGAAAAGTCCTAGGTGGGTCTAGGTGGAAATTCCTAGTTGCGGCTAGGTGATTGTATAAGACCTTATTGCGATAAGGCATCGTGTAAAAGACCTAGTTGAGGCTAGGCATTCACTAGGCTAGTTGGCTTAGGGTGTAACACTTATCAATAATATAAGTGGGGTTTGAAAATCCTAACCGGGGAGGTTAGGTAGTGGATGTAGATCGGTTGGATCGAACCACTATAAATCACGTGTCTTATTTCCATCTCTTCTACCCCCTTCTTGAATGCATAGTATTGATATTTATCATTGGTGTATGCATTACCATTATTATTTATGCATAAAGATTTAAAAAGGCGATAACTTCTCGGTAACCCAATTCACCCCCCCTCTTGGGTGACCTTCAACTAGGTCGTCCTAAACTGCTCAGGTCTAGGTCGGGTCATCCTGAGCCACCCAAGTCTGGGCTGGGCTGTCAGACCCACCTTAACCAGGTCCAGGTCAATCTGACTGACCCTAGTCAAAATTGGGCCTGGCTAATCTAGGCTCGACCTATGAAACGGGGAGGGGGCTCTCCTTCCTCAAATCGAATGAGGGAGCTCCCCTCCCTGGTTTCGATTTCTAGCATTTTTTTTATTTCTTCTTCTTATCAACAACACATCATCAATCACAACACCCATAAAAGAAGTGCTCAAACAACAAGTTACCAAAAAATTTCAGATTTGAACAAAATCCCAAATTTTGAGTTTCATTACTATGAACAAGTAAAAGAGATGATGAATAGTAAGATTACCTTAATGATTTTGATGATCCAAGCATTAATCCTCTTTAAATTCCAGCAATTGCTTCTCATATTTTTTTTTTTTTTTTTCATATTTGCATGTTAAAATGGTCGTGTTTGAGAAGAAAACTTACTATCTCTCATTTATATACTTGTGGGTTGGATCTAATGTGTTGTGTGTATATCGAAGATGGTTCTAGGATCCTCACTTGAGTTGTTCAAAACCTTTATGACCAAAAATCATGACTCATCAGCCACAATCCCCACATTTTAAGATCATCTCTGTGACGACCCCAATTTCTAGCAAAACTGAACCCCGCCCGACCTAGACCTATATGGATCCCCTAATCAACCCTAGCGAAGTTAGTGCAAGCCTAGTTCGCCTTCTTTACCATTTTTCATAAATTATGCAGAGGATTATTATAATTTAAGTTGAGTTATTCTAAATTTGTTAGTTATTAATGATTTTGCGAAAGTGTTTCAAACTCCAAACAAACTAAAAAAACTCTAAATCAATTAGCCAGGACAATTAAAGTGTGGAAAACCCAAATATATAACGCCAACATGTATAATACGCAAAAGAGAATGAAATGAATCATATACATGTCCCAGTATATCTCACAAATTCAAATGTACCCCATGTGATAAAAACAAGTATATATGTAATACAAAAGAGGAGAAAACCTACAAAAATGTGAGAGGGAGGACCGCTCCAGTGTCCTCAAAGAAAATCACCCAGTGATGAAGCCTTTCCCTTACTCGACTATAGATCTGCACTTAGTCAAAAACAAGAATGACAAGCCCAGTTAAGTAACGCCAATAGGATCTAAACAACATTTCAAAATAAATAAAGTAGTTTATATTCAAGCAGATAGAAAGAAAGATATAAGGACACATGAATAATAAAATACTATATTGGAATCAATAAGAAACGATAAATAAGTGTCCCAAAATCAAAATAGAAAGGCAAGTAGTCCCGACTAAAAGGTCCTTGAACCGTGGAAAACCCAACAGACTCAATAATAAGGACGCGACAAACCCAACAAGCCTTAATCCCACGCTGATGAGAGACTTCTTGGTAATCCAGCTAAGAACTCCCACCCCATATAGAACCAGTAACCATTGCACTATATCCCGAGGTCATGGTTCTGGTATATTACCTAAGAAAGTCACTCCTACCAAAGACCACTGCTGACTCACTTGCCCTCGGACACTCAATTAGAATGGAATTTCCAATAATAGGTATCATGCAATAACATCAAATTAAAGCACAATTGAAATAACTATACATTTCCAAACTGCTTTACTTACCTGTATCCAAAGCTAATATACGCTCTTTCATTCTGACATGCCACCAAACCAAATTATATACACTCGTTAGTGAATTACACTACCTAGTAAACATTTTAATCAAGTTTGGTTGTATTAGAGTCGTGTTTTCCCTTCAAATTCAAAATCCCAACAAAATTCCCCATTCCCATCATGTCACTAATTTCAATTATTTTGGGTCGATTCCTCATATATTGGGTCTCATTTGAACCAATTGGTATGCTCGAGAGAAGACCCAAAGTTTCCCAAACATTCAACAAATTTTCAAAAATTTTAATCCTGGCACCGTGGAGTGCATTCCCTTATAGCGCCCTTGGCGGCGCCAATGCATAATTCAAAATTCATATGGTTTTAAGAGTCCCGACTTCCGTCGGCATATTCCAAGCCTATCCCATTCCCTTAGGGACCTCAGTTACCATAAAAAAACCCTCAACAAATCATACCAGAAATATTCAAAGCTCATGCTGAAAAATCAACTCCAAAATCCACTGTAAAATGACCAAAATTTCACCACCCATTCAACAACCTCAATAACTGTAACGACCCTCAAATTTAATCTGTGCCACGTGTTACGATTCAGGAATGTGACCCGACTGTCATGACTTATCATATTGTCTAAGCCTCAAGAGTCGACACTAAGGTATATTTTATTTTTTTGTTATGAATATATTATTATTTATACCCGAAAGCAATTGTCGTATGTCCTAGCGCGTGATTTTGTTTTATTTATCACACCGGATTTGAGGGTGAAGTTTCGCTTACGAAAACGTTAATTTTTAAATGACAGGGTATAAATTAGGTATTTTAACCACAAGAAATGATAATTAGTAAATTACTGGAAAATAATGAATGAAATAAATAATTAATATGCAAATACAATGGTATCTCTAGGAGAACATGACGTGTAAGTCGTGGTGCGGTACGGGTCCGAGAACGTGAAGTTTGAACGAGAAATGATTAGGTTGTGAAGATCAAGTCACCTATTGGAGTCAAAAATTTGAGTCATTGTTGATGGTTGAAGTGAAGAACGACCTTTGAACGTGCCTCGGGATGCATGCGCGAGAGACGATGAAGAGGGGGTATATAAGTCACCACCAACTTTTCTCTCTCCTCTATTTCTCATTTCTATCCAAATGTGAGAATGGTGTGGACAAGGGTTTCGTGAGTTTCGAGCTTGGAGTGACGCCGGGGATCGACCACAACGCGTTTTAAGGTGAGATCCAGACTCTTCTCATGATTTCTTACATTTCGGTAGTAATTTCGCGGGTTTTCATCACAATGATTTCGGGCGACATTTTGAGTTTCTGTTTCGATAGGGTTTTGGGTGGTTGTGATAGTTGTTTTTATGATTTAGGAGTTTGATGTATTTTTGGTGAATTTTGGAGAATTTTGGATGTGATTTTCGAATCAGGGTTTTGTCGAGGTTTCGACATGAAGTGAAGGTGGTTTTGAGTGCTTTTGGACGTCCCTATGAGCTTGGAATAAGCTCATAACGTGGTGACGCAAGCCTGGGTTCTGGAAA
The DNA here is from genome assembly GCA_039657345.1 of Stephania japonica. Lineage (NCBI taxonomy): Eukaryota > Viridiplantae > Streptophyta > Magnoliopsida > Ranunculales > Menispermaceae > Stephania > Stephania japonica. Next base: position 18,711,567 of record CM077566.1, read on the forward strand.
ACCCAGATCAGTGTTCAGGGTTTCACGTTGCGAGGGACGCCATGGAGCATTACCTCCCACAACGTTGATCACGACATCTAAACAAGAGATAAATGGGTTCCATGCTTTAAGTGACGCCGTAGGCCAATATCTTTGCCGCATTACTCACGACGTCCAATCCAGAGAAGCGGGATTCTGGCATTTTAAATGACATCGTGGGGCATGAACGTAGCGCGCGTCACCCATAACATCCCAAACAGTAAGAACTTGAATTTTTCAAACAATTTACAAAACTTTTGGGAAACTTGGGGGATTTATCTAGGGCTATGAAATGACTCTAATTCAATCAAATTAGGTCTAAATGAATATTATGAATTTAGGGAACTAAATTGGACAAGTTAGAATCACGCGAGGATCAGGATTTTTCACCGATTGAGGTACGTTAGTAAGTCAGTAAGGAGGTGCATACTAATTCATTTTCCATTATTGTTGTTTCTATTGAATTGAGCCATTAGTTGGAATTTCATTCTTATATTACATGGTTGAGTGTCTTTGGCATAAGTGTATCGTGAAGGTACTCCTAGGATCATGGTTGGCTGGGCTAATGTGAGCACTTCCTGCAGGAGTGTTGCCCACCCACCTAATCATGAGTTTTTCCCTGAGTACTGGATTGTTGTGGATTTGTTGTGGAATGATTGTGGATATATTGTGGCTTGTTGTAGTTATAGACCACTTATTGGCCTCCTTTGACTTGATAACCACTCAGATATCATTGAAATACTTGATAGCCACTCAAATATCATTGAAATACTAGTCAGTCTGTTTATCATGCAATTTGTGTTATTTATTTTCCTTTCAATACTGCATGATTCTTAGATTTTTTTCATTAGTTATTCATGATTTTCTGTTTATGGCCTTCTGGCTTTAATTTCAATTTATCATGTACTCATCATCTAGTTTGTGACGGTGGGTGCAGATCGGGAAATGTCAAGCAAAGGGAAAGGACTAGTGATGGGTGATTTTCTCTAAAGACTCTCGGAGCGGTTCTTTTCTTTTATTCAATATATGTTCTACCTTTTGGTTACGGTTATTGTACATTATATTTTGATAACACTGTGATCACTTTTAGGGATCGAGTGACTTTGGAAATCATATATTATCGTACTGTTTAGTTTTGATCACTAGATATGCATGTATTTCCATCTTTCGGGGTTCCACACTTAAAAGTGGACCTAACTTTATATTTATTGAGTCATTTTGCTTCGTTATAGTTTATTTCCGCTACGAACTACCTTAAAATGCTATAACCCAATAACTCATTTATTAAATTGTTCAATTAATGAGGAAAGAAAGTTTTGAGGCTGACTAAGCATGGGTAAAGTTTTGAAGCTGACTAAGCATGGGTTGACTTCACGAGTATGGTCTCGGGTCCACATAGGTCTTGGCCAGGTGGGGCCTAGTTTTATGGGGAATTTGACTCGACACAGTTGGTATCAGAGCCCAAGTTTTTTATCACCTGACTCTTGATTAACCTTACAACCAGCATAAGAGACAAATAAACTGAAAAGTTAGGAAAAGGTTGGAACCTAGAGTGGAACCTTATGATCTCAATTTAGATTCTTAGTTGGGTAGTGAGGAGAGTTTGGGAAAAGAAAAACTCGATCCTACATGTTATATCTGTTGTGGTCTATTATACTATATCGGTAGCTATCTACTAATTCAGGGATTTGCTTTCTATTTCATATTGTGATGATGGATCAGACCGAGTCCAGTTATGACTGTGGGGCTATGGGTCCTCGAGTTGTTAGTGTCTAGGAGTTCCAGACTTTGACACAAAGAGTTGCATCCATGGATCAACAGTTGGAAGAGATCCTAAGAATATTGAGGACACCAGTTATAGTTACACCATCACCACCATCTACATCAGGGTTGCCCGCTAGTTCTACAGCTCCTACTACCACTATTGCAGTGATATCGGAGACTATTGTGTTACCACCAGTACGGACTTAGGTAGTACCTGTTGTGCATCCTATACAGACTGAGATAATGCCTGTTACAACAGCAGAGAAAGGCATTAAGGCCACAGCAGAGGCTCGATAGTTACGAGAGTTCAAGAGGCATAACCCTACTAAGTTCTATGGTGGTACAAATTTAGTGGCTGCTGAGAAGTTCTTAAAGAGCTACGAGAAGGTTTATAGTATTATAGCTACTGAGGAGCAAATGCGAGCCTCTATTTCTTCTTCGATGTTACTGAGGACATGATATACCCGAACTTACTGTGTTGACTATTCGATAGTTATAGAGGGCCACGATTTGCCTGCTGATTTGAGAGTGCTTGAATTTCTAGAGTTCGATGCGTTGTTAGGAATGGACTGGTTAGGAGCTTATCATGCTCATATTGATTGTTATGGGAAGATGATTATGATTCCGTTATTAGATGGTGCGGAGATCAGTTTTCAAGGGATAGCTACTTTATTGCTGATCACTAGGAGCAGGATAGCTATGAGTAGTGAGATTGAGACCCTTATGAGTGTCATGAGTACTGCTGAGAGACTGGAGATCAGTATTAGAGACGTGCTGGTAGTGTGCAAGTTCACAAACGTATTTTCAGAGGATCTACCAAGACTACCACCGTCGAAAGAGTTTGACTTCATCATCAACTCAGTCCTTGGGACTAAACCCATTTCTATACCGTTGTATAGGATGGCACCTCGAGAGTTGGAGGAATTGAGGACTCAATTAGACGAGTTGTTTGAGTTGGGATTCATTAATCCTAGCATGTCATCATGGGGCGCACCGGTGTTGTTTGTGAAGAAGAAAAACGACAGCCTAAGGTTGTGTATTGATTTTAGGCAGCTGAACCGAGTGACTTTGAAGAACAAGTACCCACTTCCTTGTATTGATGATCTTTTTGACCAGTTGATGAGAACGGAGTGGTTTTTGAAGATTGACTTAAGGTCAGGTTATCATCAGCTCAGGATTAAAGCCGAGCACAAGGAGAAGATAACATTCAGCACTTGATATGACCATTATCAATGTACGTTCATGCCATTTGGTTTGACTAACGCCCCAACTACATTTATGAATCTCATGCACAGAGTATTGAGGACTTATCTGGATAGATTTGTGATTGTGTTCATAGATGAAATCCTTATCTATTTTAGGACTCATGAGAATCACGAGGGACATCTTCAGATAGTTCTACAAGCTTTGAGGGACCACCAGTTGTATGCCAAGTTCAGTAAGTGTGAGTTTTGGCTTCCAAAGGTCATATTTTTGGGGCATGTAATTTGAGCTAGCGGAGTATCTGTGGATGCCGCAAATATTAGAGCAGTGATTGACTGGCCTACTCCGACTATAGTGAGAGAGATTTGTAGTTTTTTAGGATTAGTTGGGTATTATCGTCGTTTTGTGCAGGATTTTTTTAAGATTGCTATACCGATGACCATACTGACTCAAAAGAATGTGAAGTTTAACTGGGACAAGAGTTGTGAACATGCATTCTCTACACTGAAGAAGTTGACGACTGTACCAGTTCTGGCATTGCCTAAGATAAGGAATGATTTGGTGGTTTATACTGATGCATCGAAGGTTGATTTGGGTTGTGTGCTAGTGCAGGAAGGCAAAGTTAATGCATATGCATCTCAACAACTCAAGATTTATGAGAAGAATTATCCGACGCATGACTTAGAGTTGGCTGCTTTGGTTTTTACATTAAAGAGTTAGAGACATTACTTGTATGGTGTGAGGTTTGATCTATTTACTGATCACAAAAGCTTGAAGTACCTATTCTCTTAAAAGGAATTGAATCTAAGACAGAGACATTCATTAGAGTTCCTGAAGGACTATGATTTTTTGCTTGAGTATCATCCTAGGAAGGCTAACGTAGTTGATGATGCTTTGAGCAGAAAATGATTTAATGTTGAGGTAGTTGTGTGTCATATGACTCAAGAGTATGTGTTAATCGAGGCAGTCGAGATGATGAGTTCAGTTGATGTACCGGCTACTACCAGGACATAGATTTGTGGTTCGATGAGGATGTAGACTATTTTGCTCCAGGTTGTTCTTCAGGGACAACGGACTGATGAGTTGTACTAGCAGTTTAGTGAGATGGCTGATAGTTCAAATTATCCAGACTAGAGTCGGTTAAATGACTCATGCTCGAGGTATCGAAGGCGACTATGGATTCCATTAGTGGTTGAGTTGCGCACTGATAAACTTCAAGAGGCTCACCGTTCACCTGTTTTTGTTCATCCAGGTCGAACCAAGATGTATGCTGATATGCAACGTCTCTTCTGGTGGCCGGGGATGAAAGTCGATGTTTCGAAGTTTATACGAGCGTTCGAGATATGCCAGCGTGTTAAGGCGAACATAGGCAACCTGGAGGTTTGTTGCAGCCTCTTCCCTTTCCATAATGGAAATGGAAACACATTGCTATGAATTTTGTCAGTGGTTTGCCTCGATCTCTTCGCGGACATGACAGTATACGGGTAATTATAGACAGGTTGACGAAATATGCACATTTTATACTGGTATCCATACACGGAGTTGACAGTTTGAGCATTCTATATGAGTGTGAGATAATTAGATTACACGGAGTTTCGTTGTCGATTATGTCAGATAGAGGATCGCAGTTCACATCATTATTGTGGCAGAGCATGCAGGCTCATTTTAGTACCAGACTTGATTTGAGTACAACGTACCATCCACAGACAGATGGACAGTCCGAGAGGCTAATTCAGGTGTTAGAGGACATGCTCAGAATGTGTATATAGGAGTACAGAGGATCTTGGGAAGAGTACCTTCATTTATGTGAGTTTGCGTATAACAACAATTTCTAGGCTAGATCGAGATGGCATCATTTGAGGCGTTGTATGGCAGGCCTTGTAGATCACCATCGTGTTAGGTGAAGCCTGAGGATGTAGTGATAGTTAGGACGGGGATTATTGTCGATCACACTAAAAAGGTACGATAGATTCGTCAAAGGTTGAAGGGTGTTTAAGAGACACAGAAGAAGTACTATGACAAGTATCACGACGAGTTACAATACGATGAGGGAGCCTATGTTTATTTGAAGGTTTCACTTTTGAATGCCACATAAGGTTCAAAATCAAAGGAAAGCTTGCGCCTAGGTTTATTTGTCTGTTCAAGATTTTAAAGATAGTCGGCAAGGTTGCTTATGAATTAAAGTTGTTGCCCTAGCTCGCCAGAGTTCATTCAGTTTTTCATATTTCTATGCTTCGACTAGACAAGTCAAACGAAGGACGACTACCGAAGGTAGACTTAAGTTTGTTTAACTTGCGAGAGGATATTACTTATGAGGAGCAACCGATTCAGATTGTGGACAGGAAGGTCAAGATACTGAGGAATAAGGAGATACCTTCAGTTCTAGTTAGGTGGTAGCTCTAAGAAGACGAGGAGTTGACCTGGAGGTTTGAGTCCTATACTCTCAAGTAGTTTCCTCATTTGTTTTGATTCCGGTAAGTCGTTACTTTAAGTTAATTTACTAGTTTAATTTCGAGGATGAAATTCTAATATGTTGGGAAGACTATAATGACCCTCAAATTTAATTCGTGTCATATGTTACGTTTCATGACTGTGACCTAACTGTCATGACTTTTCATATTGTCTAAGCCACGGGAGTCAACAGTGAACTATATTTTATTTTTCTGTGAGGACTATTATTTATACCCAAATGCGAATGTTGTATGTCCTAATGCGTGATTTTGTTTTATTTATCACACCGAATTTGCGGGTGAGGTTTCGCCTAGGAAAACGTGAATTTTTAGATAGCCGGGTATAAATTGGGTATTTTTAAATACAAAATGATAATTAGTGAATTATTAGAAAATAATAAATGAAATAAATAATTAATATGCAAATACGATGGTATGTCTAGGAGCACACAACGTGCGAGTCGTGGTGCAGTACAGGTCCGAGAACGCAAGGTTTGAGCGAGAGATGGTTAAGTTGTGAAGTTCAAGTCACCTATTGGAGTCACAAGTTTGAGTCATGGTTGGCACTGAAGTGAAGGAGGACCATTGGATGTGCCTCGGGATACGTGCATAAGAGATGATGAAGAGGAGGTATATAAGTCACCATCAACTTTTCTCTCTCCTTCATTTCTCATTTCTATCTAAACATGAGAACGGTTTGGATGAGGGTCTATGATTTTTGAGCTTGGAGAGATGTCAAGGATCGACCAACAACGCGTTTTAAGGTAAGATCTCGACTGCCCTCGTGATTTCCTATATTTTGGTGGTAATTTCGTAAGTTTTCGTCGCAATGATTTCAGGTGACATTTCGAGTTTCAGTTTCGATAGGGTTTTAGGGTGAGGATTTGTGATCAATGAGTTGATCAAAGGGTGTTGTGATAGTTGTTTTGATGATTTGGAAGTTGGTTGTATTTTTGGTGAATTATGGAGGATTTTGGACGTGATTTTTGAATTGGGGTTTTGTCGAGGTTTCGACTTGGAGTGAAAGTGGTTTTGAGTGGTTTTGGATGTCCCTATGAGAACGAAATAGGCTCTGAATGTGGCTACGCGAGCCGAGATCTGAAAAACATCGGATGAGTGTTCAGGACTTCAAGCCGCGAGGGACCCCGTAAAGCATTACGTCCTACGGCGTTGATCACAGCATCCAAACCAGAGACAATGGGTCCAAAGCTTTAAGTGACATCATGGGCCAATACCATTGACAGCGTCACTCATGGTGTCCACTCCAGATAAGCAGGATTTTTACATTTTAAATGAAGTCGTGGGCCCTGAACGTGGCGACATTACCTACGGCGTCCTAAAAAGTAAAAACCTGAATTTTTCAAACAATTTTTAAAACTTTTGGGAAACTTTGAAGATTTATCTAGAGACATGAAATGACTCTTATTCAATCAAATTGGGTCTAAATGAGTATTATGAATTTAGGGAACTAAATTGGACAAGTTAAAGTCACGTGATGATCGGAATTTTTGCGTCGATTGAGGTACGTTAGTAATCAAGGAGGTGCATAGTAATTCATTTTCCATTATTGTTGTTTCTATCGAATTGAGCCATTTGTTGGAATTCCGTTCTTATATTCCTTAGTTGAGTGTCTTTGGCATAAGTGTGTCGTGAAAATACTCCTAGTATCATGGTTAGAACGTAAGCACTTCCTGCAGGAGTGTTGCCCACCCACTTAATCATGAGTTTCTCCCTGAGTACTGGATTTTTATGGATTTGTTGCAGAATGGTTGTGGACATGTTGTGGCTTGTTGTGGTTACAGACCGCTTATTGGCCTTCTTTGACTCGATAGACACTCAAATATTATTGAAATACTTGTTAGTCTGTTTATTATGTAATTTGTGTTATTTATTTGCCTTTCAATACTACATGATTCTTAGACAGTTATTCATTATTTACTGTTTATGTCTTTCTGGCTTTACTTTCAATTTATCACATACTCATCGTCTTGTTGTTGTGACGGTGGGTGCAGATTAGGCAGAGTTAAGCAAAAGGAAAGGACTGGTGATTGGTGATTTCCTTTGAGGAATCTCGAAGTGGTTCATTTCTTTTATTCAGTGTATGTTTTCCCTTTTGCTTGTGATTACTGTACATTATGTTTTGATAACATTGGGATCATTTTTGGGGATCGAGTGACTTTGCAAATAATGTATTATTGTACTGTTTAGTTTTGATCACCAGATATGCATGAATTTCCATCTTTCGAGGTTCCACACTATAGATTGACCTAACTTTATATATATTGAGTTAATTTGCTTCGTTATAGTTTATTTTCGCTGTGAACTACCTTAAAATGTTATAACCCAATAAGGTCATCTATTAAATTGTTCAATTAATGAGGAACGAAAGTTTTGAGGCTGACTAGGCATGGGTTGACTTCACGAGTATGGTCTCGAGGATCTACGTAGGTCTTGGCCAGGCGGGGCCCAATTTTATAGGAAATTTAGGCCGTCACAGTTGGTATCAGAGCCCAAGGTTTATAGGGAATTGGGGTCGTCACAATAACCAACTTCCTACAAACCAAAATTGATCATCAACGTCACCAAAACCCAAACTATTAAGTGATTAACATGGTGCGCACCAATTTTGACGAAAACGTGAAAAACCACGACCAAAACATCGAGAATTGAACGAATAAACAAGATCTCACCTTAACTCAAGTCGTTGCTCGATCCCTTGGCTTCTATCTTCATAAAATATCACAAAACCTTAGCTCTTTCTCCAAATTTTCGGATTAAGTGTTTGGAGGAAAGAGAAAAGTTGATAAACATCAACAAATGGCCCTTTTATACTATATGACTTCATCTTGGCTCAATCCCTCATCACTAGGCTCATCTTAAGGCTCACAAACACATGATCCACCAACCTTTCTAACTCATTTGGGCGACTTTGTCCTTGGTTTTACACTATTCCACCATAATATTTTGTTTCACTCAGGTATTCCACTACCCGACCTATACCACGACTCACACCATCGCATGCCAATGAAAATACTTATGATTGGGACATGTTCCCATATTAATAAATTATCATATTTAATTTCATTAATGTATGTGTTTTATTTAATTATCCCCCTGGATGCCCATATACTTGTATTTCATTCGCTCGATACTCGTTTGACACACGTTTCACTAGGCAAACACGATCCATAACATTAAACGCGTTCACGTAACCGTCCTCACACATTTGGACAATTAGGTACACATTCAAGTAATAAATACATAATACAAACACCATACAAAAATAGCATAGCTCGGTGCCGACGACAGAGAACTGGACATGAAAACCCTGGCAAATGGGTCCTACAGTACGACCTTGAGATGACATGTGGCACGAGTTAGATATTAGGATCATTACAATCTTTCCAACTAACTGAAATTTTGTCCTCAGGATTAAAACAAAACTTAAAGGAAAAACTCACCAAATCTCGTTACAGGTAGGGAAAGTACTCGCTCATATATTACTCGAGCTCCCACGTCAGCCCCTCGTCCCCGTGATGTTGCCATTTAACAAGGACTGGTGGGATATCTTTATTCCTCAAAATCTTTACCTTATGGTCCAAAATCTGAATAGGTTGCTCGTCATAAGGGATATCCTCCCTCAAGTCCATCTGGCTCAATTCCAATGTCGGTCGCCTTTCTCGACCTATCCAGTAGCATCAAAACATGAAATACAGGATGGATACTAGACAATTAAGGTGGCAACTCTAACTCGTACGCAATCTGGCCTATTCGTTTCTTCACTTTCAATGGACCAATGAATCTCGATGCAAGCTTTCTTTTCATCCCAAACCTCTTGTGACCTTTCATCGGAGAGACCTTCCGATAAACATAGTACTCTACATCATACTCTAACTCGTCGCGATACATGTCGTAGTACTTTTCTGTCTCTCTTGCGCACCTTTTTAACCTCAACCTGATCAGTCATATTTTTATACGTAATCCATTACAATCTCTGGCCCAATAGTTGCTACATCATCAGGCTCTGCCTAGCAAGATGGAAATTTGTGCAGTCTACTGTAGAGTGCCTCAAAAGGTTTCATACCAATACTAGCATGATAATGATTATAGTAGGCAAACTCACACAGATGAAGATACTCCTCCCATGAACCACCTTACTATAACACACATCCTCAACATATCATCGAGCACCTAGATCATTAATTCTGACTGTCCATCAGTCTATGAAGGATACGTAATATTGAGATCCAATTGTGTATCGATCTGTGCCTGCATGCTCTGCAAAATTTGAGATGTAACTGTGGCCCTCTGTCTAACATAATCGATAACGAAACACAAGGCATTTATACTATCTCTCGCTCGTATAAGCTTGCCAACCTATCCACCCGATGTGTGGTAGAGATCGGTAAAAAGTGAGAAAACTTCATCAACCTATCCACAATCAGCCAGATTTTATCATGTTCGTGCCGAGATCGAGGTAACCCATTGACAAAATTTGTGGCAATATGCTCCCTCTTCCACTGAAGAATGGAAAGTGGCTATAATAAACTGTCGGATCTCTGATGCTCAACTTTAACTCGTTGGCATATCTCACACACTCGAACATAATCAGAAACATCGGTCATCATCCCTAACCTCCAAAAAAGATGGCATACATTAGCATACATCTTGGTCCAACCCAAACGAACCGTATAACATGAGTGGTGAGCCTCATCAAGTCTCTTATCACGTAACACAATCATAGATGGAATCTACAGTCACCCTTTAAATCTCAAGCATGAGTATATCGACTGACTCCCGCCTGGATGATCCGAACTCCTAGCAAACTCCATGAACCTCTGGTACTGCTCATCTACCTGTTGACCCTAAAGTACACTCTGAATCGACTTTTCTAAGTCCTCATCTGTCCACAAATCAACACTCTGGTGCTAGTCAGGATATCAACCGAATACATCAGCTCGAGCGCCTCGAGTAACCCATAGTCATGTGTCATATGGCAAGTAACAACTTCTGAGTCATACCCTATGAGGCTTAATGCATATCCCACAACATTAACCTTTCCCGGTTAGTACTCTAAGGAGAAATCATAGTCTTTGAGGAACTCAAGCCAATGCCTCTGTCAAATATTCAACTCTTTCTGAGTGAAGAGGTACTTCATACTCTAGTGTTTAGTAAACAAAATAAATCTCACACCGTAGAGATAATGGAGCTAAATCTTCAATGCAAAGACCACTGTCGTACCTCCAAGACATGTGTAGGGTAGTTCTTTTCTTGAATCTTCAACTGTCAGGACGCGTAGGCACACATCAAAACACAACCCAAATCGACCTTAGAAGCATTAGTGTTAACCTCAAAACCCTTCCCTAACTCAAACAGTGCCAACACTGGTGCGGTAATCAAGCGTTCCTATAATGTCTGGAAAGCCTACTCACAACTGTCATTCCACTGAGAACTGGTCTCCTTCTTCGTCAATTATGTCATCGGTGCCGCAATTTTTGAGAAGTCCTAAAAAAATGCCTATAATAGCCTTTTAACCACAGAAAACTACAAATATCTGTCACTAGACGCGCTGTACGCCAATCAATCACTGCTCTGACCTTAACAAGGTCCATAAACACTATGCTAGCTCTGACGATATGTCTAAGAAATTTAAACTCTGTAAGCCAAAACTCACGATTACTGAACTTGGCATACAATCTGTGTTCCTTCAAAATCTGCAAAATCATCCTGAGGTACTCCTCGTGATCCTTACGAGTCCTAGAGTAGAAAAGGATGTCGTCGATAAACATAATGACGAATCTATCCAAGTACTTTCTCAACACTCGATGCATAGGATCCATAAAAATCGTTGGGGCATTCGTGAGCCCAAAAGGCATAACTGTAAACTAGTAATGCCTGTGTTATGTGTGAAGCACAATCTTATCCATATCCTCTACTTTTATCCTCAACTGTAGGTACCCAAATCTCAAATGAATATTTGAGAACCACTGTGTGATTATCAGCGGGTCAAACAAGTCATCAATGCGAGAAAGTGGATACTTGTTCTTCACTGTAACAATAGCGACCCCAAAATTCGAGACCATCACGTCATGCGTCGTGAGCCAAAAACCCTACCTAAAATCGGCCCAGCTGTGTCCCACGCGCACTGTGAGCATCAGTCAACCAAATTAACACTAACTTCCCTCAAATTAATTAAATAAGTTAGCTTATAGACATATTTTCATCTATTAGAATCTCAAAATATTTAGCAGAAGACTTAAATAAGTAAATTAGATAAAGGAGCATTTTTTCCTAGTGTGGAAAACTAATTCAATTATCATCAACATATATATATATCAACCATGCTCCATAAAAATATCAAAATAGACCTCAACAGGTCATCTACATGTCCAAAAGCTTTCATATTCCATAAACCCAACAGAAAACAATAAATATAAACAAACGTATGAGTAGGGAATGGGTTGTAAATCATAGGAAGTCCTCTAGCTTGCCCTTCCCTCTGTTCGTACTGGGGTCTGCACTCACCTATCACATCAAAACAGATGACGAGTCCAGAGTGAGTAATCCCAAGGAAATTCACCAAGTAACTAATATAACTAAATGTTGGAGTTAAAAAACTATTATATAAACAAGCGGAAGAAAAGAAGCAGGCAATTGAGAAGGACCCTCACATGTATATCTAATAGCAGTGAATTAAAGTTCGTGCACGATCTAGGTCAAACTAGCACCATACCTCGGACTATCACCCAAGCACTGCCAGTGAGTAAACTCAAATTGATTGTAATCCCTGAGTCTGCTCGATAGCCAGTGTAGACCACGGCACAACAATATGTGTATAGGAAAAATCAGAGGTCAGATCGACAATCCATTGACATACCCTTAAAACACATGTTATGGCCTAGCATGCCACAATGTCAGTGCAATAGAATAAACTCGACAGGAGTAAACTCAATCGACCATAAGTAAATACTGGAAATAAGAATAATTGAACAACAGGACATGAATTCAAATAATCTAAGCAATAAATACTCAAAATGAATTTTAGTTGGGATACTAAACACCTCAAACCGCATTCCACTAATGCCAATGCCAATGCATGCTCCAACCGCGTGTCAACTACCTGTTAAATTAACCTAAAAACTGATTTTTCGATAAACCTAATCAATATAAAATCTTGGAAATTGTTATTTCATACCAAATCATCGATAAAAACACCTATTAAACCCTCAATATGGTTTATATAAACCCATAGGTAAACTCCTAATAGGCCAATTTATTTTAAAATTTATTTTTTTGTCACCGTTTTGGACACCACCAGCGGCACCGCCGTGAACAGACATCGTCACGCTTCCACCCCCACAATGCCATTTAAAGAGTAGGGTGGTGTATGGTCTATGATTTGGACAATGAGGGTGGCGCTGTCGCCTTAAACCCCCATAGCACCCCTGGCGGCATCTGAGCCAGGAGTAATTCCTGGGGTTCTCGGACCTCCTCGGCTCATCGCCGCGGTCTGCACTCGTCCCAACCACTAATCAAAGGTCCAAACCACTATGAATAATAAAAACCCCTCGACAAAACACGTCCACCATGCAAACCCCGAGTTTTCTCGCCAAAACCCTAAAATCCGTTTGAAATTCATAGCAACAACACAAACAATACCAAAATCCTCTATTGTTGCTTCAAAACCATAACTTGAAACCATTGCAACACCAAACAAATTAGTGTGTTGAACTCACGACTCCGAAACCCTCGTCAAAACCTAAGAAATTACGCTTGAAACGTAAAGAATGAAATGGAGAAAGAAGATCTAACCCTTATATTTGATTCCCAAGCCTTCTTAGGCTTCAAATGGCCTCCCTAAACTCAACAAACCCTCACCACCACCTCCATTTTCGTCCAAGTCTTGTATATGAGAGAGAAAAGTTGAGAAAATTTTTTCTTGATTTTTATACTAAAATCTTCATCTAGTATGCCAACCCAATCCCTAGACACATTTTGATGGTCAATATGAGGTTAATTGGTCCACTATATGTGACTTGCATGTGTGACTTTATCTCCAACTTCTCCTTTTCACAACATAATTCAACTAATTCTCGGGCGTTCCGACACCCAGTCCCAAACTATTCCACATATCCAACGTCCACTTGCGTCAGTCACGTAAATACGACATTTTATATTAATTATTTAATGCATTTTATAATTTATTGTGTGTATATAACCATTCGCCTCCCCGATACCCAAGTCTACATGCTACCAGAGGAAAATACTCGTCACACTATCTCGCTCGGTATAAACAATATAAGCACATAACATTGCAATGCAAGTAAAATAAGTTGAACAAATACATCGCAAAACACAACAAACAACACACAAAATGGATTGTATACCTAATCTAGGGAAGCTGCGATCTAGTTGTGGGGTCTACAAATGTCTGAGTTGTCGTCCACATCTGTAATGATGTCATAAATAATATAAATTAATAATTGGGCTGTTACAGTAACCTTGTTGTGCTGTCTATAGTCAATACACAATCTCAGGCTGTCGTCCTTTTTCTTCACAAAAAAGACCGATGTGCCCAAAGGTGACATGCTTGGGTGAATGAATCCCAACTCCAACAACTCATTAAGTTGTGATCTCAGTTCCTCTAGCTCCCTAGGAGCCATACGGTAGGATAGAATCGATGTAGTTTGGTCCTGCGACCAAATGAATGATAAAGTCGATCTCCCTTGGTGATGGTAAACCTGGTATCTTTATAAGAAAAATGTCTTGGAACTCACATACCACAAGAACCTCCTCCCTCTTAGTCTCAACCCTCTCCGCCGTACTTAAGACACTGGCGAATGTCTCGACATCTACGATAGAAGCTACCCTGCATTTGATAATAGTTAAACTAGTCGAAGTCCCCTGAGAACTAAACTCAAGATGTCTGAGAATCTAAAACGTGGCTCTCTTGCTGTAACAGTGGATTTGTGCATGATACGCACCCAACCAATCCATGCCTAACAACGCATCGAACTCTAAGAACTCCAACACTCTCAGGTCAATTGGCATGACGTGACACTCTATCTTTACCGAACAATCAATACACAACAAGTTCGGGTATATCTTGTCCCCAACAGTTGTGCTAAGGATTAAGGGTCTCTCTAGTCTAGTGGGTCTCAAACCTAACTCATTAACCATGCAATCGAAAATAAAAGATACTGTAGATTTAGAATCAATCATAATGTACATAAAACAATTGCAAATATAAATCATACCCTCAATTAGGTTACAAATAGCAGCCGAATCTGGTACGACAACGATGTGAACCTGCCCCTGGCTATGTTGCGCGTGCCCTATGCCTATTCGTGGACATATATTGATGAAGTGTCCTATCTATCCACACTCATATTACGCTTGCTGAGAACGCAATCCAGATGGAACACTTTGTCCCTATCTCTGTACCTGACCGAAACTCTGACCCTATCTCTGGTCGTATCTCTGGCTCTGACCTGGTCTATACCTTTTTCCCCTGTCACTACCACTACCTTTAGCCCTTTGATATTGATGTCGCTGAGAACTTGACTATGCCGATTGCTATGGTGTGCTGGCTTAACTCTGTACTAGAGCTGATGGTGCTGGCGCAGCACGCGTTGTATAAGATGGAGAAGCAAAAAATCCTACACTCTGAGCTCTATCCTTCTATCTCCATTATATGGGTCTATTCCTCCTCTCGTCTCCTTTAGGTCTAACATCTAACTGTGATGTCCACTGGTCCAAGGACTTCATTGGACGAGCGATGACTCTTCGCCCCATCGCGCGCTAAAAAAGGTCTCGCTGGCCAAACTCCTCTCATAAGCCTCCTGTAAAGTCCCTAGAGCAGTGGTCACCACCATAGTCCCAATATCGCCTAGTAGGTCATGCATAAAGTAATAGACATGGCCAGCATCTGAATCCGCTATGTTCCCGGTATACTCCATCAATTACAAGTACCAACTTATATACTACATCACTGTGTCATCAGCAGCCTATCTGATATTCTAAGCAAAGGAAAATGAAATGAATCATATACATGTCCCAGTATATCTCCCAAATGTGCCCTATGTGACAAAAACAAGTATACATGTACTACAAAAGATGAGAAAACCTACAAAAATACGAGAGGTAGGGCTGCTATAATGTCCTGAATGCAAATCACCCAGTAAATAGAGCCTTTCCCCTATTCTAGTAGAGATCTGCACTCAGTCAAAGACAAAAATGACGAGCCCTGGTAAGTAACGCTAGGAGGATCTAAACAGCGTTTCGGAATAAATAAAGCAGTTTATATTCATGCAGATAGAAAGAAAAGTTATAAGGACGCATGAATAATAAAAGACTGTAAATGAATCAATAAGCAATGATAAATGAGTGTCTCATAATCAAAATAGAGAAGCGCAAGTAGTCCGAGCAAAAGGACGTTAAGTCGTGGAAAACCCAACAGACTCAAGAATTAGGACGTGACAAACCCAACAAGCCTTAAAACCACTTAGATGATGGACTTCCTAGTAAACCAACTAAAAACTCCTACCACGTATAGAACTAGTGACCAGTGTAGTGTATCCCGAGGTCATGGCTCTGACATATTACCTCAGACAAACACTCCTACCAGTGACCATTATTGACTTACTTACCCTTGGACAACTCAATCAAAATGGAATTTTCAAGAATAGGCATTGTGTAATAACATCAAATTAAATCACAATTGAAATAACTATACATTTCCTAGCTAGTTTGCTTACTTGCATCCAAAGCTAACGCACTATTTAGATCTGACACGCCACTAAACCAAATTTCGTATGCTTGTCAGTGAATTACACTCCATGGTAATCATTTTGATCAAGTTTGGTTGTATTAGAGCATGTTTTCCCTTCAAATTCAAAATCTCAATAAAATTCTCCATTTCCATAATGTCACTAATTTCAACTATTTTGGGTCGATTCCCTGGGTATTGGGTCTCATTTGAACCTAATTATATGCCCAAGAGAAGTCCAAAATATTTTGAACTTTCAACAAATTTTCAAAATTTTAAGGCTGACATCATGAGGTGCATTCCCTCATAACGCCACTGTAGAAATCAAAATCCAGGGGTTTTTGGGACCCCGACTTGCATTGCCATGTTCTGGGCCTATCTCATTCCCTTGAGCACCTTAATTACCATAAGAAACCCTCATCAAATCATACCAAAAATGTCTAAAACTCATGCTAAAAAATCTACTCAAAAATCCATTGAAAAATGACAAAAAAAATCATCAACCATTCAACAACCACAATAACCAACTTTCCACAAACCAAAATTGATCATCAACATCACCAAAACCCAAGAAAATCAGTGACCAACACGGTGCTCACCAATTTCGATGAAAATGTGAGAAACCATGACCGAAACGTTAAGAATTGAACAAATAAACGAGATCTCACCTTAACTCAAGTCATTTGTCGATCTCTTAGCTTCAATCTTCATAAAAAACCTCAAAACCCTGGCTCTTTCTCCAAATTTTTGGATTAAATGTTTGGAGGAGAGAGAAAAGTTGATAAACATCAACAAATTGCCCTTTTATACTATTTGACTTCATCTTGTCTCAATCCCCCATCACTAGGCTCATCTAAAGGCTCACAAACACACCATCCATCAACTTTTCTAACTAATTTGGGTGAATTTTTCCTTGGCCTTATCCTTTTTCACCACAATATTTGGTTTCACTTGGGTATTACACTACCCGACCTGCACCACGACTCATACCGTCGCATGCCAATGAAAATACTTACGATTGGGACACGTTTCTATATTAATTAATTATCATATTTAATTTCATTAATGTGAGTGTTTTATTTAATTATCCCCCCGGAAGGCCATATGCTTTATTTCATTCGCTCGGTACTCATTTCACGCACGTTTCCCTAGGCAAACCCGATCCATAGCTCAAACGCGTTCATGTAACCGTCCTCACACGTTTGGACAATTGGGTTCACATTTGGGTAATAAATACATAATATAAACACCATACAAAAATAACATACCTCAGTGTCGACGACCGAGAACTGGACATGAAAACCACGGCGAATGGGTCCCATAGTACGACCCTTAAATGACACGTGGCACGAATTATATTTTAGAGTTATTACAATCTCTATATATATCCATGGCTCCCAATTATTTAATTCAACTATAGGCTTAAACTTGATTTGATTAAATTAATTCACTACTAGGCATATTAAACCTTTACATTGGTTTGTAAAATTATGTTTAAGGTTAAACTAATTCCTGACTACTATATGCCCCGCGTTTGACACTTATCTTGAGGCGCGCCAACATTTAGTGTATTTAATTATTTGACTTAGCCTAAGGTTTAATAATTCATTTTAAGCCAAATTTACCTTTACCTTAGTCATTTTATTCAACTTTACATTACTAAACTTGGTGTTCCCATATTTCGCCTCTCCTGTACCCGCGTCGACAACCTCCTCGAGGCGAACACCCGTCACATATTCTCACTCGACATAGAGATAAGATTACACACATGCAATGATTTATTTGAACAAAATAATAAATATGCATCCCACATAAGCAAACAATAGAAAAATAAACTAATGTACCTAGGTTGGTGTGTCCTTAGCCTATTCGCGTCGTCCACGAGTAATCTGAGTTGGCGTCCTAGTCTGAAAATAATAACAAATAATGGCATTAATAAAACAGGTCGTTACAAGTGACGCCTTGAAGAACAACGGACGGCGTGATAAATTTACACAGGCGACGTCAAATCAAAACAAAAGAGAAAAATAGAAAGCTTGACGCAGTGGTGTCACAACCATTATGAACTCATAACGTGTGGACAGTGTCAACTTCGAGACAAAATAGAAATTAGAAAGTTTTGAACTTCTAATTCGTGGAGGATTATTCTTTAGGGTTTCTAATTGTATTATAATTAGATTTAGGAGTATAAATAGTTGCTAGAATATTTATAGAAGCATGACGTACAGTACCCTAGATTTCGAAAATAGAGAGTTGTGAGAGATTATTTTGAGTTTTTAATGAGAATACATTGAAGACTCCTATTTTGCAATTCAATTTTTGTTTCATTGATTCAATTAAAGGTATTATTTAGTTTAATCTCTTATTTTAATAATTTTGATTTCAATGATTAGTGAGTAGTTTACTTTATCTTAGGGATTAATGGATCCTATGGAATTAATACTATGCAAAGTATCAGTGGTTGGTAATGTTTAAGTCTTTAAGATGTGCAATGATTAGAATTTTGTTTGATTCTATGCTTAATGCTATGAACATCTTGATCACGTATTTATTGATTAGGGGCATTAGAAGTAATCATGATTGTAGAGCTTTTAAAATTGGATATGAACAACACTACCTAAGTAATTGTGTCCATATACACCTTTCCTAGATGAACGATATATATAATCAACCTTTGTTGATCACACTATTACTACAATTGAACAGTTATACTTGCGATTACAATCAGTGATCGACAAAAGAGATAGTCATCAAGCTGTCTAAATTACAGTTTGGTAAATGACTCATATAAAGCATGATTCATGTGCTCAAGCCATAAGATAAACTTCGGGTGATTGGATAAAGATACGCACTTGCAATAAGACGAATCGACTAGTTGCAGTAGGATCTCAGAATCGGTTAGTTGGATATTTGATCTCATCCACGAAGCGATAAAGAGATAAGCAGTTATGTGGAGTGGGTTTATGAGACTTATCACCACGTGCATCATGTGTTCGCGGGTGGTTGTTTAAAGATAAAGACACATCATATCTTAGTTATTCTAGTTAAAATTGTGGGTCTTATATCTGTCTATATATAGTGGTAAAGACGATAAAGCCTATACACTAGTAGCTCATCTACTTTGTATTGTAAACGTGTTTGTTCACTTCTTCTTTTTGAGTTGTAAGCTACCAAGGGGACTTAGGTATCCTAGTGAAGGGGAGCCTTACCGTGCAAGTGTTGAGAGTCTTGTGTAGAGTCCATGGGAGGAGTAAAGGAGATGCTAGAAGGAGCTCAGTGAGGGAGTCACATGAAGAGTCTTGTATCCATTATTCTTTACTTAGTAGATTTTACGTTTAAGCGTGGCCCTGCAGATGTAAGTCGTATACCGAACTGTGTGAACAAGCTTTCTGGTGTTGTGGTTTGATTTACTTACCGCATGTTTTATTTGAGTACTTTCATTATCATTTATTTCCCTGCTACAACAAGCATTCATATTCGATTCTAACATTATTTGGATATTTCAAATGGTTTAGGTCATTTAAATATCTAATCAAAGAGTTTTAAATCAATAAATTGTTGGAGTCTAAACCTCTGCCATGTCGCTTATTGTAGTCATGGTTGAATTCACACTTGAAAATCTCCAAACTTGATGAAAATAAAGAAATTACAGATTGAGGCTAGAGTCTAAATACTCTATCTCCTTAAAATAATGGCCCGTAAACGTACTTGCAATTGGTAGCACTTGCCCTCCAGGATACAACAATCACGAACCTACGACTGCTGCAGCACTTCAGAACGTAGGAACAAGTGGACCAAATTATTGTACTCACTCTATAATTAAAACAGTGCTTTAAAAGAATAAGAAAACAAGATTGCTTTTGCTTTTAAATAACAAAACAGAACAGAAAAAACTACTCCCTTACATTGGAGGGTAGTAGGATATTTATAGTAGATAATTGTATATAATTGTGTCGATACACAAAACATGCAACGATTGAAAGCATGTCTCGTACATGTATTAACCAATAACGTTTCATGAAACGTTCTGATCTCTTCAATGTTTAGTGATGTCATGCATACATGTCATCGACAAACATATGAAACAATTCCAGTGACGTATTATTTCAAAACTCATGCACACATAAACAAGATTCATGTATATCAAGCATTCTTTCATAAGTATGCATGTACACACTTAATGTACGGGCATGATTACTTATTAATGTAAATATATAACATTTAACATATATATTTACCGCCCATATATAATCCCTACAGTAATGTACTCTTCAATTTCTCATTCATATGTTAAATAATATATGACTATTAAAATGTGTCGCTATTGATCCAACAATCCCCACATGAATAAAAATTGACCAATATCGCACATTTATATATTATTCTCCACATAAATGTATTTTTCATGATTTTCTTTTAAAAAGATAATGCAAACTCTAGAGTGAGTACAGTGGAAATGAGCAGCATTAGGATAGGTAGCTTGTGGCTTTGAACATTCCCTAGTATAACACCATGCTAGCTAATTAATCAATGAACATGATGTCTTGAATTGTTAGCTGTTTGTGAAAACCAAGACAACAATGCACACACAACCCACTTCCGACAATTTGAGTTCCTCGGTTGTGTTCGTTAATATGGCCCTGAACAACTCCCGGATTCATAAGCGCTTTAAAGAATTCAAGCCTTGAACATTCTAATAGAATTGGCCCAATTCACACTCATATAGGTGATTTCTATTAAGAGTATCCTGTCAATACCTCGCCTAAAAATTATGACACAAGAATCATTAAAAGGAAAGCTTGCCCTTAATAATTTGCAGGCAACACTAAAAATAACATAGGAATGGGTTGAAATATAATCCGCAGTGCTACACCAAACTCCATCATTAAGTTGTCCCTTTTGAACCTAGATCTTGGGATCTCCAGTCAACTAGGTTGGATACCCACAATGGAGTTCATTTATAGGCTTTAACCTCATTCCCCTCGATATATAGTTTACTTGATTTGGCAAACCTTCAATTAATGGTGGCCACAAAACGTCTTCTCATTTCTCATATTTTATGAAAAGTATTACTTAATCAAGTAACTATCAAATGATATTCTTCGACTTATATATGTCCAGATATACCAATTTTATACAATTTGTTTTATGTCAATTGCAATTACATTGGCTAGCACAACACTAGCATAGTACAGAAACAAATTTTATTCAACAGGGAATATCCTCCGAAATTTCTCTATATTGCTTTCTCAATTTTATCAAAGCAATAGCTTAGATTCCAATATGAATCTAATTATTTCTCTTTGAGGATTTCCAAGTGACATAAACATTTCTTCCTTAAATTTGACACTATTTACCAAATGTCTCTCAATATCCATGGTACGTATTGCTCTTGTTAGTTATCAATACACAATCATAGCTGTTACACAAGTCCAATGAAGGACTTTTCTCGAAGAAATTAAGGCTTCCTTTTTCAAATAAAGCCTCTTTAAGCTATCAATTTTTACTTCATTTCAAGTAATTAATCCATCCACCTTTAAAAATTCATTTACTCTTCAAAGGCCTTGACCTGATCAATTCAATCTCACTATTGATAACTTCTTTTTAAAAACATCTTGCTAACAATTTATCTTTGAATACTTTACTCGGGGCTCAAAATTTATTTTCTTTAAATCAAAAATAAAAATAAACTTTTACGTGCGCACACACCCACAACTTTCTAGTATTCATAGATATTTTAATGATATAGTCATAAAAAATTGGGCTTGCAATTATTTTGCTTTTTAACCCCCACAATTCTGATAATCCGATGTCACATAATTGTTGTGGTGTCTCATTTATTCACTTTTGCATCATTCAAGTAATGTAGTCCATACGTTACAGTACCATTCAACCTTCTGCAACATATATATATATATACCCATCACCAATGTGATCTTTCAATTACTGATGATCACAAGCATGCACCACATGCCTATCTAGTGAATGAGCATGATCACACTGGAATATAGCCTTTCCATTTGAGTCCAAATATAAGTATCTGATCAAAGTCTAGGCACTGCAACGATTCAAAAAATGGATCGATGTCAATTGACTTAACATCAGCCTGCCCTGTGATCTTAATCACAAAATCCAACTGTAACTTATTAATTTGGAACTTGAATATATGCAACCAGAGTTTCACACAATACATTACTGATTGTGGCCAGATAATTAATCATGAAAATTATTAGTTTCAAATTGGAAATATAATGAACACACCTCTTCAAAACTATAGTAAATAAGTGCCTTATTAGCCTCATGAAATCAAGGTACCCGAATCCCATTGATTTGCCCGTATAATAGACAAAATTACACTTATCTATTAATGTCAGTTAGCAATCATAGTTTTGAAGTCATTTTAATTGACAAAATTCATCAAATAATCAAAAAAAGAAATTCTCAAAAAATGATTAACAAGAAAGCACGAACCACTTTTGTAGAATCCATCCAAAATAAATAAAGAAATAAAAGTAAAATATGTCATAGTCTTTTATGCCACATACACTAAGAAGAATCTAACACGTAAACAAAAACTTCACTATTATTAATTAATATCAAATTTGTGAAGCACCGGTATTACATTCATCTTGAACAAATCATTAGCCACATACCCCTTGCCCACAAACATACTATTTTTAGATAGTACAAACTTATACGATTTAAAAACCATTTTGAATCCATTTTTTGCGATATCTGGCACATGCAAATTAATACTTCATTTAAAGTAAGTTCCTTGCCAGATGTCATTTTCAGCACCACTTTCCCAACTCCAATTTTCTTTATTTTCTTTGAAGTTGTATTGTTACCCATAAATAAGTTTTTTCCACTGATAGGTTGGTAGGAGGAGAACATATTTTTATCTGCACACACATGCTTAGTGGCTTCGATATCAATGTACCATTCTCGGGGATTATCCACTATATTTGCTTCAAAAACAATTGTAGATAAATTCAAGTTAGAAACATTTCTAGATAACCCATCTTCAATAAAATTAGCATGGCCATCACCATGAGCCTTAGACTGAGTTTTGTTCTTCTTCCACTTATTGATGCAGTCTTTGACTTTGTGACCATGTTTCTTGCAAATAAAGCAAGAACCACCAAATTCATTTGCTTTCCCTTTGAAGTGTTTGGGTTCATTACTAGAATGTTCCCTCCTTTTGGAACTCTTGATGTTTTGACCCTCCAAAAGATTAGCTTTGGGTTCATTAGGCAAATCACTGTTCTTGTCATTCTTCTTTGGCCTCTTCAATAAGAAGTCGAACAATTAAGTCGTCAAGTCCCATCTCTTTGCGTTTATGCTTGAGATAGTTCTTGAAATCTCTCCAAGATGGAGAAAATTTTTTAATGATCGCTGCCACTTGAAATGATTCACTCAAAGACATCTTCCACTACAAAAAAACAGCAAATCAGAAACGGAAATTTCCATCTCTGATTTGCAAAAATTCCGTCTCTAATTGCAATCAGAAACGGAACAGAGACGGAATCAATTCTGTCTCTAAAAACGTCGTCGCTGATTCGATCAGAAACGGAAAATTGATTCCGTTTCTGATTAGAGACAGAATAAAGACGGAATAATTCCGTTTCTGATTAGAGACAGATTTAGCGACAGAAATTAGAAACGAACAGACACGGAACAGAAATGGAATTTCTCCGAAAATGGTGCGTTTGTAATTGCAATCCGTCTCTGATTCCGTTGCTAATCACAAACGGAATCAGAGACGGAATCATCAGAGACGGAATTTCCGTCTCTGATTCCGTCTCTGATTAGCAACGGAATTAGAGACGGAATTCTTATATCCGTCTCTGATTCCGTTTGTGATTTATGCATATATTCTGGAAAATTAGAGACGGAATAGCAACGGAATGTTTGAATTCTGTCTCTAATCCGTCTCTAATTTTCCTGTTCATTTTATTTTCAAACATAAACATAATCCAATTGGTTTTCCAACCTATAACTTGAAATTACAACCATGGGATCTACTCCATCGCCTGCACCCCCTCCAACAACTTTTTGGGGGTGCTAACATCCTACAAAAAAACCAAATTTGACATTCATACATCGACAATATATATCAACAAATATTCAAAAGAGAAAAAAAAATGTAAAAATCAAAATTTGAAAAAGATTTATATATCCACGAGAAAAAATTGTCTTGTATTACAAAAGCTCCAAAGTTGTAAGTATTCACAAAAACCACCAATCCTATTGTTCAACAACCACAAAAAAAAAGAAAACTTACAATCCTATAAATATGCACATAATAACTATAACGCAGCTTTGAAGCACTTATGATTCTCCATCTGAGGACAACAACCAGTGATAATGCATATTCACAGGGTTCCTTTCGAGCAGTCCTGAACCACATAGAGAGCTAAATAGCGCCTAGGAACAGATCCGCTCCAACGTCTGGTAAAAACAATACACCACACAACATCAAGAGCTTTCAAGGAAGTAAAAATATATAGGAAAAGAGAGTAGAGGCTAGAAAGTATATGTAATGTTGATTAGTTGCACACTGAAATCGACTATACAAAAATAATGACTTGCCATATCTAATGTTGCAATAGAGGCATTACACATGATCAATACCCCATATAAGCGTGTATCTTTAAATGTTTAAAGGAGTAAGGTAGAGAATACCCCTTGAATGAATTGCAATAGAGGCATTACACATGATCAACAATTATAATGTCAAGTTTTGCATTCATCAGGAGATTTAATTGGGGAAAGAGAATACCCCTTGAATGAATTGGGCAAACAAAGAGTGTATATTATTATTAAATTAAGTCGGTTTCTTCCTTTTGTTTTACTAAATATTCGAGCATCAGTAATGCATGTTTCTCTTTTTTATTACTTTTTTAAATTATTTCGTGTTGACATGGCAAAGACTAGACATTGATAAGTGAATTTGTTGATCTCATTTTCAGTTGAAATGTACGACTCCACAATGCCTCGCTTTGAAATGATATGAATATAGTTTAATTTGAATTGACATCCAAATGTATTCTCTGGTCATTTTGTTCCCCATAATGCTTACTAACATGTTTGGTTAAAATCTATCCTGGCACCTAGATAGTGTCATTAGCTTTTGTGTAATTGCTAGTCTGACCTTCGTTATATTTGTTACATTGATAAATTCCCGTCATGTTATTAAAGCATGCTTTATACATTTCTCAGGTTATTGCAGAATAATCAGATACTTGGTTCAGTTCCATTTGAAATTGGGAAGCTCTCCGAGCTTGAAACTCTTGATCTCTCTAATAACCAGCTCGTTGGTGAAATTCCAAGTTCGTTAGGCTTTTTGAGCAATCGAAATTACTTGTAAGCATCCTTCAACTTTATAATTACTTCTTTATTCTTATTAAAAAGTGTCTTTGATGTTCTAGATTTTTAGGATGAGTTGTTGTTTCTTTTAGATTTTAAATTCAAATAAGATTCTTGTAGCTAAGATCTAGATTAGGTTAGATTATGTTGAAGAAGAGCCGGAAGAAGGTGGATTTTGTGAAGAGAGGTCTTGTAGTTTCTCTAGGAACTATAATGATACATTTGAAGGATCTTCATTCATTATCGAAGCGATGGAGTTGTCGGGGCCCAGGTGATATGAAAACAACTTTGCTTGTCCATACTTAATCTCCATAACAGGTTGTAATGATCTTAAAGAAGGCTCCTAAAGCTCTAAACCAAGATGGCATGGAGTGCCTTACTGCAGTTACAATTGAAGTACTAGAATACTGAATACACCAAAATACTATAGGATACAGAATATAGCTTTTTCTATTACTTAATAGAAGAGCCAATCTAAAATGCTGTGCTCCTTGACAAGTTGAAAATTTTCTTAGCATAGAACGACGTTTTTTCCTTCTTTTTATTTATTTTTTATTTTTTATTTCCCCTTTTTCTATATATTACGTATGGAATGGATTTTATTTTGTTTTAATTTGGCGTCTGATATCTGAACCTTTTTGAGAATGGAAGACATTCTGGAAAAAGGAATAAAGTTCGACACATCTTAGATTGAAAGCAAAAGCACACTCAGTTATGGGCAATTGCTGCAAGTTTCTGTCCTCAACAATGACCTCATTCTCAGCAAACTGATTCACTCAAATGACTTCAAAGCTAGGCCTCCCACAGAAACAAGAACTTTACTCTTGGAGACGATGGTGTGTAAACTTAAGTCTAGCTTTAGTGATTCTCCAATCATGTCAATACTTCCTCCCATGGGAAGATACTCCCTGTAATAGATGAACAGAAAATATTGTATTCTTATCAGTTTATTTAATTATATATACATAACGGTTATCTTATCTGTCTTGACATATGAGCATTTTTTTGTGATAAATATTTTAAGATTTTCACCATACACTGCATTTATTTGTCTAATTGGTAAGACTGTCATTTGGACATGATTGAAGTTGGTAATTTCCTAGAAAATGTGGAGATCGTTCAAGTTAAATTTCCTTAGTTGTGGTAATAAGAACAGAAAAAGTAATGTGGTAACGTAGCAAATTCATATCTAAGACACTTGTATCAAAACTACTTCTTATTCTCAAAATAAATGGTTGTGTTAAGAATAGTCCCACATTGACTGGTCAAGGGAGTATTGAGTGGGTTATACGTTAGGATGAAATACACTAGCTTGTGATGGAAGCTAGGGGGACCACAACAATACTATTTGTGTGAGTAAACTTAGTTATAAGGGTAGTAGTAAGTTTGATGTTGCAGTATATATAGGGAGTGTAAGGGAGAGAGTCATCTTGGTATTTTATTGTAATAGTTTTAAGACTCTTCTCTATGGTTACTTTTGTGTTCCTATAATCATTTTGTGTTCTCAAATCAATCGATCAATCGATATTCTATCAGTGGTATCAAAGCATTCGATCTGATTTTAATGGCACAGCTACATTGGATGGAAGTCTAGGTCTACTTGAGACAGACCGTAAGAAGATCCCAACTACGGAGGATCTGATCCTTGAGTTGTTAGTGGATATTTGTTCAGATTCTGCAGAACAAGATGCCAGCTCCGCCTCATCCTCAAGTGGCAGCCTTGCCGGTTGCCATAGTGACGACTTCCTCTCTGATGAGAATGCCTCTAAAGAATTGAAGGTGAGTTGAAGGATGAGCCGTTTGAAGTGAAGAAACAGCTGCTCAAAGTCAAATCTGAGATCAAATCAGAGGTCCACGCTAAAAAGGTTCCGTCAAAACACTCTACGACGTCAAGAAAGAATGGAACAACACCATCAAGAACGAATGGAAGAACTTCAAGACATGAGTTTAAGTTTTCAAAATATGGAGACTATAATGAGGCAAATGAATGCTACACTTGAGCGTTTGATCGAACAAGAAGAGTTCTCTGTGCTTCCAACTTGTGATGAAGAGGAAACTTTGAATAATGTCTCATTGATGAGTGTTGAGGTGGACGAGGATGCCATAGAAGAATACTATGCAATTAATGGACTTACGTCATGTGTGTATGAGTATTGGAGTGAAAAAGAAAAATTGAAGGAGGAACTCGAAGTTTCTCCTGCAAAGTCGGAGATCATTATGGTACAAATTCACGAAGAAGAAGCCAAGAAAGAAATTGACGTCATTTTGGAAAGGCCGGAGGATTCACAACAAGTGAGCAAGGAAGACCAATCCTTTGTATTGGTGAGCCCACCCACCCTCCCGCATATATTTGTTGATTTTAATATGGAGGTGGAAGATAAGGAGCGTCTGAAGACTTTCTACAACCCCCAATACATTAGTGTTAGTGAAGGCATGATGGAATCATTTGTGTTAGAAGTCCCGGATAAGCTCCAAATTTTGAACAAGGGCGTGTCTATTCTCACTGCCCAAAAACAAAAGGAGAGAGTATCATTCTTGAATACTCTCTATTGGAGGGCATCACGTGAAAAAATCACGCCAAGTCTAGCCAAAAACTTAAAAAGAAAGGCGTTTGTTGGGAGACAACCCAACTTTATGTTTTCATTTCACTCATTTTAGTTTAGTTGTGTTTATACTTGTTCACTAATCTCTTGATTTCTGTTTCTTGATTTTTGCAGGAGCTTTTGATGTTTTATGACTTATGAGTACTGAAGACAAGAGAGTACTAATGGCGAGCCCTAAGTGTAGGGCTTCACGGTAGTAATAGCGACTCAACTGATGTTCGAGTCGCGGATATTGACATAAAGTTAAAAGCTAATCTAAAGTATAATCAAAACATAAAGTTAGGAAGCATGGTTTGGGTGTTTGAAATGGAAATTAAACTAACTAATTAACTATTTTAAGCTAATCATTAATTAAGCTAACATTAAATGTAAGGAATTAAAATTGCTTTCAAAGCAATGGAAAAATAGTTCTAGGGAATCCATGTCACCTAAGTTGTATCCTTTAGCTTACTTCAATTACTCCATATACAAATACTCCCAGAACCTTGCACTATTTTATTTGTAAATAGATATGGGTTGAATTATTGCCTTGATTGAATTCTCAGCATGTTTTCTTCTCCCAAATATTCTGCAAATATTCTGTAGATATAGTATATTTTTCTTTACATAAGAATTTTTCTAGCAACGACGGAAAAGGTCAAAAAAAGTAAAATCCATGATAGATTATGGAATATCAATCTAAATATGCACAAAAAGAAATGTCAATCATAAAGTTATGCGAAGAATTTACACAAGCAACAAGTAAAATACCTATGTATCACCAAGCTGCTCATCTCTCGGAAGCCACGCTTACGTCTCACGCTCAACATTGTCCCCTTGTTGTGGTGGATCGACCGGATCTATTTGCGACAGCTGTTGCTGGTCATGAGGTGGCGATGCTGGTGGTGGTGGTGGTTGTTGCTGAGATAGGCCTGCTCCGTCCATGTTCATCCCGAGATGCTGCTGCATGAACTCCATAACCTTTCGTAGTTGCTCTGCAACGACATTGAACTCTGCACGCGGCACCATATCCGGCATCTCGGACGTGCTAGCACCACGATCTGCATATCTCCTCTTCTTTCTCCCTAAAGACCCGAGACCGTAGACACGTCCTTTGGGACACTCACCCGCCACATTGAGGTACACCGCCTCATCATCCATCGATTGGTCCGATGTAGCCTAGGTGAGCTCCTGACATCTCCTCTGGAGCCTATCCTGCAGATATCAACAACAAACAAAATACATGATATGGTTTAAAGTAAACTTAATACTATTTTACATTTCATTTCTATACTTACATAGAACCGCTCTGATCTAGTATCGATGAATGTCATCCTGTCGTGATTTACGGTGTGGAGATGCAAATACAATTCATTCACCGTCGGTGGCGTCTCGGATGAATCATTCTGCGTACAGGACCAAGCATAGTGAACAAGTGTATAAATGTAAAAAATAACCAAGAGGTTAAAAAAAACTTACCAATCTTTCTTGGGTAGTCACAAAAGACACGGAACCACCACTCGTGCTTCGAGGGTCCAGTCCCGGGCCTTCGACCTCGGTGTTCCTATTCGCCGTCGCTTGACTAGACCCGGCAAGGAAGTCCTCGCTCTCCCAAGTACTCCAAGTATCTCCTCCATGCCTCATCTATAACATACACCGGTTGCACACGTTTCTTCTTTAACTTGTGCATCAATGCGGTGTACCTTATGCCTCGCAAGCCTGTCGTACGCCGCTCGAATGAGATCCTCGGGAATCGTGTCATCCCATCTAAAAATACCTACAAATTGGCGATTGCTATTGTTACGAGACATTGAGGAAATAGTATAAATCATAAGACATTTAGTAGTCGTGTTTACCTTCCAAAGGGCGCCGTATTTGTCTTTATGATGAGGCGGTACCGACTTCCAACAATACCCTTCAGAATCATCCATCTTTTGAAAACTTTTGTCATCCTCCGTGCACAAAAATGCGAAGGATGCAACTCCCCGTGTTTCATGAACATGCATAACATCTTAACTACTTCTTCAATAATTTACATCCATATTTAAAACGACATATATGAGTCAAATACAAACTTACGTATCATTGGCAATCGGTCCGATAGGGATCTCATGTACGTCGGGGGCTCCATCCCTATCCTCGAGGTGCCGCGGAGGGCTCGTCACCTCCAACCCCGCTCTTACGTCGTATTGTGGGGATGCCGCCGTGATGCTTTGTGCAGGGGTGCGAGCCTCGTGGGTAAAGGAGTCCTTGATGTCAACGATGGTGACCGGAACTGCATATTTGGTATAGTCCTTGATGACGACGATGATGGTACAGACGACGCCGACGGTATGGAAGGCGAAGGTGACGTTGCGGCTATCTCGTGTTCGAGAGAACGAGAAGTCGGAATCGATAATGCAAGAATCGACCCACGACCTCGACCGCCACGACCTCTATGGACCCCTCGTGTGGCCTGACCATGAGGCCCAGTCGGTATTTCGCCTCCAGAGGTCGGTGCTGCACCTCTTCCGCCTGGATGATGTCCTCCTAATGGGAAACCTCGACGTGGTGGATGACCACCTCCCGCCATGAAACCTAACAAAATAGCAATAAAATTTCAGAGAAAGAGGGCATACAAAAACTAGAAATTAAGTCTAAATGATTGGAATTAATAACACGGGATCCATGCTGATAAAAGTAACTAAATGATTGGACGTTGACATAACATATACATACATTATTCGCTATCATCCGTTTCAAATTCACTCTCATGATTAGAAGTTGATGATTCTTCTTCTGAATCATCTCCACTATATACTTCTTCACTTAGACCCACTTCAACAATGAATCGAGTCCCATTCGGATCATCCAGATTGTTGATATCGACGATTGCATCGTCGACTACGCACGTGGTGGCCATCCCATCTTGGAATGCAATCTCTGCCGAGCCCTGGTCATTATCGTCTTTGCTAGTTTCCTCGTTAGGGAATTTTGGTTGACAACAACAAACTGCTAGCCATTCTTGTCGGTCGTTCCTCATAGAAGGGTACGAAAGGTAGTTCACTTGAGTGGCTTGCATTGCTAGTACAAATGGCTCGTAGTTGTTATATCGTCGACTTCGATGAACCTCTACCAATTGAAGTGTTGGGTGAGTCCTCACACCATGATTCGGTGTAGGGTCATACCATTCACACTTAAACAAGACCACACGCTTGAGGCCGATATACTCAATCTCCACAACCTCTTGCAGTACTCCATAATAGTTATGGGAAACATCGGCGTAGTTTGAACCCTTCACCAAAACACCGCTGCTCTGCGTCGATCTATTAACGTCATATGTTGCGGAGTGGAACTTATACCCATTAACAAGGTAACCAGGGGTAGACAAGTACATAATCGACTAGGACCAACAGAAGATCAACAAGCGTCTCGTCAACTATAGAATTCCGAGCCTAATCAAAAAAAATTAGAAATGCAATATGACACATTACTTATGGAAGAAATTTATGAATCTATAACGCACAAAAGTAATGACCTTACGTATGTTTGAAACCAAATGGGGAAGTTGTGCTCTAGACTACTATCAACTTCCGACTCCCCATTGCTTGAGTGATTTCATCGATGAATATCCTAGAAGAAATGAACATGTAAGTAGGTTGTCTTAGTAAAATATGAACAATGAATGTACTGCAATATTGAATGAAAGTGACGGATGTACTGGACGTAAGGAGCGATCTCTGGACAATTAAGCGGATGTACGAATGAGCGGCATTAAACTCCCGCTCTTCTCGTTAAGTACCGCTCCTTCGACTTGCCAATGGGTCGACCAGGATAAGTGAAAATTGAGAAATTGCCGACAAAATGCGGTGTGGGCCCGATACCGCCATCGTCGTTACGTTGCACTTTGTCATGCAATGTAAAGACGTGATCTTCAAAGTAGTAAGAACAAAAGGATGTGACCTCTTCGACCAAATAAGCATTACACATGGAGCCCTCTACCTTCGCTTTGTTCCGCATATTGTTCTTCAAATGTTTAAGGTACCTGTATGAATGTTATAGGAAGTGTTGATTTAAAACTTATTGAATGGGAAAATAATTTCAAGGGCTCAAGATAGTACCTCTCAAATGGATACATCCATCGAAATTGAACGGGACCGGCCAGACGGGCCTCGTAGGCCAAGTGGATTGGTAGGTGTTCCATAGAGTCGAATAAGCTTGGAGGGAATATTTTCTCCAACTTGCAAATGATTTTTGGTATTTCAGACTCTAAGACCTCCATATCTTTGAGACTGACACATTTCGCAGTTAGGGATCGGAAAAAAAGGCTTAATTCGCTAATTGCAACCCAAACCGGGTTTGGGAGGAGTTCTCTGAATGCAATTGGTATCAACCGTTGCATGAAAATATGACAATCATGGCTCTTCATGCCGAACATTCGCAGTTTCTTTGGATCCACACATCGACCAAGATTCGAAGCGTAACCATCAGGAAAACGCAACTTTTCAACCCACTCGCACAATTTTTGTTTTTTTGATGTATCAAGAGCATAGCATCCAAGGATGTAAGTATTTGTCGCCGAATCAATGTGTAGAGAAGGTCGGTGACAATATTCACAAATATCTTGTCTCGCTTTCGCATTGTCCTTACTCTTGCCTGGTACACACATAATAGTGTTGAATATGTTGTCAAAAACATTTTTCTCAATGTGCATGACATCTAAGTTGTGGCGAATCAAGTTTGTCTTCTAGTACGGCAAGTCCCAGAATATGCTTTTCTTCCTCCATCCCGAATTCTTAGCTATCCGCCCATTCACGTAATCACTCCGATTTCGTCACTTTCATCAAGCCTAACGATTCAATTTCGCCAAAATTTCTTCACCGAACGCAAAGCGGGCGGATCATCATTTATGACCATTTTGCCTCTAATGAAATTTTTTTGTCTTTCCTTAATGGTGATGACTTCGCCAAGAAACGACAAAGGATCGAACAACGATGTCTTACCACCATTTCGCAATTGAAATGCATTTGTATCCTCCATACAATATGGACAAGCGTACTTACCATGTGTGCTCCAACCAGACAACATGCTATATGCAGGGAAATCACTAACAGTCTATAAAAGGGCAACTCGCATGAGAAAATTTGTCTTTGTGGAAACGTCGTATGTAATCACACCATTGTTCCATAAATCTTGCAACTCTTTCACAAGCGGCTGAAGGAACACGTCGATTTTCTGCTTTGGGCTGGTCGGTCCAGGAACGATAACCGTTAAGAACATAAACTCAGATTTCATGCACATCGACGGTGGAAGGTTGTAAGGAGTCAAAATCACGGGCCACGAAGAGTACGATTTCCCTGAAAGCCCAAATACTTGAAAACCATCAGTGCACAATCCTAAACGAACATTCCGAACCTCGGCGGCGAAGTCTCTATTGACGTCATTAAAATGTCTCCAAGCAATCGAATCAGACTAGTGTTGCATAACATCTTCTGGCGAGGAATGATCTCCATGCCATCGCATATGTTTTGCCGTTGACTCAGACGCATACAGTCGTTGCAACCGAGGGCCCAAAGGGAAGTAGTACATTTTTTTTGCAAGGGCGGTTTTTTGTGTTCCGACCACGACCTCGTCGATGTGCAATGTAGCGTGATTTCCCACAAAATTTACATGACGTCAACTCAGAGTCCACTCCCTAATAAATCATACATTGGTCCTCACAACAATCTATTTTCTCAACAGGTAGACCTAGACCTCGCATTAGTCTTTTAGTGGCATAAAAATTTTCAACCAATGAATTGTCATTTGGCAAACAATCCTTCATGAGTTTAATGATTTCATTATACCCTCGTTCAGATATATGATGTTCGGACTTGATCGCAAGTAATCTTGCCATTGCGGACAACGTTGTCATGGTTTCGCAACCCGGCCACAATTGTTCCCTACTTGCATCAATCATGTCATATAGTTGGCGTGTTTGGGGGTTTGGTGATTCTTCCACGTGATTCCAATTGAAACTTGGACCTGCCACGTTGTGTAGCATCTTGCGGTAAGTTGTCGGATCGTATCCTCCCACATCAGCATCATCAATATGGCTATCTATTTGGTAAAAGTTTTGCGGGCCTTCATCCCCGTTCTCACCATGTTCGTACCAACAGTGATATCCCGGAACAAATCCATACCTACATATGTGGTACTCAACCGTTTCGACGTCCAGGTACGGTACAAGTCGACATTTCTTAAAATTGCACGGACATCTAATCTTCCTTTCACTTTGGTATGTAGGACAATGTTGTTTGGCAAATGATATGAATTCTTTAACCTTCGCCGCGAATTCAATTCGAACGTAACCGTTGTCGAGCCGGTTGTACATCCAGTCTCGACTTGTAGACGACATTCTATTGAAGTGTTGTGCAATTAAATTAGTTAACTAGTTTCTTCCTTTCACTTATGTACATGACAACTTGTGTGTCCAACTAAACAATTTATAAATAATACCGATATAAAGAAGCCTTATTCAACATGTTTGACACATGTAATGTGACGACCTTAATTCCAAGATATCACTTATGATATCTGAATAGTTATACACATCAAGATATCAATATAATGAACCACCCATGTATTACAAAACTATTGACCAAGAAACACAAAAGAACGGACACCCATAGAGAAACATAGTGAGAGGCTTAATTAAACTATTATAAAACTATTGGCCTTGCTAAAGACTTAAGCATGGAAGGCTTAATTAAACTAACAATTAGAAGAGCAAGTAGAGAAGGGAAACAAAAGAGAAGAGAGTTAGAGATAATGTAGAGATTGTATTTCAAGAATTTTTATATTGTGTACAAGAGAATGAACTCCATTTATATGCCCTTGATCATGATGATCATATGTACTTTGAACAAAGATTACAAGCTACAATTGGTGGACAAGGTAAATAGAAGAGTACACAAAGTGGAACAAGTAACAATCACAGATCATTGTAAAAGCAACAATCACAGATCATTGTAAAAACAACTTGTGTATAATAAACTTGCAAAAAACAACTACATACATGAAACAATAAATTCTCACTCCCGAGTAAAAATCACAGATCATTGTAAAAGCAAACAAAACATGTCACTGCCAATTAACCAAAAACAATGTTTCGAGAGGAAAGAGGAGAACTCACCAATGAAACACAAGAGGCCGGACGAATGAGAGCACAATGAGAGAGCAGAGAGAGGTCGAAGAGGGGACCGAATGAGAGCACGATGCGAGAGCCGAGAGGAGCAGAGGCGCAGACGAAAATGTGCAAGACGGCTCTATGACCAGAGCGAGGCGCGCTACTAGGGAGCAATGGAGTGAGAGGACGACTTGTTGGGGGTTGGGGATTTGGGGAGCGGTGGACGGAGAGACGGAGAGACCAGAGAGAGACACCACAACGAGACGGAGAGACCGAGAGAGAGAGAGTTGAGAGCAACGGAACAGAGACGAGAGATTTGTTGGGGGTTGGAGATTTGGGGGCCGGTGACCGAAGAGACGAAGAGACCGAGTCTAGAGGAGAGACGAGAGTATAGAGAGAGACGACGAAAAGTTAGGGCTTTCGGTGGTGGGAGTTAGGGCTTTCGGTGGTGGGGAGGACGAGGAGGGGTATTAGAGGGGGTAAAGGGGAAATCTCGAGATTTGTTGCACAAATCTCGAGATTTGATGAACGGGTAGAACAAAATAAAGTTTTGGTGGGAATGTTCGCGCCATTTTTTAGAGACGGAATTTAATTCCGTCTCTAATTCCGTCTCAATTCCGTCTCAATTCCATCTCAATTCCGTCTCTGAAGTTTCCGTCTCAATTCTGTCTCTAAATTTTTTTTTTAGAAACGGAACTTAATTCCGTTTCTAATTCTGTTTCTGATTTGCTGTTTTTTTGTAGTGTTCTCCGCATGAGAATCTTAATTTCTTGGACTTGATCCAACATTGTCTTTGAGTCCACCATCTTATAATCCAGAAACCTACTAACCATAAACTTTTTATGGCCAACATCTTCTGTCTTATATTTCTTGTCTAAAGAATTCCACAATTCCTTAGCGGTACGCATGGTACTATAGACATTGTATAAAATATTATCAAGAGCTTTAAGAATATAATTCTTACAGATAAAGTCTTATGTCTCCATGCCTAAATTGTTGCAATGACGTGCTTGTCAATTTCATCTTCATTCAATTCCAGTTCTTTTTCTGTTAGAACTTTAACTAAATTCAAAGTAGTAAGGTAGAACAACATCTTTTGTTGCCAAAGTTTAAAGTCTATGCCAAAATTTTTCAGGCTTCTCTCGGCTTCACAGGGGGAGCACCATTGTGCATAGAGGTAGAACCTATCGTTATTGTCTTAAGATTGTTGGAGTCTGGAACCTCCACCATGTCGCTTATTGTAGTCAGAGCCGAATTGACGCTTGAAAATATTCCGAATTTGATGAAAACAAAGAAATTGCATATTGAGGCTAGAGTCTAAATACTCTATCTCCTTAAGACAATAATGTCCCGCAAACATGCTTGCGATTAGTAGCACTTGCCTCTTAGGATACAACAATCACAAACTTACGACTGCAGCACTTCAGAACATAGGAACAAGTGAACCAAATTATTGTATTCACTCTATAATTAAAACAGTGCTTTAAAAAAATAAGAAGAAAACGGGACTGCTTTTGTTTTTAAATAACAAAGCATAATAGAAAAAACTACTCCTTTACGTTGGAGGGTAGTGGGATATATTGGTATATAATTGTATATAATTGGGTCGATACACAAAACATACAATGATTGAAAGCATGTCTCATACATATATTAATTAACCAATAATGTTTCGTGAAACGTTCTGATCTCTTCAATGTTTAGTGATGTCATGCATACATGTCTTCCACAAACATATGAAACAATTCCAGTGACGTATTGTTTCAAAACTCATGCACAGATAAACAAGATTCATGTATATCAAGCACTGTTTCATAAGTATGCATGTACACACTTAATTTGCAACCAACACGTTGGTTCGTCCATCAGTTCATGCATGTATGCTGATATACTATAAATCCAACACTACTTCAACTATCATACCTTTCCAATCATCCTACTACAAATAAGACACCATAATAATTTTAGATAGGCATGATTACTTATTAATGTAAATATATAACATCTAACATATATATTTACCGCTCATATATAATCACTACAATAATGTACGCTTCAATTTCTCATTCATATGTTAAATAATATATGACTATTAAAATGTGTCATTATTAATCCAACATAAACTATTTTTTTATGTTAAACCAACATAAACTAAATTATCAATTATTAAAATGTGTCTTTTTCTTATTAAAAAAATTATCATAATAAACAACTTAACGACTCATTTTGAACATATTTTTTTTTGAAGAAAAGTAGAAGTTTCCTTAATTATTAATGGCTCAACACTGGACCAAACATAGAATCAAAAAATACTTTGATTCGCTAATTCTATTTGTTCAAAAGATCAACAATTAATTTGGCTATGAATACGATTGTGAAATTGAAACAATTTGACAATCAGCTTGGCAATAGTTAAAACACATTACAATATACAAACAACAACAACAACAACAACAAGAAAACTTAGAACTTCCCAACAAGGAGAAGATAAATCAAGAACTTCCAACTAAGAAAGACAAACTAATTATGAAATGAAAAACTAAAGAAGAGACTAATCCGGCCGCCTCACAGAAACCACACACAACCATTGAAGAAGATGTACTACAACAAGGATGGACCAATCTTTAAAAATCTAACTAGATATGCAGCTTATTAAGTGAATAAAATGTAAACAGTGATTTGAACCACAACACTCGTCTAATTGCTGATTTATGCACTTCGAGGACACCTCACCATGTTTCAAGCCAACACTGGGATCCTATTCAATTAAAGTAAAATGTTACTGCTACCACTCCACTAGGATCCAAATAGTCATTTTTGCCGCATCATGATCGTTGGATTTGCTTCGAGATCTTGAAACGGATTCTTGAGTTCCATCAAGGGTTTTTTTTATGAAGATTAATTAGATAGTAAATCTCTTATTTGCTGCTAGATTGATCAAAAACATTTGAGGAAGTTAGATGCATATTTGGGCATCACTTGCAGTGATTAATGAGGTCACGCAAATATATCATATTAAGTGAGAGATATCACAAATACCAAAAGTGAGTAGTAAGTAAAACAATTGCTATATCAGTGAATGTGCATGGCACGTAAATTCCCATAAATTAAGGATTTCTCCTAGACCAAGAAATCTAAAACATGAACCAAACTAAGGTAGATCATTAGGAGAACCCTCATCCTCACGTCAGTATCATCGATCGTCCAAGGGGTTCTCGACATGAAAAGATAAATGGTGCCAATGAGGCAAGGACGTGTCATGATTGAGCAATCAATTAGCATTCATTGAAATAAATTATTAGGGATAATTTGATTAACACTTGTCAGGACACATTACTAGGCCATTCTGTACCATATAATGCACCTATATATACAAGTGTTATGTGGTAGTTTTTGGATGCTCCACCATGTCTTCGATTGAACTCTTGTCGAATTGATGCCAAAAAACGCTTTGAACTTGATGAAATTAGAAGTTTGTAGATTGAGGCTAGAGTCTAAATACTCTATCTTCTTAAGACAATCATGTCCGTAATTCGTGCTCGTGGTTGGTTGCACTTGCCTCCCATGATACAACAATCATGAAACTACGACTATAGCACTTCTGAACGTAGGAATAAGTGGACCAAATTGTTTGTACGCACTCACACTAAAACAATGATTTAAAAATCAGAGAGGAAATAGGACTATTTTCTTTTGAAAATACCGAAGCCAAAAGCCCGCATCCCGCCCCGTGCCGCTCCCCGCGGGGAATCCCCGTCGCCCCGCCCCATGCCCCGCCCCACAGAGAATCCCCGTCGCCCCGCCCCGTATCCCGCCCCATACCCCGCCACACGGGGAATCCCCGTCTCCTTGCCACGTACTCCGTCCCACGAGGAATCCATTTTAAAAAACTAGTCAAAATCCTGCGCTTCGCGCGCGGGTAAGACTAAGTGTCAATATATTAGTTAAAAAATAATTAACTAAATGAGAAAAAAATTAAAAAAATAATCTTACTACATAATCCCGAACAAATTTTAAGTGAAGAATAATATCATTTAATTTTTTTTAGCAAAATTAGGGAATATACGTCTTGAAAGTTTAAAAACTTTTTGCATATGGTTATACAAAAATATAATTATAATAAAATTAATTTGATGAGAAAAAAGAAGTGATAGAAAGAGAAAAAAAACTTATGTAAACATTGGTGAAATCCCAATTTAATACTTTATAAATAGAAGCTATATTTATTTTGAAAAATGATAAATTAAAATTTTGTTGCCACAATAAGGATATATAACAAATTGACAACTTGTTGAATAAACTAAAAAAAGGGAGGTCATTGATCGAAACAATGCACACAGAGATTGACGATCAGTATATGTCATTTTTAAAATATTTGTTTGCTCTTGAAAAGAAAAATAAAAAAGAGATCAAAATAAAAAATCAAAGGTAAAAATTTGAATATAAAAAACAACGAAAACCAAATAGCTATCAAAAAGTAGAAAAGAGCAAAAAAGAAGTTGAAAAAAAGTAAAAAAAAATGTTATGGTAAAAAAGTGCGACATAAGGAAACTTCAAATATACAAATAAATTTTGTTGAGACAATGAGGATATATAATAAAAACATATGATCTTGTCAAATAAACTTAAAATCGGAGATCATAGATCTAAGCAACACTTACCAGAGATGTCAACCAATACATATCACTTTTTTAATCAATTTATTATTAGAATTTTGATTCAATCCTAAAAAGAAAACAAAAAAAAAATCAGAACCAAAACGAAAAGTAGAAACTTGACAATAATGAATATGCGTTAGAAGATATATATTCTCAATACGTGAAAAAACGCATTAAAATATGTTGTGGCTTGTTAGCATAGTTTGTTATTTTGTACATATACGCCGCATAGTTTGTTATTTTGTATCTATATGCTACATAGTTTATACTTTTGGGTTTTGTATATATATGCCACCTGCTTTATATTTTAAAAATATATAAGAATGCTCTTATTTATGTGTTTGTTGTTTGGAATGAAATGAAGCTTTTTACTTGTGTTTAAAGTTGAATCTATTTGTATTTACTATTTTCTTTCGAGGACAAAGTCCATTTTCTAGTTGTGTTCAAAGTTAAAATGTAACTTCTTTATTGATGTAGTAAATATGTCATTACAAGTGATCCTGAATTAATAAAGAAAGGACATTCAATAGTCCATTTTCTAGAAAGACATCAAACATAAACCATTAAATGACTGCGACATCTTCCATATGTCTCGCACAAGATTCCCATATACACCATCGAAGTATCGAACTCCCACCTAGCAATTTGGTCAACAAGCATCACTCTCCTCCGCGCCCCGCGGGGAATCCGGAGGGGCGGGGCGTGGGGCGGCAAAGTTTGCCCCGCGGGAAATTTTTGAAAAAATCCCCTGCCCCGCACCCCCTCGGATGCGGGGACGGTATTTTCAATCCCCGCCCCGTCCCGCCCCGCCCCGCCTCGCCCCACTTGCAACCCTACCAAGTATGTTTTCTATTACGTAGGAGGATTTATATATATATATATATGTGCGTGTCTTTTAGAGAGACACACCAATTCCATTTGCTAGAAACGCAACCGTTCACTTTGAAGACGTGTATGTACTTGTCAAATTATAATACACGAATGAAACGCACCACTTTTCACTCTATCCATTCACATGCAACGCTTTGAGTTAAACCTTTGGTTTAATACTTATCTCTAATGAAACAACATGTATGTATATAACGTATCTTGTATACCACATTACATGAGTGCCTCATCACATGTTACTCTATTATCAATTTTTCATTCACATATTGTATATCTATGGTCGCTAATAAATTAGATGAACCGTAAATTCCAACACTATGTGCTCCTTCTCGGTCATGCTCAAACATCCAAAAAAACCTTTGTAGTTTGAGTTGGCTTAAGGAATTGTTGCCTTTGAGAGACAGAAAGTTAGAGAGATATATGGCTCTGACTTGGCTAGTTCGCACTGTATGTGCCGCCGCTTTCGGGTACTCACGTAACGACGTTAAGTTGCGACAAGAATCGGGTGTGAATTACATAGATGGAAGTAGTAACAAGAAGGATCTCAATGGAGGAAGTTGTGCTTCAGAGTTTCAGATGCCTCTTCACTATCCAAGGTACAAGAAGGCTGACTATGAGAATATGGAGGAGTGGAGGCTAGACTTGTTGCTTAGTCAATATGGGCTCAGCTATGAAGGGTCTCTTGAGGAGAAGAGGTCATTTGCTATGGGTGCCTTCTTGTGGCCTGATCAATTATGATTTGCCTATTTTGCCCATCCAAATCATTCCGACTACTCTGAGTTCGAGCACTGTCGACTTGTATCAGTACGTGGATACATATATGTGGTATGTTCAAAGCTTGACTAGAGAGTATTGTTTAATTTGCTTGCAGTACTCCAGTGTTCCCCTGTTGTGGGTAGAGAATTGGCCCTATGTGATAAATCTTAATAAAATATGATAAGTTTATTGTGTATTGTTATATATTGATGACAAATCTTAATAAAATAAGTTTATTGTGTATTGTTATATATTGATCTATTACATGTTTCTATATATAGAGATGCAATTACATATAAAAGAAAATATTTAAATAATGTAGCACATAATCAACAGAGTAATTTGTGCATAACATAATTAGAGGAGTGATTTCACAACATAATTATGGGAGTGATTTGTGCATATTTTCTAATTGCACAATATTCCTTAACACTTCCCCTCAAACTCAGAGTGGAAACAACAAAGCCATTTTGAGCTTGTAAACTAAAATAAAACTAAACCCAGGCAGAATTCGGATTGACTTCAGTCTGGAATTCGTACTGAGTTCAGAGACAATTTTGTATGGGGACACAAGATCGCAACGAATGGATGCAAGTGATCACGAACAGAATCTTCAGATAGG
Organism: Stephania japonica; assembly: GCA_039657345.1. Lineage (NCBI taxonomy): Eukaryota > Viridiplantae > Streptophyta > Magnoliopsida > Ranunculales > Menispermaceae > Stephania > Stephania japonica. The sequence continues at coordinate 18,753,792 of CM077566.1, forward strand.
CAGGCGGGACAGATAGATCTGCAATAGTGTTGTAACTAACAGGCATGATAAACATCGCGAATTGAGCTCGACAGCATACAGTACGCAGATAACGGGGGTGTGACAGGCATCGTGAACTGCACTCAATTTAGCAGACAGTACATGGATTAACAGGCGTAATAAGTGAACAACGAAACAACTGAGTTGACGGAACGACTTGAGAAGCATAGTCAGCGGAACGACTATCAAAGCAAATTCGGTGGAATGACTAACAGAGCATAGTCGACGAACAGACAATGGAGTCAATACAGTCGATGGCAGACAGGAAAGGGGACAACGTGCAAGTAATGATAACGTGGTAGTAGCAATTTTTTTTCACACAAATAGGAACTTGATGATTTGCAAGGAGAACAATACATCAGATGTGGATCCACACACTTATACAAGAAGAAGAGGATCACGAACGAAGAACACGCATTGGCAGAAGAGCGCCACAAATTCACGAATAGCAAGGCGATTGAGGTCTCTCATGCAACATGAAGATTGAGACTTTTGATGCAAGGCTTAAAATAAATGTTAAGCACAGACAAATTTGAATGCAATAGAGATTGGTTGCAAGCATTGTCTTGGTCTCAGGCACAGATGTAGAGGATGCAAGCATTGTCTTGGTCTCAGGCACATACACTAACAGAATAGCTTCAAAAATAAAAGGGCCTAAACAACGTTTAGTGGCAATACTGCACGGGTTACATGCGCTCAAAAATAGGACGAGAATTCGATCAAGGAAATAAGAGAAAAAATAAGTACCACAACAGTGAGAACGAGAATACGAGAACTAAAGAAGACAAGAAACAAAGAAAGTCGACCGAGCATCAATGGGACAAAAGAAGGTGAAAAAACAAACAAACAAAGATGAAGAAACCAATCAAAGAAACAAAAGATCAATGAAGAATCAACAATGAAAGCAAAGAGATTAAGAAGGAACGGAGAAGCACCAACAATGCACACAAAAGATTAGAACAACAAACGAAGTAGAGGAAGTCGACCAAAAGAGAGGAGAAACAAAAGATTACCCATAACCAAACGGAGGCTCTGATACCATGACAAATCTTAATAAAATATGATTTTTTTATAAAATAAGAAATTATGGTTTTCAAAAAAAAAATATTATAAGTTTATTGTGTATTGTTATATATTGATCTATTACATGTCTCTATATATATAGAAATGCAATTACATATAAAAGGAAACATCTAAATAAGGTAGCACAACCTACCAAAAAAAAAAGGTAGCACATAATCAACGGAGTGATTTGTGCACAACATAATTACATGAGTGATTTCACAACATAATTATGGGAGTGACTTGTGCATATTTCATAATTGCACAATATTCCTTAACACTATATATGTTCCTCCAAGACAAATGAATCATGGATTCTATGCTTATGAATCATGGCATTATCCCAAGAATTTCCTTAAGAAAAACTCAATGTGTGGTCCTTATAAACTTCTTATATTAATATACTCAAGTCCACTATCGAGCAAATCATGTGTACAACAAACTTTTCTGTTGTCTAGCAATACAATGCAGGTAAAGAACAAGATTCAACTCGAACTATAATCAAATCAGCCAGAAAATTAAACCTAAATTCAGTTTCACTTATTTAATTGCAATACATGTTTGTATAGATGATTGTAAAAGCGTTTCGAAAAATAAAAGATGATCGTAATAGACCACTGAAGGAAATGATTTGGAGAACTAGAAAGTACGCGTGAGAAGTCTTGAACAAATATTAGATTAGTAAAATCTTAGAAATGCAGTACAACTTTAAAATGTGATTGAAGTAGGAGCAAAACATGCCAAATTAGATTTACAAAATCTGAAACGATACGTTAACATTAGGAAAGTCTTGGGATAATGCCATGAGCTTAGCCTGAAAGTTCAGCAGATCACCTGTTTCAATTTTGGAGTTCTTTGATCCGCCTCCAGTAACAGCCAGTCTCTCTAAACAAAAATCTCAAGAGTTCGAGCTCATTATGCATGGACTCCTTCAACTCCACAAACTACCATGTATTTCAGTTGGTTCAATGGACAAAAAGGCAACGAAAGTCCCTCTTCCTCACTTTGACAAAACTAGTGATAAAAAAATAAAAATAAAAATCATATATCCAATCGACAAATAAGAATTTTGGCAAGTTAATTGGAATTTTGCCATGAACTACCAAGAAAAATATGACAAATAAAAATTATAGAAAGTCTGCAATTGTTACCGGAATTGCATTCAAAACAAGAGTTTCTATGGAGGAAAAACGACAGAGTAGGGATGCCAACTAAGTATGACAAGGGACACATCTGCTAAATGCTTGCAAGTTGCAACTCCAACTTCTTTAGGTTAGCATATGAATTAAGCAGCTCTTCCAATATGTCAGGAACTTCTGAATGAATTTTAACATGCAAAGATTGAAATGTCAGATTTCAAATTACTAGAGACTAGATACATAAAAAAACATTCAACCAAAGAACATAAACACAAAAACGATCCCGTGTTTTTCTTTTCTTCTTTTATGAGTTCAATATTATCACAATTTACAGTGCCATCAAGTTGGTTTGACTGTCAATTTATTTGAAGCAAATTGTTGATCCCATTACAAACACTTTAATCTGTACATAAAAAAAAGCCTTAAAGGACCATCAACATAATTTTAAAACTGAAATGCTAAATTCTGACACCAAAATTTAATCTTGATCATTCTCCTTAAGAATTCATCAAAGAAATAGAATACAATCTTTATGCTCAACTAAATGCCACAGTAAAGCTATAAGGTGAATGATACAGCAGATAGCATTTGGGATTTCAACAATCAGTCTTATGAGTACAAAGATGCATAGGCTAGAAATCTCGGAAGACTCCAAATTGAGCTGCACCATGTTAAGATTTTGACAGAAAGTAATGACAATAGTAAAACAAGAAAAGAGAGAAAGAGAACAAATCACCAGAATTTTATATGTGGGAAACCCTCTAAGGGATGAAAACCCACAGTCGCCAACACAATCTTATTCAAGACTCTCACAGCTCATGCTTTTTGTACATCAGAGAGAGATATATATACTTATAGAGAAAGTAAATCCCTATTAGAATACAATCCCAGTTAGAATACAATCCTTATTAGAATACAATCCTTATTAGAATACAATCCCTATTAGAATACAATCCTTATTAGAATACAATAGTAAACTAATCATATGGATCATACATGGGCTTTAGAAATCAGGCCCACATACTTAACATATCTCCCACTTGGGACTGATTCTAAAATTATTTTCTCGTATAGTAGTATCTCCTTCTCATGTAGTGTCTTCAGGCGGCGGCTGCCTTGTCGTCTTCAAGTAGCAAGACCAAGAGAAGCTATGCAAAACTTCAGCTTCTCTTTAGGGACTGATTTGGTGAGCATATCTGCAGAATTTTTGTTGGTGTGTACTTTCTCCAATTTGAAAGATCCTTCTTCAAGCATAGCTCGTATGAAATGATACCTTACATCGATATGCTTTGTCCTTGAGTGAAATGCAGAATTCTTTGCCAGATGAATTGCGCTCTGACTGTCACTTAGTAGTTGACAATCCGTTTGCTTATGATCCAGTTCACTCAACAAGCTCTGTAACCAAGTCATCTACTTACACGCTTCAACAGCTGCAACATATTCAGCCTCAGTAGTAGATAATGCAACAATCTTTTGTAACCTTGGTACCCAGGAGATTGCTGCACTTCCAAGAGTAAACACATAACCTGTAGTACTCTTCCTACCATCAATGTCACCAGCCATGTCTGAATCAACAAAGCCACACAGCTCTATTTTTGCACTTGTATAGCACAGTGCCACATCTTTTGTTCCTGCAAGATACCTTAAAATCCATTTTACTGCATTCCATTGATAAGAACCAGGATTAGACATGTACCTACTCACAATTCCCACTGCATGAGAAATGTCGGGTCTTGTACAAACCATGGCATACATAAGGCTACCCACTGCCGATGCATACGAGATGTTCTCCATATTCTTTTGTTCTTCTTCTGTTTTGGGACTATGTTGTTTCGAAAGATTTTTGAAATGTCCAGCTAAAGGTGTGCTCACTGGTTTTGCACAATCCATGTTGAACCTCTTGAGCACCTTCGATATGTACTCCCTTTGGCAAAGTTTTAGTAACTTGTTCTTTCTATCTCTTTCGATCTTCAGCCCCAAAATTTGTTTCGCAACACCTAAGTCTTTCATTGAAAATTCTTTCGCCATTTGCTTTTTCAAATTTTCAATCTTTTCAATGTTGGAACTTGCAATCAGCATATCATCGACATATAGGAGCAAAATAACATACGTATTGTCAAATTTCTTGAAATAACAGCAGTGATCTGCATGACAGCGTATGTGCCCTATTGTTAACATGAACTTGTCAAACTTCAAATACCATTGTCTGGGGGCTTGTTTCAGACCATAAAGGCTTTTGTGCAACTTACACTAGATGCTCCTTACCAAATTTCTACATATCCCCGTGGTTGTTGCATGTATATATTTTCCCCAAGTCACCATGAAGAAAGGCGGTTTTTACATCCAACTGTTCTAAATGTAGATCCTCTGCGAAGAACAATGTTTAGAACAGCTTCTAATTGTAGTCATCTTGACCACAGGAGAAAAAATCTCAGTAAAATCAATACCTGCCTTTTGTTGGAAACCTTTTGCTACCAATCTGGCCTTGTACCTCTAAGAACCATCTTGCTCCTGTTTCAGTCTGTACACCCATTTGTTCTGAATCGCCTTCTTTCCAGTTGGAAGCTTGACCAAATCCCAAGTCTGATTTGTGTAGAGAGACTTCATTTCGTCATCCATGGCTTTCTTCCATTCTTCCTTATTCTCGACTTGTATTGCTTCCTCATAGTAATTGGGTTCACCACCATCTGTGAGCAACAGATAGTGTATGGATGGAGAGTAACGGTTTGGAGCATTGATGGTTCGTCTTTCACGTCGAAGTGCAACGGGTGGTGTCACTGGCTCCTCCTGAACTTCATGTTCATCAATGTGTTCAGTAACACTCTGACCAGGATCATAGGGAGGGATATCGTCAAGTTCAAGATACTTTGATCCTTTTAGTTCCTCTTTCTTCTTGATCCTATCCTTATACAACACATCCTCATTGAATATGACATCTTTACTTCGATCCCCTTTTTACTCTCAGGGATCCCATAGCCTATAACCAAAGCTATCAACTCCATATCCCAGCAAGATGCACATTTTGGACTTTGCATCTAGCTTTGACCTATTTTCAGCATTGATATGGACATAGGAAATACAACCAAAGGTTCTTAAGTGTGAAAGTTTTACTTCCTTTTTTGTCCATTCCTCCTCAGGCAGTCTGCAATCAATTGCGGTAGATGGTCCTCTGTTGATCAGATAAGCAGCAGTATTCACAGCTTCAACCCAAAACTGCTTAGGTAGCCCAGCACTCAACAACATGCTTCTAGCACGTTCCATAATGGTTCGGTTCATACGCTCAGCTATACCATTCTGTTGTGGTGTCCTTGGTACTTTCTTTTCTCTTTTGATGCCATACATAGCACAGTACTCATCAAATTCCTTGTTACAGTACTCTCCACCATTATCTGATCTCAAGCATTTCAGCTTTAGACTGTCTGGTTCTCCACTAGACATTTCCACTTTTTGAAAATTTCAAACACTTGAAACTTATTTTTCATAAAGTAAATCCAGAGCTTTCTAGTCGAATCATCAATGAAAGTAATGTAATAACGAGAGCCATTAAGGGAGGATACCTGTGAAGGACCCCAAACGTCCGTGTGCACAAGTTCTAGCTTCTCAGTTTTGGGAGTTCGGCCCTTTTTGGAAAAACTGACAACTTTTTGTTTTCCAACCACACAACCTTCACATAGAGACAGATCAACACATGACAGTCCATCTAACTTCCCTTTTGACACCGTTACCTTCATTCCCTTCTCACTCATATGCCCGAGGCGTTGATGCCACACCTTTGCACTGACCTCAGAGGAGGCCACATTCATGGAGTTTTCATTGAGAACTCTGTAGAGAGTACCATCTCTCTGACCATGTGCTACTACTATGGCACCTTTTATGATCTTCCAAGATGTTTTAGTGAACTTCATCTCAAGACCTGCATCATCAGTAAGTTGGCTTACCGAAATTAGATTTCTAGCAAGTTTCGGCACATGTCTAACTCGTTGCAACCTCAACTGCGTCCCATTTTCCATTCCTATCAGCACGTCTCCTTTACCGATTATGTCACAGGGTTCATCATCACCAAGGTACACCTTGCCGAAATTGCCCTTCTCATAATTAAGGAAATATTCTCTGTTGGAAGTAGCATGAAACGATGCACCAGAATCTAGTATCCAGCAGGATTCATCTTTACTGTCACAACACATGATCAGCGCTTCATCTGAACTTGATTCATTTGAGACATTCACCGAGTTGGTGTCTTTATCGTTTTCATCTACCCTTTTCTTTGGTGCTTTACAGTCACGCTTGAGATGACCTTTCTTCTTGCAATTCCAGCAAGTTATCTGGGGGCCCCTTGACTGACCTCTTCTAGATTGTGAGCGTCCATTTCCTCGGCCATTCGACCTCTTTGAGGATCTGCCCCGTTCCTCGGTATTCGGGGCACTATTAGAAACATCGTCGAAGAGTTGTTTCTCCTTCGCGTATCTTCATCAAGAAGAACTCCCACTACATCCTCAAATTTCAGAATACTGGACCCTGATGAGTTGATTACACCATAACCAGGACCATCCCCAACTATCGGGTAAACCCGACAAAATAACAAGAGCCAATACTTCATTATCAAAGATAATACCCACAGATTCTAACTGACTAGTGATTGTATTGAAATCACTCAGATGCTCTTGTATAGGTCTACTTTCAAGTTTCTTCATATTAAACAACCGTTTCATTAAGAATACCTTGTTTGACGCTGATGGTTTCTCATACATCCGTGTTAGGGCTTTCATCACATCTTGTGTGGTCTTCTCTTTGGAGATGTTGAAGGCTACCGATGATGACAGTGAAAGGCGAATCGCACCCAAGGCCTTTCGATCTAGGATTTCCCAAGCCTTGTCATCCATATCTATAGGTTTGTTTCTCTTGCCACCGATCGGTAAGTAGAGATCCTTCTGATATTGGTAGTCTTCGATCTGCATCTTCCAAAATCCAAAGTTCGAACCGTCGAACTTCTCAACCCGTAACTTCCTTTCTTCTGCCATTACTCCCACTTGAGAATAACCTTGCTCTGATACCAGTTGTTAAGATTTTGACACAAAGTAATGACAATAGTAAAACAAGAAAAGAGAGAAAGAGAACAAATCACCAGAATTTTATATGTGGGAAACCCTCTAAGGGAAGAAAACCCACAGCCGCCAACACAATCTTATTCAAGACTCTTACAGCTCATGCTTTTTGTACATCAGAGAGAGATATATATACTTATAGAGAAAGTAAATCCCTATTAGAATACAATCCCAGTTAGAATACAATCCTTATTAGAATACAATCCCTATTAGAATACAATCCTTATTAGAATACAATAGTAAACTAATCATATGGATCATACATGGGCTTTAGAAATCAGGCACCATATAGAACATTTATTTCCAAAGGATGCCAATTCATGTTAGGTAAGGTGTAACAATAATATGAAGAAACTAGCAGAATTTGATTTTTTTTTTAAAAAATGACAAGAAAAGAATAGAAAGTAGTATTGAAATAGATGGAGAAAAAGGAAGACGAACTTATATTTTCTACTTACCATTAATTTATTTGGAATCGAAGAGAATGACATTATTTCCAACCAAGTTGTTAGTCCCAATAATAAGCATTTGTATTTAAGGAATAGAATTCCTCAAAAACTCATAATGTAAATCAAAAACTAAAATCTAAATATAGGTACTACCAGCTGAATCCAAAAGATTCCAAAAAAGATAGGCAACTAAAGAATAAACATAACATAAATTGGTAACTACTAAATAAACTTAATTGATTGAAATTCATTCCTGATGTTATATCCATCAGTAGCGATACTAATGCATTGAGAACTTCAAAGAAAATCTTATCCCAAGCAAACAAATCACAAGAGTATTCTATAAGTATTTTCCTAATCAACAGATCCAAATAACATAAAAGTTAAATTTTTCCCTTGGTTTGCAGACCATTTTGCTTGATAGTATTGAGGGTGTAATGTTCCCGAGAATGTGTTTACCTTAATTTTGTAACCCTGAGTTATTCAAATCCTCTTCAATCGAAAATAAATAAATAAATTTTCAAGAGTAAAATTGCAATAAGAGGTCTCCTGGGATTCAGCTCTTCCTTCAGATTTTAGTTCTTGAAATACATAGTTACTATCAACAACCTAAAACAATAGTGATAGTTCAAACCGGATTATTTAGTCGCACGTCTCCATTCGTGCTGTAACAGAAGCCTTAACCAAGTGCTATATATCTAAAGCTCAAGCTAGATTTGACTTGCAATTTAAGTAAATACCCCATAATACAAATTTTGAAAACTTTTCCTAGATTAAGAACCGGGAGACCTATTAAAGATTAATCACTAATAAAAATCAATGGATTACAAGTACAAATTGAAACAAAACTTAGTGAGTTATTTCTACAAACTGAAATTACACATACGTCAATCCCCTTGAGGGCTAAATCCTTTGCAGCCTGTAGGCCTTGGAGAAACTTCACATGTTCTGCCTCCCTCGATATTGCGGCCTCACGTGAACATCCTTCTAGGAAAGTTGGCATAAAAATATATCTATGTCGATTAGCTCCTCCATGTTCCCAAACGAACAGTCCTTGTACATTACACCTTTTTAAACAAGAGTTGAGAGATTTGTGGTATGCAATTCAAGCTTGCAATTACCGAGGCGGCTAAAAGTGTCACTTACACCAACAGGAAAGTGCCCTTCTGCCCGGTTATCGATCTCCAATTTTTTCAGTCGATTAACAGACAAGTTCACAACTTTAAGATGGCAATAACAACACTTGTTCAAAATCAAAGTTTCCAAAATAGCGCAACCCACAACGACCTCCCCGCTCACATTCTCTTCGGAAGCTTAATCTTAATCAACTCTGGGGTTTTGATATTTGAGGACAAAAGCATTGGGCGTGGAACCATGAAATGGTACCCATAGATCAATGATTTCAGCTTAATCGCCTTGACTGAAGACGCTGACGCAAACACCTTGGTTGGAACTGTGAACATCGAGCATCAATGGCCTACCTAGAAAGATGTCGAGCTCTTTTAACATTTCGATGCAGTGCCATTGCAATCCATTTTTTCACACATTTCAAGTCTTCCTTATAGTAACACAACAAGCCGAGACGAAGTCCTTGCAGATGATGTCATGGCAGTTACAGATGCTTTGTGGGACTGTAACTTTTGATCCAGGAATCCGATTGAATTTAAAGCTATATCAAGAACTTTCTATTTTCTTATTCAGTTAGGGTATTTTCGTAATTTAATTTATTTAAGTCGTTTTTAGAGTCTTAGAAGGATTAGACGTTTTGAGTCGTAGAAGGATTAGGCGTTTTGAGTTGTAGAAGGATTACGTTTTGAGTCTAAAAGGATTAAAGTTTCTATTGGGCTATATAAAGCCATGATTAGGGCTGTAATCATAATCAACTATTATCAATTATTATCAATTTATTTCAATTTTGGTTTTTCTTCAAAACCTTAAGGATTCTTCTTTGTTTAAGCGTTTACGCTGCATCAGTTGGTATCAGAGCTTGAATTCTGTTCGTACTAACGATGTCCGGTGGAAGCGGTGGCATTTCGAACGTTGTTCAGGATGTTGAAGCCTTGCAAACCAAAGTAGAGGCTCAAGAGGCGGCAATCAGAACCTTAGAGACAAATCTCGATCAACAATTCCGGCGTATAAACGAGCGCCTTGATGCGGTGATTAACAGATTTAAAACCCTTGGGGTGAATGCCAACAGACACGAGGGTGATGGTGAACAACGTCCAAGAGATCAGCGTGCTCTAGGCGATACTCTTATTGCACCAGTGGCTGCGAATTTTAAAGGTCGAGTTGCTGGTGATGACTCCGGTGACGAGGAGGAGGATATGGTTCTGGCCGAGGTTCAGGGCAGACCTGTTAGCAGAGATCGAGGCGGCAGATATAATAACAATAATAATCATCCTAATCATGATTATTATGATAGGGGTAATCATGATAGGGGCGACTTTAAACTGAAATGTATATTCCTAGTTTCTCTGGTAATCTGAACATTGAGGACTTTGTTGATTGGATCACCGAAGTAGACCATTTTTTTTAGTATATGGAAATTCCTCAAGAAAAAAGGGTGAAATTGGTGGCATGTCGATTGAAGAGTAAAGCATCTGCCTAGTGGGAGAGGCTGCAGAGTAGGCGTTACAGGGAAGGTAAACAGCTTGTTCGGATGTGGTATAGAATGAAGTAGTTGCTCCAGCGAGATTTTCTGCCTCCAGATTATGAGCAGATCTTGTTTCAGTAATACCAGCGCTGTCGGCATGGTCAGAGATCTGTTCATGAATATACAACAGATTTTATGTGATTGGCTGAGAGAAATGATTTGAGGGAGAATGAGGTTCATCAGGTTACACGATACCTGGATGGATTGAAACTGCAAGTTCGGGAGAAAAATGGAGTGCAAGTTATAAGAACTATCACCGAGGCAAAAAATTTAGCCATTAAGGCTGAATTAATGATGCAGGACAGAGGTGGAAATCGATATGAGGGCAATCGGCGAACCTATGGTAGTGATAATTACTAGAGGAATAATAGCGGGGAAGAAACTTCAAGGAGTTTTGCAAAGCAAAGTAAGTCTACCTAGGGCTGGAATAAAGGTACTAAAAGGAAGGAAGATAAGGGACTTGGAAAGAAACCTGCCGAATAGAAAGAGGGACAAAAGGCAACTACAAATCCTTATGCTAAGCCTATTGTGGGCAAGTGCTATCGTTGTAGGCAGTCTGGTCACAGATTGAATGAATGTCCTAATAGAAAGCAGGTTAATGTGATTGAACGAGATGATGAAGAGGAAGTTTATTGTGGTCCTGATGGAGGGGATGATTTTGATGATTATAAGGGGAGACGGACAGAATTGTATGGTAAGGAGGCTGATGTTAACTCCTAAATTAGAAGACAACAATCAACGGCACAGACTGTTTCGGACGAGATGCATTATTAATGGTCAGGTGTTTGAACTGATCGTAGATAGTGGAAGCTGTGAGAACATCATTGGTAGAGGTACAGCCGAGGCATTGAATCTGAAGATGGAAAAGCGTCCCAGTCCGTACTCTATAGGCTGGATAAAAGCAATTGAGAAGGTGCAAGTGACAGAGCGTTGTTGGGTACCTTTTTCCATTGGTACTTACAAGGATGAGGTGTATTGTGACGTAGTAGATATGGATGCCTACCATCTGCTGTTTGGACGACCTTGGCAGTTTGATGTTAATGCACAACACGTTGGGAGAGATAATGTGTATAAATTGGAGAAGGAGGGAGTGACGTTTAACTTGCTTCCTTTAAAGGCAAGTAACCGTTCCAAGACTTCTAAAGTGGAGAGACGGTCTTTCCATGTAATGACACAAACTGAGCGTGAGATGGACGAAGCCATTAAAAAGTCACAGGTGGTGCATGCATTAGTGCTGAGACAGATCCTAATAGGGAATGAGAAGAAGTCAGTTTTTGAGATACCAAGATAGGTCAAACCATTGCTGGAGGAATTTGATGAAATTATACCAAACGAGTTACCTGATGGATTACCTCTTATGCGTGACATTCAACACCACATTGACCTGATTCCTGGCGCTAGTTTTCCAAACCTCCTACATTACAGAATGAGTCCGAAAGAGAGTAAGGTCTTGCATGACAAGGTACAGGAGTTGCTGCAGAAAGGGCATATCAGGGAATATCCAAGACATTTAATGTGGCAGATGTTTTTTCATTCTATCCAGATGATGAGCCTTTGTATCCAGAAAACTCGAGGTCGAGTTTTTCTCAGGTGGGAGAGAATGATGTCGTGGCAGTTGCAGATGCTTTGTGGGACCGTAACTTTTGATTCAGGAATCCGATTGAGTTTAAGGTTCTATCAAGAACTTTCTATTTTCTTATTTAGTTAGGGTATTTTCATAATTTAATTTATTTAAGTCGTTTTTAGAGTCTTAGAAGGATTAGACGTTTTGAGTCGTAGAAGGATTAGGCGTTTTGAGTCGTAGAAGGATTAGGCGTTTTGAGGTGTAAAAAGATTACGTTTTGAGTCGTAAAAGGATTAGAGTTTCTATTGGACTATATAAAGCCTTGATTAGGGCTGTAATCATAATCAACTATTATCAATTATTATCAATTTATTTCAATTTTGGTTTTTCTTCAAAACCTTAAAGATTCTTCCTTGTTTAAGCGTTTACGCTACGTCAGCACATCAAGGCTGTTACTGTCGTGGCAGCACATGAGTTTTTCAATGTAATATGTGGTATCGTCGCGACCTATGGTGAAGGAAAGATAGGGAAAAGAAGCCAAGAAACGCGTCCAATTCTTCGAGAGAAGACATGTCAATCGAACGACCTCTTTCGTGGGGAGGAAGGAGTGATGTCCACAACAATAAATAATGATACTAATATATATGAATAAATAAGTTTTACAAATAATTAATAACAGAATCAGTCAACAAAATAAATTTTTATCTGGAGGTTTGCACAGAAGCAATGTCCTAAGACAGAAATTTTCTTGAATTCGGTAATAGAATTTTCTCCAAAGATCTGCCCCCAGGATACAACTGGATGCCCTTTCGACCCACAAATCATCAAGTTCAAAAGTCTGTCAAACTATGATTTTCCTTCTCTCTCAGAAAAACTAATTTCGAAAACCAATATATTCCAATATTTTAGTTCCACTTAAATAGAACTTGAGGCACTGGTTCAAACTAATGTGACTGTTCAAATTTGGAAACAATATATTCAACAGTAGTACATGTTCACAAAATAACGAAATTAACTGTCAAACAATTAATTTTGAAATAAAAGATAAAATTTTATTTGATTTTACAAGGCTAACAAATATGAGCCCAAAACCCCCTATCTATGATTTTAAATATAATTATTATATATATAACCTATTACCCAATGAGTGCCAATTTGGACTATATCCATTGGATTTCTCTAAAGCAAATATTTAGAATAGATGTTTGTAAAAGAGTTTATACTTTTTAAAGTGAGCAATGTGGGACTAAAGAGTTTTTCTATTCAAAATCAGTTGAAGCATTTTTCAAGTTCAAGGAGAAGATGTGATGGAGAAGGGATTCTGGTAGATCGCTCAGTCGATCTTCGCCTCGCATCTTCTTAAACACAGTTACTTTTATTCCTAGCAAAAAAATAAAAACAGCTATTTTCCCGCGAGATTTTGAAAAGAAAATGTGTTTCTTTTTTGTCATTTTCCCGTTAAAAAAGAGTTCATGTGTTTCTTAAACACAGTTACTTTTATTCCTAGCAACTAACAATCAAGTTGATTTGGATTGGTTGCTCCACATATGGGCCTGACTGTTAGAGTGATTGTTGATCTGATGAAATGAGAAGCAGAAGAGGAAAATAACCCTCTCACTCTTCTTCCTGATCAAGCGAAGAAGAGTGAGTCGGTTAAAGAATTGTAAGGAAACTCATTCTCATTGAATAAAACATTCCGAGTAATAAACACTCTGCCTGATTGATTCAAACATTTATATCCTTTATGACGAGAACTATATCCAATGAAAACACATTTTTCGGAACGAAATTGAAATTTGTTTTTATTATAAGGTCGAAGATATGGAAAACAGGCACAACCAAAAACTCGTAATAATGTATAATCAGGACAACGAAAAAATAAAACCTCATAAGGTGATTTACCACCTAAGACAGGAGTAGGTAATCGATTAATCAAAAAAACAGCAGCTTCACAAGCCTCCCACCAAAACTTCATTGGTAATTGACCTTGTGCTAACAAAATTAAACTCATTTCAATAATATGCCTATGTTTCCTTTCAGCTCTCCCATTTTGTTCATGTGTATGGGGACATGAATGTTGAAAGAGAATGCCATGAGAATCAAGAATAGGTTGAAAAGTTCGAAACTCACCACCCCAATCAGACTGAACTTTCTTAATAGTTGTACCAAACTGATTTTCAACTAAAGTTTTAAAATGAAGAAATGCTTTTACCGCATCAGATTTAAACTTCAAAGGATACAACCACGTAAATCTAGTACAATCATCAATGAAATGTATATAGTAATTAAAACCATCAGAAGAGGTAACGGGTGCAGGTCCCCACAAATCAGTATGTATTAAGTCCAAGACATGTTTCGAAACAAGAGAAGAAGTAGAATATGGTAAAGCATGAATTTTCCCCAAAGGACAGTGTGAACAGAAATCAAGTGTTGAAGTAAAAGGAATATGAAGATGGTTATTCACCACCTGTCTCAGTACTTTGTTAGAGGGATGACCAAGCCTTGAATGCCACTGGTTGGCTAAGTCCTTATTCGAAGCAAAGAAAGTAGAATGAGTATAAGAAGAAGATGTTCGAGGACCAAAGAAACGATAGAGGCCATTGTGGAGAGATCCATGAAGCAGAACCTCACTGGTTTTTATATCCTTCACAAGACACACATTAGGATGAAACTCAATTAAAACATTATTTTCCCTAGTCAATTGAGACACACTTAAAAGATTTTTCTTAATACTAGGCACACACAGAGTGTTATTAAATGAAAGTTTAGAACGAGAAGAAGGTATAGTTGCAGAACCAGTGAAAGTAATAGGGAGATACTGACCATTACCAACCATTAAGGAATGATTACCTCCATATGGCATGGCATTATGTAGTTGAGATTGATCCGAAGCAACATGAGAGGAAGCGCCGCTATCCATGTACCAAGAGTCATGCAGTGCAGTTCGATTGATGTCCCGAAGAACAGGTCTGAGATGGCATAGGAGCTGGTCCAAACTTCAATTGTGGCTGTTGATGGATAGGTTGAGTGTTGCCCATATACTTCATATCTGCTCGAAAGTAGCACACAGCAGCCGAGTGACCAAACTTGCCACAAATTTGGCAAGTTGGTTTGTTATTGTTGGTGAATCGAAAACCGGTACGACCACGATTTCTACCACCTCGACCTCGATTGCTCCAATTGGTATTACTGTTACGAGAACCATTGTTGTTGTTTTGACCACTATTATATCCTTGTCCAGATCCATTAGACATGTTTCCACCAACTCTGGTACTGGTATTCTTTGCCTCGACAGAATTGGCAGTTGGAGAAGTGTCGGACAAATGCAAAGCATTCGATCGTGACCAAGATTCAGCTGATCTAAGGTAGTTTCAAAACTCATCAAAGCAGATTGAAATTCCTGCCAGGAGAGATCTAGTTGACGCTGCAGTACTGCGGTAATGGGAAGGTATTCCGCATCCAATCCACACAAGCAGTTAGTTATCAAATCCGCTGTATTTACTGGGGCACCAGCTATCGCCATACTATCAGCGAGTCCCTTCATTTTCAACAGATAGGAGCTCATTTTCAGATTTCCTTTCTTCAAACTCTGAATCTGTTTCTTCAACACTTGAATCTGTGCGCGGTTACTTGTACCACAATAGACTTCAATTTCATTCCACAGTTCACAAGCTGTACGTAGTGGATTATTTGGATTACAGACGCTCATTCCTACTTCTGGAGTAAGTGCAGTCATCAACCATCCAAACAACATTCGATCCCTACCAAACCACAACCTATATTCCGGATTCATAGAGCCATCCGGCAATACCTTCTCTGGACTCGGTGAGGTACCAAACAGATGTCCATCTAAATCCTCGTCCTTCGATCACGGAATCACGGTTGTTTTCCATAACAAGAAATTTGTTTCATCTAACTTGATCGTAACTAGTTGGCTAAGAGAGTTACCGAACGGAGCATTGGTATTTGTTGAATGACCACCACGATTCCCAAACCTTATCGGTGACTCTTGCATAGATGATGTACTACCGTGCTCAACGACACCAGAACCAGTACCAGTCTCCATGAGAGCAACTTTTAATCAGACAACTCAGATCTGCAACTTCTTCGTCTAATCTTATCAAATCGCGTTCGGACTTGACAGAGCGTTGCTTGTTGCACAAGAAATGTCCAGATCTGATCGACCGAAAAAAAACCTAGATCTGATCGTCTGGAACGAAGAGAACTTACAGATCTGATGAACTAGACAGTAGATCCGATTGAAAAACTCACAGATCTAACGTTCTTTGACGTCGATCTGTAATAGGACTTGACGATCCAAACTTCTAAGTTGATCAGATCTGGTGAAATGATGATGATCGGCTTCTCGTCTTGCAGATCTGACCCCCTTCAACATGGATCGAACTTCTTCAACGTAGATCTGAGATTCTCAGACTCGGAGCATGTGAAACACAACGATCAGTTTCTTGGACAGAAACCCTAGCTATTGATCCAAGAAGTTTCTCATACGAGACTTGAATCTTCTTCACAGAGACTACTCTTCGGTGCTTCAACCAGGATCAGTAGCGCGAGCTTTAACGCTCTGATACCATGTTAGAGTGATTGTTGATCTGATGAAATGAGAAGCAGAAGAGGAAAATAACCCTCTCACTCTTCTTCCTGATCAAGCGAAGAAGAGTGAGTCGGTTCTCTTTTATTTATAGTAAAAAAACCTGTTTACATTACAGCCGTTAGATCTTTATTACAATTCACAATCTAGAGATCATCTAAACCATCCAAATATACCTCACTATCACCTAACATAACATAACACAAAACACAGTATAAACACACACTATGAAATTACTGTGATATCCTAACACTGACAGAACACGAATATGGATTAGTTGGTGCCATCTCGAGTTCAAATCTCATACATAGAAAAATCTGAGTTGAAAAGGGTTGATCCCGTTTGAGCTGACAGTAACGTGGATTAATTAGTTGGTATCAGGTATCAGGTAACAAAAAAGTGATTGTTGGCACAAGCAGAGCTTTCCACAAATTTCTGTTTCATGTCAAGTTGTTGAGATCAGCATTCCATTATAGCTCTACTTTGATCCTTACTTCTGCTTGTTTGTTTGCTTTTAGTTACAACTTTGTGTAGTTCCTCTAGCTAGCTTGTATTTAACCGCGTTTCGTGTCGTTAAAAAAAAAAAAAAAAAAAAAAAAAAAAAAAAAAAACTTTGTTTTCTAAGTTGTTTAGTCATGGTAAATATGATCAAATTTCTACTCAGACTAATTTGCCAAAGACACAGCCAAGCCCCCATCTTCTCTTCCAAATTCCCTAAACCTCCCCGTGCTCAAGAAGAGATATAAAAGCTTTGAGAAACCTTATTTGTAAGTGCGGTGAAAGAGTTTGACGTTGAACCGTCGGGTTGTCAAGTACAAGCCCTCCCGCCATTTTTAACCATCAAGAAGAACCCCTTCCCGCCATTTCCGAAGTCCTCAACCACAGACTAAGAGCGAAGATGAGAGGGGAAGACAGGTTGAGTGATCTACCAGATCACATTCTCCACCACATCTTCTCCTCATTCGCCACCAAAGACCTCATCACCACAACATGTCTCCTCTCCAAGAAATGGCAGCACTTCTGGGTCTCTCATCCCTATCTCGACCTCCACATCGAAAATTACAATTTCGTCGATTCGAATTCAGATTCCAATATCGATGATGCGGGATCCCGTTGCTCGCCGAAGTTTGTGGACAAATCTTTATATGGGCACAGCCGCGGTGGAACGGATTTAGAAAGGTTTAGTCTCCGCTGGTTGGACTGCAGTGAAGGCCCTCGCTTGAAAAGTTGGATTGTCAAAGTGATGAATCGAAAAGTGAAGGAGGTTGAAATTGTTTTACGTCTCGATGGCACACACAATTCCGGCCAAAGTGTTTGCGAAAGAGTCTTCGGTTAGGCCGATTAAGCTAGAGGCGTGTTTTCGGATATAGCGTTTTCTCATACCACATCCAATGCTTTTGGCAACTAATCTTAGAACCCTAGAATTGGGTAGGATGAAGCTTCCAAAGGGGGATTTGTAGAAGGAGGTCACTATGCTTTGCCCTTTTGGAAACTTTGATATTGAAAGACTGCTACTACACGCATCTTAAAGTGTTGGGCTTGTCACTTGGCAAGTAAAAGAAGTTAGAGATTGAAAATACTGGAAATAATCGTTCATCGTGCGGCAAAGACAAAATGGCAATCCCTAGTAATCGCCTTGGTGTCTGCAAGCTTGAATTGCATACTCCAAATCTTTCAACTTTTATTTATAAAGGTGAATTGTTTGAGAACTTTTCATTTGGGTACCTTGTCGCCTTAATTGATGTAGATGTGTCATTATCGATATTCTTCATTTCATGAACAAAGTTTTCAGGTCAGTTGAGCGTGTTTAACAAATGGGAAGACTCTAGGTATAAGTTTCTCAAAGGCCTAAATGGTGCTAGGAATTTAGCTCTTGGGACGGTTCAGGTACTTTATGTTTTAGAATTTGACGTTTTCTTTTCGATCTTAATTATTAATTGTTTGCTTGCCAAGTTTCTTTTTCCAGAAGTTCGACTTCTAGATGCATTGACTGCATAACAAATTGTTTGTGTGCTTCGGTTGCTTCATCACATTTCTATGAGAAAAAGAAAGAATAGAAAGAACCAAACCGTTTTTTGTTTTGGTTGTTTCATCACATTTCTATACACATGTTGTACTCTATATTTTGAAATCTCACAATTAAATGTTTGAATGTCTAGGTTTGTTCTTCAAAAGTTCCTAACACATTGCAGGACCTACTTACTTCCTATACTAATCTGAGGAAACTGGAGTTGAGATTGTCTCCAATTGATGGCATAAGTCTTTCATGGTTGGCATCGTTACTCTATTGTTGTTCTTCCTTGGAGACTGTTGAACATTTTCAAATTAAATGTTTAGTCTCACATTGGTTAGGAACTTCAAGTTTAAATAGTATATATGTACTCTTACACCATAGTGTGTGTAAAATAAAATACAAGTGCTATGCTCAGTGAGCCACACTCGCGCGCGGCGCATATGGCGCACTTGGCACTTGGCACGTGTGTGTGCGTGCATATGTATGTTAGCTAACCATGGGTAAAAATTTTTACCATTAATTTTTACCATTTTCGAGATTAAATGGGTAGTTAGTAGAGTGGCTTAGTGGGTGCAGTTGAAACTGCTCTCCATTAAGGAATTACTGCTCCACTACTCCATTGCATCAATGCTTGAATGCTCCATTATTCCATTGCATCAATGCTTGACTGTTCCACTACTCCACTACCCCATTTTCTCTCTAACTGGTCATGACCAGTGCTCTATAAAAGGGGAGGTTTGGGGAGGAAGAAATCATCTCGAAATTCACCAGCAATTGCTCTTGTTTTTTCATCTTTCACTACTGCAAAGTGAAAGGTGGATATACTTCATCGTATCCTTTAGGATATTTGCTGACTCTTGCAGTGTAAAGAGCAAAACTTCCTTTAGGAAAGTGGCAGTGTTACACGCTTTGAAGTCTTTGCAATTCCCCTGGTCTAATATTCTAAAGGAAGTTTTTGTCTGTTGTTGCAATGGCTTCAATCAAAGAACTGTCGGCTAACATTGTGAAATTGGATCGCTTCGATGGAGGTGATTTCCTGAGGTGGCAGAAGCGAGTACATTTCCTGCTGGTGGCTCTTCATCTGGTGTATGTTTTGGATACACCAAAACCTATGGAGTCCGACGATGAAACTGTCGAGCAGATCAGGAAGAGGAAGAAATGGGAGGCGGATGACCACACCTGCAGAGGTCACATTCTGAACGCCATGAAGGACTCACTGTTCGACCTCTACCATGACGTCCCCTTTGCCAAGGAGCAGTGGGAGAAATTGGAGGCAAGGTACCATAAGGAGGATGCAACAAGTAAGAAATTCCTTATATCAAAGTTTATTAATTTTAAAATGGTTGATGAAAGGTCTGTCATGGAACAGTTCCGTGAAGTTGAGAGGATTAGAAATAATTTCTCTCAACACAATCTTATCATGGATGAAACAATTATTGTGTCTTCTATTATTGATAAACTGCCTCCATCTTGGAAGGAGTTCAAACGAACTCTTAAGCATAAAAAAGAGGATATATATCTTGATGAACTTGCTAACAATCTTCGTGTAGAAGAGGATTGTCGCATGCAGGAAAATGAAAAATAGCAGAATGCTCAGTAAATTTCAAAGGTGCATGTGATGGAAGCGGCTAGTTCAAAAAGCCCCTGCTGAACAGGCCTAACAAGCCTAGAGGTTTCAAAAAGCCTAATGGTTCATAAAAACCTAACAACCAAAATCAGAATCAAAGGAAGCAGAAAGTCACTTGTTGGTTCTGCGGGAAAGATGGCCACCTCAAGTTCGAATGTCATCATTGGAAGAGGAAGCAAAGAAAAAATCATGCTTCCTCTAGCACTGCCAAAGGTGCAGGTAACGACAATGATGATCTCATTGCTATGATATCTGAAATCAACGTCGTTGAAAATGATATGGCTTGGTGGGTTGATTCTGGTGCTACTCGACATGTCTGCAAGAACAAGAGGTTCTTCAAGACCATGGAGGCAGTAGATGAAAATACTGTCCTGTACATGGGAAATGATGCTACTGTCCCTGTTAAAGGCATAGGTGGTGTTGATATGAAGTTTACTTTTGGTAAAATTGTAACACTCACTAACGTGTATTATGCACCAGAAGTGAGGAAGAATCTTGTGTCGGGTGGTCTTTTGAATAAGTTTGGATTTAGGCCTGTCTTTGAGGCTGACAAGTTTGTACTCTCCAAGGGAGGGGTAGGGAAAGGGTATGCTTATGAGGGCATGTTTAAGCTCAATGTAATCGCTTTATCTAATAAGAATGTTGTTTCTGCGTATCTTGTTGAGTCTTCTTCATTTTTATGGCATCATAGATTAGAACATGTTCATTTCATAAAATTATATGATATGGTAAATCTAGAATTATTGTCTTATTTTGATAAATATGAAGGAAATTGCAATACATGCATGAAAACAAAAATAACTAGAAATCCATTTCCTAATGTTGAAAGAAATTCAAAGTTGCTAGACTTAATACATTCTGATGTATGTGACATACATAGTACACCATCTATAGGAGGCAATAAATATTTTATAACATTTATTGATGATTATAGTAGGTACTGTTATGTTTATTTGTTACATTCCAAATATGAGGCAATGGTTAAGTTTCGGGCCTATAAGGCAAAAACTGAATTGCAATGTGAGACCTTTATAAAATGTTTAAGGTCTGATAGGGGAGGAGAGTACTATGATCCAAAGTACTTTGAATCCATTAGAATAGTCCATCAGACTACTGCCCCTTATACACCACAACAAAATGGTGTGGCTGAGCGTAAAAATCGTGTTTTAACCGAAATGGTTAATGCTATGCTATCAAACTCTGGTTTGAGTAGTGGATTTTGGGGAGAGGCATTGCTGACAGCATGGCATATTTTGAACAGAATTCCACAAAAGAGGAATAAAGTTACCCCATATGAGCTTTGGAATAAGCGAAAACCAAATCTTAATTATTTAAGAGTTTGGGGCTGTAGAACAGTAGTAAAAGTACCTGAACCTTAAAAAAGGAAATTGGGTGAAAGAGGAGTGGAGTGCATATTTATTGGATATGCACAACACAGTAAGGCATATAGGTTCATGGTAATTGAGCCTAATAATTCAATTTCAGTAAACACTGTAATTGAATTAAGGGATGCAATCTTTGATGAGACTAGATTTAAATCAGTTACCAAAAATATTCCTGAAGAAAACCAAAAGGGAAGGAATTCATAGAAATTGAAAATGACAAAGAAATAGAAGAAGTTCCTGAACTTCGAAGGAGCAAACGAGCTCAGAAAATTAAGTCATTTGGTTCTGATTTCTATACATTCTTAGTTGAAGGAAGTAGAGAAACAGTAACTAGACAAATTCTGTATTGTTTTAATACGGATGCTGATACTTAAATAGTAGAGGAGGCAATGAAAGAAAGAGATGCAGCTTTTTGGAAAGAGGCATTAAATGATGAGATGGATTCAATAATGGGAAATAACACTTGGGAGCTAGTTGATCTACCTCTTAGGTGTAAACCCATTAAATGCAAATTTCTCTTCAAAAGGAAAAGAAGAGATGATGAATCCATTGAAAAACACAAAGTGAGACTGGTTGCTAAGGGTTTCACCCAAAAGTATGGAATAGACTATTTCGATACCTATTCACCAGTAGCTAGAATTGCTACTATCAGATTGCTTATTGCAATTGCAGCCATAAACAAGCTGGTCATCCACCAAATGGATGTTAAAATAGCGTTCCTAAATGGAGAGTTGGATGAGGAAATATACATGGAACAACCTGAAGGGTTTATTACGCTCGGTCATGAGAATAAAGTGTGTAGATTGCAAAAATCATTGTACGGTTTAAAGCAAGCACCAAAACAGCGGCACCAAAAATTTGACCTGGTTGTACTTGCTTTTGGATTCAAAATAAATGAATCTGATAAATGTGTATATAGCAAGTTTGATAAAAAAGGCAATGGTGTCATTATCTGTCTTTACGTAGATGACATGCCGATTTTTGGAACTGACTTGGAATAAGTTCGGTTGACCAAAAGGTTTCTTTCAAGCCAGTTTGAAATGAAAGATATGGGGCAAGCTGATGTCATACTCGGAATTCAGATTGTAAGAGATGAAGGGAGTATTATTCTATCTCAATCTCATTATATTGAGAAAGTTCTCAATAAATTCAATCACTTAAATTGTGCCCCAGTTTCTACCCCACTAGATTCAAGTATTGAGCTAGTGAAAAATACAGAAAATCCAGTTTCACAACTGGAGTATTCTAGATTAATTAGATGCTTAATATATGCAATGACATGCACTAGACCGGATATTGCCTTGGCAGTAGGCAAGTTAAGTAGATTTATAATTAATCCAAGTGAGTTGCATTGGTTTGCAATTCGAAGAGTTTTGAAATATTTGAAGAAAACAATTAAATATGGTTTATGCTATAGTGGATATCCTTCGGTATTAAAAGATTTTCAGATGTAAGTTGGATTGTAAAAATCAAAATCATGCATCCACAAGTGGGTGGGTTTTCACACTTTCTGGAGGTGCAATCTCGTGGACTTCAAAGAAGCAAACTTTAATGGCTGATTCTACCATGGAATCGGAGTTTATTGCATTGGCCTCAGCTTCAAAAGAAGCTGAATGGCTACGTAAATTATTACACGAGATACCATTGTGGCCTAAACCGGTAGCTCCAATCTCTATCCATTGTGATAGTCAGGCCACATTGGCAAGAGCTTATAGCCAAATGTACAACGGTAAGTCCAAACATATTGGACTGAGACATAGTTGTGTCAGAGAATTGATAACAAGAGGAGTTATCATGATTGACTATGTGAAATCTAGTCAAAACTTGGCAGATCCCCTTACTAAAGGATTGCCAAGAGACTTGGTGAATAAAACATCAAGAGGGATGGGTCTCAAGCCCATAAATTACAGGTCACCAATAGTGGAACCTCAACTTGACGCCTAACATTACGTTAAGTCTTGAGTTCAATGCAGTCAATTTTATTATAAGTGTGACTGTGAGCACTAAATTTTAATAACCATCCCAAGGTTGTTAGTGTTTGGTACCAGCATGTAAAGAGAGGAGGTTGAGATGATCTCTTAATAGTCTTCTAAAGGTGCTTAAATTGCGGGGGTACTAGAATGGATACTACCTATGTGGATGTGAAGTGCGGCCGCTTCAAGGAGTTCAAGGGCTTGGCTCCAAAGACATTCACGAGAAGATACGGGACACAAGGCCAATGTTGAATGTGTCAGAATATTTATGGCTATTTGCTGGTGTAAGTTATATGCGTGATATGTTTATGCTACATATCGAATAAAATCATTGGTTCAAAGTGTATCTACCATGTAATTCTGATATGATGTAATGAACTTTTCACAAGCTAGTGGTTCAAATCGTAAGATACCATTAGTTATGCATATAATGTTTGAGATTTCATGGATTGAATGATCTAAGTATTTTGAAAATGGCGGCGGATTGTTGAACATTTTCAAATTAAATGTTTAGTCCCACATTGGTTAGGAACTTCAATTTTAAAGAATATATATGTACTCTTGCACCATAGTGTGTGTAAAATAAAATACAAGTGCTATGCTTAGTGAGCCGCGCGCGCGGCGCATATGACGCATTTTAGGGGCTTTTATAGGCGCACTTAGCACTTGGCATGATGCATATGTGTGTTAGCTAACCATGGGTAAAAAATTTTACCATTAATTTTTACCATTTTCAAGATTAAATGGGTAGTAAGTAGAGTGGCTTAGTGGGTGCAGCTGAAACTGCTCTCCATTAAGGAATTACTGCTCCACTACTCCATTGCATCAATGCTTGACTGCTCCATTATTCCATTGCATCAATGCTTGACTGTTCCACTACTCCACTACCCCATTTTCACTCTAACTGGTCATGACCTGTGCTCTATAAAAGGAGAGGTTTGGGGAGGAAGAAATCATCTCGAAATTCACCAGCAATTGCTCTTATTTTTTTCATCTTTCACTACTGCAAAGTGAAAGGTGGGTATACTTCATCGTATCCTTTAGGATATTTGCTGACTCTTGCAGTGTAGAGAACAAAACTTCCTTTAGGAAAGTGACAGCGTTACACGCTTTGAAGTTTTTGCAATTCCCCTGGTCTAACAGAGACTCTCGTGTTGCACGATGTTAAGGTAACATTGAACACCTTCTATAGCTTTATTTGTCACATTTCTCTCACTAACAGATAGCAACACTCAGTTTCCATGCCAAAATTCTTATTTGTTGTTTTGCGATATCAATGATATATCCTCACTTCTTTTGTCGCTAGCTTTGTCAAAGGAAGGAAGAGTGTGTTCTGCCTTTGTGTCCACTGAACCACCTGAAATATGTTGCTCTCATGGGACTTGAAGGACATGATAATGAGCTTGAGTTCCTGAGGTTTTTGTTTAACCGTGCCGTAAATCTAGAATTAATGGTCATCAATGGAGGTGGATTAAAGGATTCTAAATTTGGAAAAGCTGATCTGCTGAACTTTCATGAAAAGCTAATGGTATTATCCCAAGAGTTTCCTAATGTTACGATATCGTTCCAAATTCGTAAATCTAATGTGGTACGGTTTGATTCGGCTTCAATCCTAAACTGAATTTCTTAATTGCTCTAAGCTACCTAAAGAATGTTTTTGTCACGAGACTTAAAGGACGTGACAATGGGTGTATTTCAAAAAGTAAGGTTGTTCTTTAAAATTCATTAAATAAGTTAAATTTTTGTGAAATTACAAAAGTAATATATTCTGCCTTTAGTAGAGGCGTGATTGGGCTGACGTGGTGTTGCAGCACGAATGGCGCCTTTTGTAAAGGTGTCATTCGTTAAAAAAATGGGGAAAAAATAGGATGAGTGACGTGGCACGCGCCACGTCAATTGGCGACGGGGCACCCCGTCGCCAAAGAAAAAAAAAAGAAAATCCAGGGAAAAATATGAAAAAATAGTATTTTGACGAAATAAATAGAAATTGAGGATTTTATATGGAAAAGGAGAAATTCAAAAGTCGGGGGAGACTTTATACTGGGTTTTACGTGGAAAAATGTAAAATTGAATATTTCAAATTGAAGCTAATTTAGGGTTTAGGCTTTAGAGTTTAGGGTTTAATTCGGGTAATAGGTATAATTCGGGTGATAATTTGATTTGTTGGGTGTTATTGGAGCTAAGCGGGGTTTGGAATAGGTATATATATTCATTCAAAATTCATATTTACGGTTTTAGGGTTTAATATATTCATATATTACACTAAACCCTAAATTAATATCTGCAACAATACAGAATTCATATATCATAAACCCTAAATTCATATACAATGAATTTATACATTTCTAATTCATTCCGGTTGGTGGTTGGTTAATACATTCCACGGCACCAATGAATTCATACATTCCATACATTCCAATAGAATTTAATCAAATTTGAATACATAAACTCAGTGTATCAATAATTGTCTCTTTCTATATCAATACAAAAAAAAAAAAAATCAAAATAGGAGAACACGAAATAAGTTTCCAAAAAAACCATCATAAAAATACACTTCATTCATCATATATATCATAGTTTCCTACAAAAAAAAAGAAAAAGAAAAAGAAAATAAGTTAAACTTTGAGGTATACAAAATTGATATTCACATATATAAAAGTCATATATTTTATGGAAAATAACCTATAATAAAGAACAAATCATATTTATTTCAATACAAAAGAAAAAATAAGTCACAACAAGTAAAATTAATTAACAGTTAGCATATAACTACAAGAAATTTGCCTATTAAAGACATTTAAAAACTGACGTTAAAAGTATAAGACGACAGTTTTCAACAGTCATAGAATGGGGATGTTGTGGAAAGTATTTACTTACAATGACAACATGTTTAGTGTCATCTTTAACATATAATGACACTTAAAAACTGTCATTGTAACTATACAATGACATTGAACAACTATCATAAAAGAGCTTTAACGACCATTTTTAAATATCATTAAAATTGTATGACAAATAAAAAAAAATCAATAAAAACTATTCAAATGATACAACATATTAAACAATCAAATTCATTGCGCTAAAATTAAAATACCAACAATATCTAAATTCAAATTCAAATTCAAATAACAATTTCAATATTGTAGCAACTAAAAGCTACACCATGTATTTTCAAAAAAAAGAAAACTACGCATGTAACAATTACATATGAATGCAACATGACAAGACAAGTACACCTTCGAATTCGAATTTGCAACTTTTCTTCTTTGCAACCTTGTCCAACAAAAATAAAAAAATCAATAATAGTGTAGCATATCTTTTGATCGAAGAACATTGAGGGAAAAAAATTCAAATGAGCTCAACCAAAATGGCAACCCAAAAAGTACCAAATTTTTGTCAAAAACTCTAATGAACACAAAAACCTTGGTCTTCTCATCATCTACGTTAAAACTAAATATCTAACAACAACAGATAAGTTTCTCACCTTCCAAACAAAATCATCAAATCATGACCACAATAAACAATCTTACAAAGCACATTCGGAATGCTTAAAATTAAGTTAACAGAAGAAATCAACTTTTACAAATGGTTAGACAATAAGAGAGTTCTACAAATGCTTCGAATGATAGAAACTAACTATGACTGAAACTTTTTTTTTGGTAGGATTATGACTGAAACTTTAAGTTCTCAATCCTATGCATCCCTCTTTCGAAGGGTTACTGCAAAGGAGCAAACAAACAATTGTAATGGTTCTTAATTTGTTACATCACAACCCATAAAGGAAAAAACATTATAAGCAGGGATTTAACATATCAAACAAAAGAAACGGAATTTGAAAACAAACATTAAAGTGGTTTGAGGGCTTTACCTGATTAGAGATGGCATATGACTGTGTTCAGATAAACCCTCCAATTGTGTGTGCCCTCACACTTACATCAGCATCCACAATTGGGTACTCCATTGTGTTTCGAAAACTTAATCGATCGCCTTTTTGAAAGACATTGCCAAACGGTTGGGGAGCGCTTGAAATAAAATAAATGTGACCAAGCTATGATTAGCAGATAATTAAGGTTAACTAACATTGCTAGACAAATTAGCATGGGAACAAGGTAAGAGCTCAGTGTCACAAACCAAAAGCACTATTAAAATCCGATGCATCCTCTAGTGAATTTCTCGATGTGAAAATGCTATGCATGGCTCACGCAGTTCTTAATCAACCAACAAAGAAGAAATTAATGTTTCGCCATAAAAACAATGGGAAGCAATAAACACGTACATGAATCCAGTCTTAGTTCTTGTGTATGTACATGCAAGCCCACCTACACACGAAAACACGTACATGAATCCAGCCCTCAATTTTTCAAATGAATCATCAACACTCAGAATGAGCAGATAAAGCTCCCAATAAATGCAACATGCAGACATTTATTCATCCAAGCTTATACTTGTCCTGCATATCAACCAAACTGAAGATACGTCGTATTTTAAGAAGTGATAAGACACTTACCAATCAAAGTAATAAAGTAACAAGAATGGTGTGACATGGGGACACCGACATAGTACCCCAAGATTCATCCTAAATTTTCATTACTAAACTTCAACGAACAAAATCGCTTTCGATGCTTTTCTTTTTTTTAACCAATTGAAAAGGAATGCATGTTACTAGGATGGCTTGTGCTTATAGTTAAAATGAATGGACATTAAGTGTTCAAATTCTTAGAATTATTTAGATGTTTGAAACTGATATGATTAATTATCTTCTCCTAGGACCCATTTAATCATTTGTATGATTTTATCTTATTTGTGAAGGAATTAGTAGTTCCACGGCTGGAAAGAACACATCATTACCTATTTAACGCGCAATA
The DNA here is from genome assembly GCA_039657345.1 of Stephania japonica. NCBI lineage: Eukaryota > Viridiplantae > Streptophyta > Magnoliopsida > Ranunculales > Menispermaceae > Stephania > Stephania japonica. The sequence goes on from CM077566.1 coordinate 18,782,273, forward strand.
GGAAAAAATCAAGAATAACTTCACTACCAATGTGTCCTCCAATATAACGGCGAAAGGCATAAATATTAGATGAAACAAAATTAAATCATACCTCTCTAAGGACGAGAAGTAATTCTGAGGAAGATTTTGTTCAGCACGCATGAGGGAATATCACATTATGTCAAGTGCAGAAACCTCAGTTTCCAAGTCACTATTATCTGCATATCACCTTCTAATTATTAGTACGTGTTTTGAAATATTTTAAAAGAGTTCTCAAAATATTTCAAAGCATTACTATAACCTTCTAATAATAAAAGAATTGTTCATTATACTTATAAATTTTTTATGAGCATCTAATAGAAATGTTCCCTCCCCTGCACACCTACCATATAAGGTTGTAAACCCAAATATACATTATGTTCATTTGTTTCTCTTTATTATAAATCATTATATCATATCATATCATTATATCATATCATATCTAATATACATTCTGTTCATTTGTTTCTCTTTATAAGAAAACGAGACTATCACTCAAAACCACAGAGAAGAAGGCAAAGATGATGCGATATATACTTTAAGGATCCTAATAAGCTTTTTAAGAACTAGGGACTAGTCAATTTTGTCTCAAATCGCCTAGGCCTCACCATGCAATCATTGGTCAGGGTAATCTAAGACATCCAACACTATTAAAAACATGAATGAATAGATCGTTGAAATAGAAAATTATATCAATTCACACATACAACTAACAATGGCACAAACAAGGCAGCAATGTATAAGGATAACACCAATGTGGCAACCATTTGACAAGTTCAAAACATACAGTTCAATTCGAGCTTGCATAATGGCTTTGTTCAGTTCAGTGGGTACCATTTCGTCTGACCACAAAATTTAAAAAGAATCAACTAGATACAAGTAGTAAGCATTTGCAAGTCCAGGCCTTAATATTTATGCTGCCTAGCTAGCCACCTTTAAAACAAGATCCATCAACATTTTCTAAAGCATGGTTTCAAATATGAAATGATAAAGAGATTTAGAGACAATAATCAAATGTTGTATACAAATTTATTACAAAAGAAAGATATGGAACCATATAAGTGTTTGAAATTAAAAATAGAATTGAGTTACCTTTCCAATATTAACACAAGTAGATGAATGACATTGCATAATCAAATCGGTGTACCTTGAACCATTATCTCCAATGCCATGTAGCCAAACTATTGTGAGTTGTGCTTCCCTTTAGGCCTGACTACTGAGCCCTTCCAAACTCGAATGCTTGCATGCTACATGGACTTCCTAAAATATTTTTGATGCCATCACCATAAAAGAAGTCCAAATAATGAAACCAGCACCATTATCATTATATGAATGTTGAGCTTTTAACCAAACCATTATAGACAAAACAATAAAAACATGAACTATGATCCGAAATACACATATATTTAAGAGAACATGTCCAATGCAAACCTATCTCAAACATAGAAAAACATAGCAATATTGAGCAGAACTAACCAGAACTCATGGTTAGCCCACCAAAGCTCATATCAAAACAGATAGCATATGACCATATTTGCATCTACATTTAGAACAAGTACTTGCCCACCACCAAAATCAGATAAAACAACTACAAAGCAACCCTAAGAGTAACAACTGCATTAGAAAATCAGTCCACTCCTAAATATTGGGTAAAACTGAAAAACAGAGCAATAAAGAATACAAGTATTTAAGTAGAACAACTCTCTGAAGATAGTTTTATTCATAAACTGAGATTGCCTTTATATTGGCATTTGATCAAACCTCTAATAAGCGCAAATTGTGGACACATATCCAACGTGCTTTGACTTAACAACAAATCAGAAAATTAAGGAAATACAATCTGAGCTGAACTAGACTTATTCATCAAAAAAATAGAGTAACTAAATTAGACCAAGTCCTACAAGCAACGATAAAATAACTAACAACTTTGAATAACATTTTCAATACTAAAACAGAGCATATTGATCATATACTAAAGATTAACATGAGTTCCAAGTTGATTTGGAATTCGATAAACCAATTCCACAGCTAAGGACACTCATACTAAGGATCTTAACGAATTAGTTATAAAAATGAAATAGAAATTTGTGGAACATTCAATAGCCTACATGTTAGACACAAATAGAAACAAAACTTAAACATCTACAAAATTTTCTATAAAGCACAAATAAAATATACAGGACAAAGGGGTAGACTTAAATTGTTTACATGATTTATGTTTCTATAATGGTTCCTAATAAATTCATAAGATTTATAATGGTTCCTAATAAAAAAAACTTATAAGTATCAAGTAAAAAATGAACCAAAAAAATCTAACCTTTTTGGATGTTGTGAAAAAGAAATCATCATTCATCATCCTCGGTCGTTGAGTCATTGTGAGCGGCATCATCATCATCAACATCATCTTGCCTTTTTTGTGCAGCTGATCTCTCCATGAAACCCTGTTCCATGCGTTGTAACCGTCCTTGCATTTCAAGCAATTGATCGCGATTTACAGACGTGTCATTAAGCATCTTTAGTATCATTGCTTGCATCACCTCGAATTCCTTATTGAATTGGTCAAATGGCTCATCATCTTTCAATATAGGACGAGAAGATCCAGCTTCATCATTTCGCTGCCAAGACCAAATCTCCGGCCTTTATCATTTCGCTGCACAATCTCCAAATATAATTCGGTTTCATCAATTGGAATGTCTGGCTGCAACTGTGAAAGCTCTCTGGTCCTTTCATGTATAGCCGCCCGTATTAAGAATTTAAACATTGATAAGTCATATAAGTCATTGATACCTATAATTAACAAAAAACAGTTATGGTCAAGTAGTTTCTTACGGCAATCGCCTCTGCTCTCGGATCCAAGAAAGTAACGTCATCATGATCCCTTGTATGAAGATATAAACATAAATCCAAAGCAGTCGGCTTTCTACCGAGTTTCTTCTCCTATAAAATATGTTTAACTTAAAATTAAGTTTGAAACTTATATGAATCTAATGTATACATATGTATGTATGTATCTATATATGTGTGCCCCAAAACATACCAGTCTTAACGAATGCTCATAGATGGATATGGCTCCACCTCCGTGCACAAAAAAACCCGAACCAGGTCCCCCACCTCTGATCTTCGATTTTGGCTCGCTTGTTCTGACTTTTCTTTATATTATGGAGTAGACCGCATTTTCTTGTAATGCTCAAAAACCTCCAGAGATACATGTGCTGGTTTTGTCGGCTTCCTCACCATCTTACTAACAAAGTCAGCATAACGAGTGGCAATCGGCCTATCGTACAAACGTCTGACCATAGCGTCATCTGATCGTCTCCAATCGAAATGAGTCTGTAGTAATAGAAAGTCAAGTCTTCAACATATGCTAAGTAAAAGAAACTTAATTTTCTTATTTAAAAATCTCTTACCGCCCAATCGTTAAAATATTGCTCCTTAATATGGTTGGAAACCGTATCCCAACAGTAGCCATCCTTATGTAAATCGAATTTATATATCTGCGTCATTTGCTTTGACACTTCGGATGACGGATGCAAGAAAGTACTACTACATTTTTACAAAAAAAAGTTAGACCAATATTATAGTAAGTTCATTAAACGTAAGTATATATACGTAATAATATTTCATTGACTTACAATTCTTTCGTAGTTTTTACGGTCAAAAACACCCGCCCCGCCTCGGTCATCATTACTTCTACGTCTCGGGGCCCTAGCTGGCTCATCGTCTTGTTGTGATCTACGCGAGGCACCACTAATAGATGGCTCACTCGAAGGGTGGCTTGAAGTATTGGACGAATGTGATGCATGCTCGACATGATCATGACTCCTCGATGGGGAGGCATGCATACTAGAGTCGAAGGAAGCGATCGGGACATGCTAGGTAGTACTGCTGATGGGAGGGAGATGCGTGGGTAGATTCTCTAGAAGTAACGCGACCAGCGATAGGTGGAGGGAGTTGTGACGCCAATTGAGAGGAGTAAGCCTGTAGAGTGGTTGGATCATCGAGGCCAAATAAAGATGGGCCCGATGGCTAAAGGAGAGGGGCCTGGTGGGGGTGTTGCGCATAAGGCGGACGAGAATACTGATATAATTGTGATTGATGGTGTTGCTGAGAAAACATTTCTCGGACAAAAAGTTGTTGATAGTAAGCTAATTGTTGTTGAGCAAGCTGTTGCGGAGTGAGTTGCTCTTGACGCTGCTGAGGCTCAGCATCATGAGCGGGAGATCGTAGTAGCGAACGATCCAAGTCGCGAGATGGATGATCTCTGCGACCACCAGATCGTCTGCTGGATCGTCCACTAGATCCGTCCCCAGATGACGATGCATAATTTCTGCCTGACATGACTTTTTTAAGGTTCAAGAGTAAGTTAGAAACAAATGTAAATGTCATAATCAATTTTTACGAAATGAACAAACAAATTTGTAACTAAATTTACTAATTAGGTTTGATTTCTTAAACCTACTTAAGTGACTATGTCATGGTTCGTTGTCACTATTTTCACCAACCACTACTTTATTTATTCAAAAATGACTCCGGATAGAATGGTAAAGGCATATGGACAAGTTAATAGACTAATCAAGTCGAGTACAAAGTCCATAGTCTCATTCATAAACTCTCTAATCCTAATAGCATGCTATTTAAAGCTCATTTACCATTAAAAATATCAAATGAAGACAGAGCACACGAAAGGATACAATGAAAGCATCAACAAAACAATATCATGATAAACAAGTTCAAAGAGTGAAGATTATCAACAAATATCATTATATTAGAGTACAAAGGCACCATATAGTCACAAAGACTGCCAATCAATAAGTAATAAAAGGAAATGAAATGCAATTCAAAGTATCATCAGGTATACTCACTTTTCACGCAGTATTCCTAGTTCAATAGGCCTCTCGTCACCCAAACTATCGCAAACGGAGTCATATATATCTAGGTTATATTAGATGAACTTAGTCTTTAAATTAAACATTGATACTATCCGACACCAAAAAGACCCAAAAACATTTATACAAATGACCATTATACGGACAAGCCTCGTCTTTTGGCCCATTTTTAAAAATTTATATGACTAAATTTTGACAAAATAATGATTTTAGGTTGGTCCTCTCTGTCTTAGCTTTCCGAAACTATAAGGAACGCACAATTCCGATTAAAAACGAGAGAGATATGATACTTTTACGACAATAACTTAAAACTGTTTTTTTTTAAAGTGTGACCAGAAAATTTGTACAATTTATTTCTCCTAAACCATTGCTCCAAAAATCATAATTTTTTTAATGAAGTCTAAAATCATAGTTAAGAACATCATACTAAAATATGATCTCAATCCAATAAGAAATAATTGAGTTATTCCTCAAACATTAAGGCATTATTAAAATAGTGAAGTCCAAAAAATTCAGATTCAACATCAAAATTGCAGAGGGTTTTTGGACATAAAAACGCTAGAATTTCTAAATTTTTCAGTAGGACAAAGTTGTTCCATTTTGAGTTATCTTTCAAGTGGCATTGGAATCACCTAATTTGGAGTTCAGATGAGTGAGTTATGCTTAATTTACAGAGATTAGGTCAAAAACTTAACATGCATTCTCATTCATTTTAAAAACCTAATTTTTGAGCAAAACTTGAAAAATACGAAAATAAAAGTTTAATACTAAAACTAATGCTCTTATTTGATCATAGACCACTCTTCAAACACTTTAAAATTGGTCTCTCACGAAAGCCCTATGATCTAATGCTCAAAACCCTTAATTTTTATGCAAATAAGTGGATATGAGCATACCTTAAGGTTGATGCTTGATTGTATATAACTAGATTGCTTTCTTGATGATAAATAACCTCCTAAGGACTACAATTTCCAGCAAATAAAAGTCCCTAATAGCTTTGAATTTTTTTTTCCTTTTTTGTATTGAAAACAACATGCAAATGTGAAGCAAAAAGGCTAAGAGTTTGTATTTATAGTTCTTGGCTTTCATCCAAATGTACAACCCCATCTCCACGACATCTAAGGGACCCTAAACACTCCTATCAACCCACTCATACAAAGGTATGATGCAGTTCTATCAACGGCGACGTTGCTCCTCCGTGTGGCAAACCGGTCGTACTCTATTTTGATATGGATTTCTCCGTGCTTGTATGTCCGGATGAGTCTGTTGAGCTCGATGACTCGACTGAACTTCTTCCTCGTGTTGGCTCGATTGACCTCTACTACCAGTGCTATCAAAGATAGGGGGTTGAACCATTCCAACATACTGACTTCCTGTATGTGGTAGGGTGAAAGGAACATGAGGTGGCATGCCTAATAAGGGCCTGAATGAGCCATCTCCACTATATGGAATATTGTAGTTATAATATGGCGGAGTAAATGGACTTGGCATGTATTGAGGCAATGAACCATGCATTGTGTAGGCATTCTATGGTCCATGTACGAAGATGATGGCCCAGGAGCATATGGATCAAAATGATATGGATGAACACTCATGCTCGGTGTCCTAGGCAAAACATATGAGCATCCGATTGTGTTGGGGGCGGCAAAGGAGAGTACCCATAAAAAGAAGGGCGGGTTAGAGGTGGCGAAGGAGAACGTCTGCTGCTCTCACCAAAAGTCTCTAACGTTCTTGGTGTTGGACGAGTTGGAGGTGGTGGAGAAGAACGTCTACTGCTCTCACCCAGAGTCTGAGTCGTCGTTGTTTTTCTTCTCCTCCCTCTATCTGCTAGGCTTTGATCCTCTTCTTGTTGTTCTTCCTCTTCTTCTTGAAATGCTTCGTCATCTATGTTCGGCTCAACTACATTTTCATCATTCCACAGAGTAGTCCTTTGTCGTTCATCCTCATCTAAGATTCTGATGCCTTCATGTAGAGCAACCATGCCTTGTTCAACCCCGTCATCAGTGAACACTCGCTCCAATTGACGCGCAAATGTAGACTAATATACAAAAAATGCAGTGTTGGTTAACAATTTTAAATATGACTCATGAGGATAACAAAGATTATAGTTTCAAGGTTACCGAGAATTCGCGCAGAGCCCCGTCATGTCCAATGTATCGCCTGGTGATAGATCTGTACCACCTCATGTACTCTTCCTGATCATGTTCCCCTTCTTTTTCTATCGTGGCTATGGTATTACTACGATTTTCCCACAACTCTATATATCTTCTGTGATACACTGCCCAATTATCTTGAGGGTGTCCTCTCAATTGGACGCAGTGCAGACGTGTGTCAAAATCACAGTGACGTGGCACGACCTGTGTCAGCCCAAACTGTCTCATGACCCTTTCCGGTCTATGCCACTCAACTATATGGAAACAAATTAAAGGACACGTCCCGTGACCTTGAGTACATAATTGTGGAAGTGACTCGATGACATCAGCGTATGGTTGCCACTCTACAGCATTCTCCCTTTGCGTGTCAAGTGCATCACGAAATGATGATATAACGTGTATGGCAGTCCTAGTTACCGAAAATGCAACTATCCATCTGTATACAAAACAAAAAATTTGTCGTAAATTAAAAAGACGCAATGAATTATTAAAAATAACATGAGAAACATTTTTACTACCGATATCCCAAAGGAACGTCATTGGGCATGTATACTCCATCACACGTTCGAGGTCGACCTCTAGGAACAGGCTTGCGCCTTGGTGCTATAAATGGAAATCTATCCCAGGCCCATAGTTGTATAAGAATTGTCGCACCAGCGACCTCGTGCGTACTAGAGCGAGATCCACGACACAACTCCCTGTATAAATATGCCAAACATGCATTTCCCCAACTATATTGTCCAGCTGTTTGAAGGTCCTCGAGCAACGGAAGAAACATCAAATGTACATATTGATTCGACTTGTCAGCGAACACACAACCACCAATAAGTTGTAGAATGTATGAACGAACATAACGTCGAACCATTTCCTCATTGTTGTCATCCTCTATAGGTGACACATTGTCTTCGAGCCATGAAGCACGAACTCTATTCCCAAAAAGGTCAAGTGGTTCAGGTCTTGCACCAAGTAGTCTTTCACACACCGCGAGATAGTCGACATCTATGCTTCCAGTCACAGGCATACCATTAATTGGTAACCCGAGCTGAATCTCAACGTCTTAGAGTGTTATTGTACACTCGCCACAACGCATGTGGAACGTATGTGTCTCTGGACGCCATCTCTCAATGAAAGCGGTGATCAAAGCCCACTCAAGTCTAAAAAATCCTACACGTGAAACACCATAAAAGCCACTAGATCGTAAGTAAGGGATCATTCAAGAATGGTAATTAATCCGTCGATCAACAACACCCAGTCTTCTTCGCACGCGCATTGTATCATGTACCTTACAATTAAAAAATATGTCGATATATATATATATATATATATATATGTATTAAACGTTTTTGCATAAATATTATGCACATACATGTTAAATGTATATACCTGACCCCTCCAGACTTGCGATGACCTGTGTGTAGATTGGAGGCATAGAAGAGAAGGATCAGATGGTCCTGGTTCCATGTGTACTCGCTACAACTGTGTGATTAGACAAATTGGTCGAGTAGTTTTAAAACTCACAACAAATCATTACTACGAGTTATAACATTAACAAATACGTATCTATTACTTTACGTAACATAAGGTTATACTATATTAATATAAATGTTATGAAATTATCAACTGACACCGTTTACAAACAAAATACAAATCCTCTCATTGGTTTGGATTGGGGGGTTGGGGTTAAGATATGGATGGACAATTTTTTGTGTTATGTCCCTCTGCACGACAAATGCTGCAACGCTTCCTCCTAGTAGGGACTCGACCACAATCTCTATTCGGACATGTGCTTCGTTTATGTCCTTCTTAATGACATATGCCACATCGCAAGGTCCTCGAAACATTAGGAAGATTCATCTCATTTTGCCTTCGTGTTCCCTTTGGTCTCCTTCGGCCACGTCTACACCTAGGATCTGGTAAAATCTTCGTCGCAAAAGTCGGCCAATACTTCTCATCGGGGATGGCTTTGAATTGAGAGGAGTAGCATCGTGCATACACGTCCATCCTGTAGTATTGCTCAATAAATTGTGTATAATCAATTCGAATATGGGCACATGCAGCTAACACGTGTGAGCAAGGGAAACCAAACGATTGCCATTTATTGCAGCTGCAATACCAGTTCCTCAGGATAACAATCTGTGTATTGTTGCCTTTATGCATACGATCGCCATGACGTCCAGTGAGCACCTCAAACTCACCAGTGTCGCGATTTATCAATTTCATGTAATGTCTCCTTGCAGATTGTTGATAATGTGCAATTTTATCCATGGCATATTTCGTGTAATTGAGCTCGTGCGATATTGCTTCATCAATTTCCTCCTTGCGTCGGTTGGTGTATGTCACCAACCTGTAGTAAATCATTTGAACCATTGATGTTATTGGCAAGAATCGTGCCCCTTTCAATACACCGTTAAAACATTCTACAATGGTAAGATAATGTCGTGTCAGTAATATCAGCACAGTGAAAACACATATAGGATAACAAACATAACTACTATCGAATACATACCAACCCCGTTAGAATTCATCCATCCGTACCGTAGGCCTCCATCATGCGATTGAGTCCAGAGTTCCTTAGGAATGGCATTCATGTATTGAAGACATTGAGGACTTCCTGATGACAAATAAGCAAAACGCTCCATGCATGCATCAAATTTCCTCACTTGATGTTGACCAGAAGCTCGAGATAGGATATTCTTCAACGAATCATTTTTGAAATGCGTGTTAAAATTACTGGTCAAGTGTCGCAGGCAATAACGATGGTATCTCTTGGTGGACAAAAACCATTTGCTGGTATGTTAACAGACTCGAGAATGCCAGAGTGACGGTCAGAAATAATACAAATATCATCTCTATCGGTCACGTGTTTGCGCAACATTCTCAAAAACCACCCCCACGAGTCGGTTAATTCGTTTTCCACAACTGCAAATGCAACTGGAAGTAGATGTCCATTACCATCAACAGATAGGGAAATCATTAGCTTACCACTGTATTTTCCATATAAGAATGTCGCGTCAATCTGTAGAAGAGGCCTACAATGCTTGAACCCTTCGATTGATGCTCCGAATGCGAAGAACACACGACGAAATTGAGGATGCTCTGTCCTGATCTCATCTGCAGCCCATTGTCTATGTGACCACTCAATCTTCGTCCCTGGGCTCTTATTATGTACAGCCGCCAACCATCTTGGTAACGTAGCATACAACGCGTCCCAATCTCCGAATGCATTTGCAATTGCTTTCCTTTTAGCATCCCACATTCGCTTGTAGGGAATTTCATGTTTGTATTTTAGCTTAATCATTTCTACCAAGGCCTTGATAGTAATTGTCTGATCTATTTCGACAACGCTTTGTATCTCACGTGCAAGCATGTTGGCGTCGAGTTGGGCATGACTGCGTTCTATGCCAAGATTTATACAGCTGTGCGACTCGTCTAACTGAGTGATCTCCCACAATTGTTTCTTCTTTCGCAAACAAGCACGAAGACGCCACATGCACCCAGCTTCCGACGCACTTCTGCACTTCAATGCCCATAAGGTTGTAGTTGACTCCATAACAAGGTATTGACAATAGTTGTTAACATGCCACACTTTTATGGCATGCTGCAAGTCTTTCTTATTGTCAAAGCACATTCCTCTTTCCAACTCAAAATTAGGCATGTCTCATCCAGTCGAATGATGAGAATGTTGGGTTGCAGTAGAATTAGCCACTTCCCAATCAATTTCATTATACACCGGCAATGGTTGGTAAACTTCTTCATCACTTGCTTCTTCCATGCACTCCTCGTCAATTGCAAATTGCTCATCATCTTGCAAGTTTTCCGCCCCTGGAGGTTCGTACGTTGGGTCGTCTGTAACAACATTTATACTTTCCCAATTAACAGATGGCGCAGCATCCTCGAGGGGACATACGTCCTCGTCAATGTCGTTGTCGTGTTCTTCATTAGGGTCATCACTGGGGGCACTAATGTCATCATCAATCGAAGTAACAAATCTATCTTGCACAACATCACCTATAGGTGATTGCATACGTAATCTTTCCATCATTGATGCAGGGTATGTCATGCCCACATTTTCTTCTACCACTTGTGAATGTACAGTAGAATTTTGATAAGGCTCGATTGGCTCGAAGGTTAAATAAATTTCTACCTTCGCTGATAATGGTAGATTCGCCACTGTTGACCACATCAACTCGAAGTGGGTCTCGTCTTGCAACGACACGGGGATAAAATATTGTGAACCTGATGGATGAGTTATTACGTGACGATACCTCATCGTAATGAGAGTCTCAGTGGACGAAATACCAAACGCGTTATACACGTGATCCATCAACTCATGTTTACTCGTTCCAAACTTAATAATCATGGTCATTGATGGGGGTCTGCTGTACTCGATGCCTTGCAAAACCTTAGCAATTTCTCCAAATGCATAAAATTGAAACGGGATGTTCTTACCTTCCATGACTTACATAATTTACCGCATTGATAATGTAAAAAAAATTACATATATATCAAGCGAAGAAATGATCAAAATGAGGATTTGAGGCACGACCGAACTTTTCAATAAATCCTCATCAAAAATTATTCTTGTTCTTATATCAAAATGGAGCATCTTATAGTAATTTTTCAACAACTTCTCTCTCTCTGCACTCTCGAAGGTCTTCTTTTCTCTCCCTCTCTACATAGGTTTCATGTTTCCTTGATCACTATTGACATAATATATTATTAATATAGTCAATAGTGTTAGCATAATCAATATTGTAAATATTGACAATATCAATCCATCCATACTTTTCAAAGTGTTTGATATGAAATATTATTACAGAATAACTTATCGAGAAATTTGACAGAATAAAGTTGAGAATTATCTTCTTCTTTGGTAAGGTGGGAATGTCATTGAACTCTCTAGCATCAAAACATTACAATGTGAACTTATTAATATATATATATATTGACACTAATTTACTTTTCAAGTGTACCTACAAATGAAAGTTTGCACTTCCTAACAAAAAAGTGTATTCCTATTGATCGCCAACACACATTACATCATTTATATACTTGTATGGACAACAATCACTTCTTGTTTTATGCTTCTCTAACGAGATGTTATTTGTAAAAGGATCATGTTATACACTAATGCTTAATTGTTTTTACTAAATATATCGTCTATAATGTTATTATTCTTAATCAGTGGTTATCGAAGTTTCAAGTGGTAGATAGTGAGTTCGAATATGATCAATTGTGGTCACAGTTAGCAAGTTAGCTACTTCCTTGCATGGTCGTGGCCAGAGAAGAGGGAGAAGAATGGTCTGACGTATTCAAAGATGAGTAGTGGCATGATTTTTCATTGTACGATAGTTGACCGAACAATTGGAAATAACTATATCCGAACGGGGCAGCGCCTATAATCTACTGCCAGCACTAGAGAGCAGAGTGAGGACACTTGTGAATGCGAGATTACGTATTTTGTTACTGATGTTCACTACAAGACATTCGACTTTTAATTACAAAACTTTCAATTACGAATATAAAAAGTGTAAGTAAAAGTTCATATTTGCTTATGACTCTTAAGTTTGTAAAAAAATTGATATAATTGTAACTAAAAGTATTGTTTGTACTTATGAATCATGAGTTCTAAGCAAAAGCTAATAATTATTAAGTGAATATCGACCCAATTCAACAATAGTTTTTAGTGAGTTATAGAATTTATTTTACTCACAAAAATATATTTATATAAACTACTTTTGTTTGCAAGTAAAAATACTAACTTTTGCTTATGAATCTTAGAGGAAAGTAATATGTATAGCTTTGCAAGTAAATATGTATTTTTACTTACAATATATATACTCAATAAAAGGGAAACTACCAAACTAAAAAAAAGAAGAAGAAGAAGAATAAAATTAATTAACAAATTAAGCTTTCACTAAAAATGGACGAAACAGTAATATAATATTTAATTTTGAATTTTGTCTTTTGTACAAGTAAATAATAAATAAATGGTTTTTATTTTTTTTGATAAATCTAAAATAAATAAAAGATAGGCACAAAAATATATCAAAAATAAGAAGATAGGCACAAAAAAGATAAGGATCTTGCTACGTACTCGAACACGGACGGGGAACACACACCCGGAACATCCTACCCCCCAATGCACAAACGTTGTTTCAAAAGATAATAAGTTAAAAACCCAACAATTTCTCTCCCTATCTCCTAGGCTCACGGTCGTATCTCTCACGTTGACCTCACAACTAATTTCTATTTCATCACGTCGCAAATCATCAAAGAGTTCCTCTTAACATTGTTGCGCCTTGCACTTCATCTCGATTCTGCATCGTCTCTTAATTTCATGGGTTCATCCATGTCAGTACATGCAATCTCTACAAAGGTTTTGATTTGCATTTCACCTACATTTGTTGATTAATCCTAATGCATTCTATACGTTTCAACTTATTTTCTTCATATTAATTGGGTGCATGTAAGATGCATGAGCCTATTGCAAAGTCGCTACAAGCTTCAAACATCCTATGGCTTTTTTCAAGGTTGTATTCAATTTTTTTAATTTCTTTAATTTTTTTAATGAAGAAAATTATAAATGAATTTTAAACTGTCTAACTTTATTTTTTCTTCTCTTTCTAGTTGTTGGTTGAAGGAGCTTTGGTACATTGTTTGGTTACCCAGCTAGATCTACTCTAGCTAGCTTTGGGCTCCCGAATAAGACAAAGTTTGTCAAATTGATGGAAAACTGATCAGAACAATAATCAAGAATAAATAACTGTATTTTATTTAAGTTTAACTGTATTTTATTTAAGTTCTCTAACTCATTAAATTCTTTTATACCAAAACGAAACTCATTAAATTAACGTGAAAAAATAATGAAAGGCACAAAAATTAAACAAAAAAATATTTAAATGAAAAATCTAGTTATATTAATGAATATTATTGAAAACGAATAGAAATTTTATTAACAGATATTATACACTTTTACTTATGATGGTGGGTTCGTAAGTCAAAAAGGATCTCTTTACTTACAATTAAGTTTGCAAGTGTAAACTTTTACGGACGACTCTATTCTTTCGATGTTTTTACCAACGACATTTTGTAAGTAAAAACTTTTACTTACAATTTTAACACTTTTACTTACAAATTAAATTTGTAAGTAAAAGATTTTTTCCTTCTTGTCGTTGTTGGAGATGGTGAGGCGACTAATAGTGTATACACCGGACACTCCATTAATACTAACTTGTAATTGATATCTTGTCGCAATAATCAAACACTGATAATAAATAACACAGATAATATTTATCTTTGGGTCGATTTGCCACTCACTTGTAAAATGTGCCAAATAATTATCAAGCATTTATCACTACACACAATAAGCTACGACCACCACTACAAAAAAATTAGTTTTTCTATAGGGTTTAATATTTGTAACATTTTGTTAACTATGATGTTCACATTCTTTGCTAGCTATTTAAAAATAAAACATTTAAATTACACACACCATGCAATAAACACATTTTCTTAAAAAATCTATTACACTATAAATATATTAAATAAATAAATAAATAAATCTTTGTTCTTACTATTTTTCTTCCGGTTTGTTCTTCAATTTAATATTCCTTTACCTACAAAAAAAATAATATTCCCGGTGAAAAAAAAATAAATTTAGTTATTTTATTCAAATGAAAACTAAACAACAATAAAATATTCATATAAAGAATAATTAAAAATATCGGTTCTCTCGGCTAAACGTTCCCCCAACAACTAATCATTTGCTAAATACATGAAAACACACGCTCTCTCACGCTCAGCTGTTCCCTCTCTCTCTCTCTCTAGCTAACACACTCAACCCAATCCCAAATCGAAACCCAAACCCACATACTCTGTCCTTCTCTCTCTGTTGTTCACACACTCTCTTCCCCTCTCTCTCACCCTCTTTCTCACTCTCTCTCTCTCTCTCTCTCTCTCTCTCTCTCTCTCTCTCTCTCTCTCTCTCTCTCTCTCAAGACCTCTCTCCTCTCTCACTCTCTCTCACTATCTCATCCTCTCTCTCTCTCTCTCTCTCTCTTATCTCGACCTCTCTCTCTCTCACACAACACCTCTCACTCTCTCACTCTCTCTCACAAACTCTCCCCCTCTCTCTCTCTCACGGCACTCTCACCCTCCTCTCTCTCTCTCTCATGGCACCTCTCACCCCCTCTCTCACACTCTCACACGGCACCTCACCCTCTCTCGCACACTCTCTACCTTTCTCTCTTTCTTTCTCGGCAAACTCTCACCCTCCACGTCACTCCCTACCTCTCTCTCTCACGACACCTCGGCACCTCTCTCTCTCTCTCTCACTCTCTCCCTCTCTCGTTGTTCCCTCTCTCTCTCTCTTTCGGCTCACAAACTCAACCCACACACACTTCCACTTACACTGTCGCCTTCGTCGTCGCCGTCACCATCGCCGATCCTCTCTCGATCTCCCACACACTCTCTTCCTCTCCCTCACACTGCTTCTCTCGATCTCCCTCACACTCTCTCTACACTTTCTTCCTCTCTCTTCTCACTGCTCCTCACTTACTCGAACCCTCTCTTCTCACGAAAACCCTCTCTTCTCACTGCTTCTCACTTACTCGCTCTCTCTTCTCACGAAAACCACACTGCGTCTCTCCCTCTCCCTATTTTAAATCTCCCCACCGTCCCTAACCAACTTTCAACCCCCATTGATGACCCTAGGTCATAGATAGGGGGTTGTAGGGGGCGGTGCTTGTAGAGATTCTCTGCATGCAGAGAATCTCTGCTAAGCTAACCCGTGAAGTTGTGTACGCGTGGCATCCCACGCATGCATGCACTGCATGCGTGGTGTGCAAACGGGGGAGCAGCATGTGTGGGACGTGTGGCGTCACGTGGGAGACGTGTGGGAGACGTGAGGTGTGGCGAGGTGATGTGGCAACACGAATGGCGCCTTTACAAATGGCGTCATTCGTGTTGCGTAGGTGAGGTGGACAAATGGTTGAACGAGGTGGTGAGGTGGACTGGATAAGGTGGTGAGGTGGACAAATGGTTGGACGAGGTGGTGAGTTGGACTGGACGGTGGTGAGGTGGACAGAGGTGGCAGGACGAGGTGGACAAATGGCGCCTCTTGGAAAGGCGCCATTTGTGTATATTATAGTCAAAGGTGTTCCACGTCACCCCAATTACGCATTTAGAAAACACGATATACATTAATTAAAGAATAAAAAAGAAAATCATACTAATTTACGAATTTAAAAAAAAAATAACCGTACGGATGTAATTTTGATCTTGAATACGAGTTTTTTGTTTAACAATCCAAATTAGCTGCCACAAATAATAGATACATATCGTGGCAGTATTTAGCTGCCACAAATAAGAAAGCTCATACAAAAAAAAATAGAACCTGTGAAATTAAATAAATACTGAAATCAAAACATTTTATGATTTGCAAAAAGTAAGACTAAGAATTCTATAACAAAATATTCATTAAGAACCTTAAAAGATTACAAGAGATTTATTATACATAAATATCATTTTTTATGAATTACAATGAAATTCCACTTCTCAATCCTCTTACCATCAGAGCAATCCTCTTATAGCACCAGTAACCATGGACAACCAAAAGTCTCTCCAAAAATCATAACTGTAAAATGGAAAAATCACTTGCCATTTCAGCATGCAATAAACTGAAAATTTATGAGTTTAACCAGAGCATGCATCAAGAATGAATTAAATGCCTCAAAGAGAACATTCTAGATGCAAAGTTAATTCTTCAAAGTTTCCTGAATTAGTGGCAAGCAGTTGAAGAAATAACATTGCAGAAACTCCTACTTTAGAGATTGATAAGCTAAATAATTCAATGTGCCCAAATGAAATCTTAAGTTTGTACAGGCCATGGGTATTCCTAAATGCATTTTATAAAACACAATTTTATACGGGTCACTGCATAGTGGAGAAGAATAAACTAAGAATGATAAAAAAAGAACATGGTCAAATAACAAAAGCTTCTCGTTGGATGTCAATAGAGATGTCAACTATTGTATCTTGAACCTAGTACTGTGACAAGGAAGCAAAGGAGTTAGTTTCTCATAGGTATTAAATACTCAACTTTAGTTCAGCTTCATAGGGTTCCAAGGCATATTTCTAAGTCGGCAATAAAAAATAGTTTGGAGATGATACTAGTTCTCATTGAATGTAATAAACTACTTATATACATGTAACTTGTTACAACTAGTTAACAACAATGGTCTAATTCAGCTAAAATGCTAAAATTAATTAGTACATGTTGCCAAGAGTTTCATGTAAATTGGTAATGATATTTGTTTTCCCCTTTAGAGTATGTAGTTCTTTTTATATTTCAATGTTTGTAAATTAAACCAAACAAAAAAAAATAGTAACAAAGGAAAACGAGCAAACAATAAGCCCTTTTGACACAACTGAAAGGGCTCACTATGTTTGTTTTTTTTTTTTTTAAAAAAAAGAAGGCATTGCTCACTATTGACACTAGGCATGTCTCTTACTCTGAGCTTTGGTGGTTGCAGCTTCAAACTCATCTATGAAATATAAAAGGGAACTTGACTTATTTTTGAAACATCTCATTCTGGTTGGTTCTATTGGTTCAGGGTGTCTATTTATGTGGCAGACTTGTTTGAACTTCTAGTGAACTCCAACTTCTTCTTGAACCTTACTATAGTATGCTATGCCATGTATTTTAGTGTTTGTATGCACTAAAGTTTGAAGTGAATCATATTGTGCAAGCCAAGAGAAGGCATGCACCATAACAGCAAATTGGACCTGATAATGGATGGGACGAAAGGTGGCTTTCCACTTTGAAGTAACTGGTGCAGTGCTCTGAAGTTGAAGCTGCTTCTCTCCTTCTTGTTGTAGTGAGACTTGGCGTGCACATTAATAAAGAAGGATCTCACTCATAAAAGCTGCTATGTTCTCTGATACTGTCTTTGTTTGTCTAGACAGCATTTTGGGCCATGGCTTAACTTGTCAGAACTGATGCTAAAGAGAAGGTGCACGCACCAATTTTTGCATCCCAACCCTCATCTTTTTTTTTTCTAGGAGTATATAATTTATAGTGTTAGAGTCTATTATTACTTTGATAGTTTGATACAACAACAAAGTTCACAGTATTGGACAACTTCAACTTCACCAAAGTTCATAGAATTCAAGTAGCAATTTCATCATTCAGTTACCTCAGTATTACCATGACAAAATTTGCTAGTTCAAAATGTACCTCAAATAAAACCATAAAAAAAGACATACCAGCTGATAATGATTCATGATAAGCTGGAAATGTCCTAGAAACAATGAATTGATAGCTTAATAATGAAACTTTAATGTCCTTTCAGATTATTGATTTGATAAAAAAAATGGTAAAGGAAGCAGAAATATAGAAGAAAAGTTGAACAAGTACCTCATCCCAATTTAGTGGTTCGCCAAACCATTGATTCTAAAAAATAATATAAGAAAGTTCATATCAGACATGCAATTGTGGTCACTGGCCAAGCTAAATTTAAAAGCCAATGGTTAACACATGATAATGGAATATTAAAACAACTAAAGTTAAAATCCCTTAAATAGATCTTACCTCAATTCTGCATAAGACAAAAGCTTCAATTTTAGGAGTACTCTTCAACAGTTCACAAATGGCAAAAAGACAATCAGTAGAAAGCCATGTTTCTGCATTCAAATACTTTAGATTGTGAAATTGCAAGGACCAACAAGCAGAAGGATTGGAGGCAACCTTGTCACAGTCAGGGACAAACAACAAAGGAGTCTATTAGATGATGCATTACTTGCATCTAGCATGAATTATTTACTTGGAATATGAAAGCCAACTTCAAAAGTTTGTAAAGAAAACCAACCAATTGGGTGGCCCTATGGTTTGGTACGGGCTTTGGGAGTAAGAGATTATGGGTTCGAAGGTCAGTGGTGAGCAAGTTGTTTCTTTCTTATCAAAGAAAAAGAAGTTTGTAATGAAAGAAAACATTGTGCACACAAAGTTTTTAACAGAAGAGCAAAGGTTTCAAGGACTATGACTAACAGTCTAACAGGTAGTCTACTCTTTAGTCTTAAAGAGTATTACAAACCAACCATATATAAATACATGACAAGTACCTGACCACAACTTTTGTGTCAATCAATCATTATCCTCAGCAATAATGAAGTAATGAACAAGACAAGAAGCGAAAAGAATTCATATCAAATTGGTCTCTAATTAAGACAATTTTTTTTTTGTATATATGTATTATGTATGTATGTTACCTGTAGAAGGGCAGACTGAGATGAAGCCACCAAGTGATTCAGTGCTGCCTAATCTTTTCATCACTGAAAAAAATAAATGGTTCTCAAGATAAGATTGGTGTGAGCTGAAGATGAAAAGGACTTGTCAGTGTAAGAGAAGCTGTTAAACTCTTATGCATAGAAGAAAGTGTGTTTCTGTCCAATCACACCAGCTTGTTCGCAGCTGATCCCATCGAAATAGAAGAAGAAAACAAGCACTAAACCAACCCAGCCTATGTGGAGTTCATATGAAATACAAGCAAACTAAGTTCTTAAGACCATGTAAAGCATATATGATATATGTTATTGCCACTTCACTTCAGAGTGCACTAGTTATAAAATACAAAATGATTCTAAAGCCAAAAGAGAAGAAATATGTATAGAGAGAAAGCTAGAGAGAGGGAGAGATAAACCAGTTCACTGTCCTCCGGGCACCACCAATGTGTCTCTATAAATAAACACTTGAAGTTACACACCATGTCTCTACACTCACACTTAAATGAAATTCACCCAAATTTCGTCCACATGCAACCCAATCCTGCTCATTGGGCCATTTGCTTTCCCCTGTTTTTTCAACTTTGACATGTAGGTTTGCTTTAGAATAACTATTAAAGATCATTTATGTTGTAGTGATCTTTCTCGCTGAACCAAGTGTTCCTATACTTGTTGAAGCAAGTGTTCCTATACTAAGTTTCTCCCGGCTAAACAAGTCGATAAATTTAATTTATAAGTAAGAAAGCAAGAGAAAAATCAGATAAATACTATGATTCAAGCCACAGAGAGAGATGAAAAATTAGTACAAATGTTAACAGAAAAACAAACAATGATTAAAGAATTACTGGAACACTCACTTGAAGAAGAAGATCAAGAGGTTTCAATCTATTCTTGACATCCACAACATGGCTTCAGATTCTACAAAATCAACAACTATTAGTACTACAAGTCATTAAGCTTCTCAATAAAAGTCACAAATTCATATTACAAATTCGCAAGTACTAATTGCCACTCAAAACTTATCATCATACATTCGATTTGTAGATAGATTCATGTTGTAGTAAGAAGAAATTGAACAACATAGAAGTCTTTACCTAGAAATGGAGTTGTCCTTCTCCTTCGTTGATTAAAAAACACATTGAAATCAAAGTTGCTGCAGAGGCGAAACCAGAACTGTGAGAGAGGAATCAAAATTATTTCAACAGATATGAGTCAGTTATTGAAGTATAAATATGTTGTAGTGTGGCCTGATTCGATCCCAATTGGGATAGTAATTATCACTAAACATCAGATTTCCAAATCTACGAAGGACATCGCATAAGATATCAAGGCACTCCCATTTGATCTCTGTGCTCATTCCCTGGAGAGAAATGTGGCAAAAATAAAATCAGTTCTAACAGCAGACCACGCTAAAAAATAAATTAAAGAGCATATTTCGCTTTCAGTGATAGCATCTCAAATTACAAGTCATCACATTAATGACCCGTAATGCAGAATACATGGCAAACACCAACTAATGCAACAAGCTGATAAACACTTATAGGGTCTACACGTTAACCTTGAATAGCATGCCCTCCATGTACATCTCTGATAAACACTTATAGTGTGTGTATCCAACACAAATTGAGTGGCCAGTGTATGGTATGTATATATAAAGATAGTGTTCGCAACATATAGAAATAACAAAGCTCTGCTATCATCCTCACTGCTAAAGATCTGGTTTTGTTGGATGGTATTGATCAGTTTAATTCTTCTTTTTGGATAGTTGCGGAACCACTTACCGAGTATGTATTTAAGTAGCCACTAGCCAACAACCCTTACTGTTTTTTCCTATCTATGCAAGCGGATCTGGCATGAACTAGGCTTCTTCACCTGAGTATGTTCTTTCCTCTGTGCAAAGCTTCTTCCGTTTATAGGAGAGAAAATCTGACTATTGAAAAGTTCTCCTTAGGTAGTTACAGGTTATGAAACATCGTTCAATTCAGTTATTGAGAGAAAAGTAAAATTTTCCACCAGATGGCGCAGAGATTCAACATCTACTATACCGAATCAATGAATTCAGCCGCATAGCCTTCGCGACAAATTCATAAACCAAAGACAAAGGTAGCAGCAGAAAAATGGAATCAAATTAAACATTAAACATTTGGTCTAAGAGATAGGATTATAAAGGACACCATTTTTCAGGTAAACAAGTCCAGTAAAATACAACAAATCAGAAATTGCTGTTTTTTAACTATATTTCCTAGTTGTACTCTTAACAGATTCGTTCCAAGCAAACAAAGCGCGATATCGCTTGTTCGATCACTGAAGCTAGACCTCGCGCGATTTGTGAAGCCGAACTGAGATATCAACTCAGATATGTGCTAATTCAACAAACAATCATCAAACAAATCACAAATTTAGACACATTGATTCACCTAATTTTAGAGTCCACGGAATAGTCCATCAAACAGATTTCACAAAATGAATAAAAAGTTTGGGATCACAAACTTGAAAACTGAATCAAACAACGAATTCCCCCAAAATTGAACATAGAGATTGAGAATGTACCTGAACTGTATGCGTTTGAAGATACAAAGAGAGTCGGTAGCGGTGTCTTCTCAAGATCTTTGTCGACGAATCGCGAGAGCAAGCGTGAAGATTAGAAGTGAATGAGAGATAGAAGAAGTGCTTCGAAGTCGATAGTACGAACATTTGTATGTGTAGAGGCAGGGATTGTGCTATAGATCTCAAATCATATATCTTCAATGAATCAATCCATCAAACCGAGAGACAGAAGACGCCATTGAATCAAACGTGATTCAATCAAAGCCCTAATTCTAGAGCTCCAGTGACGAAGAAGACAGAGAGGAGCGATTGGAGAAGAAATCAAAGAACGCAAAGACAAAGCGATTGGAGAAGAAATCAAAGCCCTAATTTTAGATCTCTAGTGACGAAGAAAGCGGAAAGGAGTGACTGGCGAAATCGAGTGTTCAGATCTCTTCGCGACCAAGAACACGAACACCACACGAAGACGAAGGACGCGAGTCAATCCTTTAACGTAAGCTGCCTCAGTTTTGTATACTTTGGTTTCTTTTTCTATTCTTTTGGTTTCCTTTTTAATGGCAGGTGCTAAGCTGTCTTAAATAACTTGTGAACAAATGATAAGGAAAACATAGACTTTAAGCTTATTTAATAAGGGCGGGAAATCCCTGCCACAATAAGAGTTTTTGGGGCAGTTTTTTAACTGTCATAAATTATCTTGTCACAACAAGCAACTTTTCTTGTAGTGAATGCCGTGAATTTCATAGAAGGATTGTCACTATTGAGGCAGGTTTCAGAATTTTATGATCAAAATGGATGGTCTGCTGAAACTTCATAAAGTCATTGATGTTGTGCTAACACTTCCCTAATGTAATTTTGATGTACATTCTGAATTCTATAAATCTAATGCAACATGTTTTACTCGAGCTTCAATTTATGACTAAATGCAATATTCCATCTCAAAGATTTTACTGATTTGATCTTTGTTCAGGACTTCTCTCTCCTTTGTATTTACTTTTCTGAATCATTTACTTGAATGTTCTGTTATATGCATACATTCAAACGTGTATTGCAACTAACTCTGGTATAGCTGAAACTGGTTTTAGGTTTAGCCTTTTTACTGAAATGATCTTTTTTTTTTTTTTTTTTTTTTTTTTTTTTTTTTTTTTTTTTTTCAATAGTTATTCTTATTGAAGAGTTGTACAGATGTACCACAGATTATAACATATCGTCAAGCAGTTTAAGGAACCAAGTCTTTATTCAAGTTCAATAATACCTAAATCAGTTGCTAGAAGAGTTACCACTGAAAGCTTTAATGTACCATGCAATTCAAGAAAATGATGCAAAGCAGACTAATTAAGTGACAAGCTACTATAATAGTATATAAACAAATGTCATATTCGTGTCGTATCCAACGCAAGATGGAATATAAGTTGCAGAAAATTAAAAAACAGTAACTAACATTGGATGGATCCTTCTTCCTTAGTCCCTTATCTTCAGCAGAGATGAATGATGCCTAGCTAGGCAATTCTTACTGCACTGCCTCATTGCTCTGATGGTGGCCACCCTCTTAATTAAATTTCTTTTTCAAATGCCAGAGTAGTTATTGGTGCTAGTTTTTATGTAATTCTACTTGCAGTGGCTTGGAACCCGTTCAATATTATGTTAACTACATTGTAGCTGGTTTGAAAAAAAAAAAAAAAAACTATATTGTAGCTCATAGGCGTGCCCTGGGTTTCTAACAATCCTTGCAGCTAAGATTGGAAATCATTTTCTGATTTTCTGATTAAAATCTACATTGGCATAGGAATTAATCGACTCGTACACAGTATCAACCATCAACTACTGAAACTCCTTCAGAGTATGGAAGATCATGACTGACAATACCAGCAAATATAGGAATACTATCGAAACTTTTTCCATTATTAACAAAACTAAACATCAGCTAGCTACAAAATAAACATAGAATACTATTATGAACCAAGAGAAGAGGGATACAAGAAGAAAGTTTCTGATTTTAACTGTCCTGAAAGTCTGCCAATCTTTTAGCTAGATAAAAAGATCAAAGTTCTGCTTGGATTATGAATAAGTTACGCGGTTGAAGAAACTAAATCTTTATTCAAGTTCAATAGTACCTGAATCACTTGCCAGACGAATTACCACTGAAAGCTTTGGCGTACAATTCATGAAAGCGGTACAAAGTAAATGACATGTAACTTAAGAAAATTGTGCAAAGGAGACTAATCAAGCTGTATAGTATAAACATACAGGCACATTCTCAAAATATCCAACACATGAAGGAATCTAAGTTACAGCAAATTAGAAAACTGTAACTAAGCATTAGATGAATCTTGCTTCTTTCTCGGTCCCTCGTCTTCCACAGAGATAAATGAAGCATGTGCTATTCATACTGCACTGTCTAATTGCTCAGATTCACCCTCAATTTTTTTGTGATGCCAAGTTGATATCAGTGCTTTCCTTATGGCGATTCGACTTGCAGTTTGGAACCTGTCCAGTAAGATATTAACCATATCTTAGCTTGTAGGTTCCGGAGTCGAATGTCTCATGTGCCTTAAGCTAACTATTTAGTTCATAGATTAGCTCAGATGTCTCATCATTCTAATTGTAGATTGCTGGAGTCTCTACCTCCTCAGATATTTAATCCTTCAGTGAAACAAATCTTTTTCTTGAACAATAAAAGAAAATTCTAACTGTCCTTACAAGTAAGAGTAGATATCATTTTTCTGATTGAAATCTACGTTGTGATAGGAACTAATAGACTCGTATACAGTATCAATGACTGAAACTCCTTCAGATTATGGAAGATCACGACTAACATTACCAACAAATATATAAAAAATCATTGAAAGAGAGTCTTGAACAGAGATCACATTAGTAAAAGCTTCGAAATGCAGTACGGCTTCAAAATTGGATCAAGTAGGAACAAAACATGTCAAACTAGATTTACAAAATCTGAAACAATACTTCAACATTAGGCTTTTCTCGGGATAATGCCATGAGCTTAGCCTGAAGTTCGACAGATGCCTGTTTTAATTTTGGAGTTATTTGATCCATCTCCACTGATGGCCAATCTCTCTAGATTCACTGCACTGTTCAACAAAAATCTCAAGAGCTCAAGCACATTAGCTTCTCCTTCAACTCCACGGACAGCCATATATTTCAAGCGGTTCAGTGGACACAAAGGCAAAGCAAGGTCATCTTCCTTGCTTGTACAAAACTAGTATTAAAAAATGAAAATTAAAAACAAGATCCAAGTCAACATATAAGAATTCTGGCACGATAATTAATCAAGATTTGCTATAAATTACTGAGAGAAATATGACAAATAAAACTATAGAAAGTTTTCAATTGTTACTGGAATTGCATTCAAGGCGAGTTTCAATGGAAGAACAATGACGGAGTAGGGATTCCAACCAAGTATGACAAGGGCCACAGTGACTAGATGCTTCCAACTCCAATTTATTTAGGTTAGCATATGAAGTTAGTACCTCTTCCAACATGTCTGGAACTTCTGAACGAATCTTAGCATGCAAACATTGAATAATCAAATTTCAGATTACTAGTGACTAAAGCATATACATAAAAAAGGCAACCAAAGAACAAAAACATAGAAATGATTCCGTCTTTATGTCTAGGCTATGAAACGCCATAAAGAACATTTATTTCTGATAGATGTTTAGTCAAGTTATGTAAGGTGTGTAACAATGAGATGAAGAAACTAGCAGCATTTGATAAAGAAAAAAGAGCATGCAATACAAGAAAAGAATAGAAAGGGATGATATGTCAACTAGATGAAGGTGAAAAAAGAAAATAATTCAATTTTTCTATCAACCTTAATTGATGTGGAATCAATGAGTAACTTTGTTCCAACCAAGTTTTTTTATTATTATTATTATTATTATTATTATTTTTTGGTACTTGTAATTCTAAAGAAAATAACCTCTAAAGGGCTTGTAATGTAATTCAAAAACTAAAATATTTATTTTGAGAACTCAAAAATAACACGAGCTAAATAACAAAAGCACGACATGAATTGGCAACTGCTGAAATGACTTAAATGATTGAAATTCTTGTCGTAATATCCATCAGTGGCTGTCTTAATGCATTGAGAATTTCAGGAAAAAAAAAAAAAAAAATCTTACCCGAAACAAACAAATCACCCAATTTTAAGATACAATACTCTCTAATCTGATATGTATTTTCTAAAGCAGCAGATCCAAATAATAGAAATCATTAAATATTAAAAAGCTGATAAACATTGCAATAGGAGTCTCCTATGGTTCGGCTCTTCCTTCAGATTTTTAGTTCTAGAAATATATAGTAGTGATGGTTCAAACGGGATTACTTAGTCGCACTTCCTCCATTTATGTTGCAACATCCTAAAGCCTTAAGCAAGTGCTAAACATTAAAATTTGACTTGCAACTTAAGAGGAGATACCCCATATGCTAATTCTAAAAGATTTCCTTGATTCAGAATCGAGAAAATTTCTAAAGATTAAACACCAGGCATATAAAACTCAAGGGATCGGCAAATATAAGTTGCAAGAGAACTTAATGAGATATTTCTTCAAACATAAATTAAACATACCACAATCTTCCTAAGAGCTAAGGTTCTTGAGCCATTTAGGCCTCTGAGAAGCTTGACATATCTTCAGTCTATTGATTCCGCAGATCGGCCCATTCGTGAAAGTCCTTTGAGGAAGGATTAGCATAAATTCTAATTATACAAGGACATGGACTTGGATGATGAAGACTAAAGTTGAGAGATTTGGAGTATGCAGTTCAAGCTTGCGATGACCAATAAGGCCTGGTATGTCAGACCAATCATAGGGATAGGGCATGCATGAGATGAAATGTGTCCATTTCTTGGCGAGGAGACATGTTGATCGGATGACTTCTTTGGTGGAAAGGAAGGAGAAGATGTGATGGAGAATGGGTTCTAGCAGATCGCTCAATCTGCCTTTATTAAAATCCATCACCCGAATGTGTTGGGCCACAGGATCTAATCTACACCACTTTATACCACACCAACTCCTATTATATTTCTAATGTGAGATTATATTTCAACACTCCCCCTCAAGTGCATCTAGGTCTGAACTAGTTGTCACTTGCCAAACACAGACCTACTCTTTATAGGTCAGTAAATATGTCTAGACCTCTTTTTTATAGGCTCTAGATCCACAAACGGGTCTAGACTCTACCGCTAGCCCAATCAAGTCTTCAAATACGAGCCCAGGATCGTTCCAAACTATCCTGATCGCCATTCTCTAGTTTTTATATCAATTGGTGCTACTTTTGATTTTATATGAATTTTTGTATTTCTTTCTTTATCTTTGGTTACCTCAAAAAAAAAAAAAAAAAAATCCATGACAAAATATATAATTTTTTTTTTTTAAAAAAAAAAACTTGCGAGTTATCTATTCCACATAATCACACTGATTGTCCCTTGAATAGCATATTGTTCCCCTTGATAAAATTTCCCCTTATGAGTAACCTCTACTCTTCTGTAAAGTGAGGTTTCTCAAAGTTCCTACCTTATTGGGATGGCCGAAGCTAGCCTAGCTACTCTGCATCATTGCTCAAATGCTTTTTACTCTTAATTTTTCTTTTCTTTTCTTTATTTTCATATGCCAAGGTATGCTATTTTCAATCACGCTTCTTCTTGCAGTACTAACCTAGAACATGTCCCTCATAGACTATGGAGGCAATTCTGTTATGTACACCGTCAGGCTAACTATTTTGCATACACATAGATTAGCTCATCATGCATCTACGGGCTACAGCAAGTTCTTCACAACAAAAAAAAATGATTTCTAACAATCCTTCCACTAAGATTAGAAATCAACTTTTTGATTAAGATCCACATTGAGTTGTTCCTTCTGATTAGGGATGGTCATGACTAATAATATTGCCAAATTAATATACAAATATCATTGAGACTTATGCTATCATTACTAAAACAAACATAGAAGACTATAGGATGAATCTAAAAGGAGAGGAGAATACAAGAAAGCTTTTGAAATTAGGCAAAATACTAGATTTGCTCCTCAGACTTGCCTCAATCAGCAAATGCACGGAATTCGCGTCAACAGCTTATCATGCGAGGTCAACTTCAATACATCTCTATGAGAAACTTCATGAACGAATATCCCGCCCATGATTAAACAAAAATCTTAAGAATAACTCAATATGAGGTCCTTGTAAACTTCTTGCAGTAATGTACTTTCAAGTTCATTACCAAACCAGGTGCATGCACAACATAACATTTTTTTTGTCTCTATAAATTAGCAAAATAATGAAGGTTAAGAACAACATTCTATTCGGAATAAGATCACGTCAGTCAAAAGGTTAAACCAAAAATCAGTTTCAGTTATATTGGGTTAGTTGCAACATGTCTGTATAGATGACCATTCAAAGAAATGATTCGGAGAAAAAAAAAATGCAAGGAGAAAGAAGTCTTACACAAAGATCATAGCAGTAAAAATCATTGAAATGGAAAATTGCATTTATTCAAAAATTGAAACTTGAGTAGGACATGCCACGTTAGATCTATAGCTAGAATTCAGAAGGTAGATCATTACATCAACATTAGGAAAGTTTTAAAATATACCATATCAATAACTTTATGAATTATGTTTTAGTAGATCACCTATTTTGATCACAAAATGCCGTGAACACCTTGTTGTTGAGAGAGGATTGGTACTCAAGTCTCAAGGATGGCTAAGTGTTTGTCTGACCGCGATGGAATGAAATGGAATATTGTAATCTTCTTAACTAATAGGATATTACAAAAAGTTTGTCAAAAACAAATAGAAGATCAATGTGACTCTTTAACTACTTGAATTTTGAATATCAATTGGGAGTTCAATTCAAATTAATTACCATATATGCATGTCTTTCAGGTGCATAAACACATGTCAATGGGTGCTTATCTCACTACCAGACACTACTCATCCATTGAACCTCATTTTTGTTGTTTCCATTGATACCTTCCCTTATACAAGTCCCAATTTAGGCATCATGCTTCGCTGTCTTGTATGATATTAACTATAGTTTAGCTCAGACCATGGATACAATTCTGTTATGCCCTGCGACTATTTATCATATAGATAACCTCATCAGTACTCATCTGCACCGCGTTCTAATCGTGTGTGTAGATATTCTTCTGCTGGATAATCTTCTTTCTTAATCAGAAATCAACTTTTGATTGAAATCCACATTGAGGTAGGATTCCACGAGTAGTTGACTCGAATGTATATGAATGACAAAAATTCCTTCAAATATATTATGGATGATCATAACTAACAAGTCTAACATTTCTAGAAAATAAGGAAATATCATTGACACTTCTATGCTGGCATTAGTATACCATATCAAACATCAGCTAGAAATCTATGATGCATTGAAAATCAGAGGAGACAAGAAGAAAGCTTTCAAAAACTGTGCAGAATCCTAGATTGATTCTCTAGAATTGCCTCGATGAATGCACGGAATTAAACATGGAGTTCCTACAACAGGAAATCCCAGGAGCAATTTCAACAGCTTATCACACGCTGAACTTTATTACATCTTTCTGGGAACTTAATGAATGAATAATTCAGCTCATGATTAATCAAAAATATTATGAATAACTGAATATATGGTCTTGTACACTGCTTATAGTAATGTACTCAAGTTCATTATCGAACTAGTTGCAAAATCCTAGAGCTTTTTTTTTTTAAAGACCAAAATTCTAAACCTTAAATCAGATCCAAACAGTTCAACCTAAAATCATTTTTCAGTTTTGAATTCCAATACATGTTTGTACAGATGATTATAGTAGACCATTTAGAGAGGAATCATGACGGCTAAAATAATTCTAGAAGGAGGAAGCAAATGGAGTATTTGAGATAGGAAGTCAGTTTAACGTGTGGCAAAATCCCTAGCTGAAGGAAAATGACAACAACCAGATAAGCATCGGCCCCTATTCAAGGAATGGAGAATAATACAGTAAACGAACTGAAGATACCCTTCAATAGAGAATGGAATTTTGCACTCATTGAGGATTTTCCAACGCTCGAGATGTAAGAGCAATACAATAAATCACACCGAGTAGAGTTGTCGCAAATAGACTGATTTGGAAGCACGCAAAGGACGGCAATAATGTATATGCATTATAGCCACAACAGGGGACTGGATGCAATTGTGAAACAAGGAACTGCCAGCAAAAGCAAAGCATTTCTTGTGGCGACTATTGAGGAATTTCATGCCATTAATAAGGGTGTGGTTATCTGAAAAAGGAATGCAAACTACTGATCCTTGTGTATGTTGTGGGGAGAAATATAAACAATTCAGCACCTGCTGTTCGAGTGTGTTAAAACTCAACATAGTTGGAGCGGCTTTTCTCGAACCGCACCAATTGGGAGGATCTAAAGAATCAAGAGCTGGTTTTTTCACTTAAGTAAAACCAAAAATAAAGCAACGTTCCAAAGAGTGTGCATGATTCTCTAGTTCATATGGAACTTTCGAAACAACTTACTATGGAAGAAAAGTGATCTCCCTATAAACCAAGTTATCCAGCAGAGCTTGAAATGGCTAGAAACGCATGTGGTGGAGGCCAGGAATAGGAAAAAAGGAAGTCGAGACCAAAAGAAACAACCCCACCGAAGCATAAGCTATAAAAATGAAGGAAGCTATGGGGTTGCGGATCTGAATCTTTAGAGAGTAAGTTTTTAGTCCGATTCTTTGGCAAACGGTGAATAACATCACAAAAGCATGCCCAATGTTTCAGAGTTGGCTATGTTAATGCAAAGTCATTGTAAGGAACCACTGTTATTGGAAAGTTTGTCACATCAGAAGACAAGCGAATGAGATCGCTCGTTAGATGGCAAAAATTTCACGAAGTCATGAAGTCAACAAATATTGGAGAGATGTTCAAGAGAGTGTGCAAGCTATGTTATAAAACAATCTCAACGTCCTTCACTTTTCGATTCATCGCTTTCACAATCCAACTTTTCAAGCGAGGGCCTTCATTGCACTCCAACCACCGGAGCCTAAACCTTTCTAAATCCGATCCACCACGGCCGTGCCCATATAGAGATTTGTCCACAAACTTCGGCGAGCAGCGGGATCCCACATCATCGATATTGGAATCTGAATCCGAATCGGCGAAATTGTAATTTTCGATGTGGAGGTCGAGATAGGGATGAGAGACCCAGAAGTGCTGCCATTTCTTGGAGAGGAGACATGTTGTGGTGATGAGGTCTTTGGTGGCGAATGAAGAGAAGATGTGGTGGAGAATGTGATCTGGTAGATCACTCAACCTGTCTTCCCCTCTCATCTTCGCTCTTCAGTCTGTGGTTGAGGACTTTGGAAATGGCGGGAAGGGGTTCTTCTTGATGGTTAAAAATGGCGGGAGGGCTTGTACTTGACAACCAGACGGTTCAACTTCAAACTCATTCACCGCACTTACATGTGCGGCACATGCTTCGGATGCAACTTTACTTGTCTCGAGATGCAGAACACAATCACGACCCATTTTTCTTTTTTATTTTGCAAGTTTACTTGGTTTTTCAGACTTATCACAAATTAAACTTATCAATAAAACAACATTCAACACAAGAAGAAGTTGAACATTTGAGCTCCCTAGCTCTACGAGCAAGGAATCATTAAATTTTAACGGGGGGGTGCTGGTATTGATTGGGTCAGACAGAGGATTGTAGTTCACGTCATTGTTGTGGCAGAGCATGACTATCATTTGCCCTAATTTAGTTATTGGCATATGATTATTTTTAGTAGCGCTAATCGTTAAGAAGCGTTGTATTTTGTTAAATTTTAAAAGATATGTTCAATTTATAATAACTAGTATATGTTCAATGAGAGAAATTACTGTGGTCTACAGCTCCATAAACTCAACTCAATGGTCATTCACATGTCATGGTCGTCGATCTTTTCTAAAATGATTATCAAAACAATTCCACCTAGATTAGTGCAATGGCCCAAATCACTAACCTTTGATTTGCTCTTAATTAGGATCATTGACCCATGATGTAGCGTCCACTAGCAATTACTTAGATTGACCTTGACATGGAGTTGAGGTATATTTTATTTTTGTGTCTCCATTTCTTGGAGATACGAGTTGTTGTTCGAATGAGTTCATTAATGGTGATGGAGATGGTGTTCTGGTAAATCACTCGGTTTGTCTTCCCCTTTTCATCTTCTTGTACGAATGTTCGAAAGATAGCCACTCGCTTGCTCTAAAACTCTGTTACTTTCCTGTGCAAAAAATAAGGGACTCCGGTTCCCTTTTAGCAAAGTCTGACTTACAAGTCAAATGAGAAAAATAGAGTTAGGAGGGCCATCATTGTATAACCCGAGTGTGGATTAGCCTATACGGTTGGTGTTGGATACTATGTGAAAAAAAAAAAAAAAAAAAAAAAATAAATTACTAAAAGCTCACAAGAATCTTTTTTTTTTTTTTAATTTATCGAAAAAATATTTTTTTAATCCATTGCTTTATCCTAGCCTCATTACAATTTATTCAAAGACCTTTTGATCTACACAATTAATTGCAATCGTACTTTTTTTTGATAATTGACTCCGGTTTGAGTCTAATTTAGGACCTCCTCCATTGTTGCCTTTTAACAATGATGCCACCTAAAGATTCTTTAGCAATTGCAATCATACTTAGCAGTGGAGAATGGATTTATTTGTTACCACTGAAAGCTTTGGCATATGCAGCCAAAAGAACAAATGGTTGTGGATACCTGTCGCTTCTTCTCATTTGTTCCTGTTTCAATTGCACACACATATTTACTGAAATATATTCTGCAGATTTATGAAATCACGTGTCGACTGATCAGAAGTGATTAAGGTCCTCAAATTTCATATTCTTGTTACCTTTTAGTTCCAGCTTAAAAATAACTATGTCCAGTCTTCTAGATCAATAGTACCTGAATTACTTGCCAGTCAAGTTACCACTATTAGACTAGGGGAATTGCAAAAACTTCAAAGCGTGTAGCACTGCCACTTTCTTAAAGGAAGTTTTGCTCTCTACACTGCAAGAGTCAGCAAATATCCTATAGGATACGATGAAGTATACCCACCTTTCACTTTGCAGTAGTGAAAGATGAAAAACAAGAGCAATTGCTGGTGAATTTCGAGATAATTTCTTCCTCCCCAAACCTTCTCTTTTATAGAGCACTGGTCATGACCAGTTAGAGTGAAAATGGGGTAGTAGAGTAATGGAACAGCCAAGCATTGATGCAATGAAATAATGGAGCAGTCAAGCATTGATGCAATGGAGTAGTGGAGCAGTAATTCCTTAATAGAGAGCAGTTTCAACTGCACCCACTAAGCTACTCTACTAACTACCCATTTAATCTCGAAAATGGAAAAAATTAATGATAAAATTTTTTACCCATGGTTAGCTAACACACATATGCACGCACACGCACGTGCCTCGTGCCAAGTGCTAAGCGCGCCTATAAAAGCGCCATATGCGCGCGTGCCTGTGGCTCACCGAGCATTACACTTGTATTTTATTTTTACACACACTATTGTGCAAGAGTACATATATACTTTTTAAACTTGAAGTTCCTAACCTATGTGGGACTAAATATTTAATTTGAAAATGTTCAACAATCCCCCGCCATTTTCAAAATACTTAGATCATTCAATCCACAAAATCTCAAACATTATATGCATAACTAATGGTATCTTGCGATTTGAACCACTAACTTGTGAAAAGTTCATTACATCATATCAGAATTACATGGTAGATACACTTTGAACCAATGATTCTATTCGATATGTAGCATAAACATATCACGCATATAACTTACACTAGCAAATAGCCATAAATATCCTGACACATTCAACATTGGCCTTATGCCTCGTATCTTCTCGTGAATGTCTTTGGAGCCAAGCCCTTGAACTACTTGAAGCGACCGCACTTCACATCCATAAAGACTATTAAGAGATCATCTCAACCTCCTCTCTTCACATGCAGGTACCGAGCACTAACAACCTTGGGATGGTTATTAAAATTTAGTGCTCACAGTCACACCTATAATGAATTTGACTGTATTGAACTCAAGACTTAACGTAATGTTAGGTGTCGAGTTGAGTTTTTACTATTGGTGACCTATAATTCATGAGCTTGAGACCCATCCCCATTGATATTTTATTCACTAAGTCTCTTGGCAATCCTTTAGTAAGGGGATCTGCCAAATTTTGACTAGATTTCACATAGTCAATCATGATAACTCCTCTTGTTATCAATTCTCTGACACAACTATGTCTCAGTCCAATATGTCTGGACTTACCGTTGTACATTTGGCTATAAGCTCTTGCCAATGTGGCCTGACTATCACAATGGATAGAGATTGGAGCTACCGGTTTAGGCCACAATGGCATCTCGTGTAATAATTCACGTTGCCATTCAGCTTCTTTTGAAGCTGAGGCCAATGCAATAAACTCCGATTCCATGGTAGAACCAACCATTAAAGCTTGCTTCTTTGAAGCCCACGAGATTGCACCTCCAGCAAGTATGAAAATCCACCCACTTGTGGATGCACGATTTTGATCTTTCACAATCCAACTTGCATTTGAAAATCCTTCTAATACCAAAGGATATCCACTATAGCATAAACCATAGTTAATTATTTTCTTCAGATATTTCAAAACTCTTCGAGTTACAAACCAATGCAACTCACTTGGATTAATTGTAAATCTGCTTAACTTGCCTACTGCCAAGGCAATATCCGGCCTAGTGCATGTCATTGCATACATTAAGCATCCAATTAATCTAGAATACTCCAGTTGTGAAACTGGATTGTCTGTATTTTTCACTAGCTCAATACTTG
The DNA here is from genome assembly GCA_039657345.1 of Stephania japonica. Taxonomy (NCBI): domain Eukaryota; kingdom Viridiplantae; phylum Streptophyta; class Magnoliopsida; order Ranunculales; family Menispermaceae; genus Stephania; species Stephania japonica. The sequence continues at coordinate 18,817,001 of CM077566.1, forward strand.
AATCTAGTGGGGTAGAAACTGGGGCACAATTTAAGTGATTGAATCTATTGAGAACTTTCTCAATATAATGAAATTGAGTTAGAATAATACTCCATTCATCTCTTACAATCTGAATTCGGAGTATGACATCAGCCTGCCCCATATCTTTCATTTCAAACTGGCTTAAAAGAAACCTTTTGATCAACTGAACTTGTTCCAAGTCAATTCCAAAAATCAGCATGTCATCTACGTAAAGACAGATAATGACACCATTGCCTTTTTCATCAAACTTGCTATATACACATTTATGAAATTCATTTATTTTGAATCTAAAAGCAAGTACAACCTAGTCAAATTTTTGGTGCCACTGTTTTGGTGCTTGCTTTAAACCGTACAATGATTTTCACAATTTACACACTTTATTCTCATGACCGGGCATAATAAACCCTTCAAGTTGTTTCATGTATATTTCCTCATCCAACTCTCCATTTAGGAACGCTGTTTTAACGTCCATTTGGTGGATGACAAGCTTGTTTATGGATGCAATTGTAATAAGCAGTCTGATAGTAGTAATTCTAGCTACTGGTGAATAGGTATCGAAATAATCTATTCCATGCTTTTGGGTGAAATCCTTAGCAACCAGTCTCACTTTGTGTTTTTCAATGGATCCATCAACTCTTCTTTTCCTTTTGAAGAGAAATTTGCATTTAATGGGTTTACACCCAGGTGGTAGATCAACTAGCTCCCAAGTGTTATTTCCCACTATTGAATCCATCTCATCATTTAATGCCTCTTTCCATAAAGCTGCATCTCTTTCTTTCATTACCTCCTCTACTATTTGAGGATCAGCATCTGTATTAAAACAATACGGAATTTGTCTAGTTACTGTTTCTCTTTCTCTACTTCCTTCAACTAGGAATGTAAAGAAATCAGAACCAAATGAATTAATTTTCCGAGCTCGTTTGCTCCTTCGAAGTTCAGGAACTTCTACTATTTCTTCGTCATTTTCAATTTATATGACTTCCTTCCCTATTTGGTTTTCTTCAGGAATACTTTTAGTAACAGATTTAAATCTTGTCTCATCAAAGATTGCATCCCTTGATTCAATTGCAGTGTTTACTAAAATCGAATTATTAGGCTCAATTACCATGAACCTATATGCTTTACTGTATTGTGCATATCCAATCAAAATGCACTCCACTCCCCTTTCACCCAATATTCTCTTTTTGGGTTCAGGTATTGTTACTACTGCTCTACAGCCCCAAACTCTTAAATAATTAAGATTTGGTTTTCGCTTATTCCAAAGCTCATATGGGGTGACTTTATTCCTCTTTTGTGGAATTCTGTTTAAAATATGGCATGCAGTCAGCAATGCCTCTCCCCAAAATCCGCTACTCAAACCAGAGTTAATAGCATAGCATTAACCATTTTGGTTAAAACACGATTTTTACGCTCAGCTACACCATTTTGTTGTGGTGTATAAGGGGCAGTAGTCTCATGGACTATTCCAGTGGATTCAAAGTACTTTAGATCATAGTACTCTCCTCCCCTATCAGACCTTAAACATTTTATAAAGGTCTCACATTGCAATTCAGTTTCTACCTTATAGGCCCGAAACTTAACCATTGCCTTATCTTTGGAATGCAACAAATAAACATAACAGTACCTACTATAATTATCAATAAATGTTATAAAATATTTATTGTCTCCTATAGATGGTGTACTATGTATGTCACATACATCAGAATGTATTAAGTCTAGCAACTTTGAATTTCTTTCAACATTAGGAAATGGATTTCTAGTTATTTTTGTTTTCATGCATGTATTGCAATTTCCTTCATATTTATCAAAATAAGGCGGTAATTGTAGATTTACCATATCATATAATTTTCTGAAATGAACATGTCATAATCTATGATGCCATAAAAATGAAGAAGACTCAACAAGATACGCAGAAACAACATTCTTATTAGATAAAACGATTACATTGAGCTTAAACATGCCCTCATAAGCATACCCCTTCCCTACATATACCCCTCCCTTGGAGAGTACAAACTTGTCAGCCTCAAAGACAAGCCTAAATCCAAACTTATTTAAAAGACCACCCGACACAAGATTCTTCCTCACTTCTAGTGCATAATACATGTTAGTGAGTGTTACAATTTTGCCAGAAGTAAACTTCAGATCAACACTACCTATGCCTTTAATTGGGACAGTAGCATCATTTCCCATGTACAAAACAATATTTTCATCTACTGCCTCCATGGTCTTGAAGAACCTCTTGTTCTTGCAGACATGTCGAGTAGCACCAGAATCAATCCACCAAGCCATATCATTTTCAACGACATTGATTTCAAATATCATAGCAATGAGATCATCATTGTCGTTACCTGCACCTTTGGCAGCGCTAGAGGAAGCATGATTTTTCCTTTGCTTCCTCTTCCAATGATGACATTCAAACTTGAGGTGGCTATCTTTCCCGCAGAACCAACAAGTGACTTTTTACTTCCTTTGATTCTGGTTTTGGTTGTTCAGTTTTCTCGAACCATTAGGCTTGTTAGGCCTGTTCAGCAGGGGCTTTTTGAACTTAGCCGCTTCCATCACATGCACCTTTGAAATTTCCTGAGCATTCTGCTCTTTTTCATTTTCCTGCATGCAACAATCTTGTTCTACACGAAGATGGTTAGAAAGTTCATCAAGAGATATGTCATCTTTTTTGTAACGGCCCGAATTTAATTCGCCGTTATTTGTGACGTATTGTAGACGTGGCGAATAGCTCAGACACTCGTGGGACCCGCAGCTAGGCTAGAGCGCGCCTGGAGTTAGGTAAATAGTTATTTTGTGTGTTGTTTTGTTTAATTTGCGATGTTTATGTTAAAATAGGTTAAACGACATCGCGATGTGTGATTATATTTTAATTGACGTGTGAGGTTGTGTGTTAAGTATTTGCCTCGATATGCGTGTCGACGCGGGTACCAAATAGACAAAAAGATGAAATATTAGGCCGGGGAAAATATTACACATATTAAATGAATTAAATGTGATAAAATAGTAAATTGGTGGGCGCCTAGGGACACGCGGGGTCGTGATCGACACGCGTGGGTGGTACAGTAGTGTGCACGCCCGAGTACGCTCGTTGACGCGCACGACGGAATTGTAGGTGCGAAAATATAGGTGTGTATATATATTTATATATATGTATATAATTAATTTAATATATATATATATATATAAAATCAGAAAATAAATAAATAATTGTGAAATTACCATAAAGGGTATTGAGGTTGTTAAGGAGGAGATAATATTGGAGGGGCAAAATGATATATTTATATATATATATATGTATATAATTAATTTAATATATATATATATATATAAATCAGAAAATAAATAAATAATTGTGAAATTACCATAAAGGGTATTGAGGTTGTTAAGGAGGAGATAATATTGGAGGGGCAAAATGGTCATTTTACCTGAAATTTTGATAAACTCTCACCGCCTTCTCTCTCGATAAATCGAAAGAAGAAAGAAAGAATGAGAGAATCGAAGAGAAGAAGATGTGTGATCTTCCCACCCTCTTGATTCCATTGATGAATGAAGAGTGGAAGAAAAGAAGAAGAAAGCAACGAAAAAAAAAAAAAAAAATAATGGTTGTTCGAACCAGAGACACTTTTGCGTCTCTGGTCGAAAAAATGGAGAAGATGACGTCGTGCGTGTGCATCCTTTTCTAATATAATAATAATATATATATATATGTATGTATATATATATAATAGGAGAAAAATAGGGAAAAATATGGAAAAATTGTATTTTGACTAAATAAATAGAAATTGAGGAATTTATATGGAAAATGAGAAATTCAAAAGTCGGAGGAGACTTTATACCGGAGTTTTTACCTCGAAAAACGTAAAATTGACATAATATGTCAAATTGAAGCTAATTCAATGATAAATAATCTTAGGTACATTTGGGGTGATAATTTGGATTATCGGGTGATTATTGGAGCTAGACGGGGTTTGATTTCGAGACACGGAGTGCGGATTGAGGTGTGTAGTATCCCAACTGAAATTAATTGAGTATTTATTCCTTTTGGCATTTGAATTCAATTTCTTTCATTTCAATACTCTACTCTGGTTATGTTTATATGGGCGGACGTTGAGCGAGGCTCCCTCCGTGCCATTCTTGTGTGTATGTCCACTACACCATAGCACATGCTACCAGATCGAACTTAGGCCAAGTGTCACGTCGTGGCATGTGTCGATGCGCCGTTGGTGTAACGCCGGCCATCGAGCGGATCCCAGATGCTTGCCCTGCTAGAGTTTGACTCGCCGGCAGCATTCTGTGGAAGAGTCCGAAGTATGGTGTAGTCTGACCCTAGGAGCTAGGAACACACTTTGCACTTTTCCTATTATTTATTCATGCGATGAGCACAGTTGTCTGTATTTATTTTCGCATGTTTATTTAATAGCTTTATTTAAATTCCAGTATTTACTTTTAGAAATGCTCACTTAATTTCCTTGGGAATACTCACTCTGGACTCGTCATCTGCCTTTTGTGATGACTTGAGTGCAGATCCTAGTACGAGCAGGGGCAAGGGCAAGCTGCCAGAGTACTGTTGAGCCGAAATAGCCTGACTTGTACGTTTGTATTATATTTACTTTGTTTTATTATAGGTTTGGGGTTTTGGAGAAACTTTATATATATTGAATTTATTTTGGTGATTTCAGAGGTACTTATGATTGTGCATGGGTTTTCCACATTAGGTTTATGGTTTAGGTTACACATTTACAGTATCACTACCCGAGTAATGCATTAGAAAGGCTTCCGCTGTGTGAATTTGAGGATTTTATAATGATTTAATATATAATTTGACTTCGATACAACTTAATCAATAAATGGATAATTAATAAGGTTTAAAAAGATAAAATGGAGGATGTAATCCAATGTAGAGCACAGCTGTCGCTGGTAAGACAGACTGTGGGTCCGCATTGGCCCTGTGGCGGTCTATTTGGAAAATGGGTCATTACATTTTTAATGCTTAAGAGTTCGTTTGAACTCCTTCCAAGATGGGGGCAGTTTATCAATAATAGAAGACATAACAATTGTTTCATCCATGACAAGATTGTGTTGAGAGAAATTATTTCTAATCCTCTCAACTTCACAGAATTGTTCCATGACAGACCTTTCATCAACTATTTTAAAATTAATAAACTTTGATATAAGAAATTTCTTACTTGTCACATCCTCCTTATGGTACCTTGCCTCTAATTTCTCCCTCAGCTCCTTGACAGAGGGGACGTCATGGTAGAGGTCGAACAGTGAGTCCTTCATGGCGTTCAGAATGTGACCACTGCAGGTGTGGTCATCCGTCTCCCATTTCTGCCTCTTCCTGATCTGCTCGACAGTTTCATCATCGGACTCCATAGGTTTTGGTGTATCCAAAACATACACCAGATGAAGAGCCACCAGTAGGAAATGTACTCGCTTCTACCACCTTAGGAAATCGCCTCCATTGAAGCGATCCAACTTCACAATGTTAGCCGACAGTTCTTTGATTGAAGCCATTGCAACGATAGACAAAAAAAACTTCCTTTAGATTGTTAGACCAGGGGAATTGCAATGATTTCAAAGCGTGTAGCACTGCCACTTTCCTAAAGGAAGTTTTGCACTCTACACTGCAAGAGTCAGCAAATATCCTAAAGGATACGATGAAGTATACCCATCTTTCACTTTGCAGTAGTGAAAGATGAAAAACAAGAGCAATTGCTAGTTAATTTCGAGATAATTTCTTCCTCCCCAAACCTTCCCTTGTATAAAGCACTGGTCATGACCAGTTAGAGTGAAAACAGGGTAGTGGAGTAGTGGAATAGTCAAGCATTGATGCAATGAAATAATGGAGCAGTCAAACATTGATCCAATGGAGTAGTGGAGTAGTAATTCCTTAATGGAGAGCATTTTCAACTGCACCCACTAAGCCACTCTACTAACTACCCATTTAATCTCGAAAATGGTAAAAATTAATGGTAAAAATTTTTACCCATGGTTAGCTATAACACACACGTGCCTCATGCCTAGTGCGCCTATAAAAGCGCCATATGCTCCGCGCCGCGCCCGTGTGGCTCACCGAGCATAGCACTTGTATTTTATTTTTACACACACTATTGTGCAAGAGTACATATATACTCTTTAAACTTGAAGTTCCTAACCAATGTGGGACTAAACATTTAATTTGAAAATGTTCAACAACCACTGAAAGCTTTGGCCTACAATTCATGAAAGCAGTGCAAACCATATGACATGCAACTTAAGAAAATGATGCAATGGAGACTAATTTAGAGGAACACTAGTTATAGCTTAAACATACAGGCATTTTCTCAATATAAATATATATATATATATATATCCAACAAAAGAAGGAAGCCAGTGCTATGCTATTCTTACTGCACTGCCTCATAATTGCTTAGGTGGAAACCTTCCTTCAATTTTTTCAGATGCCAAATTAGTTCTCACTTATCAGTGCTTTTCCTATTCTGATTCAACTCGCTGTTGCTGAAACCTGTCGAGTATGACACTAACCATATTGTAGCTCGTAGCCCCCGGATTCAATGTTTCATGTGCCTTAAGCTGACTATTTAGCTCGTAGATTAGCTCTGTTGAGAGGTGTGGACCGAAAAGTTTAGTCCCACATTGGTTATCTATGGCTTCTTCAAGAAGTTCATAAGAGTTGATCTCCCACCAAATAGTACCGAGGCCTTTTGGAGTAAAACTCCATACCTAAAGTTGAGGTGGTTACGTTGGGGACAATATCGGTACTGGCGTGAGATTCACATGCCCGCGCATGCACGCCCAAATGGGGCCCAACAAGTGGTATCAGAGCCGATGGTGTGGCTGGAACAAGGCATGTTTGTTGGTGGTCACATGTGTGCCTTGAGTTGTGCTCTCCCTCGATATGGTAGCGACGACGGATCATGTGGTGTGCCCATCTTGGATGGATTTTGGTCCAAGGTGGAGATTGTACGCACGCCCAGATGGGGCCCAACAAGAATAGCCCAGGCTTAATTCATCTCTGCTTAAGACGAGGGACTAAGGAAGAAGAATTCACTTATTATATTGATACAACTAATATCGGTACTGGCGTGAGATTCACGCACGCACGCCCAGATGGGGCCCAACAAGAATAGCCCAGACTTAATTCATCTCTGCTTAAGACGAGGGACTAAGGAAGAAGAATTCATTTATTATATTGATACAACTAACTAGGGACCTTGATCCACATTATAGGACACTTCCTAGCACTAGCACCACAAGCTTTGGTGACAACAGTGAAGCTCGAACTTGTTGGCTTTTTGGATTCAATCTTGGCAACTGAAAGCAGCCACTATGAAGGCTTTATTCATTTGATCATAGGTTAAATCTTGTCTCTCCTTGTATTATTTTATTCACATAGGCTTTATTCAAACCTGTCTTGCAAGTTTTCTTAGTAAAAAATTTGGAAACATGTCTGTCTTGCAAGTTGCAAATGACCTGATGCAGCTGACACTGATATTAGGTTAGTTTTTTAATTAAAGTGAAAGTAGTCAGTAGGAATTCCATTCTTAGCATCCATGATATTTTATCGGATGTCTCAGAAGAGACTTAGCATCCATGATATTGCTAAATGCTAATAGAGATAAATGAATGTTTTATGACACAACCAACTGGCTAGATGATGAATTCAAGTGCATTAGTGTTCGAGGTTTATGATTACCATTGGTGACTGATTGTTAGATTTTTGCTCAACTATGGGGTTGTTTTGCATTGGCATGTGTCGATTACTGGATGTTCTATTCATTCATAAATTAGCCCAAAATTTTCCAATTTTTTTTTATTTTTCATGTCCAATTTTGTGCATTCAATGTGGCATGTCTGACTAGCAATCTATGATTCTGGATAATTTTCAGAAACTTTCTTCCTGTCTCCTCTCCTTTTAGCTTTAAGCCAGTTGGAGAACTTTATTTTCTGTTCAGGAAAAAGGATTGTTTTACTGAAGAATAAAACATCTTAGGAGGTAGACTCCATCCATATATAATTAGAATGATGAGCTTGTTGATGAATAAACTTAATGTGCCATTAAATTCGTGACTGCACAGTGGACAAATTTTGAGGCTGATTAATGAACGAATTTGAAAGGGCAATTCTAGATCATTCTAAGCAAATGAAGAGTCTATCTTTTGGAGTTTTCCATAAATAGTTACGGTTATTTAAGTAACCAAAGGTCAGAATTTATTATGAATTCTAAGAGTCATGTCTAAAGCTATAAATAGAGTTGCATCTCAGTTGTAAAATTAAGAGAGAACAAAATACCAATTTGATAAAAATAGAATGCTTTTTCTTTATTTTGGAAGAGAGAACAAGAGAACACAATATATTTTTCTATTAACTCTTAAACAAGTTTTCTTCTCTCTTAATTTTACAACTGAGATACAACTCTATTTATAGCCTTAAACATGACTCTTAGAATTCATAATAAATTTTGACCCTTGGTTACTTAAACAACCATAACTATTTATGGAAAACTCCAAAAGATAGACTCTTCATTTGCCTAGAATGATATAAAATTGCCCTTTCAAATTCGTTCATTAATCATCCTCAAAATTTGTCCACTGTGCAGTCACGAAATTTAATGGCACATTAAGTTAATTCATCAACACCCCTCCTTAAACTTAATTCTCTTTTGTCCTTCATGCTGAGTAGGTTTCTCATTTCGTACCGCTTCCTCAAATGTAATTGTTTCGGCATCTGCCAAAAGGAAAATTAAATGTACCTCATTTGTCGAGTCATACAAATCTTTAATGTTTTGCATCCTTGGTTGTCTTAGCTCATCATCATCATCGGTTGTTGGTGGATTTGCTGGTGTGTTTATTGAGGTAGTGATTGTACCGGTAGATGATTCTCCATTCTCAAATATCACCTCTGTTGATTTTTTCTAATCCCACGAACTTGACTCGTTTACATGCACATCTCGGCTGTCCACTACTTTCTTCTATATTGGATCAAACAACTTGTAACCTTTTTGTCTTTTCATCATAACCGATAAAGATATACCTTTTGCTTTTGTCATCAAGTTTGGTCCTTCTTTGATCCGGTACATGCGCGTATGCCACACTACCGAACACCTTTAAGTGAGACACCATTGGTTTTTGTCCACTCCATGCTTTTTGCGGAGTTTGATCTTCCAACTTCATATGAGGGCATCGATTTTGCACATAGACTGCACATAACGCTGCTTCCGCCTAAAATTCCTTTGGCATTTTCTTGCTCTACATCATCGATCGAACCATATCAAGAATGGTTCGATTCTTTCTCTCAGCTACACCATTTTGTTGAGGTTAATATGGTGCAGTCAAGAATCGTTTGAGATGTATCCATTACATATTTTTCGAGGTGGTTTCCTGGCTTGTGTACCTCATTCTTGAAACAACTGAGTATAGAGTACCTTTTCATCTTTGATAGACACCTTGGCTTGCAGCGCTTCTTCAAGCGACTCGTTCTTCTTCTTCTTGCGTTGTTCATGCGCCTCAAGAGAACCAGCAAGATCATCAATGGTCATCTCTTCCAAATTTTTGACTCCTCAATTGCACAAACAACATTCTCAAAATTCTCGGTCGCTGACCGCAAAATCTTCTCCACCACCCTTGCATCGCTTAGAATTTCTCTATTTCGTTTAAGTTGATTCACCACTGTTTGCACACGCGTGATGTAGTCAGAGATTCCTTCTGACTCCTTCGTTTTCATGGCCTCCAACTCACCTCGAAGAGTTTGAAGCCGTACTTGTTTAACTCGATTGGCACCTTTGAACACCTTTTGCAAAATGTCCCACGCTTCCTTTGAAGTTGCTGCACCAGCTATTTTCTCGAAACTCGACTCATCAATTGCTTGGAACAGTAAATAGAGTGCGGTCTTGTCTTTCATACGTGTTTCTTTCAACGCCTTTATCTGATTCGCAGTTTGATTGACCGTTGCATCTGGCTCGTCATAGCCCTTTTCGGCTACTTCCCATGCATCTTGCGCACCGAGCAATGCACTCATCTGAAGACAACAAGGCAGCCACCGCCTAAAGACACTACATGAGAAGGAGATACTACTATACGAGAAAATAATTTTTAGAATCAGCCCCAAGTGGGAGATATGTTAGGTATATGGGCCTGATTAGTTTACTATTGTATTCTAATAAGGATTTACTATTGTACTCTAATATGGATTTACCTTCTCTATAAGTATATATATCTCTTCTAATGTAAAAAGTGTGAGTAGTGAGAATCGTGAATAAGATTGTGTTGACGGCTGTGGGTTTTCTTCCCTTAGAGGATTTCCCACATATAAAATTCCTGGTGATTTGTTCTCTTTCTCTTTTTTTCTTGTTTTACTATTGTCATTGGTCTCTGTCAAAATCTTAACATCTCCCACACAGGACATACATGGTCTTAATCTTCGTCATTCTCCACTTGCTGGAAAAAATTTGCCCTCAAATTTTCGTACATTCGCGCGAATTGTAATTTGGGGCAAATTCATCTTCACAACTAATCTTGCCTAACTCAATACTACTTTATGAAAAAAGTATTTGGGGAACAACAACTTGAATGTTTTCAAAAAACACATCACCATGAGAGTCTTGATAAGCGTCCCTACTAACTCTTCATCCATGTCATCGCTTCGAACAAAAGTGTTTGGTCGCCGCGAACTGCACTTTTGTCTCCACAACTTTTTCAACTAGGTAGTTGTCGACTTCATCTCGACAACCACATATCTTTGTTGACGACGCCTCATCACACGACACCACCACTGACACTTGTGATTTTGACTTCAACAGTGTAACCTCAAATACACGACCATCATATCCAAATACCACCTTTTCTTCAACAATGGCGTCATCATTGTCATCAAAAAATGGCGGCTTGTTGATGTCGAAGATGTGACCGTCGTTGTATTCGATTAGATCAATGCATTCTTCTGATCGACAATCTTCGTCGTTATACGCATTGTCCCTGTCAGAAGAGGAATCTCCTTTTGTTTCTTTAAGAACAATTATAGATCGGAAGATATGATGACAAAATGGAGACCAACCAGAAGATTAGCTCAATAGAGATTGAAAAAAATAGATATTTAATAGAGACCGGAAACAACATTTTATCTTATGAGTGGAGGCGAGACTCCTTTTATATTTATACATACAAAAATACGGGAAATCAAGAATATGGTGTGCCAAAAAAACAAAAATAAACAGCTCATAAAACCTTTGACATTAATCCTTAAAATCAACCTTCTTGCCACCAAGGAAAACAAAAATAAAGAAATTAAACACGGCTTCGCATTTACCCATGTCGTACATCCCTATATGTATCACCCAAAAACCACATAAGCTCGTCATTTCACCCAAAAGCCAATCCCCTTCACTATAGTCCAAATCACACAATATGATCCAAAGAATTTTCTAGTCACTAAATGCTCCAAACCATGTAATACATCACAAGTACAAAGTCATCACCCTCACACAACCATGTATAAATATGATTTCAGGCCCATCGAAGCAAACAAACGTAATGCACTGGCGATCAAGGCTGTTCATCACAAGTACAGAACCACCCTAAACCCTAGACCAGCGACATCATAAGAGAGAAAAATGGCATATTTAGGGCTCCTACCATTGCTTTGGACAAGAAAGGCAATGAAGTGAGCATGCAGTGTTGCAACAAGAGAAGCAGTGAGATGGTGTAGAAAGAAAAATATAGGTCAAAGGAGATACTGAAAGCACTTAAAGATCAATACAACTCACCAAATCGATTAAGACGTGCGTCCTATTGGGCATTGTTCAGTGGAGAGAGATGTAACTCCTTTGCCAAACTCGACCAATCACCTCGATCCCCGTCGTCGAACAATTCATCGAACTCCCAATGGAACAATATACCCTCTCGAAAAGGGATAATCTAACACAATCTCAAATCATACTTTGGGCGCATACCCTTGTCTTTTAGCCGTTTATGGTGTTTTGTCATATGTAGGGCCTACGATTGGGGAGACAAAAAAAAATCATAAATAGCTAAAAGGCAAGGGTGTGCGCCCAAAGTGTGCGTAGAAAGTGGGTCATTTTAACATTTTCCTTTTTTTTTTCTATGCGGTAACAAAGTTATCAAACAACAAACAAAATGGTTACACAAAAAAACACACGATTTTCTTAGATTATTTTCATTTTCCTTGCTATCTTACACACCCTAAATGTAAAGGGAAAATAAATTTCTTACACCTTAGACAATCCTCGAGATTAACACAACTTTTTCTATACCAAATCAATGATAAAGTCAAAGAAGTGCGGCGCAAAGTTTAGCCGCCAATATTCTTGGGAGGACTAATGGTGAGAGGTTTTAGATTTCAATTGTGATCATGCACCCCTCTTTTAATCGATACGAGATTTTTCTTAATTTGGTTAATATTTTTGGAAGGAACAATAGTGAGAGGGTTTAAGTATAAATAGTGACTACGGATTCCTTTCTTTAATAGTTTCAGAGATTTTTCGAGCCAAATTTAAAATAATAACGAGAGAAAATAATTACTCTTACTAAAATATACAATATGTATATTTAATGAGAGAAAAGTTGGGTTGTACAAAAAAAAAGGTTAGGCACCAAAAAACACACCCCAAATAACGAGAGGATTGATAAATAAATAGCTAGAGATATTAATCCCCTCCATAATAGCCTAGTAAAAGGACAAGAGCGCAAAAGTGTGCAAGCTCAAAAAGTCAATATATGGTATTAAACAATCTTCAAGACAATGGTACGGTATTTAAGATTTCATCTAGTCATAACTTATTTTGGATTTAATAAGATTGATGAAGACCATTGTGTATATATTAAACATTCAAATTAATAGTTTGTGATATTGTCCTTGTACATAGACGATATACTTTTAGCTTGAAATAACATTGATTATGCTGTCCCCATTAAAGAGTGGTTGTCCTCTAATTTTGATATGAAGGACATGAGTGGAGCAAACTTCATACAGGGTGTGAAGATTCATAGGAATCGTTCTAAAAAATTCTTGCTTTATCGCGGGTACAATATATTAAGAATATTCTTGAACGATTCAAAATGAAAAATTGTAACCCCATTGAGACTCCAATTGCTAAAGGTGAAATCCTAAGCACGGAAATCAAAGGCTCCATTTGAGAAAGACAAAATGTCCAATGTTTCATATGCAAGTGCAATTGGAAGTTAAATGTACGCAATGATGTGCACACGTCCCGATATATGCTACGTCGTTGGTTTAGTTAGAAAATATCAATCAAATTCTAGTCAAGCTCATTGGAAAGAAAAAGGATCTTGAAGTATCTGAAAGGCACTATGGATTTGTGTTTGTGTTGCCAAAGTAATGATCAGCAGTTACTTGGGTACTCTGATGTTGATTGTAGCGGTGATCCGGATGAACGCAAATCAACTTCTGAATATGTTTTCCTATTGAATAATTGTGCAATCTCATGGAGTAGTAAAAAGCAAACATGCATTGATTTGTCAACCTTGGAGGCATAATTTGTTGCTTGCACTGCTTCAGTTCAACAGGCAATATGGCTTATACGTTTCGTTATGCACTTGCAAGTCATCAAAAGTGCATCGAAAACCAGTTACTATATTTAGTGATGGTCAAGCAACAATTGCTTATAAGAAGGATCTGAAGTATAATGGAAAGACAAAACACGTTGACACAAAGTATAACTTTGTGAGAGACATCATAGAAAGAAAAGAAGTATTGATACAACACATTCCTACGCAAAGGATGACAGTATATCCAATGACAACCTATCGCTAGGGATATTTTTTTAAGTCATGTAAAGTCCTTTGGGATTGCGTAGACTATAAATTGTTTGTTGTAACTTCTTATTTCAATTCAATAAATAAACTTTATTGGTTTTTGTTATTTCATGCTCTGATATAAGTCATTAATTGACTAGAACTATGCAACAGGCATTGATTGCCTTCCTCACAAAAGCAATCACCTTTTGCGCTAATAGTAGCGAGTAGAGATGAGACATTGAAACTTATTTGATAAATGTAACCTTGATTGGAGTCAAGATGAGGTCATTTAGCTTGACCGTAATAGATTTCCCACTATCTATTAAGCCTGTCAAGATAACCAGATGTGAGATCCATTGATTGGCACCTAACAATAGCGAGCTACATAAGTTTCGGGTTAGGCACTTTGGGAGTGACTAAACTAAGATCTGCACAATGTATTTAGAGAATTGCATACACTCTCATTAAGAGGTTCTCCACTGTGACATGAAAAAGAATCGCATGTGTTTTACGACCACTTAGAAGTGATAAATCCCTATATCTGCACTGTGTGAATCTAATTGAATAAAGTTCTTATATAGTTGAGACTTCCTGCATTTCCCTTATGTCTTTTGACTACACTATAAAGTAAGAAATTTGTATTTGCTACTTTACTGAGTAACCTATGGTCAAGTATGATTCGATCTAAAGGTGCTACATTAGGAAAGCAGCAGATTCTAAACTGAGTAGAGGGAGGGTAGAGGAAGATCATATAGAATCATGTCATTTCATTTTGTATTCCATGTCGCAACACTGATGTTAAGTCACTTGGATGGATATGTTAGTTAGAATATAATGCTATGACTTTATGGTTCAGATATTGCTCTTGAAGGAATTATTGAATGTTTTGAATAGACGTGGCTATATGGATCTGGGCGAAGTGAGATATACATAATTTTTAAAAGGGTAGATGTCTCTATGCTGACTCTAATTGAGTTGCTAGTGTAGAGCTCCCACTTGCAGGCTATCTCACATTCCCAAGACCCATTAGCTACAATGAAACATTGTCAATTGAGAACTGAATGTTTTTCCACACATGATGGGAGAATGGGAGATATCTAAGTTATCAAAACACGGGGCACCCATATGTGTGATCGACTCGACCCGACAAGATTTTCCACACACGATGTGCAAGTGGGAAATGTTGGGCACGTTTTACATGTTGTAAATAAAAGGGATAAACCTAGAGTTGGTTTTGATAATTGATATATCCTAACCACCATAATCTCTTGGGAAGCCCTAAGAGATCACAGGATAATAAATCACGTATAAGGTGATTTAGAAAAATAAGTCTTTTGGCATTTTTTGTGTGGTGTGAAGAAAAGAGTTCTCGAGAAGTGTCTTCTAAACTTTTGGGCTGTGGAAAAGACCGAAGTTCTACACAAATGAAATAGGTAAAAGGTATGCTTCTGCCAATACTCTTTCGATTCCTATATATTTGGTCCGAAACCTTAAGTACAAAATATGATACTTCTTTTAATATAAGCTTGAGTACGAGGAGCATTGATCCCCACCATATTGAAAGGTAATTTTGTTCCATTTACAAACTAACGAGCTAGGAGCAATTGCAAGCTTAGTGACAGCTTTGTGTGGATAAATCTAACAGTCATAGTAGACCTATAGAACATGTCTAAGTGGATCACAATGAACTCATAAAACGTATTAAATGTGCCTAGTGGGCCCGACATGCCTACATAATACTATAGGATCCAATGGACCTGAATTATTTACCAAGATTCATGATGGCGGACTTAGACTAAATACTAACTTTCTCCTTACACCTTATAGCCCCATATATACAGCCATTTAGCCCCCCAAAAAAAAACACTTGGCCCCCGATCAGCTTCAATACTTACCCCATTTACCCCTCTTATATATATATATATATTTAATTAGATAAATCTCAAACCCTAAATCTTTTTTTTTCTCTTTCGATTTCCTTTATAATTCCTTCGTGAACCACCGCCGATCTTCTATTTGATCGGCAGTGGTTTCAAAAAAAGTGTTTACTGCATGTATTTTCTTCGATAAAAACAAATTTATTCAGATCTTAGAGTTTCAATCCTACAAAATTTTTCTAATTCATCATTGGCACCATCACTTGCTCTCTCCATGTGTGCATCTATCATCATTCAATAAGTATTTATCTTTCAATGTTGGAGGTTTTTGTTTGTCTTCCCTTGTTGGAAGTTTTATTTTTCATTTTGGTCTTTGTATATCTGTGTACTGTAGTGTTCTTGACGTTTGTCAAGAGAAGAGATACTACTTGTCAAACTATTCCATTATTACAGTCGCAGTTTCTCAAAATCAACTCTATGGCAGTTGAATGTTCTAATAAAAAATTAGGATTAGTGAATCAATGTGTTTTTGTCAAGGTAATTAATTGTATGTCTTGTCCTGTTCTCTACCGAATGTATTAAACCATAATGATAAATGAAATTTCTTTTTTTTTTTTTAAAAATAGATAAATCTCATTTTCCCTAAAAATCAGTTGCCCAATCCCTCCTATACCCCCCCTATAATAAGTATATTATTTTAATTGTACATGCATTTTCTTAAGTACTATGTGTATTTGTAGCTTTGAAATTTAGATATAGGTTTCCCCACTAAATGCTAAGTCTGGCTCTGCCCATGATTGAGATTAATGATAAAATGACTGCACTATATCATAATAGAAAGCATAACAACTGATGTGGCAACCCGGTTGGGATGCCAGAACGGTAGGGACAAAGGCGGGATTGTTTGAGTTAAGCGCAAGATCTCGATTTCGATTTCTAACTGTGTCAAGATCGATTGGGCCATTAGGGCGCTCCCCGTTAATTACCCCTAATGGAGAGGCGTCAAAGCCCTATTGGATTAGTATCACCCGAGGAGTGCGGATACCCACTGTTATCAATAAAAAAGACTAATGTGGCTTCTGGGCCCCGCATCAAAATCTAATGAAATGATACACCCAACACCCCATTTTGATGTAGGGCCCACGTGCGACAATCAGCCGTGGTGAATTTTATTGTGACATCGTGTTCTCATTCAAGCATTTACCGTTATTATTTGTTGTGTATTCCACACAGCCTCCAACCTTGGCTTTTTTTATTGTCGGAATCTAGCTAGCTTGGTTCTTTGCTTTTTTTTTTTAGGTCAAGTTATCAATTTTCATTACTCAATTGAGTCGATTACATCCGTGATATAAGTGCATCTAATTAAAGTCGTGACTTTAATTATGAGCTATTTGAGCCAAATTATGAGCCAAATTACTCAATTTGGCTTTATTTTCATTACTCAATTTTCAATTATTTTCATTACTCAATTTTCATACCAAATATATAATGTGGTGTACATTTTTGCTATTTGAGCCAAATTATGAGCTACCTTGTTTGCACTTCTCCTAGCAAATTGTACCTTCCTCGAACCGTGACTTTTAAGCACTAGTTAAAGTCGTCAAGTAAACATCCATATTATGAGCTAGCTTGGCTCTTTTACCTTCAATAGACATCATTAATTTTTCTTTTTTTACAAAAAATGAAGTTTTCTCATTTAGTATTTCCGTTAATACAAAAAATTATAGTAGCAAAAATCATTAATACAGGAGCATTGTTATTTATTTTGGTAATTTAATTTAATTTTTAATGAGAAATTTTACTCACTTTTTGGTAAAAATAATATACAAATAAACGACTTAACCTTTGATACATAAACATTTCAAAAAATAACTGCAAAATTAATGTTACATATAGTCAAAAAATTGGTCTTCACCGTATATAACGAACAATTATTTTTGATAGCTGAAGCTATAATGCTACTTGTTGGCATTTTCCATATTTTATTTATTTTTATCATATACTTTCGTTAATTTAATTAAAATTAGTAACCCAAACGTGTTTTTGTAGATTATACTATCTAATATTTTTATGTTTATCCTTATATATCCATATCTATATCGCAAGTAGATTTAGATTTTTTTTTTCTTATCCATCAGTACGCCTGATTTCAAGAACTTGCCTTAAAATCGTAACAATCACGCAATATAGCTAGAGCTATATATATGAGTGAGAAGAGAAAAAAACGTCTTTGTTAGAGAATCTTTAGTTCGTTTGTGTGAAGAGAGAGCCATTAAATTTGTTGTCTTGAAGAGGATTGAAGACCATTGATTGAAAGAAAGTCATGGAAAATTACAATCTGCCTTGGGGTTTTACATTCAACCCCACTGATGAAGAAATCATGGTGTACTTGCAAGCGAAGGCGAGCAACAATCAACTTCCATTCGTCGATCCAGTCGTCGAATTCGACGTCTTTACTATACACCCCACCCAACTCCACATGCAACGTATGTACTACTGTTTTTATGTTAAAAAACACTATGGTTTATGGTTCTTGATTTTAATCGATCTTTGATTTTTGTTAGGTTATCGTGCATGCATGAAGACTGTTTTAATGTTTAAATTAGGGTTTTGGGTTCCTTATAATTAAGGGAACTTCGGTGTCTTAGGTTATCTTATTACATGCTTGATACTGTTTATTGTTAAAGCTAGCTAGCTAGCGGGTTTAAGGTTCTTGATGATTTATCAATCTTTGTTTTTTTAAGTTATTTACATGCACGCATACTGTTTATTGTTAAAACTAGGTGCATTCATATTGTTGTTAAACCTAGGGTGTAGGGTTCTTGATAATTAATCGATCTTTGATTTTTTAAGTTATTGTTACATTCATATATGCGTGTTGTTTTAACGTTTTTTTTTTTTTTAAAAACCTGCATATTGCTATAATTTTAAAACTAGGGTTTAGGTTTCTTGATAATCAGTCAGATCTTTGATTTTTTTGGGTTGTCTTACATGCATGTGTTTCTTTGTTGGGTGCAGAGAGGCTCAATGCTACCAGTACCCACCTCTACTTCTACGTTACGAAGAGCGGGAGAAATCGCAGTGCTGGAAATGGGTTTTGGCATGCAAGCACAGGTGCAACTGCTATCTTGAACCGCAAGAGAGAAGTGATCGGCTATAGGAGCATGCTAGTTTACTACAATAATGCTTTGAATACAAATACTAAGAAAAGAGACAGTCGGAAAAGACCAGTGGATCCCGCATGAGTACACGCTTCCCGAGGCTCATAACATGTCTTCCAAAGGACATAAGGTAAGTGTGATTTACTGCTAAATTGAGTTAATTTATTCATTCATTTGGTTAACGGCTATATATATATATATATATATATATATATAGGTCATATTAAAAATAGTTTTGCATGTAGTTAGTGTACAACATATACAAGTATTATTACATAAATTTACTATTTGATTATACATTACAGGAACCCTTTTGGACTATTTGCAAAATTGGTGAGACAGGAGGAACATTTGGAGGTGACAATTACCAAAGTAGTAGTGTTCCCTCACAACAACAGCAGCTGCAGCAATCTGAATGTGATGATGGTCGAAGCTTGGTGCTAGCGGAGGATGATCTTCCTCTTGAGTTTCGGGTCAACGTTAATGATCACAACTCATCTTCAGAGGTAGTTCAGGAGGTGGCGCCTAGACGGATTGGATCGTTAATTTTTCCCGATCAATTAAATGATGATGAAGCTGCAGATGATGATCAAGAATGGATTGAAAACTTGGAGTCAATTCTAGAGGTTGACGACGAGGCACAACAACCACTCCAACAGCTGCCAATACAACAACAATTTGAGCAGCAACCAGTACTCCAACAAAGTGAGAGTGTGGCCTACATATGCCTTGATGATCTGCAGCCACAACAACAATCAGAATTGATAGTGCTTGTATTGAAGATATGGAAAACTGGATTGGCAACTTCGACTATTGTATGGACATGATTAAGGAGCTTCATGATGAGGTCTACGACGTCAACGGCAATTCAGAGTTGGAGATTGATGAGCAGCCATTCACCAAGCGCGTCAAGTACTAGAAGGATCCACGTTTATTATGTAAATCTAAGTAGCAAATTTTGTACATGCATGCTACTAATTAGTTACTGTATATGGATACTAAGTAGCAATTAATTTTGTTTGTAAAAAAAAAAGTAGCAATTAATTTTACATGCTACTCTAAACTCATGAATTCATTTGTGACACTATTATTTGTCTCAATGAAATACAAAGTTATTTGTTTAAGTTACCGTAATTTATATAATATAGTTAGCTATATATTAGTATAGTCATGATTCGCACACGTTGGTAAATATGTTGAAGCAAAATAGAAATTTCATTAATCATGATAGCTCAATACATTCGGTAGAACTGGACGAGACACATAATCAATTACCTTCATAAAAGTACATTGATTCGCTAATCCTAATTATTCATCAGAACATTCAACTGACGCAGGGCTGATTTTGAGAAACTGCGACTCCAACATTGGAACAGAATGACAATCGATGACTGTTCTCTTGACAAACGACTGGAACACACCAGTACACAGACATACTAAGACCATGACGAAAAAATAAAACATCCAACAAGGGAAGACAGACAAAGACTTCCGACAAGAACAGACAAATACAAACTTCCAACATTGGAAGTCAAATACTTATTGAAAAAATATGTTAAAAAGTTAAATAAAGTCGTCAAACACCCAACTTCATGGGTGACCACCGAGACTATAACAGTTCTCCCTGGCCTTGTGTCAAGATGTGTGTATGTGACGCAATGGAAGTTCTTCCAAAACGATAATTCGACACACAAATAATGCAATTTAAAATGAAACCCTAATTCTCTAAAAGAAACATAATTCGTTTGTTTTTTCATAAAGATCAAAAATCAACCTCTAAACTGTTACATATGTAGCCTTTATATAGGCTTGTAAAATAATGAGACTCATAATTCCAATAGAATACCATAAGACACATTAACTGTAATTATAATAAAACTCTTAACACCACTAACTCCTATTGAAAATCTAACTTTGACACAAAAAGGACACAGACTTTGTAATCCAACTAAACAAAACCATTTTATCTAATAAATAAAAACCCTAATCTAACACAAACTCTTATTTGCATCATTCTCTCCCAGTTGATAAAATTCTTCCTCCAATTCAAAGCTTGAATCATTCTCCTATTAATGTGGGCTTGATTAGTTTACTATTGTATTCTAATAGGGATTTACTATTGTATTCCAATAGGGATTTACTTTCTCTATAAGTATATATATTTCTTCTGGTGTAAAAAGCGTGAGTAGTAAGAATCGTGAATAAGATTGTGTTGGCGGCTGTGGATTTTCTTCCCTTAGAAGGTTTCCCACATATAAAATTCTTGGTGATTTGTTCTCTTTTTCTTTTTTTCTTGTTTTACTATTGTCATTGGTCTCTGTCAAAATCTTAACAACTGGTATCAGAGCAAAGTTATTCTCAAGTGGGAGTATTGACAGAAGAAAGGAAGTTATAATTTGAGAAGTTCGACGGTTCAAACTTTGGATTTTGGAAGATGCAGATCGAAGACTACCTATATCAAAAAGATTTCTACTTACCGCTCGGTGGCAAGAACAGCAAACCTATAGATATGGACGACAAGGCTTGGGAAATACTAGATCGAAAGGCTTTGGGTGCGATTCGCCTTTCACTGTCATCATCGGTAGCCTTCAACATCTCCAAAGGGAAGACCACACAAGATGTGATGAAAGCCCTAACACGATTGTATGAGAAACCATCGGCGTCAAACAAGGTATTCTTAATGAAACGGTTGTTTAATATGAAGAAACCTGAAAGTAGACCTATACAAGAGCATCTGAGTGATTTCAATACCATCACTAGTCAGTTAGAATCTGTGGGTATTATCTTTTATAATGAAGTATTGGCTCTTGTTATTTTGTTGGGTTTACTCGATAGTTGGGATGGTCTGGTTATGGCTGTAAGCAACTCATCAGGGTCCAATATTATGAAATTTGAGGATGTAATGGGAGTTCTTCTTGATGAAGATACACGAAGGAGAAACAACTCTTCTGATGATGTTTCTAATAGTGCCCTGAATACTTAGGTACCGGGCAGATCCTCAAAGAGGTCGAATGGCCGAGGAAATGGACGCTCACAATCTAGAAGTGGTCAGTCAAGAGGCCCTCAGATGACTTGCTGGAATTGCAAGAAGAAAGGTCATCTCAAGCGTGACTGTAAAACACCAAAGAAAAGGGCAGATGAAAACGACAAAGACAACAACTCGGTGAATGTCTCAAACGAATCAAGTTCAGATGAAGCACTGATCATGTGTTGTGACAGTAAAGATGAATCCTGCTAGATGCTAGATTCTGGTGCATCGTTTCATGCTACTTCCAACATGGAATATTTCCTTAATTATGAGAAGGGCAATTTCGGAAAGGTGTACCTTGGTGATGATAAAACCTGTGACATAATCGGTAAAGGAGACGTGCTGATAGGAATGGAAAATGGGACGCAGTTGAGGTTGCAACGAGTTAGACATGTGCTGAAACTTGCTAGAAATCTAATTTCGGTAAGCCAACTTACTGATGATGCAGGTCTTGAGATGAAGTTCACTAAAACATCTTGGAAGCTCATAAAAGGTGCTATGGTTTTAGCACATGGTCAGAGAGATGGTACTCTCTACAGAGTTCTCAATGAAAACTCCATGAATATGGCCTCCTCTGAGGTCGGTGCAAGGTGTGGCATCAACGCCTCGGGCATATGAGTGAGAAGGGAATGAAGGTAATGGTGTCAAAAGAGAAGTTAGATGGACTGTCATGTGTTGATCTGTCTCTATGTGAAGGTTGAGCGGTTAGAAAACAAAAAGTTGTCAGTTTTTCTAAAAAGGGCAGAATTCCCAAAACTAAAAAGCTAGAACTTGTGCACACAGACGCTTGGGATCCTTCACAGGTATCCTCCCTTAATGGCTCTCGTTATTACATTACTTTCATTGATGATTCGACTAGAAAGCTCTGGATTTACTTTATGGAAAATAAGTTTCAAGTGTTTGAAATTTTCAAAAAGTGGAAATGTCTAGTGGAGAACCAGACAGGTCTAAAGCTGAAGTCCTTGACATCAGATAATGGTGGAGAGTACTGTAACAAGGAATTTGATGACTACTGTGCTATGTATGGCATCAGAGGAGAAAAGACAGTACCAAGGACACCACAACAGATTGGCATTGCTGAGCGTATAAACCGAACCATTATAGAACGTGCTAGGAGCATGTTGTTGAGTGCGGGGCTACCAAGCAGTTTCGGCTGAAGTTGTGAATACTGCTGCTTATCTAATCAACAGAGGACCATCTACCGCAATTGATTGCAGACTACCTGAGGAGGAATGGACAAAAGAGAAAGTAAAACTTTCACACTTAAGAACCTTTGGTTGTGTTTCCTATGTCCATATCAATGCTGAAAATAGGTCAAAGCTGGATGCAAAGTCCAAAATGTGTATCTTGCTGGGATATGGAGTTGATAGTTTTGGTTACAGGCTATGGGATCCTGAGAGTAAAAAGGTGATCAGAAGTAAAGATGTCATATTCAATGAGGATGTGTTGTATAAGGATAGGATCAAGAAGAATGAGGAACCAAAAAGATCAAAGTATCTTAAACTTGATAATATCCATCCCTATGATCCTGATCAGAGTGTTACTGAACACATTGATGAACATGAAGTTCAGGAGGAGCCAGTGATACCACCCATTGCACTTCGACGTGAAAGACGAACTATCAATGCTCAAGATTATTACTCTCCATCCATACACTATTTCTTGCTCACAGATGGTGGTGAACCCAATTACTATGAGGAAGCAATGCAAGTCGAGAATAAGGAAGAATGGAAGAAAGCCATGGATGACGAAATGAAGTTTCTCTACACAAATCAGACTTGGGATTTGGTTAAGCTTCCAACTAGAAAGAAGGCGATTCAGATCAAATGGGTGTACAGATTGAAACAGGAGCAAGATGGTTCCCAGAGGTACAAGGCCAGATTGGTAGTAAAAGGTTTCCAACAAAAGGGAGGTATCGATTTTACTGAGATTTTTTCTCCTGTGGTCAAGATGACTACAATTAGAATTGTTCTAAGCATTGTTGCTTCAGAGGATCTACATTTAGAACAGTTGGATGTAAAAACCGCCCTTCTTCATGGTGACTTGAAGGAAAATATATACATGCAGCAACCACAGGGATATGTAGAGGCTAGTAAGGAGCATCTAGTGTGTAAGTTGCACAAAATCCTTTATGGTCTGAAACAAGCCCCCAGACAATGGTATTTGAAGTTTGACAAGTTCATGATCACAATAGGGTACATGCGATGTCATGCAGCTCACTGCTGTTATTTCAAGAAATTTGACAATTCGTATGTTATTTTGCTCCTATATGTCGATGATATGCTGATTGCAAGTACCAACATTGAAAAGATTGAAAATTTGAAAGAGCAAATGGCGAAAGAATTTTCAATGAAAGACTTAGGTGCTGCGAAGCAAATTTTGGGGCTGAAGATCGAAAGAGATAGAAAGAACAAGTTACTAAAACTTTGTCAAAGGGAGTACGTATCGAAGGAGCTCAAGAGGTTCAACATGGATTGTGCAAAACCGGTGAGCACACCTTTAGCTGGGCATTTCAAAAACCTTTCGAAACAACATTGTCCCAAAACAGAAGAATAACAAAAGAATATGGAGAACATCCCGTATGCATCGGCGAAGGGTAGCCTTATGTATGCCATGGTTTGTACAAGACCCGACATTTCCCATGCAAAGGGGAATTGTGAGTAGGTACATGTCTAATCCTAGTTCTTATCAATGGAATGCAATAAAATGGATTTTAAGGTACCTTGCAGAACAAAAGATGTGGCACTCGTGCTATACAAGTGCAAAATACAAATTGTGTGTGGCTTTGTTGATTCGGACATGGTCAGTGACATTGATGTTAGGAAAAGTACTACAAAGTTATGTGTTTATTCTTGGAAGTGCAAAGCAATCTCCTGGGTATCAACGTCACAAAAGATTGTTGCATTATCTACTACTGAGGGTGAATATGTTGCAGCTGTTGAAGCGTGTAAGGAGATGACTTGGTTATAGAGCTTGTTGAGTGAACTGGATCATAAGCAAGAGGATTGTCGACTACTAAGCGACAGTTAGAGCGCAATTCATCTGGCAAAGAATTCTGCATTTCACTCAAGGACAAAGCATATCGATGTAAGGTATCATGTCATACGAGCTATTCTTGAAGAAGGATCTTTCAAATTGGAGAATGTACACACCAACAAAAATCCTGTAGATATGCTCACCAAGTCAGTCCCTAAAGAGAAACTGAAGTTTTGCATAGCTTCTCTTGGCCTTGCTAATTGAAGACGACAAGGCAGCCGCCGCCTAAAGACACTACATGAGAAGGAGATACTACTATACGAGAAAATAATTTTTAGAATCAGCCCCAAGTGGGAGATATGCTAGGTATATGGGCCTGATTAGTTTACTATTGTATTCTAATAAGGATTTACTATTGTACTCTAATACGGATTTACTTTCTCTATAAGTATATATATCTCTTCTAATGTAAAAAGTGTGAGTAGTGAGAATTGTGAATAAGATTGTGTTGACGGCTGTGGGTTTTCTTCCCTTAGAGGATTTCCCACATATAAAATTCCTGATGATTTGTTCTCTTTCTCTTTTTTTCTTGTTTTACTATTGTCATTGCTCTCTATCAAAATTTTAACATCTCCCGCACAGGACATACATGGTCTTAATCTTCGTCATTCTCCACTTGCTAGAAAAAATTCGCCCTCAAATTTTCGTACATTCGCGCGACTTGTAATTTGGGGCAAATTCATCTTCACAACTAATCTTGCCTAACTCAATACTACTTGATGAAAAAAGTATTTGGGGAACAACATCTTGAATGTTTTCAAAAAACACATCACCATGAGAGTCTTGAAAAGCGTCCCTACTAACTCTTCATCCATGTCATCGGTTACTGAACAAAAGTGTTTGGTCGCCGCGAACTGCACTTTTATCTCCACAACTTTTTCAACTAGGTAGTTGTCGACTTCATCTCGACAACCACGTATTTTTTTTGACGACGCCTCATCACACGACACCACCACTGACACTTGTGATTTTGACTTCAACAATGTAACCTCAAGTACACGAACATCATATCCAAATACCACCTTTTCTTCAACAATGGCATCATCATTGTCATCAAAAAATGGCGGCTTGTTGATGTCGAAGATGTGACCGTCATTGCATTCGATTAGATCAATACATTCTTCCGATCAACAATCTTCGTCGTTGTACGCATTGTCCCTGTCAGAAGAGGAATCTCCTTTTGTTTCTTTAAGAACAATTATAGGTCTTCCTTATGAAACATAAATCAGAGGCTTGCAACCTAGTAAAACAGTTTCATGTCATGATTCAAACTCAATTCCAAACCAATATACAAATCTTTCACTCTGATAATGGACATGAATATTTTAACTCCATATTAGGTGATTACTTCAACACTCATGGCATTGTACACACTAGCTCATGTGTC
Organism: Stephania japonica; assembly: GCA_039657345.1. NCBI lineage: Eukaryota > Viridiplantae > Streptophyta > Magnoliopsida > Ranunculales > Menispermaceae > Stephania > Stephania japonica. Next base: position 18,843,292 of record CM077566.1, read on the forward strand.
AAAACACCACAACAAAATGGAATCTCTGAAAGGAAAAACAGACACCTACTTGAAGTTGCTCGTTCCCTCATGTTCACCACACATGTTCCTCAACAATATTGGGGTGAAGCAGTCCTCACTGCAACATATCTCATCAATCGATTAACTTCACGAGTAATGAATTTTGCAACACCTTGTCAAACTTTGCTACAAAGTTTTGTTGGACTAAGTGATTAGTCACTTTAACTCCGACCGGGATTTTGATGGAAACAAACAAGGTGAAAATGTACTAATTAATATCAAGTGTATTTCAGTTTTTGTTAAAGGATGCAAAACAACACATTACGGGTATTCAAGCCATACAAGTTCAAGATCCAGCATTTGTGAAGGAATGAAGATGGAAGACCATATTGCAATTTGTAATTTCGATGTAAGGTATCAAAATTCTCTCACGCAAGCCAAATGCATTAGTTCATGCATATCAAGTTTTTAAAACCAATTTTCAAAAGTCATGAAGTAACTTGGTATTTCAAATGAAATTTAACACATAATTAGGTCCACGAGTTTAAACAAGGTGAAATCATGTGTTAATGATCATTTACATTTTGGAAATCATTGTTGAAGTTTTCAAGACTGAAAAACTTGTTTTTAAAAGGTTTTTGAAAAGAAAAACTGCAAGTTTGCAGAAAAGCCCCTCGCGAGTTATGAAATCGTGATTTTCCGTTTTCGGGGTTTGTAAAAATATCCGGACCATCCAATTAGGCTTAATGATCCATAATAAACGTGTATAACATGTTACATTAGGGTTGGTTAGGTCCCGGACGTGTCTAAGGGTGCTAACACAAAGGGAGAAAATAATTATTCTGAGCTCCCTACAGTTAGCGCGCTAATACTGCCATTAGCGCGCTAAGTGCAGAGTTAGCGCGCTAGGTCTCAGTATTAGCGCGCTAATTGCCCTCCTGACAGCTTTTTTAAAAAGCTGGAAAACGAACTTTAATTTGAATTTTTGATGGATTTTGGACCCTTGGATCCCTAGAACGGTCACAAACTGTCAAGATGGGATTCCTAACACTATAAAAACACCAAGAAAATGTTTTTCTCACAAGAAGGCAAACACACACTCAAAAAGCTCAAAAGACTCAAAAGAAGAACTTTGATTTTAGTGAAAGAAACAAAGGAGATTCTTGAGGCTGTCCACAAGCATAAAAATCCAGCACTTTGAAGCACTCAAAGAGTACAAGATTCTCCTCAAAGCTGTTCTCTTTTGTCACCTTCTTGGTTGTAAGCAAGTCCTTGTTCTAGATTCCTTCTCTTGTGCTTAATCTTCATAGTTTTGTGTGCTTTGAATCAAAATCAGTTTGTTGTGTGTTTTCAACACTATTATCTTAGGTTTTGCACTTAAACTTATTTTATCAAACCCTAAGATTGATTTGAACAAAAGTTTTGCACTTAAACTTGATCTTTGTTAAACTATTGTTCTTTGCCTTGAAATCGGTTTTGCACAAACACATTTGATTTTAAAACGATTTCATAGTTGGAATTTGCAACAAAATCAGTGACATACTTTGCATTTTCCATCCATTCTCATACTTGCATGCATTAGAGTTGTTAGGCTCTAGGAGGCTTGCTAGTGTTTGAATTTGATATCACTTTATATTGTAAAGTGTATCTCATTTCTTTTCAGTAAATTATAAGTGTATGATTGTAAGACTTAGTGGAATCTAAGTCAAAGGGAAAGACCTAGTTGAGGCTAGGCACAATTTCTAGTTGCGGCTAGATAGGAAGTCCTAATTGTAATTAGGCATTCTAGGCTTGTATGCTTAGGTTGTAACACTTATTTGGAATATAAGTGAGGAGTTAAAAATCCTAACCGGGGAGGTTAGGTAGTGGATGTAGCCACTATAAATCGTGTGTCGCTTTCCATCTCTTCTACCTCATTCTTTTGCATAGCATAGACATTCGTTGTTACTTGTGCATAAAAAGTTTTAAAAAGGCAATAACCTCTCTACACACCCAATTCACCCCCCTCTTGGGTGTGGTTTCAATTGGTATCAGAGCGGGTTATTGCTCAAAGCATTTCTAACGTACCTTTGAGTGTTTTTGTGCAAGGATGCAAAGTCTAGATCCGGCTCGCCTTAGGGAAGGCAACTCCTCGAGTAGGCCTCCATACTTTGATGGAACCAACTACGCACATTGGAAAGTAAGAATGAAGTTCTACATAAGAGCGCAAAATAGATTTCTATGGGACGCAATTGAAAGTGGATACACTCCACCCGACAAGCCATTGAAAGAATACACCGCCGAGGAGATCAAGAGTGAACTTTCAAATGATCAAGCCATGAATCACCTATTTTGTGCATTGAGCGAGAATGAGTTCAACCGAGTGAGTGCGTGTCAAACGGCGAAGGAAGTATGGGAAAAGCTTGAGGTCCACTATGAAGGCACAATGCAAGTAAAGAAGACAAAATTGAGGATCCTAGAGGAACATTATGAGATCTTCCGAGTTGGATCCGATGAAGACATCGCCACTGCCATCACACGGTTTACTAAGTTGTTAAATGAGATCAAGAACCTTGGAAAACACTATGATCAAGAGACATCGGTATACAAATTCCTTAGAGGCTTGCCTAAGGAATGGGATGCCAAGAAGTATGCTATCCAATCGGCACAAAATCTTGGAGACTACACTTTCGATGCATTGTGTGGAGAATTAACGGTCCATGAATTCGAACTCAAAGACCGAGCAAGATTGGAAGCATTAAGTGGAGGTACAAAGAGCTCAAGAAAGGAGATTGCATTGAAGGCAAATAGCTCTCCTAGTGCATCGGTAGAAATCATTGAAGATGAAAAATCTTGTGATGATAATGATCTTGAGGAGGAAGTAGCAATGCTCTCAAGAAAGCTCAACAAGGCCATATACAAGCGAGACAAGTATAAGAAGAAGTTCCGAAGTGGAAGCAAGGGAGGAAAGTCAAACGAAACCATATACTTTGGGTGTGGCAAACCGGGTCACATCAAGGCGGAGTGCAAATCGAAGAAGGTGTTTGACAAGAAGAAAGGAAAGAAGAGCTTCAAGGCAACTTGGGATGACTCATCATCATCAAGTTCGAAATCCGAATCGGAGAGTGAAAAGGCAATACTTTGTCTCATGGCACAAGGCGAGGTAAATTCTAACTCTTTTAATTTTGATGATGTAGATGATTTGGATGATGTTCCAAATCTTGATGAACTTAGGAAAGAGTTGAAAAAGGAGGTCAAAAAGACCAAACAACTCAAAAAGAGCTTAACCATAGCAATTAGTGAGATAGAGTCACAAAATGAGACCATTAGTGATCTCCAAAGTGACTTGAATGAAGTCATAGAGGAGAGAGAGATGCCTTAGTCAAGAAAGTAGAGGACTTGACTAACACGGTGCATAAGTTCACCAATGGTAAAGAAATGTTTGACATGATGTTGGGAGCACAACGACGTGCACTCAACAAAAGAGGCATAGGTTATGGAGCAAACTTGCTAAGTTACAAGAAATTGCTCAATGATGATCGTAGATGCTCTAAATGCAATAAGACTCATGAGGTTGGGAAATGTGCTCTACAAAAGGCCAAAAAGGGTAGACTAGCTTGGGTAGTTAAAAATGTTTATGACACTAACTTTCTCGGACCCAAAGGAGCATGGGTACCAAAATCTAGTGTGTTTCCCATTGTGTAGGATGCAAGGAAGAGCACCCCATGGTACTTAGATAGCGGGTGCTCAAGACACATGACCGGAGATGCACATCAATTCATTGAGCTAAAGCGGCATGACGGTGGAAGGGTTACATTTGGAGACAACAACAAAGGAAGAGTTATTGGTCTCGGAACCGTTGGTAACCATTCACTTTCTATTTCTAATGTTTATCTTGTTGATGGTTTGAAACATAACTTGCTTAGTGTTAGTCAATTGTGTGACAAAGGATTTCATGTTATGTTTGAATCATCAAAATGCATTGTTAGGAATGAAAAGCATGAAACTTTGTTTATTGCATATAGAGATAAGAATGTTTATGCCATTAACTTTGATGAGATGAATATGCAAAATGTTTCATGTTTTAGTGCACAAAGTGATTGTGATGCATGGTTGTGGCACCGTAGACTAGGACATTCTAGCATGGAAAATTTGTCAAAATTGACTAAGCATGATCTAGTTAAGGGCCTACCCAAGTGCACCTTTAAGAAAGATAAGGAATGTGAACCTTGTATCCTCGGTAAACAAGTGAAATCGTCATTTAAGACGAAAGTAACAAGTGATGTAACTCGAGCTTTAGAACTTATCCATATGGATTTGTTCGGACCTACCCAAACACAAAGTCTAGGAGGTAAATCATATTGCTTTGTTATTGTTGACGACTTTACAAGGTATACATGGGTGTATTTTCTATCTCACAAGCATGAAGTATTCGATGTGTTTGTAAAGTTTTGTGCTTTAGTAGAGAATGAAAAAGGATACAAAATCACCATCATTAGAAGTGATAGAGGTGGTGAGTTTGTAAATAGGAACTTGGAGGATTTTTGTGATAAACAAGGTTATACACACCAATTATCCTCTCCTAGAACACCTCAACAAAATGGAGTTGTTGAAAGAAAAAATAGAACACTCCAAGAAATGTGTAGGACTATGCTAAATGAGTACAACGTAGCTAAGCATTTTTGGGCCGAAGCCATTAACACGGCATGCTATGTTATAAATAGAATAAATGTCCGAAAGCAAGTGAAAAAGACTCCTTATGAACTATGGAAAGGTCGAAAACCCAACATAAGCTATTTTAAGGTGTTCGGTTGCACTTGCTATGTTCTGAACGATAGGGATCAATTAGATAAATTCGACCCAAAGTCTAAAGTATGTATTTTTCTAGGGTACTCAACACATAGCAAAGCATATAGGGTGTTTAATAAATCAACCAAAACCATAGAAGAATCTATTCATGTGAAATTTGATGAAGTAGATCCCAAAGTTAAATTAATGCAAAATCTTGAGAAATTGAGGATTGAAGATGAAGATGATGGCACTCTAGGACAAACCTCAAATAATCAAGAGCTTGAGTCAAACAAGGAATCCGAAACAAGTATGCCTAAGAATTCAAGACTCCTCATTGGTCATTCATCTCAACAAATCATAGGTGATCCAAACAAAGGAATAATCACTAGGTCAACATTGCAAAGAGATGAAGGACACTTAGCTTTTGTGTCACAAACCGAGCCTACCAAGATAGATGATGCCTTAGGAGATGAGTTTTGGGTTATGGATATGCAAGAAGAGTTAAGCCACTTTGTTAGGAACAAAGTATGGACATTAGTACCTAGGCCTAAGGACCACTCAACCATAGGCACCAAATGGGTCTTTAGAAACAAAAAGAATGAAAAGGGTGAAATTATAATAAACAAGGCTAGATTGGTTGCACAAGGCTACAATCAAGAAGAAGGAATTGATTATGAGGAAGCCTTTGCACCCGTAGCAAGACTAGAAGCAATTCGCATGTTGCTTGCCTATGCTTGCTACAACGGGTTTCTACTATACCAAATGGATGTCAAAAGTGCATTTCTAAATGGGTGCATCCATGAAGAAGTATATGTAGAACAACCACCGGGATTTGAAGATCATGAACATTCGAGCCATGTCTATCATCTTCAAAAAGCATTGTATGGACTAAGACAAGCCCCTAGAGCTTGGTATGATAGACTTAGTGCGTTTTTACTTGAGAAAGGGTTCAAGAAAGGAACACTAGACCCCACTTTGTTCATTTTAATCAAAAAACATGATATGCTACTTGTTCAAATCTATGTTGATAATATCATTTTCGGGTCATCTAACACATGTTTATGTGATGAGTTCTCATCATTGATGAAGAATGAATTTGAAATGAGCATGATGGGTGAACTAACATACTTTCTAGGCTTGCAAATAAAGCAATTCAAGCATGGCATTTTCATAAATCAAGCAAAGTATGTGAGGGATATGCTAAAGAAGTTCAAATTCGAAAATCTGAAAGCATATGACACTCCTAGTAGTTCAACTATCAAAATGGACAAAGACCAACCAGGAAAATTCATAGATCCTAAACTTTACCGTGGAATGATAGGTAGCCTCCTATACTTGACCGCGAGTAGACCTGACATTATGTTCAGTGTGTGCTTGTGTGCTAGATTTCAATCCGATCCCAAAGAGTCCCACCTAAAATGTGTAAAGCGCATATTTCGATATCTAAGTGGAACACAAGACTTAGGATTATGGTTTAACAAAACCAAGAGTTTTGAACTCCGAAGTTTTGTTGATTCTGACTATGCGGGAAGTCTAGTTGATAGGAAAAGCACTTCCGGATTTTGTCATTTGCTAGGAAACTCACTTATTTCATGGTTTAGCAAGAAGCAAAATTCCGTGGCTTTGTCTACTACGGCGGAGGCCGAATATGTGGCTGCCGGGAGTTGTTGTGCTCAAGTTCTATACATGAAACAACAACTTGAGGATTATCAAATCCTCGTTGGGTGTGCTGAAATTTACTGTGATAACACAAGTGCAATAAACATATCAAAGAATCCGGTGTTACACTCTCGAACGAAACACATTGAGATTAGGCACCATTTTCTTCGTGATCACGTTCAAAAGGGCGATGTTAAACTTGTCCATGTGTCCACAGAGGACCAATTAGCTGATATATTCACTAAGCCTTTGCCTAGAGATCAATTTTCTAAGATTCGGCGTGAGTTAGGCTTGGTTCGAGAATCGGACCTTCTACACATGTTTTAGTTGTTCTAAACATGTTTATATGGTGTTTTTGAAGTGTCCAAGAAGTATGAGGTCAATCCGGGCTGTACGTTAAAAATCCAAAAATTTCATGTCCAAAATTTCCAGAGGGAAATTAGCGCGCTAATTCCAGCCATTAGCGCGCTAATGATGTTCTGGCCCAGAATTTGAATCGACCCATTAGCGCGCTAATTCTGCTATTAGCGCGCTAATGTCGTTCGGCCAGGGCTTATTTATTCATTTTTAACCCTAAAAATCAAAACACCACTCACATCTCTCCTCTCTTCTCAACGTCTCCACCACCATCTCGCCTAATACGGGTAAGTTCTTCACCTCTCTTTGTCAATTTCTTCAATTTCTTTGTTTCTCTCCATCACGTTCTCCCCAATTTTTTTTCTGCCAATGTCGACTCGCCGTCCCTCCACCCGTACCTCCTCCCGTCCGACCGCCACCACCAATCCCCGTCCAACCGCCCCTACCACGTCCTCTCATCCTACCCAAGCCACGTCCTCTCGTCGTCCATCGCGACGCCGTGTTGTCCAACCGTCCTCCTCCACTAGTGAGTCGGAATCCTCACAACCCACCCCCACTCCGGCGATTGCCCCTCAACGTGAGGGTCGCGCCAAGTCCGTCCATGAGGCCACTTCGGTCCTCGAGTCCGTGGCTCCACGACTGACGGATGCCAAGATCCTTCGCCCCGCCATTGTCGATTTCGCATTTTTTGATAGGGCCCACCTCCCAATTCGGGAGATTCTCGATTCCGCGGGATGGACCACCTTTTGTTCTCACAACGCAAACTATAACCCCCCATTGGTTCGTGTCTTTTACTCGAATCTTGAAACATCAGCCCAATTTGTCCTACGTTCTTCTGTTGGTGGGCGCTCCATTGCGATTACGCCTGACAATCTTGCCCAACGGCTTAATATCCCATTGCACCCTCCTACCACTACGGTAGTGGGTAAATTTCTCAGTTGGCCGTTTGATCGCCTTGAAGTGCTTAATTCTTTCTATCGGCCAAAAAGAACCCTAACTGTGTATCCAACTGGCATAACGGATACCGATTTTAAATTGATCCCCCACCTTCTACATAAAGTACTTCATAAAGTTATCCTTCCTCGTGGTGGGAGTAAAAACTATGTTACTCTCCTTGACATGTTCGTCTTAGGGCATCTCTTTCGCGCCATTCCTCTTAGCCTGCCTCACATCATCATTGGCTACATGACGAGCACATGTAGCTCGGGTCGTCATCTCCCGTATGCACATATCATCACATCCTACTTGGAGTCTGCCCAAGTGGATCTTGCATTAGGCGGCCGTCCCCTCACTGTCTACAACACCATTGACATGGCCACTCAGAAGGTCATGAAGTACCGATACATACGCGACAGAGAGCGGTGGACACGGGACGATGCGATCCCGGATGGTCGATATTATGGCGGCTATGAGTCTCCGTTGCCTACGGACCCTCCGGTTGCTCCGTTTGATGCGCCTGACTACTTGGAGTATAGCTACAGTTTTGGTGGTGATGACCATGATGCTGATGGAGGCTTTGCTGGCGATGATGACCATGACGGCGATGAGGAAGTTCATCATGACACCACCGTTCCACCCCCGCCGCCGCAAAGACTACGAGATCGCCCCGCCTCCACCTCCTTCTACATTTGGTGGTTTCACACCTCCACCGGACATGTCACCCTCGTCGGCCTACGTCTCTGCACACAAGGTTATCGCACTCCTACATGACTCGGACCTTTGCTACCGTCGAGGCGAGCATCCAAAGATCAAAATGATCGTCTTCGTCGCATTGAGGGTCAGTTGCTTCCAGCACATCCCGCGCGCACTGATCGTACTTCCAGTTCTGCACGTCGACCATCATCCTCGAGGAGGAGTGTTTAGTCGTTTTATTGCTTGTTCAGCATTAGGTTCTATTTGATCGTTTTTTTTTAGTGTATAGACACACTACGAGTAGGTGAGCGCTAGGCTCCAAACTGTTAGGCTTTGCTGTTTTACATATTTCTCTCTTGCTCATGTTTCAGCCACAACTATGCTCACACCGCTTTATGCTATTTATATCATGATTTTTTTGCGTATCTCTGAGTTTATATATGGCTTTCTTTCTTGCTTCTCTATGATTTATCATATCTGTGTGTGTATCACTTCCGTCAATTGTCTTTGGATATGCATAGCGTAAGGGGGAGCGTATTTGTTCCTACTTTAATTTTCTTATGCATCATTGTATTTCTCAATCGGGGGAGCTTGACCCCACTTTTTGCTGTTATCAAACGGGGGAGAAATGTGGTTGAACTTGAAAATGTTGATGTGTTTGAACTTGCACAAATGAAATGTACAATCTTGAATGAAATACACACTTAGATTATGCTTCATATTTTTAAAGTTCACATTGTTTGTTATCATCAAAAAGGGGTAGATTGTTGGACTAAGTGATTAGTCACTTTAACTCCGACCGGGATTTTGATGGAAACAAACAAGGTGAAAATGTACTAATTAATATCAAGTGTATTTCAGTTTTTGTTAAAGGATGCAAAACAACACATCACGGGTATTCAAGCCATACAAGTTCAAGATCCGGCATTTGTGAAGGAATGAAGATGGAAGACCATATTGCAATTTGTAATTTCGATGTAAGGTATCAAAATTCTCTCACGCAAGCCAAATGCATTAGTTCATGCATATCAAGTTTTTAAAACCAATTTTCAAAAGTCATGAAGTAACTTGGTATTTCAAATGAAATTTAACACATAATTAGGTCCACGAGTTTAAACAAGGTGAAATCATGTGTTAATGATCATTTACATTTTGGAAATCATTGTTGAAGTTTTCAAGACTGAAAAACTTGTTTTTAAAAGGTTTTTGAAAAGAAAAACTGCAAGTTTGCAGAAAAGCCCCTCGCGAGTTATGAAATCGTGATTTTCCGTTTTCGGGGTTTGTAAAAATATCCGAACCATCCAATTAGGCTTAATGATCCATAATAAACGTGTATAACATGTTACATTAGGGTTGGTTAGGTCCCGGACGTGTCTAAGGGTGCTAACACAAAGGGAGAAAATAATTATTCTCGAGCTCCCTCAGCTAGTTAGCGCGCTAATACGCCATTAGTGCGCTAAGTGCGAGTTAGCGCGCTAGGTCTCAAAGATTAGCGCGCTAATTGCCTCCCGACAGCTTTTTTAAAAAGCTGGAAAACGAACTTTAATTTGAATTTTTGATGGATTTTGGACCCTTGGATCCCTAGAACGGTCACAAACTGTCAAGATGGGATTCCTAACACTATAAAAACACCAAGAAAATGTTTTTCTCACAAGAAGGCAAACACACACTCAAAAAGCTCAAAAGACTCAAAAGAAGAACTTTGATTTTAGTGAAAGAAACAAAGGAGATTCTTGAGGCTGTCCACAAGCATAAAAATCCAGCACTTTGAAGCACTCAAAGAGTACAAGATTCTCCTCAAAGCTGTTCTCTTTTGTCACCTTCTTGGTTGTAAGCAAGTCCTTGTTCTAGATTCCTTCTCTTGTGCTTAATCTTCATAGTTTTGTGTGCTTTGAATCAAAATCAGTTTGTTGTGTGTTTTCAACACTATTATCTTAAGTTTTGCACTTAAACTTATTTTATCAAACCCTAAGATTGATTTGAACAAAAGTTTTGCACTTAAACTTGATCTTTGTTAAACTATTGTTCTTTGCCTTGAAATCGGTTTTGCACAAACACATTGGATTTTAAAACGATTTCATAGTTGGAATTTGCAACAAAATCAGTGACACACTTTGCATTTTCCATCCATTCTCATACTTGCATGCATTAGAGTTGTTAGGCTCTAGGAGGCTTGCTAGTGTTTGAATTTGATATCACTTTATATTGTAAAGTGTATCTCATTTCTTTTCAGTAAATTATAAGTGTATGATTGTAAGACTTAGTGGAATCTAAGTCAAAGGGAAAGACCTAGTTGAGGCTAGGCACAATTTCTAGTTGCGGCTAGATAGGAAGTCCTAATTGTAATTAGGCATTTTAGGCTTGTATGCTTAGGTTGTAACACTTATTTGGAATATAAGTGAGGGGTTAAAAATCCTAACCGGGGAGGTTAGGTAGTGGATGTAGCCACTATAAATCGTGTGTCGCTTTCCATCTCTTCTACCTCATTCTTTTGCATAGCATAGACATTCGTTGTTACTTGTGCATAAAAAGTTTTAAAAAGGCAATAACCTCTCTACACACCCAATTCACCCCCCTCTTGGGTGTGGTTTCAAGTTTTCCTCAAACACAACTTCTTTCAAACATCCCTCCCAAACTATTTGGTTGCACTGCTTTTGTCCATCTTTATGATCAAAGTAAGTTAGCTCCTCGATCCTTAAAATGCATATTTGTATGCTATTCTCCGACTAAGAAAGGATATAAATGTTATTCCCCATCTTTGCGAAAGTTTTTTCACACTATGGATGTTACATTTATTGAAAACAAGCCTTTCTATCCTAATTCTTCGATTAAGGGGAAGAATTCACTGTCAGAATCTCCAAATCAGTATCTATGGGAGGAGGAGAACACTAGTGTTACATACTTTCCTACAAATATCCAACATGATCATATCGGTACTCTACAATCAACTCCACCAGATCCCTCTCAGACTCCAGATACATCACAGACTCAACCTCAAGACTGTCAATCATCTTCCTCATCTCCATTGTCAAATGAACAAGGTATGTCTGATTCAAATTCTTCTTAAAATTATGAGAATCTACCTGTTAATGAGATGCCTATTGCCTTGAGAAGAACTGAGAGACCTCATATACCATATCAGATGAAAGATTTCATCTATTATGGCAAGCTTTCCTCACAATACAGAGCTTATGTTTCTAACATTGATAAAATCAGCATTCCTAGAACAGTTCAGGAAGCTCTAGCATCACCAGAGTGGAAGAAGGCAACTTATGAGGAGATCAGGGCTTTGGAAAAGAACAATACCTGGGAGATCACCACTCTACCACCTGGGAAAAGAACAGTTGGATGCAAATGGTTGTTCAATGTGAAGTACAATGCAGATGGTTCAGTTGAGAGACTAAAGGCTCGATTAGTTGCAAGAGGATATACTCAGACTTATGGAATCGACTACCAGGAGACATTTACTACCGTTGCCAAGCAGAACACAATTCGAGTGCTACTCTCACTAGCTACAAACTTAGATTGGCCACTTCATCAACTTGATGTGAAGAATGCTTTCCTAAATGGAGATCTCTCAGAAGAAGTTTACATGGACATTCCCCCTGGGTTTGAGGATCAGCACTCAAAAGGGAAAGTCTGCAAGCTTAAGAAATCTTTGTATGGATTAAAACAAAGCCCTCGAGCTTGGTTCAGTCGGTTCTCAACAGTATTAAGAAGGATTGGTTATTCTCAAAGTCAAGCTGATCATACCTTATTCTCCAAACATGACACTGATGGAAAGATCACAATCCTAAGTGTATATGTTGATGATATTGTAATAACTGGTGACAATGAAAGAGAGATTATCAGGTTGAAACAATTGTTAGCCATGGAATTTGAAGTGAAAGATCTTGGGCAGTTGAAATACTTCTTGGGAATGGAAGTCTCACGATCTCATAAGGGAATTTCAGTGTCTCAACGTAAGTATACTCTGGATCTCTTGGAAGAGACTGGAATGCTTAGGTGCAAACCATCAGAGACACCAATGGAGCAAAATTTAAAACTTAATGCTAAGGAAGAGGAACCTGATGTGGACAAAGGATGTTATCAAAGGCTCGTAGGAAAGCTGATTTACTTAGCAAATACCAGACCAGATATTGGTTTTGCTGTAAGTTTAGTCAGTAGCTTCATGAGTCATCCCAAGGAATCTCATATGGAAGCTGTATTTCGAATTCTGCGATATCTCAAGGGAAGTCCAGGGAAGGGATTGTTCTTCACGAAAAATCAGAGTAGAAGTGTGGATGTGTACACTGACTCTGATTATGCTGGATCTCAAACAGATAGACGATCTCCCTCTGGATATTGTTCATATGTTTGGGGTAATTTGGTTACTTGGAGGAGCAAGAAACAATCAGTTGTCTCACGGAGTAGTGCAGAAGCAGAATATCGAGCTCTAGCTCATGGAATTTGTGAAGGTCTCTGGTTAAAAAGGGTCCTACACTGTCTCAACATACCAAGTAACGATCCTGTTCATCTACACTTTGATAATAAATCAGCCCTGAGTATTGCAGTTAACCCGGTCCATCATGATCGCACAAAACATATTGAGGTGGATCGTCATTTCATCATTGAGAAGGTTGATAGCAATCTTATCAACCTACACTATGTTCCTTCTAAGCATCAAGTAGCAGACATCCTCACAAAGGCACTTCCGAAGATACCATTCCATTCCTTATGCAGCAAGCTCAACCTCATAAATATTTATGCTGTTTAGCTTGAGGGGGAGTGTTGAAGTCTATCATCTCTGATGTTAATCAGTTAGTTGCTGATCTTAGGATATATATACACTAGTTAAATTAGTTGTTGTCATTCCTATCTTATCTCCTCATTACTAGCTAGTTAGTATCCTCATAGTTAGCAAATATTTCTGATGTTTATCTTGTATTCAGTTGGTTCATTGTCTATCTTGTATATAATTAGCATTCATCAATGAAAAAGAGAAGTCCAATTCATCTAATTGTGTTCTTAATCTTCACAAATCTCTATATGGGCACGGCCGCGGCGGAACGGATTTAGAAAGGTTTAGTCTCCGTTGGTTGGACTGCAATGAAGGCCTCGCTTGAAAAATTGGATTGTGAAAGCGATGAATCGAAAAGTGAAGGAGGTTGAAATTGTTTTAGGTCTCGATGGCACAATGTTCACAATTCCGGCCAAAGTGTTTGCGAAAGGGTCTTCGGTTAGGGTGATTTAGCTAGAGGCGTGTTTTCAGATATAGCGTTTTCTCATACCACATCTAATGCTTTCGGCACCTAATCTTAGAACCCTAGAATTGGTTAGGATGAAGCTTCCAAAGGGGGATTCGAAGAAGGAGGTCGCTATGCTTTGCCCTGTTTTGGAAACTTTGATATTGAAAGACTGCTACAGCATGCATCTTAAAGTGTTGGGCTTGTCACTTGGCAAGTTAAAGAAGTTAGAGATTGAAAACACTGGAAATAATCGTTCATCGTGCGGCAAAGACAACATGGCAATCCCTAATAATCGCCTTGGTGTTTGCAAGCTTGAATTGCATACTCCAAATCTTTCAACTTTTATTTATAAAGGTGAATTATTTGAGTACTTTTCATTTGGAGGCCTTGTCGCCTTAATTGATGTAGATGTGTCATTATCAATATTCTTCATTTCATGCCCAAAGTTTTCAGGTCAGCTGAGCGTGTTTAACAAATGGGAAGACACTAGGTATAAGTTTCTCAAAGGCCTAAACGGTGCTAGGAATTTAGCTCTTGGGACGGTTCAGGTACTGGTTATGTTTTAGAATTTGTTCAACCTTCTGCTTCTTGTTGTCTACATACTGGTTATGTTTTAGAATTAGGCGTTTTCTTTTCGATCTTAATTATTAATTGTTTACTTGCCAAGTTTTTTTTCCAGAAGTTCGACTTCTAGATGCATTGACTGCATAACAAATTGTTTGTGTTTCGGTTTCTTCATCACATCTCTATGAGAAAAAGAAAGAATAGAAAGAACCAAACTGTTTGTGTTTTGGTTGCTAGACCATATTTCTGTACACATGTTGTACTCTATATGGAGTCTTACAATTAAATGTTTGAATGTCTAGGTTTGTTCTTCAAAAGTCCCTAACACATTGCACGACCTACTTACTTCCTATACTAATCTGAGGAAACTGGAGTTGAGATTGTCTCCAATTGATGACACAAGTCTTTCATGGAGACTCTCGTGTTGCACGATGTTAAGGTAACATTGAACACCTTCTATAGCTTTATTTGTCACATTTCTCTCACTAACATATAGCAACACTCAATTTCCATGCCAAAATTCTTATTTGTTGTTTTGCAATATCAATGTTATATCCTCACTTCTTTTGTCGCTAGCTTTGTCAAAGGAAGGAAGAGTTTGTTCAGCTTTTGTGTCCACTGAACCACCTGAAATATGTTGCTCTCACGGGACTTTAAGGACATGATAATGAGCTTGAGTTCCTGAGGTTTTTGTTTAACCGTGCCGTAAATCTAGACTTAATGGTCATCAATGGAGGTGGATTAAAGGATTCTAAATTTGGAAGAACTGATCTGCTGAACTTTCATGAAAAGCTAATGATATTATCCCAAGAGTTTCCTAATGTTAAGATATCGTTCCAAATTCGTAAATCTAATGTGGTACGTTTTGATTCGGCTTCAATCCTAAACTGAATTTCTTAATTGCTCTAAGCTACCCTAAAGAATGGTTTTGTCAGGAGACTTAAAGGACGTGACAATGAGCTTGAATACATGAGTTTTTTGTTTAACAATGCAGTGAATTTCATAGAAGGATTATCACTATTGGGGCAGGTTGCAGAATTTTGTGATCAAAATGGATGGTCTGCTGAAACTTCATAAAGTCATTTATGTTGTGCTAAAACTTCCCTAATGTAATTTTGATGTACATTCTGAATTTATAAATCTAATGCAACTTGTTTTACTCGAGCTTCAATTTATGAGTAAATGCAACATTCCATCTCAAAGATTTTACTGATTTGATCTTTGTTCAGGACTTCTCTCTCCTTGTATTTACTTTTCTGAATCATTTACTTGAATGTTTTGTTATATGCATACATTCAAACGTTTATTGCAACTAACCCTGGTATAGCTGAAGCTGGTTTTAGGTTTAGCCTTTTTACTGAAATGATCTTTTTTTTCTTTTTTTTTTTTTTTATTCAATAGTTATTCTTATTGAAGAGTTGTACAGATGTACCACAGATTATAACATATCGTCAAGCAGTTAAAGGAACCAAGTCTTTATTCAAGTTCAATAATACCTAAATCAGTTGCTAGAAGAGTTACCACTGAAAGCTTTGATGTACAATGCAATTCAAGAAAATGATGCAAAGCAGACTAATTAAGTGAAATGCTAATATAGTAGTATATAAACAAACATGTCATAATCGTGTCGCATCCAACGCAAGATGGAATATGAGTTGCAGAAAATTAAAAAAACAGTAACTAACATTGGATGGATCCTTCTTCCTTAGTCCCTTATCTTCAGCAGAGATGAATGATGCCTAGCTAGGAAATTCTTACCGCACTGCCTCATTGCTCTGATGGTGGCCACCCTCTTAATTAAATTTCTTTTTCAAATGCCAGAGTAGTTATTGGTGCTATTTTTTATGTAATTCTACTTGCAGTGGCTTGGAACCAGTTCAATATTATGTTAACTATATTGTAGCTGATTTCAAAAAAAAAAAAAAAAAAAACTATATTGTAGCTCATCGGCGTGCCCTGGGTGCGATTCCCTTTTGTGTCTTAAGCAAACTATTTAGCTCATTGATTATTATCATTCATCTAGAGTTGCCAATTCTTCTGCAATACCTTTTGGTTTCTAACAATCCTTGCAGCTAAGATTGGAAATCATTTTCTGATTTTCTGATTAAAATCTACATTGGCATAGGAATTAATCGACTCGTACACAGTATCAACCATCAACTCCCGAAACTCCTTCAGAGTATGGAAGATCATGACTGACATTACCAGCAAATATAGGAATACTATCGAAACTTTTTCCATTATTAACAAAACCAAACATCAGCTAGCTACAAAATAAGTTACGCGGTTGAAGAAACTAAATCTTTATTCAAGTTCAATAGTACCTGAATCACTTGCCAGACGAATTACCACTGAAAGCTTTGGCGTGCAATTCATGAAAGCGGTACAAAGTATATGACATGCAACTTAAGAAAATGGTGCAAAGGAGACTAATCAAGCTGTATAGTATAAACATACAGGCACATTCTCAAAATATCCAACACATGAAGGAATCTTAAGTTACAGCAAATTAGAAAACTGTAACTAAACATTAGATGAATCTTGCTTCTTTCTCGGTCCCTCGTCTTCCACAGTGATAAATGAAGCATGTGCTATTCATACTGCACCGTCTAATTGCTCAGATTTACCCTCAATTTTTTCTGATGCCAAGTTGATATCAGTGCTTTCCTTGTGGCGATTCGACTTGCAGTTTGGAACCTGTCCAGTAAGATATTAACCATATCTTAGCTTGTAGGTTCTGGAGTCGAATGTCACATGTGCCTTAAGCTAACTATTTAGTTCATAGATTAGCTCAGATGTCTCATCATTCTAATTGTAGATTGCTGGAGTCTCTACCTCCTCAGATATTTAATCCTTCAGTGAAACAAATCTTTTTCTTGAACAATAAAAGAAAATTCTAACTGTCCTTAAAGGTAAGAGTAGATATCATTTTCTGATTGAAATCCACGTTGTGATAGGAACTAATAGACTCGAAAACAGTATCAATGACTGAAACTCCTTCAGATTATGGAAGATCACGACTAACATTACCAAGAAATATATAAAAAATCATTGAAAGAGAGTCTTGAACAGAGATCACATTAGTAAAAGCTTCGAAATGCAGTACGGCTTCAAAATTGGATCAAGTAGGAACAAAACATGTCAAACTAGATTTACAAAATCTGAAACGATACTTCAACATTAGGCTTTTCTCGGGATAATGCCATGAGCTTAGCCTGAAAGTTCGACAGACGCCTGTTTTAATTTTGGAGTTATTTGATCCATCTCCACTGATGGCCAATCTTTCTAGATTCACTGCACTGTTAAACAAAAATCTCAAGAGCTCAAGCTCATTAGCATCTCCTTCATCTCCACGGACAGCCATATATTTCAAGCGGTTCAGTGGACACAAAGGCAAAGCAAGGTCATCTTCCTTGCTTGGACAAAACTAGTATTAAAAAATGAAAATTAAAAACATAGATCCAAGTCAACAAATAAGAATTCTGGCACGATAATTAATCAAGATTTGCTATAAATTACTGAGAGAAATATGGCAAATAAAACTATAGAAAGTTTTCAATTGTTACTGGAATTTCATTCAAGGCGAGTTTCAATGGAAAAACAATGACGGAGTAGGGATTCCAACCAAGTATGACAAGGGCCACAGTGACTAGATGCTTCCAACTCCAATTTATTTAGGTTAGCATGTGAAGTTAGTACCTCTTCCAACATGTCTGGAACTTCTGAACGAATCTTAGCATGCAAACATTGAATAATCAAATTTCAGATTACTAGTGACTAAAGCATATACATAACAAAGGCAACCAAAGAACAAAAACATAGAAATGAGTCCGTCATTATGTCTAGGCTATGAAACGCCATAAAGAACATTTATTTCTGATAGATGTTTAGTCAAGTTATGTAAGGTGTGTAACAATGAGATGAAGAAACTAGCAGCATTTGATAAAGAAAAAAGAGCATGCAATACAAGAAAAGAATAGAAAGGGATGATATGTCAACTAGATGAAGGTGAAAAAGAAAATAATCCAATTTTTCTATCAACCTTAATTGATGTGGAATCAATGAGTAACTTTGTTCCAACCAAGTTTTTTTTTTGTATTATTATTATTTTTTGGTACTTGTAATTCTAAAGAAAATAACCTCTAAAGGGCTTGTAATGTAATTCAAAAACTAAAATATTTATTTTCAGAACTCAAAAATAACACGAGCTAAATAACAAAAGCACGACATGAATTGGCAACTGCCGAAATGACTTAAATGATTGAAATTTTTGTCGTAATATCCATCAGTGGCTGTCTTAATGCATTGAGAATTTCAGGAAAAAAAAAAAAAAAAAAAAAAAAAAAAAAAAAAAACCCGAAACAAACAAATCACCCAATTTTAAGATACAATAGACTCTCTAATCTGATATGTATTTTCTAAAGCAGCAGATCCAAATAATAGAAATCATTAAATATTAAAAAGCTGATTAACATTGCAATAGGAGTCTCCTATGGTTCGGCTCTTCCTTCAGATTTTTAGTCACACTTCCTCCATTTATGTTGCAGCATCCTAAAGCCTTAAGCAAGTGCTAAATATTAAAATTTGACTTGCAACTTAAGAGGAGATACCCCATATGCTAATTCTAAAAGATTTCCTTGATTCAGAATCGAGAGAATTCCTAAAGATTAAACACCAGGCATATAAAACTTAGGGGATCGACAAATATAAGTTGCAAGAGAACTTAATGAGCTATTTCTTCAAACATAAATTAAACATACCACATTCTTCCTAAGAGCTAAAGTCCTTGAGCCATTTAGGCCTCTTAGAAGCTTAAATGTATATCTACATTGATTAGCACCGCCAAGTTCCCAAGGGAACAGTCCTTGTACGTGACACCTTTGGAAACTAAAGTTGAGAGATTTGGAGTATGCAGTTCAAGCTTGCAATGACCAAGACGATCAATAAGGCCTGGTATGTCAGACCAATCATAGGGATAGCACATGCATCCGCTGTTAAAGGAAGAGATGAAATGTGTCCATTTCTTGGAGAGGAGACATGTTGATCGGATGACTTCTTTGGTGGGAAGGAAGGAGAAGATGTGATGGAGAATGGGTTCTGGCAGTTCGCTCAATCTGCCTTTATTAAAATCCATGAACTCAAGAGTGTTGAGCCACACACGCACACATATCTAGGTATACAATGGGGTTGGAGCCCACAAAAAACTAATTGGTTTTTGTTAGAATCCAATCTACACCACTTTATATCACACCAACTCTTATTATATTTCTAATGTGGGATTATATTTTAATACTCTCCCTCAAGTGCAACTAGGCCGCCAAACACAAACCTACTCTTTATAGATCCGTAAATATGCGTAGACCTCTTTTTTTATAAGCTCTAGATCCACAAACGAGTCTAGACTCTACTGCTAGCCCAATCAGGTCTTCAAATACGAGCCTAGAATCGTTCCAAACTACCGTGATCGCCATTCTCTAGTTTTTATATCAATTGGTGCTACTTTTAATTTTATATGAATTTTTATATTTCTTTCTTTATCTTTGGCTCCAAAAAAATAAATAAATAAATAATCCATGACAAAAAATATAATTTTAAAAAAAAAAAAAAAACACATGCAAGTTCTATCCCACATAATCACACTGATTGTCCCTTGAATAGCGTTCCCCTCGATAAAATTTCCCCCTATGAGTCAACCTGTACTCTTCTGTAAAGTGAGGTTTCTCAAAGTTCCTACCTTATTGGGATGGCTGAAGCTAACCTAGCTACTCTGCATCATTGCTCAAATGCTTTTTACTCTAAATTTTTCTTTTCTTTTCTTTATTTTCACATGCCAAAGTATGCTATTTTCAATCACGCTTCTTCTTGCAGTACTAACCTAGAACATGTCCCTCATAGACTATGGAGGCAATTCTGTTATGTACACCGTCAGGCTAACTATTTTGCGTACACATAGATTAGCTCATCATGCATCTACGGGCTACGGCAAGTTCTTCACAAAAAAAAAAAAAAAAAAAAAAAAAAAAAAAAAAAAAATGATTTCTAACAATCCTTCCACTAAGATTAGAAATCAACTTTTTGATTAAGATCCACATTGAGTTGTTCCTTCTGATTAGGGATGGTCATGACTAATAATATTGCCAAATTAATATACAAATATCATTGAGACTTATGCTATCATTCCTAAAACAAACATAGAAGACTATAGCATGAATCCAAAAGGAGAGGAGAATACAAGAAAGCTTTTGAAATTAGGCAAAATACTAGATTTGCTCCTCAGACTTGCCTCAATCAGCAAATGCACGGAATTCGCGTCAACAGCTTATCATGCGAGGTCAACTTCAATACATCTCTATGAGAAACTTCATGAATGAATATCCAGCCCATGATTAAACAAAAATCTTAAGAATAACTCAATATGAGGTCCTTGTAAACTTCTTGCAGTAATGTACTTTCAAGTCCATTACCAAACCAGGTGCATGCACAACACAACATTTTTTTTGTCTCTATAAATTAGCAAAATAATAAAGGTTAAGAACAACATTCTATTCGGAATAAGATCATGTCAGTCAAAAGGTTAAACCAAAAATCAGTTTCAGTTATATTGGGTTAGTTGCAACATGTCTGTATAGATGATTATAACAGACCATTCAAAGAAATGATTCGGAGAAAAAAAAAATGCAAGGAGAAAGAAGTCTTACACAAAGATCATAGCAGTAAAAATCATTGAAATGGAAAATTGCATTTATTCAAAAATTGAAACTTGAGTAGGACATGCCACGTTAGATCTATAGCTAGAATTCAGAAGGTAGATCATTACATCAACATTAGGAAAGTTCTAAAATATACTATATCAATAACTTTATGAATTATGAAAGTTCAGACCATGGATACAATTCTGTTATGCCCTGCGACTATTTAGCATATAGATAACCTCATCAGTACTCATCTGCACCGCGTTCTAATCGTGTGTGTAGATATTCTTCTGCTGGATAATCTTCTTTCTTAATCAGAAATCAACTTTTGATTGAAATCCACATTGAGGTAGGATTCCACGAGTAGTTGACTCGAATGTATATGAATGACAAAAATTCCTTCAAATATATTATGGATGATCATAACTAACAAGTCTAACATTTCTAGAAAATAGGGAAATATCATTGACACTTCTATGCTGGCATTAGTATACCATATCAAACATCAGCTAGAAATCTATGATGCATTGAAAATCAGAGGAGACAAGAAGAAAGCTTTCAAAAACTGTGCAGAATCCTAGATTGATTCTCTAGAATTGCCTAGATGAATGCACGGAATTAAACATGGAGTTCCTACAACGGGAAATCCCAGGCACAATTTCAACAGCTTATCACACGCTGAACTTTATTACATCTTTCTGGGAACTTAATGAATGAATAATTCAGCTCATGATTAATCAAAATATTATGAATAACTGAATATATGGTCTTGTACACTGCTTATAGTAATGTACTCAAGTTCATTATCGAACCAGTTGCAAAATCCTAGACCTTTTTTCTTAAAGACCAAAATTCTAAACCTTAAATCAGATCCAAACAGTTCAAACTAAAATCATTTTTCAGTTATACGGTTGAATTCCAATACATGTTTGTACAGATGATTATAGTAGACCATTTAGAGAGGAATCATGACGGCTAAAACAATTCTAGAATGAGGAAGCAAAAGGAGTATTTGAGATAGGAAGTCAGTTTAACGTGTGGCAAAATCCCTAGCTGAAGGAAAATGACAACAACCAAATAAGCATCGGCCCCTATTCAAGGAATGGAGAATAATACAGTAAATGAACTGAAGATACCCTTCAATAGAGAATGAAATTTTGCACTCATTGAGGATTTTCCAACGCTCGAGATGTAAGAGCAATACAATAAATCATACCGAGTAGAGTGGGCACAAATAGACTGATTTGGAAGCACGCAAAGAACGGCAATAATGTATATGCATTATAGCCACACCAGGGGACTGGATGCAATTGTGAAACAAGGAACTGCCAGCAAAAGCAAAGCATTTCTTGTGGCGACTATTGAGGAATTTCATGCCAACAATAAGGGTGTGGTTATCTGGAAAAGGAATGCAAACTACTGATCCTTGTGTATGTTGTGGGGAGAAATATAAACAATTCAGCACCTGCTGTTAGAGTGTGTTAAAACTCAACATAGTTGGAGCAGCTTTTCTAGAACCGCACCGATTGGGAGGATCTAAAGAATCAAGAGCTGGTTTTTTCACTTAAGTAAAACCAAAAATAAAGCAATGTTCCAAAAGAGTGTGCATGATTCTCTAGTCCATATGGAACTTTCGAAACAACTTACTATGGAAGAAAAGTGATCTCCCTATAAACCAAGTCATCCAGCAGAGCTTGAAATGGCTAGAAACTCATGTGGTGGAGGCCAGGAATAGGAAAAAAGGAAGTCGAGACCAAAAGAAACAACACCAAAGCATAAGCTATAAAAATGAAGGAAGCTATGGGGTTGCGGATCTGAATCTTTAGAGAGTAATTTTTTAGTCTGATTCTTTGGCAAACGGTGAATAACATCACAAAAAGCATGCCCAATGTTTCAGAGTTGGGCTATGTTAATGCAAAGTCATCGTAAGGAACCACTGTTATTGGAAAGTTTGTCACATCAGAAGACAAGCGAATGAGATTGCTCGTTAGATGGCAAAAATTTCACGAAGTCATGAAGTAAACAAATATTGGAGAGATGTTCAAGAGAGTGTGCAAGCTATATTATAATCTGTTGTACATCTGAACAACTCTTCAATAAGATCAACTATTGAAATTAAAAAGAAAGGATCATTTCAGTCAAAAGGTTAAACCTAAAACCAGTTCCAGCTATACCAGGTTAGTTGCAATACACGTTTGAATGTATGCATATAACAGAGCATTCAAGTAAATGATTCAGAAAAGTAAATACAAGGAGAGAGAAGCCTTGAACAAAGCTCAAATCAGTAAAATCTTTGAAATGGAATATTGCATTTACTCATAAATTGAAGCTCGAGTAAAACATGTTGCATTAGATTTATAGAATTTAGAATGTACATCAAAATTACATTAGGGAAGTTTTAGCACAACATCAATAACTTTATGAAGTTTCAGCAGACCATCCATTTTGATCACAAAATTCCGCAACCTGCCCCAATAGTGATAATCCTTCTACAAAATTCACTGTATTGTTGAACAAAAAACACATGTATTCAAGCTCATTGTCACGTCCTTTAAGTCTCCTGACAAAAACATTCTTTAGGGTAGCTTAGAGCAATTAAGAAATTCAGTTTAGGATTGAAGCCGAATCAAAACGTACCACATTAGATTTACGAATTTGGAACGATATCTTAACATTAGGAAACTCTTGGGATAATACCATTAGCTTTTCATGAAAGTTCAGCAGATCAGCTTTTCCAAATTTAGAATCCTTTAATCCACCTCCATTGATGACCATTAAGTCTAGATTTACGGCACGGTTAAACAAAAACCTCAGGAACTCAAGCTCATTATCATGTCCTTCAAGTCCCGTGAGAGCAACATATTTCAGGTGGTTCAGTGGACACAAAGGCAGCACAAACTCTTCCTTCCTTTGACAAAGCTAGCGACAAAAGAAGTGTGGATATATCATTGATTTCACAAAACAACAAATAAGAATTTTGGCATGGAAACTGAGTGTTGTGTTCAATGTTACCTTAACATCGTGCAACACGAGAGTCTCCAAGGAAGAACAACAATAGAGTAACGATGCCAACCATGAAAGACTTATGTCCTCAATTGGAGACAATCTCAACTCCAGTTTCCTCAGATTAGTATAGGAAGTAAGTACGTCGTGCAATGTGTTAGGAACTTTTGAAGAACAAACCTAGACATTCAAACATTTAATTGTAAGACTCCATATAGAGTACAACATGTGTACAGAAATGTGGTCTAGCAACCAAAACACAATCGATTTGGTTCTTTCTATTCTTTCTTTTTCTCATAGAAATGTGATGAAGAAACCGAAACACACAAACATTTGTTATGCAGCCAATGCATCTAGAAGTCGAACTTCTGGAAAAAAAAAACTTGGCAAGTAAACAATTAATAATTAAGATCGAAAAGAAAACTCCAAATTCTAAAACATAACCAGTATCTAGACAACAAGAAGCAGAAGGTTGAACAAATTCTAAAACATAACCAGTACCTGAACCGTCCCAAGAGTTAAATTCCTAGCACCATTTAGGCCTTTGAGAAACTTATACCTAGAGTCTTCCCATTTGTTAAACACACTCAGCTGACCTGAAAACTTTGGGCATGAAATGAAGAATATCGATAATGACACATCTACATCAATTAAGGCGACAAGGTCTCCAAATGAAAAGTACTCAAACAATTCGCCTTTATAAATAAAAGTTGTAAGATTTGGAGTATGCAATTCAAGCTTGCAAACACCAAGGCGATTACTAGGGATTGCCATTTTGTCTCTGCCGCACGATGAGCGATTATTTCCAGTGTTTTCAATCTCTAACTTCTTTAACTTGCCAAGTGACAAACCCAACACTTTAAGATGCGTGTAGTAGCAGTCTTTCAATATCAAAGTTTCCAAAACTGGGCAAATCATAGCGACCTCCTTCTTCGAATCCCCCTTTGGAAGCTTCATCCTAACCAATTCTAGGGTTCTAAGATTAGGTGCCGAAAGCATTGGATGTGGAATGAGAAAACGCAATATCCGAAAACACGCCTCTAGCTTAATCGCCCTAACCGAAGACCCTTTCGCAAACACTTTGGCAGGAATTGTGAACATTGAGCCATCAAGACCTAAAACAATCTCAACCTCCTTCACTTTTCGATTCATCGCTTTCACAATCCAACTTTTCAAGCGAGGGCCTTCATTGCACTCGAACCACCGGAGCCTAAGCCTTTCTAAATCCGATCCGCCACGGCCCTGCCCATATAGAGATTTGTCCACAAACTTCGGCGAGCAGCGGGATCCCACATCATCGATATTGGAATCTGAATACGAATCGGCGAAATTGTAATTTTCGATGTGGAGGTCGAGATAGGGATGAGAGACCCAGAAGTGCTGCCATTTCTTGGAGAGGAGACATGTTGTGGTGATGAGGTCTTTGGTGGCGAATGAAGAGAAGATGTGGTGGAGAATGTGATCTGGTAGATCACTCAACCTGTCTTCCCCTCTCATCTTCGCTCTTCAGTCTGTGGTTGAGGACTTCGGAAATGGCGGGAAGGGGTTCTTCTTGATGGTTAAAAATGGCGGGAGGGCTTGTACTTGACAACCAGACGGTTCAACTTCAAACTCATTCACCGCACTTACATGTGCGGCACATGCTTCGGATGCAACTTTACTTGTCTCGAGATGCAGAACACAATCACGACCCATTTTTCTTTTTTATTTTGCAAGTTTACTTGGTTTTTCAGACTTATCACAAACTTATCAATAAAACAACATTCAACACAAGAAGTTGAACATTTGATCTCCCTCTACTAGCAAGGAATCATTAAATTTTAACGGGGGGTGCTGGTATTGATTGGGTCAGACAGAGGATTGTAGTTCACGTCATTGTTGTGGCAGAGCATGACTATCATTTGCAGATTGGCCTGCTAATCAGAGCGTCAGATTTAAATTTTAAAAGATATGTTCAGGGTATGTGTGTTAGAGTTCGGTAAGTTGTGGGAGGAGTACATGCTAGAGATCCAAATAGGGCGGGGAGTCCCCATGGTGGATGAGGATTCCCTGCAATGGAGATGAAGAGAGAAGACAGGGAATTAAATGGGGATGCTATGTGCACCGAACGTGTCGAGTGAAATAACCCTAATTTAGTTATTGATTCATATGATTATTTTTAGTAGCGGTTTTTTTTTTTTTTTTTTTAGACGAAACAATTATTTTTATTAACGTTAAGTAAGGTTGTTGTACCTCAAGGACTTGTTACTCTGAATTTTCTAAAAAGGAGAAAATGGGTGGTTTCTAAGAATCTTTAGCTACAATCAATTTATAATAACTAGAATTTAAAACTTGCAAATTTGAGTTCAATGAGAGAAATTACTGTGGTCTACAGCTCCATAAACTCAACTCAATGGTCATTCACATGTCATGGTCGTCGATCTTTTCTAAAATGATTATCAAAACAATTCCACCTAGATTAGTGCAATGGCCCAAATCACTAACCTTTGATTTGCTCTTAATTAGGATCATTGACCCATGATGTAGCGTCCACTAGCAATTACTTAGATTGACCTTGACATGGAGTTGAGGTATATTTTATTTTTGTGTCTCCATTTCTTGGAGATACGAGTTGTTGTTCGAATGAGTTCATTAATGGTGATGGAGATGGTGTTCTGGTAAATCACTCGGTTTGTCTTCCCCTTTTCATCTTCTTGTACGAATGTTCAGTAAAGATAGCCACTCGCTTGCTCTAAAAACTGTTACTTTCCTGTGCAAAAAATAAGGGACTCCGGTTCCCTTTTAGCAAAGTCTGACTTACAAGTCAAATGAGAAAAATAGAGTTAGGAGGGCCATCATTGTATAACCCGAGTGTGGATTAGCCTATACGGTTGGTGTTGGATACTATGTGAAAAAAAAAAAAAAAAAAAAAGTAAAATAAATTACTAAAAGCTCACAAGAATCTTTTTTTTTTTTTTTTTTTTTAATTTATCGAAAAAATATTTTTTAATCCATTGCTTTATCCTAGCCTCATTACAATTTATTCAAAGACCTTTTGATCTACACAATTAATTGCAATCGTACTTTTTTTTGATAATTGACTCCGGTTTGAGTCTAATTTAGGACCTCCTCCATTGTTGCCTTTTAACAATGATGCCACCTAAAGATTCTTTAGCAATTGCAATCATACTTAGCAGTGGAGAATGGATTTATTTGTTACCACTGAAAGCTTTGACATATGCAGCCAAAAGAACAAATGGTTGTGGATACCTGTCGCTTCTTCTCATTTGTTCCTGTTTCAATTGCACACACATATTTACTGAAATATATTCTGCAGATTTATGAAATCACGTGTCGACTGATCAGAAGTGATTAAGGTCCTCAAATTTCATATTCTTGTTACCTTTTAGTTCCAGCTTAAAAATAACTATGTCCAGTCTTCTAGATCAATAGGACCTGAATTACTTGCCAGTCAAGTTACCACTATTAGACTAGGGGAATTGCAAAGACTTCAAAGTGTGTAGCACTGCCACTTTCCTAAAGAAAGTTTTGCTCTCTATATTGCAAGAGTCAGCAAATATCCTATAGGATTCGATGAAGTATACCCACCTTTCACTTTGCAGTAGTGAAAGATGAAAAACAAGAGCAATTGCTGGTGAATTTCGAGATAATTTCTTCCTCCCCAAACCTTCTCTTTTATAGAGCTCTGGTCATGACCAGTTAGAGTGAAAATGGGGTAGTAGAGTAATGGAACAACCAAGCATTGATGCAATGAAATAATGGAGCAGTCAAGCATTGATGCAATGGAGTAGTGGAGCAGTAATTCCTTAATAGAGAGCAGTTTCAACTGCACCCACTAAGCTACTCTACTAACTACCCATTTAATCTCGAAAATGGTAAAAATTAATGATAAAAATTTTTACCCATGGTTAGCTAACACACATATGCACGCACACGCACGTGCCTCGTGCCAAGTGCTAAGCGCGCCTATAAAAGCGCCATATGCGGGCGCGCCTGTGGCTCACCGAGCATTACACTTGTATTTTATTTTTACACACACTATTGTACAAGAGTACATATATACTCTTTAAACTTGAAGTTCCTAACCAATGTGGGACTAAACATTTAATTTGAAAATGTTCAACAATCCCCCGCCATTTTCAAAATACTCAGATCATTCAATCCACGAAATCTCAAACATTATATGCATAACTAATGGTATCTTGCGATTTGAACCACTAACTTGTGATAAGTTCATTACATCATATCAGAATTACATGGTAGATACACTTTGAACCAATGATTCTATTCGATATGTAGCATAAACATATCACGCATATAACTTACACCAGCAAATAGCCATAAATATCCTGACACATTCAACATTGGCCTTGTGCCTCGTATCTTCTCGTGAATGTCTTTGGAGCCAAGCCCTTGAACTCCTTGAAGCGACCGCACTTCACATCCATAAAGGTAGTCTCCATTCTAGTACCCCCGCAATTTAAGTACCTTTAGAAGACTATTAACAGATCATCTCAACCTCCTCTCTTCACATGCAGGTACCGAACACTAACAACCTTGGGATGGTTATTAAAATTTAGTGCTCACAGTCACGCCTATAATGAATTTGACTGCATTGAACTCAAGACTTAACGTAATGTTAGGTGTCGAGTTGAGTTTTCACTATTGGTGACCTATAATTCATGAGCTTGAGATCCATCCCCCTTGATATTTTATTCACTAAGTCTCTTGGCAATCCTTTAGTAAGGGGATCTGCCAAATTTTGACTAGATTTCACATAGTCAATCGTGATAACTCCTCTTGTTATCAATTCTCTGACACAACTATGTCTCAGTCCAATATGTCTGGACTTACCGTTGTACATTTGGCTATAAGCTCTTGCCAATGTGGCCTGACTATCACAATGGATAGAGATTGGAGCTACCGGTTTAGGCCACAATGGTATCTCGTATAATAATTCACGTAGCCATTTAGGTTCTTTTGAAGCTGAGGCCAATGCAATAAACTCCGATTCCATGGTAGAACCAACCATTAAAGTTTGCTTCTTTGAAGCCCACGAGATTGCACCTCCAAAAGTATGAAAATCCACCCACTTGTGGATGCACGATTTTGATCTTTCACAATCCAACTTGCATTTGAAAATCCTTCTAATACCAAAGGATATCCACTATAGCATAAACCATAGTTAATTATTTTCTTCGATATTTCAAAACTCTTCGAGTTGCAAACCAATGCAACTCACTTAGATTAATTGTAAATCGCTTAACTTGCCTATGCCAAGGCAATATCCGGCCTAGTGCATGTCATTGCATACATTAAGCATCCAATTAATCTTGAATACTCCAGATTGTAAAACTGGATTGTCTCAGTTTTTCACTAGCTCAATACTTGAATCTAGTGGGGTAGAAACTGGGGCACAATTTAAGTGATTGAATCTATTGAGAACTTTCTCAATATAATGAAATTGAGTTAGAATAATACTCCATTCATCTCTTACAATCTGAATTCGGAGTATGACATCAGCCTGCCCCATATCTTTCATTTCAAACTGGCTTGAAAGAAACCTTTTGATCAACTGAACTTGTTCCAAGTCAATTCCAAAAATCAGCATGTCATCTACGTAAAGACAGATAATGACACCATTGCCTTTTTCATCAAACTTGCTATATACACATTTATCAGATTCATTTATTTTGAATCCAAAAGCAAGTACAACCTAGTCAAATTTTTGGTGCCACTGTTTTGGTGCTTGCTTTAAACCGTACAATGATTTTCACAATTTACACACTTTATTCTCATGACCGGGCATAATAAACCCTTCAGGTTGTTTCATGTATATTTCCTCATCCAACTCTCAATTTAGGAACGCTGTTTTTTAACGTCCATTTGGTGGATGACCAGCTTGTTTATGGCTGCAATTGCAATAAGCAGTCTGATAGTAGCAATTCTAGCTACTGGTGAATAGGTATCGAAATAGTCTATTCCATGCTTTTGGGTGAAATCCTTAGCAACCAGTCTCACTTTGTGTTTTTCAATGGATCCATCAACTCTTCTTTTCCTTTTGAAGAGAAATTTGTATTTAATGGGTTTACACCCAGGAAGTAGATCAACTAGCTCCCAAGTGTTATTTCCCACTATTGAATCCATCTCATCATTTAATGCCTCTTTCCATAAAGTTGTATCTCTTTCTTTCATTACCTCCTCTACTTGTTTGAGGATCAACATCTCGTATTAAAACAATATGGAATTTGTCTAGTTACTGTTTCTCTTTCTCTACTTCCTTCAACTAGGAATGTAAAGAAATCATAACCAAATGACTTAATTTTCCGAGCTCGTTTGCTCCTTCGAAGTTCAGGAACTTCTACTATTTTTTCGTCATTTTCAATTTATATGACTTCCTTCCCTATTTGGTTTTCTTCAGGAATACTTTTAGTAACAGATTTAAATCTTGTCTCATCAAAGATTGCATCCCTTGATTCAATTGCAGTGTTTACTAAAATCGAATTATTAGGCTCAATTACCATGAACCTATATGCTTTACTGTATTGTGCATATCCAATCAAAATGCACTCCACTCCCCTTTCATCTAATTTTCTCTTTTTGGGTTCAGGTATTTTTACTACTGCTCTACAGCCCCAAACTCTTAAATAATTAAGATTTGGTTTTCGCTTATTCCAAAGCTCATATGGGGTGACTTTATTCCTCTTTTGTGGAATTCTGTTTAAAATATGGCATGCAGTCAGCAATGCCTCTCCCCAAAATCCGCTACTCAAACCAGAGTTTAATAGCATAGCATTAACCATTTTGGTTAAAACACAATTTTTACGCTCAGCCACACCATTTTGTTGTGGTGTATAAGGGGCAGTAGTCTCATGGACTATTCCAGTGGATTCAAAGTACTTTGGATCATAGTACTCTCCTCCCCTATCAGACCTTAAACATTTTATAAAGGTCTCACATTGCAATTCAGTTTCTACCTTATAGGCCCGAAACTTAACCATTGCCTCATCTTTGGAATGTAACAAATAAACATAACAGTACCTACTATAATCATCAATAAATGTTATAAAATATTTATTGCCTCCTATAGAAGGTGTACTATGTATGTCACATACATCAGAATGTATTAAGTCTAGCAACTTTGAATTTCTTTCAACATTAGGAAATGGATTTCTAGTTATTTTTGTTTTCATGCATGTATTGCAATTTCCTTCATATTTATCAAAATAAGGCAGTAATTCTAGATTTACCATATCATATAATTTTCTGAAATGAACATGTCCTAATCTATGATGGCATAAAAATGAAGAAGACTCAACAAGATACGCAGAAACAACATTCTTATTAGATAAAACGATTACATTGAGCTTAAACATGCCCTCATAAGCATACCCCTTCCCTACATATACCCCTCCCTTGGAGAGTACAAACTTGTCAGCCTCAAAGACAAGCCTAAATCCAAACTTATTTAAAAGACCACCCGACACAAGATTCTTCCTCACTTCTGGTGCATAATACATGTTAATGAGTGTTACAATTTTGCCAGAAGTAAACTTCAAATCAACACTACCTATGCCTTTAATAGGGACAGTAGCATCATTTCCCATGTACAGAACAGTATTTTCATCTACTGCCTCCATGGTCTTGAAGAATCTCTTGTTCTTGTAGACATGTCGAGTAGCACCAGAATCAATCCACCAAGCCATATCATTTTCAACGACGTTGATTTCAGATATCATAGCAATGAGATCATCATTGTCGTTACCTGCACCTTTGGCAGCGCTAGAGGAAGCATGATTTTTCCTTTGCTTCCTCTTCCAATGATGACATTCGAACTTGAGGTGGCCATCTTTCCCGCAGAACCAACAAGTGACTTTTTACTTCCTTTGATTTTGGTTTTGGTTGTTCAGTTTTCTCGAACCATTAGGCTTGTTAGGCCTGTTCAGCAGGGGCTTTTTGAACTTAGCCGCTTCCATCACATGCACCTTTGAAATTTCTGAGCATTCTCGCTCTTTTTCATTTTCCTGCATGCAACAATCCTCTTCTACACGAAGATGGTTAGCAAGTTCATCAAGAGATATGTCCTCTTTTTAATGCTTAAGAGTTCGTTTGAACTCCTTCCAAGATGGGGGCAGTTTATCAATAATAGAAGACATAACAATTGTTTCATCCATGACAAGATTGTGTTGAGAGAAATTATTTCTAATCCTCTCAACTTCACGGGAATTGTTCCATGACAGACCTTTCATCAACTATTTTAAAATTAATAAACTTTGATATAAGAAATTTCTTACTTGTCACATCCTCCTTACGGTACCTTGCCTCTAATTTCTCCCTCGGCTCCTTGACGAGGGGGACGTCATGGTAGAGGTCGAACAGTGAGTCCTTCATGGCGTTCGAGAATGTGACCACTGCAGTGTGGTCATCTCGTCTCCCATTTCGCCTCTTCCCGATCTCGCTCGACGGTTTATCATCGAGACTCCATAGGTTTTGGTGTATCCAAAACATACACCGATGAAGAGCCACCGATAGGAAATGTACTCGCTTCTACCACCTTAGGAAATCGCCTCCATCGAAGCGATCCAACTTCACAATGTTAGCCGACAGTTCTTTGATTGAAGCCATTGCAACGACAGACAAAAAAAACTTCCTTTAGATTGTTAGACCAGGGGAATTGCAAAGATTTCAAAGCGTGTAGCACTGCCACTTTCCTAAAGGAAGTTTTGCTCTCTACACTGCAAGAGTCAGCAAATATCCTAAAGGATACGATGAAGTATACCCACCTTTCACTTTGCAGTAGTGAAAGATGAAAAACAAGAGCAATTGCTAGTTAATTTCGAGATAATTTCTTCCTCCCCAAACCTTCCCTTGTATAGAGCACTGGTCATGACCAGTTAGAGTGAAAACAGGGTAGTGGAGTAGTGGAACAGTCAAGCATTGATGCAATGAAATAATGGAGCAGTCAAACATTGATGCAATGGAGTAGTGGAGTAGTAATTCCTTAATGGAGAGCAGTTTTAACTGCACCTACTAAGCTACTCTACTAACTACCCATTTAATCTCGAAAATGATAAAAATTAATGGTAAAAATTTTTACCCATGGTTAGCTATAACACACACGTGCCTCATGCCTAGTGCGCCTATAAAAGCGCTTAAAATGCGCCATATGCGCCGCGCCGCACCCGTGTGGCTCACCGAGCATAGCACTTGTATTTTATTTTTACACACACTA
Organism: Stephania japonica; assembly: GCA_039657345.1. Lineage (NCBI taxonomy): Eukaryota > Viridiplantae > Streptophyta > Magnoliopsida > Ranunculales > Menispermaceae > Stephania > Stephania japonica. Next base: position 18,876,429 of record CM077566.1, read on the forward strand.
TTGTGCAAGAGTACATATATACTCTTTAAACTTGAAGTTCCTAACCAATGTGGGACTAAACATTTAATTTGAAAATGTTCAACAACCACTGAAAGCTTTGGCCTACAATTCATGAAAGCAGTGCAAACCATATGACATGCAACTTAAGAAAATGATGCAATGGAGACTAATTTAGAGGAACACTAGTTATAGCTTAAACATACAGGCATTTTCTCAATATATATATATATATATATATCCAACAAAAGAAGGAAGCCAGTGCTATGCTATTCTTACTGCACTGCCTCATAATTGCTTAGGTGGAAACCTTCCTTCAATTTTTTCAGATGCCAAATTAGTTCTCACTTATCAGTGCTTTTCCTATTCTGATTCAACTCGCTGTTGCTGAAACCTGTCGAGTATGACACTAACCATATTGTAGCTCGTAGCCCCCGGATTCAATGTTTCATGTGCCTTAAGCTGACTATTTAGCTCGTAGATTAGCTCTGTTGAGATGTGTGGACCGAAAAGTTTAGTCCCACATTGGTTATCTATGGCTTCTTCAAGAAGTTCATAAGAGTTGATCTCCCACCAAATAGTACCGAGGCCTTTTGGAGTAAAACTCCACACCTAAAGTTGAAACAAGGCATGTTTGTTGGTGGTCACATGTGTGCCTCTAGTTGTGCTCTCCCTCGATATGGTAGCGACGATGGATCATGTGGTGTGCCCATCTTGGATGGATTTTGGTCCAAGGTGGAGATTGTACGCACGCCCAGATGGGGCCCAACAAGAATAGCCCAGGCTTAATTCATCTCTGCTTAAGACGAGGGACTAAGGAAGAAGAATTCACTTATTATATTGATACAACTAATATCGGTACTGGCGTGAGATTCACGCACGCACGCCCAGATGGGGCCCAACAAGAATAGCCCAGACTTAATTCATCTCTGCTTAAGACGAGGGACTAAGGAAGAAGAATTCATTTATTATATTGATACAACTAACTAGGGACCTTGATCCACATTATAGGACACTTCCTAGCACTAGCACCACAAGCTTTGGTGACAACAGTGAAGCTCGAACTTGTTGGCTTTTTGGATTCAATCTTGGCAACTGAAAGCAGCCACTATGAAGGCTTTATTCATTTGATCATAGGTTAAATCTTGTCTCTCCTTGTATTATTTTATTCACATAGGCTTTATTCAAACCTGTCTTGCAAGTTTTCTTAGTAAAAAATTTGGAAACATGTCTGTCTTGCAAGTTGCAAATGACCTGATGCAGCTGACACTGATATTAGGTTAGTTTTTTAATTAAAGTGAAAGTAGTCAGTAGGAATTCCATTCTTAGCATCCATGATATTTTATCGGATGTCTCAGAAGAGACTTAGCATCCATGATATTGCTAAATGCTAATAGAGATAAATGAATGTTTTATGACACAACCAACTGGCTAGATGATGAATTCAAGTGCATTAGTGTTCGAGGTTTATGATTACCATTGGTGACTGATTGTTAGATTTTTGCTCAACTATGGGGTTGTTTTGCATTGGCATGTGTCGATTACTGGATGTTCTATTCATTCATAAATTAGCCCAAAATTTTCCAATTTTTTTTTATTTTTCATGTCCAATTTTGTGCATTCAATGTGGCATGTCTGACTAGCAATCTATGATTCTGGATAATTTTCAGAAACTTTCTTCCTGTCTCCTCTCCTTTTAGCTTTAAGCCAGTTGGAGAACTTTATTTTCTGTTCAGGAAAAAGGATTGTTTTACTGAAGAATAAACATCTTAGGAGGTAGACTCCATCCATATATAATTAGAATGATGAGCTTGTTGATGAATAAACTTAATGTGCCATTAAATTCGTGACTGCACAGTGGAAAAATTTTGAGGCTGATTAATGAACGAATTTGAAAGGGCAATTCTAGATCATTCTAAGCAAATGAAGAGTCTATCTTTTGGAGTTTCCCATAAATAGTTACGGTTATTTAAGTAACCAAAGGTCAGAATTTATTATGAATTCTAAGAGTCATGTCTAAAGCTATAAATAGAGTTGCATCTCAGTTGTAAAATTAAGAGAGAACAAAATACCAATTTGATAAAAATAGAATGCTTTTTCTTTATTTTGGAAGAGAGAACAAGAGAACACAATATATTTTTCTATTAACTCTTAAACAAGTTTTCTTCTCTCTTAATTTTACAACTGAGATACAACTCTATTTATAGCCTTAAACATGACTCTTAGAATTCATAATAAATTTTACCCTTGGTTACTTAAACAACCATAACTATTTATGGAAAACTCCAAAAGATAGACTCTTCATTTGCCTAGAATGATATAAAATTGCCCTTTCAAATTCGTTCATTAATCATCCTCAAAATTTGTCCACTGTGCAGTCACGAATTTAATGGCACATTAAGTTAATTCATCAACACCCCTCCTTAAACTTAATTCTCTTTTGTCCTTCATGCTGAGTAGGTTTCTCATTTCGTACCGCTTCCTCAAATGTAATTGTTTCGATTCGCCAAAAGGCAAATTAAATGTACCTCACTTGTCGAGTCGTACAAATCTTTTTATGTTTTGCATCCTTGGTTGTCTTGGCTCATCTTCATCATCGGTTGTTGGTGGATTTGCTTTGGTGTGTTTATTGAGGTAGTGATTGTACCGGTAGATGATTCTCCTTCTCAAATATCACCTCTGTTGATTTTTTCTAATCCCACGAACTTGACTCGTTTACATGCACATCTCGGTTGTCCACTACTTTCTTCTATATTGGATCAAACAACTTGTAACCTTTTTGTCTTTTCATCATAACCGATAAAGATATACCTTTTGCTTTTGTCATCAAGTTTGGTCCTTCTTTGATCCGGTACATGCGCGTATGCCACACTACCGAACACCTTTAAGTGAGACACCATTGGTTTTTGTCCACTCCATGCTTTTTGCGGAGTTTGATCTTCCAACTTCATATGAGGGCATCGATTTTGCACATAGACTGCACATAACGCTGCTTCCGCCTAAAATTCCTTTGGCATTTTCTTGCTCTACATCATCGACCGAACCATATCAAGAATGGTTCGATTCTTTCTCTCAGCTACACCATTTTGTTGAGGTTAATATGGTGCAGTCAAGAATCGTTTGAGATGTATCCATTACATATTTTTCGAGGTGGTTTCCTGGCTTGTGTACCTCATTCTTGAAACAACTGAGTATAGAGTACCTTTTCATCTTTGATAGACACCTTGGCTTGCAGCGCTTCTTCAAGCGACTCGTTCTTCTTCTTCTTGCGTTGTTCATGCTCCTCAAGAGAACCAGCAAGATCATCAATGGTCATCTCTTCCAAATTTTTGACTCCTCAATTGCACAAACAACATTCTCAAAATTCTCGGTCAGTGACCGCAAAATCTTCTCCACCACCCTTGCATCAGTTAGAATTTCTCTATTTCGTTTAAGTTGATTCACCACTTGTTTGCACACGCGTGATGTAGTCGAGATTCCTTCGACTCCTTCATTTTCATGGCCTCCAACTCACCTCGAAGAGTTTGAAGCCGTACTTGTTTAACTCGATTGGCACCTTTGAACACCTTTTGCAAAATGTCCCACGCTTCCTTTGAAGTTCTTTGCACCAGCTATTTTCTCGAAACTCGACTCATCAATTGCTTGGATCGGTATATAGAGTGCGGTCTTGTCTTTCATACGCGTTTCTTTCAACGCCTTTATCTGATTCGCAGTTTGATTGACCGTTGCATCTGGCTCGTCATAGCCCTTTTCGGCTACTTCCCATGCATCTAGCGCACCGAGCAATGCACTCATCTGAATACTCCAATTGTCATAGTTCAACTTGGTGAGTCGTGGCAGCGGCATTTGCCCCAATGATGTACTTCCAGAATTCGCAATAGCTCTGATACCAATTTGATAAAAACAGAGTGCTTTTTCTTTATTTTGGAAGAGAGAACAAGAGAACACAATATATTTTTCTATTAACTCTTAAACAAGTTTTTTTCTCTCTTAATTTTACAACTGAGATACAACTCTATTTATAGCCTTAGACATGACTCTTAGAATTCATAATAAATTCTGACCCGTGGTTACTTAAACAACCATAACTATTTATGGGAAACTCCAAAAGATAGACTCTTCATTTGTCTAGAATGATCTAGAATTGCTTTTTCAAATTTGTTCATTAATCAGTCTCAAAATTTGTCCACTTGTGCAATCACGAATTTAATGGCACATTAGGTTTATTCATCAACAATTCTTACTGCAATGCCTCGTTGCTTTAGTAGCGGTCACCCTCTTAAAAGCTTTTTCAGATGCCGAAGTAACGGATGGTGCTGTGTTCTGCTTGCAGAGACTAGAACCTATACAATATGATAACCACATTGTAGCTCACAGGCCCTGGATCCATTTCTCCTATGTACTTCAAGCATACTATTTAGCTCATATTCTTTTTCTTAACAAAAAATGACTTCTAACAGCCATTGCAGCTAAGAAAAGAAATTCTTTTCTAAATGAAATCCACCTTAAAGTAGGGTTTCATGACTCATACAGCTTAAACGACGCAACTCCTTCAGATTATGGATGGTCATGACCGACATTACTAGCATATATAAAATGATTAATGATACTTGTCATTCATACAACCATACTAAACAACAGCCAAAAATAAACATAGAAAACTATCATGAACTGAATAGGAGAGGACAGGAAGAAAATTTTTGAAAATAATTTTCAGACAAGCTTTGATGAATGCACAACACATAAAATGCAAAAAGAAAAAGAATAATGCAAGGAGAGACAAGTTTTACACTATGATCAAATCAATAAAGACTTCAAAATGGATAATCCATTACAAGTAAATTAAAATTACACTAAAACCAACCACATTAGATACATATAATTCAAATGCCAATCAATGCAAGGAAGTTTGGGGATCAGTAGCTACTCATAAAACTAAGCAGGTCCCCTATTTTAATCTCAAAATTCAATGATCTACCTCCATGCGTGACCAACCTCTCTATCCACTGCATTGTTAAACAAAACTTCAAGTGTTCAAGCTTACCGTCTTGTCCTTCATAGTCTCCTTATGAGAACGCACTTGAGGCGGCTCAAAGAAATTTAGGCTTCAAAAAGGGAATACAAAATTTGTAGTAATACGTGCCTTTTTAGGTTTACAAATTCTGCATGATACTTTTAACTTTAGGAAACTGTCGGGATAACTTCATTAGCCACTTATGAAATTTCTGTCGATCACCTCTTTTACTTTCATAATTCTCTGGTCCACCGACAGTAATGCCCAATCTCTCTAGATTCACTGCATTTTTAAGCAAGAATATCAAGAATTCAAACTCACTTTTATCACCTTCAAGTCCCCAAACAGCAATGTATTTCAGGTGGTTTAGGGGGCACAACGTGAACACAGGCTCCTTTTTCTGTCGTCAACACTAGAAATAAAAAGAAAATGAAAATTAGATAATAGGTGTAAATCTATAAATGAGAAATTTGGTATGAAACTTGAGTAATGCAGTGAATTTCTGAGAGAACTACAAAAAGTTAAAACTAACAAAAATTCTCAGTAATTACCTGAATTACGTGCAGCACAAGAGTTTCGATAGAAGTACATCGACAGAGTGATGACACCAACCAAGTAAAACTGGTGTAGTTCATAATAGATGCTTTCAACTCCAATGTCTTTAGGTTAGTATATGAGGTAAGTAGCTCTTCTAGTGTGTCTGGAGTTTCAAAATGAATCTTGGCATGCAAACTTTGAATAATCAGATTCCAAAATACAAGACAATGTCCATAGAATGAACTACTACTATCTTTTTTCCATGAATAATTTAGATTAAGAAGAAAAACCATGACTAGTACTATATATCTAACAAAGAATAGAAAGTTATTTTAAAAAGAAAGGGGGAAAAAGAAGAGGCACAATAAAACAATTGAAGGAGTTTCAATGTATATAACAATATTTTTGTCTAGTAAGTAGCCTATATAGAATGAAGAAGTAGTATCTTCTTAAAAAATTTTAAAGTCACATTAGCTCATGCGATTCCCAATTTTATCAGCGAGGCTAATTTCTCTTTATTGATTTCCAGTTTTCAAGTGTTGTACTAAACTGGAACTTTAGATTACCTAGAACCCAATTGAAATAAATTGAGATTTACTGGATCAACAACCTTTATGATTCTCTCATGTTTCTCTATTCTAATTACAAGAAGTTGTATTCGGAAACTAACATCTTAACATATGATACGAACTGAAGCAATAGATTCGGGAAAAAAAAAATGATACCTATATGAAGTACATACGCATGACCTGAGTAGGCAACTAGTGAATAAACTTGAATGATTAAAATTATTAATGTAATAACCAACAGAAGCATCCTAATGCATTATGAACTTGAGGAAATGTACTAGCCAAAGCAAGCAAATAATCAAATTCTAAAATACTCGAGACTCTAACAAGTAGGATTTAGTGAAGCAGAAAACTCAATATTTGATTTAATATACGAGGTCCCAGTACTGCAGCTCTTGCTTCAGATTTTTAGTTCTTGAAATATATCATTAGTTTCAGATATCATGAAACCATAGTGATGGTTCAAATGGGAGTCCTTAGTTGTGTTTCCTCCATTTCAGTTGCAATAGGCATCTTATGCGAGTGCTACTCATCAAAATTCAAGTTAGATTCGACTTGCAAATTAAGGGGTAACCCATAAGCCAATTCTGAAATTTTTACCAGATACGAAATCACAGGCCTACTAAAATTAAAATAAACACAAAATAAAAATAAATGGTTATCGATGAGTAAAACTTGGAAAGGTAATTAGGGAACTATTTCTACAAACTGAAATTAAACATACCTCAAGCTCCCCAAGAACTAAAGGTCTTGCACCATTAAGGCCTTTGAGAAGCTTCAATGAATTTGTTTTTTTGGATATTGTAAACAGGTCCAAATGTGAAAGCCCTTCTGGGCATCTAATGACGAACGTTGAATATACCAATATATTTACATCGTTTAGCGCCACAAAGTTTCCAAATGAACAATCAGTTAAACCAGAGGGATACGCAATGACTTCAAAGCGTATAACACTGCCATTTTCCTAAAGGAAATTTTGCTCTCTACACTGCAAGAGTCAACAAATATCCTAAAGGATACGATGAAGCAAGATCAACTTTCACTTTGCAGTAGTGAAAGATGAAGACAGGAGCAAATGCTGGTGATTTTCGAGATGTATTTCTTCCTCCTTAAACCTCTTCTCTTATAGTGAATGAAGTGGGGTAGTGGAGTTGTGACGACCCGCCCCCGACCTAGGGTCGGGTCGCCCAACCCAGACCGCCACTTGGACCCGATACCTGAACCAGGCCCAAATAACAGTCTGGCACGCCTAAACAAATAAACCTGCGGAATACACATTGGCTAAATAAAGGATAATAATTGTGCATAAATATAAAGAGATATCCTAAAGCCAATAGATTTAAGTTCATAGAACATTAATAAAACTATACATGGGTTCATGCTCATTTAAACTAAACAAGTTTATTAAATCTCTCAAGTGGATCAACTAAAGGTAACTAGGATTCAAGCTACCCAAAGATCTATTTTAATTTTAACCCCAAATTGAATAGTTTCAATTTCAAATATACATAATATATATATCAACAAAGACTCACATCAAGAAGAGACGTCAAGCTCGTCTCTCCCTTGCTTCAACCTAAGCTATTGTCGTCGTGAATACCCGAGATGTAAGTGGGGTGAGCTAAAAGAACCAACGGAGCTCGAATGCGGAAAACCCGCTCAACCATCAAATATGCAAGTAATACCTAATAAACATGTAAAGTCTAGCATGTACTTGAAAACAAACAAGGATTTATTGAATATTAACATGGTAGCAGGATTTCATAAGAAAAAGTCTTATAATGGACCATCAAGTACTATCATAGATATAAGATTCGTAAGTCACAATTAAATAGGAATTCATCCTTTCATAACAAATACCACGTATTCATAAGCCATCAAATTTTAACAACAATAATCATGAATAACATTAAAGAGATTGAAAAATTATTTCATAATTTCAAACTTCTATACAAAGGAGGGGGGTTTCGTGAGATTATGTACTATAAAATATAATAATATGATAAGTCGATGTTTCATTCAATGCGTACTAGGTATTGGCAAGAATCCGATGACCGATTGTCCTACTCTCGAAGTGATGGAAACAACTAGCTAGCACACAGGGTCTTATGTGCCCTCTCGTTTGTCCCATCAAATCAACGATGGTTCGTCCAAACCATCACCGATGCACATCCCTATGTCTCAAGAGTACAAGAGAAGGGACTCCAACTCATGTCCCTACGTGACATACTTATGAATTTAATTAGTCAAATAAAGGCCTCGGTGATAAACTCCACAATATCCTGGGGTCTTAACGACCCTCGGTGGTACCACAACATTCTGAGGTATTCATATAGATTTACTTGCTAATAAGGCCCTCGGTGGAACTCCACAAACATTCTGGGGCCCTGAATAACCTAGATGAGAAAAGCAGTGCATTCACATTCCATAGATACGTAGGTTCAAGCCAATACCATGACGCAACCCATAAATCTCAAGTCTTTAATTCAAATTATGAATCCTAAACATAACTAATAATCATGCCATATTTGATAATTGAGCAAGCTCCCCACTTACCTGCACTCACCGCGAATCCTAATCTCGATCCTCTCGCGTTTGGGCTCGATGTGAACTTGTCTCGCAAATCTAGACAATTTGAAAGAATAATTACTTTATGTATCTACAACCATACAAGTTTAACATCAATTATTTAGACCTTAGAGATTCACCCTATTTTATAGCTGACTTCGCTTAAGGTCATTCACGACTCTAAAATTGACACTTAAAATTAGAATCGATGATTCGAGTAAAATAGGAATGCGGTGATGTAAAACAAGGAAAATCTGCTAAGACTTGGCTTTTCTAACATAAATCGAAGACGTTCGATTAATTATAATTAAAAAGATCCAAATCACCATACAAGACTCAATTTAGACTTTAAATTCCAAAATGACAATATTCAAATCAAAATCCACAAATTTATCGAATAAGTTTATTTCCCAAAGAAAAATATTCAAAGTCCCTTTTTTAAATCTCAACTCAACCTTAAATGCCAAATCCATATCAATAAACTTCAACCGCGTTCAATTTATTAAAATCATGGGAAAACCCATTCATGTACCGTCAAACTATGGAAAACAAAATTCATTCATCCATAATACTCGTTATCATAAAGCTTAAAAATTTGTATAGCCCATTTCAAGACTAGATCTAAGAAAAACTGAACAAACTTTGCAAATCATCAACTCTCATTGCCAATACCAACACCAAGACAATAAATCTAGGGAGTATTAGAGTCTCACCATGCCTTCAATAGAGTCTTTGACTCAAAATCCTATCCAAAATCTCATTCTAACATAGATCAAATCTTTCCTTTCTTATTTTCTTTTCTATTTTCCTCGCGTGCTTGCCGCTGTCGACGCCATCGACCCTTTGGTCTCCAAATCTTCAACAAATAATAAAGAAATCAAGGAGAGAAGTGAGGTTGTTCCTCTCTTGAGTTTGAACTCTCCTCTTGCTCTCCTCCTCTCGCACTTGGGTGTTTAACAAGATTGCGGCTAGGATTTTCTTTGATTTGCTTAAATAGCATTAGGGTTAGGGATTAGGGTTATGATTATTTACAACTTGTCTAAAATGCTCTTTTAGGTCTTAAGCTCAATTGGGCTTTATTATTTAAAATAAAATTTTACTTAATCCGTCACTCATATTTAATTTGACAAGTTTAGAATTGTATTTCTACATCAAACACCAAACACATTTTTATCATGAAATTAACAAAATACACATAGGTTGCATGGTGGAGAATTTAGGTCGTTACAGGAGCAGTTTCAACTGCATCCACTCAGTCAAGCATTGAATGGGTTTATTAACTGCCCATTTAATGCTTGAGTGGGTCAGTTAAATAACTACCCACTTATAATTTCGAAAATGGTAAAAAATAATGGTAAAAGAATTTTACTCATGGTTAGCTCACACACATATACACACACGTGCTAAGTGCTAAGTGCTAAAAGCGCCTAAAATGCGACGCGTGCGCGCGTGCGTGGTTCACTTTGCATAACACTTGTATTTTATTTTACATACACTATGGTGCAAGAGTACATATATACTCTTTAAACTTGAAGTTTCTAACCAATGTGGGACGAAACATTTCTTTTGAAAATGTCCAACAATCCCTCGCCATTTTCAAAAGAATCAGATCATTCAATCCACGAAATCTCAAACATTATATGCATAAATAATGGTATCTTGCGATTTGAACCACTAATTTGTGAAAAGTTCATGACATCATATCAGAATTACATGGTAGATAAACTTTGAACCAATGATTTTATTCGATATGTAGCATAAACATATCACACATATAACTTACACCAGCAAATAGCCATAAATATCCTGACACATTCAATATTGGCCTTGTGTCCCATATCTTCTCGTGAATGCCTTTGGAGCCAAGCCCTTGAACTCCTTGAAGCAGCCGCACTTCACATCCACATAAGTAGTCTCCATTCTAGTACCCCGCAATTTAAGTACCTTTAGAAAGACTATTAAGAGATCATCTCAACCTCCTCTCTTTACATGCAGTGCCGAGCACTAACAACCTTGGGATGGTTATTAAAATTTAGTGCTCACAATCACTTATAATGAATTTGACCGCATTGAACTCAAGACTTAACATAATTTTAGGCGTCGAGTTGAGTTTTCACTATTGGTGACCTATAATTCATGAGCTTGAGACCCATCCCCCTTGATGTTTTATTCACCAAGTCTCTTAGCAATCCTTTAGTAAGGGGATCTGCCAAATTTTGAATAGATCTCACATAGTTAATCGTTATAACTCCACTTGTTATCAATTCTCTTACACAACCGTGTGTCTCGCTCAATATGTCTGGATTTACCATTGTACACTTGGCTATAAGCCCTTGCCAATGTGGCCTCATTATCACAATGGATAGAGATTGGAGCTATCGGTTTAGGCCACAATGGTATCTCGTGTAATAATTCACGTAGCCATTCAGCTTCTTTTTTTAAGCGAGAGGCTGCGCAATAAACTCGATTCCATGGTAGAACCAGCCCATTAAAGTTTGTTTCTTTGAAGCCCACGAGATTGCTCCTCCAGAAAGTGTGAAAATCCACCCACTTGTAGATGCATGATTTTGATCTTTCACAATCCAACTTGCATCTGAAAATCCTTCTAAGATCGAAGGATATCCACTATAGCATAAACTATAGTTAATTGTTTTCTTCAAATATTTCAAAACTCTTCGAATTGCAAACCAATGCAACAAACTTGGATTAATTGTAAATCTGCTTAACTTGCCTACTGCAAGGCAATATTCGGCCTAGTGCATGTCATTGCATACATTAAGCATCTAATTAATCTAGAATACTCCAGTTGTGAAACTGGATTGCCTGTATTTTTCACTAGCTCAATACTTGAATCTAGCGGGGTGGAAACAGAGGTACAATTCAAATGATTGAATCTATTGAGAACTTTCTCAATATAATGAGATTGAGTTAAAGTAATACTCCCCTCATCTCTTACAATCTGAATTTCAAGAATGACATCAGCTTGCCCCATATCTTTCATTTCAAACTGGCTTGAAAGAAATATTTTGGTCAACTAACCTTGCTCCAAGTCAGTTCCAAAAATTAACATGTCATCTACGTAAAGACAGATAATGACACCATTGCCTCTTTCATCAAACTTGCTATATACACATTTATCAGATTCATTTATTTTGAATCCATAAGCAAGTACAACCTGGTCAAAATTTTGGTGCCACTATTTTGGTGCTTGCTTTAAACGATACAATGATTTTCGTAATCTATACACTTTATTTTCATGACCGGGCATTATAAACCCTTCAGGTTGTTCCATATATATTTCCTCATCTAATTCTCCATGTAGAAATGCTGTTTTAACGTCCATTTGGTGGATGACCAGCTTGTTTATAGCTGCAATTACAATAAGCAATCTGATAGTAGCAATTCTAGCTACTAGTAAATAGATATTGAAATAGTATATTCCATTCTTTTGGGTGAAACCCTTAGCAACCAGTCTCACTTTGTGTTTTTCAATGGATCCATCAACTCTTCTTTTCCTTTTGAAGAGAAATTTGCATTTAATGGGTTTAATAAGGTAGATCAACTAGCTCCCAAGTGTTATTTCCCATTATTGAATCCATCTTTTCATTTAATGCCTCTCTCCAGAAAGCTGCATCTCTTTCTTTCATCGCCTCCTCTACTGTTTGAGGATCAGCCTCTGTATTAAAGCAATACGGAATTTGTCTAGTTACTATTTCTCTACTTCTTTCAACTAAGAATGTATAGAAATCAGAACCAAATGACTTAATTTTCCGAGCTCGTTTGCTCCTTCGAAGTTCAGGAACTTCTACTATTTCTTTGTCATTTTCAATTTCTATGACTTCTTTCCCTTTTTTGTTTTCTTCAGGAATACTTTGGGGAACAGATTTAAATCTTGTCGGCAAATATTGCATCCCTTGATTCAATTACAGTGTTTGCTGAAATTGAATTATTAGGCTCAATTACCATGAGCCTATATGCCTTACTGTGTGTGTATATCCAATAAAAATGCACTCCACTCCCCTTTCACCCAATTTTCTCTTTTTGGGTTTAGGTACTTTTACTACTGCTCTACAGCCCCAAACACTTAAATACTTAAGAGTTGGTTTTCGCTTATTCCAAAGATCATATGGGGTGACTTTATTCCTCTTTTGTGGAATTCTGTTCAGAATATGGCATGCAGTCAACAATGCCTCTCCCCAAAATCCACTACTCAAACCAGAGTTTGATAGCATAGCATTAACCATTTCGGTTAAAACACGATTTTACGCTCAGCCACACCATTTTGTTGTGGTGTATAAGGGACAGTAGTCTAATGGACTATTCCAGTGGATTCAAAGTACTTTGGATCATAGTACTCTCCTCCCCTATCAGACCTTAAACATTTTATAAAGGTCTCACATTACAATTCAGTTTCTGCCTTATAGGCCCGAAACTTAACCATTGCCTCATCTCTAGAATGCAACAAATAAACATAACAGAACTCGCTATAATCATCAATGAATGTTATAAAATATTTATTGCCTCCTATTGATGGTGTACTATGTATGTCACATATATCAGAATGTATTAAATCAAGCAACTTTGAATTTCTTTCAACATTAGGAAATGGATTCCTAGTTATTTTTGTTTTCATGCATACATTGCAATTTCCTTCATATTTATCAAAATAAGGCAGTAATTCAAGATTCACCATATCATACAATTTTTTGAAATGAACATGTCCTAGTCTATGATGCCATAAAAATGGAGACTCAACAAGATACGCAGAAACAATATTCTTATTAGATAAAGCGATTACTTTGAGCTTAAACATGACCTCATAAGCATAACCCTTCCCTACATATACCCCTCCCTTGGAGAGTACAAATTTGTCAGCTTCAAATACAAGCCTAAAACTAAACTTATTCAAAAGACCACCCGACACCAGATTCTTCCTCACTTCTGGTGCATAATACACGTTGGTGAGTGCTACACTTTTGCTAGAAGTAAACTTCAGATCAACACTACCTATGCCTTTAACAGGGACAGTAACATCATTTCCCATGTACAAGACAGTATTTTCATCTATTGCCTCCATAGTCTTGAAGAACCTCTTGTTCTTGCAGACGTGTCGAGTGACACCAGAATCAACTCACCAAGCCATATCATTTTCAATGACATTGATTTCAGAAATCATAGCAATGAGATCATCATTGTCGTTTCCTGCACCTTTTGCAGTGCTAGAGGAAGCTTGATGTTTTCCTTGCTTCCTCTTCCAATGATAACATTCAGATTTGAGGTGGCCATCTTTTCCGCAGAACCAACAAGTGACTTTCTGCTTCCTTTGATTCTGGTTTTGGTTGTTCGGTTTTCCCGAACCAGCAGGCCTTTTGAAACTGCCAGGCTTGTTAGGCTTGTTCAGCAGGGGCTTTTTGAACTTAGCCGCTTCCATCACATGCACTTTTGAAATCTCCTGAGCATTCTGCTCTTTTCATTTTCCTGCATGCGACAATCCTCTTCTACACGAATATGGTTAGCTAGTTCATCAAGAGTTATGTCCTCTTTTTTATGCTTAAGAGTTCGTTTGAACTCCTTTCAGGATGGGGGCAGTTTATCAATAATAGAAGACACAACAATTGTTTCATCCATGAAAAGATTGAGTTGAGAGAAATTATTTCTAATCCTCTCAATTTCACGAAATTGTTCCATGACAGACCTTTCATCAATCATTTTAAAATTAATAAACTTTGATATGAGGAATTTCTTACTTGTCACATCCTCCTTATGGTACCTTGCCTCAAGTTTCTCCCACGCTCCTTGGCGGAGGGAACGTCATGGTAGAGGTCGAATAGCGAGTCCTTCATGGCGTTCGAATATGACCTCTGCAGTGTGGTCATCCGTCTCCCATTTCGCCTCTTCCCCGATCTCGCTCGACGCTTTCATCATCGAACTCAACGAGCTTGGGTGTATCCGAACATACACCAGATGAAGTGCCACCAACAGGAAATGCATTCGCTTCTGCCACCTCAGGAAATCCCCTCCATCGAAGCGATCCAGCTTTACAATGTTAGCCGACAGTTCTTTGATTGATGAAGCCATTGCAACTGCTGAGAAAAATTTCCTTTAGATCGTTAAACCGAGAGGATATGAAATGACTTCAAAGCGTGTAACACTGCCACTTTCCTAAAGGAAATTTTACTCTCTACACGACAAGAGTCAGCAAATATCCTAAAGGATACGATGAAGCAAGATCAACTTTCACTTTCCAGTAGTGAAAGATGAAAACAGGAGCAGATGCTGGTGATTATCGAGATGTATTTCTTCCTCCTCAAACCTCTTCTCTTATAGTGAATGAAGTGGGGTAGTGGAGCAGTTTCAACTGCATCCACTCAGTCAAGCATTGAATGGGTTTATTAACTGCCCATTTAATGCTTGAGTGGGTCAGTTAAATAACTACCCACTTATAATTTCGAAAATGGTAAAAAATAATGGTAAAAGAATTTTACCCATGGTTAGCGTGCACGTGCCTCGTGCTAAGTGTGCCTAAAATGCGCCGCGCGGCGCGCGCGTGTGGTTCACTTTGCATAACACTTGTATTTTATTTTACATACACTGTGGTGCAAGAGTACATATATACTCTTTAAACTTGAAGTTTCTAGGGACTAAACATTTCTTTTGAAAATGTTCAACACAATCCTTGTACATGTCACCTTTGTAAACAAAGATTGAGACATTTGTGGTATTCAATACAAGCTTGCAATCACCAAGGCGATCACAAGGGCCCGATATGTCTTTCTTTCCATTTGGCAAGCGATTATTTCCCCTATTATCAATCTCCAGCCTTATAAGTTGATTCAAAGACAAGTTCAAAACTTGAATATGCTTGTGATAACAATTCTTCAAAATCAAAGTGTTGAACATTTTCAAATTAAATGTTTAGTCCCACATTGGTTAGGAACTTCAAGTTTAAAAAGTATATATGTACTCTTGCACCATAGTGTGTGTAAAATAAAATACAAGTGCTATGCTCGGTGAGCCACACGCGCACGCGGCGCGGCGCATATGGCACTTTTATAGGTGCACTGCATATGTGTGTTAGCTAACCATGGGTAAAAATTTTTACCATTAATTTTTACCATTTTCGAGATTAAATGGGTAGTTAGTAGAGTGGCTTAGTGGGTGCAGTTGAAACTGCTCTTCATTAAGGAATTACTGCTCCACTACTCCATTGCATCAATGATTGACTGTTCCACTACTCCACTACCCCATTTTCACTCTAACTGGTCATGACCAAGGCTCTATAAAAGGGGAGGTTTGGGGAGGAAGAAATCATCTCAAAATTTACCAAAGCAATTGCTCTTGTTTTTTATCTTTCACTACCGCAAAGTGAAAGGTGGGTATACTTCATCGTATCCTTTAGGATATTTACCGACTCTTGCAAAGTGTAGAGAGCAAAACTTCCTTTAGGAAAGTGGCGGTGTTACACGCTTTGAAGTCTTTGCAATTCCCCTGGTCTAACACAGTTTCCAAAACTGGACAATCCAAAATGAGCTTCCCATTCGCATTACCGTTTGGAAGCTTAACTCTAATCAATTCTAGGGTTCTAAGATTAGGGTCGAAAAACATCGGACGTGGAACATGGAAACGGTATTGATTCAAACATTTACGATCAAATCATAATTCCAACCTAATCGCCTTAACTGAAGAAGTAGCGCTAAATACCTCGGTAGGGATAGTAAACATTGAGTCTTCAAGACCTAGAAATAAATCCAGCTCTCACTACAACAAAAAAGACCTTTCGTGACGGTTTTAAACCGTCACGAAAGGCTTTAATAACGGTTTAAAACCGTTACAAAGTCCGTCATGTTATCCAAAGCTCAAGACCTTTCGTGACGGTTAAAAACCGTCATCTTATCTAAACCTTTCGTGACGGTTAAAAACCGTCATCTTATGTAAACCCAAAATAACAGAAAAAACCTTTCATGACGGTTTTAAACCGTCACGAAAGGGTTTCCAAACATTTTTTTTTAAAAAAATAAACATTGTTTCCTGCAACATATAGCAAATTACAAATAATTAAATTACATATAATTAATCTGAGCCTTTACATGTCCTTCACCAATGTTGGCAATGTACAATGAGTTTCGGTTTCTCTCTTACAGCATATAAATGCAAACTCATTAGCAATTCAACTTATAGCTAAAACTCATTAGCAATCGAATGAGGTGCAGGGCAGGGCTGCAGTACACATTCTTTTCTTCTCTTCTCTTGTTCTGCTTATCCCTGTAATTGCCCCATACAGTCCTATCCAACCAAGCGATGTTGTGAGTATGAGAAAAAAATCAACCAAGCTGAATATGACATTACCAATCATAAAGATTCTTACAAGAGATATGTCATTTCACATAGGATAATCAATGTTCAAGTTGTACCATGTCTTTTGATAAGGTAGTATGCAATCCATTTTTCTAACTTAGATTGAATCATTAGTAGTGCTATAGATCAGTGCCATTGCTAACAAGGGAAATTAATGAGAGATCTCTGCGTAGGGCAAAATGAGACAATCTCTAAATGAAGTAAAATGAGAAAATTTAAGAGTTAGGGAAACCAGTACTTTCTTGAAATCAATCACTACTGCACCATTTATAAACAAAGGATAGAGAGAGATGGTTTCTATTCAATATTTAATCACTCTTGGTCTCCCTAATGGGTAGCAGACTTTATTTTAAACTAGTAATTAATTAGCCCCATCCCTCCTCTCAACTATCTTAAGCTAATGTGTATATAAACATCAAGATTCCATTCAATCCTTGAAAAACCAAAAACAGGGCAGCTGTTACAATTGGCTTCATTAACTGATCAAAAACAAGAAAAGAAAAGATGGGTACCTGTGATCAAGAAGAGCAGAGGTAGAATTATTTTTGGTGATGAAATGCTCTGCTTCTCTCTCTCTCTGTCTATTTCTCTTTCTCTTTCTCTGTGTAAATTAGTTCTCTTAAAGCCTATAAAGAATGATGAGAAGAACAATAAAAACAAGAGTAAAAAAGTGAAGAGGGTGGGGTGGGTTAAGAAGAAGTAATTGGAGGTGGATGGATGGATGGATGGATGGAGGGAGGGAGGGAGGGAGGGAGGGAGAGTCGCCATTTTGATACCTTTTGATATTGATACCTTGGGATGGGGGTGTAGCAGTCCAGTCCAGGTGAAAGAAAGCAGCTTGGTGTAGCTTCCATGTGTTCTGCCTTGATGGATCAGTCATTTCTTTCTCTGTTAGTGTTGCTGCCTTGTCCAACACCCTAAACACAATCGATATAAGTATCATACTTAAACAATGTAAAGGTAAAAAAAAAAAAAAATCTTTAGAACATTTTCGACAACGTCTATACGCTTACCGGAAATTGTCACTGTGATAAATTTTTCGACTTCCCTTTATAGCAGACTCGGAATCTTCTAACTCATACAACTCATCCCCGTCTGCCGGAACGGATACCTTCCGTTTCTTGCCTGCCGCAACAAATACTTGAGCAATACGCGTTAACGGGTTCCCGCAAGGCTTATAGTGTCGATACCATTTAGTCCCTATTAAGAAAAGAAGAAAGCCAAGTAAGGCAGCACCAGCGGGTGCCCAAAACCATGCAGTCCAATGTCCTGAATCCTCAAGGTAGACTAAAACTTGCACATTCATGAATAATAGCATTGTGTAAGTTAAGTACATCCATGGTTGTAAAATCTGTCTAGATCTTCTTGATTGTTCCACAGTGAGGAGCAAACCATGCTGGGCACAAATTGCAGAGACAACAGGATTTCATCAGGAAATTAACAGTAACAAAAACCCATTTTTAGCACTATTAGCTCAATATATAAAAATCAAAATTAGAAAGATCTTTTGGTTTTCTAGCAAATGAGAAGAATACAGTGGGAGAGCAGAACTCTAGAACAATGAAAACATCCCATCAACTACCTTAGCACCTGTTGCTGCTTTGATAATGGCATACGGTACTCGATCCCCGACATTGGGTGTGGTTGCTGCATCTCGTTGTTCACCAAAACAAGGTATAATAAACATTTGTCACGACAATCAAAAATCTGATCAAAAGAAAGCAAATGGCACATGAATCCCCCAAACAAAAACCAAATATTTACTTGTTTTACATTGAAGGTTCTAGTTAAACTAGAAATACTTCTTCATATATTCAGTTACGGAGGATTAAGATTAAAGACTATAGTGATAACCTGGCAGGAACATTTGCTAGCAGACAGCAGCGTCATTTGCATTAACTCAGAAGACAACAATAGAATTCAAGGTCTAATGAATAATAGAAAGTTCATTTCTGATTAAGATTTGCTATACAAATTTATCTTTGAGGACCCTCACTAGACGTGGTAACTTTAGGGCTTGATGTATCATCAGATTCCAGGAAGTCTTCATTTGCTTTTTGTTTATTGCTCGTATGAAATTATTTTCAATTGTTAGTCCAAACATATTTATGGTACACTATGTAAAGAAAGATGCGAGAAAGAGAGAAATCTGATGTGAGGAGGGTATTTTTTAGGGGTATATTATTTCACTATTGATAACGGTAGCCATTATCTTAAAATAAACATAATGGCTAACGTCATCAATACCTTTTTTTAATGACGGAAAATCCCAAACCGTCATTGATTGTTCTGTTATTAAATTATATAAATGTTGTAGTGGCTAGAAACTACCTTAGACTTGGTCAAATTAAAAAAACTTACACAACACCCACAATTGACACAACAAAACACACAAAACATTGAAACTAAAAAACAGTTGAGAAAACAAGTAAATTTAAAAACTACCCATTTCAGGATGCACTAATTTTAACATACCTCCATGCTTGTTCACTATTGCAAAGGGTAAATTGCTGCTCTCATCAGCTTCATAAGCTGGGGTTCGTCAATGCCAAGTCTTCTACCCATAGCAACCTATGTAGCATCAAATCATTATCATCGTCTAGTCAATATTATGCTCAGCATGGAGAAGGCAAGAGAAACAGACACTTCAATGAAAACAAAGCTAGTACCCATTTGTTGATCCTAAGTATCATGCACATTAAAACAGAACTCATTGCTTCCACGAACCTAGTAGAAAACAGTGGGATGTTAAACAAAAGTACAGCTCACTGCTGCATTACTAGGACCATGCGGATATTTCATTATTCACCGTCCATATATATTAACAGTTATGACACCTACATCCACCACCATGTTATTTGAACTTCCTGACACGTATTCATTTAAATAGTTCCACTCTTTAAGACTTCATGAACACACAAGCAAATGTCAACCATCCTGAACAAGACATCAAGCGCTTTTGGATGTATGTGTGCAACATATTATTTTATCTATGACAAAGTGGACAGACAACAATGATCACACATCATCAATGGAAGTTACAACGTTTCTATAATGATGAGATGAAGGTGAGATCAACGGCCCAAAAATAATCATTATCTGATAGGTTTTGGGAAATTTCTTGGTGACAGCTGTGAACTTAAAAACAGAAGAGTTTAAACTATAATACTCGTACCTGTTTTCTTGAGTCCCTCTAAATGCAATTACAATCGCATTAAGATCCTTGGCCACTCCAACAAATGCCTGAATTAGGATTATCACATTTAAGGACTTGAAGAGAAGGAAACAATTTAATTTAATGGTTTGCTTAGCATCCAAACAAACCTGTAAGCAGTGCTGGATATCGACAATTAGCTCTAGCATCTCGAAACCCTGATAAAAAGGGAAAAGATGATACAATCATCAGAAGTCAAACAAAATATGAGAAAATAATGATAACTATCAAGTTAAGCAAAAACATTACCTTTGTCAAATCATTGCACCTTGAGCATGTCCAGGTAAACAATTCCGTCAAATCATTGCTTCAAATCATTATCATTTCTTTCTTTTTTTTTTTTTTTTTAAATTCTTAGATTGATCTCTATTTCTTCAAATTGTGGACAAAACTTGTGGTTATTTGTTTTATGATTATTATTCTTCTGGTGAGATTTGATTTTTATTGAAGGTTTCTAGCTCCAATTAGTGTACATATCTTTCCTAAGTGCACTTTTGACAAGGGATTCGGCTTGAAATCTTTCGTGGTACCTATTATGGGTGTATCATAGTGGATGGTCTACAAGCCTGTGTTGTTTATTTTAAGAAGAAAGAATTAGTATTTTTTCTACAAGCCCGTGTTGTAAATAAACTGCAAGTAACTAAACTGCAAGTGTTCCTTGAACAAGGTCATGGATTGGAAACTTTCTAGGCTATCTTAGCTAAATACCAAAATCAATGATCAGAACTTTTCCGCTATTTCTCCATCTTCTAAACATTAAAGAACACTCACAAATACCAATCATACCTTTGTGTTCATAGAGGCATTTCATTAAACACCTTCACATTAGCTTGTGTCATCCACAACCTCTCTACATCAGAAAGTATGGCTTCATCTTGCAGCTGCGTGAACACATTGACGACAGTCAATCTCACAAATTTTAATAACCTAATCATAAAACTTAACTTTTCAAGTTGCCTTTGGTCTCGACATCCTTCCTTATCTGCAAAACCTCATTAATATCAGCCAAATGCATTATGTTTGAGAAAGCAAGCATATAAATAAATAAAGTTCACACACAGACACTCACAACTAACAACTGAGATGGCCAAAGAAATAGTTGACCATATCATAGATTTTGTACTCCCAAAGAAAAAGGAAATGCATATGGATCAAAAAACCACACCATGACAATTTTATCAAGATATAGTTGACCAAAGAAACCTGAACAGAGCAACATAAGAAATATTAGTTGTACTAAATTCAATAATTAAAAGTTGAACTTTGTCTTACCCATTCTTCTGATATACATAAATAAAACTTTTCTAATTTTTCATTATAAAATATGTTTACTTTTACATAAAAAAAAAGCTACAAGATAATCCTGTTGACTTTGACAAGAAAAAAAGCTAGTTGATGTAAAATTACTGAAAAACATTTTTTTTTTGACACTGGGTTGTTAACAAACACCAAGGAACATGAGCAGATATGTTGAAGGCATTAAAACACATAAATTTCAGACTATTCCAATGCATTCAAAACATATAAAAGGACTTTCAAGCACAAGGCAGGCATACCAATGTAATTTATTGCAAAATGCTGCTCCAAATTGTCCTTGGAAAGCATGAAGTGCAGACTCAAGATACCTGCATTGTTACTTTGAACACAAAAGTTGGAATTAAGTTCCCCTTTTTTGTCAAGCTAATGGGTGAAGACGGCAATTGAGGAAGCAAAACTAAGTAATGACAATTGGATATCAACAAACACATACTGATGAATAAAACAAATTTTTCACTTACATGAGGATGTTTAGTGGAAGGCCCAGGGAATTGAATTCATGTACAAATTTCCTTATTGATGCCATTGAGCCGAGGTCTAACTCCAAAAGGTCAACTTTAGCATCAGGTCTTTGTCTGCAACAATAACTAGTCTCACCTTTATTTCCGCTTCAACAAGTTTGGCTGCAGAGGCAAGTTCTTGGATAGATTTCACAAGGGGTTGTATAGATACGCTTGAATCCAACATCTTACCCAATACATCTGTATGCATCTGTACATTATGAAGAATTTTAATCCCACAGTCAGTGTAACATTTTAAGCATATAAATGCCAAGCCTTGTAAAAAAAAAACTGCATAATCTTATCTATATGCTTATAATAAGAAAGGTTCCGAGCAAAAATGCTTCTCCGCAGATTAAATGCTTATAATGATATAAGAAAGGTTAAATGCTTCTCCGCAGATTAAATTGCTTATAATAAGAAAGGTTCCGAGCAAAAATGCTTATAATGATATCCCCAACTCTAGATTCAGGTATGGTGCTGCATCGATGTCAAGTAACATTAGAAATGTCTAAGATCATACTCAAACCTATAAGATGAATGGCAAACAGGCGTCTTTGAATTCAAAATCCAAATATAATTGGACATGGGTGTTTAGAAAACACACATATATCAACAATTGCTCAAGACATTCACTGTTCTAACCATTGTTCAATATACAAAACAGTAACACAATATCTCTCAAAGAACAATCAAAACAATTAACTAACTCACCTTCTCATTCTCTCCACCATTCGAGCCTTCATCGACACAAATTGATTCAACTGGACCTAATTCAAAAACCTGAAATTCGCACAATCAACAGAAACTCAGAAAACCGAGCACCAAAACCAAATCAAAACAACACAATCACAGCAAAACCAGACACGCCATCACAAGTTCACAACCTGAGCACTCCGAAGATCAACACGAACAACAACATTGCTGAGCTCCGCTTCGTAGTGGAACCTGAGCTGCACAGTTCCAGATTCGACGACGAACCGCGCTGCTGCCGCCGCCGCTTCGCCGCTCTCCTTCGAGAACGGGAGCTTGGACGCAGAGACGGGACTGAATTTGTGCCGATTCAGCTTCTGCCCTAGCGATCAGATAGCAGAGATTCGGAGACAGAGAAGACGAAGAGGAGAGGG
Organism: Stephania japonica; assembly: GCA_039657345.1. Lineage (NCBI taxonomy): Eukaryota > Viridiplantae > Streptophyta > Magnoliopsida > Ranunculales > Menispermaceae > Stephania > Stephania japonica. The sequence continues at coordinate 18,899,627 of CM077566.1, forward strand.
AGCGGTGAAACCCTAACGAACGAAGAGATCGAGAGAAGAGACGAAGAAGTTCGAGAAATCATTGTGTGAGAGAGAGAGATCTGAGAGAGAAGGTCGATCGACGCGATCGAGAGAGAGAGAGTCGCGAGAACGTAGAGAGAGAGTCGCGCGAGAGGGAGAGAGTCGCGAGAGAGAGAGAGTCGTGAGAGGGAGAGAACAAAGTCGTTGAGAAAGGGGTTTATGGTGTTGGTGGTTTGGAGGAGATCTAAGATAACGGTTACCGTCATCCTTTCCTATCTTTAATGACGAATTTTCTAAACCGTCATTAATGGTTCTGTTATTAATACCTTTTATTGTTGTAGTGTCTTGAACAAATTTGGGAAGGTTAATTGTGCAGGTTTTGAACTTTTGACGGTGGTTTTACAAATTAGTTGATTTTGCCGATGTTGCTTAAGTTGTTCAAGTAAAGGGTGACAACTTTTGTCTAGACTTGCCAGCTCGAATCTTAATTGAAAAGATTGAAACAAAGATTTGGTAAAATACTAACCAAGTCTAGACCCAAAAAATAAAAAAAATAAAAAAAATAAAAATAAAAATAAAAAATAAAATAAAAATTGTTCAAATTAAAATTGTTCAAGAGCTGGGCATTTTTGCTACCCCTATGTCCGATGGAAGTTTGCTTACAACCGTCAATATCGCGTTTGAGGTGTCAAGTTTAAGTCGTGTTGTTACCACGAAAGCTTGTAGTCCTGCCAAGAACCGTCTTGTGATGGAATCAGGGTTTGTTCCTTATGCTTCAGACAGAAATTGATGAATCAAACAGTCCTTGGAGCAAACAGTAGAAATCATTTTCTCAATGAAATCTACATTTAAGGTTGGAACCTTTTATTTGTATACAGCAAGAACAACAGAAATTCCTTCAGATTATGAATGATCATGAATAACATTACTAGAAACCATAGAAATATCGATCGTTGAGACTTACGTCATTTTAATACACCATACCGAAAATCAGCTACAATGTAAACACACGGAAAGCTATGATTAATCGAAGAGGAGCATAGACAAGGAGATGGCAAGAAGGTTTTTGGAAATCATGCAGAATCCCAGATTACTACTCAGACATACTTCAACGGAGACACAAAATTCAACAGGAAAAAACAAAAATAGGAAACTATCAGGAAAGGCCTCATCTTAATTAGCTTTGTGGGAACTTCATGAATATCCAGTTATCGACAATTGACACTGCAAAACAGCCTCATGATTATGCAAAAATCTTAAGAATCAATCACAGAATTCTGACAGTAATGTACTACAATTCATCATCGAGCCAGTTGCTTGTGTCATATATACGACATTCTTTTGTCTAAAATACTAATATAACGGATTGTAAGAACAAACTTCAGCTATGAATATGATTACTTCAGTTCAAAAAGATTAACCTAAAATCAGTTTCAGCTCACAAGGTCACTTGCAAGACATGTCTCCAATTTTTAAAATAAGAATACTTGCAACACATGCTTATGTTAATGATTCTAACAGATCATTCAAGGAAATGATTGGAAAGAAGTAATACAAGGCTTAGATAGATGGATACTCAAAAAAACTTAGTAAGGAGAGAAGTTTTGAGCTATGATCAAATCAATAATTAAAGACTTCAAAACGGATAATTCTATTTATGTAAATTGAAATTCGAGTGAAAATACCACCAGATGTATAGAATTCAAAATCTAAATCACCATAAGGAAAGTTTGGGGATAATATTAGTAGTTACTTATAAAACTTCTGCAGGACACATGTTTTTACTCGCAATGCTCTATGACCTGCCTCAATTGATGACCATCTTCTTCTCCACATTGACTGCATTGTTAAACAAAAATCTCAAGAGTTCTAGCTCACTGTCATGTCCTCTCCTGATGACAACATACTTGAAAAGGCTTAGAGCCGCAATTTAGGTCTAAAACATATGAATGAAAGTGGAGCAAACATTGACTTGTAAGACTTATAAGACTTGAATGATACTTTAACATTAGGAAACTGCTGGGATAACTCCATTAGCTCTGTGTGAAATTTCAGCCGGTCACCTTTTTTCATTTTATAATTCTCTGATTCATCGACAGTAACGTCCAATCTCTCTAGATTCAGTGCATTTTTAAGCAAGGATCTCAAGAATTCAAGCTCAACTATGTCTCCTTCAAGTCCCCAGATGGCAGCGTATTTCAAGTGATTTAGTGGACGGAAAGTCAATACAGGTTCCTCTTTCTTCTTTCGCCAACGCTAGTGACAAAAAATTAAAGTAAGATCTCAGATTTAAATCTTCAAATGAGAAATTTGGCACGGAAAGTATTGCAACAAATTGGTTAGAGAACTAAGACAAATGCAAACTATAAGAAAAAATTCATTCGTTACCTGAACTGTGTGCAAAACCAGAGTTTCTATGGAAGAACATTGGCAGACAAAGGACACCACCCAAGAAAGAGTAGAGTAGTTGACAAGAGATACTTTCAACTCCAACTTCTTTAGGTTAACATATGAAGTAAGTAGCTCTTTCAATATCTCTGGAGCTTCAAAATATATCTAGGCATGCAAACAGATTAAAAAAAAAAAAATACTAAACCAAAACATGTCGCAAAAGATGCTACCAAACATTATAAACACAGAAATAATTCAGTTCTTAATCATTTTTTTTTCTTTTCTTCTTTTTTTTGGTTAATTTCTTAGTTCAATTTTGTTACTGCCGGATGCATCTGAAACTTTTGGAAAAATATTGGCAAGCAAACAATGAATAACTTAGATTAAAAAGTAAAAACTAAAACCAGTAATTACATATAGAACACATAACAAAAAAGTTTTTTTTTTTTCAGTTACATTAGCAAGTATGTTTTCCAATTTTAATAGCTATGCTAGTTTCCTCTCTATTTGAATTTCTATTTTCAAGTAATGTACTTAATTTAGAAAGTTAGGTATTGAGAAACCGCATTCAAATGAATAGAAATTTGATCGATCGGCACAGACCAATTCTTTCATGTTTCTATATTATATAATATAATTTAAGAGCACTTGTATTACCAAGGATTAACACCTTATTATATGATAAAAACCTATACCTACTGAAGTACATAAGCATGACTTCAATTGGCGACTACTAAACAAACTTCAATGATTAAAATTTGACATGTAATATCCATTAGCAGAATCCTAATGCTAGGAACATGAGGAAAGTTATAAGGCCAAGCAAACAAACAACCAAATTCTAAAATACTAGAGACTCTAACAAGTACAAAATATTTAGTTAAGAAACAAACTTAAATAATAGAAAACATTGGATTTTCATAAAAACTTGATTTGGTATTGATATAAAAGGTCCCTGCAGTGCAGCTCTTCCTTCAGATTTTAAGTTCTTCAAATAAATCATTAATATCAGAAACCCAAGAGATTATTCAAATGGGATTTACTTAATTTGTGCTTCATCATTTTAGGCCTTAGCTGCAACACGTGCCCTACACAAGTGTTCCTCATCAAAATTAAAGCTAGACTCATTTGCAAATTAAGGGGATAACGTATATGCTAAATACCATAAAGAGCATTAAATTGAGCAGAGTAGAAAAGTCTAATCCATGTTGACGACACCAACTAATTTGAAGTTGAGGCTCATTTGTTGTTGTTAAAATCATAGGCCTACTAAAGATTAAACACTAAATAGAAAGCAATGGTTCGACAGGTAAAACTCTGAAAGATTTTAAGTAGCAATTACTAATACAGAAATTGAACATACCTCAAGCTCCCCAATAGCTAATGTTTTTGCACTAGTCAGGCCTTTGAGAAGCTTCAGTGAATTTGAATTTTTCACTTTTGAGAACAGGTCCAAATGCAAAATCCTTCTCGGGCTTGCAATGACCAACGGTGGGTGTACCGTTACATCTACATCATTTAGCGCGACAAAGTTCCCTAATGAAAAGTCCTTGTACATATCACCATTGTAAACAAAGGTTGACACATTCGGGGTGCGCAATACAAGCTTGCAATCGCCAAGGCGATCATAAGGGCCTTGTAAGTCATCCTCGTCATACGGCCTTTGATTATTTCCACTATTATCAATCTCCAGCTTCTTCAGTTGATTAAGTGACAAATTCAGAATTCTAAGATGCTTGCAGTAACAATTCTTCAATATCAATGTTTCCAAAATAGGGCAACGAAAAACGAGCTCCCCATCCGAATCCCCCTTCGGAAGCTTGATTCTAATCAACTCTAGAATTTTCAGATTCAGGGCTGAAAGCATTAGACGCGGAACATGGAAACAATATTTTCTAGAACTTTCAAACCGCAGTTCCAACTTAACCGCCCTGACTGAAGAAGCGGGGCTAAACACCACCGCAGGGATTGTAAACATTCCTCTATCAGCACCCAGATAGATATCAAGTTGTCGAACATTCCGAGCCACTGCTTTGACTATCCAATCTTTTACAGGGGAGCAATCAACCCTGGCATACCAGCGAAGACGAAACCCTTCCAAATCTACGCCGCTAAGGCTGCGGTTGTTCATATACTTGTTGACGTATAGTGACGTACAGCAGAATCTGAGTTCTTTAAGATCCTCATCCCAGGTAGGTCGGCGAGAGTAATTTTCTTCATCATCATCATACAACCCCAAATCTTCTTCGTAATCGTCGACGTCAAAGTAAACATTGGGCAAAGAAGCCGAGAAATGTACCCATTTCCTTGAGAGGGTACATGTTTGATGGACCTGATTTGTGGGGAGGGTGGAGAATATTTGATGGAGAAGGGTTTCAGGGAGATCGCTTAGTCGGTCTTCGCCGGTCGATGGCAGGTCGTGGTACAATGCATAGGAATCATAGGACGGCGATGATGGCGGAGAAGAAAACATTTCCAAGAAAGGGTCCATTGATGGAGATGGTTGCGATTCTTGTGAAGAAGAAATGAAAAGCCCTGTTTATATAACCTTAGTTTTTCTCCCGCGCAATTTTGAATGAAGAGGTGTGACTTGTCACTTTCCCGGAAAAGTTAAAGCAGCGAGTGAGGGGTGTGGAATGCGTGGACCTCACGCGTTTTGAGGGAATCTACAACATTGTATGTAACAAAAGAATGTCAATAAATCATTTTATGGAAGTAAAATGGGTTTTAACTTTTAAGTGCTTAACTCCTTTAACTAGCATCGAGGCCTTTTGAGTTAAAATTTTACACCAAAGTGTTGAAAGTGTGGTTAAGTTGGGGACAATATCGATGCTAGCGAAAGAGCGTGTATCAGTGCTAGCAGAGGAGATTCACGAGCTCGCGCACGCGTGTGCGGCGCAGACGAGAGAATTTGACAAGGTGAGGAGAGTGTGATGGCTAATTTAATGTATGGACAACAAGTGTAAAAGTGCGATTCACTCTAAAATGTCAAAGTAAGATGAAACGTCGACTTCACACTTATGAGCTTTCTTTTTCTTTCTAAGTAGTCGATGTGGGACTATCACTACATCTTCTAATAGATCACTCAAGGAAATGACTGGAAAAAAAAAAAGCAGTACAAGGCTGAGATAGAATCATTGAAGGATTCTCAAAAAAAAACTTTGTTGGTGAGGAGAGAGAAGTTTTGAACTATGATCAAGTCAATAAACATTTCAAAATAGATAACTCTATGATCTGCCTCAATTGATCACCATCTTCTTCTCCACATTGACTATCTTAGGACAACATATTAGTCATGTCACATGTATGGTCTGTGAGTTGTAGTGTAGTGTGTGAGTTGTAGTGTCATAGAGATCTCATCTAGTAAATAGATGTACGTACGAGATCAAAAGCCCTTTTTGTATATAAACCGTATTCGATTACATTTGAGATATAGAAAAAGAATTCCGAGCGGTCCGCTTCTTCTTGATTTCTTGAAACCTTGGTCTTCATAGAAGTTTTCATGGTATCGAGCAAACGCTCACTGTTCATGGCAAATCCAATTTGACAGGTGATGGATTCTCCATTGCAAATCCACGAGGCTACATCGTCTCAATCCGGTTCGTCCGTGCGGGTTCTATCGCCGTTCGCTCATTCGCTTGGTCAATCCATGTCGATCAAGCTCGACGCTAATAACTACATCTTGTGGAAGTCTTTGCTTCTACCACTTGTTACCGCAACAATCTTGACGAAATCTTGCTCGGAACAGTGCCATATCTGGATCCGATGGATCCAAGCACCGGAGCACCAAATCTGTAGTTCATGGAGTGGAAATCTCAAGATCAAGTGCTTCTATGGTGGATCTTGAACTCACTAACTCCGAGATATGGTTCATCGTGTCGTTGGTCACAAGTCTTTGTGACAACCACCCCCCGACCTAGGCTCGGGTCACCCGCCCGATCGCCACTTGGACCCAATACATGAACCAGGCCCAAATAACAGTCTGGCACACCTAAACAAATAAACATGCGGAATAAATATAAAGAAATATCCTAAAGCCAAAAGATTTAAGTTCATAGAATATTAATAAAACTATACATGATATATATCAACTCAAAGTTCACATCAAATGAAGACTTCAAGCTCGTTTCTCCCTTGTCTCAATTCTAGCGCACTCGTCGATGAACTTGTATTGTAAGTGGGGTGAGCTAAAAGAACCAACGGAGCTCAGTAATATGGAAAACCCGCTCAACCATCAAATATGCAAGTAATACCTAATAAGCATGCATAGTCTAGCATGTATTTGAAAACAAACAAGGATTCATTAAATAGTAGCATGGTAGCAGGATTTAAAAAAATAGACTTATAATGAACCATCAAGTACTATCATAGACATAAGATTCGTAAGTCACAAATTGTAACAACAATAATCATGAATAACATTAAAGAGATTGACAAATCATTTCATAATTTCAAACTTTCATACGAGATTATGTACTATTAAAATATAATAATACGATAAGTCGATGTTCCATTCAATGCATACTAGATATTGGCAAGAATCCGATGACCGATTCTCCTACTCTCAAAGTGATGAAAACAACCAGCTAGCACACAGGCCTTATGTGCCATCTCGTTTTTCCCATCAAATCAAAGTAGGTTCGTCCAAGCCATCACCGATGCACATCTCTATGTCTCAAAAGTACAAGAGAAGGTAACTCCAACTCATGTCCGTAAAGCCCTCGGCGGTAAACTCCACACATCCTGGGGTGTTAATGACCCTCGGTGGTACCACAACATTCTGAGGTATTCTTTAAGACCCTCGGTGGAACTCCACACATTCTGGGGCCATGGATAACAGTGCATTCACATTCTATAGATACGTAGATTCGAGCCAATACCACGACGCAACCCATAAATCCCAAGTCTTTAATTCAAATTATGAATCCTAAACATAACTAATAATCATGCCATATTTGATAATTGAGCAAGCTCCCCACTTACCTGCACTCGCCGCAAATCCTAATCTTGATCCTCTCGCGTTTGGGCTCGATGTGAACCGTCTCGCGAATCTAGACAATTTGAAAGAATAATTACTTTATGTATCTACAACCATACAAGTTTAACATTAATTGTCTAGACCTTGGAGATTCACCCTATTTTATAGTGACTTCGCTAATGGTCATTCACGACTTTAAATCGACACTTAAAATTAGAATCAATGATTCGAGTAAAATAAGAATGTGGTGATGTAAAACAAGGAAAATCCGCTAAGACTTGGTTTTTCCAATATAAATCGAAGACGTTCGATTAATTATAATTAAAAAGATCCAAATCACCATACAAGACTCAATTTAAACTTTAAATTCCCAAATGACAATATTCAAAAAAGTCCACAAATTTATCGAATAAGTTTATTTCCCAAAGAAAGATTCAAAGTCCCTTTTTTAAAATCTCAACTCAACCTTAAATGCCATATCTATATCAATAAACTTCAACCGCGTTCAATTTGCTAAAATCATGGGAAAAACCCTTTCATGTACCATCAAACTATGGAAAACAAGATTGATTCATCCATAATACTCGTTATCATAAAGCTTAAAAAATTTGTATAACCCATTTCAAGACTAGATCTAAGAAATATTGAACAAACTTTGCAAATCATCAACTCTCATTACCAATACCAACACCAAGACAATAAATCTAGAGAGTATTAGAATCTCACCATGCCTTCAATGGAGTCTTTGACTCAAAATCCTTTTCAAAATCTCATTCTAACATAGATCAAATCTTTCCTTTCTTATTTTCTTTTCTATTTTCCTCGCGTTCTTGCCGATGTCGACGCCATCGACCCTTTGGTCTCCAAATCTTCAATAAATAATAAAGAAATCAAAGAGGGAAGTGAGGTTGTACCTCTCTTGAACTTGAACCCTCCTCTTGCTCTCCTCCTCTCTACGGGGGTGTTTAACAAAATTAAGGCTAGGGTTTTCTTTGATTTGCTTAAATAGCATTAGGGTTAGGGATTAGGGTTATGATTATTTACAACTTGTCTAAACTCCATTTTTTTCAATAAAATAAACAAATAAAAGCTTAGATGGGATGAGGGGAGGGTGTGTTACCTTCTTGAATGTTTAATTGGACTTCATCATCATCTTCTTCATCATCAACCCTCCTCCACTTCTCTCCCATCACAAGTTTGGAGTTTCAACATAAAAGAGGCTACAAACTTTATAAAAGGTTTATATAGGTAAGGTTTTAGAGTAGGGTTGTGTACAACCTTGTTATTTTACCAAAATACCATTATGGGCCTCCATATCATTTACATCCACTCAACTCTTGTTAGGCCCAATATTTATTTATCCTAAGTTATACTTTTCACACTTAAACAATTCACAAAGCACACTTGCACACATTCAGTATTGAAAATCACTAAATTATCCTCGAGTCGGGTCAAGTAGAATTCGGGTCGTTACAAGTGCGACACAGTTAATGAAGCCTGGAACACCATCGCATCGTTATGCGGTGCTACCTGCAGAACAAAGGTTCAGCTGTGTCGCAAGAACATCCAGACGGCGACCAAAAGAGGCAAAACGATGACAGAGTACCTGTAAAAGATCAAAGAACATGCCGATTGCTTGGCTACACCAAGTAGTACCAATGTCCGAGTCATATCGGTGTCATGTGCACTTGTTTGTCCGATCCAGTATTTTCTCGCTCACAACCATTATTGAACTAGATGCAGAGCTCACCTGGACAGACATGCACGCACCACTGATTAACTTCGAAGCAAAGCTTCAACAGATTCAAGACATACAACACAAGTTGGCACACATTACCATCTCTCTGTCAGCCAACACTGCCTTTCTCAAGAATCATGGTGCTCACAACAAATCAGGAGAGTCACAAGGTCGAGGTACTAGAGAAGGTTTCAATGGTGGTCGTGGACATCGTGGTCATGGTGGTCATGGTTGTGACGCCCCAATTTCTTCGTGCAATTGGGTACGCCCGGCCTAAACCCATGCAGGCCCCGAGTCATCACTTGGCAACCTGACGAGCCTAGTCAGCCTTCGATTTAATCAATTCAGTAATTTATGAAAGAGTTATTGCATTAATACACAGCGGAAGACTAAAACAACTATAACAAAGGGAAATAACTCAATCAAAGGGAAATTAGGAATTCTATAAGTGTGGAAAACCCCGGGTATTCATGTACAATTCAATAGGCATATATACATAATACCAGTCTCACAAAAGAAATACCAAGTTCAATGATCCCAACAATATAAGTATAAAGCGATATACACATCAGCAAAAAATATAAACACCTACTATAGAGTCTCTCTGATGTCGTTGTAAATCCTCACAGTAGGTCACCTAGGCAGGGCCCCTTGCCCTTGCTGCTCTCCACCCTATCTGCACCCACGGTCACAAACTAGACGGTCGGTAACTGAATAAAATTGCTAGTAGTACCAGAAGAATGTAATAGTAATTTATGATTATAATAAGAAAAACAGTCTAAGTATCATGCGGAAATGAAATAACGAGAAAGTAAATAAATCAGATGCATGATAAAGAGACTGATAGGTAAACAATCGATATTTGCATGTTCTAAGATTCAAAAGAGGCCCATGAGTGGTCTATTTCACAGCAATACAACAAAGATCTCGCAAGATCTCCTTGGTCAATGTCGCAACACTAGCGCAGCGTAAAATCGAGAGGCATCGTAACACCTCTCGAATCCAGTACCCAGTACACACATCACTAGGGATGGTCAGTTACCCCTGCAGAGGGCACCCTCGTTGTCCCAACTAGTGTGGAACCACATGATACCTTCGAGACATACACTCATGCCAAGAACATACAACCAAGGATATGGAATGGAATATCAAGCAAAGGATCAATACAACAATAGCAATAAATAGAGGATGTATAAATCACGTGTTATTTTCTTGCTGGTCTACTAATGTACACACATACGAGGCATGCATGTACTTACCTGAACTAGCGTGACCTGGTACTCACTCCGAGACTTTAACGCATTTCCCGTGTTTCTCAACTATCTGTCAACGAATCAAACCCCGATTGTCGTTTTAGAGTTCGTGTTTAGTTTTAGGGTGATTCCCATAAACTTGGTTTGAATTCATTTAATTAACGTAACCCATACTATAGTTGATGCCCTTTACACACTGGTTAGGCTCTTGTTGGGTCCATGTGTCAAGCCTATATCCATCTAAGTAGGCTTAATATGTGGACAATTATTGGGCCTGGATATATGAGCTCATTATTACATTTTATGTATTTGTTTTGGGCCTTAAGTTGTGCCTATTATATTAAACCCTTATTGGGTTTTACACAACCCATATACACACCAATTGTGACTTGTTATGGACCTATATTAAAATGATTGTATTGGGCCCTTGTAGGGCCTTATTATAAGTCCTTGTTCATTTAAAACAAGTGTCCATATTTATAATCTTGTTTACTTATTCTCAAACATACAATAATACACATTATGGTCACACACACACAACTGTTGTGTACACCGCATTAGTGAGCACACTCACACTTTACACACCCCGTTGTTTTGTGCACACAACACCCCGCTGTTGCGTGCACCCCACTGTTCACATGCATTAACACGTCACTTTATTACTTAAAACCATATTATATACACATTTGTCCATTCTCACACATATACAACTGTTGTGTACACCCCACTGTGGTGTACACACACAGTGCTGTGTACACCCCACTGTGGTGTACACACACTGCTGTGTACACCCCATTGTGGTGCTGCTGTGTACACCCCATTGTGGTGTACACACAGTGTACACCCCTTGCACACAATCCACACCAAAACAGCCACCTATATACACTATTATACAAATCGAAACTCATACACAAACCACCCATGAAATAGTCCCAAATGGTACCCCACACCCCAACTGGGGTGTGCACATACACAGCCACACACCCCGCTCAACATGCACATAGCAGTCCCAAAATCAATCCACAAAAGTGAAAACAGTGAGTAAAGCGGAAGCACAAAACAGTAGAGAGAGAGAGAGAGGACGGTCGAGGTGGCTCACCTTGGTGTCTCCGGTGAGTGGTCGAGGTTCCCAGCACCATGGTGAGTGGCAGTGGTGACTGGCCAAGAGAGAGAAGATAACCAAGAGTGAGAGAGAGAACGTGACTGTCAAGAGAGGAAGAGGAGAAAAAGAGGGAAGAGAGGAGCTCACCTAGTGTCTTTGGTGGTAGTGGAGGGATCAGTTGCCGTGGTCGAGGGTAAGGGAGAGCACGTGAGGCTGAGAGCAATGTGGGCTGGCCGAGAGGGATAAAGAGACGTGAGTGAGTGACGAACGAAAGAGAGAGGGAGAGAGAGAGATTGGAGAGGGAGGCTCACCTCGTCGGGGTCAGTGTCGCCGGTGGGAGACGGCGGCAGTGGCGAGAGGGAAGAGTGAACAGTGATGGTGGTAGTTTGGAGGAGATGATGAATAGTGTACATTAGGGTTTTAGGGTTTCCTTTGTTTTTATATATGTGTAACAACGTGAAATGACGCCCTTAGACTAACACTTGTTCATCCCTTGGACAGCTATCCTTATGGGTCATTTGGCTCATCCTCTTAATCTAACACATATCCACATCTCTATGACCATCCAATGGTTCTCCTCACTCACTTGTGTCACTTTAACAATCTTATCCTATATTAACCCATTAGACTAATTTTATTAAATTACAAATAATGTTGCACATTTTCCCGCCTACTCGGTATACTGTATCCCGCGTTTGACATTCTTCTCGAGGCGGTCCCACACTTGGTATTCGAATAAGTTTCCTCATTTCTAAGTTATACTTTATTGTTAACATTGTATTTTCCTCAACTTAGGTCATATATTTCATTTGACTTTGTTTATTAATAATGTCCACTAAAACGGTTCCCGAAAACTCCGTTTAACTAAGCGACACCTCACTCAATTAAAATATTGCCCGAATGGCTCGAGACCCGTAGAATACTAAAATACTAATACAGAAAGTCAAAGAATCATAAAATTACCTCGGCGTCGACTACCGAAGTTTGAAATACTATCCAGTATCTACGTAGCCGGGTCATAATCCTGACACGTATAACACAAGTCAGTTAAAAATTCGGGGTTGTTACAGTCTCCCCCACTTATTAGAATTTCGTCCTCGAAATTTAAACTAATAAGTAAATTAAGTTACAAACTTATCGGAATCAAACAGGTAGGGAAAATGCTCGCGCATGTAGGACTCTAACTCCTAGGTCAACTCCTCGTCTCCATGAAATTGCCATTTCACGAGCACCGAAGGAATTTCTTCCTCAACATCTTTACTTTGCGGTCAACGATCCGGATCACCGCTCCTCGTATATAGCATCGTCTTGCAACTCGATCGACTCAAGTCTACCGTCGGTCGTCGCCCCTCTACTTGTCTTGTCTAGTCGAAGCATCGAAATGTGGAATACTGGATGAACACCGGCGAGCTCTGGCAGTAACTCTAACTGATACGCAACCTTACCGACCCTTTTTACAATCTTAAAGGGGCCGATAAACCTCGGAGCGAGCTTCCCTTTGATTCCGAACCATTTGTGAGGTGAGACTTTCAGGTATACATAGTCTCCCAGGTTGTACTGAAGCTCATCGTGATACTGATCATAGTATTTCTTCTGCTGCTACTGGGCACCTTTAAGTTTCTGACGAATCTGCCGTACCTTCTCAGTATGATCAACAACAATCTCAGGAGCAACTGTCATAACATCATTTGGCTCAGCCCAGCAAGAAGGTGATCTACAAGGCCTACCATAGAGCGCCTCGAACGGTGCCATACCGATACTTGCCTGATAACTGTTATTGTATACAAACTCGCACAAATGAAGGTACTCTTCCCACGACCCGCCGTATTCCAAAACACACATCCTGAGCATGTCTTCCAACACCTGGATCAACTTCTCGGACTGTCCGTCTGTTTGTGGATGGAACGCCGTACTCAACTCCAATCTGGTGCCAAACTGAGCCTGCATGCTCTGCCATAATAATGAAGTGAACTGTGTCCCTCGATCTGACACAATCGATAACGGAACTTCGTGCAATCTGACAATCTCGCGTTCGTAGATGATGCTCAGTCTGTCAACTCTATGTGTAGTGGATACTGGTATGAAATGAGCAGATTTCGTCAATCGATCCACAATTACCCAGATGCTATCGTGACCACGAGGAGATCGGGGTAAGCCACTGACGAAATCCATAGCAATGTGCTCCCACTTCCATCGAGGAATGGGTAGGGGCTGCAGCAATCCTCCAGGCCATCAATGCTCAGCCTTTACGTGCTGGCATATCTCCCACGCTCGAATAAACTCCGACGCATCGGATTTCATCCCTGGCCACCAGAAAAGACGTCGCATGTCAGCGTACCTCTTGGTTCGACCCGGATGCACAGAAAAACGGGAACGGTGAGCCTCCTAAAGTATCTCGGTGCGTAAGTCAGCTGCCAATGGAATCCATAGTCACGCACGATACCTCAAGCAAGAGTCTGTCGACCGATTCCAATCTGGATACTCTGCACTGTCTGCTATCTCACTGTAATGCTGGTACGACTCATTGCCCCTGCTGTCCCTCGAGAACAGTCTACAGTGAAACGGTCTGTAATCTCATCTGACCACACATCACATCTCGTGTCCCGATAGTCGTCGGCACATCCGTTGAACTCATCATCTCGGCTGCCTCAAGTAACGCATACTCGTGAGTCATACGACATACAACTACCTCTGCATCAGATCCTCTGCGGCTCAAAGCATCGACAACAACATTAGCTTTCCCCAGATGATATTCAAGTGCGAAATCGTAGTCCTTCAGGAATTCAAGCCAACGTCTCTGTCTCAGGTTGAGTTCCTTCTGAGAAAACAAGTACTTCAAGCTCTTGTGGTCTGTATACAACTCGAAATGCACGCCATACAAATGGTGTCTCCAAATCTTCAATGCAAATACGATCGCCGCTAACTCTAAGACATGGGTCGGGTAGTTCCTCTCATGAACTTTCAACTGTCGGGATGCATAAGCAATAACTCGGCCCTCTAGCATCAGCACACCACCTAAACCAATCTTCGACGTATCGGTATACATGACTAAGTCTTTCTCGGTCTCGGGCAATGCTAAGACAGGTGCGGTCGTCAATTTCTCCTTCAGAGTAGAGAACGCCTGCTCACACTCTTTATTCCAATCAAACTCCGCGTTCTTCTGCGTCAGTTTCGTCATTGGTGTAGCGATCTTGGAGAAATCTTGCATAAATCAGCGACAGTAACCTGCTAAGCCAAGAAAACTGTGAATCTGAGTCACGGTAGTCAGAGTAGGCCACTCAATCACGGCTCTAATCTTGTCTGGATTAACGGCAACACCGTCAGCTCCAACTACGTGCCCTAAAAATCTAACCTCGGGTAGCCAAAATTTGCACTTGCTAAACTTAGTGTAAAGTCGGTGGTCCCTCAGAGTCTGCAACACTGTTCGTAGATGTCCCTCGTGCTCCTCACGAGTCCTGGAATAAATGAGGATGTCGTCGATGAACACAATCACGAATCGATCTAAGAAATCCCTCATCACTTGGTGTATCAGGTCCATGAACATTGCCGGCGCAATAGTCAAGCCAAATGGCATGAATGTGAACTGGAAGTGACCGTATCTCGTGCTAAATGCTGTCTTCTCTTGATCCTCAGCCCTGATCCTGAGCTGGTGATAGCCTGACCTCAAATCTATCTTAGAAAACCACTGCACTCCGGTTAACTGATCAAACAAATCGTCAATACGTGGTAATGGGTACTTATTCTTCACTATAACCTTGTTCAATTGCTTGTAGTCGATACAAAGCCTCAAACTACCGTCCTTCTTCTTGACGAACAACACTGGTGCTCCGCATGGCGACATACTAGGACTGATGAAGCCTAACTCTAGCAACTCATCTAGTTGACTCCTCAGCTCCTCAAGCTCTCAGGGTGCCATCCTATACGGTGGTATCAAAATCAGTCTAGTCCCTGGGACTAAGTCAACTATGAAATCTATCGTCCGCTGCGGTGGTAATCCTGGCAAATCCTCAGGGAATACGTTAATGAACTTGCACACGATCGGTACATCTTCTATGTCAACCTCTTGTCTCACACCAGTACTCATGACGCTTGCAACAATCTCGACATCGCCATTCGTGGCCTCTCTGCCTCTAGTGATCGAAAGTAACGGTGCAGTACCTTGAATGCAATTCTCCGTACCATCTGCCAACGGAATCGTGATCGTCTTCTTGTAACAGTCGATGTAAGCATGGTATGCTCCTAACCAATCCATGCCCAATAAGGCATCGAACTCAAGAAACTCAAGTACTCTCAAGTCAGTAGGAAACTCGTAGCCCTCTATCTCTACCGGACACTTAACACATAGGAAGTTCGGGTAAATCTTATCCCCAATAGCCGTGCTAGGGATCAAGGGTCTATTAAGTCTAATGGGTCTCAACCCTAATAAGTCTACCATACGTCCGGAAAATGAAACAGTTGAACCAGAATCGAACATGGTATGCATGAATGTACTACAGATATAAATCATACCCTCAACTAGGTTTTGGGACGCCCCCAGATCTGGCTCAACCGCTGCCTGCACCCGCTCCCTATGGTGCTGATGATGCTGTGCCTGTGTCCTCTCAGGCTAAGTACACTAAGCCTAGATGTGGCCCACTCTGCCGCATCAGAAACATGTACGCGTATCCTGTGTACCCTGTGTCTGACCCTGTCCTCGACTCTGTGTAGATCTCTGAGTTTGAGTCTGCCCTGACCTTTGTGTCTGCCTCTGTCTACCTCCTTTGCCAGAATCTCGGCTCACTGTAGACTGTCCCTTTGACTGATGTACAGGTCTCGTAGGCTGTGGAGGATGACTAGCAAAGCTCAACACTGGTGGAGTCGTCCGTACTGGTCGAGTAGGTGGTGCAGTGGATCCTACACTCGGAGCTCTAGGATCTCGGTAACGAAGTCTGTTCTTCCTCCGTTTCTTGTCCTGATGATCCTCTGATCTAGTCTCCAGTCTGACCGATCTCACCTCCTCAGGGTGAGAAATTAGGTAGCTCTCTCTAGCCAAGCTCCGCTCGTATGCCCGCTGAAGAGTCTCTGGCTCGGTAGTGACTACTGAACCTCCAATGGCAGGTAGCAAACCCTTAGTGAAATAGTAGATACGATCGGCCTCTGAATCTGCTGATCCTTCCACATAAGGTAATAGCTGAATAAATCTGCCCATGTAATCCATCACTGGCTCTCCTACTGACTGTCGCAATGAAGTGAACTCAATCCTCTTCGCCCGTAACACTGTCGGTGGGAAATACTTCTAGTTAAACTGGGTCTTGAAATCGATCCAGTCTCGAGGAATACCTCGGGTAGTGACAATGGTAGTCCACTAATCATCCGCCTCCCCCTGAAGCATGGATGAGGAAATTGTCGCTCTCATGTGATCCTCGGTCACAATAATAGTATGAATCTTCTCATGGTTCTTTAGGAAAAGCTCTACCGCTGCCACGTCTGTACCACCGAAAAACTTAACTGGATCGTGCCTCTTGAATTCTCTCCACTGCCTCGCCTCAGCAGTGGCCTTAGGGCTCTTATCCGCAGTAGTGACCGGAGTAGTGACTAGAGTAGTCTCTACAGCTACCACCGGTGTAGTCGGTGTCTCCGTCACTCATACTAGTTCTGCCTGTAACAAAGGTGTCTCCGCCTCGGTCGCATGTACTGCGAATCGCTTCCTCAGGAATCGCTGCTAACGGAATCGGGGCGGTGGAAGCCATAGCTACTGGAGTCTCCATCCCCTGAGTGGTAGAAACAAGCGGCAAAGGCGTAGTCGGAGTCAATGGTGTCGTGGTAGCCTGTACGGGTGTCCTCAGCGACTGCACTAACTCCTCAAATTTCTGGTCTTGTGTCGCGGCTCTCTGAGATAATGTACGTATCTCCTCAAGGCATCGTGACAAAATCACACCGATGTCATCGCTCGGACCTGGCTGATCCGTCATCTTCGTCTGAACAAGAAATTAATTTCTCGGATCAATGGATAGCTACCGCATACAATATATTGCAATCAACAATTATAATATGTATAATCATCACATCCGACTTATCCCAACTCATCCCTTCGAACTAAAGTTCTAATTAGGATCGTAGGGTTTTCCACTCTAAGTTCAACCATTCCTAACTTCTGTTGTCTTAATGGTTTCTGTTTTAAATCAAGAGTCAGGTTGTTATAACCTTAAGCTCTGATACCAATTGTGACGGCCCCAATTTCCCCGTGCAATTGGGTATGCTCGGCCTAAACCCGTGCAGGCCCCGAGTCATCACTCGGCAACCTGACGAGCCTAGTCAGCCTTCAATTTAATCAATTCAGTAATTTATGAAAGAGTTATTGCATTAATACATATCGAAAGACTAAAACAATTATAACAAAGGGAAATAACTCAATCAAAGGGAAATTAAGAATTCTATACGTGTGGAAAACCCCGGGTACTCATGTACAATTCGATAGGCATATATACATGATACCAGTCTCACAAAAGAAATACCAAGTTCAATGATCCCAATAATATAAGTATAAAAAGATATACACATCAGCAAAAAATATAAACACCTACTATAGAGTCTCTCTGATGTTGCTGCAAATCCTCACAGTAGGTCACCTAGGCAGGGCCCCTTGCCCTTGCTGCTCTCCACCCTATCTGCACCTACCGTCATAAACTAGACGGTGAGTAAATGAATAAAATTGCTAGTAGTACCAGAAGAATGTAACAGTAATTTATGATTATAACAAGAAAAGCAGTCTAAGTATCATGCGGAAATGAAATAACGGGAAAGTAAATAAATCAGATGCATGATAAAGAGACTGATAGGTAAACAATCGATATTTGCATGTTCTAAGATTCAAAAGAGGCCCATGAGTGGTCTATTTCACAGCAATACGGTAAAGATCTCGCAAGATCTCCCCGGGCAATGTCGTAACACTAGAGCATTGTAAAATCGAGAGGCATCGCAACACCTCTCGAATCCAGTACCCGGTACACACATCACCAGGGGTGGTCAGTTACCCCTGCAAAAGGCACCCTCATTGTCCCAGCTAGTGTGGGACTATATAATACCTTCGAAACACACACTCATGCCAAGAACATACAACCAAGGATATGGAATGGAATATCAAGCACAGGATCAATACAACAATAGCAATAAATAAAGGATGTATAAATCACATGCTATTTTCTTGCTGGTCTACTAACGTACACACATACGAGGCATGCATGTACTTACCTGAACTAGCGTGACCCGGTACTCACTCCGAGACTTTAACGCATTTCCCGTGTTTCTCAACTATCTGTCAACGAATCAAACCCCAATTGTCGTTTTAGAGTTTGTGTTTAGTTTTAGGGTGATTCCCATAAACTTGGTTTGAATTCATTTAATTAACATAACCCATACTATAGTTGATGCCCTTTACACACTGGTTAGGCTCTTCTTGGGTCCATGTGTCAAGCCTATATCCATCTAAGTAGGCTCAATATGTGGACAATTATTGGGCCTGAATATATGGGCTCATTATTACATTTTATGTATTTGTTTTGGGCCTTAAGTTGTACCTATTATATTAACCCTTATTGGGTTTTACATAACCCATATACACACCAATTGTGACTTGTTATGGACCTATATTAAAATGAGTGTATTGGGCTCTTGTTGGGCCTTATTACAAGTCCATGTTCATTTAAAACAAGTGTCCATATTTATAATCTTGTTTACTTATTCTTAAACATACAATAATACACATTATGGTCACACACACACAACTGTTGTGTACACCCCATTGGTGTGCACACTCACACTTTACACACCCCGCTGTTTTGTGCACACAACACCCCGCAGTTGTGTGCACCCCACTGTTCACATGCATTAACACGTCACTTTATTAATTAAAACCATATTATATACACATTTGTCCATTCTCACACATATACAACTATTATGTACACCCCACTGTGGTGTACACACACACTGTTGTGTACACCCCATTGTAGTGTACACACAGTGTACACCCCTTGCACACAATCCACACCAAACACAGCCACTTATATGCACTGTTATACAAATCGAAACTCATACAGAAACCACCCATGAAACAGTCCCAAATGGTACCCTACACCCCAACTAGGGTGTGCACATACACAGCCACACACCCCGCCCAACATTCACATCAAAACCGTCACCATAGCAGTCCCAAAATCAATCCACAAACGTGAAAACAGTGAGTAAAGTGGAAGCACAAAACAGTGGAGAGAGAGAGAGGACGGTCGAAGTGGCTCACCTTAGTGTCTCCGGTGAGTGGCCGAGGTTCCCAGCACCGTGGTGAGTGGCGGTGGTGATTGGTCGAGAAAGAGAAGATAACCAAGAGTGAGAGAGAGAACGTGACTGTCAAGAGAGGAAGAGGAGAAAGAGAGGGAAGAGAGGAGCTCACCTAGCGTCTTCGGTGGTGGTGGAGGGATCAATTGTCGTGGTCGAGGGTGGTGACACAGCTGAGGGTGAGGGAGAGCACGTGGGGCCGAGAGCAATGTGGGCTGGCCGAGAGGGATAAAGAAACGTGACTGAGTGACGAACGAAAGAGAGAGGGAGAGAGAGAGATTGGAGAGGGAGGCTCACCTCGTCGGGGTCAGTGTCGCCGGTGGGAGGCGGCGGCAGTGGCGAGAGGGAAGAGTGAACAGTGACGGTGGTAGTTTGGAGGAGATGATGAATAGTGTACATTAGGGTTTTACGGTTTCCTTTGTTTTTATATATGTGTAACAACGTGAAATGACCCTTTTGCCCTTAGGCTAACACTTGTTCATCCCTTGGACAGCTACCCTTATGGGTCATTTGGCTCATCCTCTTAATTTAACACATATCCACATCTCTATGACCATCCAATGGTTCTCCTCACTCACTTGTTTCACTTTAACAATCTTATCCTATATTAACCCATTAGATTAATTTTATTAAATTACAAATAAGGTCGCACATTTTCCCGCCTACTCGGTACACTGTGTCCCGCGTTTGACACGCTTCTCGAGGCGGACCCACACTTGGTATTCGAATAAGTCTCCTCATGTTTAAGTTATACTTTATTGTTAACATTGTATTTTCCTCAACTTAGGTCATATATTTCATTTGACTTTGTTTATTAATAATGTCCACTAAAACGGTTCCCGAAAACCCCTTTAACTAAGCGACACCTCACTCAATTAAAATATAGCCCGAACGGCTCGAGACCCGTAGAATACTAAAATACTAATACACAAAGTCAAAGAATCATAAAATTACCTCGGCGTCGACTACCAAAGTTTGAAATACTATCCAATATCCACGTAGCCGGGTCACAATCTTGACACGTATAACACAAGTCAGTTAAAAATTTGGGGTTGTTACAACGGTTCTTCTAATCATCCAATCTACCAGATATGTGGAAAGACAGGCCATGTGGCGGTAGTGTGTTACAACGATCCGATTATGCATACATGGGGTCGATGCCGCAGTAGTCCAACAACAATGGTCAGTTTACTCCTCCTCCACAGGGATTTCGACCTCCATCTCCTCATTAGAGTGTCTTGTATGAAAATCCAAATTCTTTCTTTGCATCTCCTGAATCGGTGGTGGGTCAATCGTGGTATGCTGATAGTGGAGCATCGGCTCATGTCACTCATGATCTTCTCAACTCTCCAATAAGTCATTCTTTGTAGGTAAAGATCAACTTGTAGTTGGTAATAGTGCTTCTTTACCGATTTCACATATAGGTTCAATCAAGTCAGCTAATTTGCATTTTTCTTTAAAGTTTTCTGAAGCATTATGCATTCCATCTATTACCAAGAATTTGCTCAGTGTGTCCAAAATTACTAATGAGAATCCTGTTTTTATGGAATTTCACTCGGATCATTGTTTGATCAAGGATCTCAACACCAGACTGACTATACTTAGAGGGAGTCTTAAAGATGGTCTCTACTCATTTCCTTCTCGTCCATCTGCGTTTGGTGTTTCATACAATAAAGTGTTGATGGCAACTACATCAACAAATTCTTTTTCTTAATGGCATTCTCAACTTGGGCATCCATTTGTTAAGGTTCTAACTCATGTACTTAATTATTGTAATGTTCCTATTCATAAGTCTTGTGTGTCTGATTTTTGTGATGCTTGTAAATTAGGGAAGATTCATTCACTTCCTTATTTTGTTTCTTCATCACATGTTTCTATGTCGTTAGCTTTGATTCACACAGAGATGTTTGGGTCCTTCCCCTTATAAATCTCATGATAGTTTTCAATACTATATACACTTTCTCGATGACTTTTCCAGATTTACTTGGATTTATCCTATGAAAACGAAAAATGAGGCTCTCTCTATTTTTCAACAATTTAAATCTTTAGTTGAAAATCAATTTTCCTTACGAATTAAATGTGTTCAGTCTGATTGGGGAGATGAATACTGACATTTTCAAAAAAATTTATCACAACATGGTATTCATTTTCAACATCCATGTCCCTATGCTCCTTAACAAAATGGTCGCGCTAAAAGAAAACATCGACATATTATTGAAACTACTGTAACGACCTGGAAATTTAGTTATTTGTGAATGATGATGTGTATTACGTATTTATACTCGTATTCGAGTGCCCGAACAATGAAGTCGGTGAACAAGTAGGGAAACTGGACGAGCGGGGATCGACAGTTGGGATACGGGTACACGGGGGACGTAAAACACAGTAAAAACATTAATAAATGAATATTTGGGTAATTTAAATAAATAATACACGAGAATCGGTGAAACTACACGCTCTACAGGAGTCGGAGCAAGGAAAGACGGACAGAGGAACGTCATTTGAATGCGGGGAGATGGATAGCTACACGACATACAGTCTATGTGATATAGATTGTTAAAGTGACACAACCATAATTTGAGGAGCCTTAGGATTAACCCCGAAATGCGTGTGTGTTTGGAGATGAAACATAGTGGAAAATATAACAAAGATCAAGGGGTATAATAGTCATTTTGAACAAAATAATGGGTATATATATGTAATTATAAAAGAAAAACCCTAATATTTCATAAACCCTTCACTCTCGCCGCCCTCTCTTCTTTCCCACTTCGTCTCTTTCGTCGGTCTCTCATTCCCATTCCACACCCTCCTCCACGACTGTGCCACGACCTCTCAGGAGCCTCACCGGAGGTCCGTCCATCTCTCTCTCTCTCTCACCCTCCCTATCGGTTCTTTGCGCACTCTCTCCTCTCGACTGTCCTCTCCTCTGTTGGGTTTTGGGATTCATACACAGCGGAGATTTCAAAACTATTTTGAGAAAAACCCCAATAGGATGCGAATATGATTCCATTAAAATACGTTTATACTATGAAAACTTAATCATACCTCACTCACAATGTACCTTTCTGAAGGTTAATCGATCTCTAAGGTGCTGCCAACAACGAACGCCCTCTATCAGCAGTCCACACACGAAGGGCGACCGAGATTTGAAGTGCTAGCTTGAAGAGAATACCAAACCTTTTTGTTTCTCTCCAAAACAATCCAGAGCATACCAAATACCCTAAGTCATTTCTTAAAATGAAAATAGAGTTTCAGCCCTTTTTTAAATCTTTCATACTTGTATTATAACTCAAAGCGTCTATTTATACAACCCTTGTATATAGACGGTTAAGTAAATTACATATATACCCCTACTTAAAGAAGTATAAGTGTAATACACTACAAGGACGTTTCTGTCATGAATTTTATCATATAAAATTCATTTTTCTAAACCATCTTAAATTCTCGCAAAACCATTCTCAGGCTCATACAACATTAGCAGTGTACCAAAACACATTTTAGTATACAAGTCATAAGCGGCCTCTAGCAAGACATTATGACTACCCAAGTTGTACGAATATCAAATCGATACAACCTAATCAATAGTGTATATAACATCCTTTTGTCACACAATATCCTTTTGATCAAACATAAGGCATGGAATTGTCATCCAACATGTTCAATCGTACCAGTCTCAATTTCTAGGTAGACTGAAAACATCTAAGTAACATTGATCAATACCAATTCACTTAGACTAGGCCTTTTAACAGTCTAACACATCAAGGGATCCACTGGATATCTCTCTTTATATGGGAGGGACAAATTCTATCTCGATTACACAACTTCACCACATTATTCACACAGTAACCAATCACAACCTTTATAATCGTTCGGTTAAAGACAACGTTTGATTGCGTCAAGTCACTGTATTCCTAATGTTGAAGTCTCTGGTAATCTCAAGTCAGAGGACTGAAAAGTATACATATCATGAGAAACAACTATGACTTAATCCATGTGATGTTCTCATAGCGGGTCGGTCCAGTACTTTGTTCCCTAACAAGTACTCATGATCTTGATTCGTATTCCTATACGTATGATCATCGTATGATCATCAATCAAGACTCACACTAGTCTTAATTCATTATAGTTCCCAGTATAATAATCGACTAGGAACATTTAGGGTATTTCTGTAAATACCCATGGATCTTATTATAATGTAAACATGCAAATCAATTATAATAAACAGCAAATGAAATCCTCTATTTTATTAACTAAATGTATTCATAAAGACTGCTAATGGATTGACTTAGGCCACATTTCCCAACATCCT
The DNA here is from genome assembly GCA_039657345.1 of Stephania japonica. Lineage (NCBI taxonomy): Eukaryota > Viridiplantae > Streptophyta > Magnoliopsida > Ranunculales > Menispermaceae > Stephania > Stephania japonica. The sequence goes on from CM077566.1 coordinate 18,923,711, forward strand.
CCTATCTGACGACCGTCACCACCTCCCTCCACAGCACTGGATCATCGAACCATCACCAGAAACGCCTAAGTGAGTATCCATCTTGCTTTCTCTCTCTCTCTCTCTCTCAGATCCCTTTTCCTATCTCGTTTTGCTCACTGGTTACACACACACCCACTATTTTCTGGTCATCGTAGGGTCTCTATGATGGGGAACTTGGGTGTAGATGACCCTAGAGCATCTCGATGTTCCCGGGGGGCCTCACACACGATGAACATTACATTTTTTGATGAGCTATGGATTCGTTTTTTCTCACTGTTTTTCTCTCTTTTCGTGACTGTTGTCGACTGGATTGGCTCATGTTGTGGGTGGCGAGTCTATCCCCAGTCGAGGCTGATCGGAGGTGGTCTTCCGACGACTCCACTGGTCGGAGGTGGCTTTCCCCCCATGTGTGGTAGTTGTGTTTTAGATGGGTGTGTGTTAGACAGTTTTGGTAGGTGTGTGCGTGCCTCACAGTTGGGGTGTGGGGTGCATTATGGTGTGTGTGTACACCACAGTTGGGGTATGGGGTGTGTTATGTGTGGGGTGTAGTATGGTGTGTGGGTGTCTATTAAAATAAAAAGGAGATGTGTGTTGGTGTGTCACTGTTATTATAGTGTATGTATGAGTTATTTTTTTTTAAATGGGCTTATGTAGTTAGGCCCAATAAGAGTCCAACAAATTGGATGTTTGTGTGTATATGAAATTGGTGTTGGGCCCAACAAAGGCCCAAAGGGACAGTTTTTGTGTTAAGGCTCACTATCTATGGAAGTATATATATATGTTTACCGTTTTAGTGTGAATATGTGGATTCATGGGTGTGATGTATATGGGTTTTAATCATGAAACGCCACAGTTATACCGCGGGGCCACAGGCTCACGGTGTAACTCGAATACGACTCAATTGGAGGACTTTTTCACAATTGTTTGAGTCACTTTAACTAACCGTTTTAAACCAAATTTATGAGAATCACCCTAAGACTAAATACTAACCCTAAACCAATATTCGGGATTCAAACCTTTATCAGGTAGTCAGGAACCCGCGTGGAACGTGTTAAAGTCTTGGAGTGGTACCGGGTTGCGATAGTTCAGGTAAGTACACACGTGCCTTGTATGTGCGTATGATAGTAGGCTAGTAAGGAAATAGCATGTGATTTATACATTCCCCTATTCATTGATAATGTTGAATTGAGCCTTCCTTTGAAATTCCATTCCATATTGTTTGTTGTATGTTTTGGGCATCAGTGTGTGTCTCGAATGTATCATGTGGTCCCGCACTAGCTGGGACAACGAGGGTGCCTCTTCTAGGGGTAACTGACCACCCCTAGTATTGTGTGTACTAGGTGCTTGGATTCGAGAGGTGTTGCGATGTCTCTCGATTTCAAGCTATGCTAATGTTGCGACATTGCCTGGGGAGATCTTACGAGATCTTTGCCATATTACTGTGAAATTAGAACATGCAAATTTCAATTGTTTATCTATCAGTCTATTTATCATGCACTTGATTTACTTACTTTCTTGCTATTTCATTTCCGCATGATATTTAGACTGCTTTACTTGTTAAATCATAAATTACTGTTATATTCTTCTGACACTACTTTCAATTTCTTCAATTACTCACTGTCTAGTTTGTGATGGTGGTACAGATAAGGTGGAGAGCAATAAGGGTAAGGGGCTCTGCCTAGGTGACCTACTTTGAGGACTAGCAGCGGGACCGAGGAGACAATTTAATAGGCTTTTATGTTTTGCTTACTTGTATATCGTTTCATACATATGTTTTGGATTATAGACCTTGGTATTTTTTATGAAACTGGTATCATGTATTTATGCATATCGAATTGTACATGAATACCTGGGGTTTTTCCACACTTATAGATTCCTACATTTCTTTATGATTTAGTTATTTCCCTTATGATACTTGTTTAGTCTTCCACTATTAATTATTGCAATAACTCTTTCATAAATTGTAAAAATTGATAAATCGGAGGCTGACTAAGCTCGTCAGGTTGCCGAGTGATGACTCAGGGCCTGCACGGGTCTAGGTCAGACGTACCCAATTGCACGAGAAAATTGGGGCTGTCACAGTTGGTATTAGAGCGTACCAGGTTTAAATTCATAAAACACAAGCCATTAAACCTGCGGAAGTTAGGAACGATTGAACTTATAGTGGAAACCCTATGATCTTGACTTAGAATCCTAGTTGGGGAGTGAGGATGAGTTGAGTAATGGAAACTAAAAACTTACTGGCATAAGTATGTTTTATGTGATGTATTATATGATATCGGTAGTTATTCGCCGATTCAAGAACTCGCTTTCTTTGTCAGATATCGAGGGCGGACCAGTCTGGATCTAGTAACGACAGCGGTAAGTCGTTAACACGTTGCATAGAAGTCCTTCGTGCGTTGTCGTAGAGAGTCGCATTTCAGAGCATCGATCGGAAGGACATGATAGGAAGTGGACGAGCGATCCGAATGACGATAGTGGTTCTTGAAAGCAGAAGGTGTGTTACCAGTGCGGACAACCCAGACATTTCCAGAACTGATGTCCAAACTCGTACAAGGACCAGCAAGATGATGATCAGCCTCCGGACAATGAGGACGTGCACATGGCAAGTGAACAACAGCTGACAGTGGTTCGTAATCCTACCGGAGTTGAGGAACCTCTGGTTAACATACAACAAGCATGGAACTAATTATTTAAAACTTTAGGTATTTAAATGCGATGTCGAACGTTATGTGATAGAGTTAGGATCAATACTGGCTAGAGTGGTGCTGTTTAAACTTAGCAGAGTTGTCTAGGATGAGACAGACCTAACTTAGATTAGAGTCTGAAAGATATGGTAAGTTGGACATAATGGGTTGCCAAAAATAGCCACGAGTACACCTAAAAAGAGCGGGACCAGGCCCGGTTGTGATTCATCTTACGATGCATGGACACATAGTATACATGGTGGCCACGATTATAACTTTATCGAACATATTTACTTGCTGGGGTATGAATGAAACTTGTTTTGAAACCCGAGTAGGTTGGGAGGTCATTACGGGTTTGACGTACGAGTCACGATCGTAGCGTTTTACTTCGTAATTACCTGACTTGTGTTGTGGTAGTGGATGGTGTCTGCGATGAGGTCATTGGCATTCCTACCATTTTGGGGAAAAGTGAGCGGTCTAGATAGACCGTAGTTGAATCAGGCTGTTTGAAGTGGTTGGTGACGCGCAGTTTGAAGACGAATATAAAATCAAGCTGTTCGAAGTGGCAGAGGCACACAGTTTGGTAGATGTGGAGAAAAGGGAATGGATTTAAGACGTTGTGCTTTGTTCGAAGAGACTTTGTACAAGTCCGCGAGTTCAATACGATGTCGAAGCATTGGAAGTGACTCTCGCGCGAGTCCACGATTGGTCATAGCATATTGAGTTGTCGAAGTGCCTTTGCATCGGTTCGCAGTTCAACGGTAAAAAAGAGCTGTCTGAAGCAACTTTGGAAGAGTTCGCAGTTCGATACGAAGGATCCAAGCTATCCAAAATGGCTGTAAGCCCACAGTTTGAAGGAAGTGTGAACAGGTGTCGATTCCCCTTATTTGCTCAAGTTAGAGCTAATTTCAAGGACGAAATTCTTGTTAGTTGGGGAGACTGTAACAACCCAGAAATTTGGTTATTTGTGAATGATGATGTGTATTACGTATTTATACTCGTATTCGAGTGCCCAAACAATGAAGTCGATGAACGAGTAGGGAAGCTGGACGAGCGGGGATCGACAGTTCGAATACGGGTACACATGGGACGTAAAACATAGTAAAAACATTAATAAATGAATATTTGAGTAATTTAAATAAATAATACATGAGACTCGGTGAAACTACGCGCTCTGTGGGAGTCAGAGCAAGGAAAGACGGACAGAGAAACGTCGTTTGAATGCGGGGAGTTGGATAGCTACGCAACATATAGTTTATGTGATATAGATTGTTAAAGTGACACAACCATAATTTGAAGAGTCTTAGGATTAACCCCGAGATGGGTGTGTGTTTGGAGATGAAACATAGTGAAAAATATAACAAAGATCAAGGGGTATAATAGTCATTTTGAACAAAATAATGGGTATATATATGTGTGTATTTATAAAAGAAAAACCCTAATATTTCATAAACCCTTCACTCTCGCCGCCCTCTCTTCTTTCCCACTTCGTCTCTCTTGTAGGTTTCTCATTCCCACTCCATACCCTCCTCCACGATTGTGCCACGACCTCGCTGGAGCCCTCACCGGAGGTCCGTCATCTCTCTCTCTCTCTCTCCCCCTCCTTCCCTCCCTCCCTCTCGGTTCTTTGCTCACTTTCTCCTCTCAACTGTCCTCTCCTCCTCCCTGACGACCGCCACCACCTCCCACTACGCCACTGGAACATCGAATCATTTCCGGAAATGCCTAAGTGAGTATCCATCTCTCTCTCTCAATGGTCTCTCTCTCACTCTCGTTTTGCTCACTAGTTGCACACACACCCACTATTTGTCGGTCATCGTAGGGTCTCTATGATGGGGAACTTAGGCGTAGATGACCCTAGAGCATCTCGACATTCCTGGGGGGCCTCACACGTGGCAGACATGGCGTTTTCTGACGAGTTATGGATTCATTTTTGCTCACTGTTTTTCTATCTTTTTGTGACTATTGTCGATTGGATTGGCTCATGTTGTGGGTGGCAGGTCTGTCCCTGGTCGAGGCTGATCGGAGGTGGTCTTCCGAAGACTCCACTGGCCGAAGGTGGCTTTCCCCCCCATGTGTGGCAGTTGTGTTTTACATGGGTGTGTGTTGGACAATTTTGGTAGGTGTGTGTGTGCCTCATAGTTGGGGCATATAGAGGGTGTCTCTCCCAACTTAATTTTTTTCTATTCACGAAACTCGGACTCGAGACCTTGCTTAAGGGGACTAAGTCCCTTACCACTTGGGCCAAAAACATCACTCACAAGTGAAAATATACTTTTACTAACGAAATTTGCCACTTTTTACTAACAATTGGTATAGTCGTAAGTAAATGTTGACTTTTTACTTACAATTGTTATAGTTGTAAGTAAATGTGAACTTTTTACTTACAATTTTAGATTCTTTACTTACAACTGCTATAGTTGTAAGTGAATGTGAACTTTTTACTTATAATTTTAGATTCTTTACTTACAACTGCTATAGTCGTAAGTAAATGTGGACCTTTTACTTACAATTTTAGATTTGTTATTAAAAATCTCGTCATCAAAAGCCCATTTTTTTGTAGTGGACTGTCATTTGTTGATTTGTCTCTATGTGAAGGTTGTGTGGTTAGAAAACAAAAAGTTGTCAGTTTTTCAAAAAGGGCAGAATTCCCAAAACTAAAAAGCTAGAACTTGTGCACACGGACGCTTGGGATCCTTCACAGGTATCCTCCCTTAATGGCTCTCGTTATTACATTACTTTCATTGATGATTCGACTAGAAAGCTCTGGATTTACTTTATGAAAAATAAGTTTCAAGTGTTTGAAATTTTCAAAAAGTGGAAATGTCTAGTGGAGAACCAGACAGGTCTAAAGCTGAAGTCCTTGACATCAGATAATGGTGGAGAGTACTGTAACAAGGAATTTGATGACTACTGTACTATGTATGGCATCAGAAGAGAAAAGGCAGTACCAAGGACACCACAACAGAATGGCATTGCTGAGCGTATGAACCGAACCATTATAGAACGTGCAAGGAGCATGTTGTTGAGTGCGGGGCTACCAAGCAGTTTCGGGCTGAAGCTTTGTGAATATTGTTGCTTATCTGATCAACAGAGGACCATCTACCGCAATTGATTGCAGACTGCCTGAGGAGGAATGGACAAAAGAGAAAGTAAAACTTTCACACTTAAGAACCTTTGGTTGTGTTTCCTATGTCCATATCAATGCTGAAAATAGGTCAAAACTGGATGCAAAGTCCAAAATGTGTATCTTTCTAGGATATGGAGTTGATAGTTTTGGTTACAGGCTATGAGATCCTGAGAGTAAAAAGGTGATCAGAAGTAAAGATGTCATATTCAATGAGGATGTGTTGTATAAGGAAGGATCAAGAAGAAAGAGGAACCAAAAAGATCAAAGTATCTTGATCTTGATGATATCCCTCCCTATGATCCTGATCAGAGTGTTACTGAACACATTGATGAACATGAAGTTCAGGAGGAGCCAGTGATACCACCCATTGCACTTCGACGTGAAAGACGAACTATCACTGCTTCAGATTATTACTCTCCATCCATACACTATTTGTTGCTCACCAGATGGTGGTGAACCCAATTACTATGAGGAAGCAATGCAAGTCGAGAATAAGGAAGAATGGAAGAAAGCCATGGATGACGAAATGAAGTTTCTCTATACAAATCAGACTTGGGATTTGGTCAAGCTTCCAACTGGAAAGAAGGCGATTCAGAACAAATGGGTGTACAGACTGAAACAGGAGCAAGATGGTTCCCAGAGGTACAAGGCCAGATTGGTAGTAAAAGGTTTCCAATAAAAGGGTGGTTTCGATTTTAATGAGATTTTTTCTCCTGTGGTCAAGATGATTTCAATTAGAACTGTTCTAAGCATTGTTGCTGCAGAGGATCTACATTTAGAACAGTTGGATGTAAAAACTGCCCTTCTTCATGGTGACTTGGAGGAAAATATATACATGCAACAACCACAGGGATATGTAGAAGCTGGTAAGGAGCATCTAGTGTGTAAGTTGCACAAAAGCCTTTATGGTCTGAAACAAGCCCCCAGACAATGGTATTTGAAGTTTGACAAGTTCATGATCACAATAGGGTACATGCGATGTCATGCAGATCACTGCTGTTATTTCAAGAAATTTGACAATTCGTATGTTATTTTGCTTCTATATGTCGATGATATGCTGATTGCAGGTACCAACATTGAAAAGATTGAAAATTTGAAAGAGCAAATGGCGAAAGAATTTTCAATGAAAGACTTAGGTGCTGAGAAACAAATTTTGGGGCTGAAGATCGAAAGAGATAGAAAGAACAAGTTACTAAAACTTAGTCAAAGGGAGTACGTATCGAAGGTGCTCAAGAGGTTCAACATGGATTGTGCAAAACCAGTGAGCACACCTTTAACTGGGCATTTCAAAAACCTTTCGAAACAACATAGTCCCAAAACAGAAGAAGAACAAAAGAATATGGAGAACAACCCGTATGCATCGGCAGTGGGTAGCCTTATGTATACCATGGTTTGTACAAGACCCGACATTTCTCATGTAGTGAGAATTGTGAGTAGGTACATGTCTAATCCTGGTTCTTATCACTGGAATGCAGTAAAATGGATTTTAAGGTACCTTGCGGGAACAAAAGATGTGGCACTATGCTATACAAGTGCAAAAATACAGCTGTGTGGCTTTGTTGATTCAGACATGGCTGGTGACATTGATGTTAGGAAAAGTACTCAAGGTTATGTGTTTATTCTTGGAAGTGCAGCAATCTCCTGGGTATCAAGGTTACAAAAGATTGTTGCATTATCTACTACTGAGGCTGAATATGTTTGCATCTGTTGAAGCATGTAAGGAGATGACTTGGTTATAGAGTTTGTTGAGTGAACTGGATCATAAGCAAGCGGATTGTCAACTACTAAGCGACAGTCAGAGCGCAATTCATCTGGAAAAGAATTCTGCATTTCACTCAAGGACAAAGCATATCGATGTAAGGTATCATGTCATACGAGCTATGCTTGAAGAAGGATCTTTCAAATTGGAGAAAGTACACACCAACAAAAATCATGTAGATATACTCACCAAGTCAGTTCCTAAAGAGAAACTGAAGTTTTGCATAGCTTTTCTTGGCCTTGCTAATTGAAGACGACAAGGCGTACCGCTAAAAGACACTACATGAGAAGGAGATACTACTATACGAGAAAATAATTTTTATAATCAGCCCCAAGTGGGAGATATGTTAGGTATATGGGCCTGATTAGTTTACTATTGTATTCTAATAAGGATTTACTATTGTACTCTAATACGGATTTACTTTCTCTATAAGTATATATATCTCTTCTAATGTAAAAAGTGTGAGTAGTGAGAATCGTGAATAAGATTGTGTTGGCGGCTGTGGGTTTTCTTCCCTTAGAGGATTTCCCAGATATAAAATTCCTGGTGATTTGTTCTCTTTCTTTTTTTTTTCTTGTTTTACTATCGTCATTGCTCTCTGTCAAAATCTTAACATCTCCCGCACAGGACATACATGGTCTTAATCTTTGTCATTGTCCACTTGCGGGAAAAAATTCGCCCTCAAATTTTCGTACATTTGCGCGACTTGTAATTTGGGGCAAATTCATCTTCACAACTAATCTTGCCTAACTCAATACTACTTGATGAAAAAAGTATTTGGGGAACAACATCTTGAATGTTTTCAAAAAACACATCACCATGAGAGTCTTGAAAAGCGTCCCTACTAACTCTTCATCCATGTCATCGGTTACTGAACAAAAGTGTTTGGTCGTCGCAAACTGCACTTTTGTCTCCACAACTTTTTCAACTAGGTAGTTGTCGACTTCATCTCGACAACCACGTATCTTGGTTGACGACGCCTCATCACACGACACCACCACTGACACTTGTGATTTTGACTTCAACAGTGTAACCTCAAGTACACGAACATCATATCCAAATACCACCTTTTCTTCAACAATGGCATCATCATTGTCATAAAAAAATGGCGGCTTGTTGATGTCGAAGATGTGACCGTCATTGCATTCGATTAGATCAATACATTCTTCCGATCGACAATCTTCGTCGTTGTACGCATTATCCCTGTCAGAAGAGGAATCTCCTTTTGTTTCTTTAAGAACAATTATAGATTGGAAAATAAGATGACAAAATGGAGACCAACCAGAAGATTAGCTCAATAGAGATTGAAAAAAATAGATATTTAATAGAGACCAGAAACAACATTTTATCTTATGAGTGGAGGCGAGACTCCTTTTATATTTATACATACAAAAATACGGAAAAACAAGAATATGGTGTGCAAAAAAAACCAAAATAGACAGCTCATAAAACCTTTGACATTAATCCTTAAAATCAACCTTCCTTCCACCAAGGAAAACAAAAATAAAGAAATTAAACACGGCTTCGCATTTACCCAAAAGCACCATGTCGTACATCCTTATATGTATCACCCAAAAACCACATAAGCTCGTCATTTCACCCAAAAGCCAATCCCCTTCACTATAGTCCAAATCACACAATATGATCCAAAGAATTTTCTAGTCACTAAATGCTCCAATCACAAGTACAAAGTCATCACCCTCATGTATGAAAACTATGTAATACATCACAAGTACAAAGTCATCACCCTCACACAACCATTTATAAATATGATTTCAGACCCATCGAAGCAAACAAACGTAATGCAGTGTTGCGCTGGCATATTTAGGGCTCCTACCATTGCTTTGGACAAGAAAGGCAGTGAAGTGAGCATGCAGTGTTGCAACAAGAGAAGCAGTGAGATGGTGTAGAAAGAAAAATATAGGTCAAAGGAGATACTGAAAGCACTTAAAGAACAATACGACTCACCAAATCGATTAAGACGTGCGTACCTATTGGGCATTGTTCAATGGAGAGAGGTGTAACTCCTTTGCCAAACTTGACCAATCACCTCGATCCCCGTCGTCGAACAATTCATCGAACTCCCAATGGAACAATATACCCTCTCGAAAAGGGATAATCTAACACAATCTCAAATCATACTTTGGGCGCATACCCTTGTCTTTTAGCCGTTTATGGTGTTTTGTCATATGTAGGGCCTACGATTGGGGAGACAAAAAAAAGTCATAAATAGCTAAAAGGCAAGGGTGTGCACCCAAAGTGTGCGTAGAAAGTGGGTCATTTTAGCATTTTCCTTTTTTTCTATGCGGTTACAAAGTTATCAAACAACAAACAAAATGGTTACACAAAAAACACACGATTTTCTTAGATTATTTTCATTTTCCTTGCTATCATACACACCATAAATGTAAAGGGAAAATAAATTTCTTACACCTTAGACAATCCTCGAGATTAACACAACTTTTTCAATACCAAATCAATGATAAAGTCAAAGAAGTGCGGCGCAAAGTTTAGCCGCCAATATTCTTGGGAGGACTAATGGTGAGAGGTTTTAGATTTCAATTGTGATCATGCACCCCTCTTTTAATCGATACAAGATTTTTCTTAATTTGGTTAATATTTTTGGAACGAACAATAGTGAGAGGGTTTAAGTATAAATAGTGACCATGGATTCCTTTCTTTAATAGTTTCAAAGATTTTTCGAGATAAATTTAAAATAATAACGAGAGAAAATAATTACTCTTACTAAAATATACAATATGTATATTTAGTGAGAGAAAAGTTGGGTTGTACAAAAAAAAAAGGTTAGGCACCAAAAAATACCCCCCAAATTACGAGAGGATTGATAAATAAATAGCTAGAGATATTAATCCCTCGATAATAGCCTAGTTTTTAACAAGAGAAATTCATTGCTCTCACTAATTTTTATCACTATTGAACCTTTTCCTTGTAGTGTGCACAATTTTTTATTTATTTATTTTTTTATCAAAGTGGTTGTTGTATTGATGTTCCTAGCCTAAAATGCAAGCCAATCTATTTCACATAGATATTACATTGTGGATAAAGTATGGAACTAAAATCCATGACAATGCACGCTCAGTACAACACCAATCCACATTTTTGGAAAATGAGTTTCCTAGCAAAAATGAAGCAATAAGAGATCTCACGTTTTATGAAGTTGATGAGTCTTTAGAGAATGTAGTCCCAGAGATAGATTCAAATGCAGTTGAGACTAATTCAAATTTGGCTCCTATTCTTTATTCTAGTGGGATTGATATTTCAATAGATGTTTCTAATACAAAAGAATTGCGTAGAAGCAGTCGTAAAAGTGGGCCTTGAAGACGTTTTGAAATTGAGAGTTAGGCTTTTATGATTGCTCCACATGATGAAAATGAGCCCCGTAATGTTAATGAGACTTTGTCACCATCTGCTAAAGAAAACTAGCAGAAAGAAATGGTTAAAGAAATTGAGTCTAAGAAATCTAACCATGTCTTGGACATGGTTAATCTACCTCCTAGACGTAGATCAATTGGGAACAAATGGGTCTACAAGATCAAACGTCAGGCAGATGGATCAATCGATAGATTCAATGCACGTTTAATGGCTAAGGGAGTTACACTACAAGAAGGAACATATTTTAAGGATACTTTTTCACCAGTTGTAAGGTTTGCCTCCATTCCTCTATTGTTTGTTATTGTTGCACATATGGATTTAGAATTACATCAAATGGATGTAAAAACTGCTTTAATGAGTGGAGAATTGAATAAAGACATATATATGCAACAACCAATAGGTTTTGTTGTAAAAGGACAAGAGCGCAAAAGTGTGCAAGCTTAAAAAGTCAATATATGGTATGAAACAATCTTCAAGACAATGGTATTTAAGATTTCATCAAGTCATAACTTATTTTGGATTTAATAAGATTGATGAAGGCCGTTGTGTATATATTAAGCATTCAGATCAATAGTTTGTGATATTGTCCTTGTGCGTAGACGATATACTTTTAGCTTGAAATAACATTGATTATGCTGTCGCCATTAAAGAATGGTTATCCTCTAATTTTGATATGAAGGACATGAGTGGAGCAAACTTCGTACTGGGTGTGAAGATTCATAGGAATCGTTCTAAAAAATTCTTGCTTTATCGCGAGTACAATATATTAAGAATATTCTTGAACGATTCAAAATGAAAAATTGTAACCCCATTGAGACTCCAATTGCTAAAGGTGAAATCCTAAGCACGGAAATCAAAGGCTCCATTTGAGAAAGACAAAATGTCCAATGTTTCATATGCAAGTGCAATTGGAAGTTTAATGTACGCAATGATGTGTACACGTCCCGATATATGCTACGTCGTTGGTTTAGTTAGAAAATATCAATCAAATTCTAGTCAAGCTCATTGGAAAGAAAAAGGATCTTGAAGTATCTGAAAGGCACTATGGATTTGTGTTTGTGTTACCAAAGTAATGATCAACAGTTACTTGGGTACTTTGATGTTGATTGTAGCGGTGATCCAGATGAATGCAAATCAACTTCAGAATATGTTTTCCTATTGAATAATTGTGCAATCTCATGGAGTAGTAAGAAGCAAACATGCATTGATTTGTCAACCTTGGAGGCATAATTTGTTGCTTGCACTGCTTCAGTTCAAGAGGCAATATGGCTTAGACGTTTATGCACTTGCAAGTCATCTAAAGTGCATCGAAAACCAGTTACTATATTTAGTGATGGTCAAGCAGCAATTGCTTATAAGAAAGATCTGAAGTATAATGGAAAGACATAACACGTTGACACAAAGTATAACTTTGTGAGAGACATCATAAAAAGAAAACAAGTATTGATACAACACATTCCTACGCAAAGGATGACAGCATATCCAATGACAACCTATCGCTAGGGATATTTTTTTAAGTCATGTAAAGTCCTTTGGGATTGCGTAGACTATAAATTGTTTGTTGTAACTTCTTATTTCGATTCAATAAATGAACTTTATTGGTTTTTGTTATTTCATGCACTGATATAAGTCATTAATTGACTAGAACTATGCAACAGGCATTGATTGCCTTACTCACAAAAGCAATCACCTTTGGCGCTAATAGTAGCGAGTAGAGATGAGACATTGAAACTTATTTGATAAATGTAACCTTGATTGGAGTCAAGATGAGGTCATTTAGCTTGGCCGAAAACAGATTTCCCACTATCTATTAAGCTGTCAAGATAACCGAGATGTGAGATCCATTGATTGGCACCTAACAATAGCGCGCTACATAAGTTTACGGTTAGGCACTATGGGAGTGACTAAACTAAGATCTGCACAATGTATTTAGAGAATTGCATACACTCTTATTAAGAGGTTCTCCACTGTGACATGAAAAAGAATCGCATGTGTTTTACGACCACTTAGAAGTGAATAGAAAGTAAATCCCTATATCCGCACTGTGTGAATCTAATTGAATAAAGTTCTTATATAGTTGAGACTTCCTGCATTTCCCTTATGACTTTTGACTACACTATAAAGTAAGAAATTTGTGTTTGCTACTTTACTGAGTAACCTATGGTCAAGTATGATTCGATCTAAAGGTGCTACATTAGGAAAGCAACATATTCTAAACTGAGTAGAGGGAGGGCAAAGGAAGATCATATAGAATCATGTCATTTCATTTTGTATTCTATGTCGCGACACTGATGTTGAGTCATTCTATGTCGCGACACTGATGTTGAGTCACTTGGATAGATATATTAGTTAGAATATAATGCTATGACTTTAAGGTTCAAATATTGCTCTTGAAGGGATTATTGAATGTTTTGAACAGACGTGACTATATGGATCTGGGCAAAGTGAGATATACATAATTTTTAAAAGGGTAGATGTCTCTATGCTGACTCTAATTGAGTTGCTAGTGTAGAGCTCCCGCTTGCAGGCTATCTCACGGTCCCAAGACCCATTAGCTACAATGAAACATTGTCAATTGAGAACTAAATGTTTTTCCACACATGATAGGAGAATGGGAGATATCTAAGTTATCAAAACACGGGGCACCCATATGTATGATCGACTTGACCCGACAAGATTTTCCACACACGATGTGCGAGTGGGAAATGTTGGGCACGTTTTACATGTTGTAAATAAAACGGATAAACCTAGAGTTAGTTTTGATAATTGATATATCCTAACCACCATAATCTGTTGGGAAGCCCTAAGAGATCATAGGATAACAAATCACGTACAAGGTGATTTAAAAAAATAAGGCTTTTGGCATTTTTGTGTGGTGTGAAGAAAAGAGTTCTCGAGAAGTGTCTTCCAAACTTTTGGGCTGCGGAAAAGACCGAAGTTCTACACAAATGAAATAGGTAAAAGGTATGCTTCTGCCAATACTCTTTCGATTCCTATATATTTGGTCCGAAACCTTAAGTACAAAATATGATACTTCTTTTAATATAAGCTTGAGTACGAGGAGCATTGATCCCCGCCATATTGAAAGGTAATTTTGTTCCATTTACAAACTAACGATCTAGGAGCAATTGCAAGCTTTGTGACAGCTTTGTGTGGATAAATCTAACAGTCATAGCATACCTATAGAACATGTCTAAGTGGATCACAATGAACTCATAAAACTTATTAAATGTGCCTAGTGGGCCCAACATGCCTACACAATACTATAGGATCCAATGGACCTGAATTATTTACCAAGAATCATGATGGCGGACTTAGACTAAATACTAACTTTCTCCTTACACCTTATAGCCCCATATATACGGCCATTTAGCCCCCCAAAAAAAGAACAAATGGCCCCCATTTAGCTTCAATACTTACCCCATTTACCCCTCTTATATATATATATTTAATTAGATAAATCTCAAACCCTAAATCTTTTTTTTCTCTTTTGATTTCCTTTGTAACTCCTTCGTGAACCACCGGCGATCTTCTATTTGATTGGCAGTGGTTTCAAAAATAGTGTTTACTGCATGCATTTTCTTCAATAAAAAAAAAATTTATTCTGATCTTAGATTTTCAATCCTATAAAATTTTTCAGATTCATCATTGGCGCCATCACTTGCTCCCTCCATGTGTGTATCTATCATCATTCAAGTTCATCTCTGCTTCTACTGCTTGTGTTTGAATCTCTGCTTACAGTTGTTGGTTTGATAGTTTATTAGGTTATCCTTTTCAATAAGTATTTATCTTTCAATGTTAGAGGTTTTTGTTTGTCTTCCCTTGTTGGAAGTTTTATTTTTTATTTTGGTCTTAGTATATCTATGTACAGTAGTGTTCTAAACGTTTGTCAAGAGAAAAGACACTGCTTGTCAAACTATTCCATTATTACAGTCGCAGTTTCTCAAAATCAACTCTATGGCAGTTGAATGTTCTATTAAAAAATTAGGATTAGTGAATCAATGTGTTTTTGTCAAGGTAATTAATAGTATGTCTTGTGCTGTTCTACCGAATGTATTAAACCATAATGATAAATGAAATTTCTATTTTATTTTAAAAAAAAATAGATAAATCTCATTTTCCCCTAAAAATCAGTTGCCCAATCCCTCCTATACCCCCCTATATGATAAGTATATTATTTTAATTGTACATGCATTTTCTTAAGTACTATGTGTATTTGTAGCCTTGAAATATAGATATAGGTTTCCCCTCTAAATGCTAAGTCTGGCTCTGCCCATGATTGAGATTAATGCTAAAATGACTGCACTATATCATAATAGAAAGCATAACAAGTGATGTGGCAACCTGGTTGGGATGCTAGAACGGTGGGGACAAAGGCGAGATTGTTCGAGTTAAGCGCACGATCTCGATTTCGATTTCTCACTGTGTCAAGATCGATTGGGCCATTAGGGCGCTCCCCGTTGATTACCCCTAATGGAGAGGCGTCAGGGCCCTATAGGATTAGTATCACCCGAGGAGTGCGGATACCCACTATTATCAATAAAAAAGACTAATGTGGCTTCTGGGCCCCGCATCAAAATCTAATGAAATGATACACCCAACACCCCATTTTGATGTAGGGCCCACGTGCGACAATCAGCCATGGTGAATTTTATTGTGACATCGTGTTCTCATTCAAGCATTTACCGTTATTATTTGTTGTGTATTCCCCACAGTCACCAACCTTGGCTTTTTTTTATTGTCAGGAATCTAGCTCGCTTGGTTCTTTGCTTTTTTTTTTGAGGTCAAGTTATCAATTTTCATTACTCAATTGAGTCGATTACATCCGCTGATATGAGTGCATCTAATTAAAGTCGTGACTTTAATTATAAACTATTTGAGCCAAATTATGAGCCAAATTACTTAATTTGGCTTAATTTTTATTACTCAATTTTCAATTATTTTCATTACTCAATTTTCATACCAAATATACAATGTGGAGTACATTTTTGCTATTTGAGCTAAATTATGAGCTACCTTCTTTGCACTTCTCCTAGCAAATTGTACCTTCCTCGAACCGTACTTTTAAGCACTAATTAAAGTCGTCAAGTAAACATCCATATTATGAGCTAGCTTGGCTCTTTTACCTTCAATAGACATCATTAATTTTTCTTTTTTTACAAAAAATGAAGTTTTCTCATTTAGTATTTCCGTTAATACGAAAAATTATAGTAGCAAAAATCATTAATACAAGAGCATTGTTATTTATTTTGGTAATTTAATTTAATTTTTAATGAGAAATTTTACTCACTTTTTGGTAAAAATAATATACAAATAAACGACCTAACCTTTGATACATAAACATTTCAAAAAATAAATGCAAAATTAATGTTATATATAGTCAAAAAATTGGTCTTCACCGTATATAACGAACAATTATTTTTGATAGCTCAAGCTATAATGCTACTTGTTGTCATTTTCCATATTTTATTTAATTTTATCATATACTTTCGTTAAATTAATTAAAATTAGTAACCCAAACGTGTTTTGGTAGATTATACTATCTAATATTTTTATGTTTATCCTTATATATCCATATCTATATCGCAAGTAGATTTAGACGTTTTTTTTCTTATCCATCAGTACGCCTGATTTCAAGAATCTTTAGTTCGTTTGTGTTTTGGTAGATTATACTATCTAATATTTTTATGTTTAAAAAACGTCTTTTTTAGAGAATCTTTAGTTCGTTTGTGTGAAGAGAGAGCCATTAAATTTGTTGTCTTGAAGAGGATTGAAGACCATTGATTGAAAGAAAGTCATGGAAAATTACAATCTGCCTTGGGGTTTTACATTCAACCCCACTGATGAAGAAATCATGGGGTACTTGCAAGCGAAGGCGAGCAACATTCAACTTCCATTCGTCGATCCAGTCGTCGAATTCGACGTCTTTACTATACACCCCACCCAACTCCACATGCAACGTATGTACTACTGTTTTTATGTTAAAAAACACTATGGTTTATGGTTCTTGATTTTAATCGATCTTTGATTTTTGTTAGGTTATCGTGCATGCATGAATACTGTTTTAATGTTTAAATTAGGGTTTTGGGTTCTTGATAATTAAGGGAACTTTGTCTTAGGTTATCTTATTACATGCTTTGATACTGTTTATTGTTAAAGCTAGCTAGCAAGCGGGTTTAGGGTTCTTGATGATTAATCAATCTTTGTTTTTTTAAGTTATTTACATGCACGCATACTGTTTATTGTTAAAACTAGGTGCATTCATATTGTTGTTAAACCTAGGGTGTAGGGTTCTTGATAATTAATCGATCTTTGATTTTTTAAGTTATTGTTACATTCATATATGCGTGTTGTTTGTTTTTTTCTTTTTAAAAAAAACTGCATATTGTTATAATTTTAAAACTAGGGTTTAGGTTTCTTGATAATCAGTTGGATCTTTAATTTTTTTGGGTTGTCTTACATGCATGTGTTTCTTTGTTGGGTGCAGAGAGGCTCAATGCTACCAGTACCCACCTCTACTTCTACGTTATGAAGAGCGGGAGAAATCGCAGTGCTGGAAATGGGTTTTGGCTTGCAAGCACAGGTGCAACCGCTATCTTGAACCGCAAGAGAGAAGTGATTGGCTATAGGAGCATGCTAGTTTACTACAATAATGCTTTGAATACAAATAATAAGAAAAGAGACAGGTTGGCAAAGACCAAGTGGATCCTGCATGAGTACATGCTTCCCGAGGCTCATAACATGTCTTCCAAAGGACATAAGGTACGTGTGATTTACTGCTAAATTGAGTTAATTTATTCATTCATTTGGTTAACGGCTATATATATATATATATAAGGTCATATTAAAAATAGTTTTGCATGTAGTTAGTGTACAACATATACAAGTATTATTACATAAATTTACTATTTGATTATATATTACAGGAACCCATTTGGACTATTTGCAAAATTGGTGAGACAGGAAGAACATTTGGAGGTGACAATTACCAAAGTAGTAGTGTTCCCTCACAACAACAAGCAACGAACCCCAACAACAACAATTGAACATGGAATTAATGGGGCCTCATCATCGGCAAAGTTGATCAACAACGCATTTCGCAGCAATCTAAATGTGATGATGGTTGAAGCTTGGTGCTAGCGGAGGATGATCTTCCTCTTGAGTTTTAGGTCGACGTTAATGATCACAACTCATCTTCAGAGGTAGTTCAGGAGGCGGTGCCTAGACGGATTGGATCGTTAATTTTTCCCGATCAATTAAATGACGATGAAGCTGCAGATGATGATTAAGAATGGATTGAAAACTTGGAGTCAATTCTAGAGGTTGGCGACTGTGAGAATAAATCATTAAGTAAAGTTACTATGTCATTATGTAAGTTACTATATTGTAGTATGTGAGTTACTGAGTGTTAATGTGTGGGTATGTGTTACAGCTGATGTGTGAGTTGCTGAGTGTTAATGTGTGTGTATGTGTTACAACTGATGTATGATCAATCAAACGGTTGTGATTGAATTGATCGTATGGTTCTTGTAACATCTCACAGGATATAAATACAAAACATTACAGCTGAGATGGGTGAGAAGAGAAAACAACTCACTCAGATCTGATTTTCTTCTTCCCCAAGTTTTCTAGTTAAACATGGTATCAGAGCAAGATGGCTCACGCCGGAGTGATTCCTGGTGAAAGATCGGCGCATAGAGGATCATCATCACAGATGGCATTCGTCGCGAACCTTCGTCGGCGAGTTGGCGGTTCTGCTCATGAAAACGGTGGATCTGGCTTCCCAGTTATCAGATCTGACCTCAGCCATGGTGGATCTACATCACAGCACACTGGATCTAGACAGATCGGTGCAGGATCTTCATCATCACACTCGATCTTGACTCCGTTTGGTAATTCTTTGAACCAAATCGTCTCTATAAAGCTAGATCGTATGAATTTCTTGTATTGGAAGTCCATGGTTTTACCAATTTTTCGAGGATGTCGCTTGGATGGTTATCTTCTCGGGACGATTGCATGTCCACCTCAGTTCTTGGATGAAACTGGTGAACCTAATCCAGCATATGATGATTGGTATGCGACGGATCAGTTCTGTCTTGGTTGGCTGATCAGCGCTACATCGAAGAGTGTGTCATCAGTAGTGATCGGAGCTTGCTCGGCACATGAGGCATGGAGACGCATTGAAGAACATTATGGATCATTCAGCAGAGCTCAGATCCAGGTCTATCGACGTCAAATTCGATCATCCAAGAAAGGTTCTCAATCGATGACCGAGTTTCTGATGAAGATGAAAGACATCACCGACAACCTGGCTACTGCTGGTTCTCTTATCTCTGATGAGGAGTTGATTTCTGATGTTCTGGCTGGTCTTGATGGTGAATATCTTCCGATTATTTCTGTGTTACAGGAGAAGGCGTCCTTGCGTTGGACAGAGTTTCAAGCATCTTTGTTGAGTTTTGAGACGACGATTCAGCAATTTCAAATTGGTCAAGGTCTGAACTCTCTCGGCATACATGATGAATCTCCTTTTGCAAACTCTGCAGAGGTGAAGAACAATAGTGGTGGTACTGTGCAGTATAGATCTGGTACTGGTAGTAACCAACAAGGTTCTGGTGGCCGTGGTTCCTCGACTCGCGACAGAGGAGGTCGATCTCGAGGACGAGGGAACTTTAAGTTTCCAAACAATACTAAACCAACTTGCCAAATCTGTGGAAAGTTTGGTCATTCGGCGGTAGTTTGTTACTTTCGTGGAGACATGAAATATATGGGAGCTTCGACTGGTGTGCAGGTTCTTCCACAACCTTCTCCTTCTCCACAAATGGGTTTTACTCCTCCAGCGTCCACTTCCCAACAGAGTTCGTTCTTCGCTGCATCGGAACCTGGATCAGACACATCGTGGTATGCTGATAGTGGGGCTTCATCGCATATTACATCAGATCCTTCTCAGTTGTCTACGTGCATGCCTTATCAAGGTAATCAATCACTGATTGTTGGTAATGGGCAATCATTACCAATCTATGGTGTTGGTAATGCATTTATTCCATCTACTAAATCTGGTTTATCCTTTAGAAACACATTATATGTCCCTCAGATTAGGAAAAATCTCTTGAGTGTGTCTCAGATGACTCGTGATAATAATGTGCTGATTGAGTTTCGTGCTCGTGATTGTTTTGTGAAGGATATCAGAACTAATCAAGTTCTTCTTCATGGGACACTGCATAATGGACTATATTGGTTCTTTGGTTCTCATGTTTCTCTTTCTCAAAGACATTCTGCTTTCATAACATTCAATAAGAGTCTACCTTCACTATGGCATTCAAGTTTGGGACATCCTGCACAGTCTACATTGCAGAAGGTGTTACAGCTGGTAAATATTCCTAATGGTCCTCTGGGGTTTTGTTCTAGTTGCCCATTAGGAAAGAGTCATGCATTACCTTTTCGATCTTCTTTCGATCATTCATCTCATGTTCGGATCTTGTTCATACTGATCTATGGGGACCTTCTCCTATGTCATCTACTAATGGTTTTCACTACTATATCCATTTCATTGAGGATTGTACGAGATTCACATGGATTTATCCATTGAAAGCTAAGTCTGATGCTGTCAAAGCTTTTCTTCATTTTAAAGCGTTTGTTGAGAACCAGTTTTCTACTCGTATTAAACGTATACAATCTGACTGGGGTGGGGAATATCGATCTTTCAAACCACTTCTTGACTCATATGGTAATGGTTTTCAACATTCGTGTCCCTATGTTCATGAGCAGAATGGCAGAGCTGAGCATAAACATCGTCACATTATTGAAATGAGTCTGGTTTTGTTAGCACATAGCAAACTTCCTTACAAATTTTGGTGGGATGCTTGTGAGACTGCAGTTTTCCTGATCAATCGTTTACCTACTCGTGTGTTGGGGGGTGTATCTCCTTATGAGAAGTTGTATGGTCGTCCTCCTGATTATTCTCTCTTACGAGTATTTGGGTGTGCTTGTTTCCCTTATTTACGTCCTTATAATTCCCACAAGTTCCAATTTCATTTTGATAAATGTCTGTTTTTGGGATATAGTTCATCTCATAAGGGTTACAAATGTCTTCATACGTCTGGTCGATTGTATATTACTCGTCATGTGATCTTTAATGAGGATGAGTTCCCTGTATCTTCTTTGTTTCCTTCTTCTTCTCATTTGGGGGGTTCGACATCTTCTTCACCTGTTCCTCTTTCTGTTCCCTGTGGATCTACATGTTTTCCTGTTTTGAGTAGGTCTATTCCATCGGTTCTATGTCCAACACTATGGTTTCCTCCTCTAGTCGGTCTCCTATTCTTTGCGAGCCTCCTATTCTTTGCTCTTTCTCCTTCTCCATCCGAGTCGCCACTTTGGTTCTCCATCTGAGTCTACCACTGATTCTCCATCTTCTTCTGCATCTCAATCAGCTCCTGTCACTGAGATTTTTGAATCTGAGGAACCACAAAATGTTCACCCTATGATTACTAGATCGAAAAATGGTATTTCTATGAAAAAGTTTTTTCTTACTACTACTTCTGTGTCAACTGATGAACCTCCTAAATCAGTTGATTTGGCACTCAAGGACCCTCAATGGCGAAAGGCCATGGAGAATGAGTATCAAGCTCTCATCAAGACAGATACTTGGTCCTTGGTGCCTGCTTGCTCTTCTCAGAATGTCGTTGATAATAAATGGATTTTTACTGTTAAGAAAAATTCTGATGGCTCTATTAATCGATACAAAGCTAGACTAGTGGCTAAATTCTTCAAACAGATGCCACGTATCGATTTTGATGAGACGTTCAGTCCAGTAGTTAAAGCCTCCACTATTCTTGTTATTCTTTCGCTTGCTGTTCAGTTTGGTTGGTCCATTCGACAGCTTGATATTAATAATGCATTTCTGAATGGCTGTTTGATCGAGGATGTCTATACAAATCAGCCTCGAGGTTTTGTTAATAGTAGGTATCCTAATCATGTTTGCAAGTTACACAAAGCTTTATATGGTTTGCGTCAAGCACCTCAGGCCTGGTTTGATAGATTGAGATCTACTTTATTATCGTGGGGTTTTTCTCCGTCGAAGGCTGATACTTCTTTATTCATTTATCGACATTCTTCGGTGGTTTTGTATGTTTTGGTTTATGTCGATGATATCATTGTCACTGGTTCACACACTGATTATATTACACAGTTTGTGTCACGATTAAATGATTCTTTTGCTCTTAAGGATATCGGTGATTTAAATTTGTTTTTGGGTATGGAGGTTAGGAGAGATTCTCTTTGGTTGTTTCTTACTCAATCAGCCTATATTAAACAATTACTTCAGAAAGGGGGTATGCTCCAGGCTAAGGCAATTGATACACCTGCGTTAGTGGGCAAACCTCTCTTTGCTGATACATCTCCTCCATTTACTGATGTTACTCTTTATAGAAGTCTTCTTGGTGGTCTTCAGTATTTGGTTCATACTCGGCCTGATATAGCATTTGTAGTTAATCGGCTAAGTCAATACCAACGTAGTCCTACTATTACTCATTGGCAAGCATTGAAGCGTGTATTGCGCTATTTGAAAGGGACTTCTGAGTATGGTCTATGGTTTCGGCCTTCTAGTCAGTTGTATGTAACTGGGTTCTCGATCGAAGCGGAACACTTCGCGATGATCGTCGGTCTGTCTCGGGGTTTGCTATGTTTCTTGGGTCGAACTTAATCTCCTGGCAGCCTAAGAAACAACATGTGGTGGCTCGGTCTAGTACTGAGTCGGAGTATCGCGCTCTTGCTCAGACAGCTGCTAAAATTTCATGGGTACAATCTTTGTTATCTGAATTGCATATTTCTATTCCAGCGTTACCAGTAGTGTGGTGTGATAACATTGGTGCTCAAGCATTGGCTCACAATCCAGTTTATCATGCGCGAACGAAACATATCGAACTTGATATCCATTTTGTTAGAGATAAGGTACTTGCTGGTCAGCTGTTGGTTCATCATGTTCTCAGTCATGATCAAGTGGCGGATTGCTTCACCAAAGCGTTTTCTGCGTCCCGGTTTACTTTTCTAAGAGGCAAACGTGGTGTTGCTTCTCTCCCACTTCGTTTGAGGGGGGATGTGAGAATAAATCATTAAGTAAAGTTATTATGTCATTATGTGAGTTACTGTGGTGTAATATGTGAGTTACTGAGTGTTAATGTGTGCGTATGTGTTACAGCTAATGTGTGAGTTGCTGAGTGTTAATGTGTGTGTGTGTTAAAGCTGATGTATGATCAATCAAACGGTTGTGATTGAATTGGTCGTACGGTTCTTGTAACATCTCACAGGATATAAATACAAAACATTACAAATTTGAGATGGGTGAGAAGAGAAAACAACTCACTCGGATCTGATTTTCTTCTTCCCCAAGTTTTCTAGTTAAACAGAGCACAACAACCACTCCAACAACTTGCCAATACAACAACAATTTGAGCGACAACCAGTACTCCATCAAAGTGAGAGTGTGGCCTACATATGCCTTGATGATCTGCAGCCACAACAACAATCGAAATTGATAGTGCTACCTGACGACGAGGATGATGCTTGTATTGAAGATATGGAAAACTGGATTGGCAACTTCGACTATTGTATGGACATGATTAAGGAGCTTCATGATGAGGTCTACGACGTCAACGGCAATTCGAGTTGGAGATTGATGAGCGACCATTCGCCAAGCGCGTCAAGTACTAGAAGGATCCACGTTTATTATGTAAATCTAAGTAGCAAATTTTGTACATGCATGCTACTAATTAGTTACTGGTATATGGATACTAAGTAGCAATTAATTTTGTTTGTAAAAAAAAAGTAGCAATTAATTTTACATGCTACTCTAAACTCATGAATTCATTTGTAACACTATTATTAGTCTCAATGAAATACAAAGTTATTTGTTTAAGTTACGGTAATTTATATAATATTTGTTAGCTATATATTAGTATAGTCACGATTCACACACGTTGGTAAATATGTTGAAGTAAAATAGAAATTTCATTAATCATGATGGCTCAATACATTCGGTAGAACTAGACGAGACACATAATCAATTACCTTCATAAAAGTACATTGATTCGCTAATCCTAATTATTCATCGAATATTTAACTGACGCAGGGCTGATTTTGAGAAACTGCGACTCCAACATTGGAACAGAATGACAATCGATGACTGTTTCTCTGACAAACGATCGGAACACACCAAAGCGATATACTAAGTCCATGACGAAAAAATAAAACATCCAACAAGGGAAGACAGACAAAGACTTACGACAAGAAAAGACAAATACAAACTTCCAACATTGGAAGTCAAATACTTATTGAAAAAATATGATAAAAAGTTAAATAAAGTCGTCAAACACCCAACTCGATGGGTGACCACCGAGACTATAAAAGTTCTCGCTGGCCTTGCGTCAAGATGTGTGTATGTGACGCAGTGGAAGTTCTTCCAAAATGATAATCCGACACACGAATAATGCAATTCAAAATTAAACCCTAATTCTCTAAAAGAAACATAATTCGTTTGTTTTTTCATAAAGATCAAAAATCAACCCCTAAACTGTTACATATGTAGCCTTTATATAGGCTTTTAAAATAATGAGACTCATAATTCCAATAGTATACCATAAGACACATTAACTGTAATTATAATAAAACTCTTAACACCGCTAACTCCTATTGAAAATCTAACTTTGACACAAAAAGGACACATAACTTATAATCCAACTAAAAAAAACCATTTTATCTAATAAATAAAAATCCTAATCTAACACAAACTCTTATTTGCACCATTCTTTCCCGGTTGAGAAAATTCTTCCTCGAATTCAAAGCTTGAATCATTCTCCTATTAATGTGAGTCTAATTAGTTTACTATTGTATTCTAATAGGGATTTACTTTCTCTATAAGTATATATATCTCTTCTGGTGTAAAAAGTGTGAGTAGTGAGAATCGTGAATAAGATTGTGTTGGCGGCTGTGGGTTTTCTTCCCTTAGAAGGTTTCCCACATATAAAATTCTTTGTGATTTGTTCTCTTTCTCTTTTTTTCTTGTTTTACTATTGTCATTGCTCTCTGGAAATATCTTAACAACTGGTATCAGAGCAAGTTTATTCTCAAGTGGGAGTATTAACAGAAGAAAGGAAGTTACGGGTTGAGAAGTTTGACGGTTCGAACTTTGGATTTTGGAAGATGCAGATCGAATACTACCTATATCAGAAAGATTTCTACTTACCGCTCGGTAGCAAGAACAGCAAACCTATAGATATGGACGACAAGGCTTGGGAAATACTGGATCGAACGGCTTTGGGTGCGATTCGCCTTTCACTGTCATCATCGGTAGCCTTCAACATCTCCAAAGAGAAGACCACACAAGATGTGATGAAAGCCCTAACACGGATGTATGAGAAACCATCGGAGTCAAACAAGGTATTCTTAAAAAAACAGTTGTTTAATATGAAGAAACCTGAAAGTAGACCTATATAAGAGCATTTGAGTGATTTCAATACCATCACCAGTCAGTTAGAATCTGTGGGTATTATCTTTGATAATGAAGTATTGGCTAGTGTTATTTTGTCGGGTTTACCCAATAGTTGGGATGGTCTGGTTATGGCTGTAAGCAACTCATCAGGGTCCAATATTCTGAAATTTGAGGATGTAGTGGGAGTTCTTCTTGATGAAGATACACGAAGGAGAAACAACTCTTCTGATGATGTTTCTAATAGTGCCCTGAATACTGAGGAACGGGGCAGATCCTCAAAGAGGTCGAATGGCCGAGGAAATGGACGCTCACAATCTAGAAGAGGTCAGTCAAGGGGCCCTAGATGACTAGCTGAAATTGAAAGAAGAAAGGTCATTTCAAGCACGACTGTAAAGCCCCAAAGAAAAGGGCAGATGAAAACGACAAAGACAACAACTCGGTGAATGTCTCAATCGAATCAAGTTCAGATGAAGCACTGATCATGTGTTGTGACAGTAAAGATGAATCCTGCTGGATACTAGATTCTGGTGCATCGTTTCGTGCTACTTCCAACATGGAATATTTCCTTAATTATGAGAAGGGAAATTTCGGCAAGGTGTACCTTAATGATGATAAACCCTATGACATAATCGGTAAAGGAGACGTGCAGATAGGAATGGAAAATGGGACGCAATTGAGGTTGCAATGAGTTAGACATGTGCCAAACTTGCTAGAAATCTAATTTCGGTAAGCCAACTTACTGATGATGCAGGTCTTGAGATGAAGTTCACTAAAACATCTTGGAAGCTCATAAAAGGTGCCATGGTATTAGCACATGGTCAGAGAGATGGTACTCTCTACAGAGTTCTCAATGAAAACTCCATGAATATGGCCTCCTCTGAGGTCAGTGCAAAGGTGTGGCATCAACGCCTCGGGCATATGAGTGAGAAGGGAATGAAGGTAATGGTGTCAAAAGGGAAGTTAGATGGACTCTTATGTGTTGATCTATCTCTATGTGAAGGTTGTGTGGTTGGAAAACAGAAAGTTGTCAGTTTTTCTAAAAAGGGCAAACTCCCAAAACTGAAAAGCTAGAACTTGTGCACACGGACGTTTGGGGTCCTTCACAGGTATCCTCCCTGAATGGCTCTCGTAGTTACATTACTTTCATTGATGATTCGACAAGAAAGCTCTGGATTTAATTTATGAAAAATAAGTTTCAAGTGTTTGAAATTTTCAAAAAGTGGAAATGTCTAGTGGAGGACCAGACAGGTCTAAAGCTGAAGTGCTTGACATCAGATAATGGTGGAGAGTACTGTAATAAGGAATTTAATGAGTATTGTGGTATGCATGGCATCAAAAGAGAAAAGACAGTACCAAGGACACCACAACAGAATGGCATTGCTAAGCATATGAATCGAACCATTATAGAATGTGCTAGGAGCATGTTGTTGAGTGCTGGGCTACCAAGCAGTTTTGGTCTGAAAGTTTGGGAATACGCGCGCTTATCTGATCAACAGAGGACCATCTACCGCAATTGATTGCAGACTGCCTAAGGAGGAATGGACAAAAAAGAAAGTAAAACTTTCACACTTAAGAACCTTTGGTTGTGTTTCCTATGTCCATATCAATGCTAAAAATAGGTCAAAGCTGGATGCAAAGTCCAAAATGTGTATCTTGCTGGGATATGGAGTTGATAGTTTTGGTTATAGGCTATGGGATCCTGAGAGTAAAACGGTGATCAAAAGTAAAGATGTCATATTCAATGAGGATGTGTTGTATAAGGATAGGATCAAGAAGAAAGAGGAACCAAAAAGACCAAAGTATCTTGAGCATGATTATATCAATTCCTATGATCCTGATCAGAGTGTTACTGAACACATTTATGAACATGAAGTTCAGGAGGAGCCAGTGACACACCCATTGCACTTCAACGTGAAAGACGAACCATCAATGATCCAGATTATTACTCTCCATCCATACACTATTTGTTGCTCACAGTTGGTGGTGAACCCAATTACTATGAGGAAGCAATGCAAGTCTAGAATAAGGAAGAATAGAAGAAAGCCATGGATGACGAAATGAAGTTTCTCTACACAAATCAGACTTGGGATTTGGTCAAGCTTCCAACTAGAAAGAAGGCGATTCAGATCAAATGGGTGTACAGACTGAAACAGGGAGCAAGATGGTTCCCAGAGGTACAAGGCCAGATTGGTAGTAAAAGGTTTCCAACAAAAGGGAGGTATCGATTTTACTGAGATTTTTTCTCCTGTGGTCAAGATGACTATAATTAGAACTGTTCTAAGCATTGTTGCTGCAGAGGATCTACATTTAGAACAGTTGGATGTAAAAACTGCCCTTCTTCATGGTGACTTGGAGGAAAATATATACATGCAGCAACCACAGGGATATGTAGAGGCTGGTAAGGAGCATCTAGAGTGTAAGTTGCACAAAAGCCTTTATGGTCTGAAACAAGCCCCCAGACAATGGTATTTGAAGTTTGACAAGTTCATGATCATAATAGGGTACATGCGATGTCATGCAGATCACTGCTGTTATTTCAAGAAATTTGACAATTCGTATGTTATTTTGCTCCTATATGTCGATGATATGCTGATTGCAGGTACCAACATTAAAAAGATTGAAAATTTGAAAGAGCAAATGGCGAAAGAATTTTCAATGAAAGACTTAGGTGCTGCGAAACAAATTTTGGGGCTGAAGATCGAAAGAGATAGAAAGAACAAGTTACTAAAACTTTGTCAAAGGGAGTACGTATCGAAGGTGCTCAGGAGGTTCAACATAGATTGTGCAAAACCGGTGAGCACACCTTTAGCTGGGCATTTCAAAAACCTTTGAAAACATCATAGTCCCAAAACAGAAGAACAAAAGAATATGGAGAACATCCGGTATGCATCGGCAGTGGGTAGCCTTATGTATGCCATGGTTTGTACAAGACCCGACATTTCTCATGCAGTGGGAATTGTGAGTAGGTACATGTCTAATCCTGGTTCTTATCACTGGAATGCAGTAAAATGGATTTTAAGGTACCTTGCAGGAACAAAAGATGTGGCACTTGCTATACAAAGTGCAAAAATACAACTTTGTGTGGCTTTGTTGATTCAGACATGGCTGGTGACATTGATGTTAGGAAAAGTACTACAGGTTATGTGTTTATTCTTGGAAGTGCAGCAATCTCCTGGGTATCAACGTTACAAAAGATTGTTGCATTATCTACTACTGAGGGTGAATATGTTGCAGCTGTTGAAGCGTGTAAGGAGATGACTTGGTTATAGAGCTTGTTGAGTGAACTGGATCATAAGCAAGCGGATTGTCGACTACTAAGCGACAGTCAGAGTGCAATTCATCTGGCAAAGAATTCTTCATTTCACTCAAGGACAAATCATATCGATGTAAGGTATCATTTCATACGAGCTATGCTTGAAGAAGGATCTTTCAAATTGGAGAAAGTACACACCAACAAAAATCCTGTAGATATGCTCACCAAGTCAGTCCCTAAAGAGAAACTGAAGTTTTGCATAGCTTCTCTTGGCCTTGTTAATTGAAGACAACAGCAGCCACTGCCTAAAGACACTACATGAGAAGGAGATACTACTATACGAGAAAATAATTTTTAGAATCAGCCCCAAGTGGGAGATATGTTAGGTATATGGGCCTGATTAGTTTACTATTGTATTCTAATAAGGATTTACTATTGTACTCTAATACGGATTTACCTTCTCTATAAGTATATATATCTCTTCTAATGTAAAAAGTGAGTAGTGAGAATCGTGAATAAGATTGTGTTGACGGCTGTGGGTTTTCTTCCCTTAGAGGATTTCCCACATATAAAATTCCTGGTGATTTGTTCTCTCTCTCTTTTTTTCTTGTTTTACTATTGTCGTTTCTCTCTGTCAAAATCTTAACATCTCCCACACAGGACATACATGGTCTTAATCTTTGTCATTCTCCACTTGCTGGAAAAAATTTGCCCTCAAATTTTCGTACATTCGCGCGACTTGTAATTTGGGGCAAATTCATCTTCACAACTAATCTTGCCTAACTCAATACTACCTGATGAAAAAAGTATTTGGGGAACAACATCTTGAATGTTTTCAAAAAACACCTCACCATGAGAGTCTTGATAAGCGTCCCTACTAACTCTTCATCCATGTCATCGGTTACTGAACAAAAGTGTTTGGTCGCCGTGAACTGCACTTTTGTCTCCACAACTTTTTCAACTAGGTAGTTGTCGACTTCATCTCGACAACCACGTATCTTTGTTGACGACGCCTCATCACACGACACCACCACTGACACTTGTGATTTTGACTTCAACAGTGTAACCTCAAGTACACGACCATCATATCCAAATACCACCTTTTCTTCAATAATGGCGTCATCATTGTCATCAAAAAATGGCGGCTTGTTGATGTCGAAGATGTGACCGTCGTTGTATTCGATTAGATCAATGCATTCTTCTGATCGACAATCTTCGTCGTTGTACGCATTGTCCCTGTCAGAAGAGGAATCTCCTTTTGTTTCTTTAAGAACAATTATAGATCGGAAGATATGATGACAAAATGGAGACCAACCAGAAGATTAGCTCAATAGAGATTGAAAAAAATAGATATTTAATAGAGACCAGAAAAAAAATTTTATCTTATGAGTGGAGGCGAGACTCCTTTTATATTTATACATACAAAAATACGGGAAAACAAGAATATGGTGTGCCAAAAAAACAAAAATAAACAGCTCATAAAACCTTTGACATTAATCCTTAAAATCAACCTTCTTGCCACCAAGGAAAACAAAAATAAAGAAATTAAACACGGCTTCGCATTTACCCAAAAGCACCATGTCGTACATCCTTATATGTATCACCCAAAAACCACATAAGCTCGTCATTTCACCCAAATGCCAATCCCCTTCACTATAGTCCAAAGCACACAATATGATCCAAAGAATTTTCTAGTTACTAAATGCTCCAAACCATGTAATACATCACAAGTACAAAGTCATCACCCTCACACAACCATGTATAAATATGATTTCAGGCCCATCGAAGCAAACAAGTACAGAACCACCCTAAACCCTAGACCAGCGACATCATAAGGGAGAAAAATGGCATATTTAGGGCTCCTACCATTGCTTTGGACAAGAAAGGCAGTGAAGTGAGCATACAGTGTTGCAACAAGAGAAGCAGTGAGATGGTGCAGAAAGAAAAATATAGGTCAAAGGAGATACTGAAAGCACTTAAAGATCAATACAACTCACCAAATCGATTAAGACGTGCGTACCTATTGGGCATTGTTCAATGGAGAGAGATGTAACTCCTTTGCCAAACTCGACCAATCACCTAGATCCCCGTCGTCGAACAATTCATCGAACTCCCAATGGAAAAATATACCCTCTCGAAAAGGGATAATCTAACACAATCTCAAATCATACTTTGGGCGCATACCCTTGTCTTTTAGCCATTTATGGTGTTTTGTCATATGTAGGGCCTACGATTGGGGAGACAAAAAAAAGTCATAAATAGCTAAAATGCAAGGGTGTGCGCCCAAAGTGTGCGTTGAAAGTGGGTCATTTTAGCATTTTCCTTTTTTTTCTATGCGGTTACAAAGTTATCAAACAACAAACAAAATGGTTACACAAAAAACACACGATTTTCTTAGATTATTTTCATTTTCCTTGCTATCTTACACACCCTAAATGTAAAGGGAAAATAAATTTCTTACACCTTAGACAATCCTCGAGATTAACACAACTTTTTCTATACCAAATAAATGATAAAGTCAAAGAAGTGCGGCGCAAAGTTTAGCCGCCAATATTCTTGGGAGGACTAATGGTGAGAGGTTTTAGATTTCAATTGTGATCATGCACCCCTCTTTTAATCGATACGAGATTTTTCTTAATTTGGTTAATATTTTTGGAAGGAACAAAAGTGAGAGGGTTTAAGTATAAATAGTGACCACGGATTCCTTTCTTTAATAGTTTCGAGAGATTTTTCGAGCCAAATTTAAAATAATAACGAGAGAAAATAATTACTCTTACTAAAATATACAATATGTATATTTTAGTGAGAGAAAGGTTGGGTTGTACAAAAAAAAAAAAGGTTAGGCACCAAAAAACACACCCCAAATAACGAGAGGATTGATAAATAAATAGCTAGAGATATTAATCCCCTCCATAATAGCCTAGTAAAAGGACAAGAGCGCAAAAGTGTGCAAGCTCAAAAAGTCAATATATGGTATTAAACAATCTTCAAGACAATGGTATTTAAGATTTCATCAAGTCATAACTTATTTTGGATTTAATAAGATTGATGAAGACCATTGTGTATATATTAAGCATTCGAGATCAATAGTTTGTGATATTGTCCTTGTACATAGACGATATACTTTTAGCTTGAAATAACATTGATTATGCTGTCCCCATTAAAGAATGGTTGTCCTCTAATTTTGATATGAAGGACATGAGTGGAGCAACTTCATACAGGGTGTGAAGATTCATAGGAATCGTTCTAAAAAATTCTTGCTTTATCGCGAGTACAATATATTAAGAATATTCTTGAACGATTCAAAATGAAAAATTGTAACCCCATTGAGACTCCAATTGCTAAAGGTGAAATCCTAAGCACGGAAATCAAAGGCTCCATTTGAGAAAGACAAAATGTCCAATGTTTCATATGCAAGTGCAATTGGAAGTTTAATGTGCGCAATGATGTGCACACGTCCCGATATATGCTACGTCGTTGGTTTAGTTAGAAAATATCAATCAAATTCTAGTCAAGCTCATTGGAAAGAAAAAGGATCTTGAAGTATCTGAAAGGCACTATGGATTTGTGTTTGTGTTGCCAAAGTAATGATCAGCGGTTACTTGGGTACTCTGATGTTGATTGTAGCGGTTATCCAGATGAACGCAAATCAACTTCTGAATATGTTTTCCTATTGAATAATTGTGCAATCTCATGGAGTAGTAAAAAGCAAACATGCATTGATTTGTCAACCTTGGAGGCATAATTTGTTGCTTGCACTGCTTCAGTTCAAGAGGCAATATGGCTTATAAGTTTCGTTATGCACTTGCAAATCATCAAAAGTGCATCGAAAACCAGTTACTATATTTAGTGATGGTCAAGCAGCAATTGCTTATAAGAAGGATTTGAAGTATAATGGAAAGACAAAACACGTTGACACAAAGTATAACTTTGTGAGAGACATCATAGAAAGAAAAGAAGTATCGATACAACACATTCCTACGCAAAGGATGACAGTATATCCAATGATAACCTATCGCTAGGGATATTTTTTAAGTCATGTAAAGTCCTTTGGGATTGCGTAGGCTATAAATTATTTGTTGTAACTTCTTATTTCAATTCAATAAATAAACTTTATTGGTTTTTGGTTATTTCATGCTCTGATATAAGTCATTAATTGACTAGAACTATGCAACAGGCATTGATTGCCTTCCTCACAAAAGCAATCACCTTTTGCGCTAATAGTAGCGAGTAGAGATGAGACATTGAAATTTATTTGATAAATGTATCCTTGATTGGAGTCAAGATGAGGTCATTTAGCTTGACCGTAACAGATTTCCCACTATCTATTAAACCTGTCAAGATAACCAGATGTGAGATCCATTGATTGGCACCTAACAATAGCGCGCTACATAAGTTTCGGGTTAAGCACTTTGGGAGTGACTAAACTAAGATCTGCACAATGTATTTAGAGAATTGCATACACTCTCATTAAGAGGTTCTCCACTGTGACATGAAAAAGAATCGCATGTGTTTTACGACCACTTAGAAGTGATAAATCCCTATATCTGCACTGTGTGAATCTAATTGAATAAAGTTCTTATATAGTTGAGACTTCCTGCATTTCCCTTATGACTTTTGACGACACTATAAAGTAAGAAATTTGTGTTTGCTACTTTACAGAGTAACCTATGGTCAAGTATGATTCGATCTAAAGGTGCTACATTAGGAAAGCGGCAGATTCTAAATTGAGTAGAGGGAGGGTAGAGGAAGATCATATAGAATCATGTCATTTCATTTTGTATTCCATGTCGCAAAAGTGATGTTAAGTCACTTGGATGGATATATTAGTTAGAATATAATGCTATGACTTTAAGGTTCGATATTGCTCTTGAAGGGATTATTGAATGTTTTGAACAGACGTGACTATATGGATCTCAGGCGAAGTGAGATATACATAATTTTTAAAAGGGTAGATGTCTCTATGCTTGACTCTAATTGAGTTGCTAGTGTAGAGCTCCCACTTGCAGGCTATCTCACATTCCCAAGACCCATTAGCTACAATGAAACATTGTCAATTGAGAACTGAATGTTTTTCCACACATGATGGGAGAATGGGAGATATCTAAGTTATCAAAACACGGGGCACCCATATTTGTGATTGACTCGACCCGACAAGATTATCCACACACGATGTGCAAGTGGGAAATGTTGGGCACGTTTTACATGTTGTAAATAAAAGGGATAAACCTAGAGTTGGTTTTGATAATTGATATATCCTAACCACCATAATCTCTTGGGAAGCCCTAAGAGATCATAGGATAATAAATCACGTACAAGGTGATTTAGAAAAATAAGTCTTTTGGCATTTTTGTGTGGTGTGAAGAAAAGAGTTCTCGCGAAGTGTCTTCTAAACTTTTGGACTGTGGAAAAGACCGAAGTTCTACACAAATGAAATAGGTAAAAGGTATGCTTCTGCCAATACTCTTTCGATTCCTATATATTTGATCCGAAACCTTAAGTACAAAATATGATACTTCTTTTAATATAAGCTTGAGTACGAGGAGCATTGATCCCCACCATAGTGAAAGGTAATTTTGTTCCATTTACAAACTAACGAGCTAGGAGCAATTGCAAGCTTAGTGACAGCTTTGTGTGGATAAATCTAACAGTCATAGTAGACCTATAGAACATGTCTAAGTGGATCACAATGAACTCAAAAAACGTATTAAATGTGCCTAGTGGTCTGGACATGCCTACACAATACTATAGGATCCAATGGACCTGAATTATTTACCAAGATTCATGATGGCGGACTTAGACTAAATACTAACTTTCTCCTTACACCTTATAGCCCCATATATACAGCCATTTAGCCCCCCAAAAAAAAAACACTTGGCCCCCGATCAGCTTCAATACTTACCCCATTTACCCCTCTTATATATATATTTATATATATATATATATTTAATTAGATAAATCTCAAACCCTAAATCTTTTTTTTTCTCTTTCGATTTCCTTTTTAATTCCTTCGTGAACCACCGCCGATCTTCTATTTGATCGGCAGTTGTTTCGAAAAAAGTGTTTACTGCATGTATTTTCTTCAATAAAAACAAATTTATTCAGATCTTAGAGTTTCAATCCTACAAAATTTTTCTAATTCATCATTGGCGTCATCACTTGCTCCCTCCATGTGTGCATTTATCATCATTCAAGTTCATCTCCGCTTCTACTGCTTGTGTTTGAATCTCTGCTTACGCTTGTTGGTTTGATAGTTTATTAGGTTATCCTTTTCATTAAGTATTTATCTTTCAATGTTGTAGGTTTTTGTTTGTCTTCCCTTGTTGGAAGTTTTATTTTTCGTTTTGGTCT
Organism: Stephania japonica; assembly: GCA_039657345.1. Taxonomy (NCBI): domain Eukaryota; kingdom Viridiplantae; phylum Streptophyta; class Magnoliopsida; order Ranunculales; family Menispermaceae; genus Stephania; species Stephania japonica. The sequence goes on from CM077566.1 coordinate 18,958,787, forward strand.
AAGTATATCGTGTCTTGTAGTGTTCTTGACGTTTGTCAAGAGAAGAGACACTTGTCAAACTATTCCATTATTACGATCGCGCTTTCTCAAAATCAACTCTATGGCGGTTGAATGTTCTAATAAAAAATTAGGATTAGTGAATCAAAGTGTTTTTGTCAAGGTAATTAATTGTATGTCTTGTCCTGTTCTACCGAATGTATTAAAACCATAATGATAAATGAAATTTCTTTTTTTTTTTTAAAAAAAAAATAGATAAATCTCATTTTCCCCTAAAAATCAGTTGCCCAATCCCTCCTATACCCCCCCTATATGATAAGTATATTATTTTAAATGTACATGCATTTTCTTAAGTACTATATGTATTTGTAGCTTTGAAATTTAGATATAGGTTTCCCCTCTAAATGCTAAGTCTGGCTCTGCCCATGATTGAGATTAATGATAAAATGACTGCACTATATCATAATAGAAAGCATAACAACTGATGTGGCAACCCGGTTGGGATGCCAGAACGGTAGGGACAAAGGCGGGATTGTTTGAGTTAAGCGCAAGATCTCGATTTCGATTTCTCACTGTGTCAAGATTGATTGGGCCATTAGGGCGCTCCCCGTTGATTACCCCTAATGGAGAGGCGTCAGGGCCCTATAGGATTAGTATCACTCGAGGAGTGCGGATACCCACTGTTATCAATAAAAAAGACTAATGTGGCTTCTGGGCCCCGCATAAAAATCTAATGAAATGATACACCCAACACCCCATTTTGATGTAGGGCCCACGTGCGACAATCAGCCGTGGTGAATTTTATTGTGACATCGTGTTCTCATTCAAGCATTTACCGTTATTATTTGTTGTGTATTCCACACAGTCTCCAACCTTGGCTTTTTTTTTATTGTCAGGAATCTAGCTAGCTTGGTTCTTTGCTTTTATTTTTAGGTCAAGTTATCAATTTTCATTACTCAATTGAGTCGATTACATCCGCTGATATAAGTGCATCTAATTAAAGTCGTGACTTTAATTATGAGCTATTTGAGCCAAATTATGAGCCAAATTACTCAATTTGGCTTAATTTTCATTACTCAATTTTCAATTATTTTCATTACTCAATTTTCATACCAAATATATAATGTGGTGTACATTTTTGCTATTTGAGCCAAATTATGAGCTACCTTGTTTGCACTTCTCCTAGCAAATTGTACCTTCCTCGAACCGTGACTTTTAAGCACTAGTTAAAGTCGTCAAGTAAACATCCATATTATGAGCTAGCTTGGCTCTTTTACCTTCAAGAGACATCATTAATTTTTCTTTTTTTACAAAAAATGAAGTTTTCTCATTTAGTATTTCCGTTAATACAAAAAATTATAGTAGCAAAAATCATTAATACAGGAGCATTGTTATTTATTTTGGTAATTTAATTTAATTTTTAATGAGAAATTTTACTCACTTTTTGGTAAAAATAATATACAAATAAACGACTTAACCTTTGATACATAAACATTTCAAAAAATAACTGCAAAATTAATGTTACATATAGTCAAAAAATTGGTCTTCACCGTATATAACGAACAATTATTTTTGATAGTGAAGCTATAATGCTACTTGTTGGCATTTTCCATATTTTATTTATTTTTATCATATACTTTCGTTAATTTAATTAAAATTAGTAACCCAAACGTGTTTTTGTAGATTATACTATCTAATATTTTTATGTTTATCCTTATATATCCATATCTATATCGCAAGTAGATTTAGATTTTTTTTTTTCTTATCCATCGATGCGCTTTGATTTCAAGAACTTGTCTTAAAATCGTAACAATCACGCAATATAGCTAGAGCTATATATATAAGAGTGAGAAGAGAAAAAAACGTCTTTGTTAGAGAATCTTTAGTTCGTTTGTGTGAAGAGAGAGCCATTAAATTTGTTGTCTTGAAGAGGATTGAAGACCATTGATTGAAAGAAAGTCATGGAAAATTACAATCTACCTTGGGGTTTTACATTCAACCCCACTGATGAAGAAATCATGGTGTACTTGCAAGCGAAGGCGAGCAACATTCAACTTCCATTCGTCGATCCAGTCGTCGAATTCGACGTCTTTACTACACACCCCACCCAACTCCACATGCAACGTATGTACTACTGTTTTTATGTTAAAAAACACTATGGTTTATGGTTCTTGATTTTAATCGATCTTTGATTTTTGTTAGGTTATCGTGCATGCATGAATACTGTTTTAATGTTTAAATTAGGGTTTTGGGTTCTTGATAATTAAGGGAACTTCGGTGTCTTAGGTTATCTTATTACATGCTTTGATACTGTTTATTGTTAAAGCTAGCTAGCAAGCGGGTTTAGGGTTCTTGATGATTAATCAATCTTTGTTTTTTTAAGTTATTTACATGCACGCATACTGTTTATTGTTAAAACTAGGTGCATTCATATTGTTGTTAAACCTAGGGTGTAGGGTTCTTGATAATTAATCGATCTTTGATTTTTTAAGTTATTGTTACATTCATATATGCGTGTTGTTTGTTTTTTTTTTTTTAAAAAAAACTGCATATTGTTATAATTTTAAAACTAGGGTTTAGGTTTCTTGATAATCAGTTGGATCTTTAATTTTTTTGGGTTGTCTTACATGCATGTGTTTCTTTTTTGGGTGCAGAGAGGCTCAATGCTACCAGTACCCACCTCTACTTCTACGTTACGAAGAGCGGGAGAAATCGCAGTGCTGGAAATGGGTTTTGGCATGCAAGCACAGGTGCAACCGCTATCTTGAACCGCAAGAGAGAAGTGATCGGGTATAGGAGCATGCTAGTTTACTACAATAATGCTTTGAATTCAAATACTAAGAAAAGACACAGGTCGGAAAAGACCAGGTGGATCCTGCATGAGTACACGCTTCCCGAGGCTCATAACATGTCTTCCAAAGGACATAAGGTAAGTGTGATTTACTTGCTAAATTGAGTTAATTTATTCATTCATTTGGTTAACGGCTATATATATATATATAGGACATATTAAAAATAGTTTTGCATGTAGTTAGTGTACAACATATACAAGTATTATTACATAAATTTACTATTTGATTATACATTACAGGAACCCTTTTGGACTATTTGCAAAATTGGTGAGACAGGAAGAACATTTGGAGGTGACAATTACCAAAGTAGTAGTGTTCCCTCACAACAACAAGCAAGAACCCCAAAGAATGCAATTGAACATGGAATTAATGGGGCCTCATCATCAAAAGAAGTTGATCAACAACAAGCAGCTGCAGCAATCTGAATGTGATGATGGTCGAAGCTTGGTGCTAGCGGAGGATGATCTTCCTCTTGAGTTTTGGGTCGACGTTAATGATCACAACTCATCTTCAAAGGTAGTTCAGGGAGGCGGCGCCTAGACGGATTGGATCGTTAATTTTTCCCGATCAATTAAATGATGATGAAGCTGCAGATGATGATCGAGAATGGATTGAAAACTTGGAGTCAATTCTAGAGGTTGACGACGAGGCACAACAACCACTCCAACAAATTTGCCAATACAACAACAATTTGAGCAAAGAAACCAAGATACTCCAACAAAGTGAGAGTGTGGCCTACATATGCCTTGATGATCTCGCAGCCACAACAACAATCGAAATTCATAGTGCTACCTGACGACGAGGATGATGCTTGTATTGAAGATATGGAAAACTGGATTGGCAACTTCGACTATTGTATGGACATGATTAAGGAGCTTCATGATGAGGTCTACGACGTCAACGGCAATTCGAGTTGGAGATTGATGAGCAGCCATTCGCCAAGCGCGTCAAGTACTAGAAGGATCCACGTTTATTATGTAAATCTAAGTAGCAAATTTTGTACGTGCATGCTACTAATTAGTTACTTGTATATGGATACTAAGTAGCAATTAATTTTGTTTGTAAAAAAAAAAAGTAGCAATTAATTTTACATGCTACTCTAAACTCATGAATTCATTTGTAACACTATTATTTGTCTCAATGAAATACAAAGTTATTTGTTTAAGTTACCGTAATTTATATAATATTGTTAGCTATATATTAGTATAGTCACGATTCACACACGTTGGTAAATATGTTGAAGTAAAATAGAAATTTCATTAATCATGATAGCTCAATACATTCGGTAGAACTGGACGAGACACATAATCAATTACCTTCATAAAAGTACATTGATTCACTAATCCTAATTATTCATCAGAACATTCAACTGACGCAGGGCTGATTTTGAGAAACTGCGACTCCAACATTGGAACAGAATGACAATCGATGATCTGTTTCTTGACAAACGATGGAACACACCAAGTACACGATATACTAAGACCATGACGAAAAATAAAACATCCAACAAGGGAAGACAGACAAAGACTTCCGACAAGAACAGAAAAATACAAACTTCCAACATTGGAAGTCAAATACTTATTGAAAAAATATGATACAAAGTTAAATAAAGTCGTCAAACTCCCAACTCGATGGGTGACCACCGAGACTATAAAAGTTCTCCCTGGCCTTGTGTCAAGATGTGTGTATGTGACGCAGTGGAAGTTCTTCCAAAATGATAATCCGACACACGAATAATGCAATTCAAAATGAAACCCTAATTCTCTAAAAGAAACATAATTCGTTTGTTTTTCATAAAGATCAAAAATCAACCTCTAAACTATTACATATGTAGCCTTTATATAGGCTTGTAAAATAGTGAGACTCATAATTCCAATAGAATACCATAAGACACATTAACTCTAATTATAATAAAACTCTTAACACCACTAACTCCTATTGAAAATCTAACTTTGACACAAAAAGGATACAAAACTTGTAATTCAACTAAACAAAACCATTTTATCTAATAAATAAAAACCCTAATCTAACACAAACTCTTATTTGCATTATTCTCTACCGGTTGAGAAAATTCTTCCTCGAATTCAAAGCTTGAATCATTCTCCTATTAATGTGGGCCTGATTAGTTTACTATTGTATTCTAATAGGGATTTACTATTGTATTTTAATAGGGATTTACTTTCTCTATAAGTATATATATTTCTTCTGGTGTAAAAAGCGTGAGTAGTGAGAATCGTGAATAAGATTGTGTTGGCGGCTGTGGGTTTTCTTCCCTTAGAAGGTTTCCCACATATAAAATTCTTGGTGATTTGTTATCTTTCTCTTTTTTTCTTGTTTTACTATTGTCATTGCTCTCTGTCAAGATCTTAACAACTGGTATCAGAGCAAGGTTAGTCTCAAGTGGGAGTATTGACAGAAGAAAGGAAGTTATAATTTGAGATGTTCGACGGTTCGAACTTTGAATTTTGGAAGATGCAGATCGAAGACTACCTATATCAAAAAGATTTCTACTTACTGCTCGGTGGCAAGAACAACAAACCTATAGATATGGACAATAAGGCTTGGGAAATACTGGATCGAAAGGCTTTGGGTGTGATTTGCCTTTCACTATCATCATCGGTAGCCATCAACATCTCCAAAGAGAAGACCACACAAGATGTCATGAAAGCCCTAACACGGACGTATGAGAAACCATCGGCGTCAAACAAGGTATTCTTAATGAAACGGTTGTTTAATATGAAGAAACCTGAAAGAAGACCTATACAAGAGCATCTGAGTGATTTCGATACCATCACTAGTCAGTTAGAATCTGTGGGTATTATCTTTTATAATGAAGTATTGGCTCTTGTTATTTTGTCGGGTTTACCCGATAGTTGGGATGGTCTGGTTATGGCTGCAAGCAACTCATCAGCCAATATTCTGAAATTTGAGGATGTAGTGGGAGTTCTTCTTGATGAAGATACACGAAGGAGAAACAACCCTTCTGATGATGTTTCTAATAGTGCCCTGAATTCTTAGGAATGGGGCAGATCCTTAAAGAGGTCGAATGGCCGAGGAAATGGACGCTCTCAATCTAGAAGAGGTCAGTCAAGGGGCCCTCAGATGACTTGCTGGAATTGCAAGAAGAAAGGTCATCTCAAGCGCGACTGTAAAGCACCAAAGAAAACGGCAGATGAAAACGACAAAGACAACAACTCGGTGAATGTCTCAAACGAATCAAGTTCAGATGAAGCACTGATCATGTGTTGTGACAGTAAACATGAATCCTGCTGGATACTAGATTCTGGTGCATCGTTTCATGCTACTTCCAACAGAGAATATTTCCTTAATTATGAGAAGGGCAATTTCGGCAAGGTGTACCTTGGTGATGATAAAACCTGTGACATAATCGGTAAAGGAGACATGCTGATAGGAATGGAAAATGGGACGCAGTTGAAGTTGCAATGAGTTAGACATGTGCTGAAACATGCTAGAAATCTAATTTCGGTAAGCCAACTTACTGATGATGCAGGTCTTGAGATGAAGTTCACTAAAACATCTTGGAAGCTCATAAAAGGTGCCATGGTGTTAGCACATGGTCAGTGTAACATCCCTCAATTTTTAACCTGACTTTTGTGACACGTGTCAGGATTGTGACCCGGCTACGCGATACTGGACTGTATTTCGAACCTTGGGAGTCGACACCGAGGTAATTTTATGATTCTTTGATGTGTGTAATAGTATTATAGTTTAAATGCGTGTCACGAGCCATTTGGGCGATTTTTAAAATGAGTGAGTTTTCGCCTAGGTAACCGGGGGAGAAAATATAGTAAAAAGATAATTAAAATAATTATTTAACAATTATATAGTTCAATTGTGTGAGATAAAAGTAAAAGTGTGCACGTGACGGGAAAATACGGGTCGATGAGGTAAGATGGGTCGGGGAACCCTTGTGTTAAAGTTTGAGATGTGGGGGTCGGTAAAAATGGGTAGACACAACTATCATACCCATTTAAATATTCAAACACACACCTTACCCCATCACTCAACTCACCTCACCACCCACCCCATCACTCACGTCACACTCATCTCACCATCTCTCACGTCACCCCCATTCCCACTCATCTCTCTCACGTAACCTCTCCTCACTCTCTCATTTCACTCATCTCTTTCTCTCACTCTTCACTCTCCTCATGGTCTCTCTTCACTCGCTCTCCCTCACGACCTCCCTCTCCCTCATCTCACCACCGCCGCCCCTTTCTCGCCGGTGACCGGACCCGAGGGACGTCGGAAGTTCTTGTCAACCGGAGGTATGCATTCTCTCCCCTCTCTCTCGTGTTCACTCGATCTCTCTCTCCTCTCGGTTTTCTCTCTCTCTCGTCTCGGTTTGCTCTCTCACTCTCACGAAACCACCTCTCCCACTGGAGATGGTGGTGGCCGGGGTTCACTCCCTCACCGCCGGAGATCTCTCTCTCCATCCCTCTATTTCTTTTCCTCCCTCTCCCTCTCTCGATCGATCCATGAAAAAAAAAAAAAAAAAAAACAGAAACGCGAGGCAGTGCGCCTCTGTTTCGTTAGAAAGAAGAAGGCGGTTCGGCCACCGAGCCGAATCTGCCTTTCGTACGAACCGCCCTTAGATAAAAAAAAAAAAAAAAAAGAAAAATGGAAAAGAAAATCCAGAAAAATAGGGAAAATTATGAAAAATTCAGAAAAATCCAGAAAATATGAGAAATTAGAAAAAATGGTTCACAACTGAGTTTTGGGATTTTCTCGGAAATGTTGGCGAGATGTAATCGGGGTTTTAGCCTCGAAAAACATAAAAAAATGATATAATATGTCAAATCGAAGCTAATTTAATGACTTGACCTATTAATACGAGTTTCCAACCTTGTCAGGTAACGGAAAACTCGGGGGTACGCGTTAGGAGTCGCGGGAGTGTCATACGCGGATTACGATAGATCAGGTAAGTACATTTGCCTTAAAAAGCACTTGTACGTTAGTAAGCCAATTTAGAAAATATCATGTGATTCATTTTCACTTCTTTGTGTTTGTTACTATCGAATTATTGGCTTTCCATTCCTTATTCCTTGTATGTGTGTTCTTGGCATAAGTGTGTGTCTCGAAGGTACATGCGGCTGCACTAGAAGGGATAAAACGCGGCACTCGAGCGCACGAGTGTTTGACCACCCCTAGTGATTGTGTGATACCATGTACTGGATTGTTGTGGATATTGATGTGGATTGTTGTGGTATTGTTGTGGAATTTAGACCACTTATTGCCTCTCTTGACTCGTAGAACACGCATGTTTCGATTGCTTTCATTTTCAGTCTGTCTATCATGCATTCTTGTATATTTAAATTCCTATCTTTCAGTACCCGCATGATATTTAGACTGCCTTGGTTGTATTTCATGAATTACTGTTATATTCTTCTGGCTTTACTTTCGATTTCTCTCAGTTACTCACCGTCTAGTTTGTGACGGTGGGTGCGATAGGACGGAGAGCGATAGGGGCAAGGGACCTTGCCTAGGAGACTTTTTGTGAGCAGGTTGGACTTGAGGTACCGAGATGTAGGCTCATGTTTATTTCTTTGTATGAAGTTTATATATATATATATGATTGTTTTGGAACTGGGGAATATGTTTTGAGGTGGATTCCATCAATCCATTTTGTTGACTTAGGATTGAACATGTTGGGTTTTCCACATTTATATAGATTCCTAATTTCCCTTTGATTGAGTTATTTCCCAATATTTGATTAGAATATGATTTTTGCTTCCGCTGTGTTATAATTGCAATAACTCTTTCATAAAACGTGAAATTTTGATGTTTTGAGGCTGACTAGGCTCGTCAGGTTCGATGAGAACGGACTCGGGACCTGCACGGGTCTAGGCCGGGCGTACCCAAATGCATTGGGAATTTGGGGCCGTCACAGTTGGTATCAGAGCACAAGGTTATATAGACCTGACTCTTGATTTAAATTCATAAAACACAAGCCATTAAAACCAGCGGAAGTTAGGAACGGTCGAACTTAGAAGTGGAAACCCTATGATCCTGTAGAAACTTAGCTGGGGAAAGTAATGGGTTTAGTCAGATGTGGCGATTGTACATATTACGATTGTTGATTGTAATATATTATATGCGGTAGCTATCCACTGATCTGAGAAGTTCGTTCTCTTAATTCAGACGACGATGGCGGATCAGACCGGTCCGAGCGACAATAGCGGCACTTCCGACACACGATATGCTAGCGCGGACGATGTGCACGCTTTGACACAGAGAGTTGCGACACAGGACCAGCAGTTACAGGAGATGTTACGAATGTTGAGGACACTCGTACCAGCTACCACTACACCATCGACTCCGACTACACCATTACCACCTACTTGTTACTCGAGGAGCGAGAGACTCGATTGTTGCGGCATCTACGACTCCGATTCCGTTAGCGCGATTCCCGAGGGAGTGGTTGTTGCGTCGGTACACGAGGCCAGGAGGAGACACCTCCGTTACAGAATGAGATAGTACGAGCGAAGGAGACACCGATTATGCCAGTAGTTACTGCAGAAGTTACTCCGACTACGACTCCAGAGAAGAGTTTGGGAGCCACTGCTGAGGCGAAGCAGTGGAGGGAATTTAAAAGACATGATCCATTGAGGTTCTATGGCGGTACTGATGTCCGAGCAGCGGAGTTATTTCTCAAGAATCATGAGAAGATTCACTCGATTATTGCCACGGAGGATAGTATGCGACGACGATCTCTTCGTCTATGTTACGGGGAGAGCGAGATGATTGGTGGACGACTATCGTTACTACCGAGAGGCGTTCCAAGAGACTGGATCGACTTCAAGACCCAGTTTAATCAGAAATACTTTCCACCGACGGTTCTTCGAGCAAAGAGGAATGAGTTTATGGCGTTGAGGCAGGGAACTACTGAGTCGGTTATGGATTATATGGGTAGATTCATTCGAGTTGCCTTATGCGGGAGGATCGAGTGTTTCGAGAGGCGATAGGATTTACTACTTCACCGAGGGTTTGCTACTGCGATTGGAGGTTTTGTAGTCACTACGCGATCGGAGACCTTACAGATTACATATGAGCGGAGTCTAGCACGTGAGGGTTACTGTTTACTCATCCGATGAGGCTAGGCCGAGCCGGATCGAGTTTCGATCGGAGGAACACCATCGGGACAAGAAGAGGAAGAAGGGTAGGTGGAATTACCGTGACCGTGGGGACTCGAGTGTAGGGTCCGTTGCACGACAGACTACTCGTCCGACACGAGACCATTCCGCCGATCTGAGTTTTGCCGATCATCCACCGCACCTGAGTCGACCGGGACGACGATCGCGAGAGGGACTGCGAGAGTAGAGGTGCGATCGAGGAGACAGCGAGAGGAGGACACAGAGGTCTGCAGTCAAACTCGGACTCGAGTTCCGCACGGGGACGAGGCCGAGAGCGGACTCGGGGATCGCGGGATACTCGCACATGTTTTAGGTGCGGAAAGGTTGGCCACATTCGGAGGGAGTGCCCTCGACCACCGAGAGCACCGCCGCAAAGATCACCACACACCGAGAGGGAGCGCGTTCAGGCGGCTGTTGAGCCTGACCCGGGGGCATCCCGAAACCTTGTCGAGGGTATGATTTCTATTTGCGGTACTTTCATGCATACCATGTTCGATTCCGGTTCCACTGTTTCATTCATTGCTGGTCGAATGGTAGATAAGCTAGGTTTGAAACTGTTAGGCTTAGTAAACCCCTCATCCTTAGCACCGCTTGGAGATAAGATTTACCCGAATTTGTTGTGCCTCGATATTCGGTAGAGTTAGGGGGTTATGAGTTACCGGTAGATATGAGAGTACTCGAGTTTTGGAGTTTGATGCTTTGTTGGGCATGGATTGGTGGGATCGTTTCATGCTCACATTAGTTGTTATGAGAAGAGAATCATGATTCCGTTAATAGATGGTTCGGAGCTCGCATTCGGGGTACGGCATCGCTACTTCCTATCACCGAGAGCGGGGAAGCCACGAGTGGCGAGATTGAGATTGTTGCGAGTGTCATGAGCACCGGGGCGAAGCAGGAGATTTGCTTTTCGAGAGGTACCGGTTGTGTGCGACTTCCCGAGATGTGTTTCCGAGGATTTGCCGGGATTACCACCACCGGGAGATAGACTTTATCATTGACCTTGTACCGGGGACTAAGCCGATCTCGATACCACCGTGCACCGTATGGCACCTCGAGAGCTTGAGGAGTTGAGGAGTCAGCTAGATGAGTTGTTAGAGCTTGGTTTCATCAGTCCGAGTATGTCGCCATGGGGAGCACCAGTACTGTTTGTAAAGAAAAAGGATGGTAGTTTGAGGCTATGCATAGATTATCGCCAAACGAACAGAGTTACTGATGAAGAACAAATATCCGTTGCCGCGCATTGATGATTTGTTTGATCGGTTGACGAGAGCGCGCGATGGTTCTCGAAAATAGATCGAGGTCGGGCTATCACCACTCGGGATTAGGGTGAAGATCGAGAAAAGACGGCGTTCGATACGAGATACGGTCACTTTCAATTTACTGATCATGCCATTCGGCTTAACTAATGCGCCAAAGAAATGTTTATGGATCTCATGCATCGCGTGATGAGGGAATACCTTGATCGGTTCGTGATTGTGTTCATAGACGATATCCTCATCTATTCCAGGACTCGTGAGGAGCATGAAGGACATCTACGAGCAGTATTGCAGACTTTGAGAGATCATCGACTGTTTGCCAAGTTCAGCAAGTGTGAGTTTTGGTTGTCGAAGTCCGATTCCTTAGGCATGTTGTTGGAGCTACCGGTGTTTGTGTTGATCCCAGAGAAGGTTAGAGCAGTGATTGAGTGGCCTACGCCGACTACCGTTACGCAAATTCGCAGTTTTCTGGGATTGGCAGGATACTATCGCCGATTTGTGCAAGACTTCTCCAAGATTGTCGCTCCGATGACGAAATTGACTAAGAAGAATGCGAAGTTTGATTGGGATGAGGAGTGCGAACATGCATTCAACACTTTGAAGAAGAAATTGACTACCGCGCCTGTGTTAGCGTTGCCCGAGACTGGGAAAGACTTAGTCGTGTACACTGACGCGTCGAAGGTTGGCTTGGGTTGTGTATTGATGCAGGAGGGCAGAGTTATCGCTTATGCATCTCGACAGCTGAAGGTTCACGAGAGGAACTACCCGACACACGACTTAGAGTTGGCCGCGATAGTGTTTGCATTGAAGATATGGAGGCACCACTTGTATGGCGTACGTTTCGAGTTGTTCACGGACCACAAGAGCTTGAAGTACTTATTCACTCGAGAGAGAACTAAACCTGAGACAGAGAGAAGTTGGCTAGAGTTCTTGAAGGACTATGATTTCTCGTTAGAGTATCATCCGGGGAAAGCTAACGTGGTTGCGATGCTTTGAGCCGTAGAGGATCGATGCGAGGGGTCGTATGTCGGATGACCCACGAGTATGGTCTTCTTGAGGCGTAGAGTTGATGAGTTCGGCGGACGTACGGTGACTACCGGGACACGATTTGTGGTCGAGATGAGGTTGCGACCGTTTCACTTTGCAGACTGTTCTCGAGGGACACGGGGCGATGAGAGTCGTACCAGCAATTCGGTGAGATGGGCGACGGTTCGAAACATCCAGATTGGAGTCGGTCGACGACTCTTGCTTGAGGTATCGTGGGCGATGTGGATTCCATTGGCGGGCGACTTACGCAGAGATACTTCGGGATGCTCACCGTTCTCATTTTACGTGCATCCGGGTCGGACCAAGATGTATGCTGATATGCGACGTCTCTTTTGGTGGCCAGGGATGAAATCCGATGTGTCGGAATTCATTAGAGCGTGTGAGATATGCCAGCGTGTGAAGGCTGAGCATCGACGGCTGGAGGATTGCTGCGGCCCTACCTATTCCTCGATGGAAGTGGGAGCACATTGCTATGGATTTCGTCAGTGGCTTGCCCCGATCTCCTCGTGGTCATGATAGCATCTGGGTAATTGTGGATCGATTGACGAAATCTGCTCATTTCATACCAGTATCCACTACACACCGAGTTGACAGACTGAGCATTCTTTACGAGCGTGAGAGATTTCGGACTACACGGAGTTCCGTTGTCGATCGTGTCAGATCGAGGGGCGCAGTTTACTTCGTTATTGTGGCAGAGCATGCAGGCTCAGTTCGGCACCAGACTAGAGTTGAGTACGGCGTTCCATCCACAGACAGACGGACAGTCCGAGAGGTTGATACAGGTGTTGGAAGACATGCTCGGGATGTGTGTTTTTGGAATACGGCGGGTCATGGGAAGAGTACCTTCATTTGTGTGAGTTTGCTTACAACAACGGTTATCGAGCAAGTATCGGTATGGCACCGTTTGAGGCGCTCTATGGCGAGCCTTGTAGATCACCTTCTTCTTGGGGCCGAGCGAGAGGATATTGTGACGATTGGTCCCGAGAGCTTGTTGTTGATCACACCGAGAAGGTACGACAGTTCGTCGAGAGGCTTAAGAGTGCTCAAGAGCGACAAAAGAAATACTATGATCAGTATCACGATGAGCTTCAGTACGACGTGGGAGACTATGTATACCTAAAAGTCTCGCCTCTGAAGGGTCACAAACGATTCGGAATCAAAGGAAGCTTGCTCCTAGATTTATCGGTCCCTTCAAAGTTGTGAAGATGGTCGGTAAGGTGGCTTACCGATTAGAGTTACCGCCGGCGCTCGTCGGTATTCATCCGGTGTTTCACATTTCAATGCTTCGACTAGACAAGTCGGGCGGAGGACGGCGACCTACGGTGGACCTAAGTCGGATCGAGTTGCAAGACGATGCCACGTACGAGGAGCGACCAATTCAAATTGTCGGCCGTAAAGTCAAAATACTTGAGGAACAAGGAAATCCCTTCCGTTCTCGTGAAATGGCAATTCCACGGGGACGAAGAGTTAACTTGGGAGCTAGAGTCATACATGCAAGTGCACTTCCCCTATCTATTTGATTCCGTGAGTTTGAAGTTTAATTTACTTATTAGTAAAATTTCGAGGACGAAATTCTAATAAGTGGGGAGAGCTGTAACATCCCTCAATTTTTAACGACTTTTGTGACACGTGTCGGGATCGTGACCCGACTACGCGATCTTGGACTGTATTTCGAACCTTGGGAGTCGACACCGAGGTAATTTTATGATTCTTTGATGTGTGTAATAGTATTATAGTTTAAATGCGTGTCACGAGCCATTTGGGCGATTTTTAAAATGAGTGAGTTTTCGCCTAGGTAACTGGGGGAGAAAATATAGTAAAAAGATAATTAAAATAATTATTTAACAATTATATAGTTCAATTGTGTGAGATAAAAGTAAAAGTGTGCACGTGACGGGAAAATACGGGTCGATGAGGTAAGATGGGTCGGGGAACCCTTGTGTTAAAGTTTGAGATGTGGGGGTCGGTAAAAATGGGTAGACACAACTATCATACCCATTTAAATATTCAAACACACACCTTACCCCATCACTCAACTCACCTCACCACCCACCCCATCACTCACGTCACACTCATCTCACCATCTCACTCACGTCACCCCCCCCATTCCCACTCATCTCTCTCACGTAACCTCTCCTCACTCTCTCATTTCACTCATCTCTTTCTCTCACTCTTCACTCTCCTCACGGTCTCTCTTCACTCGCTCTCCCTCACAACCTCCCTCTCCCTCATCTCACCACCGCCGCTTGCTCTCGTCGGTGGCCGGACCAGGGACGTCGGAAGTTCTTGTCAACCGGAGGTATGCATTCTCTCCCCTCTCTCTCGTGTTCACTCGATCTCTCTCTCCTCTCGGTTTTCTCTCTCTCGTCTCGGTTTGCTCTCTCACTCTCACGAAACCACCTCTCCCACTGGAGATGGTGGTGGCCGGGTTCACTCCCTCACCGGAGATCTCTCTCTCCATCCCTCTATTTCTTTTCCTCCCTCTCCCTCTCTCGATCGATCCATGAAAAAAAAAAAAAAAAAAAAAAAAAAAATTGGAAACGGAGGCGCCGTGCGCCTCTGTTTCGTTAGAAAGAAGAAGGCCGGTTCGGCCCTGAACCGGCCGTTCGGCCCTGAAACCGATGCAGTTGTTCGAGAAACGCCCTTAGATAAAAAAAAAAAAAAGAGAGAAAAAAAAAAAATGGAAAAGAAAATCCAGAAAAATAGGGAAAATTATGAAAAATTCAGAAAAATCCAGAAAATATGAGAAATTAGAAAAAATGGTTCACAACGAGTTTTGGGATTTTCTCGGAAATGTTGGCGAGATGTAATCGGGGTTTTAGCCTCGAAAAACATAAAAAAATGATATAATATGTCAAATCGAAGCTAATTTAATGACTTGACCTATTAATACGAGTTTCCAACCTTGTCGGGTAACGGAAAACTCGGGGTACGCGTTAGGAGTCGCGGGAGTGTCATACGCGGATTACGATAGATCGAGTAAGTACATTTGCCTTAAAAAGCACTTGTACGTTAGTAAGCCAATTTAGAAAATATCATGTGATTCATTTTCACTTCTTTGTGTTTGTTACTATCGAATTATTGGCTTTCCATTCCTTATTCCTTGTATGTGTGTTCTTGGCATAAGTGTGTGTCTCGAAGGTACATGCGGCCTGCACTAGAAGGGATAAAACGCGGGCACTCGAGCGCACGAGTGTTTGACCACCCCTAGTGATTGTGTGATACCATGTACTGGATTGTTGTGGATATTGATGTGGATTGTTGTGGTATTGTTGTGGAATTTAGACCACTTATTGCCTCTCTTGACTCGTAGAACACGCATGTTTCGATTGCTTTCATTTTCGATCTGTCTATCATGCATTCTTGTATATTTAAATTCCTATCTTTCGGTACCGCATGATATTTAGACTTGCCTTGGTTGTATTTCATGAATTACTTGTTATATTCTTCGGCTTTACTTTCGATTTCTCTCGATTACTCACCGTCTAGTTTGTGACGGTGGGTGCGAATAGGACGGAGAGCGGTAGGGGCAAGGGACCTTGCCTAGGAGACTTTTTGTGAGCGGTTGGACTTGAGGTACCGAGATGTAGGCTCATGTTTATTTCTTTTTGTATGAAGTTTATATATATATATATGATTGTTTTGGAACTGGGGAATATGTTTTGAGGTGGATTCCATCAATCCATTTTGTTGACTTAGGATTGAACATGTTGGGTTTTCCACATTTATATAGATTCCTAATTTCCCTTTGATTGAGTTATTTCCCAATATTTGATTAGAATATGATTTTTGCTTCCGCTGTGTTATAATTGCAATAACTCTTTCATAAAACGTGAAATTTTGATGTTTTGAGGCTGACTAGGCTCGTCAGGTTCGATGAGAACGGACTCGGGACCTGCACGGGTCTAGGCCGGGCGTACCCAAATGCATTGGGAATTTGGGGCCGTCACAGTCAGAGAGATGGTACTCTCTACAGAGTTCTCAATGAAAACTCCATGAATATGGCCTCCTCTGAGGTCAGTGCAAAGGTTTGGCATCAACGCCTCGGGCATAGGAGTGAGAAGGGAATGAAGGTAATGGTGTCAAAAGAGAAGTTAGATGGACTGTCATGTGTTGATCTGTCTCTATGTGAAGGTTGAGTGTTTAGAAAACAAAAAGTTGTCAGTTTTTCTAAAAAGGGCAGAATTCCCAAAACTTAAAAGCTAGAACTTGTGCACACAGACGCTTGGGATCCTTCACAGGTATCCTCCCTTAATGGCTCTCGTTATTACATTACTTTCATTGATGATTCGACTAGAAAGCACTGGATTTACTTTATGAAAAATAAGTTTCAAGTGTTTGAAATTTTCAAAAAGTGGAAATGTCTAGTGGAGAACCAGACAGGTCTAAAGCTGAAGTCCTTGACATCAGATAATGGTGGAGAGTACTGTAACAAGGAATTTGATGACTACTGTGCTATGTATGGCATCAGAAGAGAAAAGACAGTACCAAGGACACCACAACAGAATGGCATTGTTGAGCGTATAAATCGAACCATTATAGAACATGCTAGGAGCATGTTGTTGAGTGCGGGGCTACCAAGCAGTTTCGGGCTAAAGCTGTGAATACTGCTGCTTATCTGATCAACAGAGGACCATCTACCGCAATTGATTGCAGACTGCCTGAGGAGGAATGGACAAAAGAGAAAATAAAACTTTCACACTTAAGAACCTTTGGTTGTGTTTCCTATGTCCATATCAATGCTGAAAATAGGTCAAAGCTGGATGCAAAGTCCAAAATGTGTATCTTGCTGGGATATGGAGTTGATATTTTTGGTTACAGGCTATGGGATCCTGAGAGTAAAAAGGTGATCAGAAGTAAAGATGTCATATTCAATGAGGATGTGTTGTATAAGGATAGGATCAAGAAGAATGAGGAACCAAAAAGATCAAAGTATCTTGAACTTGATGATATCCATCCCTATGATCCTGATCAGAGTGTTACTGAACACATTGATGAACATGAAGTTCAGGAGGAGCCAGTGACACCACCCATTGCACTTCGACGTGAAAGACGAACTATCAATGCTCCAGTTATTACTCTTCATCCATACACTATTTCTTGCTCACAGATGGTGGTGAACCCAATTACTATGGGGAAGCAATGCAAGTCGAGAATAAGGAAGAATGGAAGAAAGCCATGGATGACGAAAAGAAGTTTCTCTACACAAATCAGACTTGGGATTTGGTCAAGCTTCCAACTGGAAAGAAGGCGATTCAGAACAAATGGGTGTACAGACTAAAACAGGAGCAAGATGGTTCCCAGAGGTGCAAGGCCAGATTGGTAGTAAAAGGTTTCCAACAAAAGGGAGGTATCGATTTTACTGAGATTTTTTCTCCTGTGGTCAAGATGACTACAATTAGAACTGTTCTAAGCATTGTTGCTGCAGAGGATCTACATTTAGAACAGTTGGATGTAAAAACTGCCCTTCTTCATGGTGGCTTGGAGGAAAATATATACATGCAACAACCACATGGATATGTAGAGGCTGCTAAGGAGCATCTAGTGTGTAAGTTGCACAAAAGCCTTTATGGTCTGAAACAAGCCCCTAGACAATGGTATTTGAAGTTTGACAAGTTCATGATCACAATAGGGTACATGCGCAGTCATGCAGATCACTGCTGTTATTTAAAGAAATTTGACAATTCGTATGTTATTTTGCTCCTATATGTCGATGAAATGCTGATTGCATGTACCAACATTGAAAAGATTGAAAATTTGAAAGAGCAAATGGCGAAAGAATTTTCAATGAAAGACTTAGGTGCTGCGAAACAAATTTTTGGGCTGAAGATCGAAAGAGATAGAAAGAACAAATTACTAAAACTTTTTCAAAGGGAGTACGTATCGAAGGTGCTCAAGAGGTTCAACATGGATTGTGCAAAACCGGTGAGCAGACCTTTAGCTGGGCATTTCAAAAACCTTTCGAAACAACATAGTCCCAAAACAGAAGAAGAACAAAAGAATATGGAGAACATCCCATATGCATCGACAGTGGGTAGACCTATGTATGCCATGGTTTGTACAAGACTCGACATTTCTCATGCAGTGGGAATTGTGAGTAGGTACATGTCTAATCTTGGTTCTTATCATTGGAATGCAGTAAAATGGATTTTAAGGTACCTTGCAGGAACAAAAGATGTGGCACTGTGCTATACAAGTGCAAAAATACAGCTGTGTGGCTTTGTTGATTCAGACATGGCTGGTGACATATATGTTAGGAAAAGTACTACAGGTTATGTGTTTATTCTTGGAAGTGCAGCAATCTCCTGGGTATCAAGGTTACAAAAGATTGTTGCATTATCTACTACGAAATTTGAATATGTTGCAAATTGTTGAAGCGTGTAAGGAGATGACTTGGTTATAGAGCTTGTTGAGTGAACTGGATCATAAGCAAGCGGATTGTCGACTACTAAGCGACAGTCAGAGCGCAATTCATCTGGCAAAGAATTCTGCAATTCACTCAAGGATAAAGCATATCGATGTAAGGTATCATTTCATACGAGCTATGCTTGAAGAAGGATATTTCAAATTGGAGAAAATACACACCAACAAAAATCCTGTAGATATGCTCACCAAGTCAGTCCCTAGAGAGAAACTGAAGTTTTGCATAGCTTCTTTTGGCCTTGCTAATTGAAGACGACAAGGCAACCGCCGCCTAAAGACACTACATGAGAAGGAGATACTACTATACGAGAAAATAATTTTTAGAATCAGCCACAAGTGGGAGATATGTTAGGTATATGGGCCTGATTAGTTTACTATTGTATTCTAATAAGGATTTACTATTGTACTCTAATACGGATTTACTTTCTCTATAAGTATATATATCTCTTCTAATGTAAAAAGTGTGAGTAGTGAGAATCGTAAATAAGATTGTGTTGACGGCTGTGGGTTTTCTTCCCTTAGAGGATTTCCCACACATAAAATTCCTGGTGATTTGTTCTCTTTCTCTTTTTTTCTTGTTTTACTATTGTCATTGCTCTCTGTCAAAATCTTAACATCTCCCGCATAGGACATACATGGTCTTAATCTTCGTCATTCTCCACTTGTTGGAAAAAATTCGCCCTCAAATTTTCGTACATTCTCGCGACTTGTAATTTGGGGCAAATTCATATTCACAACTAATCTTGCCTAACTCAATACTGCTTGATGGAAAAAGTATTTGCAGAACAACATCTTGAATGTTTTCAAAAAACACATCACCATGAGAGTCTTGAAAAGCGTCCCTACTAACTCTTTATCCATGTCATCGGTTACTGAACAAAAGTGTTTGGTCGCCGCGAACTGCACTTTGGTCTCCACAACTTTTTCAACTAGGTAGTTGTCGACTTTATCTCGACAACCACGTATCTTTGTTGACGACGCCTCATCACACGACACCACCACTGGCACTTGTGATTTTGACTTCAACAGTGTAACCTCAAGTACACGACCATCATATCCAAATACCACCTTTTCTTTAACAATGGCGTCATCATTGTCATCAAAAAATGGTGGCATGTTGATGTCGAAGATGTGACCATCATTGCATTCGATTAGATCAATGCATTCTTCCGATCGACAATCTTCGTCGTTGTACGCATTGTCCCCAATCGTCGAGAGGAATCTCCTTTTATTTCTTTAAGAACAATTATAGGTCGGAAGATAGGATGACAAAATGGAGACCAACCAGAAGATTAGCTCAATAGAGATTGAAAAAAATAGGTATTTAATAGAGACCAGAAACAACATTTTATCTTATGAGTGGAGGCGAGACTCCTTTTATATTTATACATACAAAAATACGGAAAACAAGAATATGGTGTGCCAAAAAAACCAAAATAAACAGCTCATAAAACCTTTGACATTAATCCTTAAAATCAACCTTCTTGCCACCAAGGAAAACAAAAATAAAGAAATTAAACACGGCTTCGCATTTACCCAAAAGCACCATGTCGTAGATCCTTATATGTATCACCCAAAAACCACATAAGCTCGTCATTTCACCCAAAAGCCAATCCCCTTCACTATAGTCTAAATCACACAATATGATCCAAAGAATTTTCTAGTCACTAAATGCTCCAAACCATTCTCTAATCACACATGTGTGATTATAAATATGTAATACATCACAAGTACAAAGTCATCACCCTCACACAACCATTTATAAATATGATTTCAGGCCCATTGAAGCAAACAAACGTAATGCACTGGCGATCAAGGCTATTCACCACAAGTACAGAACCACCCTAAACCCTAGACCAGCGACATCATAAGAGAGAAAAATGGCATATTTAGGGCTCCTACCATTGCTTTGGACAAGAAAGGCAGTGAAGTGAGCATGCAATGTTGCAACAAGAGAAGCAGTGAGATGGCGTAGAAAGAAAAATATAGGTCGAAGAAGATACTGAAAGCACTTAAAGATCAATACGACTCACCAAATCGATTAAGACGTGCGTACCTATTGGGAAATGTTCAATGGAGAGAGGTGTAACTCCTTTGCCAAACTCGACCAATCACCTCGATCCCCGTCGTTGAACAATTCATCGAACTCCAAATAGAACAATATACCCTCTCGAAAAGGGATAATCTAACACAATCTCAAATCACACTTTGGGCGCATACTCTTGTCTTTTAGCCGTTTATGGTGTTTTGTCATATGTAGGGCCTACGATTGGGGAGACAAAAAAAATTCATAAATAGTTAAAAGGCAAGGGTGTGCGCCTAAAGTGTGCGTTGAAAGTGGGTCATTTTAGCATTTTTCTTTTTTTTCTATGCGGTTACAAAGTTATCAAACAAAAAATAAAATGGTTACACAAAAAAACACACGATTTTCTTAGATTATTTCCATTTTCCTTGCTATCACACACACCCTAAATGTAAAGGGAAAATAAATTTCTTACACCTTAGACAATCTTCGAGATTAACACAACTTTTTCTATACCAAATCGATGATAAAGTCAAAGAAGTGCGGCGCAAAGTTTAGTGGCGCAAAGTTTAGCCGCCAATAATCTTGGGAGGACTAATGGTGGGAGGTTTTAGATTTCAATTGTGATCATGCACCCCTCTTTTAATCGATACGAGATTTTTCTTAATTTGGTTAATATTTTTGGAAGGAACAATAGTGAGAGGGTTTACGTATAAATAGTGACCATGGATTCCTTTCTTTAATAGTTTCAGAGATTTTTCGAGCCAAATTTAAAACAATAACGAGAGAAAATAATTACTCTTACTAAAATATACAATATGTATATTTAGTGAGAGAAAAGTTGGATTGTACAAAAAAAAAAAGGTTAGGCACCAAAAAATACACCCCAAATTACGAGAGGATTGATAAATAAATAGCTAGAGATATTAATCCCCTCGATAATAGCCTAGTTTTTAACAAGAGAAATTCATTGCTCTCACTAATTTTTATCACTATTGAACCTTTTCCTTGTAGTGTGCCCAATTTTTTATTTATTTTTTTTATCAAAGTGGTTGTTGTATTGATGTTCCTAGCCTAAAATGCAAGCCAATCTATTTCACATAGATATTACATTGCGGATAAAGTATGGAACTAAAATCCATGACAATGCACGCTCAGTACAACACCAATCCACATTTTTGGAAAATGAGTTTCCTAGCAAAAATGAAGCAATAAGAGATCTCACGTTTTATAAGTTGATGAGTCTTTAGAGAATGTAGTCCCAGAGATAGATTCAAATGCAGTTGAGACTAATTCAAATTTGGCTCCTATTCTTTATTCTAGTGGGATTGATATTTCAATAGATGCTTCTAATACAAAAGAATTGCGTAGAAGCAGTCGTAAAAGTGTGCCTCGAAGACGTTTTGAAATTGAGAGTTAGGCTTTTATGATTGCTCCACATGATGAAAATGAGCCCCGTAATGTTAATGAGACTTTGTCACCATCTGCTAAGGAAAACTAGTTGAAAGAAATGGTTAAAGAAATTGAGTCAAAGAAATCTAACCACGTCTTGTACGTGGTTAATCTACCGCCTAGAGGTAGATCAATTGGGAACAAATGGGTCCACAAGATCAAACATCAGGCAGATGGATCAATCGATAGATTCAATGCACGTTTAATGGCTAAGGGAGTTACACAACAAGAAGGAACATATTTTAAGGAAACTTTTTCACCAGTTGTAAGGTTTGCCTCCATTCCTCTATTGTTTGTTATTGTTGCACATATGGATTTAGAATTACATCAAATGGATGTAAAAACTGCTTTAATGAATGGAGAATTGAATGAAGACATATATATGCAACAACCAATAGGTTTTGTTGTAAAAGGACAAGAGCGCAAAAGTGTGCAAGCTCAAAAAGTCAATATATGGTATTAAGCAATCTTCAAGACAATGGTATTTAAGATTTCATCAAGTCATAACTTATTTTGGATTTAATAAGATTGATGAAAATCATTGTGTATATATTAAGCATTCAGATCAATAGTTTGTGATATTGTCCATGTACGTCGACGATACACTTTTAGCTGGAAATAACATTGATTATGCTGTCGCATTAAAGAATGGTTGTTCTCTAATTTTCATATGAAGGACATGAGTGGAGCAAACTTCATACAGGGTGTGAAGATTCATAGGAATCGTTCTAAAAAACTCTTGTTTTATCGCGAGTACAATATATTAAGAATATTCTTGAACGATTCAAAATGAAAAATTGTAACCCCATTGAGACTCCAATTGCTAAAGGTGAAATTCTAAGCACGGAAATCAAAGGCTCCATTTGAGAAAGACAAAATGTCCAATGTTTCATATGCAAGTGCAATTGGAAGTTTAATGAACACAATGATGTGCACACGTCCCGATATATGCTACGTCGTTGGTTTAGTTAGAAAATATCAATCAAATTCTAGTCAAGCTCATTGGAAAGAAAAAGGATCTTGAAGTATCTGAAAGGCACTATAGATTTGTGTTTGTGTTACCAAAGTAATGATCAACAGTTACTTGGGTACTCTGATGTTGATTGTAGCGGTGATCCAGATGAACGCAAATCAACTTCAGAATATGTTTTCCTATTGAATAATTGTGCAATCTCATGTAGTAAAAAGCAAACATGCATTGCTTTGTCAACCTTGGAGGCATAATTTGTCGCTTGCACTGCTTCAGTTCAAGAGGCAAAATGGCTTAGACGTTTCGTTATGCACTTGCAAGTCATGAAAAGTGCATCGAAACCAGTTACTATATTTAGTGATGGTCAAGCAGCAATTGCTTATAAGAAGGATCTGAAGTATAATAGAAGGACAAAACACGTTGACACAAAGTATAACTTTGTGAGAGACATCATAGAAAGAAAAGAAGTATTGATACAACACATTCCTACGCAAAGGATGACAGCATATCCAATGACAACCTATCGCTAGGGATATTTTTTTAAGTCATGTAAAGACCTTTGGGATTGCGTAGACTATAAATTGTTTGTTGTAACTTCTTATTTCAATTCAAAAAATAAACTTTATTGGTTTTTGTTATTTCATGCTCTGATATAAGTCATTAATTGACTAGAACTATGCAACAGGCATTGATTGCCTTACTCACAAAAGCAATCACCTTTTGTGCTAATAGTAACGCTGAGTACGAGATGAGACATTGAAACTTATTTGATAAATGTAACCTTGATTGGAGTCAAGATGAGGTCATTTAGCTTGACCGTAACATATCTCCCACTATCTATTAAGCCTGTCAAGAAAACCAGATGTGAGATCCATTGATTGGCGCCTAATAATAGCGAGCTATATAAGTTTCGGGTTAGGCACTTTGGGAGTGACAAAACTAAGATCTGCACAATGTATTTAGAGAATTGCATACACTCTTATTAAGAGGTTCTCCAATGTGACATGAAAAAGAATCGCATGTGTTTTACGACCACTTAGAAGTGATAAATCCCTATATCCGCACTGTGTGAATCTAATTGAATAAAGTTCTTATATAGTTGAGACTTCCTGCATTTCCCTTATGACTTTTGACTACACTATAAAGTAAGAAATTAGTGTTTGCTACTTTACTTAATAACCTATGGTCAAGTATGATTCGATCTAAAGGTGTTACATTAGGAAAGCAGCAGATTCTAAATTGAGTAGAGGGAGGGCAAAGGAAGATCATATAGAATCATGTCATTTCATTTTGTATTCCATGTCGCGACACTGATGTTGACTAACTTGGATGGATATATTAGTTAGAATATAATGCTATGACTTTAAGGTTCAGATATTGCTCTTGAAGGGATAATTGAATGTTTTGAACAGACGTGACTATATGGATCTGGGCGAAGTGAGATATACATAATTTTTAAAAGGGTAGATGTCTCTGTGCTGACTCTAATTGAGTTGCTAGTGTAGAGCTCCCGCTTGCAGGCTATCTCACGGTCCCAAGACCCATTAGCTACAATGAAACATTGTCAATTGAGAACTGAATGTTTTTCTACACATGATGGGAGAATGGGAGATATCTAAGTTATCAAAACACGGAGCATCCATATGTGTGATCGACTCGACCCGAGAAGATTTTCCACACACGATGTGCGAGTGGGAAATATTGGGCACGTTTTACATGTTGTAAATAAAACGGATAAACCTAGAGTTAGTTTTGATAATTGATATATCCTAACCACCATAATCTCTTGGGAATCCTAAGAGATCACAGGATAATAAATCACGTACAAGGTGATTTAGAAAAATAAGACTTTTGGCATTTTTGTGTGGTGTGAAGAAAAGAGTTCTCGAGAAGTGTCTTCCAAACTTTTGGGCTGTGGAAAAGACCGAAGTTCTACACAAATGAAATAGGTAAAAGGTATGCGTCTGCCAATACTCTTTCGATTCCTATATATTTGGTCCGAAACCTTAAGTTCAAAATATGATACTTCTTTTAATATAAGCTTGAGTACGAGGAGCATTGATCCCCGCCTTATTGAAAGGTAATTTTGTTCCATTTACAAACTAACGAGCTAGGAGCAATTGCAAGTTTAGTGACAGCTTTGTGTGGATAAATCTAACAGTCATAGTAGACCTATAGAACATGTCTAAGTGGATCACAATGAACTCATAAAACTTATTAAATGTGCCTAGTGGGCCCGACATTCCTACACAATACTATAGGATCCAATGGACCTGAATTATTTACCAAGATTCATGATGGCGGACTTAGACTAAATACTAACTTTCTCCTTAAGCCTTATAGCCCCATATATACGGCTATTTAGCCCCCCCAAAAAAAGAACACTTGGCCCCCGATCAGCTTCAATACTTACCCCATTTACCCTTCTTTTATATATATATATATATAATTAGATAAATCTCAAACCCTAAATCTTTTTTTTTCTCTTTCGATTTCCTTTGTAATTCCTTCGTGAACCACCGCCAATCTTCTATTTGATCGGCAGTGGTTTCAAAAAAAGTGTTTACTGCATGTATTTTCTTCAATAAAAACAAATTTATTCAGATTTTATATTTTCAATCCTACAAAATTTTTCAGATTCATCATCAGCGCCATCACTTGCTCCCCCCATGTGTGCATCTATCATCATTCAAGTTCATCTCCGCTTCTACTGCTTGTGTTTGAATCTCTGCTTACAGTTGTTGGTTTCATAGTTTATTAGGTTATCCTTTTCAATAGTATTTATCTTTCAATGTTGGAGGTTTTTATTTGTCTTCCCTTGTTGGAAGTTTTATTTTTCGTTTTTGACGCAGCAGAGATCTTCTAAATTGATTATTCAACACTACGAATAAAACAACCTAGGGCTAAAGAGAATTAACACCAAATTCTCAAGAAAAGAAATTCAATTCTTTATTAAAATCAATAAAAATCCCCCTAAAACTATTACATATGTAGCCTATATATAAGCTTGTAAAATAATAAATGCATTCGATTAGATCAATGTATTCTTCCGATCGACAATCTTCGTCATTGTACGCATTGTCCCTGTCAGAAGAGGAATCCGCTTTTGTTTCTTTAAGAACAATTATAGATCGGAAGATAGGATGACAAAATGGAGACCAACTAGAAGATTAGCTCAATAGAGATTGAAAAAAATAGATATTTAATAGAGACCAGAAACAACATTTTATCTTATGAGTGGAGGCGAGACTCCTCTTATATTTATACATACAAAAATACGGGAAAACAAGAATATGGTATGCCAAAAAAAACCAAAATAAACAGCTCATAAAACCTTTGACACTAACCCTTAAAATCAACCTTCTTGCCACCAAGGAAAACAAAAATAAAGAAATTAAACACGGCTTCGCATTTACCCAAAAGCACCATGTCGTACATCCTTATATGTATCACCCAAAAACCACATAAGCTCGTCATTTCACCCAAAAGCCAATCCCCTTCACTATAGCCCAAATCACACAATATGATCCAAAGAATTTTCTATTCACTAAATGCTCCAAACCATTCTCTAATCACACAACCAAACCACCACGCCTCATTGCAAGCCCACATGTGTGAAAACTATGTAAAACATCACAAGTACAAAGTCAACACCCTCACACAACCATTTATAAATATGATTTCAAGCCCATCGAAGAAAACGAACATAATGCACTGGCGATCAAGGCTGTTCATCTCAAGTACAGAACCACCCTAAACCCTAGACCAGCGACATCATAAAGAGAGAAAAATGGCATATTTAGGGCTCCTACCATTGCTTTGGACAAGAAAGGCAGAGCACATGAAGTGAGCATGCAGTGTTGCAACAAGAGAGGCAGAGAGATGGTGTAGAAAGAAAAATAGAGTCAAAGGGGATACTGAAAGCACTTAAAGATCAATACGATTCACCAAATCGATTAAGACGTGCGTACCTATTGGGCAATGTTCAATGGAGTGAGGTGTAACTCCTTTTCCAAACTCGACCAATCACCTCGATCCCCGTCGTTGAACAATTCATGGAACTCCCAATGGAACAATATACCCTCTTGAAAAGGGATAATCTAACACAATCCCAAATCACACTTTGGGCGCACACCCTTGTCTTTTAGCCTTTTATGGTGTTTTGTCATATGTTGGGCCTACGATTGGGGAGACAAAAAAAAGTCATAAATAGCTAAAATGCAAGGGTGTGCGCCCAAAGTGTGCTTTGAAAGTTGGTCATTTTAGCATTTTCCTTTTTTTTCTATGCGGTTACAAAGTTATCAAACAACAAATAAAACGGTTACACAAAAAAACACACGATTTTCCTAGATTATTTTCATTTTCCTTGCTATCGAATCCACCCTAAATGTAAAGGGAAAACAAATTTCTTACACCTTAGATAATCCTCGAGATTAACACAACTTTTTCTATACCAAATCAATGATAAAGTCAAAGAAGTGCGGCGTAAAGTTTAGCTGCCAATATTCCTGGGAGGACTAATGGTGAGAGGTTTTAGATTTCAATTGTGATCATGCACCCCTCTTTTAATCGATTCGAGATTTTTCTTAATTTGGTTAATATTTTTGATGGAACAATAGTGAGAGGATTTAGGTATAAATAGTGACCAAGGATTCCTTTCTTTAATAGTTTCAAAGATTTTTTGTGCCAAATTTAAAATAATAACGAGAGAAAATAATTACTCTTTCTAAAATATACAATATGTATATTTAGTGAGAGAAAAGTTGGGTTGTACAAAAAAAAAGCTAGGCACCAAAAAATACACCCCAAATTACGAGAGGATTGATAAATAAATAGCTAGAGATATTAATCCCCTCGATATATAATAGCCTAGTTTTTAACAAGAGTAATTCATTACTCTCACTAATTTTTTTCACTATTGAACCTTTTCCTTGTAGTGTGCCCAATTCTTTTTTTTTTTTTTTATCAAAGTGGTTGTTGTATTAATTGATGTTCCTAGCCTAAAATGCAAGCCAATCTATTTCACATAGATATTACATTGTGGATAAAGTATGGAACTGTAATCCATGACAATGCACGCTCAGTATAGCACCAATCCACATTTTTGGAAAATGAGTTTCCTAGCAAAAATGAAGCAATAAGAGATCGTCACTTTTTATGAAGTTGATGAGTCTTTAGAGAATGTAGCCCCAGAGATAGATTGTACAACCGATTTGAAGAGAACTTCCTTTCCCGCTTTAGACAACATTTTACCCTTCCATCCTTGAAGTCTTCGCCGTACCTTCTCATGAATATACGAGAACACCTCCTCCTTGTTACTACCCACTCTATTTGGAAGTCCCAGGTAGAACCCCATAGAGTTCAGCTGTTGTACTTGAAGAATATGGCAGATCTGATCTCTTGCTTCTTGAATCATATTTCTACTAAAGTTGCGGGACGACTTTTGAAAATTCTCAACTTGCCTATGTTAGATTATCTTTTCCTAATTAATCTCTATTATATATGACCCATATTATGTTGTTACGTACTTCATGTTTTGGGCCCACAACTTGATGGTAGTTTGGGCATAATTGTTTTGAGTACGGGGGTTTTAATTCCCTCCCCTCTCTCTTCAAATTAAACAGACCCCAATAACTGTAAAACAGTTATTGGGATATGATTTTTTTAAAACCGCATTGAGATCTCACCATCAAATATAGTGGTATTACGGAAGAAGGCAAAGAGGGGAAAAAGGATTCTTAAGTTTATTGGCAATGGAAGGAGGTATGTTTATATTTTATGATTTATGATTGAATTAAAAGTGTTATATAGATCTGAAAAGACAACATTGGTATCAAAGCATGGTTTAACACTTTTATTCTTGATGGTAGTTTCCGCATTATTGTTTTAATTTTGATCGACATTGTTGAAAATAATTCTTGAAGTCGATTGTTCAATTTGGGTATAAAAGGGTATAAAAGGAAATTTATATATTTTAAGTTTTACCTATTCCGGTGCCGAAATTGTTGATTTTGGATTTCGGCAAACTACCTAATTTTCGTTAATATTAGTATTATTATTATTTTTTGTTGAATGGCTTACTTAGAAAATATTTTATTTTATGTATATCAATACAAGTGTTTGTAAAGTCTACAAATTTAGAGTCTGTTGATAAACACAAATTTGAAATTCATGCAGATGTCATGCTTATCATGTTGTTTATAGTGATATCAATGAATCAATGATATATATTATGTAATATTTATTGAAATATCATATGATTACATTGAAATTAAAACGTATACAAATTACATGATATGCACAGTATACGCCATATTGCATATGATTAGAGTATATGGATATGCACAGTACATATACATATTACATAATATCAATTGCAATTTGTGATATGTGTATATATATTATTTAATATATGCATATTAATGTATGTCACATTATTAATTGATTAATTTATTGTCATGCATGTATGCATATGATTGTCATGTATATCTTGATTAAAATAATAATAATAAAATTAGAGTATGCTTAATTAAATGTTTATTTATTGAAAAGCTTGTTAGTCACCAAAGTGGACTAGCTTGAATAGATGTTAAATATTTAATTAAGACCAATTAATTATAACGCTAGGAGATCACCCAAAGGTGGATCATTGCTTATAATTAATGAAACTTAAGAGATTTATCTTAATACTTAATTAAAATAAGTATGTTTTATCCAAAGATATCTTACTTATTTTCCTAAGTATGATTGATTGTCTATGAAAGTATGCTTATTCAGAATTTGATATAGCATGAATTATGTATTAAAGTATCACCCAAAGGTGAACTTAAATACATAATAAAAGTATTGTATGTCTGAATCTATTAGATTTAACTCAAAGCATTAATGTGAATAATTTTGTTATATTTGCAGCGTCCTCTAATATGTTTGCCTTGGGTAATATGATGGTTAAGTTCAATGGGCTTAACTACAATGATTGGTCTGAGCAGATCCAGTTCCAACTGGGTGTAATGGACCTTGACCTGGCAATCATTGTAGACGAAAAGCCCACGGCCATTACTGAGGCCAGCTCCGAAGAGGAAAAGTCTTTATATGAGGCTTGGGAGCGGTCTAATAAGTTTGAATTTGATGCGAATGACAATTGCAGAAAATGTCAAATCATCTATGCCCAAGACAAGCGATGCAAGGAATTCATGATCCAACTAAAAGAGTACTCACAATCGGACATTGCTGACAAGTCCATTGTGGGAAGCTTGATGAGTGAGTTGACCACTAAGAAATTTGAGTGGTCACAGCCCATCCATGATCATGTGACTAGTATGTCTAATTTGGCAGTGAAGCTTAAGGCAATGGGTATGGACGTGAGTGAATCATTTCTGGTTCAGTTCATTATTAATTCCCTTCCTCCTGAGTTTGGTCAGTTCCAGGTGAATTATAACACCATAAAAGAAAAATTGAACTTGCAAGAAATCAAGGCCATGGTCGTACAGGAAGAAGAGAGATTAAGGAAACTGAAGAGTCACTCGGTTCATCTCACTATGCATGATGGAGCTAGTAGCGACAAGCTATCCCGGGAAGGAAGGACGAGAAGAAGGACAAAGCCCCAATGAAAGTCCATGAGGGTCGAATCCATAAGGAGCGAGGTGTCACTTTCGTAGGAAGAGTGGACACTTCAAGAAAGACTGTCCAAAAACGAAAGGCATGGTTTGAGAAGAAAGGTATACATTACATTTACGTATGTTTTGAATCAAACTTAATTGAAGTGCCTAATAATACCTGGTGGCTTGATCTTGGTGCAACTACTCATGTTTCACATATTATGCGGGGATTCCTTTCAATCCATCCCATAAGCGGGCTGAAAAGTTCTTATTTATGGGGAACAAATGAAGGCACGCATAGAAGGGATCGGGACTTACAGATTAATCCTGGATCTGGATACTTTTTGGATTTATAAAAGTGTCTTTATGTTCCTGAATGTTCAAGAAAACTTGTTTCTGTATCAAGATTGGATTGTGTAGGCTTTAATTTAAAGATTGGAAACAATTATTTTAGTTTATTTAAACAAAAATACTATTATGGTTCTGGTATTTTAATTGACAACTTATATCGTTTCAATCTTGATAGTATGTTTGTTGAATCCTTGTTTAATGTTGAGCATGTTATTGGAAATAAACGTAGTGCACATGATGAGTGCTCTGCTTTTCTTTGGCATCAAAGATTAGGTCACATATCCAAAGAAAGAGTAAAGAGATTAGTGAAAAGTAATATCTTACCTCAATTGGATTTTGTTGACTGGGGTGTATGTGTGGATTGCATTAAGGGAAAGCAAACCAAACATGTATCAAAACATCTTGTCACAAGAAGCAGTGAGCCTCTTGAATTGATACACACCGATATTTGTGGTCCTTTTGATGCTCCATCTTGGAGTGGTCAAAAGTATTTTATCACCTTTATTGATGATTACTCACGATATTGTTATCTATACTTGTTGCATGAAAAGTCTCAGTCAGTGGACATTTTAAAAGTGTTCATTAATGAGGTAGAAAGGCAGCTAGATAGAAAGGTAAAAGTGGTAAGATCTGATAGAGGTGGTGAATACTTTGGAAAGTATGATGAAAGTGGACAATGTCCAGGTCCATTTGTAGATTTCCTTAAAAAGCGAGGTATTTGTGCACAATACACAATGCCTGGTACACCTCAACAAAATGGTGTAGCTGAAAGGCGGAACCGTACTCTTATGGATATGGTTAGGAGTATGTTAAGTTGTAACACTATACCTCATCATTGTGGATGCATGCCTTAAAGACTGCTGCATATCTGTTGAATAGGGTTCCTAGTAAATCAGTTCCTAAGACTCCTTATGAACTTTGGACTGGTAGGAAACCTAGTTTGAGACATCTTCATGTTTGGGGATGTCAAGCAGAAGTACGGATATATAATCCACATGAAAAGAAACTTGATGCAAGGACTATTAGTGATTACTTCATTGGTTACCCTGAAAAGTCTAAAGGGTACATATTTTATTGTCCTAACCATAGTACGAGAATAGTTGAGTCTGGTAATGCTCGGTTCATAGAGAATGGCCAAAACAGTGGGAGTGAAGAACCACGAAATGTGAATATTCATGAAATTCAATTAAAAACTCCTACATCTAGCATTTCTCCTCAAATTGTTGTTCCTCTTGTTGTATCAAGGTTACGCAATAAACCCGGACAACAAATCATTGTTCCAAATGAGGAAAATGAACTTATTGTTAATGAACCAGCTAATGATGCACAAGTTGTAAATGATCAAGTAGAACCACAAGAAATAGCATTGCGAAGGTCTCTAAGGATAAGACGACCAGCAGTATCAAATGACTATGTGGTTTATTCACTTGAACATGAATGTGATTTGAGCATTGACAAAGATCCAGTCTCATTCAAACAAGCCATGAAATGTGATGATTCTGAAAAATGGTTTAGTGCCATGAAAGACGAGTTGAAATCAATGGATGAAACAAAGTCTGGGAATTAGTCGAATTGCCTGAAGGTGCAAAGCAAGTTGGGTGCAAATGGGTCTTCAAAACAAAAAGAGACTCGCATGGCAATATTGAAAGACATAAAGCCAAACTTGTCGCCAAAGGTTACAATCAAAAGGATGGCATTGACTATAAAGAGACCTTCTCTCCAGTTTCAAAGAATGACTCTTTAAGAATTATAATGGCTTTGGTAGCTCATTATAATCTTGAGGTTCACCAAATGGATGTGAAAACCGCCTTTCTGAATGGAGACTTAGAAGAGGAAGTTTACATGGACCAACCCGAAGGTTTCTTGACCACAGGAAAAGAAAACTTGGTGTGTAAATTGAAGAAGTCAATATATGGATTGAAACAAGCTTCCAGACAATGGTATATTAATTTCAATAATACCATTACGTCATATGGTTTTGTAGAAAACACTGTTGATCGGTGTATATACATGAAGATCAGTGGGAGCAAGTTTATCATATTGGTTCTATATGTTGATGATATTCTTCTTGCTGCGAATGATGTTGCTATGTTACATGATGTAAAGAGATTTCTCTCTATAAACTTTGAAATGAAAGATGTGGGTGAGGCATCATATGTGATAGGAATAGAAATATTCCGTGATAGATCGCAAGGATTGTTAGGTTTGTCTCAGAAAGGATATATCAATAAAGTATTAGAGAGATTTCAAATGGACAAATGCTCTGCAGGAGTAGTTCCAATTCAGAAAGGGGATAAGTTCAGTTTAATGCAATGTCCTCATAATGATTGAACGTCAGCAAATGCAATGCATTCCTTATGCGTCATTAGTTGGGAGCTTAGTGTATGCCCAGACTTGTACTCGACCGGATATCAGTTTTGCTGTTGGAATGTTGGGTCGATATCAAAGTAATCCTGGAATGGATCATTGGAAAGCCACAAAGAAAGTACTTAGGTACTTACAAGGCACCAAGGATTACATGTTGATCTACAAACAGTCGAGTCATCTCGAAGTGATTGGGTATTCTGATTCAGACTATGCCGGATGTGTGGACTCGAGGAAATCTACATTCGGTTACTTGTTCCAATTGGCTGGAGGAGCAGTTTCATGGAAGAGTGCGAAGCATACTGTAATTTCTACTTCAACTATAGAGGTTGAATTCATGGCATGCTTTGAGGCCACTATTCATGCATTATGGTTGCGAAATTTTGTGTCAGGACTTACTATAATAGATAGTATAGCTAAACCTATAAAGCTATATTGTGATAATTCCGCAGCAGTTTTCTTTTCAAAGAATGACAAGTATTCAAAAGGTGCAAAACACATAGATTTGAAGTACTTGTCTGTCAAAGAAGAAGTGCAAAAACAAAGAGTATCGATTGAGCATATTGGTACTGATCTGATGATAGCGGATCCGTTAACTAAGGGATTACCGCCCAAAACGTTTATTGGCCATGTTGAACGTATGGGCATTAT
Organism: Stephania japonica; assembly: GCA_039657345.1. Classification (NCBI taxonomy): domain Eukaryota; kingdom Viridiplantae; phylum Streptophyta; class Magnoliopsida; order Ranunculales; family Menispermaceae; genus Stephania; species Stephania japonica. Next base: position 18,992,925 of record CM077566.1, read on the forward strand.
AGACAAGTCCTTGTTAACATAATATTGTGGTATGTATACATACATTTATAATTGTATTGCTCATATTATTATCATGACACTTGTGAATTCAATTAAAGCTTTGTCTTTGCTTATGTACTTGTTACCTTCATTATATTTCAATGAGATAACATTATGGTTAGAGGGTTGAATTATCCTTATTAAAGTTATACTGGTTGAGTTGATTGTGATACATGGAAGGAATCGTGTCGATTAAATGACTTGTGACCGCCATGATCTAATCATTTTAATTCAGTGAAAAAGTGATTTGATAGATTCAATAAAAGTGCGCAATTATATTTTATTTTGAATCATCAAGTCACAACATGGGTCAAGTGGGAGATTGTTAGATTATCTTTTCCTAATTAATCTCTATTATATATGACCCATATTATGTTGTTGCATACTTCATGTTTTGGGCCCACAACTTGATGGTAGTTTGGGCATAATTGTTTTGAGTACGAGGGTTTTAATTCCCTCCCCTCTCTCTTCAAATTAAACAGACCCCAATAACTATAAAATATGATTTATTTAAAACTGCATTGAGATCTCACCATCAAATATAGTGGTATTACGGAAGAAGGCAGAGAGGGGAAAAAAGATTCTTAAGTTTATTGGCAATGGAAGGAGGTATGTTTATATTTTATGATTTATGATTGAATTAAAAGTGTTATATAGATCTGAAAAGACAACAGCCTAGTCGTTGATTCATAATGATGCGAACATTGTTTCACAATGCTAGTTTCTTCCACTTGTTGCTTTGAAAAACAAATAACAATCATCAAAAAAAAGAGATGGCATCATCGATAAATTAACTGCAAGGAGCGAAAGCACTTTTGGCATTTGGAGATAATATCAAGTAAGATGCATTTTAATCTATTTGCCAACATCTTTAAAACTATCTTATATAATACATTACATAAAGAGATGGGTCTCGAGATCGATTCGAATACTTGGCTTATCTTTCTTTGGAATGAGAACTACCAGTGTGTTATTTAGATCATCAGGGAAACGTACTAAGTTGATGAATTGCAAGCATGCTTGAGAAAACCCTAGCCCAATAATTGGCCAAAAATTTTGGTAAAACGATGGGCTCAAGCCGTCAAGTCCAGGGATCTTATCTGGATGCATACAGAAAAGCGCTCCCTTCACCTCTTCCTTCGAAGAAGCATGGCATTTTGTTCAGGCGTAACTCGCGTAGGCACACATTCCCGCCACACTCCATCTCCATCTCCATCTTTCAATTTAGTCATTGTGTTCTTCCTCTTCCTAGCTAATGCATATGAGTGAAAGTACTTTGTATTTGAATCGGCCCCTTTCAACAGGTGTTGCCAAAAGTCCGCTTGTCTTGCTAATACCCGATAGTACTCTTGTCTCCACCTCTATGAAGCATTGGAGGTAGAACGAATCAGCACTGCCCTGGAGATGAGGAAATAATTTGAATATGTTCTTCCTTACGCCACATGAGAGCAATATTGCCTCCCCATCAACTCTCCTCTTTCTCCGCACACAATCCTTCAAACTTTTTTACTTGTTTTGAATGTTTTGTCAATCATCGTTTCCATTAGAAAAACGAATTCCATAAGAGTAGTCATCGTTGTGGGAGGGCCTGGACTCCAGCATGGCCTGCCAATAAGAGTACACACTTTTTCGACCGATATCTCCATAGAGGTCACATGTGTACCCTTACTGTCAATCTCCATTCCAACACGTGGGTGCTTTGGATTTTTCGATTGAGAATATGAATTTGCTCGCTCCAGCTTGACTTTCCTTTCCAACCTTACCAATCACGCCCCCTCGCAAAGTCTCGTGTATATTGGCTTCAATTTTGGGGGGCATGACTATCACAGGACACGTTAGCACCAGAATCTGTGTCCATCCTAACTGCGCAGTCATAGATCTTCTCCAGATGAGCATCTTTGCAATCATATAATGCCTCCCAGGACTTGTCTGAACTTGTCTGAATGCCCAACTAATACTCGACCCATAGGTACGTTGTTAATACTCTTAGGATCGGTTTTTACCTTACTCCCCAAGTGGTTACATATAGCCTTAGCAATCTGCTTATTCATGAAACCCACAGGAAGATTGTAAACTTATAACCACATCTCAAGCTCGTTCAATGCCAGTTCCGCCAGTTGATCCGAGGGCTCCATCTGTTTCAGTAGTAGTACTTGTTGGTTGAAAGTCCAAGGCCCATCACCCATGACCATCTCCACATCCCAGTCATGGAAGAGAGTGATAGAATAGATTCAAATGCTTCATCTCCTGCGGATGAACCACTTTAATCAGTCTCCATATAGAAGCCAATGCATCGAGCCATTGCACCAAAGTTCACCATCCGATCAGATAGGATTCTTCCTATGAGGAACTTTGAATAATCAACATTGTTCTCATTTGCTTGCTCTTCCCCAATGATCGAGCCATGTTCTTCCTCTTCTTTCCCAATATCCAGATCAGCGTACTGAACATCAATCTCCTTACTTGTTGAAGAACCCGCCATCAGAGGATTCAACAAATTGAAATGAAATCAAAGATAAGCACGTACCATAAGGGTATAACTCAAAGAAAACACGTAAGAGATGAGACTTATGATCGTGGGTAGGGCTGTACGCGGTCTCCGCAAAACAACCCAATCCACGGTGGTTTGGTCCGGTTTTTTGAATTCGCAGTTGGTGATTCAAAAAATCTAAAGATTACGCAGATTTGGCGGTGGTTTTTATTTCGAGAAAACAGCGGTTAACCAAACATATGGCATTTTAGAAATTTCAGTAAATATACACCCTAAAACTCTATACATACCAAGTTACTCCAATTTGAATATATTTGTTCCTAATGTTTTAACTTTTCAAATAAACTTAGATTCATAACTTTGATCGAGTTCTTGCGTTTCATTGTGTTTTTTGGTGGATGATTATGTATGGGCATGTATCTTGTTGTATGTTTTGTTGATGGACATGTATTAAATGTATGCAGTTTTTTTTTTTTTTTTTTTTTTTTTTTTTTTGAAAATGTCGCAGGAAAACTGTGCCACCAAACCGCCACCAAACCGTGGTCGGTTTGGTTGCGGTTTAGAGGATACGCAGTTTGGTGGCGGTTTGATGGTTTTCACCGCCAAACCACAGGTTGACCACCCCTAAATTCGTGGGGGAGTGTTTTTCTTCAAAACATTTATTTAATCATTTTTTCATAAATTTTGTAGCCAAAGTATATATAATTTTCAACTAAATTATTTGAACTTCACGTATATAATTATTTGAACTTCACATATGCAACAAAATTGTTAGTTTTATAGCCAAAATACTTTTTTTGAGAAAATAGCCAAGTATATATTTTAAAATTGGCATTTATACATTTTCTTAAAAAAAAAAGCATTTCCTTTTTTTTTATAATCATAGGTGACAGAGGTGTTTTAGACTTGTTTTTTTTTAACATTCACATTCATATATCCATAGTTTGATTCGCTTTCCTTTTTTATGTTCTGTAAATTATTAAGAGGAAAAGTTATCCAGCCAAGTGAAAACTCATCCAATTAAAACTCATGCTAAACATGCTAAAAAAAAAAAAAAAAAAAGCTGTTATATGATTAGGAAGAGGCTAGAGAAACCAACATTGGACCCACTTTGGGCACCTAGTAGGCCCAAGTGGGTGTCGAACCGTGCAATACACCTCCAGATGTGTGCACACACTCCTCTAAGTGTATCACATGGAGGGACACCCACTTGGTCCCACTAGGTACCCATAGTGGGTTAGAAAAGCATTTTCACTGGGTTAATGAACGTTCACTGAACAAACAGTGGAAAACACAACTAAAAATTAAAAGAAGTTATTGTACTTCACCAAAAAAGAACAAGTCATTGTTGAAAGCAACATACATTTATAGTACAAATCAAAATTAATTAAGATCTTTTGATTAATTACCTCTCCTGATAATATCCTCGCATCGATCAGTCGAAAATCATGTCAGCGGGATGTTGTATATCCTCGGTCTTGGAATGATGTTTCCAGCAACCACCATTGGATGGCTAACAATTAATTGCATACCATGGATAGCAGCAGACTGCCAAAACAATTCATTCATTCTCGTTGTCAAAAAAAAAGAGTACTTTTTTTAGAAGAAAAAAAAAATAAGAGTACTTAATTATAAGTTCTAACAAACATCTCACACTTTGTCGTATACCTGTGGAAGGTTAATGATTAATGATGTGCTCAAGGGACTCCCATGGACACCACCAACCATCTCATCAATTGATTTAGTGTCATTATATGCCTTTCTTGCGTGTGTACATGTTCATTTCCTTCTCCGTATATCAGTGAAATTCATTTTATCTGCATCGCGAATGACTAGAATGATAAAGTCCATGCATAGAAGGAGATGGACACAATCTTGACATGAGTAAACCAAACTATTTTTTGCTGCAAAAAATAAAATGTAAGAAAATGTACAATATTGCAATTGAAGATCATTAAATCCTCCCCCGGAAAGAGTAAATCGTTAGATATTCAAGTAAATGGCGAAACTAGTTGTGACCACTTAACATAAGGCAATCTATTCAGAAATTTCATCAAAATCACTAGAATAAAAAAGTACATCTCAGTACATCTTGCGCGCATCATAACATCTTGAGGTTGTTATAGTACATAAAAGACTAGTCCACAAAGAATTGCAAGGCATTTGAAGACAAGTAGAAAGAGAAATAACATTATTTAAAACCGCTGAGTAAACTTTCTCACGGTGATACCATTTCATCTGTAATACTCACTTTAAAAATTCTCTTCTGGTATAGACTAGACTCTATGGAAGGCATGCCTTCATAAAAGCTGAAAAGCTAGAACTTGTGCACACGGACATTTGGGGTCCTTCACAGGTATCCTCCCTTAATGGCTCTAGTTATTACATTACTTTCATTGATGATTCGACAAGAAAGCTCTAAATTTACTTTATGAAAAATAAGTTTCAAGTGTTTGAAATTTTCAAAAAGTGGATATTTCTAGTGGAGAACCAGACAGGTCTAAAGCTGAAGTCCTTGACATCAGATAATGGTGGAGAGTACTGTAACTAGGAATTTGATGACTACTGTGCTATGTATGGCATCAGAAGAGAAAAGACAGTACCAAGGACACCACAAAAGAATGGCATTGCTGAGCGTATAAACCGAACCATTATAGAACGTGCTAGGAGCATGTTGTTGAGTGCGGGGCTACCAAGCGCCAGTGAAAAGTTGTGAATATCTGCCGCTTATCGATCAACGAGAGGACCATCTACCGCAATTGATTGCGGCTTGCTGAGGAGGAATGGACAAAAGAGAAAGTAAAACTTTCACACTTAAGAACCTTTGGTTGTATTTCCTATGTCCATATCAATGCTGAAAATAGATCAAAGTGGATGCAAAGTCCAAAATGTGTATCTTCTTGGGATATGGAGTTGATAGTTTTGGTTACAGGCTATGGGATCCTGAGAGTAAAAAGGTGATCAGAAGTAAAGATGTCATATTCAATGAGGATGTGTTGTATAAGGATAGAATTAAGAAGAATGAGGAACCAAAAAGATCATAGTATCTTGAACTTGATGATATCCCTCCCTATGATCCTGATCAGAGTGTTACTGAACACATTGATGAACATGAAGTTCAGGAGGAGCCAGTGACACCACTCATTGCACTTCGACGTGAAAGACGAACTATCAATGCTCCAGTTATTACTCTCCATCCATACACTATTTCTTGCTCACAGATGGTGGTGAACCCAATTACTATGAGGAAGCAATGCAAGTCGAGAATAAGGAAGAATGGAAGAAAGCCATAGATGACGAAATGAAGTTTCTCTACACAAATTAGACTTGGGATTTGGTCAAGCTTCCAACCGGAAAGAACGCGATTCGATCAAATGGGTGTACGACCAAACAGGAGCAAGATGGTTTCCGAGGTACAAGGCCGATTGGTAGTAAAAGGTTTCCAAAGAAAAGGGAGGTATCGATTTTACTTGAGATTTTTTCTCCGTGGTCAATATGACTACAATTAGAATTGTTCTAAGCATTGTTGCTTCAGAGGATCTACATTTAGAACAGTTGGATGTAAAAACGCCCTTCTTCATGGTGACTTGGAGGAAAATATATATATGCAAAGAACCACGGGGATATGTAGAGGCTTTGGTAAGGAGCATTTAGTGTGTAAGTTGCACAAAAGCATTTATGGTCTGAAACAAGCCCCCAGACAATGGTATTTGAAGTTTGACAAGTTCATGATCACAATAGGGTACATGTGATGTCATGCAGATCACTGTTGTTATTTCAAGAAATTTGACAATTCGTATGTCATTTTGCTCCTATATGTCGATGATATGCTGATTGCAGGTACCAACATTGAAAAGATTGAAAATTTGAAAGAGCAAATGGCGAAAGAATTTTCAATGAAAGACTTAGGTGCTACGAAGCAAATTTTGGGGCTGAAGATCGAAAGAGATAGAAAGAACAAGTTACTAAAACTTTGTCAAAGGGAGTACGTATTGAAGGTGCTCAAGAGGTTCAACATGGATTGTGCAAAACCGGTGAGCACACCTTTAGCTGGGCATTTCAAAAACCTTTCGAAACAACATTGTCCCAAACCAGAAGAATAACAAAAGAATATGGAGAACATCCCGTATGCATCGGCAGTGGGTAGCCTTATGTATGCCATGGTTTGTACAAGACCCGACATTTCTCATGCAGTGGGAATTGTGAGTAGGTACATGTCTAATCCTGGTTCTTATCAATGGAATGCAGTAAAATAGATTTTAAGGTACCTTGCAGGAACAAAAGATGTGGCACTGTGCTATACAAGTGCAAAAATACAGCTGTGTGGCTTTGTTGATTCAGACATGGCTGGTGACATTGATGTTACGAAAAATACTACAGGTTATCTGTTTATTCTTGGAAGTGCAGCAATCTCCTGGGTATCAACTTTGCAAAAGATTGTTGCATTATCTACTACTGAGGGTGAATATGTTGCAGTTGTTGAAGCGTGTAAGGAGATGACTTGGTTATAGAGCTTGTTGAGTGAACTGGATCATAAGCAAGAGGATTGTCGACTATTAAGCGACAGTCAGAGCACAATTCATCTGGCAAAGAATTATGCATTTCACACAAGGACAAAGCATATCGATGTAAGGTATCATGTCATACGAGCTATGCTTGAAGAAGGATCTTTCAAATTGGAGAAAGTACACACCAACAAAAATCCTGTAGATATGCTCACCAAGTCAGTCCCTAAAGAGAAACTGAAGTTTTGCATAGCTTCTCTTGGCCTTGCTAATTGAAGACGACAAGGCGTACCGCCGCCTAAAGACACTACATGAGAAGGAGAAACTACTATACGAGAAAATAATTTTTAGAATCAGCCCCAAGTGGGAGATATGCAAGATATATGGGCTGATTAGTTTACTATTGTATTCTAATAAGGATTTACTATTGTACTCTAATACGGATTTACTTTCTCTATAAGTATATATATCTCTTCTAATGTAAAAAGTGTGAGTAGTGAGAATTGTGAATAAGATTGTGTTGACTGTTTGTGGGTTTTCTTCCCTTAGAGGATTTCCTACATATAAAATTTCTGGTGATTTGTTCTCTTTCTCTTTTTTTCTTGTTTTACTATTGTCATTGCTCTCTGTCAAAATTTTAACATCTCCCGCACAGGACATACATGGTCTTAATCTTCGTCATTCTCCACTTGCTGGAAAAAATTCGCCCTCAAATTTTCGTACATTCGCGCGACTTGTAATTTGGGGCAAATTCATCTTCACAACTAATCTCGCCTAACTCAATACTACTTGATGAAAAAAGTATTTGGGGAACAACATCTTGAATGTTTTCAAAAAAACACATCACCATGAGAGTCTTGAAAAGCGTCCCTAATAACTCTTCATCCATGTCATCGGTTACTGAACAAAAGTGTTTGGACGCTGCGAACTGCACTTTTTGTCTCCACAACTTTTTCAACTAGGTAGTTGTTGACTTCATCTCGACAACCACGTATCTTTGTTGACGACGCCTCATCACACGACACCACCACTGACACTTGTGATTTTGACTTCAACAATGTAACCTCAAGTATACAAACATCATATCCAAATACCACCTTTTCTTCAACAATGGCATCATCATTGTCATCAAAAAATGGCGGCTTGTTAATGTCGAAGATGTGATCGTCTTTGCATTCGATTAGATCAATACATTCTTTCGATCGACAATCTTCGTCGTTGTACGCATTGTCCCTGTCAGAAGAGGAATCTCCTTTTGTTTCTTTAAGAACAATTATAGATCGGAAAATAGGATGACAAAATGGAGATCAAGCAGAAGATTAGCTCAATAGAGATTGAAAAAAATAGTTATTTAATAGAGACCAGAAACAACATTTTATCTTATGAGTGGAGGCGAGACTCCTTTTATATTTATACATACAAAAATACGGGAAAACAAGAATATGGTGTGCCAAAAAAACCAAAATAGACAGCTCATAAAACCTTTGACATTAATCCTTAAAATCAACCTTCTTGCCACCAAGGAAAACAAAAATAAAGAAATTAAACACGGCTTCGCATTTACCTAAAAGCACCATGTCGTACATCCTTATATGTATCACCCAAAAACCACATAAGCTCGTCATTTCACCCAAAAGCCAATCCCCTTCACTATAGTCCAAATCACTTTGGGCGCATACCCTTGTCTTTTAGCCGTTTATGGTGTTTTGTCATATGTAGGGCCTACCATTGGGGAGACAAAAAAAAGTCATAAATAGCTAAAAGGCAAGGGTGTGCGCCTAAAGTGTGCTTTGAAAGTGGGTCATTTTAGCATTTTCCTTTTTTTCTATGCAGTTACAAAGTTATCAAACAACAAATAAAATGGTTACACAAAAAAACACACGATTTTCTTAGATTATTTCCATTTTCCTTGCTATCATACACACCCTAAATGTAAAGGGAAAATAAATTTCTTACATCTTAGACAATCCTTGAGATTAACACAACTTTTTCTATACCAAATCGATGATAAAGTCAAAGAAGTGCGGCGCAAAGTTTAGCCGCCAATATTCTTGGGAGGACTAATGGTGGGAGGTTTTAGATTTCAATTGTGATCATGCACCCCTCTTTTAATCGATACGAGATTTTTCTTAATTTGGTTAATATTTTTGGAAGGAACAATAGTGAGAGGGTTTACGTATAAATAGTGACCATGGATTCCTTTCTTTAATAGTTTCAGAGATTTTTCGAGCTAAATTTAAAATAATAACGAGAGAAAATAATTACTTTTACTAAAATATACAATATGTATATTTAGTGAGAGAAAAGTTGGGTTGTACAAAAAAAAAGGTTAGGCACCAAAAAATACACCCCAAATTACGAGAGGATTGATAAATAAATAGCTAGAGATACTAATCCCCTCGATAATAGCCTAGTTTTTAACAAGAGAAATTCATTGCTCTCACTAATTTTTATCACTATTGAACCTTTTCCTTGTAGTGTGCCCAATTTTTTTTTTTTTTTTTTTTTTTTTTATCAAAGTTGTTGTTGTATTGATGTTCCAAGCCTAAAATGCAAGCCAATCTATTTCACATAGATATTACATAGCGGATAAAGTATGGAACTAAAATCCATGACAATGCACGCTCAGTACAACACCAATCCACATTTTTGGAAAATGAGTTTCCTAGCAAAAATGAAGCAATAAGAGATCTCACGTTTTATGAAGTTGATGAGTCTTTAGAGAATGTAGTCCCAGAGATAGATTCAAATGCAATTGAGACTAATTCAAATTTGGCTCCTATTCTTTATTCTAGTGGGATTGATATTTTAATAGACGCTTCTAATACAAAAGAATTGCGTAGAAGCAGTCGTAAAAGTGTGCCTCGAAGACGTTTTGAAATTGAGAGTTAGGCTTTTATGATTGCTCCACATGACGAAAATGTGCCCCGTAATGTTAATGAGACTTGGTCACCATCTGCTAAAGAAAACTAGTTGAAAGAAATGGTTAAAGAAATTGAGTCTAAGAAATCTAACCATGTCTTGGACGTGGTTAATCTACCTCCTAGACGTAGATCAATTGGGAACAAATGGGTCCACAAGATCAAACATCAGGCAGATGGATCAATCGATAGATTCAATGCACGTTTAATGGCTAAGGGAGTTACACAACAAGAAGGAACATATTTTAAGGAAACTTTTTCACCAGTTCTAAGGTTTGCCTCCATTCCTCTATTGTTTGTTATTGTTGCACATATGGATTTAGAATTACATCAAATGGATGTAAAAACTGCTTTAATGAATGGATAATTGAATGAAGACATATATATGCAACAACCAATAGGTTTTGTTGTAAAAGGACAAGAGCGCAAAAGTGTGCAAGCTCAAAAAGTCAATATATGGTATTAAACAATCTTTAAGACAATGGTATTTAAGATTTTATCAAGTCATAACTTATTTTGGATTTAATAAGATTGATGAAGATCATTGTGTATATATTAAGAATTCAGATCAATAGTTTGTGATATTGTCCATATACGTCGACGATATACTTTTAGCTGGAAATAACATTGATTATGCTGTCGCCATTAAAGAATGGTTGTCCTCTAATTTTGATATGAAGGACATGAGTGGAGCAAACTTCATACAGGGTGTGAAGAGTCATAGGAATCGTTCTAAAAAACTCTTGCTTTATCGCGAGTACAATATATTAAGAATATTCTTGAACGATTCAAAATGAAAAATTGTAACCCCATTGAGACTCCAATTGCTAAAGGTGAAATCCTAAGCACGGAAATCAAAGGCTCCATTTGAGAAAGACAAAATGTCCAATGTTTCATATGCAAGTGCAATTGGAAGTTTAATGTACACAATGATGTGCACACGTCCCGATATATGCTACGTTGTTGGTTTAGTTAGAAAATATCAATCAAATTCTAGTCAAGCTCATTGGAAAGAAAAAGGATCTTGAAGTATCTGAAAGGCACTATAGATTTGTGTTTGTGTTACCAAAGTAATGATCAGCGAGCTACTTGGGTACTCGATGTTGATTGTAGCGGTGATCCGATGAATGCAAATCAACTTCGAATATGTTTTCCTATTGAATAATTGTGCAATCTCATGGAGTAGTAAAAAGCAAACATGCATTGATTTGTCAACCTTGGAGGCATAATTTGTTGCTTGCACTGCTTCAGTTCAAGATGTAATATAGCTTATACGTTTCGTTATGCACTTGCAAGTCATCAAAAGTGCATCGAAAACCAATTACTATATTTAGTGATGGTCAAGCAGCAATTGCTTATAAGAAGGATCCGAAGTATAATGGAAAGACAAAACACGTTGACACAAAGTATAACTTTGTGAGAGACATTGATTGCCTTCCTCACAAAAGCAATCACCTTTTGCGCTAATAGTAGCGAGTAGAGATGAGACATTGAAACTTATTTGATAAATGTAACCTTGATTGGAGTCAAGATGAGGTCATTTAGCTTGACCGTAACAGATTTCCCACTATCTATTAAGCCTGTCAAGATAACCAGATGTGAGATCCATTGATTGGCACCTAATAATAGCGAGCTACATAAGTTTCGGGTTAGGCACTTTGGGAGTGACTAAACTAAGATCTGCACAATGTATTTAGAGAATTGCATACACTCTCATTAAGAGGTTCTCCACTGTGACATGTAAAAGAATCGCATGTGTTTTACGACCACTTAGAAGTGATAAATCCCTATATCTGCACTGTGTGAATCTAATTGAATAAAGTTCTTACATAGTTGAGACTTCCTGCATTTCCCTTATGACTTTTGACTACACTATAAAATAAGAAATTTGTGTTTGCTACTTTACTGAGTAACCTATGGTCAAGTATGATTCGATCTAAAGGTGCTACATTAGGAAAACAGCAGATTCTAAACTGAGTAGAGGGAGGGTAGAGGAAGATCATATAGAATCATGTCATTTCATTTTGTATTCCATGTCGCAACACTGATGTTAAGTCACTTGGATGGATATATTAGTTAGAATATAATGCTATGACTTTAAGGTTCAGATATTGCTCTTGAAGGGATTATTGAATGTTTTGAACAGACGTGACTATATGGATCTGGGCGAAGTGAGATATACATAACTTTTAAAAGGGTAGATGTCTCTATGATGACTCTAATTGAGTTGCTAGTGTAGAGCTCCCACTTGCAGGCTATCTCACATTCCCAAGACCCATTAGCTACAATGAAACATTGTCAATTGAGAACTAAATATTTTTCCACACATGATGGGAGAATGGGAGATATCTAAGTTATCAAAATACGGGGCACCCATATGTGTGATCGACTCGACCCGACAAGATTTTCCACACACGATGTGCAAGTGGGAAATGTTGGGCACGTTTTACATGTTGTAAATAAAAGGGATAAACCTAGAGTTGGTTTTGATAATTGATATATCCTAACCACCATAATCTCTTGGGAAGCCCTAAGAGATCACAGGATAATAAATCGTGTACAAAGTGATTTATAAAAATAAGTCTTTTGGCATTTTTGTGTGGTGTGAAGAAAAGAGTTCTCGAGAAGTGTCTTCTAAACTTTTGGGCTGTGGAAAAGACCGAAGTTCTACACAAATGAAATAGGTAAAAGGTATGCTTCTGCCAATACTCTTTCGATTCCTATATATTTGATCCGAAACCTTAAGTACAAAATATGATACTTCTTTTAATATAAGCTTGAGTACGAGGAGCATTGATCCCCACCATATTGAAAGGTAATTTTGTTCCATTTACAAACTAACGAGCTAGGAGCAATTGCAAGCTTAGTGACAGCTTTGTGTGGATAAATCTAACAGTCATAGTAGACCTATAGAACATGTCTAAGTGGATCACAATGAACTCATAAAACGTATTAAATGTGCCTAGTGGGCCCGACATGCCTACACAATACTACAGGATCCAATGGACCTGAATTATTTACCAAGATTCATGATGGCGAACTTAGACTAAATACTAACTTTCTCCTTACACCTTATAGCCCCATATATACAGCCATTTAGCCCCCCAAAAAAAAACACTTGGCCCCCGATCAGCTTCAATACTTACCCCATTTACCCCTCTTATATATATATATATATTTAATTAGATAAATCTCAAACCCTAAATCTTTTTTTTCTCTTTCGATTTCCTTTTTAATTCCTTCGTGAGCCACCGCCGATCTTCTATTTGATCGGCAGTGGTTTCGAAAAAAGTGTTTACTGCATGTATTTTCTTCAATAAAAACAAATTTATTCAGATCTTAGAGTTTCAATCCTACAAAATTTTTCTGATTCATCATTGGCGCCATCACTTGCTCCCTCCATGTGTGCATCTATCATCATTCAAGTTCATCTCCGCTTCTACTGCTTGTGTTTGAATCTCTGCTTACAGTTGTTGGTTTGATAGTTTATTAGGTTATCCTTTTCAATAAGTATTTATCTTTCAATGTTGGAGGTTTTTGTTTGTCTTCCCTTGTTGGAAGTTTTATTTTTCGTTTTGGTCTTAGTATATCTGTGTACTGTAGTGGTCTTGACGTTTGTCAAGAGAAGAGACACTTGCTTGTCAAACTATTCAATTATTACGATCGTAGTTTCTCAAAATCAACTCTATGGCGGTTGAATGTTCTAATAAAAAATTAGGATTAGTGAATCAATGTGTTTTTATCAACGTAATTAATTGTATGTCTTGTCTTGTTCTACCGAATGTATTAAACCATAATGATAAATGAAACTTCTTTTTTATTTTTTTAAAAATAGATAAATCTCATTTTCCCTAAAAATCGGTTGCCCAATCCCTCCTATACCCCCCCCCCTATATGATAAGTATATTATTTTAATTGTACATGCATTTTCTTAAGTACTATGTGTATTTGTAGCTTTGAAATTTAGATATAGGTTTGCCCTCTAAATGCTAAGTCTCGCTCGCCCATGATTGAGATTAATGATAAAATGACGCACTATATCGTAATAGAAAGCATAACAAGCGATGTGGCAACCCGGTTGGGATGCCAGAACGGTAGGGACAAAGGCGGGATTGTTTGAGTTAAGCACAAGATCTCGATTTCGATTTCTCACTGTGTCAAGATCGATTGGGCCATTAGGGCGCTCCACGTTGATTACCCCTAATGGAGAGGCGTCAGGGCCCTATGGGATTAGTATCACCCGAGGAGTGCGGATACCCACTGTTATCAATAAAAAAGACTAATGTGGCTTCTGGGCCCCGCATCAAAATCTAATGAAATGATACACCCAACACCCCATTTTGATGTGGGGCCCACGTGGGACAATCAGTCGTGGTGAATTTTATTGTGACATCGCGTTCTCATTCAAGCATTTACCGTTATTATTTGTTGTGTATTCCACACAGTCTCCAACCTTGGCTTTTTTTTATTGTCAGGAATCTAGCCAGCTTGGTTCTTTGCTTTTTTTTTAGGTCAAGTTATCAATTTTCATTACTCAATTGAGTCGATTACATCCGCGATATAAGTGCATCTAATTAAAGTCGTGACTTTAATTATGAGCTATTTGAGCCAAATTATGAGCCAAATTACTCATTTTGGCTTAATTTTCATTACTCAATTTTCAATTATTTTCATTACTCAATTTTCATACCAAATATATAATGTGGTGTACATTTTGCTATTTGAGCCAAATTATGAGCTACCTTGTTTGCACTTCTCCTAGCAAATTGTACCTTCCTCGAACCGTGACTTTTAAGCACTAATTAAAGTCGTCAAGTAAACATCCATATTATTAGCTAGCTTGGCTCTTTTACCTTCAATAGACATCATTAATTTTTCTTTTTTTACAAAAAAAGAAGTTTTCTAATTTAGTATTTCCGTTAATACAAAAAATTATAGTAGCAAAAATCATTAATACAGGAGCATTGTTATTTATTTTGGTAATTTAATTTAATTTTTAATGAGAAATTTTACTCACTTTTTGGTAAAAATAATATACAAATAAACGACTTAACCTTTGATACATAAACATTTCAAAAAATAACTGCAAAATTAATGTTACATATAGTCAAAAAATTGGTCTTCACCGTATATAAGGAACAATTATTTTTGATAGCTGAAGCTATAATGCTACTTGTTGGCATTTTCCATATTTTATTTATTTTTATCATATACTTTCGTTAATTTAATTAAAATTAGTAACCCAAACGTGTTTTTGTAGATTGTACTATCTAATATTTTTATGTTTATCCTTATATATCCATATCTATATCGCAAGTAGATTTAGATTTTTTTTTTCTTATCCATCAGTACGCCTGATTTCAAGAACTTGTCTTAAAATCGTAACAATCACGCAATATAGCTAGAGCTATATATATAAGAGTGAGAAGAGAAAAAAACGTCTTTGTTAGAGAATCTTTAGTTCGTTTGTGTGAAGAGAGAGCCATTAAATTTGTTGTCTTGAAGAGGATTGAAGACCATTGATTGAAAGAAAGTCATGGAAAATTACAATCTGCCTTGGGGTTTTACATTCAACCCCACTGATGAAGAAATCATGGGGTACTTGCAAGCGAAGGCGAGCAACATTCAACTTCCATTCGTCGATCCAGTCGTCGAATTCGACCTCTTTACTACACACCCCACCCAACTCCACATTCAACGTATGTACTACTGTTTTTATGTTAAAAAACACTATGGTTTATGGTTCTTGATTTTAATCGATCTTTGATTTTTGTTAGGTTATCGTGCATGCATGAATATTGTTTTAATGTTTAAATTAGGGTTTTGGGTTCTTGATAATTAAGGGAACTTCGGTGTCTTAGGTTATCTTATTACATGCTTGATACTGTTTATTGTTAAAGCTAGCTAGCTAGCGGGTTTAAGGTTCTTGATGATTTATCAATCTTTGTTTTTTTAAGTTATTTACATGCACGCATACTTGTTTATTGTTAAAACTAGGTGCATTCATATTGTTGTTAAACCTAGGGTGTAGGGTTCTTGATAATTAATCGATCTTTGATTTTTTAAGTTATTATTACATTCATATATGCGTGTTGTTTTAATGTTTTTTTTTTTTTAAAAAAAGCGCATATTGCTATAATTTTAAAACTAGGGTTTAGGTTTCTTGATAATCAGTCAGATCTTTGATTTTTTTGGGTTGTCTTACATGCATGTATTTCTTTGTTGGGTGCAGAGAGGCTCAATGCTACCAGTGCCCACCTCTACTTCTACGTTACGAAGAGCGGGAGAAATCGCAGATCTTTGGAAATGGGTTTTGGCATGCAAGCACAGGTGCAACCGCTATCTTGAACCGCAAGAGAGAAGTGATCGGCTATAGGAGCATGCTAGTTTACTACAATAATGCTTTGAATACAAATACTAAGAAAAGAGACAGGTCGGAAAAGACCAGGTGGATCCTGCATGAGTACACGCTTCCCGAGGCTCATAACATGTTTTCCAAAGGACATAAGGTAAGTGTGATTTACTGCTAAATTGAGTTAATTTATTCATTCATTTGGTTAACGGCTATATATATATATATAAGGTCATATTAAAAATAGTTTTGCATGTAGTTAGTGTACAACATATACAAGTATTATTACATAAATTTACTATTTGATTATACATTACAGGAACCCTTTTGGACTATTTGCAAAATTGGTGAGACAGGAAGAACATTTGGAGGTGACAATTGCCAAAGTAGTAGTGTTCCCTCACAACAACAGCAGCAACCCCAGCAACAGCAATTGAACATGGAATTAATGGGGCCTCATCATCAGCAAGAAGATGATCAACAACTGCAGCTGCAGCAATCTGAATGTGATGATGGTCGAAGCTTGGTGCTAACGGAAGATGATCTTCCTCTTGAGTTTTGGGTCGACGTTAATGATCAAAACTCATCTTCAGAGGTAGTTCAGGAGGCGGCGCCTAGACGGATTGGATCGTTAATTTTTCCCGATCAATTAAATGATGATGAAGGCTGCAGATGATGATCAAGAATGGATTGAAAACTTGGAGTCAATTCTAGAGGTTGACGACGAGGCACAACAACCACTCCAACAGCTGCCAATACAACAACAATTTGAGCAGCAACCAGTACTCCAACAAAGTGAGAGTGTGGCCTACATATGCCTTGATGATATGCAGCCACAACAACAATCAGAATTGATAGTGCTACCTGACGACGAGGATGATGCTTGTATTGAAGATATGGAAAACTGGATTGGCAACTTCGACTATTGTATGGACATGATTAAGGAGCTTCATGATGAGGTCTACGACGTCGTCACGGCAATTCAGAGTTGGAGATTGATGAGCAGCCATTCGCCAAGCGCGTCAAGTACTAGAAGGATCCACGTTTATTATGTAAATCTAAGTAGCAAATTTTGTACATGCATGCTACTAATTAGTTACTGTATATGGATACTAAGTAGCAATTAATTTTGTTTGTAAAAAAAAAGTAGCAATTAATTTTACATGCTACTCTAAACTCATGATTTCATTTGTAACACTATTATTTGTCTCAATGAAATACAAAGTTATTTGTTTAAGTTACCGTAATTTATATAATATTGTTAGCTATATATTAGTATAGTCACGATTCACACACGTTGGTAAATATGTTGAAGTAAAATAGAAATTTCATTAATCATGATGGCTCAATACATTCGGTAGAACTGGACGAGACACATAATCAATTACCTTCATAAAAGTACATTGATTCACTAATCCTAATTATTCATCAGAACATTCAACTGACGCAGGGCTGATTTTGAGAAACTGCGACTCCGACATTGGAACAGAATGACAATCGATGACTGTTCTCTTGACAAACGACTGGAACACACCAGTACACAGACAAACTAAGACCATGACGAAAAAATAAAACATCCAACAAGGGAAGACAGACAAAGACTTCCGACAAGAACAGACAAATACAAACTTCCAACATTGGAAGTCAAATACTTATTGAAAAAATATGTTAAAAAGTTAAATAAAGTCGTCAAACACCCAACTTCATGGGTGACCACCGAGACTATAAAAGTTCTCCCTGGCCTTGTGTCAAGATGTGTGTATGTGACGCAATGGAAGTTCTTCCAAAACGATAATCCGACACAAAAATAATGCAATTCAAAATGAAACCCTAATTCTCTAAAAGAAACATAATTCGTTTGTTTTTTCATAAAGATCAAAAATCAACCTCTAAACTGTTACATATGTAGCCTTTATATAGGCTTGTAAAATAATGAGACTCATAATTCCAATAGAATACCATAAGACACATTAACTGTAATTATAATAAAACTCTTAACACCACTAACTCCTATTGAAAATCTAACTTTGACACAAAAGGACACAGAACTTGTAATCCAACTAAACAAAACCATTTTATCTAATAAATAAAAACCCTAATCTAACACAAACTCTTACTTGCATCATTCTCTCCCAATTGATAAAATTCTTCCTCGAATTCAAAGCTTGAATCATTCTCCTATTAATGTGGGCCTGATTAGTTTACTATTGTATTCTAATAGGGATTTACTATTGTATTCTAATAGGGATTTACTTTCTCTATAAGTATATATATTTCTTCTGGTGTAAAAAGCGTGAGTAGTGAGAATCGTGAGTAAGATTGTGTTGGCGGCTGTGGATTTTCTTCCCTTAGAAGGTTTCCCACATATAAAATTCTTGGTGATTTGTTCTCTTTTTCTTTTTTTCTTGTTTTACTATTGTCATTGCTCTCTGTCAAAATCTTAACAACTGGTATCAGAGCAAGGTTATTCTCAAGTGGGAGTATTGACAGAAGAAAGGGAGTTATAATTTGAGAAGTTCGACGGTTCGAACTTTGGATTTTGGAAGATGCAGATCGAAGACTACCTATATCAGAAAGATTTCTACTTACCGCTCGGTGGCAAGAACAGCAAACCTATAGACATGGACGACAAGGCTTGGGAAATACTAGATCGAAAGGCTTTGGGTGCGATTCGCCTTTCACTGTCATCATCGGTAGCCTTCAACATCTCCAAAGAGAAGACCACACAAGATGTGATGAAAGCCCTAACACAGATGTATGAGAAACCATCGGCGTCAAACAAGGTATTCTTAATGAAACGGTTGTTTAATATGAAGAAACCTGAAAGTAGACCTATACAAGACATTCGAGTGATTTCAATACCATCACTAGTCGGTTAGAATCATGGGTATTATCTTTTATAATGAAGTATTGGCTCTTGTTATTTTGTCGGGTTTACCCGATAGTTGGGATGGTCTGGTTATGGCTGTAAGCAACTCATCAGAGTGCAATATTATGAAATTTGAAGATGTAGTGGGAGTTCTTCTTGATGAAGATACACGAAGGAGAAACAACTCTTCTGATGATGTTTCTAATAGTGCCCTGAATTCTTAGGAACAGGGCAGATCCTCAAAGAGGTCGAATGGCCGAGGAAATGGACGCTCAAAATCTAGAAGAGGTCAGTCAAGAGGCCCTCAGATGACTTGCTGGAATTGCAAGAAGAAAGGTCATCTCAAGCGCGACTGTAAAGCACCAAAGAAAAGGGCAGATGAAAACGACAAAGACAACAACTCGGTGAATGTCTCAAACGAATCAAGTTCAGATGAAGCACTGATCATGTGTTGTGACAGTAAAGATGAATCCTGCTGGATACTAGATTCTGGTGCATCGTTTCATGCTACTTCCAACAGAGAATATTTCCTTAATTATGAGAAGGGCAATTTCGGCAAGGTGTACCTTGGTGATGATAAAACCTGACATAATCGGTAAAGGAGACGTGCTGATAGGAATGGAAAATGGGACGCAGTTGAGGTTGCAACGAGTTAGACATGTGCTGAAACTTGCTAGAAATCTAATTTCGGTAAGCCAACTTACTGATGATGCAGGTCTTGAGATGAAGTTCACTAAAACATCTTGGAAGCTCATAAAAGGTGCCATGGTTTTAGCACATGGTCAGAGAGATGGTACTCTCTACAGAGTTCTCAATGAAAACTCCATGAATATGGCCTCCTATGAGGTCAGTGCAAAGGTATGGCATCAACGCCTCGGGCATATGAGTGAGAAGGGAATGAAGGTAATGGTGTCAAAAGAGAAGTTAGAAGGACTTTGTCATGTGTTGATCTGTCTCTATGTGAAGGTTGAGTGGTTAGAAAACAAAAAGTTGTCGGTTTTTCTAAAAAGGCGAGAATTCCCAAAACTAAAAAGCTAGAACTTGTGCACACAGACGCTTGGGATCCATCACGGGTATCCTCCCTAAATGGCTCTCGTTATTACATTACTTTCATTGATGATTCGACTAGAAAGCACTTGGATTTACTTTATGAAAAATAAGTTTCAAGTGTTTGAAATTTTCAAAAAGTGGAAATATCTAGTGGAGAACCAGACAGTCTAAAGTGAAGTCCTTGACATCGAGATAATGGTGGAGAGTATCTTGTAACAAGGAATTTGATGACTACTTGTGCTATGTATGGCATCGAAGAGAAAAGACAAGTACAAGGACACCACAACGAGAATGGCATTCTTGAGCGTATAAACCGAACCATTATAGAACATGCTAGGAGCATGTTGTTGAGTGCGGGGCTATCAAGCGGTTTCGGGCGAGAAAAGTTGTGTGAATACTGCTTTATCGATCAACGAGAGGTCCATCTACCGCAATTGATTGCAGACTGCCTGAGGAGGAACGGACAAAAGAGAAAGTAAAACTTTCACACTTAAGAACCTTTGGTTGTGTTTCCTATGTCCATATCAATGCTGAAAATAGGTCAAAGCTGGATGCAAAGTCCAAAATGTGTATCTTACTGGGATATGGAGTTGATAGTTTTGGTTATAAGCTATGGGATCCTGAGAGTAAAAAGGTGATCAGAAGTAAAGATGTCATATTCAATGAGGATGTGTTGTATAAGGATAGGATCAAGAAGAATGAGGAACCAAAAAGATCAAATATCTTGAACTTGATGATATCCATCCCTATGATCCTGATCAGAGTGTTACTGAACACATTGATGAACATGAAGTTCAGGAGGAGCCAGTGACACCACCCATTGCAATTCGACGTGAAAGACGAACTATCAATGCTCCAGATTATTACTCTTCATCCATACACTATTTCTTGCTCACAGATGGTGGTGAACCCAATTACTATGAGGAAGCAATGCAAGTCGAGAATAAGGAAGAATGGAAGAAAGCCATGGATGACGAAAAGAAGTTTCTCTACACAAATCAGACTTGGGATTTGGTCAAGCTTCCAACTGGAAAGAAGGCGATTCAGATCAAATGGGTGTACAGACTGAAATAGGAGCAAGATGGTTCATAGAGGTACAAGGCCAGATTGGTAGTAAAAGGTTTCTAACAAAAGGGAGGTATCGATTTTACTGAGATCTTTTCTCCTGTGGTCAAGATGACTACAATTAGAATTGTTCGAAGCATTGTTGCTTCAGAGGATCTACATTTAGAACAGTTGGATGTAAAAACTGCCCTTCTTCATGGTCACTTGAAGGAAAATATATACATGCAGCAACCACAGGGATATGTAGAGGCTAGTAAGGAGCATCTAGTGTGTAAGTTGCACAAAAGCCTTTATGGTCAGAAACAAGTCCCCAGACAATGGTATTTGAAGTTTGACAAGTTCATGATCACAATAGGGTACATGCGATGTCATGCGACTCACTTCTTTGTTATTTCAAGAAATTTGACAATTCGTATGTTATTTTGCTCCTATATGTCGATGATATGCGATTGCAGTACCAACATTGAAAAGATTGAAAATTTGAAAGAGCAAATGGCGAAAGAATTTTCAATGAAAGACTTAGGTGTCTTTGCGAAGCAAATTTTGGGGCTGAAGATCGAAAGAGATAGAAAGAACAAGTTACTAAAACTTTGTCAAAGGGAGTACGTATCGAAGGTGCTCAAGAGGTTCAACATGGATTGTGCAAAACCGGTGAGCACACCTTTAGCTGGGCATTTCAAAAACCTTTCGAAACAACATTGTCCCAAAACAGAAGAATAACAAAAGAATATGGAGAACATCCCGTATGCATCGGCAGTGGGTAGCCTTATGTATGCCATGGTTTGTACAAGACCCGACATTTCTCATGCAGTGGGAATTGTGAGTAGGTACATGTCTAATCCTGGTTCTTATCAATGGAATGCAGTAAAATGGATTTTAAGGTACCTTGCAGAACAAAAGATGTGGCACTGTGCTATACAAGTGCAAAAATACAGCTATGTGGCTTTGTTGATTCAGACATGGCTGGTGACATTGATGTTAGGAAAAGTAGTATAGGTTATGTGTTTATTCTTGGAAATGCAAAGGCAATCTCCAGGTATCAACGTTACAAAAGATTGTTGCATTATCTACTACGAGGGTGAATATGTTGCAAATTTGTTGAAGCGTGTAAGGAGATGACTTGGTTATAGAGCTTGTTGAGTGAACTGGAACATAAGCAAGAGGATTGTCGACTACTAAGCGACAGGTCGAGCGCAATTCATCGAGCAAAGAATTCTGCATTTCACTCAAGGACAAAGCATATCGATGTAAGGTATCATGTCATACGAGCTATGCTTGAAGAAGGATCTTTCAAATTGGAGAAAGTACACACCAACAAAAATCCTGTAGATATGCTCACCAAGTCAGTCCCTAAAGAGAAACTGAAGTTTTGCATAGCTTCTCTTGGCCTTGCTAATTGAAGACGACAAGGCAGCCGCCGCCTAAAGACACTACATGAGATTGAGATACTACTATACGAGAAAATAATTTTTAGAATCAGCCCCAAGTGGGAGATATGCTAGGTATATGGGCCTGATTAGTTTACTATTGTATTCTAATAAGGATTTACTATTGTACTCTAATACGGATTTACTTTCTCTATAAGTATATATATCTCTTCTAATGTAAAAAGTGTGAGTAGTGAGAATAGTGAATAAGATTGTGTTGACGGCTGTGGGTTTTCTTTCCTTAGAGGATTTCCCACATATAAAATTCCTGGTGATTTGTTCTCTTTCTCTTTTTTTCTTGTTTTACTATTGTCATTGCTCTCTGTCAAAATTTTAACATCTCCCGCACAGGACATACATGGTCTTAATCTTCGTCATTCTCCACTTGCTTGGAAAAAATTAAGCCTCAAATTTTCGTACATTCGCGCGACTTGTAATTTGGGGCAAATTCATCTTCACAACTAATCTTGCCTAACTCAATACTACTTGATGAAAAAAGTATTTGGGGAACAACATCTTGAATGTTTTCAAAAAACACATCACCATGAGAGTCTTGAAAAGCGTCCCTACTAACTCTTCATCCATGTCATCGGTTACTGAACAAAAGTGTTTGGTCGCCGCGAACTGCACTTTTGTCTCCACAACTTTTTCAACTAGGTAGTTGTCGACTTCATCTCGACAACCACGTATCTTTGTTGACGACGCCTCATCACACGACACCACCACTGACACTTGTGATTTTGACTTCAACAATGTAACCTCAAGTACACGAACATCATATCCAAATACCACCTTTTCTTCAACAATGGCATCATCATTGTCATTAAAAAATGGCGGCTTGTTGATGTCGAAGATGTGACCGTCATTGCATTCGATTAGATCAATTCATTCTTCCGATCGACAATCTTCGTCGTTGTACGCATTGTCCCTGTCAGAAGAGGAATCTCCTTTTGTTTCTTTAAGAACAATTATAGATCGGAAAATAAGATGACAAAATGGAGACCAACCAGAAGATTAGCTCAATAGAGATTGAAAAAAATAGATATTTAATAGAGACCGAAACAACATTTTATCTTATGAGTTAGAGGCGAGACTCCTTTTATATTTATACATACAAAAATACCGGAAAACAAGAATATGGTGTGCCAAAAAAACCAAAATAGACAGCTCATAAAACCTTTGACATTAATCCTTAAAATCAACCTTCTTGCCACCAAGGAAAACAAAAATAAAGAAATTTAACACGGCTTCGCATTTACCCAAAAGCACCATGTCGTACATCCTTATATGTATCACCCAAAAACCACATAAGCTCGTCATTTCACCCAAAAGCCAATCCCCTTCACTATAGTCCAAATCACTTTGGGCGCATACCCTTGTCTTTTAGCCGTTTATGGTGTTTTGTCATATGTAGGGCCTACGATTGGGGAGACAAAAAAAGTCATAAATAGCTAAAAGGCAAGGGTGTGCGCCTAAAGTGTGCGTTGAAAGTGGGTCATTTTAGCATTTTCCTTTTTTTCTATGCGGTTACAAAGTTATCAAACAACAAATAAAATGGTTACACAAAAAAAACACACCATTTTCTTAGATTATTTCCATTTTCCTTGCTATCATACACACCCTAAATGTAAAGGGAAAATAAATTTCTTACACCTTAGACAATCCTCGAGATTAACACAACTTTTTCTATACCAAATCGATGATAAAGTCAAAGAAGTGCGGCGCAAAGTTTAGCCGCCAATATTCTTGGGAGGACTAATGGTGGGAGGTTTTAGATTTCAATTGTTATCATGCACCCCTCTTTTAATCGATACGAGATTTTTCTTAATTTGGTTAATATTTTTGGAAGGAACAATAGTGAGAGGGTTTACATATAAATAGTGACCATGGATTCCTTTCTTTAATAGTTTCAGAGATTTTTCGAGCTAAATTTAAAATAATAACGAGAGAAAATAATTACTCTTACTAAAATATACAATATGTATATTTAGTGAGAGAAAAGTTGGGTTGTACAAAAAAAAGGTTAGGCACCAAAAAATACACCCCAAATTACGAGAGGATTGATAAATAAATAGCTAGAGATATTAATCCCCTCGATAATAGCCTAGTTTTTAACAAGAGAAATTCATTGCTCTCACTAATTTTTATCACTTTGTTGAACCTTTTCCTTGTAGTGTGCCCAATTTTTTATTTATTTTTTTTTATCAAAGTGGTTGTTGTATTTATGTTCGTAGCCTAAAATGCAAGCCAATCTATTTCACATAGATATTACATAGCGGATAAAGTATGGAACTAAAATCCATGACAATGCACGCTCAGTACAACACCAATCCACATTTTTGGAAAATGAGTTTCCTAGCAAAAATGAAGCAATAAGAGATCTCACATTTTATGAAGTTGATGAGTCTTTAGAGAATGTAGTCCCAGAGATAGATTCAAATGCAGTTGAGACTAATTCAAATTTCGCTCCTATTCTTTATTCTAGTGGGATTGATATTTCAATAGATGCTTCTAATACAAAAGAATTGCGTAGAAGCAGTCGTAAAAGTGTGCCTCGAAGATGTTTTGAAATTGAGAGTTAGGCTTTTATGATTGCTCCACATGATGAAAATGAGCCCCGTAATGTTAATGAGACTTTGTCACCATCTCATGCTAAAGAAAACTAGTTGAAAGAAATGGTTAAAGAAATTGAGTCTAAGAAATCTAACCACGTCTTGGACGTGGTTAATCTACCTCCTAGACGTAGATCAATTGGGAACAAATGGGTCCACAAGATCAAACATCAGGCAGATGGATCAATCGATAGATTCAATGCACGTTTAATGGCTAAGGGAGTTACACAACAAGAAGGAACATATTTTAAGGAAACTTTTTCACCAGTTGTAAGGTTTGCCTCCATTCCTCTATTGTTTGTTATTGTTGCACATATGGATTTAGAATTACATCAAATGGATGTAAAAACTGCTTTAATGAATGGATAATTGAATGAAGACATATATATGCAACAACCAATAGGTTTTGTTGTAAAAGGACAAGAGCTTAAAAGTGTGCAAGCTCAAAAAGTCAATATATGTTATTAAACAATCTTCAAGACAATGGTATTTAAGATTGATTTCATCAAGTCATAACTTATTTTGTATTTAATAAGATTGATGAAGATCATTGTGTATATATTAAGCATTCGATCAATAGTTTGTGATATTGTCCATGTACGTCGACGATATACTTTTAGCTGGAAATAACATTGATTATCTTTGTCGCCATTAAAGAATGGTTGTCCTCTAATTTTCATATGAAGGACATGAGTGGAGCAAACTTCATACGGGGTGTGAAGAGTCATAGGAATCGTTCTAAAAAACTCTTGCTTTATCGCGAGTACAATATATTAAGAATATTCTTGAACGATTCAAAATGAAAAATTGTAACCCCATTGAGACTCCAATTGCTAAAGGTGAAATCCTAAGCACGGAAATCAAAGGCTCCATTTGAGAAAGACAAAATGTCCAATGTTTCATATGCAAGTGCAATTGGAAGTTTAATGTACACAATGATGTGCACACGTCCCGATATATGCTACATCGTTAGTTTTGTTAGAAAATATCAATCAAATTCTAGTCAAGCTCATTGGAAAGAAAAAGGATCTTGAAGTATCTGAAAGGCACTATAGATTTGTGTTTGTGTTACCAAAGTAATGATCAGCAGTTACTTGGGTACTCTGATGTTGATTGTAGCGGTGATCCAGATGAATGCAAATCAACTTCGAATATGTTTTCCTATTGAATAATTGTGCAATCTCATGGAGTAGTAAAAAGCAAACATGCATTGATTTGTCAACCTTGGAGGCATAATTTGTTGCTTGCACTTGCTTGATTCAAGAGGCAATATGGCTTATACGTTTCGTTATGCACTTGCAAGTCATCAAAAGTGCATCGAAAACCGATTACTATATTTAGTGATGGTCAAGCAAAGCAATTGCTTATAAGAAGGATCTGAAGTATAATGGAAAGACAAAACACGTTGACACAAAGTATAACTTTGTGAGAGACATCATAGAAAGAAAAGAAGTATTGATACAACACATTCCTCTACGCAAAGGATGACAAGTATATCCAATGACAACCTATCGCTAGGGATATTTTTTAAGTCATGTAAAGTCCTTTGGGATTGCGTAGACTATAAATTGTTTGTTGTAACTTCTTATTTCAATTCAATAAATAAACTTTTTGGTTTTTGTTATTTCATGCTCTTATATAAGTCATTAATTGACTAGAACTATGCAACAGGCATTGATTGCCTTCCTCACAAAAGCAATCACCTTTTGCGCTAATAGTAGCGAGTAGAGATGAGACATTGAAACTTATTTGATAAATGTAACCTTGATTGGAGTCAAGATGAGGTTATTTAGCTTGACCAATAGATTTCCCACTATCTATTAAGCTGTCAAGATAACCAGATGTGAGATCCATTGATTGGCACCTAATAATAGCGAGCTACATAAGTTTCGGGTTAGGCACTTTGGGAGTGACTAAACTAAGATCTGCACAATGTATATAGAGAATTGCATACACTCTCATTAAGAGGTTCTCCACTGTGACATGAAAAAGAATCGCATGTGTGAATAAAGTTCTTACATAGTGCACTGTGTGAATCTAATTGAATAAAGTTCTTACATAGTTGAGACTTCCTGCATTTCCCATATGACTTTTGACTACACTATAAAGTAAGAAATTTGTGTTTGCTACTTTACTAAGTAACCTATGGTCAAGTATGATTCGATCTAAAGGTGCTACATTAGGAAAGCAGCAGATTCTAAACTGAGTAGAGGGAGGGTAGAGGAAGATCATATAGAATCATGTCATTTCATTTTGTATTCCATGTCGCAACACTGATGTTAAGTCACTTGGATGGATATATTAGTTAGAATATAATGCTATGACTTTAAGGTTCGATATATTGCTCTTGAAGGGATTATTGAATGTTTTGAACAGACGTGACTATATGGATCTCAGGCGAAGTGAGATATACATAATTTTTAAAATGGTAGATGTCTCTATGCTGACTCTAATTGAGTTGCTAGTGTAGAGCTCCCACTTGCAGGCTATCACATATTCCCAAGACCCATTAGCTACAATGAAACATTGTCAATTGAGAACTGAATGTTTTTCCACACATGATGGGAGAATGGGAGATATCTAAGTTATCAAAACACGGGGCACCCATATGTGTGATCGACTCGACCCGACAAGATTTTCCACACACGATGTGCAAGTGGGAAATGTTGGGCACGTTTTACATGTTGTAAATAAAAGGGATAAACCTAGAGTTGGTTTTGATAATTGATATATCCTAACCACCATAATCTCTTGGGAAGCCCTAAGAGATCACAGGGATAATAAATCATGTACAAGGTGGTTTAGAAAAATAAGTCTTTTGGCATTTTTGTGTGGTGTGAAGAAAAGAGTTCTCGAGAAGTTTCTTCTAAACTTTTGGGTCATGGAAAAGACCGAAGTTCTACACAAATGAAATAGGTAAAAGGTATGCTTACGCGAATACTCTTTCGATTCCTATATATTTGGTCCGAAACCTTAAGTACAAAATATAATACTTCTTTTAATATAAGCTTGAGTACGAGGAGCATTGATCCCCACCATATTGAAAGGTAATTTTGTTCCATTTACAAACTAATGAGCTAGGAGCAATTGCAAGCTTAGTGACAGCTTTGTGTGGATAAATCTAACAGTCATAGTAGACCTATAGAACATGTCTAAGTGGATCACAATGAACTCATAAAACGTATTAAATGTGCCTAGTGGGCCCGACATGCCTACACAATACTATAGGATCCAATGGACCTGAATTATTTACCAAGATTCATGATGGCGGACTTAGATTAAATACTAACTTTTTCCTTACACCTTATAGCCCCATATATACAGCCATTTAGCCCCCCAAAAAAAAACACTTGGCCCCCGATCAGCTTCAATACTTACCCCATTTACCCCTCTTATATATATATATAATTAATTAGATAAATCTCAAACCCTAAATCTTTTTTTTTCTCTTTCGATTTCCTTTTTAATTCCTTCGTGAACCACTGCCGATCTTCTATTTGATCGGCAGTTGTTTCAAAAAAAGTGTTAACTGCATGTATTTTCTTCAATAAAAACAAATTTATTCAGATCTTAGAGTTTCAATCCTACAAAATTTTTCTAATTCATCATTGGCGTCATCACTTGCTCCCTCCATGTGTGCATCTATCATCATTCAAGTTCATCTCCGCTTCTACTTGCTTGTGTTTGAATCTCTCGCTTACGGTTGTTGGTTTGATAGTTTATTAGGTTATCCTTTTCAATAAGTATTTATCTTTCAATGTTGGAGGTTTTTGTTTGTCTTCCCTTGTTGGAAGTTTTATTTTTCGTTTTGGTCTTAGTATATCGTATCTTGTAGTGGTCTTGACGTTTGTCAAGAGAAGAGACACTTTGCTTGTCAAACTATTCAATTATTACGATCGTAGTTTCTCAAAATCAACTCTATGGCAGTTGAATGTTCTAATAAAAAATTAGGATTAGTGAATCAATGTGTTTTTGTCAAGGTAATTAATTGTATGTCTTGTCCTATTCTACCGAATGTATTAAATCCATAATGATAAATGAAATTTCTTTTTTATTTTTTTAAAAAAGAGATAAATCTCATTTTCCCCTAAAAATCAGTTGCCCAATCCCTCCTATCCCCCCCCTATATGATAAGTATATTATTTTAATTGTACATGCATTTCCTTAAGTACTATGTGTATTTTTAGCTTTGAAATTTAGATATAGGTTTCCCCTCTAAATTCTAAGTCTGGCTCTGCCCATGATTGAGATTAATGATAAAATGGTTGCACTATATCATAATAGAAAGCATAACAACTGATGTGGCAACCCGGTTGGGATGCCAGAACGGTAGGGACAAAGGCGGGATTGTTTGAGTTAAGCGCAAGATCTCGATTTCGATTTCACACTGTGTCAACATTGATTGGGCCATTAGGGCGCTCCCCGTTGATTACCCCTAATGGAGAGGCGTCAGGGCCCTATAGGATTAGTATCACCCGAGGAGTGCAGATACCCACTGTTATCAATAAAAAAGACTAATGTGGCTTCTGGGCCCCGCATAAAAATCTAATGAAATGATACACCCAACACCCCATTTTGATGTAGGGCCCACGTGCGACAATCAGCCGTGGTGAATTTTATTGTGACATCGTGTTCTCATTCAAGCATTTACCGTTATTATTTGTTGTGTATTCCACACAGTCTCCAACCTTGGCTTTTTTTATTGTCAGGAATCTAGCTAGCTTGGTTCTTTGCTTTTTTTTTAGGTCAAGTTATCAATTTTCATTACTCAATTGAGTCGATTACATCCGCTGATATAAGTGCATCTAATTAAAGTCGTGACTTTAATTATGAGCTATTTGAGCCAAATTATGAGCCAAATTACTCAATTTGGCTTAATTTTCATTACTCAATTTTCAATTATTTTCATTACTCAATTTTCATACCAAATATATAATGTGGTGTACATTTTTGCTATTTGAGCCAAATTATGAGCTACCTTGTTTGCACTTCTCCTAGCAAATTGTACCTTCCTCGAACCGTGACTTTTAAGTACTAGTTAAAGTCGTCAAGTAAACATCCATATTATGAGCTAGCTTGGCTCTTTTACCTTAAATAGACATCATTAATTTTTCTTTTTTTACAAAAAATGAAGTTTTCTCATTTAGTATTTCCGTTAATACAAAAAATTATAGTAGCAAAAATCATTAATACAGGAGCATTGTTATTTATTTTGGTAATTTAATTTAATTTTTAATGAGAAATTTTACTCACTTTTTGGTAAAAATAATATGCAAATAAACGACTTAACCTTTGATACATAAACATTTCAAAAAATAACTGCAAAATTAATGTTACATATAGTCAAAAAATTGGTCTTCACCGTATATAACGAACAATTATTTTTGATAGCTGAAGCTATAATGCTACTTGTTGGCATTTTCCATAGTTTATTTATTTTTATCATATACTTTCGTTGATTTAATTAAAATTAGTAACCCAAACGTGTTTTTGCAGATTATACTATCTAATATTTTTATGTTTATCCTTATATATCCATATCTATATCGCAAGTAGATTTAGATTTTTTTCTTATCCATCGATGCGCTTTGATTTCAAGAACTTGTCTTAAAATCGTAACAATCACGCAATATAGCTAGAGCTATATATATAAGAGTGAGAAGAGAAAAAAACGTCTTTGTTAGAGAATCTTTAGTTCGTTTGTGTGAAGAGAGAGCCATTAAATTTGTTGTCTTGAAGAGGATTGAAGACCATTGATTGAAAGAAAGTCATGGAAAATTACAATCTGCCTTGGGGTTTTACATTCAACCCCACTGATGAAGAAATCATGGTGTACTTGCAAGCGAAGGCGAGCAACATTAAACTTCCATTCGTCGATCCAGTCATCGAATTCGACGTCTTTACCACACACCCCACCCAACTCCACATGCAACGTATGTACTACTGTTTTTATGTTAAAAAACACTATAGTTTATGGTTCTTGATTTTAATAGATCTTTGATTTTTGTTAGGTTATCGTGCATGCATGAATACTGTTTTAATGTTTAAATTAGGGTTTTGGGTTCTTGATAATTAAGGGAACTTCGGTGTCTTAGGTTATCTTATTACATGCTTGATACTGTTTATTGTTAAAGCTAGCTAGCTAGTGGGTTTAAGGTTCTTGATGATTTATCAATCTTTGTTTTTTTAAGTTATTTACATGCACGCATACTGTTTATTGTTAAAACTAGGTGCATTCATATTGTTGTTAAACCTAGGGTGTAGGGTTCTTGATAATTAATCGATCTTTGATTTTTTAAGTTATTGTTACATTCATATATGCGTGTTGTTTTAATGTTTTTTTTAAAAAAAAAAAACTGCATATTGCTATAATTTTAAAACTAGGGTTTAGGTTTCTTGATAATGAGTCAGATCTTTGATTTTTTTGGGTTGTCTTACATGCATGTGTTTCTTTGTTGGGTGCAGTGAGGCTCAATGCTACCAGTACCCACCTCTACTTCTACGTTACGAAGAGCGGGAGAAATCGCAATGCTTTGAAATGGGTTTTGGCATGCAAGCACGGGTGCAACCGCTATCTTGAACCGCAAGAGAGAAGTGATCGGCTATAGGAGCATGCTAGTTTACTACAATAATGCTTTGAATACAAATACTAAGAAAAGAGACAGGTCGGAAAAGACCAGGTGGATCCTGCATGAGTACACGCTTCCCGAGGCTCATAACATGTCTTCCAAAGGACATAAGGTAAGTGTGATTTACTGTTAAATTGAGTTAATTTATTCATTCATTTGGTTAACGGCTATATATATATATAAGGTCATATTAAAAATAGTTTTGCATGTAGTTAGTGTACAACATATACAAGTATTATTACATAAATTTACTATTTGATTATACATTACAGGAACCCTTTTGGACTATTTGCAAAATTGGTGAGACAGGAAGAACATTTGGAGGTGACAATTACCAAAGTAGTAGTGTTCCCTCACAACAACAGCAGCAACCCCAGCAACAGCAATTGAACATGGAATTAATGGTGCCTCATCATCAGCAAGAAGTTGATCAACAACAGCAGCTGCAGCAATCTGTATGTGATGATGGTCGAAGCTTGGTGCTAGCGGAGGATGATCTTCCTCTTGAGTTTTGGGTCGACGTTAATGATCACAACTCATCTTCAGAGTTAGTTCAGGAGGCGGCGCCTAGACGGATTGGATCGTTAATTTTTCCCGATCAATTAAATGATGATGAAGCTGCAGATGATGATCAAGAATGGATTGAAAACTTGGAGTCAATTCTAGAGGTTGACGACGAGGCACAACAACCACTCCAACAGCTGCCAATACAACAACAATTTGAGCAGCAACCAGTACTCCAACAAAGTGAGAGTGTGGCCTACATATGCCTTGATGATCTGCAGCCACAACAACAATCAGAATTGATAGTGCTACCTGACGACGAGGATGATGCTTTTATTGAAGATATGGAAAACTGGATTGGCAACTTCGACTATTGTATGGACATGATTAAGGAGCTTCATGATGAGGTCTACGACGTCAACGGCAATTCAGAGTTGGAGATTGATGAGCAGCCATTCGCCAAGCGCGTCAAGTACTAGAAGGATCCACGTTTATTATGTAAATCTAAGTAGCAAATTTTGTACATGCATGCTACTAATTAGTTACTGTATATGGATACTAAGTAGCAATTAATTTTGTTTGTAAAAAAAGTAGCAATTAATTTTACATGCTACTCTAAACTCATGATTTCATTTGTAACACTATTATTTGTCTCAATGAAATACAAAGTTATTTGTTTAAGTTACCGTAATTTATATAATATTGTTAGCTATATATTAGTATAGTCACGATTCACACACGTTGGTAAATATGTTGAAGTAAAATAGAAATTTCATTAATCATGATGGCTCAATACATTCGGTAGAACTGGACGAGACACATAATCAATTACCTTCATAAAAGTACATTGATTCACTAATCCTAATTATTCATCAGAACATTCAACTGACGCAGGGCTGATTTTGAGAAACTGCGACTCCGACATTGGAACAGAATGACAATCGATGACTGTTCTCTTGACAAACGACTGGAACACACCATTACACAGACATACTAAGACCATGACGAAAAAATAAAACATCCAACAAATACAAACTTCCAACATTGGAAGTCAAATACTTATTGAAAAAATATGTTAAAAAGTTAAATAAAGTCGTCAAACACCCAACTTCATGGGTGACCACCGAGACTATAAAAGTTCTCCCTGGCCTTGTGTCAAGATGTGTGTATGTGACGCAATGGAAGTTCTTCCAAAACGATAATCCGACACACAAATAATGCAATTCAAAATGAAACCCTAATTCTCTAGAAGAAACATAATTCGTTTGTTTTTTCATAAAGATAAAAAATTAACCTCTAAACTGTTACATATGTAGCCTTTATATAGGCTTGTAAAATAATGAGACTCATAATTCCAATAGAATACCATAAGACACATTAACTGTAATTATAATAAAACTCTTAACACTACTAACTCCAATTGAAAATCTAACTTTGACACAAAAAGGATACAGAACTTGTAATTCAACTAAACAAAACCATTTTATCTAATAAATAAAAACCCTAATCTAACACAAACTCTTATTTGCATTATTCTCTACCGGTTGAGAAAATTCTTCCTCGAATTCAAAGCTTGAATCATTCTCCTATTAATGTGGGCCTGATTAGTTTACTATTGTATTCTAATAGGGATTTACTATTGTATTTTAATAGGGATTTACTTTCTCTACAAGTATATATATCTCTTCTAATGTAAAAAGTGTGAGTAGTGAGAATCGTGAATAAGATTGTGTTGACAGCTGTGGGTTTTCTTCCCTTAGAGGATTTCCCACATATAAAATTCCTGGTGATTTGTTCTCTTTCTCTTTTTTTTTGTTTTACTATTGTCATTGCTCTCTGTCAAAATCTTAACATCTCCCGCACAGGACATACATGGTCTCAATCTTCGTCATTCTCCACTTGTTGGAAAAAATTCGCCCTCAAATTTTCGTACATTCGCGCGACTTGTAATTTGGGGCAAATTCATATTCACAACTAATCTTGCCTAACTCAATACTACTTGATGGAAAAAGTATTTGCGGAACAACATCTTGAATGTTTTCAAAAAACACATCACCATGAGAGTCTTGAAAAGCGTCCCTACTAACTCTTCATCCATGTCATCGGTTACTGAACAAAAGTGTTTGGTCGCCGCGAACTGCACTTTTGTCTCCGCAACTTTTTCAACTAGGTAGTTGTCGACTTTATCTCGACAACCACGTATCTTTGTTGACGACGCCTCATCACACGACACCACCACTGACACTTGTGGTTTTGACTTCAACAGTGTAACCTCAAGTACACGACCATCATATCCAAATACCACCTTTTCTTCAACAATGGCGTCATCATTGTCATCAAAAAATGGTGGCTTGTTGATGTCGAAGATGTGACCATCATTGCATTCCATTAGATAATGCATTCTTCCGATCGACAATCTTCGTCGTTGTACGCATTGTCCCTGTCAGAAGAGGAATCTCCTTTTATTTCTTTAAGAACAATTATAGGTCGGAAGATAGGATGACAAAATGGAGACCAACTAGAAGATTAGCTCAATAGAGATTGAAAAAAATAGATATTTAATAGAGACCAGAAACAACATTTTATCTTATGAGTGGAGGCGAGACTCCTTTTATATTTATAAATACAAAAATACGGGAAAACAAGAATATGGTGTGCCAAAAAAACCAAAATAAACAGCTCATAAAACCTTTGACATTAATCCTTAAAATCAACCTTCTTGCCACCAAGGAAAACAAAAATAAAGAAATTAAACACGGCTTCGCATTTACCCAAAAGCACCATGTCGTAGATCCTTATATGTTTCACCCAAAAACCACATAAGCTCGTCATTTCACCCAAAAGCCAATCCCCTTCACTATAGTCTAAATCACACAATATGATCCAAAGAATTTTCTAGTCACTAAATGCTCCAAACCATTCTCTAATCACACATGTGTGATTATAAATATGTAATACATCACAAGTACAAAGTCATCACCCTCACACAACCATTTATAAATATGATTTCAGGCCCATTGAAGCAAACAAACGTAATGCACTGGCGATCAAGGCTGTTCATCACAAGTACAGAACCACCCTAAACCCTAGACCAGCGACATCATAAGAGAGAAAAATGGCATATTTAGGGCTCCTACCATTGCTTTGGACAAGAAAGGCAGTGAAGTGAGCATGCAATGTTGCAACAAGAGAAGCAGTGAGATGGCGTAGAAAGAAAATAATAGGTCGAAGGAGATACTGAAAGCACTTAAAGATCAATACGACTCACCAAATCGATTAAGACGTGCGTACCTATTGGGAAATGTTCAATGGAGAGAGGTGTAACTCCTTTGCCAAACTCGACCAATCACCTCGATCCCCGTCATTGAACAATTCATCGAACTCCAAATAGAACAATATACCCTCTCGAAAAGGGATAGTCTAACACAATCTCAAATCACACTTTGGGCGCACACTCTTGTCTTTTAGCTGTTTATGGTGTTTTGTCATATGTAGGGCCTACGATTGGGGAGACAAAAAAAAGTCATAAATAGCTAGAAGGCAAGGGTGTGCACCTAACGTGTGCGTTGAAAGTGGGTCATTTTAGCATTTTTCTTTTTTTTCTATGCGGTTACAAAGTTATCAAACAAAAAATAAAATGGTTACACAAAAAAACACACGATTTTCTTAGATTATTTTCATTTTCCTTGCTATCACACACACCTTAAATGTAAAGGGAAAATAAATTTCTTACACCTTAGACAATCTTCGAGATTAACACAAAATTTTCTATACCAAATCGATGATAAAGTCAAAGAAGTGCGGCGCAAAGTTTAGCCGCCAATATTCTTGGGAGGACTAATGGTGGGAGGTTTTAGATTTCAATTGTGATCATGCACCCCTCTTTTAATCGATACGAGATTTTTCTTAATTTGGTTAATATTTTTGGAAGGAACAATAGTGAGAGGGTTTACGTATAAATAGTGACCATGGATTCCTTTCTTTAATAGTTTCAGAGATTTTTCGACCCAAATTTAAAATAATAACGAGAGAAAATAATTACTCTTACTAAAATATACAATATGTATATTTAGTGAGAGAAAAGTTGGATTGTACAAAAAAAAAAGGTTAGGCACCAAAAAATACACCCCAAATTACGAGCGGATTGATAAATAAATAGCTAGAGATGTTAATCCCCTCAATAATAGCCTAGTTTTTAACAAGAGAAATTCATTGCTCTCACTAATTTTTATCACTATTGAACCTTTTCCTTGTAGTGTGCCCAATTTTTTATTTATTTTTTTTATCAAAGTGGTTGTTGTATTGATGTTCCTAGCCTAAAATGCAAGCCAATCTATTTCACATAGATATTACATTGCAGATAAAGTATGGAACTAAAATCCATGACAATGCACGCACAGTACAACACCAATCCACATTTTTGGAAAATGAGTTTCCTAGCAAAAATGAAGCAATAAGAGATCTCACGTTTTATAAGTTGATGAGTCTTTAGAGAATGTAGTCCCAGAGATAGATTCAAATGCAGTTGAGACTAATTCAAATTTGGCTCCTATTCTTTATTCTAGTGGGATTGATATTTCAATAGATGCTTCTAATACAAAAGAATTGCGTAGAAGCAGTCGTAAAAGTGTGCCTCGAAGACGTTTTGAAATTGAGAGTTAGGCTTTTATGATTGCTCCACATGATGAAAATGAGCCCCGTAATGTTAATGAGACTTTGTCACCATCTGCTAAAGAAAACTAGTTGAAAGAAATGGTTAAAGAAATTGAGTCAAAGAAATCTAACCACGTCTTGGACGTGGTTAATCTACCTCCTAGACGTAGATCAATTGGGAACAAATGGGTCCACAAGATCAAACATCAGGCAGATGGATCAATCGATAGATTCAATGCACGTTTAATGGCTAAGGGAGTTACACAACAAGAAGGAACATATTTTAAGGAAACTTTTTCACCGGTTGTAATGTTTGCCTCCATTCCTCTATTGTTTGTTATTGTTGCACATATGGATTTAGAATTACATCAAATGGATGTAAAAACTGCTTTAATGAATGGAGAATTGAATGAAGACATATATATGCAACAACCAATAGGTTTTGTTGTAAAAGGACAAGAGCGCAAAAGTGTGCAAGCTCAAAAAGTCAATATATGGTATTAAACAATCTTCAAGACAATGGTATTTAAGATTTCATCAAGTCATAACTTATTTTGGATTTAATAAGATTGATGAAAATCATTGTGTATATATTAAGCATTCAGATCAATAGTTTGTGATATTGTCCATGTACGTCGACGATATACTTTTAGTGGAAATAACATTGATTATCTTGTCGCCATTAAAGAATGGTTGTTCTCTAATTTTGATATAAAGGACATGAGTGGAGCAAACTTCATACAGGGTGTGAAGATTCATAGGAATCGTTCTAAAAAACTCTTGTTTTATCGCGAGTACAATATATTAAGAATATTCTTGAACGATTCAAAATGAAAAATTGTAACCCCATTGAGACTCCAATTGCTAAAGGTGAAATCCTAGGCACGGAAATCAAAGGCTCCATTTGAGAAAGACAAAATGTCCAACGTTTCATATGCAAGTGCAATTGGAAGTTTAATGTACACAATGATGTGCACACGTCGCGATATATGCTACGTCGTTGGTTTAGTTAGAAAATATCAATCAAATTCTAGTCAAGCTCATTGGAAAGAAAAAGGATCTTGAAGTATCTGAAAGGCACTATAGATTTGTGTTTGTGTTACCAAAGTAATGATCAGCAGTTACTTGGGTACTCTGATGTTGATTGTAGCGGTGATTCAGATGAACGCAAATCAACTTCAGAATATGTTTTCCTATTGAATAATTGTGCAATCTCATGTAGTAAAAAGCAAACATGCATTGCTTTGTCAACCTTGGAAGCATAATTTGTCGCTTGCACTGCTTCAGTTCAAGAGGCAAAATGGCTTAGACGTTTCGTTATGCACTTGCAAGTCATCAAAAGTGCATCGAAACCAGTTACTATATTTAGTGATGGTCAAGCAGCAATTGCTTATAAGAAGGATCTGAAGTATAATAGAAAGACAAAACACGTTGACACAAAGTATAACTTTGTGAGAGACATCATAGAAAGAAAAGAAGTATTGATACAACACATTCCTACGCAAAGGATGACAGCATATTCAATGACAACCTATCGCTAGGGATATTTTTTTAAGTCATGTAAAGTCCTTTGGGATTGCGTAGACTATAAATTGTTTGTTGTAACTTCTTATTTCAATTCAAAAAATAAACTTTATTGGTTTTTGTTATTTCATGCTCTGATATAAGTCATTAATTGACTAGAACTATGCAACAGGCATTGATTGCCTTACTCACAAAAGCAATCACCTTTTGTGCTAATAGTAGCGAGTACAGATGAGACATTGAAACTTATTTGATAAATGTAACCTTGATTGGAGTCAAGATGAGGTCATTTAGCTTGACCGTAACATATCTACCACTATCTATTAAGCCTGTCAAGAAAACCAGATGTGAGATCCATTGATTGGCGCCTAATAATAGCGAGCTATATAAGTTTCGGGTTAGGCACTTTGGGAGTGACAAAACTAAGATCTGCACAATGTATTTAGAGAATTGCATACACTCTTATTAAGAGGTTCTCCAATGTGACATGAAAAAGAATCGCATGTGTTTTACAACCACTTAGAAGTGATAAATCCCTATATCCGCCTTGTGTGAATCTAATTGAATAAAGTTCTTATATAGTTGAGACTTCCTGCGTTTCCCTTATGACTTTTGACTACACTATAAAGTAAGAAATTAGTGTTTGCTACTTTCTTGAATAACCTATGGTCAAGTATGATTCGATCTAAAGGTGCTACATTAGGAAAGCACGAGATTCTAAACGAGTAGAGGGAGGGCAAAGGAAGATCATATAGAATCATGTCATTTCATTTTGTATTCCATGTCACGACACTGATGTTGACTCACTTGGATGGATATATTAGTTAGAATATAATGCTATGACTTTAAGGTTCAGATATTGCTCTTGAAGGGATTATTGAATGTTTTGAACAGACGTGACTACATGGATCTGGGCGAAGTGAGATATACATAATTTTTAAAAGGGTAGATGTCTCTATGCTTGACTCTAATTGAGTTGCTAGTATAGAGCTCCCGCTTGCAGGCTATCTCACGGTCCCAAGACCCATTAGCTACAATGAAACATTGTCAATTGAGAACTGAATGTTTTTCCACACATGATGGGAGAATGGGAGATATCTAAGTTATCAAAACACGGAGCATCCATATGTGTGATCGACTCGACCCGAGAAGATTTTCCACACACGATGTGCGAGTGGGAAATATTGGGCACGTTTTACATGTTGTAAATAAAACGGATAAACCTAGAGTTAGTTTTGATAATTGATATATCCTAACCACCATAATCTCTTGGGAATCCCTAAGAGATCACGGGATAATAAATCACGTACAAGGTGATTTAGAAAAATAAGACTTTTGGCATTTTTGTGTGGTGTGAAGAAAAGAGTTCTCGAGAAGTGTCTTCCAAACTTTTGGGTCATGGAAAAGACCGAAGTTCTACACAAATGAAATAGGTAAAAGGTATGCGTCTGCCAATACTCTTTCGATTCCTATATATTTGGTCCAAAACCTTAAGTTCAAAATATGATACTTCTTTTAATATAAGCTTGAGTACGAGGAGCATTGATCCCCGCCATATTGAAAGGTAATTTTGTTCCATTTACAAACTAACGAGCTAGGAGCAATTGCAAGTTTAGTGACAGCTTTGTGTGGATAAATCTAACAGTCATAGTAGACCTATAGAACATGTCTAAGTGGATCACAATGAACTCAAAAACTTATTAAATGTGCCTAGTGGGCCCGACATTCCTACACAATACTATAGGATCAAATGGACCTGAATTATTTACCAAGATTCATGATGGCGGACTTAGACTAAATACTAACTTTCTCCTTACACCTTATAGCCCCATATATACGGCTATTTAGCCCCCCCAAAAAAAGAACACTTGGCCCCCGATCAGCTTCAATACTTACCCCATTTACCCTTCTTATATATATATATATATTTAATTAGATAAATCTCAAACCCTAAATCTTTTTTTTCTCTTTCGATTTCCTTTGTAATTCCTTCGTGAACCACCGCCGATCTTCTATTTGATCCGCAGTGGTTTCAAAAAAAGTGTTTACTGCATGTATTTTCTTCAATAAAAACAAATTTATTCAGATTTTAGATTTTCAATCCTACAAAATTTTTCAGATTCATCATCAGCGCCATCACTTGCTCCCCCCATGTGTGCATCTATCATCATTCAAGTTCATCTCCGCTTCTACTTGCTTGTGTTTGAATCTCTCTTACAGTTGTTGGTTTCATAGTTTATTAGGTTATCCTTTTCAATAGTATTTATCTTTCAATGTTGGAGGTTTTTATTTGTCTTCCCTTGTTGGAAGTTTTATTTTTCGTTTTTGACGCAATGAGAGATCTTCTAAATTGATTATTCGACACTACGAATAAAACAACCTAGGGCTAAAGAGAATTAACACCAAATTCTCAAGAAAAGAAATTCAATTCTTTATTAAAATCAATAAAAATCCCCCTAAAACTATTACATATGTAGCCTACATATAAGCTTGTAAAATAATAA
The DNA here is from genome assembly GCA_039657345.1 of Stephania japonica. Lineage (NCBI taxonomy): Eukaryota > Viridiplantae > Streptophyta > Magnoliopsida > Ranunculales > Menispermaceae > Stephania > Stephania japonica. Next base: position 19,034,070 of record CM077566.1, read on the forward strand.
ATGCATTCGATTAGATCAATGCATTCTTCCGATCGACAATCTTCGTCATTGTACGCATTGTCCCTGTCAGAAGAGGAAACCGCTTTTGTTTCTTTAAGAACAATTATAGATCGGAAGATAGGATGACAAAATGGAGACCAACTAGAAGATTAGCTCAATTAAGATTGAAAAAAATAGATATTTAATAGAGACCAGAAACAACATTTTATCTTATGAGTGGAGGCGAGACTCCTCTTATATTTATACATACAAAAATACGGGAAAACAAGAATATGGTATGCCAAAAAAAACCAAAATAAACAGCTCATAAAACCTTTGACACTAACCCTTAAAATCAACCTTCTTGCCACCAAGGAAAACAAAAATAAAGAAATTAAACACGGCTTCGCATTTACCCAAAAGCACCATGTCGTACATCCTTATATGTATCACCCAAAAACCACATAAGCTCGTCATTTCACCCAAAAGCCAATCCCCTTCACTATAGCCCAAATCACACAATATGATCCAAAGAATTTTCTATTCACTAAATGCACCAAACCATTCTCTAATCACACAACCAAACCACCACGCCTCATTGCAAGCCCACATGTGTGAAAACTATGTAATACATCACAAGTACAAAGTCAACACCCTCACACAACCATTTATAAATATGATTTCAAGCCCATCGAAGAAAACGAACATAATGCACTGGCGATCAAGGCTGTTCATCACAAGTACAGAACCACCCTAAACTCTAGACCAGCGACATCATAAAGAGAGAAAAATGGCATATTAGGGCTCCTACCATTGCTTTGGACAAGAAAGGCAAAGCACATGAAGTGAGCATGTAGTGTTGCAACAAGAGAGGCAGAGAGATGGTGTAGAAAGAAAAATAGAGTCAAAGGGGATACTGAAAGCACTTAAAGATCAATACGATTCACCAAATCGATTAAGACGTGCGTACCTATTGGGCAATGTTCAATGGAGTGAGGTGCAACTCCTTTTCCAAACTCGACCAATCACCTCGATCCCCGTCGTTGAACAATTCATGGAACTCCCAATGGAACAATATACCCTCTTGAAAAGGGATAATCTAACACAATCCCAAATCACACTTTGGGCGCACACCCTTGTCTTTTAGCCTTTTATGGTGTTTTGTCATATGTAGGGCCTACGATTGGGGAGACAAAAAAAAGTCATAAATAGCTAAAATGCAAGGGTGTGCGCCCAAAGTGTGCTTTGAAAGTGGGCCATTTTAGCATTTTCCTTTTTTTTTTCTATGCGCATCAAACAACAAATAAAACGGTTACACAAAAAAACACACGATTTTCCTAGATTATTTTCATTTTCCTTGCTATCAAATCCACCCTAAATGTAAAGGGAAAACAAATTTCTTACACCTTAGATAATCCTCGAGATTAACACAACTTTTTCTATACCAAATCAATGATAAAGTCAAAGAAGTGCAGCGCAAAGTTTAGCTGCCAATATTCCTGGGAGGACTAATGGTGAGAGGTTTTAGATTTCAATTGTGATCATGCACCCCTCTTTTAATCGATTCGAGATTTTTCTCAATTTGGTTAATATTTTTGATGGAACAATAGTGAGAGGATTTAGGTATAAATAGTGACCAAGGATTCCTTTCTTTAATAGTTTTAAAGATTTTTCGAGCCAAATTTAAAATAATAATGAGAGAAAATAATTACTCTTTCTAAAATATACAATATGTATATTTAGTGAGAGAAAAGTTGGGTTGTACAAAAAAAAAGCTAGGCACCAAAAAATACACCCCAAATTACGAGAGGATTGATAAATAAATAGCTAGAGATATTAATCCCCTCGATATATAATAGCCTAGTTTTTAACAAGAGTAATTCATTACTCTCACTAATTTTTGTCACTATTGAACCTTTTCCTTGTAGTGTGCCCAATTCTTTTTTTTTTTTATCAAAGTGGTTGTTGTATTAATTGATGTTCCTAGCCTAAAATGCAAGCCAATCTATTTCACATAGATATTACATTGTGGATAAAGTATGGAACTGTAATCCATGACAATGCACGCTCAGTATAGCACCAATCCACATTTTTGGAAAATGAGTTTCCTAGCAAAAATGAAGCAATAAGAGATCGTCACTTTTTATGAAGTTGACGAGTTTTAGAGAATGTAGCCCCAGAGATAGATTGTACAACCGATTTGAAGAGAACTTCCTTTCCCGCTTTAGACAACATTTTACCCTTCCATCCTTGAAGACTTCGCCGTACCTTCTCATGAATATATGAGAACACCTCCTCCTTGTTACTACCCACTCTATTTGGAAGTCCCAGGTAGAACCCCATAGAGTTCAATTTGTTGTACTTGAAGAATATGGCGATCCGATCTCTTGCTTCTTGAATCATATTTCTACTAAAGTTGCGGGACGACTTTTGAAAATTCTCAACTTGCCTATGTTAGATTATCTTTTCCTAATTAATCTCTATTATATATGACCCATATTATGTTGTTACGTACTTCATGTTTTGGGCCCACAACTTGATGGTAGTTTGGGCATAATTGTTTTGAGTACGGGGTTTTAATTCCCTCCCCTCTCTCTTCAAATTAAACAGAGACCCCAATAAGCGTAAAACAGTTATTGGGATATGATTTTTTTAAAACCGCATTGAGATCTCACCATCAAATATAGTGGTATTACGGAAGAAGGCGAGAGAGGGAAAAAGGATTCTTAAGTTTATTGGCAATGGAAGGAGGTATGTTTATATTTTATGATTTATGATTGAATTAAAAGTGTTATATAGATCTGAAAAGACAACATTGGTATCAGAGCATGGTTTAACACTTTTATTCTTGATGGTAGTTTCCGCATTATTGTTTTAATTTTGATCGACATTGTTGAAAATAATTCTTGAAGTCGATTGTTCAATTTGGGTATAAAAGGGTATAAAAGGAAATTTATATATTTTAAGTTTTACCTATTCCGGTGCCAAAATTGTTGATTTTGGATTTCGGCAAACTACCTAATTTTCGTTAATATTAGTATTATTATTATTTTTCGTTGAATGGCTTACTTAGAAAATATTTTATTTTATGTATATCAATACAAGTGTTTGTAAAGTCTACAAATTTAGAGTCTGTTGATAAACACAAATTTGAAATTCATGCGAGATGTCATGCTTATCATGTTGTTTATAGTGATATCAATGAATCAATGATATATATTACGTAATATTTATTGAAATATCATATGATTACATTGAAATTAAAACGTATACAAATTACATGATATGCACAGTATACGCCATATTGCATATGATTAGAGTATATGGATATGCACAGTACATATACATATTACATAATATCAATTGCAATTTGTGATATGTGTATATATATTATTTAATATATGCATATTAATGTATGTCACATTATTAATTGATTAATTTATTGTCATGCATGTATGCATATGATTGTCATGTATATCTTGATTAAAATAATAATAATAAAATTAGAGTATGCTTAATTAAATGTTTATTTATTGAAAAGCTTGTTAGTCACCAAAGTGGCCTAGCTTGAATAGATGTTAAATATTTAATTAAGACCCATTAATTATAACGCTAGGAGATCACCCAAAGGTGGATCATTGCTTATAATTAATGAAACTTAAGAGATTTATCTTAATACTTAATTAAAATAAGTATGTTTTATCCAAATATATCTTACTTATTTTCCTAAGTATGATTGATTGTCTATGAAAGTATGCTTATTCAGAATTTGATATAGCATGAATTATGTATTAAAGTATCACCCAAAGGTGAACTTAAATACATAATAAAAGTATTGTATGTCTGAATCTATTAGATTTAACTCAAAGCATTAATGTGAATAATTTTGTTATATTTGCAGCGTCCACTAATATGTTTGCCTTGGGTAATATGATGGTCAAGTTCAATGGGCTTAACTACAATGATTGGTCTGAACAGATCCAGTTCCAACTGGGTGTAATGGACCTTGACCTGGCAATCATTGTAGACGAAAAGCCCACGGCCATTACTGAGGCCAGCTCCGAAGAGGAAAAGTCTTTATATGAGGCTTGGGAGCGGTCTAATAGGCTAAGTTTGAATTTGATGCGAATGACGATTGCAGAAAATGTCAAATCATCTATGCCCAAGACAAGCGATGCAAGGAATTCATGATCCAACTAAAAGAGTACTCACAATCGGACATTGCTGACAAGTCCATTGTGGGAAGCTTGATTAGTGAGTTGACCACTAAGAAATTTGAGTGGTCACAGCCCATCCATGATCATGTGACTAGTATGTCTAATTTGGCAGCGAAGCTTAAGGCAATGGGTATGGACGTGAGTGAATCATTTCTGGTTCAGTTCATTATTAATTCCCTTCCTCCTGAGTTTGGTCAGTTCCAGGTGAATTATAACACCATAAAAGAAAAATTGAACTTGCAAGAAATCAAGGCCATGGTCGTACAGGAAGAAGAGAGATTAAGGAAACTGAAGAGTCACTCAGTTCATCTCACTATGCATGATGGAGCTAGCAGCAGCAAAGCTATCCCAGGAAGGAAGGACAGAAAGAAGGACAAAGCCCCAATGAAAGTCCATGAGGGTCGAATCCATAAGGAGCTGAGGTGTCACTTTCGTAGGAAGAGTGGACACTTCAAGAAAGACTTTCCAAAACGAAAGGCATGGTTTGAGAAGAAAGGTATACATTACATTTCGTATGTTTTGAATCAAACTTAATTGAAGTGCCTAATAATACACAGGTGGCTTGATCTTGGTGCAACTACTCATGTTTCACATATTATGCGGGGATTCCTTTCAATCCATCCCATGCGAAGCCGAAAAGTTCTTATTTATGGGGAACAGAATGAAGGCACGCATAGAAGGGATCGGGACTTACAGATTAATCCTGGATACCAGATACTTTTTGGATTTATAAAAGTGTCTTTATGTTCCTGAATGTTCAAGAAAACTTGTTTCTGTATCAATATTGAATTGTGTAGGCTTTAATTTAAAGATTGGAAACAATTATTTTAGTTTATTTAAACAAAAATACTATTATGGTTATGGTATTTTAATTGACAACTTATATCGTTTCAATCTTGGTAGTATGTTTGTTGAATCCTTGTTTAATGTTGAGCATGTTATTGGAAATAAACGTAGTGCACATGATGAGTGCTCTGCTTTTCTTTGGCATCAAAGATTAGGTCACATATCCAAAGAAAGAGTAAAGAGATTAGTGAAAAGTAATATCTTACCTCAATTGGATTTTGTTGACTGGGATGTATGTGTGGATTGTATTAAGGGAAAGCAAACCAAACATATATCAAAACATCTTGTCACAAGAAGCAGTGAGCCTCTTGAATTGATACACACCGATATTTGTGGTCCTTTTGATGCCCCATCTTGGAGTGGTCAAAAGTATTTTATCACCTTTATTGATGATTACTCACGATATTGTTATCTATACTTGTTGCATGAAAAGTCTCAGTCAGTGGACATTTTAAAAGTGTTCATTAATGAGGTAGAAAGGCAGCTAGATAGAAAGGTAAAAGTGGTAAGATCGATAGAGGTGGTGAATACTTTGGAAAGTATGATGAAAGTGGACAATGTCCAGGTCCATTTGCAGATTTCCTTAAAAAGCGAGGTATTTGTGCACAATACACAATGTCTGGTACACCTCAACAAAATGGTGTAGGCCGAAGGCGAACCGTACTCTTATGGATATGGTTAGGAGTATGTTAAGTTGTAACACTATACCTTCATCATTGTGGATGCATGCCTTAAAGACTACTTTGCATATCGTTGAATAGGGTTCCTAGTAACTCAGTTCCTAAGACTCCTTATGAACTTTGGACTTGGTAGGAAACCTAGTTTGAGACATCTTCATGTTTGGGGATGTCAAGCAGAAGTACGGATATATAATCCACATGAAAAGAAACTTGATGCAAGGACTATTAGTGGTTACTTCATTGGTTACCCTGAAAAGTCTAAATGGTACATATTTTATTGTCCTAACCATAGTACGAGAATAGTTGAGTCTGGTAATGCTCGGTTCATAGAGAATGGCCAAAACAGTGGGAGTGAAGAACCACGAAATGTGAATATTCATGAAATTCAATTAAAAACTCCTACATCTAGCATTTCTCCTCAAATTGTTGTTCCTCTTGTTGTATCAAGGTTACGCAATAAACCCGGACAACAAATCATTGTTCCAAATGAGGAAAATGAACTTATTGTTAATGAACCAGCTAATGATGCACAAGTTGTAAATGATCAAGTAGAACCACAAGAAATAGCATTGCGAAGGTCTGTAAGGATAAGACGACTAGCAGTATCAAATGACTGTGGTTTATTCACTTGAACATGAATGTGATTTGAGCATTGACAAAGATCCAGTCTCATTCAAACAAGCCATGAAATGTGATGATTCTGAAAAATGGTTTAGTGCCATGAAAGATGAGTTGAAATCAATGGATGAAACAAAGTCTGGGAATTAGTCGAATTGCCTGAAGGTGCAAAGCAAGTTGGGTGCAAATGGGTCTTCAAAACAAAAAGAGACTCACATGGCAATATTGAAAGACATAAAGCCAAACTTGTCGCCAAAGGTTACAATCAAAAGGATGGCATTGACTATAAAGAGACCTTCTCTCCAGTCTCAAAGAATGACTCTTTAAGAATTATAATGGCTTTGGTAGCTCATTATAATCTTGAGCTTCACCAAATGGATGTGAAAACCGCCTTTCTGAATGGAGACTTAGAAGAGGAAGTTTACATGGACCAACCCGAAGGTTTCTTGACCACGGAAAAGAAAACTTGGTGTGTAAATTGAAGAAGTCAATATATGGATTGAAACAAGCTTCGGACAATGGTATATTAATTTCAATAATACCATTACGTCATATGGTTTTGTAGAAAACACTGTTGATCGGTGTATATACATGAAGATCAGTGGGAGCACGTTTATCATATTGGTTCTATATGTTGATGATATTCTTCTTGCTGCGAATGATGTTGCTATGTTACATGATGTAAAGAGATTTCTCTCTATAAACTTTGAAATGAAAGATATGGGTGAGGCATCATATGTGATAGGAATAGAAATATTCCGTGATAGATCGCAAGGATTGTTAGGTTTGTCTCAGAAAGGATATATCAATAAAGTATTAGAGAGATTTAAAATGGACAAATGCTCTGCAGGAGTAGTTCCAATTCAGAAAGGGGATAAGTTCAGTTTAATGCAATGTCCTCATAATGATTTGGAACGTCAGCAAATGCAATGCATTCCTTATGCGTCATTAGTTGGGAGCTTAGTGTATGCCCAGACTTGTACTCGACCGGATATCAGTTTTGTTGTTGGAATGTTGGGTCGATATCAAAGTAATCCTGGAATGGATCATTGGAAAGCCGCAAAGAAAGTACTTAGGTACTTACAAGGCACCAAGGATTACATGTTGATCTACAAACAGTCGAGTCATCTCGAAGTGATTGGGTATTCTGATTCAGACTATGCCGAATGTGTGGACTCGAGGAAATCTACATTCGGTTACTTGTTCCAATTGGCTGGAGGAGCAGTTTCATGGAAGAGTGCGAAGCAGACTTTAATTGCTACTTCAACTATAGAGGCTGAATTCATGGCATGCTTTGAGGCCACTATTCATGCATTATGGTTGCGAAATTTTGTGTCAGGACTTACTATAATAGATAGTATAGCTAAACCTATAAAGCTATACTGTGATAATTCCGCAGCAGTTTTCTTTTCAAAGAATGACAAGTATTCAAAAGGTGCAAAACACATAGATTTGAAGTACTTGTCTCAAAAGAAGAAGTGCAAAAAAAAAAGAGTATCGATTGAGCATATTGGTACTTGATCGATGATAGCGGATCCGTTAACTAAGGGATTACCGCCCAAAACCTTTATTGGCCATGTTGAACGTATGGGCATTATAGACAAGTCCTTGTTAACATAATATTGTGGTATGTATACATACATTTATAATTGTATTGCTCATATTATTATCATGACACTTGTGAATTCAATTAAAGCTTTATCTTTGCTTATGTACTTGTTACCTTCATTATATTTCAATGAGATAACATTATGGTTAGAGGGTTGAATTATCCTTATTAAAGTTATACTGGTTGAGTTGATTGTGATACATGGAAGGAATCGTGTCGATTAAATGACTTGTGACCGCCATGATCTAATCATTTTAATTCAGTGAAAAAGTGATTTGATAGATTCAATAAAAGTGCGCAATTATATTTTATTTTGAATCATCAAGTCACAACATGGGTCAAGTGGGAGATTGTTAGATTATCTTTTCCTAATTAATCTCTATTATATATGACCCATATTATGTTGTTGCGTACTTCATGTTTTGGGCCCACAACTTGATGGTAGTTTGGGCATAATTGTTTTGAGTACGAGGGTTTTAATTCCCTCCCCTCTCTCTTCAAATTAAACAGACCCCAATAACTGTAAAATATGATTTATTTAAAACTGCATTGAGATCTCACCATCAAATATAGTGGTATTACGGAAGAAGGCAGAGAGGGGAAAAAAGATTCTTAAGTTTATTGGCAATGGAAGAAGGTATGTTTATATTTTATGATTTATGATTGAATTAAAAGTGTTATATAGATCTGAAAAGACAACAGCCTAGTCGTTGATTCATAATGATGCGAACATTGTTTCACAATACTAGTTTCTTCCACTGTTGCTTTGAAAAACAAATAACAATCATCAGCAAAAAAGAGATGGCATCATCAGTAATTAACCTGCTAGGAGCGAAAGCACTTTTGGCATTTGGAGATAATATCAAGTAAGATACATTTTAATCTATTTGCCAACATCTTTAAAACTATCTTATATAATACATTACATAAAGAGATGGGTCTCAGATCAGTTACGAATACTGGCTTATCTTTCTTTGGAATGAGAACTACCAGTGTGTTATTTAGATCATCATGGAAACGTACTAAGTTGATGAATTGCAAGCATGCTTGAGAAAACCCTAGCCCAATAATTGGCCAAAAATTTTGGTAAAACGATGGGCTCATGCCGTCAAGTCCAGGGATCTTATCTGGATGCATACAGAAAAGCGCTCCCTTCACCTCTTCCTTCGAAGAAGCATGGCATTTTGTTCAGGCGTAACTCGCGTAGGCACACAATCCCGCCACACTCCATCTCCATCTCCATCTCCATCTCCATCTCCATCTTTCAATTTGGTCATTGTGTTCTTCCTCTTCCTAGCTAATGCATATGAGTGAAAGTACTTTGTATTTGAATCGGCCCCTTTCAACAGGTGTTGCCAAAAGTCCGCTTGTCTTGCTAATACCCGATAGTACTCTTGTCTCCACCTCTATGCAGCATTGGAGGTAGAACGAATCAGCACTGCCCTGGAGATGAGGAAATAATTTGAATATGTTCTTCCTTACGCCACATGAGAGCAATATTGCCTCCCCATCAACTCTCCTCTTTCTCCGCACACAATCCTTCAAACTTTTTTACTTGTTTTGAATGTTTTGTCAATCATCGTTTCCATTAGAAAAACGAATTCCATAAGAGTAGTCATCGTTGTGGGAGGGCCTGGACTCCAGCATGGCCTGCCAATAAGAGTACACACTTTTTTGACCGATATCTCCATAGAGGTCACATGTGTACCCTTACTGTCAATCTCCATTCCAACACGTGGGTGCTTTGGATTTTTCGATTGAGAATATGAATTCGCTCGCTCCAGCTTGACTTTCCTTTCCAACCTTACCAATCACGCCCCTCGTGCGCAAAGTCTCGTGTATATTGGCTTCAATTTTGGGGGCATGACTATCACAGACACGTTAGCACCAGAATCTGTGTCCATCCTAACTGCGCAGTCATAGATCTTCTCCAGATGAGCATCTTTGCAATCATATAATGCCTCCCAGGACTTGTCTGAACTTGTCTGAATGCCCAACTAATACTCGACCCATAGGTACGTTGTTAATACTCTTAGGATCGGTTTTTACCTTACTCCCCAAGTGGTTACATATAGCCTTAGCAATCTGCTTATTCATGAAACCCACAGGAAGATTGTAAACTTATAACCACATCTCAAGCTCGTTCAATGCCAGTTCCGCCAGTTGATCCGAGGGCTCCATCTGTTTCAGTAGTAGTACTTGTTGGTTGAAAGTCCAAGGCCCATCACCCATGACCATCTCCACATCCCAGTCATGGAAGAGAGTGATAGAATAGATTCAAATGCTTCATCTCCTGCGGATGAACCACTTTAATCAGTCTCCATATAGAAGCCAATGCATCTCTCATTGCACCAAAGTTCACCATCCGATCAGATAGGATTCTTCCTATGAGGAACTTTGAATAATCAACATTGCTCTCATTTGCTTGCTCTTCCCCAATGATCGAGCCATGTTCTTCCTCTTCTTTCCCAATATCCAGATCAGCGTACTGAACATCAATCTCCTTACTTGTTAAAGAACCCGCCATCAGAGGATTCAACAAATTGAAATGAAATCAAAGATAAGCACGTACCATAAGGGTATAACTCAAAGAAAACACGTAAGAGATGAGACTTATGATCGTGGGTAGGGCTGTACGCGGTCTCCGCAAAACAACCCAATCCACGATGGTTTGGTCCGGTTTTTTGAATTCGCAGTTGGTGATTCAAAAAATCTAAAGATTACGCAGTTTGGCGGTGGTTTTTATTTCGAGAAAACAGCGGTTAACCAAACTTATGGCATTTTAGAAATTTCAGTAAATATACACCCTAAAACTCTATACATACCAAGTTACTCCAATTTGAATATATTTGTTCCTAATGTTTTAACTTTTCAAATAAACTTAGATTCATAACTTTGATCGAGTTCTTGTGTTTCATTGTGTTTTTGGTGGATGATTATGTATGGGCATGTATCTTGTTGTATGTTTTGTTGATGGACATGTATTAAATGTATGCAGTTTTTTTTTTTTTTTTTTTTTTTTTTGAAAATGTCGCAGGAAAACTGTGCCACCAAACCGCCACCAAACCGTGGTCGGTTTGGTTGCGGTTTAGAGGATACGCAGTTTGGTGGCGGTTTGATGGTTTTCACCGCCAAACCACAGGTTGAGCACCCCTAAATTCGTGGGGGAGTGTTTTTCTTCAAAACATTTATTTAATCATTTTTTCATAAATTTTGTAGCCAAAGTATATATAATTTTCAACTAAATTATTTGAACTTCACGTATATAATTATTTGAACTTCACATATGCAACAAAATTGTTAGTTTTATAGCCAAAATACTTTTTTTGAGAAAATAGCCAAGTATATATTTTAAAATTGGCATTTATACATTTTCTTAAAAAAAAAAAAGCATTTCCTTTTTTTATAATCATAGGTGACAGAGGTGTTTTAGACTCGTTTTTTTTTAACATTCACATTCATATATCCATAGTTTGATTCGCTTTCCTTTTTTATGTTCTGTAAATTATTAAGAGGAAAAGTTATCCAGCCAAGTGAAAACTCATCCAATTAAAACTCATGCTAAACATGCTAAAAAAAAAAAAAAAAAAAAAAAAAGCCTGTTATATGATTAGGAAGAGGCTAGAGAAACCAACATTGGACCCACTTTGGGCACCTAGTAGGCCCAAGTGGGTGTCGAACCGTGCAATACACCTCCAGATGTGCACACTCCTCTAAGTGTATCACATGGAGGGACACCCACTTGGTCCCACTAGGTACCCATAGTGGGTTAGAAAAGCATTTTCACTGGGTTAATGAACGTTCACTGAACAAACAGTGGAAAACACAACTAAAAATTAAAAGAAGTTATTGTACTTCACCAAAAAAGAACAAGTCATTGTTGAAAGCAACATACATTTATAGTACAAATCAAAATTAATTAAGATCTTTTGATTAATTACCTCTCCTGATAATATCCTCGCATCGATCAGTCGAAAATCATGTCAGCGGGATGTTGTATATCCTCGGTCTTGGAATGATGTTTCCAGCAACCACCATTGGATGGCTAACAATTAATTGCATACCATGGATAGCAGCAGACTGCCAAAACAATTCATTCATTCTCGTTGTCAAAAAAAAAGAGTACTTTTTTTAGAAGAAAAAAAAATAAGAGTACTTAATTATAAGTTCTAACAAACATCTCACACTTTGTCGTATACCTGTGGAAGGTTAATGATTAATGATGTGCTCAAGGGACTCCCATGGACACCACCAACCATCTCATCAATTGATTTAGTGTCATTATATGCCTTTCTTGCGTGTGTACATGTTCATTTCCTTCTCCGTATATCAGTGAAATTCATTTTATCTGCATCGCGAATGACTAGAATGATAAAGTCCATGCATAGAAGGAGATGGACACAATCTTGACATGAGTAAACCAAACTATTTTTTGCTGCAAAAAATAAAATGTAAGAAAATGTACAATATTGCAATTGAAGATCATTAAATCCTCCCCGGAAAGAGTAAATCGTTAGATATTCAAGTAAATGGCGAAACTAGTTGTGACCACTTAACATAAGGCAATCTATTCAGAAATTTCATCAAAATCACTAGAATAAAAAAGTACATCTCAGTACATCTTGCGCGCATCATAACATCTTGAGGTTGTTATAGTACATAAAAGACTAGTCCACAAAGAATTGCAAGGCATTTGAAGACAAGTAGAAAGAGAAATAACATTATTTAAAACCGCTGAGTAAACTTTCTCACGGTGATACCATTTCATCTGTAATACTCACTTTAAAAATTCTCTTCTGGTATAGACTAGACTCTATGGAAGGCATGCCTTCATAAAAGCTGAAAAGCTAGAACTTGTGCACACGGACATTTGGGGTCCTTCACAGGTATCCTCCCTTAATGGCTCTAGTTATTACATTACTTTCATTGATGATTCGACAAGAAAGCTCTAAATTTACTTTATGAAAAATAAGTTTCAAGTGTTTGAAATTTTCAAAAAGTGGAAATTTCTAGTGGAGAACCAGACAGGTCTAAAGCTGAAGTCCTTGACATCAGATAATGGTGGAGAGTACTGTAACTAGGAATTTGATGACTACTGTGCTATGTATGGCATCAGAAGAGAAAAGACAGTACCAAGGACACCACAAAAGAATGGCATTGCTGAGCGTATAAACCGAACCATTATAGAACGTGCTAGGAGCATGTTGTTGAGTGCGGGGCTACCAAGCAGTTTCAGGCTGAAGCTGTGAATACTGCTGCTTATCTGATCAACAGAGGACCATCTACCGCAATTGATTGCAGACTGCCTGAGGAGGAATGGACAAAAGAGAAAGTAAAACTTTCACACTTAAGAACCTTTGGTTGTATTTCCTATGTCCATATCAATGCTGAAAATAGATCAAAGTGGATGCAAAGTCCAAAATGTGTATCTTGGCTTTGGGATATGGAGTTGATAGTTTTGGTTACAGTTATGGGATCTGAGAGTAAAAAGGTGATCAGAAGTAAAGATGTCATATTCAATGAGGATGTGTTGTATAAGGATAGAATTAAGAAGAATGAGGAACCAAAAAGATCATAGTATCTTGAACTTGATGATATCCCTCCCTATGATCCTGATCAGAGTGTTACTGAACACATTGATGAACATGAAGTTCAGGAGGAGCCAGTGACACCACCCATTGCACTTCGACGTGAAAGACGAACTATCAATGCTCCAGATTATTACTCTCCATCCATACACTATTTCTTGCTCACAGATGGTGGTGAACCCAATTACTATGAGGAAGCAATGCAAGTCGAGAATAAGGAAGAATGGAAGAAAGCCATAGATGACGAAATGAAGTTTCTCTACACAAATTAGACTTGGGATTTGGTCAAGCTTCCAACTGGAAAGAACGCGATTCAGATCAAATGGGTGTACAGACCGAAACAGGAGCAAGATGGTTCCCGAGGTACAAGGCCGATTGGTAGTAAAAGGTTTCCAAAGAAAAGGGAGGTATCGATTTTACTGAGATTTTTTCTCCTGTGGTCAATATGACTACAATTAGAATTGTTCTAAGCATTGTTGCTTCAGAGGATCTACATTTAGAACAGTTGGATGTAAAAACTGCCCTTCTTCATGGTGACTTGGAGGAAAATATATATATGCAGCAACCACAGGGATATGTAGAGGCTGGTAAGGAGCATTTAGTGTGTAAGTTGCACAAAAGCATTTATGGTCTGAAACAAGCCCCCAGACAATGGTATTTGAAGTTTGACAAGTTCATGATCACAATAGGGTACATGTGATGTCATGCAGATCACTGTTGTTATTTCAAGAAATTTGACAATTCGTATGTTATTTTGCTCCTATATGTCGATGATATGCTGATTGCAGGTACCAACATTGAAAAGATTGAAAATTTGAAAGAGCAAATGGCGAAAGAATTTTCAATGAAAGACTTAGGTGCTACGAAGCAAATTTTGGGGCTGAAGATCGAAAGAGATAGAAAGAACAAGTTACTAAAACTTTGTCAAAGGCAGTACGTATTGAAGGTGCTCAAGAGGTTCAACATGGATTGTGCAAAACCGGTGAGCACACCTTTAGCTGGGCATTTCAAAAACCTTTCGAAACAACATTGTCCCAAACCAGAAGAATAACAAAAGAATATGGAGAACATCCCGTATGCATCGGCAGTGGGTAGCCTTATGTATGCCATGGTTTGTACAAGACCCGACATTTCTCATGCAGTGGGAATTGTGAGTAGGTACATGTCTAATCCTGGTTCTTATCAATGGAATGCAGTAAAATAGATTTTAAGGTACCTTGCAGGAACAAAAGATGTGGCACTGTGCTATACAAGTGCAAAAATACAGCTGTGTGGCTTTGTTGATTCAGACATGGCTGGTGACATTGATGTTACGAAAAATACTACAGGTTATCTGTTTATTCTTGGAAGTGCAGCAATCTCCTGGGTATCAACTTTGCAAAAGATTGTTGCATTATCTACTACTGAGGGTGAATATGTTGCAGTTGTTGAAGCGTGTAAGGAGATGACTTGGTTATAGAGCTTGTTGAGTGAACTGGATCATAAGCAAGAGGATTGTCGACTATTAAGCGACAATCAGAGCACAATTCATCTGGCAAAGAATTATGCATTTCACACAAGGACAAAGCATATCGATGTAAGGTATCATGTCATACGAGCTATGCTTGAAGAAGGATCTTTCAAATTGGAGAAAGTACACACCAACAAAAATCCTGTAGATATGCTCACCAAGTCAGTCCCTAAAGAGAAACTGAAGTTTTGCATAGCTTCTCTTGGCCTTGCTAATTGAAGACGACAAGGCAGCCGCCGCCTAAAGACACTACATGAGAAGGAGAAACTACTATACGAGAAAATAATTTTTAGAATAAGCCCCAAGTGGGAGATATGCAAGATATATGGGCCTGATTAGTTTACTATTGTATTCTAATAAGGATTTACTATTGTACTCTAATACGGATTTACTTTCTCTATAAGTATATATATCTCTTCTAATGTAAAAAGTGTGAGTAGTGAGAATTGTGAATAAGATTGTGTTGACGGCTGTGGGTTTTCTTCCCTTAGAGGATTTCCCACATATAAAATTCCTGGTGATTTGTTCTCTTTCTCTTTTTTTCTTGTTTTACTATTGTCATTGCTCTCTGTCAAAATTTTAACATCTCCCGCACAGGACATACATGGTTTTAATCTTTGTCATTCTCCACTTGCTGGAAAAAATTCGCCCTCAAATTTTCGTACATTCGCGCGACTTGTAATTTGGGGCAAATTCATCTTCACAACTAATCTTGCCTAACTCAATACTACTTGATGAAAAAAGTATTTGGGGAACAACATCTTGAATGTTTTCAAAAAACACATCACCATGAGAGTCTTGAAAAGCGTCCCTACTAACTCTTCATCCATGTCATCGGTTACTGAACAAAAGTGTTTGGTCGCCGCGAACTGCACTTTTGTCTCCACAACTTTTTCAACTAGGTAGTTGTCGACTTCATCTCGACAACCACGTATCTTTGTTGACGACGCCTCATCACACGACACCACCACTGACACTTGTGATTTTGACTTCAACAATGTAACCTCAAGTACACGAACATCATATCCAAATACCACCTTTTTTTCAACAATGGCATCATCATTGTCATTAAAAAATGGTGGCTTGTTGATGTCGAAGATGTGACCGTCATTGCATTCGATTAGATCAATACATTCTTCCGATCGACAATCTTCGTCGTTGTACGCATTGTCCCTGTCAGAAGAGGAATCTCCTTTTGTTTCTTTAAGAACAATTATAGATCGGAAAATAAGATGACAAAATGGAGACCAACCAGAAGATTAGCTCAATAGAGATTGAAAAAAATAGATATTTAATAGAGACCAGAAACAACATTTTATCTTATGAGTGGAGGCGAGACTCCTTTTATATTTATACATACAAAAATACCGGAAAACAAGAATATGGTGTGCCAAAAAAACCAAAATAGACAGCTCATAAAACCTTTGACATTAATCCTTAAAATCAACCTTCTTGCCACCAAGGAAAACAAAAATAAAGAAATTAAACACGGCTTCGCATTTACCCAAAAGCACCATGTCGTACATCCTTATATGTATCACCCAAAAACCACATAAGCTCGTCATTTCACCCAAAAGCCAATCCCCTTCACTATAGTCCAAATCACTTTGGGCGCATACCCTTGTCTTTTAGCCGTTTATGGTGTTTTGTCATATGTAGGGCCTACGATTGGGGAGACAAAAAAAAGTCATAAATAGCTAAAAGGCAAGGGTGTGCGCCTAAAGTGTGCGTTGAAAGTGGGTCATTTTAGCATTTTCCTTTTTTTTTCTATGCGGTTACAAAGTTATCAAACAACAAATAAAATGGTTACACAAAAAAAACACACCATTTTCTTAGATTATTTCCATTTTCCTTGCTATCATACACACCCTAAATGTAAAGGGAAAATAAATTTCTTACACCTTAGACAATCCTCGAGATTAACACAACTTTTTCTATACCAAATCGATGATAAAGTCAAAGAAGTGCGGCGCAAAGTTTAGCCGCCAATATTCTTGGGAGGACTAATGGTGGGAGGTTTTAGATTTCAATTGTTATCATGCACCCCTCTTTTAATCGATACGAGATTTTTCTTAATTTGGTTAATATTTTTGGAAGGAACAATAGTGGGAGAGGGTTTACGTATAAATAGTGACCATGGATTCCTTTGTTTAATAGTTTCGAGAGATTTTTCGAGCTAAATTTAAAATAATAACGAGAGAAAATAATTACTTTTACTAAAATATACAATATGTATATTTAGTGAGAGAAAAGTTGGGTTGTACAAAAAAAAAAAAGGTTAGGCACCAAAAAATACACCCCAAATTACGAGAGGATTGATAAATAAATAGCTAGAGATATTAATCCCCTCGATAATAGCCTAGTTTTTAACAAGAGAAATTCATTGCTCTCACTAATTTTTATCACTGTTGAACCTTTTCCTTGTAGTGTGCCCAATTTTTTATTTATTTTTTTTTATCAAAGTGGTTGTTGTATTTATGTTCGTAGCCTAAAATGCAAGCCAATCTATTTCACATAGATATTACATAGCGGATAAAGTATGGAACTAAAATCCATGACAATGCACGCTCAGTACAACACCAATCCACATTTTTGGAAAATGAGTTTCCTAGCAAAAATGAAGCAATAAGAGATCTCACATTTTATGAAGTTGATGAGTCTTTAGAGAATGTAGTCCCAGAGATAGATTCAAATGCAGTTGAGACTAATTCAAATTTCGCTCCTATTCTTTATTCTAGTGGGATTGATATTTCAATAGATGCTTCTAATACAAAAGAATTGCGTAGAAGCAGTCGTAAAAGTGTGCCTCGAAGATGTTTTGAAATTGAGAGTTAGGCTTTTATGATTGCTCCACATGATGAAAATGAGCCCCGTAATGTTAATGAGACTTTGTCACCATCTCACTAAAGAAAACTAGTTGAAAGAAATGGTTAAAGAAATTGAGTCTAAGAAATCTAACCACGTCTTGGACGTGGTTAATCTACCTCCTAGACGTAGATCAATTGGGAACAAATGGGTCCACAAGATCAAACATCAGGCAGATGGATCAATCGATAGATTCAATGCACGTTTAATGGCTAAGGGAGTTACACAACAAGAAGGAACATATTTTAAGGAAACTTTTTCACCAGGTTGTAAGGTTTGCCTCCATTCCTCTATTGTTTGTTATTGTTGCACATATGGATTTAGAATTACATCAAATGGATGTAAAAACTGCTTTAATGAATGGATAATTGAATGAAGACATATATATGCAACAACCAATAGGTTTTGTTGTAAAAGGACAAGAGCTTAAAAGTGTGCAAGCTCAAAAAGTCAATATATGTTATTAAACAATCTTCAAGACAATGGTATTTAAGATTGATTTCATCAAGTCATAACTTATTTTGGATTTAATAAGATTGATGAAGATCATTGCGTATATATTAAGCATTCAGATCAATAGTTTGTGATATTGTCCATGTACGTCGACGATATACTTTTAGTTGGAAATAACATTGATTATGTTGTCGCCATTAAAGAATGGTTGTCCTCTAATTTTCATATGAAGGACATGAGTGGAGCAAACTTCATACAGGGTGTGAAGAGTCATAGGAATCGTTCTAAAAAACTCTTGCTTTATCGCGAGTACAATATATTAAGAATATTCTTGAACGATTCAAAATGAAAAATTGTAACCCCATTGAGACTCCAATTGCTAAAGGTGAAATCCTAAGCACGGAAATCAAAGGCTCCATTTGAGAAAGACAAAATGTCCAATGTTTCATATGCAAGTGCAATTGGAAGTTTAATGTACACAATGATGTGCACGTCCCGATATATGCTACATCGTTGGTTTAGTTAGAAAATATCAATCAAATTCTAGTCAAGCTCATTGGAAAGAAAAAGGATCTTGAAGTATCTCGAAAGGCACTATAGATTTGTGTTTGTGTTACCAAAGTAATGATCAGCGCTTACTTGGGTACTCGATGTTGATTGTAGCGGTGATCCGAGATGAATGCAAATCAACTTCGAATATGTTTTCCTATTGAATAATTGTGCAATCTCATGGAGTAGTAAAAAGCAAACATGCATTGATTTGTCAACCTTGGAGGCATAATTTGTTGCTTGCACTTTCGCTTGATTCAAGAGGCAATATGGCTTATACGTTTCGTTATGCACTTGCAAGTCATCAAAAGTGCATCGAAAACCAGTTACTATATTTAGTGATGGTCAAGCAGCAATTGCTTATAAGAAGGATCTGAAGTATAATGGAAAGACAAAACACGTTGACACAAAGTATAACTTTGTGAGAGACATCATAGAAAGAAAAGAAGTATTGATACAACACATTCCTACGCAAAGGATGACAGTATATCCAATGACAACCTATCGCTAGGGATATTTTTTAAGTCATGTAAAGTCCTTTGGGATTGCGTAGACTATAAATTGTTTGTTGTAACTTCTTATTTCAATTCAATAAATAAACTTTATTGGTTTTTGTTATTTCATGCTCTGATATAAGTCATTAATTGACTAGAACTATGCAACATGCATTGATTGCCTTCCTCACAAAAGCAATCACCTTTTGCGCTAATAGTAGCGAGTAGAGATGAGACATTGAAACTTATTTGATAAATGTAACCTTGATTGGAGTCAAGATGAGGTTATTTAGCTTGACCGTAACAGATTTCCCACTATCTATTAAGCTTTGTCAAGATAACCGATGTGAGATCCATTGATTGGCACCTAATAATAGCGAGCTACATAAGTTTCGGGTTAGGCACTTTGGGAGTGACTAAACTAAGATCTGCACACAATGTATATAGAGAATTGCATACACTCTCATTAAGAGGTTCTCCACTTGTGACATGAAAAAGAATCGCATGTGTTTTACGACCACTTAGAAGTGATAAATCCCTATATCTGCACTGTGTGAATCTAATTGAATAAAGTTCTTACATAGTTGAGACTTCCTGCATTTCCCTTATGACTTTTGACTACACTATAAAGTAAGAAATTTGTGTTTGCTACTTTACTAAGTAACCTATGGTCAAGTATGATTCGATCTAAAGGTGCTACATTAGGAAAGCGGCAGATTCTAAACTGAGTAGAGGGAGGGTAGAGGAAGATCATATAGAATCATGTCATTTCATTTTGTATTCCATGTCGCAACACTGATGTTAAGTCACTTGGATGGATATATTAGTTAGAATATAATGCTATGACTTTAAGGTTCAGATATTGCTCTTGAAGGGATTATTGAATGTTTTGAACTGACGTGACTATATGGATCTGGGCGAAGTGAGATATACATAATTTTTAAAATGGTAGATGTCTCTATGCTGACTCTAATTGAGTTGCTAGTGTAGAGCTCCCACTTGCAGGCTATCACATATTCCCAAGACCCATTAGCTACAATGAAACATTGTCAATTGAGAACTGAATGTTTTTCCACACATGATGGGAGAATGGGAGATATCTAAGTTATCAAAACACGGGGCACCCATATGTGTGATCGACTCGACCCGACAAGATCTTCCACACACGATGTGCAAGTGGGAAATGTTGGGCACGTTTTACATGTTGTAAATAAAAGGGATAAACCTAGAGTTGGTTTTGATAATTGATATATCCTAACCACCATAATCTCTTGGGAAGCCCTAAGAGATCACAGGATAATAAATCATGTACAAGGTGGTTTAGAAAAATAAGTCTTTTGGCATTTTTGTGTGGTGTGAAGAAAAGAGTTCTCGAGAAGTGTCTTCTAAACTTTTGGGCTGTGAAAAGACCGAAGTTCTACACAAATGAAATAGGTAAAAGGTATGCTTCTGCCAATACTCTTTCGATTCCTATATATTTGGTCCGAAACCTTAAGTACAAAATATAATACTTCTTTTAATATAAGCTTGAGTACGAGGAGCATTGATCCCCACCATATTGAAAGGTAATTTTGTTCCATTTACAAACTAAGGAGCTAGGAGCAATTGCAAGCTTAGTGACAGCTTTGTGTGGATAAATCTAACAAATCATAGTAGACCTATAGAACATGTCTAAGTGGATCACAATGAACTCATAAAACGTATTAAATGTGCCTAGTGGGCCCGACATGCCTACACAATACTATAGGATCCAATGGACCTGAATTATTTACCAAGATTCATGATGGCGGACTTAGATTAAATACTAACTTTTTCCTTACACCTTATAGCCCCATATATACACCATTTAGCCCCCAAAAAAAAAAAACACTTGGCCCCCGATCGCTTCAATACTTACCCCATTTACCCCTCTTATATATATATATATAATTAATTAGATAAATCTCAAACCCTAAATCTTTTTTTTTCTCTTTCGATTTCCTTTTTAATTCCTTCGTGAACCACTGCCGATCTTCTATTTGATCGGCAGTTGTTTCAAAAAAAGTGTTAACTGCATGTATTTTCTTCAATAAAAACAAATTTATTCAGATCTTAGAGTTTCAATCCTACAAAATTTTTCTAATTCATCATTGGCGTCATCACTTGCTCCCTCCATGTGTGCATCTATCATCATTCAAGTTCATCTCCGCTTCTACTGCTTGTGTTTGAATCTCTGCTTACAGTTGTTGGTTTGATAGTTTATTAGGTTATCCTTTTCAATAAGTATTTATCTTTCAATGTTGGAGGTTTTTGTTTGTCTTCCCTTGTTGGAAGTTTTATTTTTCGTTTTGGTCTTAGTATATCTGTGTACTGTAGTGGTCTTGACGTTTGTCAAGAGAAGAGACACTGCTTGTCAAACTATTCAATTATTACAGTCGTAGTTTCTCAAAATCAACTCTATGGCAGTTGAATGTTCTAATAAAAAATTAGGATTAGTGAATCAATGTGTTTTTGTCAAGGTAATTAATTGTATGTCTTGTCCTATTCTACCGAATGTATTAAATCCATAATGATAAATGAAATTTCTTTTTTATTTTTTTAAAAAAGAGATAAATCTCATTTTCCCCTAAAAATCAGTTGCCCAATCCCTCCTATCCCCCCCCTATATGATAAGTATATTATTTTAATTGTACATGCATTTCCTTAAGTACTATGTGTATTTTTAGCTTTGAAATTTAGATATAGGTTTCCCCTCTAAATTCTAAGTCTGCTACGCCCATGATTGAGATTAATGATAAAATGGTTGCACTATATCATAATAGAAAGCATAACAATCGATGTGGCAACCCGGTTGGGATGCCGAACGTAGGGACAAAGGCGGGATTGTTTGAGTTAAGCGCAAGATCTCGATTTCGATTTCACACTCGTGTCAACATTGATTGGGCCATTAGGGCGCTCCCGTTGATTACCCCTAATGGAGAGGCGTCGGGGCCCTATAGGATTAGTATCACCCGAGGAGTGCGGATACCCACTGTTATCAATAAAAAAGACTAATGTGGCTTCTGGGCCCCGCATAAAAATCTAATGAAATGATACACCCAACACCCCATTTTGATGTAGGGCCCACGTGCGACAATCAGCCGTGGTGAATTTTATTGTGACATCGTGTTCTCATTCAAGCATTTACCGTTATTATTTGTTGTGTATTCCACACAGTCTCCAACCTTGGCTTTTTTTTATTGTCAGGAATCTAGCTAGCTTGGTTCTTTGCTTTTTTTTTTAGGTCAAGTTATCAATTTTCATTACTCAATTGAGTCGATTACATCCGCTGATATAAGTGCATCTAATTAAAGTCGTGACTTTAATTATGAGCTATTTGAGCCAAATTACTCAATTTGGCTTAATTTTCATTACTCAATTTTCAATTATTTTCATTACTCAATTTTCATACCAAATATATAATGTGGTGTACATTTTTGCTATTTGAGCCAAATTATGAGCTACCTTGTTTGCACTTCTCCTAGCAAATTGTACCTTCCTCGAACCGTGACTTTTAAGTACTAGTTAAAGTCGTCAAGTAAACATCCATATTATGAGCTAGCTTGGCTCTTTTACCTTAAATAGACATCATTAATTTTTCTTTTTTTACAAAAAATGAAGTTTTCTCATTTAGTATTTCCGTTAATACAAAAAATTATAGTAGCAAAAATCATTAATACAGAGCATTGTTATTTATTTTGGTAATTTAATTTAATTTTTAATGAGAAATTTTACTCACTTTTTGGTAAAAATAATATGCAAATAAACGACTTAACCTTTGATACATAAACATTTCAAAAAATAACGCAAAATTAATGTTACATATAGTCAAAAAATTGGTCTTCACCGTATATAACGAACAATTATTTTTGATAAATTTGAAGCTATAATGCTACTTGTTGGCATTTTCCATATTTTATTTATTTTTATCATATACTTTCGTTGATTTAATTAAAATTAGTAACCCAAACGTGTTTTTGCGATTATACTATCTAATATTTTTATGTTTATCCTTATATATCCATATCTATATCGCAAGTAGATTTAGATTTTTTTTTCTTATCCATCGATGCCTTTGATTTCAAGAACTTGTCTTAAAATCGTAACAATCACGCAATATAGCTAGAGCTATATATATAAGAGTGAGAAGAGAAAAAACGTCTTTGTTAGAGAATCTTTAGTTCGTTTGTGTGAAGAGAGAGCCATTAAATTTGTTGTCTTGAAGAGGATTGAAGACCATTGATTGAAAGAAAGTCATGGAAAATTACAATCTGCCTTGGGGTTTTACATTCAACCCCACTGATGAAGAAATCATGGTGTACTTGCAAGCGAAGGCGAGCAACATTAAACTTCCATTCGTCGATCCAGTCATCGAATTCGACGTCTTTACCACACACCCCACCCAACTCCACATGCAACGTATGTACTACTGTTTTTATGTTAAAAAACACTATAGTTTATGGTTCTTGATTTTAATAGATCTTTGATTTTTGTTAGGTTATCGTGCATGCATGAATACTGTTTTAATGTTTAAATTAGGGTTTTGGGTTCTTGATAATTAAGGGAACTTCGGTGTCTTAGGTTATCTTATTACATGCTTGATACTGTTTATTGTTAAAGCTAGCTAGCTAGCGGGTTTAAGGTTCTTGATGATTTATCAATCTTTGTTTTTTTAAGTTATTTACATGCACGCATACTGTTTATTGTTAAAACTAGGTGCATTCATATTGTTGTTAAACCTAGGGTGTAGGGTTCTTGATAATTAATCGATCTTTGATTTTTTAAGTTATTGTTACATTCATATATGCGTGTTGTTTTAATGTTTTTTTTAAAAAAAAAAACTGCATATTGCTATAATTTTAAAACTAGGGTTTAGGTTTCTTGATAATCAGTCAGATCTTTGATTTTTTTGGGTTGTCTTACATGCATGTGTTTCTTTGTTGGGTGCAGTGAGGCTCAATGCTACCAGTGCCCACCTCTACTTCTACGTTACGAAGAGCGGGAGAAATCGCAATGCTGGAAATGGGTTTTGGCATGCAAGCACAGGTGCAACCGCTATCTTGAACCGCAAGAGAGAAGTGATCGGCTATAGGAGCATGCTAGTTTACTACAATAATGCTTTGAATACAAATACTAAGAAAAGAGACAGGTCGGAAAAGACCAGGTGGATCCTGCATGAGTACACGCTTCCCGAGGCTCATAACATGTCTTCCAAAGGACATAAGGTAAGTGTGATTTACTGTTAAATTGAGTTAATTTATTCATTCATTTGGTTAACGGCTATATATATATATAAGGTCATATTAAAAATAGTTTTGCATGTAGTTAGTGTACAACATATACAAGTATTATTACATAAATTTACTATTTGATTATACATTACAGGAACCCTTTTGGACTATTTGCAAAATTGGTGAGACAGGAAGAACATTTGGAGGTGACAATTACCAAAGTAGTAGTGTTCCCTCACAACAACAGCAGCAACCCCAGCAACAGCAATTGAACATGGAATTAATGGGGCCTCATCATCAGCAAGAAGTTGATCAACAACAGCAGCTGCAGCAATATGGTCGAAGCTTGGTGCTAGCGGAGGATGATCTTCCTCTTGAGTTTTGGGTCGACGTTAATGATCACAACTCATCTTCAGAGGTAGTTCAGGAGGCGGCGCCTAGACGGATTGGATCGTTAATTTTTCCAGATCAATTAAATGATGATGAAGCTGCAGATGACGATCAAGAATGGATTGAAAACTTGGAGTCAATTCTAGAGGTTGACGACGAGGCACAACAACCACTCCAACAGCTGCCAATACAACAACAATTTGAGCAGCAACCAGTACTCCAACAAAGTGAGAGTGTGGCCTACATATGCCTTGATGATCTGCAGCCACAACAACAATCAGAATTGATAGTGCTACCTGACGACGAGGATGATGCTTGTATTGAAGATATGGAAAACTGGATTGGCAACTTCGACTATTGTATGGACATGATTAAGGAGCTTCATGATGAGGTCTACGACGTCAACGGCAATTCAGAGTTGGAGATTGATGAGCAGCCATTCGCCAAGCGCGTCAAGTACTAGAAGGATCCACGTTTATTATGTAAATCTAAGTAGCAAATTTTGTACATGCATGCTACTAATTAGTTACTTGTATATGGATACTAAGTAGCAATTAATTTTGTTTGTAAAAAAAAAGTAGCAATTAATTTTACATGCTACTCTAAACTCATGATTTCATTTGTAACACTATTATTTGTCTCAATGAAATACAAAGTTATTTGTTTAAGTTACCGTAATTTATATAATATTGTTAGCTATATATTAGTATAGTCACGATTCACACACGTTGGTAAATATGTTGAAGTAAAATAGAAATTTCATTAATCATGATGGCTCAATACATTCGGTAGAACTGGACAAGACACATAATCAATTACCTTCATAAAAGTACATTGATTCACTAATCCTAATTATTCATCAGAACATTCAACTGACGCAGGGCTGATTTTGAGAAACTGCGACTCCGACATTGGAACAGAATGACAATCGATGACTGTTCTCTTGACAAACGACTGGAACACACCAGTACATAGACATACTAAGACCATGACGAAAAAATAAAACATCCAACAAGGGAAGACAGACAAAGACTTCCGACAAGAACAGACAAATACAAACTTCCAACATTGGAAGTCAAATACTTATTGAAAAAATATGTTAAAAAGTTAAATAAAGTCGTCAAACACCCAACTTCATGGGTGACCACCGAGACTATAAAAGTTCTCCCTGGCCTTGTGTCAAGATGTGTGTATGTGACGCAATGGAAGTTCTTCCAAAACGATAATCCGACACACAAATAATGCAATTCAAAATGAAACCCTAATTCTCTAGAAGAAACATAATTCGTTTGTTTTTTCATAAAGATAAAAAATTAACCTCTAAATCTGTTACATATGTAGCCTTTATATAGGCTTGTAAAATAATGAGACTCATAATTCCAATAGAATACCATAAGACACATTAACTCGTAATTATAATAAAACTCTTAACACTACTAACTCCAATTGAAAATCTAACTTTGACACAAAAAGGATACGAACTTGTAATTCAACTAAACAAAACCATTTTATCTAATAAATAAAAACCCTAATCTAACACAAACTCTTATTTGCATTATTCTCTACCTATTGAGAAAATTCTTCCTCGAATTCAAAGCTTGAATCATTCTCCTATTAATGTGGCGATTAGTTTACTATTGTATTCTAATAGGGATTTACTATTGTATTTTAATAGGGATTTACTTTCTCTATAAGTATATATATTTCTTCTGGTGTAAAAAGCGTGAGTAGTGAGAATCGTGAATAAGATTGTGTTGGCGGCTGTGGGTTTTCTTCCCTTAGAAGGTTTCCCACATATAAAATTCTTGGTGATTTGTTCTCTTTCTCTTTTTTTCTTGTTTTACTATTGTCATTGCTCTCTGTCAAAATCTTAACAACTGGTATCAGAGCAAGGTTATTCTCAAGTGGGAGTATTGACAGAAGAAAGGAAGTTATAATTTGAGATGTTCAACGGTTCGAACTTTGAATTTTGGAAGATGCAGATCGAATAATACCTATATCAGAAAGATTTCTACTTACTGCTCGGTGGCAAGAACAACAAACCTATAGATATGGACGACAAGGCTTGGGAAATACTGGATAGAAAGGCTTTTGGTGCGATTTGCCTTTCACTATCATCATCGGTAGCCATCAACATCTCCAAAGAGAAGACCACACAAGATGTGATGAAAGCCCTAACACGGACGTATGAGAAACCATCGGCGTCAAACAAGGTATTCTTAATGAAACGGTTGTTTAATATGAAGAAACCTGAAAGTAGACCTATACAAGAGCATCTGAGTGATTTCGATACCATCACTAGTCAGTTAGAATCTGTGGGTATTATCTTTTATAATGAAGTATTGGCTCTTGTTATTTTGTCGGGTTTACCCGATAGTTGGGATGGTCTAGTTATGGCTGCAAGCAACTCATCAGGGTCCAATATTCTGAAATTTGAGGATGTAGTGGGAGTTCTTCTTGATGAAGAAACACGAAGGAGAAACAACCCTTCTGATGATGTTTCTTATAGTGCCCAATTCTTAGGAATGGGCGGATCCTTAAAGAGGTCGAATGGCCGAGGAAATGGACGCTCTCAATCTAGAAGAGGTCGGTCAAGGGGCCCTCGGATGACTTGCTTTGGAATTGCAAGAAGAAAGGTCATCTCAAGCGCGATCGTAAAGCACCAAAGAAAAGGGCGATGAAAACGACAAAGACAACAACTCGGTGAATGTCTCAAACGAATCAAGTTCAGATGAAGCACTGATCATGTGTTGTGACAGTAAACATGAATCCTGCTGGATACTAGATTCTGGTGCATCGTTTCATGCTACTTCCAACAGAGAATATTTCCTTAATTATGAGAAGGGAAATTTCGGCAAGGTGTACCTTGGTGATGATAAAACCTGTGACATAATCGGTAAAGGAGACGTGCTGATAGGAATGGAAAATGGGACGCAGTTGAGGTTGTAACGAGTTAGACATGTGCTAAAACTTGCTAGAAATCTAATTTCGGTAAGCCAAATTACTGATGATGCAGGTCTTAAGATGAAGTTCACTAAAACATCTTAGAAGCTCATAAAAGGTGCCATGGTATTAGCACATGGTCAGAGAGATGGTACTCTCTACAGAGTTCTCAATGAAAACTCCATGAATATGGCCTCCTCTGAGGTCAGTGCAAAGGTGTGGCATCAACGCCTCGGACATACGAGTGAGAAAGGAATAAAGGTAATGGTGTCAAAAGGGAAGTTAGATGGACTGTCATGTGTTGATCTGTCTCTATGTGAAGGTTGTGTGGTTAGAAAACAAAAAGTTGTCAGTTTTTCTAAAAAGGGCAGAATTCCCAAAACTAAAAAGCTAGAACTTGTGCAAACGGACGCTTGGGATCCTTCACAGGTATCCTCCCTTAATGGCTCTCGTTATTACATTACTTTCATTAATGATTCGACTAGAAAGCTCTGGATTTACTTTATGAAAAATAAGTTTCAAGTGTTTGAAATTTTCAAAAAGTGGAAATGTCTAGTGGAGAACCAGACAGAACTAAAGCTGAAGTCCTTGACATTAGATAATGGTGGAGAGTACCGTAACAAGGAATTTGATTAGTACTGTGCTATGTATGGCATCAAAAGAGAAAAGACAGTACCAAGGACACCACGACAGAATGGCATTGCTGAGCGTATGCACCGAACCATTATAGAACGTGCTAGGAGCATGTTGTTGAGTGCTGGGCTACCAAGCAGTTTTGGGCTGAAGCTGTGAATACTACTGCTTATCTGATCAACAGAGGACCATCTATCGCAATTGATTGCAGACTGCCTGAGGAGGAATGGACAAAAGTGAAAGTAAAACTTTCACACTTAAGAACCTTTGGTTGTGTTTCCTATGTCCATATCAATGCTGAAAATAGGTCAAAGCTGGATGCAAAGTCCAAAATGTGTATCTTGCTGGGATGTGGAGTTGATAGTTTTGGTTACAGGCTATGGGATCCTGAGAGTAAAAAGGTGATCAGAAGTAAAGATGTTATATTAAATGAGGATGTATTGTATAAGGATAGGATCAAGAAGAAAGATGAACCAAAAAGATCAAAGTATCTTGAACTTGATGATATCCCTCCCTATGATCCTGATCAGAGTGTTACTTGAACACATTGATTGATGAACATGAAGTTCGGGAGGAGCCGGTGACACCACCCATTGCACTTCGACGTGAAAGACGAACCGTCAATGCTCCAGATTATTACTCTCCATCCATACACTATTTGTTGCTCACAGATGGTGGTGAACCCAATTACTATGAGGAAGCAATGCAAGTCGAGAATAAGGAAGAATGGAAGAAAGCCATGGATGACGAAATGAAGTTTCTCTATACAAATCAGACTTGGGATTTGGTCAAGCTTCCAACTGGAAAGAAGGCGATTAAGAACAAATGGGTGTACAGACTGAAACAGGAGCAAGATGGTTCCCAGAGGTACAAGGCCAGATTGGTAGTAAAAGGTTTCCAACAAAAGGCAGGTATCGATTTTACTGAGATTTTTTCTCCTGTGGTCAAGATGACTACAATTAGAACTGTTCCAAGCATTGTTGCTGCAGAGGATCTACATTTAGAACAGTTGGATGTAAAAACTGCCCTTCTTCATGGTGACTTGGAGGAAAATATATACATGCAGCAACCACAGGGATATGTAGAGGATGCTAAGGAGCATCTAGTGTGTAAGTTGCACAAAAGCCTTTATGGTCTGAAACAAGCCCCCAGACAATGGTATTTGAAGTTTGACAAGTTCATGATAACAATAGGGTACATGCGCTGTCATGCGATCACTTCTTTGTTATTTCAAGAAATTTGACAATTCGTATGTTATTTTGCTCCTATATGTCGATGATATGCTGATTGCAGGTACCAACATTGAAAAGATTGAAAATTTGAAAGAGCAAATGGCGAAAGAATTTTCAATGAAAGACTTAGGAGCTGCGAAAAAAATTTTGGGGCTGAAGATCGAAAGAGATAGAAAGAACAAGTTACTAAAACTTTTTCAAAGGGAGTACGTATCGAAGGTGCTCAAGAGGTTCAACATGGATTGTGCAAAACCGGTGAGCATACCTTTAGCTGGGCATTTAAAAACCTTTCGAAACAACATAGTCCCAAAACAGAAGAAGAACAAAAGAATATGGAGAACATCCCGTATGCATCGGCAGTGGGTAGACCTATGTATGCCATGGTTTGTACAAGACCCGACATTTCTCATGCAGTGGGAATTGTGAGTAGGTACATGTCTAATCCTGGTTCTTATCATTGGAATGCAGTAAAATGGATTTTAAGGTACCTTGCAGGAACAAAAGATGTGGCACTGTGCTATACAAGTGCAAAAATAAAGCTGTGTGGCTTTGTTGATTCAGGCATGGCTGGTGACATTGATGTTAGGAAAAGTACTACAGGTTATGTGTTTATTCTTGGAAGTGCAGCAATCTCCTGGGTATCAAAGTTACAAAAGATTGTTGCATTATCTACTACTGAGGCTGAATATGTTGCAGCTGTTGAAGCGTGTAAGGAGATGACTTGGTTATAGAGCTTGTTGAGTGAACTGGATCATAAGCAAGCGGATTGTCGACTACTAAGCGACAGTCAGAGCGCAATTCATCTGGCAAAGAATTCTGCAATTCACTCAAGGATAAAGCATATCGATGTAAGGTATCATTTCATACGAGCTATGCTTGAAGAAGGATCTTTCAAATTGGAGAAAGTACACACCAAAAAAAATCCTGTAGATATGCTCACCAAGTCAGTCCCTAAAGAGAAACTGAAGTTTTGCATAGCTTCTCTTGGCCTTGCTAATTGAAGACGACAAGGCGTAAATTGCCGCCTAAAGACACTACATGAGAAGGAGATACTACTATACGAGAAAATAATTTTTAGAATCAGCCACAAGTGGGAGATATGTTAGTTATATGGGCCTGATTAGTTTACTATTGTATTCTAATAAGGATTTACTATTGTACTCTAATACGGATTTACTTTCTCTACAAGTATGTATATCTCTTTTAATGTAAAAAGTGTGAGTAGTGAGAATCGTGAATAAGATTGTGTTGACAGCTGTGGGTTTTCTTCCCTTAGAGGATTTCCCACATATAAAATTCCTGGTGATTTGTTCTCTTTCTCTTTTTTTTTGTTTTACTATTGTCATTGCTCTCTGTCAAAATCTTAACATCTCCCGCACAGGACATACATGGTCTTAATCTTCGTCATTCTCCACTTGTTGGAAAAAACTCGCCCTCAAATTTTCGTACATTCGCGCGACTTGTAATTTGGGGCAAATTCATATTCACAACTAATCTTGCCTAACTCAATACTACTTGATGGAAAAAGTATTTGCGGAACAACATCTTGAATGTTTTCAAAAAACACATCACCATGAGAGTCTTGAAAAGCGTCCTACTAACTCTTCATCCATGTCATCGCTATTCTTGAACAAAAGTGTTTGGTCGCCGCGAACTGCACTTTTGTCTCCGCAACTTTTTCAACTAGGTAGTTGTCGACTTTATCTCGACAACCACGTATCTTTGTTGACGACGCCTCATCACACGACACCACCACTGACACTTGTGATTTTGACTTCAACAGTGTAACCTCAAGTACACGACCATCATATCCAAATACCACCTTTTCTTCAACAATGGCGTCATCATTGTCATCAAAAAATGGTGTCTTGTTGATGTCGAAGATGTGACCATCATTGCATTCCATTAGATAATGCATTCTTCCGATCGACAATCTTCGTCGTTGTACGCATTGTCCCTGTCAGAAGAGGAATCTCCTTTTATTTCTTTAAGAACAATTATAGGTCGGAAGATAGGATGACAAAATGGAGACCAACCAGAAGATTAGCTCAATAGAGATTGAAAAAAATAGATATTTAATAGAGACCAGAAACAACATTTTATCTTATGAGTGGAGGCGAGACTCCTTTTATATTTATACATACAAAAATACGGGAAAACAAGAATATGGTGTGCCAAAAAAACCAAAATAAACAGCTCATAAAACCTTTGACATTAATCCTTAAAATCAACCTTCTTGCCACCAAGGAAAACAAAAATAAAGAAATTAAACACGGCTTCGCATTTACCCAAAAGCACCATGTCGTAGATCCTTATATGTTTCACCCAAAAAACCACATAAGCTCGTCATTTCACCCAAAAGCCAATCCCCTTCACTATAGTCTAAATCACACAATATGATCCAAAGAATTTTCTA
This sequence comes from Stephania japonica, assembly GCA_039657345.1. Classification (NCBI taxonomy): domain Eukaryota; kingdom Viridiplantae; phylum Streptophyta; class Magnoliopsida; order Ranunculales; family Menispermaceae; genus Stephania; species Stephania japonica. The sequence goes on from CM077566.1 coordinate 19,066,341, forward strand.
GTCACTAAATGCTCCAAACCATTCTCTAATCACACATGTGTGATTATAAATATGTAATACATCACAAGTACAAAGTCATCACCCTCACACAACCATTTATAAATATGATTTCAGGCCCATTGAAGCAAACAAACGTAATGCACTTGGCGATCAAGGCTGTTCATCACAAGTACGTAACCACCCTAAACCCTAGACCAAATGACATCATAAGAGAGAAAAATGGCATATTTAGGGCTCCTACCATTGCTTTGGACAAGAAAGGCGATGAAGTGAACATGCAATGTTGCAACAAGAGAAGCAAGTGAGATGGCGTAGAAAGAAAATAATAGGTCGAAGGAGATACTGAAAGCACTTAAAGATCAATACGACTCACCAAATCGATTAAGACGTGCGTACCTATTGGGAAATGTTCAATGGAGAGAGGTGTAACTCCTTTGCCAAACTCGACCAATCACCTCGATCCCCGTCATTGAACAATTCATCGAACTCCAAATAGAACAATATACCCTCTCGAAAAGGGATAATCTAACACAATCTCAAATCACACTTTGGGCGCACACTCTTGTCTTTTAGCTGTTTATGGTGTTTTGTCATATGTAGGGCCTACGATTGGGGAGACAAAAAAAAGTCATAAATAGCTAAAAGGCAAGGGTGTGCACCTAACGTGTGCGTTGAAAGTGGGTCATTTTAGCATTTTTCTTTTTTTTTCTATGCGGTTACAAAGTTATCAAACAAAAAATAAAATGGTTACACAAAAAAACACACGATTTTCTTAGATTATTTTCATTTTCCTTGCTATCACACACACCCTAAATGTAAAGGGAAAATAAATTTCTTACACCTTAGACAATCTTCGAGATTAACACAAATTTTTCTATACCAAATCGATGATAAAGTCAAAGAAGTGCGGCGCAAAGTTTAGCCGCCAATATTCTTGGGAGGACTAATGGTGGGAGGTTTTAGATTTCAATTGTGATCATGCACCCCTCTTTTAATCGATACGAGATTTTTCTTAATTTGGTTAATATTTTTGGAAGGAACAATAGTGAGAGGGTTTACGTATAAATAGTGACCATGGATTCCTTTCTTTAATAGTTTCAGAGATTTTTCGACCCAAATTTAAAATAATAACGAGAGAAAATAATTACTCTTACTAAAATATACAATATGTATATTTAGTGAGAGAAAAGTTGGATTGTACAAAAAAAAAAGGTTAGGCACCAAAAAATACACCCCAAATTACGAGCGGACTGATAAATAAATAGCTAGAGATATTAATCCCCTCAATAATAGCCTAGTTTTTAACAAGAGAAATTCATTGCTCTCACTAATTTTTATCACTATTGAACCTTTTCCTTGTAGTGTACCCAATTTTTTATTTATTTTTTTTATCAAAGTGGTTGTTGTATTGAGTTCCTAGCCTAAAATGCAAGCCAATCTATTTCACATAGATATTACATTGCAGATAAAGTATGGAACTAAAATCCATGACAATGCACGCACAGTACAACACCAATCCACATTTTTGGAAAATGAGTTTCCTAGCAAAAATGAAGCAATAAGAGATCTCACGTTTTATAAGTTGATGAGTCTTTAGAGAATGTAGTCCCGAGATAGATTCAAATGCGATTGAGACTAATTCAAATTTGGCTCCTATTCTTTATTCTAGTGGGATTGATATTTCAATAGATGCTTCTAATACAAAAGAATTGCGTAGAAGCGATCGTAAAAGTGTGCCTCGAAGACGTTTTGAAATTGAGAGTTAGGCTTTTATGATTGCTCCACATGATGAAAATGAGCCCCGTAATGTTAATGAGACTTTGTCACCATCTCGCTAAAGAAAACTAGTTGAAAGAAATGGTTAAAGAAATTGAGTCAAAGAAATCTAACCACGTCTTGGACGTGGTTAATCTACCTCCTAGACGTAGATCAATTGGGAACAAATGGGTCCACAAGATCAAACATCAGGCAGATGGATCAATCGATAGATTCAATGCACGTTTAATGGCTAAGGGAGTTACACAACAAGAAGGAACATATTTTAAGGAAACTTTTTCACCAGTTGTAATGTTTGCCTCCATTCCTCTATTGTTTGTTATTGTTGCACATATGGATTTAGAATTACATCAAATGGATGTAAAAACTGCTTTAATGAATGGAGAATTGAATGAAGACATATATATGCAACAACCAATAGGTTTTGTTGCAAAAGGACAAGAGCGCAAAAGTGTGCAAGCTCAAAAAGTCAATATATGGTATTAAACAATCTTCAAGACAATGGTATTTAAGATTTCATCAAGTCATAACTTATTTTGGATTTAATAAGATTGATGAAAATCATTGTGTATATATTAAGCATTCAGATCAATAGTTTGTGATATTGTCCATGTACGTCGACGATATACTTTTAGCTGGAAATAACATTGATTATGCTGTCGCCATTAAAGAATGGTTGTTCTCTAATTTTGATATAAAGGACATGAGTGGAGCAAACTTCATACAGGGTGTGAAGATTCATAGGAATCGTTCTAAAAAACTCTTGTTTTATCGCGAGTACAATATATTAAGAATATTCTTGAACGATTCAAAATGAAAAATTGTAACCCCATTGAGACTCCAATTGCTAAAGGTGAAATCCTAAGCACGGAAATCAAAGGCTCCATTTGAGAAAGACAAAATGTCCAACGTTTCATATGCAAGTGCAATTGGAAGTTTAATGTACACAATGATGTGCACACGTCCCGATATATGCTACGTCGTTGGTTTAGTTAGAAAATATCAATCAAATTCTAGTCAAGCTCATTGGAAAGAAAAAGGATCTTGAAGTATCTCGAAAGGCACTATAGATTTGTGTTTGTGTTACCAAAGTAATGATCAAGCGATTACTTGGGTACTACGATGTTGATTGTAGCGGTGATTCAGATGAACGCAAATCAACTTCAGAATATGTTTTCCTATTGAATAATTGTGCAATCTCATGTAGTAAAAAGCAAACATGCATTGCTTTGTCAACCTTGGAAGCATAATTTGTCGCTTGCACTGCTTCAGTTCAAGAGGCAAAATGGCTTAGACGTTTCGTTATGCACTTGCAAGTCATCAAAAGTGCATCGAAACCAGCTTACTATATTTAGTGATGGTCAAGCAAAATTGCTTATAAGAAGGATCTCAAGAAGTATAATAGAAAGACAAAACACGTTGACACAAAGTATAACTTTGTGAGAGACATCATAGAAAGAAAAGAAGTATTGATACAACACATTCCTACGCAAAGGATGACAGCATATTCAATGACAACCTATCGCTAGGGATATTTTTTTAAGTCATGTAAAGTCCTTTGGGATTGCGTAGACTATAAATTGTTTGTTGTAACTTCTTATTTCAATTCAAAAAATAAACTTTATTGGTTTTTTATTTCATGCTCGATATAAGTCATTAATTGACTAGAACTATGCAACAGTGCATTGATTGCCTTACTCACAAAAGCAATCACCTTTTGTGCTAATAGTAGCAGAGTACGAGATGAGACATTGAAACTTATTTGATAAATGTAACCTTGATTGGAGTCAAGATGAGGTCATTTAGCTTGACCGTAACATATCTACCACTATCTATTAAGCTGTCAAGAAAAAACCAGATGTGAGATCCATTGATTGGCGCCTAATAATAGCGAGCTATATAAGTTTCGGGTTAGGCACTTTGGGAGTGACAAAACTAAGATCTCGCACAATGTATTTAGAGAATTGCATACACTCTTATTAAGAGGTTCTCCAATGTGACATGAAAAAGAATCGCATGTGTTTTACAACCACTTAGAAGTGATAAATCCCTATATCCGCACTTTGTGTGAATCTAATTGAATAAAGTTCTTATATAGTTGAGACTTCCTCGTTTTCCTTATGACTTTTGACTACACTATAAAGTAAGAAATTAGTGTTTGCTACTTTACTGAATAACCTATGGTCAAGTATGATTCGATCTAAAGGTGCTACATTAGGAAAGCAGCAGATTCTAAACTGAGTAGAGGGAGGGCAAAGGAAGATCATATAGAATCATGTCATTTCATTTTGTATTCCATGTCACGACACTGATGTTGACTCACTTGGATGGATATATTAGTTAGAATATAATGCTATGACTTTAAGGTTCAGATATTGCTCTTGAAGGGATTATTGAATGTTTTGAACAGACGTGACTACATGGATCTGGCGAAGTGAGATATACATAATTTTTAAAAGGGTAGATGTCTCTATGCTTGACTCTAATTGAGTTGCTAGTATAGAGCTCCCGCTTGCAGGCTATCTCACGGTCCCAAGACCCATTAGCTACAATGAAACATTGTCAATTGAGAACTGAATGTTTTTCCACACATGATGGGAGAATGGGAGATATCTAAGTTATCAAAACACGGAGCATCCATATGTGTGATCGACTCGACCCGAGAAGATTTTCCACACACGATGTGCGAGTGGGAAATATTGGGCACGTTTTACATGTTGTAAATAAAACGGATAAACCTAGAGTTAGTTTTGATAATTGATATATCCTAACCACCATAATCTCTTGGGAATCCCTAAGAGATCACAGGATAATAAATCACGTACAAGGTGATTTAGAAAAATAAGACTTTTGGCATTTTTGTGTGGTGTGAAGAAAAGAGTTCTCGAGAAGTGTCTTCCAAACTTTTGGGGTACAATGGAAAAGACCGAAGTTCTACACAAATGAAATAGGTAAAAGGTATGCGTCTCGCCAATACTCTTTCGATTCCTATATATTTGGTCCAAAACCTTAAGTTCAAAATATGATACTTCTTTTAATATAAGCTTGAGTACGAGGAGCATTGATCCCCGCCATATTGAAAGGTAATTTTGTTCCATTTACAAACTAACGAGCTAGGAGCAATTGCAAGTTTAGTGACAGCTTTGTGTGGATAAATCTAATGAGCATCATAGTAGACCTATAGAACATGTCTAAGTGGATCACAATGAACTCAAAAACTTATTAAATGTGCCTAGTGGGCCCGACATTCCTACACAATACTATAGGATCAAATGGACCTGAATTATTTACCAAGATTCATGATGGCGGACTTAGACTAAATACTAACTTTCTCCTTACACCTTATAGCCCCATATATACGGCTATTTAGCCCCCAAAAAAAAAACACTTGGCCCCCGATCGCTTCAATACTTACCCCATTTACCCTTCTTATATATATATATATATATTTAATTAGATAAATCTCAAACCCTAAATCTTTTTTTCTCTTTTCGATTTCCTTTGTAATTCCTTCGTGAACCACCGCCGATCTTCTATTTGATCCGCGTGGTTTCAAAAAAAGTGTTTATTGCATGTATTTTCTTCAATAAAAACAAATTTATTCAGATTTTAGATTTTCAATCCTACAAAATTTTTCGATTCATCATCGCGCCATCACTTGCTCCCCCCCATGTGTGCATCTATCATCATTCAAGTTCATCTCCGCTTCTACTTGCTTGTGTTTGAATCTCTCGCTACAGTTGTTGGTTTCATAGTTTATTAGGTTATCCTTTTCAATAGTATTTATCTTTCAATGTTGGAGGTTTTTATTTGTCTTCCCTTGTTGGAAGTTTTATTTTTCGTTTTTGACGCAATGAGAGATCTTCTAAATTGATTATTCGACACTACGAATAAAACAACCTAGGGCTAAAGAGAATTAACACCAAATTCTCAAGAAAAGAAATTCAATTCTTTATTAAAATCAATAAAAATCCCCCTAAAACTATTACATATGTAGCCTACATATAAGCTTGTAAAATAATAAATGCATTCGATTAGATCAATGCATTCTTCCGATCGACAATCTTCGTCATTGTACGCATTGTCCCTGTCAGAAGAGGAAACCGCTTTTGTTTCTTTAAGAACAATTATAGATCGGAAGATAGGATGACAAAATGGAGACCAACTAGAAGATTAGCTCAATTAAGATTGAAAAAAATAGATATTTAATAGAGACCAGAAACAACATTTTATCTTATGAGTGGAGGCGAGACTCCTCTTATATTTATACATACAAAAATACGGAAAACAAGAATATGGTATGCCAAAAAAAACCAAAATAAACAGCTCATAAAACCTTTGACACTAACCCTTAAAATCAACCTTCTTGCCACCAAGGAAAACAAAAATAAAGAAATTAAACACGGCTTCGCATTTACCCAAAAGCACCATGTCGTACATCCTTATATGTATCACCCAAAAACCACATAAGCTCGTCATTTCACCCAAAAGCCAATCCCCTTCACTATAGCCCAAATCACACAATATGATCCAAAGAATTTTCTATTCACTAAATGCACCAAACCATTCTCTAATCACACAACCAAACCACCACGCCTCATTGCAAGCCCACATGTGTGAAAACTATGTAATACATCACAAGTACAAAGTCAACACCCTCACACAACCATTTATAAATATGATTTCAAGCCCATCGAAGAAAACGAACATAATGCACTTTGGCGATCAAGGCTGTTCATCACAAGTACAGAACCACCCTAAACCCTAGACCAAATGACATCATAAAGAGAGAAAAATGGCATATTAGGGCTCCTACCATTGCTTTGGACAAGAAAGGCAAAGCACATGAAGTGAGCATGCAAGTGTTGCAACAAGAGAGCGAGAGATGGTGTAGAAAGAAAAATAGAGTCAAAGGGGATACGAAAGCACTTAAAGATCAATACGATTCACCAAATCGATTAAGACGTGCGTACCTATTGGGCAATGTTCAATGGAGTGAGGTGCAACTCCTTTTCCAAACTCGACCAATCACCTCGATCCCCGTCGTTGAACAATTCATGGAACTCCCAATGGAACAATATACCCTCTTGAAAAGGGATAATCTAACACAATCCCAAATCACACTTTGGGCGCACACCCTTGTCTTTTAGCCTTTTATGGTGTTTTGTCATATGTAGGGCCTACGATTGGGGAGACAAAAAAAGTCATAAATAGCTAAAATGCAAGGGTGTGCGCCCAAAGTGTGCTTTGAAAGTGGGCCATTTTAGCATTTTCCTTTTTTTTTTTTTCTATGCGCATCAAACAACAAATAAAACGGTTACACAAAAAAACACACGATTTTCCTAGATTATTTTCATTTTCCTTGCTATCAAATCCACCCTAAATGTAAAGGGAAAACAAATTTCTTACACCTTAGATAATCCTCGAGATTAACACAACTTTTTCTATACCAAATCAATGATAAAGTCAAAGAAGTGCAAAGCAAAGTTTAGCGCCAATATTCCCAGGAGGACTAATGGTGAGAGGTTTTAGATTTCAATTGTGATCATGCACCCCTCTTTTAATCGATTCGAGATTTTTCTCAATTTGGTTAATATTTTTGATGGAACAATAGTGAGAGGATTTAGGTATAAATAGTGACCAAGGATTCCTTTCTTTAATAGTTTTAAAGATTTTTCGAGCCAAATTTAAAATAATAATGAGAGAAAATAATTACTCTTTCTAAAATATACAATATGTATATTTAGTGAGAGAAAAGTTGGGTTGTACAAAAAAAAAGCTAGGCACCAAAAAATACACCCCAAATTACGAGAGGATTGATAAATAAATAGCTAGAGATATTAATCCCCTCGATATATAATAGCCTAGTTTTTAACAAGAGTAATTCATTACTCTCACTAATTTTTGTCACTATTGAACCTTTTCCTTGTAGTGTGCCCAATTCTTTTTTTTTTATCAAAGTGGTTGTTGTATTAATTGATGTTCCTAGCCTAAAATGCAAGCCAATCTATTTCACATAGATATTACATTGTGGATAAAGTATGGAACTGTAATCCATGACAATGCACGCTCAGTATAGCACCAATCCACATTTTTGGAAAATGAGTTTCCTAGCAAAAATGAAGCAATAAGAGATCGTCACTTTTTATGAAGTTGACGAGTTTTAGAGAATGTAGCCCCGTGAGATAGATTGTACAACCGATTTGAAGAGAACTTCCTTTCCCGCTTTAGACAACATTTTACCCTTCCATCCTTGAAGACTTCGCCGTACCTTCTCATGAATATATGAGAACACCTCCTCCTTGTTACTACCCACTCTATTTGGAAGTCCCAGGTAGAACCCCATAGAGTTCAATTTGTTGTACTTGAAGAATATGGCAGATCTGATCTCTTGCTTCTTGAATCATATTTCTACTAAAGTTGCGGGACGACTTTTGAAAATTCTCAACTTGCCTATGTTAGATTATCTTTTCCTAATTAATCTCTATTATATATGACCCATATTATGTTGTTACGTACTTCATGTTTTGGGCCCACAACTTGATGGTAGTTTGGGCATAATTGTTTTGAGTACGGGGGTTTTAATTCCCTCCCCTCTCTCTTCAAATTAAACAGACCCCAATAACTGTAAAACAGATTATTGGGATATGATTTTTTAAAACCGCATTGAGATCTCACCATCAAATATAGTGGTATTACGGAAGAAGGCGAGAGAGGGAAAAAGGATTCTTAAGTTTATTGGCAATGGAAGGAGGTATGTTTATATTTTATGATTTATGATTGAATTAAAAGTGTTATATAGATCTGAAAAGACAACATTGGTATCGAGCATGGTTTAACACTTTTATTCTTGATGGTAGTTTCCGCATTATTGTTTTAATTTTGATCGACATTGTTGAAAATAATTCTTGAAGTCGATTGTTCAATTTGGGTATAAAAGGGTATAAAAGGAAATTTATATATTTTAAGTTTTACCTATTCCGGTGCCAAAATTGTTGATTTTGGATTTCGGCAAACTACCTAATTTTCGTTAATATTAGTATTATTATTATTTTTCGTTGAATGGCTTACTTAGAAAATATTTTATTTTATGTATATCAATACAAGTGTTTGTAAAGTCTACAAATTTAGAGTCTGTTGATAAACACAAATTTGAAATTCATGCGAGATGTCATGCTTATCATGTTGTTTATAGTGATATCAATGAATCAATGATATATATTACGTAATATTTATTGAAATATCATATGATTACATTGAAATTAAAACGTATACAAATTACATGATATGCACAAGATATACGCCATATTGCATATGATTAGAGTATATGGATATGCACAAGACATACATATACATATTACATAATATCAATTGCAATTTGTGATATGTGTATATATATTATTTAATATATGCATATTAATGTATGTCACATTATTAATTGATTAATTTATTGTCATGCATGTATGCATATGATTGTCATGTATATCTTGATTAAAATAATAATAATAAAATTAGAGTATGCTTAATTAAATGTTTATTTATTGAAAAGCTTGTTAGTCACCAAAGTGGCCTAGCTTGAATAGATGTTAAATATTTAATTAAGACCCATTAATTATAACGCTAGGAGATCACCCAAAGGTGGATCATTGCTTATAATTAATGAAACTTAAGAGATTTATCTTAATACTTAATTAAAATAAGTATGTTTTATCCAAATATATCTTACTTATTTTCCTAAGTATGATTGATTGTCTATGAAAGTATGCTTATTCAGAATTTGATATAGTATGAATTATGTATTAAAGTATCACCCAAAGGTGAACTTAAATACATAATAAAAGTATTGTATGTCTGAATCTATTAGATTTAACTCAAAGCATTAATGTGAATAATTTTGTTATATTTGCAGCGTCCACTAATATGTTTGCCTTGGGTAATATGATGGTCAAGTTCAATGGGCTTAACTACAATGATTGGTCTGCGAACAGATCCGCCCAACCGGGTGTAATGGACCTTGACACGGCAATCATTGTAGACGAAAAAAGCCCACGGCCATTACGAGGCCACTCAGAAGAGGAAAAGTCTTTATATGAGGCTTGGGAGCGGTCTAATAGGCTAAGTTTGAATTTGATGCGAATGACGATTGCAGAAAATGTCAAATCATCTATGCCCAAGACAAGCGATGCAAGGAATTCATGATCCAACTAAAAGAGTACTCACAATCGGACATTGCTGACAAGTCCATTGTGGGAAGCTTGATTAGTGAGTTGACCACTAAGAAATTTGAGTGGTCACAGCCCATCCATGATCATGTGACTAGTATGTCTAATTTGCCAGCGAAGCTTAAGGCAATGGGTATGGACGTGAGTGAATCATTTCTGGTTCAGTTCATTATTAATTCCCTTCCTCCTGAGTTTGGTCAGTTCCAGGTGAATTATAACACCATAAAAGAAAAATTGAACTTGCAAGAAATCAAGGCCATGGTCGTACAGGAAGAAGAGAGATTAAGGAAACTGAAGAGTCACTCAGTTCATCTCACTATGCATGATGGAGCTAGCAGCAGCAAAGCTATCCCAGGAAGGAAGGACAGAAAGAAGGACAAAGCCCCAATGAAAGTCCATGAGGGTCGAATCCATAAGGAGCTGAGGTGTCACTTTCGTAGGAAGAGTGGACACTTCAAGAAAGACTTTCCAAAACGAAAGGCATGGTTTGAGAAGAAAGGTATACATTACATTTCTGTATGTTTTGAATCAAACTTAATTGAAGTGCCTAATAATACACAATGGCTTGATCTTGGTGCAACTACTCATGTTTCACATATTATGCAGGGATTCCTTTCAATCCATCCCATAAGCAGAACTGAAAAGTTCTTATTTATGGGGAACAGAATGAAGGCACGCATAGAAGGGATCGGGACTTACAGATTAATCCTGGATACCAGATACTTTTTGGATTTATAAAAGTGTCTTTATGTTCCTGAATGTTCAAGAAAACTTGTTTCTGTATCAATATTGAATTGTGTAGGCTTTAATTTAAAGATTGGAAACAATTATTTTAGTTTATTTAAACAAAAATACTATTATGGTTATGGTATTTTAATTGACAACTTATATCGTTTCAATCTTGGTAGTATGTTTGTTGAATCCTTGTTTAATGTTGAGCATGTTATTGGAAATAAACGTAGTGCACATGATGAGTGCTCTGCTTTTCTTTGGCATCAAAGATTAGGTCACATATCCAAAGAAAGAGTAAAGAGATTAGTGAAAAGTAATATCTTACCTCAATTGGATTTTGTTGATTTGGGATGTATGTGTGGATTGTATTAAGGGAAAGCAAACCAAACATATATCAAAACATCTTGTCACAAGAAGCAGTGAGCCTCTTGAATTGATACACACCGATATTTGTGGTCCTTTTGATGCCCCATCTTGGAGTGGTCAAAAGTATTTTATCACCTTTATTGATGATTACTCACGATATTGTTATCTATACTTGTTGCATGAAAAGTCTCAGTCAGTGGACATTTTAAAAGTGTTCATTAATGAGGTAGAAAGGCAGCTAGATAGAAAGGTAAAAGTGGTAAGATCTGATAGAGGTGGTGAATACTTTGGAAAGTATGATGAAAGTGGACAATGTCCAGGTCCATTTGCAGATTTCCTTAAAAGCGAGGTATTTGTGCACAATACACAATGTCAGGTACACCTCAACAAAATGGTGTAGCTGAAAGGCGGAACCGTACTCTTATGGATATGGTTAGGAGTATGTTAAGTTGTAACACTATACCTTCATCATTGTGGATGCATGCCTTAAAGACTAGCTGCATATCTGTTGAATAGGGTTCCTAGTAACTCAGTTCCTAAGACTCCTTATGAACTTTGGACCGTAGGAAACCTAGTTTGAGACATCTTCATGTTTGGGGATGTCAAGCAGAAGTACGGATATATAATCCACATGAAAAGAAACTTGATGCAAGGACTATTAGTGGTTACTTCATTGGTTACCCTGAAAAGTCTAAATGGTACATATTTTATTGTCCTAACCATAGTACGAGAATAGTTGAGTCTGGTAATGCTCGGTTCATAGAGAATGGCCAAAACAGTGGGAGTGAAGAACCACGAAATGTGAATATTCATGAAATTCAATTAAAAACTCCTACATCTAGCATTTCTCCTCAAATTGTTGTTCCTCTTGTTGTATCAAGGTTACGCAATAAACCCGGACAACAAATCATTGTTCCAAATGAGGAAAATGAACTTATTGTTAATGAACCAGCTAATGATGCACAAGTTGTAAATGATCAAGTAGAACCACAAGAAATAGCATTGCGAAGGTCCAGTAAGGATAAGACGACTAGCGATATCAAATGACTGTGGTTTATTCACTTGAACATGAATGTGATTTGAGCATTGACAAAGATCCGTCTCATTCAAACAAGCCATGAAATGTGATGATTCTGAAAAATGGTTTAGTGCCATGAAAGATGAGTTGAAATCAATGGATGAAACAAAGTCTGGGAATTAGTCGAATTGCCTGAAGGTGCAAAGCAAGTTGGGTGCAAATGGGTCTTCAAAACAAAAAGAGACTCACATGGCAATATTGAAAGACATAAAGCCAAACTTGTCGCCAAAGGTTACAATCAAAAGGATGGCATTGACTATAAAGAGACCTTCTCTCCAGTTTCAAAGAATGACTCTTTAAGAATTATAATGGCTTTGGTAGCTCATTATAATCTTGAGCTTCACCAAATGGATGTGAAAACCGCCTTTCTGAATGGAGACTTAGAAGAGGAAGTTTACATGGACCAACCCGAAGGTTTCTTGACCACAGGAAAAGAAAACTTGGTGTGTAAATTGAAGAAGTCAATATATGGATTGAAACAAGCTTCCAGACAATGGTATATTAATTTCAATAATACCATTACGTCATATGGTTTTGTAGAAAACACTGTTGATCGGTGTATATACATGAAGATCAGTGGGAGCACGTTTATCATATTGGTTCTATATGTTGATGATATTCTTCTTCTTTGCGAATGATGTTGCTATGTTACATGATGTAAAGAGATTTCTCTCTATAAACTTTGAAATGAAAGATATGGGTGAGGCATCATATGTGATAGGAATAGAAATATTCCGTGATAGATCGCAAGGATTGTTAGGTTTGTCTCAGAAAGGATATATCAATAAAGTATTAGAGAGATTTAAAATGGACAAATGCTCTGCAGGAGTAGTTCCAATTCAGAAAGGGGATAAGTTCAGTTTAATGCAATGTCCTCATAATGATTTGGAACGTCAGCAAATGCAATGCATTCCTTATGCGTCATTAGTTGGGAGCTTAGTGTATGCCCAGACTTGTACTCGACCGGATATCAGTTTTGTTGTTGGAATGTTGGGTCGATATCAAAGTAATCCTGGAATGGATCATTGGAAAGCCGCAAAGAAAGTACTTAGGTACTTACAAGGCACCAAGGATTACATGTTGATCTACAAACAGTCGAGTCATCTCGAAGTGATTGGGTATTCGATTCGAGACTATGCCGAATGTGTGGACTCGAGGAAATCTACATTCGGTTACTTGTTCCAATTGGTGGAGGAGCGAGTTTCATGGAAGAGTGCGAAAGCGAGACTTTAATTGCTACTTCAACTATAGAGGCTGAATTCATGGCATGCTTTGAGGCCACTATTCATGCATTATGGTTGCGAAATTTTGTGTCAGGACTTACTATAATAGATAGTATAGCTAAACCTATAAAGCTATACTTTGTGATAATTCCGCAACAGCTTTTCTTTTCAAAGAATGACAAGTATTCAAAAGGTGCAAAACACATAGATTTGAAGTACTTGTCATCAAAGAAGAAGTGCAAAAACAAAGAGTATCGATTGAGCATATTGGTACTTGATCGATGATAGCGGATCCGTTAACTAAGGGATTACCGCCCAAAACCTTTATTGGCCATGTTGAACGTATGGGCATTATAGACAAGTCCTTGTTAACATAATATTGTGGTATGTATACATACATTTATAATTGTATTGCTCATATTATTATCATGACACTTGTGAATTCAATTAAAGCTTTATCTTTGCTTATGTACTTGTTACCTTCATTATATTTCAATGAGATAACATTATGGTTAGAGGGTTGAATTATCCTTATTAAAGTTATACTTGGTTGAGTTGATTGTGATACATGGAAGGAATCGTGTCGATTAAATGACTTGTGACCGCCATGATCTAATCATTTTAATTCGATGAAAAAGTGATTTGATAGATTCAATAAAAGTGCGCAATTATATTTTATTTTGAATCATCAAGTCACAACATGGGTCAAGTGGGAGATTGTTAGATTATCTTTTCCTAATTAATCTCTATTATATATGACCCATATTATGTTGTTGCGTACTTCATGTTTTGGGCCCACAACTTGATGGTAGTTTGGGCATAATTGTTTTGAGTACGAGGGTTTTAATTCCCTCCCCTCTCTCTTCAAATTAAACAGACCCCAATAAGCGTAAAATATGATTTATTTAAAGCGCATTGAGATCTCACCATCAAATATAGTGGTATTACGGAAGAAGGCAGAGAGGGGAAAAAAGATTCTTAAGTTTATTGGCAATGGAAGAAGGTATGTTTATATTTTATGATTTATGATTGAATTAAAAGTGTTATATAGATCTGAAAAGACAACAGCCTAGTCGTTGATTCATAATGATGCGAACATTGTTTCACAATACTAGTTTCTTCCACTGTTGCTTTGAAAAACAAATAACAATCATCAGCAAAAAAGAGATGGCATCATCAGTAATTAACCTGCTAGGAGCGAAAGCACTTTTGGCATTTGGAGATAATATCAAGTAAGATACATTTTAATCTATTTGCCAACATCTTTAAAACTATCTTATATAATACATTACATAAAGAGATGGGTCTCAGATCGATTACGAATACTGGCTTATCTTTCTTTGGAATGAGAACTACCAGTGTGTTATTTAGATCATCATGGAAACGTACTAAGTTGATGAATTGCAAGCATGCTTGAGAAAACCCTAGCCCAATAATTGGCCAAAAATTTTGGTAAAACGATGGGCTCATGCCGTCAAGTCCAGGGATCTTATCTGGATGCATACAGAAAAGCGCTCCCCTTCACCTCTTCCTTCGAAGAAGCATGGCATTTTGTTCAGGCGTAACTCGCGTAGGCACACAATCCCGCCACACTCCATCTCCATCTCCATCTCCATCTCCATCTCCATCTTTCAATTTGGTCATTGTGTTCTTCCTCTTCCTAGCTAATGCATATGAGTGAAAGTACTTTGTATTTGAATCGGCCCCTTTCAACAGGTGTTGCCAAAAGTCCGCTTGTCTTGCTAATACCCGATAGTACTCTTGTCTCCACCTCTATGAAGCATTGGAGGTAGAACGAATCAGCACTGCCCTGGAGATGAGGAAATAATTTGAATATGTTCTTCCTTACGCCACATGAGAGCAATATTGCCTCCCCATCAACTCTCCTCTTTCTCCGCACACAATCCTTCAAACTTTTTTACTTGTTTTGAATGTTTTGTCAATCATCGTTTCCATTAGAAAAACGAATTCCATAAGAGTAGTCATCGTTGTGGGAGGGCCTGGACTCCAGCATGGCCTGCCAATAAGAGTACACACTTTTTTGACCGATATCTCCATAGAGGTCACATGTGTACCCTTACTGTCAATCTCCATTCCAACACGTGGGTGCTTTGGATTTTTCGATTGAGAATATGAATTCGCTCGCTCCAGCTTGACTTTCCTTTCCAACCTTACCAATCACGCCCCCTCGTGCGCAAAGTCTCGTGTATATTGGCTTCAATTTTGGGGGGCATGACTATCACAGGACACGTTAGCACCAGAATCTGTGTCCATCCTAACTGCGCAGTCATAGATCTTCTCCAGATGAGCATCTTTGCAATCATATAATGCCTCCCAGGACTTGTCTGAACTTGTCTGAATGCCCAACTAATACTCGACCCATAGGTACGTTGTTAATACTCTTAGGATCGGTTTTTACCTTACTCCCTATGTGGTTACATATAGCCTTAGCAATCTGCTTATTCATGAAACCCACAGGAAGATTGTAAACTTATAACCACATCTCAAGCTCGTTCAATGCCAGTTCCGCCAGTTGATCCGAGGGCTCCATCTGTTTCAGTAGTAGTACTTGTTGGTTGAAAGTCCAAGGCCCATCACCCATGACCATCTCCACATCCCAGTCATGGAAGAGAGTGATAGAATAGATTCAAATGCTTCATCTCCTGCGGATGAACCACTTTAATCAGTCTCCATATAGAAGCCAATGCATCGAGCCATTGCACCAAAGTTCACCATCCGATCAGATAGGATTCTTCCTATGAGGAACTTTGAATAATCAACATTGTTCTCATTTGCTTGCTCTTCCCCAATGATCGAGCCATGTTCTTCCTCTTCTTTCCCAATATCCAGATCAGCGTCTGAACATCAATCTCCTTACTTGTTGAAGAACCCGCCATCAGAGGATTCAACAAATTGAAATGAAATCAAAGATAAGCACGTACCATAAGGGTATAACTCAAAGAAAACACGTAAGAGATGAGACTTATGATCGTGGGTAGGGCTGTACGCGGTCTCCGCAAAACAACCCAATCCACGGTGGTTTGGTCCGGTTTTTGAATTCGCAGTTGGTGATTCAAAAAATCTAAAGATTACTGCATTTGGCGGTGGTTTTTATTTCGAGAAAACAGCGGTTAACCAAACTTATGGCATTTTAGAAATTTCAGTAAATATACACCCTAAAACTCTATACATACCAAGTTACTCCAATTTGAATATATTTGTTCCTAATGTTTTAACTTTTCAAATAAACTTAGATTCATAACTTTGATCCAGTTCTTGCGTTTCATTGTGTTTTTTGGTGGATGATTATGTATGGGCATGTATCTTGTTGTATGTTTTGTTGATGGACATGTATTAAATGTATGCATTTTTTTTTTTTTTTTTTTTTGAAAATGTCGCAGGAAAACTGTGCCACCAAACCGCCACCAAACCGTGGTCGGTTTGGTTGCGGTTTAGAGGATACGCAGTTTGGTGGCGGTTTGATGGTTTTCACCGCCAAACCACAGGTTGACCACCCCTAAATTCGTGGGGGAGTGTTTTTCTTCAAAACATTTATTTAATCATTTTTTCATAAATTTTGTAGCCAAAGTATATATAATTTTCAACTAAATTATTTGAACTTCACGTATATAATTATTTGAACTTCACATATGCAACAAAATTGTTAGTTTTATAGCCAAAATACTTTTTTTGAGAAAATAGCCAAGTATATATTTTAAAATTGGCATTTATACATTTTCTTAAAAAAAAAAGCATTTCCTTTTTTTATAATCATAGGTGACAGAGGTGTTTTAGACTCGTTTTTTTTTAACATTCACATTCATATATCCATAGTTTGATTCGCTTTCCTTTTTTATGTTCTGTAAATTATTAAGAGGAAAAGTTATCCAGCCAAGTGAAAACTCATCCAATTAAAACTCATGCTAAACATGCTAAAAAAAAAAAAAAAAAGCCTGTTATATGATTAGGAAGAGGCTAGAGAAACCAACATTGGACCCACTTTGGCACACCTAGTAGGCCCAAGTGGGTGTCGAAACGTGCAATACACCTCCAGATGTGTGCACACACTCCTCTAAGTGTATCACATGGAGGGACACCCACTTGGTCCCACTAGGTACCCATAGTGGGTTAGAAAAGCATTTTCACTGGGTTAATGAACGTTCACTGAACAAACAGTGGAAAACACAACTAAAAATTAAAAGAAGTTATTGTACTTCACCAAAAAAGAACAAGTCATTGTTGAAAGCAACATACATTTATAGTACAAATCAAAATTAATTAAGATCTTTTGATTAATTACCTCTCCTGATAATATCCTCGCATCGATCAGTCGAAAATCATGTCAGCGGGATGTTGTATATCCTCGGTCTTGGAATGATGTTTCCAGCAACCACCATTGGATGGCTAACAATTAATTGCATACCATGGATAGCAGCAGACTGCCAAAACAATTCATTCATTCTCGTTGTCAAAAAAAAAAGAGTACTTTTTTTAGAAGAAAAAAAAAATAAGAGTACTTAATTATAAGTTCTAACAAACATCTCACACTTTGTCGTATACCTGTGGAAGGTTAATGATTAATGATGTGCTCAAGGGACTCCCATGGACACCACCAACCATCTCATCAATTGATTTAGTGTCATTATATGCCTTTCTTGCGTGTGTACATGTTCATTTCCTTCTCCGTATATCAGTGAAATTCATTTTATCTGCATCGCGAATGACTAGAATGATAAAGTCCATGCATAGAAGGAGATGGACACAATCTTGACATAAGTAAACCAAACTATTTTTTGCTGCAAAAAATAAAATGTAAGAAAATGTACAATATTGCAATTGAAGATCATTAAATCCTCCCCGGAAAGAGTAAATCGTTAGATATTCAAGTAAATGGCGAAACTAGTTGTGACCACTTAACATAAGGCAATCTATTCAGAAATTTCATCAAAATCACTAGAATAAAAAAGTACATCTCAGTACATCTTGCGCGCATCATAACATCTTGAGGTTGTTATAGTACATAAAAGACTAGTCCACAAAGAATTGCAAGGCATTTGAAGACAAGTAGAAAGAGAAATAACATTATTTAAAACCGCTGAGTAAACTTTCTCACGGTGATACCATTTCATCTGTAATACTCACTTTAAAAATTCTCTTCTGGTATAGACTAGACTCTATGGAAGGCATGCCTTCATAAAAGCTGAAAAGCTAGAACTTGTGCACACGGACATTTGGGGTCCTTCACGGGTATCCTCCCTTAATGGCTCTAGTTATTACATTACTTTCATTGATGATTCGACAAGAAAGCTCTAAATTTACTTTATGAAAAATAAGTTTCAAGTGTTTGAAATTTTCAAAAAGTGGAAATTTCTAGTGGAGAACCAGACAGTCTAAAGTGAAGTCCTTGACATCGATAATGGTGGAGAGTCTTGTAACTAGGAATTTGATGACTACTCTTGTGCTATGTATGGCATCGAAGAGAAAAGACAAGTACCAAGGACACCACAAAAGAATGGCATTGCTTGAGCGTATAAACCGAACCATTATAGAACGTGCTAGGAGCATGTTGTTGAGTGCGGGGCTACCAAGCGCCAGTCAAAGTTGTGAATACTGCTTGCTTATCTCGATCAACAGAGGACCATCTACCGCAATTGATTGCAGATCGCCACGAGGAGGAATGGACAAAGAGAAAGTAAAACTTTCACACTTAAGAACCTTTGGTTGTATTTCCTATGTCCATATCAATGCTGAAAATAGATCAAAGCTGGATGTAAAGTCCAAAATGTGTATCTTGCTGGGATATGGAGTTGATAGTTTTGGTTACAGGCTATGGGATCCTGAGAGTAAAAAGGTGATCAGAAGTAAAGATGTCATATTCAATGAGGATGTGTTGTATAAGGATAGAATTAAGAAGAATGAGGAACCAAAAAGATCATAGTATCTTGAACTTGATGATATCCCTCCCTATGATCCTGATCAGAGTGTTACTGAACACATTGATGAACATGAAGTTCAGGAGGAGCCAGTGACACCACCCATTGCACTTCGACGTGAAAGACGAACTATCAATGCTCCAGATTATTACTCTCCATCCATACACTATTTCTTGCTCACAGATGGTGGTGAACCCAATTACTATGAGGAAGCAATGCAAGTCGAGAATAAGGAAGAATGGAAGAAAGCCATAGATGACGAAATGAAGTTTCTCTACACAAATTAGACTTGGGATTTGGTCAAGCTTCCAACTGGAAAGAACGCGATTCAGATCAAATGGGTGTACAGACTGAAACAGGAGCAAGATGGTTCCCAGAGGTACAAGGCCAGATTGGTAGTAAAAGGTTTCCAACAAAAGGGAGGTATCGATTTTACTGAGATTTTTTCTCCTGTGGTCAATATGACTACAATTAGAATTGTTCTAAGCATTGTTGCTTCAGAGGATCTACATTTAGAACAGTTGGATGTAAAAACTGCCCTTCTTCATGGTGACTTGGAGGAAAATATATATATGCAGCAACCACAGAGATATGTAGAGGCTGGTAAGGAGCATTTAGTGTGTAAGTTGCACAAAAGCATTTATGGTCTGAAACAAGCCCCCAGACAATGGTATATGAAGTTTGACAAGTTCATGATCACAATAGGGTACATGCGATGTCATGCAGATCACTGTTGTTATTTCAAGAAATTTGACAATTCGTATGTTATTTTGCTCCTATATGTCGATGATATGCTGATTGCAGGTACCAACATTGAAAAGATTGAAAATTTGAAAGAGCAAATGGCGAAAGAATTTTCAATGAAAGACTTAGGTGCTACGAAGCAAATTTTGGGGCTGAAGATCGAAAGAGATAGAAAGAACAAGTTACTAAAACTTTGTCAAAGGGAGTACGTATCGAAGGTGCTCAAGAGGTTCAACATGGATTGTGCAAAACCGGTGAGCATACCTTTAGCTGGGCATTTCAAAAACCTTTCGAAACAACATTGTCCCAAACCAGAAGAATAACAAAAGAATATGGAGAACATCCCGTATGCATCGGCAGTGGGTAGCCTTATGTATGCCATGGTTTGTACAAGACCCGACATTTCTCATGCAGTGGGAATTGTGAGTAGGTACATGTCTAATCCTGGTTCTTATCAATGGAATGCAGTAAAATAGATTTTAAGGTACCTTGCAGGAACAAAAGATGTGGCACTGTGCTATACAAGTGCAAAAATACAGCTGTGTGGCTTTGTTGATTCAGACATGGCTGGTGACATTGATGTTACGAAAAATACTACAGGTTATCTGTTTATTCTTGGAAGTGCAGCAATCTCCTGGGTATCAACGTGCAAAAGATTGTTGCATTATCTACTACTGAGGGTGAATATGTTGCAGTTGTTGAAGCGTGTAAGGAGATGACTTGGTTATAGAGCTTGTTGAGTGAACTGGATCATAAGCAAGAGGATTGTCGACTATTAAGCGACAGTCAGAGCACAATTCATCTGGCAAAGAATTATGCATTTCACACAAGGACAAAGCATATCGATGTAAGGTATCATGTCATACGAGCTATGCTTGAAGAAGGATCTTTCAAATTGGAGAAAGTACACACCGACAAAAATCCTGTAGATATGCTCACCAAGTCAGTCCCTAAAGAGAAACTGAAGTTTTGCATAGCTTCTCTTGGCCTTGCTAATTGAAGACGACAAGGCAGCCGCCGCCTAAAGACACTACATGAGAAGGAGATACTACTATACGAGAAAATAATTTTTAGAATCAGCCCCAAGTGGGAGATATGCAAGGTATATGGGCCTGATTAGTTTACTATTGTACTCTAATAAGGATTTACTATTGTACTCTAATACGGATTTACTTTCTCTATAAGTATATATATCTCTTCTAATGTAAAAAGTGTGAGTAGTGAGAATTGTGAATAAGATTGTGTTGACGGCTGTGGGTTTTCTTCCCTTAGAGGATTTCCTACGTATAAAATTTCTGGTGATTTGTTCTCTTTCTCTTTTTTTCTTGTTTTACTATTGTCATTGCTCTCTGTCAAAATTTTAACATCTCCCGCACAGGACATACATGGTCTTAATCTTCGTCATTCTCCACTTGCTGGAAAAAATTCGCCCTCAAATTTTCGTACATTCGCGCGACTTGTAATTTGGGGCAAATTCATCTTCACAACTAATCTAGCCTAACTCAATACTACTTGATGAAAAAAGTATTTGGGGAACAACATCTTGAATGTTTTCAAAAAAACACATCACCATGAGAGTCTTCAAAAGCGTCCCTACTAACTCTTCATCCATGTCATCGGTTACTGAACAAAAGTGTTTGGACGCCGCGAACTGCACTTTTGTCTCCACAACTTTTTCAACTAGGTAGTTGTTGACTTCATCTCGACAACCACGTATCTTTGTTGACGATGCCTCATCACACGACACCACCACTGACACTTGTGATTTTGACTTCAACAATGTAACCTCAAGTATACAAACATCATATCCAAATACCACCTTTTCTTCAACAATGGCATCATCATTGTCATCAAAAAATGGCGGCTTGTTAATGTCGAAGATGTGATCGTCTTTGCATTCGATTAGATCAATACATTCTTCCGATCGACAATCTTCGTCGTTGTACGCATTGTCCCCGTCGAAGAAGGGAATCTCCTTTTGTTTCTTTAAGAACAATTATAGATCGGAAAATAGGATGACAAAATGGAGATCAAGCAGAAGATTAGCTCAATAGAGATTGAAAAAAATAGTTATTTAATAGAGACCAGAAACAACATTTTATCTTATGAGTGGAGGCGAGACTCCTTTTATATTTATACATACAAAAATATGGGAAAACAAGAATATGGTGTGCCAAAAAAACCAAAATAGACAGCTCATAAAACCTTTGACATTAATCCTTAAAATCAACCTTCTTGCCACCAAGGAAAAGAAAAATAAAGAAATTAAACACGGCTTTGCATTTACCCAAAAGCACCATGTCGTACATCCTTATATGTATCACCCAAAAACCACATAAGCTCGTCATTTCACCCAAAAGCCAATCCCCTTCACTATAATCCAAATCACTTTGGGCGCATACCCTTGTCTTTTAGCCGTTTATGGTGTTTTGTCATATGTAGGGCCTACGATTGGGGAGACAAAAAAAAGTCATAAATAGCTAAAAGGCAAGGGTGTGCGCCTAAAGTGTGCGTTGAAAGTGGGTCATTTTAGCATTTTCCTTTTTTTTCTA
Source organism: Stephania japonica (assembly GCA_039657345.1). Classification (NCBI taxonomy): domain Eukaryota; kingdom Viridiplantae; phylum Streptophyta; class Magnoliopsida; order Ranunculales; family Menispermaceae; genus Stephania; species Stephania japonica. The sequence goes on from CM077566.1 coordinate 19,088,967, forward strand.
TGCGGTTACAAAGTTATCAAACAACAAATAAAATGGTTACACAAAAAAAACACACCATTTTCTTAGATTATTTCCATTTTCCTTGCTATCATACACACCCTAAATGTAAAGGGAAAATAAATTTCTTACACCTTAGACAATCCTCGAGATTAACACAACTTTTTCTATACCAAATCGATGATAAAGTCAAAGAAGTGCGGCGCAAAGTTTAGCCGCCAATATTCTTGGGAGGACTAATGGTGGGAGGTTTTAGATTTCAATTGTTATCATGCACCCCTCTTTTAATCGATACGAGATTTTTCTTAATTTGGTTAATATTTTTGGAAGGAACAATAGTGAGAGGGTTTACGTATAAATAGTGACCATGGATTCCTTTCTTTAATAGTTTCAGAGATTTTTCGAGCTAAATTTAAAATAATAACGAGAGAAAATAATTACTTTTACTAAAATATACAATATGTATATTTAGTGAGAGAAAAGTTGGGTTGTACAAAAAAAAAGGTTAGGCACCAAAAAATACACCCCAAATTACGAGAGGATTGATAAATAAATAGCTAGAGATATTAATCCCCTCGATAATAGCCTAGTTTTTAACAAGAGAAATTCATTGCTCTCACTAATTTTTATCACTATTGAACCTTTTCCTTGTAGTGTGCCCATTTTTTTTTTTTTTTTATCAAAGTGGTTGTTGTATTGATGTTCCTAGCCTAAAATGCAAGCCAATCTATTTCACATAGATATTACATAGCGGATAAAGTATGGAACTAAAATCCATGACAATGCACGCTCAGTACAACACCAATCCACATTTTTGGAAAATGAGTTTCCTAGCAAAAATGAAGCATTAAGAGATCTCACGTTTTATGAAGTTGATGAGTCTTTAGAGAATGTAGTCCCAGAGATAGATTCAAATGCAGTTGAGACTAATTCAAATTTGGCTCCTATTCTTTATTCTAGTGGGATTGATATTTTAATAGACGCTTCTAATACAAAAGAATTGCGTAGAAGCAGTCGTAAAAGTGTGCCTCGAAGACGTTTTGAAATTGAGAGTTAGGCTTTTATGAGTGCTCCACATGACGAAAATGTGCCCCGTAATGTTAATGAGACTTTGTCACCATCTGCTAAAGAAAACTAGTTGAAAGAAATGGTTAAAGAAATTGAGTCTAAGAAATCTAACCATGTCTTGGACGTGGTTAATCTACCTCCTAGACGTAGATCAATTGGGAACAAATGGGTCCACAAGATCAAACATCAGGCAGATGGATCAATCGATAGATTCAATGCACGTTTAATGGCTAAGGGAGTTACACAACAAGAAGGAACATATTTTAAGGAAACTTTTTCACCAGTTGTAAGGTTTGCCTCCATTCCTCTATTGTTTGTTATTGTTGCACATATGGATTTAGAATTACATCAAATGGATGTAAAAACTGCTTTAATGAATGGATAATTGAATGAAGACATATATATGCAACAACCGATAGGTTTTGTTGTAAAAGGACAAGAGCGCAAAAGTGTGCAAGCTCAAAAAGTCAATATATGGTATTAAACAATCTTTAAGACAATGGTATTTAAGATTTCATCAAGTCATAACTTATTTTGTATTTAATAAGATTGATGAAGATCATTGTGTATATATTAAGAATTCAGATCAATAGTTTGTGATATTGTCCATGTACGTCGACGATATACTTTTAGTTGGAAATAACATTGATTATGCTGTCGCCATTAAAGAATGGTTGTCCTCTAATTTTGATATGAAGGACATGAGTGGAGCAAACTTCATACAGGGTGTGAAGAGTCATAGGAATCGTTCTAAAAAACTCTTGCTTTATCGTGAGTACAATATATTAAGAATATTCTTGAACGATTCAAAATGAAAAATTGTAACCCCATTGAGACTCCAATTGCTAAAGGTGAAATCCTAAGCACGGAAATCAAAGGCTCCATTTGAGAAAGACAAAATGTCCAATGTTTCATATGCAAGTGCAATTGGAAGTTTAATGTATACAATGATGTGCACACGTCCCGATATATGCTACGTCGTTGGTTTAGTTAGAAAATATCAATCAAATTCTAGTCAAGCTCATTGGAAAGAAAAAGGATCTTGAAGTATCTGAAAGGCACTATAGATTTGTGTTTGTGTTACCAAAGTAATGATCAGCAGTTACTTGGGTACTCTGATGTTGATTGTAACGGTGATCCAGATGAATGCAAATCAACTTCAGAATATGTTTTCCTATTGAATAATTGTGCAATCTCATGGAGTAGTAAAAAGCAAACATGCATTGATTTGTCAACCTTGGAGGCATAATTTGTTGCTTGCACTGCTTCAGTTCAAGATGCAATATAGCTTATACGTTTCGTTATGCACTTGCAAGTCATCAAAAGTGCATCGAAAACCAATTACTATATTTAGTGATGGTCAAGCAACAATTGCTTATAAGAAGGATCTGAAGTATAATGGAAAGACAAAACACGTTGACACAAAGTATAACTTTGTGAGAGACATCATAGAAAGAAAAGAAGTATTGATACAACACATTCCTACGCAAAGGATGACAGTATATCCAATGACAACCTATCGCTAGGTATATTTTTTTAAGTCATGTAAAGTCCTTTGGGATTGCGTAGACTATAAATTGTTTGTTGTAACTTCTTATTTCAATTCAATAAATAAACTTTATTGGTTTTTGTTATTTCATGCTCTTATATAAGTCATTAATTGACTAGAACTATGCAACAGACATTGATTGCCTTCCTCACAAAAGCAATCACCTTTTGCGCTAATAGTAGCAAGTAGAGATGAGACATTGAAACTTATTTGATAAATGTAACCTTGATTGGAGTCAAGATGAGGTCATTTAGCTTGACCGTAACAGATTTCCCACTATCTATTAAGCTGTCAAGATAACCGTATGTGAGATCCATTGATTGGCACCTAATAATAGCGAGCTACATAAGTTTCGGGTTAGGCACTTTGGGAGTGACTAAACTAAGATCTGCACAATGTATTTAGAGAATTGCATACACTCTCATTAAGAGGTTCTCCACTGTGACATGTAAAAGAATCGCATGTGTTTTACGACCACTTAGAAGTGATAAATCCCTATATCTCACTTGCTTGTGTGAATCTAATTGAATAAAGTTCTTACATAGTTGAGACTTCCCGCATTTCCCTTATGACTTTTGACTACACTGCTAAAATAAGAAATTTGTGTTTGCTACTTTACTTGAGTAACCTATGGTCAAGTATGATTCGATCTAAAGGTGCTACATTAGGAAAGCAAAGATTCTAAACGAGTAGAGGGAGGGTAGAGGAAGATCATATAGAATCATGTCATTTCATTTTGTATTCCATGTCGCAACACTGATGTTAAGTCACTTGGATGGATATATTAGTTAGAATATAATGCTATGACTTGAAGGTTCAGATATTGCTCTTGAAGGGATTATTGAATGTTTTGAATAGACGTGACTATATGGATCTCGGGCGAAGTGAGATATACATAACTTTTAAAAGGGTAGATGTCTCTATGCTGACTCTAATTGAGTTGCTAGTGTAGAGCTCCCACTTGCAGGCTATCTCACATTCCCAAGACCCATTAGCTACAATGAAACATTGTCAATTGAGAACTAAATATTTTTCCACACATGATGGGAGAATGGGAGATATCTAAGTTATCAAAATACGGGGCACCCATATGTGTGATCGACTCGACCCGACAAGATTTTCCACACACGATGTGCAAGTGGGAAATGTTGGGCACGTTTTACATGTTGTAAATAAAAGGGATAAACCTTGAGTTGGTTTTGATAATTGATATATCCTAACCACCATAATCTCTTGGGAAGCCCTAAGAGATCACAGGATAATAAATCGTGTACAAAGTGATTTATAAAAATAAGTCTTTTGGCATTTTTGTGTGGTGTGAAGAAAAGAGTTCTCGAGAAGTGTCTTCTAAACTTTTGGGCTGTGGAAAAGACCGAAGTTCTACACAAATGAAATAGGTAAAAGGTATGCTTCTGCCAATACTCTTTCGATTCCTATATATTTGATCCGAAACCTTAAGTACAAAATATGATACTTATTTTAATATAAGCTTGAGTACGAGGAGCATTGATCCCCACCATATTGAAAGGTAATTTTGTTCCATTTACAAACTAACGAGCTAGGAGCAATTGCAAGCTTAGTGACAGCTTTGTGTGGATAAATCTAACAGTCATAGTAGACCTATAGAACATGTCTAAGTGGATCACAATGAACTCATAAAACGTATTAAATGTGCCTAGTGGGCCCGACATGCCTACACAATACTATAGGATCCAATGGACCTGAATTATTTACCAAGATTCATGATGGCGAACTTAGACTAAATACTAACTTTCTCCTTACACCTTATAGCCCCATATATACAGCCATTTAGCCCCCCAAAAAAAAACACTTGGCCCCCGATCAGCTTCAATACTTACCCCATTTACCCCTCTTATATATATATATATATATTTAATTAGATAAATCTCAAACCCTAAATCTTTTTTTTCTCTTTCGATTTCCTTTTTAATTCCTTCGTGAGCCACCGCCGATCTTCTATTTGATCGGCAGTGGTTTCGAAAAAAGTGTTTACTGCATGTATTTTCTTCAATAAAAACAAATTTATTCAGATCTTAGAGTTTCAATCCTACAAAATTTTTCTCGATTCATCATTGGCGCCATCACTTGCTCCCTCCATGTGTGCATCTATCATCATTCAAGTTCATCTCCGCTTCTACTTGCTTGTGTTTGAATCTCTCGCTTACGAGTTGTTGGTTTGATAGTTTATTAGGTTATCCTTTTCAATAAGTATTTATCTTTCAATGTTGGAGGTTTTTGTTTGTCTTCCCTTGTTGGAAGTTTTATTTTTCGTTTTGGTCTTAGTGTATCTGTGTTCTGTAGTGGTCTTGACGTTTGTCAAGAGAAGAGACACTTTTGTCAAACTATTCAATTATTACGATCGTAGTTTCTCAAAATCAACTCTATGGCAGTTGAATGTTCTAATAAAAAATTAGGATTAGTGAATCAATGTGTTTTTGTCAACGTAATTAATTGTATGTCTTGTCCTGTTCTACCGAATGTATTAAACCATAATGATAAATGAAACTTCTTTTTTATTTTTTTAAAAAATAGATAAATCTCATTTTCCCTAAAAATCGGTTGCCCAATCCCTCCTATACCCCCCCTATATGATAAGTATATTATTTTAATTGTACATGCATTTTCTTAAGTACTATGTGTATTTGTAGCTTTGAAATTTAGATATAGGTTTCCCCTCTAAATGCTAAGTCTGGCTCTGCCCATGATTGAGATTAATGATAAAATGACTGCACTATATTGTAATAGAAAGCATAACAACTGATGTGGCAACCCGGTTGGGATGCCAGAACGGTAGGGACAAAGGCGGGATTGTTTGAGTTAAGCACAAGATCTCGATTTCGATTTCTCACTGTGTCAAGATCGATTGGGCCATTAGGGCGCTCCCCGTTGATTACCCCTAATGGAGAGGCGTCAGGGCCCTATGGGATTAGTATCACCCGAGGAGTGCGGATACCCACTGTTATCAATAAAAAAGACTAATGTGGCTTCTGGGCCCCGCATCAAAATCTAATGAAATGATACACCCAACACCCCATTTTGATGTGGGGCCCACGTGGGACAATCAGTCGTGGTGAATTTTATTGTGACATCGCGTTCTCATTCAAGCATTTACCGTTATTATTTGTTGTGTATTCCACACAGTCTCCAACCTTGGCTTTTTTTTATTGTCAGGAATCTAGCTAGCTTGGTTCTTTGCTTTTTTTTTTTAGGTCAAGTTATCAATTTTCATTACTCAATTGAGTCGATTACATCCGCTGATATAAGTGCATCTAATTAAAGTCGTGACTTTAATTATGAGCTATTTGAGCCAAATTATGAGCCAAATTACTCATTTTGGCTTAATTTTCATTACTCAATTTTCAATTATTTTCATTACTCAATTTTCATACCAAATATATAATGTGGTGTACATTTTTGCTATTTGAGCCAAATTATGAGCTACCTTGTTTGCACTTCTCCTAGCAAATTGTACCTTCCTCGAACCGTGACTTTTAAGCACTAATTAAAGTCGTCAAGTAAACATCCATATTATTAGCTAGCTTGGCTCTTTTACCTTCAATAGACATCATTAATTTTTCTTTTTTTACAAAAAAGAAGTTTTCTAATTTAGTATTTCCGTTAATACAAAAAATTATAGTAGCAAAAATCATTAATACAGGAGCATTGTTATTTATTTTGGTAATTTAATTTAATTTTTAATGAGAAATTTTACTCACTTTTTGGTAAAAATAATATACAAATAAACGACTTAACCTTTGATACATAAACATTTCAAAAAATAACTGCAAAATTAATGTTACATATAGTCAAAAAATTGGTCTTCACCGTATATAAGGAACAATTATTTTTGATAGTGAAGCTATAATGCTACTTGTTGGCATTTTCCATATTTTATTTATTTTTATCATATACTTTCGTTAATTTAATTAAAATTAGTAACCCAAACGTGTTTTTGTAGATTGTACTATCTAATATTTTTATGTTTATCCTTATATATCCATATCTATATCGCAAGTAGATTTAGATTTTTTTTTCTTATCCATCAAGATGCCTTTGATTTCAAGAACTTGTCTTAAAATCGTAACAATCACGCAATATAGCTAGAGCTATATATATAAGAGTGAGAAGAGAAAAAAACGTCTTTGTTAGAGAATCTTTAGTTCGTTTGTGTGAAGAGAGAGCCATTAAATTTGTTGTCTTGAAGAGGATTGAAGACCATTGATTGAAAGAATGTCATGGAAAATTACAATCTGCCTTGGGGTTTTACATTCAACCCCACTGATGAAGGCGAGCAACATTCAACTTCCATTCGTCGATCCAGTCGTCGAATTCGACGTCTTTACTACACACCCCACCCAACTCCACATGCAACGTATGTACTACTGTTTTTATGTTAAAAAACACCATGGTTTATGGTTCTTGATTTTAATCGATCTTTTATTTTTGTTAGGTTATCGTGCATGCATGAATACTGTTTTAATGTTTAAATTAGGGTTTTGGGTTCTTGATAATTAAGGGAACTTCGGTGTCTTAGGTTATCTTATTACATGCTTGATACTGTTTATTGTTAAAGCTAGCTAGCTAGCGGGTTTAAGGTTCTTGATGATTTATCAATCTTTGTTTTTTTAAGTTATTTACATGCACGCATACTGTTTATTGTTAAAACTAGGTGCATTCATATTGTTGTTAAACCTAGGGTGTAGGGTTCTTGATAATTAATCGATCTTTGATTTTTTAAGTTATTATTACATTCATATATGCGTGTTGTTTTAATGTTTTTTTTTTAAAAAAACTGCATATTGCTATAATTTTAAAACTAGGGTTTAGGTTTCTTGATAATCAGTCAGATCTTTGATTTTTTTGGGTTGTCTTACATGCATGTATTTCTTTGTTGGGTGCAGAGAGGCTCAATGCTACCAGTGCCCACCTCTACTTCTACGTTACGAAGAGCGGGAGAAATCGCAGTGCTGGAAATGGGTTTTGGCATGCAAGCACAGGTGCAACCGCTATCTTGAACCGCAAGAGAGAAGTGATCGGCTATAGGAGCATGCTAGTTTACTACAATAATGCTTTGAATACAAATACTAAGAAAAGAGACAGGTCGGAAAAGACCAGGTGGATCCTGCATGAGTACACGCTTCCCGAGGCTCATAACATGTTTTCCAAAGGACATAAGGTAAGTGTGATTTACTGCTAAATTGAGTTAATTTATTCATTCATTTGGTTAACGGCTATATATATATATAAGGTCATATTAAAAATAGTTTTGCATGTAGTTAGTGTACAACATATACAAGTATTATTACATAAATTTACTATTTGATTATACATTACAGAACCCTTTTGGACTATTTGCAAAATTGGTGAGACAGGAAGAACATTTGGAGGTGACAATTGCCAAAGTAGTAGTGTTCCCTCACAACAACAGCAGCAACCCCAGCAACAGCAATTGAACATGGAATTAATGGGGCCTCATCATCAGCAAGAAGATGATCAACAACTGCGCAGCTGCAGCAATCTGAATGTGATGATGGTCGAAGCTTGGTGCTAACGGAAGATGATCTTCCTCTTGAGTTTTGGGTCGACGTTAATGATCAAAACTCATCTTCAGAGGTAGTTCAGGAGGCGGCGCCTAGACGGATTGGATCGTTAATTTTTCCCGATCAATTAAATGATGATGAAGCTGCAGATGATGATCAAGAATGGATTGAAAACTTGGAGTCAATTCTAGAGGTTGACGACGAGGCACAACAACCACTCCAACAGCTGCCAATACAACAACAATTTGAGCAGCAACCAGTACTCCAACAAAGTGAGAGTGTGGCCTACATATGCCTTGATTATATGCAGCCACAACAACAATCAGAATTGATAGTGCTACCTGACGACGAGGATGATGCTTGTATTGAAGATATGGAAAACTGGATTGGCAACTTCGACTATTGTATGGACATGATTAAGGAGCTTCATGATGAGGTCTACGACGTCAACGGCAATTCAGAGTTGGAGATTGATGAGCAGCCATTCGCCAAGCGCGTCAAGTACTAGAAGGATCCACGTTTATTATGTAAATCTAAGTAGCAAATTTTGTACATGCATGCTACTAATTAGTTACTGTATATGGATACTAAGTAGCAATTAATTTTGTTTGTAAAAAAAAAAAGTAGCAATTAATTTTACATGCTACTCTAAACTCATGAATTCATTTGTAACACTATTATTTGTCTCAATGAAATACAAAGTTATTTGTTTAAGTTACCGTAATTTATATAATATTGTTAGCTATATATTAGTATAGTCACGATTCACACACGTTGGTAAATATGTTGAAGTAAAATAGAAATTTCATTAATCATGATGGCTCAATACATTCAGTAGAACTGGATGAGACACATAATCAATTACCTTCATAAAAGTACATTGATTCACTAATCCTAATTATTCATCAGAACATTCAACTGACGCAGGGCTGATTTTGAGAAACTGCGACTCCAACATTGGAACAGAATGACAATCGATGATTGTTCTCTTGACAAACGATCGGATCACACCAAGATACGTACATACTAAGACCATGACGAAAAAATAAAACATCCAACAAGGGAAGACAGCAAAGACTTCCGACAAGAATAGACAAATACAAACTTCCAACATTGGAAGTCAAATACTTATTGAAAAAATATGTTAAAAAGTTAAATAAAGTCGTCAAACACCCAACTTCATGGGTGACCACCGAGACTATAAAAGTTCTCCCTGGCCTTGTGTCAAGATGTGTGTATGTGACGCAATGGAAGTTCTTCCAAAACGATAATCCGACACAAAAATAATGCAATTCAAAATGAAACCCTAATTCTCTAAAAGAAACATAATTCGTTTGTTTTTTCATAAAGATCAAAAATCAACCTCTAAATCGTTACATATGTAGCCTTTATATAGGCTTGTAAAATAATGAGACTCATAATTCCAATAGAATACCATAAGACACATTAACCGTAATTATAATAAAACTCTTAACACCACTAACTCCTATTGAAAATCTAACTTTGACACAAAAGGACACAGAACTTGTAATCCAACTAAACAAAACCATTTTATCTAATAAATAAAAACCCTAATCTAACACAAACTCTTACTTGCATCATTCTCTCCCAATTGATAAAATTCTTCCTCGAATTCAAAGCTTGAATCATTCTCCTATTAATGTGGGCCTGATTAGTTTACTATTGTATTCTAATAGGGATTTACTATTGTATTCTAATAGGGATTTACTTTCTCTATAAGTATATATATTTCTTCTAGTGTAAAAAGCGTGAGTAGTGAGAATCGTGAATAAGATTGTGTTGGCGGCTGTGGATTTTCTTCCCTTAGAAGGTTTCCCACATATAAAATTCTTGGTGATTTGTTCTCTTTTTCTTTTTTTCTTGTTTTACTATTGTCATTGCTCTCTGTCAAAATCTTAACAACTGGTATCAGAGCAAGGTTATTCTCAAGTGGGAGTATTGACAGAAGAAAGGGAGTTATAATTTGACAAGTTCGACGGTTCGAACTTTGGATTTTGGAAGATGCAGATCGAAGACTACCTATATCAGAAAGATTTCTACTTACCGCTCAGTGGCAAGAACAGCAAACCTATAGACATGGACGACAAGGCTTGGGAAATACTAGATCGAAAGGCTTTGGGTGCGATTCGCCTTTCACTGTCATCATCGGTAGCCTTCAACATCTCCAAAGAGAAGACCACACAAGATGTGATGAAAGGCCTAACACAGATGTATGAGAAACCATCGGCGTCAAACAAGGTATTCTTAATGAAACGGTTGTTTAATATGAAGAAACCTGAAAGTAGACCTATACAAGAGCATCTGGAGTGATTTCAATACCATCACTAGTCAGTTAGAATCTGTGGGTATTATCTTTTATAATGAAGTATTGGCTCTTGTTATTTTGTCGGGTTTACCCGATAGTTGGGATGGTCTGGTTATGGCTGTAAGCAACTCATCAGAGTCCAATATTCTGAAATTTGAAGATGTAGTGGGAGTTCTTCTTGATGAAGATACACGAAGGAGAAACAACTCTTCTGATGATGTTTCTAATAGTGCCCCGAATTCTTAGGAACAGGCGGATCCTCAAAGAGGTCGAATGGCCGAGGAAATGGACGCTCACAATCTAGAAGAGGTCACCAAGAGGCCCTCGATGACTTGCTTTGGAATTGCAAGAAGAAAGGTCATCTCAAGCGCGACTGTAAAGCACCAAAGAAAAGGGCAGATGAAAACGACAAAGACAACAACTCGGTGAATGTCTCAAACGAATCAAGTTCAGATGAAGCACTGATCATGTGTTGTGACAGTAAAGATGAATCCCGCTTTGATACTAGATTCGGTGCATCGTTTCATGCTACTTCCAACAGAGAATATTTCCTTAATTATGAGAAGGGCAATTTCGGCAAGGTGTACCTTGGTGATGATAAAACCTGACATAATCGGTAAAGGAGACGTGCTGATAGGAATGGAAAATGGGACGCAGTTGAGGTTGCAACGAGTTAGACATGTGCTGAAACTTGCTAGAAATCTAATTTCGGTAAGCCAACTTACTGATGATGCAGGTCTTGAGATGAAGTTCACTAAAACATCTTGGAAGCTCATAAAAGGTGCCATGGTTTTAGCACATGGTCAGAGAGATGGTACTCTCTACAGAGTTCTCAATGAAAACTCCATGAATATGGCCTCCTATGAGGTCAGTGCAAAGGTATGGCATCAACGCCTCGGGCATATGAGTGAGAAGGGAATGAAGGTAATGGTGTCAAAAGAGAAGTTAGAAGGACTGTCATGTGTTGATCTGTCTCTATGTGAAGGTTGAGTGGTTAGAAAACAAAAAGTTGTCAGTTTTTCTAAAAAGGGCAGAATTCCCAAAACTAAAAAGCTAGAACTTGTGCACACAGACGCTTGGGATCCATCACAGGTATCCTCCCTAAATGGCTCTCGTTATTACATTACTTTCATTGATGATTCGACTAGAAAGCACTGGATTTACTTTATGAAAAATAAGTTTCAAGTGTTTGAAATTTTCAAAAAGTGGAAATATCTAGTGGAGAACCAGACAGGTCTAAAGCTAAAGTCCTTGACATCAGATAATGGTGGAGAGTACTGTAACTAGGAATTTGATGACTACTGTGCTATGTATGGCATCAGAAGAGAAAAGACAGTACCAAGGACACCACAAAAGAATGGCATTGCTGAGCGTATAAACCGAACCATTATAGAACGTGCTAGGAGCATGTTGTTGAGTGCGGGGCTACCAAGCAGTTTCCGGCTGAAGCTGTGAATACTGCTACTTATCTGATCAACAGAGGACCATCTACCGCAATTGATTGCAGACTGCCTGAGGAGGAATGGACAAAAGAGAAAGTAAAACTTTCACACTTAAGAACCTTTGGTTGTATTTCCTATGTCCATATCAATGCTGAAAATAGATCAAAGCTGGATGCAAAGTCCAAAATGTGTATCTTGCTGGGATATGGAGTTGATAGTTTTGGTTACAGGCTATGGGATCCTGAGAGTAAAAAGGTGATCAGAAGTAAAGATGTCATATTCAATGAGGATGTGTTGTATAAGGATAGAATTAAGAAGAATGAGGAACCAAAAAGATCATAGTATCTTGAACTTGATGATATCCCTCCCTATGATCCTGATCAGAGTGTTACTGAACACATTGATGAACATGAAGTTCAGGAGGAGCCAGTGACACCACCCATTGCAATTCGACGTGAAAGACGAACTATCAATGCTCCAGATTATTACTCTTCATCCATACACTATTTCTTGCTCACAGATGGTGGTGAACCCAATTACTATGAGGAAGCAATGCAAGTCGAGAATAAGGAAGAATGGAAGAAAGCCATGGATGACGAAAAGAAGTTTCTCTACACAAATCAGACTTGGGATTTGGTCAAGCTTCCAACTGGAAAGAAGGCGATTCAGATCAAATGGGTGTACAGACTGAAATAGGAGCAAGATGGTTCATAGAGGTACAAGGCCAGATTGGTAGTAAAAGGTTTCTAACAAAAGGGAGGTATCGATTTTACTGAGATCTTTTCTCCTGTGGTCAAGATGACTACAATTAGAATTGTTCGAAGCATTGTTGCTTCAGAGGATCTACATTTAGAACAGTTGGATGTAAAAACTGCCCTTCTTCATGGTCACTTGAAGGAAAATATATACATGCAGCAACCACAGGGATATGTAGAGGCTAGTAAGGAGCATCTAGTGTGTAAGTTGCACAAAAGCCTTTATGGTCAGAAACAAGTCCCCAGACAATGGTATTTGAAGTTTGACAAGTTCATGATCACAATAGGGTACATGCGATGTCATGCAGCTCACTGCTGTTATTTCAAGAAATTTGACAATTCGTATGTTATTTTGCTCCTATATGTCGATGATATGCTGATTGCAGGTACCAACATTGAAAAGATTGAAAATTTGAAAGAGCAAATGGCGAAAGAATTTTCAATGAAAGACTTAGGTCTTTGAAACAAATTTTGGGGCTGAAGATCGAAAGAGATAGAAAGAACAAGTTACTAAAACTTTGTCAAAGGGAGTACGTATCGAAGGTGCTCAAGAGGTTCAACATGGATTGTGCAAAACCGGTGAGCACACCTTTAGCTGGGCATTTCAAAAACCTTTCGAAACAACATTGTCCCAAAACAGAAGAATAACAAAAGAATATGGAGAACATCCCGTATGCATCGGCAGTGGGTAGCCTTATGTATGCCATGGTTTGTACAAGACCCGACATTTCTCATGCAGTGGGAATTGTGAGTAGGTACATGTCTAATCCTGGTTCTTATCAATGGAATGCAGTAAAATGGATTTTAAGGTACCTTGCAGAAACAAAAGATGTGGCACTGTGCTATACAAGTGCAAAAATACAGCTGTGTGGCTTTGTTGATTCAGACATGGTGGTGACATTGATGTTAGGAAAAGTACTATAGGTTATGTGTTTATTCTTGGAAGTGCAGCAATCTCCTGGGTATCAACGTTACAAAAGATTGTTGCATTATCTACTACAGAGGGTGAATATGTTGCAGCTGTTGAAGCGTGTACGGAGATGACTTGGTTATAGAGCTTGTTGAGTGAACTGGAACATAAGCAAGAGGATTGTCGACTACTAAGCGACAGTCAGAGCGCAATTCATCTGGCAAAGAATTCTGCATTTCACTCAAGGACAAAGCATATCGATGTAAGGTATCATGTCATACGAGCTATGCTTGAAGAAGGATCTTTCAAATTGGAGAAAGTACACACCAACAAAAATCCTGTAGATATGCTCACCAAGTCAGTCCCTAAAGAGAAACTGAAGTTTTGCATAGCTTCTCTTGGCCTTGCTAATTGAAGACGACAAGGCAGCCGCCGCCTAAAGACACTACATGAGATTGAGATACTACTATACGAGAAAATAATTTTTAGAATCAGCCCCAAGTGGGAGATATGCTAGGTATATGGGCCTGATTAGTTTACTATTGTATTCTAATAAGGATTTACTATTGTACTCTAATACGGATTTACTTTCTCTATAAGTATATATATCTCTTCTAATGTAAAAAGTGTGAGTAGTGAGAATAGTGAATAAGATTGTGTTGACGGCTGTGGGTTTTCTTCCCTTAGAGGATTTCCCACATATAAAATTCCTGGTGATTTGTTCTCTTTCTCTTTTTTTCTTGTTTTACTATTGTCATTGCTCTCTGTCAAAATTTTAACATCTCCCGCACAGGACATACATGGTCTTAATCTTCGTCATTCTCCACTTGCTTGGAAAAAATTAAGCCCTCAAATTTTCGTACATTCGCGCGACTTGTAATTTGGGGCAAATTCATCTTCACAACTAATCTTGCCTAACTCAATACTACTTGATGAAAAAAGTATTTGGGGAACAACATCTTGAATGTTTTCAAAAAACACATCACCATGAGAGTCTTGAAAAGTGTCCCTACTAACTCTTCATCCATGTCATCGGTTACTGAACAAAAGTGTTTGGTCGCCGCGAACTGCACTTTTGTCTCCACAACTTTTTCAACTAGGTAGTTGTCGACTTCATCTCGACAACCACGTATCTTTGTTGACGACGCCTCATCACACGACACCACCACTGACACTTGTGATTTTGACTTCAACAATGTAACCTCAAGTACACGAACATCATATCCAAATACCACCTTTTCTTCAACAATGGCATCATCATTGTCATTAAAAAATGGCGGCTTGTTGATGTCGAAGATGTGACCGTCATTGCATTCGATTAGATCAATACATTCTTCCGATCGACAATCTTCGTCGTTGTACGCATTGTCCCTGTCAGAAGAGGAATCTCCTTTTGTTTCTTTAAGAACAATTATAGATCGAAAAATAAGATGACAAAATGGAGACCAACCAGAAGATTAGCTCAATAGAGATTGAAAAAAATAGATATTTAATAGAGACCAGAAACAACATTTTATCTTATGAGTGGAGGCGAGACTCCTTTTATATTTATACATACAAAAATACGGGAAAACAAGAATATGGTGTGCCAAAAAAACCAAAATAGACAGCTCATAAAACCTTTGACATTAATCCTTAAAATCAACCTTCTTGCCACCAAGGAAAACAAAAATAAAGAAATTAAACACGGCTTCGCATTTACCCAAAAGCACCATGTCGTACATCCTTATATGTATCACCCAAAAACCACATAAGTTCGTCATTTCACCCAAAAGCCAATCCCCTTCACTATAGTCCAAATCACTTTGGGCGCATACCCTTGTCTTTTAGCCGTTTATGGTGTTTTGTCATATGTAGGGCCTACGATTGGGGAGACAAAAAAAAGTCATAAATAGCTAAAAGGCAAGGGTGTGCGCCTAAAGTGTGCGTTGAAAGTGGGTCATTTTAGCATTTTCCTTTTTTTTCTATGCGGTTACAAAGTTATCAAACAACAAATAAAATGGTTACACAAAAAAAACACACCATTTTCTTAGATTATTTCCATTTTCCTTGCTATCATACACACCCTAAATGTAAAGGGAAAATAAATTTCTTACACCTTAGACAATCCTCGAGATTAACACAACTTTTTCTATACCAAATCGATGATAAAGTCAAAGAAGTGCGGCGCAAAGTTTAGCCGCCAATATTCTTGGGAGGACTAATGGTGGGAGGTTTTAGATTTCAATTGTTATCATGCACCCCTCTTTTAATCGATACGAGATTTTTCTTAATTTGGTTAATATTTTTGGAAGGAACAATAGTGAGAGGGTTTACGTATAAATAGTGACCATGGATTCCTTTGTTTAATAGTTTCAGAGATTTTTCGAGCTAAATTTAAAATAATAACGAGAGAAAATAATTACTCTTACTAAAATATACAATATGTATATTTAGTGAGAGAAAAGTTAGTTGTACAAAAAAAAAAGGTTAGGCACCAAAAAATACACCCCAAATTACGAGAGGATTGATAAATAAATAGCTAGAGATATTAATCCCCTCGATAATAGCCTAGTTTTTAACAAGAGAAATTCATTGCTCTCACTAATTTTTATCACTGTTGAACCTTTTCCTTGTAGTGTGCCCAATTTTTTATTTATTTTTTTTTATCAAAGTGGTTGTTGTATTTATGTTCGTAGCCTAAAATGCAAGCCAATCTATTTCACATAGATATTACATATCGGATAAAGTATGGAACTAAAATCCATGACAATGCACGCTCACAAACACCAATCCACATTTTTGGAAAATGAGTTTCCTAGCAAAAATGAAGCAATAAGAGATCTCACATTTTATGAAGTTGATGAGTCTTTAGAGAATGTAGTCCCAGAGATAGATTCAAATGCAGTTGAGACTAATTCAAATTTCGCTCCTATTCTTTATTCTAGTGGGATTGATATTTCAATAGATGCTTCTAATACAAAAGAATTGCGTAGAAGCAGTCGTAAAAGTGTGCCTCGAAGATGTTTTGAAATTGAGAGTTAGGCTTTTATGATTGCTCCACATGATGAAAATGAGCCCCGTAATGTTAATAAGACTTTGTCACCATCTGCTAAAGAAAACTAGTTGAAAGAAATGGTTAAAGAAATTGAGTCTAAGAAATCTAACCACGTCTTGGACGTGGTTAATCTACCTCCTAGACGTAGATCAATTGGGAACAAATGGGTCCACAAGATCAAACATCAGGCAGATGGATCAATCGATAGATTCAATGCACGTTTAATGGCTAAGGGAGTTACACAACAAGAAGGAACATATTTTAAGGAAACTTTTTCACCAGTTGTAAGGTTTGCCTCCATTCCTCTATTGTTTGTTATTGTTGCACATATGGATTTAGAATTACATCAAATGGATGTAAAAACTGCTTTAATGAATGGATAATTGAATGAAGACATATATATGCAACAACCAATAGGTTTTGTTGTAAAAGGACAAGAGCTTAAAAGTGTGCAAGCTCAAAAAGTCAATATATGTTATTAAACAATCTTCAAGACAATGGTATTTAAGATTGATTTCATCAAGTCATAACTTATTTTGGATTTAATAAGATTGATGAAGATCATTGTGTATATATTAAGCATTCAGATCAATAGTTTGTGATATTGTCCATGTACGTCGACGATATACTTTTAGCTGGAAATAACATTGATTATGCTGTCGCCATTAAAGAATGGTTGTCCTCTAATTTTCATATGAAGGACATGAGTGGAGCAAACTTCATACAGGGTGTGAAGAGTCATAGGAATCGTTCTAAAAAACTCTTGCTTTATCGCGAGTACAATATATTAAGAATATTCTTGAACGATTCAAAATGAAAAATTGTAACCCCATTGAGACTCCAATTGCTAAAGGTGAAATCCTAAGCACGGAAATCAAAGGCTCCATTTGAGAAAGACAAAATGTCCAATGTTTCATATGCAAGTGCAATTGGAAGTTTAATGTACACAATGATGTGCACACGTCCCGATATATGCTACATCGTTGGTTTAGTTAGAAAATATCAATCAAATTCTAGTCAAGCTCATTGGAAAGAAAAAGGATCTTGAAGTATCTGAAAGGCACTATAGATTTGTGTTTGTGTTACCAAAGTAATGATCGCGATTACTTGGGTACTCGATGTTGATTGTAGCGGTGATCCGATGAATGCAAATCAACTTCGAATATGTTTTCCTATTGAATAATTGTGCAATCTCATGGAGTAGTAAAAAGCAAACATGCATTGATTTGTCAACCTTGGAGGCATAATTTGTTGCTTGCACTGCTTCAGTTCAAGAGGCAATATGGCTTATACGTTTCGTTATGCACTTGCAAGTCATCAAAAGTGCATCGAAAACCAGCTTACTATATTTAGTGATGGTCAAGCAAAGAATTGCTTACAAGAAGGATCTCAAGTATAATGGAAAGACAAAACACGTTGACACAAAGTATAACTTTGTGAGAGACATCATAGAAAGAAAAGAAGTATTGATACAACACATTCCTACGCAAAGGATGACAGTATATCCAATGACAACCTATCGCTAGGGATATTTTTTTAAGTCATGTAAAGTCCTTTGGGATTGCGTAGACTATAAATTGTTTGTTGTAACTTTATTTCAATTCAATAAATAAACTTTATTGGTTTTTGTTATTTCATGCTCTGATATAAGTCATTAATTGACTAGAACTATGCAACAGGCATTGATTGCCTTCCTCACAAAAGCAATCACCTTTTGCGCTAATAGTAGCGAGTAGAGATGAGACATTGAAACTTATTTGATAAATGTAACCTTGATTGGAGTCAAGATGAGGTTATTTAGCTTGACCGTAACAGATTTCCCACTATCTATTAAGCCTGTCAAGATAACCAGATGTGAGATCCATTGATTGGCACCTAATAATAGCGAGCTACATAAGTTTCGGTTAGGCACTTTGGGAGTGACTAAACTAAGATCTGCACAATGTATATATAGAATTGCATACACTCTCATTAAGAGGTTCTCCACTGTGACATGAAAAAGAATCGCATGTGTTTTACGACCACTAAGAAGTGATAAATCTCTATATCTGCACTGTGTGAATCTAATTGAATAAAGTTCTTACATAGTTGAGACTTCCCCGCATTTCCCTTATGACTTTTGACTACACTATAAAGTAAGAAATTTGTGTTTGCTACTTTACTAAGTAACCTATGGTCAAGTATGATTCGATCTAAAGGTGCTACATTAGGAAAGCAGCAGATTCTAAACTGAGTAGAGGGAGGGTAGAGGAAGATCATATAGAATCATGTCATTTCATTTTGTATTCCATGTCGCAACACTGATGTTAAGTCACTTGGATGGATATATTAGTTAGAATATAATGCTATGACTTTAAGGTTCAGATATTGCTCTTGAAGGGATTATTGAATGTTTTGAACAGACGTGACTATATGGATCTCGGGCGAAGTCGAGATATACATAATTTTTAAAATGGTAGATGTCTCTATGCTTGACTCTAATTGAGTTGCTAGTGTAGAGCTCCCACTTGCAGCTATCACATATTCCCAAGACCCATTAGCTACAATGAAACATTGTCAATTGAGAACCGAATGTTTTTCCACACATGATGGGAGAATGGGAGATATCTAAGTTATCAAAACACGGGGCACCCATATGTGTGATCGACTCGACCCGACAAGATTTTCCACACACGATGTGCAAGTGGGAAATGTTGGGCACGTTTTACATGTTGTAAATAAAAGGGATAAACCTAGAGTTGGTTTTGATAATTGATATATCCTAACCACCATAATCTCTTGGGAAGCCCTAAGAGATCACAGTATAATAAATCATGTACAAGGTGGTTTAGAAAAATAAGTCTTTTGGCATTTTTGTGTGGTGTGAAGAAAAGAGTTCTCGAGAAGTGTCTTCTAAACTTTTGGGCTGTCGAAAAGACCGAAGTTCTACACAAATGAAATAGGTAAAAGGTATGCTTCTGCCAATACTCTTTCGATTCCTATATATTTGGTCCGAAACCTTTAGTACAAAATATAATACTTCTTTTAATATAAGCTTGAGTACGAGGAGCATTGATCCCCACCATATTGAAAGGTAATTTTGTTCCATTTACAAACTAATGAGCTAGGAGCAATTGCAAGCTTAGTGACAGCTTTGTGTGGATAAATCTAACAGTCATAGTAGACCTATAGAACATGTCTAAGTGGATCACAATGAACTCATAAAACGTATTAAATGTGCCTAGTGGGCCCGACATGCCTACACAATACTATAGGATCCAATGGACCTGAATTATTTACCAAGATTCATGATGGCGGACTTAGATTAAATACTAACTTTTTCCTTACACCTTATAGCCCCATATATACAGCCATTTAGCCCCCCAAAAAAAAAAAAACACTTGGCCCCCGATCGAAACTTCAATACTTACCCCATTTACCCCTCTTATATATATATATATAATTAATTAGATAAATCTCAAACCCTAAATCTTTTGTTTTCTCTTTCGATTTCCTTTTTAATTCCTTCGTGAACCACTGCCGATCTTCTATTTGATCGGCGCTGTTTCAAAAAAGTGTTAACTTGCATGTATTTTCTTCAATAAAAACAAATTTATTCAGATCTTAGAGTTTCAATCCTACAAAATTTTTCTAATTCATCATTGGCGTCATCACTTGCTCCCTCCATGTGTGCATCTATCATCATTCAAGTTCATCTCCGCTTCTACTTGCTTGTGTTTGAATCTCTCGCTTACGCTTGTTGGTTTGATAGTTTATTAGGTTATCCTTTTCAATAAGTATTTATCTTTCAATGTTGGAGGTTTTTGTTTGTCTTCCCTTGTTGGAAGTTTTATTTTTCGTGTTGGTCTTAGTATATCTGTGTACTGTAGTGGTCTTGACGTTTGTCAAGAGAAGAGACACTGCTTGTCAAACTATTCAATTATTACAGTCGTAGTTTCTTAAAAAATCAACTCTATGGCAGTTGAATGTTCTAATAAAAAATTAGGATTAGTGAATCAATGTGTTTTTGTCAAGGTAATTAATTGTATGTCTTGTCCTATTCTACCGAATGTATTAAAACCATAATGATAAATGAAATTTCTTTTTTATTTTTTTAAAAAAGAGATAAATCTCATTTTCCCCTAAAAATCAGTTGCCCAATCCCTCCTATCCCTCCCCTACATGATAAGTATATTATTTTAATTGTACATGCATTTCCTTAAGTACTATGTGTATTTGTAGCTTTGAAATTTAGATATAGGTTTCCCCTCTAAATTCTAAGTCTGGCTCTGCCCATGATTGAGATTAATGATAAAATGGTTGCACTATATCATAATAGAAAGCATAACAACTGATGTGGCAACCCGGTTGGGATGCCAGAACGGTAGGGACAAAGGCGGGATTGTTTGAGTTAAGCGCAAGATCTCGATTTCGATTTCACACTGTGTCAACATTGATTGGGCCATTAGGGCGCTCCCCGTTGATTACCCCTAATGGAGAGGCGTCAGGGCCCTATAGGATTAGTATCACCCGAGGAGTGCAGATACCCACTGTTATCAATAAAAAAGACTAATGTGGCTTCTGGGCCCCGCATAAAAATCTAATGAAATGATACACCCAACACCCCATTTTGATGTAGGGCCCACGTGCGACAATCAGCCGTGGTGAATTTTATTGTGACATCATGTTCTCATTCAAGCATTTACCGTTATTATTTGTTGTGTATTCCACACAGTCTCCAACCTTGGCTTTTTTTTATTGTCAGGAATCTAGCTAGCTTGGTTCTTTGCTTTTTTTTTTTTAGGTCAAGTTATCAATTTTCATTACTCAATTGAGTCGATTACATCCGCTGATATAAGTGCATCTAATTAAAGTCGTGACTTTAATTATGAGCTATTTGAGCCAAATTATGAGCCAAATTACTCAATTTGGCTTAATTTTCATTACTCAATTTTCAATTATTTTCATTACTCAATTTTCATTACTCAATTTTCAATTATTTTCATTACTCAATTTTCATACCAAATATATAATGTGGTGTACATTTTTGCTATTTGAGCCAAATTATGAGCTACCTTGTTTGCACTTCTCCTAGCAAATTGTACCTTCCTCGAACCGTGACTTTTAAGTACTAGTTAAAGTCGTCAAGTAAACATCCATATTATGAGCTAGCTTGGCTCTTTTACCTTAAATAGACATCATTAATTTTTCTTTTTTTACAAAAAATGAAGTTTTCTCATTTAGTATTTCCGTTAATACAAAAAATTATAGTAGCAAAAATCATTAATACAGGAGCATTGTTATTTATTTTGGTAATTTAATTTAATTTTTAATGAGAAATTTTACTCACTTTTTGGTAAAAATAATATGCAAATAAACGACTTAACCTTTGATACATAAACATTTCAAAAAATAACTGCAAAATTAATGTTACATATAGTCAAAAAATTGGTCTTCACCGTATATAACGAACAATTATTTTTGATAGCTGAAGCTATAATGCTACTTGTTGGCATTTTCCATATTTTATTTATTTTTATCATATACTTTCGTTGATTTAATTAAAATTAGTAACCCAAATGTGTTTTTGTAGATTATACTATCTAATATTTTTATGTTTATCCTTATATATCCATATCTATATCGCAAGTAGATTTAGATTTTTTTTTCTTATCCATCAAGACGCCCGATTTCAAGAACTTGTCTTAAAATCGTAACAATCACGCAATATAGCTAGAGCTATATATATAAGAGTGAGAAGAGAAAAAAATGTCTTTGTTAGAGAATTTTTAGTTCGTTTGTGTGAAGAGAGAGCCATTAAATTTGTTGTCTTGAAGAGGATTGAAGACCATTGATTGAAAGAAAGTCATGGAAAATTACAATCCGCCTTGGGGTTTTACATTCAACCCCACCGATGAAGAAATCATGGTGTACTTGCAAGCGAAGGCGAGCAACATTCAACTTCCATTCGTCGATCCAAATCATCGAATTCGACGTCTTTACCACACACCCCACCCAACTCCACATGCAACGTATGTACTATGCTTTTATGTTAAAAAACACTATGGTTTATGGTTCTTGATTTTAATCGATCTTTGATTTTTGTTAGGTTATCGTGCATGCATGAATACTGTTTTAATGTTTAAATTAGGGTTTTGGGTTCTTGATAATTAAGGGAACTTCTGTCTTAGGTTATCTTATTACATGCTTGATATTGTTTATTGTTAAAGCTAGCTAGCTAGCGGGTTTAAGGTTCTTGATGATTTATCAATCTTTGTTTTTTAAGTTATTTATATGCACGCATACTTTGTTTATTGTTAAAACTAGGTGCATTCATATTGTTGTTAAACCTAGGGTGTAGGGTTCTTGATAATTAATCGATCTTTGATTTTTTAAGTTATTGTTACATTCATATATGCGTGTTGTTTTAATGTTTTTTTAAAAAAAAAAAAAATGCATATTGCTATAATTTTAAAACTAGGGTTTAGGTTTCTTGATAATCATCGATCTTTGATTTTTTTGGGTTGTCTTACATGCATGTGTTTCTTTGTTGGGTGCAGGCGAGGCTCAATGCTACCGCATACCACCTCTACTTCTACGTTACGAAGAGCGGGAGAAATCGCAATGCTTTGGAAATGGGTTTTGGCATGCAAGCACGGGTGCAACCGCTATCTTGAACCGCAAGAGAGAAGTGATCGGCTATAGGAGCATGCTAGTTTACTACAATAATGCTTTGAATACAAATACTAAGAAAAGAGACAGTCGGAAAAGACCAGGTGGATCCCGCATGAGTACACGCTTCCCGAGGCTCATAACATGTCTTCCAAAGGACATAAGGTAAGTGTGATTTACTTGCTAAATTGAGTTAATTTATTCATTCATTTGGTTAACGGCTATATATATATATATATAAGGTCATATTAAAAATAGTTTTGCATGTAGTTAGTGTACAACATATACAAGTATTATTACATAAATTTACTATTTGATTATACATTACAGAACCCTTTTGGACTATTTGCAAAATTGGTGAGACAGAAGAACATTTGGAGGTGACAATTACCAAAGTAGTAGTGTTCCCTCACAACAACAAGAAGAACCCCAAAGAACAAAGAATTGAACATGGAATTAATGGGGCCTCATCATCGCAAGAAGTTGATCAACACAACATTTGCAGAATGCAATGAATATGGTCGAAGCTTGGTGCTAGCGGAGGATGATCTTCCTCTTGAGTTTTGGGTCGACGTTAATGATCACAACTCATCTTCGAGTTAGTTCAGAGGCGGCGCCTAGACGGATTGGATCGTTAATTTTTCCCGATCAATTAAATGATGATGAAGCTGCAGATGATGATCAAGAATGGATTGAAAACTTGGAGTCAATTCTAGAGGTTGACGACGAGGCACAACAACCACTCCAACAGCTGCCAATACAACAACAATTTGAGCAAAGAACCAAGCACTCCAACAAAGTGAGAGTGTGGCCTACATATGCCTTGATGATCTCAGCGCAGCCACAACAACAATCGAAATTGATAGTGCTACCTGACGACGAGGATGATGCTTGTATTGAAGATATGGAAAACTGGATTGGCAACTTCGACTATTGTATGGACATGATTAAGGAGCTTCATGATGAGGTCTACGACGTCAACGGCAATTCGAGTTGGAGATTGATGAGCAGCCATTCGCCAAGCGCGTCAAGTACTAGAAGGATCCACGTTTATTATGTAAATCTAAGTAGCAAATTTTGTACATGCATGCTACTAATTAGTTACTTGTATATGGATACTAAGTAGCAATTAATTTTGTTTGTAAAAAAAAGTAGCAATTAATTTTACATGCTACTCTAAACTCATGATTTCATTTGTAACACTATTATTTGTCTCAATGAAATACAAAGTTATTTGTTTAAGTTACCGTAATTTATATAATATTGTTAGCTATATATTAGTATAGTCACGATTCACACACGTTGGTAAATATGTTGAAGTAAAATAGAAATTTCATTAATCATGATGGCTCAATACATTCGGTAGAACTGACAAGACACATAATCAATTACCTTCATAAAAGTACATTGATTCACTAATCCTAATTATTCATCGAACATTCAACCGACGCAGGCTGATTTTGAGAAACTGCGACTCCGACATTGGAACAGAATGACAATCGATGATCGTTTCTTGACAAACGATGGAACACACCAAGTACATAGACATACTAAGACCATGACGAAAAATAAAACATCCAACAAGGGAAGACAGACAAAGACTTCCGACAAGAACAGATACAAATACAAACTTCCAACATTGGAAGTCAAATACTTATTGAAAAAATATGTTAAAAAGTTAAATAAAGTCGTCAAACACCCAACTTCATGGGTGACCACCGAGACTATAAAAGTTCTCCCTGGCCTTGTGTCAAGATGTGTGTATGTGACGCAATGGAAGTTCTTCCAAAACGATAATCCGACACACAAATAATGCAATTCAAAATGAAACCCTAATTCTCTAGAAGAAACATAATTCGTTTGTTTTTTCATAAAGATAAAAATTAACCTCTAAACTGTTACATATGTAGCCTTTATATAGGCTTGTAAAATAATGAGACTCATAATTCCAATAGAATACCATAAGACACATTAACTGTAATTATAATAAAACTCTTAACACTACTAACTCCTATTGAAAATCTAACTTTGACACAAAAAGGATACAGAACTTGTAATTCAACTAAACAAAACCATTTTATCTAATAAATAAAAACCCTAATCTAACACAAACTCTTATTTGCATTATTCTCTACCGGTTGAGAAAATTCTTCCTCGAATTCAAAGCTTGAATCATTCTCCTATTAATGTGGGCCTGATTAGTTTACTATTGTATTCTAATAGGGATTTACTATTGTATTTTAATAGGGATTTACTTTCTCTATAAGTATATATATTTCTTCTGGTGTAAAAAGCGTGAGTAGTGAGAATCGTGAATAAGATTGTGTTGGCGGCTGTGGGTTTTCTTCCCTTAGAAGGTTTCCCACATATAAAATTCTTGGTGATTTGTTCTCTTTCTCTTTTTTTCTTGTTTTACTATTGTCATTGCTCTCTGTCAAAATCTTAACAACTGGTATCAGAGCAAGGTTATTCTCAAGTGGGAGTATTGACAGAAGAAAGGAAGTTATAATTTGAGATGTTCGACGGTTCGAACTTTGAATTTTGGAAGATGCAGATCGAATACTACCTATATCAGAAAGATTTCTACTTACTGCTCGGTGGCAAGAACAGCAAACCTATAGATATGGACGACAAGGCTTGGGAAATACTGGATCGAAAGGCTTTTGGTGCGATTTGCCTTTCACTATCATCATCGGTAGCCATCAACATCTCCAAAGAGAAGACCACACAAGATGCGATGAAAGCCCTAACACGGACGTATGAGAAACCATCGGCGTCAAACAAGGTATTCTTAATGAAACGGTTGTTTAATATGAAGAAACCTGAAAGTAGACCTATACAAGAGCATCTGAGTGATTTCGATACCATCACTAGTCAGTTAGAATCTGTGGGTATTATCTTTTATAATGAAGTATTGGCTCTTGTTATTTTGTCGGGTTTACCCGATAGTTGGGATGGTCTGGTTATGGCTGCAAGCAACTCATCACGGTCCAATATTCTGAAATTTGAGGATGTAGTGGGAGTTCTTCTTGATGAAGAAACACGAAGGAGAAACAACCCTTCTGATGATGTTTCTTATAGTGCCCTGAATTCTTAGGAATGGGCAGATCCTTAAAGAGGTCGAATGGCCGAGGAAATGGACGCTCTCAATCTAGAAGAGGTCAGTCAAGGGGCCCTCAGATGACTTGCTGGAATTGCAAGAAGAAAGGTCATCTCAAGCGCGACTGTAAAGCACCAAAGAAAAGGGCAGATGAAAACGACAAAGACAACAACTCGGTGAATGTCTCAAACGAATCAAGTTCAGATGAAGCACTGATCATGTGTTGTGACAGTAAACATGAATCCCGCTGGATACTAGATTCTGGTGCATCGTTTCATGCTACTTCCAACAGAGAATATTTCCTTAATTATGAGAAGGGAAATTTCGGCAAGGTGTACCTTGGTGATGATAAAACCCGTGATGACATAATCGGTAAAGGAGACGTGCTTGATAGGAATGGAAAATGGGACGCAGATTGAGGTTGTAACGAGTTAGACATGTGCTTTGAAACTTGCTAGAAATCTAATTTCGGTAAGCCAAATTACTGATGATGCAGGTCTTAAGATGAAGTTCACTAAAACATCTTAGAAGCTCATAAAAGGTGCCATGGTATTAGCACATGGTCAGAGAGATGGTACTCTCTACAGAGTTCTCAATGAAAACTCCATGAATATGGCCTCCTCGAGGTCAGTCCAAAGGTGTGGCATCAACGCCTCGGACATACGAGTGAGAAAGGAATAAAGGTAATGGTGTCAAAAGGGAAGTTAGATGGACTGTCATGTGTTGATCTGTCTCTATGTGAAGGTTGTGTGGTTAGAAAACAAAAAGTTGTCAGTTTTTCTAAAAAGGGCAGAATTTCCAAAACTAAAAAGCTAGAACTTGTGCAAACGGACGCTTGGGATCCTTCACAGGTATCCTCCCTTAATGGCTCTCGTTATTACATTACTTTCATTAATGATTCGACTAGAAAGCTCTGGATTTACTTTATGAAAAATAAGTTTCAAGTGTTTGAAATTTTCAAAAAGTGGAAATGTCTAGTGGAGAACCAGACAGAACTAAAGCTGAAGTCCTTGACATTAGATAATGGTGGAGAGTACCGTAACAAGGAATTTGATTAGTACTGTGCTATGTATGGCATCAAAAGAGAAAAGACAGTACCAAGGACACCACGACAGAATGGCATTGCTGAGCGTATGCACCGAACCATTATAGAACGTGCTAGGAGCATGTTGTTGAGTGCTGGGCTACCAAGCGTTTTAGGCTGAATCTGTGAATACTACTGCTTATCTGATCAACAGAGGACCATCTATCGCAATTGATTGCAGACTGCCTGAGGACTGGACAAAAGTGAAAGTAAAACTTTCACACTTAAGAACCTTTGGTTGTGTTTCCTATGTCCATATCAATGCTGAAAATAGGTCAAAGCTGGATGCAAAGTTCAAAATGTGTATCTTGCTGGGATGTGGAGTTGATAGTTTTGGTTACAGGCTATGGGATCCTGAGAGTAAAAAGGTGATCAGAAGTAAAGATGTTATATTAAATGAGGATGTATTGTATAAGGATAGGATCAAGAAGAAAGATGAACCAAAAAGATCAAAGTATCTTGAACTTGATGATATCCCTCCCTATGATCCTGATCAGAGTGTTACTGAACACATTGATGAACATGAAGTTCAGGAGGAGCCAGTGACACCACCCATTGCACTTCGACGTGAAAGACGAACTATCAATGCTCCAGATTATTACTCTCCATCCATACACTATTTGTTGCTCACAGATGGTGGTGAACCCAATTACTATGAGGAAGCAATGCAAGTCGAGAATAAGGAAGAATGGAAGAAAGCCATGGATGACGAAATGAAGTTTCTCTATACAAATCAGACTTGGGATTTGGTCAAGCTTCCAACTAGAAAGAAGGCGATTAAGAACAAATGGGTGTACAGACTGAAACAGGAGCAAGATGGTTCCCAGAGGTACAAGGCCAGATTGGTAGTAAAAGGTTTCCAACAAAAGGCAGGTATCGATTTTACTGAGATTTTTTCTCCTGTGGTCAAGATGACTACAATTAGAACTGTTCCAAGCATTGTTGCTGCAGAGGATCTACATTTAGAACAGTTGGATGTAAAAACTGCCCTTCTTCATGGTGACTTGGAGGAAAATATATACATGCAGCAACCACAGGGATATGTAGAGGATGCTAAGGAGCATCTAGTGTGTAAGTTGCACAAAAGCCTTTATGGTCTGAAACAAGCCCCCAGACAATGGTATTTGAAGTTTGACAAGTTCATGATAACAATAGGGTACATGCGCTGTCATGCAGATCACTGCTGTTATTTCAAGAAATTTGACAATTCGTATGTTATTTTGCTCCTATATGTCGATGATATGCTGATTGCAGGTACCAACATTGAAAAGATTGAAAATTTGAAAGAGCAAATGGCGAAAGAATTTTCAATGAAAGACTTAGGAGCGAAAAAAATTTTGAAATTTGAAGATCGAAAGAGATAGAAAGAACAAGTTACTAAAACTTTTCAAAGGGAGTACGTATCGAAGGTGCTCAAGAGGTTCAACATGGATTGTGCAAAACCGGTGAGCATACCTTTAGTGGGCATTTAAAAACCTTTCGAAACAACATAGTCCCAAAACAAAGAAGAACAAAAGAATATGGAGAACATCCCGTATGCATCGGCAGTGGGTAGACCTATGTATGCCATGGTTTGTACAAGACCCGACATTTCTCATGCAAAGTGGGAATTGTGAGTAGGTACATGTCTAATCCTGGTTCTTATCATTGGAATGCAAAAATGGATTTTAAGGTACCTTGCAGAACAAAAGATGTGGCACCGTGCTATACAAGTGCAAAAACACAATTGTGTGGCTTTGTTGATTCGAGCATGGTGGTGACATTGATGTTAGGAAAAGTACTACAAAGTTATGTGTTTATTCTTGGAAGTGCAGCAATCTCCCGGGTATCAAAGTTACAAAAGATTGTTGCATTATCTACTACTGAGGCTGAATATGTTGCAGCTGTTGAAGCGTGTAAGGAGATGACTTGGTTATAGAGCTTGTTGAGTGAACTGGATCATAAGCAAGCGGATTGTCGACTACTAAGCGACAGTCAGAGCGCAATTCATCTGGCAAAGAATTCTGCAATTCACTCAAGGATAAAGCATATCGATGTAAGGTATCATTTCATACGAGCTATGCTTGAAGAAGGATCTTTCAAATTGGAGAAAGTACACACCAAAAAAAATCATGTAGATATGCTCACCAAGTCAGTCCCTAAAGAGAAACTGAAGTTTTGCATAGCTTCTCTTGGCCTTGCTAATTGAAGACGACAAGGCAGCCGCCGCCTAAAGACACTACATGAGAAGGAGATACTACTATACGAGAAAATAATTTTTAGAATCAGCCACAAGTGGGAGATATGTTAGGTATATGGGCTTGATTAGTTTACTATTGTATTCTAATAAGGATTTACTATTGTACTCTAATACGGATTTACTTTCTCTACAAGTATGTATATCTCTTCTAATGTAAAAAGTGTGAGTAGTGAGAATCGTGAATAAGATTGTGTTGACAGCTGTGGGTTTTCTTCCCTTAGAGGATTTCCCACATATAAAATTCCTGGTGATTTGTTCTCTTTCTCTTTTTTTTGTTTTACTATTGTCATTGCTCTCTGTCAAAATCTTAACATCTCCCGCACAGGACATACATGGTCTTAATCTTCGTCATTCTCCACTTGTTGGAAAAAATTCGCCCTCAAATTTTCGTACATTCGCGCGACTTGTAATTTGGGGCAAATTCATATTCACAACTAATCTTGCCTAACTCAATACTGCTTGATGGAAAAAGTATTTGCAGAACAACATCTTGAATGTTTTCAAAAAACACATCACCATGAGAGTCTTGAAAAGCGTCCCTACTAACTCTTCATCCATGTCATCGGTTACTGAACAAAAGTGTTTGGTCGCCGCGAACTGCACTTTTGTCTCCGCAACTTTTTCAACTAGGTAGTTGTCGACTTTATCTCGACAACCACGTATCTTTGTTGACGACGCCTCATCACACGACACCACCACTGACACTTGTGATTTTGACTTCAACAGTGTAACCTCAAGTACACGACCATCATATCCAAATACCACCTTTTCTTCAACAATGGCGTCATCATTGTCATCAAAAAATGGTGGCTTGTTGATGTCGAAGATGTGACCATCATTGCATTCCATTAGATAATGCATTCTTCCGATCGACAATCTTCGTCGTTGTACGCATTGTCCCTGTCAGAAGAGGAATCTCCTTTTATTTCTTTAAGAACAATTATAGGTCGGAAGATAGGATGACAAAATGGAGACCAACCGAAGAAGATTAGCTCAATAGAGATTGAAAAAATAGATATTTAATAGAGACCGAAACAACATTTTATCTTATGAGTGGAGGCGAGACTCCTTTTATATTTATACATACAAAAATACGGGAAAACAAGAATATGGTGTGCCAAAAAAACCAAAATAAACAGCTCATAAAACCTTTGACATTAATCCTTAAAATCAACCTTCTTGCCACCAAGGAAAACAAAAATAAAGAAATTAAACACGGCTTCGCATTTACCCAAAAGCACCATGTCGTAGATCCTTATATGTTTCACCCAAAAACCACATAAGCTCGTCATTTCACCCAAAAGCCAATCCCCTTCACTATTGTCTAAATCACACAATATGATCCAAAGAATTTTCTAGTCACTAAATGCTCCAAACCATTCTCTAATCACACATGTGTGATTATAAATATGTAATACATCACAAGTACAATGTCATCACCCTCACAAAACCATTTATAAATATGATTTCAGGCCCATTGAAGCAAACAAACGTAATGCACTGGCGATCAAGGCTGTTCATCACAAGTACAGAACCACCCTAAACCCTAGACCAGCGACATCATAAGAGAGAAAAATGGCATATTTAGGGCTCCTACCATTGCTTTGGACAAGAAAGGCAATGAAGTGAGCATGCAATGTTGCAACAAGAGAAGCAGTGAGATGGCGTAGAAAGAAAATAATAGGTCGAAGGAGATACTGAAAGCACTTAAAGATCAATACGACTCACCAAATCGATTAAGACGTGCGTACCTATTGGGAAATGTTCAATGGAGAGAGGTGTAACTCCTTTGCCAAACTCGACCAATCACCTCGATCCCCGTCATTGAACAATTCATCGAACTCCAAATAGAACAATATACCCTCTCGAAAAGGGATAATCTAACACAATCTCAAATCACACTTTGGGCGCACACTCTTGTCTTTTTTAGCCGTTTATGGTGTTTTGTCATATGTAGGGCCTACGATTGGGGAGACAAAAAAAGTCATAAATAGCTAGAAGGCAAGGGTGTGCACCTAACGTGTGCGTTGAAAGTGGGTCATTTTAGCATTTTTCTTTTTTTCTATGCGGTTACAAAGTTATCAAACAAAAAATAAAATGGTTACACAAAAAAACACACGATTTTCTTAGATTATTTTCATTTTCCTTGCTATCACACACACCTTAAATGTAAAGGGAAAATAAATTTCTTACACCTTAGACAATCTTCGAGATTAACACAAATTTTTCTATACCAAATCGATGATAAAGTCAAAGAAGTGCGTGCGCGCAAAGTTTAGCCGCCAATATTCTTGGGAGGACTAATGGTGGGAGGTTTTAGATTTCAATTGTGATCATGCACCCCTCTTTTAATCGATACGAGATTTTTCTTAATTTGGTTAATATTTTTGGAAGGAACAATAGTGAGAGGGTTTACGTATAAATAGTGACCATGGATTCCTTTCTTTAATAGTTTCAGAGATTTTTCGACCCAAATTTAAAATAATAATGAGAGAAAATAATTACTCTTACTAAAATATACAATATGTATATTTAGTGAGAGAAAAGTTGGATTGTACAAAAAAAAAAAAGGTTAGGCACCAAAAAATACACCCCAAATTACGAGCGGATTGATAAATAAATAGCTAGAGATGTTAATCCCCTCAATAATAGCCTAGTTTTTAACAAGAGAAATTCATTGCTCTCACTAATTTTTATCACTATTGAACCTTTTCCTTGTAGTGTGCCCAATTTTTTATTTATTTTTTTTTATCAAAGTGGTTGTTGTATTGATGTTCCTAGCCTAAAATGCAAGCCAATCTATTTCACATAGATATTACATTGCGAGATAAAGTATGGAACTAAAATCCATGACAATGCACGCACAAGTACAACACCAATCCACATTTTTGGAAAATGAGTTTCCTAGCAAAAATGAAGCAATAAGAGATCTCACGTTTTATAAGTTGATGAGTCTTTAGAGAATGTAGTCCCGAGATAGATTCAAATGCGGTTGAGACTAATTCAAATTTGGCTCCTATTCTTTATTCTAGTGGGATTGATATTTCAATAGATGCTTCTAATACAAAAGAATTGCGTAGAAGCAGTCGTAAAAGTGTGCCTCGAAGACGTTTTGAAATTGAGAGTTAGGCTTTTATGATTGCTCCACATGATGAAAATGAGCCCCGTAATGTTAATGAGACTTTGTCACCATCTGCTAAAGAAAACTAGTTGAAAGAAATGGTTAAAGAAATTGAGTCAAAGAAATCTAACCACGTCTTGGACGTGGTTAATCTACCTCCTAGACGTAGATCAATTGGGAACAAATGGGTCCATAAGATCAAACATCAGGCAGATGGATCAATCGATAGATTCAATGCACGTTTAATGGCTAAGGGAGTTACACAACAAGAAGGAACATATTTTAAGGAAACTTTTTCACCAGTTGTAAGGTTTGCCTCCATTCCTCTATTGTTTGTTATTGTTGCACATATGGATTTAGAATTACATCAAATGGATGTAAAAACTGCTTTAATGAATGGAGAATTGAATGAAGACATATATATGCAACAACCAATAGGTTTTGTTGTAAAAGGACAAGAGCGCAAAAGTGTGCAAGCTCAAAAAGTCAATATATGGTATTAAACAATCTTCAAGACAATGGTATTTAAGATTTCATCAAGTCATAACTTATTTTGGATTTAATAAGATTGATGAAAATCATTGTGTATATATTAAGCATTCAGATCAATAGTTTGTGATATTGTCCATGTACGTCGACGATATACTTTTAGCTGGAAATAACATTGATTATGCTGTCGCCATTAAAGAATGGTTGTTCTCTAATTTTGATATAAAGGACATGAGTGGAGCAAACTTCATACAGGGTGTGAAGATTCATAGGAATCGTTCTAAAAAACTCTTGTTTTATCGCGAGTACAATATATTAAGAATATTCTTGAACGATTCAAAATGAAAAATTGTAACCCCATTGAGACTCCAATTGCTAAAGGTGAAATCCTAAGCACGGAAATCAAAGGCTCCATTTGAGAAAGACAAAATGTCCAATGTTTCATATGCAAGTGCAATTGGAAGTTTAATGTACACAATGATGTGCACACGTCCCGATATATGCTACGTCGTTGGTTTAGTTAGAAAATATCAATCAAATTCTAGTCAAGCTCATTGGAAAGAAAAAGGATCTTGAAGTATCTGAAAGGCACTATAGATTTGTGTTTGTGTTACCAAAGTAATGATCAGCAGTTACTTGGGTACTCTGATGTTGATTGTAGCGGTGATTCAGATGAACGCAAATCAACTTCAGAATATGTTTTCTTATTGAATAATTGTGCAATCTCATGTAGTAAAAAGCAAACATGCATTGCTTTGTCAACCTTGGAAGCATAATTTGTCGCTTACCGCTTCAGCTTCAAGAGGCAAAATGGCTTAGACGTTTCGTTATGCACTTGCAAGTCATCAAAAGTGCATCGAAACCAGCTTACTATATTTAGTGATGGTCAAGCAAAGCAATTGCTTATAAGAAGGATCGAAGTATAATAGAAAGACAAAACACGTTGACACAAAG
The DNA here is from genome assembly GCA_039657345.1 of Stephania japonica. Taxonomy (NCBI): domain Eukaryota; kingdom Viridiplantae; phylum Streptophyta; class Magnoliopsida; order Ranunculales; family Menispermaceae; genus Stephania; species Stephania japonica. Next base: position 19,123,250 of record CM077566.1, read on the forward strand.
TATAACTTTGTGAGAGACATCATAGAAAGAAAAGAAGTATTGATACAACACATTCCTACGCAAAGGATGACAAAGATATTCAATGACAACCTATCGCTAGGGATATTTTTTTAAGTCATGTAAAGTCCTTTGGGATTGCGTAGACTATAAATTGTTTGTTGTAACTTCTTATTTCAATTCAAAAAATAAACTTTATTGGTTTTTGTTATTTCATGCTCTGATATAAGTCATTAATTGACTAGAACTATGCAACAGGCATTGATTGCCTTACTCACAAAAGCAATCACCTTTTGTGCTAATAGTAGCGAGTACAGATGAGACATTGAAACTTATTTGATAAATGTAACCTTGATTGGAGTCAAGATGAGGTCATTTAGCTTGACCGTAACATATCTACCACTATCTATTAAGCCTGTCAAGAAAACCAGATGTGAGATCCATTGATTGGCGCCTAATAATAGCGAGCTATATAAGTTTCGGGTTAGGCACTTTGGGAGTGACAAAACTAAGATCTGCACAATGTATTTAGAGAATTGCATACACTCTTATTAAGAGGTTCTCCAATGTGACATGAAAAAGAATCGCATGTGTTTTACAACCACTTAGAAGTGATAAATCCCTATATCCGCACTGTGTGAATCTAATTGAATAAAGTTCTTATATAGTTGAGACTTCCTGCATTTCCCTTATGACTTTTGACTACACTATAAAGTAAGAAATTAGTGTTTGCTACTTTACTGAATAACCTATGGTCAAGTATGATTCGATCTAAAGGTGCTACATTAGGAAAGCAGCAGATTCTAAACTGAGTAGAGGGAGGGCAAAGGAAGATCATATAGAATCATGTCATTTCATTTTGTATTCCATGTCACGACACTGATGTTGACTCACTTGGATGGATATATTAGTTAGAATATAATGCTATGACTTTAAGGTTCAGATATTGCTCTTGAAGGGATTATTGAATGTTTTGAACAGACGTGACTACATGGATCTGGGCGAAGTGAGATATACATAATTTTTAAAAGGGTAGATGTCTCTATGCTGACTCTAATTGAGTTGCTAGTATAGAGCTCCCGCTTGTCATAGTTATCTCACTCGTCCCAAGACCCATTAGCTACAATGAAACATTGTCAATTGAGAACCGAATGTTTTTCCACACATGATGGGAGAATGGGAGATATCTAAGTTATCAAAACACGGAGCATCCATATGTGTGATCGACTCGACCCGAGAAGATTTTCCACACACGATGTGCGAGTGGGAAATATTGGGCACGTTTTACATGTTGTAAATAAAACGGATAAACCTAGAGTTAGTTTTGATAATTGATATATCCTAACCACCATAATCTCTTGGGAATCCCTAAGAGATCACAGGATAATAAATCACGTACAAGGTGATTTAGAAAAATAAGACTTTTGGCATTTTTGTGTGGTGTGAAGAAAAGAGTTCTCGAGAAGTGTCTTCCAAACTTTTGGGGTCATGTGGAAAAGACCGAAGTTCTACACAAATGAAATAGGTAAAAGGTATGCGTCTGCCAATACTCTTTCGATTCCTATATATTTGGTCCAAAACCTTAAGTTCAAAATATGATACTTCTTTTAATATAAGCTTGAGTACGAGGAGCATTGATCCCCGCCATATTGAAAGGTAATTTTGTTCCATTTACAAACTAACGAGCTAGGAGCAATTGCAAGTTTAGTGACAAACTTTGTGTGGATAAATCTAACAGTCATAGTAGACCTATAGAACATGTCTAAGTGGATCACAACGAACTCAAAAACTTATTAAATGTGCCTAGTGGGCCCGACATTCCTACACAATACTATAGGATCCAATGGACCTGAATTATTTACCAAGATTCATGATGGCGGACTTAGACTAAATACTAACTTTCTCCTTACACCTTATAGCCCCATATATACGGCTATTTAGCCCCCCAAAAAAAGAACACTTGGCCCCCGATCAGCTTCAATACTTACCCCATTTACCCTTCTTTTATATATATATATATATATATATATATATATATTTAATTAGATAAATCTCAAACCCTAAATCTTTTTTTTCTCTTTCGATTTCCTTTGTAATTCCTTCGTGAACCACCGCCGATCTTCTATTTGATCGGCAATGGTTTCAAAAAAAGTGTTTACTGCATGTATTTTCTTCAATAAAAACAAATTTATTCAGATTTTAGATTTTCAATCCTACAAAATTTTTCGATTCATCATCACCATCACTCACTTGCTCCCCCATGTGTGCATCTATCATCATTCAAGTTCATCTCCGCTTCTACTTGCTTGTGTTTGAATCTCTGCTTACGCTTGTTGGTTTCATAGTTTATTAGGTTATCCTTTTCAATAGTATTTATCTTTCAATGTTGGAGGTTTTTATTTGTCTTCCCTTGTTGGAAGTTTTATTTTTCGTTTTTGACGCAGCAGAGATCTTCTAAATTGATTATTCGACACTACGAATAAAACAACCTAGGGCTAAAGAGAATTAACACCAAATTCTCAAGAAAAGAAATTCAATTCTTTATTAAAATCAATAAAAATCCCCCTAAAACTATTACATATGTAGCCTACATATAAGCTTGTAAAATAATAAATGCATTCGATTAGATCAATGCATTCTTCCGATCGACAATCTTCGTCATTGTACGCATTGTCCCTGTCAGAAGAGGAAACCGCTTTTGTTTCTTTAAGAACAATTATAGATCGGAAGATAGGATGACAAAATGGAGACCAACTAGAAGATTAGCTCAATTAAGATTGAAAAAAATAGATATTTAATAGAGACCAGAAACAACATTTTATCTTATGAGTGGAGGCGAGACTCCTCTTATATTTATACATACAAAAATACGGAAAACAAGAATATGGTATGCCAAAAAAAACCAAAATAAACAGCTCATAAAACCTTTGACACTAACCCTTAAAATCAACCTTCTTGCCACCAAGGAAAACAAAAATAAAGAAATTAAACACGGCTTCGCATTTACCCAAAAGCACCATGTCGTACATCCTTATATGTATCACCCAAAAACCACATAAGCTCGTCATTTCACCCGAAAGCCAATCCCCTTCACTATAGCCCAAATCACACAATATGATCCAAAGAATTTTCTATTCACTAAATGCACCAAACCATTCTCTAATCACACAACCAAACCACCACGCCTCATTGCAAGCCCACATGTGTGAAAACTATGTAATACATCACAAGTACAAAGTCAACACCCTCACACAACCATTTATAAATATGATTTCAAGCCCATCGAAGAAAACGAACATAATGCACTGGCGATCAAGGCTGTTCATCACAAGTACAGAACCACCCTAAACCCTAGACCAAATGACATCATAAAGAGAGAAAAATGGCATATTTAGGGCTCCTACCATTGCTTTGGACAAGAAAGGCAAAGCACATGAAGTGAGCATGCAGTGTTGCAACAAGAGAGGCAGAGAGATGGTGTAGAAAGAAAAATAGAGTCAAAGGGGATACTGAAAGCACTTAAAGATCAATACGATTCACCAAATCGATTAAGACGTGCGTACCTATTGGGCAATGTTCAATGGAGTGAGGTGTAACTCCTTTTCCAAACTCGACCAATCACCTCGATCCCCGTCGTTGAACAATTCATGGAACTCCCAATGGAACAATATACCCTCTTGAAAAGGGATAATCTAACACAATCCCAAATCACACTTTGGGCGCACACCCTTGTCTTTTAGCCTTTTATGGTGTTTTGTCATATGTAGGGCCTACGATTGGGGAGACAAAAAAAAGTCATAAATAGCTAAAATGCAAGGGTGTGCGCCCAAAGTGTGCTTTGAAAGTGGGCCATTTTAGCATTTTCCTTTTTTTTTCTATGCGCATCAAACAACAAATAAAACGGTTACACAAAAAAACACACGATTTTTCTAGATTATTTTCATTTTCCTTGCTATCAAATCCACCCTAAATGTAAAGGGAAAACAAATTTCTTACACCTTAGATAATCCTCGAGATTAACACAACTTTTTCTATACCAAATCAATGATAAAGTCAAAGAAGTGCAAATAAAAGTTTAGCCGCCAATATTCTGGAGGACTAATGGTGAGAGGTTTTAGATTTCAATTGTGATCATGCACCCCTCTTTTAATCGATTCGAGATTTTTCTCAATTTGGTTAATATTTTTGATGGAACAATAGTGAGAGGATTTAGGTATAAATAGTGACCAAGGATTCCTTTCTTTAATAGTTTTAAAGATTTTTCGAGCCAAATTTAAAATAATAATGAGAGAAAATAATTACTCTTTCTAAAATATACAATATGTATATTTAGTGAGAGAAAAGTTGGGTTGTACAAAAAAAAGCTAGGCACCAAAAAATACACCCCAAATTACGAGAGGATTGATAAATAAATAGCTAGAGATATTAATCCCCTCGATATATAATAGCCTAGTTTTTAACAAGAGTAATTCATTACTCTCACTAATTTTTGTCACTATTGAACCTTTTCCTTGTAGTGTGCCCAATTCTTTTTTTTTTTATCAAAGTGGTTGTTGTATTAATTGATGTTCCTAGCCTAAAATGCAAGCCAATCTATTTCACATAGATATTACATTGTGGATAAAGTATGGAACTGTAATCCATGACAATGCACGCTCGATAGCACCAATCCACATTTTTGGAAAATGAGTTTCCTAGCAAAAATGAAGCAATAAGAGATCGTCACTTTTTATGAAGTTGACGAGTCTTTAGAGAATGTAGCCCCAGAGATAGATTGTACAACCGATTTGAAGAGAACTTCCTTTCCCGCTTTAGACAACATTTTACCCTTCCATCCTTGAAGTCTTCGCCGTACCTTCTCATGAATATATGAGAACACCTCCTCCTTGTTACTACCCACTCTATTTGGAAGTCCTGTGTAGAACCCCATAGAGTTCAAATTTGTTGTACTTGAAGAATATGGCGATCTCGATCTCTTGCTTCTTGAATCATATTTCTACTAAAGTTGCGGGACGACTTTTGAAAATTCTCAACTTGCCTATGTTAGATTATCTTTTCCTAATTAATCTCTATTATATATGACCCATATTATGTTGTTACGTACTTCATGTTTTGGGCCCACAACTTGATGGTAGTTTGGGCATAATTGTTTTGAGTACGGGGTTTTAATTCCCTCCCCTCTCTCTTCAAATTAAACAGACCCCAATAACTCAGTAAAACAGCTTATTGGGATATGATTTTTTTAAAACCGCATTGAGATCTCACCATCAAATATAGTGGTATTACTAAGAAGGCAGAGAGGGGAAAAAGGATTCTTAAGTTTATTGGCAATGGAAGGAGGTATGTTTATATTTTATGATTTATGATTGAATTAAAAGTGTTATATAGATCTGAAAAGACAACATTGGTATCAGAGCATGGTTTAACACTTTTATTCTTGATGGTAGTTTCCGCATTATTGTTTTAATTTTGATCGACATTGTTGAAAATAATTCTTGAAGTCGATTGTTCAATTTGGGTATAAAAGGGTATAAAAGGAAATTTATATATTTTAAGTTTTACCTATTCCGGTGGCAAAATTGTTGATTTTGGATTTCGGCAAACTACCTAATTTTCGTTAATATTAGTATTATTATTATTTTTCGTTGAATGGCTTACTTAGAAAATATTTTATTTTATGTATATCAATACAAGTGTTTGTAAAGTCTACAAATTTAGAGTATGTTGATAAACACAAATTTGAAATTCATGCAGATGTCATGCTTATCATGTTGTTTATAGTGATATCAATGAATCAATGATATATATTACGTAATATTTATTGAAATATCATATGATTACATTGAAATTAAAACGTATACAAATTACATGATATGCACAAGATACGCCATATTGCATATGATTAGAGTATATGGATATGCACAAGACATATACATATTACATAATATCAATTGCAATTTGTGATATGTGTATATATATTATTTAATATATGCATATTAATGTATGTCACATTATTAATTGATTAATTTATTGTCATGCATGTATGCATATGATTGTCATGTATATCTTGATTAAAATAATAATAATAAAATTAGAGTATGCTTAATTAAATGTTTATTTATTGAAAAGCTTGTTAGTCACCAAAGTGGCCTAGCTTGAATAGATGTTAAATATTTAATTAAGACCCATTAATTATAACGCTAGGAGATCACCCAAAGGTGGATCATTGCTTATAATTAATGAAACTTAAGAGATTTATCTTAATACTTAATTAAAATAAGTATGTTTTATCCAAATATATCTTACTTATTTTCCTAAGTATGATTGATTGTCTATGAAAGTATGCTTATTCGTAATTTGATATAGCATGAATTATGTATTAAAGTATCACCCAAAGGTGAACTTAAATACATAATAAAAGTATTGTATGTCTGAATCTATTAGATTTAACTCAAAGCATTAATGTGAATAATTTTGTTATATTTGCAGCGTCCACTAATATGTTTGCCTTGGGTAATATGATGGTCAAGTTCAATGGGCTTAACTACAATGATTGGTCCAATGCAGATCCAGCCCAACTGGGTGTAATGGACCTTGACCTGGCAATCATTGTAGACGAAAAGCCCACGGCCATTACTGAGGCCAGCTCCGAAGAGGAAAAGTCTTTATATGAGGCTTGGGAGCGGTCTAATAGGCTAAGTTTGAATTTGATGCGAATGACGATTGCAGAAAATGTCAAATCATCTATGCCCAAGACAAGCGATGCAAGGAATTCATGATCCAACTAAAAGAGTACTCACAATCGGACATTGCTGACAAGTCCATTGTGGGAAGCTTGATTAGTGAGTTGACCACTAAGAAATTTGAGTGGTCACAGCCCATCCATGATCATGTGACTAGTATGTCTAATTTGGCAAATAAGCTTAAGGCAATGGGTATGGACGTGAGTGAATCATTTCTGTTCGCTTCATTATTAATTCCCTTCCTCCCGAGTTTGGTCGGCCTGTGAATTATAACACCATAAAAGAAAAATTGAACTTGCAAGAAATCAAGGCCATGGTCGTACAGGAAGAAGAGAGATTAAGGAAACTGAAGAGTCACTCAGTTCATCTCACTATGCATGATGGAGCTAGCAGCGCAGAAAGCTATCCCAGGAAGGAAGGACAGAAGAAGGACAAAGCCCCAATGAAAGTCCATGAGGGTCGAATCCATAAGGAGCTGAGGTGTCACTTTCGTAGGAAGAGTGGACACTTCAAGAAAGACTTTCCAAAACGAAAGGCATGGTTTGAGAAGAAAGGTATACATTACATTTCTGTATGTTTTGAATCAAACTTAATTGAAGTGCCTAATAATACCTGGTGGCTTGATACTGGTGCAACTACTCATGTTTCACATATTATGCAGGGATTCCTTTCAATCCATCCCATAAGCAGAACTGAAAAGTTCTTATTTATGGGGAACAGAATGAAGGCACGCATAGAAGGGATCGGGACTTACAGATTAATCCTGGATACCGATATACTTTTTGGATTTATAAAAGTGTCTTTATGTTCCTGAATGTTCAAGAAAACTTGTTTCTGTATCAATATTGAATTGTGTAGGCTTTAATTTAAAGATTGGAAACAATTATTTTAGTTTATTTAAACAAAAATACTATTATGGTTATGGTATTTTAATTGACAACTTATATCGTTTCAATCTTGGTAGTATGTTTGTTGAATCCTTGTTTAATGTTGAGCATGTTATTGGAAATAAACGTAGTGCACATGATGAGTGCTCGCTTTTCTTTGGCATCAAAGATTAGGTCACATATCCAAAGAAAGAGTAAAGAGATTAGTGAAAAGTAATATCTTACCTCAATTGGATTTTGTTGACTGGGATGTATGTGTGGATTGTATTAAGGGAAAGCAAACCAAACATATATCAAAACATCTTGTCACAAGAAGCAATGAGCCTCTTGAATTGATACACACCGATATTTGTGGTCCTTTTGATGCCCCATCTTGGAGTGGTCAAAAGTATTTTATCACCTTTATTGATGATTACTCACGATATTGTTATCTATACTTGTTGCATGAAAAGTCTCAAATCAAGTGGACATTTTAAAAGTGTTCATTAATGAGGTAGAAAGGCAGCTAGATAGAAAGGTAAAAGTGGTAAGATCTGATAGAGGTGGTGAATACTTTGGAAAGTATGATGAAAGTGGACAATGTCCAGGTCCATTTGCAGATTTCCTTAAAAAGCGAGGTATTTGTGCACAATACACAATGTCTGGTACACCTCAACAAAATGGTGTAGCTGAAAGGCGAACCGTACTCTTATGGATATGGTTAGGAGTATGTTAAGTTGTAACACTATACCTTCATCATTGTGGATGCATGCCTTAAAGACTACTGCATATCTGTTGAATAGGGTTCCTAGTAACTCAGTTCCTAAGACTCCTTATGAACTTTGGACTGGTAGGAAACCTAGTTTGAGACATCTTCATGTTTGGGGATGTCAAGCAGAAGTACGGATATATAATCCACATGAAAAGAAACTTGATGCAAGGACTATTAGTGGTTACTTCATTGGTTACCCGTAAAAGTCTAAATGGTACATATTTTATTGTCCTAACCATAGTACGAGAATAGTTGAGTCCGGTAATGCTCGGTTCATAGAGAATGGCCAAAACAATGGGAGTGAAGAACCACGAAATGTGAATATTCATGAAATTCAATTAAAAACTCCTACATCTAGCATTTCTCCTCAAATTGTTGTTCCTCTTGTTGTATCAAGGTTACGCAATAAACCCGACAACAAATCATTGTTCCAAATGAGGAAAATGAACTTATTGTTAATGAACCAAATAATGATGCACAAGTTGTAAATGATCAAGTAGAACCACAAGAAATAGCATTGCGAAGGTCCGTAAGGATAAGACGACTAGCAAGATCAAATGACTCGTGGTTTATTCACTTGAACATGAATGTGATTTGAGCATTGACAAAGATCCAGCCTCATTCAAACAAGCCATGAAATGTGATGATTCTGAAAAATGGTTTAGTGCCATGAAAGATGAGTTGAAATCAATGGATGAAACAAAGTCTCGGGAATTAGTCGAATTGCTCAAGGTGCAAAGCAAGTTGGGTGCAAATGGGTCTTCAAAACAAAAAGAGACTCACATGGCAATATTGAAAGACATAAAGCCAAACTTGTCGCCAAAGGTTACAATCAAAAGGATGGCATTGACTATAAAGAGACCTTCTCTCCAGCTTTCAAAGAATGACTCTTTAAGAATTATAATGGCTTTGGTAGCTCATTATAATCTTGAGCTTCACCAAATGGATGTGAAAACCGCCTTTCTGAATGGAGACTTAGAAGAGGAAGTTTACATGGACCAACCCGAAGGTTTCTTGACCACAGGAAAAGAAAACTTGGTGTGTAAATTGAAGAAGTCAATATATGGATTGAAACAAGCTTCCAGACAATGGTATATTAATTTCAATAATACCATTACGTCATATGGTTTTGTAGAAAACACTGTTGATCGGTGTATATACATGAAGATCAGTGGGAGCACGTTTATCATATTGGTTCTATATGTTGATGATATTCTTCTTGCTGCGAATGATGTTGCTATGTTACATGATGTAAAGAGATTTCTCTCTATAAACTTTGAAATGAAAGATATGGGTGAGGCATCATATGTGATAGGAATAGAAATATTCCGTGATAGATCGCAAGGATTGTTAGGTTTGTCTCAGAAAGGATATATCAATAAAGTATTAGAGAGATTTAAAATGGACAAATGCTCAGAGTAGTTCCAATTCGAAAGGGGATAAGTTCAGTTTAATGCAATGTCCTCATAATGATTTGGAACGTCAGCAAATGCAATGCATTCCTTATGCGTCATTAGTTGGGAGCTTAGTGTATGCCCAGACTTGTACTCGACCGGATATCAGTTTTGCTGTTGGAATGTTGGGTCGATATCAAAGTAATCCTGGAATGGATCATTGAAAGCCGCAAAGAAAGTACTTAGGTACTTACAAGGCACCAAGGATTACATGTTGATCTACAAACAATGAGTCATCTCGAAGTGATTGGGTATTCTCGATTCGAGACTATGCCGAATGTGTGGACTCGAGGAAATCTACATTCTGTTACTTGTTCCAATTGGTCGGAGGAGCAGCTTTCATGGAAGAGTGCGGCGACTTTAATTGCTACTTCAACTATAGAGGCTGAATTCATGGCATGCTTTGAGGCCACTATTCATGCATTATGGTTGCGAAATTTTGTGTCAGGACTTACTATAATAGATAGTATAGCTAAACCTATAAAGCTATACTGTGATAATTCCGCAAATGCTTTTCTTTTCAAAGAATGACAAGTATTCAAAAGGTGCAAAACACATAGATTTGAAGTACTTGTCTGTCAAAGAAGAAGTGCAAAAACAAAGAGTATCGATTGAGCATATTGGTACTGATCTGATGATAGCGGATCCGTTAACTAAGGGATTACCGCCCAAAACCTTTATTGGCCATGTTGAACGTATGGGCATTATAGACAAGTCCTTGTTAACATAATATTGTGGTATGTATACATACATTTATAATTGTATTGCTCATATTATTATCATGACACTTGTGAATTCAATTAAAGCTTTATCTTTGCTTATGTACTTGTTACCTTCATTATATTTCAATGAGATAACATTATGGTTAGAGGGTTGAATTATCCTTATTAAAGTTATACTGGTTGAGTTGATTGTGATACATGGAAGGAATCGTGTCGATTAAATGACTTGTGACCGCCATGATCTAATCATTTTAATTCGTGAAAAAGTGATTTGATAGATTCAATAAAAGTGCGCAATTATATTTTATTTTGAATCATCAAGTCACAACATGGGTCAAGTGGGAGATTGTTAGATTATCTTTTCCTAATTAATCTCTATTATATATGACCCATATTATGTTGTTGCGTACTTCATGTTTTGGGCCCACAACTTGATGGTAGTTTGGGCATAATTGTTTTGAGTACGAGGGTTTTAATTCCCTCCCCTCTCTCTTCAAATTAAACAGACCCCAATAATCGTAAAATATGATTTATTTAAAACGCATTGAGATCTCACCATCAAATATAGTGGTATTACTAAGAAGGCAGAGAGGGGAAAAAAGATTCTTAAGTTTATTGGCAATGGAAGAAGGTATGTTTATATTTTATGATTTATGATTGAATTAAAAGTGTTATATAGATCTGAAAAGACAACAGCCTAGTCGTTGATTCATAATGATGCGAACATTGTTTCACAATACTAGTTTCTTCCACTGTTGCTTTGAAAAACAAATAACAATCATCAGCAAAAAAGAGATGGCATCATCAGTAATTAACCTGCTAGGAGCGAAAGCACTTTTGGCATTTGGAGATAATATCAAGTAAGATACATTTTAATCTATTTGCCAACATCTTTAAAACTATCTTATATAATACATTACATAAAGAGATGGGTCTCAGATCGTTACGAATACTGGCTTATCTTTCTTTGGAATGAGAACTACCAGTGTGTTATTTAGATCATCATGGAAACGTACTAAGTTGATGAATTGCAAGCATGCTTGAGAAAACCCTAGCCCAATAATTGGCCAAAAATTTTGGTAAAACGATGGGCTCATGCCGTCAAGTCCAGGGATCTTATCTGGATGCATACAGAAAAGCGCTCCCTTCACCTCTTCCTTCGAAGAAGCATGGCATTTTGTTCAGGCGTAACTCGCGTAGGCACACAATCCCGCCACACTCCATCTCCATCTCCATCTCCATCTCCATCTCCATCTTTCAATTTGGTCATTGTGTTCTTCCTCTTCCTAGCTAATGCATATGAGTGAAAGTACTTTGTATTTGAATCGGCCCCTTTCAACAGGTGTTGCCAAAAGTCCGCTTGTCTTGCTAATACCCGATAGTACTCTTGTCTCCACCTCTATGAAGCATTGGAGGTAGAACGAATCAGCACTGCCCTGGAGATGAGGAAATAATTTGAATATGTTCTTCCTTACGCCACATGAGAGCAATATTGCCTCCCCATCAACTCTCCTCTTTCTCCGCACACAATCCTTCAAACTTTTTTACTTGTTTTGAATGTTTTGTCAATCATCGTTTCCATTAGAAAAACGAATTCCATAAGAGTAGTCATCGTTGTGGGAGGGCCTGGACTCCAGCATGGCCTGCCAATAAGAGTACACACTTTTTCGACCGATATCTCCATAGAGGTCACATGTGTACCCTTACTGTCAATCTCCATTCCAACACGTGGGTGCTTTGGATTTTTCGATTGAGAATATGAATTCGCTCGCTCCAGCTTGACTTTCCTTTCCAACCTTACCAATCACGCCCCCTCGTGCGCAAAGTCTCGTGTATATTGGCTTCAATTTTGGGGGGCATGACTATCACAGGACACGTTAGCACCAGAATCTGTGTCCATCCTAACTGCGCAGTCATAGATCTTCTCCAGATGAGCATCTTTGCAATCATATAATGCCTCCCAGGACTTGTCTGAACTTGTCTGAATGCCCAACTAATACTCGACCCATAGGTACGTTGTTAATACTCTTAGGATCGGTTTTTACCTTACTCCCCAAGTGGTTACATATAGCCTTAGCAATCTGCTTATTCATGAAACCCACAGGAAGATTGTAAACTTATAACCACATCTCAAGCTCGTTCAATGCCAGTTCCGCCAGTTGATCCGAGGGCTCCATCTGTTTCAGTAGTAGTACTTGTTGGTTGAAAGTCCAAGGCCCATCACCCATGACCATCTCCACATCCCAGTCATGGAAGAGAGTGATAGAATAGATTCAAATGCTTCATCTCCTGCGGATGAACCACTTTAATCAGTCTCCATATAGAAGCCAATGCATCGAGCCATTGCACCAAAGTTCACCATCCGATCAGATAGGATTCTTCCTATGAGGAACTTTGAATAATCAACATTGTTCTCATTTGCTTGCTCTTCCCCAATGATCGAGCCATGTTCTTCCTCTTCTTTCCCAATATCCAGATCAGCGTACTGAACATCAATCTCCTTACTTGTTGAAGAACCCGCCATCAGAGGATTCAACAAATTGAAATGAAATCAAAGATAAGCACGTACCATAAGGGTATAACTCAAAGAAAACACGTAAGAGATGAGACTTATGATCGTGGGTAGGGCTGTACGCGGTCTCCGCAAAACAACCCAATCCACGGTGGTTTGGTCCGGTTTTTTGAATTCGCAGTTGGTGATTCAAAAAATCTAAAGATTACGCAGTTTGGCGGTGGTTTTTATTTCGAGAAAACAGCGGTTAACCAAACATATGGCATTTTAGAAATTTCAGTAAATATACACCCTAAAACTCTATACATACCAAGTTACTCCAATTTGAATATATTTGTTCCTAATGTTTTAACTTTTCAAATAAACTTAGATTCATAACTTTGATCGAGTTCTTGCGTTTCATTGTGTTTTTTGGTGGATGATTATGTATGGGCATGTATCTTGTTGTATGTTTTGTTGATGGACATGTATTAAATGTATGCAGTTTTTTTTTTTTTTTTTTTTTTTTTTTTTTTTTTTTGAAAATGTCGCAGAAAATCGTGCCACCAAACCGCCACCAAACCGTGGTCGGTTTGGTTGCGGTTTAGAGGATACGCAGCTTTGGTGGCGGTTTGATGGTTTTCACCGCCAAACCACAAAGTTGACCACCCCTAAATTCGTGGGGGAGTGTTTTTCTTCAAAACATTTATTTAATCATTTTTTCATAAATTTTGTAGCCAAAGTATATATAATTTTCAACTAAATTATTTGAACTTCACGTATATAATTATTTGAACTTCACATATGCAACAAAATTGTTAGTTTTATAGCCAAAATACTTTTTTTGAGAAAATAGCCAAGTATATATTTTAAAATTGGCATTTATACATTTTCTTAAAAAAAAAAGCATTTCCTTTTTTTTTATAATCATAGGTGACAGAGGTGTTTTAGACTTGTTTTTTTTTAACATTCACATTCATATATCCATAGTTTGATTCGCTTTCCTTTTTTATGTTCTGTAAATTATTAAGAGGAAAAGTTATCCAGCCAAGTGAAAACTCATCCAATTAAAACTCATGCTAAACATGCTAAAAAAAAAAAAAAAAGCCTGTTATATGATTAGGAAGAGGCTAGAGAAACCAACATTGGACCCACTTTGGGCACCTAGTAGGCCCAAGTGGGTGTCGAACCGTGCAATACACCTCCAGATGTGTGCACACACTCCTCTAAGTGTATCACATGGAGGGACACCCACTTGGTCCCACTAGGTACCCATAGTGGGTTAGAAAAGCATTTTCACTGGGTTAATGAACGTTCACTGAACAAACAGTGGAAAACACAACTAAAAATTAAAAGAAGTTATTGTACTTCACCAAAAAAGAACAAGTCATTGTTGAAAGCAACATACATTTATAGTACAAATCAAAATTAATTAAGATCTTTTGATTAATTACCTCTCCTGATAATATCCTCGCATCGATCAGTCGAAAATCATGTCAGCGGGATGTTGTATATCCTCGGTCTTGGAATGATGTTTCCAGCAACCACCATTGGATGGCTAACAATTAATTGCATACCATGGATAGCAGCAGACTGCCAAAACAATTCATTCATTCTCGTTGTCAAAAAAAAAAAAGAGTACTTTTTTTAGAAGAAAAAAAAAATAAGAGTACTTAATTATAAGTTCTAACAAACATCTCACACTTTGTCGTATACCTGTGGAAGGTTAATGATTAATGATGTGCTCAAGGGACTCCCATGGACACCACCAACCATCTCATCAATTGATTTAGTGTCATTATATGCCTTTCTTGCGTGTGTACATGTTCATTTCCTTCTCCGTATATCAGTGAAATTCATTTTATCTGCATCGCGAATGACTAGAATGATAAAGTCCATGCATAGAAGGAGATGGACACAATCTTGACATGAGTAAACCAAACTATTTTTTGCTGCAAAAAATAAAATGTAAGAAAATGTACAATATTGCAATTGAAGATCATTAAATCCTCCCCGGAAAGAGTAAATCGTTAGATATTCAAGTAAATGGCGAAACTAGTTGTGACCACTTAACATAAGGCAATCTATTCAGAAATTTCATCAAAATCACTAGAATAAAAAAGTACATCTCAGTACATCTTGCGCGCATCATAACATCTTGAGGTTGTTATAGTACATAAAAGACTAGTCCACAAAGAATTGCAAGGCATTTGAAGACAAGTAGAAAGAGAAATAACATTATTTAAAACCGCTGAGTAAACTTTCTCACGGTGATACCATTTCATCTGTAATACTCACTTTAAAAATTCTCTTCTGGTATAGACTAGACTCTATGGAAGGCATGCCTTCATAAAAGCTGAAAAGCTAGAACTTGTGCACACGGACATTTGGGGTCCTTCACAGTATCCTCCCTTAATGGCTCTAGTTATTACATTACTTTCATTGATGATTCGACAAGAAAGCTCTAAATTTACTTTATGAAAAATAAGTTTCAAGTGTTTGAAATTTTCAAAAAGTGGATATTTCTAGTGGAGAACCAGACAGGTCTAAAGCTGAAGTCCTTGACATCAGATAATGGTGGAGAGTACTGTAACTAGGAATTTGATGACTACTGTGCTATGTATGGCATCAGAAGAGAAAAGACAGTACCAAGGACACCACAAAAGAATGGCATTGCTGAGCGTATAAACCGAACCATTATAGAACGTGCTAGGAGCATGTTGTTGAGTGCGGGGCTACCAAGCAGTTTCAGGCAAGCTGTGAATACTGCTCGCTTATCTTGATCAACAGAGGACCATCTACCGCAATTGATTGCAGACTGCCTGAGGAGGAATGGACAAAAGAGAAAGTAAAACTTTCACACTTAAGAACCTTTGGTTGTATTTCCTATGTCCATATCAATGCTGAAAATAGATCAAAGTGGATGCAAAGTCCAAAATGTGTATCTTGCTGGGATATGGAGTTGATAGTTTTGGTTACAGGCTATGGGATCCTGAGAGTAAAAAGGTGATCAGAAGTAAAGATGTCATATTCAATGAGGATGTGTTGTATAAGGATAGAATTAAGAAGAATGAGGAACCAAAAAGATCATAGTATCTTGAACTTGATGATATCCCTCCCTATGATCCTGATCAGAGTGTTACTGAACACATTGATGAACATGAAGTTCAGGAGGAGCCAGTGACACCACTCATTGCACTTCGACGTGAAAGACGAACTATCAATGCTCCAGATTATTACTCTCCATCCATACACTATTTCTTGCTCACAGATGGTGGTGAACCCAATTACTATGAGGAAGCAATGCAAGTCGAGAATAAGGAAGAATGGAAGAAAGCCATAGATGACGAAATGAAGTTTCTCTACACAAATTAGACTTGGGATTTGGTCAAGCTTCCAACTGGAAAGAACGCGATTCAGATCAAATGGGTGTACAGACTGAAACAGGAGCAAGATGGTTTCCAGAGGTACAAGGCCAGATTGGTAGTAAAAGGTTTCCAGCAAAAGGGAGGTATCGATTTTACTGAGATTTTTTCTCCTGTGGTCAATATGACTACAATTAGAATTGTTCTAAGCATTGTTGCTTCGAGGATCTACATTTAGAACAGTTGGATGTAAAACCGCCCTTCTTCATGGTGACTTGGAGGAAAATATATATATGCAAAGAACCACAGGGGATATGTAGAGGCCGGTAAGGAGCATTTAGTGTGTAAGTTGCACAAAAGCATTTATGGTCCGAAACAAGCCCCCACAATGGTATTTGAAGTTTGACAAGTTCATGATCACAATAGGGTACATGTGATGTCATGCATCATCAACATTGTTATTTCAAGAAATTTGACAATTCGTATGTCATTTTGCTCCTATATGTCGATGATATGCTGATTGCAGTACCAACATTGAAAAGATTGAAAATTTGAAAGAGCAAATGGCGAAAGAATTTTCAATGAAAGACTTAGGTGCTACGAAGCAAATTTTGGGGTGAAGATCGAAAGAGATAGAAAGAACAAGTTACTAAAACTTTGTCAAAGGGAGTACGTATTGAAGGTGCTCAAGAGGTTCAACATGGATTGTGCAAAACCGGTGAGCACACCTTTAGTCAAGGGCATTTCAAAAACCTTTCGAAACAACATTGTCCCAAACCAAAGAATAACAAAAGAATATGGAGAACATCCCGTATGCATCTAAGCGGTGGGTAGCCTTATGTATGCCATGGTTTGTACAAGACCCGACATTTCTCATGCAAAGGGGGAATTGTGAGTAGGTACATGTCTAATCCTGGTTCTTATCAATGGAATGCAAGAAATAGATTTTAAGGTACCTTGCAGAACAAAAGATGTGGCACTTGTGCTATACAAGTGCAAAAATACAAATGTGTGGCTTTGTTGATTCGACATGGTCAGACATTGATGTTACGAAAAATACTACAAAGTTATCTGTTTATTCTTGGAAGTGCAAAGCAATCTCCCTGGGTATCAACTTTGCAAAAGATTGTTGCATTATCTACTACCGAGGGTGAATATGTTGCGCTTGTTGAAGCGTGTAAGGAGATGACTTGGTTATAGAGCTTGTTGAGTGAACTGGATCATAAGCAAGAGGATTGTCGACTATTAAGCGACAGTCAGAGCACAATTCATCTGGCAAAGAATTATGCATTTCACACAAGGACAAAGCATATCGATGTAAGGTATCATGTCATACGAGCTATGCTTGAAGAAGGATCTTTCAAATTGGAGAAAGTACACACCAACAAAAATCCTGTAGATATGCTCACCAAGTCAGTCCCTAAAGAGAAACTGAAGTTTTGCATAGCTTCTCTTGGCCTTGCTAATTGAAGACGACAAGGCAAATCACGCCTAAAGACACTACATGAGAAGGAGAAACTACTATACGAGAAAATAATTTTTAGAATCAGCCCCAAGTGGGAGATATGCAAGATATATGGGCCTGATTAGTTTACTATTGTATTCTAATAAGGATTTACTATTGTACTCTAATACGGATTTACTTTCTCTATAAGTATATATATCTCTTCTAATGTAAAAAGTGTGAGTAGTGAGAATTGTGAATAAGATTGTGTTGACGGCTGTGGGTTTTCTTCCCTTAGAGGATTTCCTACATATAAAATTTCTGGTGATTTGTTCTCTTTCTCTTTTTTTCTTGTTTTACTATTGTCATTGCTCTCTGTCAAAATTTTAACATCTCCCGCACAGGACATACATGGTCTTAATCTTCGTCATTCTCCACTTGCTGGAAAAAATTCGCCCTCAAATTTTCGTACATTCGCGCGACTTGTAATTTGGGGCAAATTCATCTTCACAACTAATCTCGCCTAACTCAATACTACTTGATGAAAAAAGTATTTGGGGAACAACATCTTGAATGTTTTCAAAAAAACACATCACCATGAGAGTCTTGAAAAGCGTCCCTACTAACTCTTCATCCATGTCATCTGCCATTCGAACAAAAGTGTTTGGACGCCGCGAACCGCACTTTTTGTCTCCACAACTTTTTCAACTAGGTAGTTGTTGACTTCATCTCGACAACCACGTATCTTTGTTGACGACGCCTCATCACACGACACCACCACCACACTTGTGATTTTGACTTCAACAATGTAACCTCAAGTATACAAACATCATATCCAAATACCACCTTTTCTTCAACAATGGCATCATCATTGTCATCAAAAAATGGCGGCTTGTTAATGTCGAAGATGTGATCGTCTTTGCATTCGATTAGATCAATACATTCTTTCGATCGACAATCTTCGTCGTTGTACGCATTGTCCCTGTCAGAAGAGGAATCTCCTTTTGTTTCTTTAAGAACAATTATAGATCGGAAAATAGGATGACAAAATGGAGATCAAGCAGAAGATTAGCTCAATAGAGATTGAAAAAAATAGTTATTTAATAGAGACCAGAAACAACATTTTATCTTATGAGTGGAGGCGAGACTCCTTTTATATTTATACATACAAAAATACGGAAAACAAGAATATGGTGTGCCAAAAAAACCAAAATAGACAAATTTCATAAAACCTTTGACATTAATCCTTAAAATCAACCTTCTTGCCACCAAGGAAAACAAAAATAAAGAAATTAAACACGGCTTCGCATTTACCTAAAAGCACCATGTCGTACATCCTTATATGTATCACCCAAAAACCACATAAGCTCGTCATTTCACCCAAAAGCCAATCCCCTTCACTATAGTCCAAATCACTTTGGGCGCATACCCTTGTCTTTTAGCCGTTTATGGTGTTTTGTCATATGTAGGGCCTACCATTGGGAGACAAAAAAAAGTCATAAATAGCTAAAAGGCAAGGGTGTGCGCCTAAAGTGTGCTTTTTGAAAGTGGGTCATTTTAGCATTTTCCTTTTTTTCTATGCGATTACAAAGTTATCAAACAACAAATAAAATGGTTACACAAAAAAACACACGATTTTCTTAGATTATTTCCATTTTCCTTGCTATCATACACACCCTAAATGTAAAGGGAAAATAAATTTCTTACATCTTAGACAATCCTTGAGATTAACACAACTTTTTCTATACCAAATCGATGATAAAGTCAAAGAAGTGCGGCGCAAAGTTTAGCCGCCAATATTCTTGGGAGGACTAATGGTGGGAGGTTTTAGATTTCAATTGTGATCATGCACCCCTCTTTTAATCGATACGAGATTTTTCTTAATTTGGTTAATATTTTTGGAAGGAACAATAGTGAGAGGGTTTACGTATAAATAGTGACCATGGATTCCTTTCTTTAATAGTTTCAGAGATTTTTCGAGCTAAATTTAAAATAATAACGAGAGAAAATAATTACTTTTACTAAAATATACAATATGTATATTTAGTGAGAGAAAAGTTGGGTTGTACAAAAAAAAAGGTTAGGCACCAAAAAATACACCCCAAATTACGAGAGGATTGATAAATAAATAGCTAGAGATACTAATCCCCTCGATAATAGCCTAGTTTTTAACAAGAGAAATTCATTGCTCTCACTAATTTTTATCACTATTGAACCTTTTCCTTGTAGTGTGCCCAATTTTTTTTTTTTTTTTTTTTTTTTTTTTATCAAAGTTGTTGTTGTATTGATGTTCCAAGCCTAAAATGCAAGCCAATCTATTTCACATAGATATTACATAGCGGATAAAGTATGGAACTAAAATCCATGACAATGCACGCTCGCATAACACCAATCCACATTTTTGGAAAATGAGTTTCCTAGCAAAAATGAAGCAATAAGAGATCTCACGTTTTATGAAGTTGATGAGTCTTTAGAGAATGTAGTCCCGTAGAGATAGATTCAAATGCAATTGAGACTAATTCAAATTTGGCTCCTATTCTTTATTCTAGTGGGATTGATATTTTAATAGACGCTTCTAATACAAAAGAATTGCGTAGAAGCAGTCGTAAAAGTGTGCCTCGAAGACGTTTTGAAATTGAGAGTTAGGCTTTTATGATTGCTCCACATGACGAAAATGTGCCCCGTAATGTTAATGAGACTTGGTCACCATCTGCTAAAGAAAACTAGTTGAAAGAAATGGTTAAAGAAATTGAGTCTAAGAAATCTAACCATGTCTTGGACGTGGTTAATCTACCTCCTAGACGTAGATCAATTGGGAACAAATGGGTCCACAAGATCAAACATCAGGCAGATGGATCAATCGATAGATTCAATGCACGTTTAATGGCTAAGGGAGTTACACAACAAGAAGGAACATATTTTAAGGAAACTTTTTCACCAGTTCTAAGGTTTGCCTCCATTCCTCTATTGTTTGTTATTGTTGCACATATGGATTTAGAATTACATCAAATGGATGTAAAAACTGCTTTAATGAATGGATAATTGAATGAAGACATATATATGCAACAACCAATAGGTTTTGTTGTAAAAGGACAAGAGCGCAAAAGTGTGCAAGCTCAAAAAGTCAATATATGGTATTAAACAATCTTTAAGACAATGGTATTTAAGATTTTATCAAGTCATAACTTATTTTGGATTTAATAAGATTGATGAAGATCATTGTGTATATATTAAGAATTCAGATCAATAGTTTGTGATATTGTCCATATACGTCGACGATATACTTTTAGCTGGAAATAACATTGATTATGCTGTCGCCATTAAAGAATGGTTGTCCTCTAATTTTGATATGAAGGACATGAGTGGAGCAAACTTCATACAGGGTGTGAAGAGTCATAGGAATCGTTCTAAAAAACTCTTGCTTTATCGCGAGTACAATATATTAAGAATATTCTTGAACGATTCAAAATGAAAAATTGTAACCCCATTGAGACTCCAATTGCTAAAGGTGAAATCCTAAGCACGGAAATCAAAGGCTCCATTTGAGAAAGACAAAATGTCCAATGTTTCATATGCAAGTGCAATTGGAAGTTTAATGTACACAATGATGTGCACACGTCCCGATATATGCTACGTTGTTGGTTTAGTTAGAAAATATCAATCAAATTCTAGTCAAGCTCATTGGAAAGAAAAAGGATCTTGAAGTATCTGAAAGGCACTATAGATTTGTGTTTGTGTTACCAAAGTAATGATCAGCAGTTACTTGGGTACTCTGATGTTGATTGTAGCGGTGATCCAGATGAATGCAAATCAACTTCAGAATATGTTTTCCTATTGAATAATTGTGCAATCTCATGGAGTAGTAAAAAGCAAACATGCATTGATTTGTCAACCTTGGAGGCATAATTTGTTGCTTGCACTGCTTCAGTTCAAGATGTAATATAGCTTATACGTTTCGTTATGCACTTGCAAGTCATCAAAAGTGCATCGAAAACCAATTACTATATTTAGTGATGGTCAAGCAGCAATTGCTTATAAGAAGGATCTGAAGTATAATGGAAAGACAAAACACGTTGACACAAAGTATAACTTTGTGAGAGACATCATAGAAAGAAAAGAAGTATTGATACAACACATTCCTACGCAAAGGATGACAGTATATCCAATGACAACCTATCGCTAGGTATATTTTTTTAAGTCATGTAAAGTCCTTTGGGATTGCGTAGACTATAAATTGTTTGTTGTAACTTCTTATTTCAATTCAATAAATAAACTTTATTGGTTTTTGTTATTTCATGCTCTTATATATGTCATTAATTGACTAGAACTATGCAACAGACATTGATTGCCTTCCTCACAAAAGCAATCACCTTTTGCGCTAATAGTAGCGAGTAGAGATGAGACATTGAAACTTATTTGATAAATGTAACCTTGATTGGAGTCAAGATGAGGTCATTTAGCTTGACCGTAACAGATTTCCCACTATCTATTAAGCCTGTCAAGATAACCAGATGTGAGATCCATTGATTGGCACCTAATAATAGCGAGCTACATAAGTTTCGGGTTAGGCACTTTGGGAGTGACTAAACTAAGATCTGCACAATGTATTTAGAGAATTGCATACACTCTCATTAAGAGGTTCTCCACTGTGACATGTAAAAGAATCGCATGTGTTTTACGACCACTTAGAAGTGATAAATCCCTATATCTGCACTGTGTGAATCTAATTGAATAAAGTTCTTACATAGTTGAGACTTCCTGCATTTCCCTTATGACTTTTGACTACACTATAAAATAAGAAATTTGTGTTTGCTACTTTACTTGAGTAAACCCTATGGTCAAGTATGATTCGATCTAAAGGTGCTACATTAGGAAAACAAAGCAGATTCTAAACCGAGTAGAGGGAGGGTAGAGGAAGATCATATAGAATCATGTCATTTCATTTTGTATTCCATGTCGCAACACCGATGTTAAGTCACTTGGATGGATATATTAGTTAGAATATAATGCTATGACTTTAAGGTTCGATATTGCTCTTGAAGGGATTATTGAATGTTTTGAACAGACGTGACTATATGGATCTCGGGCGAAGTGAGATATACATAACTTTTAAAAGGGTAGATGTCTCTATGATGACTCTAATTGAGTTGCTAGTGTAGAGCTCCCACTTGCGTGCTATCTCACATTCCCAAGACCCATTAGCTACAATGAAACATTGTCAATTGAGAACTAAATATTTTTCCACACATGATGGGAGAATGGGAGATATCTAAGTTATCAAAATACGGGGCACCCATATGTGTGATCGACTCGACCCGACAAGATTTTCCACACACGATGTGCAAGTGGGAAATGTTGGGCACGTTTTACATGTTGTAAATAAAAGGGATAAACCTAGAGTTGGTTTTGATAATTGATATATCCTAACCACCATAATCTCTTGGGAAGCCCTAAGAGATCACAGGATAATAAATCGTGTACAAAGTGATTTATAAAAATAAGTCTTTTGGCATTTTTGTGTGGTGTGAAGAAAAGAGTTCTCGAGAAGTGTCTTCTAAACTTTTGGGCTGTGGAAAAGACCGAAGTTCTACACAAATGAAATAGGTAAAAGGTATGCTTCGCCAATACTCTTTCGATTCCTATATATTTGATCCGAAACCTTAAGTACAAAATATGATACTTCTTTTAATATAAGCTTGAGTACGAGGAGCATTGATCCCCACCATATTGAAAGGTAATTTTGTTCCATTTACAAACTAACGAGCTAGGAGCAATTGCAAGCTTAGTGACAGCTTTGTGTGGATAAATCTAACAGTCATAGTAGACCTATAGAACATGTCTAAATGGATCACAATGAACTCATAAAACGTATTAAATGTGCCTAGTGGGCCCGACATGCCTACACAATACTACAGGATCCAATGGACCTGAATTATTTACCAAGATTCATGATGGCGAACTTAGACTAAATACTAACTTTCTCCTTACACCTTATAGCCCCATATATACAGCCATTTAGCCCCCCAAAAAAAAACACTTGGCCCCCGATCAGCTTCAATACTTACCCCATTTACCCCTCTTATATATATATATATATATATATTTAATTAGATAAATCTCAAACCCTAAATCTTTTTTTTCTCTTTCGATTTCCTTTTTAATTCCTTCGTGAGCTACCGCCGATCTTCTATTTGATCGGCAGTGGTTTCGAAAAAAGTGTTTACTGCATGTATTTTCTTCAATAAAAACAAATTTATTCAGATCTTAGAGTTTCAATCCTACAAAATTTTTCTGATTCATCATTGGCGCCATCACTTGCTCCCTCCATGTGTGCATCTATCATCATTCAAGTTCATCTCCGCTTCTACTGCTTGTGTTTGAATCTCTGCTTACAGTTGTTGGTTTGATAGTTTATTAGGTTATCCTTTTCAATAAGTATTTATCTTTCAATGTTGGAGGTTTTTGTTTGTCTTCCCTTGTTGGAAGTTTTATTTTTCGTTTTGGTCTTAGTATATCTGTGTACTGTAGTGGTCTTGACGTTTGTCAAGAGAAGAGACACTGCTTGTCAAACTATTCAATTATTACAGTCGTAGTTTCTCAAAATCAACTCTATGGCAGTTGAATGTTCTAATAAAAAATTAGGATTAGTGAATCAATGTGTTTTTATCAACGTAATTAATTGTATGTCTTGTCTTGTTCTACCGAATGTATTAAACCATAATGATAAATGAAACTTCTTTTTTATTTTTTTAAAAAATAGATAAATCTCATTTTCCCCTAAAAATCAGTTGCCCAATCCCTCCTATACCCCCCCCCCCTATATGATAAGTATATTATTTTAATTGTACATGCATTTTCTTAAGTACTATGTGTATTTGTAGCTTTGAAATTTAGATATAGGTTTGCCCTCTAAATGCTAAGTCTGGCTCTGCCCATGATTGAGATTAATGATAAAATGACTGCACTATATCGTAATAGAAAGCATAACAACTGATGTGGCAACCCGGTTGGGATGCCAGAACGGTAGGGACAAAGGCGGGATTGTTTGAGTTAAGCACAAGATCTCGATTTCGATTTCTCACTGTGTCAAGATCGATTGGGCCATTAGGGCGCTCCACGTTGATTACCCCTAATGGAGAGGCGTCAGGGCCCTATGGGATTAGTATCACCCGAGGAGTGCGGATACCCACTGTTATCAATAAAAAAGACTAATGTGGCTTCTGGGCCCCGCATCAAAATCTAATGAAATGATACACCCAACACCCCATTTTGATGTGGGGCCCACGTGGGACAATCAGTCGTGGTGAATTTTATTGTGACATCGCGTTCTCATTCAAGCATTTACCGTTATTATTTGTTGTGTATTCCACACAGTCTCCAACCTTGGCTTTTTTTTATTGTCAGGAATCTAGCCAGCTTGGTTCTTTGCTTTTTTTTTTTAGGTCAAGTTATCAATTTTCATTACTCAATTGAGTCGATTACATCCGCTGATATAAGTGCATCTAATTAAAGTCGTGACTTTAATTATGAGCTATTTGAGCCAAATTATGAGCCAAATTACTCATTTTGGCTTAATTTTCATTACTCAATTTTCAATTATTTTCATTACTCAATTTTCATACCAAATATATAATGTGGTGTACATTTTTGCTATTTGAGCCAAATTATGAGCTACCTTGTTTGCACTTCTCCTAGCAAATTGTACCTTCCTCGAACCGTGACTTTTAAGCACTAATTAAAGTCGTCAAGTAAACATCCATATTATTAGCTAGCTTGGCTCTTTTACCTTCAATAGACATCATTAATTTTTCTTTTTTTACAAAAAAAGAAGTTTTCTATTTTAGTATTTCCGTTAATACAAAAAATTATAGTAGCAAAAATCATTAATACAGGAGCATTGTTATTTATTTTGGTAATTTAATTTAATTTTTAATGAGAAATTTTACTCACTTTTTGGTAAAAATAATATACAAATAAACGACTTAACCTTTGATACATAAACATTTCAAAAAATAACTGCAAAATTAATGTTACATATAGTCAAAAAATTGGTCTTCACCGTATATAAGGAACAATTATTTTTGATAGCTGAAGCTATAATGCTACTTGTTGGCATTTTCCATATTTTATTTATTTTTATCATATACTTTCGTTAATTTAATTAAAATTAGTAACCCAAACGTGTTTTTGTAGATTGTACTATCTAATATTTTTATGTTTATCCTTATATATCCATATCTATATCGCAAGTAGATTTAGATTTTTTTCTTATCCATCAAGATGCCTTTGATTTCAAGAACTTGTCTTAAAATCGTAACAATCACGCAATATAGCTAGAGCTATATATATAAGAGTGAGAAGAGAAAAAACGTCTTTGTTAGAGAATCTTTAGTTCGTTTGTGTGAAGAGAGAGCCATTAAATTTGTTGTCTTGAAGAGGATTGAAGACCATTGATTGAAAGAAAGTCATGGAAAATTACAATCCGCCTTGGGGTTTTACATTCAACCCCACTGATGAAGAAATCATGGGGTACTTGCAAGCGAAGGCGAGCAACATTCAACTTCCATTCGTCGATCCAAATGCCGAATTCGACGTCTTTACTACACACCCCACCCAACTCCACATTCAACGTATGTACTACTGTTTTTATGTTAAAAAACACTATGGTTTATGGTTCTTGATTTTAATCGATCTTTGATTTTTGTTAGGTTATCGTGCATGCATGAATATTGTTTTAATGTTTAAATTAGGGTTTTGGGTTCTTGATAATTAAGGGAACTTCGGTGTCTTAGGTTATCTTATTACATGCTTGATACTGTTTATTGTTAAAGCTAGCTAGCTAGCGGGTTTAAGGTTCTTGATGATTTATCAATCTTTGTTTTTTTAAGTTATTTACATGCACGCATACTGTTTATTGTTAAAACTAGGTGCATTCATATTGTTGTTAAACCTAGGGTGTAGGGTTCTTGATAATTAATCGATCTTTGATTTTTTAAGTTATTATTACATTCATATATGCGTGTTGTTTTAATGTTTTTTTTTTTAAAAAAAACCGCATATTGCTATAATTTTAAAACTAGGGTTTAGGTTTCTTGATAATCAGTCAGATCTTTGATTTTTTTGGGTTGTCTTACATGCATGTATTTCTTTGTTGGGTGCAGAGAGGCTCAATGCTACCAGTGCCCACCTCTACTTCTACGTTACGAAGAGCGGGAGAAATCGCATCTTTGAAATGGGTTTTGGCATGCAAGCACAAAGTGCAACCGCTATCTTGAACCGCAAGAGAGAAGTGATCGGCTATAGGAGCATGCTAGTTTACTACAATAATGCTTTGAATACAAATACTAAGAAAAGAGACAATTCGGAAAAGACCAGGTGGATCCTGCATGAGTACACGCTTCCCGAGGCTCATAACATGTTTTCCAAAGGACATAAGGTAAGTGTGATTTACTGCTAAATTGAGTTAATTTATTCATTCATTTGGTTAACGGCTATATATATATATATAAGGTCATATTAAAAATAGTTTTGCATGTAGTTAGTGTACAACATATACAAGTATTATTACATAAATTTACTATTTGATTATACATTACAGGAACCCTTTTGGACTATTTGCAAAATTGGTGAGACAGGAAGAACATTTGGAGGTGACAATTGCCAAAGTAGTAGTGTTCCCTCACAACAACAGCAGCAACCCCAGCAACAGCAATTGAACATGGAATTAATGGGGCCTCATCATCAGCAAGAAGATGATCAACAACTGCAGCTGCAGCAATCTGAATGTGATGATGGTCGAAGCTTGGTGCTAACGGAAGATGATCTTCCTCTTGAGTTTTGGGTCGACGTTAATGATCAAAACTCATCTTCGAGGTAGTTCAGAGGCGGCGCCTAGACGGATTGGATCGTTAATTTTTCCCGATCAATTAAATGATGATGAAGCTGCAGATGATGATCAAGAATGGATTGAAAACTTGGAGTCAATTCTAGAGGTTGACGACGAGGCACAACAACCACTCCAACAGCTGCCAATACAACAACAATTTGAGCAGCAACCAGTACTCCAACAAAGTGAGAGTGTGGCCTACATATGCCTTGATGATATGCAGCCACAACAACAATCAGAATTGATAGTGCTACCTGACGACGAGGATGATGCTTGTATTGAAGATATGGAAAACTGGATTGGCAACTTCGACTATTGTATGGACATGATTAAGGAGCTTCATGATGAGGTCTACGACGTCAACGGCAATTCAGAGTTGGAGATTGATGAGCAGCCATTCGCCAAGCGCGTCAAGTACTAGAAGGATCCACGTTTATTATGTAAATCTAAGTAGCAAATTTTGTACATGCATGCTACTAATTAGTTACTGTATATGGATACTAAGTAGCAATTAATTTTGTTTGTAAAAAAAGTAGCAATTAATTTTACATGCTACTCTAAACTCATGATTTCATTTGTAACACTATTATTTGTCTCAATGAAATACAAAGTTATTTGTTTAAGTTACCGTAATTTATATAATATTGTTAGCTATATATTAGTATAGTCACGATTCACACACGTTGGTAAATATGTTGAAGTAAAATAGAAATTTCATTAATCATGATGGCTCAATACATTCGGTAGAACTCGCGAGACACATAATCAATTACCTTCATAAAAGTACATTGATTCACTAATCCTAATTATTCGTCGAACATTCAACCGACGCAGGGCTGATTTTGAGAAACTGCGACTCCGACATTGGAACGAGAATGACAATCGATGATCTGTTCTCTTGACAAACGACCGGAACACACCAAGACACGGACAAACTAAGACCATGACGAAAAATAAAACATCCAACAAGGGAAGACAGACAAAGACTTCCGACAAGAACAGACAAATACAAACTTCCAACATTGGAAGTCAAATACTTATTGAAAAAATATGTTAAAAAGTTAAATAAAGTCGTCAAACACCCAACTTCATGGGTGACCACCGAGACTATAAAAGTTCTCCCCGGCCTTGTGTCAAGATGTGTGTATGTGACGCAATGGAAGTTCTTCCAAAACGATAATCCGACACAAAAATAATGCAATTCAAAATGAAACCCTAATTCTCTAAAAGAAACATAATTCGTTTGTTTTTTCATAAAGATCAAAAATCAACCTCTAAATCGTTACATATGTAGCCTTTATATAGGCTTGTAAAATAATGAGACTCATAATTCCAATAGAATACCATAAGACACATTAACTTGTAATTATAATAAAACTCTTAACACCACTAACTCCTATTGAAAATCTAACTTTGACACAAAAGGACACAGAACTTGTAATCCAACTAAACAAAACCATTTTATCTAATAAATAAAAACCCTAATCTAACACAAACTCTTACTTGCATCATTCTCTCCCAATTGATAAAATTCTTCCTCGAATTCAAAGCTTGAATCATTCTCCTATTAATGTGGGCCTGATTAGTTTACTATTGTATTCTAATAGGGATTTACTATTGTATTCTAATAGGGATTTACTTTCTCTATAAGTATATATATTTCTTCTGGTGTAAAAAGCGTGAGTAGTGAGAATCGTGAATAAGATTGTGTTGGCGGCTGTGGATTTTCTTCCCTTAGAAGGTTTCCCACATATAAAATTCTTGGTGATTTGTTCTCTTTTTCTTTTTTTCTTGTTTTACTATTGTCATTGCTCTCTCAAAAATCTTAACAACTGGTATCGAGCAAGGTTATTCTCAAGTGGGAGTATTGACAAGAAAAAGGAGTTATAATTTGAGAAGTTCGACGGTTCGAACTTTGGATTTTGGAAGATGCAGATCGAAGACTACCTATATCAGAAAGATTTCTACTTACCGCTCGGTGGCAAGAACAGCAAACCTATAGACATGGACGACAAGGCTTGGGAAATACTAGATCGAAAGGCTTTGGGTGCGATTCGCCTTTCACTGTCATCATCGGTAGCCTTCAACATCTCCAAAGAGAAGACCACACAAGATGTGATGAAAGCCCTAACACGATGTATGAGAAACCATCGGCGTCAAACAAGGTATTCTTAATGAAACGGTTGTTTAATATGAAGAAACCCGAAAGTAGGACCAATACAAGAGCATCTGAGTGATTTCAATACCATCACTAGTCGGTTAGAATCATGGGTATTATCTTTTATAATGAAGTATTGGCTCTTGTTATTTTGTCGGGTTTACCCGATAGTTGGGATGGTCTGGTTATGGCTGTAAGCAACTCATCAGAGTGCAATATTATGAAATTTGAAGATGTAGTGGGAGTTCTTCTTGATGAAGATACACGAAGGAGAAACAACTCTTCTGATGATGTTTCTAATAGTGCCCCAATTCTTAGGAACAGGCGGATCCTCAAAGAGGTCGAATGGCCGAGGAAATGGACGCTCAAAATCTAGAAGAGGTCAGTCAAGAGGCCCTCAGATGACTTGCTGGAATTGCAAGAAGAAAGGTCATCTCAAGCGCGACTGTAAAGCACCAAAGAAAAGGGCAGATGAAAACGACAAAGACAACAACTCGGTGAATGTCTCAAACGAATCAAGTTCAGATGAAGCACTGATCATGTGTTGTGACAGTAAAGATGAATCCTGCGGATACTAAAATCCTGGTGCATCGTTTCATGCTACTTCCAACAGAGAATATTTCCTTAATTATGAGAAGGGCAATTTCGGCAAGGTGTACCTTGGTGATGATAAAACCTGACATAATCGGTAAAGGAGACGTGCTGATAGGAATGGAAAATGGGACGCAGTTGAGGTTGCAACGAGTTAGACATGTGCTGAAACTTGCTAGAAATCTAATTTCGGTAAGCCAACTTACTGATGATGCAGGTCTTGAGATGAAGTTCACTAAAACATCTTGGAAGCTCATAAAAGGTGCCATGGTTTTAGCACATGGTCAGAGAGATGGTACTCTCTACAGAGTTCTCAATGAAAACTCCATGAATATGGCCTCCTATGAGGTCAGTGCAAAGGTATGGCATCAACGCCTCGGGCATATGAGTGAGAAGGGAATGAAGGTAATGGTGTCAAAAGAGAAGTTAGAAGGACTGTCATGTGTTGATCTGTCTCTATGTGAAGGTTGAGTGGTTAGAAAACAAAAAGTTGTCGCTTTTTCTAAAAGGGCGAAATTCCCAAAACTAAAAAGCTAGAACTTGTGCACACAGACGCTTGGGATCCATCACGGTATCCTCCCTAAATGGCTCTCGTTATTACATTACTTTCATTGATGATTCGACTAGAAAGCACTGGATTTACTTTATGAAAAATAAGTTTCAAGTGTTTGAAATTTTCAAAAAGTGGAAATATCTAGTGGAGAACCAGACAGGTCTAAAGCTGAAGTCCTTGACATCAGATAATGGTGGAGAGTACTGTAACAAGGAATTTGATGACTACTGTGCTATGTATGGCATCAGAAGAGAAAAGACAGTACCAAGGACACCACAACAGAATGGTATTGCTGAGCGTATAAACCGAACCATTATAGAACATGCTAGGAGCATGTTGTTGAGTGCGGGGCTATCAAGCGGTTTCGGGCAGAAGCTGTGAATACTGCTGCTTATCTGATCAACAGAGGTCCATCTACCGCAATTGATTGCAGACTGCCTGAGGAGGAACGGACAAAAGAGAAAGTAAAACTTTCACACTTAAGAACCTTTGGTTGTGTTTCCTATGTCCATATCAATGCTGAAAATAGGTCAAAGCTGGATGCAAAGTCCAAAATGTGTATCTTACTGGGATATGGAGTTGATAGTTTTGGTTATAAGCTATGGGATCCTGAGAGTAAAAAGGTGATCAGAAGTAAAGATGTCATATTCAATGAGGATGTGTTGTATAAGGATAGGATCAAGAAGAATGAGGAACCAAAAAGATCAAATATCTTGAACTTGATGATATCCATCCCTATGATCCCGATCGAGTGTTATCGAACACATTGATGAACATGAAGTTCGGGAGGAGCCAAGTGACACCACCCATTGCAATTCGACGTGAAAGACGAACTATCAATGCTCCAGTTATTACTCTTCATCCATACACTATTTCTTGCTCACATGATGGGTGGTGAACCCAATTACTATGAGGAAGCAATGCAAGTCGAGAATAAGGAAGAATGGAAGAAAGCCATGGATGACGAAAAGAAGTTTCTCTACACAAATCAGACTTGGGATTTGGTCAAGCTTCCAACTGGAAAGAAGGCGATTCAGATCAAATGGGTGTACAGACTGAAATAGGAGCAAGATGGTTCATAGAGGTACAAGGCCAGATTGGTAGTAAAAGGTTTCTAACAAAAGGGAGGTATCGATTTTACTGAGATCTTTTCTCCTGTGGTCAAGATGACTACAATTAGAATTGTTCGAAGCATTGTTGCTTCGAGAGATCTACATTTAGAACAGTTGGATGTAAAAACCGCCTCTTCTTCATGGTCACTTGAAGGAAAATATATACATGCAAAGAACACGATGATATGTAGAGGCTAGTAAGGAGCATCTAGTGTGTAAGTTGCACAAAAGCCTTTATGGTCAGAAACAAGTCCCCAGACAATGGTATTTGAAGTTTGACAAGTTCATGATCACAATAGGGTACATGCGATGTCATGCAGCTCACTGCTGTTATTTCAAGAAATTTGACAATTCGTATGTTATTTTGCTCCTATATGTCGATGATATGCTGATTGCAGGTACCAACATTGAAAAGATTGAAAATTTGAAAGAGCAAATGGCGAAAGAATTTTCAATGAAAGACTTAGGTCTTTGCGAAGCAAATTTTGGGGTCAAGATCGAAAGAGATAGAAAGAACAAGTTACTAAAACTTTGTCAAAGGGAGTACGTATCGAAGGTGCTCAAGAGGTTCAACATGGATTGTGCAAAACCGGTGAGCACACCTTTAGCTGGGCATTTCAAAAACCTTTCGAAACAACATTGTCCCAAAACAGAAGAATAACAAAAGAATATGGAGAACATCCCGTATGCATCGGCAGTGGGTAGCCTTATGTATGCCATGGTTTGTACAAGACCCGACATTTCTCATGCAGTGGGAATTGTGAGTAGGTACATGTCTAATCCTGGTTCTTATCAATGGAATGCAGTAAAATGGATTTTAAGGTACCTTGCAGGAACAAAAGATGTGGCACTGTGCTATACAAGTGCAAAAATACAGCTATGTGGCTTTGTTGATTCAGACATGGCTGGTGACATTGATGTTAGGAAAAGTAGTATAGGTTATGTGTTTATTCTTGGAAGTGCAGCAATCTCCTGGGTATCAACGTTACAAAAGATTGTTGCATTATCTACTACAGAGGGTGAATATGTTGCAGCTGTTGAAGCGTGTAAGGAGATGACTTGGTTATAGAGCTTGTTGAGTGAACTGGAACATAAGCAAGAGGATTGTCGACTACTAAGCGACAGTCAGAGCGCAATTCATCAGGCAAAGAATTCTGCATTTCACTCAAGGACAAAGCATATCGATGTAAGGTATCATGTCATACGAGCTATGCTTGAAGAAGGATCTTTCAAATTGGAGAAAGTACACACCAACAAAAATCCTGTAGATATGCTCACCAAGTCAGTCCCTAAAGAGAAACTGAAGTTTTGCATAGCTTCTCTTGGCCTTGCTAATTGAAGACGACAAGGCAAATGCCGCTAAAGACACTACATGAGATTGAGATACTACTATACGAGAAAATAATTTTTAGAATCAGCCCCAAGTGGGAGATATGCTAGGTATATGGGCCTGATTAGTTTACTATTGTATTCTAATAAGGATTTACTATTGTACTCTAATACGGATTTACTTTCTCTATAAGTATATATATCTCTTCTAATGTAAAAAGTGTGAGTAGTGAGAATAGTGAATAAGATTGTGTTGACGGCTGTGGGTTTTCTTTCCTTAGAGGATTTCCCACATATAAAATTCCTGGTGATTTGTTCTCTTTCTCTTTTTTTCTTGTTTTACTATTGTCATTGCTCTCTGTCAAAATTTTAACATCTCCCGCACAGGACATACATGGTCTTAATCTTCGTCATTCTCCACTTGCTTTGGAAAAAATTCGCCCTCAAATTTTCGTACATTCGCGCGACTTGTAATTTGGGGCAAATTCATCTTCACAACTAATCTTGCCTAACTCAATACTACTTGATGAAAAAAGTATTTGGGGAACAACATCTTGAATGTTTTCAAAAAACACATCACCATGAGAGTCTTGAAAAGCGTCCCTACTAACTCTTCATCCATGTCATCGGTTCTTCGAACAAAAGTGTTTGGTCGCCGCGAACCGCACTTTTGTCTCCACAACTTTTTCAACTAGGTAGTTGTCGACTTCATCTCGACAACCACGTATCTTTGTTGACGACGCCTCATCACACGACACCACCACTGACACTTGTGATTTTGACTTCAACAATGTAACCTCAAGTACACGAACATCATATCCAAATACCACCTTTTCTTCAACAATGGCATCATCATTGTCATTAAAAAATGGCGGCTTGTTGATGTCGAAGATGTGACCGTCATTGCATTCGATTAGATCAATTCATTCTTCCGATCGACAATCTTCGTCGTTGTACGCATTGTCCCTGTCAGAAGAGGAATCTCCTTTTGTTTCTTTAAGAACAATTATAGATCGGAAAATAAGATGACAAAATGGAGACCAACCAGAAGATTAGCTCAATAGAGATTGAAAAAAATAGATATTTAATAGAGACCAGAAACAACATTTTATCTTATGAGTGGAGGCGAGACTCCTTTTATATTTATACATACAAAAATACCGGAAAACAAGAATATGGTGTGCCAAAAAAACCAAAATAGACAGCTCATAAAACCTTTGACATTAATCCTTAAAATCAACCTTCTTGCCACCAAGGAAAACAAAAATAAAGAAATTTAACACGGCTTCGCATTTACCCAAAAGCACCATGTCGTACATCCTTATATGTATCACCCAAAAACCACATAAGCTCGTCATTTCACCCAAAAGCCAATCCCCTTCACTATAGTCCAAATCACTTTGGGCGCATACCCTTGTCTTTTAGCCGTTTATGGTGTTTTGTCATATGTAGGGCCTACGATTGGGGAGACAAAAAAAAGTCATAAATAGCTAAAAGGCAAGGGTGTGCGCCTAAAGTGTGCGTTGAAAGTGGGTCATTTTAGCATTTTCCTTTTTTTTCTATGCGGTTACAAAGTTATCAAACAACAAATAAAATGGTTACACAAAAAAAACACACCATTTTCTTAGATTATTTCCATTTTCCTTGCTATCATACACACCCTAAATGTAAAGGGAAAATAAATTTCTTACACCTTAGACAATCCTCGAGATTAACACAACTTTTTCTATACCAAATCGATGATAAAGTCAAAGAAGTGCGGCGCAAAGTTTAGCCGCCAATATTCTTGGGAGGACTAATGGTGGGAGGTTTTAGATTTCAATTGTTATCATGCACCCCTCTTTTAATCGATACGAGATTTTTCTTAATTTGGTTAATATTTTTGGAAGGAACAATAGTGAGAGGGTTTACATATAAATAGTGACCATGGATTCCTTTCTTTAATAGTTTCAGAGATTTTTCGAGCTAAATTTAAAATAATAACGAGAGAAAATAATTACTCTTACTAAAATATACAATATGTATATTTAGTGAGAGAAAAGTTGGGTTGTACAAAAAAAAAGGTTAGGCACCAAAAAATACACCCCAAATTACGAGAGGATTGATAAATAAATAGCTAGAGATATTAATCCCCTCGATAATAGCCTAGTTTTTAACAAGAGAAATTCATTGCTCTCACTAATTTTTATCACTGTTGAACCTTTTCCTTGTAGTGTGCCCAATTTTTTATTTATTTTTTTTTATCAAAGTGGTTGTTGTATTTATGTTCGTAGCCTAAAATGCAAGCCAATCTATTTCACATAGATATTACATAGCGGATAAAGTATGGAACTAAAATCCATGACAATGCACGCTCGCATAACACCAATCCACATTTTTGGAAAATGAGTTTCCTAGCAAAAATGAAGCAATAAGAGATCTCACATTTTATGAAGTTGATGAGTCTTTAGAGAATGTAGTCCCAGAGATAGATTCAAATGCAGTTGAGACTAATTCAAATTTCGCTCCTATTCTTTATTCTAGTGGGATTGATATTTCAATAGATGCTTCTAATACAAAAGAATTGCGTAGAAGCAGTCGTAAAAGTGTGCCTCGAAGATGTTTTGAAATTGAGAGTTAGGCTTTTATGATTGCTCCACATGATGAAAATGAGCCCCGTAATGTTAATGAGACTTTGTCACCATCTGCTAAAGAAAACTAGTTGAAAGAAATGGTTAAAGAAATTGAGTCTAAGAAATCTAACCACGTCTTGGACGTGGTTAATCTACCTCCTAGACGTAGATCAATTGGGAACAAATGGGTCCACAAGATCAAACATCAGGCAGATGGATCAATCGATAGATTCAATGCACGTTTAATGGCTAAGGGAGTTACACAACAAGAAGGAACATATTTTAAGGAAACTTTTTCACCAGTTGTAAGGTTTGCCTCCATTCCTCTATTGTTTGTTATTGTTGCACATATGGATTTAGAATTACATCAAATGGATGTAAAAACTGCTTTAATGAATGGATAATTGAATGAAGACATATATATGCAACAACCAATAGGTTTTGTTGTAAAAGGACAAGAGCTTAAAAGTGTGCAAGCTCAAAAAGTCAATATATGTTATTAAACAATCTTCAAGACAATGGTATTTAAGATTGATTTCATCAAGTCATAACTTATTTTGTATTTAATAAGATTGATGAAGATCATTGTGTATATATTAAGCATTCAGATCAATAGTTTGTGATATTGTCCATGTACGTCGACGATATACTTTTAGCTGGAAATAACATTGATTATGCTGTCGCCATTAAAGAATGGTTGTCCTCTAATTTTCATATGAAGGACATGAGTGGAGCAAACTTCATACAGGGTGTGAAGAGTCATAGGAATCGTTCTAAAAAACTCTTGCTTTATCGCGAGTACAATATATTAAGAATATTCTTGAACGATTCAAAATGAAAAATTGTAACCCCATTGAGACTCCAATTGCTAAAGGTGAAATCCTAAGCACGGAAATCAAAGGCTCCATTTGAGAAAGACAAAATGTCCAATGTTTCATATGCAAGTGCAATTGGAAGTTTAATGTACACAATGATGTGCACACGTCCCGATATATGCTACATCGTTAGTTTTGTTAGAAAATATCAATCAAATTCTAGTCAAGCTCATTGGAAAGAAAAAGGATCTTGAAGTATCTGAAAGGCACTATAGATTTGTGTTTGTGTTACCAAAGTAATGATCAGCAGTTACTTGGGTACTCTGATGTTGATTGTAGCGGTGATCCAGATGAATGCAAATCAACTTCAGAATATGTTTTCCTATTGAATAATTGTGCAATCTCATGGAGTAGTAAAAAGCAAACATGCATTGATTTGTCAACCTTGGAGGCATAATTTGTTGCTTGCACTGCTTCAGTTCAAGAGGCAATATGGCTTATACGTTTCGTTATGCACTTGCAAGTCATCAAAAGTGCATCGAAAACCAGTTACTATATTTAGTGATGGTCAAGCAGCAATTGCTTATAAGAAGGATCTGAAGTATAATGGAAAGACAAAACACGTTGACACAAAGTATAACTTTGTGAGAGACATCATAGAAAGAAAAGAAGTATTGATACAACACATTCCTACGCAAAGGATGACAGTATATCCAATGACAACCTATCGCTAGGGATATTTTTTTAAGTCATGTAAAGTCCTTTGGGATTGCGTAGACTATAAATTGTTTGTTGTAACTTCTTATTTCAATTCAATAAATAAACTTTATTGGTTTTTGTTATTTCATGCTCTGATATAAGTCATTAATTGACTAGAACTATGCAACAGGCATTGATTGCCTTCCTCACAAAAGCAATCACCTTTTGCGCTAATAGTAGCGAGTAGAGATGAGACATTGAAACTTATTTGATAAATGTAACCTTGATTGGAGTCAAGATGAGGTTATTTAGCTTGACCGTAACAGATTTCCCACTATCTATTAAGCCTGTCAAGATAACCAGATGTGAGATCCATTGATTGGCACCTAATAATAGCGAGCTACATAAGTTTCGGGTTAGGCACTTTGGGAGTGACTAAACTAAGATCTGCACAATGTATATAGAGAATTGCATACACTCTCATTAAGAGGTTCTCCACTGTGACATGAAAAAGAATCGCATGTGTTTTACGACCACTTAGAAGTGATAAATCCCTATATCTGCACTGTGTGAATCTAATTGAATAAAGTTCTTACATAGTTGAGACTTCCTGCATTTCCCTTATGACTTTTGACTACACTATAAAGTAAGAAATTTGTGTTTGCTACTTTACTAAGTAACCTATGGTCAAGTATGATTCGATCTAAAGGTGCTACATTAGGAAAGC
Source organism: Stephania japonica (assembly GCA_039657345.1). NCBI lineage: Eukaryota > Viridiplantae > Streptophyta > Magnoliopsida > Ranunculales > Menispermaceae > Stephania > Stephania japonica. Next base: position 19,161,586 of record CM077566.1, read on the forward strand.
AGCAGATTCTAAACTGAGTAGAGGGAGGGTAGAGGAAGATCATATAGAATCATGTCATTTCATTTTGTATTCCATGTCGCAACACTGATGTTAAGTCACTTGGATGGATATATTAGTTAGAATATAATGCTATGACTTTAAGGTTCAGATATTGCTCTTGAAGGGATTATTGAATGTTTTGAACAGACGTGACTATATGGATCTGGGCGAAGTGAGATATACATAATTTTTAAAATGGTAGATGTCTCTATGCTGACTCTAATTGAGTTGCTAGTGTAGAGCTCCCACTTGCAGGCTATCACATATTCCCAAGACCCATTAGCTACAATGAAACATTGTCAATTGAGAACTGAATGTTTTTCCACACATGATGGGAGAATGGGAGATATCTAAGTTATCAAAACACGGGGCACCCATATGTGTGATCGACTCGACCCGACAAGATTTTCCACACACGATGTGCAAGTGGGAAATGTTGGGCACGTTTTACATGTTGTAAATAAAAGGGATAAACCTAGAGTTGGTTTTGATAATTGATATATCCTAACCACCATAATCTCTTGGGAAGCCCTAAGAGATCACAGGATAATAAATCATGTACAAGGTGGTTTAGAAAAATAAGTCTTTTGGCATTTTTGTGTGGTGTGAAGAAAAGAGTTCTCGAGAAGTTTCTTCTAAACTTTTGGGCTGTGGAAAAGACCGAAGTTCTACACAAATGAAATAGGTAAAAGGTATGCTTCTGCCAATACTCTTTCGATTCCTATATATTTGGTCCGAAACCTTAAGTACAAAATATAATACTTCTTTTAATATAAGCTTGAGTACGAGGAGCATTGATCCCCACCATATTGAAAGGTAATTTTGTTCCATTTACAAACTAATGAGCTAGGAGCAATTGCAAGCTTAGTGACAGCTTTGTGTGGATAAATCTAACAGTCATAGTAGACCTATAGAACATGTCTAAGTGGATCACAATGAACTCATAAAACGTATTAAATGTGCCTAGTGGGCCCGACATGCCTACACAATACTATAGGATCCAATGGACCTGAATTATTTACCAAGATTCATGATGGCGGACTTAGATTAAATACTAACTTTTTCCTTACACCTTATAGCCCCATATATACAGCCATTTAGCCCCCCAAAAAAAAACACTTGGCCCCCGATCAGCTTCAATACTTACCCCATTTACCCCTCTTATATATATATATATAATTAATTAGATAAATCTCAAACCCTAAATCTTTTTTTTCTCTTTCGATTTCCTTTTTAATTCCTTCGTGAACCACTGCCGATCTTCTATTTGATCGGCAGTTGTTTCAAAAAAAGTGTTAACTGCATGTATTTTCTTCAATAAAAACAAATTTATTCAGATCTTAGAGTTTCAATCCTACAAAATTTTTCTAATTCATCATTGGCGTCATCACTTGCTCCCTCCATGTGTGCATCTATCATCATTCAAGTTCATCTCCGCTTCTACTGCTTGTGTTTGAATCTCTCTTACGCTTGTTGGTTTGATAGTTTATTAGGTTATCCTTTTCAATAAGTATTTATCTTTCAATGTTGGAGGTTTTTGTTTGTCTTCCCTTGTTGGAAGTTTTATTTTTCGTTTTGGTCTTAGTATATCTGTGTACTGTAGTGGTCTTGACGTTTGTCAAGAGAAGAGACACTGCTTGTCAAACTATTCAATTATTACAAATCGTAGTTTCTCAAAATCAACTCTATGGCGGTTGAATGTTCTAATAAAAAATTAGGATTAGTGAATCAATGTGTTTTTGTCAAGGTAATTAATTGTATGTCTTGTCCTATTCTACCGAATGTATTAAATCCATAATGATAAATGAAATTTCTTTTTTATTTTTTTAAAAAAGAGATAAATCTCATTTTCCCCTAAAAATCAGTTGCCCAATCCCTCCTATCCCCCCCTATATGATAAGTATATTATTTTAATTGTACATGCATTTCCTTAAGTACTATGTGTATTTTTAGCTTTGAAATTTAGATATAGGTTTCCCTCTAAATTCTAAGTCTCGCTCTCGCCCATGATTGAGATTAATGATAAAATGGTTGCACTATATCATAATAGAAAGCATAACAATCGATGTGGCAACCCTGGGTTGGGATGCCGAACGGTAGGGACAAAGGCGGGATTGTTTGAGTTAAGCGCAAGATCTCGATTACGATTTCACACTTGTGTCAACATTGATTGGGCCATTAGGGCGCTCCCCGTTGATTACCCCTAATGGAGAGGCGTCGGGGCCCTATAGGATTAGTATCACCCGAGGAGTGCGAGATACCCACTTGTTATCAATAAAAAAGACTAATGTGGCTTCGGGCCCCGCATAAAAATCTAATGAAATGATACACCCAACACCCCATTTTGATGTAGGGCCCACGTGCGACAATCAGCCGTGGTGAATTTTATTGTGACATCGTGTTCTCATTCAAGCATTTATCGTTATTATTTGTTGTGTATTCCACACAGCTCCAACCTTGGCTTTTTTTTATTGTCAGGAATCTAGCTAGCTTGGTTCTTTGCTTTTTTTTTAGGTCAAGTTATCAATTTTCATTACTCAATTGAGTCGATTACATCCGCTGATATAAGTGCATCTAATTAAAGTCGTGACTTTAATTATGAGCTATTTGAGCCAAATTATGAGCCAAATTACTCAATTTGGCTTAATTTTCATTACTCAATTTTCAATTATTTTCATTACTCAATTTTCATACCAAATATATAATGTGGTGTACATTTTTGCTATTTGAGCCAAATTATGAGCTACCTTGTTTGCACTTCTCCTAGCAAATTGTACCTTCCTCGAACCGTGACTTTTAAGTACTAGTTAAAGTCGTCAAGTAAACATCCATATTATGAGCTAGCTTGGCTCTTTTACCTTAAATAGACATCATTAATTTTTCTTTTTTTACAAAAAATGAAGTTTTCTCATTTAGTATTTCCGTTAATACAAAAAATTATAGTAGCAAAAATCATTAATACAGGAGCATTGTTATTTATTTTGGTAATTTAATTTAATTTTTAATGAGAAATTTTAATCACTTTTTGGTAAAAATAATATGCAAATAAACGACTTAACCTTTGATACATAAACATTTCAAAAAATAACCGCAAAATTAATGTTACATATAGTCAAAAAATTGGTCTTCCCCGTATATAACGAACAATTATTTTTGATAGCTGAAGCTATAATGCTACTTGTTGGCATTTTCCATATTTTATTTATTTTTATCATATACTTTCGTTGATTTAATTAAAATTAGTAACCCAAACGTGTTTTTGCAGATTATACTATCTAATATTTTTATGTTTATCCTTATATATCCATATCTATATCGCAAGTAGATTTAGATTTTTTTTCTTATCCATCGATGCCCGATTTCAAGAACTTGTCTTAAAATCGTAACAATCACGCAATATAGCTAGAGCTATATATATAAGAGTGAGAAGAGAAAAAACGTCTTTGTTAGAGAATCTTTAGTTCGTTTGTGTGAAGAGAGAGCCATTAAATTTGTTGTCTTGAAGAGGATTGAAGACCATTGATTGAAAGAAAGTCATGGAAAATTACAATCTGCCTTGGGGTTTTACATTCAACCCCACTGATGAAGAAATTATGGTGTACTTGCAAGCGAAGGCGAGCAACATTAAACTTCCATTCGTCGATCCAAATCATCGAATTCGACGTCTTTACCACACACCCCACCCAACTCCACATGCAACGTATGTACTACTGCTTTTTGTTAAAAAACACTATAGTTTATGGTTCTTGATTTTAATAGATCTTTGATTTTTGTTAGGTTATCGTGCATGCATGAATACTTTGTTTTAATGTTTAAATTAGGGTTTTGGGTTCTTGATAATTAAGGGAACTTCGGTGTCTTAGGTTATCTTATTACATGCTTGATAATCGTTTTATTGTTAAAGCTAGCTAGCTAGCGGGTTTAAGGTTCTTGATGATTTATCAATCTTTGTTTTTTTAAGTTATTTACATGCACGCATATCGTTTATTGTTAAAACTAGGTGCATTCATATTGTTGTTAAACCTAGGGTGTAGGGTTCTTGATAATTAATCGATCTTTGATTTTTTAAGTTATTGTTACATTCATATATGCGTGTTGTTTTAATGTTTTTTTTAAAAAAACTGCATATTGCTATAATTTTAAAACTAGGGTTTAGGTTTCTTGATAATCGATCGATCTTTGATTTTTTTGGGTTGTCTTACATGCATGTGTTTCTTTGTTGGGTGCAATGAGGCTCAATGCTACCGGTACCCACCTCTACTTCTACGTTACGAAGAGCGGGAGAAATCGCAATGCTTTGGAAATGGGTTTTGGCATGCAAGCACAGTGCAACCGCTATCTTGAACCGCAAGAGAGAAGTGATCGGCTATAGGAGCATGCTAGTTTACTACAATAATGCTTTGAATACAAATACTAAGAAAAGAGACAGGTCGGAAAAGACCAGGTGGATCCTGCATGAGTACACGCTTCCCGAGGCTCATAACATGTCTTCCAAAGGACATAAGGTAAGTGTGATTTACTTGTTAAATTGAGTTAATTTATTCATTCATTTGGTTAACGGCTATATATATATATAAGGTCATATTAAAAATAGTTTTGCATGTAGTTAGTGTACAACATATACAAGTATTATTACATAAATTTACTATTTGATTATACATTACAGGAACCCTTTTGGACTATTTGCAAAATTGGTGAGACAGGAAGAACATTTGGAGGTGACAATTACCAAAGTAGTAGTGTTCCCTCACAACAACAGCAGCAACCCCAAAGAACAACAGCAATTGAACATGGAATTAATGGTGCCTCATCATCAGCAAGAAGTTGATCAACAACAAGCAGCTGCAGCAATCTGTATGTGATGATGGTCGAAGCTTGGTGCTAGCGGAGGATGATCTTCCTCTTGAGTTTTGGGTCGACGTTAATGATCACAACTCATCTTCGAGTTAGTTCAGAGGCGGCGCCTAGACGGATTGGATCGTTAATTTTTCCCGATCAATTAAATGATGATGAAGCTGCAGATGATGATCAAGAATGGATTGAAAACTTGGAGTCAATTCTAGAGGTTGACGACGAGGCACAACAACCACTCCAACAACTGCCAATACAACAACAATTTGAGCAAGCAACCAGTACTCCAACAAAGTGAGAGTGTGGCCTACATATGCCTTGATGATCTGCAGCCACAACAACAATCGAAATTGATAGTGCTACCTGACGACGAGGATGATGCTTGTATTGAAGATATGGAAAACTGGATTGGCAACTTCGACTATTGTATGGACATGATTAAGGAGCTTCATGATGAGGTCTACGACGTCAACGGCAATTCAGAGTTGGAGATTGATGAGCAGCCATTCGCCAAGCGCGCGTCAAGTACTAGAAGGATCCACGTTTATTATGTAAATCTAAGTAGCAAATTTTGTACATGCATGCTACTAATTAGTTACTGTATATGGATACTAAGTAGCAATTAATTTTGTTTGTAAAAAAAAAGTAGCAATTAATTTTACATGCTACTCTAAACTCATGATTTCATTTGTAACACTATTATTTGTCTCAATGAAATACAAAGTTATTTGTTTAAGTTACCGTAATTTATATAATATTGTTAGCTATATATTAGTATAGTCACGATTCACACACGTTGGTAAATATGTTGAAGTAAAATAGAAATTTCATTAATCATGATGGCTCAATACATTCGGTAGAACTGGACGAGACACATAATCAATTACCTTCATAAAAGTACATTGATTCACTAATCCTAATTATTCATCAGAACATTCAACTGACGCAGGGCTGATTTTGAGAAACTGCGACTCCGACATTGGAACAGAATGACAATCGATGATCTTCTTTGACAAACGATCTGGAACACACCAAGTACACAGACATACTAAGACCATGACGAAAAAATAAAACATCCAACAAGGGAAGACAGACAAAGACTTCCGACAAGAACAGACAAATACAAACTTCCAACATTGGAAGTCAAATACTTATTGAAAAAATATGTTAAAAAGTTAAATAAAGTCGTCAAACACCCAACTTCATGGGTGACCACCGAGACTATAAAAGTTCTCCCTGGCCTTGTGTCAAGATGTGTGTATGTGACGCAATGGAAGTTCTTCCAAAACGATAATCCGACACACAAATAATGCAATTCAAAATGAAACCCTAATTCTCTAGAAGAAACATAATTCGTTTGTTTTTTCATAAAGATAAAAAATTAACCTCTAAACTGTTACATATGTAGCCTTTATATAGGCTTGTAAAATAATGAGACTCATAATTCCAATAGAATACCATAAGACACATTAACTGTAATTATAATAAAACTCTTAACACTACTAACTCCAATTGAAAATCTAACTTTGACACAAAAAGGATACAGAACTTGTAATTCAACTAAACAAAACCATTTTATCTAATAAATAAAAACCCTAATCTAACACAAACTCTTATTTGCATTATTCTCTACCTTGAGAAAATTCTTCCTCGAATTCAAAGCTTGAATCATTCTCCTATTAATGTGGGCCTGATTAGTTTACTATTGTATTCTAATAGGGATTTACTATTGTATTTTAATAGGGATTTACTTTCTCTACAAGTATATATATCTCTTCTAATGTAAAAAGTGTGAGTAGTGAGAATCGTGAATAAGATTGTGTTGACAGCTGTGGGTTTTCTTCCCTTAGAGGATTTCCCACATATAAAATTCCTGGTGATTTGTTCTCTTTCTCTTTTTTTTTTGTTTTACTATTGTCATTGCTCTCTCAAAATCTTAACATCTCCCGCACAGGACATACATGGTCTCAATCTTCGTCATTCTCCACTTGTTGGAAAAAATTCGCCCTCAAATTTTCGTACATTCGCGCGACTTGTAATTTGGGGCAAATTCATATTCACAACTAATCTTGCCTAACTCAATACTACTTGATGGAAAAAGTATTTGCGGAACAACATCTTGAATGTTTTCAAAAAACACATCACCATGAGAGTCTTGAAAAGCGTCCCTACTAACTCTTCATCCATGTCATCGGTTACTGAACAAAAGTGTTTGGTCGCCGCGAACTGCACTTTTGTCTCCGCAACTTTTTCAACTAGGTAGTTGTCGACTTTATCTCGACAACCACGTATCTTTGTTGACGACGCCTCATCACACGACACCACCACTGACACTTGTGATTTTGACTTCAACAGTGTAACCTCAAGTACACGACCATCATATCCAAATACCACCTTTTCTTCAACAATGGCGTCATCATTGTCATAAAAAAATGGTGGCTTGTTGATGTCGAAGATGTGACCATCATTGCATTCCATTAGATAATGCATTCTTCCGATCGACAATCTTCGTCGTTGTACGCATTGTCCCTGTCAGAAGAGGAATCTCCTTTTATTTCTTTAAGAACAATTATAGGTCGGAAGATAGGATGACAAAATGGAGACCAACCAGAAGATTAGCTCAATAGAGATTGAAAAAAATAGATATTTAATAGAGACCAGAAACAACATTTTATCTTATGAGTGGAGGCGAGACTCCTTTTATATTTATAAATACAAAAATACGGGAAAACAAGAATATGGTGTGCCAAAAAAACCAAAATAAACAGCTCATAAAACCTTTGACATTAATCCTTAAAATCAACCTTCTTGCCACCAAGGAAAACAAAAATAAAGAAATTAAACACGGCTTCGCATTTACCCAAAAGCACCATGTCGTAGATCCTTATATGTTTCACCCAAAAACCACATAAGCTCGTCATTTCACCCAAAAGCCAATCCCCTTCACTATAGTCTAAATCACACAATATGATCCAAAGAATTTTCTAGTCACTAAATGCTCCAAACCATTCTCTAATCACACATGTGTGATTATAAATATGTAATACATCACAAGTACAAAGTCATCACCCTCACACAACCATTTATAAATATGATTTCAGGCCCATTGAAGCAAACAAACGTAATGCACTGGCGATCATCAAGGCTGTTCATCACAAGTACGAGAACCACCCTAAACCCTAGACCAATGACATCATAAGAGAGAAAAATGGCATATTTAGGGCTCCTACCATTGCTTTGGACAAGAAAGGCGATGAAGTGAGCATGCAATGTTGCAACAAGAGAAGCGAGTGAGATGGCGTAGAAAGAAAATAATAGGTCGAAGGAGATACTGAAAGCACTTAAAGATCAATACGACTCACCAAATCGATTAAGACGTGCGTACCTATTGGGAAATGTTCAATGGAGAGAGGTGTAACTCCTTTGCCAAACTCGACCAATCACCTCGATCCCCGTCATTGAACAATTCATCGAACTCCAAATAGAACAATATACCCTCTCGAAAAGGGATAATCTAACACAATCTCAAATCACACTTTGGGCGCACACTCTTGTCTTTTAGCTGTTTATGGTGTTTTGTCATATGTAGGGCCTACGATTGGGGAGACAAAAAAAAGTCATAAATAGCTAGAAGGCAAGGGTGTGCACCTAACGTGTGCGTTGAAAGTGGGTCATTTTAGCATTTTTCTTTTTTTTCTATGCGGTTACAAAGTTATCAAACAAAAAATAAAATGGTTACACAAAAAAACACACGATTTTCTTAGATTATTTTCATTTTCCTTGCTATCACACACACCTTAAATGTAAAGGGAAAATAAATTTCTTACACCTTAGACAATCTTCGAGATTAACACAAAATTTTCTATACCAAATCGATGATAAAGTCAAAGAAGTGCGGCGCAAAGTTTAGCCGCCAATATTCTTGGGAGGACTAATGGTGGGAGGTTTTAGATTTCAATTGTGATCATGCACCCCTCTTTTAATCGATACGAGATTTTTCTTAATTTGGTTAATATTTTTGGAAGGAACAATAGTGAGAGGGTTTACGTATAAATAGTGACCATGGATTCCTTTCTTTAATAGTTTCGAGATTTTTCGACCCAAATTTAAAATAATAACGAGAGAAAATAATTACTCTTACTAAAATATACAATATGTATATTTAGTGAGAGAAAAGTTGGATTGTACAAAAAAAAAAAAGGTTAGGCACCAAAAAATACACCCCAAATTACGAGCGGATTGATAAATAAATAGCTAGAGATGTTAATCCCCTCAATAATAGCCTAGTTTTTAACAAGAGAAATTCATTGCTCTCACTAATTTTTATCACTATTGAACCTTTTCCTTGTAGTGTGCCCAATTTTTTTTATTTATTTTTTTTATCAAAGTGGTTGTTGTATTGATGTTCCTAGCCTAAAATGCAAGCCAATCTATTTCACATAGATATTACATTGCAGATAAAGTATGGAACTAAAATCCATGACAATGCACGCACAGTACAACACCAATCCACATTTTTGGAAAATGAGTTTCCTAGCAAAAATGAAGCAATAAGAGATCTCACGTTTTATAAGTTGATGAGTCTTTAGAGAATGTAGTCCCGTAGAGATAGATTCAAATGCATTGAGACTAATTCAAATTTGGCTCCTATTCTTTATTCTAGTGGGATTGATATTTCAATAGATGCTTCTAATACAAAAGAATTGCGTAGAAGCAGTCGTAAAAGTGTGCCTCGAAGACGTTTTGAAATTGAGAGTTAGGCTTTTATGATTGCTCCACATGATGAAAATGAGCCCCGTAATGTTAATGAGACTTTGTCACCATCTGCTAAAGAAAACTAGTTGAAAGAAATGGTTAAAGAAATTGAGTCAAAGAAATCTAACCACGTCTTGGACGTGGTTAATCTACCTCCTAGACGTAGATCAATTGGGAACAAATGGGTCCACAAGATCAAACATCAGGCAGATGGATCAATCGATAGATTCAATGCACGTTTAATGGCTAAGGGAGTTACACAACAAGAAGGAACATATTTTAAGGAAACTTTTTCACCAGTTGTAATGTTTGCCTCCATTCCTCTATTGTTTGTTATTGTTGCACATATGGATTTAGAATTACATCAAATGGATGTAAAAACTGCTTTAATGAATGGAGAATTGAATGAAGACATATATATGCAACAACCAATAGGTTTTGTTGTAAAAGGACAAGAGCGCAAAAGTGTGCAAGCTCAAAAAGTCAATATATGGTATTAAACAATCTTCAGACAATGGTATTTAAGATTTCATCAAGTCATAACTTATTTTGGATTTAATAAGATTGATGAAAATCATTGTGTATATATTAAGCATTCAGATCAATAGTTTGTGATATTGTCCATGTACGTCGACGATATACTTTTAGCTGGAAATAACATTGATTATGCTGTCGCCATTAAAGAATGGTTGTTCTCTAATTTTGATATAAAGGACATGAGTGGAGCAAACTTCATACAGGGTGTGAAGATTCATAGGAATCGTTCTAAAAACTCTTGTTTTATCGCGAGTACAATATATTAAGAATATTCTTGAACGATTCAAAATGAAAAATTGTAACCCCATTGAGACTCCAATTGCTAAAGGTGAAATCCTAAGCACGGAAATCAAAGGCTCCATTTGAGAAAGACAAAATGTCCAACGTTTCATATGCAAGTGCAATTGGAAGTTTAATGTACACAATGATGTGCACACGTCGCGATATATGCTACGTCGTTGGTTTAGTTAGAAAATATCAATCAAATTCTAGTCAAGCTCATTGGAAAGAAAAAGGATCTTGAAGTATCTGAAAGGCACTATAGATTTGTGTTTGTGTTACCAAAGTAATGATCAGCAGTTACTTGGGTACTCTGATGTTGATTGTAGCGGTGATTCAGATGAACGCAAATCAACTTCAGAATATGTTTTCCTATTGAATAATTGTGCAATCTCATGTAGTAAAAAGCAAACATGCATTGCTTTGTCAACCTTGGAAGCATAATTTGTCGCTTGCACTGCTTCAGTTCAAGAGGCAAAATGGCTTAGACGTTTCGTTATGCACTTTCAAGTCATCAAAAGTGCATCGAAACCAGTTACTATATTTAGTGATGGTCAAGCAGCAATTGCTTATAAGAAGGATCTGAAGTATAATAGAAAGACAAAACACGTTGACACAAAGTATAACTTTGTGAGAGACATCATAGAAAGAAAAGAAGTATTGATACAACACATTCCTACGCAAAGGATGACAGCATATTCAATGACAACCTATCGCTAGGGATATTTTTTTAAGTCATGTAAAGTCCTTTGGGATTGCGTAGACTATAAATTGTTTGTTGTAACTTCTTATTTCAATTCAAAAAATAAACTTTATTGGTTTTTGTTATTTCATGCTCTGATATAAGTCATTAATTGACTAGAACTATGCAACAGGCCTTACTCACAAAAGCAATCACCTTTTGTGCTAATAGTAGCGAGTACAGATGAGACATTGAAACTTATTTGATAAATGTAACCTTGATTGGAGTCAAGATGAGGTCATTTAGCTTGACCGTAACATATCTACCACTATCTATTAAGCCTGTCAAGAAAACCAGATGTGAGATCCATTGATTGGCGCCTAATAATAGCGAGCTATATAAGTTTCGGGTTAGGCACTTTGGGAGTGACAAAACTAAGATCTGCACAATGTATTTAGAGAATTGCATACACTCTTATTAAGAGGTTCTCCAATGTGACATGAAAAAGAATCGCATGTGTTTTACAACCACTTAGAAGTGATAAATCCCTATATCCGCACTGTGTGAATCTAATTGAATAAAGTTCTTATATAGTTGAGACTTCCTGCGTTTCCCTTATGACTTTTGACTACACTATAAAGTAAGAAATTAGTGTTTGCTACTTTACTGAATAACCTATGGTCAAGTATGATTCGATCTAAAGGTGCTACATTAGGAAAGCAGCAGATTCTAAACTGAGTAGAGGGAGGGCAAAGGAAGATCATATAGAATCATGTCATTTCATTTTGTATTCCATGTCACGACACTGATGTTGACTCACTTGGATGGATATATTAGTTAGAATATAATGCTATGACTTTAAGGTTCAGATATTGCTCTTGAAGGGATTATTGAATGTTTTGAACAGACGTGACTACATGGATCTGGGCAAAGTGAGATATACATAATTTTTAAAAGGGTAGATGTCTCTATGCTGACTCTAATTGAGTTGCTAGTATAGAGCTCCCGCTTGCAGGCTATCTCACGGTCCCAAGACCCATTAGCTACAATGAAACATTGTCAATTGAGAACTGAATGTTTTTCCACACATGATGGGAGAATGGGAGATATCTAAGTTATCAAAACACGGAGCATCCATATGTGTGATCGACTCGACCCGAGAAGATTTTCCACACACGATGTGCGAGTGGGAAATATTGGGCACGTTTTACATGTTGTAAATAAAACGGATAAACCTAGAGTTAGTTTTGATAATTGATATATCCTAACCACCATAATCTCTTGGGAATCCCTAAGAGATCACAGGATAATAAATCACGTACAAGGTGATTTAGAAAAATAAGACTTTTGGCATTTTTGTGTGGTGTGAAGAAAAGAGTTCTCGAGAAGTGTCTTCCAAACTTTTGGGCTGTGGAAAAGACCGAAGTTCTACACAAATGAAATAGGTAAAAGGTATGCGTCTGCCAATACTCTTTCGATTCCTATATATTTGGTCCAAAACCTTAAGTTCAAAATATGATACTTCTTTTAATATAAGCTTGAGTACGAGGAGCATTGATCCCCGCCATATTGAAAGGTAATTTTGTTCCATTTACAAACTAACGAGCTAGGAGCAATTGCAAGTTTAGTGACAGCTTTGTGTGGATAAATCTAACAGTCATAGTAGACCTATAGAACATGTCTAAGTGGATCACAATGAACTCAAAAACTTATTAAATGTGCCTAGTGGGCCCGACATTCCTACACAATACTATAGGATCAAATGGACCTGAATTATTTACCAAGATTCATGATGGCGGACTTAGACTAAATACTAACTTTCTCCTTACACCTTATAGCCCCATATATACGGCTATTTAGCCCCCCCAAAAAAAGAACACTTGGCCCCCGATCGCCTTCAATACTTACCCCATTTACCCTTCTTATATATATATATATATTTAATTAGATAAATCTCAAACCCTAAATCTTTTTTTTCTCTTTCGATTTCCTTTGTAATTCCTTCGTGAACCACCGCCGATCTTCTATTTGATCCGCAGTGGTTTCAAAAAAAGTGTTTACTGCATGTATTTTCTTCAATAAAAACAAATTTATTCAGATTTTAGATTTTCAATCCTACAAAATTTTTCAGATTCATCATCAGCGCCATCACTTGCTCCCCCCATGTGTGCATCTATCATCATTCAAGTTCATCTCCGCTTCTACTGCTTGTGTTTGAATCTCTGCTTACAGTTGTTGGTTTCATAGTTTATTAGGTTATCCTTTTCAATAGTATTTATCTTTCAATGTTGGAGGTTTTTATTTGTCTTCCCTTGTTGGAAGTTTTATTTTTCGTTTTTGACGCAGCAGAGATCTTCTAAATTGATTATTCGACACTACGAATAAAACAACCTAGGGCTAAAGAGAATTAACACCAAATTCTCAAGAAAAGAAATTCAATTCTTTATTAAAATCAATAAAAATCCCCCTAAAACTATTACATATGTAGCCTACATATAAGCTTGTAAAATAATAAATGCATTCGATTAGATCAATGCATTCTTCCGATCGACAATCTTCGTCATTGTACGCATTGTCCCTGTCAGAAGAGGAAACCGCTTTTGTTTCTTTAAGAACAATTATAGATCGGAAGATAGGATGACAAAATGGAGACCAACTAGAAGATTAGCTCAATTAAGATTGAAAAAAATAGATATTTAATAGAGACCAGAAACAACATTTTATCTTATGAGTGGAGGCGAGACTCCTCTTATATTTATACATACAAAAATACGGGAAAACAAGAATATGGTATGCCAAAAAAAACCAAAATAAACAGCTCATAAAACCTTTGACACTAACCCTTAAAATCAACCTTCTTGCCACCAAGGAAAACAAAAATAAAGAAATTAAACACGGCTTCGCATTTACCCAAAAGCACCATGTCGTACATCCTTATATGTATCACCCAAAAACCACATAAGCTCGTCATTTCACCCAAAAGCCAATCCCCTTCACTATAGCCCAAATCACACAATATGATCCAAAGAATTTTCTATTCACTAAATGCACCAAACCATTCTCTAATCACACAACCAAACCACCACGCCTCATTGCAAGCCCACATGTGTGAAAACTATGTAATACATCACAAGTACAAAGTCAACACCCTCACACAACCATTTATAAATATGATTTCAAGCCCATCGAAGAAAACGAACATAATGCACTGGCGATCAAGGCTGTTCATCACAAGTACAGAACCACCCTAAACCCTAGACCAGCGACATCATAAAGAGAGAAAAATGGCATATTAGGGCTCCTACCATTGCTTTGGACAAGAAAGGCAAAGCACATGAAGTGAGCATGCAGTGTTGCAACAAGAGAGGCAGAGAGATGGTGTAGAAAGAAAAATAGAGTCAAAGGGGATACTGAAAGCACTTAAAGATCAATACGATTCACCAAATCGATTAAGACGTGCGTACCTATTGGGCAATGTTCAATGGAGTGAGGTGCAACTCCTTTTCCAAACTCGACCAATCACCTCGATCCCCGTCGTTGAACAATTCATGGAACTCCCAATGGAACAATATACCCTCTTGAAAAGGGATAATCTAACACAATCCCAAATCACACTTTGGGCGCACACCCTTGTCTTTTAGCCTTTTATGGTGTTTTGTCATATGTAGGGCCTACGATTGGGGAGACAAAAAAAAGTCATAAATAGCTAAAATGCAAGGGTGTGCGCCCAAAGTGTGCTTTGAAAGTGGGCCATTTTAGCATTTTCCTTTTTTTTTTCTATGCGCATCAAACAACAAATAAAACGGTTACACAAAAAAACACACGATTTTCCTAGATTATTTTCATTTTCCTTGCTATCAAATCCACCCTAAATGTAAAGGGAAAACAAATTTCTTACACCTTAGATAATCCTCGAGATTAACACAACTTTTTCTATACCAAATCAATGATAAAGTCAAAGAAGTGCAGCAAGCAAAGTTTAGCCGCCAATATTCCCGGGAGGACTAATGGTGAGAGGTTTTAGATTTCAATTGTGATCATGCACCCCTCTTTTAATCGATTCGAGATTTTTCTCAATTTGGTTAATATTTTTGATGGAACAATAGTGAGAGGATTTAGGTATAAATAGTGACCAAGGATTCCTTTCTTTAATAGTTTTAAAGATTTTTCGAGCCAAATTTAAAATAATAATGAGAGAAAATAATTACTCTTTCTAAAATATACAATATGTATATTTAGTGAGAGAAAAGTTGGGTTGTACAAAAAAAAGCTAGGCACCAAAAAATACACCCCAAATTACGAGAGGATTGATAAATAAATAGCTAGAGATATTAATCCCCTCGATATATAATAGCCTAGTTTTTAACAAGAGTAATTCATTACTCTCACTAATTTTTGTCACTATTGAACCTTTTCCTTGTAGTGTGCCCAATTCTTTTTTTTTTTTTGATCAAAGTGGTTGTTGTATTAATTGATGTTCCTAGCCTAAAATGCAAGCCAATCTATTTCACATAGATATTACATTGTGGATAAAGTATGGAACCGTAATCCATGACAATGCACGCTCAGTATAGCACCAATCCACATTTTTGGAAAATGAGTTTCCTAGCAAAAATGAAGCAATAAGAGATCGTCACTTTTTATGAAGTTGACGAGTTTTAGAGAATGTAGCCCCAGAGATAGATTGTACAACCGATTTGAAGAGAACTTCCTTTCCCGCTTTAGACAACATTTTACCCTTCCATCCTTGAAGACTTCGCCGTACCTTCTCATGAATATATGAGAACACCTCCTCCTTGTTACTACCCACTCTATTTGGAAGTCCCGGTAGAACCCCATAGAGTTCAAATTGTTGTACTTGAAGAATATGGCAGATCTGATCTCTTGCTTCTTGAATCATATTTCTACTAAAGTTGCGGGACGACTTTTGAAAATTCTCAACTTGCCTATGTTAGATTATCTTTTCCTAATTAATCTCTATTATATATGACCCATATTATGTTGTTACGTACTTCATGTTTTGGGCCCACAACTTGATGGTAGTTTGGGCATAATTGTTTTGAGTACGGGGGTTTTAATTCCCTCCCTCTCTCTTCAAATTAAACAGACCCCAATAACTGTAAAACAGTTATTGGGATATGATTTTTTTAAAACCGCATTGAGATCTCACCATCAAATATAGTGGTATTACGGAAGAAGGCGAGAGAGGGGAAAAAGGATTCTTAAGTTTATTGGCAATGGAAGGAGGTATGTTTATATTTTATGATTTATGATTGAATTAAAAGTGTTATATAGATCTGAAAAGACAACATTGGTATCGAGCATGGTTTAACACTTTTTTCTTGATGGTAGTTTCCGCATTATTGTTTTAATTTTGATCGACATTGTTGAAAATAATTCTTGAAGTCGATTGTTCAATTTGGGTATAAAAGGGTATAAAAGGAAATTTATATATTTTAAGTTTTACCTATTCCGGTGCCAAAATTGTTGATTTTGGATTTCGGCAAACTACCTAATTTTCGTTAATATTAGTATTATTATTATTTTTCGTTGAATGGCTTACTTAGAAAATATTTTATTTTATGTATATCAATACAAGTGTTTGTAAAGTCTACAAATTTAGAGTCTGTTGATAAACACAAATTTGAAATTCATGCAGATGTCATGCTTATCATGTTGTTTATAGTGATATCAATGAATCAATGATATATATTACGTAATATTTATTGAAATATCATATGATTACATTGAAATTAAAACGTATACAAATTACATGATATGCACAGTATACGCCATATTGCATATGATTAGAGTATATGGATATGCACAGTACATATACATATTACATAATATCAATTGCAATTTGTGATATGTGTATATATATTATTTAATATATGCATATTAATGTATGTCACATTATTAATTGATTAATTTATTGTCATGCATGTATGCATATGATTGTCATGTATATCTTGATTAAAATAATAATAATAAAATTAGAGTATGCTTAATTAAATGTTTATTTATTGAAAAGCTTGTTAGTCACCAAAGTGGCCTAGCTTGAATAGATGTTAAATATTTAATTAAGACCCATTAATTATAACGCTAGGAGATCACCCAAAGGTGGATCATTGCTTATAATTAATGAAACTTAAGAGATTTATCTTAATACTTAATTAAAATAAGTATGTTTTATCCAAATATATCTTACTTATTTTCCTAAGTATGATTGATTGTCTATGAAAGTATGCTTATTCAAATTTGATATAGCATGAATTATGTATTAAAGTATCACCCAAAGGTGAACTTAAATACATAATAAAAGTATTGTATGTCTGAATCTATTAGATTTAACTCAAAGCATTAATGTGAATAATTTTGTTATATTTGCAAAGCGTCCACTAATATGTTTGCCTTGGGTAATATGATGGTCAAGTTCAATGGGCTTAACTACAATGATTGGTCTCGAACAGATCCAGTTCCAACTGGTGTAATGGACCTTGACTGGCAATCATTGTAGACGAAAAGCCCACGGCCATTACGAGGCCACTCAGAAGAGGAAAAGTCTTTATATGAGGCTTGGGAGCGGTCTAATAGGCTAAGTTTGAATTTGATGCGAATGACGATTGCGAAAATGTCAAATCATCTATGCCCAAGACAAGCGATGCAAGGAATTCATGATCCAACTAAAAGAGTACTCACAATCGGACATTGTCGACAAGTCCATTGTGGGAAGCTTGATTAGTGAGTTGACCACTAAGAAATTTGAGTGGTCACAGCCCATCCATGATCATGTGACTAGTATGTCTAATTTGGCAGCGAAGCTTAAGGCAATGGGTATGGACGTGAGTGAATCATTTCTGGTTCAGTTCATTATTAATTCCCTTCCTCCTGAGTTTGGTCAGTTCCAGGTGAATTATAACACCATAAAAGAAAAATTGAACTTGCAAGAAATCAAGGCCATGGTCGTACAGGAAGAAGAGAGATTAAGGAAACTGAAGAGTCACTCAGTTCATCTCACTATGCATGATGGAGCTAGCAGCAGCAAAGCTATCCCAGGAAGGAAGGACAGAAAGAAGGACAAAGCCCCAATGAAAGTCCATGAGGGTCGAATCCATAAGGAGCGAGGTGTCACTTTCGTAGGAAGAGTGGACACTTCAAGAAAGACTTTCCAAAACGAAAGGCATGGTTTGAGAAGAAAGGTATACATTACATTTCTGTATGTTTTGAATCAAACTTAATTGAAGTGCCTAATAATACCTGGTGGCTTGATACTGGTGCAACTACTCATGTTTCACATATTATGCAGGGGATTCCTTTCAATCCATCCCATAAGCGAACTGAAAAGTTCTTATTTATGGGGAACAGAATGAAGGCACGCATAGAAGGGATCGGGACTTACAGATTAATCCTGGATACCAGATACTTTTTGGATTTATAAAAGTGTCTTTATGTTCCTGAATGTTCAAGAAAACTTGTTTCTGTATCAATATTGAATTGTGTAGGCTTTAATTTAAAGATTGGAAACAATTATTTTAGTTTATTTAAACAAAAATACTATTATGGTTATGGTATTTTAATTGACAACTTATATCGTTTCAATCTTGGTAGTATGTTTGTTGAATCCTTGTTTAATGTTGAGCATGTTATTGGAAATAAACGTAGTGCACATGATGAGTGCTCTCTGCTTTTCTTTGGCATCAAAGATTAGGTCACATATCCAAAGAAAGAGTAAAGAGATTAGTGAAAAGTAATATCTTACCTCAATTGGATTTTGTTGACTGGGATGTATGTGTGGATTGTATTAAGGGAAAGCAAACCAAACATATATCAAAACATCTTGTCACAAGAAGCGAGAGAGCCTCTTGAATTGATACACACCGATATTTGTGGTCCTTTTGATGCCCCATCTTGGAGTGGTCAAAAGTATTTTATCACCTTTATTGATGATTACTCACGATATTGTTATCTATACTTGTTGCATGAAAAGTCTCAGTCAGTGGACATTTTAAAAGTGTTCATTAATGAGGTAGAAAGGCAGCTAGATAGAAAAAGGTAAAAGTGGTAAGATCTGATAGAGGTGGTGAATACTTTGGAAAGTATGATGAAAGTGGACAATGTCCAGGTCCATTTGCAGATTTCCTTAAAAAGCGAGGTATTTGTGCACAATACACAATGTCTGGTACACCTCAACAAAATGGTGTAGCTGAAAGGCGGAACCGTACTCTTATGGATATGGTTAGGAGTATGTTAAGTTGTAACACTATACCTTCATCATTGTGGATGCATGCCTTAAAGACTACTGCATATCTGTTGAATAGGGTTCCTAGTAACTCAGTTCCTAAGACTCCTTATGAACTTTGACCTGGTAGGAAACCTAGTTTGAGACATCTTCATGTTTGGGGATGTCAAGCAGAAGTACGGATATATAATCCACATGAAAAGAAACTTGATGCAAGGACTATTAGTGGTTACTTCATTGGTTACCCTGAAAAGTCTAAATGGTACATATTTTATTGTCCTAACCATAGTACGAGAATAGTTGAGTCTGGTAATGCTCGGTTCATAGAGAATGGCCAAAACAAAGGGGAGTGAAGAACCACGAAATGTGAATATTCATGAAATTCAATTAAAAACTCCTACATCTAGCATTTCTCCTCAAATTGTTGTTCCTCTTGTTGTATCAAGGTTACGCAATAAACCCGGACAACAAATCATTGTTCCAAATGAGGAAAATGAACTTATTGTTAATGAACCAGCTAATGATGCACAAGTTGTAAATGATCAAGTAGAACCACAAGAAATAGCATTGCGAAGGTCTCTAAGGATAAGACGACTAGCGGTATCAAATGACTGTGGTTTATTCACTTGAACATGAATGTGATTTGAGCATTGACAAAGATCCAGTCTCATTCAAACAAGCCATGAAATGTGATGATTCTGAAAAATGGTTTAGTGCCATGAAAGATGAGTTGAAATCAATGGATGAAACAAAGTCTGGGAATTAGTCGAATTGCCTGAAGGTGCAAAGCAAGTTGGGTGCAAATGGGTCTTCAAAACAAAAAGAGACTCACATGGCAATATTGAAAGACATAAAGCCAAACTTGTCGCCAAAGGTTACAATCAAAAGGATGGCATTGACTATAAAGAGACCTTCTCTCCAGCTCAAAGAATGACTCTTTAAGAATTATAATGGCTTTGGTAGCTCATTATAATCTTGAGCTTCACCAAATGGATGTGAAAACCGCCTTTCTGAATGGAGACTTAGAAGAGGAAGTTTACATGGACCAACCCGAAGGTTTCTTGACCACAGGAAAAGAAAACTTGGTGTGTAAATTGAAGAAGTCAATATATGGATTGAAACAAGCTTCCAGACAATGGTATATTAATTTCAATAATACCATTACGTCATATGGTTTTGTAGAAAACACTGTTGATCGGTGTATATACATGAAGATCAGTGGGAGCACGTTTATCATATTGGTTCTATATGTTGATGATATTCTTCTTGCTGCGAATGATGTTGCTATGTTACATGATGTAAAGAGATTTCTCTCTATAAACTTTGAAATGAAAGATATGGGTGAGGCATCATATGTGATAGGAATAGAAATATTCCGTGATAGATCGCAAGGATTGTTAGGTTTGTCTCAGAAAGGATATATCAATAAAGTATTAGAGAGATTTAAAATGGACAAATGCTCTGCAGGAGTAGTTCCAATTCAGAAAGGGGATAAGTTCAGTTTAATGCAATGTCCTCATAATGATTTGGAACGTCAGCAAATGCAATGCATTCCTTATGCGTCATTAGTTGGGAGCTTAGTGTATGCCCAGACTTGTACTCGACCGGATATCAGTTTTGCTGTTGGAATGTTGGGTCGATATCAAAGTAATCCTGGAATGGATCATTGGAAAGCCGCAAAGAAAGTACTTAGGTACTTACAAGGCACCAAGGATTACATGTTGATCTACAAACAGTCGAGTCATCTCGAAGTGATTGGGTATTCTGATTCAGACTATGCCGAATGTGTGGACTCGAGGAAATCTACATTCGGTTACTTGTTCCAATTGGCTGGAGGAGCAGTTTCATGGAAGAGTGCGAAGCAGACTTTAATTGCTACTTCAACTATAGAGGCTGAATTCATGGCATGCTTTGAGGCCACTATTCATGCATTATGGTTGCGAAATTTTGTGTCAGGACTTACTATAATAGATAGTATAGCTAAACCTATAAAGCTATACTGTGATAATTCCGCAACAGTTTTCTTTTCAAAGAATGACAAGTATTCAAAAGGTGCAAAACACATAGATTTGAAGTACTTGTCTGTCAAAGAAGAAGTGCAAAAACAAAGAGTATCGATTGAGCATATTGGTACTGATCTGATGATAGCGGATCCGTTAACTAAGGGATTACCGCCCAAAACCTTTATTGGCCATGTTGAACGTATGGGCATTATAGACAAGTCCTTGTTAACATAATATTGTGGTATGTATACATACATTTATAATTGTATTGCTCATATTATTATCATGACACTTGTGAATTCAATTAAAGCTTTATCTTTGCTTATGTACTTGTTACCTTCATTATATTTCAATGAGATAACATTATGGTTAGAGGGTTGAATTATCCTTATTAAAGTTATACTGGTTGAGTTGATTGTGATACATGGAAGGAATCGTGTCGATTAAATGACTTGTGACCGCCATGATCTAATCATTTTAATTCAGTGAAAAAGTGATTTGATAGATTCAATAAAAGTGCGCAATTATATTTTATTTTGAATCATCAAGTCACAACATGGGTCAAGTGGGAGATTGTTAGATTATCTTTTCCTAATTAATCTCTATTATATATGACCCATATTATGTTGTTGCGTACTTCATGTTTTGGGCCCACAACTTGATGGTAGTTTGGGCATAATTGTTTTGAGTACGAGGGTTTTAATTCCCTCCCCTCTCTCTTCAAATTAAACAGACCCCAATAACTGTAAAATATGATTTATTTAAAACTGCATTGAGATCTCACCATCAAATATAGTGGTATTACGGAAGAAGGCAGAGAGGGGAAAAAAGATTCTTAAGTTTATTGGCAATGGAAGAAGGTATGTTTATATTTTATGATTTATGATTGAATTAAAAGTGTTATATAGATCTGAAAAGACAACAACCTAGTCGTTGATTCATAATGATGCGAACATTGTTTCACAATACTAGTTTCTTCCACTGTTGCTTTGAAAAACAAATAACAATCATCAGCAAAAAAGAGATGGCATCATCAGTAATTAACCTGCTAGGAGCGAAAGCACTTTTGGCATTTGGAGATAATATCAAGTAAGATACATTTTAATCTATTTGCCAACATCTTTAAAACTATCTTATATAATACATTACATAAAGAGATGGGTCTCAGATCAGTTACGAATACTGGCTTATCTTTCTTTGGAATGAGAACTACCAGTGTGTTATTTAGATCATCATGGAAACGTACTAAGTTGATGAATTGCAAGCATGCTTGAGAAAACCCTAGCCCAATAATTGGCCAAAAATTTTGGTAAAACGATGGGCTCATGCCGTCAAGTCCAGGGATCTTATCTGGATGCATACAGAAAAGCGCTCCCTTCACCTCTTCCTTCGAAGAAGCATGGCATTTTGTTCAGGCGTAACTCGCGTAGGCACACAATCCCGCCACACTCCATCTCCATCTCCATCTCCATCTCCATCTCCATCTCCATCTCCATCTTTCAATTTGGTCATTGTGTTCTTCCTCTTCCTAGCTAATGCATATGAGTGAAAGTACTTTGTATTTGAATCGGCCCCTTTCAACAGGTGTTGCCAAAAGTCCGCTTGTCTTGCTAATACCCGATAGTACTCTTGTCTCCACCTCTATGAAGCATTGGAGGTAGAACGAATCAGCACTGCCCTGGAGATGAGGAAATAATTTGAATATGTTCTTCCTTACGCCACATGAGAGCAATATTGCCTCCCCATCAACTCTCCTCTTTCTCCGCACACAATCCTTCAAACTTTTTTACTTGTTTTGAATGTTTTGTCAATCATCGTTTCCATTAGAAAAACGAATTCCATAAGAGTAGTCATATGTGTACCTTCCGGCATTACACTTTTTTGACCGATATCTCCATAGAGGTCACATGTCAATCTCCATTCCAACACGTGGGTGCTTTGGATTTTTCGATTGAGAATATGAATTCGCTCGCTCCAGCTTGACTTTCCTTTCCAACCTTACCAATCACGCCCCCTCGTGCGCAAAGTCTCGTGTATATTGGCTTCAATTTTGGGGGGCATGACTATCACAGGACACGTTAGCACCAGAATCTGTGTCCATCCTAACTGCGCAGTCATAGATCTTCTCCAGATGAGCATCTTTGCAATCATATAATGCCTCCCAGGACTTGTCTGAACTTGTCTGAATGCCCAACTAATACTCGACCCATAGGTACGTTGTTAATACTCTTAGGATCGGTTTTTACCTTACTCCCTATGTGGTTACATATAGCCTTAGCAATCTGCTTATTCATGAAACCCACAGGAAGATTGTAAACTTATAACCACATCTCAAGCTCGTTCAATGCCAGTTCCGCCAGTTGATCCGAGGGCTCCATCTGTTTCAGTAGTAGTACTTGTTGGTTGAAAGTCCAAGGCCCATCACCCATGACCATCTCCACATCCCAGTCATGGAAGAGAGTGATAGAATAGATTCAAATGCTTCATCTGCTGCGGATGAACCACTTTAATCAGTCTCCATATAGAAGCCAATGCATCGAGCCATTGCACCAAAGTTCACCATCCGATCAGATAGGATTCTTCCTATGAGGAACTTTGAATAATCAACATTGTTCTCATTTGCTTGCTCTTCCCCAATGATCGAGCCATGTTCTTCCTCTTCTTTCCCAATATCCAGATCAGCGTACTGAACATCAATCTCCTTACTTGTTGAAGAACCCGCCATCAGAGGATTCAACAAATTGAAATGAAATCAAAGATAAGCACGTACCATAAGGGTATAACTCAAAGAAAACACGTAAGAGATGAGACTTATGATCGTGGGTAGGGCTGTACGCGGTCTCCGCAAAACAACCCAATCCACGATGGTTTGGTCCGGTTTTTGAATTCGCAGATTGGTGATTCAAAAAATCTAAAGATTACGCAGATTTGGCGGTGGTTTTTATTTCGAGAAAACAGCGGTTAACCAAACTTATGGCATTTTAGAAATTTCAGTAAATATACACCCTAAAACTCTATACATACCAAGTTACTCCAATTTGAATATATTTGTTCCTAATGTTTTAACTTTTCAAATAAACTTAGATTCATAACTTTGATCGAGTTCTTGCGTTTCATTGTGTTTTTTGGTGGATGATTATGTATGGGCATGTATCTTGTTGTATGTTTTGTTGATGGACATGTATTAAATGTATGCAGTTTTTTTTTTTTTTTTTTTTTTTTTGAAAATGTCGCAGGAAAACTGTGCCACCAAACCGCCACCAAAAACCGTGTCGTCGGTTTGGTTGCGGTTTAGAGGATACGCAGATTTGGTGGCGGTTTGATGGTTTTCACCGCCAAACCACAGGTTGACCACCCCTAAATTCGTGGGGGAGTGTTTTTCTTCAAAACATTTATTTAATCATTTTTTCATAAATTTTGTAGCCAAAGTATATATAATTTTCAACTAAATTATTTGAACTTCACGTATATAATTATTTGAACTTCACATATGCAACAAAATTGTTAGTTTTATAGCCAAAATACTTTTTTTGAGAAAATAGCCAAGTATATATTTTAAAATTGGCATTTATACATTTTCTTAAAAAAAAAAAGCATTTCCTTTTTTTTTATAATCATAGGTGACAGAGGTGTTTTAGACTCGTTTTTTTTTAACATTCACATTCATATATCCATAGTTTGATTCGCTTTCCTTTTTTATGTTCTGTAAATTATTAAGAGGAAAAGTTATCCAGCCAAGTGAAAACTCATCCAATTAAAACTCATGCTAAACATGCTAAAAAAAAAAAAAAAGCCTGTTATATGATTAGGAAGAGGCTAGAGAAACCAACATTGGACCCACTTTGGGCACCTAGTAGGCCCAAGTGGGTGTCGAAACGTGCAATACACCTCCAGATGTGTGCACACACTCCTCTAAGTGTATCACATGGAGGGACACCCACTTGGTCCCACTAGGTACCCATAGTGGGTTAGAAAAGCATTTTCACTGGGTTAATGAACGTTCACTGAACAAACAGTGGAAAACACAACTAAAAATTAAAAGAAGTTATTGTACTTCACCAAAAAAGAACAAGTCATTGTTGAAAGCAACATACATTTATAGTACAAATCAAAATTAATTAAAATCTTTTGATTAATTACCTCTCCTGATAATATCCTCGCATCGATCAGTCGAAAATCATGTCAGCGGGATGTTGTATATCCTCGCACTACAACAAAAAAGACCTTTCGTGACGGTTTTAAACCGTCACGAAAGGCTTTAATAACGGTTTAAAACCGTTACAAAGTCCGTCATGTTATCCACTGTTATAAAAGCTTAAGGCCTTTCGTGACGGTTAAAAACCGTCATCTTATCTAAACTTTTCGTGACGGTTAAAAACCGTCATCTTATGTAAACCCAAAATAACAGAAAAAACCTTTCATGACGGTTTTAAACCGTCACGAAAGGGTTTCCAAACATTTAAAAAAAAAATAAACGTTGTTTACTGCAACATATAGCAAATTACATATAATTAAATTACATATAATTAAATTACATAAAATTAATCTGAGCCTTTACATGTCCTTCACCAATGTTGGCAATGTACAATTGAGTTTAGGTTTCTCTCTTACAACATATAAATGCAAACTCATTAGCAATGTTGCTTCTCCAACGTTTTTGCTATAACTTGATCTCGTGCTTCTCCAGATGTTGGATCAATCATCTCTGTCAAAGCTGCATCCTCTTGACTAGAACCAGAATCTTTAGTTATGCTTTTGCAATGAAATAGAAAGTAAAACTGCTGCCAATGAGTTTTCAAAGCATACCTCCCAAAAGAATTGTGTCCTTCCCATCCTTGGACTGCATACCACTATTTTGCCAGCCAATGCACCATATATCATCCTATGGAGATGGCACCAGATTATTAAAAAAAGAAAAAAGGAAGCAAACAAAAAAGAAAGTGACAATAGAACAAATAAAGAAAAATGCATACCAATGAATGAAGAGGGTGAAGAATATCAAATACCAGGATACCAGATAGTATTGTCTTATCCAATGCGATTAAGTTAGACATTAATCACAAGGATTGTTTTGTGATAAATAGAGCAAACATATTTTAATCAGTAATTCAATTGCCTAGGAAGCAATTCACTAATAGTTTGATTTAAATTTGGTAACTTGTTGGGAAAAAAATGGTTAACTAAATTAGCAAAAACGATATGAAACTGACGTATTCCTTGAAAGCCATGCCTACTTCCATACTCTGAATGATCTCAATTGCATTTGTAAATTTCTCTTTTAGAAAATACCTTGAAAAGTCGATGAAATATGCATTAGTATTGAACAGGTGCTGAAATGCAACAAAATCCCAACTCCATACCTCTTGCTGCATGCCTGAATACGAAGCTAAATGCTTTCTTTCATTGCAAAGACTGTTTTGAAGTCATCAAGTACCGCAGAAGCTTCCAAAACCATATTTTCTAATATCTGCAAAATGCTAAATTTGGTCAAGATAGGAATGCAAGTAAAACACAGTAATCCATCTAGAATTGGACTTACCTGCTCAATGAAAGACGAGTTTTTAGCGACTTCCAAACTCAGATTTGTGAAAGTTGACTTATAGTTATCATTAATCTCTCTGGCCAAACCATCCAAAGCGTCGAGACTAGAACAACACATGGTTTTCAAATTCTCCACTTTTCCTCGAATTTCTGCCATAGCCTATAAACATAGCAATAAAACTCATCAAGCTTGATTGTTAGTGAACCTTCTTCCTTATGAATGAAAATATTTGTCTGATTTGTAGTTGGGAACCATATTAGACCCAGAACGCTGGAACATCATCCATCACTTGTTGCCTTTTAAAATTCATATTCTGTCCATTTTGATTTCCTTTATGTGTCATATTATGTTTGGAACAAGTCAACCCATGGAGCTTCTTTAGTCGAGTTATTGAGTAGATTAAAAAAACTTATATCAATACAAAACCTAATTTCTAAGGAGTTGGGACAGAAATAAAAGAATGGCATGCTGATTTTGGAATCTTGTCAACAGTGGTAATCAAATTTGAAGAAGGTTCTTTCTCCCTCCCTCTCCTTTTCTCTTTTTCTCTTTTCGGTGCTCATCGGGCTGGTGGAAACTTAACAACTAAATTGTTTTGCCTTTTAAAGTATGAAAAAAATCCCTAAAGCCAAGGCTTACCTAAGTAGAAGTGGCATTTTGTTTGGTCAGAGACTCAAAAGTAAGAAAAGGTAAGGGAATGCTTACAGAATAAAAAGATTAACACAAATAACTTTGATTATACAAGGATGTATAGAACAAGAATAAAAATGCTTACAGTCAGTACTGAAGCTGGGACTGCCAGAATAGTTAAGGGAACGTAAGCAATAGCCCTGTAGACAATGCAAACAGAATATTAGTTAACATAGCTAAAACTCATTTCTTTGGCAAGTATTACTTATATATACAGAGAGTGTATTATTTTTTATGCTGAGCATGTATTAACATTACGCAGTTTGAAAAGAAATGTCCCAAAGTCGCCGTTTGAAAGGCTTACGCAAATTTAAGTAATTTTGCTAGGAATAGGATTTCGATGACAAAGGAGTAAGCAAATGAAGCATACAAACAAAAAGTTGTGGTATGCAATACACCACCCAAATGGATTACAACAATAACAACAAAGCCTCAATCCCTAATTAGTTGGAATCAACTACATGGATCAGACTCTTCCACTTAGATCGATTTAATGCAGACGCAATAGATCATGTGCTTTCATAATCCTTGAGATCTTATTAATGCATCCAAAGTTATCTTCAGTATACCATGCAGACGCAATAGATCATGTGCTTTCATAATCCTTGAGATCTTATTAATGCATCCAAAGTTATCTTCAGTATACCATATACTCTATTCTTTTGTGTTTTCGAACTAAGGCTTTTGCAGGCTATCTTTGGCACCACCCAAATGGATAAAAAATAAATGAATCAAATATATTGTTCGTTGTCACTTGACTTACAACACAAGAGGACCCCAGTGTCCTAGGTTTTGGTCAATCCATATTAAGAAATCCCTCAAGATCTGCAAAAAGAAAAAAATATTGGTATAAAAGCGAGACATGTCAATGAAATCCATCTCTCACAAACAGCCATGTTCTTCAAATCTCATGCAACTTGAATATAGAAGTATTGCTTCATTATATGTTTCCCAACACAATTGAAATATTAACCTTGTAATGTTTACTTGATATGTTTCTTTGACACATCTAACAAAAAAATAAAAAAAAATAAAAAACCTGTACATATAGATAATTGCCAGACAATGAGACTTATGTGTTATCAATAACAAGCAACCAGTGAAGTAAATAAGATCAAGAACAACATCCAAGTGTTCAGGGCCCTGCACTTAAGGAGCTAAGGCAGATGTCTGAGCTGACCAAGGCACAAAATATTAACGCAAAACAACAGCGTTCTGGGTCTAATATATGATTTACTTGATTTGAGGAGATTGGAGATCAGGAATTCCTTCTCCTTGATTGTTGTTTGTGCCTGTCCATATTTTTTTTTCTAGATCAAGCAGTGAACTTTTAGTCTCCTCAAGTTCTCCGTGGAAAGTAGAACAATCGAAAATTGTTAAATTGAAGAAAATAGCTGCACCTCAAAAGAGAATTTCCTCTACACTCTACCATTGATTACCCGAGTCTTTTCGAGTTTATCACTCAGTTCAGTTGTATATAGCTGTTGAGAATTGCTAAGTTCCTGAAGTTCCATCAATTGCTGGTCACAACGTGTGATTATTCTACTGGTTAGTTCCACAGGAATCTATACTCAATACATCTAAAAAGAAATCTAGAAAAATTAATCATACTTTGTCCTTTGATTCTGAATCAAGTTCCATGCGCCCTATTTTCTCGGTCATGGCCTAAGTGGAGGCAAAATAGAAGGAATAAAGTTTACTGAAGATTTTGATAAGGGTATAAATTCCAATCAAATTATTGTGTAAGATGTAAACCTTCTTCTCTGCCTCTTCTTGCAGATATCGATCCTGTGGAATATAGATGTCGTTCTTCTCTCTAGCAGCAGATAGTCCTGACGATGGAAAATATAATTCAACATGTAAGCTATTCCATAAAACACTTTTTCATGATTAATTAATGAACAAAAGAGTCAAAAGCTTGGGATTCTTAAGGAAGAAACAACACATCAGATGGAATCAAGTCCACGGAAAATATGATTAAACTCAAGAAACAATATACCAAAGTATTTTACCAGGGGCAAGGCAAACTGTTTCCACATATTAGTCCTTTTCGTGATTAATTAATGAACAAAAGAGTCAAAAGCTTGGGATTCTTAAGGAAGAAACAACATTTAAAACTTAGAGTAAGTTGCACTAATCTATATACAAAAAGAAAATCACAAGCTAACCATCACATAGGTTAAAAGAAAATTAGTTTTAGGTATGTGTCAACATGACAGACTTAGATGATAAATTCTACTGAAACACTCAATAAATAATCCTCTCTTCAAGAAACCACATTCCACAGCCATCTTTGGTGTTAATGTTATCATAACATAAAAAATACACAAAAACCAGAAAATCAGTTAATGTGCAGTGAGATTATTAGCTTAAACTATGTTAAATTGTTCACTGATTCAAGTCATTCAACCACACATCAAGAAATGCTAGATGACACCTAAGTCATAACATTAAGTCTATTGAATCAGAATTTCAGAAGTTAAGACCAAATGTTCAAATCCGATTAATTAATTGAAGTAATCTTTACAGAATCCGATTCCAGAGGTTACCATACCTCGGGATTTAGAAATGCCAGCTCTCTAATTCGTCCATCAATTGTATTGTAGTCAATCTGAATAGTAGCTGTAAATACTGCATATACATGTGACATTTTACCAAGTTAAGCACTTGAAAATAGTAAAGTAGATGCAGTGCTAATTCATCATCACTAACTGATAATGAAAGATAATTAATACAACAAGCAAGTGAAATCTAGAACGAATAAGGCACATTTTCTATCAGGCCAAAATCTAATGCAAGTTCCTTCACGATCGCGAGCACTCAATTCAGGAGACATTAATTGAGCAAGTCTCAACTTTGGTACATGTCCTAGGAATATAACTAACTGAAAAAACAGACAACTCAATTGAAAATTATTACTACATTGAAACCTCACATTAGAATGTAAAACAAAGAAACTACCCAAACACATGTTCTCTAAAAGAATAGCTTATTTTCAAATTAATTACAAAGTTAAACCACCAAATCACTGGATGGAATAGGATGCTCATATGTTACATATTCTCTAAAAGAAGATGCCCAAACACATATTCTCTAAAAGAATAGCTTATTAGAATCTAAAACAAAGAAGCTACCCAAATACAATCATTAGTAAGGGAAATCTACTCCACCATGTTTTGAAATTTGTCTAAAGCCTATTTTGAAACTTAGAAACTCGAGTTGAGTGAGAAACTCAAGATCCTGAATTGAGAATTTCAACTTTGAACAATCTCTCAATTGTAATGCATCTATTGTAAAATTTTAAACAGATAATTACAATGTAGAACTTAGCCTAAACAGTAAAGAGTACAGTACCAGAGAAGGAAGAGCAGATGATGTACATGCTCCGGTATAAAACCTGAAAAGCAGAGTAGAAATAAATAGCAAATAGAAAAACTTTCTTAGGAAGCAATAATAGTTTTCAAAACAGTCAAAAAGTGTAAAAACAACAAAATCAATGATAACATAGGACACCTTTCAAACCAAAAACCAACTCACAGAGATCAGCTTAACCAAATCTGATTACTTTTCAGAGCTTTTCAAATTCAAAGATTGGGCTGAAACTACATCATCGCTTGTGAAAACTGTTTCGGCGATGAAACGCAAAGAAAAACATAAAAAAAACCACAAAAATCCATGAAATGTTTCGTGTTTGATTCTAGTTCTCTAAAATGCAAATGAAGAAACACACATATAAATTAGTAGTTTTCTACTTCTCCAAAAATAAACCAACCAAGAAAGTTCAAAAAGTAGACCACACTAATTTTTTCATATTTGAAACTAAGTGCAAATAGTAAAACTTTATGCTTGGAAGTGAATACCCATTGTCATTATAAGCAACCTGCTCATATGTACTTCATCCAAATGCCTAAAACTTAGGAACTAATTCTACAACCATAGAGAGGAGACCGAACACACCACCAAACACAACTTATGCATACATTGCAACCACCCATAAAAATCAGAACTTGAACTAGTGATTTTATGGTACCAGTCTAGGACTTGGTGCAGTAGATTCCATGAAAATGATAATAGAAGACCATAACCAACACAAATAAGCATACCCATGTCAATAACTTCACAGGACAAACACATTGATCTCTAGCGTAATAACAAGATATTAAATGAGACAGAGGGAATCATATCCCAAGTTTATACAAAGAGTATTGAGTACCTGAGAAGGAAGAGCTTATGATATGCACGCTCCAGTATAAAACCTGAAAAGCAAAGTAGAAATAAATAGCAAATAAAAAATTTCTTAGGAAGCAAATTAACATAGCATTCATAAAAGTCAAAATAAATATTCATACACAAATTCACGCTTGTTTTAATTGAAACTAACCGTGAAAACTTCTTTCTTAAGAAGCAAATTAATACAGCATTCAAGGTATTTCAAAGATAAAAAAGAAGTACTGAAACTGCAAAAAAAAATGAGTGCAATCCTAACCTCAACCCTTGTTCAAACTCAACTGCCTATTTGAGTCAAAAGTTTGAGATAAGTTATGAATCAAGAAGTCTAGCTAGGCTGTCTAAAAATAAATAAAACTCAGAAAGGGGGTGCAGATCATATAATCACCATAGCTCTCTATCTATCTATCCATCTATCTATCTATCTATCTATATCATTTTACACACTCATAGTCTCATCTGTCTATAAACAAATAGAACTCATCATCAGCTTCACTAATTTTTTCTTACCAAAATCTCTCTAAATTATGCCCTAGAAATCACAAGCACGGTCGATTTCAGATCAGAAGAAAACATATCATTCAATGCAAAGTAGAATTTCGGTTCCATGACATAACTAGATCATATAATCGCCATATCTATCTATCAATCTATCTATCTATCTATATTTACACAGTCATAGTTTCATATCACGGTTCCGGCGATTAGAAACGCCATGATAAGGCTACTTGCAACGAAGACAACCACAACATCAAAAAACCACATCAATCAAAGAATCTCATCAGAATTAGTACAAAATAGATCGATCAAGAACTCACTCACCAAGTTTTCACTTCAATGTGGTCGGATTTAGATTCAAGAACAGCCGCTCGAACTCCTTTGAAGACGACGATCCTCTTCTCAAAGAGAAGCACCTTGTTAGGATTCGTGAACGAGTCGAAGACGACAAAGAGGAAGATCTCTTCGGAGAATTCACGTGGCCGAGATGAGCTCTTGAAATTGAAGAGACTAGTCGATCGAGAGAGTGAATTCTGGTTCGGCGAAACCCTAGTCGAAAAAGCATTCGTGATTGATGGAGCAAGGTCGAGAGATGCTGAGGGAGACGAGCTCGAGAGAAGGGAGAGTGTCGAAGAGTCGAGAGTCAAATGGTAATTCACGAGAAGGGAGAGAGTGAGAGTATGTAAAGTTAGGGTTTAGGTTTTATTTGGGTCAAGAGTCGAAGAGTCGTGGTTTAATTTTGTCCAAATAACAATAAGATGACGGTTATCGCCATCTTTTCCAATCTTTAATGACGGTTTTGTCAAACCGTCATTACTGATTTTGTTATTAAAACCCATTTATGTTGTAGTGACTTCCGAACATTTCGAGCCACTGCTATTGCAATCCATTTTTTTACACGTTCCAATCCACTAAAATCGGCTCTCATTTTCTTCTTGGATGATTGTGGAGACTCCATTGTTGTTGGCAATGGTGGGAAAAGAGAATTGGCTTGGTTTAGTTCATAGAACCCTAGAAAACCATACAAGTAGTATGGCTTCGCGCCCAAAATTTTAATACAAGTGTTCTTTTATGGCTGGGCGCCTTGAGATATACCTTGAGCAGTGTGCACAACGCATCCCAACCTCTTAGGGTGCATTGTGACGCCTACAAGATCCGTGTCCATTTTTTGTGCCCAAACTGTTTTAACCCAAACTGTTTTAACAAAATATTTTGTTTTTTTAGGAACTTGCTAGGGTTACTCCAATGAAACCTAGATAGACACGCACCTGTGCGTGTCCCTTTGATGTGACTAGGGATGAGCAGACGCACACATGTATGCGAAAATCAAGGGACGCTATCATTTAACTATTTACAAGACTCAAACTAGGATTACTCGTACTGCACAAAAGCTAAATTAACAACAACAACATCTACCCAAAAATTAAAAAAGGTAAATCTAAAATCAGTTTCAGGCTTTCAGCCTTAACCAAGACATGTTTGCGGTGATGAATGATGATTATTACAGACCATACAGTAATGTGATTCAGAGAAAGGAGCATGTGACGACCCGCCCCCGACCTAGGGTCGGGTCGCCCGGCCCAGACCGCCACTTGGACCCAATACATGAACCAGGCCCAAATAACAGTATGGCACGCCTAAACAAATAAACTTGCGGAAAGTACATTGGCTAAACTAAGAATAATAATTACGGAATAAATAAAAAGAGACATCCTAAAGCCAATTGATTTACGTTCAAAGAACATTAACAAACTATACATGGGTTCCTGCTTATTTACACTAAATAAGCTTGTTAAATTTCTAAAGTGGATCAACTAAAGATAAGTAGGATTTAAGCTACCCAAAAATCTATTTTTTTTTTATTTAACCCCAGGTTGAATAGTTTCAAAATCAAATAATACATAATATATATCAACAAAACTCACCTCAAGAGGAGACTTCAAGCTCGTCTCTTCCTTGTCTCATCCTAGCGCTGTCGTGAATACCTGAGATGTAAGTGGGGTGAGCTAAAAGAACCAACGGAGCTCAGTAATGCGGAAAACCCGCTCAATCATCAAATATGCAAGTAATACTTAATAAGCATGCAAAGTCTAACATGTATTTGAAAATAACCAAGGATTCATTTATTAATAACATAGTAGTAGAATTTCATAAGAAATAGTCTTATAATGAATCAACAAACTATAACAACAATAATCATGCATAGCATTAAAGAGATTGACAAATAATTTCATAATTTCAAACTTTCATACAAAGGAGGGGTATCGTGAGATTATGTACTATAAAATATAATAATACGATAAGTCGATGTTCCATTCAATGCGAACTAGATATTGGCAAGAATCCGGTGACCGATTCTCCTACTCTCAAAATGATGGAAACAACCAGCTAGCACACAGGCCTTATGTGCCCTCTCGTTTGTCCCATCAAATCAACAGTAGATTCGTCCAAGCCATCACCGATGCACATCTCAATGTCTCAAGAGTACAAGAGAAGGTAACTCCAACTCATGTCCCTACGTGACATACTTATGAATTCAATTAATCAAGTAAAGCCCTCGGTGGTAAACTCCACACCCTGGGGTGTTAAAGACCCTCGGTGGTAAACTCCACACCCTGGGGTGTTAACGACCCTCGGTGGTAAACTCCACACCCTGGGGTCATGATCGACAGTGCATTTACATTCCATAGATTCGTAAATTCGAGCCAATACCACGACGCAACCCATAAATCCCAAGTCTTTAATTCAAATTATAAATCCTAAGCATAACTAATATTCATGCCATATTTGATAATTAAGCAAGCTCCCCACTTACCTGTACTCGACACGCCTAAAACCACTCCTTGCGCACCCGAGGCTCGGTGTGGGCTGTCGTGTGTCACTAAGACAATTCATACAACAACATATCAATGCATATTCTATTACAAAATCATTAATTCTTTAACTCATTTACTTTTAGGGACCCATTAGTGTGGGTCCCGCGGGTTTCGTGTTGTTTAGAGCCCTTATCGGGGTCCCGATGTCGCATTTTCGAAGGTGGGACCCGTCGTCGAGTCCCCCGGAATGCGCGTGTGTGCCCCCCGATGAAGTTGTAGAGGGGCTGGTACATTTCAGCCCCTTAAATCATAGTGCGGGGCCAAACGGTCCCTGGTTGAGTCCAGGGGGCCGGTTGGCCCCCGGTCAACCGGTCAAAGGGTCGATTAACCCTGGTCAACTGGTCCAGGGTCAATCGACCGTTGACCGATCAACTGGTTAGGGGGGGGAAGTTCATCTTCCCCCCATCGACAGCCGTGGAGGGGAGCACAAGCTCCCCTCCTCGACCCCGACCACCACCACCCTCCGTCGCTTCCACGCGACGGAGGGGGATCTCCGGCGGCTGGCCAGGAGGTCGCCGCCTCTCTGGCCGGCCGCCTTGGAAGAAAAGTGAAAGCGGAGGGGTGGAGGGAACCACCCCTCTTCTTAAGTGTGACTGTGATAGAGGAGTACCTCCTTGATCTTCGAAGCCACGCCGCTGCTGCTGCGGAAACCACCGCCTCCGCCACTCCTGCCGCCCGCCGATCTCTCCTCCCATGCGGCTCT
The DNA here is from genome assembly GCA_039657345.1 of Stephania japonica. Classification (NCBI taxonomy): domain Eukaryota; kingdom Viridiplantae; phylum Streptophyta; class Magnoliopsida; order Ranunculales; family Menispermaceae; genus Stephania; species Stephania japonica. The sequence continues at coordinate 19,197,510 of CM077566.1, forward strand.
TACTCCGGCCAATCCCTACTCTCTTTCTCTTGTGCTGTTTTTTTTTTTTTTTTTTTTTTTAAAACAAATTAGGGTTTTAACCCCTTTATATTTGGTTAAGGAAAATTTAGGGTTTGAAACCTATTTATTTGGGTCCTTTTGTCCCACTAACTTGTAACACTTCAAACTTGACACACTTTGTGCACAACCCTAGTCTTGGCCCTCACTTAATAATTCTTCAATAAATTTGTGACTTGAGGTCTTCGTTGTTATGCACACACTATCAAGTTGAGTCTCACCAAATTGTGATAATATATAATACATACTATATCACGACAAACACAAATAAAATATTAAATTACCAAAATGTCCTCGAGTCGGGTCAGGTAGAATTCGGGTCGTTACAATATCCCCAATTTTAAGAACTTTCGTCCTCGAAAGTCAAAATAAGATACACTCATAATTTGACTGACCCATTCGTAATGGTTTCCCTAATGACCCATTATTTAATTTGTGTCAATTCTCTCTTACGCGTTCTACTTATATCCCACATAAAGTAAAGTCTTACTCTTGACTCTACTATCTCAACATTTTCATTTCTGTCCTACTGACCGAAATTCATAAGGCCTCTCTTATAGGTTTCAATAGAATCATTATACTCAGCCTCTTGCCAAATTTTTCTGTCGTCACGTGTTCTTAAGGTATTCCTTTATAATCTTCACCGAAATCGCAATATACGCTTAAGTCGTTCAACTTGCAGAGAGGTAGAACCATACTGAGATGTGATCTGGTGCCTATCTGTGTCAAAGAATATCTTTGCCTATCTGGCATTGAAACCATACCACCAACTGGTAGTAGGGAAACAGGGATAGCTATCTGCTATAACATGAGCACTAGCACACCATCTCTATCAACATCTCGGTTACATATATCATTGAACGACTCATCATGTCTTTGCGGCTTATATTATTGGCATCACATGTTTATCGACATTCGTTCTTGTAGGTTCATAATTCAAGTTATCTTTTGACTAATGATCCACTTTGTAACTCCTTTGTCACACTTAACTGTTAATTGACGTAAACAAGCTTCCACCTTTAAAATCTTGTGGAATATTTTTAACATCATCAATATTTCTAAGTAGGTTTCAGCATTCATCTGAATGCACTCCATTGCATCACCATTTTTTTTTTATTTCATACCAAGATCTCTTATCACTATATCTCGATTTTTTTTTAGGAGATCTATCGTATTGCGTCCTCGTACTGATCAATTCTCACGATCCTGGGTGACTATTTCAAACATTGTTGACTTAGTCATGACCCCTTTTTGGTGTACAATGGTCCCTTCTCATCTTTCTGAGCTAACTTTTAGCTCTTATAATGTGTTTAGTACCTCACTCTCTGAGAAATGAAGGTGATTTAGCTTTCATGTTTCGAACTTTACATTCACATCGTTTCCTTAAAAGCATAAAAACTCATACTCCTGTCATTGTCATTAAGGACTCATATCTCAATACAATCAAGTTATTTCAAGTTCTGAATTCAAACTTGTATTTCAATTTATTACACTCATGCATTACTATTGTCGCACTACTTATACGTTTTGTTGGATACTCCAACCATAAAGTACATATCCTTATACATCAAACTCATATAAGTTTATCTTGTACGACTTGATACTAAAACTTTAATTCAAGTGTACTCAAACTCATATTTACAGTAATTTCAAAAATTTTCTTGCACTGTTTAGGTTATGATTCATTGCTTATACTTAGCTCAAAACCATTCATAGTGTTCTTCATTTTCTCCAAATTCAATAATTCTTGAAAATAAGAATATCATCCAATTTCTCATAGGATTGATTTAAAATGACCTTATGCTTAGGCAAACCCTTATGCCAAATAATTTACTTATCCTTGTCACCTGTTACGGTGTTGACCTTGATTATTCGTACATTATCTCCACGTGTTGATATCCTTAACACGTAACCATTTGTAAATCTATTGCTTACCCATCTGAGTTGCAACCTTGAATTCTCCTATGTCATCAAATTAGGGCTTTCACTTTTAGACTTATACTAAGCTCTCAGGCTTCCAAGTGTAAACTACATATTTCGTTCAACAATTATTTACGGTATGAAATTTAAGAAATTTGACCTTTACTCATATATTCATGTTTTATTGCTAATTTAGGGTATTTCCTCACCATCCTTAATTGTTTTGTACGTATTGTACCGTATAAATCTTATTGGAGTTCGATCCTTGGATCCTCACTTTTAATAGTCGACCTATCATTGATTAGATCTTTCATCTTTCCTTTCAACCATTTGGTTTGGTAGTTTAGATATTTAATGTAACTTTTGAATTTTATCAAGTGATCACAAGTTATTTCCTACAAATGATCAACATGATTCTTCGTGACGTCACCATTTCGATTATAAAACCCTTTTTTTTTGAATCGATTTGGTAAATTTACTTTAAAAAAAAATAAATCACGATCACGAGAAAATTTGTATTCCAATACTTCATAATGGTAACATAAATCCAAACGATGCTTTGCATTTTCATCAAGTTAAAACTTTGAAATTCAGTAAAACTCTTTATGTAAAGATTAAAATTACAACGTCAAATTCTTGAAATATGTATGAGTCTATTCGCTTTATCTTTTGAACACCAAAGAAAATAAATGGTTTCTTCTTTTTTTTTTTGTAATTGTTTGCCTTTTCAAAATTTTGTAAAGACACGTTAAATCCTTCCATGAAAACTTCAATAAAGTGCGGCAAACATCAACTCTGAAACAATACAAAAATCATGGTCCAATATAGTCGAAAAAAATCATTTTTCGATAAAAATAGATCACCTGAAACAACATAATTCGATCGATAGTAATAATCTTCAAATCGAATTTATAGACCAATGGTTCACACTCTTAATCGATCATTAGAAGTTTTAAGTCTATACGTGTCCACTATATTTTAAATTAAGTTCAGTCACCTGGCCAGACTAACTTACTTATCATTGTTTGAAATCAAAGATTCATTTACATCCTTACTAGGATTATTAACTTCCATTTTCAACAAAGATATCGTTAATTTTAATCATTCTAATATAGTTTTCGGCGTCAGAGTTACTTCTCTGAAATGTGACCACGTCACAATTCTGTCTTGTGTATTTAGCGTGGCATCTCATTGCCTTTCAAGTCTATCAATACATACTTAAGTCTTTATTTGCCACTCTATCGTTAAGTATAGGCACATCTCGCCATATAATTCCCACTCTACATTTAGTCGTTCTATCAGAACCATTCTTGCAGCAAAGCATTGTAGACTTCCTTGCAACACATGTGAAATCTTCTGAGGACTTCCCTTCGACTTTCTTGTGTCGTTAATTGTCATTCTCAACTCGTGGAACCAAGGTTTCACGTCTTAAGGAAAGACATTTACCTATATATCTAACGATATATTTATATATACAAAGTAGCAAATAATCATCACATTAAATCTTTATCGAATTTCTTTTATCCCATCCCATCCTAAGATTTATCATTATTGCGTATTAAGTCGACTTTAAACCAATGTCCCATACTACTGATTTGTTCGACTTAACTTGACCTTTAAACATAAAGGCTCTACATCTTAAGTTTTCCTAACCTCTCGTTTCCCTAGGTTCTAATCCCTAGGCTCTGATACCAACTGAGACGACCCGCCCCCGACCTAGGGTCGGGTCGCCCGGCCCAGACCGCCACTTGGACCCAATACATGAACCAGGCCCAAATAACAGTCTGGCACGCCTAAACAAATAAACCTGCGGAAAGTACATTGGCTAAACTAAGAATAATAATTACGGAATAAATAAAAAGAGACATCCTAAAGCCAATTGATTTACGTTCAAAGAACATTAACAAACTATACATGGGTTCCTGCTTATTTACACTAAATAAGCTTGTTAAATTTCTAAAGTGGATCAACTAAAGATAAGTAGGATTTAAGCTACCCAAAAATCTTTTTTTTTTTTTTATTTAACCCCAGGTTGAATAGTTTCAAAATCAAATAATACATAATATATATCAACAAAACTCACGTCAAGAGGAGACTTTAAGCTCGTCTCTCCCTTGTCTCATCCTAGCATTTGTCGTGTGAATACCGAGATGTAAGTGGGGTGAGCTAAAAGAACCAACGGAGCTCGCAATGCGGAAAACCCGCTCAATCATCAAATATGCAAGTAATACTTAATAAGCATGCAAAGTCTAACATGTATTTGAAAACAACCAAGGATTCATTTATTAATAACATAGTAGTAGAATTTCATAAGAAATAGTCTTATAATGAATCAACAAACTATAACAACAATAATCATGCATAGCATTAAAGAGATTGACAAATCATTTCATAATTTCAAACTTTCATACAAAGGAGGGGTATCGTGAGATTATGTACTATAAAATATAATATTACGATAAGTCGATGTTCCATTCAATGCGAACTAGATATTGGCAAGAATCCGGTGACCGATTCTCCTACTCTCAAAATGATGGAAACAACCAGCTAGCACACAGGCCTTATGTGCCCTCTCGTTTGTCCCATCAAATCAACAGTAGATTCGTCCAAGCCATCACCGATGCACATCTCAATGTCTCAAGAGTACAAGAGAAGGTAACTCCAACTCATGTCTCTACGTGACATACTTATGAATTCAATTAATCAAGTAAAGCCCTCGGTGGTAAACTCCACACCCTGGGGTGTTAACGACCCTCGGTGGTAAACTCCACACCCTGGGGTGTTAACGACCCTCGGTGGTAAACTCCACACCCTGGGGTCATGAATGACAGTGCATTTACATTCCATAGATTCGTAAATTCAAGCCAATACCACGACGCAACCCATAAATCCCAAGTCTTTAATTCAAATTATAAATCCCAAGCATAACTAATATTCATGCCATATTTGATAATTAAGCAAGCTCCCCACTTACCTGTACTCGACACGCCTAAAACCATTCCTTGCGCACCTGAGGCTCGGTGTGGGCTGTCGTGTGTCACTAAGACAATTCATACAACAACATATCAATGCATATTCTATTACAAAATCATTAATTCTTTAACTCATTTACTTTTAGGGACCCATTAGTGTGGGTCCCGCGGGTTTCGTGTTGTTTAGAGCCCTTATCGAGGTCCCGATGTATCATTTTCGAAGGTGGGACTCGTCGTCGAGTCCCTCGGAATGCGCGTGTGTGCCCCCCGATGAAGCTGTAGAGGGGCTGGTACATTTCAGCCCCTTAAATCATAGTGTAGGGCCAAACTAGTCCCTGGTTGAGTCCAGGGGCCAGTTTGGCCCCTGGTCAACTGGTCAGAAAGGGGTCGGTCCCAGGGTCACCGTGACCACTTGACCGATCCAACCTGGTTAGGGGGGGGGAAGTTCATCTTCCCCCATCGACACCGTGGAGGGGGGAGCACAAGCTCCCTCCTCGACCCCGACCACCACCACCCTCCGTCGCTTCCACGCGACGGAGGGGGATCTCCGGTGGCTGGCCAGGAGGTCGCCGCCTCTCTGGCCGGCCGCCTTGGAAGAAAAGTGAAAGCGAAGGGGTGGAGGGAATCACCCCTCTTCTTAAGTGTGACAGTGATAGAGGAGTACCTCCTTGATCTTCGAAGCCACGCCGCTGCTGCTGCGAAACCACCGCCTCCGCCATTCTTTGCCGCCGCCGATCTCTCCTCCCATGCGGCTCTTACTCCGGCCAATCCCTACTCTCTTTCTCTTGTGCTGTTTTTTTTTTTTTTTTTTTTAAAACAAATTAGGGTTTTAACCCCTTTATATTTGGTTAAGGAAAATTTAGGGTTTGAAACCTATTTATTTGGGTCCATTTGTCCCACTAACTTGTAACACTCCAAACTTGACACACTTTGTGCACAACCCTAGTCTTGGCCCTCACTTAATAATTCTTCAATAAATTTGTGACTTGAGGTCTTCGTTGTTATGCACACACTATCAAGTTGAGTCTCACCAAATTGTGATAATATATAATACATACTATATCACGACAAACACAAATAAAATATTAAATTACCAAAATGTCCTCGAGTCGGGTCAGGTAGAATTCGGGTCGTTACAGAGCAGTTGCAGAGGGAAGCCTTAAATTACTATCAAGTCATTAACAACTAATATTGAAACCATTACAAATGTTAAAATCAAATCACTAAATTATAAATCTTTAAGCTTCTAGTTTGGATTTTTTTTCTCAACTTGTTACAGGTGACCATTGCAACTTTTGCAATCTAACTAAAATTATGTAACCACTAAAAATATGGTTTAACTGCTCTAACTGCCGTATTCTTCGTACGTTTTTTTATTGGATTTTATGCATTTAAGAGAATAAAAAAGTCTCATTCTTGTTAAACACCAAACCACCATGGAATTTACAATGAAAATGAAGTGAATTGCTACTCAAAGCCATGATAAGAAATTGGGTTTTCATTTACCAAAATATCTCGCAACCATGTCTTGATTGAAAAGCTAAAATGAATTACTTGAATAATTGAGGTTTCGACAAAGGTAGAAAGAAACGCAAGGATCGATAGGTGTGTTTTAGTGATAACATTCATCCATGCAAGATGAACATCATAGCATGCTATGAGTAAACTTTGACAAAAGAAGCTAGCAAAGCAGAACCGATTGAGTGATGTTTCAAGAAAACCTTAAGTGACACTTGAACATTTGGAAATTGTTGAAATAGAGCCATTACCTTATCACGAAACTTTGGAACCCTTTCTCGATTAATGACATATCCTTTAGGCTTAATTGGTTAAAATATCATAACCTTTTACAACTTTCGTTATTATATCCCAACCTTCTGAAATTCGTTATTATATCCTCAACTTTGTAGATAGTTAAATTTCACTACAACATATTTATACGTTAATAACAGTAGCAAAGATAATGATTTGGGTAGGACATTATTAATGAGAAGCAAAGATAATGGTAGCTCTTATCTTTGGTTTTTGATAATGACTACCATTATCAATAGTCCAAACAAAACAAAAAAAATGGACCTCTCTGCATTTCTCACGACCTCTCTCTCCCAACCCTCTCTCACGACACTCTATGCATTTCTCAAGACCTCTCTCTCTCGCGACCTCTCTCCTGACCCTCTCTCACGACCCTCTTTGCTTTTCTCAACCCTCTCTACATCTCAAGAGCTCATTGCTCTCAAGGAGGGCTTCGATTTAGGGTTTCATTTAGATGTTCGAATTCGCCTCTCTCTATATGTTTTGATCTAGGTTTTCGAATGCGATTAGTTATTTTTCAGATCTGAATTTTTGTTGTTGTTGTTGTTGTTGTTATTTTGAAGCATTAATTGATCGATTTGATTGTACGTTGTGAAGAATCGGTTCATGATTTGGAGGTTTAGTTGATTGTTCATTTGGGGATGAATGTTGGCTTGTTGATGATCATCTAAGCTTGGTGAGTGGAGGAATCAGGAATGTGCTGAGATTTTCGATCAGTTTTTGGTTCGACTCTCTCTTTGTTTGATTTATGTTTAATTGATTCAGCATTGCGTCTTATGCAGACATGATAATGAATGATTTGAGATTTGGTATTAGGTTTAGGTTTAGGTTTAGGTTATCGGCATTGGAATGTTGAACATTTTCAAATTAAATGTTTAGTCCCACATTGGTTAGGAACTTCAAGTTTAAAGAGTATATATATACTCTTGCACCATAGTGTGTGTAAAATAAAATACAAGTACTATGCTTAGTGAGCCACACGCGCGCACGCGGTGTATCGCATATGGCGCATTTTAGGAGCTTTTATAGGCGCACTTAGCACTTGGCACGTGCGTGTGCGTGCATATGTGTGTTAGCTAACCATGAGTAAAGATTTTTACCATTAATTTTTACCATTTTCGAGATTAAATGGGTAGTTAGTAGAGTGGCTTAGTGGGTGCAGTTGAAACTGCTCTCCATTAAGGAATTACTGCTCCACTGCTCCATTGCATCAATGCTTGACTGTTCCACTACTCCACTACCCTATTTTCACTCTAACTGGTCATGACCAGTGCTTTATAAAAGGGAAGGTTTGGGGAGGAAGAAATCATCTCGAAATTCACCACCAATTGCTCTTGTTTTTCATCTTTCACTACTGCAAAGTGAAAAGGGGGTATACTTCATCGTATCCTTTAGGATATTTGCTGACTCTTGCAGTGTAGAGAGCAAACCTTCCTTTAGGAAAGTGGCAGTGTTACACGCTTTGAAGTCTTTGCAATTCCCCTGGTCTAACAATCTAAAGGAAGTTTCTGTCTATCGTTGCAATGGCTTTAATCAAAGAACTGTCGGCTAACATTGTAAAGTTGGATCGCTTCGATGGAAGCGATTTCCTGAGGTGGCAGAAGTGAGTACATTTCCTGCTAGTGGCTCTTCATCTGGTGTATGTTTTGGATACACCAAAACCTATGGAGTCCGACGATGAAACTGTCAAGCAGATCAGGAAGAGGCAGAAATGGGAGACGGATGACCACACCTACAGAGGTCACATTCTGAATGCAATGAAGGACTCACTGTTCGACCTCTACTATGACGTCCCCTCTGCCAAGGAGCTGTGGGAGAAATTGGATGCAAGGTACCATAAGGAGGATGCGACAAGTAAGAAATTCCTTATATCAAAGTTTATTAAGTTTAAAATGGTTGATGAAAGTTCTGTCATGCAACGATTCCGTGAAGTTGAGAGGATTAGAAATAATTTCTCTCAACACAATCTTGTCATGGATGAAATAATTGTTGTGTCTTCTATTATTGATAAACTGCCCCCATCTTGGAAGGAGTTCAAATGAACTCTTAAGCATAAAAAAGAGGACATATCTCTTGATGAACTTGCTAACCATCTTTATGTAGAAGAGGATTGTCGCACGCAGGAAAATGAAAAAGAGCAGAATGCTCAGATAATTTCAAAGGTGCATGTGATGGAATTGGCTAAGTTCAAAAAGCCCCTGTTGAACAGGCCTAACAAGCCTAGTGGTTTCAAAAAGCATAATGGTTCGGGAAAACTGAACAACCAAATCCAGAATCAAAGGAAGCAGAAAGTCACTTGTTGGTTCTGTGGGAAAGATGGCCACCTCAAGTCCGTATGTCATCATTGGAAGAGGAAGCAAAGAAAAAATCATGCTTCCTCTTGCTTCCAAAGGTGAAGGTAACGACAATGATGATCTCATTGCTATGATATCTGAAATCAACGTCGTTGAAAATGATATGGCTTGGTGGATTGATTCTGATGCTACTCGACATGTCTACAAGAACAAGAGGTTCTTCAAGACCATGGAGGCAGTAGATGAAAATATTGTCCTGTACATGGGAAATGATGCTACTGTCCCTATTAAAGGCATAGGTAGTATTGATCTGAAGTTTACTTATGGCAAAATTATAACACTCACTAACGTGTATTATGCACCAAAAGTGAGGAAGAATCTTGTGTCGGGTAGTCTTTTGAATAAGTTTGGATTTAGGTTTGTCTTTGAGGCTGACAAGTTTGTACTCTCTAAGGGAGGGATATATGTAGGGAAGGGGTATGCTTATGAGGTCATGTTTAAGCTCAATGTAATCGCTTTATCTAATAAGAATGTTGTTTCTGCGTATCTTGTTGAGTCTTCTTCATTTTATGGCATCATAGTTTAGGAAATGTTCATTTCAGGAAATTATATGATATGGTAAATTTGAAATTACTGCCTTATTTTGATAAATATGAAGGAAATTGCAATACATGCATGAAAACAAAAATAACAAGAAATCCATTTCCTAATGTTGAAAAAAATTCAAAGTTGCTAGACTTAATACATTCTGATGTATGTGACATACATAGTACACCATCTATAGGAGGCAATAAATATTTTATAACATTTATTGATGATTATAGTAGGTACTGTTATGTTTCTTTGTTGCATTCCAAAGATGAGACAATGGTTAAGTTTCGGGCATATAAGGTAGAAACTGAATTGCAATGTGAGACCTTTATAAAATGTTTAAGGTCTGATAGGGGAGCAGAGTACTATGATCCAAAGTACTTTGAATCCACTGGAATAGTCCATGAGACTACTGCCCCTTATACACCACAACAAAATGGTGTGGCTGAGCGTAAAAATTGTGTTTTAACCGAAATGGTTAATGCTATGCTATTAAACTCTGGTTTGAGTAGCGGATTTTTGGGAGAGACATTGCTGACTGCATGCCATATTTTGAACATAATTCCACAAAAGACGAATAAAGTCACCCCATATGAGCTTTGGAATAAGCGAAAACCAAATCTTAATTATTTAAGAGTTTGGGGCTGTAGAGCAGTAGTAAAAGTACCTGAACCCAAAAAGAGGAAATTGGGTGAAAGGGGGAGTGGAGTGCATATTTATTGGATATGCACAACACAGTAAGGCATATAGGTTCATGGTAATTGAGCCTAATAATTCAATTTCAGTAAGCACTGTAATTGAATCAAGGGATGCAATCTTTGATGAGACAAGATTTAAATCAGTTATTAAAAGCATTCCTGAAGAAAACCAAAAAGGGAAGGAAGTCATAGAAATTGAAAATGACAAAGAAATAGTAGAAGTTCCTGAACTTCGAAGGAGCAAACGAGCTCGGAAAATTAAGTCATTTGGTTCTGATTTCTATACATTCCTAGTTGAAGGAAGTAGAGAAACAGTAACTAGACAAATTTTGTATTGTTTTAATACGGATGTTGATCCTCAAACAGTAGAGGAGGCAACGAAAGAAAGAGATGCAACTTTTTGGAAAGAGGCATTAAATGATGAGATGGATTCAATAATGGGAAATAACACTTGGGAGCTAGTTGATCTACCTCTTGGGTGTAAACCCATTAAATGCAAATTTCTCTTCAAAAGGAAAAGAAGAGTTGATGGATCCATTGAAAAACACAAAGTGAGACTGGTTGCTAAGGGTTTCACCCAAAAGCATAGAATAGACTATTTCGATACCTATTCACCAGGTAGCTAGAATTGCTACTATCGATTGCTTATTGCAATTGCAGCCATAAACAAGCTGGTCATCCACCAAATGGACGTTAAAACAGTGTTCCTAAATGGAGAGTTAGATGAGGAAATATACATGGAACAACCTGAAGGGTTTATTATACTTGGTCATGAGAATAAAGTGTGTAGATTGCAAAAATCATTGTACGGTTTAAAGCAAGCACCAAAACAGTGGCACCAAAAATTTGACCAGGTTGTACTTTCTTTTGGATTCAAAATAAATGAATCTGATAAATGTGTATATAGCAAGTTTGATGAAAAAGGCAATGGTGTCATTATCTGTCTTTACGTAGATGACATGCTGATTTTTGAAACTGACTTGGAACAAGTTCAGTTGACCAAAAGGTTTCTTTCAAGCTAGTTTGAAATGAAAGATATGGGGCAAGCTGATGTCATACTCGAAATTCAGATTGTAAGAGATGAAGGGAGTATTACTCTATCTCAATCTCATTATATTGAGAAAGTTCTCAATAGATTCAATCACTTAAATTATGCCCCAGTTTCTACCCCACTAGATTCAAGTATTGAGCTAGTGAAAAATACAGGCAATCTAGTTTCACAACTAGAGTATTCTAGATTAATTGGATGCTTAATGTATGCAATGACATGCACTAGGCCGGATATTGCCTTGGCAGTAGGCAAGTTAAGCAGATTTATAATTAATCCAAGTGAGTTGCATTGGTTTGCAATTCGAAGAGTTTTGAAATATCTGAAGAATACAATTAACTATGGTTTATGCTATAGTGGATATCCTTCGTTATTAGAAGGATTTTTGGATGCAAGTTGGATTGTGAAAGATCAAGATCATGCATCTACAAGTGGGTGGATTTTCACACTTGCTGGAGGAGCAATCTCGTAGGCTTCAAAGAAACAAACTTTAATGGCTGGTTCTACCATGGAATCAGAGTTTATTGTGCTGGCCTCGGCTTCAAAAGAAGCTGAATGGCTACGTGAATTATTACACGAGATACCATTGTAGCTTAAACCGGTAGCTCCAATCTCTATCCATTGTGATAGTCAGGCCACATTGGCAAGAGCTTATAGCCAAATGTACAACAGTAAGTCCAGAAATATTAGACTGAGACATAGTTGTGTCAGAGAATTGATAACAAGAGGAGTTATCACGATTGACTATGTGAAATCTAGTCAAAATTTGGCAGATCCCCTTATTAAAGGATTGCCAAGAGACTTGGTGAATAAAACATCAAGGGGGATGGGTCTCAAGCTCATGAATTATAAGTCATCAATAGTAAAAACTCAACTCGACGCCTAACATTACGTTAAGTCTTGAGTTCAATGCAGTCAAATTCATTATAGGTGTGACTGTGAGCACTAAATTTTAATAACCATCCCAAGGTTGTTAGTGCTCGGTACCTGCATGTAAAGAGAGGAGGTTGAGATGATCTCTTAATAGTCTTCTAAATGTACTTAAATTGCGAGGGTACTAGAATGGAGACTACCTATGTGGATGTGAAGTGCGACCGCTTCAAGGAGTTCAAAGGTTTGGCTCCAAAGACATTCACGAGAAGATACGGGACACAAGGCCAATATTGAATGTGTCAGGATATTTATGGCTATTTGCTGGTGTAAGTTATATGCGTGATATGTTTATGCTACATATCGAATAGAATCATTGGTTTAAAGTGTATCTACCATGTAATTCTGATATGATGTAATGAACTTTTCACAAGTTAGTGGTTCAAATCGCAAGATACCATTAGTTATGCATATAATGTTTGAGATTTCGTGGATTGAATGATCTGAATATTTTGAAAATGGCAGGGGATTGTTGAACATTTTCAAATTAAATGTTTAGTCCCACATTGGTTAGGAACTTCAAGTTTAAAGAGTATATATATACTTTTGCACCATAGTGTGTGCAAAATAAAATACAAGTGCTATGCTCGGTGAACCACACGAGTGCGCGCGCGGCGCGGCGCATATGACGCTTTTATAGGCGCACTTAGCACTTGGCACGAGGCACGTGCGTGTGTGTGCATATGTGTGTTAGCTAGCCATGGGTAAAAATTTTTACCATTAATTTTTACCATTTTCGAGATTAAATGGGTAGCTAGTAGAGTGGCTTAGTGGGTGCAGTTGAAACTGCTCTCCATTAAGGAATTACTGCTCCACTACTCCATTGCATCAATGCTTGACTGTTCCACTACTCCACTACCCCATTTTCATTCTAACTGGTCATGACTAGTGCTCTATAAAAGGGGAGGTTTAGGGAGGAAGAAATCATCTCGAAATTCACCAACAATTGCTCTTGTTTTTCATCTTTCACTACTGCAAAGTGAAAAGTGGGTATACCTCATCATATCCTTTAGGATATTTGCTGACTCTTGCAGTGTAGAGAGCAAAACTTCCTTTAGGAAAGTGGCAGTGTTACGCGCTTTGAAGTCTTTGCAATTCCCCTGGTCTAACATGGAATGTACAGATGAAATTTATAAATTTTTGTCTTTGTTGCGTCTCCTTTTGGGTTTGTTTGTATCAATTTGGATGGTTTGAGTATCGAATTAATACATTCGAGAAGTATACCTATAACTGTCAATCTTGATTCTTCTTGATTCTTTTGGCACAAACAAAATGCCTAATGGGAGCTTCCCAGTTGTCAAATGGAATTCCGGATCAGTCTTTGATGACGCATCTTCACTCCATGCAACTCAACATCCTCTAGAAAATGGTGTCAGCTCCTCTAGAAGTATACCTATAACTGTCAATCTTGAAGATAAAGTTGATGAATTGCTTGCAGAACTGTCTAGTCTAAATCATCAGGAAGGTGTTCCTTCATTATATACATATGTACAGTTCATGGGGCAAAGCTAAAATTCATCTAGAAATGTAGAAGTGACTCTCGACAACAACAACTAATTGTACACCTATATAATTGTCAAGTAGTCCTACATGTCCATTACATCCCATCTCTCCTCCCCCTCCATAGCCTTGATGATGAAACTTTGTGCCCCATGTTCCCTAATTATTCAAGAAATATCAATGAAGTCATGAATTAATTAGTTCCAATGAATAATTATATAGGGTAACTTTCATCCAAATTTTTTTTTTATATATGGTAAATAAATGAAGAATTAGTTTGATGAAGCTTAAATTATGATCACTTGCAATTTCATGATTTTCAAACTAGAATTCACATGTACTGTATGTATCTTTCATGTTTCAAGCTAGCTACAAGTAGTTTTTAGTTAAGGTACATATAATCGTAGCACATACATGTTAGATTTAAAATAAAATGACACAAGTACACCTACTTTAGGAAAAAGGGGAAATTAATCTGTCTAAATAGGATTAGAGACCTCTGGGTGTGACATGCAATTCACTTGTGCGCGACGCTATAGCTTTGCATGTTGCAGTGTAAACTTCTAATTATTTGTACTTTCTTCTTTCCTTTGGCTTTTCCTTTTCTTTTTGTTCCATGTTGCAGTAGTGTTGTTTTGGTCACTTTATCTCATCGAAGTTGAGGTCTTGTTTCCATTGATTTCTTCCTAATAGTGCTAAAAATGGGTTTATGCAAGAATACCATATGATGGTTGAACTACCGTCAAATTTGCTACTTACAAATTGAGTGTGATGACATCAGATTGCAGCATTCATAGCTCAGCCTCTCATGGGTTCAGGAGGTGCGATTCCTCCTCCCACGACATATTTTGATAAGGTGATTTACTCATTCTTATCTTCCTTGAAATCCCATATAATCAAGAGATATTCATAGCATTTTCAGTGCTACATATAGAGGACTACACTTGCTACTTACTTGCTTGAATATAGGTGCGTGTGGCGTACTAATGACATTAGATCTATTATTTTGTCCAGATTCAAGTGGTCGTGAAAAAGTTTGATATTCTCTTCATTGCCGATGAGGTATTCAATTCTACTAATGCTAGTCGAAGTTAATTACTACTGCATGTCAGAGATCAGATTCTCTACTATGCTCTCTTATTTCATGTATACACTTGTATTTTGATTCGGTAATTAATTTGTGCATTTGGAAGGCTAGGCACGATGTTTGGCTGCGACAAATACAATATTAAGCCAGACCTTGTTTCCAAAGCAAAAGGTGAGAGATCAAGGAAGCACGATGTATTCACTAAGCAACAAACTCGGTAACATTAACTAATAGCCAATGATTGGCTGAATAATTCTTAGTCTGATTTTGTAATCCTCAAACTGTCTTTCATTTGTTTTGGTCCCAGGCTCCTTCTCTCATGGATTTACTTATTCTGGGCATCCTGTATCATGTGCTGTTGCATTGGAAGCAATCAAAATATACAACTAAATTCAACTGTCTCATTACTGCACAAGTCGAAACATTTCGTTCATCTCTATTTCCACCGACCTTAAATGGTCTCAATGTTTTCAGAGAAAGAAATATTATTGAACAAGTAAAAAGCATCTCTCCTAGACTTCAAGATGGCATCAAAGCCCTTTCTAACATTCCCATCATTGGAGAGGTAGTCTGTGCATTCAAATTTACAGATCAAATTTTGAAATTACTTCCAAGGATTTTGGTCATTTTTGAGCTTGATATCATATGCTTTATCATGCAGATCCGCAGTACTGGATTGGTTGTCGCGATTGAGTTTACAAACAATAAATCACGTAGTGATTTATTTCCACCAGAGTGGGGTAAGTCCTGTTTTTAGTTAGCATGGACTATTAGAAATATGATTTTAGAGTGAACCTATTGAAAGGGTCAAGATTCCTATTTGATATACAACAACTCTTGCACATAAAAACTAGTCCTATTGTCTATCATATCTACTGTATGACTAATATTTCCAATACCTTTTCCTATTGATGATGTTACTGATTTTAAGTGCAGCTGAGGACTCATTAGCATTTCTCTTGAAGTGGTTGGAACGATTCCCTCAGGACAAACGAAGAGAATTCTATATCTAAGGAGAAAGCTATGCAGGTGAAATGGAATTTGTAATTTTTTCATCTTCTGCTATATTCTCTTCAAATGTTTTATGCCAAGTGAAAAAGACTTCTACAAAACATCCAATTTTATACACAGCGTAGGGACCATCTTGGGTCATCTTAAGTATAGGCCTTAAGTTTGGAAGTCTGTAGCCAAAAAAGTTCCTGTCCCTTGTGTTTGTGAGGACGCAGGAAATTTCATTTACTGTTTCTTTTTTCTCATGATCCTCTAATCAAGTATGCCTCTTGCATGGACATTAAATGTATGGTTACTGGTTAGCGCTTGTGCCAAGTGTTGTTGACATTTATTTTAGGAAATTCAAATATCATGGTGTCATATTATGTTTTCAATACCCAGTTGAAATATATCTTCTTTCTTTTTCATTTTTCCTAAGGGCATTATGTTCCCAGCTTGCTCAAGCCGTTGTTCGCTACTACAAATTGTCAGAGGACAAATCGATCAATCTAAAAGGATACATGGTAAATAACTCGTTCTTTACGTAGGAAGCTTCTGGCCTTTTTTTAAGATATGTTTATCTTAGTTGTGGATACTGTTTTGTAGGTAGGGAATGTTCTAACTGATGATTACAATGAAGTTTCAAGTGCTGTATTTTGCCCGTGATTATCGTAATGAAGGCACTTCGGCTTCTGATTTCAAGGAATTGACAGTGAGATCCAGTACTGAAGTTTTGTTTCAGCCTTACAATTCTAGCAAAGTCCGCAAATTCAAGCTTTTCTTGTTCTTGAGCGCATGAGATGACTTGTATTGCTATGTGAGTGCTGGGAGAGATCATAAAGAGAGGAACTACAGTATACTGGGTATCTTTGTTTTGAATCTGTTGGGCTGTTTGGTAGTGTGGGAATGATGGTTGGAGCGCTGCCTGTAGTATATGTTTTCAGTGATAAACACGTACCTTTTGTTAAACAATGATATTTAATTGATTGCTACCTCTGATTTTAAAGAAAATTTAGTTTTTTCTTTCTAAAATTATGTGCTCTCATGCTTAGAAATATATCTGTTTTTCCTTGAGATTTATGTATGCGTACTGACCTTGGAATTCATTCAAACTGCAGATTGTTGGTATTGTGAGGAAGAAGTGTCCACAAACGCCACTGGTCTTATATATCAATGGCAATGGTGGAATTCATTCAAACTGCAGATTGTTGGTATTGTTAGTTACTATAACATGGCATGATGATTTCATGATTTGTTAATTAAATTCAAGTTCAAATTGGAAGTTTCTTCTGTTACTCTTGTGTCTGGAGTGTTAAGTTGATGCATCTGAACAAGAGAAGGAAATATATAAGCTTGTGTTTTTAGTATCTTCCAAGCAATTGTTTAGAGACATGACACAACCCATTTTCTCTGCGTTCCAAGAAATTGTTTAGAGAAGGTTTTTACATGTATTTTGGATTTGCCCTTCCAATTCTCGTTGACATTAGCACAACAGGGAGTGAGAAGAAGACGAGATCACGATATCATTAGGAAGAACAAGTATAAAGTGTATCACGTCATTGAGAAGCTACCAAAAAAAGAAGTAAGTAATTTTCCTAAAATTAATTTTCTCTTGATCATGGATCGATCGATCTATATATATGTAATGTAAAATTAGTTCATCGTCTCCTGATTGAGGTGTTCTCTACTCTCACACAGCTTGAAGGAAGAGAGTTTTTCGGACTTCTTAGCGTGGTTACTGCAATTCTAGGTGCTATATTTGTAATCGACCTCAAAGATTTCTATTATCAAAACTATCTTACCGATCTATATATATATATATGTATATATATATATATATATATATATATATGTATATATATATTGATCGATCTAGTTTACCATTTGATAAGTGTTCATTTAGACATAATTTAGTATAAGTTATTAGGATTAATTGGACTATATTTATTTTATTTTATGGTGATAAATGCATATTTTAAGAAATTAATTATTTATTGGAATAATATGAGTATATATATTTAATTATATTTAATTTTCATTTTTAGGAGAAACGGAGTGCACGGTTGGATCCAGGGCAGAAAAATACTCAAAATAGAGTATTTACTTGAAGAAATCGGACACCGGAGGATTTGTTTCGAAGTATACGCGAGAGTTGAGTAATTAGAGTTTGCAGTGCCACGTGTCCGCTTCTAATTCATCCAGCATGCACAGTCCGCCACGTGTCGCGCTATCATTGGCTGATCCGCGTCACACAGAACATTCCAGCCAATCAGGAGACGCCACGTCGCCTCACAATACAGCTCATCGTCTCACCTACGCCGCACGATCTGCCTCGGGATGTGCATAAGCACAAACTCCCAGTTTTTCGCTCGATTCACGCGACTTCTTCCAAGCACAGTTGCCCGCCATGTGGCGTGTCCTGGTTGGTCCAGCACGACGCACAGCAGCCGCTCTGCGAATCACAGTGCGCTACGTGTCGGCGTCTCTACTTCCAGCACGTCACGCGATCTCCTCTCCTCCAATCCACGTCCGCCACGTCAGCACGCCTCAGTTTTTCAGCCAATCACACTGTGACACGTGGCAGAGTCCAGAAAAACACCAAAAAATAGCCACATATTATCCTCGACGTACGTGTCATGTACCAAACTCGAAAATAGACATTGGGGACCAAAATTTAGGAGTATTAATTAGGGTTTTTAATAGGAATTAGAGATCTATTTTTTCTTCTTTTCTTAACGACTCCTAGTATTTTCTCCTCCTTTTCTATACATTGCTTTTTGATTTTAATGGAGTTTATGACGACGATGGCTGGCTAAACTTAGCAATCTGAACCAGATGTGGATCAAATCTCCCTTTTTGGCCTCAAAACATATGTGAGATCTATTTTATTATTTATTTAATTTGCTTTTCATAGTATTTTATTTTCTCTGGTATTATTTGAATAATTAAGGTTAAACACTAGTTTAAACCTTAATTTATTTGCCAGTGAGTCATAAGCACCCGTCCTTGTGCAATAAGACCACACTACAATTGACCCTACCAATTGATTAGAACCTTTTAGGACCGGTTGAATACCATAGGAATCTAGGCTAAATCGGACACACGAGTGATCTGGTTGTGTCTAGGTGTAGTGCCTTCACAAAGCCCATTGCAGTCAGCGCATTAAATTCGAAACACTATAATAGGGTTATGTGTTTGACTAGGGAAGTGGTCATTGTCGTACCTTGACCATTGAAATAGGGAAGTGTGAGGACCTGCGTACATTACTGGGTCTATAGCTACATTAATTTACTATGATTTGCATGCTTTGATTAGATTGAGGACCATATGTAAAATTATGCCAAATTGAGGAAATTTGTCATACTGATGGTTTGGATTGTTCTTCCCCTCTTGATTGATTTATTTACGTTATATTTTAATTATTGTTTTTAGTAAATTAGAGAATACTTTTGTGAACACTCTAAGTTAGTTTAGTTTCGTACCCTAGGTTGAAAATTTGGTCTTCGTGGTTCGACCCCATGCTTGCCACTACTGCAGTTCTTATGGTTATTGGTAATCTCATCGGGACTATATAAATATTTATTTTGACGCACTCGACACTCGTCAAATTTTGCAAAAATTGACGCGCGCTGAACGCGTCAATAAAATATATAAACTTAAACCAACTATTTTGTAGATAGCGGTAAAGGGTCGATCCTATAGAGATTGGTTTTCTTTCTAAGGTAAAAAAATACAAAAAAGAATAATTTGAGTTTTAGAGAAAATATATAAATATTTAAAAATAAAGAAATTAAATGGAAATAAATCTAGGTATTCAATTTCACAGTCTCACCATACAACTTGAGATCGAATTTATTAATTGTCGGTTCATGAAAAGTATAAAACTAATCTATGATCTAGTGCAGCTATAGACTCGGTGACGCACTCGGTTCCTCGCACTTCCTGATATCGATAGCCAAGGTACGACTGTTGACTACTTTCCTAACCAAACACGCAACCTGATCGCTAGTGCTCCAGATTTAACGCATTGGTCGCATTACTTCGATTCGTGAATGTACTACACCTAGACAACCAGATCACTCGTATGTCCGATTTAGCCTAGATTCCTAAGGTATTTAAACGGTCCCAAAAAGTTCTAATCAATTGGTATGGTCAATTGCCACTAATGTGGTCTTGTCGCACAAGGACGGGTGCTTACGACTCACTGGCATGTAAATTAAGGTTTAAACTAGTGTTTAACCTCAATTGTTCAAATATTACCAAAGAAAATAAATCATATAAAAGAATTAATAATAATTAGAATTAAATAAACCTCATGAAGATTCCCAAGTTGCAGGCTTGACTAATTCACCTTCAACCTACATGAAAAACTAGCTAGACATAATTAAACTAAACTAAAATTAAATAATAAAATAAATTAGATCTTCTTCCTTTTGTTCTATTCCCAAGTCCTAATATATATACCTCAAATTTAATCTCTGGAGGTGAGAAAAACCAATTTTCGTAATTTTTGAGAGTTTTTTGGCGTCGTGACATATGACAGCAGATGATTGGTGGAAAAACTGTGCGTTGTTGACGTGTCGCGCTGTTATAGGCTGGATTCTGTTGACCGGCTGACGTGGCGGCGTCTGATTGGTTGAGTTTGCTGTTGATGACGTGCTGACGTGCTGAGTGGATGAAAGGTAAGCTGTTAACACGCTGGACCAATGAGGAGCTGCCACGTGGCATCTGAGTTGGCGGGAAAAATTGCACGATTATCACCAAAATTCTAGTAGTTCGTACTGATGCGCATCTCGAGGCAGATCGAACGATCGAGATGACGAGCGGCTTTGCTTGTCCACGTGGCGATCTGTGATTGGCTATGTCGGATGACGTGGCACGAGGTCATTGGTGGAGCTATATTGTGAGGCGACGTGGCATCTCCTGATTGGCTGGAATGTTATGTGTGACGCGAATCGGCCAATGACAACGCGACACGTGGCAGACTGTGCATGCTGGACGAATCAGAAGCGGCCACGTGGCACTGCGAACTCTAATTACTCAACTCTCGCGTATACTCCGAAACAAATCCTTCGATGTCCGATTTCTTCAAGTAAATACTCTATTTTGAGTATTTTTCTGCCCCGAATCCAACTGTGCACTCCGTTTCTCCAAAAAACAAAAATTAAATTTAATTAAATATATATACTCATATTATTCCAATAAATCATTAATTTCTTAAAATATGCATTTATCACCATAAAATAAAATAAATATAGTCTAATAACTTATACTAAATTATGCCTAAATGAACACTTATCAAACACTCCCAAACTTAGACTTTGCTCGTCCCGAGCAAATGAGTGAATGAAAACTTATACTCTACTCCTATACTACAATGACTAATCCTAAAAAACCTATGCCCTTCACGAAGTCAAGTTCGAGTTTTTTTTTATTTAAATATCCCGCTCAAGAGACCATCACCCAAAAGAAGTTCAGAGTCAAATAGTGTGAAAACGAAGTCCAAACATAAGAGAAAATCACCATTTCAAAAACCAGAATCAATCCAGACAAAAAGTCTTCAACTACTCAAGATTTTATAGAGTCATTATATTAAAGAACACAAGTTCAGAATTTCTTATAAATAGTGCATCAACACCGAAAAAGGGAATATGAACGAAAAATGCAACACACTATTCATAGATGTTGACTAAACACACAAAAGAGAGATAATCAGACTTAAATATGAAAATGTGGAACAACACATTGGAATAACTAAATTGATCTAGCTATAAGCACTCGGTCAAATCTTTTAATTTAAAAGAGTTTTCATAAACTTTCGCCTTTTTCATTTCTATCACTCTATTTTCTCCAAAAATTTTAAAAGTAGTACGGTCCCTGCTCCATTTCCTATGGAAACCGCTTTTCTCACTTTTTCCCACCACAAGATTCTCTGCTCCATTTCCTTTGGAATATGTGGGACTCTCTAAATTTTTTTAGAAAACTCTTGTTGACCCTTCTCACTTTCACTATAATCAAACAAGTCATCCAATACATGTTCAAGTCTAAATTATTCCCAAAAAGTTGGTCAAGTCATATGAATTGATGTCTCAAGTGAGCTACATTTTCGTTCTAGCACCCTAGAAATATAAAAACTTGCAAAATAGGACTTCCTGTCTTTTTGGTCTCTAGCACAATGCCCAAACTTCATACTAGCTCTCTTATAAGCAACCTCAAAGATGTTGGACAATGCACTAAGTTAAGTACAACTCCTAATATTCAAAAGGGTTTGAGTCTCAAAAGTAGATTAATTTGAACTCATAACCACAATAAAAAACACTCAACAAGGTTTTAGGCGACTCTACATGCAACCAAAATGACTCTAAACATGCATAGACATAATAATGCATCTAAATAACTACAAAAATGTATAAACTAATATAAACAACTACTAACCTAAATGATGCAATGCATAACATGTTATAACAAGAAAATGAGGTGAAAAGAAAAGAAAAAAAAAAGAAAAACACCATAACTTACCAAACCCATGGAATACGCATAAAAATAATAAAACGATCATACCTGTCATGCGCTAATCCATTCATTCAACACTCCACTATACCTGAAACATCCCCAAACTTATCCCAATCCTTGTCCTCAAGGATTAAAACAAGAATGAGAATATCAAATTACAAAATGAAGAGAAAAGAGATGAAAAGAATATGAAAGTGAAAGAAACAAGTAACAGGAAAATGACATGCTAAAATGAATATGCGAAACCTAATGGACTATAATATCTCATGAAATATAAAACACGGTAATAAAAAGGCTCAACTCAAGAAATATAGGGAATATACATCTAATTACCTCCAACAGACGCAAAAACTAACCTAATAATCTAAAACCTAGAACTTACCAGATCCCAATCAGACTAACCATGTATACCAGAGAACCTCAACAGTGATATCGGGCTCTCAACTCTGGTGCTTCAACAAATGAGTATCAAACACCTGTAAATAGTAAAAAATGGGATAATGGTGAGTACACTAAATAAATATAAAAATAAGCAAGCTAAAAAAAACATAAAAAAAAACTTGGGCTGCCTCCCAATAGCACTTTTGGTTAAAGTCGTTAGCTCGACTTGTCCTGAATGATCACGTGATGCCCTCTCCTTTCGAGATGTCGATAATGAATGGCGCATCTATAGCTTTGGGCAATTCATCATACATGCCCTCCTTCAGATGTAGGAGCTCATCCGGGACCTCTAACACATATGAATCTATCGCATCATCGTTATCTGACACAAAGGTGTCAGCTGTGTAAAAGATCTGCGAACGCTCCTTTATGACCACCCCCTTTGTAAATTTAACAGGTAAGCATGGGAGGGTGGGTGGCGTCACCAACACCAGAGGTTGGTCTTCCTTGCTCCTTTTTTGCGGTTCCTCCAGCCTTACTAAAATGACATCAATTTCTTTCTCGGCTTCATCTGCTTCATTCTGCGTAATGCTAATGTCCGGCTCATGTAAGGAAACTTCAATTATTTCCTCTGGTTCACTCCAATAGTCCTCAATTGGTGTAACCTCATTTACCTCAACACTCTCCAATGGGATTAAACTCATGGTCTCAGCTGATATCTTTTGAAGAAATGACTTTATTTCTTCTTCAGCTTCTTGATCCCTCTGTTCAATCCATTGGTCCAATTATTGCTCGGTGAGGTTCATATCTTGCACAGTCGCCAAACAAAACCTTATTATATTCCTTAAATGCTGATTCCGCATAGAACTATATGTGTCCAGCTGATATGATGAATTATTCCAGTCGTCAAAGGGACATGCATTAGTACTTAGAGAAAGCCATTCGAATATCATATCTTTCTCAATGTCTTCAATGGTTCTCTGTTCTTGTTGAGGAATCCGTGGACTTGGCCTAGACATGTAAAAGTCAGGTTATGGCGATGCATAGCTAGAACTGTGATGATTTCCATACTTCGGATGGTAAGGACAAGCATACGTGGGATGAAATGATTCCCCACAAAAATTACAAGCCTCGACCTGTTGCATAAAATATTGTGAGTTAGAAAATTGATGTCCATTATATGACATACCTACCCCATTCATACCATGATAGTATGAGTCTTCGAATCAATCATAATTATGGTAGTAGGAGGAGGCCATTGAGAAATTTCCTATAAAAGTATTAGAAACAAGGGACTATATACAAAAATAAATAAATATACAACAAAAACCAAAGAAAGAAAAACCAATCCCTGGTAACGGTGCCAAAAATTGACGCGCACTATATACAAAAATAAATAAATATACAACAAAAACCAAAGAAAGAAAAACCAATCCCTGGTAACGGTGCCAAAAATTGACGCGCACCGAACGCGTCAATAAAATATATAAACCTAAACCAACTATTTTGTAGATACCGGCAAAGGGTCTATCCCATAGAGATTGGTTTTCTTTCTAAGGTAAAAAAAATACAAAAAAGAAGAATTTGAGTTTTAGAGAAAATATATAAATATTTAAAAATAAAGAAATTAAATGAAAATAAATCTCGGTATTCAGTTTCACATTCTCACCATACAACTTGAGATTGAATTTATTAATTGTCAGTTCATGAAAAGTATAAAACTAATCTATGATCTAGTGCAGCTATAGATCCGGTGACGCACTCGGTTCCTCGCACTTCCTGATATCTATAGCCAAGGTACGACTGTTGACTACTTCCCTAACCAAACACGCAACCTAATCGCTAGTGCACCAGATTTAATGCATTGGTCGCATTACTTCGATTCGTGAATGCACTACACCTAGACAACCGGATCACTCGTGTGTTCAATTTAGCCTAGATTCCTAAGGTATTTAACCGGTCCCAAAAGGTTCTAATCAATTGGTATGGTCAATTGCCACTAATGTGGTCTTGTCGCACAAGGACGAGTGCTTACGACTCACTGACATGTAAATCAAGGTTTAAACTAGTGTTTAACCTCAATTATTCAAATATTACTAAAGAAAATAAATCATATAAAAGAATTAATAAAATTAAATAAACCTCATGAAGATTCCCAAGTCGCAAGCTTGACTGATTCACTTTCAACCTAGATGAAAAACTAGCTAGACATAATTAAACTAAACTAAAATTAAATAATAAAATAAACTAAATCTTCTTCCTTTTGTTCTATTCCTAAGTCATAATATATATATCCCCTAAATTTGGTCTCTGAAGGTGAGAAAAATCAATTTTCGTAATTTTTGAGAGTTTTTTGGCGTCGTGACACGTGGCAGGAGATGATTGGTGGAAAAACTGTGCGTTGCTGTCGTGTCGCGCTGTTATAGGTTGGATTCTGTTGATCGGCTGACATGGCAGAGTCTGATTGGTTGAGTTTGCTGTTGATTACGTGCTGGAGTGCTGACTAGGCGCCACGTGATGACGCGCGAGTGGATGGAAGGTAAGCTGTTAACACGCTGAACCAATGAGGAGCTGCCACGTGGCATCTGAATTAGCGGGAAAAATCGCACGATTATCATCGAAATTCTGGGAATTTCGTACTGATGCGCATCTCGAGGCAGGTCGAGCGATCAAGACGACGAGCGGCTTGGCTTGTCCACGTGGCGATCTTTGATTGGCTATGGCGGATGACGTGGCACAAGGTCATTGGTGGAGCTGTATTGTGAGGCGACGTGGCGTCTCCTGATTGGCTAGAACGTTCTGTTTGACGCGGATCAGCCAATGACAGCGCGACACGTGGTGGATTGTGCATGCTGGATGAACAGAAGCGGACACGTGGCATTGCGAACTCTAATTACTCAACTCTCGCGTATACTTCGAAACAAATCCTCCGGTGTCCTATTTCTTCAAGTAAATACGCTATTCTGAGTATTTTTCTGCCCCGGATCCAATCGTGCACTCCGTTTCTCCTAAAAACGAAAATTAAATCTAATTAAATATATATACTCATATTATTCCATTAAATCATTAATTTATTAAAATATGCATTTATCACCATAAAATAAAATAAATATAGTCCAATTAATCCTAATAACTTATACTAAATTTTGCCTAAATGAACACTTATCACCATTTATTAGACATCTCTCTCAATGTAAGGATTGCATGTTTTTTATATGAGAAACTCATACCATAATGGTGTAATTTTGATCGATGATCAAAAATTGAACATGATACCAATTGTTTCTATTTGCAGGACTGAGAGATCGATAGATTGAACAAGCAGTTGGAGGAGGATGCAAAAGCCCTCGAACATATACAGCTTCAACTCTTACAAGAACGGAGCAGGCGTTCTGAAGTTGAGAGGGAAAACGCATTGCTTCAAAACCAAGTCTCCATGTTGATGAATATGTTGCAGTAGCTCGAGGAGGAGGTGTAGGAAAAAGGCACAGAAGATTCTTGATAGTCATGAACTCTTATGTTATTTAATTTGTTCATTGCGTTCCACAGTGCATACCAGTGTTTGAAAATTTTTAATGTTTTATAAGAAGATTCAATTTCTTTTTTAATAATTACTGTTTATTATTATCCTCTTCAAAAAAATTATTGTTTATTATTATCAATCTTTTTTTGTAAAAGAAGCTACGACCTTTAATAATGGTTACCGTTATTAAAGGTTTTAATGACAGTAAATAACCGTTATAAAAGCTCAAAACCCCATATCAAGTTTTAGCAAAGATGACAGTGAATAACCTTTATTAAAGGCCATGACCTTTTAATGACCTCGCATAACATGACGAAGCTCGTGACAATCCAAAATTGTCATCAAAGGCTTTTAATACGGTTTTTGACCGTTATTAAAACCCTTTACTCTTGTAGTGTTTGTATCCCAATTTAACTTTTAATTTAAAACTTGAAGAGATAACACCTTAATTATGAGTTTAAAAACCACATCATTTTCCATAATTATCAAAATAATTATTAATTATATGATTTCAATTCATTATTTAAGTGCCAAATCATCAAATTTGGAGTTCAAAAATAGTTTAGGATACAAATTAAACAATCTAGAAAGGTTAGGATACAATAACAAATTTCAAAAGGTTGGGATATAATAACAAAAGTTGTGAAAGGTTAGGATATTTTAACCAACTTAGCCTACCCCTTAACATCCACTCTCTTCAAAGTCACTGCATTGTGAAACAAAGACCTTAGGAATTCAAACTTATTAATGAGTTCTTCAACTCCTTCAATAGTGACATACTTGAGGTGGTTCAGACTATTTAGAGCATAGAAGCAGCACATGCTCCACTTTATCTTTAGATTTTTTTTGACTTTACTTATGGGAAACACATTGTTTCCCGCCTTCTTGTACATATATATTAATGTATATACTTAGGGGCTATAATAAATAAAGTCGCATTCCTATAAAAAAACAAATGAAGTTGAATGTAAATAGTGAAAGAACACGCTAATTATAAAGAATAGAAAGTAAAATGAAACATTCGAGTGATACCTTATACATTTTCAAGACAAAAGTCTCTAGCAACGAACAACTCCTAAGCATTGTTGTCAGCCAAAGAATGCAACAAGTATTGCCAAGAGATATTCTCAGCTCCAACTTCTTTAGGTTACCATAGGAGGCAAGCAAATCTCCCAATGTGTTTGGAAATCTTTCAATACAATTGCATGCAAACAATGAATAATCAACTCCAATAGTAAAAGAAACCAAAAGGTATCGCAAATACTGAAAAAAAAATAGATAGAGACAAAAAAAATCAACAACATAGCCTCAGTCCCAAAGAGTCGAAAAAAATCGACAGAATTGGTAAAACATAAATATTTTAAATTTCTTCATTGATGCATGGATATTATTCCTTGTATAGTTGATCTCATTGTGCCAGAAGAATATCATGTAGGGCAGCAGTTCCTTCAAACGAAGGTGATAAGTACTAGTGACCAACATGTCTTGCCTTCCATGTGAGAATGTATTTTATGTCCCAATTGTAAGATCAAACTCTTATCATCCAAGTCAAGTGCGGATTATCATGCCAATCAATCCAAAAACCTTACACTCATCTCATTTGATTTGGGTTGGTCAGTGATGAAATCTTGACAAAATATGATAAGTTTTTCTCTTGTGTTGTTCTATTACATATGCCTCTAAATATAGAGATGCAATTACATACAAAAGGAAACATCTAAATAAGGTAGCACATAATTACATGAGTGATTTGTGCATAATCATAATCACGGGAGTGAGTTGTGCACATTTCCTAATTACACAATAATTATAGGAGTGATTTGTGCACAATCATAATTACAGGAGTGATTTGTATACAAATCATAAAACTATGTTAGTGATTAATTCTAATATCCCCCCTCAAACTGGAAGGAACTACAGTAACTCTGAGTTTGTTTCACAGAAAAGAAAATCTTGGTAAAACAAATGGCTTCGTGAAGATATTCTCGATATGATCTTCCGAGGGAACATGTTGCACAGAGAGTTGACCAGATAACACTTGATCTCGCACAAAATGAATATCAAGTTCAATATGTTTAGTATGAGCATGATAAATAGGATTCTTAGCAAGTGATGTAGCACTCATATTATCACACTATACAGTTAGAGAAACCTGAACAGGAAGATGTAATTCACTCAACAGAGATTTAACCCAAGCAATTTCAGCTGAAACCTGAGCCATAGCACGATATTCTGACTCTGTACTGGATCGAGAAACCACAAATTGTTTCTTGGACTGCCAGGAAATCAAGTTTAAACCAACATAGACAGCATAGCCAGCAACAGACTTACGATCATCTGGACTCGCTGCCCAATCAACATTTGAGAACCCAGTGATAAAGAGATGATCTCCAGGTCTGAAACAAATACCCAGATCAGCAGTACCTTTCACATAACGGAGAACGTGTTTGAGAGCTTGCTAGTGAGACACAATAGGATTTTGCTGATATTGACTAAGCTTGTTGACAATATAAGATATGTCCGGCCTGGTATTGACCAAATATTGTAGCCCCCTAGTAAACTTCGATACAGAGTAGTGTCATTAAAAAGAGGACCACCATCTGCATAGAAATGTTTACCAACAGAGAAGGGTGTATCAATGGATTTGGCATTAGCCATACCACTTCTCTGTAAGAGTTGTTTGACATAAGAAGATTGATTAAGATACAAACCACTCTTATCTTTGTAAGCTTCCATAACAAGAAAAAGACTCAGTTCACCAAGATCCTTAAGGGCAAATGTACTATGTAATCGAGCAATAAAAGACTGGATAACAGCAGTGTTGGAACTAGTAACAATAATATCATCAACGTACACCAAGATATATAAAACAGTAGTCTTACTCGAAAAACAAACAATGAATTATCAGCTTTCGAATTCTGGAAGCCCTAAGAGATAAGAGTAGATCTGAATCTATCAAAACAAACCCTCAGTGCCTGCCGTAACCCATAGAGCGCCTTATGTAAGACACACATGAGACGGGCGATGGGGTCTATATAACCAATTGTTGATTAGTAAACACCGTTTCACCCAAAACACCATTAAAAATGCATTATTAATATCTAACTGTCGAAGAGACCAGCCAAAATGGACAGCTATAGACAGAATAACCCTCACAGTTGACGCTTTCACAACTGGACTGTAGGTTTCTCCAAAATCGATACCAGGAACTTGTTTGAATCCTTTGGCCACTAATCTCACCTTGTATCAGTTTATAGGCCCATCAGAATTTCGTTTGATAGTGAAAATCAACTTATTGCCCATAATATTCTGATTTGAAGAAGATGAAACCAAAGACCAAGTACCATTATTAATTAAGGCCTGATATTCCTTATCCATAGCCTCCTTCCACTTAGGATTTCGAAGAGCTATTTCAGCAATAGTAGGAATATCATCCACAGTCTCACAATTAATTGCTAAGAACACTTTCTTCTTATTAATTCCATCCTTTAGCTCTAGTTATCATATGATGTGTATTCATAGTGTTCCTAGGATTAGAAAGAACAGACTCATGTGTGTCACAATTAGTACTAGGATTAGGATTAGGACTAGGACTAGGACTAATATGATGATGAGAATTAGAAGAGCTAGATAGAGATTGATGAACATTAGAAATATACAATATCATTCAAAACTTGTAATTGTTTCTTCAAAACTTGGATCTATGCTTTATTGCTTGAATCACAATATCGTTCAACCGATTGCCACAATTCAAAACGATGTTTTTCTTTCTTTCAGCTTCACAATACATGCAGTCACTTCTGGTGTAATCGCATTGATGAGCCAACCACTTAGTTTGTGATCTTGCACAAACCATTGCTTGTACACCGGCTTCACAGAACCATCAGAACACAACCGATCTGGACGTCGAAGAGTACCAAACAGATATCCACCAAGATCCATATATTCGATCACTGGAATGATGATCGATTGCCAAAGAAGATAGTTGGAATGATCCAGTTTGATTGAGAGACTTTGACTCCACGAACCACCAAATGTGTGATTGCTTCCAAGCATCTCAGATCCAAGACCACCATAAGTCTCTTGCATAGAATCAGATCTGGTCTCCAAAACCTCAGATCTATTCTCTATCTTGCCAAATATTCAGATCTACACCAAGAACCTTCATATCTACGTCGCT
This sequence comes from Stephania japonica, assembly GCA_039657345.1. Lineage (NCBI taxonomy): Eukaryota > Viridiplantae > Streptophyta > Magnoliopsida > Ranunculales > Menispermaceae > Stephania > Stephania japonica. The sequence goes on from CM077566.1 coordinate 19,228,006, forward strand.
AGACGCTTGATCTGTACGAACCAGGTACAAATCTACACAAAATCTCCAGATCTACGTCGCTAGATGCTTGATCTGTATGAACCAGTTATAGATCTGAGTTTGGAGAAGTTAGATCTTCCTTCCAGGACCGTCGTCGACATTAGCCACAATGGCTCTGATACCATGATGAAATCTTGACAAAATATGATAAGTCTTTCTCTTGTGTTGTTCTATTACATATGCCTCTGTATATAGAGATGCAATTACATACAAAAGGAAACATCTAAATAAGGTAGCACATAATTACATGAGTGGTTTGTGCACAATCATAATCACGGGAGTGATTTGTGCACATTTCCTAATTACACAATAATTATAGGAGTGATTTGTGCACAATCATAATTACAGGAGTGATTTGTGTATAAATCATAAAAATATGTTAGTGATTGATTCTAATAGTCAGCAACACAAGAAATGTCTCATGCTTCAAAAACCTAAAGACAAAGTGTGGATTACCTCGTTGTATAAGATAATTTTCATGGTGTTGGCTTCTAGATTGAAGAGTGCTATGGATTTACTTATTGGCAAATAAAAATTTGCCTATGTTGGTGGTCTTGAAATGCTTGATTCAGTCATGGTGGCAAATAAAGATGTTGGGGAATTTCAGATGAAGAAATTAGAAGGCCTGCTGTTGATAATTGATATTTGAATATGTGATAGGGTATGTTGGAATTTTCTTGATATGATGGTACCTGAAAAAAAGGATTTGGCTCAAAATGGAGAAAATGGATTAAAAGTTGTGTAATTTCGGTCTTCTAATAGATCTTGATTGATGGTAGACATTGAGAAAAATTTAAGGCTTCAAGGGGACTTCATCAAGGGGATCATCCTCTATCCCCTTTCTTATTCAATATGTTGGGTGATATCATGAGTAGAATGGTAGATGTGGTTTCCAAAGGAATGGTTTGTGGCTTTGAGATTTAGAGAAGTTAAATTGTGGTCTTGCATCTCCAATTTTCTCATGAAACCCCATTTTCCTGCAAAAATGAAAGAGGAATGTTCATAATTTGATTTCTGTTGCTGATGTTTTTTGTCTTATTTAAACTTGAAGTGAATAAAACTAAAAGCATGGTGGCGGTCATTAACATGAGTTCCGACAACATTATTAAATCATTGACTGATTTGAGGTATAGCGTTGGCGAATGGCCTTTGAAATATCTTGGTCATACTCTAGGTGACTCTTCTTTATCCTCCAATTTTTGGAAGCTTGTTATATCAAAGATTTCAAAAAGGCTCAAGAATTTGAAAATACCATATTTATCAAAAGGCGGATCTCTTATTGTCTTTCAATCAGTGTATTGGATATGATCCTGCACATTTTCTCTCCATATTTGGGATTGCAAGGTGTGTGGCACATGTGATAGAAAAATTGGTGCAGATTCGGTGATAATAAGGCCTCAAGTTTAGTTTCTTGGGATGAAGTCGTAAACATGAAAAGGGTACGGTGGAGTTGGCGTTGTAAATATTGTTTTGAGGAAACATGCATTAATCGTGAAATGGTTATGCCATTTATTCAAGAAGCATAATAGCTTTTTGGTTTCTATCATAAGCAACAACTATGGTCGAGATGCGAATGGATGGAACGTGGGGCATTTAGCAAGGAGGGTCTTATGGGAATTCTTGATAAACCATTGTATCTACTTTATCCATCAATTTTCAGCATCACAAGGAATCAAAATTCCTTCATGGTGGATCATGGAAGTGTTTGCCCTTCAAAATCCATTATAGATTACTTGGAATTTGAATCTTAGTAGGAAGCTTTCAGATTCAGAGATTGAAAGTGTTACTGAATTGATGAATGTGTTGGATCATGTGTGGATATAATGGTCTCTCCATTGTAAAATTTTGTTTTTCTCAATTGATTGTTGACTTGAAGAATCAGAAATTTGAGGCCTACAATGCGATTTGGAAGATTTTATGGTGGTTGGCTGCAAAAAACTGAGGCAATGTAGTTGATGTTCGCCAAAACAGAATGCCAACTTGGATGTTACTTCCTAGACTGACTTTATGCATGCGTGATGAAGAAACAGTCAATCATTTTTTTATCCATTGTTCGATTTCCTCTGCTTTGTGGATCAAGTAGATGTCTGCACTCTTGGGTAATGCTGTTGCAGCCCACAGTTCAGACACAGCTGCAAGTGTGGATTCGGGATCTGTAGATGTGGTGGCAGTGCAACCCATCTCGAGGAAGTCTACGAGGATCGCGAGGAGGCCAGCACGGTACAATGCATGAGTATAGCGTGGGGCAATCTGATTATCAAATTCGTTGAGTTGTTAGGAGTAGAATCTATCATTATAACTAAGAGATAGTGATGGTCAATTATTTTGTTAAGATGATGTTGTTAGGATAAACTTATATAAGCAATGAAATAGTAGTATGAGGAATAAGAAGAAAATGTACCCTATTTCCTCTATCTCTATCTCATTCTCCCTCTCCCTCTATCTTTCTCTTCCTATACTCACTTCTAACCTCATTTTCATTCTCTTCTCTCTATCAAGTAGCATCAAATGCCTACAAGTTTGTTTGAGTGTGTAGCAGGATAGGCATATGTAGGCCAGGAAAAACTTGCATAGTTATTGTGCAGGATTAATTCACAAGCGATTATATAGTGCATTTGGAGAGAAAAAAATAATTGAATCTTCAGGAACATTGCGACTGACTTAAAGGGAATTTGAAATGACATTAAACATCATTTAGTTATTTCATTGCGTTTGAATGAAATTTCAAAGGTTGGGGTTTCCATGATTAAACTTTCAATTGGAAGTCCATATGGTGATTATGCTAAGATATATCAATCTTACTCATTATTTTCCATTATATTACTATTAAGGTCAGTCTAGCTAAGCTAGTGGTCGTCTAATACCACTATGAGTTGGGTTCATCCTAGTTGATTCGACCTTGTAGTCGGAAGTTATGTTTTCATTTCCGGAACAGAGTATGCTATCCCCTTTGTTTGTAAGTAGTTGGGGATTATTTTACGGTGGAAACTATTATTTTTTGAAGTAAAATAGAAATTTCATTAATCATCAATGGCTCGATACAGGATCGGATGTAGAATCAATTGAAGTACATTGATTTGCTAATCCTATTAGTTCAAAAAAATTGTTTGCCATCATTTGGTTGTGAATGCGATTGTAATATTAAAACAATGTGACAATTAAGGACTGCTCTCTACAAACATTTGGAAGACATGACAGTACATATACACTACTAGAGTCACATAATGAAAAACAAAACTCCCAACAAGAGAAGAAAACCTAAGACTTTCAACAAAGGAAGACAATGCAACACTTCCAACAAGGAAAGACAAAGTAACAATCGAATGAAAAAACTAAAGAAAATACCAACCTAGCAGCTGCACAAATCCACGAACGATCATTGAGAGAGATGTGCTGCAAGAACCAATCTTCCCATATCTGTAGTTTATTGAATAAATAGAAGGAAGCTAGAAACTATTTGTTTCTAGTCTATTGTATATGGGATCCACTATGTACACCCCACAAAAGTGTAAGGGCAAGCCACAGAAAAAAAAAGAAAACAAACAATATTTGGTCCTTTATGAAAGTACCAACTTACCCTTGACAAACCCAAAAATTTCTCCTCCCCCTTCTCCCCCCGTTCCTACTCATCATCCAATTTGTGCACCCCATACAATTGCCTCCAATTCCTCCCCCCGTTCCTACTCATCATCCAATTTGTGCACCCCATACAATTGCCTCCAATTCCTCTGACTATCGACGACACCAAATTGATTTTTTCGAGTCCAAAGATTGTAAAAATCATAGTAAGTATAGTTTCCTTTATGTTTGATGCACGAAAATGAGCTTTGAAAATGTTTCGAATGGATGGGATTTGAACAAGTTTGTTTAGTTTTTTAGGGATTGCTCATTTGGCATGATATACAGTTCATTGTTGATGATTGAAAATGGAGGATGAGTGATAAGTTGTTATTTATGCATAATATATATAGTTTATTTATAGATTTTAGTGTTGATTCTCCGAATTATGGGCCTAATTATCTCTATTTGTCATTTTCAGGACTTTTTGGGTGCACGGTTGGATCTGGGTCGAAAAAATACTCAAAATAGAGTATTTACTTGAAGAAATCGGACACCGGAGGATTTATTTTGGGGCGTACACAAGAGTAGGTGAAGTGGAATTCGAAAATGCCACGTGTCGGCGTCCCATTGACCGCCCACGTCACCGACGATCGCCCAACCAATCGCGAGACGCCACATCTGCAGCTCGCACGTGCGGCGCGCCACGCGAGACACACAACTCGGCGCCTCGCTCCCGAGACCGCCGATCTCTCGAGATTCGCGTCAACCGCACTCCCAGTTTTCGGTGATGAACGCGCGATTCTTGCTCGCCACGTCATCGCCACATGGCGATCACCCATTTGTCCAAAGCGCATCATTCATATCTCTTCCAGTGAACCGAGAAGACGCCACGTGTCGCAGCCTCCACGTCCGGCACGTCACGCAAGCCTTTTCCAGCCAATCGGAGCTCGCCACGTCGCCCGTTCGCGTCGGTTCAACTAATCAACGCCCGCCACGTCGCGACACCGGTTTTCCACCAATCACATGCTGCCACGTGTCCTGGACGCCAAAAATTATGAAAAATAGTTTCTCTCACCTCTGGGGACCCAAATTTAAGAGTATTAATTAGGGTTTTTGATGGGGAGGTCGAGACAGATTGTTTTCTCCTTTTCTCTGTGTTTCTTATTTTTTTCTCTCCTTTTCTTCTACACTTTGTTTTTGGATTTTAATGGAGTTTATGAAGTCGATGGCCGGCTAAACTCACCAGTCTGAACCGGAAGTGGATCAAATCATTCTTTTTGGCATAAAACATATGTGAGATCTATTTTATTATTTATTTAATTTGTTTTTCATAGTAACTTATTTTCTTTGGTATTATTTTAACAATTGGAGTTAAACACTAGTTTAAACTTCAATTCATATGCCAGTGAGTCGTAAGCACCCATGTTTGTGCAATAAGACCACACTAGTGGCAATTGACCGTACCAATTGATTAGAACCTTTTGGGACCGATCAAATATCTTAGGGATCTAGGCTAAATCGGGAGCACTAGTGATCCGGTTGTCTAGGTGTAGTGCCTTCACTAATCGATGTAATGCGACCAATGCGTTAAATCTGGAGCACTAGCGATCAGGTTGCGTAATTGGTCAGGAAAGTAATCAACGGTCGTACCTTGGCTATCGACATCAGGAAGTGCGAAGACCCGCGTAAATTACCGGGTCTATAACTACACTAAATTATTGTGATTTGCATGCTTTAATTAGATTGAGGACTGTATTTAAAATTATGCCAAATTGAAAAGATTTGTGAAACTGATGGTTTGGGTTGTTCTTTTCCATTTTAATTGATTTATTTACATTGTGTTTTAATTATTATTTTTAGCAAAATTAGAGACATTTTCTTGAACACTCTAGGTTAGTTTTAGGTTAGTAATCTAAGTTGAAAACTTGGTCTTCGTGGTTCGACCCCGTACTTGCCACTACTGCAGTTTTTGTAGTTATTGGTAATCTCATCGGGATATAAATTTATTTTGACGCGCTCGACACGCATCAAATTTTGGCGCCGTTGCCGGGGATCAAGTTCTTTTTGACTTAGTTTTTTTTTATTTTTTATTTTTTTTTATTTCTCTTGTGTTCACTTTTATGTCCCACAATCTTCGTCGATCGTTGTCCGCTGGATCTTTACTCCCTTTTGATCCAGAGATCGAGAAGACTTGCCGTCGGAACTCAAAAGAAACTAGGCAGAGGAACCAATCCTCTAGAGTTCAACTGAACGACGAGCAAACCCCTCCGATGGCTGACCACATCGGGAACCCACATGCACACGTTGCACCACGTGAGGGACGGGAGGAACCCCTAGTTATTCCTCCCCAACAGTTTGACGCACCAGCTGAACCACATGCACCAGTGGAACAGCAAAGGCCTGCAGCACACCGCTATCAACCATTCGACCAAAGAGTGGTTGATCCTCATCCACAAAGGCCACAAGCTAATCCTTGGGCACAACCTCAGGCCGACCATCGCATTACCATTGGGATGGCGAATGATGGGATACAGGATCTCCTAGCCCATCATCCACACTGCATCGCATATCCAGCCCACAGGGCAATTTTGAGCTCCAGATCAGGTTTCATTAACCTGCTCCCCGTCTTTCATGGACTGGATCGTGAGGATCCAGTCACCTTCATCAAGGACTTCCATTCTAAATGTAGGACCATGATTCCCCCTCGAGTCGATGAAGACGAAGTCAAACTCTCAGCTTTTCCTTTCTGTCTAAAGGATAAAGCTCAAGACTGGCTTTTCTATCTTCCCCCTGGTTCCATTACAAATTGGAACGACATGATTTCTGCATTCCTCAAAGAGTTCTTCCCTGAATCTAGAGCTTCCCAACTTACTAGAGAGATATGTAGTATCAAAATGAAACGGGGCGAATCTTTTGGCGATTATTGGGGTCGTTATAAGCGCTTACTTGTGCAATGCCCCCAACATGGCCAAAGCAACCTCTCCATTATTCGTTTCTTCTATATGGGACTCACACCCTGGAGAAACAGATGATTGACAATGCCTGTGGAGGTGATTACAGATGTAAGACCATCGAGGAAATGTTTGATCTGTTCGACTCTATAGCAAGTCAGTCACGTCATTACATTGATGACGAGGATGACGGACCTTCACGAAGTCTTTCTGATGGAGTAGGGCCAAATTCTGCCAATAACAAGCTTGATAAACTCACTGATCTCATGGAGCGATTCCTCACCTCGGGAAAAGCTCAAGTTAAAGCTTGCGGCTTCTGTACAGCCAAGGACCACTCTACTGACTCATGTCCTACCTTGTTCGAGAATAAGCAAGCGAACGCTTTAGGTGGCGGATTCCAAGGACCACCGAGGAATCAATACGGCAATAATTTTAATAACACTTACAATCATGCCGTTAAAAGCCCCTATTTAAGTTATGGGCCACAAAATCAGAACTTCTCACAGTATGTTCCAAGGGGACAACCCCTCCCTCCACAACCCCAACCCGTTCAAAATTCGGGGTCTTTAGAGGAAATGATGAGGACACTTATTGCTAATCAAGACAGATTCTCTAAAGAATTGACCCAACTCAAAAATGAAACCATCACGAGTCATGCTTCTAGCATTAAAAGTCTCGAGGTGCAATTAGGGCAATTGGCCCTACAAGTTGGGCGGACGGATGAGAAAGGCAGGTTGCCTTCTCAAACGCTCCCGAATCCAAATGCGAATGTTAATGCAGTCACCCTTCGTAGCGGTAGAGAGTTGGAGGAAGCCCCTAAAGCCTAAGCCTAAAGAGGCCGCCCCTAAATCCAAGGAAGTCGAGCAGGAACTCGAAGTTCAACCGTCTCACACTGAAAAGGTAGACTTAGATAAAGAAGCACAACCTTCTCTTAAGATTCTACCCACGTTCCCTCAACGCCTCAATCAACATAAAAAGGCGGGAGAAGAGAAGGAAATTCTGGAAATCTTGAGGAAAGTGGCAATAAACATCCCACTTCTTGATGCCTTAGCACATATGCCCCGCTATGCTAAGCTGCTCAAGGACCTATGCACCAACAAAGGTCGCCTCAAAGGCAACGAGAAAATCACTGTAGGTGAGAACATCTCAGCTATCCTACGCAAAAAGTTGCCCACCAAGTGTGAGGACCCGGGCATGTTCACTGTCCCTTACACAATTGGTGAAGTTGAGATCTAGAAAGCTATGTGCGACCTCGGCGCCTCTATCAATGTCATGCCACTATCTATATATGAGACATTGAAGGCTGGCCCTCTAAAGGATACTGGGATTGTCATACATTTTGCTGACCGATCTGTCGTTCGCCCTGTGGGTGTCTTGGAAGACATCTTGGTGAAGGTTAGTGAGCTCATCTTTCCTGCTGACTTCTATATCATCGATATGAAGACTCAGTCATGCCCCCATTTCTCCTCAGTCTTACTTGGCAGGCCTTTCCTTAAGACCGCCAAGACCAAGATTGACGTTCACAGTGGTGCTCTGACCATGGAGTTTGATGGTGAACTTATTAAGTTCAACATCTATGACGCGATGCGCCATCCCTGCGATGCCTCTTCTATGGTGTTTGCCTTGGACAGTGTGGACTCACTTGTCCAGGAAACCTTTCTTGTGAAAGGTGATGATGTGAAAGTGGTGTTAGAGAATCATCTTGACACCAATTCCTTGCGAAAGCAATGTTTCATCCTCGATACTGAGATTGAGGAGCTGATCTCTGAGTTGGACTCTGCTCCACTCTATTTTCCCACCCTAGCTTATCTCGACTTACCTACTTCGAACTCTACACTTCTCCCCTCTATGGTGCGAGCACCCACACTGGAGCTCAAACCATTGCCCACCCACCTCAAATATGTGTTTTTAGGTGCGAATGATACATTACCAGTGATCATCTCCACCAAACTCACATTACCAGAGGAAGAGAAGTTGATTCATGTGCTTCAAGAGTTCAAAGAAGCCCTAGGGTGGACGATTGCTGACATCAAAGGTCTTAGCCCTTCCACATGCATGCATCAGATACATATGGAAGAAGGGTCTAAACCTTCACGAGAAGCACAACGGAGACTAAACCCACCAATGATGGATGTGGTTAAAAAGGAGATTCTGAAGCTCCTTGACGCTGGGATGATCTGCTCAATCTCCGACAGCAAGTGGGTCAGTCCCATTCAGGTGGTTCCCAAGAAAACGGGGATCACAATGGTCACAAACTCACAAGGTGAGTTAGTCCCAACTCGCATCCCAAACGGATGGCGAGTTTGCATTGATTACAGGAAGCTCAATGCTTCCACTAGGAAAGACTACTTCCCATTGCCTTTCATTGACCAGATGCTAGAGCGTTTAGCAGGTAGGTCTCACTATTGTTGCTTGGATGGGTATTCTGGTTTTCACCAAATTCCCGTAGCACCTGAGGATTAAGAAAAGACCACCTTCACTTGTCCTTTTGGTACTTATGCCTACCGGCGCATGCCATTTAGGCTGTGCAATGCACCTGCTACATTCCAGAGGTGTATGATGAGCATCTTCTCTGACTTCGTTGAGCACTTCATCGAAGTATTCATGGATGACTTCACTGTTTACGGTGATTCATTCGATCTTTGCCTTAGCCACTTGACTAAGGTTCTTCACCGATGTATCCAGAAGAACTTGATCCTCAATTACGAGAAATGTCACTTCATGGTGGATCAAGGTCTTATCTTGGGTCACATCGTATCTGCTAGGGGTGTGGAGGTAGACCCAGCAAAAATTGAAGTAATTTAAAAGTTGCCTTACCCCACGACTGTGCGAGAAATTCGATCATTTCTTGGCCATGCCGGTTTCTATCGGCGATTCATTAAGGATTTCTCCAAAATTGCACAACCCCTCTGTCGCCTTCTTCAGAAGGACGTGCCTTTCAATCTTGATACGGCATGTAAGAGTGCATTCGATGCGCTCAAAGACTCTCTCATCTCTACTCCAGTGATTCGAGCTCCTAATTGGGAGCTACCTTTTGAGATTATGTGCGACGCCAGCAACCACGCTGTGGGTGCTGTGCTTGGGCAACGAGTCGGGCGCGCTTCTCATGTCATATACTACGCTTCCCGAACTCTCGATCCTGCCCAACTGAATTACACCACTACAGAGAAGGAGCTTCTAGCTATCGTCTTCGCCTTGGAGAAATTTCGGCCTTATCTCTTAGGAACTAAGGTGGTCGTCTACTCTGATCATGCTGCCTTAAAACACCTTATGGCCAAAAAGGAAGCTAAGCCTCGTCTCATTCGATGGATACTCTTGTTACAAGAGTTTGACATCGAGATTAAAGATAAAAGTGGTACCGAAAATCTTGTTGCTGACCATCTCAGTCGTATCGAGAATGGTGAAGCACCTGTCCCGCTACGAGATGATTTTCCTGATGAACATCTCTTAGCAATTGCTGAGGAACTCCCTTGGTTTGCAGATCTGGTAAACTACCTTGTTACACGAGAGTTTCCACCTCATCTTACGCGAGCCCAAAAGGATAAAATTCGGAGTGATTCCAAATACTATGTATGGGATGACCCATACTTGTGGAGGTTTTGCTCAGACCAGGTTATTCGTCGATGTGTTTCCCAGACGGAGACGCAATCTATATTGGCATTCTGTCATTCATACGCTTGCGGCGGCCATTTCGGTCCACGTAGGACTGCTATGAAGGTCTTGGAGAGTGGACTATACTGGCCCACCATTTTTCATGATTCATATATATACTCCAAGACCTGTGCTAGATGTCAGTTGACTGGTACCCTGATTCACAAGAATCAAATGCCACTGACCTTGATCCTATTCTGTGAGATTTTCGATGTTTGGGGGATCGACTTCATGGGGCCATTTCCACCGTCACATGGTTTTCTTTATATCTTACTGGCGGTGGACTACGTGTCCAAATGGGTGGAAGTTAAAGCCACTCGTACCAATGATTCGTCAGTTGTATGCGATTTCTTGAAATCACGAATTTTTTCAACTTTTGGCGTTCCACGGGCCTTGATCAGTGATCGAGGTACCCATTTCTGCAACCGTATGGTTGAAAATCTCCTGCGTAAGTATAACGTTACACACCGTACGTCTACGGCCTATCATCCTCAGACCAGTGCCCAAGCGGAGGTGTCAAACAGGGAGATTAAAGCCATTTTGGAGAAGACCGTCAACCCGTCACGGAAGGACTGGAGCACGCGTCTTGATGACGCAGTATGGGCTTATCGAACGGCGTTTAAAACGCTAATCGGAATGTCTCCGTATCGCTTAGTTTTTGGCAAATCGTGCCACTTGCCGGTCGAGTTAGAGCATAAATCTCTATGGGCTGTCAAACAGCTCAACATGGAACTCGACGCAGCCGGTAAAGAGAGAAAGTTGGACCTCCAAGAATTGGAGGAGATCCGGAACGATGCCTACGAGTCCGCTCGAATTTATAAGGATAAAACCAAGGCGTTCCACGATCGCAACTTATCTCGTAAGACTTTCGTAGTCGGTCAAAAAGTCTTGCTTTATAATTCTAAATTAACTCTCCATCCAGGGAAGTTGAGGTCACGATGGCTTGGACCTTTTGTTGTTACTAATGTGTTTGGACATGGTGCAGTTGAGATCAGGAGCCAGGATACAGGGAAAGTTTTCAAGGTGAATGGGCACCGACTAAAGCCGTTCTATGAGAACTTCCCACAGCACGAGATCGAGAGCGAGACTCTAGCAGTTGTAGAGTACCTTGACTGAGAGAGAGTCAGACTGAGTCGAGCCAACGACGTTAAAAAAAGGCGCTCTTGGGAGGCACCCCAAGCTTCTATCCCTTTGATTTTATTTTAGTCTTTTCTGTGGTATTCTTACTATTATTTCATTGTGACTTTTTACAGGTGTTGCAACCTCTACCTTGCACACTGGATTTTGAGAGCTCGGTATTGCTCTGATGGCTCCTCACATGTCTGTACGTATGGTTAGTCACATTGCGATCTGGTAAGGTTACCCATCTTCATTTCGTTTGTGGATTTAGGATTAGTGTCAGTTTTATGCGTGATTTTGTATCATTTCCTTGCTTCTATATCTACCATGTTTTTTTTACCATCTTGTATGTTCATGTATGCCTCCTAACCTGTCTTGAACCTTGAGGACAAGGTTCGAAATAAGTTTGGGGGTACTTTAGGACTTATGGATTGAGTTGGATGGTGTTCTATGCGAAAGACCGCAGTGAGATCGTTTAAATTTTTTATATATATGCGGCTACATGTGGTTAGAGGATGGTATTGGTGGTGTTTGATATATATTGCTCATCCATTTCTTCCATTTCTTTTCATTCCATATCACACTTTCTCATTCCATTAGGAGTTGATACACTTTCATGCATGTTTTCGGTGTAGTCTTTATGGTCTAGAGTCACCCGAGATTTTGTTTCATGCCTTTGGTTATGGATGAGTATTTTATGGTTGCCTGTTGACTTGAAACTTAGGAGAAATTAGGAGAAACACTCAATCAAGTCGTAGCCCAACATTCTTAGGAATTCATGATTAGAGACTTAGTATGTTGGTTGAACTTGTGCTAGATACCAAAATGGGTAGACGGTCAAAATGGTGCAAGTGATCGTATTTTAACCTACATTGAGGAATTTGCTTGATTATAGTGAAAGTGAGAAGGGCTATCAGGAGTTTTCTTAATATTGAGAGTCCCACAAGTTTCCATAGGAAATGGAGCAGGGAAACTTGTGGTGGGAAAAAGTGAGAAAATCGGTCCATAGGAAATGGAGCAGGGACCGTTTTACTTGAAAAAAAAAAAAATGGAGAAAGGAATAGAAAAAAAAAAAGAATAAAGAATAAAGGCGGAAGTTTATGAAAACTCCTCAAATAAAAAAGATATAGCTCGAGTGCTTTCACTAAAATTTAGTAGGATTTTAAACTTGCGTGCTTTAATGTATAGACCAAGAAAACCCATGAGTAGTTGATGGCATTTGTCTTGATTGCATCTTTGTCTTGAAAATGTGATCTTAATTGTGTTTGAGTTGCGAGTCTTGACATATCATAACTCCGAAATTTCTTGAGTGGCTTGTTAACTTGGCAACTATGTAAACCAAAGGAACTCCATGAACTTTTGAATCAGGTATAGTTTAGTAGAGTCAGTGCATAGTTATAGTAGGAGTCTAGTTTGTTTGTTTGTGTGTCATTTACACCTTTGCTCGGGACGTGCAAAGTCCTAAGTTTGGGGGTATTTGATAAGTTGTTATTTATGCATAATATATATAGTTTATTTATAGATTTTAGTGTTGATTCTCCGAATTATGGGCCTAATTATCTCTATTTGTCATTTTCAGGACTTTTTGGGTGCACGGTTGGATCCGGGTCGAAAAAATACTTAAAATAGAGTATTTACTTGAAGAAATCGGACACCGGAGGATTTATTTTGGGGCGTACACAAGAGTAGGTGAAGTGGAATTCGAAAATGCCACGTGTCGGCGTCCCATTGGACCGCCCACGTCACCGACGATCCGCCCACCAATCGCGAGACGCCACATCTGCAGCTCGCACGTGCAGCGCGCCACGCGAGACACACAACTCGGCGCCTCGCTCCAGACCGCCCGATCTGCCTCGAGATTCGCGTCAATCGCACTCCCAGTTTTTCGGTGATGAACGCGCGATTCTTGCTCGCCACGTCATCGCCACATGGTGATCGCCCATTCGTCCGCGCATCATTTATATCTCTTCCAGTGAACCGAGAAAGACGCCACGTGTCGCAGGCCTCCACGTCCGGCACGTCGTCACGCAAGCCTTTTCCGCCAATCGGAGCTCGCCACGTCGGCCCGTTCGCGTCGGTTCAACTAATCGGCGCCGCCACGTCGCGACACCGGTTTTCCACCAATCACATGCTTTGCCACGTGTCCTGGACGCCAAAAATTATGAAAAATAGTTTCCCTCACCTCTGGGACCCAAATTTAAGAGTATTAATTAGGGTTTTTGACGGGGGAGGTCGAGACAGATTGTTTTCTCCTTTTCTCTGTGTTTTTTATTTTTTCTCTCCTTTTCTTCTACACTTTGTTTTTGGATTTTAATGGAGTTTATGAAGTCGATGGTCGGCTAAACTCACCAGTCTGAACCTGAAGTGGATCAAATCATTCTTTTTGGCATAAAACATATGTGAGATCTATTTTATTATTTATTTAATTTGTTTTTCATAGTAATTTATTTTCTTTGGTATTATTTTAACAATTGGAGTTAAACACTAGTTTAAACTTCAATTCATATGCCAGTGAGTCGTAAGCACCCATGTTTGTGCAATAAGACCACACTAGTGGCAATTGACCGTACCAATTGATTAGAACCTTTTGGGACCGATCAAATACCTTAGGGATCTAGGCTAAATCGGGAGCACTAGCGATCCGGTTGTCTAGGTGTAGTGCCTTCACTAATCGATGTAATGCGACCAATGCGTTAAATCTGGAGCACTAGCGATCAGGTTGCGTAATTGGTCAGGAAAGTAGTCAACGGTCGTACCTTGGCTACTGACATCAGGAAGTGCGAAGACCCGCGTACATTACCGGGTCTATAACTACACTAAATTATTGTGATTTGCATGCTTTAATTAGATTGAGGACTGTATTTAAAATTATGCCAAATTGAAAAGATTTGTGAAACTGATGGTTTAGGTTGTTCTTTTCCATTTTAATTGATTTATTTACATTGTGTTTTAATTATTATTTTTAGCAAAATTAGAGACATTTTCTTGAACACTCTAGGTTAGTTTTAGGTTAGTAATCTAAGTTGAAAACTTGGTCTTCGTGGTTCGACCCCGTACTTGCCACTACTGCAGTTTTTGTAGTTATTGGTAATCTCATCGGGATATAAATTTATTTTGACGCGCTCGACACGCATCAATGAGCATGTAAGGGACGATGATGTGCAACATGAAGCGGTAGATGTTGCAATAATTTCTTTGTTTGCTATTTTTTTGTTTGGAAAAAACTCTGTTTTGTCCTTTAGTTTGGCTTCGCAAAACCAAACCATATGAGTATGTTTGGTTATAATGAACCGAACATTTATTATTTTTTCGATTTTAAATAACCAAACATACTCATTTTGTTCCTTTGACTTAGGCCGAACCATACCCAATCTGTAACGGCCCCAAATCCATCGGCCATTACGGCGTGCATCGCGGGTCCACAACTCTGCCAACGCACCATCCAGCTGCGTCCCACGACCACTCTTTACCCATTAACAATCAATTATTTCTAACTTAATGACATTTTCCTAAATTATTGTTCAAGTTAGCTTATGGACTCATTATTATCATTTAATCTCAAATTATGCAACAGAAGTCTCAAATCATTAAATGATCCTACATGTAACACGTTAAAATATCAATTGATCTAATGTGGAAACTATACCAAAATGTAGTTCATAAATATATATCAAGTGTGGTCCTCAAAATATCAAAATACATCTTCCAAGTCATACGTAAGTCAAGACTATCTCTCAAACCCCCAAAACCCATCATAAGGGCAGTCTGCGGACAATCATAAATAATCCTCAATCTTGCCCTTCTCGCTCTCGTACCAGTATCTGCACTCAAGCCATCACAAAAAGGCAGATGACGAGTCCAAAGTGAGTAATCCCAAGGAAATTCACCAAGTAAATACATAAATAAATTTACTGGAATAAAAAATACTATAAATAAACATGCGGAACAAAAATACAGGCAACTGTGAAAGATCTTCGCATGCATAAATATAGCAGAGGAATCAAAGTGCGTGCATAAACACCAGGTGGGGAGTGATTTCAACACCGTAAAGACACCAGGTAGGAGTTAACTCAACTACCGTAAAGACACCAGGTGAGAGTATTCAGCCACCGTAAAGTAATAAGCCGTAATGAATAAGCACCAGGTGGGGACGAACACAACCACAGTAAAGTAATAGGAAATAGAGAGTATTGAATAAACAGGACAATATTCAAATAAGTCAAGCAGTAAGTACTAAAGTGAATTTCAGTTGGGTTACTACACACCTCAATCCGCACACCTCATCCTGTAAAATAAACTCTGGTCCAGCTCTAACGAACACTCGACAATTAAAATTATCACCCAAATGTACCTAAGATTATTTGTCATTAAATTAGTTTCAATTTGATATATTATATCAATTTTTTTGTTTTACGAGGTAAAAACTCTGACATCATCTCGTCAAAATCCCGAGAAAACTACAAAATTCCTTTATGAACCATTTTTTCTAATCTCTCATATTTTTTCTGGATTTTTCAAATTTTTTTTATAATTTTTAGCTATTTTCCCTATTTTTCTGTATTTTATTTTATTTAAAACTATTTTTAATTTATTTAAATAAAATAATAAAATAAAAATATTATTTAAATAATATGGGGTGAGTCCCTTGAACCGGGTTTGACCTGACCCAACCGGGTCAAACCCAGTTTGGGCCACCTGGACCGGTCCGGGTCGGGTCAGGGCCGATCCCGGCAGCCGGCCACCGGCCCCCCCTCCCCCTATCTTCTTCTTCACAGAGGCGCTCACAGCGCCTCTGGTTCTTCTTTTTTTATTTATGGATTGGAATTGGGAGGGAGGGAGGGGGGACGACATGGGGTCGTCTCCCTCCTCGGACGAACTGTTCTTGCAGTTCGTCCGAGCTCTCGAGCTCCACCCCACCGAACCACCGAACATCACCACCACCACCACCACCACAACAACAACAACGTACACAACACCACAATAACAACTCCTCACCTTTGCCAACACTGCTTCCACGAGCTCCCAACTTCGATCTCTCGATCTCTCTTCCTCTTTCGTTCCTTCTTCTCAGATTCGATCAAAAAATGGGGAAAATGGTGGTGTCGATGTGGTTATCAACAATTTAGAGGTGAAAATGACCAAAATACCCTTATGTTCTTATCCTCATCTTTCACACTCAAATACCCTTTTTGGTCATTTCACATTTTTTTAATATATATTTATATATATATATATTAAATTACTTATATACATATATATATATATATATTTGCCTATACTTTCGCATCTAAAATTTCGTCATGCACGCCAATGAGCGTACTCGGGCGTGCACACTACCGTACCACCCACGCGTGTCGACCACGACCCCGCGTGTCCCTAGGCGCCCACCAATTTACTATTTTGTCACATTTAATTCATTTTACGTGTGTATTATTTTCCCTTAACCTAAATTTTGTCTTTTAGCCTACCCGATACCCGCGTCGACACGCATATTGAGGCAAATACTTAACACACAATCTCACACGTCAATGGCAATATAAACACACATATTGTGATGTCATTTAACTAACTTAGACCTATACATCGCAACTTCACCACTAGAGCACACAAAACGGACTGTAAACCCTATTCGGTCGTGCTCCGTCTTCACTATGGGACCTACGAACGTCCCCATTAGCGTCCATGTCTGCAATTTCATCATCAATAACGACCATTGAAAATTGGGCCGTTACGGTTCTTCCCAACTAATTTAAAATTTCGTCCTGATATTTGAGATAACCCTTATCTCTTCTCAGGAAACTGCAATACTGATGCAACTACCCATCAGGCCAACCAACCTAAACAAACGTTGGTGAACTAATCAAATCCCTAACTCTCGTGAACAAATCTAACTCAAATCTAGGTGAACTAATCAACCTATTCCAAGTAAACAAACCAACCTATCTCTGGTGAACAAATCGATCAGTCCATGGTAAACCAATCAATCAGTCATCCACTAACTCCTGGTGTACCAATCAATCAATCTCTGGTGAACACATCAACCAGTCCCATATCAACTAGTCCCTGGTGAACCACATTAACTAGTCCCTGGTGAACCACATCAACTAGTCCCTGGTGAATCACATCAACCAGTCGTTAATGGACTCCTAGAGAACTAATCAACTAATTTTACAACCCCCAGTGAACAAATCAACTAGGACACGCTGGCCCAAAAATAAACTAACCAGCCTATATGCAACGAATGCATGAAAAATATGACTAGCGAAAATATAAAATTATGACGTACCCAAAACGTGTTGTCATGTTGTCTCTCTGACAGAATGTGTCACTTCATAAGCTCTTTCATTAGCTGGTGATATCTCTGGTGCTGAAGAAGCTCTCCAACAATCCACTCCAATGTGTCCTCTCTGACCGCATCTATAACATCTGCGTCTGTCACGTCCTCCAGACTGTCGACCCTCAGATCTCCGACCCCAACTCCGGTCCCTCTGATCCCGATTTTATTGATATGACTGTATCGGCTGCTGTGTCGGTATGGGTACAATCTCATGTACTGCCCGGCAATAGTCATCGCTAAACTGATCATCAGTCTGATCCTGGTCATCCTCGCGACTCCAATCTGTCTGACCGTTATCATACTCGTCCTGATCATCCCTCGAATCATGATCGTCACTAAATTCCTGATCCAACCGCAGATCATCTCTGGGTGCTCGATGATCTGATTGCTCCTCACTCTGCGACAAGTATGTCTCACGAGCCAGTGCATGGTTATAAATGCACTGTAAAGTCTGGGCTCCACTTGCGACAATCACACCACCAATCTGCTCGTATAAACCCATGATAAAGTAATAAATCTGAAGTCTCTCATTATTCGCCACATCCATGGCATACTGTAACAGGTACCTGAATTTCTCCATCTATGCAAGTATAGACATGGTACGTTGCCTCAACGCGAGAAACTCCTCTCTGAGCCTCAGTTGTACCTCTATCGGAATGTATTCATCTAAGAACAGCTGACGAAACTCAGCCCAAGTCATTGACTCCGGAAGTATATCCATATATGTTGTCCACCAAACCGCCGCATGACCTCTCAAACAATATCCTGAAATCCGTGTCTGATCTGCCTCTGGCACCTCTAGTAACTGATGAAACTGCCGATGCATCATCAACCAACGTCCAACAATCTCTGGATCACTGACTCCATAAAGGTAGGTAGGGTCAAACCTCATGAAGTCCTTCACCATCTTCGCTGCCTTCGACATCTTTCTCCTAGGTGTCGACGTCACCACTGGTTGCTCTGTCGTAATCGGTGTCACAGCAGTAATCTCCACTGGTGCAACAACAGGCTCGATCCTCTCCACTAATGTCTCGAACTTGGCCTGTGTTGAAACAGTTGACGCAATAGTCGCCTGTGTGATAGGAATCACCAATATGGTAGTCATAGGCATCGCTGCAGGTACTCTTGAGCCTCGTATATGCTCCATAAGCTCCGCCATCTGTGCCTGTTGTAATAACTCCTGATCAGTAACTCTCTACACCATAGTCCTCAGATCAACTACCTCTCTAGTGGTAGGGTCACTAGTCTTCCCAACCTCTTGTTGAGTAATCGACAGAGTAGTAAAAGAAGTCTGTCCGTCCATAGTAATCTGCACTGCCAACGTGCATCGGATCAGACCCAATATATATGCGTATAATATGTAGTACACAATCAAAACATACACGTATATAAATTTCCTGAATCTACCCACCTCACATCACTTCCCAACTAAGGCTTTAATCATTCACTTGTGGTTTCCACATCTAAAATTTATTCATTAAGTTTATAGTCAGGTTTATCCTCAATTCAAAATGATACCTATGAGACCAATTAATTGTAGCGGTATCAGAGTTAATAATAATTCACACTTCATTCTCTAGGCTCCTCAAACCTAGGCTCAGATAACAAATGTAACAGCTCCAAATTCATCGGCCATTACGGCATGCACCACGGGTCCACAAATCTGCCAACTCACCATTGAGCTGCGTCCCACAACCACTCATTACCCATTACCAATCAATTATTGCTAACTTAATGTTATTTTCCTAAATTATTGTTCAAGTTAGCTCATGGACTCGTTATTATCATTTAATCTCAAATTATGCAGCGGAAGTCTCAAATCATTAAATGATCCCAAATGTAACACGTTTAAATATCAATTGATCTAATGTGGAAACCATACCAAAATGTACTTCATAAATATATATCAAGTGTGGTCCTTAAAATATCAAAATACATATTCCAAGTCATATATAAGTCAAGACTATCTCTCAAACCCCTAAAACCTAGCATAAAACAAATAAATATAAACAAACATATGAGTAGGGCAGTCTGCGGTCAATCATAAATAATCCTCAATCTTGCCCTTCTCGCTCTCGTACCATTATCTGCACTCAAGCCATCACAAAAAGGCAAATGACGAGTCCAGAATGAGTAATCCCAAGGAAATTCACCAAGTAAATACATAAATAAATTTACTGGAGTAAAAAATACTATAAATAAATAAGCGGAACAAAAGAATACATGCAACTACGGAAGATCATCGCATGCATAAATATAGCAGAGGAATCAAAGTGTGTGCATAAACACCAGGTGGGGAGTGATCTCAACACCGTAAAGACACCAGGTAGGAGTAAACTCAACTACCGTAAAGACACCAGGTGAGAGTACTCAGCCACCGTAAAGTAATAAGCTGTAATGAATAAGCATCAAGTGGGGATGAACACAACCAACGTAAAGTAATAGGAAATAGAGAGTATTGAATAAACAAGACAATATTCAAATAAGTCAAGCGGTAAGTACTAAAGTGAATTTCAGTTGGGTTACTACACACCTCAATCCGCACTCCTCGTCCTATAAAATAAACTTCGGTCTAGCTCCAACGAACACTCGACAATCAAAATTATCACCCAAATGTGTCTAAGATTATTTGTCATTAAATTAGCTTCAATTTGATATATTATATCAATTTTTATATTTTACGAGGTAAAACCCCCGACAACATCTCGTCAAAATCTCGAGAAAATCCCAAAATTCCTTTATGACTTTTTCTAATTTCTTATATTTTTTTGGATCTTTCAAAACTTTTAGCTATTTTCCCTATTTTTCTGTATTTTATTTTATTTAAAACTGTCTTTTAATTTATTTAAATAAAATAATAAAATAAAAATATTATTTAAATAATATGGGGTGGGTCCCCTGAACCTAGTTTGACCCGACCCAACCCAACCGGGTCAGACCCGGTTCGGGCTCGGTCCACGCCCACCCGGGTTGGGCCTGGGCCGGTTCGACTCGACCCACCTGGGATGGACCTGGGCCAATCTGGCCCAGCCCAGGGGTGCACGCACGCACGCACCCCCCATCTTCTTCTTCACAGAGGCGCTGTGCGCGCCTCTGGTTCTTCTCTTTTATTTTTTTTATTTATGGACTGGAATTGGAAGGGAGGGGGAAACGACATGGGGTCGTCTCCCTCCTCGGACGAACTGCTCTCGCAGTTCATCCGAGCTCTCGAGCTCCACCCCGCCGAACCACCGAACATCACCACCACCACCACCACCACCACAGCAACAACGTACACAACACCACAATAACAACTCCTCACTTTTGCCAATGCCGCTTCCACGAGCTCCAACCTCGATCTCTCAATCTCTCTTCTTCTTTCATTCCTTCTTCTTGGATTCGATAAAAAAATGGGGAAAATGGTGGTGTCGATGTGGCTATCTACAATTTAGAGGTGAAATTACCAAAATACACCTATGTTCTTATCTTCATCCTTCACACTCAAATACCCTTTTTGGTCATTTCATAATTTTTTATTTTTATTTTTATTTTTATTTTTTTAATTTTTATTTTTTCTGATTTTAATATATATATTGAATTACTTATATACATATATATAAATATATATATATTCGCCTATACTTTCGCGTCTAAAATTTCGTCGTGCACGCCAACGAGCGTACTCATGCATGCACACTATCGTACCACCCACGTGTGTCGACCACGACCCTGCGTGTCCCTAGACGCCCACCAATTTACTATTTTGTCACATTTAATTTATTTTATGTGTGTATTATTTCCCCTCGGCCTAAATTTCGTCTTTTAGCCTACCCGGTATCCGCGTCGACACGCATATCGAGGTGAATACTTAACACACAATCTTACACGTCAATGGCAATATAAACATACATATTGCAATGCCATTTAACTAACTTGGACCTATACATCGCAACTTTACCACCAGAGCACATAAAATGGACTGTAAACCCTATTTGGTCGTGCTTCGTCTTCACTATGGGACCCACGAATGTCCTCGCTGGCGTTCACGTCTGCAATTTCATCATCAGTAACGGCCATTGAAAATTGAGCAGTTACACAATCTGTATGGATTTCACTGGCCGGACCTATATTTTTGTAAGACTTATTTTATCTGCATTTTAGTCGTTATTAAAGTTCCCACCTGATGCTTCGATAGTACTATTTTTTGTAGGACATAATGCATTCTAGTGACTGTATGGACTTTACTAATGTTGAACATTTTCAAATTAAATGTTTAGTGGCTTAGTGGGTTAGTGGCTTAGTGGGTACAGTTGAAACTGCTCTCTATTAAGGAATTATTGCTCAACTACTCCATTGCATCAATGCTTGAGTGTTCCACTACTCCACTACCCCATTTTCTCTCTAACTGGTCATGACCAGTGCTCTATAAAAGGGGAGGTTTGGGGAGGAAGAAATGATCTCAAAATTCACCAGCAATTGCTCTTGTTTTTCATCTTTCACTACTGCAAAGTGAAAGGTGGGTATATTTCATCGTATCCTTTAGGATATTTGCTGACTCTTGCAGTATAGAGAGCAAAACTTCCTTTAGGAAAGTGGCAGTGTTACACGCTTTGAAGTCTTTGCAATTCCCCTGGTTCAACAACTAATGACTTCATCCCTAAAGCACTATTTGGAAGTAGAGATGAGCGGTCAATTGGGTACAAAGACATGGATCTAATAGACGGTTTGTTATTGTCACGAAGAATTCTGATGCGGGGCTGATGGTCGTCGTTGGGGAATGGTGAACATGGTTTATGAGAGATCTAGGTCTTATAAGGATACTGTCGAAAGAGTTGGGAAAATAAAAGCTGGTAAGGTTGTGAATATAATAAACAAAGGTGACGAGATGGATGATAAGGGTGAGAAGGGGAAATCAAGGAGTAAAATTGGCACCAAAAAGTATGGGTGCTCATTTGGCATAAATATTAAGGAACGTGAAGACCATATATTGCATGCGACAGTGGTTTGTAGGTGGCATAACCACGACATTGGGTCTTATATTCATACGCCGGTCGGTTAGATCCGGAAGAGCATGTTGTGTTGATTTAGATGATGAAACGCAACATCAAGCCCTAAGAGATTTTGGACACTTGAAAGAAAAGGGATAAATCGAATGCCTCAACCTTGTACACAATATACAACGTAAGGCAAAAGTACAAGTTTGTTGAAGTTGGAAAGAGATCATAAATGCAACAACTTATGCATATGTTAGACACACATGGCTATATTTCATGGCATAGGAAAGATGACCAAACCGACAAGGTCACAAACTTGTTTTGAGCTCATCCTAACTCCATCAACTTACTTCAGTGTTTCCCATTGGCTTTGTTCATGGATTGCACGTACAAAACCAATAGATATCGTATGCCATTGCTTGAGATAGTTGGTGTGACGTTAACCGAGCTCACTTTCTCTGTTGGGTTTGCATTTATATCTAGAGAAATGAAAGAAAACTATATTTGGGCGTTGGAAAATCTTAAGTACCTCATAGATAGATGGTCTAGCCCACATGTGATTCTTACTGATAGGGAGTTGGGATTAATTAAGACAATCGAGTTTGTTTTTCCCTCTACAACTCACCTTCTACGCACATGGCGTATCAATAGGGATGTGGCAGGACACGTGAAGAAATATTTTGAGAGGACGAAGAGTTCAACCTTTTCTTGAGTAGGTGGAATGCTGTAATGGTTTCCACTTTTGAAGGTATGTTCAATTCAGATGCCCAATATGCTTGTGTAAATGGATTGCTAGATTATTTGATGGATACATGATTAAATATTACATCTTGGACATAATACGACTGGTAGAGTCCAAAGTGCACATAGTACTCTGAAGAAGCATATTGGAAATTCTCAAGGAAACTTTGTGACTATACGGCCGTTTATTCACAATATGGTTGAGGGGCAAAACAATAAGATCAAGGCATCTTTCGAGAAAAGTTTGAATGTCGTGCAACATAGATTCGTCGATACCTTATACCGCATGTTGCGTTGGAGAAAATTCGCAACGAGTTGGATATCGCAGAAAATATTGGAACCGATTCCATGAGATATGGTTGTGTATTGCGTATGACCCATGGCCGTCCTCGCACCCACGAACTTGCAACTCATCAATCAGCAGGTTCACCCATACCATTTGATGATATCCATATACATTGGCAAAAATTGAGCATGAATCCTGAGCAAGCATTGAATCGGACGGAGTACAACTTCAAAGAGGAAATTAAAAGGGAATTAAAAGGTATGAAAGTGTCGAGAGTGAGGATTTGCACATGAGGATTGTGTAACAACTTCGAGAGATTAGTTTTCCCTCATCCGCGTCAGTTGTTGCCTTGAAGGAGAAAATTAAGACGAGGGGAAGAAAGCCATCAAAAACGGGGAAGGGAAAGGTGTCGCGGGTGGGAAAGAAGAGGAAGGTAACTAAGGCTGACATTTTTGACGCATCCACTAAGAGAAATCCATCCCACTTTGAGCATGTCCTTCATCCGGATAAGATACTAAACCTAGCTAATAGTCAAGTATGACGAAAGGTTCATAGAACGCGTACATATTTGCATGGTATGTCTAGCGATGGTTATAGTGGTGTAGTCCCTATAGAATGGCTTGATCACATTGCGAGGGTTGATGAAGTTATGGGAGATGGTAGTTGTGGATACCGTGTTGTTGCAGCCGGTCTTGGATATAAGGAAAATGATGCGTGGAAACAAATCCGCAATGATATGTATTGGGAGCTTCATATGTATGAAGATCTTTGGCGCATAATCCTCGGTAGTGATCACTATATTACAATTTTACTATCCGTGCAATACTACGAGCAAGAGGACACACCATTTCAAAAGTGGATGTGTATGCCTGATACGGGACTCGTCATTGATACATGTTACACGGTCTTGGTAGTGTCCCTATCACCGAGTTGTAGTATGACATTCCCTCCACTTAGGGGCACACCACTAGATTCACTGAGTGACAGGGTCGTAATTAGGATGACATACGTTAATGCCAACCATTTAATGATGGTAAAGTAAATCACTTTTTGTATTCCAAGTTGTACTTGTATACTTATTTCTTTTTCTTGAATGATCCATCTATATTTTATAGGTTTTATTTAATGTGAACGCCCATTTTCCACCTTTATATCCGGGGTGGTGAAGAAATATACAACTGGAGGCGATTGGATGATTTCATAACTTAAATATAAAAGAGCCACTGAAATTTGTTAATTCTCAATTCGGGACTCTTATTACCGTTGACTTGGACACGCATTGAACTTACTTCAAATTGAAGTCTATTTTTGAAACCATATTATAGATTTTTTGCAATGAATGATACATCATTAATGTACGACAATCTATGAGGGAGAAAATAGATTAAATATTATAATTTCTTCACAAATGATGTAGCATTGAATCTCTTTATGTTGTGTTTCCTCCAATAACTAATGACCGGTCAAGAACAACCGAACATTTCAAAAAATTTCGGTCAAGCGGGGCAGAACATCATTAGTTTGTTCAGCAAATGGGTACTAAACTTATGGTAAGGAAAAAAATTAGTGTTCGGTTAAGCAGGCCCGAACATCCACCAAAAGTTCATGCATGAGTAACCGAACCTTGCCAAGACATTAAGGTGACATCAACCAACCCTTTATGGAGGAAATTTGTCATATGAAAGGTTCGGTTATTCAGGCCCAAACTTTTAACATTTGTTCGGGCTTGCATAACTGAACCTCACCAAGATATTTGGGTGCCGTCAACCGACCCTTTATAGAGGGAATTCATCATATGAAAGGTTCAGTTATGCAAGCCCGAACCTTCAACATTTTGTTCGGACCTGCATAACCAAACCTAGGGCCTGCATAAGCGAACCTAGATATATACAAGTGCTAAGTATTCGGGCCTCTATAACGGAACACACACATATATCGGACATCAAAACAAATCCATTCTAACAATGAATAAATGTCGCCTCAAGTTCAGACTGCATTTAATCTATAAATAACAATGTAGCCTTCTACCATTTGAACCAACAAAATATATACCAAGAGAACTATAAACAAAAGAAATTAAATGCATAAAGGCAACATAAATCCAACATTTCAATCACACAAGTAGTCACTCATTTATTTTGTTCCACTTCTTTTTACGTCGCAACGTGCCCTGTTCCCTGTGCTTTGATGGATCAGATTCATTCACAATGGTGTGAGATTGAGACTATGTGGCATGACTATTGTGCTCGGACTTCTTTGCTGGTTCGTTTCCACCTGATGTAGTGGTGGATGAGGCAACCCCTTTCATCGATAGATGCATAAGCACATCGTTTGTAATCTTAAATGTAGATGCCATGTCAGTTTCACCTGGTGGCAATGATCTCCACTTCAACACTACGTTCACAGTCTGTCTTAGGCACTATACATAATAAGGAAAATATATCATCAAGTTAGATAAACCTATCCTAAAATAATACAAAACTCTAAAGTTATAAAAGAATGATCTATAAATACATCATCAAGTTAAATAAACAACTTACATTCAACAAATGGTCTCCATTAAGGTTACTGCCAATGCAGTACTCAGGATTTTCAATGGTTAGGTGTGATATCTTAAGAAACCAAGGAATATATTCCTGTGCAGCTTCACCTGCATATGTTGGTCTCTTTCCTCTTGATCTAGTTGACAATACATGATCTTGCCACCTTTCCCACATCTCCGGTTGGAAATTGTACTTGGTAATAATTAGCTCGTCGAAGACTTGCCTCTTTTCACTTGAGTAAGCTTGTAGGAGGTAAAGGGATGCGTTGTATATAGCCCATTTGTCGTAAAAACCTATCAGGTTAATACGACTCAATGATACTCAAAAACTTGAGGGTTCCCGTGTAGAACGCAATCTTAGCATTATCATCGTCCACCCTAATATCTGAATAGAACATAAATAACGCACTAAACATGCTTATAATAACTACTTAATATATCGTAAACAACACAAATAGTACCATTGAACTACATGCATGTCGGCTCCACCTAATACCATTCTATTTCTTTTAAATGGTATTCGCGATAAAGAACGCATAAAATAACTCATAATATGATATGGAAAACAAGTGATTTCCGTACCTCAACTGGACGGGCCCTATCCAGTGACTTTCGTAGCCTTTCAACATTGGTTGTATTAAGCCCTTGCTCTTTCTTTGTGACCCTCCTAGCTATACGCGGAAGGGTATCGATATATTCTATGTTCGTGTGTGCTACGTGAAGGTTGAAATGCTCGTGTACCCATCCTTGCAAACAATAGAAAAGAGAACAAGTCACTTAAAATAAAAGGATTCATGGATATTACAAATAAAAGAAACGAACCTCAAGCAAAGGTAAGATACCCCGCAATCTAACAAACATCGACTCGAGTGGCGCATCCAAGTTGTCGATACAGGTATGCTAGTGCTACAACACCCCACACATAGGTACTAGCCTCATCCAAATTCTCCAACAACTTAAGAAATTGGATAGACACCTTTGTCGATGTCTTGTCCACGAATAGGGTGCATCCTAGCATATGCCATAGGTACGCTCGGGCAGTGCACTCAACTCGGGCGTATGCTATGTCCTTCTCTATGCCCTTCTTTGTCGGTTGTGGTATCACCCCCCATCTTAACTTCATCCAGCTTTTCTTCACTTTCATGCCCCTGTGTGAACCAATTGCCATCTCTGCCTCTTTCTTATACACATCAAGGCATATCGACGTCAACTCTATAGCTTCTACCTTTGATAGTGATTTAACTGCAACTTCCTTTCCTACCACAAGAATTTTTAATAGCATGCTCACATCTTCTAATGTGATCGACATTTAACCAAAAGAGAGGTGAAATGTGTTCGTCTCTGGTTGCAACCGCTCTACAAATGTAGAGATGATGGTCTTGTGTCATTGGTCGTATGAGCATTCAGTAAGTGTGCTCAACCCAGACCGATGTATGATCTTTTTAAGGCTAGCAGTGTCTGGGTGACACGTCTGCAAATCCCACTTCGCCAATTGAGCACCATGATTGATACATCTAAGCAACAAACGTTGCTGCAAATTGTACAATAAAGTTAATGAATGGAAAAAAATCAATTCAATTAGGATTAATGACAATTTAGACAACATTGAGAAGAATTGCTCATTAAAAGTGATGTTGTTGAGGGATTGAAAAGAAAAAAAAACATTAGGGTGCCCTCTGCACGAAGAAATTGTTGCACTTACATGTTCCATAACAACATGACTATCAAAGCATAACTATTAATACAACTAACCATCTAAATATAAATTTCAAGTGACTCAGAAAGCTCAATACAAACTCAAAATGAGAACACATAATCCAAAGTAAGTAATAAGTACATAGCAAGAGCATAGTACAAGTAACAATGCACTATGATCAGGAACACAAGTGAAAAAGGGGTTACGATTGACTCAAAACAAGAATACAAATCAAATAAGAAATCAAGTGTCCCTTCACCAACGTAATAATTTGATCAGTTACACCAATGTTGTTGTAACCAATCAAGTATAGATGGCAAAGTCGTTAGTTTAAAGATAGAAATCTTTTAAGAGGCCCATTTCAATAAAAGGAAACTTACAACAAAAAACTCAATAAGTCCAATTTGTACCTCATTATTCCATATGGCAGCTGCCATATGGTTGTTGAAACTGCTTAATATCGTCCAATCTGTAGGTTCACCCGAAAAAGGTCTGGAAAGGTCATCTTCTGTTTCTTGCACCATTTTCTGGCTTGATCTTCATGACTTCCCACGAGCCTGACTGTTGCAAGTCTATTGGTGGCACACTGTGCCAACATCAATACCCATGGCACATGCACTGTAATGCATTGTAGAAGTGTTTCCATCTGGTGTACGTGGTGTTTCAAAGTCATTTGAGCTGTGATCAAACATCGTTGTAGACCTTTGCTCTTTTTTGATAGCTACCAAGATGCTTTGCTCTTCCTTATCCTTGTTTTCTTTATTGGCGGTTGTTCATCAGTTGCTTTCTTCTTTCCCTTACTTTTTTGGGGTTGTGTTTGTTGTACCAAGTGTCTTTGTTATACACTTCACCCGATATTTTGGTGTTAACAAACAACGTGAAATGATACTAACAAGTTTGTCAAGTATTTCAGTATATCAAGCTTTGTTAGATTCAAAAGTTCAAATCGTGAAATGATACTAACAAGTTTGTCAAGTATTTCAGTATATCAAGCTTTATTAGACTCATAAGTTCCAATGAAGCCAAACTTTTGAAGTTCAAACGAAATGGAAGAAATGAGACCGAAAAAGCTCAAGAAGTGGTTGAGACAAGGAAATACATCATAAAACGTGTATGAAGTCATGATTTTTGTGATTTTTGATTTTATGAGTTTCAAAACGATTTAAATTATGTAAATGAGTTTTATAGTATGTATTTGAGGTGTACAAAGTGTTGAAATTATTTTTGAATGCATCGACATATGTTTAGGTGGCTTTTGGATTGACATTTAAAATATTTGTAGAAAAGCCCCTATATTTTTCATGAAATCGAGATTTTTGATTTTCAGGGTTTCTGAAATCATCCGAGATGTCTAGACATGTTATATGGACACTACTAAACATGTATAAAGTAATTTCAAAGGTTTAGTAAAGTGGTAGGGTCGTTAGGGGTCATTTTAGAAAACTAGAAAACTATTTATTTTCAAGCCCCCGGACCCAAAACACTGGGTAGACCCAGTGTATTGTGCAGTAAACTGCTAAAAAATTACCAATGCTAGCCGCTTGATCTACACATCATATGCGTCAGCGCATAAAGAACTACCAATAAATTACCCAGTCTGCGCTGATCTACCAACGTATTGTGCAGTAAACTACCAAAAAATTAACCAGCGTGCTAGCAGTTTACCCAGCGTGCTATGCAGTAAACTAAATTTTTTTTTAAAAGTTTACCCAGCGCGTTAGATAGTTTACCCAGCACAATTTGCAGTAATCTTACAGTTTTTCCAAAGTGCTGATCCACACTTTTAATTGGAATTTGAGAATTATTTTGGGCCCTTGGATCAAATGTAATGATCATATGGGTACAAAAAGGGTTTGACCACATATCCAAACACTAAAGAACCCCAAAACTACAACTCAAGCTCCTAAACTTCAAAAATCCAAGTTTTATACACATTTGTGCTAGATTTTTGATCACATACACTTGGCAATTCTTGGAGCTATCGATTATCTGGTCAAGGCAACATTAGAGAGATGTTCTAAAGCTTACAACCACCACTCCAAAACTGATTTTTGGATTTCACACCTGTGGTTGTAAGATTTCTTGATTTCCTACTCTTTTTGGGCTTAATCTATACTTTTTATTGGAGTATTGTTTGGAAATCATTTGTTGTGTTTTTGAACACTTTTGTCTTATTTTTTGCACTTAAACTTGATCTCTTTGAGCCTAAGACATATTTGAACAAGTTGTTGCTCTTAATCTTTATTTTTGACAAAACCACTTGTTCATTTAATTTGAAATCACACACTTTTTCATCGATATTATTTTACCAATTTCATGACTAAGCATTGTGCATATTTGCTAATTTTATTTACATCCTAGTCAGAGTTCATACTTGCTGGCATAGGAGTGGTTTAGCTTTAGGTGGCTTTTAAGAATTGGACTTATTGTCGCTTTACTTTGTAAAGCAAAAATTTCATTGTATTTAAAAAGGATTTTGATTGTAAGACTTAGTGGGATCTAACTCGAAAGCGAAGACCTAGTTGAGGCTAAATAAAAACCCTAGTTGAGGCTAAGTAAAAACCCTAGTTAAGGCTAGGTCGAGGGAAAATCCTAGTTGTGGCTAGGTTAGGAAAATCCTAGTTGGGTCTAGGTAGTTGTATAAGATCTTATTACCGTAAGACACCTTGTAAAGGACCTAGTTAAGGCTAGACATTCACTAAGCTTGCATGCTTAGGGACATTCACTTGTTGGTAATATAAGTGGGGGTTGAAAATCTGAACTGGGGAGGTTTGGTAGTAGATGTAAATCGGTTGGATCAAACCACTATATATCGTGTGTCTCATTTCCATCTATTCTACCCCCTTCTTGATTGCATTGCATTGATATTTGTTGGTGTGTGTGCTATTGTTGTTATTTAGCACAAAGTCTTAAAAAGACGATAACCTCTCGGTACATCCAATTCACCTCCTTTTGGGTAACCTTTAATTGGTATCAGAGCGGGTTATTGCTCAAAGTGTTCCTAACATATCTTTGAGTGTTTTCTTGCAAGGATACAAACATTAGATATCACTTGCCTTAGGGAAGACAACTCATCCATTAGGTCTCCCTACTTTGATGGGACCAACTATGCTCATCAAAAAGTTCGAATGAAGTTCTACATAAGAGCACAAGGTAAACCTTTGTGAGATTCTATCATGGATGGCTACACTCCACCAAACAAGGCTGGAAAAGGCTACACTCCCGCTGAGATAAGATTTGGGCTATCTAATGATCAAGCAATGAATCACTTATTTTGTGCACTTGCACAAAGTGAAAATGAGTTCAATCGGATTAGTGCATGTGAGACAGCTAATGAGTGTGGGAAAAGCTCGAAGTACATTATAAAGAGACACAACATGTCAAGAACACTAAATTGAGGATTCTTGAAGAATATTATGAGACTTTTCGAGTTGACCTCATGAAGACATAGCCATGGCCATCATAAGGTTCACAAAGCTTTTGAATGAGATCAAAAACCTTGGGAAATATTATGATCAAGAGAATTCAGTATACAAGTTCCTTAGAGGCTTGCCTAAGGAATGAGATGCGAAAAAGTATGCTATTCAATTGGCGCAAAACCTCAAAGACTACACTTTTGATACATTATATGGAGGATTAACGGTTCATGAATTCGAGCTAAAGGACCGTGTTACAGTGAAAACACTTGGTGGAATGACTAAGCAAGAGTTAAAGAAGGAGCATGACTTGAAAGCTTCTAATCCACCGGTCGAAGATGATGTGAGTTCTTGTGGGGATGATGACATTAAACAAGAAGTGGTCATGTTGTCAAGAAAGTTCAAAAAAGCTACATACAAAAGAGACAAGTACAAGAAGAAGTACAAAGGTGAAAATAATGCAAGCAAATCACGTAAGATGATTTGCTATAAGTGTAGCAAACCGGAACACATGATGGCGGAATGCAAGTACATGAAGAAAAGCAAGTGATATGACTCATCATCATCATCATCATCATCTAGCTCTGACTTCGAGTCGGTTAATGAGAAGGCTATCCTTTGTTTTATGGCAAGGAGTGAGGTAAATGACTCTAACTCTTTTAATTATGATGATGATGTTAATGCATTGTATGATATGCCTAATGTTTATCACCTTAGGAAAGAGTTAGAAAAAAAGGTAAAAAAGACAAAGCAACTCAAAAATAGCTTGATTTAAAGCCATTAGTGAGATTGAGTCTCAAAATGAGATTATTGATGATCTCCAACATGACTTAGAATTGGTCATAAATGAAATGAATGAGTTAGCAAAAGATGAAAAGGACTTGACCACCAGGTGACTAAGTTCACAAGTGGTATTAAGATGTTTGACATGATGTTGGAAGCTCAACGACGTGCACTCAATAAGAGAGGCATAGGCTATGGTGCTAGCCTATTGAGCTATGAAAAGCTATGGGCCGAATCTAAGAGATGCCTCAAATGCAATAAATCATATAAAATTGGCAAATATCTCTTGAATAAGACCAATAGAAGCAAACTAGTATGGGTAGAAAAGAATATCTATGATACACATTTTATGGAACACAAAGGTGTATGGGTACCAAAGTCCATGATTCATAAAGTGTATTAGATTCACTTTGGAACATAAATGGGCTTAAATGATAGATCAATGTTTGAGAATTAACCATGACATGCCCAACATTAGTCACATACATCATAGCATGCTGATATTATTATTTTGATGTCATGGTTGCATTTTATATGCATTATGTATGAATGACATTTGGTTTGTTGTTTCATCTCCTCGATGCATATGAATGAATGAATCTAGTCTTGATTGAATCTTTATTAATGAGGAAGACTTATGTATGCATTGTGTTACATCGGAGGAGAATTATAGATAGTGTGAATGATATTGATGCATATTGATAGGGGGAGCCTTCATGCCTACTTTTTGGTATCTAACCATTTTATAATTTTATCATATGGGGGAGACATGTACCCAAAATGGAAAATATATTGATATCTAACCGTTTTATAATGACTTTGAACATGCATGTTGATAAGGGGAGCTTATGTTTTCATTTTTTCATTGAACTTGTTCATGTATGCATGTTGATAGTGGGAGAATTTTTACCCACTTTTTGATGTTGTCAAACGAAGGAGAAATATTGCTTTGAACTTGCAATTATGAACTTGATATACATGTTAATATTTGTCTTTTGGTTGTCAAGTTCACATTGTTTGTTATCATAAAAAAAGGGGGAGATTGTTGAACCAAGTCTTTGCTATACACCTTACCCGATATTTTGATGTCAACAACCAATGTGAAATGGTAGTAACAAGTTTGTCAAGTATTTCAGTATATCAAACTTTGTTAGATTCACAAGTTCCAATGAAACTAAACTTTTCAAGCTTAAACAAAATGGAAGAAATGAGATCAAAAAAGCTCAAGAAGTGGTTGAGACAAGAAAATACATCATTAAGCGTGTATGAAGTCATGTACATCATTTTTAAGATATATAAGTTCCATTCCTACAAGCCAAATGCATCAGAATCATGCATTTCATAAATTTTGAGTTTTAAAGAACTAAAAGTCATGATTTTTGTGATTTTCGATTTCATGAGTTTCATAACGATTTAAGCGATGCAAACGAGTTTTATAGCATGTATTTGAGATGTACAAAATGTCAAAATTATTTTTGAATGCACCGGCATTTGTTTAGGCGACTTTTGGATTGACATTAAAAATATTTGTAAAAAAGCTCCTATGTTTTTCATGAAACTTCTGGGGTTTGTGAATTCATCTATCATATCTAGACATGTTTTATAGACCCTACTTAAAATGTATAAAGTGATTTCAAAGGTTTAGTAGAGTCGTAGGGTTGTTAGGGGGTTGTTTTAGATAACCAGAAAACTATTTATTTTCAGGCCCCTAGACCAAGCGAGCTGGGCAGAAGACCCAGTGTGTTGTGCAGTAAACTGTCAAAAAATTACCCAACGCGTTGTGTAGTAATCTGAAAAATTTTTTAAAGTGATGATTCACATTTTTAATTTAAATTTGGAGATCATTTTGGGCCCTTGGATCATATGTAACAGTCATATGGGTACAAAAAAGGGTTTAACCACATACCCAAATACCAAAGAACACCAGAGCTACAAATCAAGCTCATAAACTATCAAAAATCTAAGTTTTATACACATTTGTGCTAGATTTTTTATCACATACACTTGGTGATTCTCGAAGCTTTCGATTTGCTAGTCAAGGCAACATTAAAGAGGTGTTCTAAGGCTTACAACCACCACTCCAAAACTGATTTTTAGATTTCACACTTGGGGTTGCAAGATTTCTTGATTTCCTACGCTTTTTTGGCTTAATCTATACTTTTTATGGGAGTATTGTTTGGAAATTATTTGTTGCGTTCTTGAATACTTTTATCTTGGCTTTTGCACTTAAATTTGATCAATTTAAGCCTAAGACATATTTGAACAAGTTGCTCTTAATCTTGGTTTTTGACAAAAGCACTGTTCATTTGTTTTGAAACCTTACACTTTTTCATCGATATTATTTTGCCTGTTTCTTGACTAAGTATTGCATATACTCACTGATTTTATTTACATCCTAGTCAGAGTTCATACTAGCATACATAGGAGCAGTTTAGCTCTAAGAGGCTTGTAAAAATTGGACTTATTACCGTTTTACTTTGTAAAGCAAAATTTCATTGTATTTGAAAAGGATTTTGATTATAAGACTTAGTAGGATCTAAGTCGAAAGTGAAAACCTAGTTGAGGCTAGGCAAAAACCTTAGTTGAGGATAGGTTGAGGAAAAGTCCTAGTTGCGTCTAGGTGGGAAAAATACTAGTTGGGTCTAAGTGGTTGTATAAGTCCTTATTGTGGTAAGACATCTAGTAAAAGACCTAGTTAAGGCTAGGTATTCACTAAGTTTGCGTGCTTAGGGACATTCACTTATTAGTAATATAAGTGGAGGTTGAAAATCCTAAGCGGGGAGGTTAGGTAGTGTATGTAGATCAGTTGGATCAAACCACTATATATCGTGTGTCTCATTTCCATCTCTTCTACCCCTTCTTGATTGCATTGCATTGATATTTTTTGGTGTGTGTGTGTATGCTATTGTTGTTATTTAACATAAAGTTTTAAAAGTGCGATAATCTCTCAGTACACTCAATTCACCCTCCCTCTCGGGTGACCTTCAGTGTTCCCTTTTGTGATTGCTCATAAGGTGCTTCCCCCATCCCCTTCTTGGTCTTTCCCTCCATTTTACCCTCAATGGATCTTTGAGCACACCGCTCATAGAGGACTTAACAACACAATATTAAGCATACTCAAAATGAGCTTGCTCCTTTCTCTCAGGTTCGTCATTTGTTCGTGCATGATCCTCCTGAAGTTCTCGGATGGTAGATAGAACCATGTTAAACCTCATCGTAGAAGTACACCCCTTACGAATCAAATACTAATGGCATCATATCGATGATCATAAGTGTTAGTCGTGACACAAATCCTCCATGGTTGTAATAAGTACATGTAGACGTTTTAAGTCCTTTCTCCATCTTTGCATAATGTACTAGCTGGGAATAGTCTTATGTTCAAAATAGTCCAATACGCATAACGTATGCCTACAAAGAATACCTATAAACTGGGATGACCTGCTCTGAATAACAGAAGTGAATATTCAAGCTAATATAAGAAGGTTGCTCAAAATATAGGTATATTCAACATGTATAGCGTACTTGCAAATGCAACAAACAGATTCTGTATCACTTTTGTGTTGGGGAATGTGCGTCAATTCATTAACTGTCTTTATGAATACTTTTAGTTAATGAAATAGAGGATTTTCATTTGCTATTTATTATAATTGATTTGCATGTTTACATTATAATAAGATCTATGGGTATTTACAGAAATATCCTAAATATCCATAGTCGATTATGAACTATAATGAATTAAGACTAGTGTGAGTCTTGATTGATGATCATACGATGATCATACGTATAGGAATACGAATCAAGATCATGAGTACTTGTTAGAGAACAAAGTACTGGACCGACCCGCTAAGAGAACATCACATGAATTAAGTCATAGTTGTTTCTCATGATATGTATATTATTCAGTCCTCTGACTTGAGATTACCAGAGACTTCAATATTAGGAATACAGTGATTTGACGCAATCAAACGTTGTCTTTAACCGAACGATTATAAAGGTTGTGATTGGTTACTGTGTGAATAATGTGGTGAAGTTGTGTAATCGAAATAGAATTTGTCCCTCTCATATAGAGAGATATCTAGTAGATCCCTCGATGTGTTAGACTATTAAAAGGCCTAGTTTAAGTGAATTGATATTGATCAATGTCACTTGGATATTTTCAGTCTATCTAGAGATCGAGACTAGTACGATTGAACATGTTGGATGACAATTCTATGCCTTATGTTTGATCAAAAGGATATCGTGTGACAAAAGGATGTTATATACACAATTGATTAGGTTGTATCGATTTGATATTCGTTCAACTTAGGTAGTCATAATGTCTTGCTAGAGGTTGCTTATGACTTGTATACCAAAATGTGTTTTGGTACACTACCAACATTGTATGAGCCTATTGGGTCACACACTAAGAATGGTTTTGCGAGATTTTAAGATGGTTCAGAAAAATAAATTTTATATGATAAAATTCATGATAGAAACGTCCTTGTAGTGTATTACACTTATACTTCTTTAAGTAGGGGTATATGTGTAATTTACTTAACCGTCTATATACAAGGGTTGCATAAATAGACGCTTTGAGTTAGAATACACGCACGAAAGATTAAAAGGCCAAAACTCTATTTTTGTTTTAGAAACAACTTAGGGTTTTTGGTATGCTCTGGATCATTTTGGAGAGAAACAAAAAGGTTTGGTATTCTCTCGAAGCTAACACTTCAAATCTCGGCCGCCGTTCGTGTGTGGACTGCTGATAGAGGGCGTTCGTCATTGGTAACACCTTAGCGATTGATTAACCTTCAGAAAGGTACATTATGACTGAGATATGATTAAGTTTTCATAGTTTAAACGTTTTAATGGAATCAGATTCGGATCCTATTGGGGTTTTTCTCAAAATTGTTTTGTAATCTCCGCTGCGTGTGAACCCCAAACACCAATAGTGGTATTAGAGCCTTCGAGTTTGATTCCATTAAACTCATTGCATGTTTTCTTATGATATATGATTGAAAGCATGTTAATAGTTGATGTATATGTGATATACATAAGTTTTCTGTGAGATTTATTATCATGTTTTGTGTATATGATACATATATTCGTGATTTAATTGAAATTAGTTTCGTACATGCTAGTAACCATGTTAAGTTAATTTGAATAATTTTAATGAATTGAGTTTCGTGTTCTATGATCCATGACACCATTAGGTTCGATTGGGATAGTAGTTCATGATTCAATTACATGTTTGTGATTATTTGGATGAAGATCGAAATTGCAAATAATTAATTTTTAAAATTATTTATTTATAAATAATTAATTTTTGAAATTATTTATTTATCTTGTTATATCTTTCTTGTTATGAAGTTTCTATTTGATAAAGATAGATAACAAATTAGATTAGGAGATATATGCAAAATCGGTTTCATTATCCCTATTGGATAGGAGATAAATATGGAGAAGTTTGTTATTGGTGATATGTTAGGATTAAAATATCTAAAGTCCTAATTGGATTAGGATAAAATAATTAGTTAGATGTGGGGCCGAGTTAATTAAAAATGTTTTAATTGACTTAATTTTGGATAAATTAAGAGGTAAATTTAGTATAGTAAAATCAGCGAAAAATATGATTTTCGATAGCAAATTTCAATTTTCAGAATTGAGATTCGTCAGCGGGACCGCCGTCTAACTAATCTTAGCGCACAAAAATTCTTCTATTAGTGAATAGCATAAAAATTTTCTAAATTGTTTAGTGGTTCTACAAATCAATAAAAATATGATATTTCATTGTTTACTTAAAAATCACTAAAACTGAATAAAATCTGTCTATTAAATCTTAAGTCTTGTGCCATCCATTTTGAACACTTGTCAAGGCCTCGATCACACTAATACAGTTTCAGCCATAGCTGGGTGTATTGTGTTATCTTGGTGAGACAAGTTGGGTAAGAGTTACCTAAATGATTAAAATGGTTCGACTTAATAAAGCCATCAAAATAGTTTTGAGCTTTAAGCAAATGATGAGATAAAAACATGCTAAGACATAAGATGTCCCATATCTCATAAAAAGATCTAAAAATTACATAAGATGTAATTGGTAACTGTTACCTACCTAAATAATCTAGTTTTGTGTTTCATTCTATAGCTGTCATAGAATTAGGTGAAATATGGATTTTAGTCCCCTAAATAAACAGTGTGTTTTAGGAGGGTTGTTAATTTAGTGGGAATCTATTCCTCTATACTAAAATAAACTCTACATAATCTTTATTGTAGATCAATGGCCTCTTCAAGTAACAATAATCCCCTGTCACTGCGATCTATCCTTGAGAAGGATAAGCTATCTGAGACTAACTTTCTTGGCTGGTTCAAAAACTTGACAATCGTTCTCAAGCATGAACGCAAGTTGTATGTTCTAGATGCTCCGATCCCTGAGGACCCACCAGCCAATGCTACGAAAGCTGTGAAGGATGCGCATAATAAGCATGTCAATGATTCTACTGATGTTGCATGCATTATGTTGGCAACTATGGTTCCTGAACTTCAAAAGTACATGGAACTAATGGAAGCCTACGACATGGCAGAAGGAAATGTTCCAACAGCAAGCTGGGCAAGAAAAGTTCGAGACAGTCAAGAACCTGCATTCTTGTAAGATTACTGAGGGTGCATCAGTTAGTCCTCATGTTCTGAAGATGAAGGGCTATGTTGACCAACTTGATAGACTTGGATTTCTCATAAGCCAAAAGTTGGCTACGGATTTGATCCTAAATTCATTACCGGAGAGTTACTCACAATTTGTGATGAACTACAATATGAATAATATGGAGAAATCAATTTCAAAGTTGCATTTGATGCTCAAAACTGCTGAACAAAATATCAAGAAACCCTCTAGTAATGTGTTGATGGTCCAAAAGGGAAAGGGAATGAAGAAGAAAGGCAAAGGCAAAGGCAAGGCTAAAGTTGCCAAGGCTGCTGCTGCACCTATTGCAAATCCTATGGAACAAGTCAAACCCCAGCCTGTTCCTGCTTCAAAGCACCAAAGGAAACGAAGGAAATTGTCATTTCTGCCATGCACCTAGACATTGGTTCATAAATTGCAAACTCTATCTAGAAGATCTAAAGAAGAAAAAGGGTAGTACGACTACCACCTCAAGTATTTATGTTATTGAAATTAATTTATCTACTAGTGATTCCTGGGTATTGGATACCGAATGTGGATCTTACATTTGTATAAATGTGCAGGAACTCACCAGAAGTAGGAAGCTGAAAAAAGGAGAAGTCATCCTGCGCGTAGGGAATGGAGCAAGAGTTGCTGCCCTGGCTGTTGGATCATATGACTTAGTCTTACCTAGTGGACTTATTTTAACTTTAAATAATTGTTATTATGTGCTTGCCTTGAGCAGAAACATCATTTCTGTTTCATGTTTGGATATGGATGGTTTTGATTTTATTATTGCGAATAATAGATGTTCAATTTCTCGTAAAGTCATTTTTTATGCAAATGCTAATTTGTGTGATGGTCTTTATATTCTAAGCATGAAAAAGTCCACTGATACTCTAGTCTTTAAATGCAAAGAGATTCAAGTCAAATGATTTGAATCAATCCTATATTTGGCATTGTCGTATAGGCCACATAAATGAGAAACGCATAACGAAACTCCATAAAGATGAACTTTTAGATTCATTTGATTTGGAATCATATGAAACGTGCGTATCTTGTTTACTAGGCAAGATGACTAAAAGTCCCTTTACTGGACATAGTGAAAGGGCAAGTGATTTATTAGGCCTAATACACACTGATGTATGCGGTCCTATAAACACAATGGCTAGAGGAGGTTACCAGTACTTCATTACATTTACTGATGATTCCAGCAGATATGGTTATGTATATCATATGAAACATAAAACTGAATCATTTGAGATGTTTCGAACATTTCAAAATGAAGTGCAGAATCAACTTAGTAAAACTATCAAAGCACTTCGATTAGATTGAGGTGGTGAATATTTGAGCCAAGAATTTGATGATCATCTTAGAAATTATGGGATTGTCTCACAATTAACTCCACCAGCAACTCCACAATGGAATGGAGTTTTTGAAAGGAGAAATCGAACCTTATTAGATATGGTTGATCTATGATAAGTCATGTGGATCTTCCATTATCCTTTTGGGGTTATGCATTACAAACTGCAGCTTTCACTCTAAATCGAGTTCCTTCTAAAGCGGTTGATAAAACACCATATGAGATATGGTATGGGAAGAGACCTAGTTTGTCTTTCCTTAAGATTTGGGGTTGTGAGGCTTACGTAAAGCCACAAGTCTCAGAAAAACTATCACCTAAATCTGATAAGTGTTTATTTGTGGGGTATCCTAAGGAAACATAAGGATATTACTTTTATAATCTTGCTGAGAACAAAGTGTTTGTTGCTCGGTATGGTGCCTTTATAGAAAAACAGTTTATTTCAAAAGACATTAGTGGGAGAGAAATAAATCTTGAATTTAAGAATCACAGATAAACACTGAACCGTTACTGGAAGTTCAACAACGTTCTGAACTAGTTGAACCTCCACAAGTTACACAAGGCCCACGTAAATCTGGCAGGGTAAGGCATGAGCCAGAGAAACTTGGATTTCTCATTACTGATAGTCGTGATGTGTTGCTTATGGATCAAAATGAGCCCAACACTTATCAGGAGGCTATGTCTGGACCAGACTCTGATAAATGGCTATGTGTCATGAATTCTGATATGCAATCCATGCATGATAACCAAGTTTGGTACTTGGTTAATTTACCTGAAGGTGGTAAGACCATTAGATGTAAATGGGTTTTCAAGAAGAAAAATTACATGGATGGCAATGTGCATACTTTTAAAGCAAGACTTGTAGCAAAAAGGTTTCAGGCAGACTTAAGGTGTTGATTATGATGAAACTTTTTCGCCAGTAGCCATGCTTAAATCCATAAGAATTTTAATTTCCATTGCTGCATATTATGACTATGAGATATAGCAAATGGATGTAAAAACAACATTTCTTAATGGAAAGCCGCTTGAGGATGTGTATATGACACAACCTGAAGGTTTTGTACATTCTGAGAATTCTAGGAGGGTATGCAAGCTTCAAAGATCTATTTAGGGACTAAAGCAAGCTTCTCGGAGTTGGAATCTTCGTTTTGATGAAGCAATCAAGGATTTTGGTTTTATTAAGAACGAAGATGAGCCTTGTGTATACAAGAAGGTCAGTGGGAGTGTAGTTGTTTTTCTGGTACTGTACGTTGATGATATATTACTCATTGAAAATGACATCCCAACATTGCCGAGTGTCAAGTCTTGGTTAGGGAAATGTTTTTCAACGAAAAACTTAGGAGATGCAGCCTATATCCTAGGGATAAAGATCTATAGGGATAGATCTAAAAGGCTAATCAGTCTAAGTCAGAGTGCTTACATAGACAAGGTGCTGAATAGGTTCAGTTTGCAAGACTCTAAAAGAGGATTGTTGCTAATGTCTTATGGCATAAGTCTCAGCAAGACTCAATGTCCTAAGACAAATGATGAGCGAGACCGTATGAATAAGATTCCATATGTATCTGCTATTGGATCTATCATGTACGCCATGCTATGCACTCGTCCTGATGTATCATATGCTTTGAGCACTACAAGCAGATATCTGTCAGATCCAGGTGAGAGTCACTGGATAGCAGTAAAGAACATCCTTAAGTACTTAAGAAGGACTAAGGAAGTGTTCTTGGTCTATAGAGGTTTTGAAAATGATCTAGTTGTAAATGGTTACACAGATGCAAGTTTTCAAACTGATATAGATGATTTTAGATCGCAGTCTGGATATGTGTTTACTTTGAATGGAGGTGCAGTAAGCTGGAAAAGTTCGAAGCAAGAGACTGTGGCAGATTCTACAACAGAAGCTGTTCGAGTATATTACAGCGTCCGATACAGCAAAGGAGGCAGTTTGGATCAAAAAGTTCATTTCTGAACTAGGTGTGGTTCCAAGTATTGCTAACCATGTTTGTTTGTATTGTGACAATAACGGGGCAATAGCACAAGCCAAGGAACCTAGATCACACCACAGATCCAAACATATACTCAGGCGTTTTCATCTCATCAGAGAAATTATTGAGAGGGGAGACGTAAAGATTTGTAGAGTACCTATTGAAGACAACGTTGCAGATCCATTGACAAAAGCTCTTCCACAAGCAAAACATGATGGGCATGTTAGATCATTAGGCATTAGATGCATGCATGATTGGCCCTAGTGCAAGTGGGAGATGTTAGGGAATGTGCCCTGGGTCAATCCATTAACTGTCTTTATGAATACGTTTAGTTAATAAAATAAAGGATTTTCATTTGTTGTTTATTATAATTGATTTGCATGTTTACATTATAATAAGATCCATGGCTATTTACAGAAATATCCTAAATATCCTTAGTCGATTATTATACTGGGAACTATAATGAATTAAGACTAGTGTGAGTCTTGATTGATGATCATACGATGATCATATGTATAGGAATACGAATCAAGATCATGAGTACTTGTTAGGGAACAAAGTACTGGACCGACCCACTATGAGAACATCATATGGATTAAGTCATAGTTGTTTCTCATGATATGTATATTATTCAGTCCTCTGACTTGAGATTACCAGAGACTTCAATATTAGGAATACAGTGATTTGACGCAATCAAACGTTGTCTTTAACCGAACGATTATAAAGGTTGTGATTGGTTACTGTGTGAATAATGTGGTGAAGTTGTGTAATCGAGATAGAATTTGTCCCTCTCATATAGAGAGAGATATCCAGTGGATCCCTCGATGTGTTAGACTGTTAAAAGGCCTAGTCTAAGTGAATTGATATTGATCAATGTCACTTGGATGTTTTCAGTCTACCTAGAGAACGAGACTAGTACTATTGAACATGTTGGATGACAATTCCATGCCTTATGTTTGATCAAAAGGATATTGTGTGACAAAAGGATGTTATATACACTATTGATTAGGTTGTATCGATTTGATATTCGTACAACTTGGGTAGTCATAATGTCTTGCTAGAGGCCGCTTATGACTTGTATACCAAAATGTGTTTTGGTACACTACCAACGTTGTATGAGCCTATTAGGTCGCACACTAAGAATGGTTTTGCGAGATTTTAAGATGGTTCAGAAAAATGAATTTTATATGATAAAATTCATGATAGAAATGTCCTTGTAGTGTATTGCACTTATACTTCTTTAAGTAGGGGTATATGTATAGTTTACTTAACCGTCTATATACAAGGGTTGTATAAATAGACGCTTTGAGTTAGAATGTACGTACGAAAGATTAAAAGGTCGAAACTCTATTTTCGTTTTAGAAACGACTTAGGGTTTTTGGTATGCTCTGGATCATTTTGGAGAGAAACAAAAAAGTTTAGTATTCTCTCGAAGCTAGCACTTCAAATCTCGGCTGTTGTTCATGTGCGAACTGCTGATAGAGGGTGTAGCGATTGATTAACCTTCAGAAAGGTATATTGCAACTGAGGTATGATTAAGTTTTCATAGTTTAAACGTTGTAATGGAATCAGATTCGGATCTTGTTGGGGTTTTTCTCAAAATTGTTTTGTAATCTCCGCTGCATGTGAACCACAAACACTAACATTTTGTACAATACTTGGTATGCTTGGGCATAAGGTCCCTTTAGGCCTTT
This sequence comes from Stephania japonica, assembly GCA_039657345.1. Taxonomy (NCBI): domain Eukaryota; kingdom Viridiplantae; phylum Streptophyta; class Magnoliopsida; order Ranunculales; family Menispermaceae; genus Stephania; species Stephania japonica. The sequence continues at coordinate 19,271,768 of CM077566.1, forward strand.
GGCGTAGTCACATCATTCACCTCGAACAACCAAGATTACCTTCTTGCTTCACCATCTTCTTGCGGCAATTTAACTTCCTATTCACCTCAGCTTGAAAATTAACAAACATCACAAATGTGTATGTGTTTTGAATTTGCTCCTCGTATGGCCGGGAACAAATAGCTTCACACATGTCATGGTAAGACTTGAAGTCTGCATCGACTTCAAGCTCATACTTCCTTGACAAGGCGACGTCGTATTGTCTTAGGAACTCCTTCAATGATGTTTTTACATTCAAATACTTGCTCAAAAATGCATTTACGCCTTCCAATCGTTGCGTCGTGGACATGCCTACCCAAAAACAATCCTTCACGTATGCAGGGACCCACTTTTCTTATAGCTCATAAAAAGGGTTTGAAACCAATCGTTGTCCTGCAAATTGAATTATAGGACCTTCTTTTTCTGCCTTTGCTCAAATTCTTGAGGGAGCAAGCAGTCGTACGCGACATCATGGATTGCATTTATGGTTACTTCTCTCTCTTTACAATTGCTAATTTTCTCAGACATCTTCTTCATTATGTGCCATAGGCACAATCGATATCGCTCTGATAGGAACACATGTTTGATTGCTACTTGTATAAAGTTGCATTGATCGGTGAAAATTTCCACTAGAGTATTCCAATTCATGCTAGTCAGCCACACCCCAAAAGAGCCATGTGTAACTTTCAATTGATTTGCTTGAAAGTAGACTGCATCCCAACAAAATGGTTTGACCATGGTGGTTCACCCCAATGAATGTGGTGAATGGCATATCGTATTGGTTAGTCAGGTATGTACTGTTGAATGATATCACGTCATTAAAATAAGTGTAAGCACTTTTAGCCCTTGTATCTACCCAAAACACACCGCTGCACTATACAATGTCTCTTTCCTTTTACTGTTTTGATGTTTTGGTTTGTTTTCTTCTGATTTGTAAAGGTACTAGATAGTACAAACTCGACTCAGATGGAGAGGCTACCGAAGTGCTTTCTAGTTTTACCAATGAAGGTGAAGGCTTAATTGAATTTAAGGACCCCACAACCCTGCCACATCACGACCCTGTTGTGTCCTTCGCACAACCAATCATTCAAACCTCAAATTATAACCAATTATATCATTTATAATTCAAATTAACCATTGGACTCCATTCATCTGTTAAAATCATAATTAAACATCAAAATCAATGAAAGACTTATCAGACTTGATTAATTAGTTAAATATACGAATTTAAGTCATAGGAGCATCAAGCTAATGTTGGAAAACCATGGAAGATCTATCATATAAATGTGATAATCAAAACCTCAAAAATGTATAATATACATGTAATGGTGTAACGACCCATTACTTAAGTTAGTTATTAGTGATAAACCGAATCTTAATTAAATGAGATTAAGCTTGGAATTAGGCTCCACGTACCTCAAATAGCATGTATGTGTGTGTTGGTGTGATGAAATTCTGTTTGAATGGCGTGTATTATAATTATGTGTTAATTAGTTAATGGACTAGTTGGATACATGGGTAGTTGCAACGGCATAGACATCGGGATAGAGTCACGAGAGTGCATGAACGCCCGAGTTAGCTCGTCGGCGTGAGATGGTCAAAAAATAAGTGTAGATATATATATATAATAAAAGCAAAATATAATAAAACAAAAATAATGGATAAGTTTTAAATAATCTCGAGATAAGTATCTCGAGGCAAAGTTTTAATGTAAATCAAATGTTTTCATCGCCTCTGTTCATTCGATCGGGAGAGAAGAGATGAGGGAAATCGATCGCACGAAGGAGAAAACAAGCTCGTGAGTTGCTTGGGTGAATGACGGAGTCCGATGATTGATTTGATCATCTCTCTCGTGAGATTGGTGAGTTTTCTCTGTTTGTTTTCTTTGATTCAATTCAAAAATTGGTGGGTTTTAGAGGGTTTTAGAGTTGGTATTATTGGAATTGTTTCAAATGAGTTTATTGAGCGTTAGAGATGTCCTTAGGACCTCCGTTTCGTGAAGAAATTGAGGTGTTGATGATGAAAATGATAGTTTGAGTTTATGTTTTAGAGTCTTATAAATTTCTCCTTAAATCTTTAATGAATAGTCAAACTTATTATTAGAGATCAATATATATATGTGATGTATGTCTTCTATGGAGGTTCTCTTTTAGGTTCTAGGTGCTGTGACGATCGTTGGTAGTGGTGGAACAGACTAGAAACGATGCTTTGTTCTTGAAAGTTCAGTGGCCAGCGCGTTGGGCACTAGCTCTAGGGAGCTGACCGATCTAGGTAGGATGGGTTTGCGACCAGTTGGGCAGCTGCTGGCCCCTACAGGCAGTGCACTGACTAGTGTGATCAATGAAAATTAATTTAGTTGAAGGTGTATTTTCATAGGGTTGTGAGCCTAGGTTAGGGATTTGAGTTAATAAGTATGGAACATGGATTGATACCCAATCGGTGTGTAATAGGTTCTCGAGTATTGGGAAATGGAAGTGACCCCAAGAGCTAGGGGATTTGGGATCAAATTTAGGGAAATCTGACCAAGGTAAGTGGGATTCATATTTTTCATCAATTATGCAATGTAAATTAGTACTATTAGAGCTTGTAGTACTAGAGATTGGGAATGGGTCAATGTAATGTGACTTAGTCATGTTTTATTACTGTTTTACAAATGAAAATGAATTCGAGAAGAGGTTTAACGGGACGTATCGGCCTTGGTGGATTATATGTTGGGTGGTCACTCAATACCGCGCCCCCAGTAACTTAAGGTATCCCGATTGAGGCTTTCTATTTAAAAGGGGGTCAGTACGTCATGCCTGGATACACCACGTAAATCACACGTAGGCCACATGTGGGTTATGTGGATCGTAGTCCTTGAATGACGATAGTGGACAACTCTCTTTCTCGAATTGTGAAATCAAAATATAAGTCATAATACACTTGCAAATGACTTGTGGACTTGCATTAATTTATGTATTCTTTATATTGTTTTAATATCCTTTTTAAATATGTTAGAATCATATTGTTACGCATCATTCTTGATATTTAGTTGATAATTGATGTATTCCTAAGAGTCACTTACTGAGCATGTATAAGCTCACCTAACTCAACAATTTCAGGTTCACCATCAAGCGAGGAGGCCAACAGGAAAGGGAAGAATTAGGAGTTTCGAAATCTTCTCTTACATATACTGATACTGATAGTAATGTGATATATATTGTTTAAGTATGTTAAAGTAATATAATTGGGTTGGGTTGGTTTTTAATAACCGATGGATTTCCATATTATATAGTTTTGTATATTGTGTATTATTAATGAAAAAGTTTTAAATTTTTGCTGTGTTCTATTTATTGTTTATTTGTTATATACGATATTTAGGTTATTTTCAGGAGTTAATGGAAAGTTGATGGCTCTAGTTAGGCCTGATTTGGTTTACTGGAACTTAATTAAGGCTTTATACCAGATATCGCCTGATCGGGATAGGGGATGTCAAAGTTTGGTATCAGAGCTGGTTAGGGCCTCGTAATAGCTTTGATACAATTTGGTATCGGAGACTGTCTTTATATAAGCTTGGTTCCAAATCTATCTAAGTTCACTAACTTCGAGATTTGATTGGAGTTATGAAAGAACTTAGAACTTGATAAATAGATTTTATAGTGATTTTGGGGGAAAAGGAATTGATGAGTATACATTATTTGCTGAGTTTATTGATATTTCTAAGATATAGATGATTTCTTTGCTTTCCCTTAACATTGCACTGATGGTTTTATCTCTCCTTTATGGACAAAGTTTAATGATTGAATGAGGAAAAAGCTCTGAAAGGCCTAAACCTCAGGGTAATGTTGAGAGAGAGAGAGAGAATTTGTTGGAGGTTCAGGGTAGGATGATGGCTATGATTATGGCACATGTAGCACCACCTAATCCACCACCTGATGTTCAGCCTGCTGCCAGTCCCAAGGTTAGCAAAACTGAGGGAGAGGCGGAGAATGTCGCAACTCTAGTTATAGCACCAGTTTCGGCATAGGTTCTTGAGACAGTTCCAACAGTACTAGTAGTGCCAATGGATCCTAAGAAAGCTCTTTATCTTCAAACCAGAAAGGAGTTTATGAAATATGATATTATGATATTTGATGGCACTATGGTAGATGGAGTTGTAGAGGCCTGAATTTTGGAGATGGAATAATGTTTTCATGCTTTTAAGGTTGAGGATTAGTTCAAGGTCCGATTGGTAGCCTTTTGTTGATAGATTCTACTAGGAAATGGTGGAATTCACTAGAGAGGGAAGCCAAAGCACTAACCATATGGCTGGAGTTCAGAGCCATTTTTTTATAAGCAATACTTTCCCAAACTAGTCAGGAACAAGAAGAAGGTCGAGTTTATGAGATTGAAATAGGGAACCATTTCTGTAAGAGAGTATGAGCTAGAGTTTAATGAACCGAGTGAGTTTGAATCAGAATTGATTGATTCAGAGGAGAGTAAGATAGATGTGTTTATTAATGGGTTGGATACTGGATTCGAATTATAGTGTCTTCTCATCCTCGTACCAGTTTTGTCTTTATATTTGAGAGTGTTATGGAAGTTGAGATGGCCATTTTAGCTAGGCAGTCAGCATTAATAGTAACTTTACCACCACCTCCATAGTACCTTGGGAGTTAGAGAGTTCGAGAGTTCGTGCATATCCAACCAGGAAACTCAATAGGAAAAAAGAGGATTTGTCATCACTTCCATCATAGAGAGGTTAGTAGGAGGATAGTTGATGGTTCTTCGACCTCAATGGCACCTGTCCAGTTAGCTCCACCAGCAACCACTTATGTTAGTGCATCGGTTACTGCACCTCTTAGTTCATAGGCCTTAGTGGTGAAACCACCTTTAACACCAGCACAATCACGGAGCGGGGGTAGAGTTCGAGGTTATTTTGGACTTCAACCAAGCAGTTTGGTGCAGAGTTCTCAAGCTAGTGCAGTTCCATATCAACCTAGTATTATTTATTATTGTAGTGGTAAATTGGTGCACATTCAATGAAATTGTTCTTTACCACTACTAGAGACATTTGAAGGCAGTGTAGCACAGCTAGTACGAGGGCAGACTCATGTAGTGGTTGAGGCAGATTCAGAGGTTACATGGGGCTCGTGGAAGGTATTCTTTTATATTTGTTGTCGAGATATGCATATTTTGATTGATGTTGGTTCTACAAATTCTTTTATTGTTGTTTCAATGGTTGATGAGTTGAAACTGAAACCTATTAGAGCTAGTACATTATTGATCCTGAGCATAACAGTGAGTAAGAAAATCTATCGTAACCTAATCTATAGAAATTGTGTAATTAAAATTGGGGAAAGTGAATTTCCAATTAGTCTTAGGGTAATGGAGTTCCTAGAGTATGATGCACTCTTAGGAATGGATTGATTATCCATGTATCGGGTTAACATTGATTGTTTTCGTAATTGAGTTAATATGCCTAGAATTATAGTCTATTAGGGCTATAATTTGTTGAGTCCAGCTACACAGGGTCGAATAACTGCTCTGGGAAATTTAGAGGTTAGTGCAAGGGTTACTACATTTAATAGACCGAGTCAGGAGGCTAAGATTGAGGAGATTCTTATGGTGTGTGAATTTCCAGAATTTTTTCTATCTAAACTACCAGAACTTCCACCACCACGTGTCATTGATTTCACTATCGAAACTAGTTCAGACACTAAACTTATATCGACTCTTCCATACTGTATGGCACCAAAGGAATTACGTGAGTTGCAGGTTCAGATTGAGGATTTGTTGAAGAAATGGTTTATTCAGCCTAGCTTGTCCTGTGGGGAGCACCTGTTTTTTTATTAAGAAGGACGAAACCCTATGTACGTGTATTGATTATAGGCAACTGTATAGAGTCACTATTAGGAATAAATATCCATTACCTATGATTGATGATTTGGTTGATCAGTTGAAGGGTGCCAAATGGTTTTCGAATATTGATTTAAGATCGGGTTACCATCAACTGAGGGTCAGGGATTCAGATATGTTATTGACATCTTTCACTAGCCGATATGGTCATTACGAGTTTTCAGTGACGCCGTTTGGGCTCACTAATGCTCCTGTTATGTTCATGGATCTTATGCACAAGGTTTTCAAACCTTATCTTGATCATTTCATCGTAGTGTTCATTGATGACATTATGATTTATTCAAAGACTTAGGAAAAACACCCACTTCACGTTAGAGTTACTTTGCAAACTTTGAAGGATAATAGGCTATATGCCAAATTTAGCATGTGCGAATTCTAGGCTTCTGAGGTCAAATTTCTTAAACACATAGTTAATGCTGAGGGGATCTCAGTTGATCCAGCTAAGGTGGAGGCAATCCAGGATTGGCCTACTCCTACCATAGTGTCTGATGTTCGTAGTTTTTCGGGATTAGCATGTTACTATAGGAGGTTTGTTGAGGGTTTATCTCATATCGTGTTTCCCCTTACCCGGCTAATATAAAAAGTTGTGGAGTTTATTTAGTCTGATGAATGCAAGGATGCCTTCAATAAGTTGAAAGGTAGGTTTACTACAATGCTTGTTCTTACGTTACCTGATTCAGGGAAGGAATTAGCGGTTTATACTAATGCTTCTCATTCAGGTGTGTGTGCTGACGAAGGATGACAGGGTATGCTTCAAGGAAACTTAAGATTCACGAAAAGAATTATCTAGTTCTTGATCTTGAGCTTGCAGCTGTTATATTTTCCTTGAAAATTTGGAGACATTACTTGTATGGTGAGAAATTTACAGTGTATTGAAACCATAAGAGTTTGAAATATCTATTTACACAGAGTAAGCTTAATATGAGGCAGCGCAGATGGCTTGTGTTTCTCAAGGATTATGAATTCACTCTACAGTATCACCCAGGTAAAGCAAATGTTGTTGCTAATGCCTTGAGAAAGAGGAGGACTGGTAGGGAGAATGTAGCTACTGCTTGAGCTTCTCACTTTTGACTTCTAGAGGAAGCTTCAGTAAGGATGATTCATGAAAGTTCGGCTAGCACATCATAAGCTGAAAGAGCTAGTTCCAGTACTACTAATTGGTTCTTTTGTGCTAAAATTAGGGCGAAACCTGAGATTATTCAGAGGATTGTAGATAGTAAAAAAACTAATCATGAATACTTAGCGCATCAGAGGTTAGCTAGTAGCATTGATCATCCTGATTGGTTAGTTTCTGGGGACTGGGTCTTACGTTTTCGGGATAGATTGTGGAATCTAGCTCAGGAACAGTGTAAGCAAGAGTTACTATAGGAGGCTCATAGGTTGTTTTACTATATTCATCCCAGTAACACCAAGATGTATCGTGAAATGACTCTAACGGGGCATTAACCCCTTTACTCCTAGGTGAAACCTTACTCGCAGATTCGACGCGATAAATAAAATTAAATAATACATTGCGGCAATTAGATTTCACATTCGGGAATAAATAAATAATACAGTCACCATAAAAAGTAAAATATACCTCGGTGTCGACTTTTGAGACTTGAACAAGTATGCCCAATCACGATGGTCCAGGTCAAAATCCTAAAACGTGACACGTGACACGTGGCATGGGTTAAATTTGAGGATTGTGACAAGATCTTATAGGATACTCAACTTGGGACATCTTCCAATTTTAGAAAAGAGGATAAGCATGAAGATGGAAAGAAAAATATGTTTGAGAGAGAGTTGAAGACCATTGAAAATAATTTTCATGTATTTTTTATCTCAGTTTTCTTTATATATGTAATTACGAATAAAGAAGCTCATTCTTTTCATGAATGATTTGCGATATTCATAAGTAAAATAAGAGAAGGCACTAGCTATCTCTTTAGTTTTTTAAGCAAAAACAGGTTAATGGGACTTAGCCATTCACCAAGGGGATATTGGGTTTTATGTGAGCAAGGTGTTAGTGGGAGTGATTAATATAGTAGAACTCGGTGAAGGATCCACTTGCTAAGATGGACCAAGAGTAAAGAGTTCTATGTAAATCCATAATCATCTTTCTTATTGCATTTTACACCAAGACGTGGCCCCGCAGACTAGGACTGCGAAAACAATTTTTGTGTTTTCTTGTTTACTTTTACTATTTTTTATTATAGCCCATACAGTTAACCTACATATGTGCCCACAACTCGTGAATTTATAAAGCTACTTTATGTGCCCACAACAACTTCTGTTGGAGTGAGATATTGCATTATTAATTATAAATGTTTTTATTGAGAGTAATATATGTTTCTCTTAAAAAAAAAATAGAACTGAAGAAAAAATTGAAGTTGCCACAATTTAAACCAGGACGAGATGTTAAAAAACAACAATAAACAGCTTGAAAACTACAACTTAGATCAATGTAGACCAATATAGCTACCATTCACATAATGATTAACTACTACTTATCATAGTTAGCTACATAAAAATGAAGATTACATCATCAATTCAATTTAACTAGACTTGTCACCTAAAAATGAAAGACTTTTGTATAACCTCATAGACTAAATTATTTCAAAGAGAGCCCATAATTCCTACAATGTAAAAGTAAAATTAAACAATAACCTAAGAATAACTAAAATTCTAATTAAATAGTCACTGAGTCATTTTTCCTAAAAGAAGTTAGACATACCTGAATCTCTTTAAGACTCAAGTTTTCTACTCTTTGGAGCCCTTTTAAGAACATCCATTGCATTTGAAGCTTTGACCCTGGTGTATATAGATTGTGATTCTGCCTTGAGATCCATGTAAGCTTCTGGAGAAAGCTTTAAGATATGCTCAAATCTATGAAGATTATGATCTTTCCTCAAGATTCGTATAGGCATATCTAGAGGGTTTAAGATATGCTAAAATCAATGAAAATTAAGTTCTCTCCTCAAGATTCGCATCTCGAAAGGCTTAAGGTATGCCCAAATTTGTGATGTATTTGAATGGGTAGAAAAGCTAACTAGAAAACGAAATCTGGGATTTACTAAATCTTACAAAAATAGGAAATTCAGGTTTGGCAAAATCCCAATTGGAAACCAACAGGGAAAAACAAGGTTACAAATACACAAGCAGAATAGAGGACTAAGTACGTTATTGACTCTAACCCTAATTCCTCATTTCTATAAAGCCCTTATCTAACTTAGGCATCGGTGTGTTCTCCTCGAAGGCCTACACTCCGGGTCTGTTTTCTAATTTGTATTCTTGAGATGTCATCATTTGCCTCGGGATTCATGCAACCCATTGCTCTAGGACGTCATGTTGCAGTTGATGTATCATCTGGCACTAGAAGGAGGGACTATCAATCATGGTGTTAAGAACAAGAAATTCTGAAACAAAGACTCCTTAACATCAAGAACGAGTTTTTGGGCATATTTTTCCTGATACCCTAAAAAATTGTTATCATGAACCATTAAGGCGGTCTCCATCACGAAGAGATACGCACGCTAAACCAACTGATCTTATGAACGAGTTGGAACGAAGGCGAGTGGAGAGAGGAAAAGAAATAGTTTGAGACCTCTAAAGAGCAAGAAACAATGAAGTGGAAGAGCTATGAGAAATGCTTAGCCACTTGCAAGATCAATTTAAAGTGCTAAGTGGAGGAAGACATGGCCAAATAGTTTCGACAAGATCCTAAACTGGCTACCATCCACAAGACATTAATGCAAGGGTTGAACGAGATTGTTGATTGAGGCCAAGAGGGTCAAATATTTTCTTTGATTCCAGCCGGGATACTTCTATAGTGTTAGTGAGCCAGAGTTAGCCGGTCGGTGGTTATTATCACACCAACAGCTACACAAACGACTGATGGTTGAGGAGAAGGACCATAAGTGACTTTCTAGTGTTTACAATAGAGGCGAGGTAGCGGTTTGGTGGACCATATATTCTAACACTCATCCTGATCCAACTACATGAAGCGAGTTCTGACAGTTATTCTATGATGAGTATGTGCCCATGGAGGTCTAGCTAAGACTACGAGGAGTTTTTGGCCCTTAGATAGGGCAACATGTTAGTACTACAATACATAGAGAGGTACAGATACTCCAGTATGCCATGGACATGTAGCGACAGAGAGATTCCTGATCTATTATTTTGTTCGGGAATTAGATGAGATGATTGCGAGCATCATTGTATCTAATGTGTTGGCCTAAGTAGTTTTATCACTTACACTCCACTCAGAATTTTGATGCTAACAAACAATATGAAATGATACTAATGAGTTTGTCAAGTGTTTTAGAATATCAAACTTTTTAAGAATCATAAGTTCAAAGAGAAAGTTGAAGTTTCTACAAGAACAAATCAAAGTGCCAGCATGAAGCCAGATAAGTTCAAGACCACAAGTACAAGACAAGTAAGGTATATAAGTCTCATTTCTACAAGCCAATACATTACAATTATACAAGGATACAAGGACCGGAAAGACAAGATCACAAGTACAAGTCATGTAAGGTATATAAGTCTCATTTCTACAAGCCAATACATTAGAATCATGCATGCCATGAATTTCCTTTTTTTCAAAGTACTTAAAGTTATGATTTTTGTGATTTTCTATTTCGAGGTTTTTAAAATGTTTTTAAATGGTGCATACATGTATTTGAGGTGTACAAACTGTTAGAATCGATTTTGAATGCACCAGTATGTTTTTAGATGGCTTTTGGATTGACATTAAAATTATTTGTAAAAAAATCCCTATGTTTTCATGAAATAGGAAATTTTGGTTTCGAGGTTTGTGAAATCATCTGGGATGTCTAGACATATTTTTAAGACCCTACTTAACATGTATAAAGTGATTTCAAAGGTTTAGCAGAATCGTAGAGGTGTTAGGAGGTCGTTTTCAAAAATTGGAATGTTATTTATTTAAAAGCCCCTGCAGTGAACAGAAAATTTTTTCTAAGTGTTGCCCAGCACACTGTGCAGTGTCCTGACAGGAATTTTTTTTAAGTGTTGCTCAACGCTGGACAATATCCCCATCGGGCTGTGCAGTGTCCTGACAGGAAAATTTTCTAAAGTGTTACTAAGCGCGCTGGACAATTTCCCCTGTGCGCTGTGCAATTTCTTGATAGCTTTTTTAAAGTATTGATCCACGCCTTCTATTTGAATTTAGGGATCATTTAGGACCCTTGGATCATTAGCAACGGCCATATGGGTATATACATGGTTTGACCAAGTGCCAAAAACAACCAAGAACACAAACACTACAACTCTTGTTCCTACACTTTCCAAAATCCAAGTTTGCACCTAATTTTATCAACTTTGTTCACACAATCACTTGGAACATTTGAGGGCTTGCATCAAATCTTGAAGTCAGTGTTCCAAAGCCTACAACTCGTGTTTCAAATATAATTTTTCAGAGTACACACTTTGGTTGTAAGGTTTCTTGATTTCCTACACTTATTAGGCTTAATCTATACTATTTGGCTAGTATTTTTGTTTGGAAATCACTTGTTGTGTTCTTGAGCATCTTGTCATGGGTTTGACACTTATATTTGACCTCTTTAATCCCAGGACTGATTTTGAATAAGTTGTTGGTCTTTATCTTAATTTTCTCATACCACTTGTTCATGTGTTTTTGAAACCTACTTGTGCTTAATCTATACTTGATTTTATAGTTTGATACTTGTGTTGTTTTAACAATATATTTACAAGGGTCTTGTTCTTGATCTAAACTTGTTTTTCACTTGTGATTCTGATTGCACAACTTGAGCTTAAAATTGCATCTTTACTTGTGCATCAATATGCCATTTATTGGAACCAAGTTGTTCTTAATCTATACTCTTCTTGATTGGTTTCAATATTGAGAGTTAGCCTATAAAAATTCAATTTACATGGCATTTCAATTGGCAAAGTCTTACTTGCATGCATATGAGTGGTTTAGCTCTAGGTGGCTTGTAAGAATTGGACTTGTAAGAATTGGACTTATTACCGCTTTACTTTGTAAAACAAAAACTTTATTGTATTTGAAAAAATAAGTTGAAAGGGAAGACTTAGTTAAGGCTAGGCATAAACCCTAGTTGAGGCTAGGTAAGGGAAAATCCTAAGTGAGTCTAGGTGGGGAAAATCCTAGTTGCGGCTAGGTGGTTGTATAAGACCTTATAGTGATAAGACATCGTGTAAAATACCTAGTTGAGGCTACGCATTCACTAGACTAGCAGGCTTAGGTTGTAACACTTATTGGAAATATAAGTGGAGGTTCGAGAATCCTAACCGGGGAGGTTAGGTAGTGGATGTAGATCAGTTGGATCGAACCACTATAAATCGAGTGTCTCATTTCCATCTCTCCTACCCCCTTCTTTGTAGCATAACATAGATATTTATTGTTGGTGTATGCATTATCATTGCTATTTAAGCATAAAGTCTTAAAAAGGCGATGACCACTCGGTAACCTAAATCAGCCCCCCTCTTGGGTGACCTTCAATTGGTATCAGAGCGGGTTATTGCTCAAAGTGTTACTAACGTATCTCTGAGTCTTTTCTTGCAAGGATGCAAACATTAGATTTCGCTCACCTTAGGGAAGGCCACTCATCCGTTAGGCCTCCCTACTTTGATGGGACCAACTATGCTCATTGGAAAGTTCAAGTGAAGTCCTACATAAAAGCACAAGGTAGACATTTGTGGGATTCTATCATGGATGACTACACTCCACTAAACATTAATGGCTACACACCACTAAATAAGGCCGGAAAAGACTACACTCTCACTGAGACAAGACTTGAGCTATCTATTGATTAAGCAATAAATCATTTGTTTTGAGCACTAAGTGAAAATAAGTTCAACCGAGTTAGTGGATATGAGACGACTAAAGAGTTGTGGAAAAAGTTTGAAGTACATTATGATGGAACACAACATGTCAAGAATACTAAATTGAGAATTCTTGAGAAGCATTATGAAACATTCTGAGTTGGCACCGATGAAGACATTGCAACTGCCGTTACTCACATCACTAAGCTTTTGAATAAGATGAAAAACCTTGGCAAACATTATGATCAAGAGAACTCGGTGTACATGTTCCTTAGAGGTTTACCTAAGGAGTGGGACGCAAAGATGTATGCTATTCAATTGTCGCAAAACCTTGGAGACTACACGTTTGATGCATTATGTGGAGAGTTGACGGTTCATGAATCTGAGTTAAAGGAACGTGCTAGATTGGAAGCACCTAGTGAAGTGACTAAGCAAGAGTTAAAGAAGGAGCATCTCTTGAAAGCTACTTGTTCGCCGACCGAAGATGATGTGAGCTCATGTGGGGATGATGACATTGAACAAGAAGTGGCTATGTTGTCAAGAAAGCTAAAAAATGTTACATACAAAAGAGACAAGTACAAGAAAAGTACAAAGGTACAAACAATGCAAGCAAATCAAGTGAGATGATTTGCTACAAGTGTCTCAAACCAGGACACATGATGACATAATGCAAGTACATGAAGAGAAGCAAGCGATATGACTCATCATCATCATCATCATCTAGCTCCGACTTCGAGTCAAAAAATGAGAAGGCTATCATTTGTCTTATGGCAAAGAACGAAGTAAATGACTCTATTTCTTTTAATTGTGATGATATCAATGTATTTGATGATATGCCTAATGTTTATGATCTTAGAAAATAGTTGGAAAAAGTGGTCAAAAAGACCAAGCAACTCAAAAAGAGCTTGATTAAAACCATTAGTGAGATTGAGTCTCAAAATGAGATTATTGATGATCTCCAACATGACTTAGAATTGGTCATAAAAGAGAGAAATGACTTAGCTAAATATGTAGAGGACTTGACTACTACGGTCACTAAGTTCACAAATGGTACCAAGATGTTTGACATGATGTTGGGAACACAACAACGTGCACTCAACAAGAGAGGCATAGGCTATGGTGCTAGCCTATTGAGCTATGGAAAGCTATTGGCCAAATCTATTAGATGTCTTAAATGCAATAGATTGCATAATATTGGTAAATGTGTTTTGAATAAGAACAATAAAGGCAAACTAGTATGGATAGAAAAGAATGTTTGTGATACACATTTTATAGAACTCAAAGGTGTGTGGGTACCAAAGCCGAGTGTTTTCTTGATCTCATGAGCATAAGATGTTTCGCATTAGTGACATAAATAATATAATGTTTAGGTTGTTCATTTTGATATCATGTTTGTATTTCATGTGTATTATATATGAATCATGATTAGATCTAGTTGTCCATAATGTTAGGGGGAGCTTATGTTTTCATATTTTTGTTTTAGCTTATGCATATTGAAAGGGGGAGCCCTCATTTGATGCCATTTTTATAAAACAGGGGAGAATGCACTTGAGCTTAATTCATTGAATTCACACCTTTGAAATTTTATTATTGGTATCATGACTTTGAACATGCATGTTGCTAGGGGGAGATTTTCCACCCCACTTTTTGATGTTATAAAAGGGAGAGAAATAGTGACTTTGAACTTGCAAAACAAAACTTGATATACTCTTAATATTTATCTTTTGTTTGTCAAGTTCATATTGTTTGTTGTCATTAAAAAGGGAGAGATTGTTGGCCTAAGTATTTTTATCACTTACACTCCACTCGGAATTTTGATGCTTTCAAACAATATCAAATGATATCAATGAGTTTATCAAGTGTTTAAGAACATCAAACTTTGTAAGAATCACAAGTTCAAAGAGAAAGTTGAAGTTTCTACAAGAACAAGTCAAAGTGCCAACATGAAGCCGGATAAGTTCAAGACTCAGCTCATACAAGGATACACGAACCAGAAAGACAAAATATAAGTTGTACAAGTCAAGTAAGGTATATAAGTCCAATTTCTACAAGCCAATGCAATAGAATCATGCATTCCATGAGTTTCCTTTTTTTAAAAGTTATAATTTTTGTGATGTTCTATTTCGAGGTTTTTAAAATGTTTTTAAATGATGCAAACATGTTTTATAACATGTATTTGAGCTGTATGAATTGTTAGAATCGATTTTGAACGCATCGGTATATGTTTAGGCGGCTTTTGGATTGACATTAAAATTATTTGTAGAAAAGCCTCTATATTTTCATAAAACTAGAATCTTTGGTTTTCGCGATTTGTGAAATCATCCATGATGTCTAGACATATTTTTAAGACCCTTCTAAACATGATAAAGTGCTTTCAAAGGTTTAGGGGAGTCGTAGAGGTGTTAGGAGGTCGTTTTGAAAATTCAGAATGTTATTTATTCAAAAGCCCTTACAGTGAACAAGGTATTTTTTCTAAATGTTACCCAGCGCGCTGCGTAGTTTCCTGACAGCTTTTCTAAAGTATTGATCCACACCTTCCATTTGAATTTGGGGATCATTTAGGACCCTTGGATCATTAGCAACAGTCATATGGGTATATACATGGTTTGACCAAGTACCAAAAACAACCAAGAACACAAACACTACAACTCTTGTTCCTATACTTTCCAAAATCCTAGTTTACACCTAATTTTATCAACTTTGTTCACACAATCACTTGGAACATTTGAAGGCTTGCATTGGATCTTGAAGTCAGTGTTCCAAAGCCTACAATTCGTGCTTCAAATCTGATTTTTCAGATTATACACTTTGGTTGTAAGGTTTCTTGATTTCCTACACTCATTGAGCTTAATCTATACTATTTGGCTAGTGTTTTTGTTTGAAAATTGCTTGTTGTGTTCTTAGGCATCTTGTCTTGGGTTTGACACTTATATTTGACCTCTTTAATCCTAGGACTGATTTTGAACAAGTTGTTGGTTTTTATCTTGATTTTTACATACCACTTGTTCATGTATTTTTGAAACCTA
This sequence comes from Stephania japonica, assembly GCA_039657345.1. Classification (NCBI taxonomy): domain Eukaryota; kingdom Viridiplantae; phylum Streptophyta; class Magnoliopsida; order Ranunculales; family Menispermaceae; genus Stephania; species Stephania japonica. Next base: position 19,287,496 of record CM077566.1, read on the forward strand.
CTTGTGCTTAATCTATATTTGATTTTGTAGTTTCATACTTGTATTGTTTTAACAACATATTTACAAGGTCTTGTTCTTGATCTAAACTTGTTTTTGACCCGTGGTTTTAATTGCACAACTTGAGCTTAAAATTGCATCTTTATTTGTGCATCAATTTGTCATTTATTGGAACCAAGTTAAGCTTAATCTATACTCTTCTTGACTGGTTTCAATATTGAGAGTTAGCCTATAAAAACTCAATTTACAAGGTATCTAAATTGGCAAAGTCTTACTTACATGCATAGGAGTGGTTTAGCTCTAGGTGGCTTGTAGGAATTGGACTTATTATCGCTTTACTTTGTAAAGCAAAAATTCATTGTATTTGAAAAATGATTTTAATTGTAAGACTTGGTGGGATCTAAGTCGAAAAGGAAGACCTAGTTGAGGCCAAGTAAGGGAAAATCCTAGGTGAGTTTAGGTGGGGAAAATCTTAATTGCAGCTAGGTGGTTGTATAAGACCTTATAGCGATAAGGCATTGTGTAAAAGACCTAGTTGAGGCTAGGAATTTACTAGGCTAGCGAGCTTAAGTTGTAACACTTATTGGGAATATAAGTGGAGGTTTGAAAATCCTAACTGTGGAGGTTAGGTAGTGGATGTAGATCGATTGGATCGAACCACTATAAATAACGTGTCTCATTTTCATATCTTATACCCATTTCTTTGTAGCATAGCATAGATATTTATTATTGGTGTATGCATTATCATTACTATTTAAGCATAAAGTTATAAAAATGTGATAACCACTAGGTAACTCAATTTAGCCCCCCTCTTGGGTGACATTCATAGTGGAGCTTGCACTATGTAGGATATCTATGACCGAGCCCTCTCACGTGAAACGTATTTTTTGCAGAAAGCTAGTCGACCTGAGCCCACTATCTATTAGAGTCAGTCTAGTTAGAGTTCACGATAGGATCAGAGGCCAGAAAGGCAATGAGACCAACAAGATAAACAAGGACAGGGGCAGAGAGCTCACATAGATCAGTAGCAGTCAGATTAGGGTCGTTGAGGTGGTAGGAGTCAACGTGATAGCAAGCCCAGTTATGATGATCGCCTGGCGATGTATGTTGCTGCCCCTGCGCCTGTCGACCATTTGAGACAACAGTATCGTTAGGACAAGGACTAAGGAACTCGTGATAGGGGCCAGGGTCAGGTTCATGGACATGATGTCAGAGAGACTGGGGGTCGAAGCTGTGACGGCCCTAAAACCAAATCGGTGCGCCACGGGGGCCACATGGGCCCACAGCTGGCCACACAGCGGCAAGCTGTGTCCCACGACTAATTAGTCACTGTATTTACTTAATTATCAAGTCAATTATTGATATATTGAATGTGCAGAAGCTTTTGATTACCATAACTGAGCATTACTATGTTAACCATGTTACACCTATAGTGGAAAACCTGGAAGTATTTAGTATATAGGCGACGACTGCCATCAGTGAATATTTATATACCAATACTGAAAATGATATAGTCATAAGTCCCCAATAATAATAAATAAAATAATTCAATACAAATACACATACCAGTAGGTCCTCGATAGTGGACAAGTAAAGATGACTCGCCTGTGATCTCCTTGCCCCTACTGATACACAAGATCTGTGCTCAAGCATCACAAGAGGCAAATGACGAGCCCATTAAGTAAAATTCTAAGGAAAACCCCCGTGCATTATTAAATAAATTGCATCCAAAGATAGCATTCAATAATCATGCGAAAAAGAAGGAAAATGTAGGCAAATGCTCAAAGCTCATCACATGAATGTAAAATACTAAGAAAAAGACAAAGCAGATGTGACCCCAACTGACTAAGCTATGTACTTCGGACCAGGAGCCCTATATATGGAATCTACCATTCCCTTCGACTGTGTCCAAACGGTATTAGCCCTATTGATGTACATCGAACACGTAAACCGATACTCAACTCGGGATGGCATATACCAAGGTCGCGAACACACGTTTCATACTTAGTAGCGTCCCCAACATCTCGCAGATATTTAGGCAGGAGTAACCTCAACCAACCCAGTAAGAATGGACTCACAGATTATCAAGAATAATAGCTCAAATAAATGGAAAAGAAAATGCAGTAGTGGTGTTCAGTTGGGATTTACGTAACTCAAACTGCACTCAATAACCCCGAAACACCCCTCAGTCTGATCCCCGACTAGTCCTCGACTCCAAGTATTGTCCCGTGACTCGTGAGATCGATTTTTGGTGTTTTATGTTTAATTAAGTTGGTTTATTGTTATTTAGGCTTGGTTAATTTTTTAGAAATTTATGGGTTCTGGTCTCGAGTGCGCTAGGCATAGTGGCTAACGTGCTGGGTGGTCTGGTTACTGTTCCTAGGTGTTGGGTCTCCAACGTGCTAGGCAAAAAAGCCCGCGCACTAGGCGATTCTTCGCCCAATAAGGAGACTCGTCTTCCCCAGAAACCCAAAGCGTTGGGGGTTTTCCAAGCACCCAACATGATTAATGATACACCCATACGTCAATCACACCAAATACATTACTAAGACACCGATAAAACAGTGACAAATCCATCCATAAATTCGGTGTAATCGTTCATGACAAAACCCAAGAACATCAAAACCAACAAAAACAGTGACAAATCCATCCATAAATCCGGTTTACACCTCAACTCAAGAAAAACAAGTTTCCATGGAAATTCAAGTTGTGGGTGAGTAGATTACCTCAACTTTGCGTTTAGATCTCCTAAATCTGTTCACCAGATCCCGAATTCACTCCCTCAATTCAATTTTCTCCCTCAAAACGTAAGATTGTTGGGTAAGTTTTTATGGATTTGCATGGTGAGTACTCATTGGATGGGTTTTATAGTTGTTCTAATCTATTGTGAACACGCATTTCGAGGCTGATCTAATGATCCCTAATCACCAATTGTCACTTAATCCTGTACACCTTATCATGACACTAACTACCCTTGTATCCACTCATTGTGTGTCTCGAGGATAATCCTATGATTGTTGATTTATCAGATTACAATTATAGGACTTGTATATTTGAATTCATTTAATTTATATAACCTAGCTAACCTATCAATTAAAATAAAATGGTAAATTGGGTCACACTAACTTCCCGACTACCCGGCACTTCGTGTCTCACATCCAACACGCACCCCAAGGCGATCCCATACTTAGTGCACCTATTGATTTACTTATCCTAAGGCTATACTAACCTAATTATCCCAAGTCCTCAATCAATCATCACATTATTATTGTTACCTTAGTTCATCCCTAAAACCAGGTCTAACGACTATCAAAAATCTTGTGTTAATACGTTCTACGAGACAAAACCCCGGTACTTAACCTTGCCCGTCATCAACATACATGTATGCGATATGGCATTTATATTAATACTCTTTAACACTGCAATAATAGGCATACAACATACACAAATAACATATACATCCTGGTTACTTCTATCTGAGTCATCCCAGCTATCCACGTAACGCCCGAATTAATTCGTTAATCCCCGAGATGAACCTTAATCATAATTAATTAAATTTAGGTCGTTACAATTCTTCCCAACTAAAAGAATTTCATCCTCGAAATTCAAATACTTCGAGTGACATCAAGTTATCAAGTCGTCCACTGAGTGGATTCGAACACTCATTGTCAGTTCAACTACGGACAAACTCTTCTCTTATGGTTTCACGAACATTGTCACACCCTTTCACAGGGTTAATAATCAATCCGCTCGTACCGTCTGGCCGGTCGAGTATCCAACCTAGACTATAGGTGTGTCACACATGACCTTTCAGTCACGAATTTCCTTAACATCATCATCACCTGCGCCTAACCAAATCCTGTGTCGCAAAACCCTAACCTAGTCACCTCTTCTCGATTGACTGAGAATTTTGTTGAACTTGAATCCAATACGTTAGGATTCCACCAGTATGTGTATCAAATTGTCCTTCACTCAGAATCTTTTCCATCTGAGATTCCACTAATGGGTACACCCCACTAGACCTTCACCTCACGCATGATCTATTCTGTTTGATCAATGCCTCTAGCAAATCCATCTGATCGTCTCTAAAATCTGCAACAATCTTCAACTCCACGGTGACTGAATCTTTTGGCCCTACCAATTTATTGGTGACTTGCAGTGCCCCCATATTGTGCCTTGAACAATGGTGTATTATCATTAACCTGTTGGTTTTTTCTTCCTTTTGACTCTGCGCCCCCCGATCTCACGATCCTCGGTTCCTGCCTCTTTGCCTTGAGTCTACGATTATCGCAATAGTCCTATCATGCATAATACTGTGTTTGAGCATAACTTTAACAAAATCCTCAGGCTTCATTTATATTATAACAAAAATGGCCTGATAGTCTTCCTACATAACAAGAAAATATATACAACCTACAAGTTTTTTTCCATAATTTACACAAAATATAGTTGACTCTCTATGTCAGTGCCCTAAACGTACTGCTTAGATACGCTTTGAACCCGGGGCTCGAACAAGCAATGTCTCTACATATACTGGTGCCAACAAGATCAATAGGCACTTCAAGCGTATGTGTCCTTCAACCTTGCAGTGTGTACACCTCCGAACCTGTCGCGGTCTCTCCTGTGAACCTCTAGTACCGGGCGTAGCTGAACTCGACGCATCTGGTGTCCTAGTCATGGTCGTTGGTCACTGCATGCTCTCACTCCTCACCTGCTTGTACTATCTTTCTCGAACCTCTCTATGTCACGACTCCTCTGCAGCTTGTCGTTGACTCCTATGATACTATACGACTGCGGCTAACAGTGTCTGGCAACCTGCCCCCAGGTGTCCTCTCTGTCTGCATCTATAACACTTACGTTTATCTACTCGACTACCACTAGATCTGCGTCCCTAACCTTGGTCTCTATCTTATCTAACTTCAGTGTGCCTCTGCTCTGGTACTGCTCCAGAACTCTGCCCTGTCTGCTTCTCTGTACACGCGAATCCCTGTCGACCATCTCTTTCATGCAACCTCGGGTAAAGTCGTTGTCGCTCTGGTGGCTCAGCCGTGATTGATGCAGCCATTGCTAAAATCGCGGCGCCCTGGTCCCGTAATATTCAGAGTACTTCTGTCATCTGAGCCTCCTGGGCTGTAAGTCGATCCTTAAGGCTCACTGTAGCCTACGAACTCCTGATAACTACGCCAGTCTATCTCGTCTCCGTGGATGTAGCAAATTTCCCATCCATGCTGATCTGCACTGAGAAACATGCATCGTATCAACCTTCATGGATATACGTATACATATATAGTACATAATAGAATCATAACACATGTAGGGCTCTGTCAACTACCCATTTTATTGTTGCTTCCCAACTAAAAGTTCTAAGCAATTTATCGGGTTTTCACATCTATATTTAGTTAAGGCTTATGCTTTTTCAAAGTTCTTAAGTTTCCCTAGGCTTGCTAACCTAGGCGCTCTGATACCAAATTGTGACGGCCCCAAAACCAAATAGGTCCCCCACGGGGGCCACAACTAGCCACATAACTGCTAGCCACGACTAACTTGTCACTGTATTCACCTAATTGTTATGTCAATTATTGATATATTGAATGTGCGGAAGCTTTTGATTACCATAACTGAGCATTACTAAGTTATCCATGTTACACCTATAGTGGAAAACCCGGAAGTACTCAGTATATAGGCGACATCTGCCATTAGTGAATATTTATATACCAATACTAAAAATGATAGAGTCACAAGTCCCCAATAATAATAAATAAAACAATTTAATAATAATACACATATTAGTAGGTCCTCGACAGTGGACAAGTAAAGATGTGTCGCCTGTGATCTCCTTGCCCCTACAGATACACAAGATCTGGGCTCAAACCATCACAAGAGGTAGATGACGAGACCAGTAAGTGAAATTCCAAGGAAAACCATCGTGCATTATTAAATAAATAGCATCAAAAGATAGCATTCGGTAATCATGCGGAAAAGAAGAAAAATATAGGCAAATGCTCAAAGCTCATCGCATGAATATAAAATACCAAGAAAAAGACAAAGCAGATGTGACTTCAACTAACTAAGCTACGTACTTCGTATTAGGAGCCCTGGATATGGAATCTACCAATCCCTCAGACTGTGTCCTAACGGTATTAGCCCTATTGGCGTACATCGAACACGTGAACCGGTACTCAACTCGGGATAGCATCAACCGAGGCCGCGAACACGTACTACATGCTTAGCAGCGACCCCAACATCTCGCAGATACTTAGGTAGGAGTAACCTCAACCAACCTAGTAAGAATAGACTCACATATTATCAAGAATAATAGCTCAAATGAATGGAAAAAAAATGCAGTAGCTATGTTCAGTTGGGTTTTACGTACCTCAAACCTCTCTTAATAACCCCGAAACACCCCTCGGTTCGATCCCCGACTAGTCCCCGACTCCAAGTATTGTCCTGTGACTCCTAAGATTGATTTACAGTATTTTATGTTTAATTAAGTGGGTTTATTGTTATTTAGGCTCGGTTAATATTTTAGAGATTTATGGGTTCTGGTCCCCAGCGCGCTAGGCATGGTGGTCAGCGTGCTGGGTGGTCTGGTTACAATTCCTGGGTGTTGGGTCTCTAGCGCACTAGGCAGAATAGCCAGCACGTTGGGCGATTCTTCTCCCAGGAAGGAGACTCGTCTTCCCCAGCATGCCCGACGCATTAGTGTTCATCTCCCAGAGCGCTGGGTACGCCCCTACCCATAATTCCAGCAACGAATTTTGGGTTTTTGGGGGTTTTCCAAACATCCAACGTGATTAATGATGCACCCACACCTTAATCGCACCAAATACATCACTAAGACACCGATTAAAACGTGAATTCATCCAAAATCAAAAGATCAAACATGCATGTCCAAAAACCCAAAAACTTTATCCAAATCACTCAAATTTCCCTCAAATTTAACCTAACTCTGTGTAATCGTTCATGACAAAATCCAAGAACATCAAAAACCACAAAATAGTGACAAATCCATTAATAAATTCAGTTTAAACCTCAACTCAAGTAAAACAAGTTTCCATGGATTCAAGTTGTAGGTGAGTAGATTACCTCCAATTTGCGTTTAGATATCCCAAATCCGTTCACTAGATCCCGAATTCACTCCCTCAATTCAATTTTCTCCCTTAAAAAGCAGGATTGTTGGGTAAGTTTTTATGGATTTGCATGGAGAGTACTGATCTAACGATCCCTAATCACCATGTGCCACTCAATCTTATACACCCTATCACGACACTAACTGCTTTGTATCCACTCATTGTGTGTCTTGAGGATAATCCTATGATTGTTGATTTATCATATTACAACTATAGGACTTGTATATTTGAATTCGTTTAATTTATATTACCTAGCTAACCCATCAATTAAATTCCATAAAATGGTAAATATGGTCACACTAACTTCCCGACTACCCGGCACTTCGTGCCCCGCATCCGGCACGCACCCCAAGGCGGTCCCACACTTAGTGCAACTAATTGATCTACTTAGCCTAAGGTTATACTAACCCAATTACCCCAAGTCCTCAATCAATCATCACATTATTATTGTTGCCTTAGTCCATCCTAACACCCAGCCTAACAACTATCTAAAACCCTACGTTATCACGTTCTACAAGACAAAACCCCGGTAGTCAACCTTGCTCGTCATCAACATACACGTAAGCGATGTGGAATTTATATTAATACTCTTTAACACCGCAATAATAGGCATACAACATACACAAATAACATATACATCGTGGGTACTCCTATCTGAGTCATCCCAGCTGTCCAAGTAATGCCCGAATTAATTCATTAATACTCAGGATTAACCTTAATCATGATTAATTAAATTTGGGTCGTTATAAGTGCAGACGTCGTTGCTTTCTTTGTAGATCGATAGGGCATTTGAAGACGGAGTGTCATCGACCATTGCCACTACCACATCTAGATCAAGCGAGAGATAGGGCCGACATTGTTGCTTGTGCAGTCGCAGAGCCAGACCGATAGGTTACCAGACAGCTTATTGAGGATATGTTATCTATTTGTGGTAGACCTATGCATGCTATGATTGATTCGTCTATTACATTTTCTTTTATTGAGGGACGCATGGTAGGCAAGTTAGGATTATTGACACAAGTCGTAGACACACATCTTATCCTCAGTACGGTTGTTGGGGATAATATATACCCTGACCGAATATGCCGGAATGAACGGTAGATTTTGCGGGACATCAGTTGTTGGTAGACTTATGAGTTTTAGAGTGCCTAGAGTTTGATGCATTACTTGGGATGGACTGGTTGCCAACGTATCATGCACAACTAGATTGTTAAAGTATGATTGTTACCTTTGATATTAAAGGGATCTCAGGGTTCACATCTAGAGTGGCCACAACTTTACCGATCACCAGAGGTAGATTAGCGACGACTTGGGAGATGGTGGTATTTGCTGCTATTGTTGAGCTAAAGCCGAGAATAGTGATCAGTGATGAGGATGTTCCAGTTGTTTGTCGGTTTCTCAATGATTTTCCAGGTTTACCACTACCTCGAGCAGTTGAGTTCATTATTAAGTTGATACTAGGGACATAGTTAATATACAATCGGCCCTATAGGATGTCAGCATCAGAACAGGAGGAGTTGAGGTCTGAGTTGGAGGAGTTGTTGTAGAAGTATTTCATTCACCCAAGTATGTCTCCTTGGGGACCTACAGTGTTTTTTGTAAAGAAGGATGACACTATGAGGATGTGCGTAGATTACAAGAAGTTGAATCAGATGACGATAAAAAATCATTATGCACTTCCCAAGATTGACGACTTATTTGATCAGTTGGCAAGAGCCAAGTTCTTCTCAAAGATTTATTTACGCCCAAGGTATCATTCATTGAGGATTCAAGAAGGGGACATAGAGAAGATCGCCTTCAGTCAAGGTATAGGTTATTTGAGTTCACAGTCATGCCGATTAGGTTGACTAATGCACCAATGATCTTTATGGATTTAATGCATAGGGTTTTAAGACAACTCTAGGATTGATACATCATCGTGTTCATTGAAGACATCCTGATTTACAACAAGACTCGTGTGGAGCACGAAAGATATCTCAGGGTGGTTTTGATGACACTAAGAGAGCATAGGTTGTATGCTAAGCTTAACATGTGTGGTTTTTGGCTGAGTGAGGAAAAGTTACTCAAACATGTCATTTGTAATCAGGGTGTATCCGTGGATGGAGACAAGATTCGTGCTTTTATTGATTAGAGGACGCCTCAATTTGTTTCTGACATTCAGAGTTTCTTAGTTTTGACAGGATATTACCGCTGATTTGTGTAGGATTTTTCATTAATTGCAACACCAATGACTAGGCTGACTAAGAAATATGTTAGGTCTGATTAGTTAGAGGAATGTGACGAAGCATTTTGGGAACTAAAGAGGAAACTGACTTTCGCGTTAGTGTTTGCTTTGCCGGTGGTATGGAAGGGCTTTTCAGTTTATACCGATGCTTCAGGCACTAAGTTGGGATTTGTGTTAATGCATGATGGTTAACCAGTTGCGTATTTATCTCGACGGTTGAGACTTCACAACGGTAATCATCCAGTGCACGACTTGGAACTTGTAACAGTCATGTTTGCACTAAAGGCCTGGAGGCATTATCTTTATGGAGATAAGTTTGTGCATTTTACCGATCATTAAAGTCTGAAGTATTTGTTTACTCAAAGGGATCTGCACATTCAACAATGACTTCACTATTGAGTACAATTCTGGTAAGGCGAAGTCGTAGTTGATGCATTGAGCCGGAGTGACATTGATAGCCAAACAATGGTGTAGCATATTACACATGAACACAGGCTTTTAAAGGCAGCATTAGCGATGCGTGTAACAAAGGCTATTGTTAAGCCACAAATTTGTTGTCATATGAGAGTTCCCATGATGTCTCTGAAGTAGGTTGCTGAGTGTCAAAGGGTTGATGGGCTTTATGAGCGGGTCATCAGGCTGGCTCAAGATCCGAAGTGTACTGATTGGTCTAAGTCCTCAGACAAGTGTTAGAGGTAGGGGTGCACACGAATTGCACTAATCCGTGGATCCGGTCCAATACGGACCAATTATCACTAATTGGATCGATTTTTTGATTCCTTGGATTGAATTGGATTGAAAAATCACTAATCCAACTGGATTAGATCGGATTACGGATCCCACATTTAAAAATCGCGAATCCAATCCATTTATCACATCAATACATATACATATTTCATCATATGTACTATAGTATCTCGAAGAATATTTACTCAAACTATCAACTTTAAACTATATAGTATCTCAAAGACTTTGCTTGTTCTTACCTCTTTTATTATACTTCAGACATTTTTTTGTGGGTTGTATGTTGCAATGTGCAATTTTTTTGTGCTTTTGTTTGGGTATATGGTGGAGTTTATGGATGGCATTTTTATTTATATAGGGATTTGCATTTTGAATGTTCTTGTGATGACAAATTTGTGGCAAATATACTATATATAGATTTGTGGGATGTATGTTGTAAATTTGTCAATCATGATATGCATAATTTTTGTGATTCATTTTATTAAGTTTAATTTCATAAATTTTTAGATAGGAAAACGTCAATCCGTGGAATTTGATCCAGTCCGGTCTGCATTTTGCAAATTGGATTGAGTTGGATTGATGAATTATTTGGACTGGATTGGACAGCAATTTTTCGATCCACAATAATTGGATTGGAGTGTGGATTGACCCTAATTGGACTGGATCAAATCCGTGTGCACCTCTAGTTAGAGGCACATGAGTGGTTGTGGATACCTGCGGTACAAAAGCTCAGGGACAACATTTTGGATGATGCACACTGATCACGATATACTGTTCATCTTGGTCGGACCAAAATGTATCATGACTTGAGGCGATTATTTTGGTGGCCAAGGATGAAGGCTCATGTTAATAATTACGTCAGGAGTTGTCATATTTTCCAGGAGGTGAAGGTTGAGCATAGGAGGTCAACCGGACTGCTACATCTATTACCCATTCCAGAGTGGAAATGGGAGCATGTGACTATGAATTTCGTTAATGGCCAACTGTAGTCTTCAAGGAAACATGATGTAATTTGGGTAGTGTTGGACAGACTGATGAAATCAACGAATTTTATTTTGATTTATATGATATATTCCTTTCCACAGACGAGCATTATCTTTGAGAGAGAGATCATCAATCTTCATGATGTATCAGTGTCCATTGTGTCGAACAAGGATCCTTGGCTTACGTCTAAGCTCTGGAAAAACATGCAGGAAAGTTTGGCACTAGACTACAGTTTAGTACAACGTACCATCCTCAGATTGGCGGTCAGTCAAATAGGTTAATTCAGATCTTGAAGGATTTGCTTAGGGCTTGTACTTTGCAGTTTAGTGGATCGTGGAAAGATTATCTACCGTTGTGCGAGTTTGCTTATAACAACATCTATCAGACGAGTATTGGGATGCCACCATTTGAGGCATTTCAGGTCACCTGCGTGTTGGGTAACACCAGAGGATACAAAGGCCATTGGGCCTATGATAGTTATTGATCACAATGAGAAGATTAGGCAGATTTGACAGAGGCTTCAGGTTGCCCAGGATAGACAGAAGAAGTATGCGAATAAGTATCACGAGGGTCTGAGCTATGAAGAGGATGACTTGGTGTACTTGAAGGTTTCTCCTTAGAAGGGTCATAAAAGGTTTGACATCAGGGGGAAATTGGACCGTTTAGGGTCGAGACATGAGTTGGTAGTGTGGTGTACAGATTGGAGTTATCACTACAGTTAGCTGGGGTTCATCTGATATTTCATATCTCTATGTTGAGGCTGGCTAGGTTTGGACTGAGACCGATGGTTGATGTGCGATAGGAAGAGGTTCGACCTGATGTGACCTACGAGGACCAACTGATTGAGATTTAGACCGTATGATACAAACTCTACGAAATAGGGAGATCCCAAAGGTATTGGTTCATTGGCGGCATCACGGGACTAAGAGACTCACTTGGGAGTTCGAGCCTACTATGCTTGGGTGTTACCCTCAGCTATTCCACGGTACGAGTCTAGTTTATTTTTAAGGTTCGGGTTGAAATTTCCCCCTAGTTGGGAAGAACTGTAACGACACAATTTTAAATATGCCATTATTATTATCTATTTTCATATGTGGACGCCAACTCAGATCTGCGTGGACGCTGCCAACAGGCCAGGGCACGTCCAACGAGGTAAATAATCAATTTTATGTGATGTTTTGCCTAATTTGCGATGTTTAATATTCAATTATGTCAATTTACATCGCATGTATGTATTTTATATTTTGTTATCGAGTGAGATAATGTGATAGGTATTCGCCTTAAAAAGTGTGTCGACGCAGGTATCAAACAGATGAATTACGATACACTAAGTCGGGATATAGTACGCACATAGTAAACAAATAAAATGAGTCAAATAATAAATATGAAATCGAATTCTAGTAGATTAATACCGCTATCATTCGCGATGGGTGCGAGTTGTGAAGCAAGTCGGTACCAGAACGCCTAGAAGAACTAATTAATTGTGCTTTGAAAGGAAAATACTAAGAGGCCAAGTCACCCAATGGAGTAACTAATTTGACTTGGATGGACCAAAACATGGCAACAAGATGTCCTTGAGATTCATACATCATTTTAGATCAAATTTTGGATAATATAATGGACTTAGATGACATTTCATCACCTTTTCTCTCTCCTATATGAGCAAATCCAAAAATTGAGAGCAAGTGAGGGATTTGGCTAATTCCTTTTGGTGTTTTGGAGGAGATTAAGCTAGGGAATCAAGAATACAAGCTGAGCATCACTCTCCTCTATCTGTTCTTTGACTATCGAGCATTGTTTTGTGAGTTTTCACACAAATATCGGATGTGTATGTCAAGCTCACTGATTTGTAAGTGTTGCTATGGTTTTGAATGAGATTTTGAGCAAAGTATGCACATTTGGTGATGGATTTGTTGGTTTTTAAGACAACTTGTGGATTTTGACGATTTACCGAGGTTTTTGACGAAGAATTTGTGAGTCATTGATTTGTCGATATAAATGGTTGCTTGATGGTGCCCTTAGGTGGTTTGGAGGCCTATAGGAGGATAAAATAGGCTTGGAACGCATCGACGAGGCCGAGGTTTTTGAAAAAACTGTTGGGTTTTGGGGTTCATGCTCAGCGGAGATTACAAAACAATTTTGAGAAAAACCCCAACAGGATCCAAATCGGATTTCATTAAAACACGTTTAAACTATGAAAACTTAATCATACCTCAGTCGCAATGTACGTTTCTGAAGGTTAATTGATCTCCAAGGCGCTGCCAACGACGAACGTCCTCTATCAGCAGTCCACACACGAACAGCGGCCGAGATTTGAAGTGCTAGCTTCGAGAGAATACCAAACCTTTTTGTTTCTCTCTAAAACAATCCAGAGCATACCAAAAAACCCTAAGTCGTTTCTTAAAATGAAAATAGAGTTTCGGCCATTTTTAATCTTTCTTGTACTTGTATTCTAACTCAAACTGTCTATTTATACAACTCTTGTATATAGATGGTTAAGTAAATTACACATATACCCCTACTTAAAGAAGTATAAGCGTAATACACTACAAGGACGTTTCTGTCATGAATTTTATCATATAAAATTTATTCTTCCGAATCATTTTAAAATCTTACAAAATTATTCTTAGTGTGCGACCCAATAGGCTCATACAACGTTGGCAGTATACCAAAACACATTTTGGTATACAAGTCATAAGCGGCCTCTAGCAAGACATTATGACTACCCAAGTTGTACGAATATCAAATCGATACAACCTAATCAATAGTGTATATAACATCCTTTTATCACACGATATCCTTTTGTTCAAACATAAGGCATGAAATTGTCATCCAACATGTTCAATCGTACTAGTCTCGATCTCCAAGTAGACTGAAAACATCCAAGTGACATTGATCAACATCAATTCACTTAGACTAGGCCTTTTAACAGTCTAACACATCGAGGGATCCACTGGATATCTCTCTCTATATGAGAGGGACAAATTCTATCTCGATTACACAGCTTCACCACATTATTCACACAGTAACCAATCACAACCTTTATAATCGTCCGGTTAAAGACAACGTTTGATTGCGTCAAATCACTGTATTTCTAATGTTGAAGTCTCTGGTAATCTCAAGTCAGAGGACTGAAAAATATACCTATCATGAGAAACAACTATGACTTAATCCATGTGATGTTCTCATAGCGGGTCGGTCTAGTACTTTGTTCCCTAACAAGTACTAATGATTTTGATTCGTATTCCTATACGTATGATCATCGTATGATCATCAATCAAGACTCACACTAGTCTTAATTCATTATAGTTCTCAGTATAATAATCGACTAGGGACATTAAGGATATTTCTGTAAATACCCATGGATCTTATTATAATGTAAACATGCAAATCAATTATAATAAACAACAAATGAAATTCTCTATTTTATTAACTAAAATGTATTCATAAAGACTATTAATAGATTGACCTAGGGCACATTTCCCAACAAAAACCCTATAACATAAGTTGTGGGAGTCTGGCGACCCCAGATACATCGTAGGCATTAACCCCACAGCGTAACTGCCCAGATACACGTCATGGGTGGCGCTTTAGGAAAAATGCCCACGACGCAAAATAACCAAAATGAAAAAAATTATTGGCCAATTTTGTCTACTTTTTCTCGTTCTATTGTTGGCCTATCCCAGGGATTTATACTGGGTAAAATGTGAATTAATATTATAGAATCACCCTATAAATATGAATTTGAATTTTCGAAGTTAGGAAGTTAATTGATTATTCAGACACTAAGGATTTAAGGGATTATTGGCTGGTGTTGGACACGCATATCGAGACATGAGGGGAACATTTCAGAAAGACTTGAAGTGCGGTTTGGGGTTTGTTGTAAACCTAATTGAAATTCACTCGAGTAATTACTTGCTTCAATACTGCTTTCATTTCCATTTATCATGTTTATCATTTCTGTTGTTACTATTTGGACAGGCTGGTTGAGGTAATTCCCATCCGGGTTATTCCATTATGTGTTTATGGCACACTAGACCATAGCATATGACCTAATGCTACTACGTCGTACATGTGTTGATGCATCGTGGGTCTATACTGGCCAACAAGAGGATTAGGAAATTAATTGGTTAGAGTTCACTCATTGGGGGTACTTGGGGAAAATCCAGAGTATGGTGCTAGTCTGATCTAGATCTGACACACACGTTTGAGCTTTACTATTTTATATGCATGTGATGATCAATTAACAGTTGCCTGTTTACTTTCTACATGTTTATTAAATAGTATTTATGGCTTCCGTTACTTTATTTATGTAAATGACTTAGTGAAGTTCCTTGGGATTTACTCACCTGGTGTGACGGCCCTAATTTCCACGTGCAATTAGGGACGCCCGGCCTAAACCCGTGCATGCCTCAAGTCATCACTTGGCAACCTGACGAGCCTAGTCAGCCTTCAATTTAATCAATTTAATAATTTATGAAAGAGTTATTGCAATAATACACAGCGGAAGACTAAACAATAAATAACAAGGGGAAATAACTAAATCAAAGGGAAATTAGGAATTCTATAATTGTAGAAAACCTGGTGTATTAATGTACAATTCGATAAACCAATATACATGATACCAATCTCAATAATAATACCAAGTTCTATAAACCAAAACATACATATATAAAACGATATACAAATGAGCAAAAACATATAACCTACTCTATGGCTCCTCAAGTCCAGCCGCTAATCCTCACAAAAAGTCACCTAAGTAGGGCTCCTTGCCTCTACTGCACTCTGCTCTATCTACACCCACCGTCACAAATTAGACGGTGAGTAATTGAGAGAAATCGAAAGTAATGCCAAAAGAATATAACAGTAATTCATGAATTATCAAACAAGGCAGTATAAATATCATGCAGGAATTGAAAGACAGGAAGTTAAATAAGCAAGGTGCATGATAGGCAGACTGAAAATAATAACAATCGAAACATGCGTGTTCTACGAGTCAAGAGAGGCAATAAGTGGTCTATATTCCACAACAATACCACAACAATCCACAACAATCCAGTACATGGTATCACACAATCACTAGGGGTGGTCAAACACTCGTGCGCACGAGTGCCCACGTTTTATCCCTTCTAGTGCAGGCCGCATGTACCTTCGAGACACACACTTATGCCAAGAACACACATACAAGGAATATGGAATGGAATGCCAACAAGTAGATAATAGCAAACACAACAGAATGAAAATGAATCACATGGTATTTCCTTAACTGGCTTACTAACGTACACAAGTTTTTAAGACAAGTGTACTTACCTGAACTATCGCAACCCGTAGACACTCTCACGTCCCTAACGCGTATTTCCAAGTTTCCCGCTACCTGATAAGGTTGGAAACTCTAATTAACGGGTTGAGTCATTAATTAAACCTTAATTTAAACCCTAGTGTATCCCCAATGTTTTAAGTATTTATATGACTCGTCAAATTTTAATGAAAACTTATACTCTCTCGGGTTTGAAAAACAGTGATAATAATCACTACGGCATCATAACGTCAATAACCATGACGCATGTAAGCCTACTCATGAATCGTATGCTCGGCTCAGTCGTACGTAAGTCACGCCATAGCCTCAAGGGTCGGCAGCGTGCCCACGACATCACAACCATTCATCGACACGAAAACACACCTCCATGACTTCCAGTTGTACCCTAGTCATGCATTAACATCACATGGAAAAACGATTCAAACATTAAACCAATAATCACACGTTCTTTATAACCCGATGTACATAAATCCCATACATTTAACGGAGTTGTCTACTCACAATGAGTTCGGCCATGTCAAGAAAATCACCATGATCGAACCCTAAATCAACTATAATCGAGCAACAGTTGAGACGATGACGACCTTTATAACAACTATGTTGGTGTTATCTGACTTTGAAGAGGGGTTTCTTCGGCATGAAATGGCCAAAAAACACCTCACCTAATCGGAACTGAAACGTATACATACAATGGGCCTTTGTTAAAGAAGAGTATGCTATTGGGCCTCTAATTGGGCCCATGCAACAACCGTTTAAAAAGAAAGAGAAGAAAAATAGCATACAATCATCCATTCTCTTCATGTCATCACAGTGCAATACAGTTGGAAAGATGAAGAAAAAAAAGAAGCAACAACAGGGCATAGCCCCAAACAACCTTGTTGTACACATTGTGAGTTGGGGCTCCAGAGGTTTGGGACTCGGTGAACTACCAAGGATCGCCCTCAACAGCCTCCATGGTCATCGCCAACACCACAGCACCGCTAATCAAGTCGAAGAAGAATAGAAGAAAAACTGTTTGGGAAACCTCACCAGTTAGCATTCGAGACAACAACTACTCAGTTGGTCGTGATTTGAGGGTGCTCCGAGGACGTGGGGACCATGGTGAACTACCATGGATGGTCCCCGACCACCCTCTGATCCTTGCTACCCATCACAGCCGCGGTATTTGAAGGCAGTGCCTCCACTACGCACAGTTGAAAGAAAAAAACAGGGCATCCTTGGTGGAGCACCGTTGTAGTGCCTCTGACTAGTTCCCTGTCATGGCAACCAACCCTCAGCAACATCGGATGTAAAAAAAAAAAACCAGTGTTGTGTGTGCAAAACGTAAGAGAGAAAGAGAGAGAGAGAGAGAGAGAAACAGAGAGGCCGTGAGAGAAAGAGGAAGAGAGAGGGAGAGAAAATGGGTGGTCGAGAGAGATAGAGAGAGGCTTCCGGTGAACGGAGTGACCTCCGACCACCCCGAGGTTGGTCAGGGACGGCAGTACAGTGAGGCCGCGGAGCATGGCTTGAGAAGAGAGGCAGATCGAGATGAGGGAGCTGTCGAGAGGGAGAAAAGGAAAAGGAGACAAGTACCTCCGGTCGACAGCAACTCCAGCGTCTCTGGGTCTAGCCACCGGCGAGAGAGGGAGAGGAAGAGGGGCGGCGATGTGTGACGAAGAAGAAGGTGAATAGTAAATGAGGGTTTGCTCCTTCACGTTGCTTTTACATCCATTTAATTGGTCAAATGACCTTTTTGCCCTTCCACTTATTTCATACACATTTTAAAACAACTACCCTTATGAGTCTTTTACTACTTGTTTGCATTTCAAAACATACACGCATCTCGAGGCCGATCTGATGGTTCCTTCTCTTTGGGCTGTGTCACTTTAACAATTCCATTCTCATAGTTCGCATGTTGCATAGTTAACTAACTCCCGCGTTCAAACGACGTTCCTCGTCCCGTATTGCTTTGCCTCGGCTCCCGTAGAGCGCGTAGTCTCGCCAACAAATTAATTAAATTAATTAAAAATTCATTTATTTATACTCTTTACTTGTTTTTATCCCCCATTTAACTAGTCGAAACCTCACTCAATTAAATATCGTCCGAATGGCTCGAAACCCGTAAAATACTAAAATACTAATACAGACAATCAAAGAATCATAAAATCACTTTGGTGTCGACTTACGAAGTTCGAAATACTGTCCAATATTCACGTAGCCGGGTCACAATCCTGACAAGTGTAACGCAAGTCAGTTAAAAATTTGGGGTTGTTACACCTGGAATCTTCGTTTGTTCTATTGTGATGATGGAGTCCAGATCCTAGTATGAGCAAGAGTAAGGGAAGTTAGCTGACTATTTGTGACTGCCCACCATTATGATTGAATTGTACATTTGTTTGTGATATTTTGCTCTCATTTAGGTACATGGGAATGTTGTGAGACACTGGTACATGAATATTATTCATGCTAAGGTATTTTGGTTTATCTTATATACATGGTACATCTATTCTAGGTTTTCCACATTACGTTGATGCTCGTATGACATGAATTACACATATTTTCTCTTATTAATCATGTCTTATAAGTCTTCTGCTATAATTGATGATTAAATATGATTTTAAAAAAGGTGAATGAGTCATTAATAACTTGATTAATAGTAAGTCCAACTAGTGTAAAAGAATTGCTCAATTTATATTGAAACGCTAAAAGTTAGCCGCAGTATAAGGTTTGAAAGTAGTAAAAAATGTGGTTGCGCGTAGGATACAACAGGACTATGACACGGAAGCGTTGTAGGCCCGTTGGACATCATGTGGCGGGCCTCAGGATTTGGGGCCATCACAGTACGCATTTGAATGTTTGTCTTAGTCGATACATCATAGGTTGACACTCCGTAATGCCACAGATCCTGTAATTTTTTCACAAATGGTTGGAAAAACACATCAATTTTTGTGACGGATTGGTCGGTCCAGGCACGATCACTGTTAAGAACATGACTTCTTTCATCATGCACATCGACGAAAGCAAGTTGTACAGTGTTAAAATCACCGGCCAAAAGGAGTACAGTTTGTCGGTCATTCCGAAAGGTTGAAACCCATCAGTGCATAACCCAAGTTGAACGTTACGAACTTCGAAGCTGAAGTTAGGGTTCACATGATTGAAGTGGTTCTATGCCATGGAATCGAAGCAACGCTGCATGTTGTTTTCATCTCTGCGTGTTCTGCGTGTCATTGCATGTGTTTTATTATAGCTTTCGAGGCGGACAAAGTTGTAAACGAGGCGCCAAGGGAACGTAAATCATTGTCTTGTACGGGCGTTCATTAGAGTTAAACGTATGTTCTCCGCAAAACTTGCAAGAAGTAAGCTCGGAGTCGGGTCTCCAATAAAGCATGAATAATCGGGGACGACAATCGATTCACTAATGTTGTAGGCCCAACCAGTGCATTAAACTTTTACATTTGTAAAAACTATCTACCAAATAGTTATATTCATGCAACATGTCTTTGCAGACCTGCAAGATTGCTTGCTCTGAAATATGGTGATTCGACTTTATCGTCAACAAATGCGCCATTGCTGAGAGTTTTGTCATCTTCTTGCATCCTAGTCAAAGTGGTTCATTCGTTGAGTCAATCATGTCAAATAATTTTTTGGATTCAGGGTTTAGCTCCTCACGGTTCCAATTGAAACTTGACCCCGTGTGGTCGTGTATCATATGATGATAAGACGTCGGATATTTGCACATTGGATCATCATCTTCATCATCCACAATGTCTAATCATTCTTTGTCCCCATGCTTGGACCAACAATGATATCCAAGAACAAATCCTTGCGTCACTAGATGAAACCCTACTGTCTCTACATCGAAGCATTTCTCATTGCGACATTTTCTACATGGACATAGAGTTTTCTCTTTCATGATGAAAAGTGGCGTAGTGTTTCATGACAAAGTTTTTGAACTCCTTCACACCATCCGCAAACTCCAATCGAGTGAAACCGCGTTCAACACGATTGTACATCCAATCTCGAGATATAGACATCTCAAAAACATAAGGAACCCTAAACGTAACACACACAAAAGACTATTCATAATTTAGTCGAATGTTAACCAGAATTAGTTGAATTGGTTGCATTTGCCTGTACTTTGCGCAATATATATTTTGTTTCAAACATTTCAATATATATCTAGTATAATTATTAATTTAAGTGCTTTATTTTTGAATATATAATATAAGTTTTGTTTTGTTTAATTATGATTTTTTTCCAGTATATATAGTATAAGTACTATTTTTTGATTAATTAAAGTTTTGAAGTACATGAATATAATGTACATATAGCATACATATAGATATAGATAAAATGAAAGAAAATTAAATGTAGACATCAATTCTTATTCAATTTTGTGGTGTTAATAACTAGAGATCAATTTTCTTGTTTTCTTGCAATTGAGACATCAGTTCTTGTTCTACATTCTGCTGCAAGAAATATACAATGGCAGAAGATAAGTTTTCAAAGATGGCTATAGAGTTGAAGGCAATGGAGAAAACGTTTAAGAAAATAACAAGTCTTGAGAAGGTGATAAAGAAGAAGAGCCAAGGTGACCTCAAACTTCACCGGTGCATGCTATCGATGTACAAGGATTTGTCTGATATGAAGGAGACCACCAATTACATCCTCACCAACAGCCGTGATCATACTTCCCTGAGGCACAAGGCGGCCGACTTCAAGTTTCGAGTGTTGCACCGCTCCAATTCCGTCTTTTCCGAGATAACCCCAAATCCCGTGCTGCAATGCATGCTAAAGCGCATGAAGAAGGTTAAATATTCAAGGGAGAGAGCTGCCAACTGTGGTAGAGAAGAAAATTTGTGTATGATATGCTTAGATGCCTACAACGAGAGCGTTGGCTTCGATATCCAGCAGATGTGGAGTGCGGCCACATTTTTCATGATCAATGCGTCTACAAGTGGTTTAATTCCAACCATAGTACTGTCCTGTGTGTCGTTTTAATTTGCTGTGAAAGAGATTCTCAATATGTTTCACTTTTCTTTATGAGAAATCTATTTCAATATGTTTTATAGACAATGTCTTTCTTTCCTTTTTTTTTAATAAGAGTTGTACAAATGCTTCTCTCATAAAAAAGAGAGTATGCGTAGACAGTAAAAACAGTTGTATTTTATTTTTATTTTTTTGTAATGAAGAATTGCATTTTGAATGATATATAGCAATTACCAAGAATTTTTTCACTTGATGTCATTATGAATGGAAGACTGTCAGAGTTAAAGTGTTCTTTTCTTTACCACTATGTCATGCGCCTTGGGGGCTGCTCTACCTGGTCTTTTAGATTTCAATGTTTGCAAATTAAACCAAAAAAAATTAGTAATAAGAGAAAAGTTTCCCCATGATAGGTTTAATGTTGAGGGTCTACATGGGAATATATGATTTCAGTATTGTTCATTAGCAAGGGAAACAAGCAAACAATAAGCCCTTTCAACACAACTAAAAGGGTTCACTATGTTTTTCAAAAAAAAAAAAAAAAAAAAAAAAAAGAAAAAGCGAAGGCATTGCTCACACTATTGACACTAGGCATGTCTCTTACTCTGAGCTTTGGTAGTTGCAGCTTCAAACTCATCTACAAAATTTAAAGGGCTCCGGCAAGCAAAACAAACCTAATTATGAAAAAAATGAACCACGACTTCATTAAAATTAACTTGACATTCTATGTTAAATTTCACTCAAACATTATAAACAGGTTATATCATTGAATATAATTAAGCATGCAACAGTACACGCCCGCCTAATTTTGTGTTAAATTCGCCATTCTCATGAAGTTGTCTAAGCATGAACAACGCCTTTTTCCATTATTGATTACTTTCTCATGTAATTTCTGTTTGATAAATAAGGGTGGTTCTGTCCTAAGCATGATCAATTGCAATAGCAGTTGCTGGTTCTTCATTGATGATTCACACAGTAATGTTTCAAACTTCCAATAGTGGTGGAAGGACTGTAACTTCTCATTGTACCCAACACAAGATGTATAAATGACACGAATGTCCAAAGTTTCAGTAAAGTGTGGTTTGCCATCGGTAAGCATATATTACAACTTGGACAAGGAATTTAGGTTTGACATACCTGATCAGAATCAAGAAGTCATGAGAATGTCAGATTCACGTTCACCATTCAGATGTTCTTCATGTCTGCTACAAAAGCTAGAACATCCTTGAATTCGATTCGAGAAAATCCTACATGAAGAAAAGAAGATGTTAATGCATGCAAGTTATATTTCCTCTCATTCTGCACCACCAGAGAGGTAAAAGGACTTGTCACAGTTCAAAAATACCCTTTCTCTGATGCATAAAGGTATGGCCATTCAGATCATGCATTCTCTCAATTTTGTCTTGTCGAATTTCTGAAGTTCTTTTAACCCTGAGATTCTCGATTTTTTCACGAAGCTCGGCTGCAGTCTTCTGCATCTCTGTAAGCATAAATGATAAATTAAGAAATAATGTCCAAATATTTGCAAAGGGAAATATATTTGACAAAATATTATTCCACAATTCTATGAAATGTACACAAAGCACCAAAGTCTAGAACATGCTCTAGCTGCGGCATACGATGACAGCAGCAACCAGCAAGAGATGTATTGGAGATCATTTTGAACCAAAGATGTTTGTCATAAGTAAATTTGTTGGAATATATGATTCAAATTTTAATTAAAGTTTAGTGAGATAGTGGGTCATGTGTCCACATTAGAGTCATATGTAATAGTCAATTATTAAATAGTTACTTAATGGGTAGTTATAAGTTAATGGCTTGATTGTGTGCCCATAAATTGTAGTAGGTAGTTATTAACCAAATGTGGGTGAAGTCTTGTACACGTGGTCAATGTTTGTTGATTATTTTTAGGAGTCCACTTTATGTGTAAATAGTATATATATGCATGCTTTAAGGAGTACAGAATGTATGGTTGTTCAAGATTATGTCTTTTACATCATTGAATCAATTAATGAAAGTATGGCAGTTTATGATAGTTTTATTTTTTAATTTTTTAATTTTTAAAAAATTAACAAAATTATCTAAGCAAATAATCTGCTAGCAAACAGAAAAAAGAAAGGGGCACAAAAGTTGGCAAAAACCAGACCTACCTTGGAACATGTCAGGCAGAGAATTCTCTTCGAATAGCTGTACCGCCTCATTAACATACTCTGCACACTTATCGCTTAAAACAGACTGCTTCTCCAGCAACTGCAATTCACTTCGCAGCTTAGTAGCTTCCTTGTCAGCCTGAAAGAAGCCACACAAGATATCAAGGAATACCACCAATGAGATTTTAGAAATGAAGCTGGTAAGGGGAGGGGATTACCAAAAAAAGCTTCTCTCTCAAGGAATCTAATTGAACATCCAAATCTGCATCAAAAAGTACATCTACATCCATTAAAGTGCCATCAGATTTGTCCTGCCAAGGGAAGAAAATTTATGATTCAATCACATCGTTCTAGAAATATCATTCAGGTTACACATGCCTCGCACAAATGGTAGCTTGGGCACATGTTAGAGATATGAGAGTACTTAAAGTTTCAACATACACCAGTATCTTATTATTTGAGTTCTGAGAACTGTACAGTACAGGATATTGAAGTGTATGGTGTGACACATTGTAACATGGGTGTTAAATAATGAGCCACGCTATGTGCACCCCAGTGTCCTCTCAGGGCATCCCAAAATGCATGTAAATTGATACACTATTGAGGTGCCCTCATAAACAATTGGGGTGCACATAGCGGTGCTCTAAATAATATGTAGCATACGAGAGTAGGTGAGTACGTTGATATAACATAATTGGTTAATTTGTACAGAGCACTATAAATACTCTGAGTGTAAACCGATCAAGAACATAAATCTTTTGCAACAGTATATCCAACGTGCTCAGTGACAGTCATTATCTTTGTTACATGTCAAGACCTCTTAATTAATTATGTCATCTTCTATTAGGCTAACTTCAAATGCCATTTAGAATGCTTAATTGTTATTCTTCATTGGGGCTTCGTCAAATGAATTTCCAAATTAGCAAAAATCAATCACAAACTACCAACCATTTAGGCCCCACTGAAATAATTTCGGCCATCTTAACAAAAGATGTTAATGTTCCAGCGCAGCCAGCGCAGCCAGCGCAGCTATTCATCTCAAGCATGCATGTCTAATCATTTGAGTTGTTAAAAGGAACAAGCTGAAAAAATAACTGACTTCCTCTCGATAAATATTTCCCCAATATAATCACTAATTAAAGCTATTTGATTGCTTCTTGAATCTTTTCTTCTTAGTACCTTCCAGAAGTTATAGGAGCCTTACAATTGATCCACCTTAATCAGTGTTAAGAGCTATAACTTTGAGGATAACCTTAGGTAACATATTATTTTCCTCAAAGGAGAGGACTTTGTAGGACCAATTTGAATTCAACAACAATGAGAAGAGTTGCACTAAATGTCAAAAAAGATAAAACCTTTAGTTAAAACAAGGATGGCTCAAATTAAATTCACTCATAGCTCCAAGTTTTCAACAATACTTTTAGGGTGTGTTTGATAGGTTGGCAGATTTTCGTGAGAAAACAATTTTCTCAAGAAAAATTTCTTGATAAAATCTTAACAAAGAAAATTTCATGTAATAGTTTGATTACACACCAGAAAATTTTCGTTTAAGAGCCTTCTGCCCTTCACGGTTAACTTGTACTTTGAACACCCAGACTCTTCAATTACCACATTAAAACACTATGAAGCATTGATCAAAACCACAACAAGACAATAACAAAATATAAGAATTTTATTGTTACATGCTAGTATAAAAGTATTTGTTAGTGGTTAGTAGATGGACAATAGATATTAGTTTTGGTCTATAAATTAGGTTTTATTTGTAAGAGCACTATAAATATGTAAAAAGAGAAGAATATGAGATATTGAAATTAATTCAAGTATCTCCTCCTTGTTCTTGTTCTTCCTTCTCTCAAATTCTTCTCTCTCCCTAATCTAATTCTTCTTTTCAATTCACTCTTTATAATCCTTCTACAACTCTAATTTCCCTCTAATTTCTAGATGTCTGCAACATTGGTGCTTTCGTCGAGTTCTCAAATCATAGAAGAAGATCAAGATCTCTTAGCCCTAGAAGAAGCACACCTTGCGACTCTTGAAGTTTTTGTGGCGAAGCTTCAAACCATGTTCAATCGTGGATCTTCTCAGCTTGAAATGATAGAAGCTATGGTCCGAAAGAATACCGAAACATTTTCTAAGACCATTGTGGTTTGTGAAGACATCTTACGACTCACCTCTGAAATCAATGGAAGCTTGGATCTTGAATATCGGTCAAGGAATTCTACAAAGACACCTTCGCCTCAACCATCTTCACTTACCGATCTAGTGCACCCCTTACGCTCTGTGTCAAGCATCTCGCCATCGCCACAATCATTTACTCAAACCACATCATTCTCACAACAAACCATTCAACAACCACCAAACCCTAGTATGCATCTCTATGCTAATCTTTCCTTGCTCTATCATTCCACACCACCGAAGGTTGAAGCAAGTCCTACACTCGCAACTAATACTTTCAAATCTATTGAACAAGAACCTAGTAGCTCCCTTAACATGGAAGATAAGATTATTAAGGAAGATGACATTGCAGATCTAGCTACTAATGCAATAGAAAAAGCATGACCAATGTGATTGCGAAAACTCTTAATAGCGGCATAGATCTAACACAAATGGATGAGGCCAAGGAAGATCAAAAAACAGGGGTGATCGCTGATGAGAAAATTAATTTGACCTTTGAGGAGAGATTGTTCACTCAAATGCATCAGGTAACTCCAAAGTTGGATTATAGTTTCTTTGAAGAGATTGATCCATTTATGTCGATCAAGTTGTTAAGGAAGATATTATCTATGATGAAGTATCTCAAGTTTTAGTTCTCTTGGATGCCAATCTTGTGGGTGATTTCTATGACATTTGGTTTACCAAATCCCATTTATGGATTGCCTATTAATGTAGTTCTTCAATGGTGGTCAAATATTTATTTAATGAGAGTTATGAGTGCTATGTTTGGCTTTAATGGTGCAATACAACGGTTGAGCTAGGATCCAGGTATATGGTTTGCAAATCTTGTGCCTCAAGTTCATGAAAAGCACGAGAACCTTATTAGTGCTCCTCAATCATTTGATGAAATTCCTACAAGAGTCTTGGTATTTGGAAAGTTGATAGCTTATGAATATGAATTTTGTACAACTATTTTCGGTTGTCTTGGGCAATTTCAAGCCACTTTGATTATAAATTTGCAGCCACATTCGTTCTCTCTACTATGGTGGTTGGTCCTTTCAAGCGTAAGAAAAAAGTGTCGTCAATTGATTGTCTCAAAGAACATTTCTCTTGGGAAGTTATTTGAAGATGATGGTTGTTCTTTGAGTGCTTTTGATCGATAGACCCTTGCATCATTGTCGCTAACATGGGTGTTGATCATAGCGGCTTTGCTGAAGCAAGAAGAGTTCATGTTGACAGTGTTGTTTGCAACTTGAAGCTTGTGGCACACATTGGTTCTTAATCAGGAAGAATGCTTCATTTTCACTACTAGTAAACCAAGTGTGATGGTACGGCTTGGTCCTTCTCCATGTGCAGTTTATAAGGTTACCATTGTTGGGGTCATACACATTGAAGCATGTGAGTTTGGCCACTTTGAGAGTGAGTGGAAATTCAATTTTTTTAATTTGGATCCCTTGTTGTTTCTGTGGTAGCTTACAATGGGAAAATGTTGAGAACCATATTCTCTTTTGAAAAGATGATTGCAGTTTGCGTGAGACCCCTTGAGCTTTCATGTATTCAAATTGTGGGTAACCATGGGCGATGGACTGATGTTGGCCTCACAACTGGGGGGCTTGCTTGAAGAGTACAAATTGAGATTTCCAGTTCAACTTCATGGTTACAAGGTTGAATTGCTTGGGGTTCTTTCAAGTCTAATGAACATCTTCATGGAGTTAAAGCAGGCAAATCCTAAGTCTTCTCAGCTCTCTTAGGCTGTGAAAGATGTGTCTAGAGCTAATTTCTTGTTTTTCAAACTTGAGGCAAGGTTGTTATCGAGTGGTGGATAATGTTACATACTAGTATAAGAGTATTTGTTAGTGGTTAGTAGATGGACAATAGATATTAGCTTTGGTCTATAAAGTAGGTTTTATTTGTAAGAGCACTATAAATATGTAAAAAGAGAAGAATACGAAATATAGAAATGAATTCAAGTATTTCCTGCTTGTTCTTGTTCTTCCTTCTCTCAAACTCATCTCTCTCCCTAATCTAATCCTTCTTTTCAATTCACTCTTTCTAATCTTTCTTGAACTTTAATTTCCCTCTAATTTCTAGATGTTTGCATCAGTTATCGTAATAACTCCATTGGCATCACCAATCGCATGTTATAATGGTGATATAATAATTATAATCTGATAAAAAGATTGTGGTGGTGTTTCAGGATAATCGATAATAAAAATCTCTTCTCATATTCTTAATTTTGTTCATTTAGTAGTGAGTAACAAAGCAGAACAGTGCCATAATCTATAATTTATCTAATAAGCTACGGTGCATTGTCTTTTTTGTCTTCAACCAAGTCATGGGTTCTTAAAAATATGAACATTAATTGCTACAGGAACAAAGCAAAATGATCCACACAGAGGGCACCATAAAGATGAGAAATGATTGGAAACGAGAGGGATGAGCAACCATTAGCAAGAGAGAGAAAAGAGGAATGACGTGCGAGATTGGTGAAGCCTAAAGATCTGGTTTTGCTCGATGGTATTCATCAGTTTAATTCTTCTGTTTGGATAACTGTGGAATCATTTATCAGCATGTATTTAAGTAGCCAGCAACCCTTACAGCAATTTCCTGTTTATGCGAGCGGATCTGGAATGAATTTGCTAGGTTTCTTCACCTGAGTATGTTCTTTCCTCTTTCCTCTGTGCAAAGCTTCTTCCATTTATAAGAGAGAAAATCTGACTATTGGAAAGTTCTCCTTAGGTAGTTACAGGTTATGAAACACCGTCCAATTCAGTTATTGAGAAAAATAGTAAAATTTTCCATGGAAAATTCTCTTTTCCCATGCTATCAAACATACCCTCAAGTTGCAGATGACAAAGCAGTACAACATTATTAAAATCCACGACTGTAAATGCTGAATGACTGATTGTTCTAAAAGATCATACGGAGAACCAAATGATATTTGATACATAGAGAAACAAGATTTTGCTCATTTATTAAACATGCATCACCACATGAATCATTCAAACAATAATAGCACGAAGGCATAGGTATAATTAAGCAATTAAGCATCTACGCCCACGTGTATGATTAAATACCAATGAGCAGCAATTAGATAATTGACCAAGACCTAGAATTAAGAATTTAACTTACAGCTTTAGGCAGTGAGAACCCTTCAGGAACTACAAAACAGCTATGGAGACAGTATTTCTCCCACATATCAAGTCGCCTGTCCAACGCTTCTTGAATCACACTGCTAATCGAGGAAATCCCCTACAACAATAACCGTAGGGGTCAACAAATTTAAAAATGAAAAAATCATGTGTTCTTTAGAACTAAGTCAACAAATGAATCATATGGAAGCAAAACAAGGTATTAGCGGAAAAAAAAATCATGCGGAAGCTAAGCATGGTACTAAAAAACTGATAGTACAAGCATACAACTAGTACTGTCCCTCCTTTTCTTACTACACTATTGACAATCATACTTTTACATTAATAACCAGCATACAGCTTCTGCCCAGTTAGCAATTTTAAGTTGTCCTTGAAACATTTATATTGTCTGTAACAACATAACTTTATTCTAACTATAGCATAACAAAACCTTTAACAGATGGATGAAAATAAAACGGTTACTTCTTTGTTAACTAATCAATGATACAATTGCATGTAGCCTACCCACCTTGACCATTCCTATAATTGAAACCACAATCAAGATGTAGAAAAGCATAATGGTCGTGAGAGAGTTCCAACTAGTAGTTAGGAGCTTTTTCCATACTAAAATCCAAATAAATATCTCAATTTAAGGATGCTAACGGTAGGTTGATGATTGATGAAGCCCAAAGCCTATAATACGCATTAGTTCACTTAAACAAGAGGGACCAAGACCAAAGTGACAATGTAATGGTTGGAAATCCTATAATGTAATTATAAATGTTAAGGTAAATATATTTATTGTCATTTGTACAACTCAGTCATGGTAAGTTGAGGATGTGGTTTATTGTCTATACAACCTTGTGGAATTTGTGCAGAACAACTTGCTGGTTCTGTGCCCACAGGTGATGCCTGTGAGCACATGAACTTGTCCTCAACAAAACCTGAGATATGACAGCCAAGACGGACAGCTGGATAATATACACAAGATAGTCAAGATACATTCTCAAAAGTCCAGCAAGGCAAGAGGATATTATGGAGAACCACAAGAATATATGATTGATACATATCTTCCCTTGCACATCATATAATGAAGGAATGAAGGGTTGGCAATATCTATCAATCGAAAGATAATATTGCCAACCGATCCTTGAAGACATACAAGGCAACTAATTCAAAAAACCCGTTGTATGTTTTCTTTTATATATGTATGTAATCACGATCGATTAATTCATCTCTTGAGAGTTTGCAATTCCGATCCATTGTGAGATAGAACAAACATTGGTTTGTTCTTTGAGTTTACACACACGTTGCCTAGGGGATCTCAGCTTCCAGGGGGAACTTGGGTTAGTGTAGGAACTTGTGTAAGGGAAGTGAGTAGCATAGCAAAGTTCTGTGAGGGATTAACTACCTAGTTGAGAGTGCACTAGTTAGGGACATTGTGTAAATTTGTATGTTACTTCTGTTAGTGAATTTCTACACCTGAGCATGGCCCCGAAAATGTAGACCGGGAGGTCAAAACTGCGTAAACAATCCATGTGTCGTGGTTTACTTTTATTTCCTTTACTCCTTTCTTGTAATTGCAGTGCATTGATCCTTTCAATAAAGAACAAAAACAACTTCTTAGTCACAGAAGAAGCTTTGTACCAAGTAAGAATTTTACTGAATAATATCCTGAACACTGCAAAATAGAAAGAAGCTTGATGCATGTAGTAGGTAAAAAGTAAGGTAAGCAAACACTAGGAAAATAATTGTGTCACTAAAACAATATACGCATACATCTATCACTAGAACACACATGAATATTTTTAAATCTTAATCTAATGACCATAAACAAAAATGTCATAGGATAGTGTTTTTGTAATCACCATGGCAGTGACACACTATGTACAAATGCAGACACACTACAGAAAAGAAAAAGGATTTAAGAAGCTTAATGATGCATGAAATTGATGAAGTTCAGAGTTTGCTAATGTGGCAATGATCGCTTAATATACCAAGCTAGTGCCACCACAACCTAGGAAAGTAGCTTTGGTTCTTCTGGTGCTTAGACAACCCTTGGTGACTAAGCAATGCACAATCATATCGAGATCACTAGCTTGTGGATCATATGATGCCATGGACACAAGGACCGTACTTTACATACAGACAAGTTGTTGCACTCTTGTCCTACATTCTTGAGATCATTCATCATTTGAATATTGTACCAAAGTACGGAGGGGCTGAAAAAGGTTCAGACACCCATAGTTACCAAAAAATATTGTACCAAAATGACGGGTCTCACCAGCCATGTTTGCTAGTGGGGATATGGTCGGAAACCAAAGAGGGGGAGCCATTAGGCGTTCAAGCAAGGAATTATTTGGTGTCTTGCTGTTCATGGCAATTTAAGTGTTTAATGTAATTCGTACCAAAAGGCGATTGACCTAATCTGTTTGACATGTGTTTTAGATCACTTAGACTCATTATCCTCTTTTCCTGGTTTTTCTTTGTATATTTTCTCTTATTTTTAAATAACTATGAAAATTCATATACTTTAGTCAAGTAAACAATAACAAAATCTAATTAATCACAATTACTTGCATGTAAACTTAGAGTGCCTCAACTGGAGTGGGTTGTTGTCCCTTAACTAGTGACTCGTGTTCAAGTCCTAGGAATGGAAACACTAACATTGAGAGCTCCCCCACCTATACGGTGCGTGACTCGGGGCAAACCCATGTAGTCGGATAGTCCGAATACTGGGTGGTTTCAACAAAAAAAAATACTTAAGAGTACCAAACATTTTTACGTCTAGATTTCGATCAACCAATTTCAAACTCTCCACTCTAACCAATGTAAAGGGAAAGAAACAATTTGCATTCATTTCAGCCTTTTTTACTGTAAGTTCAAGTCAATCTTCTGTGGGCACAACAATTTCTTCATAGAAATTCAAAATAACAATGCATATCCAATCATTTGACTATCAAATCAGAGGAAGTATATCTATGAGGGAGCATGTCAAAGTAAGAAAAGAAACTCATAGAATCCATAATAATTCTCGGGAGGATACCTTGTTCAGCTCATCGGCCTCATCTTGGCTCGCATTCCCCAAAACAGCCAATGCTTTCCTGCAAATAGATAGCATTGCACATAGATGAAAAACAGACAAGTCCTGATTCGACAAAGAAGTTATGAATAGAGAGAAACATACTCTCGGTAGAATTCAAAGGCCCCGTCGACCGTGTCATCAACAGCGTTGCGAACCTCATTGATGAAAAGCTGAGGGTTTAGATTAAACGTGTCAAAGACTCTCTCGCTTTCACTGCCCTCCATTTCCACTTTGCCAATCTAAGACATAAAATCAAACCATTAATTAAACCTACATCCGTGAAACGCTATTTACAGAAGCTACAGCGGTTTCGGGTGCAATGCCTTTTTTAATCCAATTAGGCATTTCGTCGAACATGTCGCGCGCGTCGGTAAAAATGTTGAAGAAAAATGAAGGACATAACGGAGAATTAAAGCAAAATTGAAAGAGACGATTTGAAATGAGGGCTCAAAGAAGAAGCGAAATTACATGAACGGAAGAACAAATCAGACACCTGCAACTTTCGTGGAGTGGCGCGATTGCGTTGAGTTTTAAAACTGGTAACTTGACGAAATTACCCCGGAAATTGCTACGCTCGCCGGACTTCAATTCTATGAGGTGATTTGAATTGTACTTGGGATGATGCTGCTCTTATGTCTATCTTATCCAAAGATGTGCCTATTTATGGATTTACCTAACGACCCTGTACAAACTAATTTTTACTATGAACAAATCAAATGATATGGTCGCCCCACACATATTGATGAGAGCCCCCCAAAAACCAATAATTATTTTTCTAAAATGCCCTTTACCCTTGTGCACCCCTATTTTCATTGCTTGCTCTCATCACAAAGGCGAAGAAGGAGAAAGCGAGAAAAAGAAAAAGAGGTATATTTTATTTTTCTGTGATATTTGTATTATTATTTATACCCGAATGTAAACTCTGTATGTCCTAATGCATGATTTTCTTTTGTTTATCGCCACAAATTTGTGTGTAAGATTCCCCTAGGAAAATCGAGAATTAATACGTGTATTTAAACCTCGAAAAAATGATAATTAGTGAATTATCAGAAAATAATAAATAATTAATTAATATGTGGGAGCGATGTTATGTCCGAGAACGCCCGAGAACACGAATCGTGAGGTGAAACGGGTCCAAGAATGCGAGTTGAGAGTGAGAAACAGTTAACTTGTGAAGGCTAAGTCACCCATTAGAGTTATGCAAGTGTGTTATAGTTGGTGGCTGGAATTGTTGAGAGACACAAGATGTGCCTCGAGATACGTACATGTGTGGGATGAGATGAGAAGTATATAAGAAATGCCAACTTTTCTCTCTCCTCAAACCATTTCATTTTGAGCCAAACGATCGAATGAGAGAAAGGAGATGGTTTTGAGATTTTTGAGCTCGTCGCGACGTCGAGGATCAACCAACTGCGTGTAAAAAGGTAGGATCCTGACTCCTCTTGTGTTTGTCTACGATTTGATGTCAATTTTTTGGGTTTTCGTCACGACCATTTCAGGGGAGATTTTTAGGAAATGTTGGAAATGAGTTTGGGTGATGAGTTTGTGATTTAATGGATGATCTATTAGCTTATCAAAAATTTTTGGAGTGTTTGGTGATTTTAGTGTATTTTTTAATCGAGGTATTTGTCAGGGTTTCGACACAAAGTGAGGTGTGTTTGGTGTTGTTTCGGACGTCCCTAAGAATTTGGGTAGGCTCGGAACGCAGCGACGTGAGCCGGGGTTCCAGAAAACTCCAAAAATGTGTTCAGGGTGCCACGCCACGAGGGATATCGTGGAGACTTTCCTCCCATGACGTTAGTCACGACGTAGAAACCAGAGAGTCTGGGAAAGTGACGCTTTAGATGACGTCATAGGCTAAAACCCCTGGTGGCATCTGAACCAGAGAAAGTAAAAAAACACGCTTTATGTGACGTCGTGGGGATTTACCCTTTGGCGGCGTAACTCACGGCATCGTGAATAGTGAAAATAGATGAATTTTTAAATAATTTTCAAGACTTTTGGCAAACTTTGGAGGTTATTTAGGTTCTCGGAATGACTGTAATTGAAACAAATTTGGGTTAAATGATTTTTAGACTTTGAGAATTTGATTGGGACAAGTTAGAGAGTTGCGCGAGGATCGACGTATTATGTTATTAAGGTACGTTTTCGTATGATTGTAAGCCAGCAAGAAAATGCATATTAATTCATTTTCCATTATTGCTATCTCTAATTGAATTAAGCCTTTTGTTGGAATTCCAATATATATTTCCTTGGTTGAGCGTTTTGGCGTAAGTGTGTAGCAAAGGTACTCCTAGGTCCATATTAGCTAGGCCAACGTGAACACTTCGACAGAAGTACTGTCCACCCCCTAATAGTGGGTTACACCCCGTGTACTGGATTATTATGGATATTAATATGGATGTGGATTGTTGTGGTTGTGAATGTGGTACGTTTGTGGAAAGATGTGGAAATTGACAAGTTATGGGCCTCTTTTGACTTATTAAACACTCAAACTTCATTGTTATGCTTGCTTGTCTGTTTATCATGCAATTTGTTAAATTTTTTTTGTCTTTCAATACCGCATGATACATGGACTATTTATTTGGTAAATCTTGAATTACTGTTTATGTTCTTTTGGCTTTACTTTTAATTTTTCACGCACTCACTGTCTAGTTTGAAACTACGGTACAGATAGAGCAGAGACGAGTAAAGGAAAGAAGTTGATACTAGGTGATATCCTCTTAGGACTCTCCGAGCGGTTCTTTCCTTTACTCACGGTAGGTCTTGTCTTTTTTTACTGTGATTATTGTATATTATGTGTTTGTATAACACTGGGATATGTTTGGGATTGAGAGACTAGGGAAGTCATGTATTATCACACTGTTTAGCTCTGATCACCAGATATACATTTTTTATCCATTTCTTAGGGTTTATGCATGATAGGTTTTATATTTTCCTAATTTTCCATTTACATAAAGGCTCGGGGGTCTACGTAGGTCTAGGCTGGGTGGGACCAATTTTATGGGGAATTGAGACTGTTACAGTTGGTATTAGAGAACAAGGTTTTAATACCTGACTCTTGATTAACCTTACAACTAGCATAAAATACAAACTAGTGGAAATTAGGAAATAGTTGGAACCTAGAGTGAAACCCTATGGTCCTGAATTGAGGTTTAGTTGGGAAATGAGGTGAGTTGGGGAAAAGTAAAACTTGATCCTATATGTTATATATGTTATGATGTACTATACTATATCGGTAGCTATTGACTGATTTGGGGATTTCGCTTTTTGTTTCAGATTGCAATGATAGATCAAACAGACCCTAGTGATGACAGCGGGGCTACTGGTCCTCGAGTTATTAATGTTGAGGATTTTCAGGCTTTGACACAGAGAGTGGTGACCTGGGATCAGATGTTAAAGGAGATCCTGAGGATTTTGAGGACACCAGTTGCTGCTACACCATCACCACTATTTACCTTAAGAGTTCCTGCTACCAGGAGATGGACACACCGATTGTTGATAAATATACTACTCCTACGACGATTGCAGCGATACCGAAGAATTTTGTGTTACCACTGGTATAGGCTGAGGCAGTACCTGCATTGCCACTTGCTAAGACTGACATAGTGCCTGCTCTAGTAGCAAAGATACGCATTAGGGTCACGACGAAGGCTAGACAGTTAAGGGAGATCAAGAGGCATAACCCAAAGGCGTTCTTTAGGGGTATAAATCTGGTGGCGGTGGAGATGTTTTTGAAGAGCCATGAGAAGGTTCACAACATCATTGCGACAGAGGAGTATGCGAGCCTTTATTTCATCTTCGATGTTGTTTGGAGAGGCTGATGACTGGTGGACTACTATAGTGTCTACCAGAGGGGTACCTAAGGATTAGATAGAGTTCAAGACCCAGTTCAACCTGAAGTACTTTCCTCCTACAGTTCTGAAGGTGAAGAGGAATGAGTTCTCTACCGTTAGACAACTCATAGACAAGTCTGTCATGGATTATATGAGATGGTACCTACAATTGCTACCCAATATTGGGGGTTCAACAGACAGAGATCTCAACAGGGTCTACTACTTCATAAAGGGGTTATTACCTGATATTGGAGGTGTCATAGTCTCCACTGAGCCAGAGACACTACAATGAACATATGAGCGGAGCTTTACTAGGGAAGGTTACTTACGCACACATTTAGAGGAGGTTAGACATGTTAGACAGGAGACACGGTTTGAGAGCTGACATGATAGGAAGAGGAGGAAGAACAAGCAGGGTTTCAAGGACAGTAGAGCTCAGAGTAGTGGTTCAGTTGCTTCACCACCACGACCATCATAAACGATAGTTGTTGCACCGACACCAGTGCAGAGTTTCACTGGTCCACCACCACATGCTACTCGACTTGCACATCAACAGAGGCAGTATTATGAGATTAGGGGTACTGGTAGAGGAAGTGGACAGACACAGACACAAAGATTTGGACAGGCACAAACTCAGAGGTCTAGTCAGACTAAGAGACCTCTACAGGGACGTGGGCAGGGTCAAACACAGAGTCAGATATCATCTGCATCACGGGAGACACGTACTTGCTACAAGTGCAATCAGATCAGTCATCTTCAGCTTCAGTGTCCTTTGCTGACAAGAGCTCACCTATAGCATCATCAGCAATAGCGGAAGAGAGTCCAGATTGCTGTTGAGCTAGACCTGGGAGTGTCTCGTAACCTCATTGAGGGTATGTCTTTGATTTGCAGTACTTTGATGTATACCATGTTTGATTTGGGTTCTACAATTTCATTTATTTCTGGATGCATGGTAGATGCATTTGGGTTGAGACCCATTAGGCTTAGTAGACCCTTGATCCTTAGTACAACGTCTGGGGACAAAATATATTTGAACTTGTTGTGTATTGATTGTTCGATAGTTATAGAGGGTTACGATTTGCCTCCTGATATGATAGTACTAAAGTTCCTAGAGTTTGATGAGTTGTTAGGCATGGGCTGGTTAGGATCTTATTGTACCCATATCAACTGTTATGGTAAGATTATCACGATTCTATTGACAGATGGTACGGAGATTAGATTTCAGGGTACATCAGCTTTATTACCGATCACCAAGGGTAGAGAGGCTACTAGTAGTGCGATTGAGAAATTTACGAGTGTCATGAGCACTTGCTTGAGAGACTGGAGGTTAGTACAGTTGATGTACCGGTAGTGTGCGAGTTCACAGATGTATTTCCTGAGGAACTGCCAGGACTACCACCACCGAGAGAGATAGATTTTATCATAGACTTAGTACTTAGGAATAAACCATTATATACCGTCGTATAGGATGGCACCTCGAGAGTTAGAGGAGCTTAGGAATCAGTTGGATGAGTTGGGAATCATTAATCCTAGCATGTCACCGTGGGTGCATTTGTGTTGTTTGTGAAGAAGAAAGACGACAACCTAAGTTTGTGCATTGACTACAGACAATTAAACCAGGTAACGGTGAAGAATAAGTATCCGCTTCCTCGTATAGATGATTTGTTTGATCAGTTAATAGGAACGTTGTGGTTTTCGAAGATAGATTTAAGGTCAAGTTATCATCAGCTTAGGATTAGGACTAAAGATAAGGAGAAGACTGCATTCAGTACGAGATACAACCATTATCAGTTCATGGTCATGCCATTTGGTTCGACTAATACGCCAACTATGTTTATGGATCTCATGCATAGAGTACTGTGGACTTATCTAGATAGATTTGTGAACTAAGGACTTATCTGGGTAGATTTGTGATTGTGTTCATTGATAATATCCTTATCTACTCTAGGACTCGAGAGGAGCATGAGGGTTATCTCCGGATAGTTCTACAGACTTTAAGGGACCACTGGTTGTATGCCAAGTTCAGTAAGTGTGAGTTTTGGCTTCCAGAAGTCAGATATTTGGGTCATGTTGTGTTGGGTTATGGGGTTCATACGCAGCAGAAAATTCAAAACAAATTTTGAAAAACCCTAACATGATCGCAAATAAGTTTCAGTAAACTAGATCTACAAAAGTAAACCATACCTTGATTCGTGATTTCATTATTTGATTATTCAATCTTCAAGATGTTCAAGCTCGCGTCCTCTATCAGAAATTCACACATGAACGGTGACTACAATTTGGAGTGCTAGCCCCGAGAGAGATTGAAAATATTTTTCTCTCTCCTAAAATCCAGAGAATACGAAAATTGAAAAACGAAAAATCTTATGTTCTGTTTTTGGTTATCACCCTTTATTTATATATAGATAAGCTCTCACTTAAATCCTATTCGTAATACAACTATTGTATTTACGTTGTTTAAGCAAATTACACATATACCACTGTTAATAAGTTATCATATAACGAATCATAAGGGCTTATATACTATGAATTTTATCTTATAAAATTCAATACTCTGGACCATTTGAAATTGCGCAAAGCCATTCTTTGTGTGTTACCCAATAGGTTCATGCGATGTTGGTAATTAACTAAAACCATTTTGGTACACGAGTCATAAGCGGTCTCTAGTAAGGCATTATGACTACCCAAGTAGCATGAATATCAAAATCGATACAACCTAATAAATAACATATATCATATTCTTTTGTCGTGCAATATCCTTTGATTAAATATAAGGCATGGAAAGTCACCCTTAATATTCAATCATACTAGTCTCGATCTTTAGATAGATTGAAAACATTCAAGTGACATTGATTATATCAATTCACTTGGCCTTGGCCATTTAACACTCTAACACATCGAGAGATCCACTGATATCTCTCTCTCCACGAGAGCGACAAATTTTTTCTTAATTATATACCTTCACATATTGTTCCCATGATAACCAATCACAATCTTTGTAATTGTCCGGTTAAAGACAACGTTTGATTGTGTCAAATTGCCATGCTCCTAATATTGAAGTTTATGGTAATCTCAAGTCGAAGGACTAAATGATATACCTATTAAGAGTAACACCTATGGCTTAATCCATGTGGTGTTCTCATAGCTGGACACAGATTTTATCATTTATGACTTACCTCCACCTTGACGTCGCTACCGCACCTCAAGCTCTCAATCCCTCCTTCTCCCTCTCTCGAACTCTCTCTTCGAACTTTCGTTCTCTCAGTTCTTTGATTGGTGGTGTGTGGTGGTGGTGGTTTTGAAGTTAGGTAAAAAGGGTAGCCAAATTTCCAAAATGCCCCTCAATCTTATCCTCTTTCTTAATAAGCCAAAGCCCTTTTTTGTCATTTCACAAATATTTTCTGATTTTTTTTAAAATGTATATATTTATATTATATATTTTTAAATATATGTTTCCAATTCAATTTAATTAATTTATGACCATAGGCTATAATCTAATGTACATTAATTTAATTACATTGCATTTTACTAAATTTAGACTTACCACAAGTCTCGCTATTCGGTACCCCATCTTGCATGCAACTCGAGGCATGTCCCCGACCACATCTCGACATATAATATGAGAAATTATGAAAAAATTCAGAAAAATCAGAGAAAATTCAAGAAATTGGAAAAAGTTAGAAAAACAATCATGTCTCGATCATCTTTGATGTATATCGACTCTAAATAGGAATTGTTGTTGTATAACACTTCCAAATAATTATAATTCTTGACAAACCATGACAACTAATATGTAGGCCCATATACTGCAAACAATATATGCATAGATTTAACAATCTCCTCCTTTAGCATTGTTTGGTCAAAACCAAATAACCACCCAAGTAGTAATAAGCAACTACCATAGAAACGCACCATCATTCCACACCATATCACTCCCCCTTTTTTATTAAACTACTACCAAAATAGAAAGAATAATAATCTGCACTAGCAATCTTCAAGAAATCTTGTAGCAGGAATATAATAATAATCACCAACTATAACTGTAGAATCTTGCTTGTAGAATTGAACTAGACAAAGTAGCTTTCGGATCATTCTGAAATGGTGTCGCCATAGTAAATAATAATGAAGTAATTGCAATAATAAGAAACTCCCCCTCAAATTGATCATTACTTTTACTTTTAAACTTGTTATCGTTGTAACTTGATAGTACAACTTGATAAAGTAATCATAAAATCAACAACACCACCTCTGTGATGGCCCAAAGCTAATTTGTCATTATTTGTGATGCTCGTGGACCCCGAAGCTAGGTCAGGGCACGCCGTATTAGGTATATAGTCCTTTTTGTGCTATTTGTTTGTTTTGCGATGAGTGCATTTAATTTTGTTAAATTACATCGCAATGTGTGTATTTATGTTATTTATACTGAGTGAGATAGTGTAACAGGTATTCACCTCGAGTAGTGTGTAGACGCGGGTACCAGGTACACAAATTACTCATACACTGAGCCGGGGGATTATACACATAATAAGTAATAAAATGTGTTAAATAATTAATATTAAACATCGTTTAGTCATTAGTGACACGAGTCTGCGTGATTGGCACACGACGCAATGCGAGACCGGGTATCGGAATACACAAGGATTCAAGCTATGTTGTGAGAATTGGATGAGATCAAAGAGAAAGTCACCTACTTAACTCATATTTTGGGTGAATTTTTAACCTCACAAGGACCTTAGAATCAAGCCTTAAGATGCACAAGTGACGAGAGATCAAAATTTTACTATAAAAATGAGAAAATTCCCATTTCTACCACCTTTTCTCTCTCCTCACTCTCACAGAAAGACTCCAAATCTACTACTTTTTCTAGGGTCTAGATGAGATGATTGCGAGTATTATTATGTCGAGTGGAGCGTGCACCTTGCTAAAGATATTTGATCGAGCCTTGGCACATAAGGCATATTTGCTGCAAAGATCTAGTCGACCTAAGCCATCAATATATCAGGCTCAAAGTAGTCAAAGTTTTAGGCCTAAACAGAAGTTGAAGAGACAACGAGATCAGTAGGGTAGACAACGACAGAGTCAATGTGGCCTTCGAGGTGATTGGCAATCTGATAAAGGCCGTTAAGGTGCTAGAGATAGGAGAGAGGATTAGTCGAGGTTCAAACATCGTTAGGTGGTTTATGTTGTTGCACCTACGCCTCCTGGGCAGCCTAGACAGGAGTTCCAGCAGACTAGGGACCAAGGAAGTTGTGACAGAGGACAAAGGATTCAGGGTTAGGGTGAGAGTCAGACACAGGCTGTTGGACGGATAGGATGGCAGGAGAGGTGTCGTTGTTTTCGATGCCCTTATACTGGGCATCTAAAGGCCAATTGTTCGAAAGCATCGCCACCACCACCACCACGGACTGATTAGGCCAAATATAGGGCCCACGCGGTAGCACTTATGGTTGCTTAGTTGGATCGGGAGTTGACCCGATAGCTAGTTGAGGGCACGTTATTTATTTGTGGTACTCTTATGCATATTATGCTTGATTCCAGTAGTACTTTGTCTTTTATTCCGGGATGCATGGTAGGATAGTTAATATTACACACATAGGCTTTATACACATACTTTATTATCAGTACAGCTGTTGGGGATAAGATATACCCAAATTGGATATGTCGGGATTTAATAGTAAAGGTCGTGAGACACCAGTTACCGCCAGACTTACAATTTTTGGAGTACCTAAAGTTTGACGCCATGGATAAGCTGTTAGAGTATCATGCACAGATATATTGCTTCAGTAAGATTATGAAATTTGATATTGCGGGTATTCAAGTGTTTACTTCTTCTGGAGTAGAACCAGTTTTATCGATTACCAGTGGTCGATTGGTGAAAACATAGGAGATAAAGGTATTCACGGTGGTAGTTGAGCTAGAGCTAAGGATAGTGATAAGTGTTGAGGATGTGCCAGTTGTTTGCGAGTTTCCTAATTTATTCCTCGATTATTTGTTAGGTTTACCACCACTTAGAGCAGTTGAGTTTATCATCGAGCTGATATTGGGGACTTAACAGATTTATAGTCGACCTTAGAGGATGTCGGCATCCGAGCATAAGGAGTTGAGGACCCAGTTAAAGGAGTTGTTGCAGAAGGGCTAGTATGTCTCCTTAGGGAGCTCCAGTCCTTTATGCTAAGAAGGACAGTTCTATGCGGATGTGTATGCATTATAGGAAGTTGAATCATGTGATGATTAGGAATCGTTATCCACTTCCTATGATCGATATTTTCTTGACAGTTGGCAGGAGCCAAGTTCTTCTCCAAGCTTGATCTACGCTAAGGTTATCATCAGCTAAGGATTCGAGAGAGTGATATTGAGAAGACCACATTTAGTACGAGATACGGCTTATTTAAGTTTACAATCATGTCATTTGGGCTGACTAATGCACCAACAATCTTCATGGACTTGATGCATAGAGTTCAAAGGACATTTCTAGATTGATATGTAATGGTATTCATCGATGACATTTTGATATATAACAAGTGTGACGGCCTTAATTCTACAATCCTAGAATTGAGCACCGCCCGGCCTAGACCTACGTGGACCCTCGAGCCAGTCCTGCTAAGTCACGCAGGTCTAGTTAGCCTTCCTTATCCTTTACCATTTATTACATGTAAAGTTAAACAATTAGTGAGTTATTATCAGATACAACGGAAGCAATTTAACTCCAAACAAATCAATAAACTTCAAAGAC
The DNA here is from genome assembly GCA_039657345.1 of Stephania japonica. Classification (NCBI taxonomy): domain Eukaryota; kingdom Viridiplantae; phylum Streptophyta; class Magnoliopsida; order Ranunculales; family Menispermaceae; genus Stephania; species Stephania japonica. The sequence goes on from CM077566.1 coordinate 19,329,946, forward strand.
ACTAAGTTAAGGCAAATCCTAGGGTGTGGAAACCTCATAAATCATATTCACCATATGAATCAAAGGAGCACCAATAACATCATACATGCCCAAGATTTCTCATAACCCATAATCCCATGTTCAACAAATCAATATAGATACATAATACAAGACAAACTTAATACATGATAGGGGATAGGAAACCACCTTGTGGTCCTCGACTTCAATCACCTAGCTCTAGTCCCTTGCATTTTTATGTTCGTCGGTTTGCCCACCGTCACAAACTAGACAGTGAGTACAGTGATGTAAAAAGTAAAATACCAATAGAGCCTTAGCAACATTTCAAATGTCACATAAATGGCTAAACTAGTATCATGCATGGATATCATAAATATTATAAAAGATAGCATGATAGGTGAATCACAAAGATAACAACGATAAATGAGTATCGAGGGCACAAAGCAAAAGAAAAGGCATCTAAGTGTCCCAAGTCCACCAGGTTGCCACACTTAATTTACAACCTGACTTCCAAGACAGATTTTGGACTACACAAACCCAAAGAAGTCTAGGATAAGGCACATAGCCTCAGGTATATATATATATATATATTCGCCTATACTTTTGCGCTTACAATTCTGTTGTGCGCACCAACGAGCGCACTTGTGCGTGAACACTACCATACGACCCAACGCAGGTCACCCATAACCCCACGTCACTAAACATCCACAACGCAGGTCGCCTATAATTTTCAAGCTATTTCCATAATTTTTCTTTATATACATTTATTATTTCTTTATTTAAAACTATTTTATTTTTTATTTTGGGTTGGGTCCGAACTAGGCCTGGTTCAGCACAACCGAGCCTCTCGGGTTGGCCTGACCCGCCTGAGTCTTGGCCAGGTTGTCCTGACTCGCCCGACCCGGGGCCAGGTTAGTCTGACCCGCCTAGGTGAAACCCCAGCCTGGCTAGTCCAAGCCCGGCCCACGAAACTTGGAGGGGGTCTCCTCTCCCTCAAATTAAACCAGGGAGCTCCCCTCTCTGGTTTCGATTTCCAATATTTCTCCCTGTTTTCTTTTTTCTTCTTCTCATAAACAACCCAACAACAACACATCATCAATCACAACACCTATAAAAGAAGTGCTCAAAAATAAGTTTTTTAGATTTGAACAAAATCCCAAATTTAGAGTTTCATTTCTATGAACAAGTGAGAGATGATGAATAGTAATATTACATTGATGAGTTTGATGATCCAGGCCTTAATCTTCTCGACCTCCAAAGAATTGCAAGGGTTTTCTTAGATTTTTTTTCTACAGATTTGCATGTTAGAACAGTCGTATTTAAGGAGAAAACCATCTATCTTTGTGATGGCCTGATTCCCTAAAGATGACACCGCCTGACCAAATACTATAATTAAGCCCTAATCTCATCTATGTAGCACTTAACTACATATTAGTCAGTCCTTTTAACCTATTCTCCTCATTCTCCACATTCAGAATAAATATTATACATGTTATACTAGTATTGAATTTTGGATTGATTAAAACTTTCTAACAAACTATTGAATATAGCGAAAGTCTTAACGTTTTAGTGGAAACACTCAAATTTAAACCCTAAGTGTGGAAACCAGAAAAACATCATCGATCATATGCAATATAGTCAGATGGAGATAACACTGTGATACTGTATGAAGTCAGGAAATAACCGCTCAACCCAATATACAACCCCAAATATATATAGAAAGACATAAGTAAATAGCTACATCAAAATACAAAAACTTACGTAAATCAGATGTAGCGACACGCCGAAGGCTCAGAGATATTAGTCTATCTTCTCCTTACTCGACTTACTAGTCGATGGATCTTACCCACCGTCATGAAAAAGATGATGAGTATAGTAAAATAACAATAAACCAAAATAGGTGCTTATCCACATTTTCAAATACAAGAAATAGGTATTTAAAGGCATAAAGCAGCGAAAGATTGCTTGAAATAAAACATGTTTGCAAATACCATAAGAAAACTAGTAAAATTGACTCGAATATATATATGCTAGTAGTGCACATCGGTACTACCCGTATTGGTTGAGGATCATCGTCCTAACTACCTCATGTAATAGGTTAGTACAAGTGCACTTCGTACTACCCTACTTGGCCACACATGGACCTCATGCAATAATTCGGTACACGTGTACTTTGGTATTACCCTGCTTGGTCACGGATTTCGTAAGAAAACCTCATGTAGTAGGTCTGTGTCACTAACTAAATAGATGTCGACACCCTGAATCTCATACTCCGTTTGTCACGCTCATCTATTTAAGTATTCAAAGAAAGATACTGACAGAGAATAAATAAGTAATTCAAAAGGAATGCCATAACAAATTACTGTATAAATGTGAAAATCACACAACAAACATGGCATTTTGAGTACAAGGAATAAAACACATGAACCAATTAAAAATTCAAAATTAATGCAGAAATAAAATGAAAATAAGTGTCTAATCTGTCTACTTACAATTCACGCAACAATTCCTAGCTCAACCTAACTCGCGATGCCTCTAAACTCGTGTATGACTCCCGAGACTCTTCCCTAGGCTCCTAGTACCCTTATATATGTTTTAGAGTGTGTTTAAATATATTAGGTTGGGTTTAGACTTAGTTAAATGGTTTAAGTGTTGTAGGAAAAAGTAGTGAAGCTTTAATTTCGAGCCTCCTTTCCGATCCCAAAAGTATAATAAAAATACCTCCAAATCAAAATCTAACTTTTATGGGTTAAGTTTGATGTATAAACATCAAAACTTATTAAAAAACTCACTTAAAAACATTCATTTGATTGCTCAAAATCAATACCCAAGTTGGCAAAAAAACAAAACTGCACAACATTTTTTTGTTTGCAAAATGCAACCGATTCAACGCCATTGACCCACTAAAACTTATTGAAACCCCAACCTGATTTTCGTGGTTCAAATTTGATATATAAGCACTAATTTCGATAAAAATTCAACCTTAAAACCTTCGTTTGATTGTTCGAAACCATTACCCAACTTAACATGAACATAGGTTTGCATAACATCATACATATGAAGTACAATATCTAAACCTTCACCATACTCTAAATTATTGATGGACAACTCTTATATGGTATATCAACATTGATTTCACCATTCAAACCAAATTAAAAGTATGATTTATTCATGCATTTTCATGAAACACTCAAGAACACCTAACTTTGAAAGATCACAATTTTTTATTTTCAAGACCAAATTAGGAGCTTCTTTATAGTTAGATTATTAGATAGAAATGAAGATTTTGAAAATGCAATTGGTTATTCAAATTGAAAGCATCTATAAATCTTAATCATGAAAAATCAGTTTCATCAATGAAACCCCAAATTTTTGCCAAAATTTGTAAAATAGAAATTGAACTTCAAAACCCCAAATTGAAGGCTCAATATGTTCAAAATCAGTGAGAATAAGCATTTAAACATGCTTGAAATAAAAAATCCTTTGGTCTCATGCTTCCCTTGATAAATCACTACAAAAGAGAGTGAAAGTTAGGTTACCTATTGTTGGGGCTTTGTTTCTAGCTCCAATTACTCTTCTTGTTAATGATAAGAAAGTTGAAATTTTATTTTATTTGAGTGAAGAAAATAAGGACAGCTCTTGATTTTTGTTCAAAAACCATGCAAAGTGAGAAGAAAATTTGGAGTGTTGGCTTATATACTCTTTATTTCATCTAGTGTGGCTAGCCACATCTCCATGTGATGAAATTGTCACTAAACACTCCTACTAACTCACTAAAATCAGCCCACTTGCATGATGATGAGTAATAGCACGCATCTCGAGTTGAGTCTATGTTTGTTGATTTTTAACTTGAACTAAGTTTAATTTGTTCAATTAATTCACATTAAATAAATACTATAGGTTATGTATCCAAATCATTAAATCATATTAAAATAAATTTTGACTTACCACATCACTATCTACCCGGTCCCAAAACTTGCACGCAACTTGAGGTGTGTCCCCACTCGCGTCTTGTATTAATGACTAACAATTTAATAACAATCTAGGTATATGCAGTGTATGCACTTACATTACACTAAGCATTCATCACTAAAAACTAATATATATCTCGGTCTGGATGTCGTGCGTTAAGACTGTGCACCCGTTCTTGGGTCACGTCATGAGTCAGTCACCCTTAATTACGGACAAATTCAATATTAGATATTTGAGCCGTTACACGCTTCCCAACCAATAGAAATTTTGTCCAAGAGATTTATCTTCACTTAATCATTATTTTCTTTCACCATTAGAAAATTTCCATTCTCATTCCCCTAGCCAAAATTTCAAATAATACTAGCCCTAAAACTCGTACTTTTCAATTTTCACAAGTGGGTCCACTGATCACTTTAACCTGGGTTCACATATCATGGTGGGCAAGTCCACGCTCCACGACCACATATATATCACACACCGCACACGACACTTTGGTAATGGTACTCAAGGGGAATTTTGCTAGGCATAACTTTCTAGGGAGTCTTAAGTATTTCTTATTCAAATAACCCTACTACTACTCATTTCATTACGTTTTCAAATAAACCACAAACTAAGTCGGTTCCCCTTGACAGTCATATCATTAATATCCAACTCATAACTACGGACTCAGTCGGTTCACCTTCGATGGTCCAATCATTAATCCTCCCATAATTCAACACGTGCAAACTACAATCATGCTCTGTGGAAAACGGTGCTAAGGAAATGCGAAAATAAAAACTTACCCTCCATTCGGTTGCGCACCGCCTTTGGGTCTCGCTCCTTTCTTAGAGCCACTTGGTCTCCATCCATCGCCAAAGTAGAAAATATTGTTGGTGCCATCTTCAACAATGTTTCTAGTGAGTCGTCGCAAGTATCCAGATCGATGTTGATAACTCATCACCGTCTCACCTCTCAGGTTGTCAGTGGTTTTTGAACTTCTTTTTCATACTCTAATTTTTAGTCGAAGTTAGAGTAGTCAAGTGTGCTCGTATCATTGCGAGCAACTCAATTAACTGTTGTTGCTGAGAAGTGAATATGTTAGTCCCACATTGCAACCTGTAGTAATGACATACTGATTGTTGCTATTGTAACCATTTCTACTCTCAAGCTGATCTGTCGTCATACTCGACAAGTTAATCGCAATAAAGAATCAGCTTCCACGCATATATTGTATATATACATATAAAATATAACATGTACATATACAAATATCCCCATTCAATTTCGTTCACTTCCCAACTAATATTTTTTAGGCAAGGATCTTCTGGTTTCAACATCTAATATTTTTGTTTAATTCAAGTAAAATATTGTACTTACCATGAACATTAGCTTTGATACCAACTATGTCGGCCCGATTCCTTAAATACGGCACTGCCCTGCTTAATCCCATAATTAAGCCATAATCTCATCCACGTAGTACTTAACTATGTATTAGTTAGTTTTTTTGTGAAGGCCCCAGTTTCATAACCTAAAACTGGACCCCGCCTGGCCTAGACTTACGTGGACCCCCGAGCAAATCTCGCTGAGTCAATGCGTGCCTAGTCAGGCTTCCTTATCCTTTACCACTTATTAAGAAATTTAAGTTGAGAGTTATTCATTATTGGTGAGTTATCGGTAAACTATAGCACAAGCATTCAAATCTCAAACTAATAAAATATCCTCAAAGACATTAGTTAGGATAACCAAGAGTGTGAAAACCCCGCATATGTATACCACCATCAATATATATTAAGCCAGAGGAGAGTACATCATAGTATACATGCTCAAGATCTCTCATAAACCCTTATCCCACTGTTCAAAATAAATATATACAGTAATACAAAATATAACCTACGTCGATGATAAAAGAAGAACTGCTCCGATAGCCTCAAAGTAGATCACCTAACTGAGGAGCCTTTCCCTTGCTCGAATGCAGATCTGCACTTAGTCAAACACAAGAAGGACAAGTCCTAGGTAAGAAACACTAAACAAGATGTTTACATCATTTCAAAATAAATAAGCAGTCTATATTCATGTCGATAGAAAGAAAGGTATAGGGAATGCATGAATAAATAAAGACTGTAAATAAACATGAATCAATCGAAGATGAGTTTCCAGGAAAACAAAAAAATAGGCGCAAGTAGTCCCGACCAAATAGTCATTGAGTCGAGGAAAAACACCTGTAAGACTCAAAGTTTAGGACGTGGTACACTCACACCATCATAAAATCCAAGCAAACAAGAACTTCCCTACAATCTAGCAGAGAGTTCCTACCCTGTATAGAACCATAAACCATATTGTGCATCCCGAGTTCTTGGTTCTAGTATAGTACCTCACCTTAAATAACCCATCCTCCCAAGGATCACATTGACTCACTTACCCTCAGACCACTCAATGCGGGATAGAAATCCAAAATAGGAATAAAGCAATACTTAACAATTTAGAGCTCACAGAAATAACTGTAAAATTCCCCACTGTTATACTTAACTGTATTCGAAGCTATTACGAACTCACATGACTTAATTTTGACCTTTACGAATCCTCCGTGTTCTTATCACCATCCTACAATATCCTGTTGATCAATTGATTGTAAAATCTGTTTATTATCCTCCAATTTACCTAATTTTCCTTAATTTTATTAATTTACATAATTGGGTCAATTACCCCGAGTATTGGGTCGTATTCGAACCAATTTGGATACTCGAGAGATCCCTGAAGTTTTCAAAAAACTTTACAAATATTGGTCTATGAACAGTGTCACGCCATGGGTGGCGTCGTGGAAAAAATTCCTGGCAGTGTCACTTAAAGTGTGAAACCCTTATCTTCTTTGGTCTGGATATCTTGATCAACGTTGTGGTCTCCAAGCCTTACGTCGTCCTTCGCGGTGTTCATTTCTGAATGAGAATCCATGGTTTTTCGATACCTTGACTCGTGTTTTCGTGTTTCGAACCTATCCCAAACCCTTAGGGACATCCATTTCCAACCAAAACAACATTTACAACTCGTCAAAATGACTCCCAATACTCCGATATGGAAATTAAACCAAAAACTTGCATAAATTCCCCGAAAATTACAATTCAACTCCAATGATCAAAACAACCACTGTATTTGAGCTCTCCATCACCAAACCAACTAAACCACACACCAATTGCCCATGAAACCGAAACTAAAATATATTGTCCAAAACCACCATGTTGAAAACTCACAAAACACCCGTCAAAATGCAGAACACCTCGTGGTGAGTCGGAATATTACCTTTATATGTGTGTTTGGTCTTTTCTCTGTGTCGTGATGAACTCAACAATTGAGAATTCCTCAATTTTGTTCGCAAGATAGAGAGACGGTGAAAATAATCAAACAATCTAAGAGAGAGAAAAAAAAGTTCATATATATATATATATATATCTTTCTCATATTTTCGCACACATATCCCGAGGCACCCTAGTAGTCCTGCTCTCACCATCCAACACTCCACTATACACTGAGCTGACTCAAATTTTGACATCATTAGGTGACTCACACCACTGTGCCCTCCTAGACTTACCAACATACCGAACATGTTACCCAACTTTTAATCATTATATTTTATTGTATTTTTGTCAGTGTTTTTAATTCAATTAGTCCCTTGAGCAGCTAATTACCCGATAACCGTTCACCCCAGCGCCCTTATTACACATTTCTTCGAGTCAAACCCGTTTCTCCATCCCAACGCTCCCACACAAACATCATCACACATTTAGGACATTGAAATTTACATTCGAGTAAATAATAAATAATATAAATACCAAACAAAAATAACATACCTTAGTATCGACTACCGAGATTGGACACAAGTATTACGGCAGTTGGACCCACATCCAACCTAGAAGGACACGTGGCACGAGTGGCACGAGTTAGACTTTAGGGTCATTACACTTTTAATCTATTCTCCTAGTTCATCACGTTTAGGATAAGTATTACATGTGTCATACCATTATTGAATTTTGGTTTAATTAAAACATTTTAAAAAACTATTGAATACAGCGGAAGCATTCAAATTTAAACCTTAAGTGTGGAAACCGAAAAAACATCTTCGATCACATGCAATATAGTCTGATGGCAATAACAATGTGATAATGTGTCAAGTCGGGGAACTAACAGTTCAGCCCAATATATAACCCCAAATATATGTAGAAAGGCATAAATTAATTGCTACATCAAAATACCAAAACCTATGTAAATAAGAGGTAGAGGTACACCGAAAGCTTAGAGATAGTCACCAATTTTCTCATTGCCCGGCCTGCTAGTCGACGAATCTGCACCCACTACATTTCTACATTTCTAAATAGTACAGTCAAACTGAATAGGCACTTATCTACATTTCTAAATACAAGAAATAAGTATTCAAAAGCACAAAGCAGCGAAAGATTGCTTGAAATAGAACATGCTTACAAATACCATTAGAAAATTAGTAAGACTGACTTGGATATAAATATGCTAGCAGTGCACATCGGTACTACCATTATTGATTGAGGACCATCGTCCTAACGATCTAATGTAATAAGTCATAACATGTGCACTTTGTACTACCCTTTTTGGCCACACATAGACCTCATGTAATAGGTCAGTATACGTGTACTTTGGTATTACTCTACTTGGTTGCGAATTTGTCAAAGAACCTCATGTAGTAGGTTTGTGTCACTAACTGAATAGATGCCAATACCCAAGATCCTATACTCCGTATGTCTCGCTAATCTATATAAGTATGAAAGGAAAGATACGGGTGAAGAATAAATAAGTAATTCAAAAGCAATGCCATAACAAATTACTCTATAAATGAGAAGATCACACAACAAACATGGCATTTTGAGTAAAAGGATTAACACACATGAACTAATTGAAAATTCAAAAATTAAAGCGGAAATTAAATGAAAATAAGTGTGTAATCTGTCTACTCATAATTCACTCAACAATTCCCAGCTTAACCAGCCTCGTGACGCCTCTAAACTCGCGTATGACTCCTAAGACTCTTCCCTAGGATCATGGTACCATTATATATATATATATATTTAGAGTGTGTTTGAATATTTTAGGTTGGTTTTAAACCTAGTTATATGGTTTAAGTATTGTAGGAAAAAGTAGTGCAGTTTTAATTTCGAGCCTCTTTTCCGATCCCAGAAGTATAATAAAAACACCACCAAATCCAAATCTAATTTTTATGGGTTACGTTTGATATACAAACATCAAAAACTATTAATATTTTTGCTTAAACACATTCATTTGATTGCTCAAAATTGATACCCATGTTGGCAAGAAAACAAAACTGCATAGCATTCTTTTGTTCACAAAATGCAACTGATTCAATGCCAATTGACCCACTAAAACCTATTGAAACCCCAAATTGATTTTCGTGGTTCAAATTGAATTTACAAGCATTAAGTTCTACAAAAAATCCAACCTTAAAACCTTTGTTTGATTGTTCAAAACCATTATCCAACTTAAAATGAACATAGCTTTGCATAACACTAAATAGATGAAGTGCAATATCTAAACCTTCACAAGCTCTAAACTAATGATAAAAAATTCTTATATGATATATAAACATTGAATTTCACTATTCAAAACTAATTAAAAGTATGATTTATTCATGAATTTTCATGAAACACTCAAGAATATCACCTACCTTTAAAAGATCACAATTTTTTATTTTCAAGACCAAATTAGGAAGTTCTTTATAGTTGGATTATAAGCTCGAAATGATGATTTTGAAAATGTCATTTGTAATTCAAATTGAAAGCATCTATAAAACTTAATCATGAAAAATCAATTTCAACAATGAAACCCCAATTTTCTTTCCAAAACATGAAAAATAGAAATTTAACTTCAAAACCACAAATTGAAAACTCAATATGTTCAAAATCAGTGAGAATAAGCATTAAAAATTGTTTGAAATCAAAACCCCTTTGGTCTCATGCTTCCCTTGATAGATAAATTACAACAAAAGAGAGTGAAAGTTAGGTTACTTAGTGTTGGGGCTTTGTCTCTAGCTCCAATTACTCTTCTTGTTGATGATTTGAGAGTTAAAATTTTAATTTCTTTAAGTCAACAAAACAAGGACAGCTCTGAATTTTTGTTCTAAAACCATGCAAAGTGAGAAGAAAAACAAGAATTTTGGCTTATATTCTCTTTTATTTAATCTAGTGTGCCTACGGACATCTCCATGTGATCAAAATGTCACTAAACACTCCTACTAAAGCACTAAAATCAGCCTACTAACACATATAGTTACACAGAGTTGCTTGGTGATGAGTGGTTGCACTGTGACGGCCCCAAATTCCACAACCCTAGAATCGGGTGCCAACCGGCCTGGACCCGCGCGCCCTGAGCCCATCGCGCCGAGTCGCGCGGGGCCAGTGAGCCTATCCTTACCATTCAATCATTTTTTTATCATTTAAATGTGAAGCCAATTAATTAGCGAGTTATCAAAGTATAAATCGGAAGCAATAAAACTTAACTAATCAATTAACCTTGAAAGCTACAAGTTAGGACAAAAATCTAGGGTGTGGGAACCCCGTATATCATATATACCATGTAAAGCAAGGAGAGTATCATCCAAGTCATAATATCCAAAAATCTCTCAACCCATAACCCCATGTACAAAAAAATAATATAAGTAGCTAATACAACCAAAAAGTCACCTATGTTAGCAGAGGAGGGCAGCTCAAAGTATATCGCCTAGCTGCACGGCCTTTCCTTTGTTGAACTACAGATCTGCACTCGGTCAAACACAAGAATAACGAGCCCAGGTAAGTAACGCCAAGCAGGAACAACAATAAATACAATATTTCGAATTAAATAAATGAGCAGTTAATTCATACAGATAGAAAGAAAAGGATAGGGAGCGCATGAATATATAAAGACTATGAACAAATAAATAAGCAGTAGAAATTGAGTGTCCCGGAATACAAAGGAAAGGCACAAGTGGTCCCGACCAATCAAAGTCATTATGCCGAGGACAAAATCTCCTCAAAGGCTAGGAGTCGAGGACAGAATCTCCTCTAAGACCCCTACGCGAGTGTAGAGTCCCCAGCAATCTGGTGAAGAACTCTTACCCCGTACATGTCATTACAACCAATCACGTATCCCCAGCCATAAACTCCGGTATAATACACCGCGAGCCTGGAATTTTGCAAGGATCAAGCTTGACGCACTTGCCTTAGGACAACTCAAAAGGAATGGAATGACAAGATAGTATCGAAACAATATCAATAAATAATTAAAAGCTCAAGAAATAACTGCAGTATTCCTCACTGGTTTACTTACCTTGATCCAAGTTAATTCACGCTAACACGGACTCCGACAGCCCCCTTACGAACCCCGTGTATACAAAAATCCTGATAATGCAATTTATATCAATTTCCTTAATTTCCTATGATTTTTTTTGAAATTTCTAGTTATTTTTGCCAATTTCACATTTTTTCAAGGCAAAAACCACGACATAACGTCTCGCAAAAATCCTGAATATTTCTCTTTTCGTAGAAATTTTCAAATTTCTCTTTATTTGATGAAAATATAATTTTCTAAAATTTTCTAGAATTTTTCCTAAACTTTTCCTATTTTTCTGTAATTTATTTCAATTAAAATCATTTTTAATATATTTAATTGAAATAAATAATTATTTATTAATATAATAATATGTGGGTGAGTTGCGGGTCGGGTCAGGACCACCCTGACCGAGTCAAACCCGGTCCAACCGGGTCGGGTCCGGTCCACCCGGGTTGGACCCGGTCCACCCGAGTCAAACCTAGTCTGACTTGATCAACGCGGGTCAGACTCGGTCTAACCCAAACCGAGTCGAGTCGAGTCGGGTCAGACTCGGTCAGACTCGGTCATTCTTGTTCGTTCGTTGGAAAAATTTCCAGCAAACGAACAGAGTCTTTTTTTTTCAAAACAACATTAACAACAATAACTCAACAATCCACCGTCATCAACACCTCATTTCCACCATTAATCACCACCATTTTAATCCAAACAAAAAATCCTTGAAAATCTTCAAAAAGTCGCCAAAAATTTAAAACTCACCCAAATCGATTACAACCTTTGTAAATAACATATTAATCGTCGCGGAGATCGTCGGGACGTCGAAAACTTCGATCGATTTCGAAGTTTCAACGTGGCATCTAAAACTCACCACGACGAAAACATGCAAACTACGCACCAACGTATAGAGAATGATGAGGAGAGTTTGAATCTTACCTCGGATCGTAAAAAATCGCCGCCTCCAGCGCTGCTCCAGCCACACCAGTCCGGTGGTTGCTTGGGAAAAAAGTTAGGGAAGAGGAAGAGAGAGAAATAAGAGAGAAAGAGAGAGAAAAAAGGTAGGTGTTGGGTTTTATACCCCTCTCCTCATCCAGTTATGTACACTCATCTCGAAGCGCATCCAAGGGTCCTCCCTTCAGCTGTCCCAACAACTCCAACACTTCATATGTGACTTTATTATGTGACTTGAGCTGCACACTTGGTCATCTCCAACTCTGCCTTAGTGTTGTCGAACTGGAACCGCGACGCAACTCGCCCGTCGCACGCACTTTATCGCAACTACATGCCAACGTGCTTATACTTTTATAATTTGTGTTTTGTCAGTGTTTTTAATTAAATTTGTTCCCCGGACTACCAACGCTCGTACACAATGCCTTTACACGTTACAAACTTGAAATTGCACAAATAAACTATAATATAATACATACACCATACAAAACTAACATACCTCAGCGTCGACGTTCGAGAATTGATGATTGTACCACGGCGTGGGCCCACGTAACATTTATATTGACATGTGGCACAGGTTAAATTTTTAGGGTCGTTACAGTCTTCCCAACTAATTGGAATTTCGTCCTCGAAATTTAAACGAAATTAAAGGAAAGACTTATCGAACTCAGAAGACGTAGGGGAAACACTCGCGCATATATGACTCTAGCTCCAACGTCAGCTCCTCGTCCCCGTGGTGCTGCTACTTGACGAGGACTGATGGGATCTCCTTGTTCCTCAGGGTCTTGACCTTGCGGTCTAAGATCTGGATAGGCTGCTCGTCGTATGTGACATCCTCCCTCAGGTCTATCTGGCTCAAATCTACTGTCGGTCGTCTGCCTTCCCTGGACCTATCCAGTCACAACATCGATATGTGAAAGATAGGATGAATCCCTAACATTAAAGGTGGTAACTCTAGCTCGTACGCGACCTTGCCTACTCGTTTCACCACTCTGAACGGACCAATGAACCTTAGCGCAAGTTTCCCCTTGATCCCAAACCTCTTATGCCCCTTCAATGGAGATACTTTCAGATATACAAAGTCCCTGACTTGATATTCTAACTCCCCGTGATACAAGTCATAATACTTCTTCTGCCTCTCCTGCGCACCCTTCAGTCTCAAACGGATCTGGCGTATCTTCTCTGTGTGATCTACCATAATCTTCGGCCTAATCGCTGCCACATCCTCAGGCTCCACCCAACAAGATGGAGATCTACACGGCCTCCCGTACAATGCCTCAAATGGTGCCATGCCGATACTGGTCTGATAACTATTATTATATGTAAACTCACATAGATGAAGTTACTCCTCCTAAGATCCACCGTACTCTAACATACACATCCTTAGCATATCTTCGAGAATCTGGATCAAACACTCTGACTGTCCATCAGTCTGTGGGTGATAAGCGGTACTAAGATTCAACCTCGTGCCAAACTGTGCCTGCATGCTCTACCAGATTTGCGATGTAGACTGCGACCCTCTGTCAGACATAATCGATAATGGTACCCCATGCAATCTAACAATCTCTCTCTCATAAAGCTCTGCAAGTCTGTCTACCCGATATGAGGTCGAGATCAGTATAAAGTGCGCGGATTTAGTTAATCTATCCATAATCACCCAGATGCTATCATGTCTCTGCCGAGATCGAGGTAGCCCACTGACGAAGTCCATTGCAATGTGCTCCCACTTCCAATGAGGAATGGGAAGTGGCTGTAATAACCCACCGGGTCTACGATGCTCAGCCTTAACACGCCGACAAATATCACACCCTCTAATAAAATTAGCAACATCGGTCTTCATCCCTGGCCCCCAAAAGAGATGACGCACCTCTGCATACATCTTAGTCCTGTTTAGATGAACAGTAAATTATGAGCGGTGTGCCTCATGAAGTATCTCATCGCGTAACTCAGCCACTGATGGAATCCACAGTCGTCCTCTAAATCTCAAGCATGAGTTTGTCGACTGACTCCAATCTGGATGATATGAACTTTGTGCCAGCTCTAAGAACTTCTGATACTGCTCATTTGTCTGCTGATCCTCGAGTACACTCTTTATCGACACTGTCAGAGTCCTCATCTACCCTCAAATCATTACTCTAGTATTGGTCGGAATGTCATCAGTACAAATCCTCTCAACTACCTCGAGCAAACTGTAATCGTGCATCATGTGGCAGGTAACAACCTCTATATCTGACCCTCTTTGGCTTTATGCATCTGCAACCACATTAGCCTTCCCCGCGTAGTACTTTAATGAGAAATGGAGAGATTGTTGGGCTGAGTGGTTAGTCACTTTACTCCATCCAGGATTTTGATGGAAACAAACAAGGTGAAAAATATACTAATAAATATCAAATGCATTTCAGTTTTGTCAAAGGTTGCAAAACATCACATCACAAGTATTCGAGCATTTAAACCATACAAGTTTAAGATTCGACATACATAAGGGAATGAAGACAAAAGATCAAACTACGTGTTGTAACATTAATTTAAGGTATACAAGTTCATTTACGTAGGCCTATTGCATTAGTTCATGCACATCGTGCTTTTAAAATAAATTTTCAAATGTCAAGTGATTAATTGAAGTTTTAAGTTAAACTTAACACTTGACTAGGTCTTATTGGTTTAAACAATGATAAACTATGTGTTTATGCTTACCTCGCATTTTGAAAACCATTGAGGAAGTTTTCGAAAAAGAAAAATTGGTTTTTGAAAGATTTTTGAAAAGAAACCTGCATATTTGCAGAAAAGCCCCTCGCATGTTATGAAATCGAGATTTTTTGTTTTCGGGATTTGTGAAAATATTTCGACCACCCAAATAGGCTATATGACCCATAACAAACATGTGTAATATGTTATATGAGGGTTGGTTGGGTCCCAGACGCGATAAAGAGTCACTAACTAAAGGGACGAAAATATTTATTTTGAGGTCCCTGCAGTTAGCGCGCTAATAAAGAGCACTAAGTGCATAGTTAGCGCATTAGATCTGAATATTAGTGTGCTAACTGCTTTCTTGATAGCTTTTAAAAAGCTGAAAATCACACTTTAATTTGAATCTTGATGAAACCTGAGCCCTTGGATCCCTAGAACGGTCATAAACTGATAGAAAGGAATGTGAAACATTCTCAAACCACCAAGAATATTGTTTTGTCCTCACAAGCAAGAAAACACACAAGAGCTCAAAACTTTCAAAAGGAGAAGCTTGGATTTTTGTGAAGAACACAAAGAATATTTTTAATGCTGTCTATTCATTCTCAAAACCAACATCTTTGAAGCTTTCTAAGGTGTACAACAACATTTTCAAAATAGATTTTCAAGTAACCTTCTTGGGGTTGTAAGAAAGTGTTTTGTCCTAGCTTTTTCTTGTGCTTAAATTCCATTATTTTATGTGTTTGACTTGAAAAATCATTTGTTGTATTTTTGAACACATTCATCTTGCGTTTTACATTTAAACTTATTTTATTAAACCCTAGGATTGGTTTGGACAAAAGTTTGCACTTAAACTTGAATTTTAACAAACTTCTTGTTCTTTGTATTTGAAATCGATTTTGTTATAATTGATTTGTTTGAAACGGTTTCATATTTGAGTTTTGCATAAAATCAGTGATATATTTTCATTTCTCAATTGTTTTCATACTTGCATGCATTAGAGTGGTTAGGTTCTAGGAGGCTTGCTAATATTTGAACTTGGTGTCACTTTACTTTGTAAAGTATATTTCATTATTTTCAGTTATTGGTTGTAATTGGATGATTGTAAGACTTAGTGGAATCTAAGTCAAAGGGAGGACCTAGTTGAGGCTTGGCATAAACCCTAGTTGTGGCTAGGTAGGAAGTCCTAATTGTGATTAAGCATTCTAGGTTTGTAAGCTTAGGTTGTAACACTTATTTGTAATATAAGTGAGCATTTAAAATCCTAACCGGGGAGGTTAGGTAGTGGATATAGATCATTGTATCGAGCCACTATAAATCGTGTGTCACTTTCCATCTCTTCTATCCCATTCACTTGCATAGCATTCATATTCGCGTTTTGGTAAGCATATAACATCTTGATTATCGAATTAAATTAAAAAGGGCATTAACTTCTCGATACACCCAATTCACCCCCCTCTTGGGTGTAGTTTCCTGAAGGTCCAATCATCCACTCGTAATTCTACAAGTTCAAACTACAGTCATGCTTAGTGGAAAACGGTGCCTAGAAAATGCGAAAATAAAAAAACTACCCTCTATCACTGCCTTTGGGTTTCGCTCCTTTCTCAAAGCCACTTGGTCTCTATCTATCGCCGAAATAGAAAATATCATCGACGTCGTCCTTGACAATTTTTCTAATGATTTGTCGCAAGTATCCATATCGATATTGATAACTCATCACCATCTCATCTTTCAGGTTGTCGCTAGTTTGTGAGCTTCTTTTTCATATTCCATTTTTCAGTCAAAGTTGGTATAGTCAACTGTGCTAGCATCATTGTGAGGATCTCAATCAACTGTTTTTCCTAAGAAGTGACTATGTCAGTCCCACATCACATGTATATACAGTAACGATATGTTGACATGTATAATATAACATACACTTATACAAATATCCCCAATTCTATTTCTCTTGCTTCCTAACTAATAATTTTTAGGTAAGGATTTTTTGGTTTCAACATCTAATATTTGTGTTTGATTCAAGTTTTGTTTTGTACGCACCATGAACATTGGCTCTGATACCAACTATGACAGCCTGATTCCCTAAACATGGCACCACCCGGCTTAATCCTGTAATTAAGCCCTAATACCAAACACGTAGGACTTAACTACATATTAATCAGCCTTTTAATCTATTCTCCTCATTCTTCATGTTCAGGATATGTATTCCACGTGTTATACCATTATTGAATTATGGGTTAATTAAAACTTGTTAAAAACTATTGAATATTGTGAAAGTCTTAAGTTTTAGCGGAAGCATTGAAATTTAAACCCTAAATATGAAAACCTGAAAAGCATCATCGATCATATGCAATATAATCTGATGGCGATAATAATGTGATGATGTGTCAAGTTAGGGAACTAACCGCTCAACCCAATATACAACCCCAAATATATATATATATATATATATATTATATATATATATCTATATATATAAAGACATAAGTAAATAGCTACATCAAAATATCGAAACCTACGTAAATGAAACGTAGCGGTACGCCAAAGGCTTAGAGATAGTCACCGATCTTTTCCTTGCCTGGCCTGCTAGTCGACGGATCTGCACCCACCATCATAATAAGGACGATCAATATAGTTAAATAAAATATGCACTTAACCACATTTCTAAATACTAGAAATAGGTATTTAAAAGCATAAAGCAGCGAAAGATTGCTTGATATAGAACATGCATGCAAATACCATAAGAAAATTAGTAAGACTGACTCAGATATAAATATGCTAGTAGTGCATAATGGTACTACCATTATTGGTTAAGGACCATCGTCCTAACGATCTAATGTAATAGGTCAGTACAAGTGCACTCCATACTACCCTACTTGGCTACACATAGACCTCATGTGATAGGTCAGTATACGTGTACTTCGGTATTACCCTACGTGGTCGTGAATTTCATCAAACAACCTCATGTAGTAGGTTTGTGTCACTTACTGAAAGATAACGACACCCCGGATCCCATACTCCGAATGCTGTGCTAATCTATCTAAGTATTTAAGGAAAGATACTGACGAAGAATAAATAAGTAATTCAAAAGCAATGCCATAACATATTACTCCATAAATGAGAAGATCATATAACAAACATGGAATCTTGATTACAAGGATTAACACGCATGAACCAATTGAAAATTTAGAAATCAAAGCAGAAATAAAATTAAAATAAGTGTCTAGTCTGTCTACTCATAATTGACGTAACAATTCCTAGCTCAACCAGCCTCGCAACGCCTCTAAACTCGCACATGACTCCAGAGACTCTTTCCTAGGCTTCTGGTACCATTATATATGTTTTAGAGTGTGTTTGAATATTTTAGGTTGGGTTTAGACCTAGTTAAATGGTTTAACTGTTGTACGATAAAGTAGTGCAGTTTTAATTTCGAGCCTCATTTCTGATCCCAAAGGTATAATAAAAACATCTCCAAATCAAAATCTAATTTTTATGGGTTAAGTTTGATATATAAACATCAAAACCTATTAAAAATGCTTAAAAACATTCATTTGCTTGCTCAAAATCGATAATCAAGTTGGCAAAAAAAAAATTGCACAATATTTTTTGTTTGCAAAATGCAACCGATTCAACGCCAATTGACCCACTAAAACTTATTGAAACCCCAAACTAATTTTCGTGGTTCAAATTGGAAATATATGCATTAAATTCTACAAAAAATTCAACCTTAAAACCTTCTTTTGATTGTTTGAAACCATTACCCAACTTAACATGAACATAGCTTTGCATAACATCAAACATATGAAGTGCAATATCTAAACATTCACCAAAATCTAGACTAATGATGAAAAACTCTTATATGATATATCAACATTGATTTTCACCATTCAAACCTAATTAAAAGTATGATTTATTCATGCATTTTCATGAAACACTCAAGAATATCACCAAACTTTGAAAGATTACAACTTTTGATATTCAAGACCAAATTAGGAACTTATTTATAGCTAGATTATTAGCTTGAAATGAAGATTTTGAAATCCAATTGGTTATTCAAATTGAAAGTATCTATAAAATTGAATCATGAAAAATCAGTTTCATCAATAAAACCCTAATTTTTGCCAAAACTTGAAAACTAGAAATTGAAGTTCAAAGCGCCAAATTGAAAACTCAATATGCTCAAAATAAGTGTGAATAAGCATTTAAACTTGTTTGAAATCAAAACCCCTTTGGTCTCATGCTTCCCTTGATAAATCACAACAAAAGAGAGTGAAAGTTAGGTTACCTAGTGTTGGGGCTTTGTCTCTAGCTCCAATTATTCTTCTTGTTGATGATTTGAGAGTTGAAATTTTATTTTCTTTCAGGGAACAAAGCAAGGAAAACTCTGAAATTTTTGTTCCAAAACCATGCAAATTGAGAAGAACAGTCGAAGTGTTGGCTTATATACTCTTTTATTTAATCTAGTATGCCTAATTAACCACATCTCCATGTGATCAAATTATCACTAATCACTCCTACTAATCCACTAAAATCAGCCCATAAACACACATAGCGACACAACGTTGCATGCTGATGAATGGTTGCACGCATCTCGAGGCTAGTCTATGTTTGTTGATTTTTAACTTGAACTAAAGGTTTGTTCAATTAATTCACATTAAATAAATACTATACGCTTTGTATCCTCTTCATTCAATCATATTAAAATAAATCTTGGCTTACCACAATACTATCTACCCAGTTCCATAACTTGCACGCAACTCGAGGTGTGTCCCCACTCGTATCTCGCATTAACGGCTAACAATTTAACAACAATTCATTTATACTTAGTGTACACACTGACATTACACTTGGCATTCATCACTAAAAAATAATACATATCACAGTCTATATGTCAAGCATTAGGATTGTGTACATGTTCTTGGGCCATGTCACGGGTTGGTGACCCTTAACTACAGACAAATTCAATATTAGAAATTTGGGCCATTACAATATTCTCAACTAATAGAAATTTTGTTCATGAGATTTATCTTGACTTAATCATTATTTTCTTTCACCTTTCGAAAACATCCATTCTCATTATACTTACCCTATTAAAAATTTCAAATGATACTAGCCCAAGGCTCGTATTTCTAAATTTTCATAGGTGGGTCCACCGATAACTTCAACCTGACAGTGGGCGATGTTGGCCTAAGTGTTTTTACCACTTACACTCCACTCAGAATTTTGATGTTAACAAATAATATGAAATGGTACTAACTAGTTCATTTAGAGTTTCAGAATACAACATCTTGTTAGGAATTTCAAGTTCACAAGGAAAGTTGAGCTATGCAAAAGTTCAAGTAAAAAAGTGATAACATGAAGCCTGACAAGTTCAAGAATCGGCTCGTACAAGGAAGCAAGGACCGAAAAAACAAGACAATCATGTGTACATTATTTGTAAGGTATATAAGTTCTATTCCTACAAGCCAAATGCATTAGAATCATGCATTACATGAATTTTTGTTTTCAAAGAATTTAAAGTTATGGTTTTTGTCATTTTCAATCTCGTGGTTTTTAAAATGCTTTAAATGTTGCAAACATGTTTTAC
This sequence comes from Stephania japonica, assembly GCA_039657345.1. NCBI lineage: Eukaryota > Viridiplantae > Streptophyta > Magnoliopsida > Ranunculales > Menispermaceae > Stephania > Stephania japonica. The sequence continues at coordinate 19,350,449 of CM077566.1, forward strand.
AATACGTATTTAAGGTGTATGAACTGTCAGAATTGATTTTGAATACATCGGTATGTGTTTAGACGGCTTTTGGATTGACATTAAAATTATTCGTAGAAGAGCCCCTATGTTTTCATGAAATCAGAGTTTTTGGTTTCCGAGATTTGTGAAATCATCCGGGATGTCTAGACATGTTTTTAAGACCATACTAAATATGTTTAAAGTGATTTCAAAAGTTTAGTAGAGTTGTAGAGGTGTTAGGAGGCCGTTTTGAAAAACAAGAAAGTTAATTGTATTTAGGCTCCTGCACCCAGCGCACTGGACGATCTAAGCAGTGCGCTAGGTAACCCAACGCATTGGCCAGATTACCCAGCGCGCTATGCATTAAACGGGCAAATTTTTTCAAACTTCTGTCCAGCGCGCTGTGTAGGATCCTGATAGCTTTTTTAAAGCTTTGATTCACACCTTTAATTTGAATTTAGGGACCATTTAGGACCTTTGGATCATATATAACGGTCATATGGGGTTATAATAGGTTTGACTACTTGCTCAAATACTCAAGAACACCAAAGACAACTTGTGCTCCAACACTTTCAAAAATCCAAGTTTTACACACTTTTGGGCTAGATTTTTCATCACATACAATTGGTGATTTTTGGAGCTATCGATTCGCCGGTCAAGGCAACATAAGGGAGGTGTTCTAAAGCTTACAACAACCACTCTGAAACTGATTTTCAGATTTCACACTTGGGGTTGTAATATTTCTTGATTTCATTCTTTTTTTGGGCTTAATCTATACTTATTAATTGGAGTAATGTTTAGAAACTATTTGTTGTATTCTTGAACACTTTTGTCTTGAGTTTTGAACTTAAGACACATTTGAACAATATGTTGTCCTTTATTTTGATTTTCACATACCATTTGTTCATTCATTTTGGAAACCTACTTGTGCCTAATCTATACTTGATTTTATGGTTTGATATTTGTGTTGTTTTAACAACATATTTACAAGGGTCTTGTTCTTAATCGAAACTTGTCTTTGACCCGTGGTTTTGATTGCACAACTTGAGCTTAAAATTGCATCTTTACTTGTGCATCAATTAACCATTTATTAGAACCAAGTTGAGCTTAATTTATACTCTTCTTGATTGGTTTCAATATTGAGAATTAGTCTATAAAAACTAAATTTACAAGGCATCTCAATTGGTAAAGTCATACTTGCATGCATAGGAGTGTTTTTGCTCTAGGTGGCTTGTAAAAATTGGACTTGTTGTCGCTTTACTTTGTAAAGCAAGATTTGAATTGTATTTATCAAACTTTAATTGTAAGACTTAGTGGAATCTAAGTTGAAAGGGAATACCTAGTTGAGGCTAGGCATAAATCCTAGTTGAGGCTAGTAAGGGAAAATCCTAGGTGAGTCTAGGTGGGTGTATAAGACTTTATTATGGTAAGACATCTTGTAAAAGACCTAGTTGAGGCTAGGCATTCACTAGGCTTGCAGGCTTAGCTTGTAACACTTATTAGTAATAAAAGTAAGCGGGTTGAAAATCCTAACCGGGGAGGTTAGGTAGTGGATGTAGATCAGTTGGATCGAACCACTATAAATCAAGTGTCTCATTTCCATATCTTCTACCCCATTCTTGATTGTATTGCATAAATATTTATTGTTGGTATGTGTGCTATTGTTGTTATTTAAGCATAAAGTTTTAAAAAGACGATAATCACTCGGTAACCCAATTCACCCCCTCTTGGGTAACCTTTAATTGGTATTAGAGCGGATTATTGCTTAAAATGTTACTTACGTATCTTTGAGTGTTTTCTTGCAACGATGCAAATATTAGATTTCGCTCGCCTTAGGGAAGGCAATTCATCTGTTAGGCCTCCCTACTTTGATGGGACCAACTGTGCTCATCAGAAAGTTCGAATGAAGTTCTACATAAGAACACAAGGTAGACATTTGTGGGATTCTATCATAGATGGCTAGACTTCACCAAAAAAGGCTGGAAAAGACTGCACTCCTACTGAGACAAGGCTTGAGCTATCTAATGATCAAGAAATGAATCATTTGTTTTGTGCACTAAGTGAAAATGAGTTCAACTGGATTAGTGCATGTGAGGCGGCTAAGGATTTGTGGAAAAGCTTGAAGTGCATTATGAAGGGACGCAACATGTCAAGAACACTAAATTAAGGATTCTTGAAAAATATTATGAGATTTTTCGAGTTGATCCCCATGAAGATAGCCACGACCATTACAAGGTTCACAAAGCTTTTGAATGAGATCAAAAACCTTGGCAAACATTATGATCAAGAGAACTCGGTGTACAAGTTCCTTAAAGGCTTGCCTAAGGAATGGGATGCGAAGAAGTATGCTATTCAATCAGCTTAAAACCTTGGAGACTACACTTTTGATGCATTATGTGGAGAGTCGACGGTCCATGAATTCGAGCTAAAGGACTGTGCTAGATTGGAAGCACTTAGTGGAATGACCAAGCAAGAGTTAAAGAAGGAGCATGCCTTGAAAGCTACTTGTTCACCGGCCAAAAATGATGTGAGTTCAAGTGAGGATGATGACATTGAACAAGAAGTGGCTATGTTGTCAAGAAAGCTCAAAAAGATTACATACAAAAGAGACAAGTACAAGAAGAAGTACAAAGGTGCAAACAATGCAAGCAAATCAGGCGACGTGATTTGCTACAAGTGTGGCAAACCAGGACACATGATGGTGGTGAAATGCAAGTACATGAGAAGAAGCAAGCAATATGACTCATCATCATCATCATCTAGCTCTGACTCCAAGTTGGAAAATGAGAAGGTTATCCTTTGTCTTATGGCAAGGAGTGAGGTAAATGACTATCTCTTTTAGTTATGATGATGTTAATGCATTAGATGATATGTCTAATGTTCAAGACCTTAGAAAATAATTGAAAAAATAAGTCAAAAAGACCAAACAACTCAAAAAGAGCTTGATCAAAGCCATTAGTGGGATTGAGTCTCAAAATGAGATCATTGATGATCTCCACTATGACTTAAAATTGGTCATAAATCGAAGAAATGACATAGCTAAATATGTAGAGGACTTGACCACTATGGTGACTAAGTTCACAAATGGTATCAAGATGTTTGACATGATGTTGGGAGTACAACAATGTGCTCTTAACAAGAGAGGCATATGCTATGGTGCTAGTTTATTGAGCTATGGAAAGATATTGGCCAAATCTAATAGATGCCTCAAATATAATAGATCGCATAATATTGGTAAATGTGTCTTGAATAAGACCAATAGAGGATAACTTGCATGAGTAGAAAAGAATGTCTATGATACATATTTTATGGAACCCAAAGGTGTGTGGGTACCAAAATCGAGTGTTTTCTTGATTTCATGAGTATGATATGTCTAACATTAGTCACATACATCATAGCACGATTATATTGTTCATTTTGATGTCATGCTTATCTCTTATATGCATTATTTGTGAATTATGATTAGATCTAGGTGTGCATAAACTTATATGGAGCTTATGCTTTCTATCTTGTTATTAAGTATATTTAAAGGGGGAGCCCTCATTTGATGTCATTTTCATAAAATAGGGGAGAATGTACTTGAGCTTTATTCATTGAATTCAAACATTTAAAATTTCATTATTGGTATCATAACTTTGAACATGCATGATGATAGGGGGCAGCTTATGCTTCCATTAGGAATCAATTATACTTGTCTATGTATGCATGTTGTTAGGGAGAACTATTCCCACTTTTTGATATTACCAAACGGGGGAGAAATATTACTTTGAACTTGCAATTATGAACTTGATAATGTGTTTCATATTTATCTTTTGTTTTTGATAAGTTCATGTTGTTTGCTATCATCAAAAAGGGGAAGATTGTTGGCCGTGTTTTTACTACTTACACTCTACTAGAAATTTTGATGCTAATAAAGAACGTGAAATGGTACTAACAAGTTCATTTAGAGTTTCGGAATACAACATCTCGTTAGGAATTTCAAGTTCACAAGGAAAGTTGAGCTATGCAAAAGTTCAAGTCAAAAAGTGACAACATGAAGCCGAACAAGTTCAAGAATCGGCTCATACAAGGAAGTAAGGACTGGAAAAACAAGACAATCATGTGTACATTATTTGTAAGGTATATAAGTTCCATTCCTACAAGTCAAATGCATTAGACTCATGCATTAAATGAATTTTTGTTTTCAAAGAACTTAAAGTTATGGTTTATGTCATTTTCAATCTTGTGGTTTTTAAAATGCTTTAAATGTTGCAAACATGTTTTACAACATGTATTTAAGGTGTATGAATTGTTAGAATTGATTTTGAATGCGCCGGTGTGTGTTTAGATGGCTTTTGGATTGACATTAAAATTATTTGTAGAAAAGCCCCTATGTTTTTATAAAATTGAAGTTTTTGATTTTCATGGTTTATGAAATCATCCGTGATGTCTAGACATGTTTTTAAGACCCTACTAAACATGTTTAAAGTGATTTCAAAGGTTTAGTAGAGTCAAAGTGGTGTTAGGAGGCATTTTGAAAAACCAGAAAGTTAATTGTTTTCAGGCCCCTTCACCCAGAGTACTAGACGATCTCGGCAGCGTGCTCGGTGAACCAGCGCCCTGGCCAGATTATCCAGCGCGTTGTGCAGTAAATGGGCAAATTTTTTCAAACTTCTGCCCAACGCGCTAGACACCTTGTCAGCGTGCTGTGCAGGATCCTGACATCTTTTTTAAAGCTTTGATCCACACCTTTAATTTGAATTTGGGGATCATTTAGGACCCTTGGATCATATATAATGGTCATATGGAGTTATAAAGGGTTTGACTACTTGTTCAAATACTCAAGAACACCAAAGGCACAACTTGTGCGCCATCACTTTCAAAAGTCTAAGTCTTACACACTTTTGGGCTAGATTTTTCATCACATACACTTGGTGATTTTTGGAGCTAACGATTTGTCGGTTAAGGCAACATAAGGGAGGTGTTCCAAGGCTTACAACAACCATTCTAAAACTGATTTTCTGATTTCACACTTGGGGTAGTAAGATTTCTTGATTTTCTAACTTGATTTCCTACTCTTTTTGAACTTAATCTATACTTATTGATTAGAGTAATGTTTGGAAATCATTTGTTGTGTTCTTGAACACTTTTGTCTTGAGTTTTAAACTTAAACTTGATCTTTTTGAGCTTAAGACATATTTGAACAAGTTGTTGTGCTTTATCTTGATTTTCACATACCACTTGTTCATGCGTTTTTAAAACCTACTTGTGCCTAATCAATACTTGATTTTGTGGTTTCATACTTATGTTGTTTTAACAACATATATACAAGCTTCTTAATATAAACTTGTCTTTGACCCTTGGTTTTGATTGCACAAGTTGTGCTTAAAATTGCATCTTTACTTGTGTATCAATTAGCCATTTATTGGAACTAAGTTGTGCTTAATCTATACTTTTGTTGATTGGTTTCAATATTGAGAGTTAGCCTATAAAATCTCAATTTGCAAGGCTTCTTAATTGGCAAAGTCTTACATGCATGCATAGGAGTGTTTTGGCTCTAGGAGGCTTGTAAATTGGACTTATTGTTGTTTTACTTTGTAAAGCAAGATTTGAATTGTATTTATCAAACTTTGATTGTAAGACTTAATGGGATCTAAGTCGAAAGGGAATGCCTAGTTGAGGCTAGGCATATATCCTAGTTGAGGCTAGGTAAAGGAAAATCTTAGGTGAGTCTAGGTGGGTGTATAAGACCTTATTGCGATAAGGCATCTTGTAAAAGACCTAGTTGAGGCTAGGCATTCACTAGGCTTGCGGGCTTAGGTTGTAACACTTATTGGTAATATAAGTGGGGGGTTTGAAAATCCTAACCAGGGAGGTAAGACAGTGGATGTAGATCGGTTGGATCGAACCACTATAAATCACGTGTGTCATTTCCATCTCTTCTACCCCATTTTTGATTGCATTGCATAGATATTTATTGTTGGTATGTGAGCTATTGTTGTTATTTAAGCATAAAGTTTTAAAAAGGCGATAATCACTCGGTAACCCAATTCACCCCCCCCTCTTGGGTGACCTTTAGGCGAGTCCACGCTCAGCGACCACCTACACATCACATACCGCACATGACACTTTGGTCATAGTACTCAAGGGGAATTTTGCTTGGCGTAACTTTCTAGGGAGTTTTAGGTGTTTCTTATTCAAATAACACTACTACCACTCATTTCATTACGTTTTCAACTCATAAACCACGGACTTAATCGGTTCACCCTCAACAGTCCTATCATTAATATCCAACTCATAACTACAGACTCAGTCAGTTCACCTTCGACGGTCCAATCATCAATCCTCCTATAATTCAGTAAGTGCAAACTACAGTCATGCTCAGTGGAAAATGGTGCTCAGGAGATGCAAAAAATAATAACTTACCCTCCATTCAGTTGAACACCGCCCCTTGGTCTCGCTCCTTTCTCAGACCCACTTGGTCTCCATCCATCGCTGAAGTAAAAAATATTGTCAACGTCATCCTCTACAATGTTTGTAGTGAGTCGTTACAAGTATCCATATCGATGTTGATAGCTCATCACCGTCTCATCTTTCACGTTGTCGCTGGTTTGTGAACTTCTTTTTCATACTCTACTTTTCAGTCGAAGCTAGTGTAGTTAAGTGTGCTCGCATCATTGCAAAGATCACAATCAACTGTGGTTCCTGAGAAGTGACTATGTCAGTTCCACGTCACATGTGCCTGCAGTAACGATATGTTAACTCGTCTTTGTTGCAACCATCTTTGCTCTTAAGCTGATATTTCATAGTACTAGACAAGTCAATAGCAATTGCGAATCAGCTTCAATGCATATATTGTATATATACATATAAAATATAACATGTACATATACAAATAACCCCAATTATATTTCGCTCACTTCCCAAATAATGGTTTTTAGGAAAGGATCTTCTGGTTGCCACATCTAAAATTTGTGTTTAATTTAAGTTTCGTTTTGTAATTACTATGAACATTAGCTTTGATACTAACTATGATGACCCGAATCCCTAAACATGACACTGCCTGGTCTAATCCCCACAAGTAAGCTCTACTCCCATCCATGCAGGACTTTACTACATATTAGTCAGTCTTTTAATCTATTCTCCTCGTTCTTCACGTTCAGAATAAGTATTACATGTGTTATACCATTATTAAATTTCAGGTTAATTAACGTTTTTAACAATTATTGAATACAACGAAAGTCTTAATTTTTTAGCGGAAGCATTCAAATTTTAACTCTAAGTGTGGAAACCCAAAAACATCATCGATTACATGCAATATAGTCTGATGGCGATAATAGTGTGTTAATGTGTCAAGTCGAGGAACTAACTGCTCAACCCAATATACAACCCCGAATATATATAGAAAGACGTAAGTAAATAGCTACATCAAAATACAAAAACCTACATAAATCAGAGGTAGCGGTATGCCGAAGGCTTAGAGATTGTCATCAATCTTCTCCTTGCCCGGCCTGCTAGTCAACAAATCTACACCGACCATCATAATAAAGACGTTGAGTATAGTAAAACAAATACATATTTCTCCACATTTCCAAATACAAGAAATAGGTATTTAAAAGCATAAAACAACAAAAGCTTGCTTGAAATAGAACATGCATGCAAATACCATAAGAAAATTAGTAAGACTTACTCGGATATAAATATGCTAGTAATGCATAATGGTACTACCCTTATAAGTTGAGGACCATCTTCCTAATGATCTAATGTAATAGGTTAGTACACGTGCACTTCGTACTACCCTACTTGACCACACATAGACCTCATGTAATAGGCCAGCACACGTGTACTTCGGTATTACCCTACTTGGTGGTGGATTTCATCAAACAACCTCATGTAGTAGGTCTGTGTCAATAACTGAATAGATGTCGACACCGTGGATCCCATACTCCGTATGTCGCGCTAATCTATCTAAGTATTCAAGGAAAGATATTGACAAAGAATAAATAAGTAATTCAAAAGCAAAGTCATAAAAAATTACCCCGTAAATGAGAATATCACACAACAAATATGGAATTTTGAGTACAAGGAATAACACACATGAACTAATTGAAAACTCATAAATTAAAGCGGAAATGACATGAAAATACGTGTCTAGTTTGTCTACTCACAATTCAAGCAACAATTCCTAGCTCAACAAGCCTCGTGACGCCTCTAAACTCGTGTATGACTCCCGAGACGCTTCCCTAGGTTATTATATATGTTTTAGAGTGTGTTTGAATATCTTAGGTTGGGTTTAGACCAAGATAAATGGTTTAAGTGTTATAGGAAAAAGTAGTGCAGTTTTAATTTCGAGCCTCCATCCTGATCCCAAAAGTATAATAAAAACACCTCCAATTCAAAATCTAATTTTTATGGTTCAAGTTTCATATATAAACATCAAATCCTATTAAAAATTTCGCTTAAGAATATTCATTTGATTATTCTAAATAGATACCCAAGTTGGTAAAAAAACAAAACTGCAAAACATTTTTTTTTTTCACAAAATGCAACCGATTCAACACCAATTGACACACTAAAACTTATTGAAACCCCAAACTGATTTTCGTGGTTCAAATTGGATATATAAGCATTAAGTTCTATAAAAATCCAACCTTAAAACCTTTCTTTAATTGTTCGAAACCATTACCCAACTTAACATGAACATAACTTTGCGTAACATCAAACATTTGAAGTGCCATAGGTAAACCATCACCAAACTCCAAACTAATGATGGACAACTCTAATATGATATATCAACATTGATTGTTACCATACAAACCTAATAAAAAGTTTGATTTATTCAGGCATTTTCATGAAATACTCAAGAACATCACCTAACTTTGAAATATCACAGCTTTCGATTTTCAAGACCAAATTTGGAACTTCTTTATAGGTGGATTATTAGCTCGAAATGAAAATTTTGAAAATGCCATTGGTTATTCAAGTTGAAAGTATCTCTAAAATTGAATCATGAAAAATCAGTTTCATTAATGAATTGACAAATTTTTGCCAAAACTTGAAAAATAGAAATTGAAACAAAGTAAGTGAGATGGAAAAGATATCATTGAGGGATACAAAGAGAGAGATGAGTTCTTCCACTTTGTTTGTTGCTTTATCGACGAGTGCTGGAGAACTATCGTCGTGAGTAGATCGCAAAGAATATGGTACAAAGAGTGAGGATTCTGGTATGGAGGTTGATCATGGGTTGTATAGAGATAGACTATTGGCGGAGAAGACGTACAAGTTTGTAGAAAAGATGGTTCCAAAAATGGGGGATGTCAGGATTGTTAAAGATGAAAATGGGCCTTTTATTGCGATATCGGATAAGTTGAACTATTTTATGGATCAATAGATGGAGAAAACACTAATCGTTAAACTCATTGGCAGAACAATGAGGTATCAAATGCTTTATAACATGATCAAAAACTCATGGGATCCAAGGGGTAAGTTCACTACTATGGATCTGACTAATGGTTACTATTTGGTTCATTTTACTTGTGAGCATGATGTAGAGAAAGCTTTGAATGAGGGTTCGTGGTACATTTTAGGGCATGTTTTGTCAGTGCAATGTTATTATTCCTCTTTTCGGGCAACTGATGCTCCATTATTGCGAGCAACAACGTGGATTAGAATTCCTGATTTGCCTGCTAAGTATTAGTATGAGCCAATCCTCACAGGTATTGGTAATATGGTGGGATGAACAATAAAGCTAGACCTCAATACTGAGATAAGTCAAAGAGGTCAGTTTGCATGCATTGTAGTGGACTTGGATCTATCTCAACCCTAGTGTCAAAGTGTAGATTGGCAGATGTATAGCTTATTGTTGAATACGAAGGCATTCTTTAGATATGTTATTCATGTGGTCGGGTAGGCCATAATGCTATTGCCTGCCCTCTTAAGAAGGAGGCGATGCGAGAATCGAAAAAAGGCAAAAGAAGGGCAAGAGGGAACTAGTTCATCTTCTGGCAAGGTTACTAATTCGGCTCTAAATGAAGCGGTCGAAGACGATAAATTCGGACCCAAGATGATAACACAACGCCGCCCTCACCGGAGATCGATGAAGGAAAGCCTGCAAACTCGCAAGGAAACAATCACGCGAGGATCTGGGGATTCTCACCCTGCAATTGTGGGTAATCATTTTGGGCGTTTTGATTCTAATGATGGAAAGTCATCAATAAGGGCTCATTCTATGGAAATCAATTCCTCAAATCGTAGAGATATTTTTTAATAGCCAGCGGGAGTAGACAATTTCTCACCCCACAATTATGGGTAACCATTTTGGAAGCTTAAATTCTAATAATGAAAAGTCATCACTAGGGGCTCATTATAATTCCTCAAATCATGGAGTTGTTTTTAATAGCCAACATGATAAGACAGTTTCTCAGTATGCGGATGAGAAGAAGGATAGAAAGGAAAATCTAAAGCCCATACTGGATCATTAGTGGACATTTCTAACATAGTTAATACCATCAATCTACCCACCAAGACAAGATCTAAGACACAAAGTATGACATCCCACAAGGCCTCTCCTGTTTCTCCTGCTCCCCCAGATAATGATGTCAATCTCGAGGTAGGAAATAAGAGATCTAAAATGGGAGAATTGTCTTGGCAGGAGGTTAAGGCAACATCAAATGAGAGTCATTCCTCGACCTGAGAACAAATTAATAGCATGGTTATTGAGAATCCAGCACCTCTGGAAATCCAAGGTAATGAGTTAGTCCCCGTTAGGGGAGGCGCTCCATTTCACTAATTTTGTTAATGATGCAGGGTCATCAAAGGGTTCTCAATTCTTTAAACATACAATTAAATATGTCTTTTATATCCTGGAACTATCAAGGAGCAAAGAGCCCTAAGTTTCAAGTGAGTGTCAAAGATCTTATAAAAGCTAACAAGCCCGATGTTCTTGCTATCCTTGAACCTTGAAATTAGCGGAGACATTGCTGACGGGGTTATCAACAGAATTGGTTACTCAAACTTTTTTAAAGTTGATGCTAATGGTTTCTCTAGTGGGATATGGCTTCTATGGTCTACTTCTAATATACAACTCTCTATTGAAGGGTTTGGTAGACAATGGATCCAAACATCTTGGAAAAAAGGGGACCTGAAGGGCTATTGCACTTTTGTCTACGGCTCACCGAACTATAGAGTCCAGAAGCTATTATGGGAAGAAGTATCTGCATTGCACATTCCTAACTCTCTACCATGGGCGCTTCTTGGGGATTTTAATGTATACCTTATGTTGGATGAGAAAATAGGGGGGGCTTCAGGCCAATTCTTTTAAATGCAGAGAACTATTTGAGTTCATGAATCTTAATGCCTTACATGACCTAGGTTTCAAAGGCTCAAAGTTTACATGTTGAGGAAGGTTAAAGGAGTGACTAGACAAAGGACTATGCAATGGAGAGTGGCAGATATGTTTTCTTGAAAGTGTTATTTTTCATCTACCTAGACTCAAATCAAATCACTGCCCCTTGCTCTTGCGCCTTCAAACAGATGCTCCTCCTAAAGCTGATAGGTCGTTCCACTTCTATTCATGCTTGACAACTCATGAGGGCTTTAAGGAGTTTGTCAAAACTAACTCGACAAACAATGCAGAGTTTCAAGTGGTGTCAAAATAGTTTACGGATAAGATCAAGTGGTGGAATACCCACATTTTTGGAAATATTTTTTCTAAGAAAGAAAAAGTTACAGTGGAGGTTAGAGAAACTTGATCGAAGCCTGGATAGATCATTCTCAACTAACTTGCACAATCAGAGAACTAAACTACAAAAACAACTTCAAGATGTTCTTCTCCAGGAAAAGATACTTTGGTACCAAAAATCTAGAACTAAAATGGCTTAAGTTTGGAGATAAGAACACCAGATACTTTCACTAGAGTACGATTACTAAGAGGAAAGGGAATTATATTCTGGCATTAACGAATGAAGATGGGGAATGGATGAATGATCAGGAGACCTCAAGGCAATGGCAATTCAATTCTATAACAAACTGTACCTTGATGATGGTATGCGACCTCCTTCACTTAGTTGGAACCACAAATTCCCAACCATGCTACCTGCAGACTAGAACAATTTGATGAAGGCGGTTGATAAGCAGGAAGTCCGAAATCCACTTTTTGATATGGGTGCTTATAAAGTTCTTGGCCCTGATAGTTGGAGTCTTATATTCTTCCAATCACAATTGGAGGTGGTGGGTGATATAATTACTACTACGTGAAAGAATTCTCCAATGGAGTTCTCTCACCTGGTTTAAACGATACCCTACTTGTTCTCATCCCAAAAACTATCTCCCCGAGTCTTTTTTAGATCTTCGACCGATCATTTTATGCAATATTATATATAAACTTATTGCTAAGCTAATTGCAAACAGGTTGAAGCCCTTGTTAAATAATATGGTGAGCAAGAGTCAATCGAGTTTCATGCCTGCAAGAAACCTGTCTGATAATACTATCGTACAGGAGATCATTCATTCAATGAGAAGGAAATCTGGTCGTAAAGGTTGGCTAGCCATCAAAATTTATTTGGAGAAAGCATATGATATACTATGTTGGAGTTTCATTGAAGAAACTCTTGTTGCTGCTGGTTTTCCTAATGTGTTGATCGACAAAATTATGCATTGTATATCTACACCAAAGATGCTAGTGTTATGGAATGGAGGCATAACAGAGGCTTTCTCACTATCCTGAGGAATTCACCAAGGAGACTCCATCTCACCTTACATATTTGTTCTCTATATGGAGATGTTGGCTCATGGTATCCAAAAAGCGGTTGATGACAAAGAACGATGTGGAGTTCGTTTAGGTAGAACTGGTCCCATGATCTCTCACTTGTTCTTTGTTGATGATATGTTCATTTTTGCGGAAGCTAACATATCACAGATACGAATAATTCAAAAGATTATGGCAGAATTTTGTAGTTACTCTGGCTAAAAGATCAATGCTTAGAAAACAAAGCTTTTCTTCTCTAAGAATGTGGCTGCACATGTGAAGAGGCAAATCAACACTATGATGGGCTTCCAAATGACGGAGAACTTGGGAAAATATTTATGGTCTCCTATCCTCCATCAAAGATCGAAGAAGGACACCTATAAGGACATTATTGATGAATTGAGGGCACGTCTTTTAGGGTGGAAAGCGAAACAACTCTCGTTAGTAGGCAAGGTGATGCTAGCCAAGGCATGTCTTCAATCTATACCTGTGTTTCAAATGTAGACCGCAAAACTCCCTCAAATGGTATGCGATAAAGTTGATAAAACTATGCACAGTTTTATCTGGGGATCTGACTTGAAAAGGAAAGTCCACCTAGTTTGATGGGAGATCTTGTGTTCTAATAACTTCCTGGGGGTTAGGGTTTCGAAAGGCGAGGGACAACAATGAAGCCCTTATATGGAAGCTCTGTTGGGACTTTTATACTTAGAAATAGTGCTTACGGGCCAGGTCATGAGAGAGAAGCATTGCAAGTTGACAAATGAGGAATCTTCATCAAGAGCGGGCCACCCTGCCTCATTTGTATGGAGGAGTATATGCCAATCTTGGCCTCTCTTCAAGGATGGCCTTGCTAAGATTATAGGAGATAGATGGGGAACTTTATTCTGGAAGGAGAAGTGGGTGGAAAACATGAACTCTCTCCTACCCTATGCTACTACTTCACTTTCCAACAGGGACGTAGAGCAGAAGGTGGCTCATTATACTACAACATTAGGAAGTTGGGACATCTCAAATCTTGCACAGATTCTACCTAGTGAGATGTGCAACAAAATATTGGCCACTCTTCACCCTAATAGTAGCAAAGGAATGGACAGGTAATGTAGAATTAGAGTCAGTTCTTCATGCCTTTAGGGACTCCCCTATATCATGGACGGTCTGGGATAATCTTTTGATGGGAAGACAGAGTCCTAACTTCTTTAGTAATAGCCAAAGAGAATGGTTGGACTCTAATCTGAAATAAGGTGCCTCTTCTTAGAAGACCCTGTTTGGTGTCACGTGTTGGGTTCTTTTGTTCACAAGAAATGAGTTTGTCTTCAAGGGTATTCATGCATTAGTTACGGAGGTGATTTCTCAAGCTCGAGATAGAACATATGAGATAATTAGATTTGGCACTCAAACATGCACTGTTGGTCTTGAAGGGCAAGCTAAAAGGGACACACAATGAAAGAAACCAAATGAGGGTTGGGCAAAACTGAATTATGATGGGGCAGTAACGAATGACTTCGCATGCTCATCTGCTGCAGGGCTATTACGAGATGACAAAGGAGAGTTTATCTCTAGTTTCCAAGTCAAGTTAGGCAGTTGTCCACCTTGTCAGCAGAAATTTGGGCGTTATGGTATGGAGTCCACATGGCAAAGGAGAAAGGACTCACTAAGGTGGTGATTGAGACAGACTCATTAGAAGTTGTTTCGCTCATGGATCCTCGTCATACTCTGGTTTTCATGGACTACCAGATCGAGGAGATTAAACGGACTCTTCATCAGATGGAAGGTAGCTAAATTAAATACATCCCCAGATGTACTAATGCTTGTGCAAACTTCCTAGCGAAGAATGTGCTCAAATTGCAGAATAGAGCTCATAGATTAAACATAAAGACTCAGTGTATTTCCCTCTCGTTAGCACAAGATAAGTGCGATAGCACAGTATAATTCTAAGCCATTTTTTTTAGTTGTGTTCCAACTAAAAAAAAATCGTAATTGAAGACTTGAAAAATAGAAATAGAAAAATAAAAATAAAAATAGAAAAATTTCAAATTTTTACCAAAACTTGCCAAAACTTGAAAAATAAAAATTTTTCAATGTTGCAAAATAGAAATAGAAATTTTTGCCAAAACTTAAAAAATTAGTTTCATCAATGAATTTCAAATTCTTCCCCAAACTGAAGACTCAATATGTTCAAAATCAGTGAGAATAAGCATTTAAACTTGTTTGAAATCGAAACTCCTTTGGTTTTATGCTTTCCTTGATAAATCACAACAAAAGAGAGTGAAAGTTCGGTTACCTATGTTGGCGCTTTTGTCTCTAGCTCCAATTATTTCTTTGGTTGATGATTTGAGAGTTGAAATTTTCATTTTCTTTAAGTGAAAAAACAAGGATAGCTCTGAATTTTGTTCAAAAACCATGCAAAATGAGAAGAAAAGTTTGAGTGTCGGCTTATTCTTTTATTCGCCCATTCATCTTCCCGTCCAACTGCCCCCGCCACGTCTCGTCCTACCTAAGCCACATCTCTTGTCGTACCCCTAGTTGTTGTGTTGTTCAATCTTCGTCCTCAAGTAGTGAATCCGAATCCACGCACCCTATCCCCGCCCCAGCAAATGCCCCACGACGTGAGGGTCGTGCCAAGTCCGTTCATGAGTCTACATCAATTCTAGAGTTGGTGGCTCCACGGCTAACAGATGCCAAAATCCTAAGGCCCGCTATTGTTGATTTCGCCTTTTTTGATAAGGCTCATATCCCAATTAGGGAGATTTTTGATAGGGCAGGGTGGACCACTTTCTGTGCCTATAACTCCAACTATAATCCCCTTGGTTTGAGTTTTCTATTCAAATCTTAAAACAATGAACCATTTTGTTCTAAGATCATCTATTGGTAGCCGGTTCATTGAGATTACGCCCGAAAATCTCACTCAACGGCTTCAACTTCCTTTGCACCCTCTTACCACTACGGTTGTGTGCAAATTTCTTAGTTGGTCCTTTGATCATCTTGAATTACTTAATTCCTTCTTCCGGACAAAAAGAACTTTAACCGTATATCCGAATGGTATAACGGACATTGACTTCAAACTTATACCTCACCTCTTTCATAAAGTACTTCACAAAGTCATTCTTCCTCGAGGTGGTAGTAAGAACTATGTCACTCTCCTTGACATGTTCGTTCTTGGGCACCTAATTCGCATGATCCCTCTCAGCCTGCCCCACATCATTATTGGTTATATGATGAGCACGTGTAGCTCGGGTCTTTATCTTCCTTATGCACACATTATCACATCCTACTTGGAGTTTACTCAGGTGGATCTCGCATTAGGCGGTCGTCCCCTCACCGTCTATGGCACCATCAATATGGCCACGTCGAAGGCAATGAAGTATCGTTTTATTTGTGAGAGGCAGAAGTAGACACGGGAAGATGCCATCCCGAATGGTCGGTATTACGACGGCTATGAGTCTCCACTACCTACGGACTCTCCAGTTGCTTCTTTTTATGCGCCGAACTACTTAGAATATAGCCATAGTTTTGGAAATGATGACAATGCTGACGATGAAGGCAATGATGAAGTTTATCAGGACTTTACGGCTCCACCGCAGTAGTCGCACCATTAGACGACGCAGCCTACACCTCCTTCGAGGTTCCGCGGCTTCACCCCTCCACCAGATGTGTCTCCATGATCGGCATACGTCTCTGTACAGCTGGGATACCTGCATGCGTATATGACTGAGACGTTTACTTCCTTCGACACGGCTACGTCATATCAAGACTGAGTTGCTACCTTCTGCGCGAGCACGCGATGGTCGTGCCTCTAGCTCCGCTAGTCGGCCATCGTCATCCCGGAGGAGTGTTTATGGTTATCATTGTTCGGCGAGCATTAGGCTCAAACATGTTAGTTTGAAGATATTTATGAACACTTTCTCTTTAGTAGAACTCATGTTTCATGCCACAACTGTGCCTCCATTTCTTTTTGCTATTTAAATCATGAAAATTTTTTTTTCGTATCTCTGACTTAATACAATGCTATTTCTTGATATCTATGATTCATTGTATATGAATGGGTAACGCTTCCATCTATTGTTTATTGATATGCATGAAGTGAGGGGAGCATGGCCCCACTTTTTGATGGTATCAAACGGGGGAGAAAATGAGGTTGAACTTGAAAATAAAGATGTGGTTGAACTTGTATATTTAAATGAGAATTATAAGATGTGTACAACCATGAATGTGATAAATACACTTGGATTATGTTTTATGCTTGTCAAGTTCACATTGTTTGTTATCATTAAAAAGGGGGAGATTGTTGGACTAAGTGGTTAGTCACTCTAACTCCGACCAGGATTTTGATGGAAACAAATAAGGTAAAAATGTACTAATAAATATCAAGTGCATTTCAGTTTTTGTTAAAGGTTGCAAACATCACATCATGGGTATTCAAGCCATACAAGTTCAAGAATCGGCATTCATGAAGGAATGAAGAAGAAAGATCAAACTACAAGTTGTAATATTGATGTAAGATATACAAGTTCATTCACACAAGCCAAATGCATTAGTTCATGCATATTGAGTCTTTTAAACAAATTTTCAAATGTCAAGTGATTACTCGAAGTTTCAAAATGGAACTTTAACACGTGACTCTGTCTATAAGTTTAAACAATGTGAAACTATGTGTTTATGTTCATTTGCATTTTGAAGATCATTGTGGAAGTTTTTCAATTAAGAAAAACTTGTTTTTGAAAGGTTTTTGAAAAAAAAACTATAAATTTGCAGAAAAGTCCCTCGCACGTTATGAAACTGAGATTTTTCATTTTCGGAATTCGTAAAAATATTCGGACTACCCAAATAAGTTTAATGACTCATATTAAACATATATAACATGTTATATAAGGGTTGGTTTGGTCCCGGACGTATTTAAGGATCGCTAACACAAGGGACAAAATAATTATTTTGAGGTCCCTACAGTTAGCGCTAATTCTGTTATTAGCACGCTAAGTGCAGAGTTAGCACGCTACGTCTCAACATTAGCGCGCTAATTGCATTCTTGACAGCTTTTTTAAAAAGTTGGAAAACAAACTTTAATTTGAATTCTTGATGAATTTTGGGCCCTTGGATCCCTAGAACGGTCACAGACTGATAAGATGGGATGTCTAACACTATAAAACCACCAAGAACATTGTTTTGAGATAACAAGGAAGAAAAACACACAAAAGCTCAAAAACTTATAAAAAGGAGAATATTGATTTATGTGAAGAAGACAAAGAAGATTCTTGAGGCTGTCCATTCACTCCAAAATCCTGCACTTTTGAGGCTTCCAAAGGTGTACAAGAATCTCCTCAAAACTGATTTTTAGGTCACCTTTTTGGTTGTAAGAAAGACCTTATTCTAGACTCTTTTCGTGCTTAATCTACATAGTTTTGTGTGTTTGAATTGAAAATTCTATTGTTGTGTGTTTGAATACTTTCATCTTAGGTTTTGCACTTAAACTTATTTTATTAAACCCTAAGATTGGTTTGAACAAAATTTTTGCACTTAAACTTGATTTTTGTTAAACTTCTTGTTCTTAGTTTTGAAATCGGTTTTGCACTAATACATTAGATTTTTGAAAGGATTTCATATTTGGGACTTGCAAAAAATTAGTGACATATTTGCATATTCTATTTATTCTCATACTTGCATGCATTAGAGTTGTTAGGCTCTAGGAGGCTTGCTAGTGTTTGAATTTGATACTACTTTACTTTGTAAAGTGTACTTCAATATTTTTCAACTATTTATTGTAATTGGATGATTATAAGACTTAGTGGAATCTAAGTCAAAAGGGAAGACCTAGTTGAGGCTAGGTATAAACCCTACTTACGGCTAGGTAGGAAGTCCAAATTGTATTAGGCATTCTAGGCTTGTAAGCTTAGGTTGTAACACTTGTTAGTAATATAAGTGAGGGTTTAAAAATCCTGACCGGGGAGGTTAGGAAGTGGATGTAGATCATTGGATCGAACCACTATAAATCAGGTATCTCTTTCCATCTCTTCTATCCCATTCACTTGCATATCATCCATATTTGCACTTTGGTGAGCATATAACATCTTAATTATCTAATTAAATTAAAAAGGGCGTTAACTTCTCGATACACCCAATTCACCCCCTCTTGGGTGTGGTTTCACTGACCACCCCAGTGATCATCCCTGCAGTCTCTACCCCGCCAATCATCCCTACAACCTCTATCTGACTGATCTTATTATCTCTTCGGTTTCCTATCAAGTCAAGAACTCTGTCCAGCCTTTATCTCATAAGTCTCCGTTATACGCCTATCGTCCCTCTACAGGAGGAATGTCTCACGTGTCAACACTCTATTGTACATCTCCTATAGAGTTTGGCTCCTTATAACACTATAGCACTGGCAATAACCTTCTCTATCCTCCGAGTGAAGTAGTAAATTTGTAGTCGTTCTGTCCTTGCGACATCCATCGTAAACTGCAGTAGATACCAGTATTGCTCCATGTACTGCGGCACTGAATGGTTCCCCTATCTCAAAAACAAGAACTCCTCTCTCAATCTCAATTGGTCCTCCATCAGTATGTACTAGTTGCACAATAGCTCCCTCAACTATGCCCAAATGGTCGAGTCTGGATGTGTCTCCTAGTACATAGTCCACCAAACCGCACTATTGCCTCGGAAACAAGCCCCTGATAGACGTGCTTGAATCATCTCTTCTGTAATCAACACCTTATATAGACGCTGGTGAGATAGGAGCCATTTGCTTACTGCCTCAAGGTTACCACCTCCATAGAAATATCCCAACTGCAACATGATAAAGTCTCTCAGTAGTTTTGCCTCTTGTTCAGTGAGTACTTAACAGTGGTGGTGGTGGTAGTAGTAGTAGTAGTAGTAGTAGTAGTAGTAGTAGTAGTAGTAGTAGTAGTAGTAATATTAGTAGTAGGAGGAGGGGGAGGAAGCGGAGGAGGATGAGGAAGAGGAGGAGGCTACTCTGTAGTCGTAAATGGAAGTGTAGGCTTTGGCGTCTCCAAAGTTACCACTGTTGGTGTAGCTCTTACTCCAAATGTCTCCTAAACCACTGCCTGAATAGGCATCTGTGTGGCAGTCGGGGTGAAGGTTGTCTGAGTGGGAGCCAAAACTACTGTTGGACTTATAGATGTCGTGGCTAATGCTATGTGTGGCTGCTTGATCCCAAAGTAGACGTAACACCTCCGCCATCTGAGTCTCCTGTGCCGATACACGGTCCTTTAAGCTTACAATAGGCATGGGATCCCTAGTAGTATCACTAGTCTGCCACTATCTGTCCATGATGATCTCCATCGAGAAACGTACGTCAAATCAACCTCGATATACGTACATGTATAGTATATAGTAAAAACATATAACACATACATAATTCGAATTCTACCCGCCTCACTGTCAGTTCCCAACTAGGTCTAAGGTAATATCATCGGGTTTCCACATCTAAGTTTGTTTGTTTAAGTTTTATGCCCTTTCAAAATCTTAACTCCCAAGGTTCCTTGAACACTCTCTCCGATACTAAACTGTGATGGCCCTGCGCCCCGTGGCCCGCTGCTCCCCACTTGCGGGCATGGCTGCATCTGCCACATCGCTCTGACCAATGAGTCCTACACTCCACTACATACGTCTCCACGTTAGCATCCATCATTCGCGTGTTAACTTGTTTCGTAGTTTACAATTTTTACTCTTTTCCTTATTTTATTAGTTAACCTTTTTCATCACTTAAGAACACATGAATTTGCTAGTTATTCAGTTAACTTAATTATTGAGTAATGTGTTGTATTTTAGTAGAGTTGCAAGTAAATAACTAGAATTAAATAGCGAAAGTCTTAAATAATAAAAAAAATAATGATAATGCATAAACTTTATTAAAAGTAGAGTATTCATCAGTCCTAATGTGGAAAACCCGAAAAGTTCTCTGTACATAAGCGACATAAACATAAAACAGTAAATATATATGTACAGTATCACTCTAGTCTCCCATAAACCCAAAATGTAAACAAGATATCAAAATAATATACTAGTAGGTTCTCGATAGTGGGCAATCAAATGCAGTCGGTTAAGATCCCCTTACCCTTACGGGTATTGGGATTTGTACTCAACCATCACAATAAAACATATGATGAGTCCAGTGTGTAAAATCCCAAGGAAATCCATTAAGCATTTAATAAGTAAATAAATAGACTGCAACTGTACTATGGCTCATCGCATGATATCCTAGCAGTGCTAGCCAAATCCGAATCACACCGACACGTGCACAAGAAGCAACTTGGGTTGCCATTCACTTGAGGGTCGAGCCACATGTGCTATAATCTAGTGTGCATGAACATACATCAAATGACATCCGGTGGGAGTAACTCACCACCATCCAAAAATAGTAAGAGGAATGAATAATAACAAGGAATGGACTGATCAAATATAAAACAATAAGTGAGTATTCATGTTGTAACGACCCGTTACCTTAAGCACGTGATTAGTGTTAATTTGAATATTAATTAATCTAAGTTAGACTTGTGGTTAAACCCAATTTGTCTAGATTAATGCGTGCGTAGAATGACCTGATGTATTGTGTTTATTTGGTGTGTATTAATATGTATAAAAGAATAACTGGAAAAATAAGGAAATGCCAAATACCATGTGTGGGTCAAGGAGGACACATATGAGACGTGGGATAGCATTGACGCCTGAGAATGCTCGTTGGCGTGAATTATGTAATTATAGGCATATATATATTTATATATACTATGGATATAAATAAATATATATTAAAATGAAAAATAAATAAAATATTAGTGAATTGTCGGGCCGCCAAGTAATACACGGGGTCAAGGATGACATGCGTGGATCTTACGATGGTGTGCTCACCCGAGGGTGCTCATTGGAGCACATAACAGAATAGTATATATAAATATATAATTAAATTAGAAAATGTGAAAAGACCAAAAAGGGTAGTAGGAAATAAAAGAGAAAAGGATAGTCTTGGGGGCATTTTGGTCATTTGCCAAGCTAAACCGCCTCCTCCATTGTTAAATTGAGAAAACGAGTAGAGAGAGAGTCGAGACAAGAGAGAGTGAGCGAGGAAGCGGAAGAGTTCAAGAGTGAGCTCGCGACGTTGAGGCCGAGGTGAGCTTGTGTTGTGGTTGATTGTTGTTGTTCTTGTTGTGGTGGTTGTTGTTGTGTGGTAACTGCGAGTATTGGGAGGTTCGGCCATGGCATTAGCCATAGTCGAACAAGGAATTAAGGCAGGGAGGGTTGTCTCCCTACTGTTGCGTGGCCATCCAAAACTTGGGTTAAGGTTGGGAGCCAACCACAGCCGATGAAGGAAAAAAAAGAACAGAACAAAATGCTCTCTTCTCATAAGGACGAAGATGACCCTGAATTTGGCCGATTTGGCTCAGTTGAGCCGAACCAGATTCAGCCTAATTCACGGCCAAATGAAAAGAAAAATAAAAAGAAAAAGGAAAAATAATTCTGGAATAAATAGAAAAAATATTAAAAATAGTATTTCGACCAAATAAATAGAAATTGATGGATTTATATGAAAAATGAGGAATTTGAAAGTCGAGGGACACTTTACACTGGGGTGTGTACCTCATAAAACGTGAAATGGTCAAAATAAATGAGAAATTAGGTCATGGGATGTCAAAGTCCAAAGGGACTAGTTTAGGAATTTTAATAATTGAATATTGGACATAAACCGATAATAATTGGTTTATTTAGGAAATGGACCGACAGAAAAAGGTTTGACTCTGGGAGTCATACAAGTCGATAAAAATAGGAAAGCTCAGAACAGGTAAGTGGTACTCGTATTATTTATCAATTATCCAATGTAAATTAGTATTATTAGAGCATGTAGTGTTCTGGATTGGAAATGGGGCGATATACCATGATTTGGATTTGGTTTTACAAAAATGTTTTTAAATGGAAAATGAAATTTGGGAAGAGGTTTGGCGGGACGAATCGGCCTGGGATTTGGAACTGTGATGGGCTAGCCTCCCATCATCGCGCCCCCAGTGACTTGAGAAATATCTCGATCAATGCTTTTTGATTGAGTTGGCAGCACATCAGTCATAAACCAATCAGATGGTCAGTGATTGTTTAGTGACGATGTGGGAGACCGACTCTATTAATTTGAGTTTGCGGCACATCGCTGGGAATTAGTCAGATGCCTAGTGACTGATTCCTGATAATGTGAGAGGGTGACTCTATTGAAATACTGAAATTGAAAATATAAATCATGGGTACATTGTAATGAACCAACGAACTTGCATCTGCTTATATATTGGTTATATTGATTTAGTTGCTTCCATAAATATACATTGGATGCACCTTGTGATATATAATTTTTGAATATTAATCGATAATTGATGGTTGGTATGGGAGTCACTGAGCATGTAGGAGCTCACCCACCTAAACATTTCCAAGAAAGGTGCATACACTGGAACATAGGATTGGAGAAGCGTGGGAGTTTAACATTTTCTCTTCATGTAGTGAGTTTTATGTTATATAAGTATTGTAATGAATACTATTTTATAATAATTAAGGTAGGAATACAAGTTTAGTACCAAGGATTATACCAGATTCGTATATCTTAGATTTATTGAAAAAAAAGTTTTAAATTTTCCGCTACGTTTTATTTTAATTTGTTATTCGATATTAAAATATATAGGTTGTTAACAAGAATAGGCACAAGGCTGCTGGGTCTAATTAGGTTCGATCTGGTTTACCGGGGCTTAATTAGGGTTTTAGGCCAAATATTCCTTAATCGGGATTAGGGGATGTTACGGTTGGTATCTGAGCCAAGGCTTTACGAACTTGAGGTTATCATAGGTCTCAAAATAAGAGACAATTTTGATATAGTGTGATATCAGAGACTAATTGGTAAAGCTTGGCATGATTATTTCATTGATCAGTTAAGGGGATAACTTTGATACAGTGAGTATCATAAACTAAGGTTATCACCTTCGAATGGGTTTTGGATGGTGTGATAACTCTAATACATAGGGATTGAAACTTCAAGTTGTACCTGTATAGTAAAATGGAAATTTAGTTAGCTGACTTGGAGATCGGTTCTCGAGTCAGGATAACCAGAACTAAATAAGCGGTTTTTATTAATGTTATGGGGGGCAATGAAAGATAAAATCTTGAAAATGTATTTGTGAGCTTTATATTATATCTATGCGATAGATATAGTTGTCCTGTCTTGCCTAGAAATGAATCTTAAAGACTTATCTCACATTTATGACTTGGTAAGTCAAAGGAAATTGATGGTGAGGGTTCTTGGGAACCTGGACTTCATGGATAACGAGATAAAAGAAGACAATGGAACGATAATAAGATGGTTTGTATCCATCTATTTCTCATAAATGAGAATGTATATATATATATATATATATATTGAGGGTTAAGGTTTGTGGAACCCTGAATCTTAATACTATAAATATGGAAGGGAAAGGAGTTATAAATAACTCTCTCATTAAGTAGTCTTTAATGGTCTTGATTCTCATTGATATTGTCTGATGAGAAATAGTCAGTGTAGAAGGAACTATAGGTACTGGACTTAAAGACAGATGTCAGATGAAGTGACATTAAGAGATGAATAAAACATGGAATGACTTATAGTGGAACCCAAAGGTGTAAAGTCACTTTGAGTAGAAATATAACTAGTGTTAAGACTAGTTGACTAAGGTTAAAAGTCATTCAATGAGGGAAATTAATGGTAAAGGTAACGAGAACCTAGTTAAGGTTAGATTATCACTAGTTAATCATACTTCATGAATGATTATGAAGTATAGAGTTTTAGATATAGTGTTGGTCTATAATGGAATACTGAGAAAGAAATTTTTCAAGATGGTTGTGGGTAAATGATATACTTGAAAGTAAAATGAAAGGGATTTATTAGTGTTGTAACTGCACACACTAATAGTATGATGATGAGGGAGCAATAGGGTTGTGGTGGAGCCACAAATAGAGAAATGAAATATGAGAATACCTGATTGATGTATAAATCAATGTTGGCATATAAGGAAATGAGTTGAGGGTAACGTTACAATAAAAGTGAATAGCTACAACAAAAGATGAGAGTTGAAGGATTTTAGAAAAATTCATGTTGTTGGTCAACTCTATCTTATTTGATGAACTATAATCACTTTTACGGTAATGGTAAATTAAAAATGGAAGTGAAGGGTAAGTTGCAAATACGTAAGCCTAACGGCTGGTAAGGTTAAGGGTAGAGGTTTAACATTAACTCATTTAGGAACTTTCTGGGCATAGAGGTAGAAAGATTCACAGACCTGACACTCTTGTCATCAAAGATAACTAATATAGAAAAGTAGTGTACCGTTTGGTTGAGAAAAACATAGCAATAAGCTAGTGAGGTGTTTTAATTTGATCTTTAAACTGGTACAGTCTAAATTGAGGAGAAAGAGTTGTCAATAAAGTTATGGATTGAGAATTCAAAGAATGATGTTTGATACTGGGAATGAATAGGTGAGCAGTATATTAAGATATTGGTATTAACTGCGATCTATAATGGAAAATGTTGAAATTTATAAATTCTACGAATGATAATTCGGAGAAATACAATAATTACTTGAAATTCAAATGATTTGGGTTATGTAAACTGATAATAGGTCAAAAATGAAAAATCAAGCTTGATGAACAAGAGTTGTGTTGTTAAAGTTTCAAGAGGATTGTTTATACGAGGTGCTTGAAATCTTATGACAACTTAAGTTAGGAATTCATCAATTACTTGATTATGAGACCAAACCAATAATCAATTCTATTTTACTTTGAGGTGTTATGAGAATTGTATGAGTCTGAAAACTCAATTCGAGTGATGAGTTAACTTAAATAAAATCATAAGTGAATTATTCTTATTTCCCATAGTTGACAACTCGTGTCAATAATCGAAATGAAACCAATTGTTCTCAAGAGTTGAATGAGATTTGGTTATCATTGAGTAAAGATCATAATCTTGGAGTATATGGTCAAGCGATGGCTTGATAATATGAAAAATTATGGTATAAATCATAGAAACTCATTAGAGCTCATGCTATGTTTAATAATGGAAAGATGTAGAGTTGTTAAACTCTATTGAAACAAGTTATCATTAAGTTGACAATGATGACGAATACAAAAAGAGTTGAAGACTTACCAAAAGCACAAGCGTTATCTGTAATGACTTGAAAATTTGGCTATTTGTGAATGATGGTGTGTACACGTATTTGAGTGACTAGACAGTGAAGTCGGTAGACGAGTAGGAAAACTAACCGAGCGGGCATCGGTAAATGGGGTACGATTACATGGGACTTTAAAACATTGAAAATGATTAATAAATAAGCCAATCAATCATATTTGAGTTGATTAAGAATGAGAGAGCATCGACGAAACCAAAATATGCAACTTATGAGTCGTGGGGTGTTTGGAGTGCGAGAATGTTTGAACGGACCAGAGAGTTGGTTAGTTAAGTGATGCATGTGTCACCTAGTGGAGTCACATAGAGAAGTGTTAGAATAGGTGGTTAGCTAAAATGAGGTTAGTTGGACCAACCTCGAGATGTGTGTGTGTGTGGGGATGAGGTGTGTGCCTATATAAGGACCCACCCCTACACTTTCCTCTCATTTTCTCCCTTTCTCTCCTCTCTTTCTCTTCTCTTCTCTTCTCCTCTCCTCTCAAACTTGGTGAGCAAGGAATTGTGGACAGTCATTGGAGGGTTGTCCACCCCACCGGAGAGCCGCCGGAGATATAGGGATTCACTGGAGAAGGTGAAATCTCCTCTCTCCTTGTAATTTCCTTTTCGTTTTTTCCCTTTTTTTGAGTTTCTTGTGTTAATCCACTGTTGTGTCATCGCCATGACCATGAGTGGCTTACCAGAGACGAGTTTTGTGTTCCACCAGTGTCTCGACAACCCCCGGAGTGATCAACACGCGGCATCAGTGCCAGTGTTGCTGTGTAATTGAAATATGATATTCATTTGTTTGGGTTTTCATATTTGGTTGTTCGTTTTAGGTTTTCAATTGAATATGGGCATTCCACGACGATCCAGAGTCAGTCTTGGGGAGTCTTGATACACGGAAACATCATGACGATGATCGCCTAGAGTGGTGTGTGATTTTAATGTTTTGCAAGTTCAAATTTCCTGTTTTGAAGTCAACGCCGTAGAGACGCAATGCGTTTGTCGTATGGCGGCATCTCCCACATACGGCTACCAAAGAGAACAATTTTGGTTTTACACCACAATGGCATTTTGGAGTTCAACATATCATGGCGTCTATTACATACGTGATGTGTTGAACATATATGACTGGTGTTTTCACATATTCTCATGTGGGGCGTGTTATGTATAAGTTGTGTGTATGTGTAAGAGTCCCCCCAATGTCTTGTTGGGCCAAGTTAGGCCCAATGCCTGGCCAGGGCACGGTCAGGCCCAGCGCTTGGCCAGGGAAATGTCGGGCCAGACCCGCCCCGACCCAAAAAAAATAATAAAGTAATAAAAAAATAAATTAAGATTAAATAAATGCTGGAAAAAATAGGGAAAAAACTAGAAAAATATGAGAAAATTTTGGAAAATTTTGGGGGTTACCTTAGAGTTGTTTATTCACTATAAACCTAACCTATTGGGGTTCAAACCATTTGGGGACCCGCATAAAGGGTTAGGATTGCAAATGCGCGACGGGTACGCGACGTACCAGGAAATTTAGTAAGCTAGTAAGAAAATATCATGTGATTCTATATCCTCTGTTGATTGTGATTGTTGAATTGATCTCATGCTTGACATTCCATTCTATTCCTTGGTTGTGTGTTCTTAGAGTTAGTGTGTGTCAGAGTACTCGACCCTGCACTAGTGAGGCAACGCGGGAACTTTTGTACAGGATTCTGGGACCACCCATACTGATTGTGTGACACTAAGTACTAGGGGCTTGTGTCCCCTTTCATCTATATGCCTTCGCTTGTGTCGATGCCCGGGGAGACCTCGCATGGTCTTCGTTGTTATGCCATGATTCAAACCACTTATGAACCTATATTTGATTCTTGGAACAAGCAAATATCGATTGTTATCTGTTAGTGTGATTATCATGCACTTTGTGATATTTCCTGCCTTTCAATTACCGCATGATTCTTGGACTGCCTTTTTGTTAAATCTTGAATTACAGTTATATTCTTCTGGCATTACTTTCAAGTTTTCTCAGTCACTTATCGTCTAGTTTATGAAGATAGGTGCAGATAGGATAGATAACGGCAAGGGAAAGGGACCGACGATAGGTAACTTCCTCTGAGCGCTCCTCAGGGGACGATTTCTTTCCTTACTGCATAGTATGTTCTATGTATTATATATGTTGTTTTGAAATATATTGGGCATTATCATTGGGTTGTGAGACTTGGATATCTTGTATTGTCCTCTTCATACTTTAATCACTAGGCTTTACATATTTATCTTGTATTCGAAGTTCAACATTATTAGTAAAATTCCTAATTTCCCTTGAGTTATTAATTGATTATAGTTGAATTTCGTTGCGTATTGAGCTGATAAACTTTATAATCTAATAACTTATGTTTTGAACTGTAAATGAATGAATTGAGGCTAAATAGGCGCCTATAAACTCGCTGAGTACCGACTCAGGAGCCTATGCGAGTCTAGGCCAGGGTTCCCAATTGCTTCGAATATTGTGGTCATCACAATTGGTATTAGAAAGTAAGGTTCTACGACTCTATGACCATAAAAAAAAAATTTGTGATACGTACCAGGAATAAGTTTCATAAAACATAAGCCATTTAAACCAATGGAAATTAGGTATGGTTGAACTTAGACTGGAACCCTATGATCCTGACTTAGAATCCTAGTTGGGGAGTGAGGATGAATTGAGTAAAGAAATTGAAAACTTATATAAGTATGTATTGTTGTGTCTACTATATGGTATACGATAGCTATAAACTGATCGGAGAAAATTCGCTCTCTTATTCAGACGACAATGGTGGATCAGACAGGTCCGAGCAATGACAACGAGACAGTTGATTCTCATTTCATTACCTCAGAGGAGTTTCACGCTTGGACACGGAGATTCGAGGATTTAGTGCAATCACTGAAGACACTGCACCGGCTACCATGACACCATTGACCCCGACCATACCCATGCTGCCTACCACTACATTAGGAGTAGCGACTCTGATTGTTGTAGCATTTATGGCTCCAATTCCATTAGTGGTGATACTTAAGGGAGTTGTTGTTGTGCTTGTTGCGCAGACTGAGGGTGAGACACCTCCGACGTAAATAGAGAAAGTACCAGCTGAGACGACTAAGGTGATGCCTGCTACCATTACCACGCCAGAGAAGAGCCCAATGGTTATTGCTAAGGCGAAGCAGTGGCGTGAGTTCAAAAGGCACGATATAGCGATGTTCCACGAGGGTACTAACGTCATTGCGGCAGAAGCTTTCCTGAAGAGACACGAGAAAATACACCGTATTATAACCATAGAGGATCACATGAGAGCTACTATATCATCCTCGATGTTACAAGGAGAGGCAGATGATTGGTGGATGACAATCATCACGACTAGCAGTGTGCCGAGGGACTGGATAGAGTTCAAGACCCAGTTCAACATGAAGTACTTTCTTGTCACCACGATGAAAGCCAAGAGGAATGAGTTCACTTCCTTGAGATAGTTAGCAGATGAGTCGGTCATAGAGTACATGGGACTGTTTTTGCAGTTATTACCATATGCTGGAGGATAAGCTAACACGGAGGCAGACTGGGTGTACTATTTTATCGAAGGTTTAGTACTCGAGATTGGAGGTACGATCGTTGCGACCAAACTAGGGACATTGCAGAGAGCTTATGAGTAGAGCTTGGCTAAAGAGAGTTACTTGAGTACTCGCTCGGAGGAGTTTGAGTCTAATCAGTCTAAGTTGCAGTTAGAGCACCGATCAGAGAGACAGGACAGGAAACCGACGAGGGATCTGAGCAACAATAGTGGTTCTCAAGGGCAGAGGGTGTGTTACCAGTGCAGACAGCCCAGACATTTTCAGAACCGATGTCCTAACTTGTACGGGGACCAGCAGGATGACGATCAGCCTCAGGCCATTGAGGATGTGCACAGGGTGACTAAGCCGCAGCTGACAGTAGTTCGTGATCCTACCGGAGGTAAAGAATTTTCTTGGTTATCATACATAATGCATGGAACTGGTTATTTATAACTTTAGGTGTTTAAATGGGTCGGACGTCATGTGACAGAGTTAGGGTATATACTTACTAGAGTAGCACTGTTTAAACTTAGCAGAGTTGTCTAAGATGAGACAAACCTAATTTAAATTAATGTCTGAAAGAGGTGGTAGGTTTGGGCATAATAGGTTGCCAAACCTGGCAACGAGTACACCTAAAGAGAGGTAGGACTAGATAGGTTATGATTTATCTTAGGATACATGGATATGCAGTGTTCATGGTTGCCACGGTCATAACTTTGTCAACTATATTTACTGCCTGGGTATGAATTACCTTGTATTGAAAGGCGAGTAGGTTAGGAGGTCATTACGGGTTTGCATGCGAGTCGCGTTCGTAGTGTCTTACTTTGTAATTACCTGACTTGTGTTAAGGTTGTAGACGATGTCTGCAATGAGGTCGTTGGCATTCCTACGATTTCGGGAAATGGGAGCGGTCTAGAGAGACCGTAGTCGAATTAGGTTGTTTGAAATGATTGTGACCTGCAGTCTGAAAACTGAGATGAAATCAAGCTGTTTGAAGTGGCAGAGGCCCACAGTTTGATATATGTGGAGAAAAGGAGTGGATTTAAGACGTTCTGCTTTTCGAAGAGACTTTGTATAAGTCCACATTTCAATACTCGATTTTGAGCTGTTGGAAGTGACTCTCGCGCGAGTCCACAGTTGGTCATAGCATAGTGAGTTGTCTGAAGTGACTTTGCATCAGTCCGTAATTCAACTGTAAGGAGAGAGTTGTCTGAAGCAACTCAAGGAGAGTTCGCAGTTCGATATGAAAGATCCAAGCTGTGCGAAGAGGTTGTAAGCCTATAGTTTAAAGGAGGTGTGAACGGGTGTTGGTTCCCCTTATTCACTCGAGTTAGAGCTAATTTTAAGGATAAAGTTCTTGTTAGTTGGGGAGACTGTAACGACCCAAAAATTTAGCTATTTGTGAATGACGACATGTACTATATATTTATACTCGTATTAGAGTGACTAGACAGTGAAATTGGTAAACGAGTAGGAAAACTAGCCGAGCAGGCATCGCCAAATGGGTATGGGTACACGGGACATTAAACATTGAAAATAATTAATAAATAAGCCAATCAATGGTAATTGAGTCGATTAACTAGGAGAGAGCGTCGACGAAACCAAAACACGCGACTCATGAGTCGTAGGGTGTTTAGAGTGCGAGAACGTAAAAACGTACCAGAGAGTTGGTCAGTTAAGTTATGCATGTGTCACCTAGTGGAGTTACATAGAGAAGTGTTAGAATGGGTGGTCAGCTAAGGTGAGGTTAGTTAGGCTAACTTCGAGATATGTGTGTTGTAGGGATGAGGTGTGGGCCTATATAAGGACCCACCCCTACACTTTCCTCTCATTTTCTCCCCTTCTCTCCTCTTTTTCTCCTCTCTTCTCCTCTCAAACTTGGTGAGCAAGGAATTGTGGACAGCCATTTGAGGGTTGTCCACCCCACCAGAGAGCCACCGGAGTTACAGGGACTCGCTAAAAAAGTTGAGATCTCCTCTCTCTCCTTGTAATTTCCTTTTCCTTTTTTCCTATTTTGAGTTACTTATGTTAATCCATTGTTATGTCATCGCCATGACCAAGGGTGGCTTGTCGGAGACGAGTTTGGTGTTCCACCAGTGTCTCGGCAACCCCCAGAGCGATCAACACACGGCATCGGTGTCGATGTTGTTGTGTAATTGAAACGTGTTGTTAATTTGTTTGGGTTTTTAGATTTGGTTGTTGGTTTTAGGTTTTCAATTGAATCTGGGCATCCCACGACGATCCGAAGTCGGTCTTGGGGAGTCTTGATGCCCAGAAACATCATGGGCATAATCCCCTAGAATAGTGTGTGATTTTGATGTTCTAGAAGTTCAGATTCCCTGTTTTGAAGTCGACGCCGTAGAGATGCCAAGTGTTTGTCGCGTGGAGGCGTCTCCCACATACGGCTATCACAGAGAACAATTTCAATTTTACGCCATAATGGCGTTTTGGAGTTCAACATGTCACGGTGTCTATGACATACTTGATGTGTTGAACATATGTGACTGACATTTTCACATATTCTCATGTGCGGCGTGTTGTGTATAAGTTGTGTGTATGTGTAAGAGCCCCCTAATGCATTATTGGGCCATGCCCAGAACTTAGCCAGGCCAGGCCCAGTACATGGCTAGGGCAGGGTCAAGTCGAGCCAGACCTGACCCGTCCCAGAAAAAAATAATGAATATTTAATTAATAAATTAACTGGAAAAAATAGGGAAATCTAGAAAAATATGAGAAAAATTTGGAAAGGTTTGGGGATTACCCTAGAGTTGTTTATTGATTATAAACCCAACCTATTGGGGTTCAAACCATTGACAAGTAGTTTGGGTACATGCGCAAAAAGTTAGCATTGCGAGTGCACAATGGGTACGTGAAGTATGAGGTAAGTGAGTAAGCTTGTAAGAAAATATCATGTGATTCTATATCCTCTGCTAATTATGATTATTGAATTGATCCCAAGCTTGGAATTCCATTCTATTCCTTGGTTGTGTGTTCTTGGCGTAAGTGTGTGTCAAAGTACTCGGCCCTGCATTGGTGGGGCAATGCATGCACTTTTGTACAGGAGCGTGGGACCACCCATGTAACAGCCCTATCGTAACTGTATCATCTGTCTCGCGCTGGTGCCCTGCAGGGCCTCCCATATAGTGCCTCAAATGGCAGCATTCTGATACTAGCCTGATAATCGTTGTTGTAGGTGAACTTTACATAGGGTTAGTAGTCCTTCTACGAACCCCCAAACTGCATAATGCAAGCCCTCAACTTATCCTTTACAATCCGTATCAACCTCTCTAATTTACTATCTGTTTGAGAACGATACGCCGTGTTGAACTGCAATCTGATGCCAACTACTTCTGCACTGCTCCCCAGAACTTCGAAATGAATCTAGGATCCCTGTCAAATACCATGGAGACAGGCATCCCATACAGTCTGACAATCTCTTGCTCAACCAAAAGTATAATTTTGCCGATTTTTATCAGTCTATCTATCACTACTAAATTTCATCGTGTCGCCTCGAAGTCTGCGATAATCCACTGACAAAATGCATAGTAATGTGTTACCATGTCCACTGAAGAATAGGTAATGGTTGTAACAATACTCCAGGTCACCTATCTTGTGCTGCTCGAAGCCTCTAACAAATTTGTCGAATCTTCCCTGTGTGATCAACAACTATCAGGCTAGTATTGGAATGCTGCCATTTGAGGCACTATATGGGAGGCCCTGTTAGGCACCAGCACATTGGGCAAAGCCGGAGGATACAGTTACGATAAGGCTGTTACATAAAAAGGCACCTTTTTATGTAACGGCCCAGGCATGGGGCGGACCCCCTCTAGCACCGCACAGGCAATGTGAGCCATGGACTACAGCCCCTCCCACACCATCTGGCTCCCTTAAGCCAGTCTTTCATCCCCCTAGACTCGAACCTGCGCCATAAGGGATAAGTATACAGGTTTAGCGAGTCTGGTACCACTGAGTTGTCGAGGACTTCCTAGGAGGTCACCCATCCCAGTACTACTCTCTCGCAGCACGCTTAACTATGGAGTTCTGATGGGATCCGATGCATCCGTGCTGAACCAGCTCAGTGGCAGACTCGTTAAACCTGTGTACTTATCCCTCAGGGCACAGGTTCGAGTCTGGGGAGGAGAAAGACTGGTTGGGCCTTTTTATGTAACGACCCAGCCATGGGGCGCACCCCCTCTGGCATCGCATAGGCAATGTGAGCCATGGACCGCAGCCCCTCCCACACCATCTGGCTCCCCCAAGCCAGTCTTTCGCCCCCCAGACTTGAACCTGCGCCCTGAGGGATAAGTACACAGGTTTCGCAAGTCTGGTACCACTGAGCTGGTTCAGCACGGATGTACCGGATCCCATTAGAACTCCGCAGTTAAGCGTGCTTGGGAGAGAGTAGTACTGGGATAGGTGACCTCTTAGGAAGTCCTCGATAGCTTAATGGTACCAGACTCGCTAATCCTACGTACTTATCCCTCAGGGCACAGGTTTGAGTCTAGGGGGGCGAAAGACTGGCTTGGGGGAGCCAGATGGTGTGGGAGGGGGTGCAGTCCATGGCTCACACTGCCTGTGCAATGTCAGAGGGGGTGCGCCCCATGGCTGGGCCATTACAACCCATAGTGATCGTGTGACACCAAGTACTGGGGGCTTGTGTCCCCCATCATGGCTGTGCTTTCGCTTGTGTCGATGCCTGAGGAGACCTCGCACGATCTTCGTCATTATGCCATGATTTAGACCACTTATGTGCCTCTATTTGATTCTTGGAATACGTAAATTTTGATTGTTACCTGTTAGTGTGATTATCATGCACATTATAATATTTCTTGCCTTTCAATTACCGCATGATTCTTGGACTGCCTGGTTGTTAAATCCTGAATTACTATTATATTCTTTAGGCATTACGATTTCTCTCAGTTACTCATAGTCTAGTTTGTGACGGTGTGTGTAGATAGGACAAGTAACGGCAAAGGAAAGGAACTGACGATAGGTGACTTCCTCTGATTGCTCATCGGGGGACGATTTATTTCCTGTTGTTCTATGTTTTATATATATTGTTTTGAAACATATTGGGTATTATCATTGGGTTGTGAGACTTGGATATCATGTATTGTCCTCTTCATACTTTAGTCACCAGATAATACATGTTTATCTTATGTACGGGGTTCCATATTTATTAGAAATTCCTGATTTCCCTTTGAGTTATGGAATGATTATAGTTGAATTCCGCTGCATATTGATCTAATAAACTTTATAATCTAATAACTCATAACTTGAACTGTAAATGAACAAACTGAGACTAACTGGGCGCGTATAGACTAGTCGAGTAACGACTCGGAAGCCTATGAGAGTCTAGGCTGAGCGTTCCCAATAGGTTCAAAATTTGGGACCGTCACATTATGGTAGAGTTATGTGAACTTTGACAATAGATTGGTGTATACCAAAAGTTGTAGGTGTAAATGTTAAGTTTTAACTGTAAACCACTAAGATGTGTTGAATTAAAATTATGAGTCATAGGACTTGATTTAGGTTAAGACAATTGGAGAGTTGTCTTATATTCAACATAAAGATAGAAAAAATGGTGAAATGTGGAATAATTGAATGATATAAACAAGGTATACATAGAGTTGTAGTATCATTGTGTTGTATATTCAATTAATTTCAAAAAATAATGGAGATAAGTTGTACATGATACAATGGTTGCCTTGAAAGAGAATTGAAATGTAGTTTAGCTACAATAGTTACTTGATTATACTTGGATTAGGGAAAAGTTTGAGGTTAATCCAATATTTCTTCCAAGTAGTTGTCTATTGATACAATGAACAAGGGATTGTAGTCAATACATTTGATATAGTTCAGAAGGAACTAATATGAAATAATTTTATTGGTAAGAATACCAAACAATCGTAAGGCATTATTTGATAAGGAAAAGTTAGAAACATGTATTTCAAATAATGGATAGAATGAATTGGAGGATAAGACTTGGAGGCAAGACTTAATGTTATAGGATAGGGATAAGGATTCCAGTAGGAATATAAATCCAATTAATTGGATGAGAATGCAATTTCATTCATCTATCAGAAGGTGTGAAGTACAGTCGTATCATGTGAAAGGAATTGAAGGATTAGAAAGCCTTTTAGTCAGTCCTAAGATTAGAAAATCTTAGCGAAATCATTAGAAGACGAAATGGGAAAAATGGAAACTAGTGAAACTGGTGAAATGGGATTTGAGGAAAACTTCAAACTATGAGAGCTTGAAGAGTATAATTATGCCAGCGTGAAGGAAATTTGAGGTGTAATGAGTCACCAGAATAGGGAAATGATATATTTACTCTGAAGAATCACCCAAACAAAGTGATTGACGTTCGTCAATACTTTGGAATAAATGTAAGGGACATGAGATGTAATTATAATAGAAACTTCTCTGTATTATCTTTTTAGAGAGATAGATAGTATTGATGAATATATGAAGCCCTGATTAGGAATATCATCAATTGAGATGTTGGAATTGATAATTATCAATCCATTTATTTAGAGTTCAAAGGGAGACTGAACACGGTGAATGAGTGACTTAATGAAATTGATTAGGAAATATAATTAGAACTACCCAATATGTTAGACATTGGTTATGAATGGATAGTGTCCAGATTAGATCAGTTAATAAGATCGTGCTGGATATATTGGATTATGTGATGTGATAAGACATCAGCACAATGATAATTTGATGTTTTAGTTGATGAGGGAATCTAGTCTGCAAGATTCTTGTCAATAAGAACATATGTTATGCTTGAAAGGATTCAGCAAAATATATGTATGGGAGAGGAGAAATGGTAGATGTTTAAATTTTCGGATAGAGATCCGAGACTTGCTTCCAATTAGGGAAGAAATTATAATGATATAATTGGAAAACCATTCTCAGTCTCACCACAGTATGTTTCTTTGTGTTAACAAAGAAAGTGAGGTGATAATCCTGGTTATAAGGAATATGATTGAACTTGTGTCTCATCATGCTAACCACTGAAAGAGTAGATTTCTTTATGTAAGTTTCCTCAAAAGAGGTATGCTCAATATTATCCAACCAATGAGGGTGAGGTATAAAGATTGGAGATATTGTACTAGAATAAATGAGGTAATAAAGAACTACATAAAGGAAATAAAACAGACTAAGTAATATGACTACAATATAAAAGAAATAAATAATACGAGGTAAAAAAACACTAAGTTGTAGTGTATAGATTGATGAAATCTATAAGTTTCAAGCAAGTATTGAAAGAGATTGATGAGTTGTTGTGTGGTTGACCTTGTTATTCACCGATGGGTGGAATAGAGGTAGGAGACACACATATGTTGACCTTGATTTTCATTTGTAGTGGACAGAGATAGGAAACATAATGATTGTCGACCTTGCCATTCAATCATGTGATGAATGGAGGAAAGAGACGCGATATTGTTGATACTGAGTGGATTTTTCAATGCTTGGGCTACAACAATCTTTAAGAAAAAAAATAGGGAGACAAATATCATAGGTTTTTGGAGGTATCAAAAGATAAATTGTATTTTTTGAAAAATCTCACCTATGAACGGGCTTAGTACATTCGGATTAAACTAAATTAGTGAGATGCGATGTTCACATTCACTAACTTGGGTTATGTTTATTCTTCAAAGTAAAGTTGAGATAAGCGTTATGCTAGTATTATAGTGGTGTAACTATATATACTAGACAAGCAAGAGATGAGAAAGCTAAGGAACGAGAATTTTAATGGAAGAGTAAATTCCATTACTTTTGGATATTGTTGGTGAATTGTATGTACCTTTAATTTCGATGATGAAATTGTTACTAAATTGGGGAGACTCTTACGACCCGTTACCTTAAGCACGTGATTAGTGTTAATTCGAATATTAATTAATCTAAGTTAGGCTTGTGGTTAAGCCCGATTTTTCTTGATTAATGTGTGCATAGAATGACGTGATGTATTGTGTTTGTTTGGTGTGTATTAATATGTATAAAGGAATAATCGGACAAATGAGGGAATGCCTAATACCATGTGTGGGTCAACAAGGACACAAACGAGATGCGGGATAGCGTTGACAAGTGAGAATTCTCATTGGCATGAATTATATAATTATAGGCATAAATATATATTTATATATATTGTGGATATATATAAATATATATTAAAATGAAAAATAAATAAAATATTGGCGAATTGTCAGGGTGCCAAGTAATATGCGAGGTCAAGGGTGTCACACGTAGGTCATACGATGGTGTGCTGGCCCGAGGGTGCTCGTTGGCGCACATAACAGAATAGTAGGCGCGACAATATTAACAAATATATATTTATATATATAAGAGTATATATAAATATATAATTAAACTAGAAAATGTGAAAAGACCAAAAAGGGTAATTGGAAATAAAAGAGAAAAGGATAGGCTTGGGGGCAATTTGGTCATTTGCCAAGCTAAATCACCTCCTCCATTATTAAATCAAGAAAACAAGCAGAGAGAGTCAAGATTAGAGAGTGAACAAGGAAGCAGAAGAGCTCATGATTGAGCTTGCGACGTCGAGGCTGAGGTAAGCTTGTGTTATGGTTGATTGTTGTTCTTGTTGTGGTTGTTGTTGTTGTGTGGTAATTGCGAGTGTTGGGAGGTTCGGCCATGGCGTTAGCCATGGCCAAACAGGGAATTAACGCAGGGAGGGTTGTCACCCTGCTGTTGCCTCGCCATCCAAAACTGGGGTTGGGGTTGGGAGCCAACCCCAGCTGAAGAAGAAAAAAAAAGAACTGAGCAAAATCCTCTGTTCTCATGAGGAGGAAGGTGACTCTGAACCGAACCGGTTTTGCTCGGTTGAGCCGAACCCGGTTCGGCCCAGTTCAGGGCCAAATGAAAAGAAAAAAAAAGAAAAGAAATTCTGGAAAAATCAAGAAAAAATAGAAAAAAGTAGAAAATAGTATTTTTGACCAAATAAATAGAAATGGGTGGATTTCTATGAAAAATGAGGAATTCGAAAGTCGAAGGAGACTTTATACCGTGGTGTGTACCTTATAAAATGTGAAATGCTCAAAATAAATGAGAAATTAAGTCCCGGGATGTTGGAGTCGAATGAAACTAGTTTAGGAAATTTAATAATTGAATATTGGACGTAAACCGATAATAATTGGTCTATTTTAGGAAATGAACCGACGGAAAAAGGTTTGAGGACTCAGAAGACGCATACAAGTAGATTAACATAGGAAAGCTCAAAACAGGTAAGTGGGACTCTTATTATTTATCAATTATGCAATGTAAATTAGTATTATTAGAGCATGTAGTGTTCTGAACTGGGAATGGGGCGACGTACTGTGATTTAGATTTGGTTTTACAAAAATGTTTTTAAATGAAAAATAAAATTCAGGAAGAGGTTTGGCAGGACGGATCGACCTGGGGTTTAGAACTGTGATGGGGTGGTCTCCCATCGTCGTGCCCCCAGTGACTTGGGAAATATCCTGATCAATGTTTTCCTATTGAGTTGGGAGTATATCGGTCATAAACCAATCAGATTGTTAGTGATTGATTTAGTGACAATATGGGAGTGCGACTCTATTGATTTGAGTTGGCGGCACATCGTTGGGAATTAGTCACATGCCCAGTGACTGATTCCTGATAATATAAGAGGGCGACTCTTTTGAAATGCTGAAATTGAAAATACAAATCACGGGTACATTGCAATGAACCAACGAACTTGCATCTGTTTATATATTGTTTATATTTATTTAGTTGCTTCCCTAAAGATGCATTAAATGCACGTTGTGATATATAATTTTTGAATATTAATTGATAATTAATGGTTGATAATCGGGGTTTGGCAGCCCAACCGAGTTGACTAGTGTTGGACTAAGTGGTTAGTCACTCTAACTCTGACCGGAATTTTGATGGAAACAAACAAGGTGAAAATATACTAATAAGTTTTATCAAGTGTATTTCAGTTTCGTCAAAGGTTGCGAAACATCACATCATGGGTATTCGTGCATTCAAGCTATACAAGTTCAAGACTCGGCATACAAAAAGGAATGAAGACGAAAGATCAAGGCCAAGAGTTGTAAATTTAATGAAGGTATTCAAGTTCACTTAAGCAAGCCTATTGCATTAGTTCATACATATCGTGATTTTAAAATGGATTTTCAAATGTCAAGTGATTACTTGAAGATTTCGGTCTTATAAGTCTAAACTATGTTAAACTATATGTGTATGTTAATATCGCATTTTGAAAATCAATGTGAAAGCTTTTGAAAAAGAAAAACTTCTTTTTGAAAGGTTTTTGAAAAGAAAACTGCATATATGCAGAAAAGTCCCTCGCAAATCATGAAACCGAGATTTTCCATTTTCGGGATTTGTGAAAATATCCGGACCATCCAAATAGGCCATATGACCCATAACAAACATGTATAATATGTTATATGAGGGTTTATTGGGTCTAGGACGTGTTAAAGGGTCGCTAACACAAGGGACAAAATTAATTATTTTGAGGTCCCTGCAGTTAGCGCGCTAATACTGTTATTAGCGCGCTATGTGCAGAGTTAGCGCGCTAGGTCATAAAATTAGCGCGCTAATTGCAGTCCTGATAGTTTTTTTATAAAGCTGAAAAATTCACTTTAATTCGAATTTTTGATCAAATCTCGGCCCTTGGATGCACACAACGGTCATATATGGGTCTATAAATATATACAACACTCCCAAACACACAAGGCACAAAAATTAGGTTTTAAAATCAAAGAAAAACATTTGTGCTCAAATTTTTCAAGAGAAGGAGCTTGGGGTTTTCAAGCTACACTTAGAGGCTGTTCCTTCAACTTCAAAACCGGCATTCTTGGGGAACTCTAAGGAGTACAACAACCTCTCCAGAACTGATTTTCAAGTCATTTTCTTGGGGTTGTAAGACAGTCCATTCCCTAGCTTTTCTTGTGCTTAAATTATATATTCTTGTGTGATTGATTTGGGAAATTACTTGTTGTGTTGTTAAACACACTTGTATTGGGTTTTGCTCTTAAACTTGATTTATTAAACCCTTGGACTGATTTGAACAAGAGTTTGTGCTTAAACTCGATTTTTATCAAACTTCTTGTTCTTTGGATTTGAAACCGGTTTTGTTCTCATTAATCTATTTGAAACGGTTTCAGTTTTGAGTTTTGCATAAAATCAGTTTTATAATTGCATTTCTCAACTGTTTTCATACTTGCATGCATAAAAGTGGTTAGGCTCTAGGAGGCTTGCTTGTATTTGAACTTGATACCACTTTACTTTGTAAAGTGTAATTTCAATTGTATTAATCAAATCTTGATTGTAAGACTTAGTGGGATCTAAGTCGAAAGGGAAGACCTAGTTGAGGCTAGGCATATATCCTAGTTGCGGCTAGGTGGGAAAAGTCCTAGGTGGGTCTAGGTGGAAATTCCTAGTTGCGGCTAGGTGATTGTATAAGACCTTATTGCGATAAGGCATCGTGTAAAAGACCTAGTTGAGGCTAGGCATTCACTAGGCTAGTTGGCTTAGGGTGTAACACTTATCAATAATATAAGTGGGGTTTGAAAATCCTAACCGGGGAGGTTAGGTAGTGGATGTAGATCGGTTGGATCGAACCACTATAAATCACGTGTCTTATTTCCATCTCTTCTACCCCCTTCTTGATTGCATAGTATTGATATTTATCATTGGTGTATGCATTACCATTATTATTTATGCATAAAGATTTAAAAAGGTGATAACTTCTCGGTAACCCAATTCACCCCCCCTCTTGGGTGACCTTCAACTAGGTCGTCCTAAACTGCTCAGGTCTAGGTCGGGTCATCCTGAGCAACCCAAGTCTGGGCTGGGCTGTCAGACCCACCTTAACCAGGTCCAGGTCAATCTGACTCACCCTAGTCAAAATTGGGCCTGGCTAATCCAGGCTCGACCTATGAAACGGGGAGGGGGCTCTCCTTCCTCAAAGCGAATGAGGGAGCTCCCCTCCCTGGTTTCGATTTCTAGCATTTTTTTTATTTCTTCTTCTTATCAACAACACATCATCAATCACAACACCCATAAAAGAAGTGCTCAAACAACAAGTTACCAAAAAATTTCAGATTTGAACAAAATCCCAAATTTTGAGTTTCATTACTATGAACAAGTAAAAGAGATGATGAATAGTAAGATTACCTTAATGATTTTGATGATCCAAGCATTAATCCTCTTTAAATTCCAGCAATTGCTTCTCCTCATATTTTTTTTTTTTTTTTTCAGATTTGCATGTTAAAATGGTCGTGTTTGAGAAGAAAACTTACTATCTCTCATTTATATACTTGTGGGTTGGATCTAATGTGTTGTGTGTATATCGAAGATGGTCCTAGGATCCTCACTTGAGTTGTTCAAAACCTTTATGACCAAAAATCATGACTCATCAGCGAAGTTAGCGCAAGCCTAGTCCACCTTCTTTACCATTTTTCATAAATTATGCAGAGGATTATTATAATTTAAGTTGAGTTATTCTAAATTTGTGAGTTATTAATGATTTTGCGAAAGTGTTTCAAACTCCAAACAAACTAAAAAAACTCTAAATCAATTAGCCAGGACAATTAAAGTGTGGAAAACCCAAATATATAACGCCAACATGTATAATACGCAAAAGAGAATGAAATGAATCATATACATGTCCCAGTATATCTCACAAATTCAAATGTACCCCATGTGATAAAAACAAGTATATATGTAATACAAAAGAGGAGAAAACCTACAAAAATGTGAGAGGGAGGACCGCTCCAGTGTCCTTAAAGAAAATCACCCAGTGATTAAGCCTTTCCCTTACTCGACTATAGATCTGCACTTAGTCAAAAACAAGAATGACAAGCCCAGTTAAGTAACGCCAATAGGATCTAAACAACATTTCAAAATAAATAAAGTAGTTTATATTCAAGCAGATAGAAAGAAAGATATAAGGACACATGAATAATAAAATACTATATTGGAATCAATAAGAAACGATAAATAAGTGTCCCAAAATCAAAATAGAAAGGCAAGTAGTCCCGACTAAAAGGTCCTTGAACCGTGGAAAACCCAACAGACTCAATAATAAGGACGCTACAAACCCAACAAGCCTTAATCCCACGCTGATGAGAGACTTCTTGGTAATCCAGCTAAGAACTCCCACCCCGTATAGAACCAGTAACCAGTGCACTATATCCCGAGGTCATGGCTCTGGTATATTACCTAAGAAAGTCACTCCTACCAAAGACCACCGCTGACTCACTTGCCCTCGGACACTTAATTAGAATGGAATTTCCAATAATAGGTATCATGCAATAACATCAAATTAAAGCACAATTGAAATAACTATACATTTTCAAACTGCTTTACTTACCTGTATCCAAAGATAATATACGCTCTTTCATTCTGACATGCCACCAAACCAAATTATATACACTCGTTAGTGAATTACACTACCTAGTAAACATTTTGATCAAGTTTGGTTGTATTAGAGTCGTGTTTTCCCTTCAAATTCAAAATCCCAACAAAATTCCCCATTCCCATCATGTCACTAATTTCAATTATTTTGGGTCGATTCCACAGATATTGGGTCTCATTTGAACCAATTGGTATGCTCGAGAGAAGACCCAAAATTTCCCAAACATTCAACAAATTTTCAAAAATTTTAATCTTGGCACCGTGGAGTGCATTCCCTTATAGCGCCCTTGGCGGCGCCAATGCATAATTCAAAATTCATATGGTTTTAAGAGCCCCGACTTCCGTCGGCATATTCCAAGCCTATCCCATTCCCTTAGGGACCTCAGTTACCATAAAAAAAACCCTCAACAAATCATACCAAAAATATCCAAAACTCATGCTGAAAAATCAACTCCAAAATCCACTGTAACATGACCAAAATTTCATCACCCATTCAACAACCTCAATAACTATAACGACCGTCAAATTTAATCTGTGCCACGTGTTACGATTCAGGAATGTGACCCGACTGTCATGACTTATCATACTGTCTAAGCCTTAAGAGTCGACACTAAGGTATATTTTATTTTTTTGTTATGAATATATTATTATTTATACCCGAAAGCAAATGTCGTATGTCCTAGCGCGTGATTTTGTTTTATTTATCACACCGGATTTGAGGGTGAAGTTTCGCTTACGAAAACGTGA
This sequence comes from Stephania japonica, assembly GCA_039657345.1. Lineage (NCBI taxonomy): Eukaryota > Viridiplantae > Streptophyta > Magnoliopsida > Ranunculales > Menispermaceae > Stephania > Stephania japonica. The sequence goes on from CM077566.1 coordinate 19,394,065, forward strand.
ATTTTTAAATGACAGGGTATAAATTAGGTATTTTAACCACAAGAAATGATAATTAGTAAATTACTGGAAAATAATAAATGAAATAAATAATTAATATGCAAATACGATGGTATGTCTAGGAGAACATGACGTGTAAGTCGTGGTGCGGTACGGGTCTGAGAACGCGAAGTTTGAGCGAGAAATGATTAGGTTATGAAGATCAAGTCACCTATTGGAGTCAAAAATTTGAGTCATTATTGATGGTTGAAGTGAAGAACGACCTTTGAACGTGCCTCGGGATGCATGCGCGAGAGATGATGAAGAGGGGGTATATAAGTCACCACCAACTTATCTCTCTCCTCTATTTCTCATTTCTATCCAAATGTGAGAATGGTGTGGACAAGGGTTTCGTGAGTTTCGAGCTTGGAGTGACGTCGGGGATCGACCACAACGCGTTTTAAGGTGAGATCCAAACTCTTCTCATGATTTCTTACATTTTGGTAGTAATTTCGCGGGTTTTCATCGCAATGATTTCGGGCGACATTTTGAGTTTCTGTTTCGATAGGGTTTTGGGTGGTTGTGATAGTTGTTTTTATGATTTAGGAGTTTGATGTATTTTTGGTGAATTTTGGAGAATTTTGGACGTGATTTTCGAATCAGGGTTTTGTCGAGGTTTCGACATGAAGTGAAGGTGGTTTTGAGTGCTTTTGGACGTCCCTATGAGCTTGGAATAAGCTCATAACGTGGTGACGCAAGCCTGGGTTCTGGAAAACCCGGATCAGTGTTCAGGGTTTCACGTTGCGAGGGACGCCATGAAGCATTACCTCTCACAACGTTGATCACGACATCTAAACAAGAGATAAATGGGTTCCATGCTTTAAGTGACGCCGTGGGCCAATATCTTTGCCGCATTACTCACGACGTCCAATCCAGAGAAGCGGGATTCTGGCATTTTAAATGACATCGTGGGGCGTGAACGTAGCGCGCGTCACCCGCAACATCCCAAACAGTAAGAACTTGAATTTTTCAAACAATTTACAAAACTTTTGGGAAACTTGGGGGATTTATCTAGGGCTATGAAATTACTCTAATTCAATCAAATTAGGTCTAAATGAATATTATGAATTTAGGGAACTAAATTGGACAAGTTAGAATCACGCAAGGATCAGGATTTTTCACCGATTGAGGTACGTTAGTAAGTCAGTAAGGAGGTGCATACTAATTCATTTTCCATTATTGTTGTTTCTATTGAATTGAGCCATTAGTTGGAATTTCATTCTTATATTACATGGTTGAGTGTCTTTGGCATAAATGTATCGTGAAGGTACTCCTAGGATCATGGTTGGCTGGGCTAATGTGAGCACTTCCTGCAGGAGTGTTGCCCACCCACCTAATCATGAGTTTCTCCCTGAGTACTGGATTGTTGTGGATTTGTTGTGGAATGATTGTGGATATATTGTGGCTTGTTGTAGTTATAGACCACTTATTGGCCTCCTTTGACTTGATAACCACTCAGATATCATTGAAATACTTGATAGCCACTCAAATATCATTGAAATACTAGTCAGTCTGTTTATCATGCAATTTGTGTTATTTATTTGCCTTTCAATACTGCATGATTCTTAGATTTTTTTCATTAGTTATTCATGATTTTCTGTTTATGGCCTTCTGGCTTTAATTTCAATTTATCATGTACTCATCATCTAGTTTGTGACGGTGGGTGCAGATCGGGAAATGTCAAGCAAAGGGAAAGGACTAGTGATGGGTGATTTTCTCTAAAGACTCTCGGAGTGGTTCTTTTCTTTTATTCAATATATGTTCTACCTTTTGGTTACGGTTACTGTACATTATATTTTGATAACATTGTGATCACTTTTAGGGATCGAGTGACTTTGGAAATCATATATTATCGTACTGTTTAGTTTTGATCACTAGATAGGCATGTATTTCCATCTTTCAGGGTTCCACACTGTAAGTGGACCTAACTTTATATTTATTGAGTCATTTTGCTTCGTTATAGTTTATTTCCGCTACGAACTACCTTAAAATGCTATAACCCAATAACTCATCTATTAAATTGTTCAATTAATGAGGAAAGAAAGTTTTGAGGCTGACTAAGCATGGGTAAAGTTTTGAAGCTGACTAAGCATGGGTTGACTTCACGAGTATGGTCTCGGGTCCACATAAGTCTTGGCCAGGTGGGGCCTAGTTTTATGGGGAATTTGACTCGACACAGTTGGTATCAGAGCCCAAGTTTTTTATCACCTGACTTTTGATTAACCTTACAACCAGCATAAGAGACAAATAAACTGAAAAGTTAGGAAAAGGTTGGAACCTAGAGTGGAACCTTATGATCTTAATTTAGATTCTTAGTTGGGTAGTGAGGAGAGTTCGGGAAAAGTAAAACTCGATCCTACATGATATATCTGTTGTGGTCTATTATACTATATCGGTAGCTATCTACTAATTCAGGGATTTGCTTTCTATTTCATATTGTGATGACGGATCAGACCGAGTCCAGTTATGACAGTGGGGCTATGGGTCCTCGAGTTGTTAGTGTCTAGGAGTTCCAGACTTTGACACAAAGAGTTGCATCCATGGATCAACAGTTAGAGGAGATCCTAAGAATATTGAGGACACCAGTTATAGTTACACCATCACCACCATCTACATCAGGGTTGCCTGCTACTTAGGAGGCAGATACACCGATGGTTGTGGCTAGTTCTACAGCTCCTACTACCACTATTGCAGTGATATCGGAGACTACTGTGTTACCACCAGTACAGACTTAGGTAGTACCTGTTGTGCATCCTATACAGACTGAGATAATGCTTGTTACAGCAGCAGAGAAAGGCACTAAGGCCACAGCAGAGGCTCAATAGTTACGGGAGTTCAAGAGGCATAACCCTACTAAGTTCTATGGTGGTACAAATTTAGTGGCTTCTGAGAAGTTCTTAAAGAGCTACGAGAAGGTTTATAGTATTATAGCTACTGAGGAGCAAATGCGAGCCTCTATTTCTTCTTCGATGTTACTGAGGACATGATATACCCGAACTTACTGTGTTGACTATTCGATAGTTATAGAGGGCCATGATTTGCATGCTGATTTGAGAGTGCTTGAATTTCTAGAGTTCGATGCGTTGTTAGGAATGGACTGGTTAGGAGCGTATCATGCTCATATTGATTGTTATGGGAAGATGATTATGACTCCGTTATTAGATGGTGCAGAGATCAGTTTTCAAGGGATAGCTACTTTATTGCTGATCACTAGGAGCAGGATAGCTATGAGTAGTGAGATTGAGACCCTTATGAGTGTCATGAGTACTGCTGAGAGACTGGAGATCAGTATTAGAGACGTGCTGGTAGTGTGCGAGTTCACAAACGTATTTTCAAAGGATCTACTAGGACTACCACCGTCGAAAGAGTTTGACTTCATCATCAACTCAGTCCTTGGGACTAAACCCATTTCTATACCATTGTATAGGATGGCACCTCGAGAGTTGGAGGAATTGAGGACTCAATTGGACGAGTTGTTTGAGTTGGGATTCATTAATCCTAGCATGTCATCATGGGGCGCACCGGTGTTGTTTGTGAAGAAGAAAAATGACAGCCTAAGGTTGTGTATTGATTTTAGGCAGCTGAACCGAGTGACTTTGAAGAACAAGTACCCGCTTCCTTGTATTGATGATCTTTTTGACCAGTTGATGAGAACGGAGTGGTTTTCGAAGATTGACTTAAGGTCAGGTTATCATCAGCTCAGGATTAAAGCCGAGCACAAGGAGAAGATAACATTCAGCACGTGATACGACCATTATCAATGTACGTTCATGCCATTTGGTTTGACTAACGCCCCAACTACATTTATGAATCTCATGCACAGAGTATTGAGGACTTATCTGGATAGATTTGTGATTGTGTTCATAGATGAAATCCTTATCTATTCCAGGACTCATGAGAATTACGAGGGACATCTTCGGATAGTTCTACAAGCTTTGAGGGACCACCGGTTGTATGCCAAGTTCAGTAAGTGTGAGTTTTGGCTTCTAAAGGTCATATTTTTGGGGCATGTAATTTGAGCTAGCGGAGTATCTGTGGATGCCGCAAATATTAGAGCAGTGATTGACTGGCCTACTCCGACTATAGTGAGAGAGATTTGTAGTTTTTTAGGATTAGTTGGGTATTATCGTCGTTTTGTGCAGGATTTTTTTAAGATTGCTATACCGATGACCATACTGACTCAAAAGAATGTGAAGTTTAACTGGGACAAGAGTTGTGAACATGCATTCTCTACACTGAAGAAGTTGACGACTGTACCAGTTCTGGCATTGTCTAAGATAAGGAATGATTTGGTGGTTTATACTGATGCATCGAAGGTTGATTTGGGTTGTGTGCTAGTGCAGAAAGGCAAAGTTAATGCATATGCATCTCAACAACTCAAGATTTATGAGAAGAATTATCCGACGCATGACTTAGAGTTGGCTGCTTTGGTTTTTACATTGAAGAGTTAGAGACATTACTTGTATGGTGTGAGGTTTGATCTATTTACTGATCACAAAAGCTTGAAGTACCTATTCTCTTAAAAGGAATTGAATCTAAGACAGAGACATTCATTAGAGTTCCTGAAGGACTATGATTTTTTGCTTGAGTATCATCCTAGGAAGGCTAACGTAGTTGATGATGCTTTGAGCAGAAAATGATCTAATGTTGAGGTAGTTGTGTGTCATATGACTCACGAGTATGCGTTAATCGAGGCAGTCGAGATGATGAGTTCAGTTGATGTACTGGCTACTATCAGGACATAGATTTGTGGTCTGATGAGGATGTAGACTATTTTGCTCCAGGTTGTTCTTCAGGGACAACGGACTGATGAGTTGTACTAGCAGTTTAGTGAGATGGCTGATAGTTCAGATTATCCAGACTAGAGTCGGTTGAATGACTCATGCTCGAGGTATCGAAGGCGACTATGGATTCCATTAGTGGTTGAGTTGCACGCTGATAAACTTCAAGAGGCTCACCATTCACTTGTTTTTGTTCATCCAGGTCGGACCAAGATGTATGCTGATATGCAACGTCTCTTCTGGTGGCCAGGGATGAAAGTCGATGTTTCGAAGTTTATACGAGCGTTCGAGATATGCCAGCGTGTTAAGGCGAACATAGGCAACCTGGAGGTTTGTTGCAGCCTCTTCCCTTTCCATAATGGAAATGGAAACACATTGCTATGAATTTTGTCAGTGGTTTGCCTCGATCTCTTCGCGGACATGACAGTATATGGGTAATTATAGACAGGTTAACGAAATATGCACATTTTATACTAGTATCCATACACGGAGTTGACAGTTTGAGCATTCTATATGAGTGTGAGATAATTAGATTACACGGAGTTTCGTTGTCGATTATGTCAGATAGAGGACCGCAGTTCACATCATTATTGTGGCAGAGCATGCAGGCTCATTTTAGTACCAGACTTGATTTGAGTACAACGTACCATCCACAGACAGATGGACAGTCCGAGAGGCTAATTCAGGTGTTAGAGGACATGCTCAGAATGTGTATATAGGAGTACAGAGGATCTTGGGAATAGTACCTTCATTTATGTGAGTTTGTGTATAACAACAATTTCTAAGCTAGATTGAGATGGCATCATTTGAGGCGTTGTATGGCAGGCCTTGTAGATCACCATCGTGTTAGGTGAAGCCTGAGGATGTAGTGATAGTTAGGACGGGGATTATTGTCGATCACACTAAAAAGGTACGATAGATTCGTCAAAGGTTGAAGGGTGTTTAAGAGACACAGAAGAAGTATTATGACAAGTATCACGACGAGTTACAATACGATGAGGGAGCCTATGTTTATTTGAAGGTTTCACTTTTGAATGCCACATAAGGTTCAAAATCAAAGGAAAGCTTGCGCCTAGGTTTATTTGTCTGTTCAAGATTTTAAAGATAGTCGGCAACGTTGGTTATGAGTTAAAGTTGTTGCCCTAGCTCGCCAGAGTTCATTCAGTTTTTCATATTTCTATGCTTCGACTAGACAAGTCAAGCGAAGGACGACTACCGAAGGTAGACTTAAGTTTGTTTAACTTGCGAGAGGATATTACTTATGAGGAGCAGCCGATTCAGATTATGGACAGGAAGGTCAAGATACTGAGGAATAAGGAGATATTCAGTTCTAGTTAGGTGGTAGCTCTAAGAAGACGAGGAGTTGACCTGGAGGTTTGAGTCCTATACTCTCAAGTAGTTTCCTCATTTGTTTTGATTCCGGTAAGTCGTTACTTTAAGTTAATTTACTAGTTTAATTTCGAGGATGAAATTCTAATATGTTGGGAAGACTATAATGACCCTCAAATTTAATTCGTGTCATATGTTACGTTTCATGACTGTGACCTAACTGTCATGACTTTTCATATTGTCTAGGCCACGGGAGTCAACAGTGAACTATATTTTATTTTTCTGTGATGACTATTATTTATACCTAAATGCGAATGTTGTATGTCCTAATGCGTGATTTTGTTTTATTTATCACACCGAATTTGCGGGTGAGATTTCGCCTAGGAAAACGTGAATTTTTAGATAGCCGGGTATAAATTGGGTATTTTTAAATACAAAATGATAATTAGTGAATTATTAGAAAATAATAAATGAAATAAATAATTAATATGCAAATTCGATGGTATGTCTAGGAGCACACAACGTGCGAGTCGTGGTGCAGTACAGGTCCGAGAACGCAAGGTTTGAGCGAGAAATGGTTAAGTTGTGAAGTTCAAGTCACCTATTAGAGTCACAAGTTTGAGTCATGGTTGGCGCTGAAGTGAAGGAGGACCATTGGATGTGCCTCGGGATACGTGCATAAGAGATGATGAAGACGAGGTATATAAGTCACCATCAACTTTTCTCTCTCCTTCATTTCTCATTTCTATCTAAACATGAGAACGGTTTGGATGAGGGTCTATGATTTTCGAGCTTGGAGAGATGTCAAGGATCGACCAACAACGCGTTTTAAGGTAAGATCTCGACTGCCTTCATGATTTCCTATATTTTGGTGGTAATTTTGTAAGTTTTCGTCGCAATGATTTCAGGTGACATTTCGAGTTTCAGTTTCGATAGGGTTTTAGGGTGAGGATTTGTGATCAATGAGTTGATCAAAGGGTGTTGTGATAGTTGTTTTGATGATTTGGAAGTTGGTTGTATTTTTGGTGAATTATGGAGGATTTTGGACGTGATTTTTGAATTGGGGTTTTGTCGAGGTTTCGACATGGAGTGAAAGTGGTTTTGAGTGGTTTTGGATGTCCCTGTGAGAACGAAATAGGCTCTGAATGTGGCTACACGAGCCGAGATCTGAAAAACATCGGATGAGTGTTCAGGATTTCAAGCCGCGAGGGACCCCGTAGAGCATTACGTCCTACGGCGTTGATCACAGCATCCAAACCAGAGACAATGGGTCCAAAGCTTTAAGTGACATCATGGGCCAATACCATTGACAGCGTCACTCATGGTGTCCACTCCAGATAAGCAGGGTTTTTACATTTTAAATAAAGTCGTGGGCCCTGAACGTGGCGACATCACCTACGGCGTCCTAAAAAGTAAAAACCTGAATTTTTCAAACAATTTTTAAAACTTTTGGGAAACTTTGGAGATTTATCTAGAGACATGAAATGACTCTTATTCAATCAAATTGGGTCTAAATGAGTATTATGAATTTAGGGAACTAAATTGGACAAGTTAAAGTCACGTGAGGATCGGAATTTTCGCGTCGATTGAGGTACGTTAGTAAGCAAGGAGGTGCATAGTAATTCATTTTCCATTATTGTTGTTTCTATTGAATTGAGCCATTTGTTGGAATTCCATTCTTATATTCCTTAGTTGAGTGTCTTTGGCATAAGTGTGTCGTGAAAATACTCCTAGTATCATGGTTAGAACGTAAGCACTTCCTGCAGGAGTGTTGCCCACCCACTTAATCATGAGTTTCTCCCTGAGTACTGGATTTTTATGGATTTGTTGCAGAATGGTTGTGGACATGTTGTGGCTTGTTGTGGTTACAGACCGCTTATTGGCCTTCTTTGACTCGATAGACACTCAAATATTATTGAAATACTTGTTAATCTGTTTATTATGTAATTTGTGTTATTTATTTGCCTTTCAATACTGCATGATTCTTAGACAGTTATTCATTATTTACTGTTTATGTCTTTCTGGCTTTACTTTCAATTTATTACATACTCATCGTCTTGTTGTTGTGACGGTGGGTGCAGATTAGGCAGAGTTAAGCAAAAGGAAAGGACTGGTGATTGGTGATTTCCTTTGAGGAATCTCGAAGCGGTTCATTTCTTTTATTCAGTGTATGTTTTCCCTTTTGCTTGTGATTATTGTACATTATGTTTTGATAACATTGGGATCATTTTTGGGGATCGAGTGACTTTGCAAATAATGTATTATTGTACTGTTTAGTTTTGATCACAAGATATGCATGAATTTCCATCTTTCGAGGTTCCACACTATAGATTGACCTAACTTTATATATATTGAGTTAATTTGCTTCGTTACAGTTTATTTTCGCTGTGAACTACCTTAAAATGTTATAACCCAATAAGGTCATCTATTAAATTGTTCAATTAATGAGGAACGAAAGTTTTGAGGCTGACTAGGCATGGGTTGACTTCACGAGTATGGTCTCGGGGATCTACGTAGGTCTTGGCCAGGCGGGGCCCAGTTTTATAGGAAATTTAGGCCGTCATAGTTGGTATCAGAGCCCAAGGTTTATAGGGAATTGGGGTCGTCACAATAACCAACTTCCTACAAACCAAAATTGATCATCAACATCACCAAAACCCAAACTATTAAGTGATTAACATGGTGCGCACCAATTTTGACGAAAACGTGAGAAACCACGACCAAAACATCGAGAATTGAACGAATAAACAAGATCTCACCTTAACTCAAGTCGTTGCTCGATCCCTTGGCTTCTATCTTCATAAAATATCACAAAACCTTAGCTCTTTCTCCAAATTTTCGGATTAAGTGTTTCGAGGAAAGAGAAAAGTTGATAAACATCAACAAATGGCCCTTTTATACTATTTGACTTCATCTTTGCTCAATCCCTCATCACTAGGCTCATCTTAAGGCTCACAAACACATGATCCACCAACCTTTCTAACTCATTTGGGCGACTTTGTCCTTGGTTTTACACTATTCCACCATAATATTTTGTTTCACTCAGGTATTCCACTACCCGACCTGTACCACGACTCACACCATCACATGCCAATGAAAATACTTATGATTGGGACATGTTCCCATATTAATAAATTATCATATTTAATTTCATTAATGTATGTGTTTTATTTAATTATCCCCCTGGATGCCCATATACTTGTATTTCATTCGCTCGATACTCGTTTGACGCACGTTTCACTAGGCAAACACGATCCATAACATTAAACGCGTTCACGTAACCGTCCTCACACATTTGGACAATTAGGTACACATTCAAGTAATAAATACATAATACAAACACCATACAAAAATAGCATAGCTCGGTGCCGATGACCGAGAACTGGACATGAAAACCCTGGCAAATGGGTCCTACAGTACGACCTTGAGATGACACGCGGCACGAGTTACATATTAGGATCATTACAATCTTTCCAACTAACTGAAATTTTGTCCTCAGGATTAAAACAAAACTTAAAGGAAAAACTCACCAAATCTCATTACAGGTAGGGAAAGTACTCGCGCATATATTACTCGAGCTCCCACGTCAGCCCCTCGTCCCCATGATGTTGCCATAGAACAAGGACTGGTGGGATATCTTTATTCCTCAAAATCTTTACCTTATGGTCCAAAATCTGAATAGGCTGCTCATCATAAGGGATATCCTCCCTCAAGTCCATCTGGCTCAATTCCAATGTCGGTCGCCTTTCTCGACCTATCCAGTAGCATCAAAACATGAAATACAGGATGGATACTAGACAATTAAGGTGGCAACTCTAACTCGTACGCAATCTGGCCTATTCGTTTCTTCACTTTCAATGGACCAATGAATCTCGATGCAAGCTTTCTTTTCATCCCAAACCTCTTGTGATCTTTCATTGGAGAGACCTTCCGATAAACATAGTACTCTACATCATACTCTAACTCGTCGCGATACATGTCGTAGTACTTTTTCTGTCTCTCTTGCGCACCTTTTTAACCTCAACCTGATCAGTCATATTTTTATACGTAATCCATTACAATCTCTGGCCCAATAGTTGCCACATCATCAGGCTCTGCCTAGCAAGATGGAAATTTGTGCAGTCTACTGTAGAGTGCCTCAAAAGGTTTCATACCAATACTAGCATGATAATAATTATAGTAGACAAACTCACACAGATGAAGATACTCCTCCCATGAACCACCGTACTATAACACACACATCCTCAACATATCATCAAGCACCTAGATCATTAATTATGACTGTCCATCAGTCTATGAAGGATACGTAATACTGAGGTCCAATTGTGTATCGATCTGTGCCTACATGCTCTGCAAAATTTGAGATGTAACTGTGGCCCTCTGTCTAACATAATCGATAACGAAACACAAGGCATTTATACTATCTCTCGCTCGTATAAGCTTGCCAACCTATCCACCCGATGTGTGGTAGAGATCGGTAAAAAGTGAGAAGACTTCATCAACCTATCCACAATCAGCCAGATTTTATCATGTTCGTGCCGAGATCGAGGTAACCCATTGACAAAATTTGTGGCAATATGCTCCCTCTTCCACTGAAGAATGGAAAGTGGCTATAATAAACTGCCGGATCTCTGATGCTCAACTTTAACTCGTTGGCATATCTCACACACTCGAACGTAATCAGAAACATCGGTCATCATCCCTAACCACCAAAAAAGATGGCATACATTAGCATACATCTTGGTCCGACCCAAACGAACCGTATAACATGAGCGGTGAGCCTCATCAAGTCTCTTATCACGTAACACAATCATAGATGGAATCTACAGTCACCCTTTAAATCTCAAGCATGAGTCTATCGACTGACTCCCGCCTGGATGATCCGAACTCCTAGCAAACTCCATGAACCTCTGGTACTGCTCATCTACCTGTTGACCCTAAAGTACACTCTGAATCGACTTGTCTAAGTCCTCATTTGCCCACAAATCAACACTCTGGTGCTAGTCAGGATATCAACCGAATACATCAGCTCGAGCGCCTCGAGTAACCCATAGTCATGTGTCATATGGCAAGTAACAACTTCTGAGTCATACCCTATGAGGCTTAATGCATATCCCACAAAATTAACCTTTCCCGGTTAGTACTCTAAGGAGAAATCATAGTCTTTGAGGAACTCAAGCCAATGCCTCAGTCAAATATTCAACTCTTTCTGAGTGAAGAGGTACTTCATACTCTAGTGTTTAGTAAACAAAATAAATCTCACACCGTAGAGATAATGGAGCTAAATCTTCAATGCAAAGACCACTGTCGTAACTCCAAGACATGTGTAGGGTAGTTCTTTTCTTGAATCTTCAACTATCAGGACGTGTAGGCACACATCAAAACACAACCCAAATCGACCTTAGAAGCATTAGTGTTAACCTCAAAACCCTTCCCTAACTCAAACAGTACCAACACTGGTGCGGTAATCAAGCGTTCCTATAATGTCTGGAAAGCCTACTCACAACTGTCATTCCACTGAGAACTGGTCTCCTTCTTCGTCAATTATGTCATCGGTGCCGCAATTTTTGAGAAGTCCTAAAAAAATGTCTATAATAGCCTTGTAACCACAGAAAACTACAGATATCTGTCACTGGATGCGCTGTACGCCAATCAATCACTGCTCTGACCTTAATAGGGTCCATAAACACTATGCTAGCTCTGACGATATGTCTAAGAAATTTAAACTCTGTAAGCCAAAACTCACGATTACTGAACTTGGCATACAATCTGTGTTCCTTCAAAATCTGCAAAATCATCCTGAGGTACTCCTCGTGATCCTTACGAGTCCTAGAGTAGAAAAGGATGTCGTCGATAAACATAATGACGAATCTATCCAAGTACTTTCTCAACACTCGATGCATAGGATCCATAAAAATCGTTGGGGCATTCGTGAGCCCAAAAGGCATGACTGTAAACTAGTAATGCCCGTGTTATGTGTGAAGCACAATCTTATCCCTATCCTCTACTTTTATCCTCAACTGTAGGTACCCAGATCTCAAATGAATCTTTGAGAACCACTGTGTGATTATCAGCGGGTCAAACAAGTCATCAATGCGAGAAAGTGGATACTTGTTCTTCACTGTAACAATAGCGACCCCAAAATTCGAGACCATCACGTCATGCGTTGCGAGCCAAAAACCCTACCTAAAATCGGCCCAGCTGTGTCCCACGCGCACTGTGAGCATCTGTCAACCAAATTACCACTAACTTCCCTCAAATTAATTAAATAAGTTAGCTTATAGACATATTTTCATCTATTAGAATCTCAAAATATTTAGCAGAAGACTTAAATAAGTAAATTAGATAAAGGAGCATTTTTTCCTAGTGTGGAAAACCCATTCAATTATCATCAACATATATATATATATCAACCATGTTCCATAAAAATATCAAAATAAACCTCAACAGGTCATCTACATGTCCAAAAGCTTTCATATTCCATAAACCCAACAGAAAACAATAAATATAAACAAACGTACGAGTAAGGAATGGGTTGTAAATCATAGGAAGTCCTCTAGCTTGCCCTTCCCTCTGTTCGTACTGGGGTCTGCACTCACCTATCACATCAAAACAGAGATGACGAGTCCAGTGAGTAATCCCAAGGAAATTCACCAAGTAACTAATATAACTAAATGTTGGAGTTAAAAAACTATTATATAAACAAGCGGAAGAAAAGAAGCAGGCAACTGAGAAGGACCCTCACATGTATATCTAATAGCAGTGAATTAAAGTTCGTGCACGATCTAGGTCAAACTAGCACCATACCTCGGACTATCACCCAAGCACTGCCAGTGAGTAAACTCAAATTGATTGTAATCCCTGAGTCTGCTCGATAGCCAGTGTAGACCACGGCACAGCAATATGTGTATAGGAAAAATCAGAGGTCAGATCGACAATCCATCGACATACCCTTAAAACACATATTATGGCCTAGTATGCCACAATGTCAGTGCAATAGAATAAACTCGACAGGAGTAAACTCAATCGACCATAAGTAAATACTGGAAATAAGAATAATTGAACAACAGGACATGAATTCAAATAATCTAAGCAATAAATACTCAAAATGAATTTTAGTTGGGATACTAAACACCTCAAACCGCATTCCACTAATGCAATGCCAATGCATGCTCCAACCGCGTGTCAACTACCTGTTAAATTAACCTAAAAACTGATTTTTCGATAAACCTAATCAATATAAAATCTTGGAAATTGTTATTTCATACCAAATCATCGATAAAGACACCTATTAAACCCTCAATATGGTTTATATAAACCCATAGGTAAACTCCTAATAGGCCAATTTATTTTAAAATTTATTTTTTTGTCAACTGTTACGGACACCACCAGGGCGCCGCCGCCGTGAACGTTACATCGTCACGCTTCCACCCCCACAACGCCATTTAAAGAGTAGGGTGGTGTATGGTCTATGATTTGGACAATGAGGGTGGCGCTGTCACCTTAAACCCCCATAGCACCCCTGGCAGCATCTGAGCCAGGAGTAATTCCTGGGGTTCTCGGACCTCCTCGGCTCGTCGCCGCGGTCTGCACTCGTCCCAACCACTCATCAAAGGTCCAAACCACTATGAATAATAAAAACCCCTCGACAAATCACGTCCACCATGTAGACCCCGAGTTTTCTCGCCAAAACCCTAAAATCCGTTTGAAATTCATAGCAACAACACAAACAATACCAAAATCCTCTATTGTTGCTTCAAAACCATAACTTGAAACCATTGCAACACCAAACAAATTAGTGTGTTGAACTCACGACTCCGAAACCCTCATCAAAACCTAAGAAATTATGCCTGAAACGTAAAGAATGAAATGGAGAGAGAAGATCTAACCCTTATATTTGATTCCCAAGCCTTCTTGGGCTTCAAATGGCCTCCCTAAACTCAACAAACCCTCACCACCACCTCCATTTTCGTCCAAGTCTTGTATATGAGAGAGAAAAGTTGAGAAAATATTTTTCTTGATTTTTATACTAAAATCTTCATCTAGTATGCCAACCCAATCCCTAGACACATTTTGATGGTCAATATGAGGTTAATTGGTCCACTATATGTGACTTGCATGTGTGACTTTATCTCCAACTTCTCCTTTTCACAACATAATTCAACTAATTCTCGGGCGTTCCAACACCCAGTCCCAAACTATTCCACATATCCAACGTCCACTTGCGTCAGTCACGTAAATACGACATTTTATATTAATTATTTAATGCATTTTATCATTTATTGTGTGTATATAACCATTCGCCTCCCCAGTACCCAAGTCTACATGCTACCCGAGGAAAATACTCGTCACACTATCTCGCTCGGTATAAACAATATAAGCACATAACATTGCAATGCAAGTAAAATAAGTTGAACAAATACATCGCAAAACACAACAAACAACACACAAAATGGATTGTATACCTAATCTAGGGAAGCTGCGATCTAGTTGTGGGGTCTACAAATGTCTGAGTTGTCGTCCACATCTGTAATGATGTCATAAATAATATAAATTAATAATTGGGCTGTTACAGTAACCTTGTTGTGCTGTCTATAGTCAATACACAATCTCAGGCTGTCGTCCTTTTTCTTCACAAAAAAGACCGATGTGCCCAAAGGTGACATGCTTGGGTGAATGAATCCCAACTCCAACAACTCATTAAGTTGTGATCTCAGTTCCTCTAGCTCCCTAGGAGCCATACGGTAGGATAGAATCGATGTAGTTTAGTCCTGCGACCAAATGAATGATGAAGTCGATCTCCCTTGGTGATGGTAAACCTGGTATCTTTATAAGAAAAATGTCTTGGAACTCACATACCACAAGAACCTCCTCCCTCTTAGTCTCAACCCTCTCCGCCATACTTAAGACACTGGCGAATGTCTCGACATCTACGATAGAAGCTACCCTGCATTTGATAACAGTTAAACTAGTTGAAGTCCCCTGAGAACTAAACTCAAGATGTCTGAGAATCTAAAACATGGCTCTCTTGCTGTAACAATGGATTTATGCATGATACGCACCCAACCAATCCATGCCTAACAACGCATCGAACTCTAAGAACTTCAACACTCTCAGGTCAATTGGCAGGACGTGACACTCTATCTTTACCGAACAATCAATACACAACAAGTTCGGGTATATCTTGTCCCCAACAGTTGTGCTAAGGATTAAGGGTCTCTCTAGTCTAGTGGGTCTCAAACCTAACTCATTAACCATGCAATCGAAAATAAAAGATACTGTAGATTTAGAATCAATCATAATGTACATAAAATGATTGCAAATATAAATCATACCCTCAATTAGGTTACAAATAGCAGCCGAATCTGGTACGACAACGATGTGAACCTGCCCCTGGCTATGTTGCGCGTGCCCTATGCCTATTCGTGGACATATATTGATGAAGTGTCCTATCTATCCACACTCATATTACGCTTGCTGAGAACGCAATCCAAATGGAACACTTTGTCCCTATCTCTGTACCTGACCGAAACTCTGACCCTATCTCTGGTCGTATCTCTGGCTCTGACTTGGTCTATACCTTTTTCCCCTGTCACTGCCACTACCTTTAGCCCTTTGATATTGATGTCGCTGAGAACCTGACTATGTTGATTGCTATGGTGTGCTGGCTTAACTCTGTACTAGAGCAAATGGTGCTGGCGCAGCACGCGTTGTATAAGATGGAGAAGCAAAAAATCCTACACTCTGAGCTCTATCCTTCTATCTCCATTATATGGGTCTATTCCTCCTCTCGTCTCCTTTAGGTCTAACATCTAACTGTGATGTCCACTGGTCCAAGGACTTCATTGGACAGCAGTGACTACTGCCCCAGTGCGCGCGCTAAAAAAGGTCTCGCTGGCCAAACTCCTCTCATAAGCCTCCTGTAAAGTCCCTAGAGCAGTGGTCACCACCATAGTCCCAATATCGCCTAGTAGGTCATGCATAAAGTAATAGACATGGCCAGCATCTGAATCCGCTATGCTCCCGGTATACTCCATCAATTACAAGTACCAACTTATATACTACATCACTGTGTCATCAGCAGCCTATCTGATATTCTAAGCAAAGGAAAATGAAATGAATCATATACATGTCCCAGTATATCTCCCAAATGTGCCCTATGTGACAAAAACAAGTATACATGTAATACAAAAGATGAGAAAACCTACAAAAATACGAGAGGTAGGGCTGCTATAATGTCCTGAATGCAAATCACCCAGTAAATAGAGCCTTTCCCCTATTCTAGTAGAGATCTGCACTCAGTCAAAGACAAAAATGACGAGCCCTAGTAAGTAACGCTAGTAGGATCTAAACAGCGTTTCAGAATAAATAAAGCAGTTTATATTCATGCAGATAGAAAGAAAAGTTATAAGGACGCATGAATAATAAAAGACTGTAAATGAATCAATAAGCAATGATAAATGAGTGTCTCATAATCAAAATAGAGAAGCGCAAGTAGTCCGAGCAAAAGGACGTTGAGTCGTGGAAAACCCAACAGACTCAAGAATTAGGACGTGACAAACCCAACAAGCCTTAAAACCACTTAGATGACGGACTTCCTAGTAAACCAACTAAAAACTCCTACCACGTATAGAACTAGTGACCAGTGTAGCGTATCCCGAGGTCATGGCTCTGACATATTACCTCAGACAGACACTCCTACCAGTGACCATTATTGACTCACTTACCCTTGGACAACTCAATCAAAATGGAATTTTCAAGAATAGGCATTGTGTAATAACATCAAATTAAATCACAATTGAAATAACTATACATTTCCTAGCTAGTTTGCTTACTTGTATCCAAAGCTAACGCACTATTTAGATCTGACACGCCACTAAACCAAATTTCGTATGCTTGTCAGTGAATTACACTCCATGGTAATCATTTTGATCAAGTTTGGTTGTATTAGAGCATGTTTTCCCTTCAAATTCAAAATCTCAATAAAATTCTCCATTTCCATAATGTCACTAATTTCAACTATTTTGGGTCGATTCCCTGGGTATTAGGTCTCATTGGACCTAATTATATGCCCAAGAGAAGTCCAAAATATTTTGAACTTTCAACAAATTTTCAAAATTTTAAGGCTGACATCATGAGGTGCATTCCCTCATAACGCCACTGTAGAAATCAAAATCCAGGGGTTTTTGGGACCCTGACTTCCATCGCCATGTTCTGGGCCTATCTCATTCCCTTGAGCACCTTAATTACCATAAGAAACCCTCATCAAATCATACCAAAAATGTCTAAAACTCATGCTAAAAAATCTACTCAAAAATCCATTGAAAAATGACAAAAAAAATCATCAACCATTCAACAACCACAATAACCAACTTTCCACAAACCAAAATTGATCATCAACATCACCAAAACCCAAGAAAATCAGTGACCAACACGGTGCTCACCAATTTCGATGAAAATGCGAGAAACCATGACCGAAACGTTAAGAATTGAACAAATACACGAGATCTCACCTTAACTCAAGTCATTGGTCGATCTCTTAGCTTCAATCTTCATAAAAAACCTCAAAACCCTGGCTCTTTCTCCAAATTTTTGGATTAAATGTTTGGAGGAGAGAGAAAAGTTGATAAACATCAACAAATTGCCCTTTTATACTATTTGACTTCATCTTGTCTCAATCCCCCATCACTAGGCTCATCTAAAGGCTCACAAACACACCATCCATCAACTTTTCTAACTAATTTGGGTGAATTTTTCCTTGGCCTTATCCTTTTTCACCACAATATTTGGTTTCACTTGGGTATTACACTACCCGACCTGCACCACGACTCATACCGTCGCATGCCAATGAAAATACTTACGATTGGGACACGTTTCTATATTAATTAATTATTATATTTAATTTCATTAATGTGAGTGTTTTATTTAATTATCCCCCCGGAAGGCCATATGCTTTATTTCGTTCGCTCGGTACTCATTTCACGCACGTTTCCCTAGGCAAACCCGATCCATAGCTCAAACGCGTTCATGTAACCGTCCTCACACGTTTGGACAATCGGGTTCACATTCGGGTAATAAATACATAATATAAACACCATACAAAAATAACATACCTCAGTGTCGACGACCGAGAACTGGACATGAAAACCACGGCGAATGGGTCCCATAGTACGACCCTTAAATGACACGTGGCACGAATTATATTTTAGAGTTATTACAATCTCTATATATATCCATGGCTCCCAATTATTTAATTCAACTATAGGCTTAAACTTGATTTGATTAAATTAATTCACTACTAGGCATATTAAACCTTTACATTGGTTTGTAAAATTATGTTTAAGGTTAAACTAATTCCTTACTACTATATGCCCTGCGTCTGACACTTATCTTGAGGCGCGCCAACATTTAGTGTATTTAATTATTTGACTTAGCCTAAGGTTTAATAATTCATTTTAAGCCAAATTTACCTTTACCTTAGTCATTTTATTCAACTTTACATTACTAAACTTGGTGTTCCCATATTTCGCCTCTCCTGTACCCGCGTCGACAACCTCCTCGAGGCGAACACCCGTCACATATTCTCACTCGACATAGAGATAAGATTACACACATGCAATGATTTATTTGAACAAAATAATAAATATGCATCGCACATAAGCAAACAATAGACAAATAAACTAATGTACCTAAGTTGGTGTGTCCTTAGCCTATTCGCATCGTCCACGAGTAATCTAAGTTGGCGTCCTAGTCTGAAAATAATAACAAATAATGGCATTAATAAAACAGGTCGTTACAGGTGACGCCTTGAAGAACAACGGACGGCGTGATAAATTTACACAGGCGGCGTCAAATCAAAACAAAAGAGAAAAATAGAAACCTTGACGCAGTGGTGTCACAACCATTATGAACTCATAACGTGGGGACAGTGTCAACTTCGAGACAAAATAGAAATTAGAAAGTTTTGAACTTCTAATTCGTGGAGGATTATTCTTTAGGGTTTCTAATTGTATTATAATTAGATTTAGGAGTATAAATAGTTGCTAGAATATTTATAGAAGCATGACGTATAGTACCCTAGATTTCGAAAATAGAGAGTTGTGAGAGATTATTTTGAGTTTTTAATGAGAATACATTGAAGACTCCTATTTTGCAATTCAATTTTTGTTTCATTGATTCAATTAAAGGTATTATTTAGTTTATTCTCTGATTTTAATGATTTTGATTTCAATGATTAGTGAGTAGTTTACTTTATCTTAGGGATCAATGGATCCTATGAAATTAATACTATGCAAAGTATCAGTGGTTGGTAATGTTTAAGTCTTTAAGATGTGCAATGATTAGAATTTTGTTTGATTCTATGCTTAATGCTATGAACATCTTGATCACGTATTTATTGATTAGGGGCATTAGAATTAATCATGATTGTGGAGCTTTTAAAATTGGATATGAACAACACAACCTAAGTAATTGTGTCCATATACACCTTTCCTAGATGAACGATATCTGTAATCAACCTTTGTTGATCACACTATTACTACAATTGAACAGTTATACTTGCGATTACAATCAGTGATCGACAAAAGAGATAGTCATCAAGTTGTCTAAATTACAGTTTGGTAAATGACTCATATAAAGCATGATTCATGTGCTCAAGCCATAAGATAAACTTCGGGTGATTGGATAAAGATACGCACTTGCAATAAGACGAATCGACTAGTTGCAGTAGGATCTCAGAATCGGTTAGTTGGAGATTTGATCTCATCCACGAAGCGATAAAGAGATAAGCAATTAAGTGGAGTGGGTTTATGAGACTTATCACCACGTGCATCATGTGTTCGCGGGTGGTTGTTTGAAGATAAAGACACATCATATCTTAGTTATTCTAGTTAAAATTGTGGGTCTTATATCTGTGTATATATAGTGGTAAAGACGATAAAGCCTATACACTAGTAGCTCATCTACTTTGTATTGAAAACGTGTTTGTTCACTTCTTCTTTTTGAGTTGTAAGCTACCAAGGGGACTTAGGTATCCTAGTGAAGGGGAGCCTTACCGTGCAAGTGTTGAGAGTCTTGTGTAGAGTCCATGGGAGGAGTAAACGAGATGCTAGAAGGAGCTCAGTGAGGGAGTCACATGAAGAGTCTTGTATCCATTATTCTTTACTTAGTACGTTTAAGCGTGGCCCTACAGATGTAAGTCGTATACCGAACTGTGTGAACAAGCTTTCTGGTGTTGTGGTTTGATTTACTTACCGCATGTTTTATTTGAGTACTTTCATTATCATTTATTTCCCTGCTACAACAAGCATTCATATTCGATTCTAACATTATTTGGTTATTTCAAATGGTTTAGGTCATTTAAATATCTAATCAAAGAGTTTTAAATCAATAAATTGTTGGAGTCTAAACCTCCGCCATGTCGCTTATTGTAGTCATGGTTGAATTGACACTTGAAAATCTCCAAACTTGATGAAAATAAAGAAATTACAGATTGAGGCTAGAGTCTAAATACTCTATCTCCTTAAAATAATGGCCCGTAAACGTACTTGCAATTGGTGGCACTTGCCCCCCAGGATACAACAATCACGAACCTACGATCACAGCTGACTTCGAACGTAGGAACAAGTGGACCAAATTATTGTACTCACTCTATAATAAAAACAGTGCTTTAAAAGAATAAGAAAACAAGATTGCTTTTGCTTTTAAATAACAAAACAAAACAGAAAAAACTACTCCCTTACATTGGAGGGTAGTAGGATATTTATAGTAGATAATTGTATATAATTGTGTCGATACACAAAACATGCAACGATTGAAAGCATGTCTCGTACATGTATTAACCAATAACGTTTCATGAAACGTTCTGATCTCTTCAATGTTTAGTGATGTCATGCATACATGTCATCGACAAACATATGAAACAATTCCAGTGACGTATTATTTCAAAACTCATGCACACATAAACAAGATTCATGTATATCAAGCATTCTTTCATAAGTATGCATGTACACACTTAATGTGCGGGCATGATTACTTATTAATGTAAATATATAACATTTAACATATATATTTACCGCCCATATATAATCCCTACAGTAATGTACTCTTCAATTTCTCATTCATATGTTAAATAATATATGACTATTAAAATGTGTCGTTATTGATCCAACAATCCCCACATGAATAAAAATTGACCAATATCGCACATTTATATATTATTCTCCACATAAATGTATTTTTCATGATTTTCTTTTAAAAAGATAATGCAAACTCTAGAGTGAGTACAATGGAAATGAGCGGCATTAGGATAGGTAGCTTGTGGCTTTGAACATTCCTAGTATAACACCATGCTAGCTAATTAATCAATGAACATGATGTCTTGAATTGTTAGCTATTTGTGAAAACCAAGACAACAATGCACACACAACCCACTTCCGACAATTTGAGTTCCTCGGTTGTGTTCGTTAATATGGCCCTGAACAACTCCCGGATTCATAAGCGCTTTAAAGAATTCAAGCCTTGAACATTCTCATAGAATTGGCCCAATTCACACTCATATAGGTGATTTCTATTAAGAGTATCCTGTCAATACCTCGCCAAAAAATTATGACACAAGAATCATTAAAAGAAAAGCTTGCCCTTAATAATTTGCAGGCAACACTAAAAATAACATAGGAATGGGCTGAAATATAATCCGCAGTGATACACCAAACTCCATCATTAAGTTGTCCCTTTTGAACCTAGATCTTGGGATCTCCAGTCAACTAGGTTGGGTACCCACAATGGAGTTCATTTATAGGCTTTAACCTCATTCCCCTCGATATATAGTTTACTTGATTTGGCAAACCTTCAATTAATGGTGGCCACAAAACGTCTTCTCATTTCTCATATTTTATGAAAAGTATTACTTAATCAAGTAACTATCAAATGATAATCTTCGACTTATATATGTCCAGATATACCAATTTTATACAATTTGTTTTATGTCAATTGCAATTACATTGGCTAGCACAACACTAGCATAGTACAGAAACAAATTTTATTCAACAGGGAATATCCTCCGAAATTTCTCTATATTGCTTTCTCAATTTTATCAAAGCAATAGCTTAGATTCCAATATGAATCTAATTATTTCTCTTTGAGGATTTCCAAGTGGCATAAACATTTCTTCCTTAAATTTGACACTATTTACCAAATGTCCCTCAATATCCATGGTACGTATTGCTCTTGTTAGTTATCAATACACAATCATAGCTGTTACACAAGTCCAATGCAGGACTTTTCTCGAAGAAATTAAGGCTTCCTTTTTCAAATAAAGCCTCTTTAAGCTATCAAATTTTTACTTCATTTCAAGTAATTAATCCATCCACCTTTAAAAATTCATTTACTCTTCAAAGGCATTGACCTGATCAATTCAATCTCACTATTAATTGATAACTTCTTTTTAAAAATATCTTGCTAACAATTTATCTTTGAATACTTTACTCGGGGCTCAAAATTTATTTTCTTTAAATCGAAAATAAAAATAAACTTTTACGTGCGCACACCCCCACAACTTTCTAGTATTCATAGATATTTTAATGATATAGTCATAAAAAATTGGGCTTGCAATTAGTTTGCTTTTTAACCCCCACAATTCTGATAATCCGATGTCACATAATTGTTGTGGTGTCTCATTTATTCACTTTTGCATCATTCAAGTAATGTAGTCCATACGTTACAGTACCATTCAACCTTCTGCAACATATATATATATATATATATATATACCCATCACCAATGTGATCTTTCAATTACTGATGATCACAAGCATGCACCACATGCCTATCTAGTGAATGAGCATGATCACACTGGAATATAGCCTTTCCATTTGAGTCCAAATATAAGTATCTGATCAAAGTCTAGGCACTGCAACGATTCAAAAATGGATCGATGTCAATTGACTTAACATCAGCCTGCCCTGTGATCTTAATCACAAAATCCAACTGTAACTTATTAATTTGGAACTTGAATATATGCAACCAGAGTTTCACACAATACATTACTGATTGTGGCCAGATAATTAATCATGAAAATTATTAGTTTCAAATTGGAAATATAATGAACACACCTCTTCAAAACTATAGTAAATAAGTGCCTTATTAGCCTCATGAAATCAAGGTACCCGAATCCCATTGATTTGCCCGTATAATAGACAAAATCACACTTATCTATTAATGTCAGTTAGCAATCATAGTTTTGAAGTCATTTTAATTGACAAAATTCATCAAATAATCAAAAAAAGAAATTCTCAAAAAATGATTAACAAGAAAGCACGAACCACTTTTGTAGAATCCATCCAAAATAAATAAAGAAATAAAAGTAAAATATGTCATAGTCTTTTATGCCACATACACTAAGAAGAATCTAACACGTAAACAAAAACTTCACCATTATTAATTAATATCAAATTTGTGAAGCACCGGTGTTACATTCATCTTGAACAAATCATTAGCCACATACCCCTTGCCCACAAACATACTATTTTTAGATAGTACAAACTTATACGATTTAAAAACCATTTTGAATCCATTTTTTGCGATATCTGGCACATGCAAATTAATACTTCATTTAAAGTAAGTTCCTTGCCAGATGTCATTTTCAGCACCACTTTCCCAACTCCAATTTTCTTTATTTTCTTTGAAGTTGTATTGTTACCCATAAATAAGTCTTTTCCACTGATAGGTTGGTAGGAGGAGAACATATTTTTATCTGCACACACATGCTTAGTGGCTTCGATATCAATGTACCATTCTCGGGGATTATCCACTATATTTGCTTCAAAAACAATTGTAGATAAATTCAAGTTAGAAACATTTCTAGATAACCCATCTTCAATAAAATTAGCATGGCCAACTGAGTTTTGTTCTTCTTCCACTTATTGATGCAGTCTTTGGCTTTGTGACCATGTTTCTTGCAAATAAAGCAAGAACCAACAAATTTATTTGCTTTCCCTTTGAAGTGTTTGGGTTCATTACTAGAATGTTCCCTCCTTTTGGAACTCTTGATGTTTTGACCCTCCAAAAGATTAGCTTTGGGTTAATTAGGCAAATCACTGTTCTTGTCATTCTTCTTATTGGCCTCTTCAATACGAAGTCGAACAATTAAGTCGTCAAGTCCCATCTCTTTGCGTTTATGCTTGAGATAGTTCTTGAAATCTCTCCAAGATGGAGAAAATTTTTTAATGATCGCTGCCACTTGAAATGATTCACTCAAAGACATCTTCTCCGCATGAATTTCATGGAGGAGAATCTTAATTTCTTGGACTTGATCCAACATTGTCTTTGAGTCCACCATCTTATAATCCAAAAACCTACTAACCATAAACTTTTTATGGCCAACATCTTCTGTCTTATATTTCTTGTCTAAAGAATTCCACAATTCCTTAGCGGTACGCATGGTACTATAGACATTGTATAAAATATTATCAAGAGCTTTAAGAATATAATTCTTACAGATAAAGTCATTATGTCTCCATGCCTAAATTGTTGCAATGACGTGCTTGTCAATTTCATCTTCATTCAATTCCAATTCTTTTTCTGTTAGAACTTTAACTAAATTCAAAGTAGTAAGGTAGAACAACATCTTTTGTTGCCAAAGTTTAAAGTCTATGCCAGTAAATTTTTCAGGCTTCTCTGGCTTCACAGGGGGAGCACCATTGTGCATAGAGGTAGAACCTATCGTTATTGTCTTAAGATTGTTGGAGTCTGGAACCTCCACCATGTCGCTTATTGTAGTCAGAGCCGAATTGACGCTTGAAAATATTCTGAATTTGATGAAAACAAAGAAATTGCATATTGAGGCTAGAGTCTAAATACTCTATCTCCTTAAGACAATAATGTCCCGCAAACATGCTTGCGATTAGTAGCACTTGCCTCTTAGGATACAACAATCACAAACCTACGACTGCAGCACTTCAGAACATAGGAACAAGTGGACCAAATTATTGTATTCACTCTATAATTAAAACAGTGCTTTAAAAAAATAAGAAGAAAACAGGACTGCTTTTGTTTTTAAATAACAAAGTATAGAAAAAACTACTCCTTTACGTTGGAGGGCAGTGGGATATATTGGTATATTATTGTATATAATTGTGTCGATACACAAAACATACAATGATTGAAAGCATGTCTCATACATATATTAATTAACCAATAACGTTTCGTGAAACGTTCTGATCTCTTCAATGTTTAGTGATGTCATGCATACATGTCTTCCACAAACATATGAAACAATTCCAGTGACATATTGTTTCAAAACTCATGCACAGATAAACAAGATTCATGTATATCAAGCACTGTTTCATAAGTATGCATGTACACACTTAATTTGCAACCAACACGTTGGTTCGTCCATCAGTTCATGCATGTATGCTGATATACTATAAATCCAACACTACTTCAACTATCATACCTTTCCAATCATCCTACTACAAATAAGACACCATAATAATTTTAGATAGGCATGATTACTTATTAATGTAAATATATAACATCTAACATATATATTTACCGCTCATATATAATCACTACAATAATGTACGCTTCTATTTCTCATTCATATGTTAAATAATATATGACTATTAAAATGTGTCATTATTAATCCAACATAAACTATTTTTTTATGTTAAACCAACATAAACTAAATTATCAATTATTAAAATGTGTCTTTTTCTTATTAAAAAAATTATCATAATAAACAACTTAACGACTCATTTTGAACATATTTTTTTTTTTGAAGAAAAGTAGAAGTTTCCTTAATCATTAATGGCTCAACACTGGACCAAACATAGAATCAAAAAATATTTTAATTCGCTAATTCTATTTGTTCAAAAGATCAACAATTAATTTGGCTATGAATACGATTGTGAAATTGAAACAATTTGACAATTAGCTTGGCAATCGTTAAAACACATTACAATATACAAACAACAACAACAACAAGAAAACTTAAAACTTCCCAACAAGGAGAAGATAAATCAAGAACTTCCAACTAAGAAAGACAAACTAATTATGAAATGAAAAACTAAAGAAGAGACCAATCCGGCCGCCTCACAGAAACCACACACAACCATTGAAGAAGATGTACTACAACAAGGATGAACCAATCTTCAAAAATCTAACTAGATATGCAGCTTATTAAGTGAATAAAATGTAAACAGTGATTTGAACCACAACACTCGTCTAATTGCTGATTTATACACTTCGAGGACACCTCACCATGTTTCAAGCCAACACTGGGATCCTATTCAATTAAAGTAAAATGTTACTGCTACCACTCCACTAGGATCCAAATAGTCATTTTTGCCGCATCATGATCGTTGGATTTGCTTCGAGATCTTGAAACGGATTCTTGAGTTCCATCAAGGGTTTTTTTTATGAAGATTAATTAGATAGTAAATCTCTTATTTGCTGCTAGATTGATCAAAAACATTTGAGGAAGTTAGATGCATATTTGGGCATCACTTGCAGTGATTAATGAGGTCACGCAAATATATCATATTAGGTGAGAGATATCACAAATACCAAAAGTGAGTAGTAAGTAAAACAATTGCTATATCAGTGAATGTGCATGGCACTTAAATTCCCATAAATTAAGGATTTCTCCTAGACCAAGAAATCTAAAACATGAACCAAACTAAGGTAGATCATTAGGAGAACCCTCATCCTCACGTCAGTATCATCGATCGTCCAAGGGGTTCTCGACATGAAAAGATAAATGGTGCCAATGAGGCAAGGACGTGTCATGATTGAGCAATCAATTAGCATTCGTTGAAATAAATTATTAGGGATAATTTGATTAACACTTGTCAGGACACATTACTAGGCCATTCTGTACCATATAATGCACCTATATATACAAGTGTTATGTGTTAGTTTTTGGATGCTCCACCGTTTCTTCGATTGAACTCTTTTCGAATTGATGCCAAAAAACGCTTTGAATTTGATGAAATTAGAAGTTTGTAGATTGAGGCTAGAGTCTAAATACTCTATCTCCTTAAGACAATCATGTCCGTAATTCGTGCTCGTGGTTGGTTGCACTTGCCTCCCATGATACAACAATCATGAAACTACGACTATAGCACTTCTGAACGTAGGAATAAGTGGACCAAATTGTTTGTACGCACTCACACTAAAACAATGATTTAAAAATCAGAGAGGAAATAGGACTATTTTCTTTTGAAAATACCGAAGCCAAAAGCCCACATCCCGCCCCGTGCCCCGCCCCGCGGGGAATCCCCGTCGCCCCGCCCCGTATCCCGCCCCATACCCCGCCACACGGGGAATCCCCGTCTCCTTGGCACGTACTCCGTCCCACGAGGAATCCATTTTAAAAAACTAGTCAAAATCCTGTGCTTCGCGCGCGGGTAAGACTAAGTGTCAATATATTAGTTAAAAAATAATTAACTTAATGAGAAAAAAATTAAAAAAATAATATTACTACATAATCCCGAACAAATTTTAAGTGAAGAATAATATCATTTAATTTTTTTGTAGCAAAATTAGGGAATATACGTCTTGAAAGTTTAAAAACTTTTTGCATATGGTTATACAGAAATATAATCCTAATAAAATTAATTTGATGAGAAAAAAGAAGTGATAGAAAGAGAAAAAAAACTTATGTAAACATTGGTGAAATCCCAATTTAATACTTTATAAATAGAAGCTATATTTATTTTGAAAAATGATAAATTAAAATTTTGTTGCCACAATAAGGATATATAACAAATTGACAACTTGTTGAATAAACTAAAAGAAGGGAGGTCATTGATCTAAACAATGCACACAGAGATTGACGATCAATATATGTCATTTTTAAAGTATTTTTGTTTGCTCTTGAAGAGAAAAATAAAAAAGAGATCAAAATAAAAACTCAAAGGTAAAAATCTGAATATAAAAAACAACGAAAACCAAATAGCTATCAAAAAGTAGAAAAGAGCAATAAAGAAGTTGAAAAAAAGTAAAAAAAATGTTATGGTAAAAAAGTGCGACATAAGGAAACTTCAAATATACAAATAAATTTTGTTGGGACAGTGAGGATATATAATAAAAACATATGATCTTGAAAAATAAACTTAAAATCGGAGTTCATAGATCTAGACAACACTTACCAGAGATGTCAACCAATACATATCACTTTTTTAATCATTTTGTTATTAGAATTTTGACTCAATCCTAAAAAGAAAACAAAAAAAAAAATCAGAACCAAAACGAAAAGTAGAAACTTGACAATAATGAATATGCGTTGGAAGATATATATTCTCAATATGTGAAAAAACGCATTAAAATATGTTGTGGCTTGTTAGCATAGTTTGTTATTTTGTACCTATACGCCGCATAGTTTGTTATTTTGTGTCTATATGCTACATAGTTTATACTTTTGGGTTTTGTATATATATGCCACCTGCTTTATATTTTAAAAATATATAAGAATGCTCTTATTTATGTGTTTGTTGTTTGGAATGAAATGAAGCTTTTTACTTGTGTTTAAAGTTGAATCTATTTGTATTTACTATTTTCTTTCGAGGACAAAGTCTATTTTCTAGTTGTGTTCAAAGTTAAAATGTAACTTCTTTATTGATGTGGTAAATATGTCATTACAAGTGATCCTGAATTAATAAAGAAAGGACATTCAATAGTCCATTTTCTAGAAAGACATCAAACATAAACCATTAAATGACTGCGACATCTTCCATATGTCTCGCACAAGATTCCCATATACACCATCGAAGTATCGAACTCCTGCCTAGCAATTTGGTCAACAAGCATCACTCTCCTCCGCGCCCCGCGGGGAATTCGGAGGGGCGGGGCGTGGGGCGGCAAAGTTTGCCCCGCGGGAAATTTTTGAAAAAATCCCCTGCCCCGCACCTCCGCGGATGCGGGGACGGTATTTTCAATCTCCGCCCCACCTCGCCCCGCCTCGCCCCACTTGCAACCCTACCAAGTATGTTTTCTATTACGTAGGAGGATTTATATATATATATGTGCGTGTCTTTTAGAGAGACACACCAATTCCATTTGCTAGAAACGCAACCGTTCACTTTGAAGACGTGTATGTACTTGTCAAATTATAATACACGAATGAAACGCACCACTTTTCACTCTATCCATTCACATGCAACGCTTTGAGTTAAACGTTTGGTTTAATACTTATCTCTAATGAAACAGCATGTAATGTATATAACGTATCTTGTATACCACATTACATGAGTGCCTCATCACATGTTACTTTCATTCACATATTGTATATCTATGGTCGCTAATAAATTAGATGAACCGTAAATTCCAACACTATGTGCTCCCTCTTGGTCATGCTCAAACATCCAAAAAAAACTTTGTAGTTTGAGTTGGCTTAAGGAATTGTTGCCTTTGAGAGACAAAGAAAGTTAGAGAGATATATGGCTCTGACTTGGCTAGTTCGCACTATATGCGCTGCGGCTTTCGGGTACTCACGTAACGACGTTAAGTTGCAACAAGAATCGGGTGTGAATTACATAGATGGAAGTAGTAACAAGAAGGATCTCAATGGAGGAAGTTGTGCTTCAGAGTTTCAGATGCCTCTTCACTATCCAAGGTACAAGAAGGCTGACTATGAGAATATGGAGGAGTGGAGGCTAGACTTGTTGCTTAGTCAATATGGGCTCAGCTATGAAGGGTCTCTTGAGGAGAAGAGGTCATTTGCTATGGGTGCCTTCTTGTGGCCTGATCAATTATGATTTGCCTATTTTGCCCATCCAAATCATTCCGACAAATCTGAGTTCGAGCACTGTCGACTTGTATCAGTAAGTGGATACATATATGTGGTATGTTCAAAGCTTGACTAGAGAGTATTGTTTAATTTGCTTGTAGTACTCCAGTGTTCCCCTGTTGTGGGTAGAGAATTGGCCCTATATGACAAATCTTAATAAAATATGATAAGTTTATTGTGTATTGTTATATATTAATCTACTACATGTTTCTATATATAGAGATGTAATTACATACAAAAGAAAATATTTAAATAATGTAGCACATAATCAACGATTTGTGCACAACATAATTAGATGAGTGATTTTACAATATAATTATGGGAGTGATTTGTGCATATTTTCTAATTACACAATATTCCTTAACACTTCCCCTCAAACTCAGAGTAGAAACAATGAAACCATTTTGAGCTTGTAAACTAAAATAAAACTAAACCCAGGCAGAATTCGGATTGACTTCAGTCTGGAATTCGTACTGAGTTCAGAGACAATTTTGTGTGGGGACACAAGATCGCAACGAATGAATGCAAGTGATCACGAACAGAATCTTCATATAGGCAGGCGGGACAGATAGATCTACAACAGTGTTGTAACTAACGGCATGACAAACATCGCGAACTGAGCTCGACAGCATACAGTACGCAAATAATGGGGTGTGACAAGCATCGTGAACTGCACTCAATTTTGCAGACAGTATATGGATTAGCAGGCATAATAAGTGAACAACGAAACAATTGAGTCGACGTAACGACTTGCGATGCATAGTCAGCGGAACGACTAGCAAAGCAGATTCGGTGGAATGACTAACAGAGCATAGTCGATGAACAGACAATGGAGTCAATACAGTCGATGGCAGACAGGAAAGGGGACAACGTGCAAGTAATGATAACGTGGTAGTAGCAATTTTTTTTTTCACACAAAGTAGGAACTTGATGATTTGCAAGGAGAACAATACATCAGATGTGGATCCACACACTTAAGAACACACTTATATACGAAGAAGAGGATCACGAACGAAGAACACGCATTGGCAAAAGAGTGCCACAAATTCACGAATAGCAAGGCGATTGAGGTCTCTCATGCAACATGAAGATTGAGACTTTTGATGCAAGGCTTAAAATAAATGTTAAGCACGGACAAATTTGAATGCAATAGAGATTGGTTCCAAGCATTGTCTTGGTCTCAGGCACAGATGTAGAGGATGCAAGCATTGTCTTGGTCTCGGTCACATACACTAACAAAATAGCTTCAAAAATAAAAGGGCCTAAACAACGTTTGGTGGCAAGACCGCACGGGTTACATGCGCTCAAAAATAGGACGAGAATTCGATCAAGGAAATAAGAGAAAAAACAAGTACCACAATAGTGAGAACGAGAATACGAGAACTAAAGAAGACAAGAAAACAAAGAAAGTTGACCGAACATCAATGGGACAAAAGAAGGTGAAGAAACAAACAAACAAAGATGAAGAAACCAATCGAAGAAACAAAAGATCAATGAAGAATCAACAATGAAAGCAAAGAGATTAAGAAGGAACGGAGAAGCACCAACGATGCACACAAAGGATTAGAGCAACAAACGAAGTAGAGGAAGTCGACCAAAAGAGAGAAGAAACAAAAGATTACCCATAACCAAACGGAGGCTCTGATACCATGACAAATCTAAATAAAATATGATTTTTTTATAAAATAAGAAATTATGGTTTTCAAAAAAAAAAATATGATAAGTTTATTGTGTATTGTTATATATTGATCTATTACATGTCTATATATATATAGAAATGCAATTACATATAAAAGGAAACATCTAAATAAGGTAGCACAACTACCAAAAAAAAAGGTAACACATAATTAACGAGTGATTTGTGCACAACATAATTACACGAGTGATTTCACAACATAGTTATGGAAGTGACTTGTGCATATTTCCTAATTGCACAATATTCCTTAACACTATATATGTTCCTCCAAGACAAATGAATCATGGATTCTATGCTTATGAATCATGGCATTATCCCAAGAATTTCCTTAAGAAGAACTCAATGTGTGGTCCTTATAAACTTCTTATATTAATATACTCAAGTCCACTATCGAGCAAATCATGTGTACAACAAACTTTTCTGTTGTCTAGCAATACAATGCAGGTAAAGAACAAGATTCAACTCGAACTATAATCAAATCAGCCAGAAAATTAAACCTAAAATCAGTTTCACTTATTTAATTGCAATACATGTTTGTATAGATGATTGTAAAAGCGTTTCGAAAAATAAAAGATGATCGTAATAGACCACTGAAGGAAATGATTTGGAGAACTAGAAAGTACGCGTGAGAAGTCTTGAACAAATATTAGATTAGTAAAATCTTAGAAATGCAGTACAACTTCAAAATGTGATTGAAGTAGGAGCAAAACATGCCAAATTAGATTTACAAAATCTGAAACGATACTTTAACATTAGGAAAGTCTTGGGATAATGCCATGAGCTTAGCCTGAAAGTTCAGCAGATCACCTGTTTCAATTTTGGAGTTCTTTGATCCACCTCCAGTAACAGCCAGTCTCTCTAAACAAAAATCTCAAGAGTTCGAGCTCATTATGCATGGACTCCTTCAACTCCACAAACTACCATGTATTTCAGTTGGTTCAATGGACAAAAAGGCAACGAAAGTCCCTCTTCCTCGCTTTGACAAAACTAGTGATAAAAAAATAAAAATAAAAATCATATATCCAATCGACAAATAAGAATTTTGGCAAGTTAATTGGAATTTTGCCATGAACTACCAAGAAAAATATGACAAATAAAAATTATAGAAAGTCTGCAATTGTTACCAGAATTGCATTCAAAACAAGAGTTTCTATGGAGGAAAAACGACAGAGTAGGGATGCCAACTAAGTATGACAAGGGACACATCTGCTAAATGCTTGCAAGTTGCAACTCCAACTTCTTTAGGTTAGCATATGAATTAAGCAGCTCTTCCAATATGTCAGGAACTTCTGAATGAATTTTAACATGCAAAGATTGAAATGTCAGATTTCAAATTACTAGAGACTAGATACATAAAAAAAATTCAACCAAAGAACATAAACACAAAAACGATCCCGTGTTTTTCTTTTCTTCTTTTATGAGTTCAATATTATCACAATTTACAGTGCCATCAAGTTGGTTTGACTGTCAATTTATTTGAAGCAAATTGTTGATCCCAATTACAAACACTTTAATCTGTACATAAAAAAAAAAAAAAGCCTTAAAGGACCATCAACATAATTTTAAAACTGAAATGCTAAATTCTGACACCAAAATTTAATCTTGATCATTCTCCTTAAGAATTCATCAAAGAAATAGAATACAATCTTTATGCTCAACTAAATGCCACAGTAAAGCTATAAGGTGAATGATACAGCAGATAGCATTTGGGATTTCAACAATCAGTCTTATGAGTACAAAGATGCATAGGCTAGAAATCTCGGAAGACTCCAAATTGAGCTGCACCATGTTAAGATTTTGACAGAAAGTAATGACAATAGTAAAACAAGAAAAGAGAGAAAGAGAACAAATCACCAGAATTTTATATGTGGGAAACCCTCTAAGGGAAGAAAACCCACAGCCGCCAACACAATCTTATTCAAGACTCTCACAGCTCATGCTTTTTGTACATCAGAGAGAGATATATATACTTATAGAGAAAGTAAATCCCCATTAGAATACAATCCCAGTTAGAATACAATCCTTATTAGAATACAATCCTTATTAGAATACAATCCCTATTAGAATACAATCCTTATTAGAATACAATAGTAAACTAATCATATGGATCATACATGGGCTTTAGAAATCAGGCCCACATACTTAACATATCTCCCACTTGGGACTGATTCTAAAATTATTTTCTCGTATAGTAGTATCTCCTTCTCATGTAGTGTCTTCGAGCGGTGGGTCGCCTTGTCGTCTTCAAGTAGCAAGACCAAGAGAAGCTATGCAAAACTTCAGCTTCTCTTTAGGGACCGATTTGGTGAGCATATCTCAGAATTTTTGTTGGTGTGTACTTTCTCCAATTTGAAAGATCCTTCTTCAAGCATAGCTCATATGAAATGATACCTTACATCGATATGCTTTGTCCTTGAGTAAAATGCAGAATTCTTTGCCAGATGAATTGCGCTTTGACTGTCACTTAGTAGTCGACAATCCGTTTGCTTATGATCAAGTTCACTCAACAAGCTCTGTAACCAAGTCATCTCCTTACACACTTCAACAGCTGCAACATATTCAGCCTCAGTAGTAGATAATGCAACAATCTTTTGTAACCTTGATACCTAGGAGATTGCTTTGCACTTCCAAGTAAACACATAACCTGTAGTACTCTTCCTACCATCAATGTCACCAGCCATGTCTGAATCAACAAAGCCACACAGCTGTATTTTTTAAACTTGTATAGCACAGTGCCACATCTTTTGTTCCTGCAAGATACCTTAAAATCCATTTTACTGCATTCCAATGATAAGAACCAGGATTAGACATGTACCTACTCACAATTCCCACTGCATGAGAAATGTCGGGTCTTGTACAAACCATGGCATACATAAGGCTACCCACTGCCGATGCATACGGGATGTTCTCCATATTCTTTTGTTCTTCTTCTGTTTTGGGACTATGTTGTTTCGAAAGATTTTTGAAATGTCCAGCTAAAGGTGTGCTCACCGGTTTTGCACAATCCATGTTGAACCTCTTGAGCACCTTCGATATGTACTCCCTTTGGCAAAGTTTTAGTAACTTGTTCTTTCTATCTCTTTCGATCTTCAGCCCAAATTTGTTTCGCAGCACCTAAGTCTTTCATTGAAAATTCTTTCGCCATTTGCTTTTTCAAATTTTCAATCTTTTCAATGTTAGAACTTGCAATCAGCATATCATCGACATACAGGAGCAAAATAACATACGTATTGTCAAATTTCTTGAAATAACAGCAGTGATCTGCATGACAGCGTATGTACCCTATTGTTAACATGAACTTGTCAAACTTCAAATACCATTGTCTGGGGGGCTTGTTTTAGACCATAAAGGCTTTTGTGCAACTTACACACTAGATGCTCCTTACCAGCCTCTACATATCCCTGTGGTTGTTGCATGTATATATTTTCCTCCAAGTCACCATGAAGAAAGACAGTTTTTACATCCAACTGTTCTAAATGTAGATCCTCTGCAGCAACAATGTTTAGAACAGTTCTAATTGTAGTCATCTTGACCACAGGAGAAAAAATCTCAGTAAAATCAATACCTGTCTTTTGTTGGAAACCTTTTGCTACCAATCTGGCCTTGTACCTCTGAGAACCATCTTGCTCCTGTTTCAGTCTGTACACCCATTTGTTCTGAATCGCCTTCTTTCCAGTTGGAAGCTTGACCAAATCCCAAGTCTGATTTGTGTAGAGAGACTTCATTTCGTCATCCATGGCTTTCTTCCATTCTTCCTTATTCTCGACTTGCATTGCTTCCTCATAGTAATTGGGTTCACCACCATCTGTGAGCAACAGATAGTGTATGGATGGAGAGTAACGGTTTGGAGCATTGATGGTTCGCCTTTCACGTCGAAGTGCAATGGGTGGTGTCACTGGCTCCTCCTGAACTTCATGTTCATCAATGTTTTCAGTAACACTCTGACCAGGATCATAGGGAGGGATATCCTCAAGTTCAAGATACTTTGATCCTTTTGGTTCCTCTTTCTTCTTGATCCTATCCTTATACAACACAACCTCATTGAATATGACATCTTTACTTCTGATCACCTTTTTACACTCAGGATCCCATAGCCTATAACCAAAGCTATCAACTCCATATCCCAGCAAGATGCACATTTTGGACTTTGCATCTAGCTTTGACCTATTTTCAGCATTCCTCCTCAGGCAGTCTGCAATCAATTGCGGTAGATGGTCCTCTGTTGATCAGATAAGCAGCAGTATTCACAACTTGACCCAAAGCGCTTAGGTAGCCCAGCACTCAACAACATGCTCCTAGCACGTTCCATAATGGTTCGGTTCATACGCTCAGCTATACCATTATGTTGTGGTGTCCTTGGTACTGTCTTTTCTCTTCTGATGTCATACATAGCACAGTACTCATCAAATTCCTTGTTACAAGATTCTCCACCATTATCGATCTCAAGCATTTCAGAACTTTAGACACATGCAGGTTCTCCACTAGACATTTCCACTTTTTGAAAATTTCAAACACTTGAAACTTATTTTTCATAAAGTAAATCCAGAGCTTTCTAGTCAAATCGTCAATGAAAGTAATGTAATAACGAGAGCCATTAAGGGAGGATACCTGTGAAGGACCCCAAACGTCCGTGTGCACAAGTTCTAGCTTCTCGCTTTGGGAGTTCGCGCCTTTTTTTGGAAAAACTGACAACTTTTTGTTTTCCAACCACACAACCTTCACATAGAGACAGATCAACACATGACAGTCCATCTAACTTCCCTTTTGACACCGTTACCTTCATTCCCTTCTCACTCATATGCCCGAGGCGTTGATGCCACACCTTTGCACTGACCTCAAAGGAGGCCACATTCATGGAGTTTTCATTGAGAACTCTGTAGAGAGTACCATCTCTCTGACCATGTGCTACTACCATGGCACCTTTTATGATCTTCCAAGATGTTTTAGTGAACTTCATCTCAAGACCTGCTTTATCAGTAAGTTGGCTTACAAAAATTAGATTTCTAGCAAGTTTTGGCACATGTCTAACTCGTTGCAACCTCAACTGCATCCCATTTTCCATTCCTATCAGCATGTCTCCTTTACCGATTATGTCACAGGGTTCATCATCACCAAGGTACACCTTGCCGAAATTGCCCTTCTCATAATTAAGGAAATATTCTCTGTTGGAAGTAGCATGAAACGATGCATCAGAATCTAGTATCCAGCAGGATTCATCTTTACTGTCACAACACATGATCAGCGCTTCATCTGAACTTGATTCATTTGAGACATTCACCGAGTTGCTGTCTTTATCGTTTTCATCTACCCTTTTCTTTGGTGCTTTACAGTCACGCTTGAGATGACCTTTCTTCTTGCAATTCCAGCAAGTTATCTGAGGGCCCCTTGACTGACCTCTTCTAGATTGTGAGCGTCCATTTCCTCGGCCATTCGACCTCTTTGAGGATCTGCCCCGTTCCTCAGTATTCAGGGCACTATTAGAAACATCATCAGAAGAGTTGTTTCTCCTTCGCGTATCTTCATCAAGAAGAACTCCCACTACATCCTCAAATTTCATAATCTTTGGACCACGATGAGTTGCTTACGACCATAACCGAGACCATCCCAACTATCGGGTAAACCCGACAAAATAACAAGAGCCAATACTTCATTATCAAAGATAATACCCACAGATTCTAACTGACTAGTGATTGTATTGAAATCACTCAGATGCTCTTGTATAGGTCTACTTTCAGGTTTCTTCATATTAAACAACCGTTTCATTAAGAATACCTTGTTTGACGCCGATGGTTTCTCATACATCTGTGTTAGGGCTTTCATCACATCTTGTGTGGTCTTCTCTTTGGAGATGTTGAAGGCTACCGATGATGACAGTGAAAGGCGAATCGCACCCAAGGCCTTTCGATCTAGGATTTCCCAAGCCTTGTCATCTATATCTATAGGTTTGTTGCTCTTGCCACCGAGCGGTAAGTAGAGATCCTTCTGATATAGGTAGTCTTCGATCTACATCTTCCAAAATCCAAAGTTCGAACAGTCGAACTTCTCAACCCGTAACTTCCTTTCTTACGCCATTACTCCCACTTGAGAATAACCTTGCTCGATACCGTTG
Source organism: Stephania japonica (assembly GCA_039657345.1). Classification (NCBI taxonomy): domain Eukaryota; kingdom Viridiplantae; phylum Streptophyta; class Magnoliopsida; order Ranunculales; family Menispermaceae; genus Stephania; species Stephania japonica. The sequence goes on from CM077566.1 coordinate 19,431,803, forward strand.
TTAAGATTTTGACAGAAAGTAATGACAATAGTAAAACAAGAAAAGAGAGAAAGAGAACAAATCACCAGAATTTTATATGTGGGAAGCCCTCAAGGGAAGAAAACCCCTGGCAAATCGCCAACACAATCTTATTCAAGACTCTCACAGCTCATGCTTTTTGTACATCAGAGAGAGATATATATACTTATAGAGAAAGTAAATCCCCATTAGAATACAATCCCAGTTAGAATACAATCCTTATTAGAATACAATCCTTATTAGAATACAATCCCTATTAGAATACAATCCTTATTAGAATACAATAGTAAACTAATCATATGGATCATACATGGGCTTTAGAAATCAGGCCCACATACTTAACACACCGTATAGAACATTTATTTCCAAAGGATGCCAATTCATGTTAGGTAAGGTGTAACAATAATATGAAGAAACTAGCAAAATTTGATTTTTTTTAAAAAAATGACAAGAAAAGAACAGAAAGTAGTATTGAAATAGATGGAGAAAAAGGAAGAGGAACTTATATTTTCTACTTACCATTAATTTATTTGGAATCGAAGATAATGACATTATTTCCAACCAAGTTGTTAGTCCCAATAATAAGCATTTGTATTTAAGGAATAGAATTCCTCAAAAACTCATAATGTAAATCAAAAACTAAAATCTAAATATAGGTACTACCAGCTGAAGCCAAAAGATTCCAAAAAAGATAGGCAACTAAAGAATAAACATAACATAAATTGGTAATTACTAAATAAACTTAATTGATTGAAATTCATTCCTGATGTTATATCCATCAGTAGCGATACTAATGCATTGAGAACTTCAAAGAAAAATCTTATCCCAAGCAAACAAATCACAAGAGTATTCTATAAGTATTTTCCTAATCAACAGATCCAAATAACATAAAAGTTCAAATTTTTCCCTTGGTTTGCAGACCATTCTGCTTGATGGTATTGAGGGTGTAATGTTCCCGAGAATGTGTTTACCTTAATTTTGTAACCCTGAGTTATTCAAATCCTCTTCAATCGAAAATAAATAAATAAATTTTCAAGAGTAAAATTGCAATAAGAGGTCTCCTGGGATTCAGCTCTTCCTTCAGATTTTAGTTCTTGAAATACATAGTTACTATCAACAACCTAAAACAATAGTGATAGTTCAAACTGGATTATTTAGTCGCACTTCTCCATTCGTGCTGCAACAGAAGCCTTAACCAAGTGCTATATATCTAAATCTCAAGCTAGATTTGACTTGCAATTTAAGTAAATACCCCATAATACAAATTTTGAAAACTTTTCCTAGATTAAGAAGCGGGAGACCTATTAAAGATTAATCACTAATAAAAATCAATGGATTAAAAGTACAAATTGAAACAAAACTTAGTGAGTCATTTCTACAAACTGAAATTACACATACCTCAATCCCCTTGAGGGCTAAATCCCTTGCAGCCTTTAGGCCTTGGAGAAACTTCACATGTTCTGCCTCCCTCGATATTGTGGCCTCACGTGAACATCCTTCTAAGAAAGTTGGCATAAAAATATATCTATGTCGATTAGCTCCTCCATGTTCCCAAACGAACAGTCCTTGTACATTACACCTTTTTAAACAAAAGTTGAGAGATTTATGGTATGCAATTCAAGCTTGCAATTACCGAGGCGGCTAAAAGCGTCGCTTACACCAACAGGAAAGAGCCCTTATGCCCGGTTATCGATCTCCAATTTTTTCAGTCGATTAACAGACAAGTTCACAAATTTAAGATGGCAATAACAACACTTGTTCAAAATCAAAGTTCCAAAAATAGCGCAACCCACAACAACCTCCTCGCTCACATTCTCTTCGGAAGCTTAATCTTAATCAACTCTGGGGTTTTGATATTTGAGGACAAAAGCATTGGGTGTGGAACCACGAAATGGTACCCATAGATCAATGATTTCAGCTTAATCGCCTTGACTGAAGACGCTGACGAAAACACCTTGGCTGGAACTGTGAACATCGAGTATCCATGGCCTACCTAGAAAGATGTCAAGCTCTTTAAACATTTCGATGCAGTGCCATTGCAATCCATTTTTTCACACATTTCAAGTCTTCCTTATAGTAACACAACAAGCCGAGACGAAGTCCTCGCAGATGATGTTGTGGCAGTTACAAATGCTTTGTGGGACCATAACTTTTGATCCAGGAATCCGATTGAGTTTAGGACTCTATCAAGAACTTTTTATTTTCTTATTCAGTTAGAGTATTTTCGTAATTTAATTTATTTAAGTCGTTTTTAGAGTCTTAGAAGGATTAGATGTTTTTAGTCATAGAAGGATTAGGCGTTTTGAGTTGTAGAAGGATTACGTTTTGAGTCTAAAAGGATTAGAGTTTCTATTAGGCTATATAAAGCCATGATTAGGGTTGTAATCATAATCAACTATTATCAATTATTATCAATTTATTTCAATTTTGTTTTTCTTCAAAACCTTAAGGATTCTTCTTTGTTTAAGCGTTTACGCTGCGTCAGTTGGTATCAGAGCGTGAATTCAGTTCGTACTAACGATGTCCGGTAGAAGCGGTGGCATTCCAAACGTCGTTCAGGATGTTGAAGCCTTACGAACCAAAGTGGAGGCTTAAGAGGCGACAATCAGAACCTTGGAGACAAATCTCGATCAACAATTCTGGCGTATAGATAAGCGCCTTGATGCGGTGATTAACAAATTTGACACCCTTGGGGTGAATGCCAACAGACACGAGGGTGATGGTGAACAACGTCCAAGAGATCAGCGTACATTAGACGATGCTCTTATTGCACCAGTGGCTGCGAATTTTAGAGGTCGAGTTGCTGATGGTGACTCCAGTGACGAGGAGGAGGATATGGTTCTGGCTGAGGATCAGGGCAGACCTATTAGGAGAGATTGAGGCGGTAAATATAATAACAATAATAATGATAAGTCAGTATTTATAGGATTTAATAGTATATTTTAGTATAATTTAGTGTGGAAGTTTATAAAACATATATTTAATTATATTTAGTTTTGCTTTTTAGGTGAAACAGAGTGCACGGTTGAATCCGGGGCGGAAAAATACTCAAAATAGAGTATTTACTTGCATTAATTGGATACCGGGAGAGTTAGTCTCGAAATTTACACCGACAATGGGGTAATTGGAGTCCGCAGTGCCACGTGTCAACAACGGATTCGCCGAGACGCGTCACATACAGCCGATTCCGCCAATGAGAGCAAGCCACGTAGGCCGTCCAGTACCGTCAGCACCACTCATGTCCAAGCACGTGGACAAGACAGCAGTCTCCTCTCTCCAACTAGTCAATTTTCCTCGAGATGCGTGTTGGTGTTGTCTCCCAGATCTTCGCACGAACTCACGCGAATTCGCCAGCATAGTTGCCCGCCACGTGTCACTCCGCGACTGGTCCAGCAAGGTGCGATTTCCAGCTCCAGCCTATCACAGATCGACACGTGTCGCCAGCGCCCTTCACAGCACGTCACCGCCTCCACTCTCCTCCAATCACGTTCCGCCACGTCAGCCGCGTATCACCTCAGCGCCAATCACCTTCTGACACGTCAGCAACGCACAAAATTCATCCAATAGCAGCCAGACACGTGTCAAGGACGAAAATACACAAAAAAATAGTTTTCTCTCTCTTCCATAGACCAATTTTAGTAGTTTTACATATTAGGAATTTAGGTATAAATAGAACATCTATTATTCATTAAGCTTTCTCTCTGCATTATTTTGTGAGTAGCCATGTTCGGCTAATCAAGCCATTGCCTAGGTCGATGGTGAAGCAATTCAAGATTATTGATTCATGGCATAACTTGTGAGATCTATTATTTTATTATTTTATTTAATTTAATTTCTTCTATTTCATTGTTGTTGATTTAAATGAATATGGTTTAAACTTAGGGTATGTATGTGGCCAGTGCATGCTTTTAGGTGGAAAATCTATTGTTAATTGACTCATTAGTATCCGTAATTGTACTTTTGAGACAATATAAGTAACAAACATTCACCCGATTGCCGTCAAAACCTTTCGGTTCTTGAGTGTGCAACAATTGAATCTAGGTTAAATCGGGAGCGGACGCGATCCGGTTATCTAGGATTAGTATTCTCATAGAACTTTATTATTGCGGTTAATGTGTGAAATCTTATGGCAGATGTCTAGGGTTATACATTAATTAGGGAAGTAGTTAGTGACGGATGTTCAAGCTATCGAGATTAGGGGAATTAGAAATTTCTGGTGGATGTCGATTTTCCATAGCTAATCTAAGGGAACTTGAATTAATAATTGTTTCGGGAAAGATTGACGACCATGATATGTCATTGAATCTTGATCTTGTCTTGTGGAACCATAGACCTAGGTATTTAAATTAATTGTTCATAAACTTATATATTTATTTTAGTTATTTAATTTCACAGTAATTAGATTATTTAATTTAGTTATTTTCTCTAAACCATCATTCTCATTTCTTTTAAAACCTTAGAAAGACTACCAATCTCTGTGGGATCGACCCTTTGTCACTATCTGCAAATAGTTGGTTTAAGGAAATATTTTATTGACGTGTTCGGCGCGCGTCAAATAATTATCCTAATCATGATTATTATGATAGGGGTAATCATGATAGGGGCGACTTTAAGCTAAAAGTGGATATTCCTAGTTTCTCTGGTAATCTGAACATTGAGGACTTTGTTGATTGGATCGCCGAAGTAGACCATTTTTTTGAGTATATGGAAATTCCTCAAGAAAAAAGGGTGAAATTGGTGGCATGTCGATTGAAGAGTAGAGCATCTGCCTGGTGGGAGAGGAGTAGGCGTTACGAGTAGGCGTTACATGGGGAGATTTTCTGCCTCCAGATTATGAGCAGATCTTGTTTCAGCAATACCAGCGTTGTTGGCAGGGTCAGAGATCTGTTCATGAATATACAACAGATTTTATGCAATTGGCTGAGAGAAATGATTTGAGGGAGAACGAGGTTCATCAGGTTACACAATACCTGGATGGATTGAAACTGCAAGTTCGGGAGAAAATTGAAGTGGAAGTTATAAGAACTGTCACCGAGGCGGAAAATTTAGCCATTAAGGCTGAATTAATGATGCAGGACAGAGGTGGAAATCAATATGAGGGCAATCGGTGAACCTATGGTAGTGATAATTACCAGAAGAATAATAGTAGGGAGGAAACTTCAAGGAGTTTTGCAGAGCGGAGTAAGTCCACCCAGGGCTGGAATAAAGGTACTGAATGGAAGGAAGATGAGGGACCTGGAAAGAAACCTACCGAATAGAAAGAGGGACAAAAGGCAACTGCAAATCCTTATGCTAAGCGTATTGTTGGCAAGTGCTATCGTTGTAGGCAGTCTGGTCACAGATCGAATGAATGTCCTAATAGAAAGCAGGTTAATGTGATTGAACGAGATGACGAAGAGGAAGTTTATTGTGGTCCTGATGGAGGGGATGATTTTGATGATTATGATGAGGGAGACGGACAGAATTGTATGGTAAGGAGGCTAATGTTAACTCCTAAATTAGAAGACGACAGTCAGCAGCACAGACTGTTTCGAACGAGATGCACTATTAATGGTCAAGTGTTTGAACTGATCGTAGATAGTGGAAGCTGTGAAAACATCATTGGTAGAAGTACAGCCGAGGCACTGAAACTGAAGATGGAGAAGCATCCCAGTCCGTACTCTATAGGGTGGATAAAAGCAACTGAGAAGGTGCAAGTGACAAAGCGTTACAGGGTACCTTTTCCATTGGTACTTACAAGAATGAGGTGTATTGTGACGTGGTAGATATGGATGCCTGCCATCTGCTGTTTGGATGACCTTGGCAGTTTGATGTTAATGCACAACACGCTGGGAGAGACAATGTGTATAAATTGGAGAAGGAGGGAGTAACGTTTAACTTGCTTCCTTTAAAGGCAAGTAACCGTTCCAAGACTTCTAAAGTGGAGGGACGCTCTTTCCTTGTAATAACTCAAACTGAGCGTGAGATGGACGAAGCCATTAAAAAGTCACAGGTGGTGCATGTATTAGTGCTGAGACTGATCCTTGTAGGGAATGAGAAGGAGTCAGTTTCTGAGATACCAAGGCAGGTCAAACCATTGCTGGAGGAATTTGCTGAAATTATACCAAACGAGTTACCTGATGGATTACCTCTTATGCGCGACATTCAGCACCACATTGACCTGATTCCTGGCGCTAGTTTGCCAAACCTCCTACATTACAGAATGAGTCCGAAAAAGAGTGAGGTCTTGCAGGACAAGGTGCAAGAGTTGCTGCAGAAAGGGCATATCACGAAATATCCAAGACATTTAATGTGGCGGATGTTTTTTCATTCTATCCAGATGATGAGCCTTTGTATCCAGATAACTCGAGGTCGAGTTTTTCTCAGGTGGGAGAGAATGATGTCGTGGTAGTTGTAGATGTTTTGTGGGACCGTAACTTTTGATCCAGAAATCCGATTGAGTTTAGGGCTCTATCAAGAACTTTCTATTTTCTTATTCAGTTAGGGTATTTTTGTAATTTAATTTATTTAAGTCGTTTTTAGAGTTTTATAAGGATTAGACGTTTTGAGTCGTAAAAGGATTAGGCGTTTTGAGTTGTAGAAGGATTACGTTTTGAGTCGTAAAAGGATTAGAGTTTCTATTGGACTATATAAAGCCATGATTAGGGCTGTAATCATAATCAACTATTATCAATTATTATCAATTTATTTCAATTTTGGTTTTTCTTTAAAACCTTAATGATTCTTCCTTGTTTCAGCGTTTACGCTGCATCATCAGATCAGGGATGTTACCGCTGTGGCAGCACATGAGTTTTTCAATGTAATATGTGGTATCGTCGCGACCTATGGTGAAGAAAAGATAGGGAAAAGAAGCCAAGAAACGTGTCCAATTCTTGGAGAGAAGACATGTCGATCGAACGACCTCTTTCGTGGGGAGGAAGGAGTGATGGCCACAACAATAAATAATGATACTAAAATATATGAATAAACAAGTTTTACAAATAATTAATAACAGAATCAGTCAACAAAATAAATTTTTAACTAGAGGCATGCATAGAAGCAATGTCCTTAGACAGAAATTTCTTAAATTCGGTAATAGAATTTTCTCCAAAGATCTGCCCCCAGGATACAACTGAATGCCCTTTCGAACCACAAATCATTAAGCTCAAAAGTCTGTCAAACTATGATTTTCCTTCTCTCTTAGAAAAACTAATTTCGAAAACCAATATATTCCAATATTTTAGTTCCACTTAAATAGAACTTGAGGCACTGGTTCAAACCAATGTGACTGTTTAAATTCGAAAACAATATATTCAACAGTAGTACAAGTTTACAAAATAACGAAATTAACTATCAAACAATTAATTTTGAAATAAAAAATAAAATTTTATTTGATTTTACAAGGCTAACAAATATAAGCCCAAAACCCCCTATCTATGATTTTAAATATAATTATTATATATATAACCTATTACCCAATGAACGTCAATTTGGACTCTATCCATTGAGTTTCTCTAAAGCAAATCTTTAGAATAGATGTTTGTAAAAGAGTTTATTCTTTTTAAAGTGAGCAATGTGGGACTAAAGAGTTTTTCTATTCAAACTCACTTGAAGCATTTTTCAAGTTCAAGGAGAAGATGTGATGGAGAAGGGATTCTGGTAGATCGCTCAGTCGATCTTCGCCTCGCATCTTCTTGTACAAATTCAGAGTGGAAAATGGTTGATCATGTAACCCTTAAAACAGTTACTTTTGTTCCTAAAAAATAAAAACAACTATTTTCCCGCGAGATTTTGAAAAGAAAATGTGTTTCTTTTTTGCCATTTTCCCGTTAAAAAAGAGTTCATGGGTTCGTGGTGCAAACTGCAAAGTGATCGTGAACTCACTAACAATCAAGTTGATCTGGGTTGGAACTTGGAAGGATTCGTTGCTCCACATATGAGCCCGACAAAACACGAATATGGATTGGTTGGTGCCATCTCGAGTTCAAGTATCATACGTAGAAAAAATTGAGTTGGAAGGGTTGACCCCGTTTGAGCTGACAGTAATGTGGATTAATTAGTTGGTATCAGGTATCACCTGTTGGAACAATTATACTATATGCATATCACTGAACTATAATATATATCATATGAGAATTCAATTACAAAAAACTAAATTATATCATACCAGAGGCTTGCACTCAATAGCAATGTCCTAAGACCAATTTTCCTCCAATTCGGTGTATGAATGCTTCAAGAGGTTCGTCTCCAGGATACAACTGGATTGATCTTTGATTACACACCAATCAAAGAACCTTTCTTGTGCAACGGTAAAACTTCTCTCAACCAAAAAACTCTTTTTATTTTTTATCTTTTTCTTCTCGTATTTTTTCTTCTTGTTTTACATACTATATATAGACAAATAATGTGTTTGTTCACATACAACCGTTACAATTGTTCACAACCGTTACAATTGTTCACATAATAAGTAATTATGAAATTACTTAATTTACGACCGTTACAACTGTACACAACCGTTACAATTGTTCACATAATAAGTAATTATGAAATTACTTAATTTACGACCGTTACAACTGTTCACCTAATAAGTAATTATGAAATTACTTAATTTAAAACAATTTTGTTTCTTTCCCATGTGGGACTAATATTGGGTACAATACAAACTCACATATAGTTCAACAATACCCCACATTTGTATTGTATCCATCTAAAACCATGACCAAGTTTACTTAGCCAATTCACATACACAAATTTAAAAAAAATATCATTATTTTAAAAATAACATTACTGCAAAACAATTGAGAGAGTTTTGAGAGAGATTATCATGTCAAGTTACTCAGGAAAGTGTCGTATAGACTTGAACTTACCCTAGTAAGATCATATCGAGTTTACTTCGTGACGCAGTGATGTATGTATCTTGAACTGTTCACTTTTTGTAGTAAACTAAGACAATATGTCTCACTTATGACATGATTACTGATGCACGTTATTCTTTGTTGTTCATTTTGGTCCTGAACATATCCTGGATTCATGATAGCTTTAGAGAATTTAGCCTATTCATTCTCATAAATGCGACCCCACATTTACTATCATATAGGTGACTTATCTTTAATCATTAAATGCAGTATTGCATACCCTAAACTTCTTATCAACACACTTACTTCATCATAGGAACAGTAATTGTGTGTCTGTTTGTTAAGTCAGTCTAACCAGGTTGCCTATTGAACCTAGACCATGGGATCTCCAATCAGCTAGGTTAGGTTTCCGCTGGACTTGACTTACTCTATAGGCTTTAAGCTCATTCCCCTCGATAATATCTTCACTTGATCTCTTGGTAAGCCTTTAGTCAAAAGATCTGCAATGTTTTCCTTAGACTTAACATAATCAATACTAATTACTCCACTTGTGAGTAATTGTCTTATAGTATTGTGTCGGCGCCTTATATGTCTCGACTTACCAGTATATATATTTAGGGTATATGTCAGGTCTAGTAGAATTCATCAAGTACATCAAGCTTCCAATTACTTGAGTATATTCCAATTGATAAACTGCTTCTTCATTATTTTTCTTAAGATGACAATTAGCATTAAAAGGAGTTGGAGCAGGTTTACAATCAAATTGATTGAATCTTTTTAAGATTTTCTCAACATAATGAGATTGTGTGAGGATATAACCTTCGTTATTCCTTTTGATTTGAATTCCTAGTATTACATCAGCTAGACCTAAGTCTTTCATGTCAAAACTAGAATTCAACATCTTTTTGGTTGACATTATAGCATCTCTACTTGTGCTCATAATCAACATGTCATCAACATATAAACATACTATGACGCAAAAGTTTTTCATTTCTTTAATGTACACACATTTGTCACATTCATTTATTTTGAAACCATTTGCTAACATAGTATGATCAAATTTTTCATGCCATTGTTTTGGAGCTTGTTTAAGTCCATATAATGACTTAACAAGTCTACAAACTTTATTCTCTTGGCCTTTGACTATGAACCCTTCAGTTGGTCCATATAGATTTCTTCTTCTAACTCTCCATTTAGAAATGCTTTGTTTTAACATCCATTTGATGTATTTTCATATTGTATAATGCAGCTATGGCAATCAACATTCTAATGGAAGTTATTCTCAAACAGAGAATAGGTGTCGAAGTAATCTACACCTTCTTTTTGTCTATAACCTTTTGCAACCAATCGTGCTTTGTATTTATCAATAGTACCGTCGACTTTAAGCTTTTTTTTTAATATCCATTTATATCCAATTGGTTTGATTCCGGATGGTAAATCAACCAATTCCCATGTATTATTATGTAAAATGGATTCAACTTCACTATTGATTGCTTCCATCCATAAAGACGCTTCCGGCGAAGACATAGCCTCCCTATAAGTCTGAGGTTCATTTTCGCTTAACGTACTTATAAAATCAGGTCCAAAATTCTTTGGAACCTTAATTCTTTTTCCCCTTCTAGGTTCCAATTCTTGTTCTTGAACCCTTGAAGTGGATGGTTCTTCTAGACTCTCTTCAGCCGTCCTTTTTCGTGATGAACCATTTTGTTTTTCCTTAAAAGGAAATATATGCTCAAAAAATGTAGCATCCGCAGATTCTATGATAGTATTATCACTGATATCTGAAATATGTGATTTAACTACTAAGAATCTATATGCTGCACTATTCTTAGCAAAACCGATGAACACACAATCTACGGTTTTAGGTCCTAATTTAGTCCTTTTTGGTAAAGGAATTTGAACCTTTGCTAAGCAACCCCACACTTTTAAAGTCTTGTAAGTGGGTTTTCTCTTTCTCCAAATCTCATATGGAGACTTATCAGATTTCTTGAACGGAACTCTATTCAAGATATGATTTGCAGTCAGTAATGCTTCACCCACAAGTTTTGGGGAAGCCCAGAATCATTCAACATAGAATTAATCATATTCTTGAGAGTTCTATTTTTTCTCTCTGCCACACCATTTTGTTGAGGTGTATATGGCGCAGTGGTCTAATGAATAATTCCATTTGTATTACAAAATTCTGTAAATTCAATGGAATCATATTCTCCACCTCGATCAGTTCTTAATATTTTTATCTTCTTGTCAAGTTGATTTTCAACTTCTGCCTTATATAATTTAAATATATCAAAGGCCTCGCTTTTATTTTTGATCAAAAAGACATGACAATATTTACTACAATTAGCTATTGTATGTAAATCAGTGATAATATTAATAAAACACATCAAAATTTCGTCTTAGATTGTTGGAACAATTATACTATATGCATATCACTGAACTATAATATATATCATATGAGAATTCAATTACAAAGAACTAAATTATATCATACCAGAGGCTTGCACTCAATAGCAAAGTCCTAAGACGAATTTTCCTCCAATTCGGTGTATGAATGCTTCAAGAGGTTCGTCTCCAGGATACAACTGGATTGATCTTTGATTACACACCAATCAAAGAACCTTTCTTGTGCAACAGTAAAACTTCTCTCAACCAAAAAACTCTTTTTATTTTTTATCTTTTTCTTCTCGTATTTTTTCTTCTTGTTTTACATACTATATATAGACAAATAATGTGTCTGTTCACATACAACCGTTACAATTGTTCACAACCGTTACAATTGTTCACATAATAAGTAATTATGAAATTACTTAATTTACGACCGTTACAACTGTACACAACCGTTACAATTGTTCACATAATAAGTAATTATGAAATTACTTAATTTACGACCGTTACAACTGTTCACCTAATAAGTAATTATGAAATTACTTAATTTAAAACAATTTTGTTTCTTTCCCATGTGGGACTAATATTGGGTACAATACAAACTCACATATAGTTCAACATCACCTAGAAAACAAAAAAAACTGATTGTTGACACAAGCAGAGCTTTCCACAGATTTCTGTTTCATGTCAAGTTGTTGAGATCAGCATTCCATTATAGCTCTACTTTGATCCTTACTTCTGCTTGTCTGCTGGCTTTAGTTACAACCTGTGTAGTTCCTCTAGCTAGCTTGTATTTAACTGTGTTCTGAAAAAAAAAAAAAAAAAAAAAAAAAAAAAAAAAAAAAAAAAAAAAATTGTTTTCTAAGTTGTTGTGTCATGGTAAAAATGACCAAATTTCTACTCAGACTAATTTGCCAAAGACGCGGCCAAGCCCCCATCTTCTCTTCCAAATTCCCTAAACCTCCCCTTGCTCAAGAAGAGATATAAAAGCTTTGAGAAACCTTATTTCAAACTCAAAAAATATAATTTCTCTTTGGAACTTGGAAAGCATCGCAACAATCAAACAATGTCAAGCTCCAAGGTAATTAAGTTTCTAGTTGCAAGCGGGTTTGTCGAGACCCCCAAAATTAGAAATGGAGGGATGGATTAGGTAAACTGCAAATAAAATGAAATTACAGTAAGTTAACAAATAAATCCATTCTCCACTGCTAAGTATGATTGCAATTGCTAAAGAATCTATAGAAGGCATCCCTTGCTAAAAGGCAACAATGGAGGTGGTCCTAAATTAGACTCAAGCCGGAGTCAATAATCAAAAAAAAAGTACAATTGCAATTGTGTAGATCAAAAGGTCTTTGAATGAGTTGTAATGAGGCCAGGATAAAGCAATGGATTAAAAAATATTTTTTTTCGATAAATTAAAAAAAAAAAGGATTCTTGTGAGCTGTTAGTAATTTTTTCTTTATTTCTCACGTAGTATCCAACACCAACTGCATAGACTAATCCACACTCGGGCTATACGACGGTGGCCCTCCTGACTCCATTTTTCTCATCTGACTTGTGAGTCAGACTTTGCTGAAAGGGAACCCGAGTCCCTTATTTTTTTAGCAAGCGAGTAGCAATCTACACTGTACATTCGTACAAGAAGATGAAAGGGGAAGACAGACTAAGTGATTTACCAGAACACCATCTCCATCACCATTAAGGAACTCATTCGAACAACAACTCGTCTCTCCAAAAAATTGAGACACAAAAATAAAATACACCTCGACTCCATGTCAAGGTCAATCTAAGTATATGCCAGTGGGCGCTACGTCATGAGTTGATGATCCTAATGAAGAACAAATCAAGGGTTAGTGATTTGGACCAATGCACTAATCTAGGTGGAATTGTTTTAATAATCATTTTGGAAAAAATGGACGACCATGGCATGTGAATGGCCATTGAGTTGGATTTTGGAGGTGTAGACCAAGGAATTTCTCGCGTTGAATTCAAATTTACAAGTTTTAAACGCTAATTATTTTAAATTGCTTGTTGCTCAAGATTCTTAACCCCATTTTTTCCTTTTTAGAAAATTCAGAGTAACATAAGTCATCGAGGTACAACATCTATCCTTAACACTACTAAAAATAATCGTATGAATCGATAACCAAACTAGGGTTATTTCACTGACATGTTCAGTGCACGTCACATCTCCATTTAATTCCCTGTCTCCATCCCCATTGCAGGGAATCCCCATCCCCACCGGGGACTCACAGCCCTATTTGGATCTCTAGCATGTACTCCCACAACTTACCAAACTCTAACACACATCCTTGAGCATATCTTCTAAAATCTAAACTGACGCTCCGACTAGCGGGTCAATCTGCAGCTGATAGCCACACTGAACTGCAATTGATAGCAGTACTCTGCCACAACAATGATGTGAACTACAATCCTCTGGCTGACCCATCAATACTAGCACCCACGTGAAAATTGTTGGGCTCCATCCGAGCATACGTGCGCGGGCACGTGGATCTCCGCTAGTACCGATATTGTCCCCAACTTAACCAACTTAACATTAAGTGTGGGGTTTTACTCCAAAAGGCCTCGGTACTATGAGATGAAACATCCACTCTTATGAACTTATTCAAGAAGCCATAGATAACCAATGTGGGACTAAACTTTTCGGTCCACACATCCCAACAATCTCTACCTTGGACCGAAATCCATCCAAGATGGGCACACCGCATAATCCATTGTCGCTACCATATCGAGGGAAAGTACAACTCGAGGCACACATGCGACCACCAATAGACATGCCTTGTCCCAGTCGCAACGTCGGCTCTGATACCACTTGTTGGGGTTACTCAACAAGAAAATAACCCCTTCACTACCAAACGAGCTTTATGTTTTACTAGCTTATCTCCATCCGTCTTCAACTTGTACACCCATTTATTCTTCAAAGGTTTTCTACCTTTTGGAAGTTCCACCAGCTCATAAGTATTGTTCTTCTTCAAAGAACCCATCTCCTCCTGCATTGCTTTCGTCCATTGAGCTTTATCTTTGTAAATCTGAACTCCCTGGAAGCTCTCTGGCTCCCCCTCTTCTGTAATTGTAACATAATTCGAACTGGGGTACCTAGTAGAAGGAAGCAACCCTCTCTCAGACCTTCTAAGTGAAGGTTCAACTAAAGCTGTTGGTGGAGGAGTTTGCTCCCCCTGCTCAGCATCATCAACTGGTTCTGGCACATCAACCCCATGTTCTTCAAATGAGTCTCCCTCATGTGTGGCATCAGTAATGGAAGAAGACTCCAATCCAGAAACATCATCATCATCAACTATGATTTTCTTTGATGTCTTCAAATCTGCTATGGTCTCATATTCATGAAAGACCACATCCCTGGACCCTGACAATCTTTTTCTTCTCTGGATCCCATAACCTGTTGGGTTTCGGGGTTCATGCGCGGATGAGATTTCAAAAACAATTTTGATAAAAACCCCAACAGATCCGAATTTGATTCCATTAAAACACGTTTAGACTATGAAAACTTAATCATACCTCGATCAATGTACCTTTCTCAAGGTTAATCGATCTCTAAGGCGCGCCAACAACAACGAACGCCCTCTATCAGCTGTCCACACACGAATGGCGACCAAGATTCAAAGTGCTAGCTTCGAGAGAATTTCAAACTTTTGTTTCTCTCCAAAACGATCCAGAGGATACCAAAAACTCTAAGTTGTTTCTCAAACAAAATAGAGTTTCGGCCCGTTTAAAATCTTTCGTGTCATTGTATTCTAACTCAAAGTGTCTATTTATACAACCCTTGTATATAGACGGTTAAGTAAATTACACATATACCCCTACTTAAAGAAGTATAAGTGTAATACACTACAAGGACGTTTCTGTCATGAATTTTATCATATAAAATTCATTTTTCTGAACCATCTTAAAATCTCGCAAAACCATTCTTAGTGTGCGACCCAATAGGCTCATACAACGTTGGCAGTGTACCAAAACACATTTTGGTATACAAGTCATAAGCGGCCTCTAGCAAGACATTATGACTACCCAAGTTGTACGAATATCAAATCGATATAACCTAATTAATAGTGTATATAACATCCTTTTGTCACACGATATCCTTTTGATCAAACATAAGGCATGGAATTGTCATCCAACATGTTCAATCGTACTAGTCTCGATTTCTAGGTAGACTGAAAACATCTAAGTGACATTGATCAATATCAATTCACTTAGACTAGGCCTTTTAACAGTCTAACACATCGAGGGATCCACTGGATATCTCTCTTTATATGAGAGGGACAAATTCTATCTCGATTACACAACTTCACCACATTATTCACACAGTAACCAATCACAACCTTTATAATCATCCTAAGTTAAAGACAACGTTTGATTGCGTCAAATCACCGTATTCCTAATGTTGAAGTCTCTGGTAAATCTCAAGTCGAGGATTGAAAAATATACCTATCATGAGAAACAACTATGACTTAATCCATGTGATGTTCTCATAGCGGGTCGGTCCAAGATTACTTTGTTCCCTAACAAGTACTCATGATCTTGATTCGTATTCCTATACGTATGATCATCGTATGATCATCAATCAAGACTCATACTAGTCTTAATTCATTATAGTTCCCAAGTATAATAATCGACTATGGACATTTAGGATATTTCGTAAATACCCATGGATCTTATTATAATGTAAACATGCAAATCAATTATAATAAACGACAAATGAAATCCTCTATTTTATTAACTAAAATGTATTCATAAAGATCTGTTAATGGATTGACCTAGGGCACATTTCCCAACATCTCCCACTTGCTCTAGGGTCAATCATTCATGCATCTAATGCCTAATGATCTAACATGACCATCATGTTTCCCTTGTGGAAGAGCCTTTGTCAATGGATCCGCAACGTTGTCTTCGATAGGTACTCTGCAAATCTTTACGTCTCCCTCTCAATAATTTCTCGATGAGATGAAAACGTCTCGAGTATATGTTTGGATCTGTGGTGTGACCTAGGTTCCTTGGCCTGTGCTATTGCCCCGTTATTGTCACAATACAAACAAACAGGGTTAGCAATACTTGGAACCACACCTAGTTCGAAATGAACTTTTTGATCCAAACTACCTCCTTTCTCTGCATCGGACGCTGCAATATACTCAGCTTTTATTGTAGAATCTGCCACAGTCTCTTGCTTCGAACTTTTCCAGCTTACTGCACCCCCATTCAAAGTAAACACATATCCAGACTGCGATCTAAAATCATCTATATCTGTTTGAAAACTTGCATCTGTGTAACCATTTACAACTAGATCATTTTCAAAACCTCCATAGACCAAAAACACTTCCTTAGTCCTTCTTAAGTACTTAAGGATGTTCTTTACTGCTATCCAGTGACTCTCACCTGGATCTGACTGATATCTGCTTGTAGTGCTCAAAGCATATGATACATCAAGCCGAGTGCATAGCATGGCATACATGATAGATCCAATAGCAGATGCATATGGAATCTTATTCATACGGTCTCGCTCATCATTTGTCTTAGGACATTGAGTCTTGCTGAGACTTATACCATGAGACATTGGCAACAATCCTCTTTTAGAGTCTTGCAAACTGAACCCTATTCAGCACCTTGTCTATGTAAGCACTCTGACTTAGACCGATTAGCCTCTTAGATCTATCCCTATAGATCCTTATCCCTAGGATATAGGCTGCATCTCCTAAGTCTTTCATTGAGAAACACCTCCCTAACCAAGCCTTGACATTCTGCAATGTTGGGATGTCATTTCCAATGAGTAATATATCATCAACATACAGTACCAGAAAAACAACTACACTCCCACTGACCTTCTTGTATACACAAGGCTCATCTTCATTCTTAATAAAACAAAATCCTTGATTGCTTCATCAAAACGAAGATTCCAACTCCGAGAAGCTTGCTTTAATCCATAAATGGATCTTTGAAGCTTGCATACCTTCCTAGAATTCTCAGGATGTATAAAACCTTCAGGTTGTGTCATATACACGTCCTCAAGCAGCTTTCCATTAAGAAATGTTGTTTTTACATCCATTTGCCATATCTCATAGTCATAATATGCAGCAATGGCAATTAAAATTCTTATGGATTTAAGCATGGCTACTGGCGAAAAAGTTTCATCATAATCAACACCTTGAGTCTGCTTGAAACCTTTTGCTACAAGTCTTGCTTTGAAAGTATGCACTTTGCCATCCATGTCAGTTTTCTTCTTGAAATTTACATCCAATGGTCTTACCACCTTCAGGTAAATCAACCAAGTTCCAAACTTGATTATCATACATGGATTGCATCTCAGAGTTTATGGCACTTAGCCATTTATCTGAGTCTGGTCCAGACATAGCCTCCTGATAAGTGGTGGGCTCATTTTGATCTATAAGCAACACATCACGGTTATCAGTAATGAGAAATCCGAATCTCTCTGGCTCATGTCTCACCCTACCAGATTTACATGGGCCTTGTGTCACTTGCGGAGATTCAACTGGTTCAGAACGTTGTTGAACTTCCAGTAGCGGTTCAGTGTTTATTTGTGATTCTTGAACTTCTTCAAGATTTATTTCTCTCCCACTAGTGTCTTTTGAAATAAACTGTTTTTCCATAAAGGCACCATATCGAGCAACAAACACTTTGTTCTCAGCGGGATTATAAAAGTAATATCCTTTTGTTTCCTTAGGATACCCTACAAATAGACACTTGTCAGATTTAGGTGCTAGTTTTTCTGAGACTTGTCGTTTTACGTAAGCCTCACAGCCCCAAATCTTAAGAAAAGACAAACTAGGTCTCTTCCCGTACCATATCTCATATGGTGTTTTATTAACCGCTTTAGAAAGAACTCGATTTAGAGTGAAAGCTGCAGTTTGTAATGCATAACCCCAAAAGGATAATGGAAGATCCGTATGACTCATCATAGATCGAACCATATCTAATAAGGTTCGATTTCTCCTTTCAGAAACTCCATTCATTTTCTTTTTGGTGTTTTGAAGCAGGAACAGGCTGGGGCTTGACCTATTCCACAGGCTTTGCGACAGTGCAAGCGCGAAATACCTTGGCAACTTTAGCCTTGCCTTTGCCTTTCTTCTTCATTCCCTTTCCTTTTGGACCATCAGCACATTACTAGAGGGTTTCTTGATATTTTGTTCAGTAGTTTTGAGCATCAAATGCAACTCTGAAATTGATTTCTCCATATTATTCATATTGTAGTTCATCACAAATTGTGAGTAACTCTCTGGTAATGAATTTAGGATCAAATCCGTAGCCAACTCTTGGCTTATGAGAAATCCAAGTCTATCAAGTTGGTCAACATAGCCCTTCATCTTCAGAACATGAGGACTAACTGACTCACCCTCAGTCATCTTACAAGAATGCAGGTTCTTGACTGTCTCGAACCTTTCTTGCCTAGCTTGCTGTTGGAACATTTCCTTCAGCGTTACAGCCATGTCGTAGGCTTCCATTAGTTCCATGTCCTTCTGAAGTTTAGGAACCATAGTTGCCAACATAATGCGTGCAACATCAGTAGAATCGTTGACATGCTTATTATGCGCATCCTTCACAGCTTTTGTAACATTGGCTGGTGGGTCCTCAGGGATCGGTGCATCCAGGACATACAACTTGCGTTCATGCTTGAGAACGATTCTCAAGTTTCTGAACCAATCAAGAAAGTTAGACCCAGATAGCTTATCCTTCTCAAGGATAGATCGCAGTGACAGGGGATTATTGTTACTTGAAGAGGCCATTGATCTACAATAAAGATTATGCGAGTTTATTTTAGTATAGAGGAATAGACTCCCACTAAATTAACAACCCTCCTAAAACATACTTGTTTATTTAGGGGACTAAAATCCATATTTCACCTAATTCTATGACAAACTATGGCATGAAACACGAACTAGATTATTTAGGTAGGTAACGATTACCAATTACATCTTATGTAATTTTTAGATCTTTTTATGAGATATGAGACATCTTATGTATTAGCATGTTTTTATCTCATCATATGCCTAAAGCCCAAAACTATTTTGATAGCTTTATTAAGTCGGACCAATTTAAACATTTAGGTAACTCTTACCTAACTTATCTCACCAAGATAACACAATACACCCAACTATGGTGAAACTATATTAGTGCGATCGAGGCCTTGACAAGTGTTTAAAATTGGATGACACAAGACTTAAGATTTAATAGAGGGATTTTATTCAGTTTTAGTGATTTTTAATTAAACAATGAAATATCATATATTTTATTGATTTGTAGAACCACTAAACAATTTATCTAAAAATAAGTCAATTAAAACTTTTTAATTAACCTGGGCCCACATCTAACTAACCATCTTATCCTAATCCAATTAGGACTTTAGATATTTGAATCTAGCAGCATATCACCAATAACAAACTTCTCCATATTTATCTCCTATTCTAATTTGTTATCTATCTTTATCAAATAGACACTTCATAACAAAATAGATATAACAAGATAAATAAATAATTTCAAAAATTAATTACTTATAAATAAATTTCAGATATTTGAATCCTAGTATATCACCAATAACAAGATTCTTGATATTTATCTCCTATTCTAATTTGTTATCTATCTTTATCAAATAGAGACTTCATAACAAAATAGATATAACAAGATAAATAAATAATTTCGAAAATTAATTATTTATAAATAAATTATTTCGAAAATTATTTATTTATTTTGGATTTAAGATATTTGAATCCTAGTATATCACTAATAACAAGATTCTTGATATTTATCTCCAATTCTAATTTGTTATCTATCTTTATCAAATAGAGACTTCATAACAAAATAGAAATAATAAGATAAATAATAATTTCGAAAATTAATTATTTATAAATAAATTATTTCGAAAATTAATTATTTATTTTGGATTTAAGATATTTGAATCCTAGTATATCACTAATAACAAGATTCTTGATATTTATCTCCAATTCTAATTTGTTATCTATCTTTATCAAATAGAGACTTCATAACAAAATAGATATAACAAAATAAATAATAATTTCGAAAATTAATTATTTATTAATAAATAATTTCGAAAATTAATTATTTGCAATTTCAATCTTCATCCAAATAACCACAAACATGTAATTGAATCATGAACTACTATCCCAATCAAACCTAATGGTGTCATGGATCATAGAACACGAAACTCAATTCATCAAAATTATTCAAATTAACCTAACATGGTTACTAGCATGTACTGAAACTAATTTCAATTAAATCACGAATATATGTATCATATACACAAAACATGATAATAAATCTCACGAGAAAACTTATGTATATCACATATACATCAACTATTAACATGCTTTCAATCATATCTCATAAGAAAACATGCAATGAGTTTAATGGAATCAAACTCGAAGGCTCGATACCACTTGTTGGGTTTCGGGGTTCATGCGCGCGGGAGATTTCAAAAACAATTTTGATAAAAACCCCAACAGGATCCGAATTTGATTCCATTAAAACACGTTTAGACTATGAAAACTTAATCATACCTCAGTCGCAATGTACCTTTCTGAAGGTTAATCGATCTCTAAGGCGCTGCCAACAACGAACGCCCTCTATCAGCTGTCCACACACGAATGGCGACCAAGATTCAAAGTGCTAGCTTCGAGAGAATTTCAAACTTTTGTTTCTCTCCAAAACGATCCAGAGGATACCAAAAACTCTAAGTTGTTTCTCAAACAAAATAGAGTTTCGGCCCGTTTAAAATCTTTCGTGTCATTGTATTCTAACTCAAAGTGTCTATTTATACAACCCTTGTATATAGACGGTTAAGTAAATTACACATATACCCCTACTTAAAGAAGTATAAGTGTAATACACTACAAGGACGTTTACGTCATGAATTTTATCATATAAAATTCATTTTTACGAACCATCTTAAAATCTCGCAAAACCATTCTTAGTGTGCGACCAATAGGCTCATACAACGTTGGCGGTGTACCAAAACACATTTTGGTATACAAGTCATAAGCGGCCTCTAGCAAGACATTATGACTACCCAAGTTGTACGAATATCAAATCGATATAACCTAATTAATAGTGTATATAACATCCTTTTGTCACACGATATCCTTTTGATCAAACATAAGGCATGGAATTGTCATCCAACATGTTCAATCGTACTAGTCTCGATTTCTAGGTAGATCGAAAACATCTAAGTGACATTGATCAATATCAATTCACTTAGACTAGGCCTTTTAACATCTAACACATCGAGGGATCCACCGGATATCTCTCTTTATATGAGAGGGACAAATTCTATCTCGATTACACAACTTCACCACATTATTCACACAAGTAACCAATCACAACCTTTATAATCATCCGGTTAAAGACAACGTTTGATTGCGTCAAATCACTGTATTCCTAATGTTGAAGTCTCTGGTAATCTCAAGTCAGAGGATTGAAAAATATACCTATCATGAGAAACAACTATGACTTAATCCATGTGATGTTCTCATAGGCGGGTCGGTCCAAGATACTTTGTTCCCTAACAAGTACTCATGATCTTGATTCGTATTCCTATACGTATGATCATCGTATGATCATCAATCAAGACTCATACTAGTCTTAATTCATTATAGTTCCCAGTATAATAATCGACTATGGACATTTAGGATATTTCTGTAAATACCCATGGATCTTATTATAATGTAAACATGCAAATCAATTATAATAAACAGCAAATGAAATCCTCTATTTTATTAACTAAAATGTATTCATAAAGACTGTTAATGGATTGACCTAGGGCACATTTCCCAACATAACCTATAACCAAACTCTGCATCTCCAAATCCCAAGAGGATACATGGAACAGTTCTATCATCAAGTTTCTGTCTCTGCTCCTTAAGCACATGCATAAATGCCTTGCATCCAAACACCTTCAAGTGAGAGTAAGTAACATCTTTCCCAGACCAAACTCTTTCTGGAACATCAAACTCCAATGGTGCTGAAGGAGAGCGATTCATCAAGTAGTAAGCAGTCCTGAGAGCCTCACCCCAAAACTACTTGGGCAACTTAGCCATTTTTAACATACATCTAACTTTATCAAGGATGGTTCTGTTTGTTCTTTCAGCAACACCATTATGTTGAGGAGTACCCGAAACAGTCTTCTCATGTCTGATTCCATGTTCTGAGCAATAATTCTCGAACTCCTTTGAAGTGTATTCTCCCCCGTTATCACTACGAAGGCACTTCAAAGATACGTTTTTTTCTCGTTCCACCATCATATGAAACTTCTTGAGGTACTCAAGAACCTGACATTTTGTTCTCAACACAAACACCCAAACCTTCCGTGAAGCATCATCAATAAAAGTAACAAAGTATCTGCCACCTCCCATAGTTTTCACATCAATGTGACCACAAACATCAGAGTATACTAACTCAAGTAAATTTCTTTTTCTTTCAGATGATGAAGAAAAAGAAACTCTATGTTGCTTAGCGAATAAGCAATCCTCACAAGGGTTCAAATATTTACCTTTGGCAAAGGGAATGTGAGACTTCTTTGCCAACACCTGCAACCCTTTCTCACTCAAGTGACCTAGCCGCCTATGCCACAGATCTGGTGAAGAATCATCTTCAATTGCGTTCAGGTCACCTCTGACGGTCTTCAATTGAGTCTTGTAAAATGTATAGCTCAATTTTCCTCTAGCAACATCCATTGAGCCTTTTGTGAGTTCCACTCCTTGCCCCCAAAGATGTTGTAGTAACCATCTAGGTTCAAAGCATGAGTAGAAATCAAACTCAGACGCAAATCCGGAACATGTCGCACATCTTTCAAAATTACTGTGCAACCCATATTTGTCTGCACAAAGACATCTTCAATGCCAACTATATCTGCAAAACTGTTGTTCTCCATCTTTGCCTTACCAAAATTCCCTGCTCGATAAACAGAGAAGAAATCCTTCCTCGGAGTAGCATGGAAAGATGTTGCAGAATCAACAACCCATTCATTATCTGTATTAGTGACATGACCTTGATCCTCAACTAAAGGAAGCACAACCAAGTCTTCAATTGCATCTGATATAGCAGCTGTAGTATTCTGATCATTCGCTTTATTTTGATTTTTCTCATCATTCTGTTATTTTTTCCACACTCTACAATTTTTCTTTGTGTCCTTCCTTGCCAAAATGATAACAAGAGAATTTTCCTTTTCCTTGAGACTTGCCTCTAGATTTACTCCACCCCCTCGGACCTCTAGATTGACTTTTGCCTCTATGTTCTACAGTAGTAATAAGAGCTTGTGAAGTTTCAATGCCTTTATCCTTTCTCCTAGTTTCCTCGTCAAAGAGACTATCACCACCTGGAGCAGAATTACTTAGAGACACCACCAAGGTTTCCCAACTTTCTGGCAACGAGCTCAAGAGTAAAAGTGCTTGTAACTCATCCTCAAGCACAATCTCCATAGCACTTAATTGATATGATCAATGCTTCGAAATCATTCAAGTGCTCTATCATCGACCGCCCATCTTTGTACTTCATATTAACAAGCCTTCTAATTAGAGAAGCTTTGTTCTGAGCCCCCTTCCTCTCACACATATTCTGCAATTTTCTCCACAACTCCTGTGCATCAACCTCTTTGCTGACATGGTGATAAATACTGAGATCGATCCACTTTCGAATAGTCCCAGCAGTTTTTCGGTGCAACTTCCTCCAATTAACATCAGATATTTTCTCTGGCTTGTTTTGTCCAAATTCAATTGGATTAAATAAATCCTTGCAATAAAGATGATCTTCCATCATCGATTGCCAAATTGAATAATTCGTAGCCGTCAACTTGACCATATTGCTTGATTTATCATCATCATCCACCATCTTGATTCCCACAAAGATTCCTGGAACACGAACTAACCGCGGCTTTGATACCACTTGTTGGGCTCCATCCGGGCATACGTGCGCGGGCACGTGGATCTCCGCTAGTACCGATATTGTCCCCAACTTAACCACCTTAACATTAGGTGTGGGGTTTTACTCCAAAAGGCCTCAGTACTGTGAGATGAAACATCCACCCTTATGAACTTCTTTAAGAAGCCATAGATAACCAATGTGGGACTAAACTTTTCGGTCCACACATCCTAACAAAAATCTAATGATTCCTTGCTCGTAAAGGGAACTCAACCGTTCAACTTCTTGTGTTGAATGTTGTTTTATTAATAAGTTTAATTTGTGATGAGTCTAAAACATCAAGTAAACTTGCAAGAGAAAAAAGAAAAATGGGTTGTGATTGTGTTGTGCATCTCGAGACAAGCAAACTTGCATCCGAAGCAAGTGTGGTGAAAGAGTTTGAAGTTGAACCGTCGGGTTGTCAAGTACAAGCCCTCCCGCCATTTTTAACCATCAAGAAGAACCCCTTCCCGCCATTTCCAAAGTCTTCAAACACAGACTGAAGAGCGAAGATGAGAGGGGAAGACAGGTTGAGCGATCTACCAGAGCACATTCTCCACCACATCTTCTCCTCTTTCACCACCAAAGACCTCATCACCACAACATGTCTCCTCTCCAAGAAATGGCAGCACTTCTGGGTCTCTCTTCCCTATCTCGACCTCCACATCGAAAATTACATTTTCGGCAATTCGAATTCATTTCAATATCGATGATGCGGGATCCCGGTGCTCGCCAAAGTTTGTGGACAAATCTCTATATGGGCACGGCCGCGGCGGAACGGATTTAGAAAGGTTTAGTCTCCGATGGTTGGACTGCAATGAAGGCCCTCGCTTGAAAAATTGGATTGTGAAAGCGATGAATTGAAAAGTGAAGGAGGTTGAAATTGTTTTAGGTCTCGATGGCACAATGTTCACAATTCCGGCCAAAGTGTTTGCGAAAGGGTCTTCGGTTAGGGTGATTAAGCTAGAGGCGTGTTTTCGGATATTCACATCCAAAGCTTTCGGCACCTAATCTTAGAACCCTAGAATTGGTTAGGATGAAGCTTCCAAAGGGGGATTCGAAGAAGGAGGTCGCTATGCTTTGCCCTGTTTTGGAAACTTTGATATTGAAAGATTGCTACAGCATGCATCTTAAAGTGTTGGGCTTGTCACTTGGCAAGTTAAAGAATTTAGAGATTGAAAACACTGGAAATAATCGTTCATCGTGCGGCAAAGACAACATGGCAATCCCTAGTAATCGCCTTGGTGTTTGCAAGCTTGAATTGCATACTCCAAATCTTTCAACTTTTATTTATAAAGGCTAATTATTTGAGTACTTTTCATTTGGAGACCTTGTCGCCTTAATTGATGTAGATGTGTCATTATCGATATTCTTGATTTCATGCCCAAAGTTTTCAGGTCAGCCGAGCATTTTTAACAAATGGGAAGACTCTAGGTATAAGTTTCTCAAAGGCCTAAATGGTGCTTAGGAATTTAGCTCTTGGAACAGTTCAGGTACTGGTTATGTTTTAGAATTTGTTCAACCTTCTGCTTATTGTTGTCTAGATACTGGTTATGTTTTAGAATTTGACGTTTTCTTTTCGATCTTAATCATTAATTGTTTGCTTGCCAAGTTTCTTTTTCCAGAAGTTCGACTTCTAGATGCATTGACTACATAACAAATTGTTTGTGTGCTTCGGTTGCTTCATCACATTTCTATGAGAAAAAGAAAGAATAGAAAGAACCAAACCGTTTTGTGTTTTGGTTGCTTCATCACATTTATTTCTATACACATGTTGCACTCTATATTTTGAAATCTCACAATTAAATGTTTGAATGTCTAGGTTTGTTCTTCAAAAGTCCCTAACACATTGCACGACCTACTTACTTCCTATACTAATCTGAGGAAACTGGAGTTGAGATTGTCTCCAATTGATGACACAAGTCTTTCATGGTTGGCATCGTTACTCTATTGTTGTTCTTCCTTGGAGACTCTCGTGTTGCATGATGTTAAGGTAACATTGAACACCTACTATAGCTTTATTTGTCACATTTCTCTCACTAACAGATAACAACACTCAGTTTCCATGCCAATATTCTTATTTGTTGTTTTGCAATATCAATGATATATCCTCACTTCTTTTGTCGCTAGCTTTGTCAAAGGAAGGAAGAGTTTGTTCTTGTCCACTGAACCACCTGAAATATGTTGCTCTCACGGGACTTTAAGGACATGATAATGAGCTTGAGTTCCTGAGCTTTTTGTTTAACCGTGCCGTAAATCTAGACTTAATGGTCATCAATGGAGGTGGATTAAAGGATTCTAAGATATCGTTCCAAATTTGTAAATCTAATGTGGTACGTTTTGATTCGGCTTCAATCCTATACTAAATTTCTTAATTGCTCTAAGCTACCCTAAAGAATGTTTTTGTCAGGAGACTTAAAGGACGTGACAATGAGCTTGAATACATGAGTTTTTTGTTTAACAATGCAGTGAATTTCATAGAAGGATTATCACTATTGGGGCAGGTTGCAGAATTTTGTGATCAAAATGGATGGTCTGCTGAAACTTCATAAAGTCATTTATGTTGTGCTAAAACTTCCCTAATGTAATTTTGATGTACATTCTGAATTCTATAAATCTAATGCAACATGTTTTACTCGAGCTTCAATTTATGAGTAAATGCAATATTCCATCTCAAAGATTTTACTGATTTGATCTTTGTTCAGGACTTCTCTCTCCTTGTATTTACTTTTCTGAATCATTTACTTGAATGTTCTGTTAAATGCATACATTCATACGTGTATTGCAACTACCCCGGTATAGCTGAAACTGGTTTTAGGTTTAGCCTTTTTACTGAAATGATCTTTTTTTTTTTTCAATAGTTATTCTTATTGAAGAGTTGTACAGATGTACCACAGATTATAACATATCGTCAAGTAGTTAAAGGAACCAAGTCTTTATTCAAATTCAATAATACCTATATCAGTTGCTAGAAGAGTTACCACTGAAAGCTTTAATGTACAATGCAATTCAAGAAAATGATGCAAAGCAGACTAATTAAGTGAAATGCTAATATAGTAGTATATAAACAAATATGTCATATTCGTGTCGTATCCAACGCAAGATGGAATATAAGTTGCAGAAAATTAGAAAAATAGTAACTAACATTGGATGGATCCTTCTTCCTTAGTCCCTTATCTTCAGCAGAGATGAATGATGCCTAGCTAGGCAATTCTTACCGCACTGCCTCATTGCTCTGATGGTGGCCACCTTCTTAATTAAATTTCTTTTTCAAATGCCAGAGTAGTTATTGGTGCTAGTTTTTACGTAATTCTACTTGCAGTGGCTTCGAACCAGTTCAATATTATGTCAACTATATTGTAGCTGGTTTCAAAAAAAAAAAAAAAAAAAAAACTATATTGTAGCTCATCGGCGTGCCGTGGGTCCGATTCCCTTTTGTGTCTTAAGCAAACTATTTAGCTCATTGATTATTATCATTCATCTAGAGTTGCCAATTCTTCTGCAATACTTTTTGGTTTCTAACAATCCTTGCAGCTAAGATTGGAAATCATTTTCTGATTTTCTGATTAAAATCTACATTGGCATAGGAATTAATCGACTCGTACACAGTATCAACCATCAACTCCTGAACCTCCTTCAGAGTATGGAAGGTCATGACTGACATTACCAGCAAATATAGGAATACTATCGAAACTTTTTCCATTATTAACAAAAACCAAACATCAGCTAGCTACAAAATAAACATAGAAAGCTATTATGAACCAAGAGGAGAGGGATACAAGAAGAAAGTTTCTGATTTTAACTGTCCTGAAAGTCTGCCAATCTTCTAGCTAGATATAGAGATCAAAGTTCTGCTTGGATTATGAATAAGTTACGCGGCTTAAGAAACTAAATCTTTATTCAAGTTCAATAGTACCTGAATCACTTGCCAGACGAATTACCACTGAAAGCTTTGGCGTTTGGCGTACAATTCATGAAAGCGGTACAAAGTATATGACATGCAACTTAAGAAAATGGTGCAAAGGAGACTAATCAAGCTGTATAGTATAAACATACAGGCACATTCTCAAAATATCCAACACATGAAGGAATCTAAGTTACAGCAAATTAGAAAACTGTAACTAAGCATTACATGATTCTTGCTTCTTTCTCGGTCCCTCGTCTTCCACAGTGATAAATGAAGCATGTGCTATTCATACTGCACCGTCTAATTGCTCAGATTCACCCTCAATTTTTTTGTGATGCCAAGTTGATATCAGTGCTTTCCTTATGTTGATTCGACTTGCAGTTTGGAACCTGTCCAGTAAGATATTAACTATATCTTAGCTTGTAGGTTCCGGAATCGAATGTCTCATGTGCCTTAAGCTAACTATTTAGTTCATAGATTAGCTCAGATGTCTCATCATTCTAATTGTAGATTGCTGGAGTCTCTACCTCCTCAGATATTTAATCCTTCAGTGAAACAAATCTTTTTCTTGAACAATAAAAGAAAATTCTAACTGTCCTTAAAGGTAAGAGTAGATATCATTTTCTGATTGAAATCCACGTTGTGATAGAAACTAATAGACTCGAAAACAGTATCAATGACTGAAACTCCTTCAGATTATGGAAGATCACGACTAACATTACCAACAAATATATAAAAAAACATTGAAAGAGAAGTCTAGAACAAAGATCACATTAGTAAAAGCTTCGAAATGCAGTACGGCTTCAAAATTGGATCAAGTAGGAACTAATAGACTCGAAAACAGTATCAATGACTGAAACTCCTTCAGATTATGGAAGGTCACGACTAACATTACCAACAAATATATAAAAAATCATTGAAAGAGAAGTCTAGAACAAAGATCACATTAGTAAAAGCTTCGAAATGCAGTACGGCTTCAAAATTGGATCAAGTAGGAACAAAACATGTCAAACTAGATTTACAAAATCTGAAACGATACTTCAACATTAGGCTTTTCTCGGGATAATGCCATGAGCTTAGCCTGAAAGTTCGACAGACGCCTGTTTTAATTTTGGAGTTATTTGATCCATCTCCACTGATGGCCAATCTTTCTAGATTCATTGCACTGTTAAACAAAAATCTCAAGAGCTCAAGCTCATTAGCATCTCCTTCATCTCCACGGACAGCCATATATTTCAAACGGTTCAGTGGACACAAAGGCAAAGCAAGGTCATCTTCCTTGCTTGGACAAAACTAGTATTAAAAAATGAAAATTAAAAACATAGATCCAAGTCAACAAATAAGAATTCTGGTACGATAAGTAATAAAGATTTGCTATAAATTACTGAGAGAAATATGGCAAATAAAACTATAGAAAGTTTTCAATTGTTACTGGAATTGCATTCAAGGTGAGTTTCAATGGAAGAACAATGACGGAGTAGGGATTCCAAACAAGTATGACAAGGGCCACAGTGACTAGATGCTTCCAACTCCAATTTATTTAGGTTAGCATATGAAGTTAGTACCTCTTCCAACATGTCTGGAACTTCTGAACGAATCTTAGCATGCAAACATTGAATAATCAAATTTCAGATTACTAGTGACTAAAGCATATACATAAAAAAGGCAACCAAAGAACAAAAACATAGAAATGATTCCGTCTTTATGTCTAGGCTATGAAACGCCATAAAGAACATTTATTTCTGATAGATGTTTAGTCAAGTTATGTAAGGTGTGTAACAATGAGATGAAGAAACTAGCAGCATTTGATAAAGAAAAAAGAGCATGCAATACAAGAAAAGAAAAGAAAGGGATGATATGTCAACTAGATGAAGGTGAAAAAAGAAAATAATCCAATTTTTCTATCAACCTTAATTGATGTGGAATCAATGAGTAACTTTGTTCCAACCAAGTTTTTTTTTATTTTTTTATTATTATTATTTTTTGGTACTTGTAATTCTAAAGAAAATAACCTCTAAAGGGCTTGTAATGTAATTCAAAAACTAAAATATTTATTTTGAGAACTCAAAAATAACACGAGCTAAATAACAAAAGCACGACATGAATTGGGAACTGCTGAAATGACTTAAATGATTGAAATTCTTGTCGTAATATCCATCAGTGGCTGTCTTAATGCATTGAGAATTTCAGGAAAAAAGAAAAAAAATCTTACCCGAAACAAACAAATCACCCAATTTTAAGATACAATAGACTCTCTAATCTGAAATGTATTTTCTAAAGCAGCAGATCCAAATAATAGAAATCATTAAATATTAAAAAGCTGATTAACATTGCAATAGGAGTCTCCTATGGTTCAGCTCCTCCTTCAGATTTTTAGTTCTAGAAATATATAGTAGTGATGGTTCAAACGGGATTACTTAGTCGCACTTCCTCCATTTATGTTGCAACATCCTAAAGC
The DNA here is from genome assembly GCA_039657345.1 of Stephania japonica. NCBI lineage: Eukaryota > Viridiplantae > Streptophyta > Magnoliopsida > Ranunculales > Menispermaceae > Stephania > Stephania japonica. The sequence continues at coordinate 19,462,362 of CM077566.1, forward strand.
CTTAAGCGAGTGGTAAATATTAAAATTTGACTTGCAACTTAAGAGGAGATACCCCATATGCTAATTCTAAAAGATTTCCTTGATTCAGAATCGAGAGAATTCCTAAAGATTAAACACCAGGCATATAAAACTCAAGGGATCGGCAAGTATAAGTTGCAAGAGAACTTAATGAGCTATTTCTTCAAACATAAATTAAACATACCACAATCTTCCTAAGAGCTAAAGTCCTTGAGCCATTTAGGCCTCTGAGAAGCTTAAATGTATATCTACATTGATTAGCACCGCCAAGTTCCCAAGGGAACAGTCCTTGTACGTGACACCTTTGAAAACTAAAGTTGAGAGATTTGGAGTATGCAGTTCAAGCTTGCGATGACCAAGACGATCAATAAGGCCTGGTATGTCAGACCAATCATAGGGATAGCGCATGCATCCGTTGTAAAAGGAAGATTAATTAATTTTTGCTAAGATTCAATCTACACCACTTTATATCACACCAACTCTTATTATATTTCTAATGTGAGATTATATTTCAACACTCCCCCTCAAGTGCAACTAGGTCTGAACTAGTTGTCACTTGTCAAACACAGACCTACTTTTTATAGGTCCGTAAATATGCCTAGACCTCTTTTTTTTATAGGCTCTAGATCTACAAACGGGTTTAGACTCTACCGCTAGCCCAATCAGGTCTTCAAATACGAGCACATGATCGTTCCAAACTACCGTGATCGTCATTCTCTAGTTTTTATATCAATTGGTGCTACTTTTGATTTTATATGAATTTTTGTATTTCTTACTTTATCTTTGGTTACCTCCAAAAAATAAATAAATAAATAAATAATCCATGACAAAAAATATAATTCAAAAAAAAAAAAAAAAACGCATGCGAGTTATCTATCCTACATAATCACACTGATTGTCCCTTGAATAGCATATTGTTCCCCTTGATAAAATTTCCCCCTATGAGTCAACCTGTACTCTTCTGTAAAGTGAGGTTTCTCAAAGTTCCTACCTTATTGGGATGGCTGAAGCTAGCCTAGCTACTCTGCATCATTGCTCAAATGCTTTTTACTCTAAATTTTTCTTTTCTTTTCTTTATATTCACATGCCAAAGTATGCTATTTTCAATCACGCTTCTTCTTGCAGTACTAACCTAGAACATGTCCCTCATAGACTATGGAGGCAATTCTGTTGTGTACACCGTCAGGCTAACTATTTTGCATACACATAGATTACCTCATCATGCATCTACGGGCCACGGCAAGTTCTTCACAACAAAAAAAAAAAATGATTTCTAACAATCCTTCCACTAAGATTAGAAATCAACTTGAGTAGGACATGCCACGTTAGATCTATAGCTAGAATTCAGAAGGTAGATCATTACATCAACATTAGGAAAGTTTTAAAATATACCACATCAATAACTTTATGAATTATGTTTTAGTAGATCACCTATTTTGATCACAAAATGCTGTGAACACCTTGTTGTTGAGAGAGGATTGGTACTCAAGTCTCAAGGATGGCTAAGTGTTTGTCTGACCGCGATGGAATGAAATGGAATATTGTAATCTTCTTAACTAATAGGATATTACAAAAAGTTTGTCAAAAACAAATAGAAGATCAATGTGACTCTATAACCACTTGAATTTTGAATATCAATTGGGAGTTCAATTCAAATTAATTACCATATATGCATGTCTTTCAGGTGCATAAACACATGTCAATGGGTGCTTATCTCACAACCAGACACTACTCATCCATTGAACCTCATTTTTGTTGTTTCCATTGATACCTTCCCTTATACAAGTCCCAATTTAGGCATCATGCTTCGCTGTCTTGTATGATATTAATTATAGTTTAGCTCATAGACCATGGATACAATTCTGTTATGCCCTGCGACTATTTAGCATATAGATAACCTCATCAGTACTCATCTGCACCGCGTTCTAATCGTGTGTGTAGATATTCTTCTGCTGGATAATCTTCTTTCTTAATCAGAAATCAACTTTTGATTGAAATCCACATTGAGGTAGGATTCCACGAGTAGTTGACCCGAATGTATATGAATGACAAAAATTCCTTCAAATATATTATGGATGATCATAACTAACAAGTCTAACATTGCTAGGGAAATATCATTGACACTTCTATGCTGGCATTAGTATACCATGTCAAACATCAGCTAGAAATCTATGATGCATTGAAAATCAGAGGAGACAAGAAGAAAGCTTTCAAAAACTGTGCAGAATCCTAGATTGATTCTCTAGAATTGCCTCGATGAATGCACGGAATTAAACATGGAGTCCTACAACAGGAAATCCCAGGAGCAATTTCAACAGCTTATCACACGCTGAACTTTATTACATCTTTCTGGGAACTTAATGAATGAATAATTCAGCTCATGATTAATCAAAATATTATGAATAACTGAATATATGGTCTTGTACACTGCTTATAGTAATGTACTCAAGTTCATTATCGAACCAGTTGCAAAATCCTAGACCTTTTTTCTTAAAGACCAAAATTCTAAACCTTAAATCAGATCCAAACAGTTCAAACTAAAATCATTTTTCAGTTATACGGTTGAATTCCAATACATGTTTGTACAGATGATTATAGTAGACCATTTAGAGAGGAATCATGACGGCTAAAACAATTCTAGCATGAGGAAGCAAAAGGAGTATTTGAGATAGGAAGTCAGTTTAACGTGTGGCAAAATCCCTAGCTGAAGGAAAATGACAACAACCAAATAAGCATCGGCCCCTATTCAAGGAATGGAGAATAATACAGTAAATGAACTGAAGATACCCTTCAATAGAGAATGGAATTTTGCACTCATTGAGGATTTTCCAACGCTCGAGATGTAAGAGCAATACAATAAATCATACCGAGTAGAGTGGGCACAAATAGACTGATTTGGAAGCACGCAAAGGACGGCAATAATGTATATGCATTATAGCCACACCAGGGGACTGGATGCAATTGTGAAACAAGGAACTGCCAGCAAAAGCAAAGCATTTCTTGTGGCGACTATTGAGGAATTTCATGCCAACAATAAGGGTGTGGTTATCTGGAAAAGGAATGCAAACTACTGATCCTTGTGTATGTTGTGGGGAGAAATATAAACAATTCAGCACCTGCTGTTAGAGTGTGTTAAAACTCAGCATAGTTGGAGCAGCTTTTCTAGAACCGCACCGATTGGGAGGATCTAAAGAATCAAGAGCTGGTTTTTTCACTTAAGTAAAACCAAAAATAAAGCAACGTTCCAAAAGAGTGTGCATGATTCTCTAGTCCATATGGAACTTTCGAAACAACTTACTATGGAAGAAAAGTGATCTCCCTATAAACCAAGTCATCCAGCAGAGCTTGAAATGGCTAGAAACTCATGTGGTGGAGGCCAGGAATAGGAAAAAAGGAAGTCGAGACCAAAAGAAACAACACCAAAGCATAAGCTATAAAAATGAAGGAAGCTATGGGGTTGCGGATCTGAATCTTTAGAGAGTAATTTTTTAGTCCGATTCTTTGGCAGACGGTGAATAACATCACAAAAAGCATGCCCAATGTTTCAGAGTTGGGCTATGTTAATGCAAAGTCATCGTAAGGAACCACTGTTATTGGAAAGTTTGTCACATCAGAAGACAAGCGAATGAGATTGCTCGTTAGATGGCAAAAATTTCACGAAGTCATGAAGTAAACAAATATTGGAGAGATGTTCAAGAGAGTGTGCAAGCTATATTATAATCTGTTGTACATCTGAACAACTCTTCAATAAGATCAACTATTGAAATTAAAAAGAAAGGATCATTTCAGTCAAAAGGTTAAACCTAAAACCAGTTCCAGCTATGCCAGGTTAGTTGCAATACACGTTTGAATGTATGCATATAACAGAGCATTCAAGTAAATGATTCAGAAAAGTAAATACAAGGAGAGAGAAGTCTTGAACAAAGCTCAAATCAGTAAAATCTTTGAAATGGAATATTGCATTTACTCATAAATTGAAGCTCGAGTAAAACATGTTGCATTAGATTTATAGAATTTAGAATGTACATCAAAATTACATTAGGGAAGTTTTAGCACAACATCAATAACTTTATGAAGTTTCAGCAGACCATCCATTTTGATCACAAAATTCCGCAACCTGCCCCAATAGTGATAATCCTTCTACAAAATTCACTGTATTGTTGAACAAAAAACTCATGTATTCAAGCTCATTGTCTCGTCCTTTAAGTCTCCTGACAAAAACATTCTTTAGGGTAGCTTAGAGCAATTAAGAAATTCAGTTTAGGATTGAAGTCGAATCAAAACGTACCACATTAGATTTACGAATTTGGAACGATATCTTAACATTAGGAAACTCTTGGGATAATACCATTAGCTTTTCATGAAAGTTCAGCAGATCAGCTTTTCCAAATTTAGAATCCTTTAATCCACCTCCATTGATGACCATTAAATCTAGATTTACGCCACCGTTAAACAAAAACCTCAGGAACTCAAGCTCATTATCATGTCCTTCAAGTCCCGTGAGAGCAACATATTTCAGGTGGTTCATTGGACACAAAGGCAGCACAAACTCTTCCTTCCTTTGACAAAGCTAGCGACAAAAGAAGTGAGGATATATCATTGATTTCACAAAACAACAAGTAAGAATTTTGGCATGGAAACTGAGTGTTGTGTTCAATGTTACCTTAACATCGTGCAACACGAGAGTCTCCAAGGAAGGACAACAATAGAGTAACGATGCCAACCATGAAAGACTTATGTCCTCAATTGGAGACAATCTCAACTCCAGTTTCCTCAGATTAGTATAGGAAGTAAGTACGTCGTGCAATGTGTTAGGAACTTTTGAAGAACAAACCTAGACATTCAAACATTTAATTGTAAGACTCCATATAGAGTACAACATGTGTACAGAAATGTGGTCTAGCAACCAAAACACAATCGATTTGGTTCTTTCTATTCTTTCTTTTTCTCATAGAAATGTGATGAAGAAACCGAAACACACAAACAATTTGTTATGCAGCCAATGCATCTAGAAGTCGAACTTCTGGAAAAAAAAAAACTTGGCAAGTAAACAATTAATAATTAAGATCGAAAAGAAAACTCCAAATTCTAAAACATAACCAGTATCTAGACAACAAGAAGCAGAAGGTTGAACAAATTCTAAAACATAACCAGTACCTGAACCGTCCCAAGAGCTAAATTCCTAGCACCATTTAGGCCTTTGAGAAACTTATACCTAGAGTCTTCCCATTTGTTAAACACACTCAGCTGACCTGAAAACTTTGGGCATGAAATGAAGAATATCGATAATGACACATCTACATCAATTAAGGCGACAAGGTCTCCAAATGAAAAGTACTCAAACAATTCGCCTTTATAAATAAAAGTTGTAAGATTTGGAGTATGCAATTCAAGCTTGCAAACACCAAGGCAATTACTAGGGATTGCCATTTTGTCTCTGCCACACGATGAGCGATTATTTCCAGTGTTTTCAATCTCTAACTTCTTCAACTTGCCAAGTGACAAACCCAACACTTTAAGATGCATGTAGTAGCAGTCTTTCAGTATCAAAGTTTCCAAAACAGGGCAAATCATAGCAACCTCCTTCTTCGAATCCCCCTTTGGAAGCTTCATCCTAACCAATTCTAGGGTTCTAAGATTAGGTGCCGAAAGCATTGGATGTGGAATGAGAAAACGCAATATCCGAAAACACGCCTCTAGCTTAATCGCCCTAACCGAAGACCCTTTCGCAAACACTTTGGCAGGAATTGTGAACATTGAGCCATCAAGACCTAAAACAATCTCAACCTCCTTCACTTTTCGATTCATCGCTTTCACAATCCAACTTTTCAAGCGAGGGCCTTCATTGCACTCCAACCAGCGGAGGCTAAACCTTTCTAAATCCGATCCGCCACGGCCGTGCCCATATAGAGATTTGTCCACAAACTTCGGCGAGCAGCGGGATCCCGCATCATCGATATTGGAATCTGAATCCGAATCGACGAAATTGTAATTTTCGATGTGGAGGTCGAGATAGGGATGAGAGACCCAGAAGTGCTGCCATTTCTTGGAGAGGAGACATGTTGTGGTGATGAGGTCTTTGGTGGTGAATGAAGAGAAGATGTGGTGGAGAATGTGCTCTGGTAGATCACTCAACCTGTCTTCCCCTCTCATCTTCGCTCTTCAGTCTGTGGTTCACGACCCATTTTTCTTTTTTATTTTGCAAGTTTACTTGGTTTTTCAGACTTATCACAAACTTATCAATAAAACAACATTCAACACAAGAAGTTGAACATTTGATCTCCCTCTACTAGCAAGGAATCATTAAATTTTAACGGGGGGTGCTGGTATTGATTGGGTCAGACAGAGGATTGTAGTTCACGTCATTGTTGTGGCAGAGCATGACTATCATTTGCAGATTGGCCGCTAATCAGAGCGTCAGATTTAAATTTTAAAAGATATGCTCAGGGTATGTGTGTTAGAGTTCGGTAAGTTGTGGGAGGAGTACATGCTAGAGATCCAAATAGGGCGGGGAGTCCCCGCGGTGGATGAGGATTCCCTGCAATGGAGATGAAGACAGGGAATTAAATGGGGATGCTATGTGCACCGAACGTGTCAGTGAAATAACCCTAATTTAGTTATTGATTCATATGATTATTTTTAGTAGCGGTTTTTTTTTTTTTTTTTTTAGACGAAACAATTATTTTTATTAACGTTAAGTAAGGTTGTTGTACCTCAAGGACTTGTTACTCTGAATTTTCTAAAAAGGAGAAAATGGGTGGTTTCTAAGAATCTTTAGCTACAATCAATTTATAATAACTAGAATTTAAAACTTGCAAATTTGAGTTCAATGAGAGAAATTACTGTGGTCTACAGCTCCATAAACTCAACTCAATGGTCATTCACATGTCATGGTCGTCGATCTTTTCTAAAATGATTATCAAAACAATTCCACCTAGATTAGTGCAATGGCCCAAATCACTAACCTTTGATTTGCTCTTAATTAGGATCATTGACCCATGATGTAGCGTCCACTAGCAATTACTTAGATTGACCTTGACATGGAGTTGAGGTATATTTTATTTTTGTGTCTCCATTTCTTGGAGATACGAGTTGTTGTTCGAATGAGTTCATTAATGGTGATGGAGATGGTGTTCCTAGTAAATCACTCGGTTTGTCTTCCCTTTTCATCTTCTTGTACGAATGTTCAGTAAAGATAGCCACTCGCTTGCTCTAAAAACTGTTACTTTCCTGTGCAAAAAATAAGGGACTCCGGTTCCCTTTTAGCAAAGTCTGACTTACAAGTCAAATGAGAAAAATAGAGTTAGGAGGGCCATCATTGTATAACCCGAGTGTGGATTAGCCGATACGGTTGGTGTTGGATACTATGTGAAAAAAAAAAAAAAAAAAAAAAAAAAGTAAAATAAATTACTAAAAGCTCACAAGAATCTTTTTTTTTTTTTTAATTTATCGAAAAATTATTTTTTTAATCCATTGCTTTATCCTAGCCTCATTACAATTTATTCAAAGACCTTTTGATCTACACAATTAATTGCAATCGTACTTTTTTTGATAATTGACTCCGGTTTGAGTCTAATTTAGGACCTCCTCCATTGTTGCCTTTTAACAATGATGCCACCTAAAGATTCTTTAGCAATTGCAATCATACTTAGCAGTGGAGAATGGATTTATTTGTTACCACTGAAAGCTTTGACATATGCAGCCAAAAGAACAAATGGTTGTGGATACCTGTCGCTTCTTCTCATTTGTTCCTGTTTCAATTGCACACACATATTTACTGAAATATATTCTGCAGATTTATGAAATCACGTGTCGACTGATCAGAAGTGATTAAGGTCCTCAAATTTCATATTCTTGTTACCTTTTAGTTCCAGCTTAAAAATAACTATGTCCAGTCTTCTAGATCAATAGTACCTGAATCACTTGCCAGACAAGTTACCACTATTAGACTAGGGGAATTGCAAAGACTTCAAAGTGTGTAGCACTGCCACTTTCCTAAAGAAAGTTTTGCTCTCTACATTGCAAGAGTCAGCAAATATCCTATAGGATACGATGAAGTATACCCACCTTTCACTTTGCAGTAGTGAAAGATGAAAAACAAGAGCAATTGCTGGTGAATTTCGAGATAATTTCTTCCTCCCCAAACCTTCTCTTTTATAGAGCTCTGGTCATGACCAGTTAGAGTGAAAATGGGGTAGTAGAGTAATGGAACAACCAAGCATTGATGCAATGAAATAATGGAGCAGTCAAGCATTGATGCAATGGAGTAGTGGAGCAGTAATTCCTTAATAGAGAGCAGTTTCAACTACACCCACTAAGCTACTCTACTAACTACCCATTTAATCTCGAAAATGGTAAAAATTAATGATAAAAATTTTTACCCATGGTTAGCTAACACACATATGCACGCACACGCACGTGCCTCGTGCCAAGTGCTAAGCGCGCCTATAAAAGCGCCATATGCGGGCGCGCCTGTGGCTCACCGAGCATTACACTTGTATTTTATTTTTACACACACTATTGTGCAAGAGTACATATATACTCTTTAAACTTGAAGTTCCTAACCAATGTGGGACTAAACATTTAATTTGAAAATGTTCAACAATCCCCCGCCATTTTCAAAATACTCAGATCATTCAATCCACGAAATCTCAAACATTATATGCATAACTAATGGTATCTTGCGATTTGAACCACTAACTTGTGATAAGTTCATTACATCATATCAGAATTACATGGTAGATACACTTTGAACCAATGATTCTATTCGATATGTAGCATAAACATATCACGCATATAACTTACACCAAAAATAGCCATAAATATCCCGACACATTCAACATTGGCCTTGTGCCTCGTATCTTCTCGTGAATGTCTTTGGAGCCAAGCCCTTGAACTCCTTGAAGCGACCGCACTTCACATCCATAAAGGTAGTCTCCATTCTAGTACCCCATGCAATTTAAGTACCTTTAGAAGACTATTAACAGATCATCTCAACCTCCTCTCTTCACATGCAGTACCGAACACTAACAACCTTGGGATGGTTATTAAAATTTAGTGCTCACAATCACGCCTATAATGAATTTGACTGCATTGAACTCAAGACTTAACGTAATGTTAGGTGTCGAGTTGAGTTTTCACTATTGGTGACCTATAATTCATGAGCTTGAGACCCATCCCCCTTGATATTTTATTCACTAAGTCTCTTGGCAATCCTTTAGTAAGGGGATCTGCCAAATTTTGACTAGATTTCACATAGTCAATCGTGATAACTCCTCTTGTTATCAATTCTCTGACACAACTATGTCTCAGTCCAATATGTCTGGACTTACCGTTGTACATTTGGCTATAAGCTCTTGCCAATGTGGCCTGACTATCACAATGGATAGAGATTGGAGCTACCGGTTTAGGCCACAATGGTATCTCGTATAATAATTCACGTAGCCATTTAGGTTCTTTTGAAGCTGAGGCCAATGCAATAAACTCCGATTCCATGGTAGAACCAACCATTAAAGTTTGCTTCTTTGAAGCCCACGAGATTGCACCTCCAGCAAGTATGAAAATCCACCCACTTGTGGATGCACGATTTTGATCTTTCACAATCCAACTTGCATTTGAAAATCCTTCTAATACCAAAAGATATCCACTATAGCATAAACCATAGTTAATTATTTTCTTCAGATATTTCAAAACTCTTCGAGTTGCAAACCAATGCAACTCACTTAGATTAATTGTAAATGCTTAACTTGCCTACGCTTGCAAGGCAATATCCGGCCTAGTGCATGTCATTGCATACATTAAGCATCCAATTAATCTAGAATACTCCGATTGTAAAACTGGATTGTTCACGTATTTTTCACTAGCTCAATACTTGAATCTAGTGGGGTAGAAAGCGGGCACAATTTAAGTGATTGAATCTATTGAGAACTTTCTCAATATAATGAAATTGAGTTAGAATAATACTCCATTCATCTCTTACAATCTGAATTCGGAGTATGACATCACCGCCCCATATCTTTCATTTCAAATCGGCTTGAAAGAAACCTTTTGATCAACTGAACTTGTTCCAAGTCAATTCCAAAAATCAGCATGTCATCTACGTAAAGACAGATAATGACACCATTGCCTTTTTCATCAAACTTGCTATATACACATTTATCAGATTCATTTATTTTGAATCCAAAAGCAAGTACAACCTAGTCAAATTTTTGGTGCCACTGTTTTGGTGCTTGCTTTAAACCGTACAATGATTTTCACAATTTACACACTTTATTCTCATGACCGGGCATAATAAACCCTTCAGGTTGTTTCATGTATATTTCCTCATCCAACTCTCAATTTAGGAACGCTGTTTTAACGTCCATTTGGTGGATGACCAGCTTGTTTATGGCTGCAATTGCAATAAGCAGTCTGATAGTAGCAATTCTAGCTACTGGTGAATAGGTAGCGAAATAGTCTATTCCATGCTTTTGGGTGAAATCCTTAGCAACCAGTCTCACTTTGTGTTTTTCAATGGATCCATCAACTCTTCTTTTCCTTTTGAAGAGAAATTTGTATTTAATGGGTTTACACCCAGGAAGTAGATCAACTAGCTCCCAAGTGTTATTTCCCACTATTGAATCCATCTCATCATTTAATGCCTCTTTCCATAAAGTTGTATCTCTTTCTTTCATTACCTCCTCTACTGTTTGAGGATCAACATCTGTATTAAAACAATACGGAATTTGTCTAGTTACTGTTTCTCTTTCTCTACTTCCTTCAACTAGGAATGTAAAGAAATCATAACCAAATGACTTAATTTTCCGAGCTCGTTTGCTCCTTCGAAGTTCAGGAACTTCTACTATTTTTTCGTCATTTTCAATTTATATGACTTCCTTCCCTATTTGGTTTTCTTCAGGAATACTTTTAGTAACAGATTTAAATCTTGTCTCATCAAAGATTGCATCCCTTGATTCAATTGCAGTGTTTACTAAAATCGAATTATTAGGCTCAATTACCATGAACCTATATGCTTTACTGTATTGTGCATATCCAATCAAAATGCACTCCTCTCCCTTTCATCTAATTTTCTCTTTTTGGGTTCGGGTATTTTTACTATCGCTTTCTACTTTCCAAACTCTTAAATAATTAAGATTTGGTTTTCGCTTATTCCAAAGCTCATATGGGGTGACTTTATTCCTCTTTTGTGGAATTCTGTTTAAAATATGGCATGCAGTCAGGAATGCCTCTCCCCAAAATCCGCTACTCAAACCGAGTTTAATAGCATAGCATTAACCATTTTGGTTAAAACACAATTTTTACGCTCACCACACCATTTTGTTGTGGTGTATAAGAGAGCGATAGTCTCATGGACTATTCCGAGTGGATTCAAAGTACTTTGGATCATAGTACTCTCCTCCCCTATCGGACCTTAAACATTTTATAAAGGTCTCACATTGCAATTCGCTTTCTACCTTATAGGCCCGAAACTTAACCATTACCTCATCTTTGGAATGTAACAAATAAACATAACAGTACCTACTATAATCATCAATAAATGTTATAAAATATTTATTGCCTCCTATAGATGGTGTACTATGTATGTCACATACATCAGAATGTATTAAGTCTAGCAACTTTGAATTTCTTTCAACATTAGGAAATGGATTTCTAGTTATTTTTGTTTTCATGCATGTATTGCAATTTCCTTCATATTTATCAAAATAAGGCGATAATTCTAGATTTACCATATCATATAATTTTCTGAAATGAACATGTCCTAATCTATGATGGCATAAAAATGAAGAAGACTCAACAAGATACGCAGAAACAACATTCTTATTAGATAAAACGATTACATTGAGCTTAAACATGCCCTCATAAGCATACCCCTTCCCTACATATACCCCTCCCTTGGAGAGTACAAACTTGTCAGCCTCAAAGACAAGCCTAAATCCAAACTTATTTAAAAGACCACCCGACACAAGATTCTTCCTCACTTCTGGTGCATAATACATGTTAATGAGTGTTACAATTTTGCCAGAAGTAAACTTCAAATCAACACTACCTATGCCTTTAATAGGGACAGTAGCATCATTTCCCATGTACAAAACAGTATTTTCATCTACTGCCTCCATGGTCTTGAAGAACCTCTTGTTCTTGTAGACATGTCGAGTAGCACCAGAATCAATCCACCAAGCCATATCATTTTCAACGACGTTGATTTAAGATATCATAGCAATGAGATCATCATTGTCGTTACACGCACTTTTGGCGCGCCGAGGAAGCATGATTTTTCCTTTGCTTCCTCTTCCAATGATGACATTCGAACTTGAGGTGGCCATCTTTCCCATGAGAACCAACAAGTGACTTTTTACTTCCTTTGATTTTGGTTTTGGTTGTTCAGTTTTCTCGAACCATTAGGCTTGTTAGGCCTGTTCAGCAGGGGCTTTTTGAACTTAGCCGCTTCCATCACATGCACCTTTGAAATTTCCTGAGCATTCTGCTCTTTTTCATTTTCCTGCATGCAACAATCCTCTTCTACACGAAGATGGTTAGCAAGTTCATCAAGAGATATGTCCTCTTTTTAATGCTTAAGAGTTCGTTTGAACTCCTTCCAAGATGGGGCGCTTTATCAATAATAGAAGACATAACAATTGTTTCATCCATGACAAGATTGTGTTGAGAGAAATTATTTCTAATCCTCTCAACTTCACAGAATTGTTCCATGACAGACCTTTCATCAACTATTTTAAAATTAATAAACTTTGATATAAGAAATTTCTTACTTGTCACATCCTCCTTACGGTACCTTGCCTCTAATTTCTCCCTCAGCTCCTTGACAGAGGGGACGTCATGGTAGAGGTCGAACAGTGAGTCCTTCATGGCGTTCAGAATGTGACCACTGCAGGTGTGGTCATCTGTCTCCCATTTCTGCCTCTTCCTGATCTGCTCGACAGTTTTATCATCAGACTCCATAGGTTTTGGTGTATCCAAAACATACACCAGATGAAGAGCCACCAGTAGGAAATGTACTCGCTTCTACCACCTTAGGAAATCGCCTCCATCGAAGCGATCCAACTTCACAATGTTAGCCGACAGTTCTTTGATTGAAGCCATTGCAACGACAGACAAAAAAAACTTCCTTTAGATTGTTAGACCAGGGGAATTGCAAAGATTTCAAAGCGTGTAGCACTGCCACTTTCCTAAAGGAAGTTTTGCTCTCTACACTGCAAGAGTCAGCAAATATCCTAAAGGATACGATGAAGTATACCCACCTTTCACTTTGCAGTAGTGAAAGATGAAAAACAAGAGCAATTGCTAGTTAATTTCGAGATAATTTCTTCCTCCCCAAACCTTCCCTTGTATAGAGCACTGGTCATGACCAGTTAGAGTGAAAACAGGGTAGTGGAGTAGTGGAACAGTCAAGCATTGATGCAATGAAATAATGGAGCAGTCAAACATTGATGCAATGGAGTAGTGGAGTAGTAATTCCTTAATGGAGAGCAGTTTCAACTGCACCTACTAAGCTACTCTACTAACTACCCATTTAATCTCGAAAATGATAAAAATTAATGGTAAAAATTTTTACCCATGGTTAGCTATAACACACACGTGCCTCATGCCTAGTGCGCCTATAAAAGCGCTTAAAATGCGCCATATGCGCCGCGCATGCGCCCCGTGTGGCTCACCGAGCATAGCACTTGTATTTTATTTTTACACACACTATTGTGCAAGAGTACATATATACTCTTTAAACTTGAAGTTCCTAACCAATGTGGGACTAAACATTTAATTTGAAAATGTTCAACAACCACTGAAAGCTTTGGCCTACAATTCATGAAAGCAGTGCAAACCATATGACATGCAACTTAAGAAAATGATGCAATGGAGACTAATTTAGAGGAACACTAGTTATAGCTTAAACATACAGGCATTTTCTCAATATATATATATATATATATATATATATATCCAACAAAAGAAGGAAGCCAGTGCTATGCTATTCTTACTGCACTGCCTCATAATTGCTTAGGTGGAAACCTTCCTTCAATTTTTTCAGATGCCAAATTAGTTCTCACTTATCAGTGCTTTTCCTATTCTGATTCAACTCGCTGTTGCTGAAACCTGTCGAGTATGACACTAACCATATTGTAGCTCGTAGCCCCCGGATTCAATGTTTCATGTGCCTTAAGCTGACTATTTAGCTCGTAGATTAGCTCTGTTGAGATGTGTGGACCGAAAAGTTTAGTCCCACATTGGTTATCTATGGCTTCTTCAAGAAGTTCATAAGAGTTGATCTCCCACCAAATAGTACCGAGGCCTTTTGGAGTAAAACTCCACACCTAAAGTTGAAACAAGGCATGTTTGTTGGTGGTCACATGTGTGCCTCTAGTTGTGCTCTCCTCGATATGGTAGCGACGATGGATCATGTGGTGTGCCCATCTTGGATGGATTTTGGTCCAAGGTGGAGATTGTACGCACGCCCGAGATGGGGCCCAACAAGAATAGCCCAGGCTTAATTCATCTCTCGCTTAAGACGAGGGACTAAGGAAGAAGAATTCACTTATTATATTGATACAACTAATATCGATGCTGGCGTGAGATTCACGCACGCACGCCCGATGGGGCCCAACAAGAATAGCCCAGACTTAATTCATCTCTGCTTAAGACGAGGGACTAAGGAAGAAGAATTCATTTATTATATTGATACAACTAACTAGGGACCTTGATCCACATTATAGGACACTTCCTAGCACTAGCACCACAAGCTTTGGTGACAACAGTGAAGCTCGAACTTGTTGGCTTTTTGGATTCAATCTTGGCAACTGAAAGCAGCCACTATGAAGGCTTTATTCATTTGATCATAGGTTAAATCTTGTCTCTCCTTGTATTATTTTATTCACATAGGCTTTATTCAAACCTGTCTTGCAAGTTTTCTTAGTAAAAAATTTGGAAACATGTCTGTCTTGCAAGTTGCAAATGACCTGATGCAGCTGACACTGATATTAGGTTAGTTTTTTAATTAAAGTGAAAGTAGTCAGTAGGAATTCCATTCTTAGCATCCATGATATTTTATCGGATGTCTCAGAAGAGACTTAGCATCCATGATATTGCTAAATGCTAATAGAGATAAATGAATGTTTTATGACACAACCAACTGGCTAGATGATGAATTCAAGTGCATTAGTGTTCGAGGTTTATGATTACCATTGGTGACTGATTGTTAGATTTTTGCTCAACTATGGGGTTGTTTTGCATTGGCATGTGTCGATTACTGGATGTTCTATTCATTCATAAATTAGCCCAAAATTTTCCAATTTTTTTTTATTTTTCATGTCCAATTTTGTGCATTCAATGTGGCATGTCTGACTAGCAATCTATGATTCTGGATAATTTTCAGAAACTTTCTTCCTGTCTCCTCTCCTTTTAGCTTTAAGCCAGTTGGAGAACTTTATTTTCTGTTCAGGAAAAAGGATTGTTTTACTGAAGAATAAAACATCTTAGGAGGTAGACTCCATCCATATATAATTAGAATGATGAGCTTGTTGATGAATAAACTTAATGTGCCATTAAATTCGTGGATTTACAGATGGAAAAATTTTGAGGCTGATTAATGAACGAATTTGAAAGGGCAATTCTAGATCATTCTAAGCAAATGAAGAGTCTATCTTTTGGAGTTTCCCATAAATAGTTACGGTTATTTAAGTAACCAAAGGTCAGAATTTATTATGAATTCTAAGAGTCATGTCTAAAGCTATAAATAGAGTTGCATCTCAGTTGTAAAATTAAGAGAGAACAAAATACCAATTTGATAAAAATAGAATGCTTTTTCTTTATTTTGGAAGAGAGAACAAGAGAACACAATATATTTTTCTATTAACTCTTAAACAAGTTTTCTTCTCTCTTAATTTTACAACTGAGATACAACTCTATTTATAGCCTTAAACATGACTCTTAGAATTCATAATAAATTTTACCCTTGGTTACTTAAACAACCATAACTATTTATGGAAAACTCCAAAAGATAGACTCTTCATTTGCCTAGAATGATATAAAATTGCCCTTTCAAATTCGTTCATTAATCATCCTCAAAATTTGTCCACTGTGCAGTCACGAATTTAATGGCACATTAAGTTAATTCATCAACACCCCTCCTTAAACTTAATTCTCTTTTGTCCTTCATGCTGAGTAGGTTTCTCATTTCGTACCGCTTCCTCAAATGTAATTGTTTCGGCATCTGCCAAAAGGCAAATTAAATGTACCTCACTTGTCGAGTCGTACAAATCTTTTTATGTTTTGCATCCTTGGTTGTCTTGGCTCATCTTCATCATCGGTTGTTGGTGGATTTGCTGGTGTGTTTATTGAGGTAGTGATTGTACCGGTAGATGATTCTCCCTTCTCAAATATCACCTCTGTTGATTTTTTCTAATCCCACGAACTTGACTCGTTTACATGCACATCTCGGTTGTCCACTACTTTCTTCTATATTGGATCAAACAACTTGTAACCTTTTTGTCTTTTCATCATAACCGATAAAGATATACCTTTTGCTTTTGTCATCAAGTTTGGTCCTTCTTTGATCCGGTACATGCGCGTATGCCACACTACCGAACACCTTTAAGTGAGACACCATTGGTTTTTGTCCACTCCATGCTTTTTGCGGAGTTTGATCTTCCAACTTCATATGAGGGCATCGATTTTGCACATAGACTGCACATAACGTTGCTTCCGCCTAAAATTCCTTTGGCATTTTCTTGCTCTACATCATCGATTCTTTCTCTCAGCTACACCATTTTGTTGAGGTTAATATGGTGCAGTCAAGAATCGTTTGAGATGTATCCATTACATATTTTTCGAGGTGGTTTCCTGGCTTGTGTACCTCATTCTTGAAACAACTGAGTATAGAGTACCTTTTCATCTTTGATAGACACCTTGGCTTGCAGCGCTTCTTCAAGCGAGTCGTTCTTCTTCTTCTTGCGTTGTTCATGCGCCTCAAGAGAACCAGCAAGATCATCAATGGTCATCTCTTCCAAATTTTTGACTCCTCAATTGCACAAACAACATTCTCAAAATTCTCGGTCAGTGACCGCAAAATCTTCTCCACCACCCTTGCATCAGTTAGAATTTCTCTATTTCGTTTAAGTTGATTCACCACTGTTTGCACACGCGTGATGTAGTCAGAGATTCCTTCTGACTCCTTCATTTTCATGGCCTCCAACTCACCTCGAAGAGTTTGAAGCCGTACTTGTTTAACTCGATTGGCACCTTTGAACACCTTTTGCAAAATGTCCCACGCTTCCTTTGAAGTTGCTGCACCAGCTATTTTCTCGAAACTCGACTCATCAATTGCTTGGATCAGTATATAGAGTGCGGTCTTGTCTTTCATACGCGTTTCTTTCAACGCCTTTATCTGATTCGCAGTTTGATTGACCGTTGCATCTGGCTCGTCATAGCCCTTTTCGGCTACTTCCCATGCATCTAGCGCACCGAGCAATGCACTCATCTGAATACTCCAATTGTCATAGTTCAACTTGGTGAGTCGTGGCAGCGGCATTTGCCCCAATGATGTACTTCCAGAATTCGCAATAGCTCTGATACCAATTTGATAAAAACAGAGTGCTTTTTCTTTATTTTGGAAGAGAGAACAAGAGAACACAATATATTTTTCTATTAACTCTTAAACAAGTTTTTTTCTCTCTTAATTTTACAACTGAGATACAACTCTATTTATAGCCTTAGACATGACTCTTATAATTCATAATAAATTCTGACCCTTGGTTACTTAAACAACCATAACTATTTATGGGAAACTCCAAAAGATAGACTCTTCATTTGTCTAGAATGATCTAGAATTGCTTTTTCAAATTTGTTCATTAATCAGCCTCAAAATTTGTCCACTGTGCAATCACGAATTTAATGGCACATTAGGTTTATTCATCAACAGTTCTTACTGCAATGCCTCGTTGCTTTAGTAGCGGTCACCCTCTTAAAAGCTTTTTCAGATGCCGAAGTAACGGATGGTGCTGTGTTCTGCTTGCAGAGACTAGAACCTATACAATATGATAACCACATTGTAGCTCACAGGCCCTGGATCCATTTCTCCTATGTACTTCAAGCATACTATTTAGCTCATATTCTTTTTCTTAACAAAAAATGACTTCTAACAGCCATTGCAGCTAAGAAAAGAAATTCTTTTCTAAATGAAATCCACCTTAAAGTAGGGTTTCATGACTCATACAGCTTAAACGACGCAACTCCTTCAGATTATGGATGGTCATGACCGACATTACTAGCATATATAAAATGATTAATGATACTTGTCATTCATACAACCATACTAAACAACAGCCAAAAATAAACATAGAAAACTATCATGAACTGAATAGGAGAGGACAGGAAGAAAATTTTTGAAAATAATTTTCAGACAAGCTTTGATGAATGCACAACACATAAAATGCAAAAAGAAAAAGAATAATGCAAGGAGAGACAAGTTTTACACTATGATCAAATCAATAAAGACTTCAAAATGGATAATCCATTACAAGTAAATTAAAATTACACTAAAACCAACCACATTAGATACATATAATTCAAATGCCAATCAATGCAAGGAAGTTTGGGGATCAGTAGCTACTCATAAAACTAAGCAGGTCCCCTATTTTAATCTCAAAATTCAATGATCTACCTCCATGCGTGACCAACCTCTCTATCCACTGCATTGTTAAACAAAACTTCAAGTGTTCAAGCTTACCGTCTTGTCCTTCATAGTCTCCTTATGAGAACGCACTTGAGGCGGCTCAAAGAAATTTAGGCTTAAAAAGGGAATACAAAATTTGTAGTAATACGTGCCTTTTTAGGTTTACAAATTCTGCATGATACTTTTAACTTTAGGAAACTGTCGGGATAACTTCATTAGCCACTTATGAAATTTCTGTCGATCACCTCTTTTACTTTCATAATTCTCTGGTCCACCGACAGTAATGCCCAATCTCTCTAGATTCACTGCATTTTTAAGCAAGAATATCAAGAATTCAAACTCACTTTTATCACCTTCAAGCCCCCAAACAGCAATGTATTTCAGGTGGTTTAGGGGCACAACGTGAACACAGGCTCCTTTTTCTGTCGTCAACACTAGAAATAAAAAGAAAATGAAAATTAGATAATAGGTGTAAATCTATAAATGAGAAATTTGGTATGAAACTTGAGTAATGCAGTGAATTTCTGAGAGAACTACAAAAAGTTAAAACTAACAAAAATTCTCAGTAATTACCTGAATTACGTGCAGCACAAGAGTTTCGATAGAAGTACATCGACAGAGTGATGACACCAACCAAGTAAAACTGGTGTAGTTCATAATAGATGCTTTCAACTCCAATGTCTTTAGGTTAGTATATGAGGTAAGTAGCTCTTCTAGTGTGTCTGGAGTTTCAAAATGAATCTTGGCATGCAAACTTTGAATAATCAGATTCCAAAATACAAGACAATGTCCATAGAATGAACTACTACTATCTTTTTTCCATGAATAATTTAGATTAAGAAGAAAAACCATGACTAGTACTATATATCTAACAAAGAATAGAAAGTTATTTTAAAAAGAAAGGGGGGAAAAAGAAGAGGCACAATAAAACAATTGAAGGAGTTTCAATGTATATAACAATATTTTTGTCTAGTAAGTAGCCTATATAGAATGAAGAAGTAGTATCTTCTTAAAAAATTTTAAAGTCACATTAGCTCATGCGATTCCCAATTTTATCCGCGAGGCTAATTTCTCTTTATTGATTTCCAGTTTTCAAGTGTTGTACTAAACTGGAACTTTAGATTACCTAGAACCCAATTGAAATAAATTGAGATTTACTGGATCAACAACCTTTATGATTCTCTCATGTTTCTCTATTCTAATTACAAGAAGTTGTATTCGGAAACTAACATCTTAACATATGATACGAACTGAAGCAATAGATTCGGGAAAAAAAAAATGATACCTATATGAAGTACATACGCATGACCTGAGTAGGCAACTAGTGAATAAACTTGAATGATTAAAATTATTAATGTAATAACCAACAGAAGCATCCTAATGCATTATGAACTTGAGGAAATGTACTAGCCAAAGCAAGCAAATAATCAAATTCTAAAATACTCGAGACTCTAACAAGTAGGATTTAGTGAAGCAGAAAACTCAATATTTGATTTAATATACGAGGTCCCAGTACTGCAGCTCTTGCTTCAGATTTTTAGTTCTTGAAATATATCATTAGTTTCAGATATCATGAAACCATAGTGATGGTTCAAATGGGAGTCCTTAGTTGTGTTTCCTCCATTTCAGTTGCAATAGGCATCTTATGCGAGTGCTACTCATCAAAATTCAAGTTAGATTCGACTTGCAAATTAAGGGGTAACCCATAAGCCAATTCTGAAATTTTTACCAGATACGAAATCACAGGCCTACTAAAATTAAAATAAACACAAAATAAAAATAAATGGTTATCGATGAGTAAAACTTGGAAAGGTAATTAGGGAACTATTTCTACAAACTGAAATTAAACATACCTCAAGCTCCCCAAGAACTAAAGGTCTTGCACCATTAAGGCCTTTGAGAAGCTTCAATGAATTTGTTTTTTTGGATATTGTAAACAGGTCCAAATGTGAAAGCCCTTCTGGGCATCTAATGACGAACGTTGAATATACCAATATATTTACATCGTTTAGCGCCACAAAGTTTCCAAATGAACAATCAGTTAAACCAGAGGGATACGCAATGACTTCAAAGCGTGTAACACTGCCATTTTCCTAAAGGAAATTTTGCTCTCTACACTGCAAGAGTCAACAAATATCCTAAAGGATACGATGAAGCAAGATCAACTTTCACTTTGCAGTAGTGAAAGATGAAGACAGGAGCAGATGCTGGTGATTTTCGAGATGTATTTCTTCCTCCTTAAACCTCTTCTCTTATAGTGAATGAAGTGGGGTAGTGGAGTTGTGACGACCCGCCCCCGACCTAGGGTTGGACCCGATACCTGAACCAGGCCCAAATAACAGTCTGGCACGCCTAAACAAATAAACCTGCGGAATACACATTGGCTAAATAAAGGATAATAATTGTGCATAAATATAAAGAGATATCCTAAAGCCAATAGATTTAAGTTCATAGAACATTAATAAAACTATACATGGGTTCATGCTCATTTAAACTAAACAAGTTTATTAAATCTCTGAAGTGGATCAACTAAAGGTAACTAGGATTCAAGCTACCCAAAGATCTATTTTAATTTTAACCCCAAATTGAATAGTTTCAATTTCAAATATACATAATATATATATCAACAAAGACTCACATCAAGAAGAGACGTCAAGCTCGTCTCTCCCTTGCTTCAACCTAAGCGCCGTCGTGAATACCGAGATGTAAGTGGGGTGAGCTAAAAGAACCAACCGAGCTCGATGTGGGAAAACCCGCTCAACCATCAAATATGCAAGTAATACCTAATAAACATGTAAAGTCTAGCATGTACTTGAAAACAAACAAGGATTTATTGAATATTAACATGGTAGCAGGATTTCATAAGAAAAAGACTTATAATGGACCATCAAGTACTATCATAGACATAAGATTCGTAAGTCACAATTAAATAGGAATTCATCCTTTCATAACAAATACCACGTATTCATAAGCCATCAAATTTTAACAACAATAATCATGAATAACATTAAAGAGATTGACAAATTATTTCATAATTTCAAACTTCCATACAAAGGAGGGGTTTCGTGAGATTATGTACTATAAAATATAATAATATGATAAGTCGATGTTTCATTCAATGCGTACTAGGTATTGGCAAGAATCCGATGACCGATTGTCCTACTCTCGAAGTGATGGAAACAACTAGCTAGCACACAGGTCTTATGTGCCCTCTCGTTTGTCCCATCAAATCAACGATGTAGGTTCGTCCAAACCATCACCGATGCACATCCCTATGTCTCAAGAGTACAAGAGAAGGGACTCCAACTCATGTCCCTACGTGACATACTTATGAATTTAATTAGTCAAATAAAGCCCTCGGTGATAAACTCCACAATATCCCGGGGTCTTAACGACCCTCGGTGGTACCACAACATTCGAGGTATTCATATAGATTTACTTGCTAATAAGGCCCTCGGTGGAACTCCACAAACATTCGAGGCCCCGAATAACCTAGATGAGAAAAGCAAGTGCATTCACATTCCATAGATACGTAGGTTCGAGCCAATACCATGACGCAACCCATAAATCTCAAGTCTTTAATTCAAATTATGAATCCTAAACATAACTAATAATCATGCCATATTTGATAATTGAGCAAGCTCCCCACTTACCTGCACTCACCGCGAATCCTAATCTCGATCCTCTCGCGTTTGGGCTCGATGTGAACCGTCTCGCGAATCTAGACAATTTGAAAGAATAATTACTTTATGTATCTACAACCATACAAGTTTAACATCAATTGTTTAGACCTTAGAGATTCATCCTATTTTATAGCTGACTTCGCTTAAGGTCATTCACGACTCTAAAATTGACACTTAAAATTAGAATCGATGATTCGAGTAAAATAGGAATGCGGTGATGTAAAACAAGGAAAATCTGCTAAGACTTGGCTTTTCTAACATAAATCGAAGACGTTCGATTAATTATAATTAAAAAGATCCAAATCACCATACAAGACTCAATTTAGACTTTAAATTCCCAAATGACAATATTCAGTCAAAATCCACAAATTTATCGAATAAGTTTATTTCCCAAAGAAAAATATTCAAAGTCCCTTTTTTAAATCTCAACTCAACCTTAAATGCCAAATCCATATCAATAAACTTCAACCGCGTTCAATTTGTTAAAATCATGGGAAAACCCATTCATGTACCGTCAAACTATGGAAAACAAAATTCATTCATCCATAATACTCGTTATCATAAAGCTTAAAAATTTGTATAGCCCATTTCAAGACTAGATCTAAGAAAAACTGAACAAACTTTGCAAATCATCAACTCTCATTGCCAATACCAACACCAAGACAATAAATCTAGGGAGTATTAGAGTCTCACCATGCCTTCAATAGAGTCTTTGACTCAAAATCCTATCCAAAATCTCATTCTAACATAGATCAAATCTTTCCTTTCTTATTTTCTTTTCTATTTTCCTCGCGTGCTTGCCGCTGTCGACGCCATCGACCCTTTGGTCTCCAAATCTTCAACAAATAATAAAGAAATCAAGGAGGAAGTGAGGTTGTACCTCTCTTGAGTTTGAACTCTCCTCTTGCTCTCCTCCTCTCGCACTTGGGTGTTTAACAAGATTGCGGCTAGGATTTTCTTTGATTTGCTTAAATAGCATTAGGGTTAGGGATTAGGGTTATGATTATTTACAACTTGTCTAAAATGCCCTTTTAGGTCTTAAGCTCAATTGGGCTTTATTATTTAAAATAAAATTTTACTTAATCCGTCACTCATATTTAATTTGACAAGTTTAGAATTGTATTTCTACATCAAACACCAAACACATTTTTATCATGAAATTAACAAAATACACATAGGTTGGGTGGAGAATTTAGGTCGTTACAGAGAGCGTTTCAATCGCATCCACTCAGTCAAGCATTGAATGGGTTTATTAACTGCCCATTTAATGCTTGAGTGGGTCAGTTAAATAACTACCCACTTATAATTTCGAAAATGGTAAAAAATAATGGTAAAAGAATTTTACTCATGGTTAGCTCACACACATATACACACACGTGCTAAGTGCTAAGTGCTAAAAGCGCCTAAAATGCGACGCGTGCGCGCGTGCGTGGTTCACTTTGCATAACACTTGTATTTTATTTTACATACACTATGGTGCAAGAGTACATATATACTCTTTAAACTTGAAGTTTCTAACCAATGTGGGACGAAACATTTCTTTTGAAAATGTCCAACAATCCCTCGCCATTTTCAAAAGAATCGAGATCATTCAATCCACGAAATCTCAAACATTATATGCATAAATAATGGTATCTTGCGATTTGAACCACTAATTTGTGAAAAGTTCATGACATCATATCAGAATTACATGGTAGATAAACTTTGAACCAATGATTTTATTCGATATGTAGCATAAACATATCACACATATAACTTACACCAAAGAAATAGCCATAAATATCCCGACACATTCAATATTGGCCTTGTGTCCCATATCTTCTCGTGAATGCCTTTGGAGCCAAGCCCTTGAACTCCTTGAAGCAATACCGCACTTCACATCCACATAAGTAGTCTCCATTCTAGTACCCCGCAATTTAAGTACCTTTAGAAAGACTATTAAGAGATCATCTCAACCTCCTCTCTTTACATGCAGGTACCGAGCACTAACAACCTTGGGATGGTTATTAAAATTTAGTGCTCACAGTCACACTTATAATGAATTTGACTGCATTTGCATTGAACTCAAGACTTAACATAATTTTAGGCGTCGAGTTGAGTTTTCACTATTGGTGACCTATAATTCATGAGCTTGAGACCCATCCCCCTTGATGTTTTATTCACCAAGTCTCTTAGCAATCCTTTAGTAAGGGGATCTGCCAAATTTTGAATAGATCTCACATAGTTAATCGTTATAACTCCACTTGTTATCAATTCTCTTACACAACTGTGTCTCAGTTCAATATGTCTGGATTTACCATTGTACACTTGGCTATAAGCCCTTGCCAATGTGGCCTCATTATCACAATGGATAGAGATTGGAGCTATCGATTTAGGCCACAATGGTATCTCGTGTAATAATTCACGTAGCCATTCAGCTTCTTTTGAAGCGAGGGCTGCATAATAAACTCGATTCCATGGTAGAACCAGCCATTAAAGTTTGTTTCTTTGAAGCCCACGAGATTGCTCCTCCAGAAAGTGTGAAAATCCACCCACTTGTAGATGCATGATTTTGATCTTTCACAATCCAACTTGCATCCAAAAATCCTTCTAAGACCGAAGGATATCCACTATAGCATAAACTATAGTTAATTGTTTTCTTCAAATATTTCAAAACTCTTCGAATTGCAAACCAATGCAACAAACTTGGATTAATTGTAAATCTGCTTAACTTGCCTACTGCCAAGGCAATATTCGGCCTAGTGCATGTCATTGCATACATTAAGCATCCAATTAATCTAGAATACTCCAGTTGTGAAACTGGATTGCCTGTATTTTTCACTAGCTCAATACTTGAATCTAGCGGGGTGAAAACAGAGGTACAATTCAAATGATTGAATCTATTGAGAACTTTCTCAATATAATGAGATTGAGTTAGAGTAATACTCCCCTCATCTCTTACAATCTGAATTTCAAGAATGACATCAGCTTGCCCCATATCTTTCATTTCAAACTGGCTTGAAAGAAATATTTTGGTCAACTAACCTTGCTCCAAGTCAGTTCCAAAAATTAACATGTCATCTACGTAAAGACAGATAATGACACCATTGCCTCTTTCATCAAACTTGCTATATACACATTTATCAGATTCATTTATTTTGAATCCATAAGCAAGTACAACCTGGTCAAAATTTTGGTGCCACTATTTTGGTGCTTGCTTTAAACGATACAATGATTTTCGCAATCTATACACTTTATTTTCATGACCGGGCATTATAAACCCTTCAGGTTGTTCCATATATATTTCCTCATCTAATTCTCCATGTAGAAATGCTGTTTTAACGTCCATTTGGTGGATGACCAGCTTGTTTATAGCTGCAATTACAATAAGCAATCTGATAGTAGCAATTCTAGCTACTAGTGAATAGATATTGAAATAGTATATTCCATTTTTTTGGGTGAAACCCTTAGCAACCAGTCTCACTTTGTGTTTTTCAATGGATCCATCAACTCTTCTTTTCCTTTTGAAGAGAAATTTGCATTTAATGGGTTTAATAAGGTAGATCAACTAGCTCCCAAGTGTTATTTCCCATTATTGAATCCATCTTTTCATTTAATGCCTCTTTCCAGAAAGCTGCATCTCTTTCTTTCATCGCCTCCTCTACTGTTTGAGGATCAGCCTCTGTATTAAAGCAATACGGAATTTGTCTAGTTACTATTTCTCTACTTCTTTCAACTAGGAATGTATAGAAATCAGAACCAAATGACTTAATTTTCCGAGCTCGTTTGCTCCTTCGAAGTTCAGGAACTTCTACTATTTCTTTGTCATTTTCAATTTCTATGACTTCTTTCCCTTTATGGTTTTCTTCAGGAATACTTTTGGGAACAGATTTAAATCTTGTCGGCAAATATTGCATCCCTTGATTCAATTACAGTGTTTGCTGAAATTGAATTATTAGGCTCAATTACCATGAGCCTATATGCCTTACTGTGTTGTGTATATCCAATAAAAATGCACTCCACTCCCCTTTCACCCAATTTTCTCTTTTTGGGTTTAGGTACTTTTACTATCTTTCTACATTTGAAACACTTAAATACTTAAGAGTTGGTTTTCGCTTATTCCAAAGATCATATGGGGTGACTTTATTCCTCTTTTGTGGAATTCTGTTCAGAATATGGCATGCAGTCAGCAATGCCTCTCCCCAAAATCCACTACTCAAACCAGAGTTTGATAGCATAGCATTAACCATTTCGGTTAAAACACGATTTTACGCTCAGCCACACCATTTTGTTGTGGTGTATAAGGGGCAGTAGTCTAATGGACTATTCCAGTGGATTCAAAGTACTTTGGATCATAGTACTCTCCTCCCCTATCAGACCTTAAACATTTTATAAAGGTCTCACATTACAATTCGGTTTCTGCCTTATAGGCCCGAAACTTAACCATTGCCTCATCTTTAGAATGCAACAAATAAACATAACAGAACTCGCTATAATCATCAATGAATGTTATAAAATATTTATTGCCTCCTATTGATGGTGTACTATGTATGTCACATACATCAGAATGTATTAAATCAAGCAACTTTGAATTTCTTTCAACATTAGGAAATGGATTCCTAGTTATTTTTGTTTTCATGCATACATTGCAATTTCCTTCATATTTATCAAAATAAGGCAATAATTCAAGATTCACCATATCATACAATTTTTTGAAATGAACATGTCCTAGTCTATGATGCCATAAAAATGGAGACTCAACAAGATACGCAGAAACAATATTCTTATTAGATAAAGCGATTACTTTGAGCTTAAACATGACCTCATAAGCATAACCCTTCCCTACATATACCCCTCCCTTGGAGAGTACAAATTTGTCAGCTTCAAATACAAGCCTAAAACTAAACTTATTCAAAAGACCACCCGACACCAGATTCTTCCTCACTTCTGGTGCATAATACACGTTGGTGAGTGTTACAATTTTGCTAGAAGTAAACTTCAGATCAACACTACCTATGCCTTTAACAGGGACAGTAACATCATTTCCCATGTACAAGACAGTATTTTCATCTACTGCCTCCATAGTCTTGAAGAACCTCTTGTTCTTGCAGACGTGTCGAGTGACACCAGAATCAACTCACCAAGCCATATCATTTTCAATGACATTGATTTCAGAAATCATAGCAATGAGATCATCATTGTCGTTTCCTGCACCTTTTGCAGTGCTAGAGGAAGTTTGATGTTTTCCTTGCTTCCTCTTCCAATGATAACATTCAGATTTGAGGTGGCCATCTTTTCCGAGAACCAACAAGTGACTTTCTCGCTTTCCTTTGATTCTGGTTTTGGTTGTTCGGTTTTCCTGAACCAGCAGCCTTTTGAAACTGCCAGGCTTGTTAGGCTTGTTCAAGAGGGCTTTTTGAACTTAGCCGCTTCCATCACATGCACTTTTGAAATCTCCCGAGCATTCTCGCTCTTTTCATTTTCCCGCATGCGACAATCCTCTTCTACACGAATATGGTTAGCTAGTTCATCAAGAGTTATGTCCTCTTTTTTATGCTTAAGAGTTCGTTTGAACTCCTTTCGGATGGGGCGCTTTATCAATAATAGAAGACATAACAATTGTTTCATCCATGAAAAGATTGTGTTGAGAGAAATTATTTCTAATCCTCTCAATTTCACGAAATTGTTCCATGACGTCAGACCTTTCATCAATCATTTTAAAATTAATAAACTTTGATATGAGGAATTTCTTACTTGTCGCATCCTCCTTATGGTACCTTGCCTCAAGTTTCTCCCACAGCTCCTTGGCAGAGGGAACGTCATGGTAGAGGTCGAACAGCGAGTCCTTCATGACGTTCAGAATATGACCTCTGCAGGTGTGGTCATCCGTCTCCCATTTCTGCCTCTTCCTGATCTGCTCGACAGTTTCATCATCGAACTCAACAGGCTTGGGTTTATCCAGAACATACACCAGATGAAGTGCCACCAACAGGAAATGCATTCGCTTCTGCCACCTCAGGAAATCCCCTCCATCGAAGCGATCCAGCTTTACAATGTTAGCCGACAGTTTTTTGATTGATGAAGCCATTGCAACTGCAGAAAAATTTCCTTTAGATCGTTAAACCAGAGGGATATGAAATGACTTCAAAGCGTGTAACACTGCCACTTTCCTAAAGGAAATTTTACTCTCTACACTGCAAGAGTCAGCAAATATCCTAAAGGATACGATGAAGCAAGATCAACTTTCACTTTCCAGTAGTGAAAGATGAAAACAGGAGCAGATGCTGGTGATTATCGAGATGTATTTCTTCCTCCTCAAACCTCTTCTCTTATAGTGAATGAAGTGGGGTAGTGGAGCAGTTTCAACTGCATCCACTCAGTCAAGCATTGAATGGGTTTATTAACTGCCCATTTAATGCTTGAGTGGGTCAGTTAAATAACTACCCACTTATAATTTCGAAAATGGTAAAAAATAATGGTAAAAGAATTTTACCCATGGTTAGCATGCACGTGCCTCGTGCTAAGTGTGCCTAAAATGCGCCGCACAGCGCGCGCGTGTGGTTCACTTTGCATAACACTTGTATTTTATTTTACATACACTGTGGTGCAAGAGTACATATATACTCTTTAAACTTGAAGTTTCTAGGGACTAAACATTTCTTTTGAAAATGTCCAACACAATCCTTGTACATGTCACCTTTGTAAACAAAGATTGAGACATTTGGGGTATTCAATACAAGCTTGCAATCACCAAGGCGATCACAAGGGCCCGATATGTCTTTCTTTCCATTTGGCAAGCGATTATTTCCCCTATTATCAATCTCCAGCCTTATAAGTTGATTCAAAGACAAGTTCAAAACTTGAATATGCTTGTGATAACAATTCTTCAAAATCAAAGTGTTGAACATTTTCAAATAAAATGTTTAGTCCCACATTGGTTAGGAACTTCAAGTTTAAAAAGTATATATGTACTCTTGCACCATAGTGTGTGTAAAATAAAATACAAGTGCTATGCTCGGTGAGCCACACGCGCGCACGGCGCGGCGCATATGGCACTTTTATAGGTGCACTGCATATGTGTGTTAGCTAACCATGGGTAAAAATTTTTACCATTAATTTTTACCATTTTCGAGATTAAATGGGTAGTTAGTAGAGTGGCTTAGTGGGTGCAGTTGAAACTGCTCTTCATTAAGGAATTACTGCTCCACTACTCCATTGCATCAATGATTGACTGTTCCACTACTCCACTACCCCATTTTCACTCTAACTGGTCATGACCAGTGCTCTATAAAAGGGGAGGTTTGGGGAGGAAGAAATCATCTCAAAATTTACCAGCAATTGCTCTTGTTTTTTATCTTTCACTACTGCAAAGTGAAAGGTGGGTATACTTCATCGTATCCTTTAGGATATTTACTGACTCTTGCAGTGTAGAGAGCAAAACTTCCTTTA
Organism: Stephania japonica; assembly: GCA_039657345.1. Lineage (NCBI taxonomy): Eukaryota > Viridiplantae > Streptophyta > Magnoliopsida > Ranunculales > Menispermaceae > Stephania > Stephania japonica. The sequence goes on from CM077566.1 coordinate 19,492,170, forward strand.
GGAAAGTGGCAGTGTTACACGCTTTGAAGTCTTTGCAATTCCCCTGGTCTAACACAGTTTCCAAAACTGGGCAATCCAAAATGAGCTTCCCATTCGCATTACCGTTTGGAAGCTTAACTCTAATCAATTCTAGGGTTCTAAGATTAGGGGCTGAAAACATCGGACGTGGAACATGGAAACGGTATTGATTCAAACATTTACGATCAAATCATAATTCCAACCTAATCGCCTTAACTCAAGAAGTAGCCTAAATACCTCGGTAGGGATAGTAAACATTGAGTCTTCAAGACCTAGAAATAAATCCAGCTCTTGAACAAATTTGGGAAGGTTAATTGTGCAGGTTTTGAACTTTTGACGGTGGTTTTACAAATTAGTTGATTTTGCCGATGTTGCTTAAGTTGTTCAAGTAAAGGGTGACAACTTTTGTCTAGACTTGCCAGCTCGAATCTTAATTGAAAAGATTGAAACAAAGATTTGGTAAAATACTAACCAAGTCTAGACCCAAAAAATAAAAAAAAATAAAATAAAAAATAAAATAAAATAAAATAAAATAAAAATTGTTCAAATTAAAATTGTTCAAGAGCTGGGCATTTTTGCTACCCCTATGTCCGATGGAAGTTTGTTTACAACCGTCAATATCGCGTTTGAGGTGTCAAGTTTAAGTCGTGTTGTTACCACGAAAGCTTGTAGTCCTGCCAAGAACCGTCTTGTGATGGAATCAGGGTTTGTTCCTTATGCTTCAGACAGAAATTGATGAATCAAACAGTCCTTGGAGCAAACAGTAGAAATCATTTTCTCAATGAAATCTACATTTAAGGTTGGAACCTTTTATTTGTATACAGCAAGAACAACAGAAATTCCTTCAGATTATGAATGATCATGAATAACATTACTAGAAACCATAGAAATATCGATCGTTGAGACTTACGTCATTTTAATACACCATACCGAAAATCAGCTACAATGTAAACACACCGAAAGCTATGATTAATCGAAGAGGAGCATAGACAAGGAGATGGCAAGAAGGTTTTTGGAAATCATGCAGAATCCCAGATTACTACTCAGACATACTTCAACGGAGACACAAAATTCAACAGGAAAAAACAAAAATAGGAAACTATCAGGAAAGGCCTCATCTTAATTAGCTTTGTGGGAACTTCATGAATATCCAGTTATCGACAATTGACACTGCAAAACAGCCTCATGATTATGCAAAAATCTTAAGAATCAATCACAGAATTCTGACAGTAATGTACTACAATTCATCATCGAGCCAGTTGCTTGTGTCATATATACGACATTCTTTTGTCTAAAATACTAATATAACGGATTGTAAGAACAAACTTCAGCTATGAATATGATTACTTCAGTTCAAAAAGATTAACCTAAAATCAGTTTCAGCTCACAAGGTCACTTGCAAGACATGTCTCCAATTTTTAAAATAAGAATACTTGCAACACATGCTTATGTTAATGATTCTAACAGATCATTCAAGGAAATGATTGGAAAGAAGTAATACAAGGCTTAGATAGATGGATACTCAAAAAAACTTAGTAAGGAGAGAAGTTTTGAGCTATGATCAAATCAATAATTAAAGACTTCAAAACGGATAATTCTATTTATGTAAATTGAAATTCGAGTGAAAATACCACCAGATGTATAGAATTCAAAATCTAAATCACCATAAGGAAAGTTTGGGGATAATATTAGTAGTTACTTATAAAACTTCTGCAGGACACATGTTTTTACTCGCAATGCTCTATGACCTGCCTCAATTGATGACCATCTTCTTCTCCACATTGACTGCATTGTTAAACAAAAATCTCAAGAGTTCTAGCTCACTGTCATGTCCTCTCCTGATGACAACATACTTGAAAAGGCTTAGAGCCGCAATTTAGGTCTAAAACATATGAATGAAAGTGGAGCAAACATTGACTTGTAAGACTTATAAGACTTGAATGATACTTTAACATTAGGAAACTGCTGGGATAACTCCATTAGCTCTGTGTGAAATTTCAGCCGGTCACCTTTTTTCATTTTATAATTCTCTGATTCATCGACAGTAACGTCCAATCTCTCTAGATTCAGTGCATTTTTAAGCAAGGATCTCAAGAATTCAAGCTCAACTATGTCTCCTTCAAGTCCCCAGATGGCAGCGTATTTCAAGTGATTTAGTGGACGGAAAGTCAATACAGGTTCCTCTTTCTTCTTTCGCCAACGCTAGTGACAAAAAATTAAAGTAAGATCTCAGATTTAAATCTTCAAATGAGAAATTTGGCACGGAAAGTATTGCAACAAATTGGTTAGAGAACTAAGACAAATGCAAACTATAAGAAAAAATTCATTCGTTACCTGAACTGTGTGCAAAACCAGAGTTTCTATGGAAGAACATTGGCAGACAAAGGACACCACCCAAGAAAGAGTAGAGTAGTTGACAAGAGATACTTTCAACTCCAACTTCTTTAGGTTAACATATGAAGTAAGTAGCTCTTTCAATATCTCTGGAGCTTCAAAATATATCTAGGCATGCAAACAGATTAAAAAAAAAAAAACTAAACCAAAACATGTCGCAAAAGATGCTACCAAACATTATAAACACAGAAATAATTCAGTTCTTAATCATTTTTTTTTTCTTTTCTTCTTTTTTTGGTTAATTTCTTAGTTCAATTTTGTTACTGCCGGATGCATCTGAAACTTTTGGAAAAATATTGGCAAGCAAACAATGAATAACTTAGATTAAAAAGTAAAAACTAAAACCAGTAATTACATATAGAACACATAACAAAAAAGTTTTTTTTTTCAGTTACATTAGCAAGTATGTTTTCCAATTTTAATAGCTATGCTAGTTTCCTCTCTATTTGAATTTCTATTTTCAAGTAATGTACTTAATTTAGAAAGTTAGGTATTGAGAAACCGCATTCAAATGAATAGAAATTTGATCGATCGGCACAGACCAATTCTTTCATGTTTCTATATTATATAATATAATTTAAGAGCACTTGTATTACCAAGGATTAACACCTTATTATATGATAAAAACCTATACCTACTGAAGTACATAAGCATGACTTCAATTGGCGACTACTAAACAAACTTCAATGATTAAAATTTGACATGTAATATCCATTAGCAGAATCCTAATGCTAGGAACATGAGGAAAGTTATAAGGCCAAGCAAACAAACAACCGAATTCTAAAATACTAGAGACTCTAACAAGTACAAAATATTTAGTTAAGAAACAAACTTAAATAATAGAAAACATTGGATTTTCATAAAAACTTGATTTGGTATTGATATAAAAGGTCCCTGCAGTGCAGCTCTTCCTTCAGATTTTAAGTTCTTCAAATAAATCATTAATATCAGAAACCCAAGAGATTATTCAAATGGGATTTACTTAATTGTGCTTCATCATTTTAGGCCTTAGCTGCAACACGTGCCCTACACAAGTGTTCCTCATCAAAATTAAAGCTAGACTCATTTGCAAATTAAGGGGATAACGTATATGCTAAATACCATAAAGAGCATTAAATTGAGCAGAGTAGAAAAGTCTAATCCATGTTGACGACACCAACTAATTTGAAGTTGAGGCTCATTTGTTGTTGTTAAAATCATAGGCCTACTAAAGATTAAACACTAAATAGAAAGCAATGGTTCGACAGGTAAAACTCTGAAAGATTTTAAGTAGCAATTACTAATACAGAAATTGAACATACCTCAAGCTCCCCAATAGCTAATGTTTTTGCACTAGTCAGGCCTTTGAGAAGCTTCAGTGAATTTGAATTTTTCACTTTTGAGAACAGGTCCAAATGCAAAATCCTTCTCGGGCTTGCAATGACCAACGGTGGGTGTACCGTTACATCTACATCATTTAGCGCGACAAAGTTCCCTAATGAAAAGTCCTTGTACATATCACCATTGTAAACAAAGGTTGACACATTCGGGGTGCGCAATACAAGCTTGCAATCGCCAAGGCGATCATAAGGGCCTTGTAAGTCATCCTCGTCATACGGCCTTTGATTATTTCCACTATTATCAATCTCCAGCTTCTTCAGTTGATTAAGTGACAAATTCAGAATTCTAAGATGCTTGCAGTAACAATTCTTCAATATCAATGTTTCCAAAATAGGGCAACGAAAAACGAGCTCCCCATCCGAATCCCCCTTCGGAAGCTTGATTCTAATCAACTCTAGAATTTTCAGATTCAGGGCTGAAAGCATTAGACGCGGAACATGGAAACAATATTTTCTAGAACTTTCAAACCGCAGTTCCAACTTAACCGCCCTGACTGAAGAAGCGGGGCTAAATACCACCGCAGGGATTGTAAACATTCCTCTATCAGCACCCAGATAGATATCAAGTTGTCGAACATTCCGAGCCACTGCTTTGACAATCCAATCTTTTACAGGGAAGACGAAACCCTTCCAAATCTACACCGCTAAGGCTGCGGTTGTTCATATACTTGTTGACGTATAGCGACGTACAGCAGAATCTGAGTTCTTTAAGATCCTCATCCCAGGTAGGTCGGCGAGGGTAATCCCCTTCATCATCTTCATCCAACCCCAAATCTTCTTCGTAATCATCAACGTCGAAGTAAACATTGGGCAAAGAAGCCGAAAAATGTGCCCATTTCCTTGAGAGGGTACATGTTTGATGGACCTGATTTGTGGGGAGGGTGGAGAATATTTGATGGAGAAGGGGTTCAGGGAGATCGCTTAGTCGGTCTTCGCCGGTCGATGGTGGGTCATGGTACAATGCATAGGAATCATAGGACGGCGATGATGGCGTAGAAGAAAACATTTCCAAGAAAGGGTCCATTGATGGAGATGGTTGTGATTCTTGTGAAGAAGAAATGAAAAGACCTGTTTATATAACCCTAGTTTTTCTCCCGCGCAATTTTGAATGAAGAGGTGTGGCTTGTCGCTTTCCCGGAAAAAAATTAAAGAGAGTGAGGCGTGTAGAATGTGTGAAGTTCACGCGTTTTGAGGGAATCTACAACATTGTATGTAATAAAAGAATGTTAAAAAAATCATTTTATGGAAGTAAAATGGGTTTTAACTTTTAAGTGATTAACTCCTCCAACTAGCACCGAAACATTTTGAGTTAAAATTCTACACCAAAGTGTTAAAGGTGTGGTTAAGTTGGGGACAATATTGGTGCTAACGGTAGAGATTCACGTGTATCGGTGCTAGCGGAGGAGATTCACGAGCTTGCGGAAGCGTGTGCGGCGCGGCCGAGAGAATTTGACAAGATGAGGAGAGTGTGGTGATTAATTTAATGTATGGACAACAAGTGTGAAAATGGGGTTCACTCTAAAATGTCAAAGTAAGATGAAACATCGACTTCACACTTATAAGCCTTCTTTTTCTTTTTTAGTAGTCGATGTGAGACTATCTCAACATCTTCTGACAGATCACTCAAGGAAATGACTGGAAAAAAAAAAAGCAATACAAAGCTAAGATAGAATCATTGAAGGATTCTCAAAAAAAAACTTTGTTGGTGAGGAGAGAGAAGTTTTGAACTATGATCAAGCCAATAAACATTTCAAAATAGATAATTCTATTTATTTAAATTGAAATTCGAGTAAAACACACCATATTTGATGTATAGAATTCAAAATGTACATCACCATAAGGAAAGTTTGGGGATAATATTAGTAGCTACTCATAATGCTTCAGCAGGACACATACTTTTCACGAGCAAAACTCTATGATATGCCTCAATTGATCACCATCATCGTCTCCACATTGACTATCTTAGGACAACATATTAGTCATGTCACATGGATGGTCTGTGAGTTGTAGTGTGGTGTGTAAGTTGTAGTGTTATAGAGATCTCATCTAGTAAATAGATGTACGTACGAGATCAAAAGCCCTTTTTGTATATAAACTGTATTCAGTTACATTTGAGATATAGAAAAAGAATTCCAGAGCGGCTGCTCTTCTTAATTTCTTGAAACCTTGGTCTTCATAGAAGTTTTCATGGTATCAGAGCAAATGCTCGGCTGTTCATGGCAAATCTAGCTGTGACAGTCATGGATTCTCCATCGCAGTCCACAGAGGCTACATCGTCTCAATCTAGTTCGTCCGTACGGGTTCTATAGTCATTCAGTCATTCGCTTGGTCAATCCATGTCGATCAAGCTCGACGCTAATAACTACATCTTGTGGAAGTCTTTGCTTCTACCACTTGTTACCGGCAACAATCTGACGAAATCTTGCTCGGAACAGTGCCATATCTGGATCCGATGGATCCAAGCACCGGAGCACCGTGTATATCCTTATATATCCATATCTATATCGCAAGTAGATTTAGATTTTTTTTTTCTTATCCATCAGTACGCCTGATTTCAAGAACTTGTCTTAAAATCGTAACAATCACGCAATATAGCTAGAGCTATATATATAAGAGTGAGAAGAGAAAAAAACGTCTTTGTTAGAGAATCTTTAGTTCGTTTGTGTGAAGAGGGAGCCATTAAATTTGTTGTCTTGAAGAGGATTGAAGACCATTGATTGAAAGAAAGTCATGGAAAATTACAATCTGCCTTGGGGTTTTACATTCAACCCCACTGATGAAGAAATCATGGTGTACTTGCAAGCGAAGGCGAGCAACATTCAACTTCCATTCGTCGATCCAGTCGTCAAATTCGACGTCTTTACTACACACCCCACCCAACTCCACATGCAACGTATGTACTACTGTTTTTATGTTAAAAAACACTATGGTTTATGGTTCTTGATTTTAATCGATCTTTGATTTTTGTTAGGTTATCGTGCATGCATGAATACTGTTTTAATGTTTAAATTAGGGTTTTGGGTTCTTGATAATTAAGGGAACTTCGGTGTCTTAGGTTATCTTATTACATGCTTGATACTATTTATTGTTAAAGCTAGCTAGCTAGCGGGTTTAAGGTTCTTGATGATTTATCAATCTTTGTTTTTTTAAGTTATTTACATGCACGCATACTGTTTATTGTTAAAACTAGGTGCATTCATATTGTTGTTAAACCTAGGGTGTAGGGTTCTTGATAATTAATCGATCTTTGATTTTTTAAGTTATTGTTACATTCATATATGCGTGTTGTTTTAATGTTTTTTTTTTTTTTTTTTTAAAACTGCATATTGCTATAATTTTAAAACTACGGTTTAGGTTTCTTGATAATCAGTTAGATCTTTGATTTTTTTGGGTTGTCTTACATGCATGTGTTTCTTTGTTGGGTGCAGAGAGGCTCAATGCTACCAGTACCCACCTCTACTTCTACGTTACGAAGAGCGGGAGAAATCGCAGTCTTTGGAAATGGGTTTTGGCATGCAAGCACAGGTGCAACCGCTATCTTGAACCGCAAGAGAGAAGTGATCGGCTATAGGAGCATGCTAGTTTACTACAATAATGCTTTGAATACAAATACTAAGAAAAGAGACAGGTCAGAAAAGACCAGGTGGATCCTGCATGAGTATACGCTTCCCGAGGCTCATAACATGTCTTCCAAAGGACTTAAGGTAAGTGTGATTTACTGCTAAATTGAGTTAATTTATCCATTCATTTGGTTAACGGCTATATATATATATAGCTATATATATAAGGTCATATTAAAAATAGTTTTGCATGTAGTTAGTGTACAACATATACAAGTATTATTACATAAATTTACTATTTGATTATACATTACAGGAACCCTTTTGGACTATTTGCAAAATTGGTGAGACAGGAAGAACATTTGGAGGTGACAATTACCAAAGTAGTAGTGTTCCCTCACAACAACAGCAGCAACCCCAGCAACAGCAATTGAACATGGAATTAATGGGGCCTCATCATCAGCAAGAAGTTGATCAACAACAGCAGCTGCAGCAATCTGAATGTGATGATGGTCGAAGCTTGGTGCTAGCGGAGGATGATCTTCCTCTTGAGTTTTGGGTCGACGTTAATGATCACAACTCATCTTCAGAGGTAGTTCAGGAGGCGGTGCCTAGACGGATTGGATCGTTAATTTTTCTTGATCAATTAACTGATGATGAAGCTGCAGATGATGATCAAGAATGGATTGAAAACTTGGAGTCAATTCTAGAGGTTGACGACGAGGCACAACAACCACTCCAACAGCTGCCAATACAACAACAATTTGAGCAGCAACCAGTACTCCAACAAAGTGAGAGTGTGGCCTACATATGCCTTGATGATCTGCAGCCACAACAACAATCAGAATTGATAGTGCTACCTGACGACGAGGATGATGCTTGTATTGAAGATATGGAAAACTGGATTGGCAACTTCGACTATTGTATGGACATGATTAAGGAGCTTCATGATGAGGTCTACGACGTCAACGGCAATTCAGAGTTGGAGATTGATGAGCAGCCATTCGCCAAGCACGTCAAGTACTAGAAGGATCCACGTTTATTATGTAAATCTAAGTAGCAAATTTTGTACATGCATGCTACTAAGTAGTTACTGTATATGGATACTAAGTAGCAATTAATTTTGTTTGTAAAAAAAAAAGTAGCAATTAATTTTACATGCTACTCTAAACTCATGAATTCATTTGTAACACTATTATTTGTCTCAATGAAATACAAAGTTATTTGTTTAAGTTATCGTAATTTATATAATATTGTTAGCTATATATTAGTATAGTCACGATTCACACACGTTGGTAAATATGTTGAAGTAAAATAGAAATTTCATTAATCATGATGGCTCAATACATTCGGTAGAACTGGACGAGACACATAATCAATTACCTTCATAAAAGTACATTGATTCACTAATCCTAATTATTCATCAGAACATTCAACTGACGCAGGGCTGATTTTGAGAAACTGCGACTCCAACATTGGAACAGAATGACAATCGATGACTGTTCTCTTGACAAACGACTGGAACACACCAGTACACAAGCATACTAAGACCATGACGAAAAAACAAAACATCCAACAAGGGAAGACAGACAAAGACTTCCGACAAGAGCAGACAAATACAAACTTCCAACATTGGAAGTCAAATACTTATTGAAAAAATATGTTAAAAAGTTAAATAAAGTCGTCAAACACCCAACTTCATGGGTGACCACCGAGACTATAAAAGTTCTCCCTGGCCTTGTGTCAAGATGTGTGTATGTGACGCAATGGAAGTTCTTCCAAAACGATAATCCGACACACAAATAATGCAATTCAAAATGAAACCCTAATTCTCTAAAAGAAACATAATTCGTTTGTTTTTTCATAAAGATCAAAAATCAACCTCTAAACTGTTACATATGTAGCCTTTATATAGGCTTGTAAAATAATGAGACTCATAATTCCAATAGAATACCATAAGACACATTAACTGTAATTATAATAAAACTCTTAACACCACTAACTCCTATTAAAAATCTAACTTTGACACAAAAAGGACACAGAACTTGTAATCCAACTAAACAAAACCATTTTATCTAATAAATAAAAACCCTAATCTAACACAAACTCTTACTTGCATCATTCTCTTCCAGTTGATAAAATTCTTCCTCGAATTCAAAGCTTGAATCATTCTCCTATTAATGTGGGCCTGATTAGTTTACTATTGTATTCTAATAGGGATTTACTATTGTATTCTAATAGGGATTTACTTTCTCTATAAGTATATATATTTCTTCTGGTGTAAAAAGCGTGAGTAGTGAGAATCGTGAATAAGATTGTGTTGGCGGCTGTGAATTTTCTTCCCTTAGAAGGTTTCCCACATATAAAATTCTTGGTGATTTGTTCTCTTTTTCTTTTTTTCTTGTTTTACTATTGTCATTGCTCTCTGTCAAAATCTTAACAACTGGTATCAGAGCAAGGTTATTCTCAAGTGGGAGTATTGACAGAAGAAAGGAAGTTATAATTTGAGAAGTTCGACAGTTCGAACTTTGGATTTTGGAAGATGCAGATCGAAGACTACCTATATCAGAAAGATTTCTACTTACCGCTCGGTGGCAAGAACAACAAACTTATAGACATGGACGACAAGGCTTGGGAAATACAAGATCGAAAGGCTTTGGGTGCGATTCGCCTTTCACTGTCATCATCGGTAGCCTTCAACATCTCCAAAGAGAAGACCACACAAGATGTGATGAAAGCCCTAACACGGATGTATGAGAAACCATCGGCATCAAACAAGGTATTCTTAATGAAACGGTTGTTTAATATGAAGAAACCTGAAAGTAGACCTAAACAAGAGCATCTGAGTGATTTCAATACCATCACTAGTCAGTTAGAATCTATGGGTATTATCTTTTATAATGAAGTATTGGCTCTTGTTATTTTGTCGGGTTTACCCGATAGTTGGGATGGTCTGGTTATGGCTGTAAGCAACTCATCAGGGTCCAATATTCTAAAATTTGAGGATGTAGTGGGAGTTCTTCTTGATGAAGATACACGAAGGAGAAACAACTCTTCTGATGATGTTTCTAATAGTGCCCTGAATACTTAGGAACAGGGCAGATCCTCAAAGAGGTCGAATGGCCGAGGAAATGGACGCTCACAATCTAGAAGAGGTCAGTCAAGAGGCCTCAGATGACTTGCTGGAATTGCAAGAAGAAAGGTCATCTCAAGCGCGACTGTAAAGCACCAAAGAAAAGGGCAGATGAAAACGACAAAGACAACAACTCGGTGAATGTCTCAAACGAATCAAGTTCGAGATGAAGCGCGATCATGTGTTGTGACAAGAAAGATGAATCTGCAGATACTAGATTCTGGTGCATCGTTTCATGCTACTTCCAACAGAGAATATTTCCTTAATTATGAGAAGGGCAATTTCGGCAAGGTGTACCTTGGTGATGATAAAACCTGTGACATAATCGGTAAAGGAGACGTGCTGATAGGAATGGAAAATGGGACGCAGTTGAGGTTGCAACGAGTTAGACATGTGCTGAAACTTGCTAGAAATCTAATTTCGGTAAGCCAACTTACTGATGACGCAGGTCTTGAGATGAAGTTCACTAAAACATCTTGGAAGCTCATAAAAGGTGCCATGGTTTTAGCACATGGTCAGAGAGATGGTACTCTCTACAGAGTTCTCAATGAAAACTCCATGAATATGGCCTCCTCTGAGGTCAGTGCAAAGGTGTGGCATCAACGCCTCGGGCATATGAGTGAGAAGGGAATGAAGGTAATGGTGTCAAAAGAGAAGTTAGATTGACTGTCATGTGTTGATCTGTCTCTATGTGAAGGTTGAGTGGTTAGAAAACAAAAAGTTATCAGTTTTTCTAAAAAGGGCAGAATTCCCAAAACTAAAAAGCTAGAACTTGTGCACACAGACGCTTCGGATCCTTCACAGGTATCCTCCCTTAATGGCTCTCGTTATTACATTACTTTCATTGATGATTCGACAAGAAGCTCTGGATTTACTTTATGAAAAATAAGTTTCAAGTGTTTGAAATTTTCAAAAAGTGAAAATGTCTAGTGGAGAACCAGACAGGTCTAAAGCTGAAGTCCTTGACATCAGATAATGGTGGAGAGTACTGTAACAAGGAATTTGATGACTACTGTGCTATGTATGGCATCAGAAGAGAAAAGACAGTACCAAGGACACCACAACAGAATGGCATTGCTGAGCGTATAAACCGAACCATTATAGAACGTGCTAGGAGCATGTTGTTGAGTGCGGGGATACCAAGCAGTTTCGGGCTGAAGCTGTGAATACTGCTGCTTATCTGATCAACAGAGGACCATCTACCGCAATTGATTGCAGACTGCCTGAGGAGGAATGGACAAAAGAGAAAGTAAAACTTTCACACTTAAGAACCTTTGGTTGTGTTTCCTATGTCTATATCAATGCTTTGAAAATAGGTCAAAGCTGGATGCAAAGTCCAAAATGTGTATCTTGTTTGGGATATGGAGTTGATAGTTTTGGTTACAGGCTATGGGATCCTGAGAGTAAAAAGGTGATCAGAAGTAAAGATGTCATATTCAATAAGGATGTGTTGTATAAGGATAGGATCAAGAAGAATGAGGAACCAAAAAGATCAAAGTGTCTTGAACTTGATGATATCCATCCCTATGATCCTGATCAGACTGTTACTGAACACATTGATGAACATGAAGTTCAGGAGGAGCCAGTGACACCACCCATTGCACTTCGACGTGAAAGACGAACTATCAATGCTCCAGATTATTACTCTCCATCCATACACTATTTCTTGCTCACAGATGGTGGTGAACCCAATTACTATGAGGAAGCAATGCAAGTCGAGAATAAGGAAGAATGGAAGAAAGCCATGGATGACGAAATGAAGTTTCTCTACACAAATCAGACTTGGGATTTGGTCAAGCTTCCAACTGGAAAGAAGGCGATTCAGATCAAATGGGTGTACAGACCGAAACAGGAGCAAGATGGTTCCTAGAGGTACAAGGCCAGATTGGTAGTAAAAGGTTTCCAACAAAAGGGAGGTATCGATTTTACTGAGATTTTTTCTCCTGTGGTCAAGATAACTACAATTAGAATTGTTCTAAGCATTGTTGCTTCAGAGGATCTACATTTAGAACAGTTGGATGTAAAACCTGCCCTTCTTCATGGTGACTTGAAGGAAAATATATACATGCAGCAACCACAGGGATATGTAGAGGCTAGTAAGGAGCATCTAGTGTGTAAGTTGCACAAAAGCCTTTATGGTCTGAAACAAGCCCCCAGACAATGGTATTTGAAGTTTGACAAGTTCATGATCACAATAGGGTACATGCGATGTCATGCAGCTCACTGCTGTTATTTCAAGAAATTTGACAATTCGCATGTTATTTTGCTCCTATATGTCGATGATATGCTGATTGCAGGTACCAACATTGAAAAGATTGAAAATTTGAAAGAGCAAATGGCGAAAGAATTTTCAATGAAAAACTTAGGTACTGCGAAGCAAATTTTGGGGCTGAAGATCGAAAGAGATAGAAAGAACAAGTTACTAAAACTTAGTCAAAGGGAGTACGTATCGAAGGTGCTCAAAAGGTTCAACATGGATTGTGCAAAACCGGTGAGCACACCTTTAGCTGGGCATTTCAAAAACCTTTTGAAACAACATTGTCCCAAAATAGAAGAATAACAAAAGAATATGGAGAACATCCCGTATGCATCGGCAGTGGGTAGCCTTATGTATGCCATGGTTTGTACAAGACCCGACATTTCTCATGCAGTGGGAATTGTGAGTAGGTACATGTCTAATCCTGGTTCTTATCAATGGAATGCGGTAAAAATCGATTTTAAGGTACCTTGCAGGAACAAAAGATGTGGCACTGTGCTATACAAGTGCAAAAATACAGCTGTGTGGCTTTGTTGATTCAGACATGGCTGGTGACATAGATGTTAGGAAAAGTACTACAGGTTATGTGTTTATTCTTGGAAGTGCAGCAAAGTCCTGGGTATCAACGTTACAAAAGATTGTTGCATTATCTACTATTGAGGGTGAATATGTTGCAGCTGTTGAAGCGTGTAAGGAGATGACTTGGTTATAGAGCTTGTTGAGTGAACTGGATCATAAGCAAGAGGATTGTCGACTACTAAGCGACAGTCAGAGCGCAACTCATCTGGCAAAGAATTCTGCATTTCACTCAAGGACAAAGCATATCGATGTAAGGTATCATGTCATACGAGCTATGCTTGAAGAAGGATCTTTCAAATTGGAGAAAGTACACACCAACAAAAATCCTGTAGATATGCTCACCAAGTCAGTCCCTAAAGAGAAACTGAAGTTTTGCATAGCTTCTCTTGGCCTTGCTAATTGAAGACGACAAAGCAGCCGCCGCCTAAAGACACTACATGAGAAGGAGATACTACTATACGAGAAAATAATTTTTAGAATCAGCCCCAAGTGGGAGATATGCTAGGTATATGGGCCTGATTAGTTTACTATTGTATTCTAATAAGGATTTACTATTGTACTCTAATACGGATTTACTTTCTCTATAAGTATATATATCTCTTCTAATGTAAAAAGTGTGAGTAGTGAGAATTGTGAATAAGATTGTGTTGACGGCTTTGGGTTTTCTTCCCTTAGAGGATTTCCCACATATAAAATTCCTGGTGATTTGTTCTCTTTCTCTTTTTTTCTTGTTTTACTATTGTCATTGCTCTCTGTCAAAATTTTAACATCTCCCGCACAGGACATACATGGTCTTAATCTTCGTCATTCTCCACTTGCTTTGGAAAAAATTAAGCCCTCAAATTTTCGTACATTCGCGCGACTTGTAATTTGGGGCAAATTCATCTTCACAACTAATCTTGCCTAACTCAATACTACTTGATGAAAAAAGTATTTGGGGAACAACATCTTGAATGTTTTCAAAAAACACATCACCATGAGAGTCTTGAAAAACGTCCCTACTAACTCTTCATCCATGTCATCGGTTACTGAACAAAAGTGTTTGGTCGCCGCGAACTGCACTTTTGTCTCCACAACTTTTTCAACTAGGTAGTTGTCGACTTCATCTCGACAACCACGTATCTTTGTTGACGACGCCTCATCACACGACACCACCACTGACACTTATGATTTTGACTTCAACAATGTAACCTCAAGTACACGAACATCATATCCAAATACCACCTTTTCTTCAACAATGGCATCATCATTGTCATCAAAAAATGGCGGCTTGTTGATGTCGAAGATGTGACAGTCATTGCATTCGATTAGATCAATACATTCTTCCGATCGACAATCTTCGTCGTTGTACGCATTGTCCCTGTCAGAAGAGGAATCTCCTTTTATTTCTTTAAGAACAATTATAGATCGGAAAATAAGATGACAAAATGGAGACCAACCAGAAGATTAGCTCAATAGAGATTGAAAAAAATAGATATTTAATAGAGACCAGAAACAACATTTTATCTTATGAGTGGAGGCGAGACTCCTTTTATATTTATACATACAAAAATACGGGAAAACAAGAATATGGTGTGCCAAAAAAACCAAAATAGACAGCTCATAAAACCCTTGACATTAATCCTTAAAATCAACCTTCTTGCCACCAAGGAAAACAAAAATAAAGAAATTAAACACGGCTTCGCATTTACCCAAAAGCACCATGTCGTACATCCTTATATGTATCACCCAAAAACCACATTAGCTCGTCATTTCACCCAAAAGCCAATCCCCTTCACTATAGTCCAAATCACTTTGGCGCATACCCTTGTCTTTTAGCCGTTTATGGTGTTTTGTCATATGTAGGGCCTACAATTAGGGAGACAAAAAAAAGTCATAAATAGCTAAAAGGCAAGGGTGTGCGCCTAAAGTGTACGTTGAAAGTGGGTCATTTTAACATTTTCTTTTTTTTTCTATGCGGTTACAAAGTTATCAAACAACAAATAAAATGGTTACACAAAAAAAACACACGATTTTCTTAGATTATTTCCATTTTCCTTGCTATCATACACACCCTAAATGTAAAGGGAAAATAAATTTCTTACATCTTAGACAATCCTCGAGATTAACACAACTTTTTCTATACCAAATCGATGATAAAGTCAAAGAAGTGCGGCGCAAAGTTTAGCCGCCAATATTCTTAGGAGGACTAATGGTGGGAGGTTTTAGATTTCAATTGTGATCATGCACCCCTCTTTTAATCGATACGAGATTTTTCTTAATTTGGTTAATATTTTTGGAAGGAACAATAGTGAGAGGGTTTACGTATAAATAGTGACCATGGATTCCTTTCTTTAATAGTTTCAGAGATTTTTCGAGCTAAATTTAAAATAATAACGAGAGAAAATAATTACTCTTACTAAAATATACAATATGTATATTTAGTGAGAGAAAAGTTGGGTTGTACAAAAAAAAAAAAGGTTAGGCACCAAAAAATACACCCCAAATTACGAGAGGATTGATAAATAAATAGCTAGAGATATTAATCCCCTCGATAATAGCCTAGTTTTTAACAAGAGAAATTCATTGCTCTCACTAATTTTTATCACTATTGAACCTTTTCCTTGTAGTGTGCCCAATTTTTTATTTATTTTTTTTATCAAAGTAGTTGTTGTATTGATGTTCCTAGCCTAAAATGCAAGCCAATCTATTTCACATAGATATTACATCTATTTCACATAGATATTACATAGCGGATAAAGTATGGAACTAAAATCCCTGACAATGCACGCTCAGTACAACACCAATCCACATTTTTGGAAAATGAGTTTCCTAGCAAAAATGAAGCAATAAGAGATCTCACGTTTTATGAAGTTGATGAGTCTTTAGAGAATGTAGTCCCAGAGATAGATTCAAATGCAGTTGAGACTAATTCAAATTTGGCTCCTATTCTTTATTCTAGTGGGATTGATATTTCAATAGATGCTTCTAATACAAAAGAATTGCGTAGAAGCAGTCGTAAAAGTGTGCCTCGAAGACGTTTTGAAATTGAGAGTTAGGCTTTTATGATTGCTCCACATGATGAAAATGAGCCCCGTAATGTTAATGAGACTTTGTCACCATCTGCTAAAGAAAACTAGTTGAAAGAAATGGTTAAAGAAATTGAGTCTAAGAAATCTAACCACGTCTTGGACATGGTTAATCTACCTCCTAGACGTAGATCAATTGGGAACAAATGGGTCCACAAGATCAAACATCAGGCAGATGGATCAATCGATAGATTCAATGCACGTTTAATGGCTAAGGGAGTTACACAACAAGAAGGAACATATTTTAAGGAAACTTTTTCACCAGTTGTAAGGTTTGCCTCCATTCCTCTATTGTTTGTTATTGTTGCACATATGGATTTAGAATTACATCAAATGGATGTAAAAACTGCTTTAATGAATGGATAATTGAATGAAGACATATATATGCAACAACCTATAGGTTTTGTTGTAGAAGGACAAGAGCGCAAAAGTGTGCAAGCTCAAAAAGTCAATATATTTTATTAAACAATCTTCAAGACAATGGTATTTAAGATTTCATCAAGTCATAACTTATTTTGGATTTAATAAGATTGATGAAGATCATTGTGTATATATTAAGCATTCAGATCAATAGTTTGTGATATTGTCTATGTACGTCGATGATATACTTTTAGCTGGAAATAACATTGATTATGCTGTCGCCATTAAAGAATGGTTGTTCTCTAATTTTGATATGAAGGACATGAGTGGAGCAAACTTCATACAGGGTGTGAAGAGTCATAGGAATCGTTCTAAAAAACTCTTGCTTTATCGCGAAGACAATATATTAAAAATATTCTTGAACGATTCAAAATGAAAAATTGTAACCCCATTGAGACTCCAATTGCTAAAGGTGAAATCCTAAGCACGGAAATCAAAGGCTCCATTTGAGAAAGACAAAATGTCCAATGTTTCATATGCAAGTGCAATTGGAAGTTTAATGTACACAATGATGTGCACACGTCCCGATATATGCTACGTCGTTTGTTTAGTTAGAAAATATCAATCAAATTCTAGTCAAGCTCATTGGAAAGAAAAAGGATCTTGAAGTATCTGAAAGGCACTATAGATTTGTGTTTGTGTTACCAAAGTAATGATCAGCAGTTACTTGGGTACTCTGATGTTGATTGTAGCGGTGATCCAGATGAATGCAAATCAACTTCAGAATATGTTTTCCTATTGAATAATTGTGCAATCTAATGGAGTAGTAAAAAGCAAACATGCATTGATTTGTCAACCTTGGAGGCATAATTTGTTGCTTGCACTGCTTCAGTTCAAGAGGCAATATGGCTTATACGTTTCGTTATGCACTTGCAAGTCATCAAAAGTGCATCGAAAACCAGTTACTATATTTAGTGATGGTCAAGCAACAATTGTTTATAAGAAGGATCTGAAGTATAATGGAAAGACAAAACACGTTGACACAAAGTATAACTTTGTGAGAGACATCATAGAAAGAAAAGAAGTATTGATACAATACATTCCTACGCAAAGGATGACAGTATATCCAATGACAACCTATCGCTAGGGATATTTTTTTAAGTCATGTAAAGTCCTTTGGGATTGCGTAGACTATAAATTGTTTGTTGTAACTTCTTATTTCAATTCAATAAATAAACTTTATTGGTTTTTGTTATTTCATGCTCTGATATAAGTCATTAATTGACTAGAACTATGCAACAGGCATTGATTGCCTTCCTCACAAAAGCAATCACCTTTTGCGCTAATAGTAGCGAGTAGAGATGAGACATTGAAACTTATTTGATAAATGTAACCTTGATTGGAGTCAAGATGAGGTCATTTAGCTTGACCGTAACATGCATTTCCCACTATCTATTAAGCTGTCAAGATAACCGATGTGAGATCCATTGATTGGCACCTAACAATAGCGAGCTACATAAGTTTCGGGTTAGGCACTTTGGGAGTGACTAAACTAAGATCTGCACAATGTATTTAGAGAATTGCATACACTCTCATTAAGAGGTTCTCCACTGTGACATGAAAAAGAATCGCATGTGTTTTACGACCACTTAGAAGTGATAAATCCCTATATCTGCACTGTGTGAATCTAATTGAATAAAGTTCTTATATAGTTGAGACTTCCTGCATTTCCCTTATGACTTTTGACTACACTATAAAGTAAGAAATTTGTGTTTGCTACTTTACTGAGTAACCTATGGTCAAGTATGATTCGATCTAAAGGTGCTACATTAGGAAAGCAACAGATTCTAAACTGAGTAGAGGAGGGTAGAGGAAGATCATATAGAATCATGTCATTTCATTTTGTATTCCATGTCGCAACACTGATGTTAAGTCACTTGGATGGATATATTAGTTAGAATATAATGCTATGACTTTAAGGTTCAGATATTGCTCTTGAA
The DNA here is from genome assembly GCA_039657345.1 of Stephania japonica. Classification (NCBI taxonomy): domain Eukaryota; kingdom Viridiplantae; phylum Streptophyta; class Magnoliopsida; order Ranunculales; family Menispermaceae; genus Stephania; species Stephania japonica. The sequence continues at coordinate 19,510,918 of CM077566.1, forward strand.
GGGATTATTGAATGTTTTGAACAGACGTGACTATATGGATCTGGGCGAAGTGAGATATACATAATTTTTAAAAGGGTAGATGTCTCTATGCTGACTCTAATTGAGTTGCTAGTGTAGAGCTCCCACTTGCAGGCTATCTCACATTCCCAAGACCCATTAGCTACAATGAAACATTGTCAATTGAGAACTGAATGTTTTTCCACACATGATGGGAGAATGGGAGATATCTAAGTTATCAAAATACGGGGCACCCATATATGTGATCGACTCGACCCGACAAGATTTTCCACACACGATGTGCAAGTGGGAAATGTTGGGCACGTTTTACATGTTGTAAATAAAAGGGATAAACCTAGAGTTGGTTTTGATAATTGATATATCCTAACCACCATAATCTCTTGGGAAGCCCTAAGAGATCACAGGATAATAAATCACGTACAAGGTGATTTAGAAAAATAAGTCTTTTGGCATTTTTGTGTGGTGTGAAGAAAAGAGTTCTCGAGAATTGTCTTCTAAACTTTTGGGCTGTGGAAAAGACCGAAGTTCTACACAAATGAAATAGGTAAAAGGTATGCTTCTTCCAATACTCTTTCGATTCCTATATATTTGGTTCGAAACCTTAAGTACAAAATATGATACTTCTTTTAATATAAGCTTGAGTACGAGGAGCATTGATCCCCACCATATTGAGAGGTAATTTTGTTCCATTTACAAACTAACGAGCTAGGAGCAATTGCAAGCTTAGTGACAGCTTTGTGTGGATAAATCTAACAGTCATAGTAGACCTATAGAACATGTCTAAGTGGATCACAATGAACTCATAAAACGTATTAAATGTGCCTAGTGGGCCCGACATGCCTACACAATACTATAGGATCCAATGGACCTGAATTATTTACCAAGATTCATGATGGCGGACTTAGACTAAATACTAACTTTCTCCTTACACCTTATAGCCCCATATATACAGCCATTTAGCCCCCAAAAAAAAAACACTTGGCCCCCGATCAGCTTCAATACTTACCCCATTTACCCCTCTTATATATATATATATATATTTAATTAGATAAATCTCAAACCTTCGATTTCCTTTTTAATTCCTTCGTGAACACCGCCGATCTTCTATTTGATCGGCAGTTGTTTCAAAAAAAGTGTTTACTGCATGTATTTTCTTCAATAAAAACAAATTTATTCAGATCTTAGAGTTTCAATCCTACAAAATTTTTCTAATTCATCATTGGCGCCATCACTTGCTCCCTCCATATGTGCATCTATCATCATTCAAGTTCATCTCCGCTTCTACTGCTTGTGTTTGAATCTCTTCTTACAGTTGTTGGTTTGATAGTTTATTAAGTTATCCTTTTCAATAAGTATTTATCTTTCAATGTTGGAGGTTTTTGTTTGTCTTCCCTTGTTGGAAGTTTTATTTTTCGTTTTGGTCTTTGTATATCAGTGTACTGTAGTGTTCTTGACGTTTGTCAAGAGAAGAGATACCGCTTGTCAAACTATTCCATTATTACAGTCGCAGTTTCTCAAATCAACTCTATGGCAGTTGAATGTTCTAATAAAAAATTAGGATTAGTGAATCAATGTGTTTTTGTCAAGGTAATTAATTGTATGTCTTGTCCTGTTCTACCGAATGTATTAAACCATAATGATAAATAAAATTTCTTTTTTATTTTTTTAAAAAATAGATAAATCTCATTTTCCCCTAAAAATCAGTTGCCCAATCCCTCCTATACCCCCCCTATATGATAAGTATATTATTTTAATTGTACATGCATTTTCTTAAGTACTATGTGTATTTGTAGCTTTGAAATTTAGATATAGGTTTCCCCTCTAAATGCTAAGTCTCGCTCGCCCATGATTGAGATTAATGATAAAATGACGCACTATATCATAATAGAAAGCATAACAAGCGATGTGGCAACCCTGGTTGGGATGCCGAACGGTAGGGACAAAGGCGGGATTGTTTGAGTTAAGCGCAAGATCTCGATTTCGATTTCTCACTGTGTCAAGATCGATTGGGCCATTAGGGCGCTCCCCGTTGATTACCCCTAATGGAGAGGCGTCAGGGCCCTATAGGATTAGTATCACCCGAGGAGTGTGGATACCCACTGTTATCAATAAAAAAGACTAATGTGGCTTCTGGGCCCCGCATAAAAATCTAATGAAATGATACACCCAACACCCCATTTTGATGTAGGGCCCACGTGCGACAATCAGCCGTGGTGAATTTTATTGTGACATCGTGTTCTCATTCAAGCATTTACCGTTATTATTTGTTGTGTATTCCACACAGTCTCCAACCTTGGCTTTTTTTTATTGTCAGGAATCTAGCTAGCTTGGTTCTTTGCTTTTTTTTTTTAGGTCAAGTTATCAATTTTCATTACTCAATTGAGTCGATTACATCCGTTGATATAAGTGCATCTAATTAAAGTCGTGACTTTAATTATGAGCTATTTGAGCCAAATTATGAGCCAAATTACTCAATTTGGCTTAATTTTCATTACTCAATTTTCAATTATTTTCATTACTCAATTTTCATACCAAATATATAATGTGGTGTACATTTTTGCTATTTGAGCCAAATTATGAGCTACCTTGTTTGCACTTCTCCTAGCAAATTGTACCTTCCTCGAACCGTGACTTTTAAGCACTAGTTAAAGTCGTCAAGTAAACATCCATATTATGAGCTAGCTTGGCTCTTTTACCTTCAATAGACATCATTAATTTTTCTTTTTTTACAAAAAATGAAGTTTTCTCATTTAGTATTTCCATTAATACAAAAAATTATAGTAGCAAAAATCATTAATACAGGAGCATTGTTATTTATTTTGGTAATTTAATTTAATTTTTAATGAGAAATTTTACTCACTTTTTGGTAAAAATAATATACAAATAAACGACTTAACCTTTGATACATAAACATTTCAAAAAATAACTGCAAAATTAATGTTACATATAGTCAAAAAATTGGTCTTCACCGTATATAACGAACAATTATTTTTGATAGTCAAGCTATAATGCTACTTGTTGGCATTTTCCATATTTTATTTATTTTTATCATATACTTTCGTTAATTTAATTAAAATTAGTAACCCAAACGTGTTTTTGTAGATTATACTATCTAATATTTTTATGTTTATCCTTATATATCCATATCTATATCGCAAGTAGATTTAGATTTTTTTTTCTTATCCATCAAGATGCCCGATTTCAAGAACTTGTCTTAAAATCGTAACAATCACGCAATATAGCTAGAGCTATATATATAAGAGTGAGAAGAGAAAAAACGTCTTTGTTAGAGAATCTTTAGTTCGTTTGTGTGAAGAGAGAGCCATTAAATTTGTTGTCTTGAAGAGGATTGAAGACCATTGATTGAAAGAAAGTCATGGAAAATTACAATCGCCTTGGGGTTTTACATTCAACCCCACGATGAAGAACTCATGGTGTACATGCAAGCGAAGGCGAGCAACATTCAACTTCCATTCGTCGATCCAAATCGTCGAATTCGACGTCTTTACTACACACCCCACCCAACTCCACATGCAACGTATGTACTACTCGTTTTATGTTAAAAAACACTATGGTTTATGGTTCTTGATTTTAATCGATCTTTGATTTTTGTTAGGTTATCGTGCATGCATGAATACTTTGTTTTAATGTTTAAATTAGGGTTTTGGGCTCTTGATAATTAAAGGAACTTCGGTGTCTTAGGTTATCTTATTACATGCTTGATACTGTTTATTGTTAAAGCTAGCTAGCTAGCGGGTTTACGGTTCTTGATGATTTATCAATCTTTGTTTTTTAAGTTATTTACATGCACGCATATCTTTTTATTGTTAAAACTAGGTGCATTCATATTGTTGTTAAACCTAGGGTGTAGGGTTCTTGATAATTAATCGATCTTTGATTTTTTAAGTTATTGTTACATTCATATATGCGTGTTGTTTTAATGTTTTTTTTTAAAAAAAAACTGCATATTGCTATAATTTTAAAACTAGGGTTTAGGTTTCTTGATAATCAGTCAGATCTTTGATTTTTTTGGGTTGTCTTACATGCATGTGTTTCTTTGTTGGGTGCAGAGAGGCTCAATGCTACCAGTACCCACCTCTACTTCTACGTTACGAAGAGCGGGAGAAATCGCAATGCTGGAAATGGGTTTTGGCATGCAAGCACTGGTGCAACCGCTATCTTGAACCGCAAGAGAGAAGTGATCGGCTATAGAAGCATGCTAGTTTACTACAATAATGCTTTGAATACAATTACTAAGAAAAGAGACAGGTCGGAAAAGACCAGGTGGATCCTGCATGAGTACACGCTTCCCGAGGCTCATAACATGTCTTCCAAAGGACATAAGGTAAGTGTGATTTACTGCTAAATTGAGTTAATTTATTCATTCATTTGGTTAACGGCTATATATATATATAAGGTCATATTAAAAATAGTTTTGCATGTAGTTAGTGTACAACATATACAAGTATTATTACATAAATTTACTATTTGATTATACATTACAGGAACCCTTTTGGACTATTTGCAAAATTGGTGAGACAGGGAAGAACATTTGGAGGTGACAATTACCAAAGTAGTAGTGTTCCCTCACAACAACAGCAGCAACCCCAAAGAACAAAGCAATTGAACATGGAATTAATGGGGCCTCATCATCAGCAAGAAGTTGATCAACAACAGCAATGCGCAAAGAATCTGAATGTGATGATGGTCGAAGCTTGGTGCTAGCGGAGGATGATCTTCCTCTTGAGTTTTGGGTCGACTTTAATGATCCCAACTCATCTTCGAGAGGTAGTTCGGGAGGCGGTGCCTAGACGGATTGGATCGTTAATTTTTCCCGATCAATTAACGATGATGAAGTTGCAGATGATGATCAAGAATGGATGGAAAACTTGGAGTCAATTCTAGAGGTTGACGACGAGGCACAACAACCACTCCAACAGCTGCCAATACAACAACAATTTGAGCAAAGACAACCAAGTACTCCAACAAAGTGAGAGTGTGGCCTACATATGCCTTGATGATCTGCAGCCACAACAACAATCGAAATTGATAGTGCTACCTGACGACGAGGATGATGCTTGTATTGAAGATATGGAAAACTGGATTGGCAACTTCGACTATTGTATGGACATGATTAAGGAGCTTCATGATGAGGTCTACGACGTCAACGGCAATTCGAGTTGGAGATTGATGAGCACCATTCGCCAAGCGCGTCAAGTACTAGAAGGATCCACGTTTATTATGTAAATCTAAGTAGCAAATTTTGTACATGCATGCTACTAATTAGTTACTGTATATGGATACTAAGTAGCAATTAATTTTGTTTGTAAAAAAAAAAGTAGCAATTAATTTTACATGCTACTCTAAACTCATGAATTCATTTGTAACACTATTATTTGTCTCAATGAAATACAAAGTTATTTGTTTAAGTTACCGTAATTTATATAATATTGTTAGCTATATATTAGTATAGTCACGATTCACACACGTTGGTAAATATGTTGAAGTAAAATAGAAATTTCATTAATCATGATAGCTCAATACATTCGGTAGAACTGGACGAGACACATAATCAATTACCTTCATAAAAGTACATTGATTCGCTAATCCTAATTATTCATCAGAACATTCATCTGACGCAGGGCTGATTTTGAGAAATTGCGACTCCAACATTGGAACAGAATGACAATCGATGACTGTTCTCTTGACAAACGACTGGAACACACCAGTACACAGATACATTAAGACCATGACGAAAAAATAAAACATCCAACAAGGGAAGACAGACAAAGACTTCCGACAAGAACAGACAAATACAAACTTCCAACATTGGAAGTCAAATACTTATTGAAAAAATATGATAAAAAGTGAAATAAAGTCGTCAATCTCCCAACTCGATGGGTGACCACCGAGACTATAAAAGTTCTCCCTGGCCTTGTGTCAAGATGTGTGTATGTGACGCAGTGGAAGTTCTTCCAAAATGATAATCCGACACACGAATAATGCAATTCAAAATGAAACCCTAATTCTCTAAAAGAAACATAATTCGTTTGTTTTTCATAAAGATCAAAAATCAACCTCTAAACTATTACATATGTAGCCTTTATATAGGCTTGTAAAATAGTGAGACTCATAATTCCAATAGAATACCATAAGACACATTAACTGTAATTATAATAAAACTCTTAACACCACTAACTCCTATTGAAAATCTAACTTTGACCCAAAAAGGATACAGAACTTGTAATTCAACTAAACAAAACCATTTTATCTAATAAGTAAAAACCCTAATCTAACAAAAACTCATATTTGCATCATTCTCTACCGGTTGAGAAAATTCTTCCTCGAATTCAAAGCTTGAATCATTCTCCTATTAATGTGGGCCTGATTAGTTTACTATTGTATTCTAATAGGGATTTACTATTGTATTTTAATAGGGATTTACTTTCTCTATAAGTATATATATTTCTTCTGGTGTAAAAAAGCGTGAGTAAGAATCGTGAATAAGATTGTGTTGGCGGCTGTGGGTTTTCTTCCCTTAGAAGGTTTCCCACGTATAAAATTCTTGGTGATTTGTTCTCTTTCTCTTTTTTTCTTGTTTTACTATTGTCATTGCTCTCTATCAAAATCTTAACAACTAGTATCAGAGCAAGGTTATTCTCAAGTGGGAGCATTGATAGAAGAAAGGAAGTTATAATTGGAGAAGTTCGACGTTTCGAACTTTGGATTTTGGAAGAGGCAGATCGAAGACTACCTATATTAGAAAGATTTCTACTTTCTGCTCGGTGGCAAGACCAGCAAACCTATAGATATGGACGACAAGGCTTGGGAAATACTGGATCGAAAGGCTTTGGGTGCGATTTGCCTTTCACTATCATCATCGGTAGCCATCAACATCTCCAAAGAGAAGACCACACAAGATGTGATGAAAGCCCTAACACGGACGTATGAGAAACCATCGGCGTCAAACAAGGTATTCTTAATGAAACGGTTGTTTAATATGAAGAAACCTGAAAGTAGACCTATACAAGAGCATCTGAGTGATTTCGATACCATCACTAGTCAGTTAGAATCTGTGGGTATTATCTTTTATAATGAAGTATTGGCTCTTGTTATTTTATCGGGTTTACCCGATAGTTGGGATGGTCTGGTTATGGCTACAAGCAACTCATCAGGGTCCAATATTCTGAAATTTGAGGATGTAGTGGGAGTTCTTCTTGATGAAGATACACGAAGGAGAAACAACCCTTCTGATGATGTTTCTAATAGTGCCCTGAATTCTTAGGAATGGGGAGAATCCTCAAAGAGGTCGAATGGCCGAGGAAATGGACGCTCTCAATCTAGAAGAGGTCAGTCAAGGGGCCCTCAGATGACTTGCTGGAATTGCAAGAAGAAAGGTCATTTCAAGCGCGACTGTAAAGCACCAAAGAAAAGGGCAGATGAAAACGACAAAGACAACAACTCGATGAATGTCTCAAACGAATCAAGTTCAGATGAAGCACTGATCATGTGTTGTGACAGTAAAGATGAATCCTGCTGAATACTAGATTCTGGTGCATCGTTTCATGCTACTTCCAGCAGAGAATATTTCCTTAACTATGAGAAGGGAAATTTCGGCAAGGTGTACCTTGGTGATGATAAAACCTGTGACATAATCGGTAAAGGAGACGTGCTGATAGGAATGGAAAATGGGACGCTGTTGAAGTTTACTAAAACATCTTAGAATCTCATAAAAGGTGCCATGGTATTAGCACATGGTCAGAGAGATGGTACTCTCTACAGAGTTCTCAATGAAAACTCCATGAATATGGCCTCCTCTGAGGTCAGTGCAAAGGTGTGGCATCAACGCCTCGGGCATACGAGTGAGAAGGGAATGAAGGTAATGGTGTCAAAAGGGAAGTTAGATGGACTGTCATGTGTTGATCTGTCTCTATGTGAAGGTTGTGTGGTTAGAAAACAAAAAAATGTCAGTTTTTCTAAAAAGGGCAGAATTCCCAAAACTAAAAAGCTAGAACTTGTGCACACGGACGCTTGGGATCCTTCACAGGTATCCTCCCTTAATGGCTCTCGTTATTACATTACTTTCATTAATGATTCGACTAGAAAGCTCTAGATTTACTTTATGAAAAATAAGTTTCAAGTGTTTGAAATTTTCAAAAAGTGGAAATGTCTAGTGGAGAACCAGACAGGACTAAAGCTGAAGTCCTTGAAATTAGATAATGGTGGAGAGTACTGTAACAAGAAATTTGATTAGTATTGTGCTATGTATGGCATCAAGAGAGAAAAGACAGTACCAAGGACACCACGACAGAATGGCATTGCTAAGCGTATGCACCGAACCATTATAGAACGTGCTAGGAGCATGTTGTTGAGTGTTGGGCTACCAAGCAGTTTTGGGCTGAAGCTGTGAATACTGCTGCTTATCTAATCAACAGAGGACCATCTACCGCAATTGATTGCAGACTGCCTGAGGAGGAATGGACAAAAGAGAAAGTAAAACTTTCACACTTAAGAACCTTTGGTTGTGTTTCCTATGTCCATATCAATGCTGAAAATAGGTCAAAGCTGGATGCAAAGTCCAAAATGTGTATCTTGCTGGGATATGGAGTTGATAGTTTTGGTTACAGGCTATGGGATCCAGAGAGTAAAAAGGTGATCAGAAGTAAAGATGTCATATTCAATGAGGATGTGTTGTATAAGGATAGGATCAAGAAGAAAGAAGAACCAAAAAGATCAAAGTATCTTGAACTTGATGATATCCCTCCCTATGATCCTGATCAGAGTGTTATTGAACACATTGATGAACATGAAGTTCAGGAGGAGCCAGTGACACCACCCATTGCACTTCGACGTGAAAGACGAACTGTCAATGCTCCAGATTATTACTCTCCATCCATACAATATTTGTTGCTCACAGATGGTGGTGAACCCAATTACTATGAGGAAGCAATGCAAGTCGAGAATAAGGAAGAAGGGAAGAAAGCCATGGATGACGAAATGAAGTTTCTCTATACAAATCAGACTTGGGATTTGGTCAAGCTTCGAACTGGAAAGAAGGCGATTCAGAACAAATGGGTGTACAGACTGAAACAGGGGCAAGATGGTTCCCAGAGGTACGAGGCCAGATTGGTAGTAAAAGGTTTCCAACAAAAGGCAGGTATCGATTTTACTGAGATTTTTTCTCCTGTGGTCAAGATGACTACAATTAGAACTGTTCTAAGCATTGTTGCTGCAGAGGATCTACATTTAGAACAGTTGGATGTAAAAACTGCCCTTCTTCATGGTGACTTGGAGGAAAATATATACATGCAGCAACCACAGGGATATGTAGAGACTGCTAAGGAGCATCTAGTGTGTAAGTTGCACAAAAGCCTTTATGGTCTGAAACAAGCCCCCAGACAATGGTATTTGAAGTTTGACAAGTTCATTATAACAATAGGGTACATGCGCTGTCATGCAGATCACTGCTGTTATTTCAAGAAATTTGACAATTCGTATGTTATTTTGCTCCTATATGTCGATGATATGCTGATTGCAGGTACCAACATTGAAAAGATTGAAAATTTGAAAGAGCAAACGGAGAAAGAATTTTCAATGAAAGACTTAGGTGCTGCGAAACAAATTTTGGGGCTGAAGATCGAAAGAGATAGAAAGAACAAGTTACTAAAACTTTTTCAAAGGGAGTACGTATCGAAGGTGCTCAAGAGGTTCAACATGGATTGCAAAACCGGTGAGCATACCTTTAGCTGGGCATTTCAAAAACCTTTCGACACAACATAGTCCCAAAACAGAAGAAGAACAAAAGAATATGGAGAACATCCCGTATGCATCGGCAGTGGGTAGAACTATGTATGCCATGGTTAATACAAGACCCGACATTTCTCATGCAGTGGGAATTGTGAGTAGGTACATGTCTAATCCTGGTTCTTATCATTGGAATGCAGTAAAATGGATTTTAAGGTACCTTGCAGGAACAAAAGATGTGGCACTGTGCTATACAAGTGCAAAAATACAGCTGTGTGGCTTTGATGATTCAGACATGGCTGGTGACATTGATGTTAGGAAAAATACTACAGGTTATGTGTTTATTCTTGGAAGTGCAGCAATCTCCTGGGTATCAAGGTTACAAAAGATTGTTGCATTATCTACTACTGAGGCTGAATATGTTGCAGCTGTTGAAGCGTGTAAGGAGATGACTTGGTTATAGAGCTTGTTGAGTGAACTGGATAATAAGCAAGCGGATTGTCGACTACTAAGCGACAATCAGAGCGCAATTCATCTGGCAAAGAATTATGCAATTCACTCAAGGAGAAAGCATATCGATGTAAGGTATCATTTCATACGAGCTATGCATGAAGAAGGATCTTTCAAATTGGAGAAAGTACATACCAACAAAAATCCTGTAGATATGCTCACCAAGTCAGTCCCTAAAGAGAAACTGAAGCTTTGCATAGCTTCTCTTGGCCTTGCTAATTGAAGACGACAAGGCAGCCGCCTAAAGACACTACATGAGAAGGAGATACTACTATACGAGAAAATAATTTTTAGAATCAGCCACAAGTGGGAGATATGTTAGGTATATGGGCCTGATTAGTTTACTATTGTATTCTAATAAGGATTTACTATTGTACTCTAATACGGATTTACTTTCTCTATAAGTATATATATCTCTTCTAATATAAAAAGTGTGAGTAGTGAGAATCGTGAATAAGATTGTGTTGACGGCTGTGGGTTTTCTTCCCTTAGAGGATTTCCCACATATAAAATTCCTGGTGATTTGTTCTCTTTCTCTTTTTTTCTTGTTTTACTATTGTCATTGCTCTCTGTCAAAATCTTAACATCTCCCGCAAAGGACATACATGGTCTTAATCTTCGTCATTCTCCACTTGTTGGAAAAAATTCACCCTCAAATTTTCGTAAATTCGCGCGACTTGTAATTTGGGGCAAATTCATATTCACAACTAATCTTGCCTAACTCAATACTACTTGATGGAAAAAGTATTTGCGGAACAACATCTTGACTGTTTTCAAAAAACACATCACCATGAGAGTCTTGAAAAGCGTCCCTACTAACTCTTCATCCATGTCATCGGTTACTGAACAAAAGTGTTTGGTCGCCGCGAACTGCACTTTTGTCTCCTCAACTTTTTCAACTAGGTAGTTGTCGACTTCATCTCGACAACCACGTATCTTTGTTGATGACGCCTCATCACACGACACCACCACTGATACTTGTGATTTTGACTTCAACAGTGTAACCTCAAGTACACGACCATCATATCCAAATACGACCTTTTCTTCAACAATGGCGTCATCATTGTCATCAAAAAATGGTGGCTTGTTGTTGTCGAAGATGTGACCATCATTGCATTCGATTAGATCAATGCATTCTTCCGATCGACAATCTTCGTCGTTGTACGCATTGTCCCTGTCAGAAGAGGAATCTCCTTTTACTTCTTTAAGCACAATTATAGGTCGGAAGATAGGATTGAAAAATGGAGACCAACCAGAAGATTAGCTCAATAGAGATTGAAAAAAATAGATATTTAATAGAGACCAGAAACAACATTTTATCTTATGAGTGGAGGCGAGACTCCTTTTATATTTATACATACAAAAATACGGGAAAACAAGAATATGGTGTGCCAAAAAAACCATAATAAACAGCTCATAAAACCTTTGACATTAATCCTTAAAATCAACCTTCTTGCCACCAAGGAAAACAAAAATAAAGAAATTAAACACGGCTTCGCATTTACCCAAAAGCACCATGTCGTACATCCTTATATGTATCACCCAAAAACCACATAAGCTCGTCATTTCACCCAAAAGCCAATCCCCTTCACTATAGTCCAAATCACTTTGGGCGCATACCCTTGTCTTTTAGCCGTTTATGGTGTTTTGTCATATGTAGGGCCTACAATTGGGGAGACAAAAAAAAAGTCATAAATAGCTAAAAGGCAAGGGTGTGCACCTAAAGTGTGTGTTGAAAGTGGGTCATTTAAGCATTTTCCTTTTTTTTCTATGCGGTTACAAAGTTATCAAACAACAAATAAAATGGTTACACAAAAAAACACACGATTTTCTTAGATTATTTCCATTTTCCTTGCTATCATACACACCCTAAATGTAAAGGGAAAATAAATTTCTTACACCTTAAGACAATCCTCGAGATTAACACAACTTTTTCTATACCAAATCGATGATAAAGTCAAAGAAGTGCGGCGCAAAGTTTAGCCGCCAATATTCTTGGGAGGACTAATGGTGGGAGGTTTTAGATTTCAATTGTGATCATGCACCCCTCTTTTAATCGATACGAGATTTTTCTTAATTTGGTTAATATTTTTGGAAGGAACAATAGTGAGAGGGTTTACGTATAAATAGTGACCATGGATTCCTTTCTTTAATAGTTTCAGAGATTTTTCGAGCTAAATTTAAAATAATAACGAGAGAAAATAATTACTCTTACTAAAATATACAATATGTATATTTAGTGAGAGAAAAGTTGGGTTGTACAAAAAAAAAAGGTTAGGCACCAAAAAATACACCCCAAATTACGAGAGGATTGATAAATAAATAGCTAGAGATATTAATCCCCTCGATAATAGCCTAGTTTTTAACAAGAGAAATTCATTGCTCTCACTAATTTTTATCACTATTGAACCTTTTCCTTGTAGTGTGCCCAATTTTTTATTTATTTTTTTTATCAAAGTGGTTGTTGTATTGATGTTCCTAGCCTAAAATGCAAGCCAATCTATTTCACATAGATATTACATTGCGGATAAAGTATGGAACTAAAATCCATGACAATGCACGCTCAGTACAACACCAATCCACATTTTTGGAAAATGAGTTTCCTAGCAAAAATGAAGCAATAAGAGATCTCACGTTTTATAAGTTGATGAGTCTTTAGAGAATGTAGTCCCGAGATATATTCAAATGCAGTTGAGACTAATTCAAATTTGGCTCCTATTCTTTATTCTAGTGGGATTGATATTTCAATAGATGCTTCTAATACAAAAGAATTGCGTAGAAGCAGTCGTAAAAGTGTGCCTCGAAGACGTTTTGAAATTGAGAGTTAGGCTTTTATGATTGCTCCACATGATGAAAATGAGCCCCGTAATGTTAATAAGACTTTGTCACCATCTGCTAAAGAAAACTAGTTGAAAGAAATGGTTAAAGAAATTGAGTCTAAGAAGTCTAACCACGTCTTGGACGTGGTTAATCTACCTCCTAGACGTAGATCAATTGGGAACAAATGGGTTCACAAGATCAAACATCAGGCAGATAGATCAATCGATAGATTCAATGCACGTTTAATGGCTAAGGGAGTTACACAACAAGAAGGAACATATTTTAAGGAAACTTTTTCACCAGTTGTAAGGTTTGCCTCCATTCCTCTATTGTTTGTTATTGTTGCACATAAGGATTTAGAATTACATCTAATGGATGTAAAAACTGCTTTAATGAATGGAGAATTGAATGAAGACATATATATGCAACAAACAATTGGTTTTGTTGTAAAAGGACAAGAGCGCAAAAGTGTGCAAGCTCAAAAAGTCAATATATGGTATTAAACAATCTTCAAGACAATGGTATTTAAGATTTCATCAAGTCATAACTTATTTTGGATTTAATAAGATTGATGAAAGTCATTGTGTATATATTAAGCATTCAGATCAATAGTTTGTGATATTGTCCATGTACGTCGACGATATACTTTTAGCTGGAAATAATATTGATTATGCTGTCGCCATGAGTGGAGCAAACTTCATACAGGGTGTGAAGATTCATAGGAATCGTTCTAAAAAACTCTTGTTTTATCGCGAGTACAATATATTAAGAATATTCTTGAACGATTCAAAATGAAAAATTGTAACCCCATTGAGACTCCAATTGCTAAAGGTGAAATCCTAAGCACGGAAATCAAACGCTCCATTTGAGAAGGACAAAATGTCCAATGTTTCATATGCAAGTGCAATTGGAAGTTTAATGTACACAATGATGTGCACACGTCCCGATATATGCTACGCCGTTGGTTTAGTTAGAAAATATCAATCAAATTCTAGTCAAGCTCATTGGAAAGAAAAAGGATCTTGAAGTATCTGAAAGGCACTATAGATTTGTGTTTGTGTTACCAAAGTAATGATCAGCAGTTACTTGGGTACTCTGATGTTGATTGTAGCGGTGATCCAGATGAACGCAAATCAACTTCAGAATATGTTTTCCTATTGAATAATTGTGCAATCTCATGTAGTAAAAAGCAAACATGCATTGCTTTGTCAACCTTGGAGGCATAATTTGTCGCTTGCACTGCTTCAGTTCAAGAGGCAAAATGGCTTAGACGTTTCGTTATGCACTTGCAAGTCATCAAAAGTGCATCGAAACCAGTTACTATATTTAGTGATGGTCAAGCAGCAATTGCTTATAAGAAGGATCTGAAGTATAATAGAAAGACAAAACACGTTGACACAAAGTATAACTTTCTGAGAGACATCATAGAAAGAAAAGAAGTATTGATTCAACACATTCCTACGCAAAGGATGACAGCATATCCAATGACAACCTATCGCTAGGGATATTTTTTTAAGTCATGTAAAGTCCTTTGGGATTGCGTAGACTATAAATTGTTTGTTGTAACTTCTTATTTCAATTCAAAAAATAAACTTTATTGGTTTTTGTTATTTCATGCTCTGATATAAGTCATTAATTGACTAGAACTATACAACAGGCATTGATTGCCTTACTCACAAAAGAAATCACCTTTTGTGCTAATAGTAGCGAGTACAGATGAGACATTGAAACTTATTTGATAAATGTAACCTTGATTGGAGTCAAGATGAGGTCATTTAGCTTGACCGTAACATATCTCCCACTATCTATTAAGCCTGTCAAGAAAACCAGATGTGAGATCAATTGATTGGCGCCTAAGAATAGCGAGCTATATAAGTTTTGGGTTAGGCACTTTGGGAGTGACTAAACTAATATCTGCACAATGTATTTAGAGAATTGCATACACTCTTATTAAGAGGTTCTCCAATGTGACATGAAAAAGAATCGCATGTGTTTTACTACCACTTAGAAGTGATAAATCCCTATATCCGCACTGTGTGAATCTAATTGAATAAAGTTCTTATATAGTAGAGACTTCCTGCATTTCCCTTATGACTTTTGACTACACTATAAAGTAAGAAATTAGTGTTTGCTACTTTACTGAATAACCTATGGTCAAGTATGATTCGATCATTAGGAAAGCAACAGATTCTAAACTGAGTAGAGGGAGGGCAAAGGAAGATCATATAGAATCATGTCATTTCATTTTGTATTCCATGTCACGACACTGATGTTGACTCACTTGGATGGATATATTAGTTAGAATATAATGCTATGACTTTAAGGTTCAGATATTGCTCTTGAAGAGATTATTGAATGTTTTGAACAGACGTGACTATATGGATCTGGGCGAAGTGAGATATACATAATTTTTAAAAGGGTAGATGTCTCTATGCTGACTCTAATTGAGTTGCTAGTGTAGAGCTCCCGCTTGCAGGCTATCTCACGGTTCCAAGACCCATTAGCTACAATGAAACATTTTCAATTTAGAACTGAATGATTTTCCACACATGATGGGAGAATGGGAGATATCTAAGTTATAAAAACACGGAGCATCCATATGTGTGATCGACTCGACCCGAGAAGATTTTCCACACACGATGTGCGAGTGGGAAATATTGGGCACGTTTTACATGTTGTAAATAAAACGGATAAACCTAGAGTTAGTTTTGATAATTGATATATCCTAACCACCATAATCTCTTGGGAATCCCTAAGAGATCATAGGATAATAAATCACGTACAAGGTGATTTAGAAAAATAAGACTTTTGGCATTTTTGTGTGGTGTGAAGAAAAGAGTTCTCGAGAAGTGTCTTCCAAACTTTTGGGCTGTGGAAAAGACCGAAGTTCTACACAAATGAAATAGGTAAAAGGTTTGCGTCTGCCAATACTCTTTCGATTCCTATATATTTGGTCCGAAACCTTAAGTTCAAAATATGATACTTCTTTTAATATAAGCTTGAGTACGAGGAGCATTGATCCCCGACATATTGAAAGGTAATTTTGTTCCATTTACAAACTAACGAGCTAGGAGCAATTGCAAGTTTAGTGACAGCTTTGTGTGGATAAATCTAACAGTCATAGTAGACCTATAGAACATGTCTAAGTGGATCACAATGAACTCATAAAACTTATTAAATGTGCCTAGTGGGCCCGACATTCCTACACAATACTATAGGATCCAATGGACCTGAATTATTTACCAAGATTCATGATGGCGGACTTAGACTAAATACTAACTTTCTCCTTACACCTTATAGCCCCATATGTACGGCTATTTAGCCCCCCCAAAAAAAGAACACTTGGCCCCCGATCAGCTTCAATACTTACCCCATTTACCCTTCTTTTATATATATATATATATTTAATTTGATAAATCTCAAACCCTAAATCTTTTTTTTCTCTTTCGATTTCCTTTGTAATTCCTTCGTGAACCACCGCCGATCTTCTATTTGATCGGCAGTGGTTTCAAAAAAATTGTTTACTGCATGCATTTTCTTCAATAAAAACAAATTTATTCAGATTTTAGATTTTCAATCCTACAAAATTTTTCAGATTCATCATCAGCGCCATCACTTGCTCCCCCACGTGTGCATCTATCATCATTCAAGTTCATCTCCGCTTCTACTGCTTGTGTTTGAATCTTTGCTTACAGTTGTTGGTTTCATAGTTTATTAGGTTATCCTTTTCAATAGTATTTATCTTTCAATGTTGGAGGTTTTTATTTGTCTTCCCTTGTTGGAAGTTTTATGTTTCATATTTGACGCAGCAGAGATCTTCTAAATTGATTATTCGACACTACGAATAAAACAACCTAGGGCTAAAGAAAATTAACACCAAATTCTCAAGAAAAGAAATTCAATTCTTTATTAAAATCAATAAAAATCCCCCTAAAACTATTACATATGTAGCTTATATATAAGCTTGTAAAATAATAAATGCATTCGATTAGATCAATGCATTCTTCCGATCGACAATCTTCGTCATTGTACGCATTGTCCCTGTCAGAAGAGGAATCCGCTTTTGTTTCTTTAAGAACAATTATAGATCGGAAGATAGGATGACAAAATGGAGACCAACTAGAAGATTAGCTCAATAGAGATTGAAAAAAATAGATATTTAATAGAGACCAGAAACAACATTTTATCTTATGAGTGGAGGCGAGACTCCTCTTATATTTATACATACAAAAATACGGGAAAACAAGAATATGGTGTGCCAAAAAAACAAAAATAAACAGCTCATAAAACCTTTGACATTAATCCTTAAAATCAACCTTCTTGCCACCAAGGAAAACAAAAATAAAGAAATTAAACACGGCTTCGCATTTACCCAAAAGCACCATGTCGTACATCCTTATATGTATCACCCAAAAACCACATAAGCTCGTCATTTCACCCAAAAGCCAATCCCCTTCACTATAGCCCAAATCACACAATATGATCCAAAGAATTTTCTATTCACTAAATGCTCCAAACCATTCTCTAATCACACAACCAAACCACCACGCCTCATTGCAAGCCCACATGTGTGAAAACTATGTAATACATCACAAGTACAAAGTCAACACCCTCACACAACCATTTATAAATATGATTTCAAGCCCATCGAAGAAAACGAACATAATGCACTGGCGATCAAGGCATTCATCACATGTACGAACCACCCTAAACCCTAGACCAGCGACATCATAAAGAGAGAAAAATGGCATATTTAGGGCTCCTACCATTGCTTTGGACAAGAAAGGCAGAGCACATGAAGTGAGCATGCAGTGTTGCAACAAGAGAGGCAGAGAGATGGTGTAGAAAGAAAAATAGAGTCAAAGGGGATACTGAAAGCACTTAAAGATCAATACGATTCACCAAATCGATTAAGACGTGCGTACCTATTGGGCAATGTTCAATGGAGTGAGGTGTAACTCCTTTTCCAAACTCGACCAATCACCTCGATCCCCGTCGTTGAACAATTCATGAAACTTCCAATGGAACAATATACCCTCTTGAAAAGGGATAATCTAACACAATCCCAAATCACACTTTGGGCGCACACCCTTGTCTTTTAGCCTTTTATGGTGTTTTGTCATATGTAGGGCCTACGATTGGGAGACAAAAAAAGTCATAAATAGCTAAAATGCAAGGGTGTGCGCCCAAAGTGTGCTTTGAAAGTGGGTCATTTTAGCATTTTCCTTTTTTTTCTATGCGGTTACAAAGTTATCAAACAACAAATAAAACGGTTACACAAAAAAACACACGATTTTCCTAGATTATTTTCATTTTCCTTGCTATCAAATCCACCCTAAATGTAAAGGGAAAACAAATTTCTTACACCTTAGATAATCCTCGAGATTAAGACAACTTTTTCTATACCAAATCAATGATAAAGTCAAAGAAGTGCGGCGCAAAGTTTAGCCGCCAATATTCCTGGGAGGACTAATGGTGAGAGGTTTTAGATTTCAATTGTGATCATGCACCCCTCTTTTAATCGATTCGAGATTTTTCTTAATTTGGTTAATATTTTTGATGGAACAATAGTGAGAGGATTTAGGTATAAATAGTGACCAAGGATTCCTTTCTTTAATAGTTTCAAAGATTTTTCGAGCCAAATTTAAAATAATAACGAGAGAAAATAATTACTCTTTCTAAAATATACAATATGTATATTTAGTGAGAGAAAAGTTGGGTTGTACAAAAAAAAGCTAGGCACCAAAAAATACACCCCAAATTACGAGAGGATTGATAAATAAATAGCTAGAGATATTAATCCCCTCGATATATAATAGCCTAGTTTTTAACAAGAGTAATTCATTACTCTCACTAATTTTTGTCACTATTGAACCTTTTCCTTGTAGTGTGCCCAATTCTTTTTTTTTTATCAAAGTGGTTGTTGTATTAATTGATGTTCCTAGCCTAAAATGCAAGCCAATCTATTTCACATAGATATTACATTGCGGATAAAGTATGGAACTGTAATCCATGACAATGCACGCTCAGTATAGCACCAATCCACATTTTTGGAATGTAGACCCAGAGATAGATTGTACAACCGATTTGAAGAGAACTTCCTTTCCCGTTTTAGACAACATTTTACCCTTCCATCCTTGAAGTCTTCGCCGTACCTTCTCATGAATATACGAGAACACCTCCTCCTTGTTACTACCCACTCTATTTGGAAGTCCCAGGTAGAACCCCATAGAGTTCAATTGTTGTACTTGAAGAATATGGCGAGATCTGATCTCTTGCTTCTTGAATCATATTTCTACTAAAGTTGCGGGACGACTTTTGAAAATTCTCAACTTGCCTATGTTAGATTATCTTTTCCTAATTAATCTCTATTATATATGACCCATATTATGTTGTTACGTACTTCATGTTTTGGGCCCACAACTTGATGGTAGTTTAGGCATAATTGTTTTGAGTACGGGGGTTTTAATTTCCTCCCTCTCTCTTCAAATTAAACAGACCCCAATAACTGTAAAACAGTTATTGGGATATGATTTTTTTAAAACCGCATTGAGATCTCACCATCAAATATAGTGGTATTACGGAAGAAGGTAGAGAGGGGAAAAAGGATTCTTAAGTTTATTGGCAATGGAAGGTGGTATGTTTATATTTTATGATTTATGATTGAGTTAAAAGTGTTATATAGATTTGAAAAGACAACATTGGTATCAGAGCATGGTTTAACACTTTTATTCTTGATGGTAGTTTCCGCATTATTGTTTTAATTTTGATCGACATTGTTGAAAATAATTCTTGAAGTCGATTGTTCAATTTGGGTATAGAAGGGTATAAAAGGAAATTTATATATTTTAAGTTTTACCTATTCCGGTGCCGAAATTGTTGATTTTGGATTTCGGCAAACTACCTAATTTTCGTTAATATTAGTATTATTATTATTTTTCGTTGAATGGCTTACTTAGAAAATATTTTATTTTATGTATATCAATACAAGTGTTTGTAAAGTCTACAAATTTAGAGTCTGTTGATAAATACAAATTTGAAATTCATGCAGATGTCATGCTTATCATGTTGTTTATAGTGATATAAATGAATCAATGATATATATTACGTAATATTTATTGAAATATCATATGATTACATTGAAATTAAAACGTATACAAATTACATGATATGCACAGTATACGCCATATTGCATATGATTAGAGTATATGGATATGCACAGTACATATACATATTACATAATATCAATTGCAATTTGATATATGTGTATATATATTATTTAATATATGCATATTAATGTATGTCACATTATTAATTGATTAATTTATTGTCATGCATGTATGCATATGATTGTCATGTATATCTTGATTAAAATAATAATAATAAAATTAGAGTATGCTTAATTAAATGTTTATTTATTGAAAAGCTTGTTAGTCACCAAAGTGGCCTAGCTTGAATAGATGTTAAATATTTAATTAAGACCAATTAATTATAACGCTAGGAGATCACCCAAAGGTGGATCATTGCTTATAATTAATGAAACTTAAGAGATTTATCTTAATACTTAATTAAAATAAGTATGTTTTATCCAAAGATATCTTACTTATTTTCCTAAGTATGATTGATTGTCTATGAAAGTATGCTTATTCAGAATTTGATATAGCATGAATTATGTATTAAAGTATCACCCAAAGGTCAACTTAAATACATAATAAAAGTATTGTATGTCTGAATCTATTAGATTTAACTCAAAGCATTAATGTGAATAATTTTGTTATATTTGCAGCGTCCTCTAATATGTTTGCCTTGGGTAATATGATGGTTAAGTTCAATGGGCTTAACTACAATGATTGGTCTGAACAGATCCAGTTCCAACTGGGTGTAATGGACCTTGACCTGGCAATCATTGTAGACGAAAAGCCCACGGCCATTACTGAGGCCAGCTCCGAAGAGGAAAAGTCTTTATATGAGGCTTGGGAGCGGTCTAATAGGCTAAGTTTGAATTTGATGCGAATGACGATTGCAGAAAATGTCAAATCATCTATGCCCAAGACAAGCTATGCAAGGAATTCATGATCCAACTAAAAGAGTACTCACAATCGGACATTGCTGACAAGTCCATTGTGGGAAGCTTGATGAGTGAGTTGACCACTAAGAAATTTGAGTGGTCACAGCCCATCCATGATCATGTGACTAGTATGTCTAATTTGGCAGCGAAGCTTAAGGCAATGGGTATGGACGTGAGTGAATCATTTCTAGTTCAGTTCATTATTAATTCCCTTCCTCCTGAGTTTGGTCAGTTCCAGGTGAATTATAACACCATAAAAGAAAAATTGAACTTGCAAGAAATCAAGGCCATGCTCGTACAGGAAGAAGAGAGATTAAGGAAACTGAAGAGTCACTCAGTTCATCTCACTATGCATGATGGAGCTAGCAGCAACAAAGCTATCCCAGGAAGGAAGGACAGAAAGAAGGACAAAGCCCCAATGAAAGTCCATGAGGGTCGAATCCATAAGGAGCTGAGGTGTCACTTTCGTAGGAAGAGTGGACACTTCAAGAAAGATTGTCCAAAACGAAAGGCATGGTTTGAGAAGAAAGGTATACATTACATTTCTGTATGTTTTGAATCAAACTTAATTGAAGTGCCTAATAATACCTGGTGGCTTGATGCTGGTGCAACTACTCATGTTTCACATATTATGCAGGGATTCCTTTCAATCCATCCCATAAGCGGAACTGAAAAGTTCTTATTTATGGGGAACGAGAATGAAGGCACGCATAGAAGGGATCGGGACTTACAGTTAATCCTGGATACTGGGATACTTTTTGGATTTATAAAAGTGTCTTTATGTTCCTGAATGTTCAAGAAAACTTGTTTCTGTATCAAGATTGGATTGTGTAGGCTTTAATTTAAAGATTGGAAACAATTATTTTAGTTTATTTAAACAAAAATACTATTATGATTCTGGTATTTTAATAGACAACTTATATCGTTTCAATCTTGATAGTATGTTTGTTGAGTCCTTGTTTAATGTTGAGCATGTTATTGGAAATAAACGTAGTGCACATGATGAGTGCTCTGCTTTTCTTTGGCATCAAAGATTAGGTCACATATCCAAAGAAAGAGTAAAGAGATTAGTGAAAAGTAATATCTTACCTCAATTGGATTTTGTTGACTGGGGTGTATGTGTGACGACCATGCCCCGACCTAGGGTCGGGTCGCCGGGCCCAAACCGTTACTTAGACCCGATACCTGAACCAGGCCTAAATAACGACTTGGCACGCCTAAATAACCTGCGGAATAATCATTCTAAACAATATATATATAATAACCAGTGTGTGATAAATAATCACAACAAAACCATATAACCTGTATATCATACTAATATAAATCATCTTTAATATTAAATATCTTATACAACCTCAAATTAAAATTATAAAGGTTCAAAACTACCCATTAACTAGTTCTCAAGCTATAACCCACGTACGAGATTTACAATACGATTAATATTAATAAACTAGCATTGTATGAATCTCACAAATGAAGGCACTTCAAGATAAATCTTTTCCCTTGCCTTTCTTGTCTATCGCTATTTGGTAGAAGGACCTGTGGGTTGAGTGGGGTGAGCTAAAGAACCAACGATGCTCAATAAGAGGAAAGACTCGCTCAAACATTAAATATGCAAGTACTACCTAGTACTCATGCAAATTCTACATGACATTCAATCCATACGCATAACACAACATGTAATAACTGAATACATGTAAATCAAAACAAACTTATAAGCATAATCATTTAGTACATAATTCGATCCAATTAAAATTATGGTTTATGCTCATCGTAGTTATGAAAGATGGAATTATATTCTAAGAAGAAATATCTAAATATTATTTCCACATCTAATTTAGATATTCAATAATTTTATATATCAATATTTCAATTCATATTCCAATCACCATACTATACATAAAAGCCTAACAGTTTCACAATACATTTGATAAACCTTCGTATATGTCAAGCATAATAATATTCATCACATTTCATTTATAAATTAAAACATGACATATAAATAAAATCAAATGAAATATTTAAATAAAATGCGATAGATATAAATATTAATATAAGTCGTTGTTCCATTCAATGCGAACTAGATATTGGTAAGGATCCGGTGACCGAATCATCTATTTTCGTATTGGTACAATAATCAGTGGAATCGTAATGGCCGTTACGCCCTCTAGATAATCGCACCAAAACGAAGATAAATTCATCCAAGCCGTCACCGCTACACGTCTCAAAGAATCATCAAGTAGCAAAGGATGGAACTCCAAACCCTTACACTCAAATAATTCACCTTATGCATTCAATTAGTCAAGCAAACCCTCGGTGGTTAACTACCACACACTCGGGGTGTCTTTGGCCCTCGGTGGTTAACTACCACACACTCTGGGGCACCGAATAACATAACAGGCAAGACAATGTATTCACAATTCCATAGATAATAGAGATCCAAACCAATATCACGACGCAACCCATTCCCAAGTCTTTAAATTCAAAACATGCATTCCTAATTATCTAATAATCAAGCCATATTTAATGCATGAGCGAAGCTTCCCACTTACCTGTACTCGGCGCGCCTAAGACCACTCCTTGCGCACCCGAGGCTCGATGTAAACTGTCGCGTGTCACTAAGACAATTCATACAACAACATATCAATGCATATTCTATTACAAAGTCATTAATTCTTTGACTCATTTACTTTTAGGGACCCATTAGTCCGGGTCCCGCGGATTCGTGTCGTCTGGAACCCTTGTCGGGGTCCCGATGTCGCATTGTCGAAGGTGGAACTTTGTCGTCGAGTCCCTCGGAGTGCGCGTGTGTGCCCCCGATGAAGCCGTAGAGGGGCCGGGACATTCCAGCCCCTTAAATCACTTGTGCATGGCCAAACTGGTCCCTGGTTGAGTCCAGGGGACGGTTTGGCCACCGGTCAACCGGTCTAAGGGTCGGTTGACCACAGTCAACTGGTCCAGGGTCAATCGACCCTTGACCAATCAGCTGGTAGGGGGGGAAGTTCATCTTCCCCCATCGATGCCGTGGAGGGGAGCACAAGCTCCCCTCCTCGACCCCGACCACCACCACCCTCCGTCGCTTCCACGCGACGGAGGGGGATCTCCGGCGGCGGCCGGGGAGGTCGCCGCCTCTCGGCGCCGTGGAGGAAAGTGAAAGCGGAGGGATGGCATAGCCCACCCCTCCCAACCTTCGCTGGTGGCGGCGCCGCTGCCCATCTCGGCGCCGCTGCCCATCTCCGGTGGCGGCGCCGCCTCCACTGACCCAAAAAAAAATCAAACAAGAAGAAGAAGAAGAGAACGGAAAGAGAAGAGAAAAGAAAAAGAAAAGAAAAGAAAGATCAAAGAAAACCACTAAAAATTACCTCCCCTTGGATGCTCAAACCTCCTCCTCTTCTCCTCCCTCTCCAAGTTTGTTGAAACAACAACTAGGGTGACTAGGGTTTACAACTTATCCTTATATAGTTAGGGTTTTTCACCAATTTAACCCAAAATTACGTAAATACCCCTATGGGCCCAATTTCCTCGTTAAGCCCAATCAACACTATTTTCACTTAATCCAAGTCTTGTTAAAATCAATTTTGTGTAACAATCTCATTTGTTCACAATATTTTAATATAAAATTAATAAAATACCTTTAAAATGGGTCGGAGAATATTTGGGTCGTTACAATATCCCCAATTTAAAGAACTTTCGTCCTCGAAAGTAAAACAAGGTACACCCATAGTCTGGTATATCCGCTCGTAATGATTTCTTCTATGACCCATCGTTTAACTGAGGCAATCTGCACTCGCACCTTCTGCTCATACTCTACGTGAAATAACGTCTTACTCTTGTCTCTACTATCTCAACATTTTCATTTTCGTCCTACTGACCGAAATTCATAAGGCCATCTCTTATAAGTTTCATTAGAATCATTATACTCAGCCACTTACCAAGTTCTTCTGTCATCACATGTTCTTAAGGTATTCCTTATAATTTTTACCAAAGTCGCAATTATATGCTCAAGTCGCTCAACTTACAAAGGGGTAGAACCATACTGAGATGAGATATGGTGCCTATCTGTGTCAAAGAGTATCTCTGCTTATCTGGCATTGAAACCATACCACCAACTAGTAGTAGGGAAGCAAAGATAATTGTCCGCTATACCATGAGCACTAGCACACCATCTCTATCAACATCTCGGTTACATATATCAGTGAACGACTCATCATGTATTTGCGACTTATCTTTGAAGGCTACAAATGGGCAGACATAGTATTCCTTTCTAGAATAATACCTTAATATTATTGGCATCACATGTTTATCGACATTCATCCTTGTAGGTTCATAATTCAAGTCAACTTTTGACTAATGATCCCCTTTGTAACTCCTCTGTCAGACTTAACTGTTAATTGACGTAAACAAGCTCCCACCTTTAAAATCTTGTGGAATATTTTTAACATTGTCATTATTTCTAAGTAGGTTTCAGCATTCATCTGAATGCGCTCCATCGCATCACCATTTTTTTTTTATTTCATACCAAGATCTCTTATCACTATATCTCAATTTTTTTTTAGGAGATCTATCGTATTGCGTCATTGCACTGATCAATTCTCACGATCCTGGGTGACTATTTTAAACATTGTTGACTTAGTCATAACCCCTTTTTGGTATACCATGATCCCTTCTCATTTAAGCTAACTCTTAGCTCTTATAATGTGTTTAGTACCTCACTCTCTAAGAAACGAAGGTGATTTAGTTTTCATGTTGCGAACCTGACATTCACGTCGTTTCTTGGGAGTTACATAATTTATGCTCCAGATGTGGTTTATTAAGAACTCGTGTCACACTACGATCTAGTTATTTCAAGTTCATAACTCAAACTTATATTTCCATGTATTACACTCGTGCATTACTACTTGTCCTTGCATATATGTTTTGTTGGATACTTCAACCATAAAGTACAAATCTATGTACATAAGACTCATATAGGTTTATCTTGTACGACTTGTTACTAAAGCTTTAATTCAAGGGCACTCAAACTCATATTTACACCTATTTCGAGAATCATCTTGCACTATTTAACTTATGATTCATTGTTTATACTTAGCACAGAGCCATTCATGACGTTCTTCCTTTTCTCCAAAATTCAATGATTCTTGAAAATTAGAATATCAACGATTTCTCATGGGATTGATTTAAAATGATCTCATGCTTAGGCAAACCTTTATGTCACATAATTTGCTTATGCCATTACGGTGTCGACCTTGATTATTCGTACATTATCTCCATGTGTTGATATCCTTAACACTTAACCAATTGCAAATCTATTGCTTACCCATCTGGGTTGCAACCTCAAATTATCATATGCCATCAAATTAGGGCTTTCACTTTTAACTTATACTAAGCCCTCAGGTTTTCAAGTGTAAACTACACATTTTGTTCAACAATTATTAACGGTATGAAATTTAAGAAATTTGATCTTTACTCATATATTCATGTTTCATTGCTAGTTTAGGGTATTTCCTCTCCATCCTTAATTATTTCGTACCTATTGTACAGTATAAATCTTATTGGGGTTCGATCCTAACCTAGGATCCTCACTTTTAATAGTCGACCTATCACTGATCAGATCTTTCATCTTTCCTTTCAACCATTTAGTTTGGTAGTTTATATGTTTAATAAAATCTTTGACTTTTATCAAAAGGTCATAAGTTACTTCCCACAAGTGATCAACATGATTCTTCGTGACGTCACCATTTCGATTACAAATTTTATTCTTGAATATGGTACTATTGCAATACATATTGTCTCTCTTGAGTTCGCAATTCTTCTCATCACCAAATTACTTATTCGTTTTTCCATGGGTCGATCCTATTCTAGGATCCCCAATTTTAAGAACCAAGTCATTATCGACTAATGTTATGTAACAATCATTTGCCTCGATTACTCTTCAACTTTATTTTTTTTTTATTCAACCATTCCCTACCAATCTGGTTAGGTTTCGTTTTGACTCAAAAGTTATGAATCTACACTAATCATATCAGAAATATTCTTTTTATTACCCTCGATTTTAATGATTCACTTATCATCGAGTTCATTATAATATCATTAACTGCGTCATACGCTCTTTACAGTCTACTAATATAACTCATACATACCGTTTAGTTTGTGGCTTCCTTTAATTATTCATTCATGGTACTGCTATTACGTACTCTTCATTCATTTCGAACACAATTTATCAATTCCTGGTATCCCCAACTTTATGAATCAACTCTCTTCTAATTATGTTAGAATAATTTCTTTGTTGCAGTGGTTTCATTTTATTTATATCATTTTAACCTCAGATCTTGAGTCTTTATAACATCTACCAAATTTTTATTTTTTTATTTATTTATTTATTTTTTTTACTTGGCAACACGATCATCACGCATGGTTTTTTCACTGAAATAGTCTTTGACTTTGGATCCTCAATTTTAGTAACTCCCCCATCTTTGAGTGTACTAATCTGACATTTCGTATTCACTAGATTTTCTCATTGAGTATTTTTTTTTTTTTTTTTCAATGTATTCTTTAATTTCTTATTCGCTATCTCGTACATTATGCACTTATGCTTCGAGCTAACTCTCAATTTGGGTCCTCAAATTTAGTATTCAAACTATCGATCACTAGCTCAGCTTTATAGAAATCATCTTAAATTCTTCTCGTATTTTCAAGCAATTTATAAAACCATTTTCGAATCGTTTTAGTCGATGCAACTGAAAAGTAAACTATAATCGTAAGTAGATTTTGTGTTCTAAACACACAAGGGTGACATAGACCCAAACAATACGTTGCATTTTCATCAAGTCAAAACTTTGAAATTCAGTAAAACACTTTATGTAAAGTTTTAAAATTACAACGTCAAATTCTTGAAATATGTATGAGTCTATTCGCTTTATCTTTTGAACACCAAGGAAAATAATTGGTTTCCTTTTTTTTATTTATTTATTTATTATTTTTTTTTTGTATTTGTTTGCCTTTTCAAAATTTTGTAAAGACACGTTCGATCCTTCCATGAAACTTCAATAAAGTGCGGCAAACATCAACTCGAAAACAATACAAAAATCATGGTCCAATATAGTCGAAAGAGTAAGTCTTCGAGAAAATAAATTACATGAAGTAACAAAATTCGATTCATAGTATTAACTTTCTAATCGAGTTTATAGACCAATGATTCACATCTTTAATCGAGAGTTAGAAATTTTAAGTGTATACGTGTCAACTATATCTTAAATTAAGTTCAGCCACCTGGCCAAGCTAACTTGCTTATCATTGTTTGAAACCAAAGATTCATTTGCATCCTTACTAGGATCGTTAACTTCTATTTTCAACAAGATATCGTTAATTTTAATTATCCTAATAGAAATTTCGGCGTCAGAGTAACTTCTCTGAAATGTGACCACGTCACAATTCCATCTTGCATATTTAGCGTGGCGTCTCATTGTCCTTTTAAGTCTATCAATTCTTACTTAAGTCTTTATTTACCACTTTATCGTCAAGTATAGGCGTTCTCGCCATACAATTTCCACTCTAAGTTTAGTTGTTCTATCAGAACCATTCTTGCAACAAAACGTTGTATACTTCCTTACAACGCATGAGGAACCTTCGGCGGACTTCCCTTCAACTCTCTTGTGTCGTTAATTGTCATTCCCAACTCGTGGAACCAAGGTTTCACGTCTTAAGGAAATACATTTACCTATATATCTAACGATATATTTATATATACAAAGTAGCAAATAATCATCACATTAATTCTTTATCAAGTTTCTTTTGTCCCATCCCATCCTAAGATTTAACATTATTGCGTGTTAAGTCGACTTTGAACCAATGTCCCATACCACTGATTTGTTCGACTTAACTTGACCTTTAAACTTAAAGGCTCTACATCTTAGGTTTCCCTAACCTAACGTTTCCCTAGGTTCTAATCCCTAGGCTCGATACCAAGCTGTGACGACCACCGCTCCCAGACCTAGGGTCGAATCGCCGCCCAAACCGTTACTTAGACCCGATACCCGAACCAGGCCCAAATAACGACTTGGCACGCCTAAATAACCTGCGGAATAATCATTCTAAACAATATATATATAATAACCGAGTGTGTGATAAATAATCACAACAAAACCATATAACCCGTATATCATACTAATATAAATCATCTTTAATATTAAATATCTTATACAACCTCAAATTAAAATTATAAAGGTTCAAAACTACCCATTAACTAGTTCTCAAGCTATAACCCACGTACGAGATTTACAATACGATTAATATTAATAAACTAGCATTGTATGAATCTCACAAATGAAGGCACTTCAAGATAAATCTTTTCCCTTGCCTTTCTTGTCTATCGCTGGTAGAAGGACCTGGGTTGAGTGGGGTGAGCTAAAGAACCAACGATGCTCAATAAGAGGAAAGACTCGCTCAAACATTAAATATGCAAGTACTACCTAGTACTCATGCAAATTCTACATGACATTCAATCCATACGCATAACACAACATGTAATAACTGAATACATGTAAATCAAAACAAACTTATAAGCATAATCATTTAGTACATAATTCGATCCAATTAAAATTATGGTTTATGCTCATCGTAGTTATGAAAGATGGAATTATATTCTAAGAAGAAATATCTAAATATTATTTCCACATCTAATTTAGATATTCAATAATTTTATATATCAATATTTCAATTCATATTCCAATCACCATACTATACATAAAAGCCTAACAGAGTTTCACAATACATTTGATAAACCTTCGTATATGTCAAGCATAATAATATTCATCACATTTCATTTATAAATTAAAACATGACATATAAATAAAATCAAATGAAATATTTAAATAAAATGCGATAGATATAAATATTAATATAAGTCGTTGTTCCATTCAATGCGAACTAGATATTGGTAAGGATCCGGTGACCGAATCATCTATTTTCGTATTGGTACAATAATCAATGGAATCGTAATGGCCGTTACGCCCTCTAGATAATCGCACCAAAA
The DNA here is from genome assembly GCA_039657345.1 of Stephania japonica. Lineage (NCBI taxonomy): Eukaryota > Viridiplantae > Streptophyta > Magnoliopsida > Ranunculales > Menispermaceae > Stephania > Stephania japonica. Next base: position 19,541,109 of record CM077566.1, read on the forward strand.
CGAAGATAAATTCATCCAAGCCGTCACCGCTACACGTCTCAAAGAATCATCAAGTAGCAAAGGATGGAACTCCAAACCCTTACACTCAAATAATTCACCTTATGCATTCAATTAGTCAAGCAAACCCTCGGTGGTTAACTACCACACACTCTGGGGTGTCTTTGGCCCTCGGTGGTTAACTACCACACACTCTGGGGCACCGAATAACATAACAGGCAAGACAATGTATTCACAATTCCATAGATAATAGAGATCCAAACCAATATCACGACGCAACCCATTCCCAAGTCTTTAAATTCAAAACATGCATTCCTAATTATCTAATAATCAAGCCATATTTAATGCATGAGCGAAGCTCCCCACTTACCTGTACTCGGCGCGCCTAAGACCACTCCTTGCGCACCCGAGGCTCGATGTAAACTGTCGCGTGTCACTAAGACAATTCATACAACAACATATCAATGCATATTCTATTACAAAGTCATTAATTCTTTGACTCATTTACTTTTAGGGACCCATTAGTGTGGGTCCCGCGGATTCGTGTCGTCTGAACCCTTGTCGAGGTCCCGATGTCGCATTGTCGAAGGTGGAACCTGTCGTCGAGTCCCTCGGAGTGCGCGTGTGTGCCCCCGATGAAGCCGTAGAGGGGTGGGACATTCCAGCCCCTTAAATCATTGTGCGGGGGCCAAACTTGTCCCTGGTTGAGTCCAGGGAACAGTTTGGCCCCCGGTCAACTGGTCTAAGGGTCGGTTGACCCTGGTCAACCGGTCCAGGGTCAGCGACCCTTGACCGATCAGCTGGTGGGGGAAGTTCATCTTCCCCCGTCGATCGCCGTGGAGGGGAGCACAAGCTCCCCTCCTCGACCCCGACCACCACCACCCTCCGTCGCTTCCACGCGACGGAGGGGATCTCCGGCGGGCGGCCGGGAGGTCGCCGCCTCTCGGCGCGCCGCGTGGAGGAAAGTGAAAGCGGAGGGATGGCATAGCCCACCCCTCCCAACCTTCGCTGGTGGCGCGCGCCGCCCATCTCGGCGCCGCTTGCCCATCTCCGGTGGCGGCGCCGCCTCCATCGACCCAAAAAAAAATCAAACAAGAAGAAGAAGAAGAGAACGGAAAGAGAAGAGAAAAGAAAAAGAAAAGAAAAGAAAGATCAAAGAAAACCACTAAAAATTACCTCCCCTTGGATGCTCAAACCTCCTCCTCTTCTCCTCCTCTCCAAGTTTGTTGAAACAACAACTAGGGTGACTAGGGTTTACAACTTATCCTTATATAGTTAGGGTTTTTCACCAATTTAACCCAAAATTACGTAAATACCCCTATGGGCCCAATTTCCTCGTTAAGCCCAATCAACACTATTTTCACTTAATCCAAGTCTTGTTAAAATCAATTTTGTGTAACAATCTCATTTGTTCACAATATTTTAATATAAAATTAATAAAATACCTTTAAAATGGGTCGGAGAATATTTGGGTCGTTACAGTATGTGTGGATTGCATTAAGGGAAAGCAAACCAAACATATATCAAAACATCTTGTCACAAGAAGCAATGAGCCTCTTGAATTGATACACATCGATATTTGTGGTCCTTTTGATGCCCCATCTTGGAGTAGTCAAAAGTATTTTATCACCTTTATTGATGATTACTCACGATATTGTTATCTATACTTGTTGCATGAAAAGTCTCAGTCAGTGGACATTTTAAAAGTGTTCATTAATGAGGTAGAAAGGCAGCTAGATAGAAAGGTAAAAGTGGTAAGATCTGATAGAGGTGGTGAATACTTTGGAAAGTATGATGAAAGTGGACAATGTCCAGGTCCATTTGCAGATTTCCTTAAAAAGCGAGGTATTTGTGCACAATACACAATGCCAGTACACCTCAACAAAATGGTGTAGCTGAAAGGCGGAACCGTACTCTTATGGATATGGTTAGGAGTATGTTAAGTTGTAACACTATACCTTCATCATTGTGGATGCATGCCTTAAAGACTGCTGCATATCTGTTGAATAGGGTTCCTAGTAAATCAGTTCCTAAGACTCCTTATGAACTTTGGACTGGTAGGAAACCTAGTTTGAGACATCTTCATGTTTGGGGATGTCAAGCAGAAGTACGGATATATAATCCACATGAAAAGAAACTTGATGCAAGGACTATTAGTGGTTACTTCATTGGTTACCCTGAAAAGTCTAAAGGGTACATATTTTATTGTCCTAACCATAGTACGAGAATAGTTGAGTCTGGTAATGCTCGGTTCATAGAGAATGGCCAAAACAGTGGGAGTGAAGAACCACGAAATGTGAATATTCATGAAATTCAATTAAAAACTCCTACATCTAGCATTTCTCCTCAAATTGTTGTTCCTCTTGTTGTATCAAGGTTACGCAATAAACCCGGACAACAAATCATTGTTCCAAATGAGGAAAATGAACTTATTGTTAATGAACCAGCTAATGATGCACAAGTTGTAAATGATCAAGTAGAACCACAAGAAATAGCATTGCGAAGGTCTGTAAGGATAAGATGACCAGCAGTATCAAATGACTATGTGGTTTATTCACTTGAACATGAATGTGATTTTAGCATTGACAAAGATCCAGTCTCATTCAAACAAGCCATGAAATGTGATGATTCTGAAAAATGGTTTAGTGCCATGAAAGACGAGTTGAAATCAATGGATGAAACAAAGTCTGGGAATTAGTCGAATTGCCTGAAGGTGCAAAGCAAGTTGGTTGCAAATGGGTCTTCAAAACAAAAAGAGACTCACATGGCAATATTGAAAGACATAAAGCCAAACTTGTCGCCAAATGTTACAATCAAAAGGATGGCATTGACTATAAAGAGACCTTCTCTCCAGTTTCAAAGAATGACTATTTAAGAATTATAATGGCTTTGGTAGCTCAATATAATCTTGAGCTTCACCAAATGGATGTGAAAACCGCCTTTCTGAATGGAGACTTAGAAGAGGAAGTTTACATGGACCAACCCGAAGGTTTCTTGACCACAGGAAAAGAAAACTTGGTGTGTAAATTGAAGAAGTCAATATATGGATTGAAACAAGCTTCCAGACAATGGTATATTAATTTCAATAATACCATTACGTCATATGGTTTTGTAGAAAACACTGTTGATCGGTGTATATACATAAAGATCAGTGGGAGCAAGTTTATCATATTGGTTCTATATGTTGATGATATTCTTCTTGCTGCGAATGATGTTGCTATGTTACATGATGTAAAGAGATTTCTCTCTATAAACTTTGAAATGAAAGATATGGGTGAGGCATCATATGTGATAGGAATAGAAATATTCCGTGATAGATCGCAAGGATTGTTAGGATTGTCTCAGAAAGGATATATCAATAAAGTATTAGAGAGATTTCAAATGGACAAATGCTCTGCAGGAGTAGTTCCAATTCAGAAAGGGGATAAGTTCAGTTTAATGCAATGTCCTCATAATGATTTCGAACGTCAGCAAATGCAATGCATTCCTTATGCGTCATTAGTTGGGAGCTTAATGTATGCCCAGACTTGTACTCGACCGGATATCAGTTTTGCTATTGGAATGTTGGGTCGATATCAAAGTAATCCTGGAATGGATCATTGGAAAGCCGCAAAGAAAGTACTTAGGTACTTGCAAGGCACCAAGGATTACATGTTGATCTACAAACAGTCGAGTCATCTCGAAGTGATTGGGTATTTTGATTCAGACTATGCCGGATGTGTGGACTCGAGGAAATCTACATTCGGTTATTTGTTCCAATTGGCTGGAGGAGCAGTTTCATGGAAGAGTGCGAAGCAGACTGTAATTGCTACTTCAACTATAGAGGCTGAATTCATGGCATGCTTTGAGGCCACTATTCATGCATTATGGTTGCGAAATTTTGTGTCAGGACTTACTATAATAGATACTATAGCTAAACCTATAAAGCTATACTGTGATAATTCCGCAGCAGTTTTCTTTTCAAAGAATGACAAGTATTCAAAAGGTGCAAAACACATAGATTTGAAGTACTTGTCTGTCAAAGAAGAAGTGTAAAAACAAAGAGTGTCGATTGAGCATATTGGTACTGATCTGATGATAGCGGATCCGTTAACTAAGGGATTACCGCCCAAAACGTTTATTGGCCATGTTGAACGTATGGGCATTATAGACAAGTCCTTGTTAACATAATATTGTGGTATGTATACATACATTTATAATTGTATTGCTCATATTATTGTCATGACACTTGTGAATTCAATTAAAGCTTTGTCTTTGCTTATGTACTTGTTACCTTCATTATATTTCAATGAGATAACATTATGGTTAGAGGGTTGAATTATCCTTATTAAAGTTATACTGGTTGAGTTGATTGTGATACATGGAAGGAATCGTGTCGATTAAATGACTTGTGACCGCCATGATCTAATCATTTTAATTCAGTGAAAAAGTGATTTGATAGATTCAATAAAAGTGCGCAATTATATTTTATTTTGAATCATCAAGTCACAACATGGGTCAAGTGGGAGATTGTTAGATTATCTTTTCCTAATTAATCTTTATTATATATGACCCATATTATGTTGTTACGTACTTCATATTTTGGGCCCACAACTTGATGGTAGTTTGGGCATAATTGTTTTGAGTACGAGGGTTTTAATTCCCTCCCCTCTCTCTTCAATTAAACAGACCCCAATAACTGTAAAATATGATTTATTTAAAACTGCATTGAGATCTCACCATCAAATATAGTGGTATTACGGAAGAAGGCAGAGAGGGGAAAAAAGATTCTTAAGTTTATTGGCAATGGAAGGAGGTATGTTTATATTTTATGATTTATGATTGAATTAAAAGTGTTATATAGATCTGAAAAGACAACAGCCTAATCGTTGATTCATAATGATGCGAACATTGTTTCACAATACTAGTTTCTTCCACTGTTGCTTTGAAAAACAAATAACAATCATCGGCAAAAAAGAGATGGCATCATCGGTAATTAACACTGCTAGGAGCGAAAGCACTTTTGGCATTTGGAGATAATATCAAGTAAGATACATTTTAATCTATTTGCCAACATCTTTAAAACTATCTTATATAATACATTACATAAAGAGATGGGTCTCGAGATCGATTCGAATACTTGGCTTATCTTTCTTTGGAATGAGAACTACCAAGTGTGTTATTTAGATCATCGGGGAAACGTACTAAGTTGATGAATTGCAAGCATGCTTGAGAAAACCCTAGCCCAATAATTGGCCAAAAATTTTGGTAAAACGATGGGCTCATGCCGTCAAGTCCAGGGATCTTATCTGGATGCATACAGAAAAGCACTCCCTTCACCTCTTCCTTCGAAGAAGCATGGCATTTTGTTCAGGCGTAACTCGCATAGGCACACATTCCCGCCACACTCCATCTCCATCTCCATCTCCATCTCCATCTTTCAATTTAGTCATTGTGTTCTTCCTCTTCCTAGCTAATGCATATGAGTGAAAGTACTTTGTATTTGAATCGGCCCCTTTCAACAGGTGTTGCCAAAAGTCCGCTTGTCTTGCTAATACCCGATAGTACGTACTCTGTCTCCACCTCTATGCAGCATTGGAGGTAGAACGAATCAGCACTGCCCTGGAGATGAGGAAATAATTTGAATATGTTCTTCCTTACGCCACATGAGAGCAATATTGCCTCCCCATCAACTCTCCTCTTTCTCCGCACACAATCCTTCAAACTTTTTTACTTGTTTTGAATGTTTTGTCAATCATCGTTTCCATTAGAAAAACGAATTCCATAAGAGTAGTCATCGTTGTGGGAGGGCCTGGACCTGGACTCCAGCATGGCCTGCCAATAAGAGTACACACTTTTTTGACCGATATCTCCATAGAGGTCACATGTGTACCCTTACTGTCAATCTCCATTCCAACACGTGGGTGCTTTGGATTTTTCGTTTGAGAATATGAATTCGCTCCAGCTTGACTTTCCTTTCCAACCTTACCAATCACGCCCCCTCGTGCGCAAAGTCTCGTGTATATTGGCTTCAATGTTGGGGGGCATGACTATCACAGGACACGTTAGCACCAGAATCTCTGTCCATCCTAACTGCGCAGTCATAGATCTTCTCCAGATGAGCATCTTTGCAATCATATAATGCCTCCCAGAACTTGTCTGAACTTGTCTGAATGCCCAACTAATACTCGACCCATAGGTACGTTGTTAATACTCTTAGGATCGGTTTTTACCTTACTCCCTATGTGGTTACATATAGCCTTAGCAATCTGCTTATTCATGAAACCCACAGGAAGATTGTAAACTTATAACCACATCTCAAGCTCGTTCAATGCCAGTTCCGCCAGTTGATCCGAGGGCTCCATCTGTTTCAGTAGTAGTACTTGTTGGTTGAAAGTCCAAGGCCCATCACCCATGACCATCTCCACATCCCAGTCATGGAAGAGAGTGATAGAATAGATTCAAATGCTTCATCTCCTGCGGATGAACCACTTTAATCAGTCTCCATATAGAAGCCAATGCATCTCTCATTGCACCAAAGTTCACCATCCGATCAGATAGGATTCTTCCTATGAGGAACTTTGAATAATCAACATTGTTCTCATTTGCTTGCTCTTCCCCAATGATCGAGCCATGTTCTTCCTCTTCTTTCCCAATATCCAGATCAGCGTACTGAACATCAATCTCCTTACTTGCTGAAGAACCCGCCATCAGAGGATTCAACAAATTGAAATGAAATCAAAGATAAGCACGTACCATAAGGGTATAACTCAAAGAAAACACGTAAGAGATGAGACTTATGATCGTGGGTAGGGCTGTACGCGGTCTCCTCAAAACCGCCCAATCCACGGTGGTTTGGTCTGGTTTTTTGAATTCGCACTTGGTGATTCAAAAAATCTAAAGATTACGCAGTTTGGCGGTGGTTTTTATTTCGAGAAAACAGCGGTTAACCAAACTTATGGCATTTTAGAAATTTCAGTAAATATACACACTAAAACTCTATACATACCAAGTTACTCCAATTTGAATATATTTGTTCCGAATGTTTTAACTTTCTTGCGTGTGTACATGTTCATTTCCTTCTCCGTATATCAGTGAAATTCATTTTATCTGCATCGCGAATGACTAGAATGATAAAGTCCAGATGGACACAATCTTGACATGAGTAAACCAAACTATTTTTTGCTGCAAAAAATAAAATGTAAGAAAATGTACAATATTGCAATTGAAGATCATTAAATCTTCCCCCGGAAAGAGTAAATCGTTAGATATTCAAGTAAATGGCGAAACTAGTTGTGACCACTAAACATAAGGCAATCTATTCAGAAATTTCATCAAAATCACTAGAATAAAAAAGTACATCTCTGTACATCTTGCGCACATCATAACATCTTGAGGTTGTTATAGTACATAAAAGACTAGTCCACAAAGAATAAGGCATTTGAAGACAAGTAGAAAGAGAAATAACATTATTTAAAACCGCTGACTAAACTTTCTCACGGTGATACCATTTCATCTGTAATACTCACTTTAAAAATTCTCTTCTGGTATAGACTAGACTCTATGGAAGGCATGCCTTCATAAAAGCTGAAAAGCTAGAACATGTGCACACGGACATTTGGGGTCCTTCACAGGTATCCTCCCTTAATGGCTCTAGTTATTACATTACTTTCATTGATGATTCGACAAGAAAGCTCTGGATTTACTTTATGAAAAATAAGTTTCAAGTGTTTGAAATTTTCAAAAAGTGGAAATGTCTAGTGGAGAACCAGACAGGTCTAAAGCTGAAGTACTTGACATCAGATAATGGTGGAGAGTACTTTAACAAGGAATTTGATGAGTATTGTGCTATGTATGGCATCAGAAGAGAAAAGACAGTACCAAGGACCCCACAACTGAATGGCATTGCTGAGCGTATGAACCGAACCATTATAGAACGTGCTAGGAGCATGTTGTTTAGTGTTGGGCTACCAAGCAGTTTTGGGCTAAAGCTGTGAATACTGCTGCTTATCTAATCAACAGAGGACCATCTACCGCAATTGATTGCAGACTACCTGAGGAGGAATGGACAAAAAAGAAAGTAGAACTTTCCCACTTAAGAACCTTCGGTTGTGTTTCCTATGTCCATATCAATGCTGAAAATAGGTCAAAGCTGGATGCAAAGTCCAAAATGTGTATCTTGCTGGGATATGGAGTTGATATTTTTGGTTACAGGCTATGGGATCCTGAGAGTAAAAAGGTGATCAGAAGTAAAGATGTCAAATTCAATGAGGATGTGTTGTATAAGGATTGGATCAAGAAAAAAGAGGAACCAAAAAGATCAAAGTGTCTTGAACTTAATGATATCCCTCCTTATGATCCTAATCAGAGTGTTACTGAACACCTTGATGAACATGAAGTTCAGGAGGAGCCAGTGACACCACCCATTGCACTTCGACGTGAAATACGAACTATCAATGCTCCAGATTATTACTCTCCATCCATACACTATTTGTTGCTCACAGATGGTGTTAAACCCAATTACTATGAGGAAGCAATGCAAGTCGAGAATAAGGAAGAATGGAAGAAAGCCATGGATGACGAAATGAAGTTTCTTTACACAAATCAGACTTGGGATTTGGTCAAGCTTCCAACTGGAAAGAAGGCGATTCAGAACAAATGGGTGTACAAACTGAAACAGGAGCAAGATGGTTCCCAGAGGTACAAGGCCAGATTAGTAGTAAGAGGTTTCCAACAAAAGGCAGGTATCGATTTACTGAGATTTTTTCTCCTGTGGTCAAGATGACTACAATTAGAACTCTTCTAAGCATTGTTGCTGCAGAGGATCTACATTTAGAACAGTTGGATGTAAAAACTGCCCTTCTTCATGGTGACTTGGAGGAAAATATATACATGCAGCAACCACAGGGATATGTAGAGGCTGGTAAGGAGCATCTAGTGTGTAAGTTGCACAAAAGCCTTTATGGTCTGAACAAGCCCCCCGACAATAGTATTTGAAGTTTGACATGTTCATGATAACAATATGGTACATGCGCTGTCATGCAAAGCACTGCTGTTATTTCAAGAAATTTGACAATTCGTATGTTATTTTGCTCCTATATGTCGATGATATGCTGATTGCAGGTACCAACATTGAAAAGATTGAAAATTTGAAAGAGCAAATGGCGAAAGAATTTTCAATGAAAGACTTGGGTGCTGCGAAACAAATTTTGGGGTGGAAGATCGAAAGAGATAGAAAGAACAAGTTACTAAAACTTTGTCAAAGGGAGTACGTATCGAAGGTGCTCAAGAGGTTCAACATGGATTGTGCAAAACCGGTGAACACACCTTTAGCTGGGCCTTTCAAAAACCTTTCGATACAACATAGTCCCAAAACAGAAGAAGAACAAAAGAATATGGAGAACATCCCGTATGCATCGGCAGTGGGTAGCCTTATGTATGCCATGGTTTGTACAAGACCCGACATTTCTCATGCAGTGGGAATTGTGAGTAGGTACATGTCTAATCCTGGTTCTTATCATTGGAATGCAGTAAAATGGGTTTTAAGGTACCTTGCAGGAACAAAAGATGTGGCACTGTGCTATACAAGTGCAAAAATACAGCTGTGTGGCTTTGTTGATTCAGACATGGCTGGTGACATTGATGTTAGGAAAAGTACTACAGGTTATGTGTTTATTCTTGGAAGTGCAACAATCTCCTGGGTATCAAGGTTACAACAGATTGTTGCATTATCTACTACTGAGGCTGAATATGTTGCAGCTGTTGAAGCGTGTAAGGAGATGACTTGGTTATAGAGCTTGTTCGATGAAGCTGGATCATAAGCAAGCGGATTTATCGACTACTAAGCGACAGTCGGACGCAATTCATCGGCAAAGAATTCTTCATTTCACTCAAGGACAAAGCATATCGATGTAAGGTATCATTTCATACGAGCTATGCTTGAAGAAGGATCTTTCAAATTGGAGAAAGTACACACCAACAAAAATCCTGTAGATATGCTCACCAAGTCAGTCCCTAAAGAGAAACTGAAGTTTTGCATAGCTTCTCTTGGCCTTGCTAATTGAAGACAACAAGGCAGCCACCGCCTAAAGACACTACATGAGAAGGAGATACTACTATACGAGAAAATAATTTTAGAATCAGCCCCAAGTGGGAGATATGTTAGGTATATGGGCCTGATTAGTTTACTATTGTATTCTAATAAGGATTTACTATTGTACTCTAATACGGATTTACCTTCTCTATACGTATATATATCTCTTCTAATGTAAAAAGTGTGAGTAGTGAGAATCGTGAATAAGATTGTGTTGACGGCTGTGGGTTTTCTTCCCTTAGAGGATTTCCCACATATAAAATTCCTGGTGATTTGTCCTCTTTCTCTTTTTTTCTTGTTTTACTATTGTCATTGCTCTCTGTCAAAATCTTAACATCTCCCGCACAGGACATACATGGTCTTAATCTTCGTCATTCTCCACTTGCTGGAAAAAATTTGCCATCAAATTTTCGTACATTCGCGCGACTTGTAATTTAGGGCAAATTCATCTTCACAACTAATCTCGCCTAACTCAATACTACTTGATGAAAATAGTATTTGGGGGAACAACATCTTGAATGTTTTCAAAAAACACATCACCATGAGAGTCTTGATAAGCGTCCCTACTAACTCTTCATCCATGTCATCGGTTACTGAACAAAAGTGTTTGGTCGCCGCGATGACCGCACTTTTGTCTCCACAACTTTTTCAACTAGGTAGTTGTCGACTTCATCTCGACAACCACGTATCTTTGTTGACGACGCCTCATCACACGACACCACCACTGACACTTGTGATTTTGACTTCAACAGTGTAACCTCAAGTACACGACCATCATATCCAAATACCACCTTTTCTTCAACAATGGCATCATCATTGTCATCAAAAAATGGCGGCTTGTTGATGTCGAAGATGTGACCGTCGTTGCATTCGATTAGATCAATGCATTCTTCTGATCAACAATCTTCGTCGTTGTACGCATTGTCCCTGTCAGAAGAGGAATCTCCTTTTGTTTCTTTAAGAACAATTATAGATCGGAAGATATGATGACAAAATGGAGACCAACCAGAAGATTAGCTCAATAGAGATTGAAAAAAATAGATATTTAATAGAGACCAGAAACAACATTTTATCTTATGAGTAGAGGCGAGACTCCTTTTATATTTATACATACAAAAATACGGGAAAACAAGAATATGGTGCGCCAAAAAAACAAAAATAAACAGCTCATAAAACCTTTGACATTAATCCTTAAAATCAACCTTCTTGCCACCAAGGAAAACAAAAATAAAGAAATTAAACACGGTTTCGCATTTACCCAAAAGCACCATGTCGTACATCCTTATATGTATCACCCAAAAACCACATAAGCTCGTCATTTCACCCAAAAGCCAATCCCCTTCACTATAGCCCAAATTACACAATATGATCCAAAGAATTTTCTAGTCACTAAATGCTCCAAACCATGTAATACATCACAAGTACAAAGTCATCACCCTCATACAACCATGTATAAAATATGATTTCAGGCCCATCGAAGCAAACGAACGTAATGCACTGGCGATCAAGGCTGTTCATCACAAGTACAGAACCACCCTAAACCCTAGACCAGCGACATCATAAGAGAGAAAATGGCATATTTAGGGCTCCTACCATTGCTTTGGACAAGAAAGGCAGTGAAGTGAGCATACAGTGTTGCAACAAGAGAAGCAGTGAGATGGTGTAGAAAGAAAAATATAGGTCAAAGGAGATACTGAAAGCACTTAAAGATCAATACAACTCACCAAATCGATTAAGACGTGCGTACCTATTGGGCATTGTTCAATGGAGAGAGATGTAACTCCTTTGCCAAACTCGACCAATCACCTCGATCCCCGTCGTCGAACAATTCATCGAACTCCCAATGGAACAATATACCCTCTCGAAAAGGGATAATCTAACACAATCTCAAATCATACTTTGGGCACATACCCTTGTCGTTTAGCCGTTTATGGTGTTTTGTCATATGTAGGGCCTACGATTGGGGAGACAAAAAAAAGTCATAAATAGCTAAAAGGCAAGGGTGTGCGCCCAAAGTGTGCGTAGAAAGTGGGTCATTTTAGCATTTTCCTTTTTTTATCTATGCGGTAACAAAGTTATCAAACAACAAACAAAATGGTTACACAAAAAAACACACGATTTTCTTAGATTATTTTCATTTTCCTTGCTATCTTACACACCCTAAATGTAAAGGGAAAATAAATTTCTTACACCTTAGACAATCCTCGAGATTAACACAACTTTTTCTATACCAAATCAATGATAAAGTCAAAGAAGTGCGGCGCAAAGTTTAGCACCCAATATTCTTGGGAGGACTAATGGTGAGAGGTTTTAGATTTCAATTGTGATCATGCACCCCTCTTTTAATTGATACTAGATTTTTCTTAATTTGGTTAATATTTTTGGAAGGAACAATAGTGAGAGGGTTTAAGTATAAATAGTGACCACGGATTCCTTTCTTTAATAGTTTCAGAGATTTTTCGCGCCAAATTTAAAATAATAATGAGAGAAAATAAATACTCTTACTAAAATATACAATATGTATATTTAGTGAGAGAAAAGTTGGGTTGTACAAAAAAAAAGGTTAGGCACCAAAAAACACACCCCAAATAACGAGAGGATTGATAAATAAATAGCTAGAGATATTAATCCCCTCCATAATAGCCTAGTAAAAGGATAAGAGCGCAACAGTGTGCAAGCTCAAAAAGTAATATATGGTATTAAACTATCTTCAAGACAATGGTATTTAAGATTTCATCACGTCATAACTTATTTTGGATTTAATAAGATTGATGAAGACCATTGTGTATATATTAAGCATTCAGATAAATAGTTTGTGATATTGTCCTTGTACATAGACGATATACCTTTAGCTTGAAATAACATTGATTATGGTGTCCCCATTAAAGAATGGTTGTCCTCTAATTTTGATATGAAGGACATGATTGGAGCGAACTTCATACAGGGTGTGAAGATTCATAGGAATCGTTCCAAAAAATTCTTGCTTTATCGCGAGTACAATATATTAAGAATATTCTTGAACGATTCAAAATGAAAAATTGTAACCCCATTGAGACTCCAATTGCGAAAGGTGAAATCCTAAGCACGGAAATCAAAGGCTCCATTTGAGAAAGACAAAATGTCCAATGTTTCATATGCAAGTGCAATTGGAAGTTTAATGTACGCAATGATGTGCACACGTCCCGATATATGCTACGTTGTTGGTTTAGTTAGAAAATATCAATCAAATTCTAGTCAAGCTCATTGGAAAGAAAAAGGATCTTGAAGTATCTGAAAGGCACTATGGATTTGTGTTTGTGTTGCCAAAGTAATGATCAGCAGTTACTTGGGTACTCTGATGTTGATTGTAGCGGTGATCCAGATGAACGCAAATCAACTTCAGAATATGTTTTCCTATTGAATAATTGTGCAATCTCATGGAGTAGTAAAAAGCAAACATGCATTGCTTTGTCAACCTTGGTGGCATAATTTATCGCTTGCACTGCTTCAGTTCAAGAGGCAATATGGCTTAGACGTTTCGTTATGCACTTGCAAGTCATCAAAAGTGCATCGAAACCAGTTACTATATTTAGTGATGGTCAAGCAACAATTGCTTATAAGAAGGATCTGAATTATAATGGAAAGACAAAACACGTTGACACAAAGTATAACTTTGTGTGAGACATCATAGAAAGAAAACAAGTATTGATACAACACATTCCTACGCAAAGGATGACAGGCGCATATCCAATGACAACCAATCGCTAGGAATATTTTTTAAGTCATGTAAAGTTCTTTGGGATTGCGTAGGCTATAAATTGTTTGTTGTAACTTCTTATTTCAATTCAATAAATAAACTTTATTGGTTTTTGTTATTTCATGCTCTGATAAAGTCATTAATTGACTAGAACTATGCAACAAGCATTGATTGCCTTACTCACAAAAGCAATCACCTTTTGCGCTAATAGTAGCGAGTAGAGATGAGACATTGAAACTTATTTGATAAATGTAACCTTGATTGGAGTCAAGATGAGGTCATTTAGCTTGGCCAATAACTGATTTCCCACTATCTATTAAGCTGTCAAGAAAACCAGATGTGAGATCCATTGATTGGCACCTAATAATAGCGAGCTACATAAGTTTCGGGTTAGGCACTTAGGGAGTGACTAAACTAAGATCTGCACAATGTATTTAGAGAATTGCATACACTCTCATTAAGAGGTTCTCCACTGTGACATGAAAAAGAATCGCATGTGTTTTACGACCACTTAGAAGTGATTAATCCCTATATCCGCCTTTGTGTGAGTCTAATTAAATAAAGCTCTTATATAGTTGAGACTTCCTGCATTTCCCTTATGACTTTTGACTACACTATAAAGTAAGAAATTAGTGTTTGCTACTTTACTGAGTAACCTATGGTCAAGTATGATTCGATCTAAAGGTGGTACATTAGGAAAGCGACGATTCGAAACGAGTAGAGGGAGGGCAAAGGAAGATCATATAGAATCATGTCATTTCATTTTGTATTCCATGTCGCGACAACGATGTTGAGTCACTTGGATGGATATATTAGTTTGAATATAATGCTATGACTTTAAGGTTCAGATATTGCTCTTGAAGGGATTATTGAATGTTTTGAACAGACGTGATTATATGGATCTGGGCGAAGTGAGATATACATAATTTTTAAAAGGGTAGATGTCTCTATGCTGACTCTAATTGAGTTGCAAGTGTAGAGCTCCCGCTTGCAGGCTATCTCACGGTCGCAAGACCCATTAGCTACAATGAAATATTGTCAATTGAGAACTGAATGTTTTTCCACTCATGATGAGAGAATGGGAGATATCTAAGTTATCAAAACACGGGGTACCCATATGTGTGATCTACTCGACCCGACAAGATTTTCCACACACGATGTGCGAGTGGGAAATGTTGGGCACGTTTTACATGTTGTAAATAAAACGGATAAACCTAGAGTTGGTTTTGATAATTGATATATCCTAACCACCATAATCTCTTGGGAAGCCCTAAGAGATCACAGGATAATAAATCACGTACTAGGTGATTTAGAAAAATAAGACTTTTGGCATTTTTGTGTGGTGTGAAGAAAAGAGTTCTTGAGAAGTGTCTTCTAAACTTTTGGGCTGTGGAAAAGACCGAAGTTCTACACAAATGAAATAGGTAAAAGGTATGCTTCTGCCAGTACTCTTTCGATTCCTATATATTTGGTCCGAAACCTTAAGTACAAAATATGATACTTCTTTTAATATAAGCTTGAGTACGAGGAGCATTGATCCCCGCCATATTGATAGGTAATTTTGTTCCATTTACAAACTAACGAGCTAGGAGCAATTGCAAGCTTAGTGACAGATTTGTGTGGATAAATCTAACAGTCATAGTAGACCTATAGAACATGTCTAAGTGGATCACAATGAACTCATAAAACTTATTAAATGTGCCTAGTGGGCCCGACATGCCTACACAATACTATAGGATCCAATGGACTGAATTATTTACCAAGATTCATGATGGCGAACTTAGACTAAATACTAACTTTTTCCTTACACCTTATAGCCCCATATATACAGCCATTTAGCCCCCCAAAAAAAGAACACTTGGCCCCCGATCAGCTTCAATACTTACCCCATTTACCCCTCTTATATAAATATATATATATTTAATTAGGTAAATCTCAAACCCTAAATCTTTTTTTTCTGTTTCGATTTCCTTTTTAATTCCTTCATGAACCACTAGTAGATCTTCTATTTGATCGGCAGTGGTTTCAAAAAAAGTGTTTACTGCA
Source organism: Stephania japonica (assembly GCA_039657345.1). Lineage (NCBI taxonomy): Eukaryota > Viridiplantae > Streptophyta > Magnoliopsida > Ranunculales > Menispermaceae > Stephania > Stephania japonica. The sequence continues at coordinate 19,556,960 of CM077566.1, forward strand.
TGCATATTCTTCAATAAAAACAAATTTATTAAGATCTTAGGGTTTCAATCCTACAAAATTTTTCTGATTCATCATTGGCGCCATCACTTGCTCCCTCCATGTGTGCATCTATCATCATTCAAGTTCATCTCCGCTTCTACTGCTTGTGTTTGAATCTCTGCTTACAGTTGTTGGTCAAGAGAAGAGACTGCTTGTCAAACTATTCCATTATTACAGTCGCAGTTTCTCAAAATCAACTCAATGGCAGTTGAATGTTCTAATAAAAAATTAGGATTAGTGAATCAATGTGTTTTTCTCAAGGTAATTAATTGTATGTCTTGCCTGTTCTACTAATGTATTAAACCATAATGATAAATGAAATTTCTTTTTTATTTTTTAAAAAATAGATAAATCTCATTTTCCCCTAAAAATCGGTTGCCCATCCCTCCTATACCCCCCCTATATGATAAGTATATTATTTTAATTGTACATGCATTTTCTTAAGTACTATGTGTATTTGTAGCCTTGAAATTTAGATATAGGTTTCCCCTCTAAATGCTAAGTCGCTCTGCCCATGATTGAGATTAATGATAGAATGACTGCACTATATCATAATAGAAAGCATAACAACTGATGTGGCAACCCGGTTGGGATGCCAGAACGGTAGGGACAAAGGCGGGATTGTTTGAGTTAAGCGCAAGATCTCGATTTCGATTTCTCACTGTGTCAAGATCGATTGGGCCATTAGGGCGCTCCCCGTTGATTACCCCTAATGGAGAGGCGTCAGGGTCTATGGGATTAGTATCACCCGAGGAGTGCGGATACCCACTGTTATCAATAAAAAAGACTAATGTGGCTTCTGGGTCCCGCATCAAAATCTAATGAAATGATACACCCAACACCCCATTTTGGTGTAGGGCCACGTGCGACAATCAGCCGTGGTGAATTTTGTTGTTACATCGTGTTCTCATTCAAGCATTTACCATTATTATTTGTTGTGTATTCCACACAGTCTCCAACCTTGGCTTTTTTATTGTCAGGAATCTAGCTAGCTTGGTTCTTTGTTTTTTTTTTTTTTTTTTTGAGGTCAAGTTATCAATTTTAATTACTCAATTGAGTCGATTACATCCGCTGATATAAGTCCATCTAATTAAAGTCGTGACTTTAATTATGAGCTATTTGAGCCAAATTATGAGCCAAATTACTCAATTTGGCTTAATTTTCATTACTCAATTTTCATTACTCAATTTTCATACCAAATATATAATGTGGTGTACATTTTTGCTATTTGAGCTAAATTATGAGCTACCATGTTTGCACTTCTCCTAGCAAATTGTACCTTCCTCGAACCGTGACTTTTAAGCACTAATTAAAGTCGTCAAGTAAACATCCATATTATGAGATGGCTTGGCTCTTTTACCTTCAATAGACATCATAAATTTTTCTTTTTTTACAAAAAATGAAGTTTTCTCATTTAGTATTTCCGTTAATACAAAAAATTATAGTAGCAAAAATCATTAATACAAGAGCATTGTTATTTATTTTGGTAATTTAATTTAATTTTTAATGAGAAATTTTACTCACTTTTTGGTAAAAATAATATACAAATAAACGACTTAACCTTTGATACATAAACATTTCAAAAAATAAGCGCAAGATTAATGTTATATATAGTCAAAAAATTGGTCTTCACCGTATATAACGAGCAATTATTTTTGATAGTTGAAGCTATAATGCTACTTGTTGGCATTTTCCATATTTTATTTATTTTTATCATATACTTTCGTTAATTTAATTAAAATTAGTAACCCAAACGTGTTTTTGTAGATTATACTATCTAATATTTTTATGTTTATCCTTATATATCCATATCTATATTGCAAGTAGATTTAGATTTTTTTCTTATCCATCGATGCCTTTGATTTCAAGAACTTGTCTTAAAATTGTAACAATCACGCAATATAGCTAGAGCTATATATATAAGAGTGAGAAGAGGAAAAAACGTCTTTGTTAGAGAATCTTTAGATCGTTTGTGTGAAGAGAGAGCCATTAAATTTGTTGTCTTGAAGAGGATTGAAGACCATTGATTGAAAGAAAGTCATGGAAAATTACAATGCTGCCTTGGGGTTTTACATTCAACCCCAGCGACGAAGAAATCATGGGGTACTTGCAAGCGAAGGCGAGCAACATTCAACTTCCATTCGTCGATCCGATCGTCGAATTAGACGTCTTTACTACACACCCCACAACTCCACATGCAACGTATGTACTACTTTTTTATGTTAAAAAACACTATGGTTTATGGTTCTTGATTTTAATCGATCTTTGATTTTTGTTAGGTTATCGTGCATGCATGAATACTTGTTTTAATGTTTAAATTAGGGTTTTGGGTTCTTGATAATTAAGGGAACTTCGGTGTCTTAGGTTATCTTATTACATGCTTGATCTTGTTTATTGTTAAAGCTAGCTAGCTAGCGGGTTTAGGGTTCTTGATGATTTATCAATCTTTGTTTTTTAAGTTATTTACATGCACGCATATCTTGTTTATTGTTAAAACTAGGTGCATTCATATTGTTGTTAAGCCTAGGGTGTAGGGTTCTTGATAATTAATCGATCTTTGATTTTTTAAGTTATTGTTACATTCATATATGCGTGTTGTTTTAATGTTTTTTTTAAAAAAAAAAAAACTGCATATTGTTATAATTTTAAAACTAGGGTTTAGGTTTCTTGATAATCAGTCGGATCTTTGATTTTTTTTGGGTTGTCTTACATGCATGTGTCTCTTTGTTGGGTGCAGAGAGGCTCAATGCAATCAGTACCCACCTCTACTTCTACGTTACGAAGAGCGAGAGAAATCGCAGTGCTAGAAATGGGTTTTGGCATGCAAGCACAGGTGCAACCGCTATCTTGAATCGCAAGAGATAAGTGATCGGCTATAGGAGCATGCTAGTTTACTACAATAGTGCTTTGAATACAAATACTAAGAAAAGAGACAGGTCGAAAAAGACCAGGTGGATCCTGCATGAGTACATGCTTCCCGAGGCTCATAACATGTCTTCCAAAGGACATAAGGTACGTGTGATTTACTGCTAAATTGAGTTAATTTATTCATTCATTTGGTTAACGGCTATATATATATATATAAGGTCATATTAAAAATAGTTTTGCATCTAGTTAGTGTACAACATATACAAGTATTATTACATAAATTTACTATTTGATTATATATTACAGGAACCCTTTTGGACTATTTGCAAAATTGGTGAGACAAGAAGAACATTTGGAGGTGACAATTACCAAAGTAGTAGTGTTCCCTCACAACAACAACAACCCCAAAGACAACGACAATTGAACATGGAATTAATGGGGCCTCATCATCGGCAAGAAGTTGATCAACAACAAGGTGAAGCAATGCGAATGTGATGATGGTCGAAGCTTGGTGCTAGCGGAGGATGATCTTCCTCTTGAGTTTTGGGTCGACGTTAATGATCACAACTCATCTTGAGAGGTAGTTCGGGAGGCGGCGCTGAGACGGATTGGATCGTTAATTTGTCCCGATCAATTAAATGATGATGAAGCTGAGATGATGATCAAGAATGGATTGAAAACTTGGAGTCAATTCTAGATGTTGACGACGAGGCACAACAACCACTTCAACAACGCCAATACAACAACAATTTGAGCAGCAACCAGATACTCCAACAAAGTGAGAGTTTGGCCTACATATGCCTTGATGATCTCCACCACAACAACAATCGAAATTGATAGTGCTACCGAAACGACGAGGATGATGCTTGTATTGAAGATATGGAAAAGCTGGATTGGCAACTTCGACTATTGTATGGACATGATTAAGGAGCTTCATGATGGCGACCATTCCCAAAGCGCGTCAAGTACTAGAAGGATCCACGTTTATTATGTAAATCTAAGTAGCAAATTTTGTACATGCATGCTACTAATTAGTTCTTGGACGAGACACATAATCAATTACCTTCATAAAAGTACATTGATTCACTAATCGTAATTATTCATCGAGAACATTCAAGCGACGCGGGGCTGATTTTGAGAAGCTGCGACTCCAACATTGGAACAGAATGACAATCGATGATTGTTCTCTTGACAAACGGCTTGGAACACACCGGTACACAGACATACTAAGACCATGACGAAAAAATAAAACATCCAACAAGGGAAGACAGACAAAGAATTCCGACAAGAACAGACAAATACAAACTTCCAACATTGGAAGTCAGATACTTATTGAAAAAATATGTTAAAAAGTTAAATAAAGTCGTCAAACACCCAACTTCATGGGTGACCACCGAGACTATAAAAGTTCTCCCGGCCTTATGTCAAGATGTGTGTATGTGGCGCAATGGAAGTTCTTCCAAAACGATAATCAAACACACAAATAATGCAATTCAAAATGAAACCCTAATTCTCTAAAAGAAACATAATTCGTTTGTTTTTTCATAAAGATCAAAAATCAACCTCTAAACTGTTACATATGTAGCCTTAATATAGGCTTGTAAAATAATGAGACTCATAATTCCAATAGAATACCATAAGACACATTAACTGTAATTATAATAAAACTCTTAACACCACTAACTCCTATTGAAAATCTAACTTTGACACAAAAATGACACAGAACTTGTAATCCAACTAAACAAAACCATTTTATCTAATAAATAAAAACCCTAATCTAACACAAACTCTTATTTGCATCATTCTCTCCCAGTTGATAAAATTCTTCCTCGAATTCAAAGCTTGAATCATTCTCCTATTAATGTGGGCCTGATTAGTTTACTATTGTATTCTAATAGGGATTTACTATTGTATTCTAATAGGGATTTACTTTCTCTATAAGTATATATATTTCTTCTAGTGTAAAAAGCGTGAGTAGTGAGAATCGTGAATAAGATTGTGTTTGCGAGTTTGTGGATTTTCTTCCCTTAGAAGGTTTCCCACATATAAAATTCTTGGTGATTTGTTCTCTTTTTCTTTTTTTCTTGTTTTACTATCGTCATTGCTCTCTGTCAAAATCTTAACAAGCGAGTATCGAGCAAGGTTATTCTCAGTGGGAGTATTGTGAGAAGAAAGGAAGTTATAATTTGAGAAGTTCGACGGTTCGAACTTTGGATTTTGGAAGATGCAGATCGAAGACTACCTATATCAGAAAGATTTCTACTTACCGCTCGGTGGCAAGAACAACAAAACCTATAGATATGGACGACAAGGCTTGGGAATTACTAGATCGAAAGGCTTTGGGTGCGATTAAGCCTTTCACTTGTCATCATCGGTAGCCTTCAACATCTCCAAAGAAAGACCACACAAGATGTGATGAAAGCCCTAACACGGATGTATGAGAAACCATCGGCGTCAACACAAGGTATTCTTAATGAAACGGTTGTTTAATATGAAGAAACACGAAAGTAGACCTATACAAGAGCATCGAGTGATTTCAATACCATCACTAGTCGGTTAGAATCTGTGGGTATTATCTTTTATAATGAAGTATTGGCTCTTGTTATTTTGTCGGGTTTACCCGATAGTTGGGATGGTCTGGTTATGGTGTAAGCAACTCATCGGGGTCCAATATTCGAAATTTGAGGATGTAGTGGGAGTTCTTCTTGATGAAGATACACGAAGGAGAAACAACTCTTCGATGATGTTTCTAATAGTGCCACTGAATACTTAGGAACAGGGGCGGATCCTCAAAGAGGTCGAATGGCGAGAAATGGACGCTCACAATCTAGAAGAGGTCGGTCAAGAGGCCTCGGATGACTTCTTTGGAATTGCAAGAAGAATGGTCATCTCAAGCGCGGCGTAAAGCACCAAAGAAAGGGCGGATGAAAACGACAAAGACAACAACTCGGTGAATGTCTCAAACGAATCAAGTTCGGATAAAGCACACGATCATGTGTTGTGACAGTAAAGATGAATCCTGCTGGATACTAGATTCTGGTGCATCGTTTCATGCTACTTCCAATAGAGAATATTTCCTTAATTATGAGAAGGGCAATTTCGGCAAGGTGTACCTTGGTGATGATAAAACCTGTGACATAATCGGTAAAGGAGACGTGCTGATAGGAATGGAAAATGGGACGCAGTTGAGGTTGCAACGAGTTAGACATGTGTTGAAACTTGCTAGAAATCTAATTTCGGTTAGCCAACTTACTGATGATGCAGGTTTTGAGATGAAGTTCACTAAAACATCTTGGAAGCTCATAAAAGGTGCCATGGTTTTAGCTCATGGTCAGAGAGATGGTACTCTCTACAGAGTTCTCAATGAAAACTCCATGAATATGGCCTCCTCTGAGGTCAGTGCAAAGGTGTGACATCAACGCCTCGGGCATATGAGTGAGAAGGGAAAGAAGGTAATGGTGTCAAAAGAGAAGTTAGATGGACTGTCATGTGTTGATCTGTCTCTATGTGAAGGTTGAGTGGTTAGAAAACAAAAAGTTGTCAGCTTTTCTAAAAAGTGCAGAATTCCCAAAACTAAAAAGCTAGAACTTGTGCACACGGATGCTTGGGATCCTTCACAGGTATCCTCCATTAATGGCTCTCGTTATTACATTACTTTCATTGATGATTCGACTAGAAAGCTCTGGATTTACTTTATGAAAAATAAGTTTCAAGTGTTTGAAATTTTCAAAACTTGAAAATGTCTAGTGGAGAACCAGACAGGTCTAAAGCTGAAGTACTTGACATCAGATAATGGTGGAGAGTACTGTAACAAGGAATTTGATGACTACTGTGCTATGTATGGCATAAGAAGAGAAAAGACAGTACCAAGGATACCACAACAGAATGGCATTGCTGAGCGTATAAATCGAACCATTATAGAACGTGCTAGGAGCATGTTGTTGAGTGCGGGGCTACCAAGCAGTTTCGGGCTAAAGCTGTGAATACTGCTGCTTATCTGATCAACAGAGGACCATCTACCGCAATTGATTGCGGAGTAGCTGAGAGGAGGAATGGACAAAGAGAAAGTAAAACTTTCACACTTAAGAACCTTTGGATGTGTTTTCTATGTCCATATCAATGCTGAAAATAGGTCAAAGTGGATGCAAAGTCCAAAATGTGTATCTTCTTGGGATATGGAGTTGATAGTTTTGGTTACGAGTATGGGATCTGAGAGTAAAAAGGTGATCGAAGTAAATATGTCATATTCAATGAGGATGTGTTGTATAAGGATAGGATCAAGAAGAATGAGGAACCAAAATGATCAAAGTATCTTGAACTTGATGATATCCATCCCTATGATCTGATCGAGTGTTCTTGAACACATTGATTAACATGAAGTTCGGGAGGAGCCGGTGACACCACCCATTGCACTTCGACGTGAAAGACGAACTATCAATGCTCCAGTTATTACTCTCCATCCATACACTATTTCTTGCTCACAGATGGTGATGAACCCAATTACTATGAGGAAGCAATGCAAGTCGAGAATAAGGAAGAATGGAAGAAAGCCATGGATGACGAAATGAAGTTTCTCTACACAAATCAGACTTTGGATTTGGTCAAACTTCCAACTAGAAAGAAGGAGATTCAGATCAAATGGATGTACAGGCTGAAACAGGAGCAAGATGGTTCCCGGAGGTACAAGGCCAGATTGGTAGTAAAATGTTTCCAACAAAAGGGAGGTATCGATTTTACTGAAATTTTTTCTCCTTTGGTCAAGATGACTACAATTAGAATTGTTCTAAGCATTGTTGCTTTAGAGGATCTACATTTAGAACAGTCGGATGTAAAAACTGCCCTTCTTCATGGTGACTTGAAGGAAAATATATACATGCAGCAACCACAGGGATATGTAGAGGCTAGTAAGGAGCATCTAGTGTGTAAGTTGCACAAAAGCCTTTATGGTCTGAAACAAGCCCCAAGACAATGGTATTTGAAGTTTGACAAGTTCATGATCACAACAGGGTACATGCGATGTCATGCAGCTCACTGCTGTTATTTCAAGAAATTTGACAATTCGTATGTTATATTGCTCCTATATGTCGATGATATGCTGATTGCAGGTACCAACATTGAAAAGATTGAAAATTTGAAAGAGCATATGGCGAAAGAATTTTCAATGAAAGACTTAGGTGCTGCGAAACAAATTTTGGGGCTGAAGATCGAAAGAGATAGAAAGAACAAGTTACTAAAACTTTGTCAAAGGGAGTACGTATCGAACGTGCTCAAGAGGTTCAACATGGATTGTGTAAAACCGGTGAGCACACCTTTAGCTGGGCATTTCAAAAACCTTTCGAAACAACATTGTCCCAAAACAGAAGAATAACAAAAGAATATGGAGAACATCCTGTATGCATCGGCAGTGGGTAGCCTTATGTATGCCATGGTTTGTACAAGACCCGACATTTCTCATGCAGTGGGAATTGTGAGTAGGTACATGTCTAATCCTGGTTCTTATCAATGGAATGCAGTATAATGGATTTTAAGGTACCTTCCAGGAACGAAAGATGTGGCACTGTGCTATACAAGTGCAAAAATACAGCTGTGTGGCTTTGTTGATTCAGACATGGCTGGTGACATTGATGTTAGGAAAAGTACTACAGGTTATGTGTTTATTCTTGGAAGTGCAGCAATCTCCTGGGTATCAACATTACAAAAGATTGTTGCATTATTTACTACTGAGGGTGAATATGTTGCAGCTGTTAAAGCGTGTAAGGAGATGACTTGGTTATAGAGCTTGTTGAGTGAACTGGATCATAAGCAAGAGGATTGTCGACTACTAAGCGACAGTCAGAGCGCAATTCATCTGGCAAAGAATTCTGCATTTCACTCAAGGACAAAGCATATCAATGTAAGGTATCATGTCATACGAGCTATGATTGAAGAAGGATCTTTCAAATTGGAGAAAGTACACACCAACAAAAATCCTGTAGATATGCTCACCAAGTCAGTCCCTAAAGAAAAGCGAAGTTTTGCATGGCTTCTCTTGGCTTGCTAATTGAAGATGACAAGGCGGCCAGCCGCCTAAAAGACACTACATGAGAAGGAGATACTACTATACGAGAAAATAATTTTTAGAATCAGCCCCAAGTGGGAGATATGCTAGGTATATGGGCCTGATTAGTTTACTATTGTATTCTAATAAGGATTTACTATTGTACTCTAATACGGATTTACTTTCTCTATAAGTATATATATCTCTTCTAATGTAAAAAGTGTGAGTAGTGAGAATTGTGAATAAGATTGTGTTGACGGCTGTGGGTTTTCCTCTCTTTGAGGATTTTCCACATATAAAATTCCTGGTGATTTGTTCTCTCTCTTTTTTTCTATTTTTACTATTGTCATTGCTCTCTGTCAAAATTTTAACATCTCCCGCACAGGACATACATGGTCTTAATCTTCGTCATTCTCCACTTGCTGGAAAAAATTCGCCCTCAAATTTTTGTACATTCGCGCGACTTGTAATTTGGGGCAAATTCATCTTCACAACTAATCTTGCCTAACACAATACTACTTGATGAAAAAAGTATTTGGGGAACAACATCTTGAATGTTTTTAAAAAACACATCACCATGAGAGTCTTGAAAAGCGTCCCTACTAACTCTTCATAAATGTCATCGGTTACTGAACAAAAGTGTTTGGTCGCCGCGAACAGCACTTTTGTCTCCACAACTTTTTGAACTAGGTACTTGTCGACTTCATCTCGACAACCACGTATCTTTGTTGACGACGCCTCATCACACGACACCACCACTAACACTTGTGCTTTTGACTTCAACAATGTAACCTCAAGTACACGAACATCATATCCAAATACCACCTTTTCTTCAACAATGGCATCATCATTGTCATCAAAAAATGGCGGCTTGTTGATGTCGAAGATGTGACCGTCATTGCATTCGATTAGATTAATACATTCTTACGATCGACAATCTTCGTCGTTGTACGCATTGTCCCTGTCAGAAGAGGAATCTACTTTTGTTTCTTTAAGAACAATTATAGATCGGAAAATAGGATGACAAAATGGAGACCAACCAGAAGATTAGCGCAATAGAGATTGAAAAAAATAGATATTTAATAGAGACCAGAAACAACATTTTATCTTATGAGTGGAGGCGAGACTCCTTTTATATTTATACATAAAAAAAGGGAAAGCAAGAATATGGTGGGCCAAAAAAACCAAAATAGACAGCTCATAAAACCTTTGACATTAATCCTTAAAATCAACCTTCTTGTCACCAAGGAAAACAAAAATAAAGAAATTAAAAACGGCTTCGCATTTACCCAAAAGCACCATGTCGTACATCCTTATATGTATCACCCAAAACCACATAAGCTCGTCATTTCACCCAAAAGCCAATCCCCTTCACTATAGTCCAAATCACTTTGGGCGCATACCCTTGTGTTTTAGCCGTTTATGGTGTTTTGTCATATGTAGGGCCTACGATTGGGGTGACAAAAAAAAGTCATAAATAGCTAAAAGGCAAGGGTGTGCGCCTAAAGTGTGCGTTGAAAGTGGGTCATTTTAGCATTTTCCTTTTTTTTCTATGCGGTTACAAAGTTATCAAACAACAAATCAAATGGTTACACAAAAAAAACACACGATTTTCTTAGATTATTTCCATTTTCCTTGCTATCATACACACCCTAAATGTAAAGGGAAAATAAATTTCTTACACCTTAGACAATCCTCGAGATTAACACAACTTTTTCTATACCAAATCGATGATAAAGTCAAAGAAGTGCGGCGCAAAGTTTAGCCGCCAATATTCTTGGGAGGACTAATGGTGGGAGGTTTTAGATTTCAATTGTGATCATGCACCCCTCTTTTAATCGATACGAGATTTTTCTTAATTTGGTTAATATTTTTGGAAGGAACAATAGTGAGAGGGTTTACGTATAAATAGTGACCATGGATTCCTTTCTTTAATAGTTTCGAGAGATTTTTCGAGCTAAATTTAAAATAATAACGAGAGAAAATATTTACTACTCTTACTAAAATATACAATATGTATATTTAGTGAGAGAAAAGTTAGGTTGTACAAAAAAAAAAGGTTAGGCACCAAAAAATACACCCCAAATTACGAGAGGTTTGATAAATAAATAGCTAGAGATATTAATCCCCTCGATAATAACCTAGTTTTTAACAAGAGAAATTCATTGCTCTCACTAATTTTTATCACTATTGAACCTTTTCCTTGTAGTGTGCCCAATTTTTTATTTATTTTTTTTTATCAAAGTGGTTGTTGTATTGATGTTCCTAGCCTAAAATGCAAGCCAATCTATTTCACATAGATATTACATAGCGGATAAAGTATGGAACTAAAATCCATGACAATGCACGCTCAGTACAACACCAATCCACATTTTTGGAAAATGAGTTTCCTAGCAAAAATGAAGCAATAAGAGATCTCACGTTTTATGAAGTTGATGAGTCTTTAGAGAATGTAGTCCCAGAGATAGATTCAAATGCAGTTGAGACTAATTCAAATTTGGCTCCTATTCTTTATTCTAGTGGGATTGATATTTCGATAGATGCTTCTAATACAAAAGAATTGCGTAGAAGCAGTCGTAAAAGTGTGCCTCGAAGACGTTTTGAAATTGAGAGTTAGGCTTTTATGATTGCTCCACATGATGAAAATGAGCCCCGTAATGTTAATGAGACTTTGTCACCATCTGCTAAAGAAAACTAGTTGAAAGAAATGGTTACAGAAATTGAGTCTAAGAAATCTAACCACGTCTTGGACGTGGTTAATCTACCTCCTAGACGTAGATCAATTGGGAACAAATGGGTCCACAAGAGCAAACATCAGACAGATGGATCAATCGATAGATTCAATGCACGTTTAATGGCTAAGGGAGTTACACAACAAGAAGGAACACATTTTAAGGAAACTTTTTCACCAGTTGTAAGGTTTGCCTCCATTCCTCTAATGTTTGTTATTGTTGCACATATGGATTTAGAATTACATCAAATGGATGTAAAAACTGCTTTAATGAATGGATAATTGAATGAAGATATATATATGCAACAACCAATAGGTTTTGTTGTAAAAGGACAAGAGCGCAAAAGTGTGCAAGCTCAAAAAGTCAATATATGGTATTAAACAATCTTCAAGACAATGGTATTTAAGATTTCATCAAGTCATAACTTATTTTGGATTTAATAAGATCGATGAAGATCATTGTGTATATATTAAGCATTCAGATCAATAGTTTGTGATATTGTCCATGTACGTCGACGATATACTTTTAGCTGGAAATAACATTGATTATGCCATCGCCATTAAAGAATGGTTGTCCTCTAATTTTGATATGAAGGACATAAGTGGAGCAAACTTCATACAGGGTGTGAAGATTCATAGGAATCGTTCTAAAAAACTCTTGCTTTATCGCGAGTACAATATATTAAGAATATTCTTGAACGATTCAAAATGAAAAATTGTAACCCCATTGAGACTCCAATTGCTAAAGGTGAAATCCTAAGCATAAAAATCAAAGGCTCCATTTGAGAAAGACAAAATGTCCAATGTTTCATATGCAAGTGCAATTGGAAGTTTAACATACACAATGATGTGCACATGTCCCGATATATGCTACGTCGTTGGTTTAGTTAGAAAATATCAATCAAATTCTAGTCAAGCTCATTGGAAAGAAAAAGGATCTTGAAGTATCTGAAAGGCACTATAGATTTGTGTTTGTGTTACCAAAGTAATGATCAGCAGTTACTTGGGTACTCTGATGTTGATTGTAGCGGTGATCCAGATGAATGCAAATCAACTTGAATATGTTTTCCTATTGAATAATTGTGCAATCGATGGAGTAGTAAAAAGCAAACATGCATTGATTTGTCAACCTTGGAGGCATAATTTGTTGCTTGCACTGCTTCAGTTCAAGATGCAATATGGCTTATACGTTTCGTTATGCACTTGCAAGTCATCAAAAGTGCATCAAAAACTAGTTACTATATTTAGTGATGGTCAAGCAGCAATTGCTTATAAGAAGGATCTGAAGTATAATGGAAAGACAAAACACGTTGACACAAAGTATAACTTTGTGAGAGACATCATAGAAAGAAAAGAAGTATTGATACAACACATTCCTACGCAAAGGATGACAATATATCCAATGACAACCTATCGCTAGGGATATTTTTTTAAGTCATGTAAAGTCCTTTGGGATTGCGTAGACTATAAATTGTTTGTTGTAACTTCTTATTTCAATTCAATAAATAAACTTTATTGGTTTTTGTTATTTCATGCTACGATATAAGTCATTAATTGACTAGAACTATGCTACGAGGCATTGATTGCCTTCCTCACAAAAGCAATCACCTTTTGCGCTAATAGTAGCGAGTAGAGATGAGACATTGAAACTTATTTGATAAATGTAACCTTGATTGGAGTCAAGATGAGGTCATTTAGCTTGGCCAAGTAACAGATTTCCCACTATCTATTAAGCTGTCAAGATAACCGGATGTGAGATCCATTGATTGGCACCTAACAATAGCGAACTACATAAGTTTCGGGTTAGGCACTTTGGGAGTGACTAAACTAAGATCTGCGCAATGTATTTAGAGAATTGCATACACTCTCATTAAGAGGTTCTCCTTGTGACATGAAAAAAATTGCATGTGTTTTACGACCACTTAGAATTGATAAATCCCTATATCTGCCTTTGTGTGAATCTAATTGAATAAAGTTCTTATATAGTTGAGACTTCTGCATTTCCCTTATGACTTTTGACTACACTATAAAGTAAGAAATTTGTGTTTGCTACTTTCTTGAGTAACCTATGGTCAAGTATGATTCGATCTAAAGGTGCTACATTAGGAAAGCGAGAGATTCTAAAGCGAGTAGAGGGAGGGTAGAGGAAGATCATATAGAATCATGTCATTTCATTTTGTATTCCATGTCGCAACAACGATGTTAAGTCACTTGGATGGATATATTAGTTAGAATATAATGCTATGACTTTAAGGTTCGAGATATTGCTCTTGAAGGGATTATTGAATGTTTTGAGCAGATGTGACTATATGGATGCGGGCGAAGTGAGATATACATAATTTTTAAAAGGGTAGATGTCTCTATGCTGACTCTAATTGAGTTGCTAGTGTAGAGCTCCCACTTGCAGGCTATCTCACATTCCCAAGACCCATTAGCTACAATGAAACATTGTCAATTGAGAACTGAATGTTTTTCCACACATGATGGGAGAATAGGAGATATCTAAGTTATCAAAACACGGGGCACCCATATGTGTGATCGACTCGACCCGACAAGATTTTCCACACATGATGTGCAAGTGGGAAATGTTGGGCATGTTTTACATGTTGTAAATAAAAGGGATAAACCTGGAGTTGGTTTTGATAATTGATATATCCTAACCACCATAATCTCTTGGGAAGCCCTAAGAGATCACAGGATAATAAAATCACGTACAAGGTGATTTAGAAAAATAAGTCTTTTGGCATTTTTTGTGTGGTGTGAAGAAAAGAGTTCTCGAGAAGTGTCTTCAAAACTTTTGGGCTGTGGAAAAGACCGAAGTTCTACACAAATGAAATAGGTAAAAGGTATGCTTTTGCCAATACTCTTTCGATTCCAATATATTTGGTCCGAAACCTTAAGTACAAAATATGATACTTCTTTTAATATAAGCTTGAGTACGAGGAGCATTGATCCCCACCATATTGAAAGGTAATTTTGTTCCATTTACAAACTAACGAGCTAGGAGCAATTGCAAGCTTAGTGACAGCTTTGTGTGGATAAATCTAACAGTCATAGTAGACCTATAGAACATGTCTAAGTGGATCACAATGAACTCATAAAATGTATTAAATGTGCCTAGTGGGCCCGACATGCCTACACAATACTATAGGATCCAATGGACCTGAATTATTTACCAAGATTCATGATGGCGGACTTAGACTAAATACTAACTTTCTCCTTACACCTTATAGCCCCATATATACAGCCATTTAGCCCCCCAAAAAAAAACACTTGGCCCCCGATCGGCTTCAATACTTACCCCATTTACCCCTCTTATATATATATATATATATATATATATATTTAATTAGATAAATCTCAAACCCTAAATCTTTTTTTCTCTTTCGATTTCCTTTTTAATTCCTTCGTGAACCCCGCCGATCTTCTATTTGATCGGCGGTGGTTTCAAAAAAGTGTTTCTTGCATGTATTTTCTTCAATAAAAACAAATTTATTCGAGATCTTAGAGTTTCAATCCTACAAAATTTTTCGATTCATCATTGGCGCCATCACTTGCTCCCTCCATGTGTGCATGTATCATCATTCAAGTTCATCTCCGCTTCTCTCTTGCTTGTGTTTGAATCTCTGCTTACGAGTTGTTGGTTTGATAGTTTATTAGGTTATCCTTTTCAATAAGTATTTATCTTTCAATGTTGGAGGTTTTTGTTTGTCTTAGTTGTTGGAAGTTTTATTTTTCGTTTTGGTCTTAGTATATCTGTGTACTGTAGTGTTCTCTACGTTTGTCAAGAGAAGAGACACTGCTTGTCAAACTATTCCATTATTACAGTCGCAGTTTCTCAAAATCAACTCTATGGCAGTTGAATGTTCTAATAAAAGATTAGGATTAGTGAATCGATGTGTTTTTGTCAAGGTAATTAATTGTATGTCGTGTCCTGTTCTACCGAATGTATTAAACCATAATGATAAATGAAATTTCTTTTTTATTTTTTTAAAAAATAGATAAATCTCATTGTCCCCTAAAAATCAGTTGCCCAATCCCTCCTATACCCCCCCTATATGATAAGTATATTATTTTAATTGTACATACATTTTCTTAAGTACTATGTGTATTTGTAGCTTTGAAATTTAGATATAGGTTTCCCCTCTAAATGCTAAGTCTGGCTCTGCCCATGATTGAGATTAATGATAAAATGAATGCACTATATCATAATAGAAAGCATAAAAACTGATGTGGCAACCCGGTTGGGATGCCAGAACGGTAGGGACAAAGGCGGGATTGTTTGAGTTAAGCGCAAGATCTCCATTTCGATTTCTCACTGTGTCAAGATCGATTGGGCCATTAGGGCGCTCCCCGTTGATTACTCCTAATGGAGAGGCGTCGGGGCCTATGGGATTAGTATCACCCGAGAGTGCGGATACCACTGTTATCAATAAAAAAGACTAATGTGGCTTCTGGGCCCCACATAAAAATCTAATGAAATGATACACCCAACACCCCATTTTGATGTAGGGCCCACGGGCGACAATCAGCCGTGGTGAATTTTATTTTGACATCGTGTTCTCATTCAAGCATTTACCGTTATTATTTGTTGTGTATTCCACACAGTCTCCAACCTTGGCTTTTTTATTGTCGGGAATCTAGCTAGCTTGGTTCTTTGCTTTTTTTATGTCAAGTTATCAATTTTCATTACTCAATTGAGTCGATTACATCCGTGATATAAGTGCATCTAATTAAAGTCGTGACTTTAATTATGAGCTATTTGAGCCAAATTATGAGCCAAATTACTCAATTTGGCTTAATTTTCATTACTCAATTTTCAATTATTTTCATTACTCAATTTTCATACCAAATATATAATGTGGTGTACATTTTTGCTATTTGAGCCAAATTATGAGCTACCTTGTTTGCACTTCTCCTAGCAAATTGTACCTTCCTCGAATCGTGACTTTTAAGCACTAGTTAAAGTCGTCAAGTAAACATCCATATTATGAGCTAGCTTGGCTCTTTTACCTTCATTAGACTTAATTTTTCTTTTTTTACAAAAAATGAAGTTTTCTCATTTAGTATTTCCATTAATACAAAAAATTATAGTAGCAAAAATCATTAATACAGGAGCATTGTTATTTATTTTGGTAATTTAATTTAATTTTTAATGAGAAATTTTACTCACTTTTTGGTAAAAATAATATACAAATAAACAACTTAACCTTTGATACATAAACATTTCAAAAAATAACTGCAAAATTAATGTTACATATAGTCAAAAAATTGGTCTTCACCGTATATAACGAACAATTATTTTTGATAGCTGAAGCTATAATGCTACTTGTTGGCATTTTCCATATTTTATTTATTTTTATCATATACTTTCATTAATTTAATTAAAATTAGTAACCCAAACGTGTTTTTGTAGATTATACTATCTAATATTTTTATGTTTATCCTTATATATCCATATCTATATCGCAAGTAGATTTAGATTTTTTTTCTTATCCATCGATGCGCTTTGATTTCAAGAACTTGTCTTAAAATCGTAACAATCACGCAATATAGCTAGAGCTATATATATAAGAGTGAGAAGAGAAAAAAACGTCTTTGTTAGAGAATCTTTAGTTCGTTTGTGTGAAGAGAGAGCCATTAAATTTGTGTTCTTGAAGAGGATTGAAGACCATTGATTGAAAGAAAGTCATGGAAAATTACAATCTGCCTTGGGGTTTTACATTCAACCCCACTGATGAAGAAATCATGGTGTACTTGCAAGCGAAGGCGAGCAACATTCAACTTCCATTCGTCGATCCAGTCGTCGAATTTGACGTCTTTACTACACACCCCACCCAACTCCACATGCAACGTATGTACTACTGTTTTTATGTTAAAAAACACTATGGTTTATGGTTCTTGATTTTAATCGATCTTTGATTTTTGTTAGGTTATCGTGCATGCATGAAGACTGTTTTAATGTTTAAATTAGGGTTTTGGGTTCTTTATAATTAAGGGAACTTCGGTGTCTCAGGTTATCTTATTACATGCTTGATACTGTTTATTGTTAAAGCTAGCTAGCTAGCGGGTTTAAGGTTCTTGATGATTTATCAATCTTTGTTTTTTAAGTTATTTACATGCACGCATATTTGTTTATTGTTAAAACTAGGTGCATTCATATTGTTGTTAAACCTAGGGTGTAGGGTTCTTGATAATTAATCCATCTTTGATTTTTTAAGTTATTGTTACATTCATATATGCGTGTTGTTTAAATGTTTTTTTTTTTAAAAAAAACTGCATATTGCTATAATTTTAAAACTAGGGTTTAGGTTTCTTGATAATCAGTCAGATCTTTGATTTTTTTGGGTTGTCTTACATGCATGTGTTTCTTTGTTGGGTGCAAGAGAGGTCAATGCTACCAGTACCACCTCTACTTCTACGTTACGAAGAGCGGGAGAAATCGCGATCTTTGGAAATGGGTTTTGGCATACAAGCACAAGTGCAACCGCTATCTTGAACCGCAAGAGAGAAGTGATCGGCTATAGGAGCGTGCTAGTTTACTACAATAATGCTTTGAATACAAATACTAAGAAAAGAGACAGTAGAAAAAGACCGGTGGATCTGCATGAGTACACGCTTCCCGAGGCTCATAACATGTCTTCCAAAGGACATAAGGTACGTGTGATTTACTGCTAAATTGAGTTAATTTATTCATTGATTTGGTTAACGGCTATATATATAAGGTCATATTAAAAATAGTTTTGCATGTAGTTAGTGTACAACATATACAAGTATTATTACATAAATTTACTATTTGATTATACATTACAGGAACCCTTTTGGACTATTTGCAAAATTGGTGAGACAGGAAGAACATTTGGAGGTGACAATTACCAAAGTAGTAGTGTTCCCTCACAACAACAGCAGCAACCCCAGCAACAGCAATTGAACATGGAATTAATGGGGCCTCATCATCAGCAAGAAGTTGATCAACAACAGCAGCTGCAGCACTCTGAATGTGATGATGGTCGAAGCTTAGCTTGGTGCTAGCGGAGGATGATCTTCCTCTTGAGTTTTGGGTTGACGTTAATGATCACAACTCATCTTCAGAGGTAGTTCAGGAGGTGGCGCCTAGACGGATTGGATCGTTAATTTTTCCCGATCAATTAAATGATGATGAAGCTGCAGATGATGATCAAGAATGGATTGAAAACTTGGAGTCAATTCTAGAGGTTGACGACGAGGCACAACAACCACTCCAACAGCTGCCAATACAACAACAATTTGAGCAGCAACCAGTACTCCAACAAAGTGAGAGTGTGGCCTACATATGCATTGATGATCTGCAGCCACAACAACAATCAGAATTGATAGTGCTACCTGACGACGAGGATGATGCTTGTATTGAAGATATGGAAAACTGGATTGGCAACTTCGACTATTGTATGGACATGATTAAGGAGCTTCATGATGAGGTCTACGACGTCAACGGCATTTCAGAGTTGGAGATTGATGAGCAGCCATTCGCCAAGCGCGTCAAGTACTAGAAGGATCCACGTTTATTATGTAAATCTAAGTAGCAAATTTTGTACATGCATGCTACTAATTAGTTGCTGTATATGGATACTAAGTAGAAATTAATTTTGCTTGTAAAAAAAAAATGTAGCAATTAACTTTACATGCTACTCTAAACTCATGAAATCATTTGTAACACTATTATTTGTCTCAATGAAATACAAAGTTATTTGTTTAAGTTACCGTAATTTATATAATATTGTTAGCTATATATTAGTATAGTCATGATTCACACACGTTGGTAAATATGTTGAAGTAAAATAGAAATTTCAATAATCATGATGGCACAATACATTCGGTAGAACTGGACGAGACACATAATCAATTACCTTCATAAAAGTACATTGATTCGCTAATCCTAATTATTCATCAGAACATTCAAGCGACGCAGGGCTGATTTTGAGAAGCTGCGACTCCAACATTGGAACGAGAATGACAATCGATGACTGTTCTCTTGACAAACGACTGGAACACACCAGTACACTGATATACTAAGTCCATGACGAAAAAATAAAACATCCAACAAGGGAGACAGACAAAGACTTCCGACAAGAAAAGACAAATACAAACTTCCAACATTGGAAGTCAAATACTTATTGAAAAAATATGATAAAAAGTTAAATAAAGTCGTCAAACACCCAACTCGATGGGTGACCACCGAGACTATAATAGTTTTAAGGCCTTGCGTCAAGATGTGTGTATGTGTGCGGTGGAAGTTCTTCCAAAATGATAATCAACACACGAATAATGCAATTCAAAATTAAACCCTAATTCTCTAAAAGAAACATAATTCGTTTGTTGTTTCATAAAGATAAAAAATCAACCCCTAAAGCTGTTACATATGTAGCCTTTATATAGGATTGTAAAATAATGAGACTCATAATTCCAATAGAATACCATAAGACACATTAAGCTTAATTATAATAAAACTCTTAACACCACTAACTCCTATTGAAAATCTAACTTTGACACAAAAAAGACACATAACTTATAATCCAAATAAAAAAAACCATTTTATCTAATAAATAAAAATCCTAATCTAACACAAACTCTTATTTGCATCATTCTTTCCCGGTTGAGAAAATTCTTCCTCGAATTCAAAGCTTGAATCATTCTCCTATTAATGTGGGCTGATTAGTTTACTATTGTATTCTAATAGGGATTTACTTTCTCTATAAGTATATATATCTCTTACGGTGTAAAAAGTGTGAGTAGTGAGAATCGTGAATAAGATTGTGTTGGTGGTACGTGGGTTTTCTTCCCTTAGAAGGTTTCCCACATATAAAATTCTTGGTGATTTGTTCTCTTTCTCTTTTTTCTTGTTTTACTATTGTCATTGCTCTCTGGAAAAATCTTAACAACTTGTATCGAGCAAGTTTATTCTCAAGTGGGAGTATTGACGAAGAAAGAAGGAAGTTACGGGTTGAGAAGTTCGACGGTTCGAACTTTGGATTTTGGAAGATGCGAGATCGAATACTACCTATATCGAAAGATTTCTCCTTAACGCTCGGTAGCAAGAACAACAAACCTATAGAATTGGACGACAAGGCTTGGGAAATCTTGGATCGAACGGCTTTGGGTGCGATTAAGCCTTTCACTTGTCATCATCGGTAGCCTTCAACATCTCCAAAGAAAGACCACACAAGATGTGATGAAAGCCCTAACACGGATGTATGAGAAACCATCGGAGTCAAACAAGGTATTCTTAATGAAACAGTTGTTTAATATGAAGAAACACGAAAGTAGACCTATACAAGAGCATCGAGTGATTTCAATACCATCACTAGTCGGTTAGAATCTGTGGGTATTATCTTTGATAATGAAGTATTGGCTCTTGTTATTTTGTCGGGTTTACCCAATAGTTGGGATGGTCAGGTTATGGTTGTAAGCAACTCATCGGGGTCCATATTCTGAAATTTGAGGATGTAGTGGGAGTTCTTCTTGATGAAGATACACGAAGGAGAAACAACTCTTACGATGATGTTTCTAATAGTGCCCTGAATCGAGGAACGGGCGGATCCTCAAAGAGGTCAAATGGCCGAGGAAATGGAAGCTCACAATCTAGAAGAGGTCGATCAAGGGGCCTCAGATGACTAGCTGAAATTGAAAGAAGAAAGGTCATCTCAAGCACGACTGTAAAGCCCCAAAGAAAAGGGCAGATGAAAACGACAAAGACAACAACTCGGTGAACGTCTCAAACGAATCAAGTTCAGATGAAGCACTGATCATGTGTTGTGACAGTAAAGATGAATCCTGCTGGATACTAGATTCTGGTGCATCGTTTCGTGCTACTTCCAACATGGAATATTTCCTTAATTATGAGAAGGGCAATTTCGGCAAGGTGTACCTTAATGATGATAAACCCTATGACATAATCGGTAAAGGAGACGTGCTGATAGGATTGGAAAATGGGACGCAATTGAGGTTGCAACGAGTTAGACATGTGCCGAAACTTGCTAGAAATCTAATTTCGGTAAGCCAACTTACTGATGATGCAGGTCTTGAGATGAAGTTCACTAAAACATCTTGGAAGCTCATAAAAGGTTCCATGGTATTAGCACATGGTCAGAGAGATGGTACTCTCTACAGAGTTCTCAATGAAAACTCCATGAATATGGCCTCCTCTGAGGTCAGTGCAAAGGTGTGGCATCAACGCCTCGGGCATATGAGTGAGAAGGGAATGAAGGTAATGGTGTCAAATGGGAAGTTAGATGGACTATCATGTGTTGATCTGTCTCTATGTGAAGGTTGTGTGGTTGGAAAACAGAAAGTTGTCAGTTTTTCTAAAAAGGGCAGAACTCCCAAAATTGAAAAGCTAGAACTTGTGCACACGGACGTTTGGGGTCCTTCACAGGTATCCTCCCTGAATGGCTCTCGTAGTTACATTACTTTCATTGATGATTCGACTAGAAAACTCTGGATTTAATTTATGAAAAATAAGTTTCACGTGTTTGAAATTTTCAAAAAGTGGAAATGTCTAGTGAAGGACCGGACAGGTCTAAAGCTGAAGTGCTTGACATCAGATAATGGTGGAGAGTACTGTAATAAGGAATTTAATGAGTATTGTGGTATGCATGGCATCAGAAGAGAAAAGACAGTACCAAGGACACCACAACAGAATGGCATTGCTAAGCATATGAATCGAACCATTATAGAATGTGCTAGGAGCATGTTGTTGAGTGCTGGGCTACCAAGCAGTTTTGGTCTGAAGCTGTGAATACTGCTGCTCATTTGATCAACAGAGGACCATCTGCAAATTGATTGCGAGCGCCTAAGGAGGAATGGACAAAAAAGAAAGTAAAACTTTCACACTTAAGAACCTTTGGTTGTGTTTCCTATGTCCATATCAATGATAAAAATAGGTCAAAGCTGGATGCAAAGTCCAAAATGTGTATCTTGCTGGGATATGGAGTTGATAGCTTTGGTTATAGGCTATGGGATCCTGAGAGTCAAAAGGTGATCAGAAGTAAAGATGTCATATTCAATGAGGATGTGTTGTATAAGGATAGGATCAAGAAGAAAGAGGAACCAAAAAGAGCAAAGTATCTTGAACATGATTATATCAATCCCTATGATCCTGTTCAGAGTGTTACTGAACACATTGATGAACATGAAGTTCAGGAGGAGCCAGTGACACCACCCATTGCACTTCAACGTGAAAGACGAACCATCGATGATCCAGTTATTACTCTCCATCCATACACTATTTGTTGCTCACAGATTGGTGGTGAACCCAATTACTATGAGGAAGCAATGCAAGTCGAGAATAAGGAAGAATGGAAGAAAGCCATGGATGACGAAATGAAGTTTCTCTACACAAATCAGACTTGGGATTTGGTAAAGCTTCCAACTGGAAAGAAGGCGATTCAGAACAAATGGGTGTACAGACTGAAACAGGAGCAAGATGGTTCCCAGAGGTACAAGACCAGATTGGTAGTAAAAGGTTTCCAACAAAAGGCAGGTATTGATTTTACTGTGATTTTTTCTCTGTGGTCAAGATGACTACAATTAGAACTGTTCTAAGCATTCTTGCTGCAGAGGATCTACATTTAGAACAATTGGATGTAAAATTTGCCCTTCTTCATGGTGACTTGGAGGAAAATATATACATGCAGTAACCACAGAGATATGTAAAGGCTGGTAAGGAGCATCTAGTGTGTAAGTTGCACAAAAGCCTTTATGGTCAAACAAAATTTGCCAGACAATGGTATTTGAAGTTTGAGAAGTTCATGATAACAATAGGGTACATGCATGCGCTGTCATGTAGATCATTCTTTGTTATTTCAAGAAATTTGACAATTCGTATATTATTTTGCTCCTATATGTCGATGATATGCTTGATTGCGGTACCCACATTGAAAGGATTGAAAATTTGAAAGAGCAAATGGCGAAAGAATTTTTAATGAAAGACTTAGGTCTTTGAAACAAATTTTGGGGTGAAGATCGAAAGAGATAGAAAGAACAAGTTACTAAAACATTGCCAAAGGGAGTACATATCCGAGGTGCTCAAGAGGTCCAACATGGATTGTGCTAAACCGGTGAGCACACCTTTAGCTGGGCATTTCAAAAACCTTTCGAAACAACATAGTCCCAAAACAGAAGAAGAACAAAAGAATATGGGGAACATCCCGTATGCATCGACATTGGGTAGCCTTATGTATGCCATGGTTTGTACAAGACCCGACATTTCTCATGCAGTGGGAATTGTGAGTAGGTACATGTCTAATCCTGGATCTTATCATTGGAATCCAATAAAATGGATTTTAAAATACCATGCAGGAATAAAAGATGTGGCACTGTGCTATACAAGTGCAAAAATACAGCTGTGTGGCTTTGTTGATTCAGACATGGCTGGTGACATTGATGTTTGGAAAAGTACTACAGGTTATGTGTTTATTCTTGGAAGTGCGGCAATCTCACAGGGTATCAAGGTTACAACAGATTGTTGCATTATCTACTACTTAAAATTGAATATGTTGCAAGCTGTTGAAGCGTGTAAGGAGATGACTTGGTTATAGAGCTTGTTGAGTGAACCTGGATCATAAGCAAGCGGATTGTCGACTACTAAGCGACAGTCAGAGCGCAATTCATCTGGCAAAGAATTCTTCATTTCACTCAAGGACAAAGCATATCGATGTAAGGTATCATTTCATACGAGCTATGCTTGAAGAAGGATCTTTCAAATTGGAGAAAGTACACACCAACAAAAATCCTGTAGATATGCTCACCAAGTCAGTCCCAAAAGAGAAACTGATGTTTTGCATAGCTTCTCTTGGCCTTGCTAATTGAAGACAACAAGGCAGCCACCGCCTAAAGACACTATATGAGAAGGAGATACTACTATACGAGAAAATAATTTTTAGAATCAGCCCCAAGTGTGAGATATGTTAGGTATATGGGCCTGATTAGTTTACTATTGTATTCTAATAAGGATTTACTATTGTACTCTAATACGGATTTACTTTCTCTATAAGTATATATATCTCTTCTAATGTAAAAAGTGTGAGTAGTGAGAATCTTGAATAAGATTGTGTTGACGGCTGTGAGTTTTCTTCCCTTAGAGGATTTCCCACATATAAAATTCCTGGTGATTTGTTCTCTTTCTCTTTTTTTTTGTTTTACTATTGTCATTGCTCTCTGTCAAAATCTTAACATCTCCTGCACAGGACATACATGGTCTTAATCTTCGTCAGTCTCCACTTGCTGGAAAAAATTGGCCCTCAAATTTTCGTACATTCACGCGACTTGTAAATTGGGGCAAATTCATCTTCACAACGAATCTTGCCTAACTCAATACTACTTGATGAAAAAAGTATTTGGGGAACAACATCTTGAATGTTTTCAAAAAATACATCACCATGAGAGTCTTGAAAAGCATCCCTACTAACTCTTCATCCATGTCATCGGTTACTGAACAAAAGTGTTTGGTCACCGCGAATTGCACTTTTGTCTCCACAACTTTTTCAACTAGGTAGTTGTCGACTTTATCTCGACAACCCACGTATCTTTGTTGATGACGCCTCATCACACGACACCACCACTGACACTTGTGATTTTGACGTCAATAGTGTAACCTCAAGTACACGACCATCATATCCAAATACCACCTTTTCTTCAGCAATGGCGTCATCATTGTCATCAAAAAATGGCGGCTTGTTGATGTCGAAGATGTGACCGTCGTTGCATTTGATTAGATCAATGCATTCTTCCGATCGACAATCTTAGTCGTTGTACGCATTGTCCCTATCAGAAGAGGAATCTCCTTTTGTTTCTTTAAGAACAATTATAGATCAGAGGATAGGATGACAAAATGGAGACCAACTAGAAGATTAGCTCAATTGAGATATTTAATAGAGACCAGAAACAACATTTTATCTTTTGAGTGGAGACGAGACACCCTTTATATATATACATACAAAAATACGGGAAAACAAGAACATGGTGTGCCAAAAAAACCAAAATAAACAGCTCATAAAACCTTTGACACTAACCCTTAAAATCAACCTTCTTGCCACCAAGGAAAACAAAAATAAAGAGATTAAACACCGCTTCGCATTTACCCAAAAGCACCCAACAACCACATAAGCTCGTCATTTCACCCAAAAGCCAATCCCCTCGATAATAGCCTAGTTTGTCACCATTGAACCTTTTCCTTGTAGTGTGCCCAATTTTTTATTTTTTTTTATCAAAGTGGTTGTTGTATTGATGTTCCTAGCCTAAAATGCAAGCCAATCTATTTCACATAGATATTACATTGCGGATAAAGTATGGAACTAAAATCCATGACAATGCACGCTCAATACAACACCAATCCACATTTTTGGAAAATGAGTTTCCTAGCAAAAATGAAGCAATAAGAGATCTCACGTTTTATGAAGTTGTTGAGTCTTTAGAGAATGTAGTCCCAGCGATAGATTCAAATGTATTTGAGACTAATTCAAATTTGGCTCCTATTCTTTATTCTAGTGGGATAGATATTTCAATAGATGCTTCTAATACAAAAGAATTGCGTAGAAGCAATCGTAAAAGTGTGCCTCGAAGACATTTTGAAATTGAGAGTTAGGCTTTTATGATTGCTCCACATGATGAAAATGAGCCCCGTAATGTTAATGAGACTTTGTCACCATCTGCTAAAGAAGACTAGCTGAAAGAAATGGTTAAAGAAATTGAGTCTAAGAAATCTAACCATGTCAGGACGTGGTTAATCTCCTCTGGATGTAGATCAATTGGGAACAAATGGGTCCACAAGATCAAACGTCAGGCAGATGGATCAATCGATAGATTCAATGCACGTTTAATGGCTAAGGGAGTTACACAACAAGAAGGAATGTATTTTGAGGAAACTTTTTCACCAGTTGTAAGGTTTGCCTCTATTCCTCTATTGTTTGTTATTGTTGCACATATGGATTTAGAATTACATCAAATGGATGTATAAACTGCTTTAAGGAATGGAGAATTGAATGAAGACATATATATGCAACAACCAATAGGTTTTGTTGTAAAAGGACAAGAGCGCAAAAGTGTGCAAGCTCAAAAAGTCAATATTGGTATTAAACATGTTGGACTAAGTGGTTAGTCACTTTAACTCCGATCAGGATTTTGATGGAAACAAACAAGGTGAAAATGTACTAATTAATATCAAGTGTATTTCAGTTTTTGTTAAAGGATGCAAAACAACACATCACGGGTATTCAAGCCATACAAGTTCAAGACTCGGCATTCATGAAGGAATGAAGATGAAAGACTATATTGCAATTTGTAATTTCGATGTAAGGTATCCAAATTCTTTCACGCAAGCCAAATGCATTAGTTCGTGCACTAGTTCATGCATATCAAGTTTCTTACAACATATTTTCAAAAGTCATGAAGCAACTTGGACTTTCAAAATTTAACACATAACTAGGTCCTCGAGTTTAAACAATGTGAGATCATGTGTTAATGATCATTTGCATTTTGGAGATCATTGTTAAAGTTTTCAAAATTGAAAAACTTGTTTTTAAAAGGTTTTTTGAAAAGAAAAACTGCAAATTTGCAGAAAAGTCCCTCGTGAGTTATGAAATCGAGATTTTTCATCTTCGGGATTTGTAAAAATATACGGACCATCCAATTAGGCTTAATGACCCATAATAAATGTTATAACATGTTATATAAGGGTTGGTTAGGTCCCGGACGTGTTTAAAGGTCGCTAACACAAAGGGATAAAATAATTATTTTGAGCTCCCTGCAGTAGCGCGCTAAGTGCAGAGTTAGCGCGCTAGGTCTTACTATTAGCGCGCTAATTGCCCACCCGACAGCTTTTTCAAAAAGCTTGAAAATGAACTTTAATTTGAATTCTTGATGAATTCTGGACCCTTGGATCCCTAGAACGGTCATAAACGGTCACAATGGGATATCTAACACTATTAAAACACCAAGACAATGGTTTTCACACAACAAGGAGAAAACACACTCAAAAACCCTAAAAGATTCAAAAAGAAGCACTTTGAATTTTTGAAGGAGAAAAGAGAGATTCTTGAGGTTGTCCACTAGTACCATAATCCAACACTTTGAAGCATTCAAAGGAGTACAAGAATCACTTCAAATCTGATCTATCTTGCCATCTTCTTGGTTGTAAGCAAGTCCTTGTTCTAGATATTTTTTATTGAGCTTAATCTACATAGTTTCGTGTGTGTTGAATGAAAATCAGTTTGTTGAGTGTTTAAACATCATCATCTTAGGTTTTGCACTAAAACTCACTTTATCAAATCCTAAGAGTGTTTTGAACAAGAGTTCTACACTTAAACTTGGTTTTTGACAAACTATTGTTCTTTGCTTCGAAATCGGCTTTGCAAAAATATATTGGATTTTAAAACGATTTCATATTTGGAATTTGCAACAAAATTAGTGACATACTCTGCATTTTCCACTCATTCTCATACTTGCATGCATTAGAGTTGTTAGGCTCTAGGAGGCTTGCTAGTGTTTGAATTTGATACCACTTTACTTTGTAAAGTATATTTCAATTGTATTCTTCAAATCTTGATTGTAAGACTTAGTGGGATCTAAGTCGAAAGAAAAGACCTAGTTGAGGCTAGGCATATATCCTAGTTGCGGCTAGGTGGGAAAAGTCCTAGGTGGGTCTAGGTGGAAATTCCTAGTTGCGGCTAGGTGGGGAAAATCCTAGGTGGATCTAGGTGGGTAAATCCTAGTTGCAGCTAGGTGGTTGTATAAGGCCTTATTGCGGTAAGGCATCGTGTAAAAGACCTAGTTGAGGCTAGGCATTCACTAGGCTAGTTGGCTTAGGGTGTAACACTTATCGATAATATAAGTGGGGTTTGAAAATCCTAACCGGGGAGGTTAGGTAGTGGATGTAGATCGGTTGGATCGAACCACTATAAATCACGTGTCTTATTTCCATATCTTCTACCCCCTTCTTGATTGCATAGCATTGACATTTATCATTGGTGTATGCATTATCTTTATTATTTGTGCATAAAGTTTTAAAAAGGCAATAAACTCTCGGTAACCCAATTCACCCCCCTCTTGGGTGACCTTCAATTGGTATCAGAGCGGGTTATTGCTCAAAGTATTACTAACGTATCTTTGAGTGTTTTTGTGCAAGGATGCAAAGTCTAGATCCGGCTCGCCTTAGGAAAGGTAACTCCTCGAGTAGGCCTCCATACTTTGATGGAACTAATTACGCTCATTGGAAAGTAAGAATGAAGGTCTACATAAGAGCGCAAAATAGATTCCTATGGGACGCAATTGAAAGTGGTTACACTCCACCCGACAAGCCATTGAAAGAATACACCGCCGAGGAGATCAAGAGTGAGCATTCAAATGATCAAGCAATGAATCACCTATATTGTGCATTGAGCGAAAATGAGTTCAACCGAGTAAGTGCACACGCCAAACGGCGAAGGAAGTATGGGAAAAGCTTGAGGTCCACTATGAAGGTACCATGCAAGTAAAGAAGACAAAGTTGAGGATCCTTGAGGAACACTATGAAACCTTCCGAGTTGGATCCAATGAAGATATCGCCACCGCCATCACACGGTTCACTAAGTTGTTAAATGAAATCAAGAATCTTGGAAAGCACTATGATCAAGGGACATCGGTATACAAATTCCTTAGAGGATTGCCTAAGGAATGGATGCCAAGAAGTATGCTATCCAATCGGCACAAAATCTTGGAGACTACACTTTCGATGCATTGTGTGGAGAGTTAACAATCCACGAATTCGAACTCAAAGACCGAGCAAGATTGGAAGCATTAAGTGGAGGTACAAAAAGCTCAAGAAAAGAGATTGCCTTGAAGGCAAACAACTCCCCTAGTGCATCGGAAGAGATTATCGAAGACGAAGAATCTTGTGATGATAATAATCTTGAGGAGGAAGTAGCCATGCTCTCAAGAAAGCTCAACAAGGCCATATACAAGCGAGACAAGTATAAGAAGAAGTTCCGAAGTGGAAGCAAGGGAGGAAAGTCAAACGAAACCATATGCTTTGGTTGCGGCAAGCCAGTCACGTCAAGGCGGATTGCAAATCAAAGAAGGTGTTTGACAAGAAGAAAGGAAAGAAAAGCTTCAAGGCAACTTGGGATGACTCATCATCATCAAGTTCGGAATCTGATTCGGAGAGTGAAAAGGCAATACTTTGTCTTATGGCACAAGGTGAGGTAAACTCTAACCCTTTTAATTTTGATAATATTGATGATTTGAATAATACTCCAAATCTTGATGAACTTAGGAAAGAGTTGGAAAAGGAGGTCAAAAAGGCCAAACAACTCAAA
This sequence comes from Stephania japonica, assembly GCA_039657345.1. NCBI lineage: Eukaryota > Viridiplantae > Streptophyta > Magnoliopsida > Ranunculales > Menispermaceae > Stephania > Stephania japonica. The sequence goes on from CM077566.1 coordinate 19,586,961, forward strand.
AAGAGCCTAATCATAGTAATTAGTGAGATAGAGTCACAAAATGAGATCATTAATGATCTCTAAAATGACTTTGATGAAGTAATAGAGGAAAGAGATGCCTTAGTCAAGAAAGTGGAGGACTTGACTAGCACGGTGCACAAGTTCACCAATGGCAAAGAAATGTTTGATATGATGTTAGGAGCACAACGACGAGCACTCAACAAAAGGGGCATAGGTTATGGAGCAAACTTGCTAAACTATAAAAAATTATTAAATGACGATCATAGATGTTTGAAGTGCAATAGGCCTCATGTGGTGGGGAAATGTGTCTTACAAAAGGCTAAAAAGGGTAGACTAGCATGGGTAGCTAAAAATATTTATAACACTAACTTTCTTGGACCCAAAGGAGTTTGGGTACCAAAATCTAGTGTGTTTCCCATTATGTAGGATGCAAGGAAGAGCACCCCATGGTACTTAGATAGCGGGTGCTCAAGACACATGACCGAAGATGCACATCAATTCATTGAGCTAAAGCGGCATGACGGTGGAAAGGTTACATTTGGAGACAACAACAAAGGAAGAGTTATTGGTCTCGGAACCGTCGGTAACCATTCACTTTCTATTTCTAATGTCTATCTTGTTGATGGTTTGAAACACAACTTGCTTAGTGTCAGTCAATTGTGTGACAAAGGACTTCATGTTATGTTTGAATCATCGAAATGCATTGTTAGGAATGAAAAGCATGAAACTTTGTTTATTGCATATAGAGATAAGAATGTTTATGCCATCAACTTTGATGAGATGAATATGCAAAATGTTTCATGTTTGAGTGCACAAAGTGATTGTGATGTATGGTTGTGCATCGTAGACTAGGACATTCTAGCATGAAAAATTTGTCAAAATTGACCAAGCATGATCTAGTTAAGGGCCTACCCAAGTGCACCTTTAAGAAAGATAAGGAGTGTGAATCTTGCATTCTCGGTAAACAAGTGAAATCGTCATTTAAGACGAAAGTAACGAGTAATGTGACTCGAGCCTTAGAACTTATCCATATGGATTTGTTCGGACCTACCCAAACACAAAGTCTAGGTGGTAAATCATATTGCTTTGTTATTGTTGACGACTTTACAAGGTATACATGAGTGTATTTTATATCTCATAAGCACGAAGTGTTTGATGTATTTGTAAAGTTTTGTGCTTTAGTAGAGAATGAAAAGGAATAAAAAATCACCATCATTAGAAGTGATAGAGGTGGTGAGTTTGTAAATAGGAACTTGGAGGACTTTTGTGATAAACAAGGATATATACACCAATTATCCTCTCCTAGAACACCCCAACAAAATGGAGTTGTTGAAAGAAAAAATAGAACACTCCAAGAAATGTGTAGAACTATGCTAAATGAGTACAATATAGCTAAGCATTTTTGGGCCGAAGCCATTAACACGGCATGCTATGTTATAAATAGAGTAAATGTCCGAAAGCAAGCGAAAAAGACTCCTTATGAACTATGGAAAGGCCGAAAACCCAACACAAGTTATTTTAAGGTGTTCGGTTGTACTTGCTATGTTCTAAATGATAAGGATCAATTAGATAAATTTGACCCAAAGTCCAAAGTATGCATTTTTCTAGGATACTCAACACATAGCAAAGCATATAGGGTGTTTAATAAATCAATCAAAACCATAGAAGAATCTATTCATGTGAAATTTGATGAAGAAGATCCCAAAGTTAAATTAATGCAAAATCTTGAGAAATTGGGGATTAACGATGAAAATGATGGCACTCTAGGACAAACCCCAAATAGTCAAGAGCTTGAGTTAAATAAGGAATCCGAAACAAGTGTGCCTAAGAATTCAAGACTCCTCATTGGCCATTCATCTCAACAAATCATAGGTGATCCAAACAAAGGGATAATCACTAGGTCAACATTGCAAAGAGATGAAGAACACTTAGCTTTTGTGTCACAAACCGAGCCTACCAAGATAGATGATGCCTTAGGAGATGAATTTTGGGTAATGGCTATGCAAGAAGAGTTAAGCCACTTTGTTAGGAACAAAGTATGGACATTAGTACCTAGACCTAAAGATCACTCAATCATAGGCACCAAATGGGTCTTTAGAAACAAAAAGTATGAAAAAGGTGAAATTGTAAGAAACAAGGCTAGATTGGTCGCACAAGGTTACAACCAAGAAGAAGGAATTGATTATGAGGAAGCCTTTGCACCAGTAGCAAGACTAGAAGCATTCGCATGTTGCTTGCTTATGCTTGCTACAACGGGTTTCTACTATACCAAATGGATGTTAAAAGTGCATTTCTAAATGGCTTCATCCATGAAGAAGTTTATGTAGAACAACCACTGGGATTTGAAGATCATGAACATCTAAGCTATGTCTATCATCTTCAAAAAGCCTTGTATGAACTAAGACAAGCCCCTAGAGCTTGGTACGATAGACTTAGTGCGTTTTTACTTGAGAAAGGGTTCAAGAAAGGAACACTAGACCCCACTTTGTTCATTTTGATCAAAAAACATGATATGCTAGTTGTTCAAATCTATGTTGATGATATCATTTTCGTGTCATCTAACACATGTTTATGTGATGAATTCTCATCATTGATGACAAATGAATTTGAAATGAGCATGATGGGTGAATTAACATACTTTCTAGGCTTGCAAATAAAGCAATCCAAGCATGACATTTTTATAAATCAAGCAAAGTATGTGAGGGACATGCTAAAGAAGTTCAAATTTGAAAATCTGAAAGCATGTGACACTCCTAGTAGCTCAACTATCAAAATGGACAAAGACCAACTAGGAAAATCCATAGATCCTAAACTTTACCGTGGAATGATAGGTAGCCTCCTATACTTGACCGCCAGTAAACCTGACATTATGTTTAGTGTGTGCTTATGTGCTAGATTTCAATTAGATCCTAAAGAGTCCCACTTAAAATGTGTAAAGCGCATATTTCGATATCTAAGTGGAACACGAGACCTGGGATTATGGTTCAACAAAACCAAGAGTTTTGAACTCCAAAGTTTTGTTGATTCTGACTATGCGGGAAGTCTAGTTGATAGAAAAAGCAGTTCCGGATTTTGTCATTTGCTAGGAAACTCACTTATCTCATGGTTTAGCAAAAACCAAAATTCCGTGGCTTTGTCTACGGCAGAGGCTGAATATGTGGCTGCCGGGAGTTGTTGTGCTCAAGTTCTATACATGAAACAACAACTTGAGGATTATCAAATCCTAGTTAGGTGTGCTGAAATTTACTGTGATAACACAAGTGCGATAAACATATCGAAAAATCCGGTGCTACACTCTCGAACGAAACAGATTGAGATTAGGCACCATTTTCTTCGTGATCACGTCCAAAAGGGCGATGTTAAACTTGTCCATGTGTCCACAGAGGACCAATTAGCCGATATATTCACTAAGCCCTTGCCTAGAGATCAATTTTCTAAGATTCGGCTTGAGTTAGGCATGGTTTGAGAATCGGACCTTCTACACATGTTTTAGTTGTTCTAAACCTATTTATATGGTGTTTTTGAAGTGTCCAAGAAGTTTGAGGTCAATTCGAGTTGTATGTCAAAAATCCAAAATTTTCATGTCCAAAATTTCCAGAGGGAAATTAGCGCACTAATGATGGAAATTAGCGCGCTAACAGTTGAGTGACCAAAAATTTCCAAAGGGAAATTAGCGCGCTAATGATGTACTGGCCCTGAATATGAATCGACCCATTAGCGCGCTAATTCTGTTATTAGCGCGCTAATGACGTTCGGCCAGGGCTTATAAATTCATTTTTAACCTTAAAATCAAAACACCACCCACATCTCACCTCTACTCTCACCGTCTCCACCATCATCTCGCCTCATTCGGGTAAGTTCTTCACCTCTCTTTGTTAATTTCTTCAATTTCTTTGTTTCCCTTCATTACGTTCTCTCCATTTTTCACCAATGTCGACTCGTCGTACCTCCAACCGTCCCTCCTCCCGACCAACCGCCCCCACCTCGTCCTCTCATCCTACCCAAGCCACGTCCTCTCGTCATCCATCGCGACGTCGTGTTGTCCAACCGTCCTCCTCCTCCACTAGTGAGTCGGAATCCTCACAACCCGCCCCCACTCCGGCGAATGTCCCTCAACGTGAGGGTCGCGCCAAATCCGTCCATGAGGCCACATCGGTCCTCGAGTCCGTGGCTCCCCGACTAACGGATGCCAAAATCCTTCGACAAGCTGTTGTCGATCTCGCATTCTTCGATAGGGCCCATCTCCCACTACGGGAGATTTTCGATACGGCAGGATGGACCACATTTTGCGCCCATAACACCAATTACAACCCCCCTTTGGTTCGTGTTTTCTACTCTAATCTTGAAACAACGACCCAATTTGTCCTACATTCATCTGTTGGTGGCCGATCCATTGAGATTACCCCTGAAAATCTCGCTCAACGGCTTCACCTTCCATTGCACCCTCCTGCCACTACGGTAATGTGCAAATTTCTAAGTTGGCCTTTTGATCGTCTCGAAGTTCTTAACTCCTTTCTTCGGCCAAAACGAATCTTAACTGTATATCCGACCGGTATAACGGATACCGATTTTAAATTGATGCCCCATCTCCTTCATAAAGTACTTCACAAAGTTATTCTTCCTCGAGGTGGAAGTAAGAACTATTTCACTCTCCTTGACATGTTCGTCCTTGGGCATCTGTTTTGAGCCATCCCTCTCAGCTTGCCCCACATTATCATTGGCTATATTACGAGCACGTGCAGCTCAGGTCGTCATCTTCCATATGCCCACAACCTATTTAGAGTCCGCCCACATGGATCTTTCCTTAGGAGGTCGTCCCCTCACTGTCTATGACACCATCGACATGGCCACTCTGAAGGCCATGAAGTATCGCTACGTACGCGACAGGCAACGGTGGACACGAGAAGATGCGATCCCAGATGGTCGGTATTACGGCGGCTATGAGTCTCCGTTGCCTACGGACCCTCCGGTAGCTCCGTTTGATGCGCCCGACTACTTGGAATATAGCTACAGTTTATGCAGCCTTTGCTGGCGATGATGATCATGATGGCGATGAGGAAGTTCATCATGACTCCGCCGTTCCATCCCCGTCGCCACAGCACTACGAGACAGCCCAGCCTCCACCTCCCTCTACATTTGGCGGCTTCACACCTCCACCGGATATGTCCCCCTCGTCGCCCTACGTCTCTGCACAGCTGGGTTACCTGCACTCCTACATGACTCAGACCTTCGCTACCGTCTCGAGCGAGCATCCAAAGATCAAAATGATCGTCTTCGTCGTATTGAGGGTCAGTTACTTCCAGCTTACCCCGCGCGCAATGATCGTTCTTCCAATTCCGCACGTCGACCATCATCCTCGAGGCGGAGTGTCTAGCTTTTTCATTGCTTGTTAAGCATTAGGTTCTATTTAGTCGTTCTTTTTAGGTGTATAGAACTACTATATGTAGGTGAGCACTAGGCTCCAAACTTTTAGGCTTTGATGACGTATATATTTCACTTTTGCTCATGTTTAAACCACAATTATGTTCACATTCCTTCATGCTATCTATGTCATGATTTTTTTGCGTATTTCTGAATTTATATATGGCTTTTTCTTGCTACACTATGATTTATCATATCTGATTGTGTTCCGCTTCCGTCTTTCGTTCTTTGATATGCATCGCGTAAGGGGGAGCATATATGTTCTTGTATTGATTCTCTTATGCATCGTTGTATTTTTTTTAAACAGGGGAGCTTGGCCCCACTTTTTGAAGTTATCAAACGGGGAGAAATGTGGTTGAACTTGAAAATGTTAATGTTGATATGATTGAAATGTGGTTGAACCTCGAAAATGAAAATGTTGATGTGTTTGAACTTGCAAATGAAATGTATAATCTTGAATGAAATACACACTTAGATTATGCTTTATACTTTTAAAGTTCACATTGTTTGTTATCATCAAAAGGGGGAGATTGTTGGACTAAGTGGTTAGTCACTCTAACTCCGAAATAGGTATTTTGATGGAAACAAACAAGGTGAAAATGTACTAATTAATATCAAGTGTATTTCAGTTTTTGTTAAAGGATGCAAAACAACACATCACGGGTATTCAAGCCATACAAGTTCAAGACTCGGCATTCATGAAGGAATGAAGATGAAAGACTATATTGCAATTCTTAATTTCGATGTAAGGTATCCAAATTCTTTCACGCAAGCCAAATGCATTAGTTCATGCACTAGTTCATGCATATCAAGTTTCTTAAAACATATTTTCAAAAGTCATGAAGCAACTTGGATTTTCAAAATTTAACACATAACTAGGTCCACGAGTTTAAACAATGTGAGATCATGTGTTAATGATCATTTACATTTTGGAGATCATTGTTAAAGTTTTCAAAATTGAAAAACTTGTTTTTAAAAGGTTTTTTGAAAAGAAAAACTGCAAATTTGCAGAAAAGTCCCTCGTGAGTTATGAAATAGAGATTTTCCGTCTTCGGGATTTGTAAAAATATCCGGACCATCCAATTAGGCTTAATGACCCATAATAAATGTATATAACATGTTATATTAGGGTTGGTTAGGTCCCAGACGTTTTTAAGGGTCGCTAACACAAAGGGATAAAATAATTATTTTGAGCTCCCTGCAGTTAGCGCGCTAATACTGCCATTAGCGCGCTAAGTGCAGAGTTAGCGCGCTAGGTCTTAGTATTAGCGCGCTAATTGCCCACCCGACAGCTTTTTCAAAAAGCTGGAAAATGAACTTTAATTTGAATTCTTGATGAATTCTGGACCCTTGGATCCCTAGAACGGTCATAAACGGTCACAATGGGATATCTAACACTATAAAAACACCAAGACAATGGTTTTCACACAACAAGGAGAAAACACACTCAAAAACCCTAAAAGATTCAAAAAAAAGCACTTTGAATTTTTGAAGGAGAAAAGGGAGATTCTTGAGGCTGTCCACTAGTACCATAATCCAGCACTTTGAAGCATTCAAAGGAGTACAAGAATCACTTCAAATCTGATCTATCTTGTCATCTTCTTGGTTGTAAGCAAGTCCTTGTTCTAGATATTTTTTATTGAGCTTAATCTACATAGTTTCGTGTGTGTTGAATGAAAATCAGTTTGTTGAGTGTTTAAACATCATCATCTTAGGTTTTGCACTAAAACTCACTTTATCAAATCCTAAGAGTGTTTTGAACAAGAGTTCTACACTTAAACTTGGTTTTTGACAAACTATTGTTCTTTGCTTCGAAATCGGCTTTGCAAAAATATATTGGATTTTAAAACGATTTCATATTTGGAATTTGCAACAAAATCAGTGACATACTCTGCATTTTACACTCATTCTCATGCTTGCATGCATTAGAGTTGTTAGGCTCTAGGAGGCTTGCTAGTGTTTGAATTTGATACCACTTTACTTTGTAAAGTATATTTCAATTGTATTCTTCAAATCTTGATTGTAAGACTTAGTGGGATCTAAGTCGAAAGAGAAGACCTAGTTGAGGCTAGACATATATCCTAGTTGCGGCTAGGTGGGAAAAGTCCTAGGTGGGTCTAGGTGGAAATTCTTAGTTGCGGCTAGGTGGGGAAAATCTTAGGTGGATCTAGGTGGGTAAATCCTAGTTGCGGCTAGGTGGTTGTATAAGACCTTATTGCAGTAAGGCATCGTGTAAAAGACCTAGTTGAGGCTAGGCATTCACTAGGCTAGTTGGCTTAGGGTGTAACACATATCGATAATATAAGTGGGGTTTGAAAATCCTAACCGGGGAGGTTAGGTAGTATATGTAGATCGGTTGGATCGAACCACTATAAATCACGTGTCTTATTTCCATATCTTCTACCCCCTTCTTGATTGCATAGCATTGACAATTACCATTTGTGTATGCATTATCTTTATTATTTGTGCATAAAGTTTTAAAAAGGCAATAAACTCTCGGTAACCCAATTCACCCCCCTCTTGGGTGACCTTCAAAACAATCTTCAAGACAATGGTATTTAAGATTTCATCAAGTCATAACTTATTTTGGATTTAATAAGATTGATGAAGACCATTGTGTATATATTAAGCATTCAAATCAATAGTTTGTGATATTGTCCTTGTACATAGACGATATACTTTTAGCTTGAAATAACATTGATTATGCTGTCGCCATTAAAGAATGGTTGTCCTCTAATTTTGATATGAAGGACATGAGTGGAGCAAACTTCATACAGGGTGTGAAGATTCATAGGAATCGTTCTAAAAAATTCTTGCTTTATCGCGAGAACAATATATTAAGAATATTCTTGAACGATTCAAAATGAAAAATTGTAACCCCATTGAGACTCCAATTGCTAAAGGTGAAATCCTAAGCATGGAAATCAAAGGCTCCATTTGAGAAAGACAAAATGTCCAATGTTTCATATGCAAGTGCAATTGGAAGTTTAATGTACGCAATAATGTGCACACGTCCCGATATATGCTACGTCGTTGGTTTAGTTAGAAAATATCAATCAAATTCTAGTCAAGCTCATTGGAAATAAAAAGGATCTTGAAGTATCTTAAAGACACTTGGATTTGTGTTTGTGTTACCAAAGTAATGATCAACAGTTACTTGGGTACTCTGATGTTGATTGTAGCGGTGATCCAGATAAACGCAAGAGACAACAATTAGAACTCTTCTAAGCATTGTTGTTGTAGAGAATCTACATTTAGAATAGTTGGATGTAAAAACTGCCCTTCTTCACGGTGACTTGGAGGAAAATATATACATGCAGCAACCACAGGGATATGTAGAGGCTGGTAAGGAGCATCTAGTGTGTAAGTTGCACAAAAGCCTTTATGGTCTGAAATAAGCCCCCAGACAATGGTATTTGAAGTTTGACAAGTTCATGATAACAATATGCTACATGCGCTGTCATGCAGAGCACTGCTGTTATTTAAAGAAATTTGACAATTCGTATGTTATTTTGCTCCTATATGTCGATGATATGCTGATTGCAGGCACCAACATTGAAAAGATTGAAAATTTGAAAGAGCAAATGGCGAAAGAATTTTCAATTAAAGACTTAGGTGCTGCGAAACAAATTTTGGGGCTGAAGATCGACAGAGATAGAAAGAACAAGTTACTAAAACTTTGTCAAAGGGAGTACGTATCGAAGGTGCTCAAGTGGTTCAACATGGATTGTGCAAAACCGGTGAGCACACCTTTAGCTGGACATTTCAAAAACCTTTCGACACAACATAGTCCCAAAACAGAAGAAGAACAAAAGAATATGCAGAACATCCCGTATGCATCGGCAGTGCGTAGCCTTATCTATGCCATGGTTTGTACAAGACCCGACATTTCTCATGCAGTGGGAATTGTGAGTAGGTACATGTCTAATCCTGGTTCTTATCATTGGAATGCAAAGAAAATGGGTTTTAAGGTACCTTGCAGGAACAAAAGATGTGGCACAGTGCTATACAAGTGCAAAAATACAGCTGTGTGGCTTTGTTGATTCAGACATGGCTGGTGACATTGATGTTTGGAAAAGTACTACAGGTTATGTGTTTATTCTTGGAAGTGCAGCAATCTCCCGGGTATCAAGGTTACAACAGATTGTTGCATTATCTACTACTAAGGCTGAATATGTTACAACTGTTGAAGCGTGTAAGGAGATGACTTGGTTATAGAGCTTGTTGAGTGAACTGGATCATAAGCAAGCGGATTGTCGACTACTAAGCGACAAGAGCGCAATTCATCTGGCAAAGAATTCTTCATTTCACTCAAGAACAAAGCATATCGATGTAAGGTATCATTTCATACGAGCTATGCTTGAAGAAGATCTCTTCAAATTGGAGAAAGTACACACCAACAAAAATCCTGTAGATATGCTCACCAAGTCAGTCCCAAAAGAGAAACTGATGTTTTGCATAGCTTCTCTTGGCCTTGCTAATTGAAGACAACAAGGCAACCACCGCCTAAAGACACTATATGAGAAGGAGATACTACTATACGAGAAAATAATTTTTAGAATCAGCCCCAAGTGTGAGATATGTTAGATATATGGGCCTGATTAGTTTACTATTGTATTCTAATAAGGATTTACTATTGTACTCTAATACGGATTTACTTTCTCTATAAGTATATATATCTCTTCTAATGTAAAAAGTGTGAGTAGTGAGAATCGTGAATAAGATTGTGTTGACGGCTGTGGGTTTTCTTCCCATAGAGGATTTCCCACATATAAAATTCCCGGTGATTTGTTCTCTTTCTCTTTTTGTCTTGTTTTACTATTGTCATTGCTCTCTGTCAAAATCTTAACATCTCCTGCACAGGACATACATGGTCTTAATCTTCGTCAGTCTCCACTTGCTGGAAACCCTCAAATTTTCGTACATTCACGCGACTTGTAATTTGGGGCAAATTCATCTTCACAACTAATCTTGCCTAACTCAATACTACTTGATGAAAAAAGTATTTGGGGAACAACATCTTGAATGTTTTCAAAAAACACATCACCATGAGAGTCTTGATAAGCGTCCCTAGTAACTCTTCATCCATGTCATCGGTTACTAAACAAAAGTGTTTGGTCGCCGCGAACTGCACTTTTGTCTCCACAACTTTTTCAACTAGGTAGTTGTCGACTTCATCTCGACAACCACGTATCTTTGTTGACGACGCCTCATCACACGACACCACCACTGACACTTGTGATTTTGACTTCAACAGTGTAACCTCAAGTACACGACCATCATATCCAAATACCACCTTTTCTTCAACAATGGCGTCATCATTGTCATCAAAAAATGGCGGCTTGTTGATGTCGAAGATGTGACCGTCGTTGCATTCGATTAGATCAATGCATTCTTCTGATCGACAATCTTCGTCGTTGTACGCATTGTCCCTGTCAGAAGAGGAATCTCCTTTTGTTTCTTTAAGAGAGAAAAATGGCATATTTAGGGCTCCTACCATTGCTTTGGACAAGAAAGGCAGTGAAGTGAGCATGCAGTGTTGCAATAAGAGAAGCAGCGAGATTGTGTAGAAAGAAAAATATAGGTCAAAGGAGATACTGAAAGCACTTAAAGATCAATACGACTCACCAAATTGATTAAGACGTGCGTACTTATTGGGCATTGTTCAATGGAGAGAGGTGTAACTCCTTTGCCAAACTCGACCAATCACCTCGATCCCCGTCGTCGAACAATTCATCGAACTCCCAATGGAACAATATACCCTCTCAAAAAGGGATAATCTAACACAATCTCAAATCATACTTTGGGCGCATATCCTTGTCTTTTAGCCGTTTATGGTATTTTGTCATATGTAAGGCCTACGATTGGGGAGACAAAAAAAGTCATAAATAGCTAAAAGGCAACGGTGTGCGCCCAAAGTGTGCATAGAAAGTGGGTCATTTTAGCATTTTCCTTTTTTTCTATGCAATTACAAAGTTATCAAACAACAGACAAAATGGTTACACAAAAAAACACGATTTTCTTAGATTATTTTCACTTTCCTTTCTATCGTACACACCCAAAATTTAAAAGGAAAATAAATTTCTTACACCTTAGACAATCCTCGAGATTAAGACAACTTTTTCTATACCAAATCAATGATAAAGTCAAAGAAGTGCGGCGCAAAGTTTAGCCGCCAATATTCTTGGGAGGACTAATGGTGACAGGTTTTAGATTTCAATTGTGATCATGCACCCCTCTTTTAATCGATATGACATTTTTCTTAATTTGGTTAATATTTTTGGAAGGAACAATAGTGAGAGGGTTTAAGTATAAATAGTGACCATGGATTCCTTTCTTTAATAGTTTTAGAGATTTTTCGAGCCAAATTTAAAATAATAACGGAGAAAATAATTACTCTTACTAAAATATACAATATGTATATTTAGTGAGAGAAAAGTTGGGTTGTACAAAAAAAAAAGGTTAGGCACCAAAAAATACACCCCAAATTACGAGAGGATTGATAAATAAATAGCTAGAGATATTAATCCCCTCGATAATAGCCTAGTTTTTAACAAGAGAAATTAATTGCTCTCACTAATTTTTATCACTATTGAACCTTTTCCTTGTAGTGTGCCCAATATTTTATTTATTTTTTTTTATCAAAATGGTTGTTGTATTGATGTTCCTAGCCTAAAATGCAAGCCAATCTATTTCACATAGACATTACATTGCGGATAAAGTATAGAACTAAAATCCATGACAATGCACGCTCAATACAACACCAATCCACATTTTTGAAAAATGAGTTTCCTAGCAAAAATGAAGCAATAAGAGATCTCACGTTTTATGAAGTTGATGAGTCTTTAGAGAATGAAGTCCCAGAGATAGATTCAAATGCGATTGAGACTAATTCAAATTTGACTCCTATTCTTTATTCTAGTGGGATTGATATTTCAATAGATGCTTCTAATACAAAAGAATTGCGTAGAAGCAGTCGTAAAAGTGTGCCTCGAAGACGTTTTGAAATTGAGAGTTAGGCTTTTATGATTGCTCCACATGATGAAAATGAGCCCCGTAATGTTAATGAGACTTTGTCACCATCTGCTAAAGAAAACTAGCTGAAAGAAATGGTTAAAGAAATTGAGTCTAAGAAATCTAACCATGTCTTGGACATGGTTAATCTACCTCCTAGACGTAGATCAATTGGGAACAAATGGGTCCACAAGATCAAACGTCAGGAAGATGGATCAATCGATAGATTCAATGCACGTTTAATGGCTAAGGGAGTTACACAACAAGAAGGAACATATTTTAAGGAAACTTTTTCACCAGTTGTAAGGTTTGCCTCCATTCCTCTATTGTTTGTTATTGTTGCACATATGGATTTAGAATTACATCAAATGGATGTAAAAACTGCTTTAATGAATGGAGAATTGAATGAAGACATATATATGCAACAACCAATAGGTTTTGTTGTAAAAGGACAAGAGCGCAAAAGTGTGCAAGCTCAAAAAGTTAATATATGGTATTAAACAAACTTCAAGACAATGGTATTTAAGATTTCATCAAGTCATAACTTATTTTGGATTTAATAAGATTGATGAAGACCATTGTGTATATATTAAGCATTCAGATCAATAGTTTGTGATATTGTCCTTGTGCGTAGACGATATACTTTTAGCTTGAAATAACATTGATTATGCTGTCGCCATTAAAGAATGGTTGTCCTCTAATTTTGATATGAAGGACATGAGTGGAGCAAACTTCATACAGGGTGTGAAGATTCATAGGAATCGTTCTAAAAAATTCTTGCTTTATCGCGAGTACAATATATTAAGAATATTCTTGAACGATTCAAAATGAAAAATTGTAACCCCATTGAGACTCCAATTGCTAAAGGTGAAATCTTAAGCACGGAAATCAAAGGCTCCATTTGAGAAAGACAAAATGTCCAATGTTTCATATGCAAGTGCAATTGGAAGTTTAATTTACGCAATGATGTGCACACGTCCCGATATATGCTATGTCGTTGGTTTAGTTAGAAAATATCAATCAAATTCTAGTCAAGCTCATTGGAAAGAAAAAAGGATGTTAAAGTATCTGAAAGGCACTATGGATTTGTGTTTGTGTTACCAAAGTAATGATCAACAGTTACTTGGGTACTCTGATGTTGATTGTAGCGGTGATCCAGATGAATGCAAATCAACTTCAGAATATGTTTTCCTATTGAATAATTATGCAATCTCATGGAGTAGTAAAAAGCAAACATGCATTGATTTGTCAACCTTGGAGGCATAATTTGTTGCTTGCACTGCTTCAGTTCAAGAGGCAATATGGTTTAGACGTTTCGTTATGCACTTGCAAGTCATCAAAAGTGCATCGAAAACCAGTTACTATATTTAGTGATGGTCAAGCAGCAATTGCTTATAAGAAGGATATGAAGTATAATGGAAAGACAAAACACGTTGACACAAAGTATAACTTTGTGAAAGACATCATAGAAAGAAAACAAGTATTGATACAACACATTCCTACGCAAAGGCTGACAGCATATCCAATGACAACCTATCGCTAGGGATATTTTTTTAAATCATGTAAAGTCCTTTGGGATTGCGTAGAGTATAAATTGTTTGTTGTAACTTCTTATTTCAATTCAATAAATAAACTTTATTGGTTTTTGTTATTTCATGCTCTGATAAAAACATTAATTGACTAGAACTATGCAACAGTGCATTGATTGCCTTACTCACAAAAGCAATCACCTTTTGCGCTAATAGTAGCGAGTAGAGATGAGACATTGAAACTTATTTGATAAATGTAACCTTGATTGGAGTCAAGATGAGGTCATTTAGCTTGACCGTAATGCATTTTCCACTATCTATTAAGCCTCGTCAAGAAAACCAGATGTGAGATCCATTGATTGGCACCTAATAATAGCGAGCTACATAAGTTTCGGGTTAGGCACTTTGGGAGTGACTAAACTAAGATCTGCACAATGTATTTAGAGAATTGCATACACTCTCTTTAAGAGGTTCTCCACTATGACATGAAAAAGAATCGCATGTGTTTTACGACCACTTAGAAGTGATAAATCCCTATATCCGCACTGTGTGAATCTAATTGAATAAAGTTCTTATATAGTTGAGACTTCCTGCATTTTCCTTATGACTTTTGACGACACTATAAAGTAAGAAATTAGTGTTTGCTACTTTACTGAGTAACCTATGGTCAAGTATGATTCGATCTAAAGATGCTACATTAGGAAAGCAGCAGATTCTAAACTGAGCAGAGGGAGGGCAAAGGAAGATCATATAGAATCATGTCATTTCATTTTGTATTCCATGTCGCGACACTGATGTTGAGTCACTTGGATGGATATATTAGTTTGAATATAATGCTATGACTTTAAGGTTCAGATATTGCTCTTGAAGGGATTATTGAATGTTTTGAACAGACGTGATTATATGGATCTGGGCGAAGTGAGATATACATAATTTTTAAAAGGGTAGATGTCTCTATGCTGACTCTAATTGAGTTGCTAGTGTAGAGCTCCCGCTTGCAGGCTATCTCACGGTCGCAAGACCCATTAGCTACAATGAAACATTGTCAATTGAGAACTGAATGTTTTTCCACTCCTGATGGGAGAATGGGAGGTATCTAAGTTATCAAAACACGGGGTACCCATATGTGTGATCTACTCGACCCGACAAGATTTTCCACACAAGATGTGCGAGTGGGAAATGTTGGGCACGTTTTACATGTTGTAAATAAAACGGATAAACCTAGAGTTGGTTTTGATAGTTGATATATCCTAACCACCATAATCTCTTGGGAAGCCCTAAGAGATCACAGGATAATAAATCACGTACAAGGTGATTTAGAAAAATAAGACTTTTGGCATTTTTGTGTGGTGTGAAGAAAAGAGTTCTCGAGAAGTGTCTTCTAAACTTTTGGGCTGTGGTAAAGACCGAAGTTCTACACAAATGAAATAGGTAAAAGGTATGCTTCTGCCAATACTCTTTCGATTCCTATATATTTGGTCCGAAACCTTAAGTACAAAATATGATACTTCATTTAATATAAGCTTGAGTACGAGGAGCATTGATCCCCGCCATATTGAAAGGTAATTTTTTTCCATTTACAAACTAACGAGCTAGGAGCAATTGCAAGCTTAGTGACAGCTTTGTGTGGATAAATCTAACAGTCATAGTAGACCTATAGAACATGTCTAAGTGGATCACAATGAACTCATAAAACTTATTAAACGTCCCTAGTGGGCCCGACATGCCTACACAACACTATAGGATCCAATGGACCTGAATTATTTACCAAGATTCATGATGGCGAATTTAGACTAAATACTAACTTTTTCCTTACACCTTATAGCCCCATATATACAGCCATTTAGCCCCCCAAAAAAAGAACACTTGGCCCCCGATCAGCTTCAATACTTACCCCATTTACCCCTCTTATATATATATATATATATATTTAATTAGATAAATCTCAAACCCTAAATCTTTTTTTTCTCTTTCGATTTCCTTTTTAATTCCTTCGTGAACCACCGCCGATCTTCTATTTGATCGGCAGTGGTTTCAAAAAAAGTGTTTACTGCATGCATTTTCTTCAATAAAAACAAATTTATTCAGATCTAAGGGTTTCAATCCTACAAAATTTTTCTGATTCATCATTGGCGCCATCAATTGCTCCCTCCATGTGTGCATCTATCATCATTTAAGTTCATCTCCGCTTCTACTGCTTGTATTGGAATCTCTGCTTACAGTTGTTGGTTTGATAGTTTATTAGGTTATCCTTTTCAATAAGTATTTATCTTTCAATATTGGAGGTTTTTGTTTGTCTTCCCTTGTTGGAAGTTTTATTTTTCGTTTTGGTCTTAGTATATCTGTGTACTGTAGTGTTCTAGATGTTTGTCAAGAGAGGAGACACTGCTTGTCAAACTATTCCATTATTACTGTCGCAGTTTCTCAAAATCAACTCTATGGCAATTGAATGTTCTAATAAAAAATTAGGATTAGTGAATCAATGTGTTTTTGTCAAGGTAATTAATTGTATGTCTTGTCCTATTCTACCGAATGTATTAAACCATAATGATAAATGAAATTTCTTTTTTATTTTTTTAAAAAATAGATAAATCTCATTTTCCCCTAAAAATCAGTTGCCCAATCCCTCCTATACCCCCCTATATGATAAGTATATTATTTTAATTGTACATGCATTTTCTTAAGTACTATGTGTATTTGTAGCCTTGAAATTTAGATATAGGTTTCCCCTCTAAGTGCTAAGTCTAGCTCTGCCCATGATTGAGATTAATGATAAAATGACTGCACTATATCATAATAGAAAGCATAACAACTGATGTGGCAATCCGGTTGGGATGCCAGAACGGTAAGGACAAAGGCCAGATTGTTTGAGTTAAGCGCAAGATCTCGATTTCGATTTCTCACTGTGTCAAGATCGATTGGGCCATTAGGGCACTCCTCGTTGATTACCCCTAATGGAGAGGCGTCAGGGTCTATGGGATTAGTATCACCCGAGGAGTGCGGATACCCACTGTTATCAATAAAAAAGACTAATGTGGCTTCTGGGCCCCGCATCAAAATCTAATGAAATGATACATCCAACACCCCATTTTGATGTAGGGCCCACGTGCGACAATCAGCCGTGGTGAATTTTGTTGTGACATCGTGTTCTCATTCAAGCATTTACCGTTATTATTTGTTGTGTATTCCACACAGTCTCCAACCTTGGCTTTTTTTATTGTCAGGAATCTAGCTAGCTTGGTTCTTTGCTTTTTTTTTTTTTGAGGTCAAGTTATCAATTTTAATTACTCAATTGAGTCGATTATAACCGCTGATATAAGTGCATCTAATTAAAGTCGTGACTTTAATTATGAGCTATTTAAGCCAAATTATGAGCCAAATTACTCAATTTGGCTTAATTTTCATTACTCAATTTTCATACCAAATATATAATGTGGTGTACATTTTTGCTATTTGAGCTAAATTATGAGCTACCATGTTTGCACTTCTCCTAGCAAATTGTACCTTCATCGAACCGTGACTTTTAAGCACTAATTAAAGTCGTCAAGTAAACATCCATATTATGAACTACCTTGGCTCTTTTACCTTCAATAGACATCATAAATTTTTCTTTTTTACAAAAAATGAAGTTTTCTCATTTAGTATTTCCGTTAATACAAAAAATTATAGTAGCAAAAATCATTAATACAAGAGCATTGTTATTTATTTTGGTAATTTAATTTAATTTTTAATGAGAAATTTTACTCACTTTTTGGTAAAAATAATATACAAATAAACGACTTAACCTTTGATACATAAACATTTCAAAAAATAACTGCAAAATTAATGTTATATATAGTCAAAAAATTGGTCTTCACCGTATATAAAGAACAATTATTTTTGATAGCTGAAGCTATAATGCTACTTGTTGGCATTTTCCGTATTTTATTTATTTTTATCAAATTCTTTCGTTAATTTAATTAAAATTAGTAAACCAAACGTGTTTTTGTAGATTGTACTATCTAATATTTTTATGTTTATCCTTATATATCCATATCTATATCGCAAGTAGATTTAGATTTTTTTTTTCTTATCCATCAAGATTTCCTTTGATTTCAAGAACTTGTCCTAAAATCGTAACAATCACGCAATATAGCTAGAGCTATATTTATAAGAGTGAGAAGAGAAAAAAACGTCTTTGTTAGAGAATCTTTAGTTCGTTTGTGTGAAGAGAGAGCCATTAAATTTGTTGTCTTGAAGAGGATTGAAGACCATTGATTGAAAGAAAGTCATGGAAAATTACAATCACTTGGGGTCTTACATTCAACCCCACTGATGAAGAAATCATGGTGTACTTGCAAGCGAAGGCGAGCAACATTCAACTTCCATTCGTCGATCCAGTCGTCGAATTCGACATCTTTACTACACACCCCACCCAACTCCACATGCAACGTATGTACTACTGTTTTTATGTTAAAAAACACTATGGTTTATGGTTCTTGATTTTAATCGATCTTTGATTTTTGTTAGGTTATCGTGCATGCATGAATACCGTTTTAATGTTTAAATTAGGGTTTTGGGTTCTTGATAATTAAGGGAACTTCGGTGTCTTAGGTTATCTTATTACATGCTTGATACTGTTTATTGTTAAAGCTAGCTAGCTAGCGGGTTTAAGGTTCTTGATGATTTATCAATCTTTGTTTTATTAAGTTATTTACATGGACGCATACTGTTTATTGTTAAAACTAGGTGCATTCATATTGTTGTTAAACCTAGGGTGTAGGGTTCTTGATAATTAATCGATCTTTGATTTTTTAAGTTATTGTTACATTCATATATGCGTGTTGTTTAAATGTTTTTTTTAAAAAAAATGCATATTGCTATAATTTTAAAACTAGGGTTTAGGTTTCTTGATAATCAGTCAGATCTTTGATTTTTTTGGGTTGTCTTACATGCATGTGTTTCTTTGTTGGGTGCAGAGAGGCTCAATGCTACCAGTACCACCTCTACTTCTACGTTACGAAGAGCGGGAGAAATCGCAATGCTGGAAATGGGTTTTGGCATGCAAGCACAAGTGCAACCGCTATCTTGAACCGCAAGAGAGAAGTGATCGGCTATAGGAGCATGCTAGTTTACTACAATAATGCTTTGAATACAAATACTAAGAAAAGAGACAGGCCGAAAAAGACCAGGTGGATCCTGCATGAGTACACGCTTCCCGAGGCTCATAACATGTCTTCCAAAGGACATAAGGTACGTGTGATTTACTGCTAAATTGAGTTAATTTATTCATTGATTTGGTTAACGGCTATATATATATATATATATATATATATATAAGGTCATATTAAAAATAGTTTTGCATGTAGTTAGTGTACAACATATACAAGTATTATTACATGAATTTACTATTTGATTATATATTACAGAACCCTTTTGGACTATTTGCAAAATTGGTGAGACAGAAGAACATTTGGAGGTGACAATTACCAAAGTAGTAGTGTTCCCTCACAACAACAAGAAGAACCCCAAAGAAAAGAATTGAACATGGAATTAATGGGGCCTCATCATCGCAAGAAGAAGTTGATCAACAACAAGCAATGCAAAGAATCTGAATGTGATGATGGTCGAAGCTTGGTGCTAGCGGAGGATGATCTTCCTCTTTAGTTTTGGGTCGACGTTAGTGATCACAACTCATCTTCGTGAGGTAGTTCAGAGGCGGCGCCAGACGGATTGGATCGTTAATTTTTCCCGATCAATTAAATGATGATGAAGTCTGCAGATGATGATCAAGAATGGATTGAAAACTTGGAGTCAATTCTAGAGGTTGACGACGAGGCACAACAACCACTCCAACAAATTGCCAATACAACAACAATTTGAGCAAGAACCAAGTACTCCAACAAAGTGAGAGTGTGGCCTACATATGCCTTGATGATCAGCAGCCACAACAACAATCAGAATTGATAGTGCTACCTGACGACGTCGACGAGGATGATGCTTGTATTGAAGATATGGAAAACTGGATTGGCAACTTCGACTATTGTATGGACATGATTAAGGAGCTTCATGATGAGGTCTACGACATCAACGGCAATTCAGAGTTGGAGATTGATGAGCAGCCATTCGCCAAGCCAAGCGCGTCAAGTACTAGAAGGATCCACGTTTATTATGTAAATCTAAGTAGCAAATTTTGTACATGCATGCTACTAATTAGTTACTGTATATGGATACTAAGTAGCAATTATTTTTGTTTGTAAAAAAAAAGTTAGCAATTAATTTTACATGCTACTCTAAACTCATGAATTCATTTGTAACACTATTATTTGTCTCAATGAAATACAAAGTTGTTTGTTTAAGTTACCGTAATTTATATAATATTGTTTGCTATATATTAGTATAGTCACGATTCACACACGTTGGTAAATATGTTGAAGTAAAATAGAAATTTCATTAATCATGATGGCTCAATACATTCGGTAGAACTGGACGAGACACATAATCAATTACCTTCATAAAAGTACATTGATTCACTAATCCTAATTATTCATCAGAACATTCAACTGACACAGGGCTGATTTTGAGAAACTCGCGACTCCAACATTGGAACAGAATGACAATCGATGACTGTTCTCTTGACAAACGACTGGAACACACCAGTACACAGACATACTAAGACCATGACGAAAAAATAAAACATCCAACAAGGGAAGACAGACAAAGACTTCCGACAAGAACAAACAAATACAAACTTCCAACATTGGAAGTCAAATACTTATTGAAAAAATATGTTAAAAAGTTAAATAAAGTCGTCAAACACCCAACTTCATGGGTGACCACCGAGACTATAACAGTTCTCCCTGGCCTTGTGTCAAGATGTGTGTATGTGACGCAATGGAAGTTCTTCCAAAACGATAATCCGACACACAAATAATGCAATTCAAAATGAAACCCTAATTCTCTAAAAGAAACATAATTCGTTTGTTTTTTCATAAAGATCAAAAATCAACCTCTAAACTGTTACATATGTAGCCTTTATATAGGCTTGTAAAATAATGAGACTCATAATTCCAATAGAATACCATAAGACACATTAACTGTAATTATAATAAAACTCTTAACACCACTAACTCCTATTGAAAATCTAACTTTGACACAAAAAGGACACAGACTTTGTAATCCAACTAAACAAAACCATTTTATCTAATAAATAAAAACCCTAATCTAACACAAACTCTTATTTGCATCATTCTCTCCCAGTTGATAAAATTCTTCCTCGAATTCAAAGCTTGAATCATTCTCCTATTAATGTGGGCTTGATTAGTTTACTATTGTATTCTAATAGGGATTTACTATTGTATTCTAATAGGGATTTACTTTCTCTATAAGTATATATATTTCTTCTGGTGTAAAAAGCATGAGTAGTGAGAATCGTGAATAAGATTGTGTTGGCGGCTGTGGATTTTCTTCCCTTAGAAGGTTTCCCACATATAAAATTCTTGGTGATTTGTTCTCTTTTTCTTTTTTTCTTGTTTTACTATTGTCATTGGTCTCTGTCAAAATCTTAACAACTGGTATCAGAGCAAAGTTATTCTCAAGTGGGAGTATTGACAGAAGAAAGGAAGTTATAATTTGAGAAGTTCGACGGTTCAAACTTTGGATTTTGGAAGATGCGGATCGAAGACTACCTATATCAAAAAGATTTCTACTTACCGCTCTAAGTGGCAAGAATAGCAAACCTATAGATATGGACGACAAGGCTTGGGAAATACTAGATCGAAAGGCTTTGGGTGCGATTCGCCTTTCATTTGTCATCATCGGTAGCCTTCAACATCTCCAAAGAGAAGACTACACAAGATGTGATGAAAGCCCTAACACGGTTGTATGAGAAACCATCGGCGTCAAACAAGGTATTCTTAATGAAAAGGTTGTTTAATATGAAGAAACTTGAAAGTAGACCTATACAAGAGCATCCGAGTGATTTCAATACCATCATAGTCGGTTAGAATCTATGGGTATTATCTTTTATAATGAAGTATTGGCTCTTGTTATTTTGTTGGGTTTACCCGATAGTTGGGATGGTCTGGTTATGGCTGTAAGCAACTCATCAGGGTCCAATATTCTGAAATTTGAGGATGTAATGGGAGTTCTTCTTGATGAAGATACACGAAGGAGAAACAACTCTTCTGATGATGTTTCTAATAGTGCCCTGAATACTTAGGAACCGGGCAGATCCTCAAAGAGGTCGAATGGCCGAGGAAATGGACGCTCACAATCTAGAAGAGGTCAGTCAAGAGGCCCTCAGATGACTTGCTGGAATTGCAAGAAGAAAGGTCATCTCAAGCGTGACTGTAAAACACCAAAGAAAAGGGCAGATGAAAACGACAAAGACAACAACTCGGTGAATGTCTCAAACGAATCAAGTTCAGATGAAGCTCTGATCATGTGTTGTGACAGTAAAGATGAATCCTGCTGGATACTAGATTCTGGTGCATCGTTTCATGCTACTTCCAACATGGAATATTTCCTTAATTATGAGAAGGGCAATTTTGGCAAGGTGTACCTTGGTGATGATAAAACCTGTGACATAATCGGTAAAGGAGACGTGCTGATAGGAATGGAAAATGGGACGCGATTGAGGTTGCAACGAGTTAGACATGTCTTTGAAACTTGCTAGAAATCTAATTTCGGTAAGCCAACTTACGATGATGCGGTCTTGAAATGAAGTTCACTCGAAACATCTTGGAAGCTCATAAAAGGTGCTATGGTTTTAGCACATGGTCAGAGAGATGGTACTCTCTACAGAGTTCTCAATGAAAACTCCATGAATATGGCCTCCTCTGAGGTCAGTGCAAAGGTGTGGCATCAACGCCTCGGGCATATGAGTGAGAAGGGAATGAAGGTAATGGTGTCAAAAGAGAAGTTAGATGGACTGTCATGTGTTGATCTGTCTCTATGTGAAGGTTGAGTGGTTAGAAAACAAAAAGTTGTCAATTTTTCTAAAAAGGGCAGAATTCCCAAAACTAAAAAGCTAGAACTTGTGCACACAGACGCTTGGGATCCTTCACAGGTATCCTCCCTTAATGGCTCTCGTTATTACATTACTTTCATTGATGATTCTACTAGAAAGCTCTGGATTTACTTTATGGAAAATAAATTTCAAGTGTTTGAAATTATCAAAAAGTGGAAATGTCTAGTGGAGAACCAGACAGGTCTAAAGCTGAAGTCCTTGACATCAGATAATGGACATCAGATAATGGTGGAGAGTACTGTAACAAGGAATTTGATGACTACTGTGCTATGTATGGCATCAGAAGAGAAAAGAAAGCAATCAAGGACACCACAACAGAATGGCATTGCTGAGCGTATAAACCGAACCATTATAGAACGTGCTAGGAGCATGTTGTTGAGTGCGGGGCTACCAAGCAGTTTCGGGCTAAAGTTGTGAATACTGCTGCTTATCTGATCAACAGAGGACCATCTACCGCAATTGATTGCAGACTGCCTGAGGAGGAATGGACAAAAGAGAAAGTAAAACTTTCACACTTAAGAACCTTTGGTTGTGTTTCCTATGTCCATATCAATGCTGAAAATAGGTCAAAGCTGGATGCAAAGTCCAAAATGTGTATCTTGCTGGGATATGGAGTTGATAGTTTTGGTTACAGGCTATGGGATCCTGAGAGTAAAAAGGTGATCAGAAGTAAAGATGTCATATTCAATGAGGATGTGTTGTATAAGGATAGGATCAAGAAGAATGAGGAACCAAAAAGATCAAAGTATCTTGAACTTGATAATATCCATCCCTATGATCCTGATCAGAGTGTTACTGAACACATTGATGAACATGAAGTTCAGGAGGAGCCAGTGACACCACCCATTGCACTTCGACGTGAAAGACGAACTATCAATGCTCCAGATTATTACTCTCCATCCATACACTATTTCTTGCTCACAGATGGTGGTGAACCCAATTACTATGAGGAAGCAATGCAAGTCGAGAATAAGGAAGAATGGAAGAAAGCCATGGATGACGAAAGGAAGTTTCTCTACACAAATCAGACTTGGGATTTGGTTAAGCTTCCAACTAGAAAGAAGGCGATTCAGATCAAATGGGTGTACAGATTGAAACAGGAGCAAGATGGTTCCCAGAGGTACAAGGCCAGATTGGTAGTAAAAGGTTTCCAACAAAAGGGAGGTATCGGTTTTACTGAGATTTTTTCTCCTGTGGTCAAGATGACTACAATTAGAATTGTTCTAAGCATTGTTGCTTCAGAGGATCTACATTTAGAACAGTTGGATGTAAAAATCGCCCTTCTACATGGTGACTTGAAGGAAAATATATACATGCAGCAACCACAGGGATATGTAGAGGCTAGTAAGGAGTCTAGTGTGTAAGTTGCACAAAATCCTTTATGGTCTGAAACAAGCCCCAGACAATGGTATTTGAAGTTTGACAAGTTCATGATCACAATAGGGTACATGCGATGTCATGCAGCTCACTGCTGTTATTTCAAGAAATTTGACAATTCGTATGTTATTTTGCTCCTATATGTCGATGATATGCTGATTGCAAGTACCAACATTCAAAAGATTGAAAATTTGAAAGAGCAAATGGCGAAAGAATTTTCAATGAAAGACTTAGGTGCTGCGAAACAAATTTTGGGGCTGAAGATCGAAAGAGATAGACAGAACAAGTTACTAAAACTTTGTCAAAGGGAGTACGTATCGAAGGAGCTCAAGAGGTTCAACATGGATTGTGCAAAACCGGTGAGCACACCTTTAGTGGGCATTTCAAAAACCTTTCGAAACAACATTGTCTCAAAACAGAAGAATAACAAAAGAATAGGGAGAACATCCCGTATGCATCTAAGGTGGGTAGCCTCATGTATGCCATGGTTTGTACAAGACCCGACATTTCCCATGCAGTGGGAATTGTGAGTAGGTACATGTCTAATCCTGGTTCTTATCAATGGAATGCAATAAAATGGATTTTAAGGTACCTTGCAGGAACAAAAGATGTGGCACTGTGCTATACAAGTGCAAAAATACAGCTGTGTGGCTTTGTTGATTCAGACATGGCTGGTGACATTGATGTTAGGAAAAGTACTACAGGTTATGTGTTTATTCTTGGAAGTGCAGCAATCTCCTGGGTATCAACGTCACAAAAGATTGTTGCATTATCTACTACTGAGGGTGAATATGTTGCAGCTGTTGAAGCGTGTAAGGAGATGACTTGGTTATAGAGCTTGTTGAGTGAACTGGATCATAAGCAAGAGGATTGTCGACTACTAAGCGACAGTCAGAGCGCAATTCATCTGGCAAAGAATTCTGCATTTCACTCAAGGACAAAGCATATCGATGTAAGGTATCATGTCATACGAGCTATTCTTGAAGAAGGATCTTTCAAATTGGAGAATGTACACACCAACAAAAATCCTGTAGATATGCTTACCAAGTCAGTCCCTAAAGAGAAGCTGAAGTTTTGCATAGCTTCTCTTGGCCTTGCTAATTGAAGACGACAAGGCAGCTGCCGCCTAAAGACACTACATGAGAAGGAGATACTACTATACGGGAAAATAATTTTTAGAATCAGCCCCAAGTGGGAGATATGCTAGGTATATGGGCCTGATTAGTTTACTATTGCATTCTAATAAGGATTTACTATTGTACTCTAATACGGATTTACTTTCTCTATAAGTATATATATCTCTTCTAATGTAAAAAGTGTGAGTAGTGAGAATTGTGAATAAGATTGTGTTGACGGTTTTGTGGGTTTTCTTCCCTTAGAGGATTTCCCACATATAAAATTCCCGATGATTTGTTCTCTTTCTCTTTTTTTCTTGTTTTACTATTGTCATTGCTCTCTATCAAAATTTTAACATCTCCCGCACAGGGACATACATGGTCTTAATCTTCGTCATTCTCCACTTGCTAGAAAAATTAAGCCCTCAAATTTTCGTACATTCGCGCGACTTGTAATTTGGGGCAAATTCATCTTCACAACTAATCTTGCCTAACTCAATACTACTTGATGAAAAAAGTACTTGGGGAACAACATCTTGAATGTTTTCAAAAAACACATCACCATGAGAGTCTTGAAAAGCGTCCCTACTAACTCTTCATCCATGTCATCATTCTTGCCATCGAACAAAAGTGTTTGGTCGCATGCGAACCGCACTTTTATCTCCACAACTTTTTCAACTAGGTAGTTGTCGACTTCATCTCGACAACCATGTATCTTTGTTGACGACGCCTCATCACACGACACCACCACTCGACACTTGTGATTTTGACTTCAACAATGTAACCTCAAGTACACGAACATCATATCCAAATACCACCTTTTCTTCAACAATGGCATCATCATTGTCATCAAAAAATGGCGGCTTATTGATGTCGAAGATGTGACCGTCATTGCATTCGATTAGATCAATACATTCTTCCGATCAACAATCTTCGTCGTTGTACGCATTGTCCCCTGTCGAAAGAGGAATCTCCTTTTGTTTCTTTAAGAACAATTATAGGTCTTCCTTATGAAACATAAATCGAGGCTTGCAACCTAGTAAAACAGTTTCATGTCATGATTCAAACTCAATTCCAAACCAATATACAAATCTTTCACTCTGATAATGGACATGAATATTTTAACTCCATATTAGGTGATTACTTCAACACTCATGGCATTGTACACACTAGCTCATGTGTCAAAACACCACAACAAAATGGAATCTCTGAAAACAGACACCTACTTGAAGTTGCTCGTTCCCTCATGTTCACCACACATGTTCCTCAACAATATTGGGGTGAAGCAGTCCTCACCAGTAGCATATCTCATCAATCGATTAACTTCACGAGTAATGAATTTTGCAACACCTTGTCAAACTTTGCTACAAAGTTTTCCTCAAACACAACTTCTTTCAAACATCCCTCCCAAACTATTTGGTTGCACTACTTTTGTCCATCTTTATGATCAAAGTAAGTTAGCTCCTCGATCCTTAAAATGCATATTTGTATGCTATTCTCCGACTAAGAAAGGATATAAATGTTATTCCCCATCTTTGCGAAAGTTTTTTCACACTATGGATGTTACATTTATTGAAAACAAGCCTTTCTATCCTAATTCTTCGATTCAGGGGGAGAATTCACTGTCAGAATCTCCAAATCAGTATCTATGGGAGGTGGAGAACACTAGTGTTACATACTTTCCTACAAATATCCAACATGATCATATCGATTTCTACAATCAACTCCACCGATCCCTCTCGGACTCCAGATACATCACAGACTCAACCTCAAGACTGTCAATCATCTTCCTCATCTCCATTGTCAAATGAACAAGGTATGTCTGATTCAAATTCTTCTCAAAATTATGAGAATCTACTTGTTAATGAGATGCCTATTGCCTTGAGAAGAACTGAGAGACCTCATATACCATATCAGATGAAAGATTTCATCTATTATGGCAAGCTTTCCTCACAATACAGAGCTTATGTTTCTAACATTGATAAAATCAGCATTCCTAGAACAGTTCAGGAAGCTCAAGCATCACCAGAGTGGAAGAAGGCAACTTATGAGGAGATCAGGGCTTTGGAAAAGAACAATACCTGGGAGATCACCACTCTACCACCTGGGAAAAGAACAATTGGATGCAAATGGTTGTTCAATGTGAAGTACAATGCAGATGGTTCAGTTGAGAGACTAAAGGCTCGATTAGTTGCAAGAGGATATACTCAGACTTATGGAATCGACTACCAGGAGACATTTACTCCAGTTGCCAAGCAGAACACAATTCGAGTGCTACTCTCACTAGCTGCAAACTTAGATTGGCCACTTCATCAACTTGATGTGAAGAATGCTTTCCTAAATGGAGATCTCTCAGAAGAAGTTTACATGGACATTCCCCCTGGGTTTGAGGATCAGCACTCAAAAGGGAAAGTCTGCAAGCTTAAGAAATCTTTGTATGGGTTAAAACAAAGTCCTTGAGCTTGGTTCAGTCGGTTCTCAACAGTATTAAGAAGGATTGGTTATTCTCAAAGTCAAGCTGATCATACCTTATTCTCCAAACATGACACTGATGGAAAGATCACAATCCTAAGTGTATATGTTGATGATATTGTAATAACTGGTGACAATGAAAGAGAGATTATCAGGTTGAAACAATTGTTAGCCATGGAATTTGAAGTGAAAGATCTTGGGCAGTTGAAATACTTCTTGGGAATGGAAGTCTCACGATCTCATAAGGGAATTTCAGTGTCTCAACGTAAGTATACTCTGGATCTCTTGGAAGAGACTGGAATGCTTAGGTGCAAACCATCAGAGACACCAATGGAGCAAAATTTAAAACTTAATGCTAAGGAAGAGGAACCTGATGTGGACAAAGGATGTTATCAAAGGCTCGTAGGAAAGCTGATTTACTTAGCAAATACCGGACAGATATATTGGTTTCTTTGTAAGTTTAGTCGTAGCTTCATGAGTCATCCTAAGGAATCTCATATGGAAGTTTGTATTTCGAATTCTCGATATCTCAAGGGAAGTCCAGGGAAGGGATTGTTCTTCACGAAAAATCAGAGTAGAAGTGTGGATGTGTACACTGACTCTGATTATGCTAGATCTCAAACAGATAGACGATCTACCTCTGGATATTGTTCATATGTTTGGGGTAATTTGGTTACTTGGAGGAGCAAGAAACAATCGGTTGTCTCACTGAGTAGTGCGAAAGCGAGATATCGAGCTCTAGCTCATGGAATTTTTGAAGGTCTCTGGTTAAAAAGGGTCCTACACTGTCTCAACATACCAAGTAATGATCCCGTGTTCATCTACACTCGATAATAAATCAGCCCCGAGTATTGCGATTAACCCGGTCCATCATGATCGCACAAAACATATTGAGGTGGATCGTCATTTCGTCATTGAGAAGGTTGATAGCAATCTTATCAACCTACACTATGTTCCTTCTAAGCATCAAGTAGCAGACATCCTCACAAAGGCACTTCCGAAGATACCATTCCATTCCTTATGCAGCAAGCTCAACCTCATAAATATTTAAGCTGTTTAGCTTGAGGGGGAGTGTTGAAGTCTATCATCTCTGATGTTAATCAGTTAGTTGCTGATCTTAGGATATATATACACTAGTTAAATTAGTTGTTGTCATTCCTATCTTATCTCCTCATTACTAGCTAGTTAGTATCCTCATAGTTAGCAAATATTTCTGATGTTTATCTTGTATTCAGTTGGTTCATTGTCTATCTTGTATATAATTAGCATTCATCAATGAAAAAGAGAAGTCCAATTCATCTAATTGTGTTCTTAATCTTCACAAATCTCTATATGGGCACGGCCGCGGCGGAACGGATTTAGAAAGGTTTAGTCTCCGTTGGTTGGACTGCAATGAAGGCCTCGCTTGAAAAATTGGATTGTGAAAGCGATGAATCGAAAAGTGAAGGAGGTTGAAATTGTTTTAGGTCTCAATGGCACAATGTTCACAATTCCAGCCAAAGTGTTTGCGAAAGGGTCTTCGGTTAGGGTGATTAAGCTAGAGGCGTGTTTTCAGATATAGCGTTTTCTCATACCACATCCAATGCTTTCGGCACCTAATCTTAGAACCCTAGAATTGGTTAGGATGAAGCTTCCAAAGGGGGATTCGAAGAAGGAGGTCGCTATGCTTTGCCCTGTTTTGGAAACTTTGATATTGAAAGACTGCTACAGCATGCATCTTAAAGTGTTGGGCTTGTCACTTGGCAAGTTAAAGAAGTTAGAGATTGAAAACACTGGAAATAATCGTTCATCGTGCGGCAAAGACAACATGGCAATCCCTAATAATCGCCTTGGTGTTTGCAAGCTTGAATTGCATACTCCAAATCTTTCAACTTTTATTTATAAAGGCGAATTATTTGAGTACTTTTCATTTGGAGGCCTTGTCGCCTTAATTGATGTAGATGTGTCGTTATCAATATTCTTCATTTCATGCCCAAAGTTTTCAGGTCAGCTGAGCGTGTTTAACAAATGGGAAGACACTAGGTATAAGTTTCTCAAAGGCCTAAACGGTGCTAGGAATTTAGCTCTTGGGACGGTTCAGGTACTGGTTATGTTTTAGAATTTGTTCAACCTTCTGCTTCTTGTAGTCTACATACTGGTTATGTTTTAGAATTAGGCGTTTTCTTTTCGATCTTAATTATTAATTGTTTACTTGCCAAGTTTTTTTTCCAGAAGTTCGACTTCTAGATGCATTGACTGCATAACAAATTGTTTGTGTTTCGGTTTCTTCATCACATCTCTATGAGAAAAAGAAAGAATAGAAAGAACCAAACTGTTTGTGTTTTGGTTGCTAGACCATATTTCTGTACACATGTTGTACTCTATATGGAGTCTTACAATTAAATGTTTGAATGTCTAGGTTTGTTCTTCAAAAGTCCCTAACACATTGCACGACCTACTTACTTCCTATACTAATCTGAGGAAACTGGAGTTGAGATTGTCTCCAATTGATGACACAAGTCTTTCATGGTTGGCATCGTTACTCTATTGTTGTTCTTCCTTGGAGACTCTCGTGTTGCACGATGTTAAGGTAACATTGAACACCTTCTATAGCTTTATTTGTCACATTTCTCTCAGTAACATATAGCAACACTCAATTTCCATGCCAAAATTCTTATTTGTTGTTTTGCAATATCAATGTTATATCCTCACTTCTTTTGTCGCTAGCTTTGTCAAAGGAAGGAAGAGTTTGTTCAGCTTTTGTGTCCACTGAACCACCTGAAATATGTTGCTCTCACGGGACTTTAAGGACATGATAATGAGCTTGAGTTCCTGAGGTTTTTGTTTAACCGTGCCGTAAATCTAGACTTAATGGTCATCAATGGAGGTGGATTAAAGGATTCTAAATTTGGAAGAACTGATCTGCTGAACTTTCATGAAAAGCTAATGATATTATCCCAAGAGTTTCCTAATGTTAAGATATCGTTCCAAATTCGTAAATCTAATGTGGTACGTTTTGATTCGGCTTCAATCCTAAACTGAATTTCTTAATTGCTCTAAGCTACCCTAAAGAATGGTTTTGTCAGGAGACTTAAAGGACGTGACAATGAGCTTGAATACATGAGTTTTTTGTTTAACAATGCAGTGAATTTCATAGAAGGATTATCACTATTGGGGCAGGTTGCAGAATTTTGTGATCAAAATGGATGGTCTGCTGAAACTTCATAAAGTCATTTATGTTGTGCTAAAACTTCCCTAATGTAATTTTGATGTACATTCTGAATTTATAAATCTAATGCAACTTGTTTTACTCGAGCTTCAATTTATGAGTAAATGCAACATTCCATCTCAAAGATTTTACTGATTTGATCTTTGTTCAGGACTTCTCTCTCCTTGTATTTACTTTTCTGAATCATTTACTTGAATGTTCTGTTATATGCATACATTCAAACGTTTATCGCAACTAACCCTGGTATAGCTGAAGCTGGTTTTAGGTTTAGCCTTTTTACTGAAATGATCTTTTTTTCTTTTTTTTTTTTTTTTTTTTTTTTTTTTTTTTTTTCAATAGTTATTCTTATTGAAGAGTTGTACAGATGTACCACAGATTATAACATATCGTCAAGCAGTTAAAGGAACCAAGTCTTTATTCAAGTTCAATAATACCTAAATCAGTTGCTAGAAGAGTTACCACTGAAAGCTTTAATGTACAATGCAATTCAAGAAAATGATGCAAAGCAGACTAATTAAGTGAAATGCTACTATAGTAGTATATAAACAAACATGTCATAATCGTGTCGTATCCAACGCAAGATGGAATATGAGTTGCAGAAAATTAAAAAAACAGTAACTAACATTGGATGGATCCTTCTTCCTTAGTCCCTTATCTTCAGCAGAGATGAATGATGCCTAGCTAGGCAATTCTTACCGCACTGCCTCATTGCTCTGATGGTGGCCACCCTCTTAATTAAATTTCTTTTTCAAATGCCAGAGTAGTTATTGGTGCTATTTTTTATGTAATTCTACTTGCAGTGGCTTGGAACCAGTTCAATATTATGTTAACTATATTGTAGCTGATTTCAAAAAAAAAAAAAAAAACTATATTGTAGCTCATCGGCGTGCCCTGGGTGCGATTCCCTTTTGTGTCTTAAGCAAACTATTTAGCTCATTGATTATTATCATTCATCTAGAGTTGCCAATTCTTCTGCAATACCTTTTGGTTTCTAACAATCCTTGCAGCTAAGATTGGAAATCATTTTCTGATTTTCTGATTAAAATCTACATTGGCATAGGAATTAATCGACTCATACACAGTATCAACCATCAACTCCCGAAACTCCTTCAGAGTATGGAAGATCATGACTGACATTACCAGCAAATATAGGAATACTATCGAAACTTTTTCCATTATTAACAAAACCAAACATCAGCTAGCTACAAAATAAGTTACGCGGTTGAAGAAACTAAATCTTTATTCAAGTTCAATAGTACCTGAATCACTTGCCAGACGAATTACCACTGAAAGCTTTGGCGTGCAATTCATGAAAGCGGTACAAAGTATATGACATGCAACTTAAGAAAATGGTGCAAAGGAGACTAATCAAGCTGTATAGTATAAACATACAGGCACATTCTCAAAATATCCAACACATGAAGGAATCTTAAGTTACAGCAAATTAGAAAACTGTAACTAAACATTAGATGAATCTTGCTTCTTTCTCGGTCCCTCGTCTTCCACAGTGATAAATGAAGCATGTGCTATTCATACTGCACCGTCTAATTGCTCAGATTTACCCTCAATTTTTTTCTGATGCCAAGTTGATATCAGTGCTTTCCTTGTGGCGATTCGACTTGCAGTTTGGAACCTGTCCAGTAAGATATTAACCATATCTTAGCTTGTAGGTTCTGGAGTCGAATGTCACATGTGCCTTAAGCTAACTATCTAGTTCATAGATTAGCTCAGATGTCTCATCATTCTAATTGTAGATTGCTGGAGTCTCTACCTCCTCAGATATTTAATCCTTCAGTGAAACAAATCTTTTTCTTGAACAATAAAAGAAAATTCTAACTGTCCTTAAAGGTAAGAGTAGATATCATTTTCTGATTGAAATCCACGTTGTGATAGGAACTAATAGACTCGAAAACAGTATCAATGACTGAAACTCCTTCAGATTATGGAAGATCACGACTAACATTACCAACAAATATATAAAAAATCATTGAAAGAGAGTCTTGAACAAAGATCACATTAGTAAAAGCTTCGAAATGCAGTACGGCTTCAAAATTGGATCAAGTAGGAACAAATCATGTCAAACTAGATTTACAAAATCTGAAACCATACTTCAACATTAGGCTTTTCTCGGGATAATGCCATGAGCTTAGCCTGAAAGTTCGACAGACGCCTGTTTTAATTTTGGGGTTATTTGATCCATCTCCACTGATGGCCAATCTTTCTAGATTCACTGCACTGTTAAACAAAAATCTCAAGAGCTCAAGCTCATTAGCATCTCCTTCATCTCCACGGACAGCCATATATTTCAAGCGGTTCAGTGGACACAAAGGCAAAGCAAGGTCATCTTCCTTGCTTGGACAAAACTAGTATTAAAAAATGAAAATTAAAAACATAGATCCAAGTCAACAAATAAGAATTCTGGCACGATAATTAATCAAGATTTGCTATAAATTACTGAGAGAAATATGGCAAATAAAACTATAGAAAGTTTTCAATTGTTACTGGAATTTCATTCAAGGCGAGTTTCAATGGAAAAACAATGACGGAGTAGGGATTCCAACCAAGTATGACAAGGGCCACAGTGACTAGATGCTTCCAACTCCAATTTATTTAGGTTAGCATGTGAAGTTAGTACCTCTTCCAACATGTCTGGAACTTCTGAACGAATCTTAGCATGCAAACATTGAATAATCAAATTTCAGATTACTAGTGACTAAAGCATATACATAACAAAGGCAACCAAAGAACAAAAACATAGAAATGAGTCCGTCATTATGTCTAGGCTATGAAACGCCATAAAGAACATTTATTTCTGATAGATGTTTAGTCAAGTTATGTAAGGTGTGTAACAATGAGATGAAGAAACTAGCAGCATTTGATAAAGAAAAAGAGCATGCAATACAAGAAAAGAATAGAAAGGGATGATATGTCAACTAGATGAAGGTGAAAAAAGAAAATAATCCAATTTTTCTATCAACCTTAATTGATGTGGAATCAATGAGTAACTTTGTTCCAACCAAGTTTTTTTTTTTTGTATTATTATTATTTTTTGGTACTTGTAATTCTAAAGAAAATAACCTCTAAAGGGCTTGTAATGTAATTCAAAAACTAAAATATTTATTTTCAGAACTCAAAAATAACACGAGCTAAATAACAAAAGCACGACATGAATTGGCAACTGCTGAAATGACTTAAATGATTGAAATTTTTGTCGTAATATCCATCAGTGGCTGTCTTAATGCATTGAGAATTTCAGGAAAAAAAAAAAAAAAAAATCTTACCCGAAACAAACAAATCACCCAATTTTAAGATACAATAGACTCTCTAATCTGATATGTATTTTCTAAAGCAGCAGATCCAAATAATAGAAATCATTAAATATTAAAAAGCTGATTAACATTGCAATAGGAGTCTCCTATGGTTCGGCTCTTCCTTCAGATTTTTAGTCACACTTCCTCCATTTATGTTGCAACATCCTAAAGCCTTACGCAAGTGCTAAATATTAAAATTTGACTTGCAACTTAAGAGGAGATACCCCATATGCTAATTCTAAAAGATTTCCTTGATTCAGAATCGAGAGAATTCCTAAAGATTAAACACCAGGCATATAAAACTTAGGGGATCGACAAATATAAGTTGCAAGAGAACTTAATGAGCTATTTCTTCAAACATAAATTAAACATACCACATTCTTCGTAAGAGCTAAAGTCCTTGAGCCATTTAGGCCTCTTAGAAGCTTAAATGTATATCTACATTGATTAGCACCGCCAAGTTCCCAAGGGAACAGTCCTTGTACGTGACACCTTTGGAAACTAAAGTTGAGAGATTTGGAGTATGCAGTTCAAGCTTGCAATGACCAAGATGATCAATAAGGCCTGGTATGTCAGACCAATCATAGGGATAGCACATGCATCCGCTGTTAAAGGAAGAGATGAAATGTGTCCATTTCTTAGAGAGGAGACATGTTGATCGGATGACTTCTTTGGTGGGAAGGAAGGAGAAGATGTGATGGAGAATGGGTTCTGGCAGTTCGCTCAATCTGCCTTTATTAAAATCCATGAACTCAAGAGTGTTGAGCCACACACGCACACATATGTAGGTATACAATGGGGTTGGAGCCCACAAAAAACTAATTGGTTTTTGTTAGAATCCAATCTACACCACTTTATATCACACCAACTCTTATTATATTTCTAATGTGGGATTATATTTCAATACTCTCCCTCAAGTGCAACTAGGCCGCCAAACACAAACCTACTCTTTATAGATCCGTAAATATGCGTAGACCTCTTTTTTTATAAGCTCTAGATCCACAAATGAGTCTAGACTCTACCGCTAGCCCAATCAGGTCTTCAAATACGAGCCTAGAATCGTTCCAAACTACCGTGATCGCCATTCTCTAGTTTTTATATCAATTGGTGCTACTTTTAATTTTATATGAATTTTTATATTTCTTTCTTTATCTTTGGTTACCTCCAAAAAAATAAATAAATAAATAATCCATGACAAAAAATATAATTTAAAAAAAAAAAAAAACACATGCAAGTTATCTATCCCACATAATCACACTGATTGTCCCTTGAATAGCATATTGTTCCCCTCGATAAAATTTCCCCCTATGAGTCAACCTGTACTCTTCTGTAAAGTGAGGTTTCTCAAAGTTCCTACCTTATTGGGATGGCTGAAGCTAACCTAGCTACTCTGCATCATTGCTCAAATGCTTTTTACTCTAAATTTTTCTTTTCTTTTCTTTATTTTCACATGCCAAAGTATGCTATTTTCAATCACGCTTCTTCTTGCAGTACTAACCTAGAACATGTCCCTCATAGACTATGGAGGCAATTCTGTTATGTACACCGTCAGGCTAACTATTTTGCGTACACATAGATTAGCTCATCATGCATCTACGGGCTACGGCAAGTTCTTCACAAAAAAAAAAAAAAAAAAAAAAAAAAAAAAAAAAAAAAAAAAAAATGATTTCTAACAATCCTTCCACTAAGATTAGAAATCAACTTTTTGATTAAGATCCACATTGAGTTGTTCCTTCGATTAGGGATGGTCATGACTAATAATATTGCCAAATTAATATACAAATATCATTGAGACTTATGCTATCATTCCTAAAACAAACATAGAAGACTATAGCATGAATCCAAAAGGAGAGGAGAATACAAGAAAGCTTTTGAAATTAGGCAAAATACTAGATTTGCTCCTCAGACTTGCCTCAATCAGCAAATGCACGGAATTCGCGTCAACAGCTTATCATCGAGGTCAACTTCAATACATCTCTATGAGAAACTTCATGAATGAATATCCAGCCCATGATTAAACAAAAATCTTAAGAATAACTCAATATGAGGTCCTTGTAAACTTCTTGCAGTAATGTACTTTCAAGTCCATTACCAAACCAGGTGCATGCACAACACAACATTTTTTTTGTCTCTATAAATTAGCAAAATAATAAAGGTTAAGAACAACATTCTATTCGGAATAAGATCATGTCAGTCAAAAGGTTAAACCAAAAATCAGTTTCAGTTATATTGGGTTAGTTGCAACATGCCTGTATAGATGATTATAACAGACCATTCAAAGAAATGATTCGGAGAAAAAAAAAAATGCAAGGAGAAAGAAGTCTTACACAAAGATCATAGCAGTAAAAATCATTGAAATGGAAAATTGCATTTATTCAAAAATTGAAACTTGAGTAGGACATGCCACGTTAGATCTATAGCTAGAATTCAGAAGGTAGATCATTACATCAACATTAGGAAAGTTCTAAAATATACTATATCAATAACTTTATGAATTATGTTTTAGTAGATCACCTATTTTGATCACAAAATGCTGTGAACACCTTGTTTTTGAGAGAGGATTGGTACTCAAGCCTCAAGGATGGCTAAGTGTTTGTCTGACCGCGATGGAATGAAATGGAATATTGTAATCTTCTTAACTAATAGGATATTACAAAAAGTTTGTCAAAAACAAATAGAAGATCAATGTGACTCTATAACCACTTGAATTTTGAATATCAATTGGGAGTTCAATTCAAATTAATTACCATACATGCATGTCTTTCAGGTTCATAAACACATGTCAATGGGTGCTTATCTCACAACCAGACACTACTCATCCATTGAACCTCATTTTTTTTGTTTCCATTGATACCTTCCCTTATACAAGTCCCAATTTAGGCATCATGCTTCGCTGTCTTGTATGATATTAACTATAGTTTAGCTCAGACCATGGATACAATTCTGTTATGCCCTGCGACTATTTAGCATATAGATAACCTCATCAGTACTCATCTGCACCGCGTTCTAATCGTGTGTGTAGATATTCTTCTGCTGGATAATCTTCTTTTTTAATCAGAAATCAACTTTTGATTGAAATCCACATTGAGGTAGGATTCCACGAGTAGTTGACTCGAATGTATATGAATGACAAAAATTCCTTCAAATATATTATGGATGATCATAACTAACAAGTCTAACATTTCTAGAAAATAAGGAAATATCATTGACACTTCTATGCTGGCATTAGTATACCATATCAAACATCAGCTAGAAATCTATGATGCATTGAAAATCAGAGGAGACAAGAAGAAAGCTTTCAAAAACTGTGCAGAATCCTAGATTGATTCTCTAGAATTGCCTAGATGAATGCACGGAATTAAACATGGAGTTCCTACAACGGGAAATCCCAGGCACAATTTCAACAGCTTATCACACGCTGAACTTTATTACATCTTTCTGGGAACTTAATGAATGAATAATTCAGCTCATGATTAATCAAAATATTATGAATAACTGAATATATGGTCTTGTACACTGCTTATAGTAATGTACTCAAGTTCATTATCGAACCAGTTGCAAAATCCTAGACCTTTTTTCTTAAAGACCAAAATTCTAAACCTTAAATCAGATCCAAACAGTTCAAACTAAAATCATTTTTCAGTTATACGGTTGAATTCCAATACATGTTTGTACAGATGATTATAGTAGACCATTTAGAGAGGAATCATGACGGCTAAAACAATTCTAGAATGAGGAAGCAAAAGGAGTATTTGAGATGGGAAGTCAGTTTAACGTGTGGCAAAATCCCTAGCTGAAGGAAAATGACAACAACCAAATAAGCATCGGCCCCTATTCAAGGAATGGAGAATAATACAGTAAATGAACTGAAGATACCCTTCAATAGAGAATGGAATTTTGCACTCATTGAGGATTTTCCAACGCTCGAGATGTAAGAGCAATACAATAAATCATACCGAGTAGAGTGGGCACAAATAGACTGATTTGGAAGCACGCAAAGAACGGCAATAATGTATATGCATTATAGCCACACCAGGGGACTGGATGCAATTGTGAAACAAGGAACTGCCAGCAAAAGCAAAGCATTTCTTGTGGCGACTATTGAGGAATTTCATGCCAACAATAAGGGTGTGGTTATCTGGAAAAGGAATGCAAACTACTGATCCTTGTGTATGTTGTGGGGAGAAATATAAACAATTCAGCACCTGCTGTTAGAGTGTGTTAAAACTCAACATAGTTGGAGCAGCTTTTCTAGAACCGCACCGATTGGGAGGATCTAAAGAATCAAGAGCTGGTTTTTTCACTTAAGTAAAACCAAAAATAAAGCAATGTTCCAAAAGAGTGTGCATGATTCTCTAGTCCATATGGAACTTTCGAAACAACTTACTATGGAAGAAAAGTGATCTCCCTATAAACCAAGTCATCCAGCAGAGCTTGAAATGGCTAGAAACTCATGTGGTGGAGGCCAGGAATAGGAAAAAAGGAAGTCGAGACCAAAAGAAACAACACCAAAGCATAAGCTATAAAAATGAAGGAAGCTATGGGGTTGCGGATCTGAATCTTTAGAGAGTAATTTTTTAGTCTGATTCTTTGGCAAACGGTGAATAACATCACAAAAAGCATGCCCAATGTTTCAGAGTTGGGCTATGTTAATGCAAAGTCATCGTAAGGAACCACTGTTATTGGAAAGTTTGTCACATCAGAAGACAAGCGAATGAGATTGCTCGTTAGATGGCAAAAATTTCACGAAGTCATGAAGTAAACAAATATTGGAGAGATGTTCAAGAGAGTGTGCAAGCTATATTATAATCTGTTGTACATCTGAACAACTCTTCAATAAGATCAACTATTGAAATTAAAAAGAAAGGATCATTTCAGTCAAAAGGTTAAACCTAAAACCAGTTCCAGCTATACCAGGTTAGTTGCAATACACGTTTGAATGTATGCATATAACAGAGCATTCAAGTAAATGATTCAGAAAAGTAAATACAAGGAGAGAGAAGCCTTGAACAAAGCTCAAATCAGTAAAATCTTTGAAATGGAATATTGCATTTACTCATAAATTGAAGCTCGAGTAAAACATGTTGCATTAGATTTATAGAATTTAGAATGTACATCAAAATTACATTAGGGAAGTTTTAGCACAACATCAATAACTTTATGAAGTTTCAGCAGACCATCCATTTTGATCACAAAATTCCGCAACCTGCCCCAATAGTGACAATCCTTCTACAAAATTCACTGTATTGTTGAACAAAAAACTCATGTATTCAAGCTCATTGTCACGTCCTTTAAGTCTCCTGACAAAAACATTCTTTAGGGTAGCTTAGAGCAATTAAGAAATTCAGTTTAGGATTGAAGCCGAATCAAAACGTACCACATTAGATTTACGAATTTGGAACGATATCTTAACATTAGGAAACTCTTGGGATAATACCATTAGCTTTTCATGAAAGTTCAGCAGATCAGCTTTTCCAAATTTAGAATCCTTTAATCCACCTCCATTGATGACCATTAAGTCTAGATTTACGGCACGGTTAAACAAAAACCTCAGGAACTCAAGCTCATTATCATGTCCTTCAAGTCCCGTGAGAGCAACATATTTCAGGTGGTTCAGTGGACACAAAGGCAGCACAAACTCTTCCTTCCTTTGACAAAGCTAGCGACAAAAGAAGTGTGGATATATCATTGATTTCACAAAACAACAAATAAGAATTTTGGCATGGAAACTGAGTGTTGTGTTCAATGTTACCTTAACATCGTGCAACACGAGAGTCTCCAAGGAAGAACAACAATAGAGTAACGATGCCAACCATGAAAGACTTATGTCCTCAATTGGAGACAATCTCAACTCCAGTTTCCTCAGATTAGTATAGGAAGTAAGTACGTCGTGCAATGTGTTAGGAACTTTTGAAGAACAAACCTAGACATTCAAACATTTAATTGTAAGACTCCATATAGAGTACAACATGTGTACAGAAATGTGGTCTAGCAACCAAAACACAATCGATTTGGTTCTTTCTATTCTTTCTTTTTGTCATAGAAATGTGATGAAGAAACCGAAACACACAAACAATTTGTTATGCAGCCAATGCATCTAGAAGTCGAACTTCTGGAAAAAAAAAACTTGGCAAGTAAACAATTAATAATTAAGATCGAAAAGAAAACTCCAAATTCTAAAACATAACCAGTATCTAGACAACAAGAAGCAGAAGGTTGAACAAATTCTAAAACATAACCAGTACCTGAACCGTCCCAAGAGCTAAATTCCTAGCACCATTTAGGCCTTTGAGAAACTTATACCTAGAGTCTTCCCATTTGTTAAACACACTCAGCTGACCTGAAAACTTTGGGCATGAAATGAAGAATATCGATAATGACACATCTACATCAATTAAGGCGACAAGGTCTCCAAATGAAAAGTACTCAAACAATTCGCCTTTATAAATAAAAGTTGTAAGATTTGGAGTATGCAATTCAAGCTTGCAAACACCAAGGCAATTACTAGGGATTGCCATTTTGTCTCTGCCACACGATGAGCGATTATTTCCAGTGTTTTCAATCTCTAACTTCTTCAACTTGCGAAGTGACAAACCCAACACTTTAAGATGCGTGTAGTAGCAGCTCTTTCAAGTATCAAAGTTTCCAAAACAGGGCAAATCATAGCAACCTCCTTCTTCGAATCCCCTTTGGAAGCTTCATCCTAACCAATTCTAGGGTTCTAAGATTAGGTGCCGAAAGCATTGGATGTGGAATGAGAAAACGCAATATCCGAAAACACGCCTCTAGCTTAATCGCCCTAACCGAAGACCCTTTCGCAAACACTTTGGCAGGAATTGTGAACATTGAGCCATCAAGACCTAAAACAATCTCAACCTCCTTCACTTTTCGATTCATCGCTTTCACAATCCAACTTTTCAAGCGAGGGCCTTCATTGCACTCCAACCAGCGGAGGCTAAACCTTTCTAAATCCGATCCGCCACGGCCGTGCCCATATAGAGATTTGTCCACAAACTTCGGCGAGCAGCGGGATCCCGCATCATCGATATTGGAATCTGAATCCGAATCGACGAAATTGTAATTTTCGATGTGGAGGTCGAGATAGGGATGAGAGACCCAGAAGTGCTGCCATTTCTTGGAGAGGAGACATGTTGTGGTGATGAGGTCTTTGGTGGTGAATGAAGAGAAGATGTGGTGGAGAATGTGCTCTGGTAGATCACTCAACCTGTCTTCCCCTCTCATCTTCGCTCTTCAGTCTGTGTTTGAAGACTTTGGAAATGGTGGGAAGGGGTTCTTCTTGATGGTTAAAAATGGCGGGAGGGCTTGTACTTGACAACCAGACGGTTCAACTTCAAACTCATTCACCGCACTTACATGTGCGGCACATGCTTCGGATGCAACTTTACTTGTCTCGAGATGCAGAACACAATCACGACCCATTTTTCTTTTTTATTTTGCAAGTTTACTTGGTTTTTCAGACTTATCACAAACTTATCAATAAAACAACATTCAACACAAGAAGTTGAACATTTGATCTCCCTCTACTAGCAAGGAATCATTAAATTTTAACGGGGGGTGCTGGTATTGATTGGGTCAGATCGAGGATTGTAGTTCACGTCATTGTTGTGGCAGAGCACGACTATCATTTGCAGATTGGCCTGCTAAACAGAGCGTCAGATTTAGATTTTAAAAGATATGCTCAGGGTATGTGTGTTAGAGTTCGGTAAGTTGTGGAGGAGTATATGCTAGAGATCCAAATAGGGCGGGGAGTCCCCGCGGTGGATGAGGATTCCCTGCAATGGAGATGAAGACAGGGAATTAAATAGGGATGCTATGTGCACCGAACGTGTCAGTGAAATAACCCTAATTTAGTTATTGATTCATATGATTATTTTTAGTAGCGGTTTTTTTTTTTTAGACGAAACAATTATTTTTATTAACGTTAAGTAAGGTTGTTGTACCTCAAGGACTTGTTACTCTGAATTTTCTAAAAAGGAGAAAATGGGTGGTTTCTAAGAATCTTTAGCTACAATCAATTTATAATAACTAGAATTTAAAA
This sequence comes from Stephania japonica, assembly GCA_039657345.1. NCBI lineage: Eukaryota > Viridiplantae > Streptophyta > Magnoliopsida > Ranunculales > Menispermaceae > Stephania > Stephania japonica. The sequence goes on from CM077566.1 coordinate 19,629,477, forward strand.
CTTGCAAATTTGAGTTCAATGAGAGAAATTACTGTGGTCTACAGCTCCATAAACTCAACTCAATGGTCATTCACATGTCATGGTCGTCAATCTTTTCTAAAATGATTATCAAAACAATTCCACCTAGATTAGTGCAATGGCCCAAATCACTAACCTTTGATTTGCTCTTAATTAGGATCATTGACCCATGACGTAGCGTCCACTAGCAATTACTTAGATTGACCTTGACATGGAGTTGAAGTATATTTTATTTTTGTGTCTCCATTTTTTGGAGAGACGAGTTGTTGTTCGAATGAGTTCATTAATGGTGATGGAGATGGTGTTCTGGTAAATCACTCGGTTTGTCTTCCCCTTTTCATCTTCTTGTACGAATGTTCAGTAAAGATAGCCACTCGCTTGCTCTAAAAACTGTTACTTTCCTGTGCAAAAAATAAGGGACTCAGGTTCCCTTTTAGCAAAGTCTGACTTACAAGTCAAATGAGAAAAATAGAGTTAGGAGGGCCATCATTGTATAACCCGAGTGTGGATTAGCCGATACGGTTGGTGTTGGATACTATGTGAAAAAAAAAAAAAAAAAAAAAAATAAATTACTAAAAGCTCACAAGAATCTTTTTTTTTTTTAATTTATCGAAAAAATATTTTTTTAATCCATTGCTTTATCCTAGCCTCATTACAATTTATTCAAAGACCTTTTGATCTACACAATTAATTGCAATCGTACTTTTTTTTGATAATTGACTCCGGTTTGAGTCTAATTTAGGACCTCCTCCATTGTTGCCTTTTAACAATGATGCCACCTAAAGATTCTTTAGCAATTGCAATCATACTTAGCAGTGGAGAATGGATTTATTTGTTACCACTGAAAGCTTTGGCATATGCAGCCAAAAGAAGAAATGGTTGTGGATACCTGTCGCTTCTTCTCATTTGTTCCTGTTTCAATTGCACACACATATTTACTGAAATATATTCTGCAGATTTATGAAATCACGTGTCGACTGATCAGAAGTGATTAAGGTCCTCAAATTTCATATTCTTGTTACCTTTTAGTTCCAGCTTAAAAATAACTATGTCCAGTCTTCTAGATCAATAGTACCTGAATCACTTGCCAGACAAGTTACCACTATTAGACTAGGGGAATTGCAAAGACTTCAAAGTGTGTAGCACTGCCACTTTCCTAAAGAAAGTTTTGCTCTCTACATTGCAAGAGTCAAAAATATCCTATAGGATACGATGAAGTATACCCACCTTTCACTTTGCAAGAGTGAAAGATGAAAAACAAGAGCAATTGCAGGTGAATTTCGAGATAATTTCTTCCTCCCCAAACCTTCTCTTTTATAGAGCTCTGGTCATGACCAGCTTAGAGTGAAAATGGGGTAGTAGAGTAATGGAACAACCAAGCATTGATGCAATGAAATAATGGAGCAATCAAGCATTGATGCAATGGAGTAGTGGAGCAGTAATTCCTTAATAGAGAGCAGTTTCAACTGCACCCACTAAGCTACTCTACTAACTACCCATTTAATCTCGAAAATGGTAAAAATTAATGATAAAAATTTTTACCCATGGTTAGCTAACACACATATGCACGCACACGCACGTGCCTCGTGCCAAGTGCTAAGCGCGCCTATAAAAGCGCCATATGCGGCGCGCGCTGTGGCTCACCGAGCATTACACTTGTATTTTATTTTTACACACACTATTGTGCAAGAGTACATATATACTCTTTAAACTTGAAGTTCCTAACCAATGTGGGACTAAACATTTAATTTGAAAATGTTCAACAATCCCCCGCCATTTTCAAAATACTCAGATCATTCAATCCACGAAATCTCAAACATTATATGCATAACTAATGGTATCTTGCGATTTGAACCACTAACTTGTGATAAGTTCATTACATCATATCAGAATTACATGGTAGATACACTTTGAACCAATGATTCTATTCGATATGTAGCATAAACATATCACGCATATAACTTACACCAAAGAAATAGCCATAAATATCCCGACACATTCAACATTGGCCTTGTGCCTCGTATCTTCTCGTGAATGTCTTTGGAGCCAAGCCCTTGAACTCCTTGAAGCGACCGCACTTCACATCCATAAAGGTAGTCTCCATTCTAGTACCCCCGCAATTTAAGTACCTTTAGAAGACTATTAACAGATCATCTCAACCTCCTCTCTTCACATGCAGGTACCGAACACTAACAACCTTGGGATGGTTATTAAAATTTAGTGCTCACAAATACGCTTATAATGAATTTGACCGCATTGAACTCAAGACTTAACGTAATGTTAGGTGTCGAGTTGAGTTTTCACTATTGGTGACCTATAATTCATGAGCTTGAGACCCATCCCCTTGATATTTTATTCACTAAGTCTCTTGGCAATCCTTTAGTAAGGGGATCTCGCCAAATTTTGACTAGATTTCACATAGTCAATCGTGATAACTCCTCTTGTTATCAATTCTCTCGACACAACTATGTCTCACCAATATGTCCGGACTTACCGTTGTACATTTGGCTATAAGCTCTTGCCAATGTGGCCCGACTATCACAATGGATAGAGATTGGAGCTACCGGTTTAGGCCACAATGGTATCTCGTATAATAATTCACGTAGCCATTTAGGTTCTTTTGAAGCTGAGGCCAATGCAATAAACTCCGATTCCATGGTAGAACCAACCATTAAAGTTTGCTTCTTTGAAGCCCACGAGATTGCACCTCCAGCAAGTATGAAAATCCACCCACTTGTGGATGCACGATTTTGATCTTTCACAATCCAACTTGCATTTGAAAATCCTTCTAATACCAAAGGATATCCACTATAGCATAAACCATAGTTAATTATTTTCTTCAGATATTTCAAAACTCTTCGAGTTGCAAACCAATGCAACTCACTTAGATTAATTGTAAATCTGCTTAACTTGCCTACGCCAAGGCAATATCCGCCTAGTGCATGTCATTGCATACATTAAGCATCCAATTAATCTAGAATACTCCAGCTTGTAAACCGGATTGTTCTGTATTTTTCACTAGCTCAATACTTGAATCTAGTGGGGTAGAAACTGGGCACAATTTAAGTGATTGAATCTATTGAGAACTTTCTCAATATAATGAAATTGAGTTAGAATAATACTCCATTCATCTCTTACAATCTGAATTCGAGTATGACATCACCGCCCCCATATCTTTCATTTCAAACTCGGCTTGAAAGAAACCTTTTGATCAATCAACTTGTTCCAAGTCAATTCCAAAAATCAAGATGTCATCTACGTAAAGACAGATAATGACACCATTGCCTTTTTCATCAAACTTGCTATATACACATTTATCGATTCATTTATTTTGAATCCAAAAGCAAGTACAACCTAGTCAAATTTTTGGTGCCACTGCTTTTGGTGCTTGCTTTAAACCGTACAATGATTTTCACAATTTACACACTTTATTCTCATGACGGCATAATAAACCCTTCAAAGTTGTTTCATGTATATTTCCTCATCCAACTCTCAATTTAGGAACGCTGTTTTAACGTCCATTTGGTGGATGACCAGCTTGTTTATGGCTGCAATTGCAATAAGCAGTCTGATAGTAGCAATTCTAGCTACTGGTGAATAGGTATCGAAATAGTCTATTCCATGCTTTTGGGTGAAATCCTTAGCAACCAGTCTCACTTTGTGTTTTTCAATGGATCCATCAACTCTTCTTTTCCTTTTGAAGAGAAATTTACATTTAATGGGTTTACACCCAGGAAGTAGATCAACTAGCTCCCAAGTGTTATTTCTCACTATTGAATCCATCTCATCATTTAATGCCTCTTTCCATAAAGTTGTATCTCTTTCTTTCATTACCTCCTCTACTGTTTGAGGATCAAGATCTCGTATTAAAACAATACGAAATTTGTCTAGTTATCGTTTCTCTTTCTCTACTTCCTTCAACTAGGAATGTAAAGAAATCATAACCAAATGACTTAATTTTCCGAGCTCGTTTGCTCCTTCAAGTTCAGAACTTCTACTATTTTTTCGTCATTTTCAATTTATATGACTTCCTTCCCTATTTGGTTTTCTTCAGAATACTTTTAGTAACAGATTTAAATCTTGTCTCATCAAAGATTGCATCCCTTGATTCAATTGCAGTGTTTACTAAAATCGAATTATTAGGCTCAATTACCATGAACCTATATGCTTTACTGTATTGTGCATATCCAATCAAAATGCACTCCATTCCCCTTTCATCTAATTTTCTCTTTTTGGGTTCATGTATTTTTACTATCGCTTACAAATTTCCAAACTCTTAAATAATTAAGATTTGGTTTTCGCTTATTCCAAAGCTCATATGGGGTGACTTTATTCCTCTTTTGTGGAATTCTGTTTAAAATATGGCATGCAGTCAGCAATGCCTCTCCCCAAAATCCGCTACTCAAACCAGAGTTTAATAGCATAGCATTAACCATTTTGGTTAAAACACAATTTTTACGCTCAGCCACACCATTTTGTTGTGGTGTATAAGGGGCAGTAGTCTCATGGACTATTCCAGTGGATTCAAAGTACTTTGGATCATAGTACTCTCCTCCCCTATCAGACCTTAAACATTTTATAAAGGTCTCACATTGCAATTCGGCTTCTACCTTATAGGCCCGAAACTTAACCATTGCCTCATCTTTGAATGTAACAAATAAACATAACAAGATACTACTATAATCATCAATAAATGTTATAAAATATTTATTGCCTCCTATAGATGGTGTACTATGTATGTCACATACATCGTAATGTATTAAGTCTAGCAACTTTGAATTTCTTTCAACATTAGGAAATGGATTTCTAGTTATTTTTGTTTTCATGCATGTATTGCAATTTCCTTCATATTTATCAAAATAAGGCAAGAATTCTAGATTTACCATATCATATAATTTTCTCAAAATGAACATGTCCTAATCTATGATGGCATAAAAATGAAGAAGACTCAACAAGATACGCAGAAACAACATTCTTATTAGATAAAATGATTACATTGAGCTTAAACATGCCCTCATAAGCATACCCCTTCCCTACATATACCCCTCCCTTGGAGAGTACAAACTTGTCGCCTCAAAGACAAGCCTAAATCCAAACTTATTTAAAAGACCACCCGACACAAGATTCTTCCTCACTTCGGTGCATAATACATGTTAATGAGTGTTACAATTTTGCCGTAAGTAAACTTCAAATCAACACTACCTATGCCTTTAATAGGGACAAGAGCATCATTTCCCATGTACAAAACAAGATTTTTCATCTACCGCCTCCATGGTCTTGAAGAACCTCTTGTTCTTGTAGACATGTCGAGTAGCACCAGAATCAATCCACCAAGCCATATCATTTTCAACGACGTTGATTTCAGATATCATAGCAATGAGATCATCATTGTCGTTACCTGCACCTTTGGCAGCGCTAGAGGAAGCATGATTTTTCCTTTGCTTCCTCTTCCAATGATGACATTCGAACTTGAGGTGGCCATCTTTCCCGCAGAACCAACAAGTGACTTTTTACTTCCTTTGATTTTGGTTTTGGTTGTTCAGTTTTCTCGAACCATTAGGCTTGTTAGGCCTCTGTTCAAAGGGGATTTTTGAACTTAGCCGCTTCCATCACATGCACCTTTGAAATTTCCCGAGCATTCTCGCTTTTTTTTCATTTTCCCGCATGCAACAATCCTCTTCTACACGAAGATGGTTAGCAAGTTCATCAAGAGATATGTCCTCTTTTTAATGCTTAAGAGTTCGTTTGAACTCCTTCCAAGATGGGGCGCTTTATCAATAATAGAAGACATAACAATTGTTTCATCCATGACAAGATTGTGTTGAGAGAAATTATTTCTAATCCTCTCAACTTCACGTAATTGTTCCATGACAGACCTTTCATCAACTATTTTAAAATTAATAAACTTTGATATAAGAAATTTCTTACTTGTCACATCCTCCTTACGGTACCTTGCCTCTAATTTCTCCCTCGCCTCCTTGACAGAGGGGACGTCATGGTAGAGGTCGAACAAAGAGTCCTTCATGGCGTTCGTAATGTGACCACCGCAGTGTGGTCATCTGTCTCCCATTTCTCGCTTCTCTTCCCGATCCGCTCGACGCTTTATCATCGACTCCATTGGTTTTGGTGTATCCAAAACATACACCGATGAAGAGCCACCAAAAGAGGAAATGTACTCGCTTCTACCACCTTAGGAAATCGCCTCCATCGAAGCGATCCAACTTCACAATGTTAGCCGACGCTTCTTTGATTGAAGCCATTGCAACGACGTACAAAAAAAACTTCCTTTAGATTGTTAGACCAGGGGAATTGCAAAGATTTCAAAGCGTGTAGCACCGCCACTTTCCTAAAGGAAGTTTTGCTCTCTACACCGCAAGAGTCGAAATATCCTAAAGGATACGATGAAGTATACCCACCTTTCACTTTGCAAGAGTGAAAGATGAAAAACAAGAGCAATTGCTAGTTAATTTCGAGATAATTTCTTCCTCCCCAAACCTTCCCTTGTATGAGCACCGGTCATGACCAGCTAGAGTGAAAACAGGGGTAGTGGAGTAGTGGAACAGTCAAGCATTGATGCAATGAAATAATGGAGCAAAAACATTGATGCAATGGAGTAGTGGAGTAGTAATTCCTTAATGGAGAGCAGTTTCAACTGCACCTACTAAGCTACTCTACTAACTACCCATTTAATCTCGAAAATGATAAAAATTAATGGTAAAAATTTTTACCCATGGTTAGCTATAACACACACGTGCCTCATGCCTAGTGCGCCTATAAAAGCGCTTAAAATGCGCCATATGCGCCGCGCCGCGCCCGTGTGGCTCACCGAGCATAGCACTTGTATTTTATTTTTACACACACTATTGTGCAAGAGTACATATATACTCTTTAAACTTGAAGTTCCTAACCAATGTGGGACTAAACATTTAATTTGAAAATGTTCAACAACCACCGAAAGCTTTGGCCTACAATTCATGAAAGCAAGGTAAACCATATGACATGCAACTTAAGAAAATGATGCAATGGAGACTAATTTAGAGGAACACTAGTTATAGCTTAAACATACAGGCATTTTCTCAATATATATATATATATATATATATATATATATATCCAACAAAAGAAGGAAGCCAGTGCTATGCTATTCTTACTGCACTGCCTCATAATTGCTTAGGTGGAAACCTTCCTTCAATTTTTTCAGATGCCAAATTAGTTCTCACTTATCAGTGCTTTTCCTATTCTGATTCAACTCGCTGTTGCTGAAACCTGTCGAGTATGACACTAACCATATTGTAGCTCGTAGCCCCCGGATTCAATGTTTCATGTGCCTTAAGCTGACTATTTAGCTCGTAGATTAGCTCTGTTGAGATGTGTGGACCGAAAAGTTTAGTCCCACATTGGTTATCTATGGCTTCTTCAAGAAGTTCATAAGAGTTGATCTCCCACCAAATAGTACCGAGGCCTTTTGGAGTAAAACTCCACACCTAAAGTTGAAACAAGGCATGTTTGTTGGTGGTCACATGTGTGCCTCTAGTTGTGCTCTCCCTCGATATGGTAGCGACGATGGATCATGTGGTGTGCCCATCTTGGATGGATTTTGGTCCAAGGTGGAGATTGTACGCACGCCCAGATGGGGCCCAACAAGAATAGCCCAGGCTTAATTCATCTCTGCTTAAGACGAGGGACTAAGGAAGAAGAATTCACTTATTATATTGATACAACTAATATCGGTACTGGCGTGAGATTCACGCACGCACGCCCAGATGGGGCCCAACAAGAATAGCCCAGACTTAATTCATCTCTGCTTAAGACGAGGGACTAAGGAAGAAGAATTCATTTATTATATTGATACAACTAACTAGGGACCTTGATCCACATTATAGGACACTTCCTAGCACTAGCACCACAAGCTTTGGTGACAACAGTGAAGCTCGAACTTGTTGGCTTTTTGGATTCAATCTTGGCAACTGAAAGCAGCCACTATGAAGGCTTTATTCATTTGATCATAGGTTAAATCTTGTCTCTCCTTGTATTATTTTATTCACATAGGCTTTATTCAAACCTGTCTTGCAAGTTTTCTTAGTAAAAAATTTGGAAACATGTCTGTCTTGCAAGTTGCAAATGACCTGATGCAGCTGACACTGATATTAGGTTAGTTTTTTAATTAAAGTGAAAGTAGTCAGTAGGAATTCCATTCTTAGCATCCATGATATTTTATCGGATGTCTCAGAAGAGACTTAGCATCCATGATATTGCTAAATGCTAATAGAGATAAATGAATGTTTTATGACACAACCAACTGGCTAGATGATGAATTCAAGTGCATTAGTGTTCGAGGTTTATGATTACCATTGGTGACTGATTGTTAGATTTTTGCTCAACTATGGGGTTGTTTTGCATTGGCATGTGTCGATTACTGGATGTTCTATTCATTCATAAATTAGCCCAAAATTTTCCAATTTTTTTTTATTTTTCATGTCCAATTTTGTGCATTCAATGTGGCATGTCTGACTAGCAATCTATGATTCTGGATAATTTTCAGAAACTTTCTTCCTGTCTCCTCTCCTTTTAGCTTTAAGCCAGTTGGAGAACTTTATTTTCTGTTCAGGAAAAAGGATTGTTTTACTGAAGAATAAAACATCTTAGGAGGTAGACTCCATCCATATATAATTAGAATGATGAGCTTGTTGATGAATAAACTTAATGTGCCATTAAATTCGTGACTGCACAGTGGAAAAATTTTGAGGCTGATTAATGAACGAATTTGAAAGGGCAATTCTAGATCATTCTAAGCAAATGAAGAGTCTATCTTTTGGAGTTTCCCATAAATAGTTACGGTTATTTAAGTAACCAAAGGTCAGAATTTATTATGAATTCTAAGAGTCATGTCTAAAGCTATAAATAGAGTTGCATCTCAGTTGTAAAATTAAGAGAGAACAAAATACCAATTTGATAAAAATAGAATGCTTTTTCTTTATTTTGGAAGAGAGAACAAGAGAACACAATATATTTTTCTATTAACTCTTAAACAAGTTTTCTTCTCTCTTAATTTTACAACCGAGATACAACTCTATTTATAGCCTTAAACATGACTCTTAGAATTCATAATAAATTTTACCCTTGGTTACTTAAACAACCATAACTATTTATGGAAAACTCCAAAAGATAGACTCTTCATTTGCCTAGAATGATATAAAATTGCCCTTTCAAATTGTTCATTAATCATCCTCAAAATTTGTCCACTTGTGCAAATACGAATTTAATGGCACATTAAGTTAATTCATCAACACCCCTCCTTAAACTTAATTCTCTTTTGTCCTTCATGCTGAGTAGGTTTCTCATTTCGTACCGCTTCCTCAAATGTAATTGTTTCTAAGATCTCGCCAAAAGGCAAATTAAATGTACCTCACTTGTCGAGTCGTACAAATCTTTTTATGTTTTGCATCCTTGGTTGTCTTGGCTCATCTTCATCATCTATTGTTGGTGGATTTGCTGGTGTGTTTATTGAGGTAGTGATTGTACCTGGTAGATGATTCTCCCTTCTCAAATATCACCTCTCGTTGATTTTTTCTAATCCCACGAACTTGACTCGTTTACATGCACATCTCGGTTGTCCACTACTTTCTTCTATATTGGATCAAACAACTTGTAACCTTTTTGTCTTTTCATCATAACCGATAAAGATATACCTTTTGCTTTTGTCATCAAGTTTGGTCCTTCTTTGATCCGGTACATGCGCGTATGCCACACTACCGAACACCTTTAAGTGAGACACCATTGGTTTTTGTCCACTCCATGCTTTTTGCGGAGTTTGATCTTCCAACTTCATATGAGGGCATCGATTTTGCACATAGACTGCACATAACGTTGCTTCCGCCTAAAATTCCTTTGGCATTTTCTTGCTCTACATCATCGATTCTTTCTCTCAGCTACACCATTTTGTTGAGGTTAATATGGTGCAGTCAAGAATCGTTTGAGATGTATCCATTACATATTTTTCGAGGTGGTTTCCTGGCTTGTGTACCTCATTCTTGAAACAACTGAGTATAGAGTACCTTTTCATCTTTGATAGACACCTTGGCTTGCAGCGCTTCTTCAAGCGAGTCGTTCTTCTTCTTCTTGCGTTGTTCATGCGCCTCAAGAGAACCAGCAAGATCATCAATGGTCATCTCTTCCAAATTTTTGACTCCTCAATTGCACAAACAACATTCTCAAAATTCTCGGTCGCTGACCGCAAAATCTTCTCCACCACCCTTGCATCGGTTAGAATTTCTCTATTTCGTTTAAGTTGATTCACCACTGTTTGCACACGCGTGATGTAGTCAGAGATTCCTTCTGACTCCTTCATTTTCATGGCCTCCAACTCACCTCGAAGAGTTTGAAGCCGTACTTGTTTAACTCGATTGGCACCTTTTTGAACACCTTTTGCAAAATGTCCCACGCTTCCTTTGAAGTTGCTTTGCACCAGCCTATTTTCTCGAAACTCGACTCATCAATTGCTTGGATCAAGATATAGAGTGCGGTCTTGTCTTTCATACGCGTTTCTTTCAACGCCTTTATCTCGATTCGCAGCTTGATTGACCGTTGCATCTGCTCGTCATAGCCCTTTTCGGCTACTTCCCATGCATCTAGCGCACCGAGCAATGCACTCATCTCGAATACTCCAATTGTCATAGTTCAACTTGGTGAGTCGTGGCAGCGCATTTGCCCCAATGATGTACTTCCTAATTCGCAATAGCTCGATACCAATTTGATAAAAACAGTGCTTTTTCTTTATTTTGGAAGAGAGAACAAGAGAACACAATATATTTTTCTATTAACTCTTAAACAAGTTTTTTTCTCTCTTAATTTTACAACTGAGATACAACTCTATTTATAGCCTTAGACATGACTCTTATAATTCATAATAAATTCTGACCCTTGGTTACTTAAACAACCATAACTATTTATGGGAAACTCCAAAAGATAGACTCTTCATTTGTCTAGAATGATCTAGAATTGCTTTTTCAAATTTGTTCATTAATCAGCCTCAAAATTTGTCCACTGTGCAATCACGAATTTAATGGCACATTAGGTTTATTCATCAACAGTTCTTACTGCAATGCCTCGTTGCTTTAGTAGCGGTCACCCTCTTAAAAGCTTTTTCAGATGCCGAAGTAACGGATGGTGCTGTGTTCTGCTTGCAGAGACTAGAACCTATACAATATGATAACCACATTGTAGCTCACAGGCCCTGGATCCATTTCTCCTATGTACTTCAAGCATACTATTTAGCTCATATTCTTTTTCTTAACAAAAAATGACTTCTAACAGCCATTGCAGCTAAGAAAAGAAATTCTTTTCTAAATGAAATCCACCTTAAAGTAGGGTTTCATGACTCATACAGCTTAAACGACGCAACTCCTTCAGATTATGGATGGTCATGACCGACATTACTAGCATATATAAAATGATTAATGATACTTGTCATTCATACAACCATACTAAACAACAGCCAAAAATAAACATAGAAAACTATCATGAACTGAATAGGAGAGGACAGGAAGAAAATTTTTGAAAATAATTTTCAGACAAGCTTTGATGAATGCACAACACATAAAATGCAAAAAGAAAAAGAATAATGCAAGGAGAGACAAGTTTTACACTATGATCAAATCAATAAAGACTTCAAAATGGATAATCCATTACAAGTAAATTAAAATTACACTAAAACCAACCACATTAGATACATATAATTCAAATGCCAATCAATGCAAGGAAGTTTGGGGATCAGTAGCTACTCATAAAACTAAGCAGGTCCCCTATTTTAATCTCAAAATTCAATGATCTACCTCCATGCGTGACCAACCTCTCTATCCACTGCATTGTTAAACAAAACTTCAAGTGTTCAAGCTTACCGTCTTGTCCTTCATAGTCTCCTTATGAGAACGCACTTGAGGCGGCTCAAAGAAATTTAGGCTTAAAAAAGGGAATACAAAATTTGTAGTAATACGTGCCTTTTTAGGTTTACAAATTCTGCATGATACTTTTAACTTTAGGAAACTGTCGGGATAACTTCATTAGCCACTTATGAAATTTCTGTCGATCACCTCTTTTACTTTCATAATTCTCTGGTCCACCGACAGTAATGCCCAATCTCTCTAGATTCACTGCATTTTTAAGCAAGAATATCAAGAATTCAAACTCACTTTTATCACCTTCAAGCCCCCAAACAGCAATGTATTTCAGGTGGTTTAGGGGGCACAATGTGAACACAGGCTCCTTTTTCTGTCGTCAACACTAGAAATAAAAAGAAAATGAAAATTAGATAATAGGTGTAAATCTATAAATGAGAAATTTGGTATGAAACTTGAGTAATGCAGTGAATTTCTGAGAGAACTACAAAAAGTTAAAACTAACAAAAATTCTCAGTAATTACCTGAATTACGTGCAGCACAAGAGTTTCGATAGAAGTACATCGACAGAGTGATGACACCAACCAAGTAAAACTGGTGTAGTTCATAATAGATGCTTTCAACTCCAATGTCTTTAGGTTAGTATATGAGGTAAGTAGCTCTTCTAGTGTGTCTGGAGTTTCAAAATGAATCTTGGCATGCAAACTTTGAATAATCAGATTCCAAAATACAAGACAATGTCCATAGAATGAACTACTACTATCTTTTTTCCATGAATAATTTAGATTAAGAAGAAAAACCATGACTAGTACTATATATCTAACAAAGAATAGAAAGTTATTTTAAAAAGAAAGGGGGAAAAAGAAGAGGCACAATAAAACAATTGAAGGAGTTTCAATGTATATAACAATATTTTTGTCTAGTAAGTAGCCTATATAGAATGAAGAAGTAGTATCTTCTTAAAAATTTTAAAGTCACATTAGCTCATGCGATTCCCAATTTTATCCGCGAGGCTAATTTCTCTTTATTGATTTCCAGTTTTCAAGTGTTGTACTAAACTGGAACTTTAGATTACCTAGAACCCAATTGAAATAAATTGAGATTTACTGGATCAACAACCTTTATGATTCTCTCATGTTTCTCTATTCTAATTACAAGAAGTTGTATTCGGAAACTAACATCTTAACATATGATACGAACTGAAGCAATAGATTCGGGAAAAAAAAATGATACCTATATGAAGTACATACGCATGACCTGAGTAGGCAACTAGTGAATAAACTTGAATGATTAAAATTATTAATGTAATAACCAACAGAAGCATCCTAATGCATTATGAACTTGAGGAAATGTACTAGCCAAAGCAAGCAAATAATCAAATTCTAAAATACTCGAGACTCTAACAAGTAGGATTTAGTGAAGCAGAAAACTCAATATTTGATTTAATATACGAGGTCCCAGTACTGCAGCTCTTGCTTCAGATTTTTAGTTCTTGAAATATATCATTAGTTTCAGATATCATGAAACCATAGTGATGGTTCAAATGGGAGTCCTTAGTTGTGTTTCCTCCATTTCAGTTGCAATAGGCATCTTATGCGAGTGCTACTCATCAAAATTCAAGTTAGATTCGACTTGCAAATTAAGGGGGTAACCCATAAGCCAATTCTGAAATTTTTACCAGATACGAAATCACAGGCCTACTAAAATTAAAATAAACACAAAATAAAAATAAATGGTTATCGATGAGTAAAACTTGGAAAGGTAATTAGGGAACTATTTCTACAAACTGAAATTAAACATACCTCAAGCTCCCCAAGAACTAAAGGTCTTGCACCATTAAGGCCTTTGAGAAGCTTCAATGAATTTGTTTTTTTGGATATTGTAAACAGGTCCAAATGTGAAAGCCCTTCTGGGCATCTAATGACGAACGTTGAATATACCAATATATTTACATCGTTTAGCGCCACAAAGTTTCCAAATGAACAATCAGTTAAACCAGAGGGATACGCAATGACTTCAAAGCGTGTAACACCGCCATTTTCCTAAAGGAAATTTTGCTCTCTATACCGCAAGAGTCAACAAATATCCTAAAGGATACGATGAAGCAAGATCAACTTTCACTTTGCGGTAGTGAAAGATGAAGACAGAGCAGATGCTTGGTGATTTTCGAGATGTATTTCTTCCTCCTTAAACCTCTTCTCTTATAGTGAATGAAGTGGGGTAGTGGAGTTGTGACGACCCGCCCCCGACCTAGGGTCGGGTCGCCCGAGTTTCAACCTGCACCGCCACTTGGACCCGATACCCGAACCAGGCCCAAATAACAGCCGCACGCCTAAACAAATAAACTCGCGGAATACACATTGGCTAAATAAAGGATAATAATTGTGCATAAATATAAAGAGATATCCTAAAGCCAATAGATTTAAGTTCATAGAACATTAATAAAACTATACATGGGTTCATGCTCATTTAAACTAAACAAGTTTATTAAATCTCTCAAGTGGATCAACTAAAGGTAACTAGGATTCAAGCTACCCAAAGATCTATTTTAATTTTAACTCCAAATTGAATAGTTTCAATTTCAAATATACATAATATATATATCAACAAAGACTCACATCAAGAAGAGACGTCAAGCTCGTCTCTCCCTTGCTTCAACCTAGCGCTGTCGTGAATACCTGAGATGTAAGTGGGGTGAGCTAAAAGAACCAACCGAGCTCGGTAATGCGGAAAACCCGCTCAACCATCAAATATGCAAGTAATACCTAATAAACATGTAAAGTCTAGCATGTACTTGAAAACAAACAAGGATTTATTGAATATTAACATGGTAGCAGGATTTCATAAGAAAAAGACTTGTAATGGACCATCAAGTACTATCATAGACATAAGATTCGTAAGTCACAATTAAATAGGAATTCATCCTTTCATAACAAATACCACGTATTCATAAGCCATCAAATTTTAACAACAATAATCATGAATAACATTAAAGAGATTGACAAATTATTTCATAATTTCAAACTTCCATACAAAGGAGGGGGTTTCGTGAGATTATGTACTATAAAATATAATAATATGATAAGTCGATGTTTCATTCAATGCGTACTAGGTATTGGCAAGAATCCGATGACCGATTGTCCTACTCTCGAAGTGATGGAAACAACTAGCTAGCACACAGTCTTATGTGCCCTCTCGTTTGTCCCATCAAATCAACAAGAGGTTCGTCCAAACCATCACCGATGCACATCCCTATGTCTCAAGAGTACAAGAGAAGGGACTCCAACTCATGTCCCTGCGTGACATACTTATGAATTTAATTAGTCAAATAAAGCCCTCGGTGATAAACTCCACAATATCCTGGGGTCTTAACGACCCTCGGTGGTACCACAACATTCTCGAGGTATTCATATAGATTTACTTGCTAATAAGGCCCTCGGTGGAACTCCACAAACATTCTGGGCCCCGAATAACCTAGATGAGAAAAGCAAGGCATTCACATTCCATAGATACGTAGGTTCGAGCCAATACCATGACGCAACCCATAAATCTCAAGTCTTTAATTCAAATTATGAATCCTAAACATAACTAATAATCATGCCATATTTGATAATTGAGCAAGCTCCCCACTTACCCGCACTCACAAATAATCCTAATCTCGATCCTCTCGCGTTTGGGCTCGATGTGAACCGTCTCGCGAATCTAGACAATTTGAAAGAATAATTACTTTATGTATCTACAACCATACAAGTTTAACATCAATTGTTTAGACCTTAGAGATTCACCCTATTTTATAGCTGACTTCGCTTAAGGTCATTCACGACTCTAAAATTGACACTTAAAATTAGAATCGATGATTCGAGTAAAATAGGAATGCGGTGATGTAAAACAAGGAAAATCTGCTAAGACTTGGCTTTTCTAACATAAATCGAAGACGTTCGATTAATTATAATTAAAAAGATCCAAATCACCATACAAGACTCAATTTAGACTTTAAATTCCCAAATGACAATATTCAGTCAAAATCCACAAATTTATCGAATAAGTTTATTTCCCAAAGAAAAATATTCAAAGTCCCTTTTTTAAATCTCAACTCAACCTTAAATGCCAAATCCATATCAATAAACTTCAACCGCGTTCAATTTGTTAAAATCATGGGAAAACCCATTCATGTACCGTCAAACTATGGAAAACAAAATTCATTCATCCATAATACTCGTTATCATAAAGCTTAAAAATTTGTATAGCCCATTTCAAGACTAGATCTAAGAAAAACTGAACAAACTTTGCAAATCATCAACTCTCATTGTCAATACCAACACCAAGACAATAAATCTAGGGAGTATTAGAGTCTCACCATGCCTTCAATAGAGTCTTTGACTCAAAATCCTATCCAAAATCTCATTCTAACATAGATCAAATCTTTCCTTTCTTATTTTCTTTTCTATTTTCCTCGCGTGCTTGCCGCTGTCGACGCCATCGACCCTTTGGTCTCCAAATCTTCAACAAATAATAAAGAAATCAAGGAGGGAAGTGAGGTTGTACCTCTCTTGAGTTTGAACTCTCCTCTTGCTCTCCTCCTCTCCACTTGGGTGTTTAACAAGATTGCGGCTAGGATTTTCTTTGATTTGCTTAAATAGCATTAGGGTTAGGGATTAGGGTTATGATTATTTACAACTTGTCTAAAATGCCCTTTTAGGTCTTAAGCTCAATTGGGCTTTATTATTTAAAATAAAATTTTACTTAATCCGTCACTCATATTTAATTTCACAAGTTTAGAATTGTATTTCTACATCAAACACCAAACACATTTTTATCATGAAATTAACAAAATACACATAGGTTGCATGGTGGAGAATTTGGGTCGTTACAGGAGCAGTTTCAACTGCATCCACTCAGTCAAGCATTGAATGGGTTTATTAACTGCCCATTTAATGCTTGAGTGGGTCAGTTAAATAACTACCCACTTATAATTTCGAAAATGGTAAAAAATAATGGTAAAATAATTTTACCCATGGTTAGCTCACACACATATACACATACGTGCTAAGTGCTAAGTGCTAAAAGCGCCTAAAATGCGACGCGTGCGCGCGTGCGTGGTTCACTTTGCATAACACTTGTATTTTATTTTACATACACTATGGTGCAAGAGTACATATATACTCTTTAAACTTGAAGTTTCTAACCAATGTGGGACGAAACATTTCTTTTGAAAATGTCCAACAATCCCTCGCCATTTTCAAAAGAATCAGATCATTCAATCCACGAAATCTCAAACATTATATGCATAAATAATGGTATCTTGCGATTTGAACCACTAATTTGTGAAAAGTTCATGACATCATATCAGAATTACATGGTAGATAAACTTTGAACCAATGATTTTATTCGATATGTAGCATAAACATATCACACATATAACTTACACCAGCAAATAGCCATAAATATCCTGACACATTCAATATTGGCCTTGTGTCCCATATCTTCTCGTGAATGCCTTTGGAGCCAAGCCCTTGAACTCCTTGAAGCAGCCGCACTTCACATCCACATAAGTAGTCTCCATTCTAGTACCCCGCAATTTAAGTACCTTTAGAAAGACTATTAAGAGATCATCTCAACCTCCTCTCTTTACATGCAGGTACCGAGCACTAACAACCTTGGGATGGTTATTAAAATTTAGTGCTCACAGTCACACTTATAATGAATTTGACTGCATTTGCATTGAACTCAAGACTTAACATAATTTTAGGCGTCGAGTTGAGTTTTCACTATTGGTGACCTATAATTCATGAGCTTGAGACCCATCCCCCTTGATGTTTTATTCACCAAGTCTCTTAGCAATCCTTTAGTAAGGGGATCTGCCAAATTTTGAATAGATCTCACATAGTTAATCGTTATAACTCCACTTGTTATCAATTCTCTTACACAACTGTGTCTCAGTTCAATATGTCTGGATTTACCATTGTACATTTGGCTATAAGCCCTTGCCAATGTGGCCTCGTTATCACAATGGATAGAGATTGGAGCTATCGGTTTAGGCCACAATGGTATCTCGTGTAATAATTCACGTAGCCATTCAGCTTCTTTTGAAGCAGAGGCCTGCACAATAAACTCTGATTCCATGGTAGAACCAGCCATTAAAGTTTGTTTCTTTGAAACCCACGAGATTGCTCCTCCAGAAAGTGTGAAAATCCACCCACTTGTAGATGCATGATTTTGATCTTTCACAATCCAACTTGCATCCGAAAATCCTTCTAAGACCGAAGGATATCCACTATAGCATAAACCATAGTTAATTGTTTTCTTCAAATATTTCAAAACTCTTCGAATTGCAAACCAATGCAACAAACTTGGATTAATTGTAAATCTGCTTAACTTGCCTACTGCCAAGGCAATATTCGGCCTAGTGCATGTCATTGCATACATTAAGCATCCAATTAATCTAGAATACTCCAGTTGTGAAACTGGATTGCCTGTATTTTTCACTAGCTCAATACTTGAATCTAGCGGGGTGGAAACAGAGGTACAATTCAAATGATTGAATCTATAGAGAACTTTCTCAATATAATGAGATTGAGTTAGAGTAATACTCCCCTCATCTCTTACAATCTGAATTTCAAGAATGACATCAGCTTGCCCCATATCTTTCATTTCAAACTGGCTTGAAAGAAATATTTTGGTCAACTGACCTTGCTCCAAGTCAGTTCCAAAAATTAACATGTCATCTCCGTAAAGACAGATAATGACACCATTGCCTCTTTCATCAAACTTTCTATATACACATTTATCAGATTCATTTATTTTGAATCCATAAGCAAGTACAACCTGGTCAAAATTTTGGTGCCACTATTTTGGTGCTTGCTTTAAACGATACAATGATTTTCGCAATCTATACACTTTATTTCATGACCGGGCATTATAAACCCTTCAGGTTGTTCCATATATATTTCCTCATCTAATTCTCCATGTAGAAATGCTGTTTTAACGTCCATTTGGTGGATGACCAGCTTGTTTATAGCTGCAATTACAATAAGCAATCTGATAGTAGCAATTCTAGCTACTAGTGAATAGATATTGAAATAGTCTATTCCATGCTTTTGGGTGAAACCCTTAGCAACCAGTCGCACTTTGTGTTTTTCAATGGATCCATCAACTCTTCTTTTCCTTTTGAAGAGAAATTTGCATTTAATGGGTTTAATAAGGTAGATCAACTAGCTCCCAAGTGTTATTTCCCATTATTGAATCCATCTTTTCATTTAATGCCTCTTTCCAGAAAGCTGCATCTCTTTCTTTCATCGCCTCCTCTACTGTTTGAGGATCAGCCTCTGTATTAAAGCAATACAGAATTTGTCTAGTTACTATTTCTCTACTTCTTTCAACTAGGAATGTATAGAAATCAGAACCAAATGACTTAATTTTCCGAGCTCGTTTGCTCCTTCGAAGTTCAGGAACTTCTACTATTTCTTTGTCATTTTCAATTTCTATGACTTCTTTCCCTTTATGGTTTTCTTCAGGAATACTTTTGGAAACAGATTTAAATCTTGTCGGCAAATATTGCATCCCTTGATTCAATTACAGTGTTTGCTAAAATTGAATTATTAGGCTCAATTACCATGAGCCTATATGCCTTACTGTGTTGTGTATATCCAATAAAAATGCACTCCACTCCCCTTTCACCCAATTTTCTCTTTTTGGGTTCAGGTACTTTTACTACTGCTCTACAGCCCCAAACACTTAAATACTTAAGAGTTGGTTTTCACTTATTCCAAAGATCATATGGGGTGACTTTATTCCTCTTTTGTGGAATTCTGTTCAGAATATGGCATGCAGTCAGCAATGCCTCTCCCCAAAATCCACTACTCAAACCAGAGTTTGATAGCATAGCATTAACCATTTCGGTTAAAACACGATTTTACGCTCAGCCACACCATTTTGTTGTGGTGTATAAGGGACAGTAGTCTAATGGACTATTCCAGTGGATTCAAAGTACTTTGGATCATAGTACTCTCCTCCCCTATCAGACTAAACATTTTATAAAGGTCTCACATTACAATTCAGTTTCTGCCTTATAGGCCCGAAACTTAACCATTGCCTCATCTTTAGAATGCAACAAATAAACATAACGAGAACTTGCTATAATCATCAATGAATGTTATAAAATATTTATTGCCTCCTATTGATGGTGTACTATGTATGTCACATACATCAGAATGTATTAAATCAAGCAACTTTGAATTTCTTTCAACATTAGGAAATGGATTCCTAGTTATTTTTGTTTTCATGCATACATTGCAATTTCCTTCATATTTATCAAAATAAGGCAGTAATTCAAGATTCACCATATCATACAATTTTTTGAAATGAACATGTCCTAGTCTATGATGCCATAAAAATGGAGACTCAACAAGATACGCAGAAACAATATTCTTATTAGATAAAGCGATTACTTTGAGCTTAAACATGACCTCATAAGCATAACCCTTCCCTACATATACCCCTCCCTTGGAGAGTACAAATTTGTCAGCTTCAAATACAAGCCTAAAACTAAACTTATTCAAAAGACCACCCGACACCAGATTCTTCCTCACTTCCGGTGCATAATACACGTTGGTGAGTGTTACAATTTTGCTAGAAGTAAACTTCAGATCAACACTACCTATGCCTTTAACAGGGACAGTAACATCATTTCCCATGTACAAGACAGTATTTTCATCTACTGCCTCCATAGTCTTGAAGAACCTCTTGTTCTTGCAGACGTGTCGAGTGACACCAGAATCAACTCACCAAGCCATATCATTTTCAATGACATTGATTTCAGAAATCATAGCAATGAGATCATCATTGTCGTTTCCTGCACCTTTGCAGTGCTAGAGGAAGCTTGATGTTTTCCTTGCTTCCTCTTCCAATGATAACATTCAGATTTGAGGTGGCCATCTTTTCCGCATAACCAACAAGTGACTTTCTGCTTCCTTTGATTCTGGTTTTGGTTGTTCGGTTTTCCCGAACCAAAGAGGCCTTTGAAACTTCGCAAGCTTGTTAGGCTTGTTCAGCAGGGGCTTTTTGAACTTAGCCACTTCCATCACATGCACTTTTGAAATCTCCTGAGCATTCTGCTCTTTTCATTTTCCTGCATGCGACAATCCTCTTCTACACGAATATGGTTAGCTAGTTCATCAAGAGTTATGTCCTCTTTTTTATGCTTAAGAGTTCGTTTGAACTCCTTTCAGGACGGGGGCAGTTTATCAACAATAGAAGACACAACAATTGTTTCATCCATGAAAAGATTGTGTTGAGAGAAATTATTTCTAATCCTCTCAATTTCACGAAATTGTTCCATAACAGACCTTTCATCAATCATTTTAAAATTAATAAACTTTGATATGAGGAATTTCTTACTTGTCGCATCCTCCTTATGGTACCTTGCCTCAAGTTTCTCCCACAGCTCCTTGGCAGAGGGAACGTCATGGTAGAGGTCGAACAGCGAGTCCTTCATGGCGTTTAGAATATGACCTCTGCAGGTGTGGTCATCCGTCTCCCATTTCTGCCTCTTCCTGATCTGCTCGACAGTTTCATCATCGAACTCAACAGGCTTGGGTGTATCCAGAACATACACCAGATGAAGTGCCACCAACAGGAAATGCATTCGCTTCTGCCACCTCAGGAAATCCCCTCCATCGAAGCGATCCAGCTTTACAATGTTAGCCGACAGTTCTTTGATTGATGAAGCCATTGCAAGCTGAGAAAATTTCCTTTAGATCGTTAAACCGAGGGATATGAAATGACTTCAAAGCGTGTAACACCGCCACTTTCCTAAAGGAAATTTTACTCTCTACACCGCAAGAAAGTCAAGAAATATCCTAAAGGATATGATGAAGCAAGATCAACTTTCACTTTCCAAATAGTGAAAGATGAAAACAGAGCAGATGTCTTTGGTGATTATCGAGATGTATTTCTTCCTCCTCAAACCTCTTCTCTTATAGTGAATGAAGTGGGGTAGTGGAGCGCTTTCAATTGCATCCACTCGATCAAGCATTGAATGGGTTTATTAACTGCCCATTTAATGCTTGAGTGGGTCAGTTAAATAACTACCCACTTATAATTTCGAAAATGGTAAAAAAAAATGGTAAGAGAATTTTACCCATGGTTAGCGTGCACGTGCCTCGTGCTAAGTGTGCCTAAAATGCGCCGCGCGGCGCGCTTGTGTTCACTTTGCATAACACTTGTATTTTATTTTACATACATCTTGTGGTGCAAGAGTACATATATACTCTTTAAACTTGAAGTTTCTAGGGACTAAACATTTCTTTTGAAAATGTCCAACACAATCCTTGTACATGTCACCTTTGTAAACAAAGATTGAGACATTTGGGGTATTCAATACAAGCTTGCAATCACCAAGGCGATCACAAGGGCCCGATATGTCTTTCTTTCCATTTGGCAAGCGATTATTTCCCCTATTATCAATCTCCAGCCTTATAAGTTGATTCAAAGACAAGTTCGAAACTTGAATATGCTTGTGATAACAATTATTCAAAATCAAAGTGTTGAACATTTTCAAATTAAATGTTTAGTCCCATATTGGTTAGGAACTTCAAGTTTAAAAAGTATATATGTACTCTTGCACCATAGTGTGTGTAAAATAAAATACAAGTGCTATGCTCGGTGAGCCACACGCGCGCGCGGCGCGGCGCATATGGCACTTTTATAGGTGCACTGCATATGTGTGTTAGCTAACCATGGGTAAAATTTTTTACCATTAATTTTTACCATTGTCGAGATTAAATGGGTAGTTAGTAGAGTGGCTTAGTGGGTGCAGTTGAAACTGCTCTTCATTAAAGAATTACTGCTCCACTACTCCATTGCATCAATGATTGACTGTTCCACTACTCCACTACCCCATTTTCACTCTAACTGGTCATGACCAGTGCTCTATAAAAGGGGAGGTTTGGGGAGGAAGAAATCATCTCGAAATTTACCAGCAATTGCTCTTGTTTTTTATCTTTCACTACTGCAAAGTGAAAGGTGGGTATACTTCATCGTATCCTTTAGGATATTTACCGACTCTTGCAAAGATAGAGAGCAAAACTTCCTTTAGGAAAGTGGCGTGTTACACGCTTTGAAGTCTTTGCAATTCCCCCAGGTCTAACACAGCTTTCCAAAACTGGGCAATCCAAAATGAGCTTCCCATTCGCATTACCGTTTGGAAGCTTAACTCTAATCAATTCTAGGGTTCTAAGATTAGGGGCTGAAAACATCGGACGTGGAACATGGAAACGGTATTGATTCAAACATTTACGATCAAATCATAATTCCAACCTAATCGCCTTAATCAAGAAGTAGCGCTAAATACCTCGGTAGGGATAGTAAACATTGAGTCTTCAAGACCTAGAAATAAATCCAGCTCTTGAACAAATTTGGGAAGGTTAATTGTGCAGGTTTTGAACTTTTGACGGTGGTTTTACAAATTAGTTGATTTTGCCGATGTTGCTTAAGTTGTTCAAGTAAAGGGTGACAACTTTTGTCTAGACTTGCCAGCTCGAATCTTAATTGAAAAGATTGAAACAAAGATTTGGTAAAATACTAACCAAGTCTAGACCCAAAAAATAAAAAAAAATAAAATAAAAAATAAAATAAAATAAAATAAAATAAAAATTGTTCAAATTAAAATTGTTCAAGAGCTGGGCATTTTTGCTACCCCTATGTCCGATGGAAGTTTGTTTACAACCGTCAATATCGCGTTTGAGGTGTCAAGTTTAAGTCGTGTTGTTACCACGAAAGCTTGTAGTCCTGCCAAGAACCGTCTTGTGATGGAATCAGGGTTTGTTCCTTATGCTTCAGACAGAAATTGATGAATCAAACAGTCCTTGGAGCAAACAGTAGAAATCATTTTCTCAATGAAATCTACATTTAAGGTTGGAACCTTTTATTTGTATACAGCAAGAACAACAGAAATTCCTTCAGATTATGAATGATCATGAATAACATTACTAGAAACCATAGAAATATCGATCGTTGAGACTTACGTCATTTTAATACACCATACCGAAAATCAGCTACAATGTAAACACACGGAAAGCTATGATTAATCGAAGAGGAGCATAGACAAGGAGATGGCAAGAAGGTTTTTGGAAATCATGCAGAATCCCAGATTACTACTCAGACATACTTCAACGGAGACACAAAATTCAACAGGAAAAAACAAAAATAGGAAACTATCAGGAAAGGCCTCATCTTAATTAGCTTTGTGGGAACTTCATGAATATCCAGTTATCGACAATTGACACTGCAAAACAGCCTCATGATTATGCAAAAATCTTAAGAATCAATCACAGAATTCTGACAGTAATGTACTACAATTCATCATCGAGCCAGTTGCTTGTGTCATATATACGACATTCTTTTGTCTAAAATACTAATATAACGGATTGTAAGAACAAACTTCAGCTATGAATATGATTACTTCAGTTCAAAAAGATTAACCTAAAATCAGTTTCAGCTCACAAGGTCACTTGCAAGACATGTCTCCAATTTTTAAAATAAGAATACTTGCAACACATGCTTATGTTAATGATTCTAACAGATCATTCAAGGAAATGATTGGAAAGAAGTAATACAAGGCTTAGATAGATGGATACTCAAAAAAACTTAGTAAGGAGAGAAGTTTTGAGCTATGATCAAATCAATAATTAAAGACTTCAAAACGGATAATTCTATTTATGTAAATTGAAATTCGAGTAAAAATACCACCAGATGTATAGAATTCAAAATCTAAATCACCATAAGGAAAGTTTGGGGATAATATAAGTAGTTACTTATAAAACTTCTGCAGGACACATGTTTTTACTCGCAATGCTCTATGACCTGCCTCAATTGATGACCATCTTCTTCTCCACATTGACTGCATTGTTAAACAAAAATCTCAAGAGTTCTAGCTCACTGTCATGTCCTCTCCTGATGACAACATACTTGAAAAGGCTTAGAGCCGCAATTTAGGTCTAAAACATATGAATGAAAGTGGAGCAAACATTGACTTGTAAGACTTATAAGACTTGAATGATACTTTAACATTAGGAAACTGCTGGGATAACTCCATTAGCTCTGTGTGAAATTTCAGCCGGTCACCTTTTTTCATTTTATAATTCTCTGATTCATCGACAGTAACGTCCAATCTCTCTAGATTCAGTGCATTTTTAAGCAAGGATCTCAAGAATTCAAGCTCAACTATGTCTCCTTCAAGTCCCCAGATGGCAGCGTATTTCAAGTGATTTAGTGGACGGAAAGTCAATACAGGTTCCTCTTTCTTCTTTCGCCAACGCTAGTGACAAAAAATTAAAGTAAGATCTCAGATTTAAATCTTCAAATGAGAAATTTGGCACGGAAAGTATTGCAACAAATTGGTTAGAGAACTAAGACAAATGCAAACTATAAGAAAAAATTCATTCGTTACCTGAACTGTGTGCAAAACCAGAGTTTCTATGGAAGAACATTGGCAGACAAAGGACACCACCCAAGAAAGAGTAGAGTAGTTGACAAGAGATACTTTCAACTCCAACTTCTTTAGGTTAACATATGAAGTAAGTAGCTCTTTCAATATCTCTGGAGCTTCAAAATATATCTAGGCATGCAAACAGATTAAAAAAAAAAAAATACTAAACCAAAACATGTCGCAAAAGATGCTACCAAACATTATAAACACAGAAATAATTCAGTTCTTAATCATTTTTTTTTCTTTTCTTCTTTTTTTTGGTTAATTTCTTAGTTCAATTTTGTTACTGCCGGATGCATCTGAAACTTTTGGAAAAATATTGGCAAGCAAACAATGAATAACTTAGATTAAAAAGTAAAAACTAAAACCAGTAATTACATATAGAACACATAACAAAAAAGTTTTTTTTTTTCAGTTACATTAGAAAGTATGTTTTCCAATTTTAATAGCTATGCTAGTTTCCTCTCTATTTGAATTTCTATTTTCAAGTAATGTACTTAATTTAGAAAGTTAGGTATTGAGAAACCGCATTCAAATGAATAGAAATTTGATCGATCGGCACAGACCAATTCTTTCATGTTTCTATATTATATAATATAATTTAAGAGCACTTGTATTACCAAGGATTAACACCTTATTATATGATAAAAACCTATACCTACTGAAGTACATAAGCATGACTTCAATTGGCGACTACTAAACAAACTTCAATGATTAAAATTTGACATGTAATATCCATTAGCAGAATCCTAATGCTAGGAACATGAGGAAAGTTATAAGGCCAAGCAAACAAACAACCAAATTCTAAAATACTAGAGACTCTAACAAGTACAAAATATTTAGTTAAGAAACAAACTTAAATAATAGAAAACATTGGATTTTCATAAAAACTTGATTTGGTATTGATATAAAAGGTCCCTGCAGTGCAGCTCTTCCTTCAGATTTTAAGTTCTTCAAATAAATCATTAATATCGAAACCCAAGAGATTATTCAAATGGGATTTACTTAATTGTGCTTCATCATTTTAGGCCTTAGCTGCAACACGTGCCCTACACAAGTGTTCCTCATCAAAATTAAAGCTAGACTCATTTGCAAATTAAGGGGATAACGTATATGCTAAATACCATAAAGAGCATTAAATTGAGCAGAGTAGAAAAGTCTAATCCATGTTGACGACACCAACTAATTTGAAGTTGAGGCTCATTTGTTGTTGTTAAAATCATAGGCCTACTAAAGATTAAACACTAAATAGAAAGCAATGGTTCGACAGGTAAAACTCTGAAAGATTTTAAGTAGCAATTACTAATACAGAAATTGAACATACCTCAAGCTCCCCAATAGCTAATGTTTTTGCACTAGTCAGGCCTTTGAGAAGCTTCAGTGAATTTGAATTTTTCACTTTTGAGAACAGGTCCAAATGCAAAATCCTTCTCGGGCTTGCAATGACCAACGGTGGGTGTACCGTTACATCTACATCATTTAGCGCGACAAAGTTCCCTAATGAAAAGTCCTTGTACATATCACCATTGTAAACAAAGGTTGACACATTCGGGGTGCGCAATACAAGCTTGCAATCGCCAAGGCGATCATAAGGGCCTTGTAAGGGCTGAAAGCATTAGACGCGGAACATGGAAACAATATTTTCTAGAACTTTCAAACCGCAGTTCCAACTTTACCGCCCTGACTGAAGAAGCGGGGCTAAACACCACCGCAGGGATTGTAAACATTCCTCTATCAGCACCCAGATAGATATCAAGTTGTCGAACATTCCGAGCCACTGCTTTGACTATCCAATCTTTTACAGGGGAGCAATCAACCCTGGCATACCAGCGAAGACGAAACCCTTCCAAATCTACGCCGCTAAGGCTGCGGTTGTTCATATACTTGTTGACGTATAGTGACGTACAGCAGAATCTGAGTTCTTTAAGATCCTCATCCCAGGTAGGTCGGCGAGAGTAATTTTCTTCATCATCATCATACAACCCCAAATCTTCTTCGTAATCGTCGACGTCAAAGTAAACATTGGGCAAAGAAGCCGAGAAATGTACCCATTTCCTTGAGAGGGTACATGTTTGATGGACCTGATTTGTGGGGAGGGTGGAGAATATTTGATGGAGAAGGGGTTCAGGGAGATCGCTTAGTCGGTCTTCGCCGGTCGATGGCAGGTCGTGGTACAATGCATAGGAATCATAGGACGGCGATGATGGCGGAGAAGAAAACATTTCCAAGAAAGGGTCCATTGATGGAGATGGTTGTGATTCTTGTGAAGAAGAAATGAAAAGCCCTGTTTATATAACCTTAGTTTTTCTCCCGCGCAATTTTGAATGAAGAGGTGTGACTTGTCACTTTCCCAGAAAAGTTAAAGCAGCGAGTGAGGGGTGTGGAATGCGTGGACCTCACGCGTTTTGAGGGAATCTACAACATTGTATGTAACAAAAGAATGTCAATAAATCATTTTATGGAAGTAAAATGGGTTTTAACTTTTAAGTGCTTAACTCCTTTAACTAGCATCGAGGCCTTTTGAGTTAAAATTTTACACCAAAGTGTTGAAAGTGTGGTTAAGTTGGGGACAATATCGATGCTAGCGAAAGAGCGTGTATCAGTGCTAGCAGAGGAGATTCACGAGCTCGCGCACACGTGTGCGGCGCAGCCGAGAGAATTTGACAAGGTGAGGAGAGTGTGATGGCTAATTTAATGTATGGACAACAAGTGTAAAAGTGTGGTTCACTCTAAAATGTCAAAGTAAGATGAAACGTCGACTTCACACTTATGAGCTTTCTTTTTCTTTCTAAGTAGTCGATGTGGGACTATCACTACATCTTCTAATAGATCACTCAAGGAAATGACTGGAAAAAAAAAAGCAGTACAAGGCTGAGATAGAATCATTGAAGGATTCTCAAAAAAAAACTTTGTTGGTGAGGAGAGAGAAGTTTTGAACTATGATCAAGTCAATAAACATTTCAAAATAGATAACTCTATGATCTGCCTCAATTGATCACCATCTTCTTCTCCACATTGACTATCTTAGGACAACATATTAGTCATGTCACATGTATGGTCTATGAGTTGTAGTGTAGTGTGTGAGTTGTAGTCTCATAGAGATCTCATCTAGTAAATAGATGTACGTACGAGATCAAAAGCCCTTTTTGTATATAAACTGTATTCGCTTACATTTGAGATATAGAAAAAGAATTCCGTAGCGGCCTCTTTCTTGATTTCTTGAAACCTTGGTCTTCATAGAAGTTTTCATGGTATCGAGCAAACGCTCATTGTCATGGCAAATCCAACATGATGTGATGATGGATTCTCCATTGCACCACGAGGCTACATCGTCTCAATCCAGCTTCGTCCGTGCGGGTTCTATCGTCGTTCGGTCATTCGCTTGGTCAATCCATGTCGATCAAGCTCGACGCTAATAACTACATCTTGTGGAAGTCTTTGCTTCTACCACTTGTTACCGCAACAATCTTGACGAAATCTTGCTCTAACAAGTGCCATATCTGGATCCGATGGATCCAAGCACCGGAGCACCAAATCTGTAGTTCATGGAGTGGAAATCTCAAGATCAAGTGCTTCTATGGTGGATCTTGAACTCACTAACTCCAGATATGGTTCATCAGGTTGTTGGTCACAAGTGTTTGTGACAACCAAATTTCCCCGACCTAGGGTCGGGTCACCCGCCCGATCGCCACTTGGACCCAATACATGAACCAGGCCCAAATAACATCGGCACACCTAAACAAATAAACATGCGGAATAAATATAAAGAAATATCCTAAAGCCAAAAGATTTAAGTTCATAGAATATTAATAAAACTATACATGATATATATCAACTCAAAGTTCACATCAAATGAAGACTTCAAGCTCGTTTCTCCCTTGTCTCAATTCTAGCGCACTCGTCGATGAACTTGTATTGTAAGTGGGGTGAGCTAAAAGAACCAACGGAGCTCAGTAATATGGAAAACCCGCTCAACCATCAAATATGCAAGTAATACCTAATAAGCATGCATAGTCTAGCATGTATTTGAAAATAAACGAGGATTCATTAAATAGTAGCATGGTAGCAGGATTTAAAAAAATAGACTTATAATGAACCATCAAGTACTATCATAGACATAAGATTCGTAATTCACAAATTGTAACAACAATAATCATGAATAACATTAAAGAGATTGACAAATCATTTCATAATTTCAAACTTTCATACGAGATTATGTACTATAAAATATAATAATATGATAAGTCGATGTTCCATTCAATGCATACTAGATATTGGCAAGAATCCGATGACCGATTCTCCTACTCTCAAAGTGATGAAAACAACCAGCTAGCACACAGGCCTTATGTGCCATCTCGTTTTTCCCATCAAATCAAAGTAGGTTCGTCCAAGCCATCACCGATGCACATCTCTATGTCTCAAGAGTACAAGAGAAGGTAACTCCAACTCATGTCCGTAAAGCCCTCGGCGGTAAACTCCACACATCCTGGGGTGTTAATGACCCTCGGTGGTACCACAACATTCTGAGGTATTCTTTAAGACCCTCGGTGGAACTCCACACATTCTGGGGCCATGGATAACAGTGCATTCACATTCTATAGATACGTAGATTCGAGCCAATACCACGACGCAACCCATAAATCCCAAGTCTTTAATTCAAATTATGAATCCTAAACATAACTAATAATCATGTCATATTTGATAATTGAGCAAGCTCCCCACTTACCTGCACTCGCCGCAAATCCTAATCTTGATCCTCTCGCGTTTGGGCTCGATGTGAACCGTCTCGCGAATCTAGACAATTTGAAAGAATAATTACTTTATGTATCTACAACCATACAAGTTTAACATTAATTGTCTAGACCTTGGAGATTCACCCTATTTTATAGCTGACTTCGCTAATGGTCATTCACGACTTTAAAATCGACACTTAAAATTAGAATCAATGATTCGAGTAAAATAAGAATGTGGTGATGTAAAACAAGGAAAATCCGCTAAGACTTGGTTTTTCCAATATAAATCGAAGACGTTCGATTAATTATAATTAAAAAGATCCAAATCACCATACAAGACTCAATTTAAACTTCAAATTCCCAAATGACAATATTCAGTCAAAGT
This sequence comes from Stephania japonica, assembly GCA_039657345.1. Lineage (NCBI taxonomy): Eukaryota > Viridiplantae > Streptophyta > Magnoliopsida > Ranunculales > Menispermaceae > Stephania > Stephania japonica. The sequence continues at coordinate 19,659,993 of CM077566.1, forward strand.
CCACAAATTTATCGAATAAGTTTATTTCCCAAAGAAAGATTCAAAGTCCCTTTTTTAAAATCTCAACTCAACCTTAAATGCCATATCTATATCAATAAACTTCAACCGCGTTCAATTTGCTAAAATCATGGGAAAAACCCTTTCATGTACCATCAAACTATGGAAAACAAGATTGATTCATCCATAATACTCGTTATCATAAAGCTTAAAAAATTTGTATAACTCATTTCAAGACTAGATCTAAGAAATATTGAACAAACTTTGCAAATCATCAACTCTCATTACCAATACCAACACCAAGACAATAAATCTAGAGAGTATTAGAATCTCACCATGCCTTCAATGGAGTCTTTGACTCAAAATCCTTTTCAAAATCTCATTCTAACATAGATCAAATCTTTCCTTTCTTATTTTCTTTTCTATTTTCCTCGCGTTCTTGCCGATGTCGACGACATCGACCCTTTGGTCTCCAAATCTTCAATAAATAATAAAGAAATCAAAGAGGGAAGTGAGGTTGTACCTCTCTTGAACTTGAACCCTCCTCTTGCTCTCCTCCTCTCTACGGGGGTGTTTAACAAAATTAAGGCTAGGGTTTTCTTTGATTTGCTTAAATAACATTAGGGTTAGGGATTAGGGTTATGATTATTTACAACTTGTCTAAACTCCATTTTTTTCAATAAAATAAACAAATAAAAGCTTAGATGGGATGAGGGAGGGTGTGTTACCTTCTTGAATGTTTAATTGGACTTCATCATCATCTTCTTCATCATCAACCCTCCTCCACTTCTCTCCCATCACAAGTTTGGAGTTTCAACATAAAAGAGGCTACAAACTTTATAAAAGGTTTATATAGGTAAGGTTTTAGAGTAGGGTTGTGTACAACCTTGTTATTTTACCAAAATACCATTATGGGCCTCCATATCATTTACATCCACTCAACTCTTGTTAGGCCCAATATTTATTTATCCTAAGTTATACTTTTCACACTTAAACAATTCACAAAGCACACTTGCACACATTCAGTATTGAAAATCACTAAATTATCCTCGAGTCGGGTCAAGTAGAATTCGGGTCGTTACAAGTGCAACACAGTTAATGAAGCCTGGAACACCATCGCATCGTTATGCGGTGCTACCTGCAGAACAAAGGTTCAGCTGTGTCGCAAGAACATCCAGACGGCGACCAAAGGAGGCAAAACGATGACAGAGTACCTGTAAAAGACCAAAGAACATGCCGATTGCTTGGCTACAGCCGAAGTACCAATGTCCGAGTCATATCTCGGTGTCATGTGCACTTGTTTGTCTCGATCCGTAGTATTTTCTCGCTCACAACCATTATTGAACTAGATGCGAGCTCACCCGACGACATGCACGCACCACGATTAACTTCGAAGCAAAGCTTCAACAGATTCAAGACATACAACACAAGTTGGCACACATTACCATTCTCTCTCGTCCCAACACCGCTTTCTCAAGAATCATGGTGCTCACAACAAATCGGGAGAGTCACAAGGTCGAGGTACTAGAGAAGGTTTCAATGGTGGTCGTGGACATCGTGGTCATGGTGGTCATGGTTGTGACGCCCAAATTTCTTCGTGCAATTGGGTACGCCCGGCCTAAACCCATGCAGGCCCCGAGTCATCACTTGGCAACCTGACGAGCCTAGTCAGCCTTCGATTTAATCAATTCAGTAATTTATGAAAGAGTTATTGCATTAATACACAGCGGAAGACTAAAACAACTATAACAAAGGGAAATAACTCAATCAAAGGGAAATTAGGAATTCTATAAGTGTGGAAAACCCCGGGTATTCATGTACAATTCAATAGGCATATATACATAATACCAGTCTCACAAAAGAAATACCAAGTTCAATGATCCCAACAATATAAGTATAAAGCGATATACACATCAGCAAAAAATATAAACACCTACTATAGAGTCTCTCTGATGTCGTTGCAAATCCTCACAGTAGGTCACCTAGGCAGGGCCCCTTGCCCTTGCTGCTCTCCACCCTATCTGCACCCACGGTCACAAACTAGACAGTCAGTAACTGAATAAAATTGCTAGTAGTACCAGAAGAATGTAATAGTAATTTATGATTATAATAAGAAAAACAAGCCTAAGTATCATGCGAAATGAAATAACGAGAAAGTAAATAAATCAGATGCATGATAAAGAGACTGATAGGTAAACAATCGATATTTGCATGTTCTAAGATTCAAAAGAGGCCCATGAGTGGTCTATTTCACAGCAATACAACAAAGATCTCGCAAGATCTCCTTGGTCAATGTCGCAACACTAGCGCAACAGTAAAATCGAGAGGCATCGTAACACCTCTCGAATCCAGTACCCAGTACACACATCACTAGGGATGGTCAGTTACCCCTGCAGAGGGCACCCTCGTTGTCCCAACTAGTGTGGAACCACATGATACCTTCGAGACATACACTCATGCCAAGAACATACAACCAAGGATATGGAATGGAATATCAAGCAAAGGATCAATACAACAATAGCAATAAATAGAGGATGTATAAATCACGTGTTATTTTCTTGCTGGTCTACTAATGTACACACATACGAGGCATGCATGTACTTACCTGAACTAGCGTGACCTGGTACTCACTCCGAGACTTTAACGCATTTCCCGTGTTTCTCAACTATCTGTCAACGAATCAAACCCCGATTGTCGTTTTAGAGTTCGTGTTTAGTTTTAGGGTGATTCCCATAAACTTGGTTTGAATTCATTTAATTAACGTAACCCATACTATAGTTGATGCCCTTTACACACTGGTTAGGCTCTTGTTGGGTCCATGTGTCAAGCCTATATCCATCTAAGTAGGCTTAATATGTGGACAATTATTGGGCCTGGATATATGAGCTCATTATTACATTTTATGTATTTGTTTTGGGCCTTAAGTTGTGCCTATTATATTAAACCCTTATTGGGTTTTACACAACCCATATACACACCAATTGTGACTTGTTATGGACCTATATTAAAATGATTGTATTGGGCCCTTGTTGGGCCTTATTATAAGTCCTTGTTCATTTAAAACAAGTGTCCATATTTATAATCTTGTTTACTTATTCTCAAACATACAATAATACACATTATGGTCACACACACACAACCGTTGTGTACACCGCATTAGTGAGCACACTCACACTTTACACACCACCCCATTGTTTTGTGCACACAACACCCCGCCGTTGTGTGCACCCCACTGTTCACATGCATTAACACGTCACTTTATTACTTAAAACCATATTATATACACATTTGTCCATTCTCACACATATACAACTTCACTGTGTACACCCTAAAACACAGTGTGTACACACACTGTGTGTACACCCCGTGTACACAGGTGCCGTCATGTGTGTACACCCCATCGTGGTGTACACACAAGGTACACCCCTTGCACACAATCCACACCAAAACAAACCACCTATATACACTTATATACAAATCAAAACTCATACACAAACCACCCATGAAATAGTCCCAAATGGTACCCCACACCCCAATCGGGGTGTGTGACATACACAAACAACACACACACCCCGCCCAACATGCACATAGTAGTCCCAAAATCAATCCACAAAAGTGAAAACAGTGAGTAAAGTGGAAGCACAAAACAAAGGAGAGAGAGATAGAGGACTGACGAGGTGGCTCACCTTGGTGTCTCCTGAGTGGCCGAGGTTCCCAAAGACCATGGTGAGTGGCGGTGGTGACCGGCCGAGAGAGAGAAGATAACCAAGAGTGAGAGAGAGAACGTGATCACAAGAGAGGGAAGAGGAGAAAAGAGGGAAGAGAGGAGCTCACCTAGTGTCTTTGGTGGTAGTGGAGGGATCGCTGCCGTGGTCGAGGGTGAGGGAGAGCACGTGAGGTCGAGAGCAATGTGGGCCGGCCGAGAGGGATAGATAGAGACGTGAGAAGAGAGTGACGAACGAAAGAGAGAGAGGAGAGAGAGAGATTGGAGAGGGAGGCTCACCTCGTCGGGGTCGTCGTGTCGCCGGTGGGAGACGGCGGCAAGGGCGAGAGGGAAGAGTGAATAGTGATGGTGGTAGTTTGGAGGAGATGATGAATAGTGTACATTAGGGTTTTAGGGTTTCCTTTGTTTTTATATATGTGTAACAACGTGAAATGACGCCCTTAGACTAACACTTGTTCATCCCTCGGACAGCCTATCCTTATGGGTCATTTGGCTCATCCTCTTAATCTAACACATATCCACATCTCTATGACCATCCAATGGTTCTCCTCACTCACTTGTGTCACTTTAACAATCTTATCCTATATTAACCCATTAGACTAATTTTATTAAATTACAAATAATGTTGCACATTTTCCCGCCTACTCTAAGCATTACCGTATCCCGCGTTTAACATTCTTCTCGAGGCGGTCCCACACTTGGTATTCGAATAAGTTTCCTCATTTCTAAGTTATACTTTATTGTTAACATTGTATTTTCCTCAACTTAGGTCATATATTTCATTTGACTTTGTTTATTAATAATGTCCACTAAAACGGTTCCCGAAAACTCCGTTTAACTAAGCGACACCTCACTCAATTAAAATATAGCCCGAATGGCTCGAGACCCGTAGAATACTAAAATACTAATACACAAAGTCAAAGAATCATAAAATTACCTCTGCGTCGACTACCGAAGTTTGAAATACTATCCAAGATCCACGTAGTCGGTCATAATCCCGACACGTATAACACAAGTCGCTTAAAAATTCGGGTTGTTACAGCCTCCCCCACTTATTAGAATTTCGTCCTCGAAATTTAAACTAATAAGTAAATTAAGTTACAAACTTATCTAATCAAACAGTAGGGAAATGCTCGCGCATGTAGGACTCTAACTCCTAGGTCAACTCCTCGTCTCCATGAAATTGCCATTTCACGAGCACCGAAGGAATTTCTTCCTCAACATCTTTACTTTGCGGTCAACGATCCGGATCGGCCGCTCCTCGTATATAGCATCGTCTTGCAACTCGATCCGACTCAAGTCTACCGTCGATCGCCGCCCTCTACTTGTCTTGTCTAGTCGAAGCATCGAAATGTGGAATACCGGATGAACACCGGCGAGCTCGCAAGAACTCTAATCGATACGCAACCTTACCGACCCTTTTTACAATCTTAAAGGGGCCGATAAACCTCTGAGCGAGCTTCCCTTTGATTCCGAACCATTTGTGAGGTGAGACTTTCAGGTATACATAGTCTCCCAAGTTGTACTGAAGCTCATCGTGATACTGATCATAGTATTTCTTCTCGCTCGGGCACCTTTAAGTTTCGACGAATCTGTCGTACCTTCTCGCATGATCAACAACAATCTCAGACCAATCGTCATAACATCATTTGGCTCACCCAAGAAGAAGGTGATCTACAAGGCCTACCATAGAGCGCCTCGAACGGTGCCATACCGATACTTGCCTCGATAACCGTTATTGTATACAAACTCGCACAAATGAAGGTACTCTTCCCACGACCCGCCGTATTCCAAAACACACATCCCGAGCATGTCTTCCAACACTGGATCAACTTCTGACCGTCCATCCGTTTGTGGATGGAACGCCGTACTCAACTCCAATCGGTGCCAAACCGAGCCCGCATGCTCGCCATAATAACGAAGTGAATCGTGTCCCTCGATCCGACACAATCGATAACGAACTCCGTGCAATCCGACAATCTCGCGTTCGTAGATGATGCTCGTCTGTCAACTCTATGTGTAGTGGATACCGGTATGAAATGAGCATTTTCGTCAATCGATCCACAATTACCCGTATGCTATCGTGACCACGAGAGATCGGGGTAAGCCACCGACGAAATCCATAGCAATGTGCTCCCACTTCCATCGAGGAATGGGTAGGGCCGCAGCAATCCTCCAGCCATCAATGCTCACCTTTACGTGCCGGCATATCTCCCACGCTCGAATAAACTCCGACGCATCGGATTTCATCCCCGGCACTGAAAAGACGTCGCATGTCGGGCGTACCTCTTGGTTCGACCCGATGCACGTAAAAACGGAATGGTGAGCCTCTCTAAGTATCTCTGCGTAAGTCACCGCCAATGGAATCCATAGTCACGCACGATACCTCAAGCAAGAGTCCGTCGACCGATTCCAATCTGGATACTCGCACCGTCTCGCTATCTCACCGTAATGCTTTGTACGACTCATTGCCCGTCGTCCCTCGAGAACAACCTACAAAGTGAAACGGTCTCGTAATCTCATCCGACCACACATCTCGTGTCCCGATAGTCGTCGGCACATCCGTCTGAACTCATCATCTCTACGCCTCAAGTAACGCATACTCGTGAGTCATACGACATACAACTACCTCTACATCGATCCTCTCGCGCTCAAAGCATCGACAACAACATTAGCTTTCCCGATGATATTCAAGTGCGAAATCGTAGTCCTTCGAAATTCAAGCCAACGTCTCGTCTCAAAGTTGAGTTCCTTCCGAGAAACAAGTACTTCAAGCTCTTGTGGTCTAGATACAACTCGAAATGCACGCCATACAAATGGTGTCTCCAAATCTTCAATGCAAATACGATCGCCGCTAACTCTAAGACATGGGTCGGTAGTTCCTCTCATGAACTTTCAACTGTCGGGATGCATAAGCAATAACTCGCCTCTAGCATCAAGCACACCACCTAAACCAATCTTCGACGTATCGGTATACATGACTAAGTCTTTCTCGGTCTCGGCAATGCTAAGACAAAGGTCGTCAATTTCTCCTTCGTAGTAGAGAACGCCTCGCTCACACTCTTTATTCCAATCAAACTCCGCGTTCTTCTACGCTCGGTCTCGTCATCGGTAGCGATCTTGGAGAAATCTTGCATAAATCGGCGACAGTAACTCGCTAAGCCAAGAAAACTCGTGAATCGAGTCACGGTAGTCGAGTAGGCCACTCAATCACGGCTCTAATCTTCTCTCGATTAACGGCAACACCGTCACCCCAACTACGTGTCCTAAAAATCTAACCTCGGTAGCCAAAATTTGCACTTGCTAAACTTAGTGTAAAGTCGGTGGTCCCTCGTAGTCCGCAACACTGTTCGTAGATGTCCCTCGTGCTCCTCACGAGTCCTGGAATAAATGAGGATGTCGTCGATGAACACAATCACGAATCGATCTAAGAAATCCCTCATCACTTGGTGTATCAGTCCATGAACATCGCCGGCGCAATAGTCAAGCCAAATGGCATGAATGTGAACCGGAAGTGACCGTATCTCGTGCTAAATGTCGTCTTCTCTTGATCCTCACTTCCCGATCCCGAGCCGGTGATAGCCTCGACCTCGATCTATCTTAGAAAACCACTGCACTCCGGTTAACTGATCAAACAAATCGTCAATACGTGGTAATGGGTACTTATTCTTCACTATAACCTTGTTCAATTGCTTGTAGTCGATACAAAGCCTCAAACTACCGTCCTTCTTCTTGGCGACGAACAACACCGGTGCTCCGCATGGCGACATACTAGGACCGATGAAGCCTAACTCTAGCAACTCATCTAGTTGACTCCTCGCCTCCTCAAGCTCTCGGGTGCCATCCTATACGGTGGTATCAAAATCGCCTAGTCCCCGGGACTAAGTCAACTATGAAATCTATCGTCCGTCGCGGTGGTAATCCCGGCAAATCCTCGGGAATACGTTAATGAACTTGCACACGATCGGTACATCTTCTATGTCAACCTCTTGTCTCACACCAAGATCATGACGCTTGCAACAATCTCGACATCGCCATTCGTGGCCTCTCTCGCTCTAGTGATCGAAAGTAACGGTGCAAGACTTGAATGCAATTCTCCGTACCATCCGCCAACGGAATCGTGATCGTCTTCTTGTAACAACCGATGTAAGCATGGTATGCTCCTAACCAATCCATGCCCAATAAGGCATCGAACTCAAGAAACTCAAGTACTCTCAAGTCGCAGGAAACTCGTAGCCCTCATCTCTACCTGACACTTAACACATAGGAAGTTCGGTAAATCTTATCCCCAATAGCCGTGCTAAGGGATCAAGGGTCTATTAAGTCTAATGGGTCTCAACCCTAATAAGTCTACCATACGTCCGAAAATGAAACAATTGAACCGTAATCGAACATGGTATGCATGAATGTACTACAAATATAAATCATACCCTCAACTAGGTTTCGGACGCCCCGATCCGGCTCAACCGTCGCCCGCACCCGCTCCCTATGGTGCTGATGATGCTGTGCCTGTGTCCTCTCAGCTAAGTACACCGAGCCCGGATGTGGCCCACTCGCCGCATCGTAAACATGTACGCGTATCCCGTGTACCTCGAGTCCGACCCCCGTCCTCGACTCGTGTAGATCTCTCGAGTTTGGGTCCGCCTCGACCTTTGTGTCTCCTCGCCTACCTCCTCTCGCTGAATCTCGCTCACCGTAGATCGTCCCTTTCACTGATGTACAGGTCTCGTAGGCTGTGGAGGATGACTAGCAAAGCTCAACACTGGTGGAGTCGTCCGTACTGGTCGAGTAGGTGGTGCAATGGATCCTACACTCGAGCTCTAGATCTCGGTAACGAAGTCTGTTCTTCCTCCGTTTCTTGTCCCGATGATCCTCTCGATCTAGTCTCCGCCCGACCGATCTCACCTCCTCGGGTGAGAAATCGTAGCTCTCTCTAGCCAAACTCCGCTCGTATGCCCGCCGAAGAGTCTCTGCTCGGTAGTGACTACCGAACCTCCAATGGCAGTAGCAAACCCTTAGTGAAATAGTAGATACGATCGGCCTCCGAATCTCGCCGATCCTTCCACATAAGGTAATAGCTGAATAAATCTCGCCCATGTAATCCATCACCGGCTCTCCTACCGACCGTCGCAATGAAGTGAACTCAATCCTCTTCGCCCGTAACACCGTTTCTGCTGGAAATACTTCTAGTTAAACCGGTCTTGAAATCGATCCAGCCTCGCGAATACCTCGGTAGTGACAATGGTAGTCCACTAATCATCCGCCTCCCCGAAGCATGGATGAGGAAATCGTCGCTCTCATGTGATCCTCTGGTCACAATAATAGTATGAATCTTCTCATGGTTCTTTAGAAAGCTCTACCGCCGCCACGTCGTCGTACCACCGAAAAACTTAACCGGATCGTGCCTCTTGAATTCTCTCCACCGCCTCGCCTCGCAAAGAAGGGCCTTAGTGGCTCTTATCCGCAGAGTGACCGAGTAGTGACTAGAGTAGTCTCTACAAAACACCACCGGTGTAGTCGGTGTCTCCGTCACTCATACTAGTTCTCGCCGTAACAAAGGTGTCTCCGCCTCTGCTCAGTGTACTGTGCCGCAAGAATCGCTTCCTCAGGAATCGCTGCTAACGAAATCGGGGCGGTGGAAGCCATAGCTACTGGAGTCTCCATCCCCTGAGTGGTAGAAACAAGCGGCAAAGGCGTAGTCGGAGTCAATGGTGTCGTGGTAGCCCGTACGGTGTCCTCGCGATCGCACTAACTCCTCAAATTTCTCGGTCTCAAGTCGCGCTTTCTTCGAGATAATGTACGTATCTCCTCAAGGCATCGTGACAAAATCACACCGATGTCATCGCTCGACTCGCTGATCCGTCATCTTCGTCCGAACAAGAAAACGAATTTCTGGATCAATGGATAGCTACCGCATACAATATATTGCAATCAACAATTATAATATGTATAATCATCACATCCGACTTATCCCAACTCATCCCTTCGAACTAAAGTTCTAATTAGGATCGTAGGGTTTTCCACTCTAAGTTCAACCATTCCTAACTTCGTTGTCTTAATGGTTTCTGTTTTAAATCAAGAGTCGTCTGTTATAACCTTAAGCTCTCGATACCAATCGTGACGGCCCCAATTTCCCGTGCAATTGGGTATGCTCGCCTAAACTCGTGTGCCCCGAGTCATCACTCGGCAACCCGACGAGCCTAGTCACCTTTCAATTTAATCAATTCAAGAATTTATGAAAGAGTTATTGCATTAATACATATCGAAAGACTAAAACAATTATAACAAAGGGAAATAACTCAATCAAAGGGAAATTAGAAATTCTATACGTGTGGAAAACCCCGGTACTCATGTACAATTCGATAGGCATATATACATGATACCAGCCTCACAAAAGAAATACCAAGTTCAATGATCCCAACAATATAAGTATAAAAAGATATACACATCAAGCAAAAAATATAAACACCTACTATAGAGTCTCTCCGATGTTGCCGCAAATCCTCACAAGAGGTCACCTAGGCAGGCCCCTTGCCCTTGCGTCGCTTCTCCACCCTATTCCGCACCTACCGTCATAAACTAGACGGTGAGTAAATGAATAAAATTGCTAGTAGTACCGTAAGAATGTAACAAGAATTTATGATTATAACAAGAAAAGCAGCCTAAGTATCATGCGAAATGAAATAACGGAAAGTAAATAAATTAGATGCATGATAAAGAGACCGATAGGTAAACAATCGATATTTGCATGTTCTAAGATTCAAAAGAGGCCCATGAGTGGTCTATTTCACAAAGAATACGGTAAAGATCTCGCAAGATCTCCCCGGCAATGTCGTAACACTAGAGCATCGTAAAATCGAGAGGCATCGCAACACCTCTCGAATCCAAGACTCGCACACACATCACTGTGGGTGGTCGGGCTACCCCCGCAAAGGCACCCTCATTGTCCCAAATAGTGCGGGACTATATAATACCTTCGAAACACACACTCATGCCAAGAACATACAACCAAGGATATGGAATGGAATATCAAGCACAGATCAATACAACAATAGCAATAAATAAAGGATGTATAAATCACATGCTATTTTCTTGTTGGTCTACTAACGTACACACATACGAGGCATGCATGTACTTACCTGAACTAGCGTGACCCGCTACTCACTCCGAGACTTTAACGCATTTCCCGTGTTTCTCAACTATCTGTCAACGAATCAAACCCCAATTGTCGTTTTAGAGTTCGTGTTTAGTTTTAGGGTGATTCCCATAAACTTGGTTTGAATTCATTTAATTAACATAACCCATACTATAGTTGATGCCCTTTACACACTGGTTAGGCTCTTCTTGGGTCCATGTGTTAAGCCTATATCCATCTAAGTAGGCTCAATATGTGGACAATTATTGGGCCTGAATATATGGGCTAATTTTTACATTTTATGTATTTGTTTTGGGCCTTAAGTTGTACCTATTATATTAAACCCTTATTGGGTTTTACATAACCCATATACACACCAATTGTGACTTGTTATGGACCTATATTAAAATGAGTGTATTGGGCACTTGTTGGGCCTTATTACAAGTCCATGTTCATTTAAAACAAGTGTCCATATTTATAATCTTGTTTACTTATTCTTAAACATACAATAATACACATTATGGTCACACACACACAACTGTTGTGTACACCCCATTGGTGTGCACACTCACACTTTACACACCCCACTGTTTTGTGCACACAACACCCCGCTGTTGTGTGCACCCCACTGTTCACACGCATTAACACGTCACTTTATTAATTAAAACCATATTATATACACATTTGTCCATTCTCACACATATACAACTGTTATGTACACCCCACTGTGGTGTACACACACACTGTTGTGTACACCCCATTGTAGTGTACACACATGCACACCCCTTGCACACAATCCACACCAAACACAACCACCTATATGCACCGTTATACAAATCGAAACTCATACGTAAACCACCCATGAAACAAATCCGCAAATGGTACCCTACACCCCAACTAGGGTGTGCACATACACACACCACACACCCCGCCCAACATTCACATCAAAACCGTCACCATAGCAGTCCCAAAATCAATCCACAAACGTGAAAACAAGTGAGTAAAGTGGAAGCACAAAACAAAGGAGAGAGAGAGAGAGACTGCCGAAGTGGCTCACCTTAGTGTCTCCTGGTGAGTGGCCGAGGTTCCCAAAGACCGTGGTGAGTGGCGGTGGTGATTGGCCGAGAAAGAGAAGATAACCAAGAGTGAGAGAGAGAACGTGACTGTCAAGAGAGGAAGAGGAGAAAGAGAGGGAAGAGAGGAGCTCACCTAGCGTCTTCTGTGGTGGTGGAGGGATCAATTGTCGTGGTCGAGGGTGGTGACACACCGAATGAGGGTGAGGAGAGCACGCGAGGCCGAGAGCAATGTGGGCCGGCCGAGAGGGATAAAGAAACGTGAGTGAGTGACGAACGAAAGAGAGAGGGAGAGAGAGAGATTGGAGAGGGAGGCTCACCTCGTCGGGTCGTTGTCGCCGGTGGGAGGCGGCGGCAAGGCGCAGAGGGAAGAGTGAACAAAGGACGGTGGTAGTTTGGAGGAGATGATGAATAGTGTACATTAGGGTTTTACGGTTTCCTTTGTTTTTATATATGTGTAACAACGTGAAATGACCCTTTTGCCCTTAGACTAACACTTGTTCATCCCTTGACAGCCTACCCTTATGGGTCATTTGGCTCATCCTCTTAATTTAACACATATCCACATCTCTAAGACTATCCAATGGTTCTCCTCACTCACTTGTTTCACTTTAACAATCTTATCCTATATTAACCCATTAGATTAATTTTATTAAATTACAAATAAGGTCGCACATTTTCCCGCCTACTCTAGACACGTGTCCCGCGTTTGACACGCTTCTCGAGGCGGACCCACACTTGGTATTCAAATAAGTCTCCTCATGTTTAAGTTATACTTTATTGTTAACATTGTATTTTCCTCAACTTAGGTCATATATTTCATTTGACTTTGTTTATTAATAATGTCCACTAAAACGGTTCCCGAAAACCCCTTTAACTAAGCGACACCTCACTCAATTAAAATATAGCCCGAACGGCTCGAGACCCGTAGAATACTAAAATACTAATACACAAAGTCAAAGAATCATAAAATTACCTCTGCCGACTACTAAAGTTTGAAATACTATCCAATATCCACGTAGCCGGTCACAATCTTGACACGTATAACACAAGTCGCTTAAAAATTGGGGTTGTTACAACGGTTCTTCTAATCATCCAATCTACCAGATATGTGGAAAGACAGCCATGTGGCGGTAGTGTGTTACAACAGATCCGATTATGCATACATGGGGTCGATGCCGCAGTAGTCCAACAACAATGGTCGGGCTTACTCCTCCTCCACAGGATTTCGACCTCCATCTCCTCATTAGAGTGTCTTGTATGAAAATCCAAATTCTTTCTTTGCATCTCCTGAATCGGTGGTGGGTCAATCGTGGTATGCTGATAGTGGAGCATCGGCTCATGTCACTCATGATCTTCTCAACTCTCCAATAAGTCATTCTTTGTAGGTAAAGATCAACTTGTTGGTAATAGTGCTTCTTTACCGATTTCACATATAGGTTCAATCAAGTCAGCTAATTTGCATTTTTCTTTAAAGTTTTCTAAAGCATTATGCATTCCATCTATTACCAAGAATTTGCTCAGTGTGTCCAAAATTACTAATGAGAATCCTGTTTTTATGGAATTTCACTCGGATCATTGTTTGATCAAGGATCTCAACACCAGACTGACTATACTTAGAGGGAGTCTTAAAGATGGTCTCTACTCATTTCCTTCTCGTCCATCTGCGTCTGGTGTTTCATACAATAAAGTGTTGATGGCAACTACATCAACAAATTCTTTTTCTTAATGGCATTCTCAACTTGGGCATCCATTTGTTAAGGTTCTAACTCATGTACTTAATTATTGTAATGTTCCTATTCATAAGTCTTGTGTGTCTGATTTTTGTGATGCTTGTAAATTAGGGAAGATTCATTCACTTCCTTATTTTGTTTCTTCATCACATGTTTCTATGTCGTTAGCTTTGATTCACACAGATGTTTGGGTCCTTCCCCTTATAAATCTCATGATAGTTTTCAATACTATATACACTTTCTCGATGACTTTTCCAGATTTACTTGGATTTATCCTATGAAAACGAAAAATGAGGCTCTCTCTATTTTTCAACAATTTAAATCTTTAGTTGAAAATCAATTTTCCTTACGAATTAAATGTGTTCAAATCGATTGGGAGATGAATACCGACATTTTCAAAAAATTTATCACAACATGGTATTCATTTTCAACATCCATGTCCCTATGCTCATTAACAAAATGGTCGCGCTAAAAGAAAACATCGACATATTATTGAAACTACCGTAACGACTCTGAAATTTAGTTATTTGTGAATGATGATGTGTATTACGTATTTATACTCATATTCGAGTGCCCGAACAATGAAGTCGGTGAACAAGTAGGGAAACCGAACGAGCGGGATCGACAAATTGGGATACGGTACACGGGGACGTAAAACACAAGAAAAAACATTAATAAATGAATATTTGGGTAATTTAAATAAATAATACACGAGAATCGGTGAAACTACACGCTCTACAGGAGTCGGAGCAAGGAAAGACGGACAGAGGAACGTCATTTGAATGCGGGGAGATGGATAGCTACACGACATACAGTCTATGTGATATAGATTGTTAAAGTGACACAACCATAATTTGAGGAGCCTTAGGATTAACCCCGAAATGCGTGTGTGTTTGGAGATGAAACATAGTGGAAAATATAACAAAGATCAAGGGGTATAATAGTCATTTTGAACAAAATAATGGGTATATATATATGTAATTATAAAAGAAAAACCCTAATATTTCATAAACCCTTCACTCTCGCCGCCCTCTCTTCTTTCCCACTTCGTCTCTTTCGTCTGCCTCTCATTCCCATTCCACACCCTCCTCCACGATCGTGCCACGACCTCGCAGAGCCTCACCGAGGTCCGTCCATCTCTCTCTCTCTCTCACCCTCCCTATCGGTTCTTTGCGCACTCTCTCCTCTCGATCGTCCTCTCCTCTCGTTGGGTTTTGGGATTCATACACAAATGAGATTTCAAAACTATTTTGAGAAAAACCCCAATAGGATGCGAATATGATTCCATTAAAATACGTTTATACTATGAAAACTTAATCATACCTCACTCACAATGTACCTTTCTGAAGGTTAATCGATCTCTAAGGTGATGCCAACAACGAACGCCTCTATCGCAGAACCACACACGAAGGCGACCGAGATTTGAAGTGCTAGCTTGAAGAGAATACCAAACCTTTTTGTTTCTCTCCAAAACAATCCAGAGCATACCAAATACCCTAAGTCATTTCTTAAAATGAAAATAGAGTTTCAGCCCTTTTTTAAATCTTTCATACTTGTATTATAACTCAAAGCGTCTATTTATACAACCCTTGTATATAGACGGTTAAGTAAATTACATATATACCCCTACTTAAAGAAGTATAAGTGTAATACACTACAAGGACGTTTACATCATGAATTTTATCATATAAAATTCATTTTTCTAAACCATCTTAAATTCTCGCAAAACCATTCTCGTGCTCATACAACATTAGCAAAGTTGTACCAAAACACATTTTAGTATACAAGTCATAAGCGCCTCTAGCAAGACATTATGACTACCCAAGTTGTACGAATATCAAATCGATACAACCTAATCAATAGTGTATATAACATCCTTTTGTCACACAATATCCTTTTGATCAAACATAAGGCATGGAATTGTCATCCAACATGTTCAATCGTACTAGTCTCAATTTCTAGGTAGACTGAAAACATCTAAGTAACATTGATCAATACCAATTCACTTAGACTAGGCCTTTTAACAAATCCTAACACATCAAGGATCCACCGGATATCTCTCTTTATATGGGAGGGACAAATTCTATCTCGATTACACAACTTCACCACATTATTCACACAAGAACCAATCACAACCTTTATAATCGTCCTAAGCTAAAGACAACGTTTGATTGCGTCAAGTCACCGTATTCCTAATGTTGAAGTCTCTGGTAATCTCAAGTCGAGGACCGAAAAGTATACATATCATGAGAAACAACTATGACTTAATCCATGTGATGTTCTCATAGCGGGTCTGGTCCAAGATTTTTGTTCCCTAACAAGTACTCATGATCTTGATTCGTATTCCTATACGTATGATCATCGTATGATCATCAATCAAGACTCACACTAGTCTTAATTCATTATAGTTCCCAAGATAATAATCGACTAGGAACATTTAGGATATTTCAGAAATACCTATGGATCTTATTATAATGTAAACATGCAAATCAATTATAATAAACAAGAAATGAAATCCTCTATTTTATTAACTAAATGTATTCATAAAGACCGCTAATGGATTGACTTAGGCCACATTTCCCAACATCCTCCTATCTCGACGACCGTCACCACCTCCCTCCACAAAGACTGATCATCGAACCATCACCGTAAACGCCTAAGTGAGTATCCATCTTGCTTTCTCTCTCTCTCTCTCTCTCTCTCTCTCTCTCTCTCTCTCTCTCTCTCTCTCGAAGATCCCTTTTCCTATCTCGTTTTGCTCACTCGGTTACACACACACCCACTATTTTCTCGGTCATCGTAGGGTTCTATGATGGGGAACTTGGGTGTAGATGACCCTAGAGCATCTCGATGTTCCCCGGGGCCTCACACACGATGAACATTACATTTTTTGATGAGCTATGGATTCGTTTTTTCTCATTGTTTTTCTCTCTTTTCGTGATCGTTGTCGACGGATTGGCTCATGTTGTGGGTGGCGAGTCTATCCCCAAATGAGGCTGATCGGAGGTGGTCTTCCGACGACTCCACCGGCCTGAGGTGGCTTTCCCCCATGTGTGGTAGTTGTGTTTTAGATGGGTGTGTGTTAGACAGCTTTGGTAGGTGTGTGCGTGCCTCACAATTGGGGTGGGGGGGGGTGCATTATGGTGTATGTGTACACCACAAATGGGGTATGGGGTGTGTTATGTGTGGGGTGTAGTATGGTGTGTGGGTGTCTATTAAAATAAAAAGGAGATGTGTGTTGGTGTGTCACTGTTATTATAGTGTATGTATGAGTTATTTTTTTTAAATGGGCTTATGTAGTTAGGCCCAATAAGAGTCCAACAAATTGGATGTTTGTGTGTATATGAAATTGGTGTTGGGCCCAACAAAGGCCCAAAGGGACAGTTTTTGTGTTAAGGCTCACTATCTATGGAAGTATATATATATGTTTACCGTTTTAGTGTGAATATGTGGATTCATGGGTGTGATGTATATGGGTTTTAATCATGAAACGCCACGCTTATACCGCGGGCCACAGTGCTCACGGTGTAACTCGAATACGACTCAATTGGAGGACTTTTTCACAATTGTTTGAGTCACTTTAACTAACCGTTTTAAACCAAATTTATGAGAATCACCCTAAGACTAAATACTAACCCTAAACCAATATTCGGGATTCAAACCTTTATCGTGTAGTCGTGAACCCGCGTGGAACGTGTTAAAGTCTTGGAGTGGTACCAGTTGCGATAGTTCGTAAGTACACACGTGCCTTGTATGTGCGTATGATAGTAGGCTAGTAAGGAAATAGCATGTGATTTATACATTCCTCTATTCATTGATAATGTTGAATTGAGCCTTCCTTTGAAATTCCATTCCATATTGTTTGTTGTATGTTTTGGGCATCAGTGTGTGTCTCGAATGTATCATGTGGTCCCGCACTAGCTGGGACAACGAGGGTGCCTCTTGTAGGGGTAACTGACCACCCCTAGTATTGTGTGTACTAGGTACTGGATTCGAGAGGTGTTGCGATGTCTCTCGATTTCAAGCTATGCTAATGTTGCGACATTGCCTGGGGAGATCTTACGAGATCTTTGCCATATTACTGTGAAATTATAACATGCAAATTTCAATTGTTTATCTATCGGTCTATTTATCATGCACTTGATTTACTTACTTTCTTGCTATTTCATTTCCGCATGATATTTAGACTGCTTTACTTGTTAAATCATAAATTACTGTTATATTCTTCTGACACTACTTTCGATTTCTTCAATTACTCACTGTCTAGTTTGTGATGGTGGTACAGATAAGGTGGAGAGCAATAAGGGTAAGGGGCTCTGCCTAGGTGACCTACTTTGAGGACTAGCAGCGGGACCGAGGAGACCATTTAGTAGGCTTTTATGTTTTGCTTACTTGTATATCGTTTCATACATATGTTTTGGATTATAGACCTTGGTATTTTTTATGAAACCGGTATCATGTATTTATGCATATCGAATTGTACATGAATACCGGGGTTTTTCCACACTTATAGATTCCTACATTTCTTTATGATTGAGTTATTTCCCTTATGATACTTGTTTAGTCTTCCACTATTAATTATTGCAATAACTCTTTCATAAATTGTAAAAATTGATAAATCGGAGGTCGACTAAGCTCGTCAAAGTTGCGAGTGATGACTCAGGGCCGCACGGGTCTAGGTCGACGTACCCAATTGCACGAGAAAATTGGGGCATCACAATTGGTATTAGAGCGTACTGTGTTTAAATTCATAAAACACAAGCCATTAAACTCGCTAAGTTAGGAACGATTGAACTTATAGTGGAAACCCTATGATCTTGACTTAGAATCCTAGTTGGGGAGTGAGGATGAGTCGAGTAATGGAAACTAAAAACTTACCGGCATAAGTATGTTTTATGTGATGTATTATATGATATCGTAGTTATTCGCCGATTCAAGAACTCGCTTTCTTTGTCGATATCGAGGGCGGACCAGTGTGATCTAGTAACGACAATGTAAGTCCTTAACACGTTGCATAGAAGTCCTTCGTGCGTTGTCGTAGAGAGTCGCATTTCAGAGCATCGATCGGAAGGACATGATAGGAAGTGGACGAGCGATCCGAATGACGATAGTGGTTCTTGAAAGCGTAAGGTGTGTTACCAAAGGCGACAACCCGTGACATTTCCGTAACTGATGTCCAAACTCGTACAAGGACCAAGAAGATGATGATCACCTCCTGACAATGAGGACGTGCACATGGCGAGTGAACAACAGCTGACAGTGGTTCGTAATCCTACCGGAGTTGAGGAACCTCTGGTTAACATACAACAAGCATGGAACTAATTATTTAAAACTTTAGGTATTTAAATGCGATGTCGAACGTCATGTGATAGAGTTAGGATCAATACTGGCTAGAGTGGTGCTGTTTAAACTTAGCAGAGTTGTCTAGGATGAGACAGACCTAACTTAGATTAGAGTCTGAAAGATATGGTAAGTTGGACATAATGGGTTGCCAAAAATAGCCACGAGTACACCTAAAAAGAGGCAGACTGGTTGTGATTCATCTTACGATGCATGGACACATAGTATACATGGTGGCCACGATTATAACTTTATCGAACATATTTACTGCCTGGGTATGAATGAAACTTGTTTTGAAACCCGAGTAGGTTGGGAGGTCATTACGGGTTTGACGTACGAGTCACGATCGTAGCGTTTTACTTCGTAATTACCTGACTTGTGTTGTGGTAGTGGATGGTGTCTGCGATGAGGTCATTGGCATTCCTACCATTTTGGGGAAAAGTGAGCGGTCTAGATAGACCGTAGTTGAATCAGCCGTTTGAAGTGGTCAGGTGACGCGCAGCTTGAAGACGAATATAAAATCAAGCTGTTCGAAGTGGCAGAGGCACACAGTTTGGTAGATGTGGAGAAAAGGGAATGGATTTAAGACGTTGTGCTGTTCGAAGAGACTTTGTACAAGTCCGCAGTTCAATACCTGATGTCGAGCTGTTGGAAGTGACTCTCGCGCGAGTCCACAAATGGTCATAGCATATTGAGTTGTCTCAAGTGCCTTTGCATCGGTCATAGCTCAACGGTAAAAAGAGTCAGTCTCAAGCAACTTTGGAAGAGTTCGCAGCTTCGATACGAAGGATCCAAGCTATCCAAAATGGTCGTAAGCCCACAAGCTTGAAGGAAGTGTGAACAGTGTCGATTCCCCTTATTTGCTCAAGTTAGAGCTAATTTCAAGGACGAAATTCTTGTTAGTTGGGGAGACTGTAACAACCCAGAAATTTGGTTATTTGTGAATGATGATGTGTATTACGTATTTATACTCGTATTCGAGTGCCCAAACAATGAAGTCGATGAACGAGTAGGGAAGTTCGGACGAGCGGGGATCGACAGTCAATACGGTACACATGGGACGTAAAACATAGTAAAAACATTAATAAATGAATATTTGAGTAATTTAAATAAATAATACATGAGACTCGGTGAAACTACGCGCTCCGTGGGAGTCAGAGCAAGGAAAGACGGACAGAGAAACGTCGTTTGAATGCGGGGAGTTGGATAGCTACGCAACATATAGTTTATGTGATATAGATTGTTAAAGTGACACAACCGTAATTTGAAGAGTCTTAGGATTAACCCCGAGATGGGTGTGTGTTTGGAGATGAAACATAGTGAAAAATATAACAAAGATCAAGGGGTATAATAGTCATTTTGAACAAAATAATGGGTATATATATGTGTGTATTTATAAAAGAAAAACCCTAATATTTCATAAACCCTTCACTCTCGCCGCCCTCTCTTCTTTCCCACTTCGTCTCTCTTGTAGGTTTCTCATTCCCACTCCACACCCTCCTCCATGATTGTGCCACGACCTCGCCGGAGCCCTCACCGAGGTCCGTCATCTCTCTCTCTCTCTCTCTCTCTCTCTCTCTCTCTCTCTCCCCCCCTCCCTCCCTCCCTCTCGCTCTTTGCTCACTTACTCCTCTCAACTGTCCTCTCCTCCTCCCTGACGACCGCCACCACCTCCCACTACGCCACTGGAACATCGAATCATTTCCGGAAATGCCTAAGTGAGTATCCATCTCTCTCTCTCAATGGTCTCTCTCTCACTCTCGTTTTGCTCACTAGTTGCACACACACACACTATTTTTCGGTCATCGTAGGGTCTCTATGATGGGGAACTTAGGCGTAGATGACCCTAGAGCATCTCGACATTCCTGGGGGGCCTCACACGTGGCAGACATGGCGTTTTCTGACGAGTTATGGATTCATTTTTGCTCACTGTTTTTCTATCTTTTTGTGACTATTGTCGATTGGATTGGCTCATGTCATGGGTGGCGTGTCCGTCCCTCGGTCGAGGCCGATCTGAGGTGGTCTTCCGAAGACTCCACTGGCCGAAGGTGGCTTTCCCCCCCATGTGTGGCAGTTGTGTTTTAGATGGGTGTGTGTTGGAAAATTTTGGTAGGTGTGTGTGTGCCTCATAGTTGGGGCATATAGAGGGTGTCTCTCCCAACTTAAATTTTTTCTATTCACGAAACTCGGACTCGAGACCTTGCTTAAGGGGACTAAGTCCCTTACCACTTGGGCCAAAAACATCACTCACAAGTGAAAATATACTTTTACTAACGAAATTTGCCACTTTTTACTAACAATTGGTATAGTCGTAAGTAAATGTTGACTTTTTACTTACAATTGTTATAGTTGTAAGTAAATGTGAACTTTTTACTTACAATTTTAGATTCTTTACTTACAACTGCTATAGTTGTAAGTAAATGTGAACTTTTTACTTATAATTTTAGATTCTTTACTTACAACTGCTATAGTCGTAAGTAAATGTGGACCTTTTACATACAATTTTAGATTTGTTATTAAAAATCTCGTCATCAAAAGCCCATTTTTTTGTAGTGGACTGTCATTTGTTGATTTGTCTCTATGTGAAGGTTGTGTGGTTAGAAAACAAAAAGTTGTCGCTTTTTCAAAAAGGCGAATTCCCAAAACTAAAAAGCTAGAACTTGTGCACACGACGCTTGGGATCCTTCACAGGTATCCTCCCTTAATGGCACTCGTTATTACATTACTTTCATTGATGATTCGACTAGAAAGCTCTGATTTACTTTATGAAAAATAAGTTTCAAGTGTTTGAAATTTTCAAAAAGTGGAAATGTCTAGTGGAGAACCAGACAGGTCTAAAGCTGAAGTCCTTGACATCAGATAATGGTGGAGAGTACTGTAACAAGGAATTTGATGACTACTGTACTATGTATGGCATCAGAAGAGAAAAGACAGTACCAAGGACACCACAATAGAATGGCATTGCTGAGCGTATGAACCGAACCATTATAGAACGTGCAAGGAGCATGTTGTTGAGTGCGGGGCTACCAAGCGTTTTGGGGTGAAGCTGTGAATATTGTTGCTTATCTGATCAACAGAGGACCATCTACCGCAATTGATTGCAGACTGCCTGAGGAGGAATGGACAAAAGAGAAAGTAAAACTTTCACACTTAAGAACCTTTGGTTGTGTTTCCTATGTCCATATCAATGCTGAAAATAGGTCAAAACTGGATGCAAAGTCCAAAATGTGTATCTTTCTAGGATATGGAGTTGATAGTTTTGGTTACAGGCTATGAGATCCTGAGAGTAAAAAGGTGATCAGAAGTAAAGATGTCATATTCAATGAGGATGTGTTGTATAAGGAAGGATCAAGAAGAAAGAGGAACCAAAAAGATCAAAGTATCTTGAACTTGATGATATCCCTCCCTATGATCCTGATCAGAGTGTTACTGAACACATTGATGAACATGAAGTTCAGAGGAGCCAAGATACCACCCATTGCACTTCGACGTGAAAGACGAACTATCACTGCTTCAGATTATTACTCTCCATCCATACACTATTTGTTGCTCACAGATGGTGGTGAACCCAATTACTATGAGGAAGCAATGCAAGTCGAGAATAAGGAAGAATGGAAGAAAGCCATGGATGACGAAATGAAGTTTCTCTATACAAATCAGACTTGGGATTTGGTCAAGCTTCCAACTGGAAAAAGGCGATTCAGAACAAATGGGTGTACAGACTGAAACAGGAGCAAGATGGTTCCCAGAGGTACAAGGCCAGATTGGTAGTAAAAGGTTTCCAATAAAAGGGAGGTTTCGATTTTAATGAGATTTTTTCTCCTGTGGTCAAGATGATTTCAATTAGAACTGTTAAGCATTGTTGCAGAGGATCTACATTTAGAACAGCTTGGATGTAAAACCGCCCTTCTTCATGGTGACTTGAGGAAAATATATACATGCAACAACCACAGGGGATATGTAGAAGTCTGGTAAGGAGCATCTAGTGTGTAAGTTGCACAAAAGCCTTTATGGTCCAAACAAGCCCCCGACAATGGTATTTGAAGTTTGACAAGTTCATGATCACAATAGGGTACATGCGATGTCTTGCGATCATCACATTATTTCAAGAAATTTGACAATTCGTATGTTATTTTGCTTCTATATGTCGATGATATGCTGATTGCAGGTACCAACATTGAAAAGATTGAAAATTTGAAAGAGCAAATGGCGAAAGAATTTTCAATGAAAGACTTAGGTGCTGCGAAACAAATTTTGGGGCTAAAGATCGAAAGAGATAGAAAGAACAAGTTACTAAAACTTAGTCAAAGGGAGTACGTATCGAAGGTGCTCAAGAGGTTCAACATGGATTGTGCAAAACCAGTGAGCACACCTTTAGTCAAGGCATTTCAAAAACCTTTCGAAACAACATAGTCCCAAAACAAGAAGAACAAAAGAATATGGAGAACAACCCGTATGCATCTAGCTGGGTAGCCTTATGTATACCATAGTTTGTACAAGACCCGACATTTCTCATGTAGTGAGAATTGTGAGTAGGTACATGTCTAATCCCGGTTCTTATCACTGAATGCAAGAAATGGATTTTAAGGTACCTTGCATGAACAAAAGATGTGGCACTATGCTATACAAGTGCAAAAATACAATTGTGTGGCTTTGTTGATTCGACATGGTCGGTGACATTGATGTTAGGAAAAGTACTCAAGGTTATGTGTTTATTCTTGGAAGTGCAAAGAATCTCCCGGGTATCAAGGTTACAAAAGATTGTTACATTATCTACTACCGAGGCTCGAATATGTTTGCATCTCACTGAAGCATGTAAGGAGATGACTTGGTTATAGAGTTTGTTGAGTGAACTGGATCATAAGCAAGCGGATTGTCGACTACTAAGCGAAGCGACAATGAGCGCAATTCATCCGAAAAGAATTCTCGCATTTCACTCAGGACAAAGCATATCGATGTAAGGTATCATGTCATACGAGCTATGCTTGAAGAAGGATCTTTCAAATTGGAGAAAGTACACACCAACAAAAATCATGTAGATATGCTCACCAAGTCAGTTCCTAAAGAGAAACTGAAGTTTTGCATAGCTTTTCTTGGCCTTGCTAATTGAAGACGACAAGGCAGCCGCCGCCTAAAGACAATACATGAGAAGGAGATACTACTATACGAGAAAATAATTTTTAGAATCAGCCCCAAGTGAGAGATATGTTAAGTATATGGGCCTGATTAGTTTACTATTGTATTCTAATAAGGATTTACTATTGTACTCTAATACGGATTTACTTTCTCTATAAGTATATATATCTCTTCTAATGTAAAAAGTGTGAGTAGTGAGAATCGTGAATAAGATTGTGTTGACGGCTATGGGTTTGCTTCCCTTAGAGGATTTCCCAGATATAAAATTCCTGGTGATTTGTTCTCTTTCTTTTTTTTTTCTTGTTTTACTATCGTCATTGCTCTCTGTCAAAATCTTAACATCTCCCGCACAGGACATACATGGTCTTAATCTTTGTCATTGTCCACTTGTTGGAAAAAATTCGCCCTCAAATTTTCGTACATTCGCGCGACTTGTAATTTGGGGCAAATTCATCTTCACAACTAATCTTGCCTAACTCAATACTACTTGATGAAAAAAGTATTTGGGGAACAACATCTTGAATGTTTTCAAAAAACACATCACCATGAGAGTCTTGAAAAGCGTCCCTACTAACTCTTCATCCATGTCATCTGCCATCGAACAAAAGTGTTTGGTCGTCGCAACCGCACTTTTGTCTCCACAACTTTTTCAACTAGGTAGTTGTCGACTTCATCTCGACAACCACGTATCTTGGTTGACGACGCCTCATCACACGACACCACCACCGACACTTGTGATTTTGACTTCAACAAGCAACCTCAAGTACACGAACATCATATCCAAATACCACCTTTTCTTCAACAATGGCATCTTCATTGTCATAAAAAAATGGCGGCTTGTTGATGTCGAAGATGTGACCGTCATTGCATTCGATTAGATCAATACATTCTTCCGATCGACAATCTTGGTCGTTGTACGCATTATCCCTCGTCGAAGAGGAATCTCCTTTTGTTTCTTTAAGAACAATTATAGATTGGAAAATAAGATGACAAAATGGAGACCAACCGTAAGATTAGCTCAATAGAGATTGAAAAAAATAGATATTTAATAGAGACCAAAACAACATTTTATCTTATGAGTGGAGGCGAGACTCCTTTTATATTTATACATACAAAAATACGGAAAACAAGAATATGGTGTGCAAAAAAACCAAAATAGACAAATTTCATAAAACCTTTGACATTAATCCTTAAAATCAACCTTCCCGCCACCAAGGAAAACAAAAATAAAGAAATTAAACACGGCTTCGCATTTACCCAAAAGCACCATGTCGTACATCCTTATATGTATCACCCAAAAACCACATAAGCTCGTCATTTCACCCAAAAGCCAATCCCCTTCACTATAGTCCAAATCACACAATATGATCCAAAGAATTTTCTAGTCACTAAATGCTCCAATCACAAGTACAAAGTCATCACCCTCATGTATGAAAACTATGTAATACATCACAAGTACAAAGTCATCACCCTCACACAACCATTTATAAATATGATTTCAGACCCATCAAAGCAAACAAACGTAATGCAGTGTTGCGCTGGCATATTTAGGGCTCCTACCATTGCTTTGGACAAGAAAGGCAGTGAAGTGAGCATGCAGTGTTGCAACAAGAGAAGCAGTGAGATGGTGTAGAAAGAAAAATATAGGTCAAAGGAGATACTGAAAGCACTTAAAGAACAATACGACTCACCAAATCGATTAAGACGTGCGTACCTATTGGGCATTGTTCAATGGAGAGAGGTGTAACTCCTTTGCCAAACTCGACCAATCACCTCGATCCCCGTCGTCGAACAATTCATCGAACTCCCAATGGAACAATATACCCTCTCGAAAAGGGATAATCTAACACAATCTCAAATCATACTTTGGGCGCATACCCTTGTCTTTTAGCCGTTTATGGTGTTTTGTCATATGTAGGGCCTACGATTGGGGAGACAAAAAAAGTCATAAATAGCTAAAAGGCAAGGGTGTGCACCCAAAGTGTGCGTAGAAAGTGGGTCATTTTAGCATTTTCCTTTTTTTCTATGCGGTTACAAAGTTATCAAACAACAAACAAAATGGTTACACAAAAAACACACGATTTTCTTAGATTATTTTCATTTTCCTTGCTATCATACACACCATAAATGTAAAGGGAAAATAAATTTCTTACACCTTAGACAATCCTCGAGATTAACACAACTTTTTCTATACCAAATCAATGATAAAGTCAAAGAAGTGCGGCGCAAAGTTTAGCCGCCAATATTCTTGGGAGGACTAATGGTGAGAGGTTTTAGATTTCAATTGTGATCATGCACCCCTCTTTTAATCGATACAAGATTTTTCTTAATTTGGTTAATATTTTTGGAACGAACAATAGTGAGAAGGTTTAAGTATAAATAGTGACCATGGATTCCTTTCTTTAATAGTTTCAGAGATTTTTCAAGATAAATTTAAAATAATAACGAGAGAAAATAATTACTCTTACTAAAATATACAATATGTATATTTAGTGAGAGAAAAGTTGGGTTGTACAAAAAAAAAAAGGTTAGGCACCAAAAAATACCCCCCAAATTACGAGAGGATTGATAAATAAATAGCTAGAGATATTAATCCCTCGATAATAGCCTAGTTTTTAACAAGAGAAATTCATTGCTCTCACTAATTTTTATCACTATTGAACCTTTTCCTTGTAGTGTGCACAATTTTTTATTTATTTATTTTTTTATCAAAGTGGTTGTTGTATTGATGTTCCTAGCCTAAAATGCAAGCCAATCTATTTCACATAGATATTACATTGTGGATAAAGTATGGAACTAAAATCCATGACAATGCACGCTCAAGATAACACCAATCCACATTTTTGGAAAATGAGTTTCCTAGCAAAAATGAAGCAATAAGAGATCTCACGTTTTATGAAGTTGATGAGTCTTTAGAGAATGTAGTCCCGTAGATAGATTCAAATGCAAATTGAGACTAATTCAAATTTGGCTCCTATTCTTTATTCTAGTGGGATTGATATTTCAATAGATGTTTCTAATACAAAAGAATTGCGTAGAAGCAGTCGTAAAAGTGGGCCTTGAAGACGTTTTGAAATTGAGAGTTAGGCTTTTATGATTGCTCCACATGATGAAAATGAGCCCCGTAATGTTAATGAGACTTTGTCACCATCTGCTAAAGAAAACTAGCAGAAAGAAATGGTTAAAGAAATTGAGTCTAAGAAATCTAACCATGTCTTGGACATGGTTAATCTACCTCCTAGACGTAGATCAATTGGGAACAAATGGGTCTACAAGATCAAACGTCAGGCAGATGGATCAATCGATAGATTCAATGCACGTTTAATGGCTAAGGGAGTTACACTACAAGAAGGAACATATTTTAAGGATACTTTTTCACCAGTTGTAAGGTTTGCCTCCATTCCTCTATTGTTTGTTATTGTTGCACATATGGATTTAGAATTACATCAAATGGATGTAAAAACTGCTTTAATGAATGGAGAATTGAATAAAGACATATATATGCAACAACCAATAGGTTTTGTTGTAAAAGGACAAGAGCGCAAAAGTGTGCAAGCTTAAAAAGTCAATATATGGTATGAAACAATCTTCAAGACAATGGTATTTAAGATTTCATCAAGTCATAACTTATTTTGGATTTAATAAGATTGATGAAGGCCGTTGTGTATATATTAAGCATTCAGATCAATAGTTTGTGATATTGTCCTTGTGCGTAGACGATATACTTTTAGCTTGAAATAACATTGATTATGCTGTCGCCATTAAAGAATGGTTATCCTCTAATTTTGATATGAAGGACATGAGTGGAGCAAACTTCAGATCGGGTGTGAAGATTCATAGGAATCGTTCTAAAAATTCTTGCTTTATCGCGAGTACAATATATTAAGAATATTCTTGAACGATTCAAAATGAAAAATTGTAACCCCATTGAGACTCCAATTGCTAAAGGTGAAATCCTAAGCACGGAAATCAAAGGCTCCATTTGAGAAAGACAAAATGTCCAATGTTTCATATGCAAGTGCAATTGGAAGTTTAATGTACGCAATGATGTGTACACGTCCCGATATATGCTACGTCGTTGGTTTAGTTAGAAAATATCAATCAAATTCTAGTCAAGCTCATTGGAAAGAAAAAGGATCTTGAAGTATCTCGAAAGGCACTATGGATTTGTGTTTGTGTTACCAAAGTAATGATCAACAGTTACTTGGGTACTTTGATGTTGATTGTAGCGGTGATCCAGATGAATGCAAATCAACTTCAGAATATGTTTTCCTATTGAATAATTGTGCAATCTCATGGAGTAGTAGAAGCAAACATGCATTGATTTGTCAACCTTGAGGCATAATTTGTTGCTTGCACTCGCTTCAGCTCAAGAGGCAATATGGCTTAGACGTTTATGCACTTGCAAGTCATCTAAAGTGCATCGAAAACCAAGCTTACTATATTTAGTGATGGTCAAGCAAAGAATTGCTTATAAGAAGGATTTGAAGTATAATGGAAAGACATAACACGTTGACACAAAGTATAACTTTGTGAGAGACATCATAGAAAGAAAACAAGTATTGATACAACACATTCCTACGCAAAGGATGACAGCATATCCAATGACAACCTATCGCTAGGGATATTTTTTTAAGTCATGTAAAGTCCTTTGGGATTGCGTAGACTATAAATTGTTTGTTGTAACTTCTTATTTCGATTCAATAAATGAACTTTATTGGTTTTTGTTATTTCATGCACTGATATAAGTCATTAATTGACTAGAACTATGCAACAGGCATTGATTGCCTTACTCACAAAAGCAATCACCTTTGGCGCTAATAGTAGCGAGTAGAGATGAGACATTGAAACTTATTTGATAAATGTAACCTTGATTGGAGTCAAGATGAGGTCATTTAGCTTGGCCGAAACAGATTTCCCACTATCTATTAAGCCTGTCAAGATAACCAGATGTGAGATCCATTGATTGGCACCTAACAATAGCGCTACATAAGTTTCTCGGTTAGGCACTATGGGAGTGACTAAACTAAGATCTCGCACAATGTATTTAGAGAATTGCATACACTCTTATTAAGAGGTTCTCCACTGTGACATGAAAAAGAATCGCATGTGTTTTACGACCACTTAGAAGTGAATAGAAAGTAAATCCCTATATCCGCACTGTGTGAATCTAATTGAATAAAGTTCTTATATAGTTGAGACTTCCTGCATTTCCCTTATGACTTTTGACTACACTATAAAGTAAGAAATTTGTGTTTGCTACTTTACTGAGTAACCTATGGTCAAGTATGATTCGATCTAAAGGTGCTACATTAGGAAAGCAACATATTCTAAACTGAGTAGAGGGAGGGCAAAGGAAGATCATATAGAATCATGTCATTTCATTTTGTATTCTATGTCGCGACACTGATGTTGAGTCACTTGGATAGATATATTAGTTAGAATATAATGCTATGACTTTAAGGTTCAAATATTGCTCTTGAAGGGATTATTGAATGTTTTGAACAGACGTGACTATATGGATCCGGGCAAAGTGAGATATACATAATTTTTAAAAGGGTAGATGTCTCTATGCTGACTCTAATTGAGTTGCTAGTGTAGAGCTCCCGCTTGTAGGCTATCTCACGGTCCTAAGACCCATTAGCTACAATGAAACATTGTCAATTGAGAACTAAATGTTTTTCCACACATGATAGGAGAATGGGAGATATCTAAGTTATCAAAACACGGGGCACCCATATGTATGATCGACTTGACCCGACAAGATTTTCCACACACGATGTGCGAGTGGGAAATGTTGGGCACGTTTTACATGTTGTAAATAAAACGGATAAACCTAGAGTTAGTTTTGATAATTGATATATCCTAACCACCATAATCTCTTGGGAAGCCCTAAGAGATCATAGGATAACAAATCACGTACAAGGTGATTTAAAAAATAAGGCTTTTGGCATTTTTGTGTGGTGTGAAGAAAAGAGTTCTCGAGAAGTGTCTTCCAAACTTTTGGGTCATGAAAAGACCGAAGTTCTACACAAATGAAATAGGTAAAAGGTATGCTTCGCCAATACTCTTTCGATTCCTATATATTTGGTCCGAAACCTTAAGTACAAAATATGATACTTCTTTTAATATAAGCTTGAGTACGAGGAGCATTGATCCCCGCCATATTGAAAGGTAATTTTGTTCCATTTACAAACTAACGATCTAGGAGCAATTGCAAGCTTTGTGACAGCTTTGTGTGGATAAATCTAACAAAATCATAGCATACCTATAGAACATGTCTAAGTGGATCACAATGAACTCATAAAACTTATTAAATGTGCCTAGTGGGCCCAACATGCCTACACAATACTATAGGATCCAATGGACCTGAATTATTTACCAAGAATCATGATGGCGACTTAGACTAAATACTAACTTTCTCCTTACACCTTATAGCCCCATATATACGGCCATTTAGCCCCCAAAAAAAGAACAAATGGCCCCCATTTAGCTTCAATACTTACCCCATTTACCCCTCTTATATATATATATTTAATTAGATAAATCTCAAACCCTAAATCTTTTTTTTCTCTTTTGATTTCCTTTGTAACTCCTTCGTGAACCACCTATGCGATCTTCTATTTGATTGGCAAAGTGGTTTCAAAAATAGTGTTTACCGCATGCATTTTCTTCAATAAAAAAAATTATTCTCGATCTTAGATTTTCAATCCTATAAAATTTTTCGTATTCATTATTGGCGCCATCACTTGCTCCCTCCATGTGTGTATCTATCATCATTCAAGTTCATCTCTCGCTTCTACCGCTTGTGTTTGAATCTCTCGCTACGCTTGTTGGTTTGATAGTTTATTAGGTTATCCTTTTCAATAAGTATTTATCTTTCAATGTTAGAGGTTTTTGTTTGTCTTCCCTTGTTGGAAGTTTTATTTTTTATTTTGGTCTTAGTATATCTATGTACAAGTAGTGTTCTAGACGTTTGTCAAGAGAAAAGACACTCGCTTGTCAAACTATTCCATTATTACAAATAGCTTTCTCAAAATCAACTCTATGGCAAATTGAATGTTCTATTAAAAAATTAGGATTAGTGAATCAATGTGTTTTTGTCAAGGTAATTAATAGTATGTCTTGTGTCAGTTCTCTACCGAATGTATTAAACCATAATGATAAATGAAATTTCTATTTTATTTTTAAAAAAAATAGATAAATCTCATTTTCCCTAAAAATCAGCTTGCCCAATCCCTCCTATACCCCCTATATGATAAGTATATTATTTTAATTGTACATGCATTTTCTTAAGTACTATGTGTATTTGTAGCCTTGAAATATAGATATAGGTTTCCCTTTAAATGCTAAGTCCGCTCGCCCATGATTGAGATTAATGCTAAAATGACTGCACTATATCATAATAGAAAGCATAACAAGTGATGTGGCAACCTGGTTGGGATGCTAGAACGGTGGGGACAAAGGCGAGATTGTTCGAGTTAAGCGCACGATCTCGATTTCGATTTCTCACCGTGTCAAGATCGATCAAGCCATTAGGGCGCTCCCCGTTGATTACCCCTAATGGAGAGGCGTCGGGCCCTATAGGATTAGTATCACCCGAGGAGTGCGGATACCCACTATTATCAATAAAAAAGACTAATGTGGCTTCTGGGCCCCGCATCAAAATCTAATGAAATGATACACCCAACACCCCATTTTGATGTAGGGCCCACGTGCGACAATCAGCCATGGTGAATTTTATTGTGACATCGTGTTCTCATTCAAGCATTTACCGTTATTATTTGTTGTGTATTCCACACAGTCAACAACCTTGGCTTTTTTTTATTGTCAGGAATCTAGCTCGCTTGGTTCTTTGCTTTTTTTTTTGAGGTCAAGTTATCAATTTTCATTACTCAATTGAGTCGATTACATCCGCTCTTAATTTTTATTACTCAATTTTCAATTATTTTCATTACTCAATTTTCATACCAAATATACAATGTGGAGTATATTTTTGCTATTTGAGCTAAATTATGAGCTACCTTCTTTGCACTTCTCCTAGCAAATTGTACCTTCCTCGAACCGTGACTTTTAAGCACTAATTAAAGTCGTCAAGTAAACATCCATATTATGAGCTAGCTTGGCTCTTTTACCTTCAATAGACATCATTAATTTTTCTTTTTTTACAAAAAATGAAGTTTTCTCATTTAGTATTTCCGTTAATACGAAAAATTATAGTAGCAAAAATCATTAATACAAGAGCATTGTTATTTATTTTGGTAATTTAATTTAATTTTTAATGAGAAATTTTACTCACGTTTTGGTAAAAATAATATACAAATAAACGACCTAACCTTTGATACATAAACATTTCAAAAAATAAATGCAAAATTAATGTTATATATAGTCAAAAAATTGGTCTTCACCGTATATAACGAACAATTATTTTTGATAGCTCAAGCTATAATGCTACTTGTTGGCATTTTCCATATTTTATTTAATTTTATCATATACTTTCGTTAAATTAATTAAAATTAGTAACCCAAACGTGTTTTGGTAGATTATACTTTCTAATATTTTTATGTTTATCCTTATATATCCATATCTATATCGCAAGTAGATTTAGACGTTTTTTTTCTTATCCATCAGTACGCCTGATTTCAAGAATCTTTAGTTCGTTTGTGTTTTGGTAGATTATACTATCTAATATTTTTATGTTTAAAAACGCCTTTTTTAGAGAATCTTTAGTTCGTTTGTGTGAAGAGAGAGCCATTAAATTTGTTGTCTTGAAGAGGATTGAAGACCATTGATTGAAAGAAAGTCATGGAAAATTACAATCATTTTGGGGTTTTACATTCAACCCCACCGATGAAGAAATCATGGGGTACTTGCAAGCGAAGGCGAGCAACATTCAACTTCCATTCGCCGATCCAAATGTCGAATTCGACGCCTTTACTATACACCCCACCCAACTCCACATGCAACGTATGTACTACTGCTTTTATGTTAAAAAACACTATGGTTTATGGTTCTTGATTTTAATCGATCTTTGATTTTTGTTAGGTTATCGTGCATGCATGAATACTGCTTTAATGTTTAAATTAGGGTTTTGGGTTCTTGATAATTAAGGGAACTTCTGTCTTAGGTTATCTTATTACATGCTTTGATACTCGTTTATTGTTAAAGCTAGCTAGCAAGCGGGTTTAGTGGTTCTTGATGATTAATCAATCTTTGTTTTTTTAAGTTATTTACATGCACGCATACTGTTTATTGTTAAAACTAGGTGCATTCATATTGTTGTTAAACCTAGGGTGTAGGGTTCTTGATAATTAATCGATCTTTGATTTTTTAAGTTATTGTTACATTCATATATGCGTGTTGTTTGTTTTTTTCTTTTTAAAAAAAACTGCATATTGTTATAATTTTAAAACTAGGGTTTAGGTTTCTTGATAATCAGTTGGATCTTTAATTTTTTTGGGTTGTCTTACATGCATGTGTTTCTTTGTTGGGTGCAGAGAGGCTCAATGCTACCAGTACCCACCTCTACTTCTACGTTATGAAGAGCGGGAGAAATCGCAAAGGTCTGAAATGGGTTTTGGCTTGCAAGCACAGTGCAACCGCTATCTTGAACCGCAAGAGAGAAGTGATTGGCTATAGGAGCATGCTAGTTTACTACAATAATGCTTTGAATACAAATAATAAGAAAAGAGACAGGTTGGCAAAGACCAAGTGGATCCTGCATGAGTACATGCTTCCCGAGGCTCATAACATGTCTTCCAAAGGACATAAGGTACGTGTGATTTACTGCTAAATTGAGTTAATTTATTCATTCATTTGGTTAACGGCTATATATATATATAAGGTCATATTAAAAATAGTTTTGCATGTAGTTAGTGTACAACATATACAAGTATTATTACATAAATTTACTATTTGATTATATATTACAGAACCCATTTGGACTATTTGCAAAATTGGTGAGACAGAAGAACATTTGGAGGTGACAATTACCAAAGTAGTAGTGTTCCCTCACAACAACAAAGAAGAACCCCAAAGAACAACAATTGAACATGGAATTAATGGGGCCTCATCATCGCAAGAAGTTGATCAACAACAAGCACACAAAGAATCTAAATGTGATGATGGTCGAAGCTTGGTGCTAGCGAGGATGATCTTCCTCTTGAGTTTTAGGTCGACGTTAATGATCACAACTCATCTTCAGAGGTAGTTCAGGAGGCGGCGCCTAGACGGATTGGATCGTTAATTTTTCCCGATCAATTAAATGACGATGAAGCTGCAGATGATGATTAAGAATGGATTGAAAACTTGGAGTCAATTCTAGAGGTTGGCGACTGTGAGAATAAATCATTAAGTAAAGTTACTATGTCATTATGTAAGTTACTATATTGTAGTATGTGAGTTACTGAGTGTTAATGTGTGGGTATGTGTTACAGCTTGATGTGTGAGTTGCTGAGTGTTAATGTGTGTGTATGTGTTACAACTGATGTATGATCAATCAAACGGTTGTGATTGAATTGATCGTATGGTTCTTGTAACATCTCACAGATATAAATACAAAACATTACAAATTTGAGATGGGTGAGAAGAGAAAACAACTCACTCGATCTCGATTTTCTTCTTCCCCAAGTTTTCTAGTTAAACATGGTATCGTAGCAAGATGGCTCACGCCGGAGTGATTCCCGGTGAAAGATCGGCGATAGAGGATCATCATCACAGATGGCATTCGTCGCAGAACCTTCGTCGCAGAGTTGGCCGATTCTCGCTCATGAAAACGGTGGATCCGCTTCCCGCTTATCGATCTCGACCTCACCATGGTGGATCTACATCACAAAGACACGGATCTAGACAGATCGCAGCAGATCTTCATCATCACACTCGATCTTGACTCCGTTTGGTAATTCTTTGAACCAAATCGTCTCTATAAAGCTAGATCGTATGAATTTCTTGTATTGGAAGTCCATGGTTTTACCAATTTTTCGAGGATGTCGCTTGATGGTTATCTTCTCGACGATTGCATGTCCACCTCGCTTCTTGGATGAAACGGTGAACCTAATCCAAAGATATGATGATTGGTATGCGACGGATCGCTTCGTCTTGGTTGGGTCGATCGCGCTACATCGAAGAGTGTGTCATCAACAAGGATCTGAGCTTGCTCAAGACATGACGAGGCATGGAGACGCATTGAAGAACATTATGGATCATTCAAAGAGCTCGATCCAGGTCTATCGACGTCAAATTCGATCATCCAAGAAAGGTTCTCAATCGATGACCGAGTTTCTGATGAAGATGAAAGACATCACCGACAACCTGGCTACTGCTGGTTCTCTTATCTCTGATGAGGAGTTGATTTCTGATGTTCTGGCTGGTCTTGATGGTGAATATCTTCCGATTATTTCGTGTTACAGAGAAGGCGTCCTTGCGCTGACAGTTTCAAGCATCTTTGTTGAGTTTTGAGACGACGATTCAAGAATTTCAAATTGGTCAAGGTCCGAACTCTCTCAAGATACATGATGAATCTCCTTTTGCAAACTCGCAGAGGTGAAGAACAATAGTGGTGGTACTGCGTGCAAGATAGATCCGGTACGGTAGTAACCAACAAGGTTCTCGTGGCCGTGGTTCCTCGACTCGCGCAGAGAGGAGGTCGATCTCGAGACGGGGAACTTTAAGTTTCCAAACAATACTAAACCAACTTGCCAAATCTGTGGAAAGTTTGGTCATTCTACGTAGTTTGTTACTTTCGTGGAGACATGAAATATATGGGAGCTTCGATCGGTGTGCAGTTCTTCCACAACCTTCTCCTTCTCCACAAATGCGTTTTACTCCTCCAAATGTCCACTTCCCAACAGAGTTCGTTCTTCGCCGCATCTAACCTGGATCGACACATCGTGGTATGCTGATAGTGGGGCTTCATCGCATATTACATCAGATCCTTCTCAGTTGTCTACGTGCATGCCTTATCAAGGTAATCAATCACTGATTGTTGGTAATGGGCAATCATTACCAATCTATGGTGTTGGTAATGCATTTATTCCATCTACTAAATCTGGTTTATCCTTTAGAAACACATTATATGTCCCTCAGATTAGGAAAAATCTCTTGAGTGTGTCTCAGATGACTCGTGACAATAATGTGCTGATTGAGTTTCGTGCTCGTGATTGTTTTGTGAAGGATATTAGAACTAATCAAGTTCTTCTTCATGGGACACTGCATAATGGACTATATTGGTTCTTTGGTTCTCATGTTTCTCTTTCTCAAAGACATTCTGCTTTCATAACATTCAATAAGAGTCTACCTTCACTATGGCATTCAAGTTTGGGACATCCTGCACAGCCTACATTGCGTAAGGTGTTACAAATTTGTAAATATTCCTAATGGTCCTCTGGGGTTTTGTTCTAGTTGCCCATTAGGAAAGAGTCATGCATTACCTTTTCAGTCTTCTTTCAGTCATTCATCTCATGTTCTGGATCTTGTTCATACTGATCTATGGGGACCTTCTCCTATGTCATCTACTAATGGTTTTCACTACTATATCCATTTCATTGAGGATTGTACGAGATTCACATGGATTTATCCATTGAAAGCTAAGTCTGATGCTGTCAAAGCTTTTCTTCATTTTAAAGCGTTTGTTGAGAACCAGTTTTCTACTCGTATTAAACGTATACAATCTGACTGGGGTGGGGAATATCGATCTTTCAAACCACTTCTTGACTCATATGGTAATGGTTTTCAACATTCGTGTCCCTATGTTCATGAGCGTAATGGCGTAGCCGAGCATAAACATCGTCACATTATTGAAATGAGTCCGGTTTTGTTAGCACATAGCAAACTTCCTTACAAATTTTGGTGGGATGCTTGTGAGATTGCAGTTTTCCTGATCAATCGTTTACCTACTCGTGTGTTGGGGGGTGTATCTCCTTATGAGAAGTTGTATGGTCGTCCTCCTGATTATTCTCTCTTACGAGTATTTGGGTGTGCTTGTTTCCCTTATTTACGTCCTTATAATTCCCACAAGTTCCAATTTCATTTTGATAAATGTCTGTTTTTGGGATATAGTTCATCTCATAAGGGTTACAAATGTCTTCATACGTCCGGGTCGATTGTATATTACTCGTCATGTGATCTTTAATGAGGATGAGTTCCCTGTATCTTCTTTGTTTCCTTCTTCTTCTCATTTGGGGGGTTCGACATCTTCTTCACCTGTTCCTCTTTCTGTTCCCTGTGGGTCTACATGTTTTCCTGTTTTGAGTAGGTCTATTCCATCTGGTTCTATGTCCAACACTATGGTTTCCTCCTCTAGTCGGGCCTCCCTATTACCGCGCAGCCTCCTATTATCGCTTCTTTCTCCTTCTCCATCTCGAGTCCGCCACTGGTTCTCCATCTGAGTCTACCACTGATTCTCCATCTTCTTCTGCATCTCAATCAGCTCCTGTCACTGAGATTTTTGAATCTGAGGAACCACAAAATGTTCACCCTATGATTACTAGATCGAAAAATGGTATTTCTATGAAAAAGGTTTTTCTTACTACTACTTCTGTGTCAACTGATGAACCTCCTAAATCAGTTGATTTGGCACTCAAGGACCCTCAATGGCGAAAGGCCATGGAGAATGAGTATCAAGCTCTCATCAAGACAGATACTTGGTCCTTGGTGCCTGCTTGCTCTTCTCAGAATGTCGTTGATAATAAATGGATTTTTACTGTTAAGAAAAATTCTGATGGCTCTATTAATCGATACAAAGCTAGACTAGTGGCTAAATTCTTCAAACAGATGCCACGTATCGATTTTGATGAGACGTTCAGTCCAGTAGTTAAAGCCTCCACTATTCCTGTTATTCTTTCGCTTGCTGTTCAGTTTGGTTGGTCCATTCGACAGCTTGATATTAATAATGCATTTCTGAATGGCTGTTTGATCGAGGATGTCTATACAAATCACCTCGAGGTTTTGTTAATAGTAGGTATCCTAATCATGTTTGCAAGTTACACAAAGCTTTATATGGTTTGCGCAAGCACCTCAGCCCGGTTTGATAGATTGAGATCTACTTTATTATCGTGGGGTTTTTCTCCGTCGAAGGTCGATACTTCTTTATTCATTTATCGACATTCTTCTATGGTTTTGTATGTTTTGGTTTATGTCGATGATATCATTGTCACCGGTTCACACATCGATTATATTACACAGCTTGTGTCACGATTAAATGATTCTTTTGCTCTTAAGGATATCGGTGATTTAAATTTGTTTTTGGGTATGGAGGTTAGAGAGATTCTACTGGATCAAGTTTACTCAATCACCTATATTAAACAATTACTTCGTAAAGGGGGTATGCTCCAGTGCTAAGGCAATTGATACACTGCGTTAGTGGGCAAACCTCTCTTTGCCGATACATCTCCTCCATTTACCGATGTTACTCTTTATAGAAGTCTTCTTGGTGGTCTTCGCATTTGGTTCATACTCTACTGATATAGCATTTGTAGTTAATCGGCTAAGTCAATACCAACGTAGTCCTACTATTACTCATTGGCAAGCATTGAAGCGTGTATTGCGCTATTTGAAAGGGACTTCGAGTATGGTCTATGGTTTCGGCCTTCTAGTCAATAGTATGTAACTCGGGTTCTCTCGATGCGAACCGGGTCGCTTTCGCGATGATCGTCTGGTCTGTCTCTGGGTTTGCTATGTTTCTTGGGTCGAACTTAATCTCCCGGCACCTAAGAAACAACATGTGGTGGCTCTGGCCTAGTACCGAGCCTGAGTATCGCGCTCTTGCTCGATAAATGCTAAAATTTCATGGGTACAATCTTTGTTATCTCGAATTGCATATTTCTATTCCAAATAAGTACACAAGAGTGGTGTGATAACATTGGTGCTCAAGCATTGGCTCATAATCCAGCTTTATCATGCGCGAACGAAACATATCGAACTTGATATCCATTTTGTTAGAGATAAGGTACTTGCTGGTCACCGTTGGTTCATCATGTTCCCAAATATGATCAAGTGGCGATTGCTTCACCAAAGCGTTTGTCATTGCGTCCTGCTTACTTTTTCTAAGAGGCAAACTTGGTGTTGCTTCTCTCCCACTTCGTTTGAGGGGGGATGTGAGAATAAATCATTAAGTAAAGTTATTATGTCATTATGTGAGTTACTGTGGTGTAATATGTGAGTTACTTAGTGTTAATGTGTGCGTATGTGTTACAGCTAATGTGTGAGTTGCTGAGTGTTAATGTGTGTGTGTGTTAAAGCTGATGTATGATCAATCAAACGGTTGTGATTGAATTGGTCGTACGGTTCTTGTAACATCTCACAGGATATAAATACAAAACATTACAGCTGAGATGGGTGAGAAGAGAAAACAACTCACTCAGATCTGATTTTCTTCTTCCCCAAGTTTTCTAGTTAAACAGAGGCACAACAACCACTCCAACAAATGCCAATACAACAACAATTTGAGCAAAGAACCAAGACTCCATCAAAGTGAGAGTGTGGCCTACATATGCCTTGATGATCTCAGCCACAACAACAATCGAATTGATAGTGCTACCCGACGACGAGGATGATGCTTGTATTGAAGATATGGAAAACTGGATTGGCAACTTCGACTATTGTATGGACATGATTAAGGAGCTTCATGATGAGGTCTACGACGTCAACGGCAATTCGTAGTTGGAGATTGATGAGCACCATTCGCCAAGCACGTCAAGTACTAGAAGGATCCACGTTTATTATGTAAATCTAAGTAGCAAATTTTGTACATGCATGCTACTAATTAGTTACTGTATATGGATACTAAGTAGCAATTAATTTTGTTTGTAAAAAAAAAAGTAGCAATTAATTTTACATGCTACTCTAAACTCTTGAATTCATTTGTAACACTATTATTAGTCTCAATGAAATACAAAGTTATTTGTTTAAGTTACGGTAATTTATATAATATTTGTTAGCTATATATTAGTATAGTCACGATTCACACACGTTGGTAAATATGTTGAAGTAAAATAGAAATTTCATTAATCATGATGGCTCAATACATTCGGTAGAACTAGACGAGACACATAATCAATTACCTTCATAAAAGTACATTGATTCGCTAATCCTAATTATTCATCAGAATATTTAACTGACGCAGGGCTGATTTTGAGAAACTGCGACTCCAACATTGGAACAAATGACAATCGATGATCGTTTTCTGACAAACGATCGGAACACACCAAGATTAATCGATATACTAAGTCCATGACGAAAAAATAAAACATCCAACAAGGGAAGACAGACAAAGACTTCCGACAAGAAAAGACAAATACAAACTTCCAACATTGGAAGTCAAATACTTATTGAAAAAATATGATAAAAGTTAAATAAAGTCGTCAAACACCCAACTCGATGGGTGACCACCGAGACTATAAAAGTTCTCGCTGGCCTTGCATCAAGATGTGTGTATGTGACGCAGTGGAAGTTCTTCCAAAATGATAATCCGACACACGAATAATGCAATTCAAAATTAAACCCTAATTCTCTAAAAGAAACATAATTCGTTTGTTTTTTCATAAAGATCAAAAATCAACCCCTAAACTGTTACATATGTAGCCTTTATATAGGCTTTTAAAATAATGAGACTCATAATTCCAATAGTATACCATAAGACACATTAACTATAATTATAATAAAACTCTTAACACCGCTAACTCCTATTGAAAATCTAACTTTGACACAAAAAGGACACATAACTTATAATCCAACTAAAAAAAACCATTTTATCTAATAAATAAAAATCCTAATCTAACACAAACTCTTATTTGCCCATTTTTTCTCGGTTGAGAAAATTCTTCCTCGAATTCAAAGCTTGAATCATTCTCCTATTAATGTGAGTCTGATTAGTTTACTATTGTATTCTAATAGGGATTTACTTTCTCTATAAGTATATATATCTCTTCTGGTGTAAAAAGTGTGAGTAGTGAGAATCGTGAATAAGATTGTGTTGGCGGCTGTGGGTTTTCTTCCCTTAGAAGGTTTCCCACATATAAAATTCTTGGTGATTTGTTCTCTTTCTCTTTTTTTCTTGTTTTACTATTGTCATTGCTCTCTGAAATATCTTAACAACTGTATCGTAGCAAGTTTATTCTCAAGTGGGAGTATTAATGTAAGAAAGAAGTTACGGTTGAGAAGTTTGACTGGTTCGAACTTTGATTTTGGAAGATGCAGATCGAATACTACCTATATCGTAAAGATTTCTACTTACCGCTCGGTAGCAAGAACAAAGAAACCTATAGATATGGACGACAAGGCTTGGGAAATACCGGATCGAACGGCTTTGGGTGCGATTCGCCTTTCACTGTCATCATCGTAGCCTTCAACATCTCCAAAGAGAAGACCACACAAGATGTGATGAAAGCCCTAACACGGATGTATGAGAAACCATCTGAGTCAAACAAGGTATTCTTAAAAAACAAGCTTGTTTAATATGAAGAAACCCGAAAGTAGACCTATATAAGAGCATTTGAGTGATTTCAATACCATCACCAAATAATTAGAATCAGTGGGTATTATCTTTGATAATGAAGTATTGGCTAGTGTTATTTTGTCTGTTTACCCAATAGTTGGGATGGTCTCGGTTATGGTCAGTGAGCAACTCATCGTGGTCCAATATTCTGAAATTTGAGGATGTAGTGGGAGTTCTTCTTGATGAAGATACACGAAGGAGAAACAACTCTTCTCGATGATGTTTCTAATAGTGCCCCGAATACCGAGGAACGGGCGATCCTCAAAGAGGTCGAATGGCCGAGGAAATGGACGCTCACAATCTAGAAGAGGTCACTAAGGGCCCTAGATGACTAGCTGAAATTGAAAGAAGAAAGGTCATTTCAAGCACGATCGTAAAGCCCCAAAGAAAAGGGCGATGAAAACGACAAAGACAACAACTCTGTGAATGTCTCAAACGAATCAAGTTCAGATGAAGCACCGATCATGTATTGTGACAAGAAAGATGAATCCCGCTGATACTAGATTCTCGGTGCATCGTTTCGTGCTACTTCCAACATGGAATATTTCCTTAATTATGAGAAGGGCAATTTCGGCAAGGTGTACCTTAATGATGATAAACCCTATGACATAATCGGTAAAGGAGACGTGCAGATAGGAATGGAAAATGGGACGCAATTGAGGTTGCAATGAGTTAGACATGTGCCAAACTTGCTAGAAATCTAATTTCGGTAAGCCAACTTACTGATGATGCAGGTCTTGAGATGAAGTTCACTAAAACATCTTGGAAGCTCATAAAAGGTGCCATGGTATTAGCACATGGTCGAGAGATGGTACTTCTACGAGTTCTCAATGAAAACTCCATGAATATGGCCTCCTCTCGAGGTCGGTGCAAAGGTGTGGCATCAACGCCTCGCATATGAGTGAGAAGGGAATGAAGGTAATGGTGTCAAAAGGGAAGTTAGATGGACTCTTATGTGTTGATCTATCTTTATGTGAAGGTTGTGTGGTTGGAAAACAGAAAGTTGTCAATTTTTCTAAAAAGGGCAGAACTCCCAAAACTGAAAAGCTAGAACTTGTGCACACGGACGTTTGGGGTCCTTCACAGGTATCCTCCCTGAATGGCTCTCGTAGTTACATTACTTTCATTGATGATTCGACAAGAAAGCTCTGGATTTAATTTATGAAAAATAAGTTTCAAGTGTTTGAAATTTTCAAAAAGTGGAAATGTCTAGTGGAGGACCGTAGACAGTCTAAAGTCAAGTGCT
Organism: Stephania japonica; assembly: GCA_039657345.1. Lineage (NCBI taxonomy): Eukaryota > Viridiplantae > Streptophyta > Magnoliopsida > Ranunculales > Menispermaceae > Stephania > Stephania japonica. The sequence continues at coordinate 19,702,868 of CM077566.1, forward strand.
TGACATCGATAATGGTGGAGAGTACTCGTAATAAGGAATTTAATGAGTATTGTGGTATGCATGGCATCAAAAGAGAAAAGACAAGACTCAAGGACACCACAACAATAATGGCATTGCTAAGCATATGAATCGAACCATTATAGAATGTGCTAGGAGCATGTTGTTGAGTGGGGCTACCAAGCGCTTTTGTCTCAAGTGGGAATACCGCGCTTATCTGATCAACAGAGGACCATCTACCGCAATTGATTGCAGACTGCCTAAGGAGGAATGGACAAAAAAGAAAGTAAAACTTTCACACTTAAGAACCTTTGGTTGTGTTTCCTATGTCCATATCAATGCTAAAAATAGGTCAAAGCTGGATGCAAAGTCCAAAATGTGTATCTTGCTGGGATATGGAGTTGATAGTTTTGGTTATAGGCTATGGGATCCTGAGAGTAAAACGGTGATCAAAAGTAAAGATGTCATATTCAATGAGGATGTGTTGTATAAGGATAGGATCAAGAAGAAAGAGGAACCAAAAAGATCAAAGTATCTTGAACATGATTATATCAATTCCTATGATCCTGATCAGAGTGTTACTGAACACATTTATGAACATGAAGTTCAGGAGGAGCCAGTGACACACCCATTGCACTTCAACGTGAAAGACGAACCATCAATGATCCAGATTATTACTCCCCATCCATACACTATTTGTTGCTCACAGTTGGTGGTGAACCCAATTACTATGAGGAAGCAATGCAAGTCTAGAATAAGGAAGAGTAGAAGAAAGCCATGGATGACGAAATGAAGTTTCTCTACACAAATCAGACTTGGGATTTGGTCAAGCTTCCAACTAGAAAGAAGGCGATTCAGATCAAATGGGTGTACAGACTGAAACAGGAGCAAGATGGTTCCCAGAGGTACAAGGCCAGATTGGTAGTAAAAGGTTTCCAACAAAAGGGAGGTATCGATTTTACTGAGATTTTTTCTCCTGTGGTCAAGATGACTATAATTAGAACTGTTCTAAGCATTGTTGCTGCAGAGGGATCTACATTTAGAACAGTTGGATGTAAAAACTGCCCTTGTTCATGGTGACTTGGAGGAAAATATATACATGCAGCAACCACTGGGATATGTAGAGGCTGGTAAGGAGCATCTAGAGTGTAAGTTGCACAAAAGCCTTTATGGTCCGAAACAAGCCCCCAGACAATGGTATTTGAAGTTTGACAAGTTCATGATCATAATAGGGTACATGCGATGTCATGCGATCATCACTTGTATTTCAAGAAATTTGACAATTCGTATGTTATTTTGCTCCTATATGTCGATGATATGCTGATTGCAGTACCAACATTAAAAAGATTGAAAATTTGAAAGAGCAAATGGCGAAAGAATTTTCAATGAAAGACTTAGGTGCTCATAAACAAATTTTGGGGTCAAGATCGAAAGAGATAGAAAGAAAAAGTTACTAAAACTTTGTCAAAGTGAGTACGTATCGAAGGTGCTCAGAGGTTCAACATAGATTGTGCAAAACCGGTGAGCACACCTTTAGTCGGGCATTTCAAAAACCTTTCAAAACATCATAGTCCCAAAACAAGAACAAAAGAATATGGAGAACATCCGTATGCATCTATGCAGCAGCTGGGTAGCCTTATGTATGCCATGGTTTGTACAAGACCCGACATTTCTCATGCAAAGGGGAATTGTGAGTAGGTACATGTCTAATCCCGGTTCTTATCACTCGGAATGCAAAGAAAATGGATTTTAAGGTACCTTGCAGAACAAAAGATGTGGCACCGTGCTATACAAGTGCAAAAATACAAATGTGTGGCTTTGTTGATTCGACATGGTCGGTGACATTGATGTTAGGAAAAGTACTACAAAGTTATGTGTTTATTCTTGGAAGTGCAAAGAATCTCCCGGGTATCAACGTTACAAAAGATTGTTGCATTATCTACTACCGAGGGTGAATATGTTGCAAATTGCTGAAGCGTGTAAGGAGATGACTTGGTTATAGAGCTTGTTGAGTGAACTGGATCATAAGCAAGCGGATTGTCGACTACTAAGCGACAGTCAGAGTGCAATTCATCTGGCAAAGAATTCTTCATTTCACTCAAGGACAAATCATATCGATGTAAGGTATCATTTCATACGAGCTATGCTTGAAGAAGGATCTTTCAAATTGGAGAAAGTACACACCAACAAAAATCCTGTAGATATGCTCACCAAGTCAGTTCCTAAAGAGAAACTGAAGTTTTGCATAGCTTCTCTTGGCCTTGTTAATTGAAGACAACAAGGCAGCCACTGCCTAAAGACACTACATGAGAAGGAGATACTACTATACGAGAAAATAATTTTTAGAATCAGCCCCAAGTGGGAGATATGTTAGGTATATGGGCCTGATTAGTTTACTATTGTATTCTAATAAGGATTTACTATTGTACTCTAATACGGATTTACCTTCTCTATAAGTATATATATCTCTTCTAATGTAAAAAGTGAGTAGTGAGAATCGTGAATAAGATTGTGTTGACTGATGTGGGTTTTCTTCCCTTAGAGGATTTCCCACATATAAAATTCCTGGTGATTTGTTCTCTCTTTCTTTTTTTCTTGTTTTACTATTGTCGTTTCTCTCTCGTCAAAATCTTAACATCTCCCACACAGACATACATGGTCTTAATCTTCGTCATTCTCCACTTGCTTGGAAAAAATTTGCCCTCAAATTTTCGTACATTCGCGCGACTTGTAATTTGGGGCAAATTCATCTTCACAACTAATCTTGCCTAACTCAATACTACCCGATGAAAAAAGTATTTGGGGAACAACATCTTGAATGTTTTCAAAAACACCTCACCATGAGAGTCTTGATAAGCGTCCCTACTAACTCTTCATCCATGTCATCTTCTTCGAACAAAAGTGTTTGGTCGCCGTGAACCGCACTTTTGTCTCCACAACTTTTTCAACTAGGTAGTTGTCGACTTCATCTCGACAACCACGTATCTTTGTTGACGACGCCTCATCACACGACACCACCACCGACACTTGTGATTTTGACTTCAACAAAGGTAACCTCAAGTACACGACCATCATATCCAAATACCACCTTTTCTTCAATAATGGCGTCATCATTGTCATCAAAAAATGGCGGCTTGTTGATGTCGAAGATGTGACCGTCGTTGTATTCGATTAGATCAATGCATTCTTCCGATCGACAATCTACGTCGTTGTACGCATTGTCCCTCGTCGAAGAGGAATCTCCTTTTGTTTCTTTAAGAACAATTATAGATCTAAGATATGATGACAAAATGGAGACCAACCAGAAGATTAGCTCAATAGAGATTGAAAAAAATAGATATTTAATAGAGACCAGAAAAAAAATTTATCTTATGAGTGGAGGCGAGACTCCTTTTATATTTATACATACAAAAATACGGAAAACAAGAATATGGTGTGCCAAAAAAACAAAAATAAACAGCTCATAAAACCTTTGACATTAATCCTTAAAATCAACCTTCTTGCCACCAAGGAAAACAAAAATACGAAAATTAAACACGGCTTCGCATTTACCCAAAAGCACCATGTCGTACATCCTTATATGTATCACCCAAAAACCACATAAGCTCGTCATTTCACCCAAATGCCAATCCCCTTCACTATAGTCCAAAGCACACAATATGATCCAAAGAATTTTCTAGTTACTAAATGCTCCAAACCATGTAATACATCACAAGTACAAAGTCATCACCCTCACACAACCATGTATAAATATGATTTCAGCCCATCGAAGCAAACAAACGTAATGCACCGGCGATCAAGGCTGTTCATCACAAGTACTAACCACCCTAAACCCTAGACCAAACATCATAAGGGAGAAAAATGGCATATTTAGGGCTCCTACCATTGCTTTGGACAAGAAAGGCAAGAAGTGAGCATACAAGTGTTGCAACAAGAGAAGCAAAGGAGATGGTGCGTAAAGAAAAATATAGGTCAAAGGAGATACTGAAAGCACTTAAAGATCAATACAACTCACCAAATCGATTAAGACGTGCGTACCTATTGGGCATTGTTCAATGGAGAGAGATGTAACTCCTTTGCCAAACTCGACCAATCACCTAGATCCCCGTCGTCGAACAATTCATCGAACTCCCAATGGAACAATATACCCTCACGAAAAGGGATAATCTAACACAATCTCAAATCATACTTTGGGCGCATACCCTTGTCTTTTAGCCATTTATGGTGTTTTGTCATATGTAGGGCCTACGATTGGGGAGACAAAAAAAAGTCATAAATAGCTAAAATGCAAGGGTGTGCGCCCAAAGTGTGCGTTGTTTACCATTTTCCTTTTTTTTCTATGCGGTTACAAAGTTATCAAACAACAAACAAAATGGTTACACAAAAAACACACGATTTTCTTAGATTATTTTCATTTTCCTTGCTATCTTACACACCCTAAATGTAAAGGGAAAATAAATTTCTTACACCTTAGACAATCCTCGAGATTAACACAACTTTTTCTATACCAAATAAATGATAAAGTCAAAGAAGTGCGGCGCAAAGTTTAGCCGCCAATATTCTTGGGAGGACTAATAGTGAGAGGTTTTAGATTTCAATTGTGATCATGCACCCCTCTTTTAATCGATACGAGATTTTTCTTAATTTGGTTAATATTTTTGGAAGGAACAAAAGTGAGAGGGTTTAAGTATAAATAGTGACCACGGATTCCTTTCTTTAATAGTTTCAGAGATTTTTCGAGCCAAATTTAAAATAATAACGAGAGAAAATAATTACTCTTACTAAAATATACAATATGTATATTTAGTGAGAGAAAGGTTGGGTTGTACAAAAAAAAAAGGTTAGGCACCAAAAAACACACCCCAAATAACGAGAGGATTGATAAATAAATAGCTAGAGATATTAATCCCCTCCATAATAGCCTAGTAAAAGGACAAGAGCGCAAAAGTGTGCAAGCTCAAAAAGTCAATATATGGTATTAAACAATCTTCAAGACAATGGTATTTAAGATTTCATCAAGTCATAACTTATTTTGGATTTAATAAGATTGATGAAGACCATTGTGTATATATTAAGCATTCAGATCAATAGTTTGTGATATTGTCCTTGTACATAGACGATATACTTTTAGCTTGAAATAACATTGATTATGCTGTCCCCATTAAAGAATGGTTGTCCTCTAATTTTGATATGAAGGACATGAGTGGAGCAACTTCATACAGGGTGTGAAGATTCATAGGAATCGTTCTAAAAAATTCTTGCTTTATCGCGAGTACAATATATTAAGAATATTCTTGAACGATTCAAAATGAAAAATTGTAACCCCATTGAGACTCCAATTGCTAAAGGTGAAATCCTAAGCACGGAAATCAAAGGCTCCATTTGAGAAAGACAAAATGTCCAATGTTTCATATGCAAGTGCAATTGGAAGTTTAATGTGCGCAATGATGTGCACACGTCCCGATATATGCTACGTCGTTGGTTTAGTTAGAAAATATCAATCAAATTCTAGTCAAGCTCATTGGAAAGAAAAAGGATCTTGAAGTATCTCGAAAGGCACTATGGATTTGTGTTTGTGTTGCCAAAGTAATGATCAGCTTACTTGGGTACTGATGTTGATTGTAGCGGTGATCCAGATGAACGCAAATCAACTTCTGAATATGTTTTCCTATTGAATAATTGTGCAATCTCATGGAGTAGTAAAAAGCAAACATGCATTGATTTGTCAACCTTGGAGGCATAATTTGTTGCTTGCACTCGCTTCAGCTTCAAGAGGCAATATGGCTTATAAGTTTCGTTATGCACTTGCAAATCATCAAAAGTGCATCGAAAACCAAGCTTACTATATTTAGTGATGGTCAAGCAAAGAATTGCTTATAAGAAGGATCTCAAGTATAATGGAAAGACAAAACACGTTGACACAAAGTATAACTTTGTGAGAGACATCATAGAAAGAAAAGAAGTATTGATACAACGCATTCCTACGCAAAGGATGACAGTATATCCAATGACAACCTATCGCTAGGGATATTTTTTAAGTCATGTAAAGTCCTTTGGGATTGCGTAGGCTATAAATTGTTTGTTGTAACTTCTTATTTCAATTCAATAAATAAACTTTATTGGTTTTTGTTATTTCATGCTCGATATAAGTCATTAATTGACTAGAACTATGCAACAGTATTGATTGCCTTCCTCACAAAAGCAATCACCTTTTGCGCTAATAGTAGCGAGTAGAGATGAGACATTGAAATTTATTTGATAAATGTATCCTTGATTGGAGTCAAGATGAGGTCATTTAGCTTGACCGTAATGCATTTCCCACTATCTATTAAACCTCGTCAAGATAACCAGATGTGAGATCCATTGATTGGCACCTAACAATAGCGCGCTACATAAGTTTCGGGTTAAGCACTTTGGGAGTGACTAAACTAAGATCTCGCACAATGTATTTAGAGAATTGCATACACTCTCATTAAGAGGTTCTCCACCGTGACATGAAAAAGAATCGCATGTGTTTTACGACCACTTAGAAGTGATAAATCCCTATATCTCGCACTTTGTGTGAATCAAATTGAATAAAGTTCTTATATAGTTGAGACTTCCCGCATTTCCTTATGACTTTTGACGACACTATAAAGTAAGAAATTTATGTTTGCTACTTTACGTAGTAACCTATGGTCAAGTATGATTCGATCTAAAGGTGCTACATTAGGAAAGCAAGCAGATTCTAAACCGAGTAGAGGGAGGGTAGAGGAAGATCATATAGAATCATGTCATTTCATTTTGTATTCCATGTCGCAACAAGTGATGTTAAGTCACTTGGATGGATATATTAGTTAGAATATAATGCTATGACTTTAAGGTTCAGATATTGCTCTTGAAGGGATTATTGAATGTTTTGAACAGACGTGACTATATGGATCTGGGCGAAGTGAGATATACATAATTTTTAAAAGGGTAGATGTCTCTATGCTGACTCTAATTGAGTTGCTAGTGTAGAGCTCCCACTTGCAGGCTATCTCACATTCCCAAGACCCATTAGCTACAATGAAACATTGTCAATTGAGAACTGAATGTTTTTCCACACATGATGGGAGAATGGGAGATATCTAAGTTATCAAAACACGGGGCACCCATATTTGTGATTGACTCGACCCGACAAGATTATCCACACACGATGTGCAAGTGGGAAATGTTGGGCACGTTTTACATGTTGTAAATAAAAGGGATAAACCTAGAGTTGGTTTTGATAATTGATATATCTTAACCACCATAATCTCTTGGGAAGCCCTAAGAGATCATAGGATAATAAATCACGTACAAGGTGATTTAGAAAAATAAGTCTTTTGGCATTTTTGTGTGGTGTGAAGAAAAGAGTTCTCGAGAAGTGTCTTCTAAACTTTTGGACTGTGGAAAAGACCGAAGTTCTACACAAATGAAATAGGTAAAAGGTATGCTTCTGCCAATACTCTTTCGATTCCTATATATTTGATCCGAAACCTTAAGTACAAAATATGATACTTCTTTTAATATAAGCTTGAGTACGAGGAGCATTGATCCGCACCATAGTGAAAGGTAATTTTGTTCCATTTACAAACTAACGAGCTAGGAGCAATTGCAAGCTTAGTGACAGCTTTGTGTGGATAAATCTAACAGTCATAGTAGACCTATAGAACATGTCTTAGTGGATCACAATGAACTCAAAAAACGTATTAAATGTGCCTAGTGGTCTGGACATGCCTACACAATACTATAGGATCCAATGGACCTGAATTATTTACCAAGATTCATGATGGCGGACTTAGACTAAATACTAACTTTCTCCTTACACCTTATAGCCACATATATACAGCCATTTAGCCCCCCAAAAAAAAACACTTGGCCCCCGATCAGCTTCAATACTTACCCCATTTCCCTCTTATATATATATATTTAATTAGATAAATCTCAAACCCTAAATCTTTTTTTTCTCTTTTGATTTCCTTTTTAATTCCTTCGTGAACCACCGCCGATCTTCTATTTGATCGGCAGTGGTTTCAAAAAAGTGTTTACTGCATGTATTTTCTTCAATAAAAACAAATTTATTCAGATCTTAGAGTTTCAATCCTACAAAATTTTTATAATTCATCATTGGCGCCATCACTTGCTCCCTCCATGTGTGCATCTATCATCATTCAAGTTCATCTCCGCTTCTACTGCTTGTGTTTGAATCTCTACTTACAGTTGTTGGTTTGATAGTTTATTAGGTTATCCTTTTCAATAAGTATTTATCTTTCAATGTTGGAGGTTTTTGTTTGTCTTCCCTTGTTGGAAGTTTTATTTTTCGTTTTGGTCTTAGTATATCTGTGTACTGTAGTGTTCTTGACGTTTGTCAAGAGAAGAGACACTGCTTGTCAAACTATTCCATTATTACAGTCGCAGTTTCTCAAAATCAACTCTATGGCAGTTGAATGTTCTAATAAAAAATTAGGATTAGTGAATCAATGTGTTTTTGTCAAGGTAATTAATTGTACGCCTTGTCCTGTTCTACCGAATGTATTAAACCATAATGATAAATGAAATTTCTTTTTTCTTTTTTTAAAAAATAGATAAATCTCATTTTGCCCTAAAAATCAGTTGCCCAATCCCTCCTATACACCCCCCCTATATAATAAGTATATTATTTTAATTGTACATGCATTTTCTTAAGTACTATGTGTATTTGTAGCTTTGAAATTTAGATATAGGTTTCCCCTCTAAATGCTAAGTCTGGCTCGCCATGATTGAGATTAATGATAAAATGACTGCACTATATCATAATAGAAAGCATAACAACTGATGTGGCAACCCGGTTGGGATGCCAGAACGGTAGGGACAAAGGCGGGATTGTTTGAGTTAAGCGCAAGATCTCGATTTCGATTTCTCACTGTGTCAAGATTGATTGGGCCATTAGGGCGCTCCCCGTTTATTACCCCTAATAGAGAGGCGACAGGCCCCTATTGGATTAGTATCACCCGAGGAGTGCGGATACCCACTGTTATCAATAAAAAAGACTAATGTGGCTTCTGGGCCCCGCATCAAAATCTAATGAAATGATTCACCCAACACCCCATTTTGATGTAGGGCCCATGTGCGACAATCAGCCGTGGTGAATTTTATTGTGACATCGTGTTCTCATTCAAGCATTTACCGTTATTATTTGTTGTGTATTCCACACAGTCTCCAACCTTGGCTTTTTTTATTGTCAGGAATCTAGCTAGCTTGGTTCTTTGCTTTTTTTTTTAAGGTCAAGTTATCAATTTTCATTACTCAATTGAGTCGATTACATCCGCTGATATAAGTGCATCTAATTAAAGTCGTGACTTTAATTATGAGCTATTTGAGCCAAATTATGAGCCAAATTACTCAATTTGGCTTAATTTTCATTACTCAATTTTCAATTATTTTCATTACTCAATTTTCATACCAAATATATAATGTGGTGCACATTTTTGTTATTTGAGCCAAATTATGAGCTACCTTGTTTGCACTTCTCCTAGCAAATTGTACCTTCCTCGAACCGTGACTTTTAAGCACTAGTTAAAGTCGTCAAGTAAACATCCATATTATGAGCTAGCTTGGCTCTTTTACCTTCAATAGACATCATTAATTTTTCTTTTTTTACAAAAAATGAAGTTTTCTCATTTAGTATTTCCGTTAATACAAAAAATTATAGTAGCAAAAATCATTAATACAGGAGCATTGTTATTTATTTTGGTAATTTAATTTAATTTTTAATGAGAAATTTTACTCACTTTTTGGTAAAAATAATATACAAATAAACGACTTAACCTTTGATACATAAACATTTCAAAAAATAACTGCAAAATTAATGTTACATATAGTCAAAAAATTGGTCTTCACCGTATATAACGAACAATTATTTTTGATAGTCTGAAGCTATAATGCTACTTGTTGGCATTTTCCATATTTTATTTATTTTTATCATATACTTTCGTTAATTTAATTAAAATTAGTAACCCAAACGTGTTTTTGTAGATTATACTATCTAATATTTTTATGTTTATCCTTATATATCCATATCTATATCGCAAGTAGATTTAGATTTTTTTTTTCTTATCCATCAGTACGCCTGATTTCAAGAACTTGTCTTAAAATCGTAACAATCACGCAATATAGCTAGAGCTATATATATAAAAGTGAGAAGAGAAAAAAACGTCTTTATTTCGTTTGTGTGAAGAGAGAGCCATTAAATTTGTTGTCTTGAAGAGGATTGAAGACCATTGATTGAAAGAAAGTCATGGAAAATTACAATCTGCCTTGGGGTTTTACATTAAACCCCACTGATGAAGAAATCATGGTGTACTTGCAAGCGAAGGCGAGCAACATTCAACTTCCGTTCGTCGATCCAGTCGTCGAATTCGACGTCTTTACTACACACCCCACCCAACTCCACATGCAACGTATGTACTACTGTTTTTATGTTAAAAAACACTATGGTTTATGGTTCTTGATTTTAATCGATCTTTGATTTTTGTTAGGTTATCGTGCATGCATGAGCACTGTTTTAATGTTTAAATTAGGGTTTTGGGTTCTTGATAATTAAGGGAACTTCGGTGTCTTAGGTTATCTTATTACATGCTTTGATACTGTTTATTGTTAAAGCTAGCTTGCAAGCGGGTTTAGGGTTCTTGATGATTAATCAATCTTTGTTTTTTTAAGTTATTTACATGCACGCATACTGTTTATTGTTAAAACTAGGTGCATTCATATTGTTGTTAAACCTAGGGTGTAGGGTTCTTGATAATTAATCGATCTTTGATTTTTTAAGTTATTGTTACATTCATATATGCGCGTTGTTTGTTTTTTTCTTTTTAAAAAAAAAAACTGCATATTGCTATAATTTTAAAACTAGGGTTTAGGTTTCTTGATAATCAGTCAGATCTTTGATTTTTTTGGGTTGTCTTACATGCATGTGTTTCTTTGTTGGGTGCAGAGAGGCTCAATGCTACCAGTACCCACCTCTACTTCTACGTTACGGAGAGCGGGAGAAATCGCAGTGCTGGAAATGGGTTTTGGCATGCAAGCACAGGTGCAACTGCTATCTTGAACCGCAAGAGAGAAGTGATCGGCTATAGGAGCATGCTAGTTTACTACAATAATGCTTTGAATTCAAATACTAAGAAAAGACACAGGTCGGAAAAGACCAGGTGGATCCTGCATGAGTACGCTTCCCGAGGCTCATAACATGTCTTCCAAAGGACATAAGGTAAGTGTGATTTACTGCTAAATTGAGTTAATTTATTCATTCATTTGGTTAACGGCTATATATATATATAAGGTCATATTAAAAATAGTTTTGCATGTAGTTAGTGTACAACATATACAAGTATTATTACATAAATTTACTATTTGATTATACATTACAGGAACCCTTTTGGACTATTTGCAAAATTGGTGAGACAGGAAGAACATTTGGAGGTGACAATTACCAAAGTAGTAGTGTTCCCTCACAACAACAGCAGCAACCCCAGCAACAGCAATTGAACATGGAATTAATGGGGCCTCATCATCAGCAAGAAGTTGATCAACAACAGCAGCTGCAGCAATCTGAATGTGATGATGGTCGAAGCTTGGTGCTAGCGGAGGATGATCTTCCTCTTGAGTTTTGGGTCGACGTTAATGATCACAACTCATCTTCAGAGGTAGTTCAGGAGGCGGCGCCTAGACGGATTGGATCGTTAATTTTTCCCGATCAATTAAATGATGATGAAGCTGCAGATGATGATCGAGAATGGATTGAAAACTTGGAGTCAATTCTAGAGGTTGACGACGAGGCACAACAACCACTCCAACAGCTGCCAATACAACAACAATTTGAGCAGCAACCAGTACTCCAACAAAGTGAGAGTGTGGCCTACATATGCCTTGATGATCTGCAGCCACAACATCAATCAGAATTGATAGTGCTACCTGACGACGAGGATGATGCTTGTATTGAAGATATGGAAAACTGGATTGGCAACTTCGACTATTGTATGGACATGATTAAGGAGCTTCATGATGAGGTCTACGACGTCAACGGCAATTCAGAGTTGGAGATTGATGAGCAGCCATTCGCCAAGCGCGTCAAGTACTAGAAGGATCCACGTTTATTATGTAAATCTAAGTAGCAAATTTTGTACATGCATGCTACTAATTAGTTACTGTATATGGATACTAAGTAGCAATTAATTTTGTTTGTAAAATAAAAAGTAGCAATTAATTTTACATGCTACTTTAAACTCATGAATTCATTTGTAACACTATTATTTGTCTCAATGAAATACAAAGTTATTTGTTTAAGTTACCGTAATTTATATAATATTGTTAGCTATATATTAGTATAGTCACGATTCACACACGTTGGTAAATATGTTGAAGTAAAATAGAAATTTCATTAATCATGATTGCTCAATACATTCTGTAGAACTGGACGAGACACATAATCAATTACCTTCATAAAAGTACATTGATTCGCTAATCCTAATTATTCATCAGAACATTCAACTGACGCAGAGCTGATTTTGAGAAACTGCGACTCCAACATTGGAACAGAATGACAATCGATGACTGTTCTCTTGACAAACGACTGGAACATACCAGTACACAGACATACTAAGACCATGACGAAAAAATAAAACATCCAACAAGCGAAGACAGACAAAGAGTTCCGACAAGAAGAGACAAATACAAACTTCCAACATTGGAAGTCAAATACTTATTGAAAAAATATGTTAAAAAGTTAAATAAAGTCGTCAAACACCCAACTTCATGGGTGACCACCGAGACTATAAAAGTTCTCCCTGGCCTTGTGTCAAGATGTGTGTATGTGACGCAATGGAAGTTCTTCCAAAATGATAATCCGACAAACAAATAATGCAATTCAAAATGAAACCCTAATTCTCTAAAAGAAACATAATTCGTTTGTTTTTTCATAAAGATCAAAAATCAACCTCTAAACTGTTACATATGTAGCCTTTATATAGGCTTGTAAAATAATGAGACTCATAAATCCAATAGAATACCATAAGACACATTAACTGTAATTATAATAAAACTCTTAACACCACTAACTCCTATTGAAAATCTAACTTTGACACAAAAAGGACACAGAACTTGTAATCCAACTAAACAAAACCATTTTATCTAATAAATAAAAACCCTAATCTAACACAAACTCTTATTTGCATCATTCTCTCCCAGTTGATAAAATTCGTCCTCGAATTCAAAGCTTGAATCATTCTCCTATTAATGTGGGCCTGATTAGTTTACTATTGTATTCTAATAGGGATTTACTATTGTATTCTAATAGGGATTTACTTTCTCTATAAGTATATAGATCGAAGACTACCTATATCAGAATGACAATCGATGATTGTTCTCTTGACAAACGACTGGAACACACCAGTACACAGACATACTAAGACCATGACGAAAAAATAAAACATCCAACAAGGGAAGACAGACAAAGACTTCCGACAAGAATAGACAAATACAAACTTCCAACATTGGAAGTCAAATACTTATTGAAAAAACATGTTAAAAAGTTAAATAAAGTCGTCAAACACCCAACTTCATGGGTGACCACCGAGACTATAAAAGTTCTCCCTGGCCTTGTGTCAAGATGTGTGTATGTGACGCAATGGAAGTTCTTCCAAAACGATAATCCAACACACAAATAATGCAATTCAAAATGAAACCCTAATTCTCTAAAAGAAACATAATTCGTTTGTTTTTTCATAAAGATCAAAAATCAACCTCTAAACTGTTACATATGTAGCCTTTATATAGGCTTGTAAAATAATGAGACTCATAATTCCAATAGAATACCATAAGACACATTAACTGTAATTATAATAAAACTCTTAACACCACTAACTCCTATTGAAAATCTAACTTTGACACAAAAAGGACACAGAACTTGTAATCCAACTAAACAAAACCATTTTATCTAATAAATAAAAACCCTAATCTAACACAAACTCTTACTTGCATCATTCTCTCCCAGTTGATAAAATTCTTCCTCGAATTCAAAGCTTGAATCATTCTCCTATTAATGTGGGCCTGATTAGTTTACTATTATATTCTAATAGGGATTTACTATTGTATTCTAATAGGGATTTACTTTCTCTATAAGTATATATATTTCTTCTGGTGTAAAAAGCGTGAGTAGTGAGAATCGTGAATAAGATTGTGTTGGCGGCTGTGGATTTTCTTCCCTTAGAAGGTTACCACATATAAAATTCTTGGTCATTTGTTCTCTTTTTCTTTTTATCTTGTTTTACTATTGTCATTGCTCTCTGTCAAAATCTTAACAACTGGTATCAGAGCAAGGTTATTCTCAAGTGGGAGTATTGACAGAAGAAAGGAAGTTATAATTTGAGAAGTTCGACGGTTCGAACGTTGGATTTTGGAAGATGTAGGTCGAAGACTACCTATATCAGAAAGATGTCTACTTACCGCTCGGTGGCAAGAACAACAAACATATAGACATGGACGACAAGGCTTGGAAAATACTAGATCGAAAGGCTTTGGGTGCGATTCGCCTTTCACTGTCATCATCGGTAGCCTTCAACATCTCCAAAGAGAAGACCACACAAGATGTGATGAAAGCATTAACACGGATGTATGAGAAACCATCGGCGTCAAACAAGGTATTCTTAATGAAACGGTTGTTTAATATGAAGAAACCTGAAAGTAGACCTATACAAGAGCATCTGAGTGATTTCAATACCATCACTAGTCAGTTAGAATCTGTGGGTATTATCTTTTATAATGAAGTATTGGCTCTTGTTATTTTGTCGGGTTTACCCGATAGTTGGGATGGTCTGGTTATGGCTGTAAGCAATTCATCAGGGTCCAATATTCTGAAATTTGAGGATGTAGTGGGAGTTCTTCTTGATGAAGATACACGAAGGAGAAACAACTCTTCTGATGATGTTTCTAATAGTGCCTGAATACTTAGGAATAGGGCAGATCCTCAAAGAGGTCGAATGGCCGAGGAAATGGACGCTCACAATCTAGAAGAGGTCAGTCAAGAGGCCCTCAGATGACTTGCTGGAATTGCAAGAAGAAAGGTCATCTCAAGCGCGACTGTAAAGCACCAAAGAAAAGGGCAGATGAAAACGACAAAGACAACAACTCGGTGAATGTCTCAAACGAATCAAGTTCAGATGAAGCACTGATCATGTGTTGTGACAGTAAAGATGAATCCTGCTGGATACTAGATTCTGGTGCATCGTTTCATGCTACTTCCAATAGAGAATATTTCCTTAATTATGAGAAGGGCAATTTCGGCAAGGTGTACCTTGGTGATGATAAAACCTGTGACATAATCGGTAATGGAGACGTGCTGATAGGAATGGAAAATGGGACGCAGTTGAGGTTGCAACGAGTTAGACATGTGCTGAAACTTGCTAGAAATCTAATTTCGGTAAGCCAACTTACTGATGATGCAGGTCTTGAGATGAAGTTCACTAAAACATCTTGGAAGCTCATAAAAGGTGCCATGGTGTTAGCACATGGTCAGAGAGATGGTACTCTCTACAGAGTTCTCAATGAAAACTCCATGAATATGGCCTCCTCTGAGGTCAGTGCAAAGGTGTGGCATCAACGCCTCGGGCATATGAGTGAGAAGGGAATGAAGGTAATGGTGTCAAAAGAGAAGTTAGATGGACTGTCATGTGTTGATCTGTCTCTATGTGAAGGTTGAGTGGTTAGAAAACAAAAAGTTGTCAGTTTTTCTAAAAAGGGCAGAATTGCCAAAACTAAAAAGCTAGAACTTGTGCACAAAGACGCTTGGGATCCTTCACAGGTATCCTCCCTTAATGGCTCTCGTTATTACATTACTTTCATTGTTGATTCGACTAGAAAGCACTGGATTTACTTTATGAAAAATAAGTTTCAAGTGTTTGAAATTTTCAAAAAGTGGAAATGTCTAGTGGAAAACCAGACAGGTCTAAAGCTGAAGTCCTTGACATCAGATAATGGTGGAGAGTACTGTAACAAGGAATTTGATGACTACTGTGCTATGTATGGCATCAGAAGAGAAAAGACAGTACCAAGGACACCACAACAGAATGGCATTGTTGAGCGTATAAATCGAACCATTATAGAACATGCTAGGAGCATGTTGTTGAGTGCGGGGCTACCAAGCGCTTTGAAATTTGCCAAGTTGTGAATACTGCTGCTTATCTGATCAACAGAGGACCATCTACCGCAATTGATTGCAGACTGCCTGAGGAGGAATGGACAAAAGAGAAAGTAAAACTTTCACACTTAAGAACCTTTGGTTGTGTTTCCTATTTCCATATCAATGCTGAAAATAGGTCAAAGCTGGATGCAAAGTCCAAAATGTGTATCTTGCTGGGATATGGAGTTGATATTTTTTGGTGACAGGCTATGGGATCCTGAGAGTAAAAAGGTGATCAGAAGTAAAGATGTCATATTCAATGAGGATGTGTTGTATAAGGATAGGATCAAGAAGAATGAGGAACCAAAAAGATCAAAGTATCTTGAACTTGATGATATCCATCCCTATGATCCTGATCAGAGTGTTACTGAACACATTGATTAACATGAAGTTCAGGAGGAGCCAATGACACCACCCATTGCACTTCGACGTGAAAGACGAACTATCAATGCTCCAGATTATTACTCTTCATCCATACACTATTTCTTGCTCACAGATGGTGGTGAACCCAATTACTATGGGGAAGCAATGCAAGTCGAGAATAAGGAAGAATGGAAGAAAGCCATGGATGACGAAAAGAAGTTTCTCTACACAAATCAGACTTGGGATTTGGTCAAGCTTCCAACTGGAAAGAAGGCGATTCAGATCAAATGAGTGTACAGACTGAAATAGGAGCAAGATGGTTCATAGAGCTACAACGCCAGATTGGTAGTAAAAGGTTTCCAACAAAAGGGAGGTATCGATTTTACTAAGATTTTTTCTCCTGTGGTCAAGATGACTACAATTAGAATTGTTCTAAGCATTGTTGCTTCAGAGGATCTACATTTAGAACAGTTGGATGTAAAAACTGCCCTTCTTCATGGTGACTTGAAGGAAAATATATACATGCAGCAACCACAGGGATATGTTGAGGCTAGTAAGTAGCATCTAGTGTGTAAGTTGCACAAAAGCCTTTATGGTCAGAAACAAGCCCCCAGACAATGGTATTTGAAGTTTGACAAGTTCATGATCACAATAGGGTACATGCGATGTCATGCAGCTCACTGCTGTTATTTCAAGAAATTTGACAATTCGTATGTTATTTTGCTCCTATATGTCGATGATATGCTGATTGCAGGTACCAACATTGAAAATATTGAAAATTTGAAAGAGCAAATGGCGAAAGAATTTTCAATGAAAGACTTAGGTGCTGCGAAACAAATTTTGGGGCTGAAGATCGAAAGAGATAGAAAGAACAAGTTACTAAAACTTTGTCAAAGGGAGTACGTATCGAAGGTGCTCAAGAGGTTCAACATGGATTGTGCGAAACCGGTGAGCACACCTTTAAACTGGCATTTCAAAAACCTTTCGAAACAACATTGTCCCAAAACAAGAATAACAAAAGAATATGGAGAACATCCCGTATGCATCGGCGGTGGGTAGCCTTATGTATGCCATGGTTTGTACAAGACCCGACATTTCTCATGCGGGGGAATTGTGAGTAGGTACATGTCTAATCCTGGTTCTTATCAATGGAATGCAAGAAAATGGATTTTAAGGTACCTTGCAGAACAAAAGATGTGGCACCGTGCTATACAAGTGCAAAAATACAAACAGTGGCTTTGTTGATTCGACATGGTGGTGACATTGATGTTAGGAAAAGTACTACAGTTATGTGTTTATTCTTGGAAGTGCAAAGCAATCTCCCGGGTATCAAGGTTACAAAAGATTGTTGCATTATCTACTACCGAGGGTGAATATGTTGCAAATTGTTGAAGCGTGTAAGGAGATGACTTGGTTATAGAGCTTGTTGAGTGAACTGGATCATAAGCAAGCGGATTGTCGACTACTAAGCGACGTCGAGCGCAATTCATCCGCAAAGAATTCTGCAATTCAGTCAAGGATAAAGCATATCGATGTAAGGTATCATTTCATACGAGCTATGCTTGAAGAAGGATCTTTCAAATTTTAGAAAGTACACACCAACAAAAATCCCAGTAGATATGCTCACCAAGTCGGTCCCCTGAGAGAAACCGAAGTTTTGCATAGCTTCTCTTGGCCTTGCTAATTGAAGACGACAAGGCAAATGCCGCCTAAAGACACTACATGAGAAGGAGATACTACTATACGAGAAAATAATTTTTAGAATCAGCCCCAAGTGGGAGATATGCTAGGT
This sequence comes from Stephania japonica, assembly GCA_039657345.1. Taxonomy (NCBI): domain Eukaryota; kingdom Viridiplantae; phylum Streptophyta; class Magnoliopsida; order Ranunculales; family Menispermaceae; genus Stephania; species Stephania japonica. Next base: position 19,721,233 of record CM077566.1, read on the forward strand.
ATATGGGCTGATTAGTTTACTATTGTATTCTAATAAGGATTTACTATTGTACTCTAATACGGATTTACTTTCTCTATAAGTATATATCTCTTCTAATGTAAAAAGTGTGAGTAGTGAGAATAGTGAATAAGATTGTGTTGACGGCTGTGGGTTTTCTTCCCTTAGAGGATTTCCCACATATAAAATTCTCGGTGATTTGTTCTCTTTCTCTTTTTTTCTTGTTTTACTATTGTCATTGCTGTCTGTCAAAATTTTAACATCTCCCGCACAGGACATACATGATCTTAATCTTCGTCATTCTCCACATGCTGGAAAAAATTCGCCCTCAAATTTTCGTACATTCGCGCGACTTGTAATTTGGGGCAAATTCATCTTCACAACTAATCTTGCCTAACTCAATACTACTTGATGAAAAAGTATTTGGGGAACAACATCTTGAATGTTTTCAAAAAAACATCACCATGAGAGTCTTGAAAAGCGTCCCTACTAACTCTTCATCCATGTCATCGCTTACTGAACAAAAGTGTTTGGTCGCCGTGAACTGCACTTTTGTCTCCACAACTTTTTCAACTAGGTAGTTGTCGACTTCATCTCGACAACCACGTATCTTTGTTGACGACGCCTCATCACACGACACCACCACTGACACTTGTGATTTTGACTTCAACAATGTAACCGCAAGTACACGAACATCATATCCAAATACCACCTTTTCTTCAACAATGGCATCATCATTGTCATCAAAAAATGGCGGCATGTTGATGTCGAAGATGTGACCGTAATTGCATTCGATTAGATCAATACATTCTTCCGATCGACAATCTTCGTCGTTGTACGCATTGTCCCTGTCAGAAGAGGAATCTCCTTTTGTTTCTTTAAGAACAATTATAGATCGGAAAATAAGATGACAAAATGGAGACCAACCAGAAGATTAGCTCAATAGAGATTGAAAAAAATAGATATTTAATAGAGACCAGAAACAACATTTTATCTTATGAGTGGAGGCGAGACTCCTTTTATATTTATACATACAAAAATACGGGAAAACAAGAATATGGTGTGCCAAAAAAAGCAAAATAGACAGCTCATAAAACCTTGGACATTAATCCTTAAAATCAACCTTCTTGCCACCAAGGAAAACAAAAATAAAGAAATTAAACACGGCTTCGCATTTACCCAAAAGCACCATGTCGTACATCCTTATATGTATCACCCAAAAACCACATAAGCTCGTCATTTCACCCAAAAGCCAATCCCCTTCACTATAGTCCAAATCACTTTGGGCGCATACCCTTGTCTTTTAGCCGTTTATGGTGTTTTGTCATATGTAGGGCCTACGATTGGGGAGACAAAAAAAGTCATAAATAGCTAAAAGGCAAGGGTGTGCGCCTAAAGTGTGCGTTGAAAGTGGGTCATTTTAGCATTTTCCTTTTTTTCTATGCGGTTACAAAGTTATCAAACAACAAATAAAATGGTTACACAAAAAAAACACACGATTTTCTTAGATTATTTCCATTTTCCTTGCTATCATACACACCCTAAATGTAAAGGGAAAATAAATTTCTTACACCTTAGACAATCCTCGAGATTAACACAACTTTTTCTATACCAAATCGATGATAAAGTCAAAGAAGTGCGGCGCAAAGTTTAGCCGCCAATATTCTTGGGAGGACTAATGGTGGGAGGTTTTAGATTTCAATTGTGATCATGCACCCCTCTTTTAATCGATACGAGATTTTTCTTAATTTGGTTAATATTTTTGGAAGGAACAATAGTGAGAGGGTTTACGTATGAATAGTGACCATGGATTCCTTTCTTTAATAGTTTCAGAGATTTTTCGAGCTAAATTTCAAATAATAGCGAGAGAAAATAATTACTCTTACTAAAATATACAATATGTATATTTAGTGAGAGAAAAGTTGGGTTGTACAAAAAAAAAAGGTTAGGCACCAAAAAATACACCCCAAATTACGAGAGGATTGATAAGTAAATAGCTAGAGATATTAATCCCCTCGATAATAGCCTAGTTTTTAACAAGAGAAATTCATTGCTCTCACTAATTTTTATCACTGTTGAACCTTTTCCTTGTAGTGTGCCCAATTTTTTATTTATTTTTTTTGTATCAAAGTGGTTGTTGTATTGATGTTCGTAGCCTAAAATGCAAGCCAATCTATTTCACATAGATATTACATAGCGGATAAAGTATGGAACTAAAATCCATGACAATGCACGCTCAGTACAACACCAATCCACATTTTTGGAAAATGAGTTTCCTAGCAAAAATGAAGCAATAAGAGATCTCACATTTTATGAAGTTGATGAGTCTTTAGAGAATGTAGTCCCAGAGATAGATTCAAATGCAGTTGAGACTAATTCAAATTTGGCTCCTATTCTTTATTCTAGTGGGATTGATATTTCAATAGATGCTTCTAATACAAAAGAATTGCGTAGAAGCAGTCGTAAAAGTGTGCATCGAAGACGTTTTGAAATTGAGAGTTAGGCTTTTATGATTGCTCCACATGATGAAAATGAGCCCCGTAATGTAAATGAGACTTTGTCACCATCTGCTAAAGAAAACTAGTTGAAAGAAATGGTTAAAGAAATTGAGTCTAAGAAATCTAACCACGTCTTGGACGTGGTTAATCTACCTCCTAGACGTAGATCAATTGGGAACAAATGGGACCACAAGATCAAACATCAGGCAGATGGATCAATCGATAGATTCAATGCACGTTTAATGGCTAAGGGAGTTACACAACAAGAAGGAGCATATTTTAAGTAAACTTTTTCACCAGTTGTAAGGTTTGCCTCCATTCCTCTATTGTTTGTTATTGTTGCACATATGGATTTAGAATTACATCAAATGGATGTAAAAACTGCTTTAATGAATGGATAATTGAATGAAGACATATATATGCAACAACCAATAGGTTTTGTTGTAAAAGGGCAAGAGCGCAAAAGTGTGCAACCTCAAAAAGTCAATATATGTTATTAAACAATCTTCAAGACAATGGTATTTAAGATTGATTTCATCAAGTCCTAACTTATTTTAGATTTAATAAGATTGATGAAGATCATTGTGTATATATTAAGCATTCAGATCAATAGTTTGTGATGTTGTCCATGTACGTCGACGATATACTTTTAGCTGGAAATAACATTGATTATGCTGTCGCCATTAAAGAATGGTTGTCCTCTAATTTTGATATGAAGGACATGAGTGGAGCAAACTTCATACAGGGTGTGAAAAGTCATAGGAATCGTTCTAAAAAACTCTTGTTTTATCGCGAGTACAATATATTAAGAATATTCTTGAACGATTCAAAATGAAAAATTGTAACCCCATTGAGACTCCAATTGCTAAAGGTGAAATCCTAAGCACGGAAATCAAAGGCTCCATTTGAGAAAGACAAAATGTCCAATGTTTCATATGAAAGTGCAATTGGAAGTTTAATGTACACAATGATGTGCACACGTCCCGATATATGCTACGTCGTTGGTTTAGTTAGAAAATATCAATCAAATTCTAGTCAAGCTCATTGGAAAGAAAAAGGATCTTGAAGTATCTGAAAGGCACTATAGATTTGTGTTTGTGTTACCAAAGTAATGATCAGCAGTTACTTGGGTACTCTGATGTTGATTGTAGCGGTGATCCAGATGAATGCAAATCAACTTCAGAATATGTATTCCTATTGAATAATTGTGCAATCTCATGGAGTAGTAAAAAGCAAACATGCATTGATTTGTCAACCTTGGAGGCATAATTTGTTGCTTGCACTCGCTTCTTCAAGATGCAATATAGCTTATACGTTTCGTTATGCACTTGCAAGTCATCAAAAGTGCATTGAAAACCGATTACTATATTTAGTGATGGTCAAGCAAAGCAATTGCTTATAAGAAGGATCTCAAGTATAATGGAAAGACAAAACACGTTGACACAAAGTATAACTTTGTGAGAGACATCATAGAAAGAAAAGAAGTATTGATACAACACATTCCTACGCAAAGGATGACAAGATATACAATGACAACCTATCGCTAGGGATATTTTTTAAGTCATGTAAAGTCCTTTGGGATTGCGTAGACTATAAATTGTTTGTTGTAACTTCTTATTTCAATTCAATAAATAAACTTTATTGGTTTTTGTTATTTCATGCTCTGATATAAGTCATTAATTGACTAGAACTATGCAACAGGCATTGATTGCCTTTCTCACAAAAGCAATCACCTTTTGCGCTAATAGTAGCGAGTAGAGATGAGACATTGAAACTTATTTGATAAATGTAACCTTGATTGGAGTCAAGATGAGGTCATTTAGCTTGACCGTAACAGATTTCCCACTATCTATTAAGCCTGTCAAGATAACCAGATGTGAGATCCATTGATTGGCACCTAACAATAGCCAGCTACATAAGTTTTCGGTTAGGCACTTTGGGAGTGACTAAACTAAGATCTGCACAATGTATTTAGAGAATTGCATACACTCTAATTAAGAGGTTCTCCACTGTGACATGAAAAAGAATCGCATGTGTTTTACGACCACTTATAAGTGATAAATCCCTATATCTGCACTGTGCGAATCTAATTGAATAAGGTTCTTACATAGTTGAGGCTTCTTGCATTTCCCTTATGACTTTTGACTACACTATAAAGTAAGAAATTTGTGTTTGCTACTTTACTGAGTAACCTATGGTCAAGTATGATTCGATCTAAAGGTGCTACATTAGGAAAGCAGCAGATTTTAAACTGAGTAGAGGGAGGGTAGAGGAAGATCATATAAAATCATGTCATTTCATTTTGTATTCCATGTCGCAACACTGATGTTAAGTCACTTGGATGGATATATTAGTTAGAATATAATGCTATGACTTTAAGGTTCAGATATTGCTCTTGAAAGGATTATTGAATGTTTTGAACAGACGTGACTATATGGATCTGGGCGAAGTGAGATATACATAATTTTTAAAAGGGGAGATGTCTCTATGCTGACTCTAATTGAGTTGCTAGTGTAGAGCTCCCACTTGCAGGCTATCTCACATTTCCAAGACCCATTAGCTACAATGAAACATTGTCAATTGAGAACTGAATGTTTTTCCACACATGATGGGAGAATGGGAGATATCTAAGTTATCAAAACACGGGGCACCCATATGTGTGATCGACTCGACCAAACAAGATTTTCCACACACGATGTGCAAGTGGGAAATGTTGGGCACATTTTACATGTTGTAAATAAAAGGGATAAACCTAGAGTTGGTTTTGATAATTGATATATCCTAACCACCATAATCTCTTGGGAAGCCCTAAGAGATCACAGGATAATAAATCATGTACAGGGTGGTTTAGAAAAATAAGTCTTTTGGCATATTTGTGTGGTGTGAAGAAAAGAGTTCTCGAGAAGTGTCTTCTAAACTTTTGGGCTGTGGAAAAGACCGAAGTTCTACACAAATGAAATAGGTAAAAGGTATGCTTCTGCCAATACTCTTTCGATTCCTATATATTTGGTCCGAAACCTTAAGTACAAAATATAATACTTCTTTTAATGTAAGCTTGAGTACGAGGAGCATTGATCCCCACCATATTGAAAGGTAATTTTGTTCCACTTACAAACTAACGAGCTAGGAGCAATTGCAAGCTTAGTGACAGACTTTGTGTGGATAAATCTAACAATCATAGTAGACCTATAGAACATGTCTAAGTGGATCACAATGAACTCATAAAACGTATTAAATGTGCCTAGTGGGCCCGACATGCCTACACAATACTATAGGATCCAATGGACCTGAATTATTTACCAAGATTCATGATGGCGGACTTAGACTAAATACTAACTTTCTCCTTACACCTTATAGCCCCATATATACAGCCATTTAGCCCCCCAAAAAAAAACACTTGGCCCCCGATCAGCTTCAATACTTACCCCATTTACCCCTCTTATATATATATTTATATATATATATATATATTTAATTAGATAAATCTCAAACCCTAAATCTTTTTTTTTCTCTTTCGATTTCCTTTTTAATTCCTTCGTGAACCACCGCCGATCTTCTATTTGATCGGCAGTTGTTTCAAAAAAAGTGTTTACTGCATGTATTTTCTTCAATAAAAACAAATTTATTCAGATCTTAGAGTTTCAATCCAACAAAATTTTTCTAATTCATCATTGGCGTCATCACTTGCTCCCTCCATGTGTGCATTTATCATCATTCAAGTTCATCTCCGCTTCTACTGCTTGTGTTTGAATCTCTGCTTACAGTTGTTGGTTTGATAGTTTATTAGGTTATCCTTTTCATTAAGTATTTATCTTTCAATGTTGTAGGTTTTTGTTTGTCTTCCCTTGTTGGAAGTTTTATTTTTCGTTTTGGTCTAAGTATATCTCGTATCTTGTAGTGTTCTTGACGTTTGTCAAGAGAAGAGACACTGCTTGTCAAACTATTCCATTATTACAGTCGCAGTTTCTCAAAATCAACTCTATGGCAGTTGAATGTTCTAATAAAAAATTAGGATTAGTGCATCAAAGTGTTTTTGTCAAGGTAATTAATTGTATGTCTTGTCCTGTTCTACCGAATGTATTAAAACCATAATGATAAATGAAATTTCTTTTTTTTTAAAAAAAAAAATAGATAAATCTCATTTTCCCCTAAAAATCAGTTGCCCAATCCCTCCTATACCCCCCCTATATGATAAGTATATTATTTTAATTGTACATGCATTTTCTTAAGTACTATATGTATTTGTAGCTTTGAAATTTAGATATAGGTTTCCCCTCTAAATGCTAAGTCTGGCTCTGCCCATGATTGAGATTAATGATAAAATGACTGCACTATATCATAATAGAAAGCATAACAACTGATGTGGCAACCCGGTTGGGATGCCAGAACGGTAGGGACAAAGGCGGGATTGTTTGAGTTAAGCGCAAGATCTCGATTTCGATTTCTCACTGTGTCAAGATTGATTGGGCCATTAGGCGCTCCCCGTTGATTACCCCTAATGGAAAGGCGTCGGGGCCCTATAGGATTAGTATCACTCGAGGAGTGCGGATACCCACTTGTTATCAATAAAAAAGACTAATGTGGCTTCGGTCCCCGCATCAAAATCTAATGAAATGATACACCCAACACCCCATTTTGATGTAGGGCCCACGTGCGACAATCACCGTGGTGAATTTTATTGTGACATCGTGTTCTCATTCAAGCATTTACCGTTATTATTTGTTGTGTATTCCACACGCCTCCAACCTTGGCTTTTTTTTATTGTCGGGAATCTAGCTAGCTTGGTTCTTTGCTTTTTTTTTAGGTCAAGTTATCAATTTTCATTACTCAATTGAGTCGATTACATCCGTGATATAAGTGCATCTAATTAAAGTCGTGACTTTAATTATGAGCTATTTGAGCCAAATTATGAGCCAAATTACTCAATTTGGCTTAATTTTCATTACTCAATTTTCAATTATTTTCATTACTCAATTTTCATACCAAATATATAATGTGGTGTACATTTTTGCTATTTGAGCCAAATTATGAGCTACCTTGTTTGCACTTCTCCTAGCAAATTGTACCTTCCTCGAACCGTGACTTTTAAGCACTAGTTAAAGTCGTCAAGTAAACATCCATATTATGAGCTAGCTTGGCTCTTTTACCTTCAATAGACATCATTAATTTTTCTTTTTTTACAAAAAATGAAGTTTTCTCATTTAGTATTTCCGTTAATACAAAAAATTATAGTAGCAAAAATCATTAATACGGAGCATAGTTATTTATTTTGGTAATTTAATTTAATTTTTAATGAGAAATTTTACTCACTTTTTGGTAAAAATAATATACAAATAAACGACTTAACCTTTGATACATAAACATTTCAAAAATAACTGCAAAATTAATGTTACATATAGTCAAAAAATTGGTCTTCACCGTATATAACGAACAATTATTTTTGATAGCTGAAGCTATAATGCTACTTGTTGGCATTTTCCATATTTTATTTATTTTTATCATATACTTTCGTTAATTTAATTAAAATTAGTAACCCAAACGTGTTTTTGTAGATTATACTATCTAATATTTTTATGTTTATCCTTATATATCCATATCTATATCGCAAGTAGATTTAGATTTTTTTTTCTTATCCATCGATGCTTTGATTTCAAGAACTTGTCTTAAAATCGTAACAATCACGCAATATAGCTAGAGCTATATATATAAGAGTGAGAAGAGAAAAAAACGTCTTTGTTAGAGAATCTTTAGTTCGTTTGTGTGAAGAGAGAGCCATTAAATTTGTTGTCTTGAAGAGGATTGAAGACCATTGATTGAAAGAAAGTCATGGAAAATTACAATCTACCTTGGGGTTTTACATTCAACCCCACTGATGAAGAAATCATGGTGTACTTGCAAGCGAAGGCGAGCAACATTCAACTTCCATTCGTCGATCCAGTCGTCGAATTCGACGTCTTTACTACACACCCCACCCAACTCCACATGCAACGTATGTACTACTGTTTTATGTTAAAAAACACTATGGTTTATGGTTCTTGATTTTAATCGATCTTTGATTTTTGTTAGGTTATCGTGCATGCATGAATACTGTTTTAATGTTTAAATTAGGGTTTTGGGTTCTTGATAATTAAGGGAACTTCGGTGTCTTAGGTTATCTTATTACATGCTTGATACTGTTTATTGTTAAAGCTAGCTAGCTAGCGGGTTTAAGGTTCTTGATGATTTATCAATCTTTGTTTTATTAAGTTGTTTACATGCACGCATACTGTTTGTTGTTAAAACTAGGTGCATTCATATTGTTGTTAAACCTAGGGTGTAGGGTTCTTGATAATTAATCGATCTTTGATTTTTTAAGTTATTGTTACATTCATATATGCGTGTTGTTTTAATGTTTTTTTTTTTAAAAAAAACTGCATATTGCTATAATTTTAAAACTAGGGTTTAGGTTTCTTGATAATCAGTCAGATCTTTGATTTTTTTGGGTTGTCTTACATGCATGTGTTTCTTTGTTGGGTGCAGAGAGGCTCAATGCTACCAGTACCCACCTCTACTTCTACGTTACGAAGAGCGGGAGAAATCGCAATGCTGGAAATGGGTTTTGGCATGCAAGCACAGGTGCAACCGCTATCTTGAACCGCAAGAGAGAAGTGATCGGCTATAGGAGCATGCTAGTTTATTACAATAATGCTTTGAATACAAATACTAAGAAAAGAGACAGGTCGGAAAAGACCAGGTGGATCCTGCATGAGGACACGCTTCCCGAGGCTCATAACATGTCTTCCAAAGGACATAAGGTAAGTGTGATTTACTGCTAAATTGAGTTAATTTATTCATTCATTTGGTTAACGGCTATATATATATATATATAAGGTCATATTAAAAATAGTTTTGCATGTAGTTAGTGTACAACATATACTAGTATTATTACATAAATTTACTATTTGATTATACATTACAGAACCCTTTTGGACTATTTGCAAAATTGGTGAGACAGGAAGAACATTTGGAGGTGACAATTACCAAAGTAGTAGTGTTCCCTCACAACAACAAGAAGAACCCAAGACAACAAGAAATTGGACATGGAATTAATGGGGCCTCATCATCGCAAGAAGTTGATCAACAACAAAGCATTTGCAGCAATCTGAATGTGATGATGGTCGAAGCTTGGTGCTAGCGGAGGATGATCTTCCTCTTGAGTTTTGGGTCGACGTTAATGATCACAACTCATCTTCGAGAGGTAGTTCAGAGGCGGCGCCTAGACGGATTGGATCGTTAATTTTTCCCGATCAATTAAATGATGATGAAGTTGCAGAGATGATGATCGAGAATGGATTGAAAACTTGGAGTCAATTCTAGAGGTTGACGACGAGGCACAACAACCACTCCAACAGCTGCCAATACAACAACAATTTGAGCAGCAACCAGTACTCCAACAAAGTGAGAGTGTGGCCTACATGATGAGGTCTACGACGTCAACGGCAATTCAGAGTTGGAGATTGATGAGCAGCCATTCGCCAAGCGCGTCAAGTACTAGAAGGATCCACGTTTATTATGTAAATCTAAGTAGCAAATTTTGTACATGCATGCTACTAATTAGTTACTGTATATGGATACTAAGTAGCAATTAATTTTGTTTGTAAAAAAAAAAGTAGCAATTAATTTTACATGCTACTCTAAACTCATGAATTCATTTGTAACACTATTATTTGTCTCAATGAAATACAAAGTTATTTGTTTAAGTTACCGTAATTTATATAATATTGTTAGCTATATATTAGTATAGTCACGATTCACACACGTTGGTAAATATGTTGAAGTAAAATAGAAATTTCATTAATCATGATAGCTCAATACATTCGGTAGAACTGGACGAGACACATAATCAATTACCTTCATAAAAGTACATTGATTCACTAATCCTAATTATTTATCAGAACATTCAACTGACGCAGGGTGATTTTGAGAAACTGCGACTCCAACATTGGAACAGAATGACAATCGATGACTGTTCTCTTGACAAACGACTGGAACACACCAGTACACAGATATACTAAGACCATGACGAAAAAATAAAACATCCAACAAGGGAAGACAGACAAAGACTTCCGACAAGAACAGACAAATACAAACTTCCAACATTGGAAGTCAAATACTTATTGAAAAAATATGATAAAAAGTTAAATAAAGTCGTCAAACTCCCAACTCGATGGGTGACCACCGAGACTATAAAAGTTCTCCCTGGCCTTGTGTCAAGATGTGTGTATGTGACGCAGTGGAAGTTCTTCCAAAATGATAATCCGACACACAAATAATTCAATTCAAAATGAAACCCTAATTCTCTAAAAGAAACATAATTCGTTTGTTTTTCATAAAGATCAAAAATCAACCTCTAAACTATTACATATGTAGCCTTTATATAGGCTTGTAAAATAGTGAGACTCATAATTCCAATAGAATACCATAAGACACATTAACTGTAATTATAATAAAACTCTTAACACCACTAACTCCTATTGAAAATCTAACTTTGACACAAAAAGGATACAAAACTTGTAATTCAACTAAACAAAACCATTTTATCTAATAAATAAAAACCCTAATCTAACACAAACTCTTATTTGCATTATTCTCTACCGGTTGAGAAAATTCTTCCTCGAATTCAAAGCTTGAATCATTCTCCTATTAATGTGGGCTGATTAGTTTACTATTGTATTCTAATAGGGGATTTACTATTGTATTTTAATAGGGATTTACTTTCTCTATAAGTATATATATTTCTTCTGGTGTAAAAAGCGTGAGTAGTGAGAATCGTGAATAAGATTGTGTTGGCGGCTGTGGGTTTTCTTCCCTTAGAAGGTTTCCCACATATAAAATTCTTGGTGATTTGTTATCTTTCTCTTTTTTTCTTGTTTTACTATTGTCATTGCTCTCTGTCAAAATCTTAACAACTGGTATCAGAGCAAGGTTAGTCTCAAGTGGGAGTATTGACAGAAGAAAGGAAGTTATAATTTGAGATGTTCGACAGTTCGAACTTTGAATTTTGGAAGATGCAGATCGAAGACTACCTATATCAGAAAGATTTCTGCTTACTGCTCGGTGGCAAGAACAACAAAACTATAGATATGGACGACAAGGCTTGGGAAAAACTGGATCGAAAGGCTTTGGGTGTGATTTGCCTTTCACTATCATCATCGGTAGCCATCAACATCTCCAAAGAGAAGACCACACAAGATGTCATGAAAGCCCTAACACGGACGTATGAGAAACCATCGGCGTCAAACAAGGTATTCTTAATGAAACGGTTGTTTAATATGAAGAAACCTAAAAGAAGACCTATACAAGAGCATCTGAGTGATTTCGATACCATCACTAGTCAGTTAGAATCTGTGGGTATTATCTTTTATAATGAAGTATTGGCTCTTGTTATTTTGTCGGGTTTACCCGATAGTTGGGATGGTCTCAGTTATGGCCGCAAGCAACTCATCAGGGTCCAATATTCTGAAATTTGAGGATGTAGTGGGAGTTCTTCTTGATGAAGATACACGAAGGAGAAACAACCCTTCTGATGATGTTTCTAATAGTGCCCTGAATTATTAGGAATGGGGCAGATCCTTAAAGAGGTCGAATGGCCGAGGAAATGGACGCTCTCAATCTAGAAGAGGTCAGTCAAGGGGCCCTCAGATGACTTGCTGGAATTGCAAGAAGAAAGGTCATCTCACGCGCGACTGTAAAGCACCAAAGAAAAGGGCAGATGAAAACGACGAAGACAACAACTCGGTGAATGTCTCAAACGAATCAAGCTCAGATGAAGCACTGATCATGTGTTGTGACAGTAAACATGAATCCTGTTGGATACTAGATTCTGGTGCATCGTTTCATGCTACTTCCAACAGAGAATATTTCCTTAATTATGAGAAGGGCAATTTCGGCAAGGTGTACCTTGGTGATGATAAAACCTGTGACATAATCGGTAAAGGAGACATGTTGTTAGGAATGGAAAATGGGACGCAGTTGAGGTTGCAACGAGTTAGACATGTGCTGAAACTTGCTAGAAATCTAATTTCGGTAAGCCAACTTACTGATGATGCAGGTCTTGAGATGAAGTTCACTAAAACATCTTGGAAGCTCATAAAAGGTGCCATGGTGTTAGCACATGGTCAGAGAGATGGTACTCTCTACAGAGTTTTCAATGAAAACTCCATGAATATGGCCTCCTCTGAGGTCAATGCAAAGGTGTGGCATCAACGCCTCGGGCATAGGAGTGAGAAGGGAATGAAGGTAATGGTGTCAAAAGAGAAGTTAGATGGACTGTCATGTGTTGATCTGTCTCTATGTGAAGGTTGAGTGGTTAGAAAACAAAAAGTTGTCAGTTTTTCTAAAAAGGGCAGAATTCCCAAAACTAAAAAGCTAGAACTTGTGCACACAGACGCTTGGGATCCTTCACAGGTATCCTCCCTTAATGGCTCTCGTTATTACATTACTTTCATTGATGATTCGACTAGAAAGCACTGGATTTACTTTATGAAAAATAAGTTTCAAGTGTTTGAAATTTTCAAAAAGTGGAAATGTCTAGTGGAGAACCAGACAGGTCTAAAGCTGAAGTCCTTGACATCAGATAATGGTGGAGAGTACTGTAACAAGGAATTTGATGACTACTGTGCTATGTATGGCATCAGAAGAGAAAAGACAGTACCAAGGACACCACAACAGAATGGCATTGTTGAGCGTATAAACCGAACCATTATAGAACATGCTAGGAGCATGTTGTTGAGTGCGGGGCTACCAAGCGCTTTTTGAAATGGTTGTGAATACTTTTTATCTCGATCAACAGAGGACCATCTACCGCAATTGATTGCAGATCGCTCACGAGGAGGAATGGACAAAAGAGAAAGTAAAACTTTCACACTTAAGAACCTTTGGTTGTGTTTCCTATGTCCATATCAATGCTGAAAATAGGTCAAAGCTGGATGCAAAGTCCAAAATGTGTATCTTGCTGGGATATGGAGTTGATATTTTTGGTTACAGGCTATGGGATCCTGAGAGTAAAAAGGTGATCAGAAGTAAAGATGTCATATTCAATGAGGATGTGTTGTATAAGGATAGGATCAAGAAGAATGAGGAACCAAAACAATCAAAGTATCTTGAACTTGATGATATCCATCCCTATGATCCTGATCAGAGTGTTACTGAACACATTGATGAACATGAAGTTCAGGAGGAGCCAGTGACACCACCCATTGCACTTCGACGTGAAAGATGAACTATCAATGCTCCAGATTATTACTCTTCATCCATACACTATTTCTTGCTCACAGATGGTGGTGAACCCAATTACTATGGGGAAGCAATGCAAGTCGAGAATAAGGAAGAATGGAAGAAAGCCATGGATGACGAAAAGAAGTTTCTCTACACAAATCAGACTTGGGATTTGGTCAAGCTTCCAACTGGAAAGAAGGCGATTCAGATCAAATGGGTGTACAGACTGAAATAGGAGCAAGATGGTTCATAGAGGTACAAGGCCAGATTGGTAGTAAAAGGTTTCCGACAAAAGGGAGGTATCGATTTTACTGAGATTTTTTCTCCTGTGGTCAAGATGACTACAATTAGAATTGTTCTAAGCATTGTTGCTTCAGAGGATCTACATTTAGAACAGTTGGATGTAAAAACTGCCCTTCTTCATGGTGACTTGAAGGAAAATATATACATGCAGCAACCACAGGCATATGTAGAGGCTAGTAAGGAGCATCTAGTGTGTAAGTTGCACAAAAGCCTTTATGGTCGAAACAAGCCCCCGTGACAATGGTATTTGAAGTTTGACAAGTTCATGATCACAATAGGGTACATGCGATGTCATGCAGCTCACTGTTGTTATTTCAAGAAATTTGACAATTCGTATGCTATTTTGCTCCTATATGTCGATGATATGCTGATTGCAGGTACCAACATTAAAAAGATTGAAAATTTGAAAGAGCAAATGGCGAAAGAATTTTCAATGAAAGACTTAGGTGCTGCGAAACAAATTTTGGGGCTGAAGATCGAAAGAGATAGAAAGAACAAGTTACTAAAACTGTGGCTGCCCCAAACTCCGAGGCCGCCCCGTGGCTTCCCATTTCCCCTGCTCGTGCACCGGAAACGCCTGCCACGTCACTCGTCTACCTTCGTACTTAGGGTAGTTATCGTATAAGTTGTTATAGTCACTTAATTGATCATTTAGAAGAAATTAACAGCGGAAGAATTTCTAAGATTAACAAAATGCATTCACATTATATATATGTAAAAGTCTTACTGATCAAACCTATAGTGGAAAACCCGGCTGTACTGTGCATACAGGCGATCAACTGTAATAGTATGTATACCAGTACAAGTGTATATCCAGTTTTCCAACCCAAAAGATAATACAAAATATCAAAACATGATAATATTTGCACACATACCAAGCGAGGCCTCGGCGTAGGCAAGTCGGATGAAATCGCCGATGATCCCCTTGCCCCTGCTAGTACTAGGATCTCGCTCGCCACCACCACAAAGCCGATGGCGAGCCCAAGTAAGTAAAATCCCAAGGAAAACCACCGTGCATAAATAATTAATGAAATAATTATCGAGCCAACAAGTAGTGTTAAATAAACATGCGGAAAGAAGGAAAATGTGCGGACAAACCGCTCAAAGCTAATCGCATGTATATAAACACAACGATAGACAAAAGGGGGTGAACACAACTACTAAGTGCGTACTAGGACCAGGGAGCCCCGGTCGTGGCTCATGCCTCCGACCCTACGACCGTATCCCAAATGACATTAACCTTAGTGGGCTAATCGAACGCGTGAAATGGAGTCCAACTCGGGATATCATCTACCGAATTCCTAGATCACGCGCTACACACCCAACCGGCGACCTCAACCACCCGTGGATACATAGACGGTACCATAACCGTCCCAAAGAGGAATATAAATCATAGATTTTCAAGGAAATATAAAGCTCAATGGAAATAAATAAGTAAATGCAAAGAGTGGTGTTCATTGGGTTTTACGTACCCGAAAATACGCACTCCGACTTTTCGGACCCGTCAAGATACGCCCCACCTAGCTCCCCAATGTCCAAGCTATGGTTTCCCGGTCCCCAAAGTCCATTTATAGTGTTTTATACTTTTTGAGAACATATTCTATAATTTTATGTTATTTTATAAAAATTTACAAATTTTTTAGTTGTGGTACCTCTCCCGGGCTATGTCTGGGTTCTAAAATACCCGAAAAGTCCCGAAACCACTTTTCTACCTTTTTTCTAATTTTCTATATTTTTCTAGAATTTTTTTCCCAATTTTCCTGATATTTTTCACATATTTTTCCTATTTTCCAAAGAATTAGTATATATATAATATATTATTTAGATTTATTTATTTTAATTTTTAATCTTTTTTTTTCTAGTGGGCCCCACTGGACCGGTCCGGTCCAGGTGGTTGGACCGCCCCCCGGGCCGGTCCGGCCGGTTTGGGGACGCACGCGCATGCGCAGTGTCGTCCTTCCTGAGACGAAATCGTCTCAGTATAACCAGAGATTTTATTTTCGTCTCTCGGTTTCTCTTTTTTTTTTTTTTTTTTTTTTTTTTTTTTTTTCACTCTTCAATCTTCTTCTCTCCTCTACTCCTATCGATTCTCTATCCATCGAAGACCTCCAAATCCTCCAAATTTCACACAAAACCCCAAGAACAAACCCAATTCTCGGATCACATAGAATTTTTTTTTCAAAAATTCGAAATCCACAATACACCTCCATTTTCCACAAATTCGATTCCAACTTAAATGGTTTATCAAACCAACCTCAAAAACACCAAATTTAAACAAAAACAGTGATGAATTCTCTCAAAATCACAATTTCACTCAAATACCCATTTTAATGAAAAATCAACAAAAATGAAAATTTATTACCTTAGCTTGAGTGTTAGACGCCCGAATCATCTCCCCCCAAGCCTCAAATCATCCTCTCCAACCTCGGACCTCTCCTTGATCTCCTCACAATTTCTTGAAGAACAATGCTTCCTTTTGGATGTTTGATCCATCGATTGTGTGCATATATATAGTTGGATTTTTAATCTAGCGTCGTGCGCATCTCGAGGAAGATCGGACGGTTCCCGATCACCCCGTGTCACCAAATTCCTAGAGACTTATCAAGACACCATCTAGCCTTGAATCTCATTGTTGTGAATCTCGAGGCTTATCCTAAGTGTACTTGATTATTCAGTTCAAACTATAGGATTTTATTTACTCCAATTTGATTTAATTTATAACACCTATTCTAGTCATCAATAAATTCTATAAATTTGTGAATATGGTCACACTAATTCCCCGACCACTCGGCACCCCGTGCCCCGTGTCCAAAGACGCTTCCCGAGGCGGTCCCACACTTAGTGTACCCAATTTAATTTCCCTACCTTAGCTTAAGACTATATATTTGCATTTAATTAAATAGAATCCTCAACCATAGCATGTTTAATAATTTAAATCTAATTAAACCCCAACGCCTAGCCTCAACTACTACCAAACTCCGCGTTGGCGCGTTCACCGAACTAAAACCCCGGCTCACAACTCGCCCGACAAGTTTATTTTAAATGCACACCGGTGACAGATATTATATCATTATCAAGAAAATGAAAATATCAATAAATCACCACAATTAGAAAAAACAATATTACACAGTCAATACCTAGGTCCGGAACATGCCTAATCTATCCGCGGCGTCCACGTGTCGTCCGAGCTGGCGTCCTAATCTGAAATAAGGTAAATAACGGCGTTAATAAATAACGGCCGTTACAAAAACTTTGTCAAAGGGAGTACGTATCGAAGGTGCTCAAGAGGTTCAACATGGATTGTGCAAAACCGGTGAGCACACCTTTAGCTGGGCATTTCAAAAACCTTTCGAAACAACATAGTCCCAAAACAGAAGAATAACAAAAGAATATGGAGAACATCCCGTATGCATCGGCAGTGGGTAGCCTTATGTATGCCATGGTTTGTACAAGACCCGATATTTCTCATGCAGTGGGAATTGTGAGTAGGTACATGTCTAATCCTGGTTCTTATCAATGGAATGTAGTAAAATGGATTTTAAGGTACCTTGCAGGAACAAAAGATGTGGCACTGTGCTGTACAAGTGCAAAAATACAACTGTGTGGCTTTGTTGATTCAGACATGGCTGGTGACATTGATGTTAGGAAAAGTACTACAGGTTATGTGTTTATTCTTGGAAGTGCAGCAATCGCCTAGGTATCAAGGTTACAAAAGATTGTTGCATTATCTACTACTGAGGCTGAATATGTTGCAGCTGTTGAAGCATGTAAGGAGATGACTTGGTTATAGAGCTTGTTGAGTGAACTGGATCATAAGCAAGCGGATTGTCGACTACTAAGCGACAGTCAGCGCAATTCATCTGGCAAAGAATTCTGCAATTCAGTCAAGGATAAAGCATATCGATGTAAGGTATCATTTCATACGAGCTATGCTTGAAGAAGGATCTTTCAAATTTTAGAAAGTACACACCAACAAAAATCCTGTAAATATGCTCACCAAGTCAGTCCCTAGAGAGAAACTGAAGTTTTGCATAGCTTCTCTTGGCCTTGCTAATTGAAGACGACAAGGCAGCCGCCGCCTAAAGACACTACATGAGAAGGAGATACTACTATACGAGAAAATAATTTTTAGAATCAGCCCCAAGTGGGAGATATGCTAGGTATATGGGCCTGATTAGTTTATTATTGTATTCTAATAAGGATTTACTATTGTACTCTAATACGGATTTACTTTCTCTATAAGTATATATCTCTTCTAATGTAAAAAGTGTGAGTAGTGAGAATAGTTAATAAGATTGTGTTGACGGCTGTGGGTTTTCTTCCCTTAGAGGATTTCCCACATATAAAATTCCCGGTGATTTGTTCTCTTTCTCTTTTTTTCTTGTTTTACTATTGTCATTGCTCTCTGTCAAAATTTTAACATCTCCCGCACAGGGACATACATGGTCTTAATCTTCGTCATTCTCCACTTGTGGAAAAAATTCGCCCTCAAATTTTCGTACATTCGCGCGACTTGTAATTTGGGGCAAATTCATCTTCACAACTAATCTTGCCTAACTCAATACTACTTGATGAAAAAAGTATTTGGGGAACAACATCTTGAATGTTTTCAAAAACATCACCATGAGAGTCTTGAAAAGCGTTCCTACTAACTCTTCATCCATGTCATCTGCTCTCGAACAAAAGTGTTTGGTCGCCGCGAACTGCACTTTTGTCTCCACAACTTTTTCAACTAGGTAGTTGTCGACTTCATCTCGACAACCACGTATCTTTGTTGACGACGCCTCATCACACGACACCACCACTGACACTTGTGATTTTGACTTCAACAATGTAACCGCAAGTACACGAACATCATATCCAAATACCACCTTTTCTTCAACAATGGCATCATCATTGTCATCAAAAAATGGCGGCTTGTTGATGTCGAAGATGTGACCGTCATTGCATTCGATTAGATCAATACATTCTTCCGATCGACAATCTTCGTCGTTGTACGCATTGTCCCTGTCAGAAGAGGAATCTCCTTTTGTTTCTTTAAGAACAATTATAGATCGGAAAATAAGATGACAAAATGGAGACCAACCAGAAGATTAGCTCAATAGAGATTGAAAAAAATAGATATTTAATAGAGACCAAAACAACATTTTATCTTATGAGTGGAGGCGAGACTCCTTTTATATTTATACATACAAAAATACGGGAAAACAAGAATATGGTGTGCCAAAAAAACCAAAATAGACAGCTCATAAAACCTTGGACATTAATCCTTAAAATCACCCTTCTTGCCACCAAGGAAAACAAAAATAAAGAAATTAAACACGGCTTCGCATTTACCCCAAAGCACCATGTCGTACATCCTTATATGTATCACCCAAAAACCACATAAGCTCGTCATTTCACCCAAAAGCCAATCCCCTTCACTATAGTCCAAATCACTTTGGGCGCACACCCTTGTCTTTTAACCGTTTATGGTGTTTTGTCATATGTAGGGCCTACGATTGGGGAGACAAAAAAAAGTCATAAATAGCTAAAAGGCAAGGGTGTGCGCCTAAAGTGTGCGTTGAAAGTGGGTCATTTTAGCATTTTCCTTTTTTTTCTATGCGGTTACAAAGTTATCAAACAACAAATAAAATGGTTACACAAAAAAAACACACGATTTTCTTAGATTATTTCCATTTTCCTTGCTATCATACACACCCTAAATGTAAAGGGAAAATAAATTTCTTACACCTTAGACAATCCTCGAGATTAACACAACTTTTTCTATACCAAATCGATGATAAAGTCAAAGATGTGCGGCGCAAAGTTTAGCCGCCAATATTCTTGGGAGGACTAATGGTGGGAGGTTTTAGATTTCAATTGTGATCATGCACCCCTCTTTTAATCGATACGAGATTTTTCTTAATTTGGTTAATATTTTTGGAAGGAACAATAGTGAGAGGGTTTACGTATAAATAGTGACCATGGATTCCTTTCTTTAATAGTTTCAGAGATTTTTCGAGCTAAATTTCAAATAATAACGAGAGAAAATAATTACTCTTACTAAAATATACAATATGTATATTTAGTGAGTGAAAAGTTGGGTTGTACAAAAAAAAAAGGTTAGGCACCAAAAAATACACCCCAAATTACGAGAGGATTGATAAGTAAATAGCTAGAGATATTAATCCCCTCGATAATAGCCTAGTTTTTAACAAGAGAAATTCATTGCTCTCACTAATTTTTATCACTGTTGAACCTTTTCCTTGTAGTGTGCCCAATTTTTTATTTATTTTTTTTTTATCAAAGTGGTTGTTGTATTGATGTTCGTAGCCTAAAATGCAAGCCAATCTATTTCACATAGATATTACATAGCGGATAAAGTATGGAACTAAAATCCATGACAATGCACGCTCAGTACAACACCAATCCACATTTTTGGAAAATGAGTTTCCTAGCAAAAATGAAGCAATAAGAGATCTCACATTTTATGAAGTTGATGAGTCTTTAGAGAATGTAGTCCCAGAGATAGATTCAAATGCAGTTGAGACTAATTCAAATTTGGCTCCTATTCTTTATTCTAGTGGGATTGATATTTCAATAGATGCTTCTAATACAAAAGAATTGCGTAGAAGCGATCGTAAAAAAGTGTGCATCGAAGACGTTTTGAAATTGAGAGTTAGGCTTTTATGATTGCTCCACATGATGAAAATGAGCCCCGTAATGTAAATGAGACTTTGTCACCATCTGCTAAAGAAAACTAGTTGAAAGAAATGGTTAAAGAAATTGAGTCTAAGAAATCTAACCACGTCTTGGACGTGGTTAATCTACCTCCTAGACGTAGATCAATTGGGAACAAATGGGACCACAAGATCAAACATCAGGCAGATGGATCAATCGATAGATTCAATGCACGTTTAATGGCTAAGGGAGTTACACAACAAGAAGGAACATATTTTAAGTAAACTTTTTCACCAGTTGTAAGGTTTGCCTCCATTCCTCTATTGTTTGTTATTGTTGCACATATGGATTTAGAATTACATCAAATGGATGTAAAAACTGCTTTAATGAATGGATAATTGAATGAAGGCATATATATGCAACAACCAATAGGTTTTGTTGAAAAAGGGCAAGAGCGCAAAAGTGTGCAAGCTCAAAAAGTCAATATATGTTATTAAACAATCTTCAAGACAATGGTATTTAAGATTGATTTCATCAAGTCCTAACTTATTTTGGATTTAATAAGATTGATGAAGATCATTGTGTATATATTAAGCATTCAGATCAATAGTTTGTGATATTGTCCATGTACGTCGACGATATACTTTTAGCTGGAAATAACATTGATTATGCTGTCGCCATTAAAGAATGGTTGTCCTCTAATTTTGATATGAAGGACATGAGTGGAGCAAACTTCATACAGGGTGTGAAAAGTCATAGGAATCGTTCTAAAAAACTCTTGCTTTATCGCGAGTACAATATATTAAGAATATTCTTGAACGATTCAAAATGAAAAATTATAACCCCATTGAGACTCCAATTGCTAAAGGTGAAATCCTAAGCACGGAAATCAAAGGCTCCATTTGAGAAAGACAAAATGTCCAATGTTTCATATGAAAGTGCAATTGGAAGTTTAATGTACACAATGATGTGCACACGTCCCGATATATGCTACGTCGTTGGTTTAGTTAGAAAATATCAATCAAATTCTAGTCAAGCTCATTGGAAAGAAAAAGGATCTTGAAGTATCTCGAAAGGCACTATAGATTTGTGTTTGTGTTACCAAAGTAATGATCAGCAGTTACTTGGGTACTCTGATGTTGATTGTAGCGGTGATCCAGATGAATGCAAATCAACTTCAGAATATGTATTCCTATTGAATAATTGTGCAATCTCATGGAGTAGTAAAAAGCAAACATGCATTGATTTGTCAAACTTGGAGGCATAATTTGTTGCTTGCACCTTTTTGATTCAAGATGCAATATAGCTTATACGTTTCGTTATGCACTTGCAAGTCATCAAAAGTGCATCGAAAACCAGTTACTATATTTAGTGATGGTCAAGCAGCAATTGCTTATAAGAAGGATCTGAAGTATAATGGAAAGACAAAACACGTTGACACAAAGTATAACTTTGTGAGAGACATCATAGAAAGAAAAGAAGTATTGATACAACACATTCCTACGCAAAGGATGACAGTATATACAATGACAACCTATCGCTAGGGATATTTTTTAAGTCATGTAAAGTCCTTTGGGATTGCGTAGACTATAAATTGTTTGTTGTAACTTCTTATTTCAATTCAATAAATAAACTTTATTGGTTTTTGTTATTTCATGCTCGATATAAGTCATTAATTGACTAGAACTATGCAACAGTGCATTGATTGCCTTTCTCACAAAAGCAATCACCTTTTGTGCTAATAGTAGCGAGTAGAGATGAGACATTGAAACTTATTTGATAAATGTAACCTTGATTGGAGTCAAGATGAGGTCATTTAGCTTGACCGTAACAGATTTCCCACTATCTATTAAGCCTGTCAAGATAACCAGATGTGAGATCCATTGATTGGCACCTAACAATAGCGAGCTACATAAGTTTTCGGTTAGGCACTTTGGGAGTGACTAAACTAAGATCTGCACAATGTATTTAGAGAATTGCATACACTCTCATTAAGAGGTTCTCCACTGTGACATGAAAAAGAATCGCATGTGTTTTACGACCACTTAGAAGTGATAAATCCCTATATCTGCACTATGCGAATCTAATTGAATAAAGTTCTTACATAGTTGAGACTTCCTGCATTTCCCTTATGACTTTTGACTACACTATAAAGTAAGAAATTTGAGTTTGCTACTTTACTGAGTAACCTATGGTCAAGTATGATTCGATCTAAAGGTGCTACATTAGGAAAGCAACAGATTTTAAACTGAGTAGAGGGTGGGTAGAGGAAGATCATATAGAATCATGTCATTTCATTTTGTATTCCATGTCGCAACACTGATGTTAAGTCACTTGGATGGATATATTAGTTAGAATATAATGCTATGACTTTAAGGTTCAGATATTGCTCTTGAAAGGATTATTGAATGTTTTGAACAGACGTGACTATATGGATCTGGGCGTAGTGAGATATACATAATTTTTAAAAGGGTAGATGTCTCTATGCTGACTCTAATTGAGTTGCTAGTGTAGAGCTCCCACTTGCAGGCTATCTCACATTCCCAAGGCCCATTAGCTACAATGAAACATTGTCAATTGAGAACTGAATGTTTTTCCACACATGATGGGAGAATGGGAGATATCTAAGTTATCAAAACACGGGGCACCCATATGTGTGATCGACTCGACCCAACAAGATTTTCCACACACGATGTGCAAGTGGGAAATGTTGGGCACATTTTACATGTTGTAAATAAAAGGGATAAACCTAGAGTTGGTTTTGATAATTGATATATCCTAACCACCATAATCTCTTGGGAAGCCCTAAGAGATCACAGGATAATAAATCATGTACAGGGTGGTTTAGAAAAATAAGTCTTTTGGCATATTTGTGTGGTGTGAAGAAAAGAGTTCTCGAGAAGTGTCTTCTAAACTTTTGGGCTGTGGAAAAGACCGAAGTTCTACACAAATGAAATAGGTAAAAGGTATGCTTCTGCCAATACTCTTTCGATTCCTATATATTTGGTCCGAAACCTTAAGTACAAAATATAATACTTCTTTTAATGTAAGCTTGAGTACGAGGAGCATTGATCCCCACCATATTGAAAGGTAATTTTGTTCCACTTACAAACTAACGAGCTAGGAGCAATTGCAAGCTTAGTGACAGCTTTGTGTGGATAAATCTAACAGTCATAGTAGACCTATAGAACATGTCTAAGTGGATCACAATGAACTCATAAAACGTATTAAATGTGCCTAGTGGGCCCGACATGCCTACACAATACTATAGGATCCAATGGACCTGAATTATTTACCAAGATTCATGATGGCGGACTTAGACTAAATACTAACTTTCTCCTTACACCTTATAGCCCCATATATACAGCCATTTAGCCCCCAAAAAAAAACACTTGGCCCCCGATCAGCTTCAATACTTACCCCATTTACCCCTCTTATATATATTTATATATATATATATTTAATTAGATAAATCTCAAACCCTAAATCTTTTTTTTTCTCTTTCGATTTCCTTTTTAATTCCTTCGTGAACCACCGCCGATCTTCTATTTGATTGGCAGTTGTTTCAAAAAAAGTGTTTACTGCATGTATTTTCTTCAATAAAAACAAATTTATTCAGATCTTAGAGTTTCAATCGTACAAAATTTTTCTAATTCATCATTGGCGTCATCACTTGCTCCCTCCATGTGTGCATTTATCATCATTCAAGTTCATCTCCGCTTCTACTGCTTGTGTTTGAATCTCTGCTTACAGTTGTTGGTTTGATAGTTTATTAGGTTATCCTTTTCATTAAGTATTTATCTTTCAATGTTGTAGGTTTTTGTTTGTCTTCCCTTGTTGGAAGTTTTATTTTTCGTTTTGGTCTAAGTATATCTGTGTACTGTAGTGTTCTTGACGTTTGTCAAGAGAAGAGACACTGCTTGTCAAACTATTCCATTATTACAGTCGCAGTTTCTCAAAATCAACTCTATGGCAGTTGAATGTTCTAATAAAAAATTAGGATTAGTGAATCAAAGTGTTTTTGTCAAGGTAATTAATTGTATGTCTTGTCCTGTTCTACCGAATGTATTAAAACCATAATGATAAATGAAATTTCTTTTTTTTTTAAAAAAAAATAGATAAATCTCATTTTCCCCTAAAAATCAGTTGCCCAATCCCTCCTATACCCCCCCTATGATAAGTATATTATTTTAATTGTACATGCATTTTCTTAAGTACTATATGTATTTGTAGCTTTGAAATTTAGATATAGGTTTCCCCTCTAAATGCTAAGTCTGGCTCTGCCCATGATTGAGATTAATGATAAAATGACTGCACTATATCATAATAGAAAGCATAACAACTGATGTGGCAACCCGGTTGGGATGCCAGAACGGTAGGGACAAAGGCGGGATTGTTTGAGTTAAGCGCAAGATCTCGATTTCGATTTCTCACTGTGTCAAGATTGATTGGGCCATTAGGGCGCTCCCCGTTGATTACCCCTAATGGAGAGGCGTCAGGGCCCTATAGGATTAGTATCACTCGAGGAGTGCGGATACCCACTGTTATCAATAAAAAAGACTAATGTGGCTTCTGGGCCCCGCATCAAAATCTAATGAAATGATACACCCAACACCCCATTTTGATGTAGGGCCCACGTGCGACAATCAGCCGTGGTGAATTTTATTGTGACATCGTGTTCTCATTCAAGCATTTACCGTTATTATTTGTTGTGTATTCCACACGCTCCAACCTTGGCTTTTTTTTATTGTCCCAATCTAGCTAGCTTGGTTCTTTGCTTTTTTTTTTTTTAGGTCAAGTTATCAATTTTCATTACTCAATTGAGTCGATTACATCCGCTGATATAAGTGCATCTAATTAAAGTCGTGACTTTAATTATGAGCTATTTGAGCCAAATTATGAGCCAAATTACTCAATTTGGCTTAATTTTCATTACTCAATTTTCAATTATTTTCATTACTCAATTTTCATACCAAATATATAATGTGGTGTACATTTTTGCTATTTGAGCCCAAATTATGAGCTACCTTGTTTGCACTTCTCCTAGCAAATTGTACCTTCCTCGAACCGTGACTTTTAAGCACTAGTTAAAGTCGTCAAGTAAACATCCATATTATGAGCTAGCTTGGCTCTTTTACCTTCAATAGACATCATTAATTTTTCTTTTTTTACAAAAAATGAAGTTTTCTCATTTAGTATTTCCGTTAATACAAAAAATTATAGTAGCAAAAATCATTAATACAGGAGCATTGTTATTTATTTTGGTAATTTAATTTAATTTTTAATGAGAAATTTTACTCACTTTTTGGTAAAAATAATATACAAATAAACGACTTAACCTTTGATACATAAACATTTCAAAAATAACTGCAAAATTAATGTTACATATAGTCAAAAAATTGGTCTTCACCGTATATAACGAACAATTATTTTTGATAGCTGAAGCTATAATGCTACTTGTTGGCATTTTCCATATTTTATTTATTTTTATCATATACTTTCGTTAATTTAATTAAAATTAGTAACCAAAACGTGTTTTTGTAGATTATACTATCTAATATTTTTATGTTTATCCTTATATATCCATATCTATATCGCAAGTAGATTTAGATTTTTTTTTCTTATCCATCGACGCTTTGATTTCAAGAACTTGTCTTAAAATCGTAACAATCACGCAATATAGCTAGAGCTATATATATAAGAGTGAGAAGAGAAAAAACGTCTTTGTTAGAGAATCTTTAGTTCGTTTGTGTGAAGAGAGAGCCATTAAATTTGTGTTCTTGAAGAGGATTGAAGACCATTGATTGAAAGAAAGTCATGGAAAATTACAATCCGCCTTGGGGTTTTACATTCAACCCCACCGATGAAGAAATCATGGTGTACTTGCAAGCGAAGGCGAGCAACATTCAACTTCCATTTGTCGATCCAGTCGTCGAATTCGACGTCTTTACTACACACCCCACCCAACTCCACATGCAACGTATGTACTACTGTTTTTATGTTAAAAAACACTATGGTTTATGGTTCTTGATTTTAATCGATCTTTGATTTTTGTTAGGTTATCGTGCATGCATGAAGACTGTTTTAATGTTTAAATTAGGGTTTTGGGTTCTTTATAATTAAGGGAACTTCGGTGTCTTAGGTTATCTTATTACATGCTTGATACTGTTTATTGTTAAAGCTAGCTAGCTAGCGGGTTTAAGGTTCTTGATGATTTATCAATCTTTGTTTTTTTAAGTTATTTACATGCACGCATACTGTTTATTGTTAAAACTAGGTGCATTCATATTGTTGTTAAACCTAGTGTGTAGGGTCCTTGATAATTAATCGATCTTTGATTTTTTAAGTTATTGTTACATTCATATATGCGTGTTGTTTTAACGTTTTTTTTTTTTAAAAAAAACTGCATATTGCTATAATTTTAAAACTAGGGTTTAGGTTTCTTGATAATCAGTCAGATCTTTGATTTTTTTGGGTTGTGTTACATGCATGTGTTTCTTTGTTGGGTGCAGAGAGGCTTAATGCTACCAGTACCCACCTCTACTTCTACGTTACGAAGAGCGGGAGAAATCGTAGTGCTGGAAATGGGTTTTGGCATGCAAGCACAGGTGCAACCGCTATCTTGAACCGCAAGAGAGAAGTGATCGGCTATAGGAGCATGCTAGTTTACTACAATAATGCTTTGAATACAAATACTAAGAAAAGAGACAGGTCGGAAAAGACCAGGTGGATCCTGCATGAGTACACGCTTCCCGAGGCTCATAACATGTCTTCCAAAGGACATAAGGTAAGTGTGATTTACTGCTAAATTGAGTTAATTTATTCATTCATTTGGTTAACGGCTATATATATATATATATATGAGGTCATATTAAAAATAGTTTTGCATGTAGTTAGTGTACAACATATACAAGTATTATTACATAAATTTACTATTTGATTATACATTACAGGAACCCTTTTGGACTATTTGCAAAATTGGTGAGACAGGAAGAACATTTGGAGGTGACAATTACCAAAGTAGTAGTGTTCCCTCACAACAACAGTATGCAACCCCAAAGAATAAAGAATTGAACATGGAATTAATGGGGCCTCATTATCAAGCAAGAAGTTGATCAACAACAAGCAGTGCACCAATCTGAATGTGATGATGGTCGAAGCTTGGTGCTAGCGGAGGATGATCTTCCTCTTGAGTTTTGGGTCGACGTTAATGATCACAACTCATCTTCGAGAGGTAGTTCAGAGGCGGCGCCTAGACGGATTGGATCGTTAATTTTTCCCGATCAATTAAATGATGATGAAGCTGCAGATGATGATCAAGAATGGATTGAAAACTTGGAGTCAATTCTAGAGGTTGACGACGAGGCACAACAACCACTCCAACAAATGCCAATACAACAACAATTTGAGCAAAGAACCGCATCTCAACAAAGTGAGAGTGTGCCCTAGATATGCCTTGATGATCTGCAGCCACAACAACAATCAGAATTGATAGTGCTACGTGACGACGAGGATGATGCTTGTATTGAAGATATGGAAAACTGGATTGGCAACTTCGACTATTGTATGGACGATGATTAAGGAGCTTCATGATGAAGTCTACGACGTTGACGGCAATTCACAGTTGGAGATTGATGAGCAGCCATTCCCCAAGTGCGTCAAGTACAAGAAGGATCCACGTTTATTATGTAAATCTAAGTAGCAAAGTTTGTACATGCATGCCACTAATTAGTTGCTGTATATGGATACTAAGTAGAAATTAATTTTGCTTGTAAAAAAAAAGTAGCAATTAACTTTACATGCTACTCTAAACTCATGAATTCATTTGTAACACTATTATTTGTCTCAATGAAATACAAAGTTATTTGTTTAAGTTACCGTAATTTATATAATATTGTTAGCTATATATTAGTATAGTCATGATTCACACACGTTGGTAAATATGTTGAAGTAAAATAGAAATTTCAATAATCATGATGGCACAATACATTCGGTAGAACTGGACGAGACACATAATCAATTACCTTCATAAAAGTACATTGATTCGCTAATCCTAATTATTCATCAGAACATTCAACTGACGCAGGGCTGATTTTGAGAAACTGCGACTCCAACATTGGAACAGAATGACAATCGATGACTGTTCTCTTGACAAACGACTGGAACACACCAGTACACTGATATACTAAGTCCATGATGAAAAAATAAAACATCCAACAAGGGAAGACAGACAAAGACTTCCGACAAGAAAAGACAAATACAAACTTCCAACATTGGAAGTCAAATACTTATTGAAAAAATATGATAAAAAGTTAAATAAAGTCGTCAAACACCCAACTCAATGGGTGACCACCGAGACTATAATAGTTTTCGCTGGCCTTGCGTCAAGATGTGTGTATGTGACGCAGTGGAAGTTCTTCCAAAATGATAATCCGACACACGAATAATGCAATTCAAAATTAAACCCTAATTCTCTAAAAGAAACATAATTCGTTTGTTTTTTCATAAAGATAAAAAATCAACCCCTAAACTGTTACATATGTAGCCTTTATATAGGATTGTAAAATAATGAGACTCATAATTCCAATAGAATACCATAAGACACATTAACTGTAATTATAATAAAACTCTTAA
The DNA here is from genome assembly GCA_039657345.1 of Stephania japonica. Lineage (NCBI taxonomy): Eukaryota > Viridiplantae > Streptophyta > Magnoliopsida > Ranunculales > Menispermaceae > Stephania > Stephania japonica. The sequence goes on from CM077566.1 coordinate 19,750,584, forward strand.
CACCACTAACTCCTATTGAAAATCTAACTTTGACACAAAAAGGACACATAACTTATAATCCAACTAAAAAAAACCATTTTATCTAATAAATAAAAATCCTAATCTAACACAAACTCTTATTTGCATCATTCTTTCCCTAGGTTGAGAAAATTCTTCCTCGAATTCAAAGCTTGAATCATTCTCCTATTAATGTGGGCCTGATTAGTTTACTATTGTATTCTAATAGGGATTTACTTTCTCTATAAGTATATATATCTCTTCTGGTGTAAAAAGTGTGAGTAGTGAGAATCGTGAATAAGATTGTGTTGGTGGCTGTGGGTTTTCTTCCCTTAGAAGGTTTCCCACATATAAAATTCTTGGTGATTTGTTCTCTTTCTCTTTTTTTCTTGTTTTACTATTGTCATTGCTCTCTGGAAAAATCTTAACAACTGGTATCAGAGCAAGTTTATTCTCAAGTGGGAGTATTGACAGAAGAAAGGAAGTTACGGGTTGAGAAGTTCGACGGTTCGAACTTTGGATTTTGGAAGATGCAGATCGAATACTACCTATATCAGAAAGATTTCTACTTAACGCTCGGTAGCAAGAACAACAAACCTATAGATATGGACGACAAGGCTTGGGAAATACTGGATCGAATGGCTTTGGGTGCGATTCGCCTTTCACTGTCATCATCAGTAGCCTTCAACATCTCCAAAGAGAAGACCACACAAGATGTGATGAAAGCCCTAACACGGATGCATGAGAAACCATCGGAGTCAAACAAGGTATTCTTAATGAAACAGTTGTTTAATATGAAGAAACCTGAAAGTAGACCTATACAAGAGCATCTGAGTGATTTCAATACCATCACTAGTCAGTTAGAATCTGTGGGTATTATCTTTGATAATGAAGTATTGGCTCTTGTTATTTTGTCGGGTTTACCCAATAGTTGGGATGGTCTGGTTATGGCTGTAAGCAACTCATCAGGGTCCAATATTCTGAAATTTGAGGATGTAGTGGGAGTTCTTCTTGATGAAGATACACGAAGGAGAAACAACTCTTCTGATGATGTTTCTAATAGTGCCCTGAATACTGAGGAACGGGGCAGATCCTCAAAGAGGTCAAATGGCCGAGGAAATGGACGCTCACAATCTAGAAGAGGTCAGTCAAGGGGCCCTCAGATGACTAGCTGAAATTGAAAGAAGAAAGGTCATCTCCAGCACGACTGTAAAGCCCCAAAGAAAAGGGCAGATGAAAACGACAAAGACAACAACTCGGTGAACGTCTCAAACGAATCAAGTTCAGATGAAGCACTGATCATGTGTTGTGACAGTAAAGATGAATCCTGCTGGATACTAGATTCTGGTGCATCGTTTTGTGCTACTTCCAACATGGAATATTTCCTTAATTATGAGAAGGGCAATTTCGGCAAGGTGTACCTTAATGATGATAAACCCTATGACATAATCGGTAAAGGAGACATGCTGATACGAATGGAAAATGGGACGCAATTGAGGTTGCAACGAGTTAGACATGTGCCGAAACTTGCTAGAAATCTAATTTCGGTAAGCCAACTTACTGATGATGCAGGTCTTGAGATGAAGTTCACTAAAACATCTTGGAAGCTCATAAAAGGTGCCATGGTATTAGCACATGGTCAGAGAGATGGTACTCTCTACAAAGTTCTCAATGAAAACTCCATGAATATGGCCTCCTCTGAGGTCAGTGCAAAGGTGTGGCATCAACGCCTCGGGCATATGAGTGAGAAGGGAATGAATGTAATGGTGTCAAAAGGGAAGTTAGATGGACTGTCATGTGTTGATCTGTCTCTATGTGAAGGTTGTGTGGTTGGAAAACAGAAAGTTGTCAGTTTTTCTAAAAAGGGCAGAACTCCCAAAATTGAAAAGCTAGAACTTGTGCACACGGACGTTTAGGGTCCTTCACAGGTATCCTCCCTGAATGGCTCTCGTAGTTACATTACTTTCATTGATGATTCGACTAGAAAACTCTGGATTTAATTTATGAAAAATAAGTTTCAAGTGTTTGAAATTTTCAAAAAGTGGAAATGTCTAGTGGAGGACCAAACAGGTCTAAAGCTGAAGTGTTTGACATCAGATAATGGTGGAGAGTACTGTAATAAGGAATTTAATGAGTATTGTGGTATGCATGGCATCAGAAGAGAAAAGACAGTACCAAGGACACCACAACAGAATGGCATTGCTAAGCATATGAATTGAACCATTATAGAATGTGCTAGGAGCATGTTGTTGAGTCTGGGCTACCAAGCAGTTTTGGTCTGAAGCTTGTGAATACTGCTGCTTATTTGATCAACAGAGGACCATCTACCACAATTGATTGCAGACTGCCTAAGGAGGAATGGACAAAAAAGAAAGTAAAACTTTCACACTTAAGAACCTTTGGTTGTGTTTCCCATGTCCATATCAATGATAAAAATAGGTCAAAGCTGGATGCAAAGTCCAAAATGTGTATCTTGCTGGGATATGGAGTTGATAGTTTTGGTTATAGGCTATGGGATCCTGAGAGTAAAAAGGCGATCAGAAGTAAAGATGTCATATTCAATGAGGATGTGTTGTATAAGGATAGGATCAAGAAGAAAGAGGAACCAAAAAGACCAAAGTATCTTGAACATGATTATATCAATCCTTATGATCCTATTCAGAGTGTTACTGAACACATTGATGAACATGAAGTTCAGGAGGAGCCAGTGACACCACCCATTGCACTTCAACGTGAAAGACGAACCATCAATGATCCAGATTATTACTCTCCATCCATACACTATTTGTTGCTCACAGTTGGTGGTGAACCCAATTACTATGAGGAAGCAATGCAAGTCGAGAATAAGGAAGAATGGAAGAAAGCCATGGATGACGAAATGAAGTTTCTCTACACAAATCAAACTTGGGATTTGGTAAAGCTTCCAACTAGAAAGAAGGCGATTCAGAACAAATGGGTGTACAGACCGAAACAGGAGCAAGATGGTTCCCAGAGGTACAAGGCCAGATTGGTAGTAAAATGTTTCCAACAAAAGGCAGGTATTGATTTTACTGTGATTTTTTCTCTGTGGTCAAGATGACTACAATTAGAACTGTTCTAAGCATTGTTGTTTCATGGAGGATCTACATTTAGAACAATTGGATGTAAAAATTGCCCTTCTTCATGGTGACTTGGAGGAAAATATATACATGCAAGAACCACGGGGATATGTAAAGGCTGGTAAGGAGCATCTAGTGTGTAAGTTGCACAAAAGCCTTTATAGTCTGAAACAAGCTACCAGACAATGGTATTTGAAGTTTGACAAGTTCATGATAACAATAGGGTACAAGCGCTGTCATGCAGATCATTGCTGTTATTTCAAGAAATTTGACAATTCGTATGTTATTTTGCTCCTATATGTCGATGATATGCTGATTGCAGTACCAACATTGAAAGGATTGAAAATTTGAAAGAGCAAATGGCGAAAGAATTTTTAATGAAAGACTTAGGTGCTTCTTGAAACAAATTTTGGGGTCAAGATCGAAAGAGATAGAAAGAACAAGTTACTAAAACTTTGCCAAACGGAGTACATATCCGAGGTGCTCAAGAGGTCCAACATGGATTATGCTAAACCGGTGAGCACACCTTTAGCTGGGCATTTCAAAAACCTTTCGAAACAACATAGTCCCAAAACAGAAGAAGAACAAAAGAATATGGGGAACATCCCGTATGCATCGGCATTGGGTAGCCTTATGTATGCCATGGTTTGTACAAGACCCGACATTTCTCATGCAGTGGGAATTGTGAGTAGGTACATGTCTAATCCTGGATCTTATCATTGGAATCCAGTAAAATGGATTTTAAAATACCTTGCAGGAATAAAAGATGTGGCACTGTGCTATAAAAGTGCAAAAATACAGCTGTGTGGCTTTGTTGATTCAGACATGGCTGGTGACATTGATGTTAGGAAAAGTACTACAGGTTATGTGTTTATTCTTGGAAGTGCAGCAATCTCCTGGGTATCAAGGTTACAACAGATTGTTGCATTATCTACTACTGAGGCTGAATATGTTTCAACTGTTGAAGCGTGTAAGGAGATGACTTGGTTATAGAGCTTGTTGAGTGAACTGGATCATAAGCAAGCGGATTGTCGACTACTAAGCGACAGTAAGAGCGCAATTCATCTGGCAAAGAATTCTTCATTTCACTCAAGGACAAAGCATATCGATGTAAGGTATCATTTCATACGAGCTATGCTTGAAGAAGGATCTTTCAAATTGGAGAAAGTACACACCAACAAAAATCCTGTAGATATGCTCACCAAGTCAGTCCCTAAAGAGAAACTGAAATTTTGCATAGCTTCTCTTGGCCTTGCTAATTGAAGACAACAAGGCAGACACCGCCTAAAGACACTATATGAGAAGGAGATACTACTATACATGAAAATAATTTTTAGAATCAGCCCCAAGTGTGAGATATGTTAGGTATATGGGCCTGATTAGTTTATTATTGTATTCTAATAAGGATTTACTATTGTACTCTAATACGGATTTACTTTCTCTATAAGTATATATATCTCTTCTAATGTAAAAAGTGTGAGTAGTGAGAATCATGAATAAGATTATGTTGACAGCTGTGGGTTTTCTTCCCTTAGAGGATTTCCCACATATAAAATTCCTGGTGATTTGTTCTCTTTCTCTTTTTTTTTTGTTTTACTATTGTCATTGCTCTCTCAGTCAAAATCTTAACATCTCCCGCACAGACATACATGGTCTTAATCTTCGTCAGTCTCCACTTGCTGGAAAAAATTAGCCCTCAAATTTTCGTACATTCACGCGACTTGTAATTTGGGGCAAATTCATCTTCACAACGAATCTTGCCTAACTCAATACTACTTGATGAAAAAAGTATTTGGGGAACAACATCTTGAATGTTTTCAAAAAATACATCACCATGAGAGTCTTGAAAAGCTTCCCTACTAACTCTTCATCCATGTCATCTGCATCGAACAAAAGTGTTTGGTCACCGCGAATTGCACTTTTGTCTCCACAACTTTTTCAACTAGGTAGTTGTCGACTTCATCTCGACAACCCACGTATCTTTGTTGATGACGCCTCATCACACGACACCACCACCGACACTTGTGATTTTGACGTCAACAAGTGTAACCTCAAGTACACGACTATCATATCCAAATACCACCTTTTCTTCAACAATGGCGTCATCATTGTCATCAAAAAATGGCGGCTTGTTGATGTCGAAGATGTGACCGTCGTTGCATTTGATTAGATCAATGCATTCTTCCGATCGACAATCTTCGTCGTTGTATGCATTGTCCCTATCAGAAGAGGAATCTCCTTTTGTTTCTTTAAGAACAATTATAGATCGGAAGATAGGATGACAAAATGGAGACCAACTAGAAGATTAGCTCAATAGAGATATTTAATAGAGACCAGAAACAACATTTTATCTTTTGAGTGGAGACGAGACTCCCTTTATATATATACATACAAAAATACGGGAAAACAAGAACATGGTGTGCCAAAAAAACCAAAATAAACAGCTCATAAAACCTTTGACACTAACCCTTAAAATCAACCTTCTTGCCACCAAGGAAAACAAAAATAAAGAGATTAAACACCGCTTCGCATTTACCCAAAAGCACCCAAAAACCACAGAAGCTCGTCATTTCACCCAAAAGCCAATCCCCTCGATAATAGCCTAGTTTGTCACCATTGAACCTTTTCCTTGTAGTGTGCCCAATTTTTTATTTTTTTTTATCAAAGTGGTTGTTGTATTGATGTTCCTAGCCTAAAATGCAAGCCAATCTATTTCACATAGATATTACATTGCGGATAAAGTATGGAACTAAAATCCATGACAATGCACGCTCAATACAACACCAATCCACATTTTTGGAAAATGAGTTTCCTAGCAAAAATGAAGCAATACGAGATCTCACGTTTTATGAAGTTGTTGAGTCTTTAGAGAATGTAGTCCCAATGATAGATTCAAATGTAGTTGAGACTAATTCAAATTTGGCTCCTATTCTTTATTCTAGTGGGATAGATATTTCAATAGATGCTTCTAATACAAAAGAATTGCGTAGAAGCAATCGTAAAAGTGTGCCTCGAAGACATTTTGAAATTGAGAGTTAGGCTTTTGTGATTGCTCCACATGATGAAAATGAGCCCCGTAATGTTAATGAGACTTTGTCACCATCTGCTAAAGAAGACTAGCTGAAAGAAATGGTTAAAGAAATTGAGTCTAAGAAATCTAACCATGTCTGGGACGTGGTTAATCTACCTCCTGGATGTAGATCAATTGGGAACAAATGGGTCCACAAGATCAAACGTCAGGCAGATGGATCAATCGATAGATTCAATGCACGTTTAATGGCTAAGGGAGTTACACAACAAGAAGGAATATATTTTGAGGAAACTTTTTCACCAGTTGTAAGGTTTGCCTCTATTCCTCTATTGTTTGTTATTGTTGCACATATGGATTTAGAATTACATCAAATGGATGTATAAACTGCTTTAAGGAATGGAGAATTGAATGAAGACATATATATGCAACAACCAATTGGTTTTGTTGTAAAAGGACAAGAGCGCAAAAGTGTTCAAGCTCAAAAAGTCAATATTGGTATTAAACATGTTGGACTAAGTGGTTAGTCACTCTAACTCCGACCGGGATTTTGATGGAGACAAACAAGGTGAAAATGTACTAATTAATATCAAGTGTATTTCAGTTTTTGTTAAAGGATGCAAAACAACACATCACGGGTATTCAAGCCATACAAGTTCAAGACTCGGCATTCATGAAGGAATGAAGATGAAAGACTATATTGCAATTTGTAATTTCGATGTAAGGTATCCAAATTCTTTCACGCAAGCCAAATGCATTAGTTCATGCACTAGTTCATGCATATCAAGTTTCTTAAAACATATTTTCAAAAGTCATGAAGCAACTTGGATTTTCAAAATTTAACAAATAACTAGGTCCACGAGTTTAAACAATGTGAGATCATGTGTTAATGATCATTTGCATTTTGGAGATCATTGTTAAAGTTTTCAAAATTGAAAAACTTGTTTTTAAAAGGTTTTTTGAAAAGAAAAACTGCAAATTTGCAGAAAAGTCCCTCGTGAGTTATGAAATCGAGATTTTCCATCTTCGGGATTTGTAAAAATATCCGGACCATCCAATTAGGCTTAATGACCCATAATAAATGTTATAACATGTTATATAAGGGTTGGTTAGGTCCCGGACGTGTTTAAGGGTCGCTAACACAAAGGGATAAAATAATTATTTTGAGCTCCCTGAAGTTAGCGCGCTAATACTGCCATTAGCGCGCTAGGTCTTAGTATTAGCGCGCAAATTGCCCACCCGACAGCTTTTTCAAAAAGCTTGAAAATGAACTTTAATTTGAATTCTTGATGAATTCTGGACCCTTGGATCCCTAGAACGGTCATAAACGGTCACAATGGGATATCTAACACTATTAAAACACCAAGACAATGGTTTTCACACAAGAAGGAGAAAACACACTCAAAAACCCTAAAAGATTAAAAAAGAAGCACTTTGAATTTTTGAAGGAGAAAAGGGAGATTCTTGAGGCTGTCCACTAGTACCATAATCCAACACTTTGAAGCATTCAAAGGAGTACAAGAATCACTTCAAATCTGATCTATCTTGTCATCTTCTTGGTTGTAAGCAAGTCCTTGTTCTAGATGTTTTTTATTGAGCTTAATCTACATAGTTTCGTGTGTGTTGAATGAAAATCAGTTTGTTGAGTGTTTAAACATCATCATCTTAGATTTTGCACTAAAACTCACTTTATCAAATCCTAAGAGTGTTTTGAACAAGAGTTCTACACTTAAACTTGGTTTTTGACAAACTATTGTTCTTTGCTTCGAAATCGGCTTTGCAAAAATATATTGGACTTTAAAACGATTTCATATTTGGAATTTGCAACAAAATTAGTGACATACTCTGCATTTTCCACTCATTTTCATACTTGCATGCATTAGAGTTGTTAGGCTCTAGGAGGCTTGCTAGTGTTTGAATTTGATACCACTTTACTTTGTAAAGTATATTTCAATTGTATTCTTCAAATCTTGATTGTAAGACTTAGTGGGATCTAAGTCGAAAGAAAAGACCTAGTTGAGGCTAGGCATATATCCTAGTTGCGGCTAGGTGGGAAAAGTCATAGGTGGGTCTAGGTGGAAATTCCTAGTTGCGGCTAGGTGGGGAAAATCCTAGGTGGATCTAGGTGGGTAAATCCTAGTTGCGGCTAGGTGGTTGTATAAGGCCTTATTGCGGTAAGGCATCGTGTAAAAGACCTCGTTGAGGCTAGGCATTCACTAGGCTAGTTGGCTTAGGGTGTAACACTTATCGATAATATAAGTAGGGTTTGAAAATTCTAACCGGGGAGGTTAGGTAGTGGATGTAGATCGATTGGATCAAACCACTATAAATCACGTGTCTTATTTCCATATCTTCTACCCCTTCTTGATTGCATAGCATTGACATTTATCATTGGTGTATGCATTATCTTTATTATTTGTGCATAAAGTTTTAAAAAGGCAATAAACTCTCGGTAACCCAATTCACCCCCCTCTTGGGTGACCTTCAATTGGTATCAGAGCGGGTTATTGCTCAAAGTATTACTAACGTATCTTTGAGTGTTTTTGTGCAAGGATGCAAAGTCTAGATCCGGCTCGCTTTAGGGAAGGTAACTCCTCGAGTAGGCCTCCATACTTTGATGGAACTAATTACGCTCATTGGAAAGTAAGAATGAAGGTCTACATAAGAGCGCAAAATAGATTCCTATGGGACGCAATTGAAAGTGGTTACACTCCACCCGACAAGCCATTGAAAGAATACACCGCCGAGGAGATCAAGAGTGAGCATTCAAATGATCAAGCAATGAATCACCTATATTGTGCATTGAGCGAAAATGAGTTCAACCGAGTAAGTGCCTGCCAAACGGCGAAAGAAGTATGGGAAAAGCTTGAGATCCACTATGAAGGTACCATGCAAGTAAAGAAGACAAAGTTGAGGATCCTTGAGGAACACTATGAAACCTTCCGAGTTGGATCCAATGAAGATATCGCCATCGCCATCACACGGTTCACTAAGTTGTTAAATGAGATCAAGAATCTTGGAAAGCACTATGATCAAGAGACATCGGTATACAAATTCCTTAGAGGATTGCCTAAGGAATGGGATGCCAAGAAGTATGCTATCCAATCGGCACAAAATCTTGGAGACTACACTTTCGATGCATTGTGTGGAGAGTTAACAATCCACGAATTCGAACTCAAAGACCGAGCAAGATTGGAAGCATTAAGTGGAGGTACAAAAAGCTCAAGAAAAGAGATTGCCTTGAAGGCAAACAACTCCCCTAGTGCATCGGAAGAGATTATCGAAGAAGAAGAATCTTGTGATGATAATAATCTTGAGGAGGAAGTAGCCATGCTCTCAAGAAAGCTCAACAAGGCCATATACAAGCGAGACAAGTATAAGAAGAAGTTCAAGTGGAAGCAAGGGAGGAAAGTCAAACGAAACCATATGCTTTGGTTGCGGCAAGCCAGTCACGTCAAGGCGGATTGCAAATCAAAGAAGGTGTTTGACAAGAAGAAAGGAAAGAAAAGCTTCAAGGCAACTTGGGATGACTCATCATCATCAAGTTCGGAATCCGATTCGGAGAGTGAAAAGGCAATACTTTGTCTTATGGCACAAGGCGAGGTAAACTCTAACCCTTTTAATTTTGATAATATTGATGATTTGAATAATACTCCAAATCTTGATGAACTTAGGAAAGAGTTGGAAAAGGAGGTCAAAAAGGCCAAACAACTCAAAAAGAGCCTAATCATAGCAATTAGTGAGATAGAGTTACAAAATGAGATCATTAATGATCTCCAAAATGACTTTGATGAAGTAATAGAGGAAAGAGATGCCTTAGTCAAGAAAGTGGAGGACTGGACTAGCACGGTGCACAAGTTCACCAATGGCAAAGAAATGTTTGATATGATGTTAGGAGCACAACGACGAGCACTCAACAAAAGGGGCATAGGTTATGGAGCAAACTTGCTAAGCTATAAAAAATTATTAAATGACGATCATAGATGTTTGAAGTGCAATAGGCCTCATGTGGTGGGAAAATGTGTCTTACAAAAGGCTAAAAAGGGTAGACTAGCATGGGTAGCTAAAAATGTTTATAACACTAACTTTCTCGGACCCAAAGGAGTTTGGGTACCAAAATCTAGTGTGTTTCCCATTATGTAGGATGCAAGGAAGAGCACCCCATGGTACTTAGATAGCGGGTGCTCAAGACACATGACCGGAGATGCACATCAATTCATTGAGCTAAAGCAGCATGACGGTGGAAAGGTTACATTTGGAGACAACAACAAAGGAAGAGTTATTGGTCTCGGAACCATCGGTAACCATTCACTTTCTATTTCTAATGTCTATCTTGTTGATGGTTTGAAACACAACTTGCTTAGTGTTAGTCAATTGTGTGACAAAGGACTTCATGTTATGTTTGAATTATCGAAATGCATTGTTAGGAATGAAAAGCATGAAACTTTGTTTATTGCATATAGAGATAAGAATGTTTATGCCATCAACTTTGATGAGATGAATATGCAAAATGTTTCATGTTTGAGTGCACAAAGTGATTGTGATGCATGGTTGTGCATCGTAGACTAGGACATTCTAGCATGAAAAATTTGTCAAAATTGACCAAGCATGATCTAGTTAAGGGCCTACCCAAGTGCACCTTTAAGAAAGATAAGGAGTGTGAATCTTGCATTCTTGGTAAACAAGTGAAATCGTCATTTAAGACGAAAGTAACGAGTAATGTGACTCGAGCCTTAGAACTTATCCATATGGATTTGTTCGGACCTACCCAAACACAAAGTCTAGGTGGTAAATCATATTGCTTTGTTATTGTTGACGACTTTACAAGGTATACATGGGTGTATTTTATATCTCATAAGCACGAAGTGTTTGATGTATTTGTAAAGTTTTGTGCTTTAGTAGAGAATGAAAAGGAATACAAAATCACCATCATTAGAAGTGATAGAGGTGGTGAGTTTGTAAATAGGAACTTGGAGGACTTTTGTGATAAACAAGGATATATACACCAATTATCCTCTCCTAGAACACCCCAACAAAATGTTGTTGTTGAAAGAAAAAATAGAACACTCCAAGAAATGTGTAGAACTATGCTAAATGAGTACAATATAGCTAAGCATTTTTGGGCCGAAGCCATTAACACGGCATGCTATGTTATAAATAGAGTAAATGTCCAAAAGCAAGCGAAAAAAGACTCCTTATGAACTATGGAAAGGCCGAAAACCCAACACAAGTTATTTTAAGGTGTTCGGTTGTACTTACTATGTTCTAAATGATAAGGATCAATTAGATAAATTTGACCCAAAGTCCAAAGTATGCATTTTTCTAGGATACTCAACACATAGCAAAGCATATAGGGTGTTTAATAAATCAACCAAAACCATAGAAGAATCTATTCATGTGAAATTTGATGAAGAAGATCCCAAAGTTAAATTAATGCAAAATCTTGAGAAATTGGGGATTAACGATGAAGATGATGGCACTCTAGGACAAACCCCAAATAGTCAAGAGCTTGAGTTAAATAAGGAATCCGAAACAAGTGTGCCTAAGAATTCAAGACTCCTCATTAGTCATTCATCTCAACAAATCATAGGTGATCCAAACAAAGGGATAATCACTAGGTCAACATTGCAAAGAGATGAAGAACACTTAGCTTTTGTGTCACAAACCGAGCCTACCAAGATAGATGATGCCTTAGGAGATGAATTTTGGGTAATGGCTATGCAAGAAGAGTTAAGCCACTTTGTTAGGAACAAAGTATGGACATTAGTACCTAGACCTAAAGATCACTCAATCATAGGCACCAAATGGGTCTTTAGAAACAAAAAGTATGAAAAATGTGAAATTGTAAGAAACAAGGCTAGATTGGTCGCACAAGGTTACAACCAAGAAGAAGGAATTGATTATGAGAAAGCCTTTGCACCCGTAGCAAGACTAGAAGCAATTCGCATGTTGCTTGCTTATGCTTGCTACAACGGGTTTCTACTATACCAAATGGATGTTAAAAGTGCATTTCTAAATGGCTTCATCCATGAAGAAGTTTATGTAGAACAACCACCGGGATTTGAAGATCATGAACATCTAAGTCATGTCTATCGTCTTCAAAAAGCCTTGTATGAACTAAGACAAGCCCCTAGAGCTTGGTACGATAGACTTAGTGCGTTTTTACTTGAGAAAGGGTTCAAGAAAGGAACACTAGACCCCACTTTGTTCATTTTGATCAAAAAACATGATATGCTACTTGTTCAAATCTATGTTGATGATATCATTTTCGTGTCATCTAACACATGTTTATGTGATGAATTCTCATCATTGATGACAAATGAATTTGAAATGAGCATGATGGGTGAACTAACATACTTTCTAGGCTTGCAAATAAAGCAATCCAAGAATGGCATTTTTATAAATCAAGCAAAGTATGTGAGGGATATGCTAAAGAAGTTCAAATTTGAAAATCTGAAAGCATGTGACACTCCTAGTAGCTCAACTAGCAAAATGGACAAAGACCAACTAGGAAAATCCATAGATCTTAAACTTTACCGTGGAATGATAGGTAGCCTCCTATACTTGACCGCCAGTAGACCTGACATTATGTTTAGTGTGTGCTTATGTGCTAGATTTCAATCAGATCCTAAAGAGTCCCACTTAAAATGTGTAAAACGCATATTTCGATATCTAAGTGGAATACGAGACCTGGGATTATGGTTCAACAAAACCAAGAGTTTTGAACTCCAAAGTTTTGTTGATTCTAACTATGCGGGAAGTCTAGTTGATAGAAAAAGCACTTCCGAATTTTGTCAGTTGCTAGGAAACTCACTTATCTCATGGTTTAGCAAAAAGCAAAATTTCGTGGCTTTGTCTACGGCAGAGGCTGAATATGTGGTTGCCGAGAGTTGTTGTGCTCAAGTTCTATACATGAAACAACAACTTGAGGATTATCAAATCCTAGTTAGGTTTGCTGAAATTTACTGTGATAACACAAGTGCGATAAACATATCGAAAAATCCGGTGCTACACTCTCGAACGAAACAGATTGAGATTAGGCACCATTTTATTCGTGATCATGTCCAAAAGGGCGATGTTAAACTTGTCCATGTGTCCACAGAGGACCAATTAGCCGATATATTCACTAAGCCCTTGCCTAGAGATCAATTTTCTAAGATTCGGCGTGAGTTAGGCATGGTTCGAGAATCGGACCTTCTACACATGTTTTAGTTGTTCTAAACCTATTTATATGGTGTTTTTGAAGTGTCCAAGAAGTTTGAGGTCAATTCGAGTTGTATGTCAAAAATCCAAAATTTTCATGTCCAAAATTTCCAGAGGGAAATTAGCGCGCTAATGATGGAAATTAGCGCGCTAACAGTTGAGTGACCAAAAATTTCCAGAGGGAAATTAGCGCGCTAACTCCAGTCATTAGCGCGCTAATGATGTATTGGCCCTGAATATGAATCGACCCATTAGCGCGCTAATTCTGTTATTAGCGCGCTAATGACGTTCGGCCAGGGCTTATAAATTCATTTTTAACCTTAAAATGAAAACACCACCCACATCTCACCTCTACTCTCACCGTCTCCACCATCATCTCGCCTCATTCGGGTAAGTTCTTCACCTCTCTTTGTTAATTTCTTCAATTTCTTTGTTTCCCTTCATTACGTTCTCTCCGGTTTTCACCAATGTCGACTCGTCGTACCTCCAACCGTCCCTCCTCCTGACCAACTGCCCCCACCTCGTCCTCTCATCCTACCCAAGCCACGTCCTCTCGTCATCCATCGCGACGCCGTGTTGTCCAACCGTCCACCTCCTCCACTAGTGAGTCGGAATCCTCACAACCCGCCCCCACTCCGGCGAATGTCTCTCAACGTGAGGGTCGCGCCAAATCCGTCCATGAGGCCACATCGGTTCTCGAGTCCGTGGCTCCCCGACTAACGGATGCCAAAATCCTTCGACACGCCGTTGTCGATTTCGCATTCTTCGATAAGGCCCATCTCCCACTTCGGGAGATTTTCGATACGGCAGGATGGACCACATTTTGCGCCCATAACACCAATTACAACCCCCCTTTGGTTCGTGTTTTCTACTCTAATCTTGAAACAACGACCCAATTTGTCCTACGTTCATCTGTTGGTGGCCGATCCATTGAGATTACCCCTGAAAATCTCGCTCAACGGCTTCACCTTCCATTGCACCCTCCTGCCACTACGGTAGTGTGCAAATTTTTAAGTTGGCCTTTTGATCGTCTCGAAGTTCTTAACTCCTTTCTTCGGCTAAAACGAATCTTAACTGTATATCCGACCGGTATAATGGATACCGATTTTAAATTGATGCCCCATCTCCTTCATAAAGTACTTCACAAAGTTATTCTTCCTCGAGGTGGAAGTAAGAACTATTTCACTCTCCTTGACATGTTCGTCCTTGGGCATCTGTTTTGAGCCATCCCTCTCGCCTTGCCCCACATTATCATTGGCTATATTACGAGCACGTGCGGCTCAGGTCGTCATCTTCCGTATGCCCATATCATCACAACCTATTTAGAGTCCGCCCACGTGGATCTTTCCTTAGGAGGTTGTCCCCTCACTGTCTATGACACCATCGACATGGCCACTCTGAAGGCCATGAAGTATCGCTACGTACGCGACAGGCAGCGGTGGACACGAGAAGATGCGATCCCGATGGTCGGTATTACGCGGCTATGAGTCTCCGTTGCCTACGGACCCTCCGGTAGCTCCGTTTGATGCGCCCGACTACTTGGAATATAGCTACAGTTTTGGTGGTGATGACCATGATGACGATGCAGCCTTTGCTGGCGATGATGATCATGATGGCGATGAGGAAGTTCATCATGACTCCGCCGTTCCATCCCCGTCGCCACAGCACTACGAGACAGCCCCGCCTCCACCTCCCTCTACATTTGGCGGCTTCACAGCTCCACCGGATATGTCCCCCTCGTCGCCCTACGTCTCTGCACAGCTGGGTTACCTGCACTCCTACATGACTCAGACCTTCGCTACCGTCGAGGCGAGCATCCAGCATCAAAATGATCGTCTTCGTCGTATTGAGGGTTAGTTACTTCCAGCTTACCCCGCGCGCAATGATCGTTCTTCCAATTCCGCACGTCGACCATCATCCTCGAGGCGGAGTGTTTAGCTTTTTCATTGCTTTTTAAGCATTAGGTTCTATTTAGTCGTTCTTTTTAGGTGTATAGAACTACTATATGTAGGTGAGCACTAGGCTCCAAACTTTTAGGCTTTGATGACGTATATATTTCACTTTTGCTCATGTTTAAACCACAATTATGTTCACATTCCTTCATGCTATCTATGTCATGATTTTTTTGCGTATTTCTGAATTTATATATGGCTTTTTCTTGCTACACTATGATTTATCATATCTGATTGTGTTCCGCTTCCGTCTTTCGTTCTTTGATATGCATCGCGTAAGGGGGAGCATATATGTTCTTGTATTGATTCTCTTATGCATCGTTGTATTTTTTTTAAACAGGGGAGCTTGGCCCCACTTTTTGAAGTTATCAAACGGGGGAGAAATTTGGTTGAACTTGAAAATGTTAATGTTGATATGATTGAAATGTGGTTGAACCTGAAAATGAAAATGTTGATGTGTTTGAACTTGCAAATGAAATGTATAATCTTGAATGAAATACACACTTAGATTATGCTTTATACTTTTAAAGTTCACATTATTTGTTATCATCAAAAAGGGGGAGATTGTTGGACTAAGTGGTTAGTCACTCTAACTCCGACCGGGATTTTGATGGAAACAAACAAGGTGAAAATGTACTAATTAATATCAAGTGTATTTCAGTTTTTGTTAAAGGATGCAAAATAACACATCACGGGTATTCAAGCCATACAAGTTCAAGACTCGGCATTCATGAAGGAATGAAGATGAAAGACTATATTGCAATTCTTAATTTCGATGTAAGGTATCCAAATTCTTTCACGCAAGCCAAATGCATTAGTTCATGCACTAGTTCATGCATATCAAGTTTCTTAAAACATATTTTCAAAAGTCATGAAGCAACTTGGATTTTCAAAATTTAACACATAACTAGGTCCACGAGTTTAAACAATGTGAGATCATGTGTTAATGATCATTTACATTTTGGAGATCATTGTTAAAGTTTTCAAAATTGAAAAACTTATTTTTAAAAGGTTTTTTGAAAAGAAAAACTGCAAATTTGCAGAAAAGTCCCTCGTGAGTTATGAAATCGAGATTTTCCGTCTTCGGGATTTGTAAAAATATCCGAACCATCCAATTAGGCTTAATGACCCATAATAAATGTATATAACATGTTATATTAGGGTTGGTTAGGTCCCGGACGTGTTTAAGGGTCGCTAACACAAAGGGATAAAATAATTATTTTGAGCTCACTGCACTTAGCGCGCTAATACTGCCATTAGCGCGCTAAGTGCAGAGTTAGCGCGCTAGGTCTTAGTATTAGCGCGCTAATTGCCCACCCGGCTGCTTTTTCAAAAAGCTTGAAAATGAACTTTAATTTGAATTCTTAATGAATTATGGACCCTTGGATCCCTAGAATGATCATAAACGGTCACAATGTGATATCTAACACTATAAAAACACCAAGACAATGGTTTTCACACAACAAGGAGAAAAGACACTCAAAAACCCTAAAAGATTAAAAAAAAAGCACTTTGAATTTTTGAAGGAGAAAAGGGAGATTCTTGAGGCTGTCCACTAGTACCATAATCGAGCACTTTGAAGCATTCAAAGGAGTACAAGAATCACTTCAAATCTGATCTATCTTGTCATCTTCTTGGTTGTAAGCAAGTCCTTGTTCTAGATCTTTTTTATTGAGCTTAATCTACATAGTTTCGTGTGTGTTGAATGAAAATCAGTTTGTTGAGTGTTTAAACATCATCATCTTAGGTTTTGCACTAAAACTCACTTTATCAAATCCTAAGAGTGTTATGAATAAGAGTTTTACACTTAAACTTCATTTTTGACAAACTATTGTTCTTTGCTTCGAAATCGGCTTTGCAAAAATATATTGGATTTTAAAACGATTTCATATTTGGAATTTGCAACAAAATCAGTGACATACTCTCTATTTTTCACTCATTCTCATGCTTGCATGCATTAGAGTTGTTAGGCTCTAGGAGGCTTGCTAGTGTTTGAATTTGATACCACTTTACTTTGTAAAGTATATTTCAATTGTATTCTTCAAATCTTGATTGTAAGACTTAGTGGGATCTAAGTCGAAAGAAAAGACCTAGTTGAGGCTAGGCATATATCCTAGTTGCGGCTAGGTGGGAAAAGTCATAGGTGGGTCTAGGTGGAAATTCCTAGTTGCGGCTAGGTGGGGAAAATCCTAGGTGGATCTAGGTGGGTAAATCCTAGTTGCGGCTAGGTGGTTGTATAAGGCCTTATTGCGGTAAGGCATCGTGTAAAAGACCTCGTTGAGGCTAGGCATTCACTAGGCTAGTTGGCTTAGGGTGTAACACTTATCGATAATATAAGTAGGGTTTGAAAATTCTAACCGGGGAGGTTAGGTAGTGGATGTAGATCGATTGGATCAAACCACTATAAATCACGTGTCTTATTTCCATATCTTCTACCCCCTTCTTGATTGCATAGCATTGACATTTATCATTGGTGTATGCATTATCTTTATTATTTGTGCATAAAGTTTTAAAAAGGCAATAAACTCTCGGTAACCCAATTCACCCCCCTCTTGGGTGACCTTCAATTGGTATCAGAGCGGGTTATTGCTCAAAGTATTACTAACGTATCTTTGAGTGTTTTTGTGCAAGGATGCAAAGTTTAGATCCGGCTCGCTTTAGGGAAGGTAACTCCTCGAGTAGGCCTCCATACTTTGATGGAACTAATTACGCTCATTGGAAAGTAAGAATGAAGGTCTACATAAGAGCGCAAAATAGATTCCTATGGGACGCAATTGAAAGTGGTTACACTCCACCCGACAAGCCATTGAAAGAATACACCGCCGAGGAGATCAAGAGTGAGCATTCAAATGATCAAGCAATGAATCACCTATATTGTGCATTGAGCGAAAATGAGTTCAACCGAGTAAGTGCACACCAAACGGCGAAAGAAGTATGGGAAAAGCTTGAGATCCACTATGAAGGTACCATGCAAGTAAAGAAGACAAAGTTGAGGATCCTTGAGGAACACTATGAAACCTTCCGAGTTGGATCCAATGAAGATATCGCCATCGCCATCACACGGTTCACTAAGTTGTTAAATGAGATCAAGAATCTTGGAAAGCACTATGATCAAGAGACATCGGTATACAAATTCCTTAGAGGATTGCCTAAGGAATGGGATGCCAAGAAGTATGCTATCCAATCGGCACAAAATCTTGGAGACTACACTTTCGATGCATTGTGTGGAGAGTTAACAATCCACGAATTCGAACTCAAAGACCGAGCAAGATTGGAAGCATTAAGTGGAGGTACAAAAAGCTCAAGAAAAGAGATTGCCTTGAAGGCAAACAACTCCCCTAGTGCATCGGAAGAGATTATCGAAGAAGAAGAATCTTGTGATGATAATAATCTTGAGGAGGAAGTAGCCATGCTCTCAAGAAAGCTCAACAAGGCCATATACAAGCGAGACAAGTATAAGAAGAAGTTCCGAAGTGGAAGCAAGGGAGGAAAGTCAAACGAAACCATATGCTTTGGTTGCGGCAAGCCAGGTCACGTCAAGGCGGATTGCAAATCAAAGAAGGTGTTTGACAAGAAGAAAGGAAAGAAAAGCTTCAAGGCAACTTGGGATGACTCATCATCATCAAGTTCGGAATCCGATTCGGAGAGTGAAAAGGCAATACTTTGTCTTATGGCACAAGGCGAGGTAAACTCTAACCCTTTTAATTTTGATAATATTGATGATTTGAATAATACTCCAAATCTTGATGAACTTAGGAAAGAGTTGGAAAAGGAGGTCAAAAAGGCCAAACAACTCAAAAAGAGCCTAATCATAGCAATTAGTGAGATAGAGTTACAAAATGAGATCATTAATGATCTCCAAAATGACTTTGATGAAGTAATAGAGGAAAGAGATGCCTTAGTCAAGAAAGTGGAGGACTGGACTAGCACGGTGCACAAGTTCACCAATGGCAAAGAAATGTTTGATATGATGTTAGGAGCACAACGACGAGCACTCAACAAAAGGGGCATAGGTTATGGAGCAAACTTGCTAAGCTATAAAAAATTATTAAATGACGATCATAGATGTTTGAAGTGCAATAGGCCTCATGTGGTGGGAAAATGTGTCTTACAAAAGGCTAAAAAGGGTAGACTAGCATGGGTAGCTAAAAATGTTTATAACACTAACTTTCTCGGACCCAAAGGAGTTTGGGTACCAAAATCTAGTGTGTTTCCCATTATGTAGGATGCAAGGAAGAGCACCCCATGGTACTTAGATAGCGGGTGCTCAAGACACATGACCGGAGATGCACATCAATTCATTGAGCTAAAGCAGCAGATGACGGTGGAAAGGTTACATTTGGAGACAACAACAAAGGAAGAGTTATTGGTCTCGGAACCATCGGTAACCATTCACTTTCTATTTCTAATGTCTATCTTGTTGATGGTTTGAAACACAACTTGCTTAGTGTTAGTCAATTGTGTGACAAAGGACTTCATGTTATGTTTGAATTATCGAAATGCATTGTTAGGAATGAAAAGCATGAAACTTTGTTTATTGCATATAGAGATAAGAATGTTTATGCCATCAACTTTGATGAGATGAATATGCAAAATGTTTCATGTTTGAGTGCACAAAGTGATTGTGATGCATGGTTGTGCATCGTAGACTAGGACATTCTAGCATGAAAAATTTGTCAAAATTGACCAAGCATGATCTAGTTAAGGGCCTACCCAAGTGCACCTTTAAGAAAGATAAGGAGTGTGAATCTTGCATTCTTGGTAAACAAGTGAAATCGTCATTTAAGACGAAAGTAACGAGTAATGTGACTCGAGCCTTAGAACTTATCCATATGGATTTGTTCGGACCTACCCAAACACAAAGTCTAGGTGGTAAATCATATTGCTTTGTTATTGTTGACGACTTTACAAGGTATACATGGGTGTATTTTATATCTCATAAGCACGAAGTGTTTGATGTATTTGTAAAGTTTTGTGCTTTAGTAGAGAATGAAAAGGAATACAAAATCACCATCATTAGAAGTGATAGAGGTGGTGAGTTTGTAAATAGGAACTTGGAGGACTTTTGTGATAAACAAGGATATATACACCAATTATCCTCTCCTAGAACACCCCAACAAAATGTTGTTGTTGAAAGAAAAAATAGAACACTCCAAGAAATGTGTAGAACTATGCTAAATGAGTACAATATAGCTAAGCATTTTTGGGCCGAAGCCATTAACACGGCATGCTATGTTATAAATAGAGTAAATGTCCAAAAGCAAGCGAAAAAAGACTCCTTATGAACTATGGAAAGGCCGAAAACCCAACACAAGTTATTTTAAGGTGTTCGGTTGTACTTACTATGTTCTAAATGATAAGGATCAATTAGATAAATTTGACCCAAAGTCCAAAGTATGCATTTTTCTAGGATACTCAACACATAGCAAAGCATATAGGGTGTTTAATAAATCAACCAAAACCATAGAAGAATCTATTCATGTGAAATTTGATGAAGAAGATCCCAAAGTTAAATTAATGCAAAATCTTGAGAAATTGGGGATTAACGATGAAGATGATGGCACTCTAGGACAAACCCCAAATAGTCAAGAGCTTGAGTTAAATAAGGAATCCGAAACAAGTGTGCCTAAGAATTCAAGACTCCTCATTAGTCATTCATCTCAACAAATCATAGGTGATCCAAACAAAGGGATAATCACTAGGTCAACATTGCAAAGAGATGAAGAACACTTAGCTTTTGTGTCACAAACCGAGCCTACCAAGATAGATGATGCCTTAGGAGATGAATTTTGGGTAATGGCTATGCAAGAAGAGTTAAGCCACTTTGTTAGGAACAAAGTATGGACATTAGTACCTAGACCTAAAGATCACTCAATCATAGGCACCAAATGGGTCTTTAGAAACAAAAAGTATGAAAAAGGTGAAATTGTAAGAAACAAGGCTAGATTGGTCGCACAAGGTTACAACCAAGAAGAAGGAATTGATTATGAGAAAGCCTTTGCACCCGTAGCAAGACTAGAAGCAATTCGCATGTTGCTTGCTTATGCTTGCTACAACGGGTTTCTACTATACCAAATGGATGTTAAAAGTGCATTTCTAAATGGCTTCATCCATGAAGAAGTTTATGTAGAACAACCACCGGGATTTGAAGATCATGAACATCTAAGTCATGTCTATCGTCTTCAAAAAGCCTTGTATGAACTAAGACAAGCCCCTAGAGCTTGGTACGATAGACTTAGTGCGTTTTTACTTGAGAAAGGGTTCAAGAAAGGAACACTAGACCCCACTTTGTTCATTTTGATCAAAAAACATGATATGCTACTTGTTCAAATCTATGTTGATGATATCATTTTCGTGTCATCTAACACATGTTTATGTGATGAATTCTCATCATTGATGACAAATGAATTTGAAATGAGCATGATGGGTGAACTAACATACTTTCTAGGCTTGCAAATAAAGCAATCCAAGCATGGCATTTTTATAAATCAAGCAAAGTATGTGAGGGATATGCTAAAGAAGTTCAAATTTGAAAATCTGAAAGCATGTGACACTCCTAGTAGCTCAACTAGCAAAATGGACAAAGACCAACTAGGAAAATCCATAGATCTTAAACTTTACCGTGGAATGATAGGTAGCCTCCTATACTTGACCGCCAGTAGACCTGACATTATGTTTAGTGTGTGCTTATGTGCTAGATTTCAATCAGATCCTAAAGAGTCCCACTTAAAATGTGTAAAACGCATATTTCGATATCTAAGTGGAATACGAGACCTGGGATTATGGTTCAACAAAACCAAGAGTTTTGAACTCCAAAGTTTTGTTGATTCTAACTATGCGGGAAGTCTAGTTGATAGAAAAAGCACTTCCGAATTTTGTCAGTTGCTAGGAAACTCACTTATCTCATGGTTTAGCAAAAAGCAAAATTTCGTGGCTTTGTCTACTACAGGAGGCCGAATATGTGGCTGCCGAGAGTTGTTGTGCTCAAGTTCTATACATGAAACAACAACTTGAGGATTATCAAATCCTAGTTAGGTTTGCTGAAATTTACTGTGATAACACAAGTGCGATAAACATATCGAAAAATCCGGTGCTACACTCTCGAACGAAACAGATTGAGATTAGGCACCATTTTATTCGTGATCATGTCCAAAAGGGCGATGTTAAACTTGTCCATGTGTCCACAGAGGACCAATTAGCCGATATATTCACTAAGCCCTTGCCTAGAGATCAATTTTCTAAGATTCGGCGTGAGTTAGGCATGGTTCGAGAATCGGACCTTCTACACATGTTTTAGTTGTTCTAAACCTATTTATATGGTGTTTTTGAAGTGTCCAAGAAGTTTGAGGTCAATTCGAGTTGTATGTCAAAAATCCAAAATTTTCATGTCCAAAATTTCCAGAGGGAAATTAGCGCGCTAATGATGGAAATTAGCGCGCTAACAGTTGAGTGACCAAAAATTTCCAGAGGGAAATTAGCGCGCTAACTCCAGTCATTAGCGCGCTAATGATGTATTGGCCCTGAATATGAATCGACCCATTAGCGCGCTAATTCTGTTATTAGCGCGCTAATGACGTTCGGCCAGGGCTTATAAATTCATTTTTAACCTTAAAATGAAAACACCACCCACATCTCACCTCTACTCTCACCGTCTCCACCATCATCTCGCCTCATTCGGGTAAGTTCTTCACCTCTCTTTGTTAATTTCTTCAATTTCTTTGTTTCCCTTCATTACGTTCTCTCCAGTTTTCACCAATGTCGACTCGTCGTACCTCCAACCGTCCCTCCTCCTGACCAACTGCCCCCACCTCGTCCTCTCATCCTACCCAAGCCACGTCCTCTCGTCATCCATCGCGACGCCGTGTTGTCCAACCGTCCACCTCCTCCACTAGTGAGTCGGAATCCTCACAACCCGCCCCCACTCCGGCGAATGTCTCTCAACGTGAGGGTCGCGCCAAATCCGTCCATGAGGCCACATCGGTTCTCGAGTCCGTGGCTCCCCGACTAACGGATGCCAAAATCCTTCGACACGCCGTTGTCGATTTCGCATTCTTCGATAAGGCCCATCTCCCACTTCGGGAGATTTTCGATACTGACAGATGGACCACATTTTGCGCCCATAACACCAATTACAACCCCCCTTTGGTTCGTGTTTTCTACTCTAATCTTGAAACAACGACCCAATTTGTCCTACGTTCATCTGTTGGTGGCCGATCCATTGAGATTACCCCTGAAAATCTCGCTCAACGGCTTCACCTTCCATTGCACCCTCCTGCCACTACGGTAGTGTGCAAATTTTAAGTTGGCCTTTTGATCGTCTCGAAGTTCTTAACTCCTTTCTTCGGCTAAAACGAATCTTAACTGTATATCCGACCGGTATAATGGATACCGATTTTAAATTGATGCCCCATCTCCTTCATAAAGTACTTCACAAAGTTATTCTTCCTCGAGGTGGAAGTAAGAACTATTTCACTCTCCTTGACATGTTCGTCCTTGGGCATCTGTTTTGAGCCATCCCTCTCAGCTTGCCCCACATTATCATTGGCTATATTACGAGCACGTGCAGCTCAGGTCGTCATCTTCCGTATGCCCATATCATCACAACCTATTTAGAGTCCGCCCACGTGGATCTTTCCTTAGGAGGTTGTCCCCTCACTGTCTATGACACCATCGACATGGCCACTCTGAAGGCCATGAAGTATCGCTACGTACGCGACAGGCAGCGGTGGACACGAGAAGATGCGATCCCAGATGGTCGGTATTACAGCGGCTATGAGTCTCCGTTGCCTACGGACCCTCCGGTAGCTCCGTTTGATGCGCCCGACTACTTGGAATATAGCTACAGTTTTGGTGGTGATGACCATGATGACGATGCAGCCTTTGCTGGCGATGATGATCATGATGGCGATGAGGAAGTTCATCATGACTCCGCCGTTCCATCCCCGTCGCCACAGCACTACGAGACAGCCCCGCCTCCACCTCCCTCTACATTTGGCGGCTTCACAGCTCCACCGGATATGTCCCCCTCGTCGCCCTACGTCTCTGCACAGCTGGGTTACCTGCACTCCTACATGACTCAGACCTTCGCTACCGTCGAGGCGAGCATCCAGCATCAAAATGATCGTCTTCGTCGTATTGAGGGTTAGTTACTTCCAGCTTACCCCGCGCGCAATGATCGTTCTTCCAATTCCGCACGTCGACCATCATCCTCGAGGCGGAGTGTTTAGCTTTTTCATTGCTTTTTAAGCATTAGGTTCTATTTAGTCGTTCTTTTTAGGTGTATAGAACTACTATATGTAGGTGAGCACTAGGCTCCAAACTTTTAGGCTTTGATGACGTATATATTTCACTTTTGCTCATGTTTAAACCACAATTATGTTCACATTCCTTCATGCTATCTATGTCATGATTTTTTTGCGTATTTCTGAATTTATATATGGCTTTTTCTTGCTACACTATGATTTATCATATCTGATTGTGTTCCGCTTCCGTCTTTCGTTCTTTGATATGCATCGCGTAAGGGGGAGCATATATGTTCTTGTATTGATTCTCTTATGCATCGTTGTATTTTTTTTAAACAGGGGAGCTTGGCCCCACTTTTTGAAGTTATCAAACGGGGAGAAATTTGGTTGAACTTGAAAATGTTAATGTTGATATGATTGAAATGTGGTTGAACCTGAAAATGAAAATGTTGATGTGTTTGAACTTGCAAATGAAATGTATAATCTTGAATGAAATACACACTTAGATTATGCTTTATACTTTTAAAGTTCACATTATTTGTTATCATCAAAAAGGGGGAGATTGTTGGACTAAGTGGTTAGTCACTCTAACTCCGACCGGGATTTTGATGGAAACAAACAAGGTGAAAATGTACTAATTAATATCAAGTGTATTTCAGTTTTTGTTAAAGGATGCAAAATAACACATCACGGGTATTCAAGCCATACAAGTTCAAGACTCGGCATTCATGAAGGAATGAAGATGAAAGACTATATTGCAATTCTTAATTTCGATGTAAGGTATCCAAATTCTTTCACGCAAGCCAAATGCATTAGTTCATGCACTAGTTCATGCATATCAAGTTTCTTAAAACATATTTTCAAAAGTCATGAAGCAACTTGGATTTTCAAAATTTAACACATAACTAGGTCCACGAGTTTAAACAATGTGAGATCATGTGTTAATGATCATTTACATTTTGGAGATCATTGTTAAAGTTTTCAAAATTGAAAAACTTATTTTTAAAAGGTTTTTTGAAAAGAAAAAGCTGCAAATTTGCGAAAAGTCCCTCGTGAGTTATGAAATCGAGATTTTCCGTCTTCGGGATTTGTAAAAATATCCGAACCATCCAATTAGGCTTAATGACCCATAATAAATGTATATAACATGTTATATTAGGGTTGGTTAGGTCCCGGACGTGTTTAAGGGTCGCTAACACAAAGGGATAAAATAATTATTTTGAGCTCACTGCACTTAGCGCGCTAATACTGCCATTAGCGCGCTAAGTGCAGAGTTAGCGCGCTAGGTCTTAGTATTAGCGCGCTAATTGCCCACCCTTTTTTTTCAAAAAGCTTGAAAATGAACTTTAATTTGAATTCTTAATGAATTATGGACCCTTGGATCCCTAGAATGATCATAAACGGTCACAATGTGATATCTAACACTATAAAAACACCAAGACAATGGTTTTCACACAACAAGGAGAAAAGACACTCAAAAACCCTAAAAGATTAAAAAAAAAGCACTTTGAATTTTTGAAGGAGAAAAGGGAGATTCTTGAGGCTGTCCACTAGTACCATAATCGAGCACTTTGAAGCATTCAAAGGAGTACAAGAATCACTTCAAATCTGATCTATCTTGTCATCTTCTTGGTTGTAAGCAAGTCCTTGTTCTAGATCTTTTTTATTGAGCTTAATCTACATAGTTTCGTGTGTGTTGAATGAAAATCAGTTTGTTGAGTGTTTAAACATCATCATCTTAGGTTTTGCACTAAAACTCACTTTATCAAATCCTAAGAGTGTTTTGAATAAGAGTTTTACACTTAAACTTCATTTTTGACAAACTATTGTTCTTTGCTTCGAAATCGGCTTTGCAAAAATATATTGGATTTTAAAACGATTTCATATTTGGAATTTGCAAACAAAATCAGTGACATACTCTCTATTTTTCACTCATTCTCATGCTTGCATGCATTAGAGTTGTTAGGCTCTAGGAGGCTTGCTAGTGTTTGAATTTGATACCACTTTACTTTGTAAAGTATATTTCAATTGTATTCTTCAAATCTTGATTGTAAGACTTAGTGGGATCTAAGTCGAAAGAGAAGACCTAGTTGAGGCTAGGCATATATCCTAGTTGCGGCTAGGTGGGAAAAGTCCTAGGTGGGTCTACGTGGAAATTCTTAGTTGCGGCTAGGTGGGGAAAATCTTAGGTGGATCTAGGTGGGTAAATCCTAGTTGCGGCTAGGTGGTTGTATAAGACCTTATTGCAGTAAGGCATCGTGTAAAAGGCCTAGTTGAGGCTAGGCATTCACTAGGCTAGTTGGCTTAGGGTGTAACACATATCGATAATATAAGTGGGGTTTGAAAATCCTAACCGGGGAGGTTAGATAGTATATGTAGATCGGTTGGATCGAACCACTATAAATCACGTGTCTTATTTCCATATCTTCTACCCCCTTCTTAATTGCATAGCATTGACAATTATCATTTGTGTATGCATTATCTTTATTATTTGTGCATAAAGTTTTAAAAAGGCAATAAACTCTCGGTAACCCAATTCACCCCCTCTTGGGTGACCTTCAAAACAATCTTCAAGACAATGGTATTTAAGATTTCATCAAGTCATAACTTATTTTGGATTTAATAAGATTGATGAAGACCATTGTGTATATATTAAGCATTCAGATCAATAGTTTGTGATATTGTCCTTGTACATAGACGATATACTTTTAGCTTGAAATAACATTGATTATGCTGTCGCCATTAAAGAATGGTTGTCCTCTAATTTTGATATGAAGGACATGAGTGGAGCAAACTTCATACAGGGTGTGAAGATTCATAGGAATCGTTCTAAAAAATTATTGCTTTATCGCGAGTACAATATATTAAGAATATTCTTGAACGATTCAAAATGAAAAATTGTAACCCCATTGAGACTCCAATTGCTAAAGGTGAAATCCTAAGCATGGAAATCAAAGGCTCCATTTGAGAAAGACAAAATGTCCAATGTTTCATATGCAAGTGCAATTGGAAGTTTAATGTACGCAATAATGTGCACACGTCCCGATATATGATACGTCGTTGGTTTAGTTAGAAAATATCAATCAAATTCTAGTCAAGCTCATTGGAAATAAAAAGGATCTTGAAGTATCTTAAAGACACTATGGATTTGTGTTTGTGTTACCAAAGTAATGATCAACAATTACTTGGGTACTCTGATGTTGATTGTAGCGGTGATCCAGATAAACGCAAGAGACTACAATTAGAACTCTTCTAAGCATTGTTGTTGTAGAGAATCTACATTTAGAACAGTTGGATGTAAAAACTGCCCTTCTTCAAGGTGACTTGGAGGAAAATATATACATGCAGCAACCACAGGGATATGTAGAGGCTGGTAAGGAGCATCTAGTGTGTAAGTTGCACAAAAGCCTTTATGGTCTGAAATAAGCCCCCAGACAATGGTATTTGAAGTTTGACAAGTTCATGATAACAATATGGTACATGCGCTGTCATGCAGAGCACTGCTGTTATTTAAAGAAATTTGACAATTCGTATGTTATTTTGCTCCTATATGTCGATGATATGCTGATTGCAGGCACCAACATTGAAAAGATTGAAAATTTGAAAGAGCAAATGGCGAAAGAATTTTCAATTAAAGACTTAGGTGCTGCGAAACAAATTTTGGGGCTGAAGATCGAAAGAGATAGAAAGAACAAGTTACTAAAACTTTGTCAAAGGGAGTACGTATCGAAGGTGCTCAAGAGGTTCAACATGGATTGTGCAAAACCGGTGAGCACACCTTTAGCTGGGCATTTCAAAAACCTTTCGACACAACATAGTCCCAAAACAGAAGAAGAACAAAAGAATATGCAGAACATCCCGTATGCATCGGCAGTGCGTAGCCTTATCTATGCCATGGTTTATACAAGACCTGACATTTCTCATGCAGTGGAAATTGTGAGTAGGTACATGTCTAATCCTGGTTCTTATCATTGGAATGCAATAAAATGGGTTTTAAGGTACCTTGCAGGAACAAAAGATGCGGCACTGTGCTATACAAGTGCAAAAATACAGCTGTGTGGCTTTGTTGATT
Source organism: Stephania japonica (assembly GCA_039657345.1). NCBI lineage: Eukaryota > Viridiplantae > Streptophyta > Magnoliopsida > Ranunculales > Menispermaceae > Stephania > Stephania japonica. The sequence continues at coordinate 19,779,176 of CM077566.1, forward strand.
CAGACATGGCTGGTGACATTGATGTTTGGAAAAGTACTACAGGTTATGTGTTTATTCTTGGAAGTGCAGCAATCTCCTGGGTATCAAGGTTACAACAGATTGTTGCATTATCTACTACTGAGGCTGAATATGTTGCAACCGTTGAAGCGTGTAAGGAGATGACTTGGTTATAGAGCTTGTTGAGTGACCTGGATCATAAGCAAGCGGATTGTCGACTACTAAGCGACAGTCAGAGCGCAATTCATCTGGCAAAGAATTCTTCATTTCACTCAAGGACAAAGCATATCGATGTAAGGTATCATTTCGTACGAGCTATGCTTGAAGAAGGATCTTTCAAATTGGAGAAAGTACACACCAACAAAAATCCTGTAGATATGCTCACCAAGTCAGTCCCAAAAGAGAAACTGATGTTTTGCATAGCTTCTCTTGGCCTTGCTAATTGAAGACAACAAGGCAACCACCGCCTAAAGACACTATATGAGAAGGAGATACTACTATACGAGAAAATAATTTTTAGAATCAGCCCCAAGTGTGAGATATGTTAGATATATGGGCCTGATTAGTTTACTATTGTATTCTAATAAGGATTTACTATTGTACTCTAATACGGATTTACTTTCTCTATAAGTATATATATCTCTTCTAATGTAAAAAGTGTGAGTAGTGAGAATCGTGAATAAGATTGTGTTGACGGCTGTGGGTTTTCTTCCCTTAGAGGATTTCCCACATATAAAATTCCTGGTGATTTGTTCTCTTTCTCTTTTTGTCTTGTTTTACTATTGTCATTGCTCTCTGTCAAAATCTTAACATCTCCTGCACAGGACATACATGGTCTTAATCTTCGTCAGTCTCCACTTGCTGGAAAAAATTCTCCCTCAAATTTTCGTACATTCACGCGACTTGTAATTTGGGGCAAATTCATCTTCACAACTAATCTTGCCTAACACAATACTACTTGATGAAAAGAGTATTTGGGGAACAACATCTTGAATGTTTTCAAAAAACACATCACCATGAGAGTCTTGATAAGCGTCCCTACTAACTCTTCATCCATGTCATCGGTTACTAAACAAAAGTGTTTGGTCGCCGCGAACTGCACTTTTGTCTCCACAAATTTTTCAACTAGGTAGTTGTCGACTTCATCTCGACAACCACGTATCTTTGTTGACGACGCCTCATCACACGACACCACCACTGACACTTGTGATTTTGACTTCAACAATGTAACCTCAAGTACACGACCATCATATCCAAATACCACTTTTTCTTCAACAATGGCGACATCATTGTCATCAAAAAATGGCGGCTTGTTGATGTCGAAGATGTGACCGTCATTGCATTCGATTAGATCAATGCATTCTTCTGATCGACAATCTTCGTCGTTGTACGCATTGTCCCTGTCAGAAGAGGAATCTCCTTTTGTTTCTTTAAGAGAGAAAAATGGCATATTTAGGGCTCCTACCATTGCTTTGGACAAGAAAGGCAGTGAAGTGAGCATGCAGTGTTGCAACAAGAGAAGCAGCGAGATTATGTAGAAAGAAAAATATAGGTCAATGGAGATACTGAAAGCACTTAAAGATCAATACGACTCACCAAATCGATTAAGACGTGCGTACCTATTGGGCATTGTTCAATGGAGAGAGGTGTAACTCCTTTGCCAAACTCGACCAATCACCTCGATCCCCGTCGTCGAACAATTCATCGAACTCCCAATGGAACAATATACCCTCTAAAAAAGGGATAATCTAACACAATCTCAAATCATACTTTGGGCGCATATCCTTGTCTTTTAGCCGTTTATGGTATTTTGTCATATGTAAGGCCTACGATTGGGGAGACAAAAAAAGTCATAAATAGCTAGAAGGCAACGGTGTGCGCCCAAAGTGTGCATAGAAAGTGGGTCATTTTAGCATTTTCCTTTTTTTTCTATGCAGTTACAAAGTTATCAAACAACAAACAAAATGGTTACACAAAAAAACACGATTTTTTTAGATTATTTTCATTTTCCTTGCTATCGTACACACCCAAAATTTAAAAGGAAAATAAATTTCTTACACCTTAGACAATCCTCGAGATTAACACAACTTTTTCTATACCAAATCAATGATAAAGTCAAAGAAGTGCGGCGCAAAGTTTAGCCGCCAATATTCTTGGGAGGACTAATGGTGACAGGTTTTAGATTTCAATTGTGATCATGCACCCCTCTTTTAATCGATACGAGATTTTTCTTAATTTGGTTAATATTTTTGGAAGGAACAATAGTGAGAGGGTTTAAGTATAAATAGTGACCATGGATTCCTTTCTTTAATAGTTTTAGAGATTTTTCGAGCCAAATTTAAAATAATAACGGGAGAAAATAATTACTCTTACTAAAATATACAATATGTATATTTAGTGAGAGAAAAGTTGGGTTGTACAAAAAAAAAAGGTTAGGCACCAAAAAATACACCCCAAATTACGAGAGGATTGATAAATAAATAGCTAGAGATATTAATCCCCTCGATAATAGCCTAGTTTTTAACAAGAGAAATTAATTGCTCTCACTAATTTTTATCACTATTGAACCTTTTCCTTGTAGTGTGCCCAATTTTTTATTTATTTTTTTTTATCAAAGTGGTTGTTGTATTGATGTTCCTAGCCTAAAATGCAAGCCAATCTATTTCACATAGATATTACATTGCGGATAAAGTATAGAACTAAAATCCATGACAATGCACGCTCAGTACAACACCAATCCACATTTTTGAAAAATGAGTTTCCTAGCAAAAATGAAGCAATAAGAGATCTCACGTTTTATGAAGTTGATGAGTCTTTAGAGAATGTAGTCCCAGAGATAGATTCAAATGCAGTTGAGACTAATTCAAATTTGACTCCTATTCTTTATTCTAGTGGGATTGACATTTCAATAGATGCTTCTAATACAAAAGAATTGCGTAGAAGCAGTCGTAAAAGTGTTCCTCGAAGACGTTTTGAAATTGAGAGTTAGGCTTTTATGATTGCTCCACATGATGAAAATGAGCCCCGTAATGTTAATGAGACTTTGTCACCATCTGCTAAAGAAAACTAGCTGAAAGAAATGGTTAAAGAAATTGAGTCTAAGAAATCTAACCATGTCTTGGACGTGGTTAATCTACCTCCTACACGTAGATCAATTGGGAACAAATGGGTCCACAAGATCAAACGTCAGGCAGATGGATCAATCGATAGATTCAATGCACGTTTAATGGCTAAGGGAGTTACACAACAAGAAGGAACATATTTTAAGGAAACTTTTTCACCAGTTGTAAGGTTTGCCTCCATTCCTCTATTGTTTGTTATTGTTGCACATATGGATTTAGAATTACATCAAATGGATGTAAAAACTGCTTTAATGAATGGAGAATTGAATGAAGACATATATATGCAACAACCAATAGGTTTTGTTATAAAAGGACAAGAGCACAAAAGTGTGCAAGCTCAAAAAGTTAATATATGGTATTAAACAAACTTCAAGACAATGGTATTTAAGATTTCATCAAGTCATAACTTATTTTGGATTTAATAAGATTGATGAAGACCATTGTGTATATATTAAGCATTCAGATCAATAGTTTGTGATATTGTCCTTGTGCGTAGACGATATACTTTTAGCTTGAAATAACATTGATTATGCTGTCGCCATTAAAGAATGGTTGTCCTCTAATTTTGATATGAAGGACATGAGTGGAGCAAACTTCATACAGGGTGTGAAGATTCATAGGAATCGTTCTAAAAAATTCTTGCTTTATCGCGAGTACAATATATTAAGAATATTCTTGAACGATTCAAAACGAAAAATTGTAACCCCATTGAGACTCCAATTGCTAAAGGAGAAATCCTAAGCACGGAAATCAAAGGCTCCATTTGAGAAAGACAAAATGTCCAATGTTTCATATGCAAGTGCAATTGGAAGTTTAATTTACGCAATGATGTGCACACGTCCCGATATATGCTACGTCGTTGGTTTAGTTAGAAAATATCAATCAAATTCTAGTCAAGCTCATTGGAAAGAAAAAAGGATCTTAAAGTATCTGAAAGGTACTATGGATTTGTGTTTGTGTTACCAAAGTAATGATCACCAGTTACTTGGGTACTCTGATGTTGATTGTAGCGGTGATCCAGATGAATGCAAATCAACTTCAGAATATGTTTTCCTATTGAATAATTATGCAATCTCATGGAGTAGTAAAAAGCAAACATGCATTGATTTGTCAACCTTGGAGGCATAATTTGTTGCTTGCAGTGCTTCAGTTCAAGAGGCAATATGGCTTAGACGTTTCGTTATGCACTTGCAAGTCATCAAAAGTGCATCGAAAACCAGTTACTATATTTAGTGATGGTCAAGCAACAATTGCTTATAAGAAGGATCTGAAGTATAATGGAAAGACAAAACACATTGACACAAAGTATAACTTTGTGAGAGACATCATAGAAAGAAAACAAGTATTGATACAACACATTCCTACGCAAAGGCTGACAGCATATCCAATGACAACCTATCGCTAGGGATATTTTTTTAAGTCATGTAAAGTCCTTTGGGATTGCGTAGAGTATAAATTGTTTGTTGTAACTTCTTATTTCAATTCAATAAATAAACTTTATTGGTTTTTGTTATTTCATGCTCTGATAAAGTAATTAATTGACTAGAACTATGCAACAGGCATTGATTGCCTTACTCACAAAAGCAATCACCTTTTGCGCTAATAGTAGCGAGTAGAGATGAGACATTGAAACTTATTTGATAAATGTAACCTTGATTGGAGTCAAGATGAGGTCATTTAGCTTGACCGTAACAGATTTCCCACTATCTATTAAGCCTGTCAAGAAAACCAGATGTGAGATCCATTGATTGGCACCTAATAATAGCGAGCTACATAAGTTTCGGGTTAGGCACTTTGGGAGTGACTAAACTAAGATCTGCACAATGTATTTAGAGAATTGCATACACTCTCTTTAAGAGGTTCTCCACTATGACATGAAAAAGAATCGCATGTGTTTTACGACCACTTAGAAGTGATAAATCCCTATATCCGCACTGTGTGAATCTAATTGAATAAAGTTCTTATATAGTTGAGACTTCCTGCATTTCCCTTATGACTTTTGACGACACTATAAAGTAAGAAATTAGTGTTTGCAACTTTACTGAGTAACCTATGGTCAAGTATGATTCGATCTAAAGGTGCTACATTAGGAAAGCGGCAGATTCTAAACTGAGCAGAGGGAGGGCAAAGGAAGATCATATAGAATCATGTCATTTCATTTTGTATTCCATGTCGCGACACTGATGTTGAGTCACTTGGATGGATATATTAGTTTGAATATAATGCTATGACTTTAAGGTTCAGATATTGCTCTTGAAGGGATTATTGAATGTTTTGAACAGACGTGATTATATGGATCTGGGCGAAGTGAGATATAGATAATTTTTAAAAGGGTAGATGTCTCTATGCTGACTCTAATTGAGTTGCTAGTGTAGAGCTCCCGCTTGCAGGCTATCTCACGGTCCCAAGACCCATTAGCTACAATGAAACATTGTCAATTGAGAACTGAATGTTTTTCCACTCATGATGGGAGAATGGGAGGTATCTAAGTTATCAAAACACGGGGTACCCATATGTGTGATCCACTCGACCCGACAAGATTTTCCACACAAGATGTGCGAGTGGGAAATGTTGGGCACGTTTTACATGTTGTAAATAAAATAGATAAACCTAGAGTTGGTTTTGATAATTGATATATCCTAACCACCATAATCTCTTGGGAAGCCCTAAGAGATCACAGGATAATAAATCACGTACAAGGTGATTTAGAAAAATAAGACTGTTGGCATTTTTGTGTGGTGTGAAGAAAAGAGTTCTCGAGAAGTGTCTTCTAAACTTTTGGGCTGTGTAAAGACCGAAGTTCTACACAAATGAAATAGGTAAAAGGTATGCTTCTGCCAATACTCTTTCGATTCCTATATATTTGGTCCGAAACCTTAAGTAAAAATATGATACTTCATTTAATATAAGCTTGAGTACGAGGAGCATTGATCCCCGCCATATTGAAAGGTAATTTTGTTCCATTTACAAACTAACGAGCTAGGAGCAATTGCAAGCTTAGTGACAAACTTTGTGTGGATAAATCTAACAATATCATAGTAGACCTATAGAACATGTCTAAGTGGATCACAATGAACTCATAAAACTTATTAAATGTGCCTAGTGGGCCCGACATGCCTACACAATACTATAGGATCCAATGGACCTGAATTATTTACCAAGATTCATGATGGCGAATTTAGACTAAATACCAACTTTTTCCTTACACCTTATAGCCCCATATATACAGCCATTTAGCCCCCCAAAAAAAGAACACTTGGCCCCCGATCAGCTTCAATACTTACCCCATTTACCCCTCTTATATATATATATTTAATTAGATAAATCTCAAACCCTAAATCTTTTTTTTCTCTTTCGATTTCCATTTTAATTCCTTCGTGAACCACCGCCGATCTTCTATTTGATCGGCAGTGGTTTCAAAAAAAGTGTTTACTGCATGCATTTTCTTCAATAAAAACAAATTTATTCAGATCTTAGGGTTTCAATCCTACAAAATTTTTCTGATTCATCATTGGCGCCATCACTTGCTCCCTCCATGTGTGCATCTATCATCATTTAAGTTCATCTCCGCTTCTACTGCTTGTGTTTGAATCTCTGCTTACAGTTGTTGGTTTGATAGTTTATTAGGTTATCCTTTTCAATAAGTATTTATCTTTCAATGTTGGAGGTTTTTGTTTGTCTTCCCTTGTTGGAAGTTTTATTTTTCGTTTTGGTCTTAGTATATCTATGTACTGTAGTGTTCTAGATGTTTGTCAAGAGAAGAGACACTGCTTGTCAAACTATTCCATTATTACTTGTCATAGCTTTCTCAAAATCAACTCTATGGCGCTTGAATGTTCTAATAAAAAATTAGGATTAGTGAATCAATGTGTTTTTGTCAAGGTAATTAATTGTATGTCTTGTCCTGTTCTACCGAATGTATTAAACCATAATGATAAATGAAATTTCTTTTTTATTTTTTTTAAAAATAGATAAATCTCATTTTCCCCTAAAAATCAGTTGCCCAATCCCTCCTATACCCCCCTATATGATAAGTATATTATTTTAATTGTACATGCATTTTCTTAAGTACTATGTGTATTTGTAGCCTTGAAATTTAGATATAGGTTTCCCCTCTAAATGCTACGTCTAGCTCTCCCATGATTGAGATTAATGATAAAATGACTTGCACTATATCATAATAGAAAGCATAACAACTGATGTGGCAATCCGGTTGGGATGCCAGAACGGTAAGGACAAAGGCCAGATTGTTTGAGTTAAGCGCAAGATCTCGATTTCGATTTCTCACTGTGTCAAGATCGATTGGGCCATTAGGGCCCTCCTCGTTGATTACCCCTAATGGAGAGGCGTCAGGGTCTATGGGATTAGTATCACCCGAGGAGTGTGGATACCCACTGTTATCAATAAAAAAGACTAATGTGGCTTCTGGGCCCCGCATCAAAATCTAATGAAATGATACATCCAACACCCCATTTTGATGTAGGGCCCACGTGCGACAATCAGCCGTGGTGAATTTTGTTGTGACATCGTGTTCTCATTCAAGCATTTACCGTTATTATTTGTTGTGTATTCCACACAGTCTCCAACCTTGGCTTTTTTTATTGTCAGGAATCTAGCTAGCTTGGTTCTTTGCTTTTTTTTTTTTTTTTGAGGTCAAGTTATCAATTTTAATTACTCAATTGAGTCGATTATATCCGCTGATATAAGTGCATCTAATTAAAGTCGTGACTTTAATTATGAGCTATTTAAGCCAAATTATGAGCCAAATTACTCAATTTGGCTTAATTTTCATTACTCAATTTTCATACCAAATATATAATGTGGAGTACATTTTTGCTATTTGAGCTAAATTATGAGCTACCATGTTTGCACTTCTCCTAGCAAATTGTACCTTCATCGAACCGTGACTTTTAAGCACTAATTAAAGTCGTCAAGTAAACATCCATATTATGAACTAGCTTGGCTCTTTTACCTTCAATAGACATCATAAATTTTTCTTTTTTACAAAAAATGAAGTTTTCTCATTTAGTATTTCCGTTAATACAAAAAATTATAGTAGCAAAAATCATTAATACAAGAGCATTGTTATTTATTTTGGTAATTTAATTTAATTTTTAATGAGAAATTTTACTCACTTTTTGGTAAAAATAATATACAAATAAACGACTTAACCTTTGATACATAAACATTTCAAAAAATAACTGCAAAATTAATGTTACATATAGTCAAAAAATTGGTCTTCACCGTATATAACGAACAATTATTTTTGATAGTTTGAAGCTATAATGCTACTTGTTGGCATTTTCCATATTTTATTTATTTTTATCATATACCTTCGTTAATTTAATTAAAATTAGTAACCCAAACGTGTTTTTGTAGATTATACTATCTAATATTTTTATGTTTATCCTTATATATCCATATCTATATCGCAAGTAGATTTAGATTTTTTCTTTCTTATCCATCAAGACGCTTTGATTTCAAGAACTTGTCTTAAAATCGTAACAATCACGCAATATAGCTAGAGCTATATATATAAGAGTGAGAAGAGAAAAAAACGTCTTTGTTAGAGAATCTTTAGTTCGTTTGTGTGAAGAGAGAGCCATTAAATTTGTTGTCTTGAAGAGTATTGAAGACCATTGATTGAAAGAAAGTCATGGAAAATTACAATCTGCCTTGGGGTTTTACATTCAACCCCACTGATGAAGAAATCATGGTGTACTTGCAAGCGAAGGCGAGCAACAATCAACTTCCATTCGTCGATCCAGTCGTCGAATTCGACGTCTTTACTACACACCCCACCCAACTCCACATGCAACGTATGTACTATTTGTTTTTATGTTAAAAAACGCTATGGTTTATGGTTCTTGATTTTAATCGATCTTTGATTTTTGTTAGGTTATCGTGCATGCATGAAGACTGTTTTTTTAATGTTTAAATTAGGGTTTTGGGTTCTTTATAATTAACGGAACTTCGGTGTCTTAGGTTATCTTATTACATGCTTGATACTGTTTATTGTTAAAGCTAGCTAGCTAGCGGGTTTAAGGTTCTTGATGATTTATCAATCTTTGTTTTTTTAAGTTATTTACATGCACGCATACTGTTTATTGTTAAAACTAGGTGCATTCATATTGTTGTTAAACCTAGGGTGTAGGGTTCTTGATAATTAATCGATCTTTGATTTTTTAAGTTATTGTTACATTCATATATGCGTGTTGTTTTAACGTTTTTTTTTTTAAAAAAAAACCGCATATTGCTATAATTTTAAAACTAGGGTTTAGGTTTCTTGATAATCAGTCAGATCTTTGATTTTTTTGGGTTGTCTTACATGCATGTGTTTCTTTGTTGGGTGCAGAGAGGCTCAATGCTACCAATACCCACCTCTACTTCTACGTTACGAAGAGCGGGAGAAATCGCAGTGCTGGAAATGGGTTTTGGCATGCAAGCACAAGTGCAACCGCTATCTTGAACCGCAAGAGAGAAGTGATCGGCTATAGGAGCATGCTAGTTTACTACAATAATGCGTTGAATACAAATACTAAGAAAAGAGACAGGTCGGAAAAGAACAAGTGGATCCTGCATGAGTACACGCTTCCCGAGGCTCATAACATGTCTTCCAAAGGACATAAGGTAAGTGTGATTTACTGCTAAATTGAGTTAATTTATTCATTCATTTGGTTAACGGCTATATATATATATATATATATATATATATATATATATATATAAGGTCATATTAAAAATAGTTTTGCATGTAGTTAGTGTACAACATATACAAGTATTATTACATAAATTTACTATTTGATTATACATTACAGGAACCCTTTTGGACTATTTGCAAAATTGGTGAGACAGGAAGAACATTTGGAGGTGACAATTACCAAAGTAGTAGTGTTCCCTCACAACAACAAATGCAACCCCAAACGAACAATTGAACATGGAATTAATGGGACCTCATTATCGGCAGAAGTTGATCAACAACGGCCAAAGAATGCAATACAATCGAATGTGATGATGGTCGAAGCTTGGTGCTAGCGGAGGATGATCTTCCTCTTGAGTTTTGGGTCGACGTTAATGATCACAACTCATCTTCAGAGGTAGTTCAGAGGCGGCGCTAGACGGATTGGATCGTTAATTTTTCCCGATCAATTAAATGATGATGAAGTGCAGATGATGATCAAGAATGGATTGAAAACTTGGAGTCAATTCTAGAGGTTGACGACGAGGCACAACAACCACTCCAACAAATTTGCCAATACAACAACAATTTGAGCAAAGAACCAGTACTCCAACAAAGTGAGAGTGTGGCCTACATATGCCTTGATGATCAGCGACCACAACAACAATCGAATTGATAGTGCTACCTGACGACGCCGTCGACGAGGATGATGCTTGTATTGAAGATATGGAAAACTGGATTGGCAACTTCGACTATTGTATGGACATGATTAAGGAGCTTCATGATGAGGTCTACGACATCAACGGCAATTCAGAGTTGGAGATTGATGAGCAGCCATTCGCCAAGCGCGTCAAGTACTAGAAGGATCCACGTTTATTATGTAAATCTAAGTAGCAAATTTTGTACATGCATGCTACTAATTAGTTACTGTATATGGATACTAAGTAGCAATTATTTTTGTTTGTAAAAAAAAAGTTAGCAATTAATTTTACATGCTACTCTAAACTCATGAATTCATTTGTAACACTATTATTTGTCTCAATGAAATACAAAGTTGTTTGTTTAAGTTACCGTAATTTATATAATATTGTTTGCTATATATTAGTATAGTCACGATTCACACACGTTGGTAAATATGTTGAAGTAAAATAGAAATTTCATTAATCATGATGGCTCAATACATTCGGTAGAACTGGACGAGACACATAATCAATTACCTTCATAAAAGTACATTGATTCACTAATCCTAATTATTCATCGAACATTCAACCGACACGGGGCTGATTTTGAGAAATGCGACTCCAACATTGGAACAGAATGACAATCGATGATTGTTCTCTTGACAAACGACTCGGAACACACCAAGATACGGACATACTAAGACCATGACGAAAAATAAAACATCCAACAAGGGAAGACAGACAAAGACTTCCGACAAGAACAGACAAATACAAACTTCCAACATTGGAAGTCAAATACTTATTGAAAAAATATGTTAAAAAGTTAAATAAAGTCGTCAAACACCCAACTTCATGGGTGACCACCGAGACTATAACAGTTCTCCCTGGCCTTGTGTCAAGATGTGTGTATGTGACGCAATGGAAGTTCTTCCAAAACGATAATCCGACACACAAATAATGCAATTCAAAATGAAACCCTAATTCTCTAAAAGAAACATAATTCGTTTGTTTTTTCATAAAGATCAAAAATCAACCTCTAAACTGTTACATATGTAGCCTTTATATAGGCTTGTAAAATAATGAGACTCATAATTCCAATCGAATACCATAAGACACATTAACTGTAATTATAATAAAACTCTTAACACCACTAACTCCTATTGAAAATCTAACTTTGACACAAAAAGGACACAGACTTTGTAATCCAACTAAACAAAACCATTTTATCTAATAAATAAAAACCCTAATCTAACACAAACTCTTATTTGCATCATTCTCTCCCAGCTTGATAAAATTCTTCCTCGAATTCAAAGCTTGAATCATTCTCCTATTAATGTGGGCTTGATTAGTTTACTATTGTATTCTAATAGGGATTTACTATTGTATTCTAATAGGGATTTACTTTCTCTATAAGTATATATATTTCTTCCGGTGTAAAAAGCATGAGTAGTGAGAATCGTGAATAAGATTGTGTTGGCGGTACGTGGATTTTCTTCCCTTAGAAGGTTTCCCACATATAAAATTCTTGGTGATTTGTTCTCTTTTTCTTTTTTTCTTGTTTTACTATTGTCATTGGTCTCTGTCAAAATCTTAACAACTGGTATCAGAGCAAAGTTATTCTCAAGTGGGAGTATTGACAGAAGAAAGGAAGTTATAATTTGAGAAGTTCGACGGTTCAAACTTTGGATTTTGGAAGATGCAGATCGAAGACTACCTATATCAAAAAGATTTCTACTTACCGCTCGGTGGCAAGAATAGCAAACCTATAGATATGGACGACAAGGCTTGGGAAATACTAGATCGAAAGGCTTTGGGTGCGATTCGCCTTTCATTGTCATCATCGGTAGCCTTCAACATCTCCAAAGAGAAGACTACACAAGATGTGATGAAAGCCCTAACACGGTTGTATGAGAAACCATCGGCGTCAAACAAGGTATTCTTAATGAAAAGGTTGTTTAATATGAAGAAACTTGAAAGTAGACCTATACAAGAGCATCTAAGTGATTTCAATACCATCACTAGTCAGTTAGAATCTATGGGTATTATCTTTTATAATGAAGTATTGGCTCTTGTTATTTTGTTGGGTTTACCCGATAGTTGGGATGGTCTGGTTATGGCTGTAAGCAACTCATCAGGGTCCAATATTCTGAAATTTGAGGATGTAATGGGAGTTCTTCTTGATGAAGATACACGAAGGAGAAACAACTCTTCTGATGATGTTTCTAATAGTGCCCTGAATACTTAGGAACCGGGCAGATCCTCAAAGAGGTCGAATGGCCGAGGAAATGGACGCTCACAATCTAGAAGAGGTCAGTCAAGAGGCCCTCAGATGACTTGCTGGAATTGCAAGAAGAAAGGTCATCTCAAGCGTGGATCGTAAAACACCAAAGAAAAGGGCAGATGAAAACGACAAAGACAACAACTCGGTGAATGTCTCAAACGAATCAAGTTCAGATGAAGCTCTGATCATGTGTTGTGACAGTAAAGATGAATCCTGCTGGATACTAGATTCTGGTGCATCGTTTCATGCTACTTCCAACATGGAATATTTCCTTAATTATGAGAAGGGCAATTTTGGCAAGGTGTACCTTGGTGATGATAAAACCTGTGACATAATCGGTAAAGGAGACGTGCTGATAGGAATGGAAAATGGGACGCAGTTGAGGTTGCAACGAGTTAGACATGTGCTGAAACTTGCTAGAAATCTAATTTCGGTAAGCCAACTTACTGATGATGCAGGTCTTGAAATGAAGTTCACTGAAACATCTTGGAAGCTCATAAAAGGTGCTATGGTTTTAGCACATGGTCAGAGAGATGGTACTCTCTACAGAGTTCTCAATGAAAACTCCATGAATATGGCCTCCTCTGAGGTCAGTGCAAAGGTGTGGCATCAACGCCTCGGGCATATGAGTGAGAAGGGAATGAAGGTAATGGTGTCAAAAGAGAAGTTAGATGGACTGTCATGTGTTGATCTGTCTCTATGTGAAGGTTGAGTGGTTAGAAAACAAAAAGTTGTCAGTTTTTCTAAAAAGGGCAGAATTCCCAAAACTAAAAAGCTAGAACTTGTGCACACAGACGCTTGGGATCCTTCACAGGTATCCTCCCTTAATGGCTCTCGTTATTACATTACTTTCATTGATGATTCGACTAGAAAGCTCTGGATTTACTTTATGGAAAATAAATTTCAAGTGTTTGAAATTATCAAAAAGTGGAAATGTCTAGTGGAGAACCGTGACAGTCTAAAGTTTGAAGTCCTTGACATCGATAATGGACATCCAGATAATGGTGGAGAGTACTGTAACAAGGAATTTGATGACTACTGTGCTATGTATGGCATCGAAGAGAAAAGACAAGTACCAAGGACACCACAACAGAATGGCATTGCGAGCGTATAAACCGAACCATTATAGAACGTGCTAGGAGCATGTTGTTGAGTGCGGGGCTACCAAGCAATTTCGGGCTAAAGTTGTGAATACTTCTGCTTATCTGATCAACAGAGGACCATCTACCGCAATTGATTGCAGACTGCCTGAGGAGGAATGGACAAAAGAGAAAGTAAAACTTTCACACTTAAGAACCTTTGGTTGTGTTTCCTATGTCCATATCAATGCTGAAAATAGGTCAAAGCTGGATGCAAAGTCCAAAATGTGTATCTTCTTTGGGATATGGAGTTGATAGTTTTGGTTACAAAGCTATGGGATCCCGAGAGTAAAAAGGTGATCGAAGTAAAGATGTCATATTCAATGAGGATGTGTTGTATAAGGATAGGATCAAGAAGAATGAGGAACCAAAAAGATCAAAGTATCTTGAACTTGATAATATCCATCCCTATGATCCCGATCGAGTGTTACTTGAACACATTGATGAACATGAAGTTCGGGAGGAGCCAAGGTGACACCACCCATTGCACTTCGACGTGAAAGACGAACTATCAATGCTCCAGATTATTACTCTCCATCCATACACTATTTCTTGCTCACGATGGTGGTGAACCCAATTACTATGAGGAAGCAATGCAAGTCGAGAATAAGGAAGAATGGAAGAAAGCCATGGATGACGAAAGGAAGTTTCTCTACACAAATCGGACTTGGGATTTGGTTAAGCTTCCAACTAGAAAGAAGGCGATTCGAGATCAAATGGGTGTACGATTGAAACAGGAGCAAGATGGTTCCCAGAGGGTACAAGGCCGATTGGTAGTAAAAGGTTTCCAACAAAAGGGAGGTATCGGTTTTACTTGAGATTTTTTCTCCCGTGGTCAAGATGACTACAATTAGAATTGTTCTAAGCATTGTTGCTTCAGAGAGGATCTACATTTAGAACAGTTGGATGTAAAAACCGCCCTTCTACATGGTGACTTGAAGGAAAATATATACATGCAAAGAACCACAGGGGATATGTAGAGGCTAGTAAGGAGTCTAGTGTGTAAGTTGCACAAAATCCTTTATGGTCCGAAACAAGCCCCGACAATGGTATTTGAAGTTTGACAAGTTCATGATCACAATAGGGTACATGCGATGTCATGCAGCTCACTACTGTTATTTCAAGAAATTTGACAATTCGTATGTTATTTTGCTCCTATATGTCGATGATATGCTGATTGCAAGTACCAACATTGAAAAGATTGAAAATTTGAAAGAGCAAATGGCGAAAGAATTTTCAATGAAAGACTTAGGTGCTGCGAAACAAATTTTGGGGCTGAAGATCGAAAGAGATAGACAGAACAAGTTACTAAAACTTTGTCAAAGGGAGTACGTATCGAAGGAGCTCAAGAGGTTCAACATGGATTGTGCAAAACCGGTGAGCACACCTTTAGCTGGGCATTTCAAAAACCTTTCGAAACAACATTGTCTCAAAACAGAAGAATAACAAAAGAATAGGGAGAACATCCCGTATGCATCGGCAGTGGGTAGCCTCATGTATGCCATGGTTTGTACAAGACCCGACATTTCCCATGCAGTGGGAATTGTGAGTAGGTACATGTCTAATCATGGTTCTTATCAATGGAATGCAATAAAATGGATTTTAAGGTACCTTGCAGGAACAAAAGATGTGGCACTGTGCTATACAAGTGCAAAAATACAGCTGTGTGGCTTTGTTGATTCAGACATGGCTGGTGACATTGATGTTAGGAAAAGTACTACAGTTATGTGTTTATTCTTGGAAGTGCAAAGAATCTCCAGGTATCAACGTCACAAAAGATTGTTGCATTATCTACTACGAGGGTGAATATGTTGCACTTGTTGTTGAAGCGTGTAAGGAGATGACTTGGTTATAGAGCTTGTTGAGTGAACTGGATCATAAGCAAGAGGATTGTCGACTACTAAGCGACGATCAGCGCAATTCATCCGGCAAAGAATTCTCGTGCATTTCACTCAAGGACAAAGCATATCGATGTAAGGTATCATGTCATACGAGCTATTCTTGAAGAAGGATCTTTCAAATTGGAGAATGTACACACCAACAAAAATCCTGTAGATATGCTTACCAAGTCAGTCCCTAAAGAGAAACTGAAGTTTTGCATAGCTTCTCTTGGCCTTGCTAATTGAAGACGATAAGGCAGCTGCCGCCTAAAGACACTACATGAGAAGGAGATACTACTATACGAGAAAATAATTTTTAGAATCAGCCCCAAGTGGGAGATATGCTAGGTATATGGGCCTGATTAGTTTACTATTGCATTCTAATAAGGATTTACTATTGTACTCTAATACGGATTTACTTTCTCTATAAGTATATATATCTCTTCTAATGTAAAAAGTGTGAGTAGTGAGAATTGTGAATAAGATTGTGTTGACGGCTGTGGGTTTTCTTCCCTTAGAGGATTTCCCACATATAAAATTCCTGATGATTTGTTCTCTTTCTCTTTTTTTCTTGTTTTACTATTGTCATTGCTCTCTATCAAAATTTTAACATCTCCCGCACAGGACATACATGGTCTTAATCTTCGTCATTCTCCACTTGCTAGAAAAAATTCGCCCTCAAATTTTCGTACATTCGCGCGACTTGTAATTTGGGGCAAATTCATCTTCACAACTAATCTTGCCTAACTCAATACTACTTGATGAAAAAAGTACTTGGGGAACAACATCTTGAATGTTTTCAAAAAACACATCACCATGAGAGTCTTGAAAAGCATCCCTACTAACTCTTCATCCATGTCATCGGTTACTGAACAAAAGTGTTTGGTCGCCGCGAACTGCACTTTTATCTCCACAACTTTTTCAACTAGGTAGTTGTCGACTTCATCTCGACAACCATGTATCTTTGTTGACGACGCCTCATCACACGACACCACCACTGACACTTGTGATTTTGACTTCAACAATGTAACCTCAAGTACACGAACATCATATCCAAATACCACCTTTTCTTCAACAATGGCATCATCATTGTCATCAAAAAATGGCGGCTTATTGATGTCGAAGATGTGACCGTCATTGCATTCGATTAGATCAATACATTCTTCCGATCAACAATCTTCGTCGTTGTACGCATTGTCCCTGTCAGAAGAGGAATCTCCTTTTGTTTCTTTAAGAACAATTATAGGTCTTCCTTATGAAACATAAATCAGAGGCTTGCAACCTAGTAAAACAGTTTCATGTCATGATTCAAACTCAATTCCAAACCAATATACAAATCTTTCACTCTGATAATGGACATGAATATTTTAACTCCATATTAGGAGATTACTTCAACACTCATGGCATTGTACACACTAGCTCATGTGTCAAAACACCACAACAAAATGGAATCTCTGAAAACAGACACCTACTTGAAGTTGCTCGTTCCCTCATGTTCACCACACATGTTCCTCAACAATATTGGGGTGAAGCAGTCCTCACTGTAGCATATCTCATCAATCGATTAACTTCACGAGTAATGAATTTTGCAACACCTTGTCAAACTTTGCTACAAAGTTTTCCTCAAACACAACTTCTTTCAAACATCCCTCCCAAACTATTTGGTTGCACTACTTTTGTCCATCTTTATGATCAAAGTAAGTTAGCTCCTCGATCCTTAAAATGCATATTTGTATGCTATTCTCCGACTAAGAAAGGATATAAATGTTATTCCCCATCTTTGCGAAAGTTTTTTCACACTATGGATGTTACATTTATTGAAAACAAGCCTTTCTATCCTAATTCTTCGATTCAGGGGGAGAATTCACTGTCAGAATCTCCAAATCAGTATCTATGGGAGGTGGAGAACACTAGTGTTACATACTTTCCTACAAATATCCAACATGATCATATCAGTACTCTACAATCAACTCCACCAGATCCCTCTCGGACTCCGGATATACATCACGTACTCAACCTCAAGACTGTCAATCATCTTCCTCATCTCCATTGTCAAATGAACAAGGTATGTCTGATTCAAATTCTTCTCAAAATTATGAGAATCTACTTGTTAATGAGATGCCTATTGCCTTGAGAAGAACTGAGAGACCTCATATACCATATCAGATGAAAGATTTCATCTATTATGGCAAGCTTTCCTCACAATACAGAGCTTATGTTTCTAACATTGATAAAATCAGCATTCCTAGAACAGTTCAGGAAGCTCAAGCATCACCAGTGGAAGAAGGCAACTTATGAGGAGATCGTGGCTTTGGAAAAGAACAATACCTGGAGATCACCACTCTACCACCTGGGAAAAGAACAATTGGATGCAAATGGTTGTTCAATGTGAAGTACAATGCGTATGGTTCATTGAGAGACTAAAGGCTCGATTAGTTGCAAGAGGATATACTCGGACTTATGGAATCGACTACCAGGAGACATTTACTCCAGTTGCCAAGCGCTAACACAATTCGAGTGCTACTCTCACTAGCTGCAAACTTAGATTGGCCACTTCATCAACTTGATGTGAAGAATGCTTTCCTAAATGGAGATCTCTCGTAAGAAGTTTACATGGACATTCCCCCTGGTTTGAGGATCAAGACTCAAAAGGGAAAGTCTGCAAGCTTAAGAAATCTTTGTATGGGTTAAAACAAAGTCCTTGAGCTTGGTTCACTCGGTTCTCAACAAGATTAAGAAGGATTGGTTATTCTCAAAGTCAAGCCGATCATACCTTATTCTCCAAACATGACACTCGATGGAAAGATCACAATCCTAAGTGTATATGTTGATGATATTGTAATAATCGGTGACAATGAAAGAGAGATTATCAAAGTTGAAACAATTGTTAGCCATGGAATTTGAAGTGAAAGATCTTGGGCGGTTGAAATACTTCTTGGGAATGGAAGTCTCACGATCTCATAAGGGAATTTCGTGTCTCTCAACGTAAGTATACTCTGGATCTCTTGGAAGAGACTCGGAATGCTTAGGTGCAAACCATCGAGAGACACCAATGGAGCAAAATTTAAAACTTAATGCTAAGGAAGAGGAACTGATGTGGACAAAGGATGTTATCAAAGGCTCGTAGGAAAGCTGATTTACTTAGCAAATACCGCACCAGATATTGGTTTTGTCGTAAGTTTAGTCGTAGCTTCATGAGTCATCCTAAGGAATCTCATATGGAAGTCGTATTTCGAATTCTCGCGATATCTCAAGGGAAGTCCAGGGAAGGGATTGTTCTTCACAAAAAATCAGAGTAGAAGTGTGGATGTGTACACTGACTCTGATTATGCCGGATCTCAAACAGATAGACGATCTACCTCTGGATATTGTTCATATGTTTGGGGTAATTTGGTTACTTGGAGGAGCAAGAAACAATCAGTTGTCTCACGGAGTAGTGCAGAAGCAGAATATCGAGCTCTAGCTCATGGAATTTGTGAAGGTCTCTGGTTAAAAAGGGTCCTACACTGTCTCAACATACCAAGTAATGATCCTGTTCATCTACACTCTGATAATAAATCAGCCCTGAGTATTGCAGTTAACCCGGTCCATCATGATCGCACAAAACATATTGAGGTGGATCGTCATTTCGTCATTGAGAAGGTTGATAGCAATCTTATCAACCTACACTATGTTCCTTCTAAGCATCAAGTAGCAGACATCCTCACAAAGGCACTTCCGAAGATACCATTCCATTCCTTATGCAGCAAGCTCAACCTCATAAATATTTAAGCTGTTTAGCTTGAGGGGGAGTGTTGAAGTCTATCATCTCTGATGTTAATCAGTTAGTTGCTGATCTTAGGATATATATACACTAGTTAAATTAGTTGTTGTCATTCCTATCTTATCTCCTCATTACTAGCTAGTTAGTATCCTCATAGTTAGCAAATATTTCTGATGTTTATCTTGTATTCAGTTGGTTCATTGTCTATCTTGTATATAATTAGCATTCATCAATGAAAAAGAGAAGTCCAATTCATCTAATTGTGTTCTTAATCTTCACAAATCTCTATATGGGCACGGCCGCGGCGGAACGGATTTAGAAAGGTTTAGTCTCCGTTGGTTGGACTGCAATGAAGGCCTCGCTTGAAAAATTGGATTGTGAAAGCGATGAATCGAAAAGTGAAGGAGGTTGAAATTGTTTTAGGTCTCAATGGCACAATGTTCACAATTCCAGCCAAAGTGTTTGCGAAAGGGTCTTCGGTTAGGGTGATTAAGCTAGAGGCGTGTTTTCAGATATAGCGTTTTCTCATACCACATCCAATGCTTTCGCACCTAATCTTAGAACCCTAGAATTGGTTAGGATGAAGCTTCCAAAGGGGGATTCGAAGAAGGAGGTCGCTATGCTTTGCCCTGTTTTTGGAAACTTTGATATTGAAAGACTGCTACAGCATGCATCTTAAAGTGTTGGGCTTGTCACTTGGCAAGTTAAAGAAGTTAGAGATTGAAAACACTGGAAATAATCGTTCATCGTGCGGCAAAGACAACATGGCAATCCCTAATAATCGCCTTGGTGTTTGCAAGCTTGAATTGCATACTCCAAATCTTTCAACTTTTATTTATAAAGGCGAATTATTTGAGTACTTTTCATTTGGAGGCCTTGTCGCCTTAATTGATGTAGATGTGTCGTTATCAATATTCTTCATTTCATGCCCAAAGTTTTCAGGTCAGCTGAGCGTGTTTAACAAATGGGAAGACACTAGGTATAAGTTTCTCAAAGGCCTAAACGGTGCTAGGAATTTAGCTCTTGGGACGGTTC
Organism: Stephania japonica; assembly: GCA_039657345.1. Lineage (NCBI taxonomy): Eukaryota > Viridiplantae > Streptophyta > Magnoliopsida > Ranunculales > Menispermaceae > Stephania > Stephania japonica. Next base: position 19,799,752 of record CM077566.1, read on the forward strand.
AGGTACTGGTTATGTTTTAGAATTTGTTCAACCTTCTGCTTCTTGTAGTCTACATACTGGTTATGTTTTAGAATTAGGCGTTTTCTTTTCGATCTTAATTATTAATTGTTTACTTGCCAAGTTTTTTTTCCAGAAGTTCGACTTCTAGATGCATTGACTGCATAACAAATTGTTTGTGTTTCGGTTTCTTCATCACATCTCTATGAGAAAAAGAAAGAATAGAAAGAACCAAACTGTTTGTGTTTTGGTTGCTAGACCATATTTCTGTACACATGTTGTACTCTATATGGAGTCTTACAATTAAATGTTTGAATGTCTAGGTTTGTTCTTCAAAAGTCCCTAACACATTGCACGACCTACTTACTTCCTATACTAATCTGAGGAAACTGGAGTTGAGATTGTCTCCAATTGATGACACAAGTCTTTCATGGTTGGCATCGTTACTCTATTGTTGTTCTTCCTTGGAGACTCTCGTGTTGCACGATGTTAAGGTAACATTGAACACCTTCTATAGCTTTATTTGTCACATTTCTCTCAGTAACATATAGCAACACTCAATTTCCATGCCAAAATTCTTATTTGTTGTTTTGCAATATCAATGTTATATCCTCACTTCTTTTGTCGCTAGCTTTGTCAAAGGAAGGAAGAGTTTGTTCAGCTTTTGTGTCCACTGAACCACCTGAAATATGTTGCTCTCACGGGACTTTAAGGACATGATAATGAGCTTGAGTTCCTGAGGTTTTTGTTTAACCGTGCCGTAAATCTAGACTTAATGGTCATCAATGGAGGTGGATTAAAGGATTCTAAATTTGGAAGAACTGATCTGCTGAACTTTCATGAAAAGCTAATGATATTATCCCAAGAGTTTCCTAATGTTAAGATATCGTTCCAAATTCGTAAATCTAATGTGGTACGTTTTGATTCGGCTTCAATCCTAAACTGAATTTCTTAATTGCTCTAAGCTACCCTAAAGAATGGTTTTGTCAGGAGACTTAAAGGACGTGACAATGAGCTTGAATACATGAGTTTTTTGTTTAACAATGCAGTGAATTTCATAGAAGGATTATCACTATTGGGGCAGGTTGCAGAATTTTGTGATCAAAATGGATGGTCTGCTGAAACTTCATAAAGTCATTTATGTTGTGCTAAAACTTCCCTAATGTAATTTTGATGTACATTCTGAATTTATAAATCTAATGCAACTTGTTTTACTCGAGCTTCAATTTATGAGTAAATGCAACATTCCATCTCAAAGATTTTACTGATTTGATCTTTGTTCAGGACTTCTCTCTCCTTGTATTTACTTTTCTGAATCATTTACTTGAATGTTCTGTTATATGCATACATTCAAACGTTTATCGCAACTAACCCTGGTATAGCTGAAGCTGGTTTTAGGTTTAGCCTTTTTACTGAAATGATCTTTTTTTTCTTTTTTTTTTTTTTTTTTTTTTTTTTTTCAATAGTTATTCTTATTGAAGAGTTGTACAGATGTACCACAGATTATAACATATCGTCAAGCAGTTAAAGGAACCAAGTCTTTATTCAAGTTCAATAATACCTAAATCAGTTGCTAGAAGAGTTACCACTGAAAGCTTTAATGTACAATGCAATTCAAGAAAATGATGCAAAGCAGACTAATTAAGTGAAATGCTACTATAGTAGTATATAAACAAACATGTCATAATCGTGTCGTATCCAACGCAAGATGGAATATGAGTTGCAGAAAATTAAAAAAACAGTAACTAACATTGGATGGATCCTTCTTCCTTAGTCCCTTATCTTCAGCAGAGATGAATGATGCCTAGCTAGGCAATTCTTACCGCACTGCCTCATTGCTCTGATGGTGGCCACCCTCTTAATTAAATTTCTTTTTCAAATGCCAGAGTAGTTATTGGTGCTATTTTTTATGTAATTCAACTTGCAGTGGCTTGGAACCAGTTCAATATTATGTTAACTATATTGTAGCTGATTTCAAAAAAAAAAAAAAAAGAAAACTATATTGTAGCTCATCGGCGTGCCCCGGGTGCGATTCCCTTTTGTGTCTTAAGCAAACTATTTAGCTCATTGATTATTATCATTCATCTAGAGTTGCCAATTCTTCTGCAATACCTTTTGGTTTCTAACAATCCTTGCAGCTAAGATTGGAAATCATTTTCTGATTTTCTGATTAAAATCTACATTGGCATAGGAATTAATCGACTCGTACACAGTATCAACCATCAACTCCCGAAACTCCTTCAGAGTATGGAAGATCATGACTGACATTACCAGCAAATATAGGAATACTATCGAAACTTTTTCCATTATTAACAAAACCAAACATCAGCTAGCTACAAAATAAGTTACGCGGTTGAAGAAACTAAATCTTTATTCAAGTTCAATAGTACCTGAATCACTTGCCAGACGAATTACCACTGAAAGCTTTGGCGTGCAATTCATGAAAGCGGTACAAAGTATATGACATGCAACTTAAGAAAATGGTGCAAAGGAGACTAATCAAGCTGTATAGTATAAACATACAGGCACATTCTCAAAATATCCAACACATGAAGGAATCTTAAGTTACAGCAAATTAGAAAACTGTAACTAAACATTAGATGAATCTTGCTTCTTTCTCGGTCCCTCGTCTTCCACAGTGATAAATGAAGCATGTGCTATTCATACTGCACCGTCTAATTGCTCAGATTTACCCTCAATTTTTTTCTGATGCCAAGTTGATATCAGTGCTTTCCTTGTGGCGATTCGACTTGCAGTTTGGAACCTGTCCAGTAAGATATTAACCATATCTTAGCTTGTAGGTTCTGGAGTCGAATGTCACATGTGCCTTAAGCTAACTATCTAGTTCATAGATTAGCTCAGATGTCTCATCATTCTAATTGTAGATTGCTGGAGTCTCTACCTCCTCAGATATTTAATCCTTCAGTGAAACAAATCTTTTTCTTGAACAATAAAAGAAAATTCTAACTGTCCTTAAAGGTAAGAGTAGATATCATTTTCTGATTGAAATCCACGTTGTGATAGGAACTAATAGACTCGAAAACAGTATCAATGACTGAAACTCCTTCAGATTATGGAAGATCACGACTAACATTACCAACAAATATATAAAAAATCATTGAAAGAGAGTCTTGAACAAAGATCACATTAGTAAAAGCTTCGAAATGCAGTACGGCTTCAAAATTGGATCAAGTAGGAACAAAACATGTCAAACTAGATTTACAAAATCTGAAACGATACTTCAACATTAGGCTTTTCTCGGGATAATGCCATGAGCTTAGCCTGAAAGTTCGACAGACGCCTGTTTTAATTTTGGAGTTATTTGATCCATCTCCACTGATGGCCAATCTTTCTAGATTCACTGCACTGTTAAACAAAAATCTCAAGAGCTCAAGCTCATTAGCATCTCCTTCATCTCCACGGACAGCCATATATTTCAAGCGGTTCAGTGGACACAAAGGCAAAGCAAGGTCATCTTCCTTTCTTGGACAAAACTAGTATTAAAAAATGAAAATTAAAAACATAGATCCAAGTCAACAAATAAGAATTCTGGCACGATAATTAATCAAGATTTGCTATAAATTACTGAGAGAAATATGGCAAATAAAACTATAGAAAGTTTTCAATTGATACTGGAATTTCATTCAAGGCGAGTTTCAATGGAAAAACAATGACGGAGTAGGGATTCCAACCAAGTATGACAAGGGCCACAGTGACTAGATGCTTCCAACTCCAATTTATTTAGGTTAGCATGTGAAGTTAGTACCTCTTCCAACATGTCTGGAACCAAAGAACAAAAACATAGAAATGAGTCCGTCATTATGTCTAGGCTATGAAACGCCATAAAGAACATTTATTTCTGATAGATGTTTAGTCAAGTTATGTAAGGTGTGTAACAATGAGATGAAGAAACTAGCAGCATTTGATAAAGAAAAAAGAGCATGCAATACAAGAAAAGAATAGAAAGGGATGATATGTCAACTAGATGAAGGTGAAAAAAGAAAATAATCCAATTTTTCTATCAACCTTAATTGATGTGGAATCAATGAGTAACTTTGTTCCAACCAAGTTTTTTTTTTTGTATTATTATTATTTTTTGGTACTTGTAATTCTAAAGAAAATAACCTCTAAAGGGCTTGTAATGTAATTCAAAAACTAAAATATTTATTTTCAGAACTCAAAAATAACACGAGCTAAATAACAAAAGCACGACATGAATTGGCAACTGCTGAAATGACTTAAATGATTGAAATTTTTGTCGTAATATCCATCAGTGGCTGTCTTAATGCATTGAGAATTTCAGGAAAAAAAAAAAAAAAAAAAAAAAAAAAATCTTACCCGAAACAAACAAATCACCCAATTTTAAGATACAATAGACTCTCTAATCTGTTATGTATTTTCTAAAGCAGCAGATCAAAATAATAGAAATCATTAAATATTAAAAAGCTGATTAACATTGCAATAGGAGTCTCCTATGGTTCGGCTCTTCCTTCAGATTTTTAGTCACACTTCCTCCATTTATGTTGCAACATCCTAAAGCCTTACGCAAGTGCTAAATATTAAAATTTGACTTGCAACTTAAGAGGAGATACCCCATATGCTAATTCTAAAAGATTTCCTTGATTCAGAATCGAGAGAATTCCTAAAGATTAAACACCAGGCATATAAAACTTAGGGGATCGACAAATATAAGTTGCAAGAGAACTTAATGAGCTATTTCTTCAAACATAAATTAAACATACCACATTCTTCCTAAGAGCTAAAGTCCTTGAGCCATTTAGGCCTCTTAGAAGCTTAAATGTATATCTACATTGATTAGCACCGCCAAGTTCCCAAGGGAACAGTCCTTGTACTTGACACCCTTGGAAACTAAAGTTGAGAGATTTGGAGTATGCAGTTCAAGCTTGCAATGACCAAGACGATCAATAAGGCCTGGTATGTCAGACCAATCATAGGGATAGCACATGCATCCGCTGTTAAAGGAAGAGATGAAATGTGTCCATTTCTTGGAGAGGAGACATGTTGATCGGATGACTTCTTTGGTGGGAAGGAAGGAGAAGATGTGATGGAGAATGGGTTCTGGCAGTTCGCTCAATCTGCCTTTATTAAAATCCATGAACTCAAGAGTGTTGAGCCACACACGCACACATATGTAGATATACAATGGGGTTGGAGCCCACAAAAAACTAATTGGTTTTTGTTAGAATCCAATCTACACCACTTTATATCACACCAACTCTTATTATATTTCTAATGTGGGATTATATTTCAATACTCTCCCTCAAGTGCAACTAGGCCGCCAAACACAAACCTACTCTTTATAGATCCGTAAATATGCGTAGACCTCTTTTTTTATAAGCTCTAGATCCACAAACGAGTCTAGACTCTACCGCTAGCCCAATCAGTCTCTTCAAATACGAGCCTAGAATCGTTCCAAACTACCGTGATCGCCATTCTCTAGTTTTTATATCAATTGGTGCTACTTTTAATTTTATATGAATTTTTATATTTCTTTCTTTATCTTTGGTTACCTCCAAAAAATAAATAAATAAATAATCCATGACAAAAAATATAATTTAAAAAAAAAAAAAAAAAAAAAACATGCAAGTTATCTATCCCACATAATCACACTGATTGTCCCTTGAATAGCATATTGTTCCCCTCGATAAAATTTCCCCCTATGAGTCAACCTGTACTCTTCTGTAAAGTGAGGTTTCTCAAAGTTCCTACCTTATTGGGATGGCTGAAGCTAACCTAGCTACTCTGCATCATTGCTCAAATGCTTTTTACTCTAAATTTTTCTTTTCTTTTCTTTATTTTCACATGCCAAAGTATGCTATTTTCAATCACGCTTCTTCTTGCAGTACTAACCTAGAACATGTCCCTCATAGACTATGGAGGCAATTCTGTTATGTACACCGTCAGGCTAACTATTTTGCGTACACATAGATTAGCTCATCATGCATCTACGGGCTACGGCAAGTTCTTCACAAAAAAAAAAAAAAAAAAAAAATGATTTCTAACAATCCTTCCACTAAGATTAGAAATCAACTTTTTGATTAAGATCCACATTGAGTTGTTCCTTCTGATTAGGGATGGTCATGACTAATAATATTGCCAAATTAATATACAAATATCATTGAGACTTATGCTATCATTCCTAAAACAAACATAGAAGACTATAGCATGAATCCAAAAGGAGAGGAGAATACAAGAAAGCTTTTGAAATTAGGCAAAATACTAGATTTGCTCCTCAGACTTGCCTCAATCAGCAAATGCACGGAATTCGCGTCAACAGCTCATCATGCGAGGTCAACTTCAATACATCTCTATGAGAAACTTCATGAATGAATATCCAGCCCATGATTAAACAAAAATCTTAAGAATAACTCAATATGAGGTCCTTGTAAACTTCTTGCAGTAATGTACTTTCAAGTCCATTACCAAACCAGGTGCATGCACAACACAACATTTTTTTTGTCTCTATAAATTAGCAAAATAATAAAGGTTAAGAACAACATTCTATTCAGAATAAGATCATGTCAGTCAAAAGGTTAAACCAAAAATCAGTTTCAGTTATATTGGGTTAGTTGCAACATGCCTGTATAGATGATTATAACAGACCATTCAAAGAAATGATTCGGAGAAAAAAAATGCAAGGAGAAAGAAGTCTTACACAAAGATCATAGCAGTAAAAATCATTGAAATGGAAAATTGCATTTATTCAAAAATTGAAACTTGAGTAGGACATGCCACGTTAGATCTATAGCTAGAATTCAGAAGGTAGATCATTACATCAACATTAGGAAAGTTCTAAAATATACTATATCAATAACTTTATGAATTATGTTTTAGTAGATCACCTATTTTGATCACAAAATGCTGTGAACACCTTGTTTTTGAGAGAGGATTGGTACTCAAGTCTCAAGGATGCCTAAGTGTTTGTCTGACCGCGATGGAATGAAATGGAATATTGTAATCTTCTTAACTAATAGGATATTACAAAAAGTTTGTCAAAAACAAATAGAAGATCAATGTGACTCTATAACCACTTGAATTTTGAATATCAATTGGGAGTTCAATTCAAATTAATTACCATACATGCATGTCTTTCAGGTTCATAAACACATGTCAATGGGTGCTTATCTCACAACCAGACACTACTCATCCATTGAACCTCATTTTTGTTGTTTCCATTGATACCTTCCCTTATACAAGTCCCAATTTAGGCATCATGCTTCGCTGTCTTGTATGATATTAACTATAGTTTAGCTCAGACCATGGATACAATTCTGTTATGCCCTGCGACTATTTAGCATATAGATAACCTCATCAGTACTCATCTGCACCGCGTTCTAATCGTGTGTGTAGATATTCTTCTGCTGGATAATCTTCTTTTTTAATCAGAAATCAACTTTTGATTGAAATCCACATTGAGGTAGGATTCCACGAGTAGTTGACTCGAATGTATATGAATGACAAAAATTCCTTCAAATATATTATGGATGATCATAACTAACAAGTCTAACATTTCTAGAAAATAAGGAAATATCATTGACACTTCTATGCTGGCATTAGTATACCATATCAAACATCAGCTAGAAATCTATGATGCATTGAAAATCAGAGGAGACAAGAAGAAAGCTTTCAAAAACTGTGCAGAATCCTAGATTGATTCTCTAGAATTGCCTAGATGAATGCACGGAATTAAACATGGAGTTCCTACAACGGGAAATCCCAGGCACAATTTCAACAGCTTATCACACGCTGAACTTTATTACATCTTTCTGGGAACTTAATGAATCAATAATTCAGCTCATGATTAATCAAAATATTATGAATAACTGAATATATGGTCTTGTACACTGCTTATAGTAATGTACTCAAGTTCATTATCGAACCAGTTGCAAAATCCTAGACCTTTTTTCTTAAAGACCAAAATTCTAAACCTTAAATCAGATCCAAACAGTTCAAACTAAAATCATTTTTCAGTTATACGGTTGAATTCCAATACATGTTTGTACAGATGATTATAGTAGACCATTTAGAGAGGAATCATGACGGCTAAAACAATTCTAGAATGAGGAAGCAAAAGGAGTATTTGAGATAGGAAGTCAGTTTAACGTGTGGCAAAATCCCTAGCTGAAGGAAAATGACAACAACCAAATAAGCATCGGCCCCTATTCAAGGAATGGAGAATAATACAGTAAATGAACTGAAGATACCCTTCAATAGAGAATGGAATTTTGCACTCATTGAGGATTTTCCAACGCTCGAGATGTAAGAGCAATACAATAAATCATACCGAGTAGAGTGGGCACAAATAGACTGATTTGGAAGCACGCAAAGAACGGCAATAATGTATATGCATTATAGCCACACCAGGGGACTGGATGCAATTGTGAAACAAGGAACTGCCAGCAAAAGCAAAGCATTTCTTGTGGCGACTATTGAGGAATTTCATGCCAACAATAAGGGTGTGGTTATCTGGAAAAGGAATGCAAACTACTGATCCTTGTGTATGTTGTGGGGAGAAATATAAACAATTCAGCACCTGCTGTTAGAGTGTGTTAAAACTCAACATAGTTGGAGCAGCTTTTATAGAACCGCACCGATTGGGAGGATCTAAAGAATCAAGAGCTGGTTTTTTCACTTAAGTAAAACCAAAAATAAAGCAATGTTCCAAAAGAGTGTGCATGATTCTCTAGTCCATATGGAACTTTCGAAACAACTTACTATGGAAGAAAAGTGATCTCCCTATAAACCAAGTCATCCAGCAGAGCTTGAAATGGCTAGAAACTCATGTGGTGGAGGCCAGGAATAGGAAAAAAGGAAGTCGAGACCAAAAGAAACAACACCAAAGCATAAGCTATAAAAATGAAGGAAGCTATGGGGTTGCGGATCTGAATCTTTAGAGAGTAATTTTTTAGTCTGATTCTTTGGCAAACGGTGAATAACATCACAAAAAGCATGCCCAATGTTTCAGAGTTGGGCTATGTTAATGCAAAGTCATCGTAAGGAACCACTGTTATTGGAAAGTTTGTCACATCAGAAGACAAGCGAATGAGATTGCTCGTTAGATGGCAAAAATTTCACGAAGTCATGAAGTAAACAAATATTGGAGAGATGTTCAAGAGAGTGTGCAAGCTATATTATAATCTGTTGTACATCTGAACAACTCTTCAATAAGATCAACTATTGAAATTAAAAAGAAAGGATCATTTCAGTCAAAAGGTTAAACCTAAAACCAGTTCCAGCTATACCAGGTTAGTTGCAATACACGTTTGAATGTATGCATATAACAGAGCATTCAAGTAAATGATTCAGAAAAGTAAATACAAGGAGAGAGAAGCCTTGAACAAAGCTCAAATCAGTAAAATCTTTGAAATGGAATATTGCATTTACTCATAAATTGAAGCTCGAGTAAAACATGTTGCATTAGATTTATAGAATTTAGAATGTACATCAAAATTACATTAGGGAAGTTTTAGCACAACATCAATAACTTTATGAAGTTTCAGCAGACCATCCATTTTGATCACAAAATTCCGCAACCTGCCCCAATAGTGATAATCCTTCTACAAAATTCACTGTATTGTTGAACAAAAAACACATGTATTCAAGCTCATTGTCACGTCCTTTAAGTCTCCTGACAAAAACATTCTTTAGGGTAGCTTAGAGCAATTAAGAAATTCAGTTTAGGATTGAAGCCGAATCAAAACGTACCACATTAGATTTACGAATTTGGAACGATATCTTAACATTAGGAAACTCTTGGGATAATACCATTAGCTTTTCATGAAAGTTCAGCAGATCAGCTTTTCCAAATTTAGAATCCTTTAATCCACCTCCATTGATGACCATTAAGTCTAGATTTACGGCACGGTTAAACAAAAACCTCAGGAACTCAAGCTCATTATCATGTCCTTCAAGTCCCGTGAGAGCAACATATTTCAGGTGGTTCAGTGGACACAAAGGCAGCACAAACTCTTCCTTCCTTTGACAAAGCTAGCGACAAAAGAAGTGTGGATATATCATTGATTTCACAAAACAACAAATAAGAATTTTGGCATGGAAACTGAGTGTTGTGTTCAATGTTACCTTAACATCGTGCAACACGAGAGTCTCCAAGGAAGAACAACAATAGAGTAACGATGCCAACCATGAAAGACTTATGTCCTCAATTGGAGACAATCTCAACTCCAGTTTCCTCAGATTAGTATAGGAAGTAAGTACGTCATGCAATGTGTTAGGAACTTTTGAAGAACAAACCTAGACATTCAAACATTTAATTGTAAGACTCCATATAGAGTACAACATGTGTACAGAAATGTGGTCTAGCAACCAAAACACAATCGATTTGGTTCTTTCTATTCTTTCTTTTTGTCATAGAAATGTGATGAAGAAACCGAAACACACAAACAATTTGTTATGCAGCCAATGCATCTAGAAGTCGAACTTCTGGAAAAAAAAAACTTGGCAAGTAAACAATTAATAATTAAGATCGAAAAGAAAACTCCAAATTCTAAAACATAACCAGTATCTAGACAACAAGAAGCAGAAGGTTGAACAAATTCTAAAACATAACCAGTACCTGAACCGTCCCAAGAGCTAAATTCCTAGCACCATTTAGGCCTTTGAGAAACTTATACCTAGAGTCTTCCCATTTGTTAAACACACTCAGCTGACCTGAAAACTTTGGGCATGAAATGAAGAATATCGATAATGACACATCTACATCAATTAAGGCGACAAGGTCTCCAAATGAAAAGTACTCAAAACAATTCGCCTTTATAAATAAAAGTTGTAAGATTTGGAGTATGCAATTCAAGCTTGCAAACACCAAGGCAATTACTAGGGATTGCCATTTTGTCTCTGCCACACGATGAGCGATTATTTCCAGTGTTTTCAATCTCTAACTTCTTCAACTTGCGAAGTGACAAACCCAACACTTTAAGATGCGTGTAGTAGCAGTCTTTCAGTATCAAAGTTTCCAAAACAGGGCAAATCATAGCAACCTCCTTCTTCGAATCCCCCTTTGGAAGCTTCATCCTAACCAATTCTAGGGTTCTAAGATTAGGTGCCGAAAGCATTGGATGTGGAATGAGAAAACGCAATATCCGAAAACACGCCTCTAGCTTAATCGCCCTAACCGAAGACCCTTTCGCAAACACTTTGGCAGGAATTGTGAACATTGAGCCATCAAGACCTAAAACAATCTCAACCTCCTTCACTTTTCGATTCATCGCTTTCACAATCCAACTTTTCAAGCGAGGGCCTTCATTGCACTCCAACCAGCGGAGGCTAAACCTTTCTAAATCCGATCCGCCACGGCCGTGCCCATATAGAGATTTGTCCACAAACTTCGGCGAGCAGCGGGATCCCGCATCATCGATATTGGAATCTGAATCCGAATCGACGAAATTGTAATTTTCGATGTGGAGGTCGAGATAGGGATGAGAGACCCAGAAGTGCTGCCATTTCTTGGAGAGGAGACATGTTGTGGTGATGAGGTCTTTGGTGGTGAATGAAGAGAAGATGTGGTGGAGAATGTGCTCTGGTAGATCACTCAACCTGTCTTCCCTCTCATCTTCGCTCTTCAGTCTGTGTTTGAAGACTTTGGAAATGGTGGGAAGGGGTTCTTCTTGATGGTTAAAAATGGCGGGAGGGCTTGTACTTGACAACCAGACGGTTCAACTTCAAACTCATTCACCGCACTTACATGTGCGGCACATGCTTCGGATGCAACTTTACTTGTCTCGAGATGCAGAACACAATCACGACCCATTTTTCTTTTTTATTTTGCAAGTTTACTTGGTTTTTCAGACTTATCACAAACTTATCAATAAAACAACATTCAACACAAGAAGTTGAACATTTGATCTCCCTCTACTAGCAAGGAATCATTAAATTTTAACGGGGGGTGCTGGTATTGATTGGGTCAGATCGAGGATTGTAGTTCACGTCATTGTTGTGGCAGAGCACGACTATCATTTGCGATTGGCCTCGCTAAACGAGCGTCGATTTAGATTTTAAAAGATATGCTCGGGGTATGTGTGTTAGAGTTCGGTAAGTTGTGGAGGAGTATATGCTAGAGATCCAAATAGGGCGGGAGTCCCCATGGTGGATGAGGATTCCCTGCAATGGAGATGAAGACAGGGAATTAAATAGGGATGCTATGTGCACCGAACGTGTCAGTGAAATAACCCTAATTTAGTTATTGATTCATATGATTATTTTTAGTAGCGGTTTTTTTTTTTTAGACGAAACAATTATTTTTATTAACGTTAAGTAAGGTTGTTGTACCTCAAGGACTTGTTACTCTGAATTTTCTAAAAAGGAGAAAATGGGTGGTTTCTAAGAATCTTTAGCTACAATCAATTTATAATAACTAGAATTTAAAACTTGCAAATTTGAGTTCAATGAGAGAAATTACTGTGGTCTACAGCTCCATAAACTCAACTCAATGGTCATTCACATGTCATGGTCGTCAATCTTTTCTAAAATGATTATCAAAACAATTCCACCTAGATTAGTGCAATGGCCCAAATCACTAACCTTTGATTTGCTCTTAATTAGGATCATTGACCCATGACGTAGCGTCCACTAGCAATTACTTAGATTGACCTTGACATGGAGTTGAAGTATATTTTATTTTTGTGTCTCCATTTTTTGGAGAGACGAGTTGTTGTTCGAATGAGTTCATTAATGGTGATGGAGATGGTGTTCTGGTAAATCACTCGGTTTGTCTTCCCCTTTTCATCTTCTTGTACGAATGTTCGCAAAGATAGCCACTCGCTTGCTCTAAAACTGTTACTTTCCTGTGCAAAAAATAAGGGACTCAGGTTCCCTTTTAGCAAAGTCTGACTTACAAGTCAAATGAGAAAAATAGAGTTAGGAGGGCCATCATTGTATAACCCGAGTGTGGATTAGCCGATACGGTTGGTGTTGGATACTATGTGAAAAAAAAAAAAAAAAAAAAAAAAAAGTAAAATAAATTACTAAAAGCTCACAAGAATCTTTTTTTTTTTAATTTATCGAAAAAATATTTTTTTAATCCATTGCTTTATCCTAGCCTCATTACAATTTATTCAAAGACCTTTTGATCTACACAATTAATTGCAATCGTACTTTTTTTTGATAATTGACTCCGGTTTGAGTCTAATTTAGGACCTCCTCCATTGTTGCCTTTTAACAATGATGCCACCTAAAGATTCTTTAGCTATTGCAATCATACTGAGCAGTGGAGAATGGATTTATTTGTTACCACTGAAAGCTTTGGCATATGCAACCAAAAGAACAAATGGTTGTGGATACCTGTCGCTTCTTCTCATTTGTTCCTGTTTCAATTGCACACACATATTTACTGAAATATATTCTGCAGATTTATGAAATCACGTGTCGACTGATCAGAAGTGATTAAGGTCCTCAAATTTCATATTCTTGTTACCTTTGAGTTCCAGCTTAAAAATAACTATGTCCAGTCTTCTAGATCAATACTACCTGAATCACTTGCCTGACAAGTTACCACTATTAGACTAAGGGAATTGCAAAGACTTCAAAGCGTGTAGCACTGCCATTTTCCTAAAGGAAGTTTTGCTCTCTATATTGCAAGAGTCAGCAAATATCCTATAGGATACGATGAAGTATACCCACCTTTCACTTTGTAGTAGTGAAAGATGAAAAACAAGAGCAATTGCTAGTGAATGTCGAGATAATTTCTTCCTCCCCAAACCTTCTCTTTTATAGAGCACTGGTCATAACCAGTTAGATTGAAAATGGGGTAGTAGAGTAATGGAACAGCCAAGCATTGATGCAATGAAATAATGGAGCAGTCAAGCATTGATGCAATGGAGTAGTGGAGCAGTAATTCCTTAATAGAGAGCAGTTTCAACTGCACCCACTAAGCTACTCTACTAACTACCCATTTAATCTCGAAAATGGTAAAAATTAATGATAAAAATTTTTACCCATGGTTAGCTAACACACATATGCACGCACACGCACACGCCTCGTGCCAAGTGCTAAGCGCGCCTATAAAAGCGCCATATGCGCGCACGCCTGTGGCTCACCGAGCATTACACTTGTATTTTATTTTTACACACACTATTGTGCAAGAGTACATATATACTCTTTAAATTTGAAGTTCCTAACCAATGTGGGACTAAACATTTAATTTGAAAATGTTCAACAATCCCCTGCCATTTTCAAAATACTCAGATCATTCAATCCACGAAATCTCAAACATTATATGCATAACTAATGGTATCTTGCGATTTGAACCACTAACTTGTAATAAGTTCATTACATCATATCAGAATTACATGGTAGATACACTTTGAACCAATGATTCTATTCGATATGTAGCATAAACATATCACGCACATAACTTACACCAGCAAATAGCCATAAATATCCTGACACATTCAACATTGGCATTGTGCCTCGTATCTTCTCGTGAATGTCTTTCCAGCCAAGCCCTTGAACTCCTTGAAGCGACCGCACTTCACATCCATAAAGGTAGTCTCCATTCTAGTACCCCCGCAATTTAAGTACCTTTAGAAGACTATTAAGAGATCATCTCAACCTCCTTTCTTCACATGCAGGTACCGAACACTAACAACCTTGGGATGGTTATTAAAATTTAGTGCTCACAGTCACGCCTATAATGAATTTGACTGCATTGAACTCAAGACTTAACGTAATGTTAGGTGTCGAGTTGAGTTTTCACTATTGGTGACCTATAATTCATGAGCTTGAGACCCATCCCCCTTGATATTTTATTCACTAAGTCTCTTGGCAATCCTTTAGTAAGGGGATCTGGCAAATTTTGACTAGATTTCACATAGTCAATCGTGATAACTCCTCTTGTTATCAATTCTCTGACACAACTATGTCTCAGTCCAATATGTCTGGACTTACCGTTGTACATTTGGCTATAAGCTCTTGCCAATGTGGCCTGACTATCACAATGGATAGAGATTGGAGCTACCGGTTTAGGCCACAATGGTATTTCGTATAATAATTCACGTAGCCATTTAGCTTCTTTTGAAGCTGAGGCCAATGCAATAAACTCCGATTCCATGGTAGAACCAACCATTAAAGTTTGCTTTTTTGAAGCCCACGAGATTGCACCTCCAGCAAGTATGAAAATTCACCCACTTGTGGATGCACGATTTTGATCTTTCACAATCAAACTTGCATTTGAAAATCCTTCTAATACCAAAGGATATCCACTATAGCATAAACCATAGTTAATTATTTTCTTCAGATATTTCAAAACTCTTCGAGTTGCAAACCAATGCAACTCACTTGGATTAATTGTAAATCTGCTTAACTTGCCTACTGCCAAGGCAATATCCGGCCTAGTGCATGTCATTGCATACATTAAGCATCCAATTAATCTAGAATACTCCAGTTGTGAAACTGGATTGTCTGTATTTTTCACTAGCTCAATACTTGAATCTAGTGGGGTAGAAACTGGGGCACAATTTAAGTGATTGAATCTATTGTGAACTTTCTCAATATAATGAAATTGAGTTAGAATAATACTCCATTCATCTCTTACAATCTGAATTCGGAGTATGACATCACCGCCCCATATCTTTCATTTCAAACGGCTTGAAAGAAACCTTTTGATCAATCAACTTGTTCCAAGTCAATTCCAAAAATCAAGCATGTCATCTACGTAAAGACAGATAATGACACCATTGCCTTTTTCATCAAACTTGCTATATACACATTTATCAGATTCATTTATTTTGAATCCAAAAGCAAGTACAACCTAGTCAAATTTTTGGTGCCACTGTTTTGGTGCTTGCTTTAAACCGTACAATGATTTTCACAATTTACACACTTTATTCTCATGACCGGGCATAATAAACCCTTCAGGTTGTTTCATGTATATTTCCTCATCCAACTCTCAATTTAGGAACGCTCTTTTAACGTCCATTTGGTGGATGACCAGCTTGTTTATGGCTGCAATTGCAATAAGCAGTCTGATAGTAGCAATTCTAGCTACTGGTGAATAGGTATCGAAATAGTCTATTCCATGCTTTTGGGTGAAATCCTTAGCAACCAGTCTCACTTTGTGTTTTTCAATGGATCCATCAACTCTTCTTTTCCTTTTGAAGAGAAATTTGCATTTAATGGGTTTACACCCAGGAGGTAGATCAACTAGCTCCCAAGTGTTATTTCCCACTATTGAATCCATCTCATCATTTAATGCCTCTTTCCATAAAGTTGTATCTCTTTCTTTCATTACCTCCTCTACTGTTTGAGGATCAACATCTGTATTAAAACAATACGGAATTTGTATAGTTACTGTTTCTCTTTCTCTACTTCCTTCAACTAGGAATGTAAAGAAATCAGAACCAAATGACTTAATTTTCCGAGCTCGTTTGCTCCTTCGAAGTTCAGGAACTTCTACTATTTCTTCGTCATTTTCAATTTATATGACTTCCTTCCCTATTTGGTTTTCTTCAGGAATACTTTTAGTAACAGATTTAAATCTTGTCTCATCAAAGATTGCATCCCTTGATTCAATTGCAGTGTTTACTAAAATCGAATTATTAGGCTCAATTACCATGAACCTATATGCTTTACTGTATTGTGCATATCCAATCAAAATGCACTCCACTCCCCTTTCACCCAATTTTCTCTTTTTGGGTTCAGGTATTTTTACTACTGCTCTACAGCCCCAAACTCTTAAATAATTAAGATTTGGTTTTTGCTTATTCCAAAGCTCATATGGGGTGACTTTATTCCTCTTTTGTGGAATTCTGTTTAAAATATGGCATGCAGTCAGCAATGCCTCTCCCCAAAATCCGCTACTCAAACCAGAGTTTAATAGCATAGCATTAACCATTTTGGTTAAAACACGATTTTTACGCTCTGCCACACCATTTTGTTGTGGTGTATAAGGGGCAGTAGTCTCATGGACTATTCCAATGGATTCAAAGTACTTTGGATCATAGTACTCTCCTCCCCTATCAGACCTTAAACATTTTATAAAGGTCTCACATTGCAATTCAGTTTCTACCTTATAGGCCCGAAACTTAACCATTGCCTCATCTTTGGAATGCAACAAATAAACATAACAGTACCTACTATAATTATCAATAAATGTTATAAAATATTTATTGCCTCCTATAGATGGTGTACTATGTATGTCACATACATCAGAATGTATTAAGTCTAGCAACTTTGAATTTCTTTCAACATTAGGAAATGGATTTCTAGTTATTTTTGTTTTCATGCATGTATTGCAATTTCCTTCATATTTATCAAAATAAGGCAGTAATTCTAGATTTACCATATCATATAATTTTTTGAAATGAACATGTCCTAATCTATGATGCCATAAAAATGAAGAAGACTCAACAAGATACGCAGAAACAATATTCTTATTAGATAAAACGATTACATTGAGCTTAAACATGCCCTCATAAGCATACCCCTTCCCTACATATACCCCTCCCTTGGAGAGTACAAACTTGTCAGCCTCAAAGACAAGCCTAAATCCAAACTTATTTAAAAGACCACCCGACACAAGATTCTTCCTCACTTCTGGTACATAATACATGTTAGTGAGTGTTACAATTTTGCCAGAAGTAAACTTCTGATCAACACTACCTATGCCTTTAATAGGGACAGTAGCATCATTTCCCATGTACAGAACAGTATTTTCATCTACTGCCTCCATGGTCTTGAAGAACCTCTTGTTCTTGTAGACATGTCGAGTAGCACCAGAATCAATCCACCAAGCCATATCATTTTCAACGACGTTGATTTCAGATATCATAGCAATGTTATCATCATTGTCGTTACCTGCACCTTTGGCAGCGCTAGAGGAAGCATGATTTTTCCTTTGCTTCCTCTTCCAATGATGACATTTGAACTTGAGGTGGCCATCTTTCCCGCATAACCAACAAGTGACTTTTTACTTCCTTTGATTTTAGTTTTGGTTGTTCAGTTTTCTCGAACCATTAGGCTTGTTAGGCCTGTTCAACAGGGGCTTTTTGAACTTAGCTGCTTCCATCACATGCACCTTTGAAATTTCCTGAGCATTCTGCTCTTTTTCATTTTCCTGCATGCAACAATCCTCTTTTACACGAAGATGGTTAGCAAGTTCATCGAGAGATATGTCCTCTTTTTAATGCTTAAGAGTTCGTTTGAACTCCTTCCAAGATGGGGGCAGTTTATCAATAATAGAAGACATAACAATTGTTTCATCCATGACAAGATTGTGTTGAGAGAAATTATTTCTAATCCTCTCAACTTCACAGAATTGTTCCATGACAGACCTTTCATCAACTATTTTAAAATTAATAAACTTTGATATAAGAAATTTCTTACTTGTCACATCCTCCTTATGGTACCTTGCCTCTAATTTCTCCCTCAGCTCCTTGACAGAGGGGACGTCATGGTAGAGGTCGAACAGTGAGTCCTTCATGGCGTTCGAGAATGTGACCACTTGCGCAGTGTGTGTCATCTCTGTCTCCCATTTCGCCTCTTCCGATCTCGCTCGACGCTTTCATCATCGGACTCCATAGGTTTTGGTGTATCCAAAACATACACCAGATGAAGAGCCACCAGTAGGAAATGTACTCGCTTCTACCACCTTAGGAAATCGCCTCCATCGAAGCGATCCAACTTCACAATGTTAGCCGACAGTTCTTTGATTGAAGCCATTGCAACGACAGACAAAAAAAACTTCCTTTAGATTGTTAGACTAGGGGAATTGCAAAGATTTCAAAGCGTGTAGCACTGCCACTTTCCTAAAGGAAGTTTTGCTCTCTACACTGCAAGAGTCAGCAAATATCCTAAAGGATACGATGAAGTATACCCACCTTTCACTTTGCAGTAGTGAAAGATGAAAAACAAGAGCAATTGCTAGTTAATTTCGAGATAATTTCTTCCTCCCCAAACCTTCCCTTGTATAGAGCACTGGTCATGACCAGTTAGAGTGAAAACAGGGTAGTGGAGTAGTGGAACAGTCAAGCATTGATGCAATGAAATAATGGAGTAGTCAAACATTGATGCAATGGAGTAGTGGAGTAGTAATTCCTTAATGGAGAGCAGTTCCTTAATGGAGAGCAGTTTCGACTGCACCTACTAAGCTACTCTACTAACTACCCATTTAATCTCGAAAATGGTAAAAATTAATGGTAAAAATTTTTACCCATGGTTAGCTATAACACACACGTGCCTCATGCCTAGTGCGCCTATAAAAGCGCTTAAAATGCGCCGCGCCGCACCCGTGTGGCTCACTGAGCATAGCACTTGTATTTTATTTTTACACACACTATTGTGCAAGAGTACATATATACTCTTTAAACTTGAAGTTCCTAACCAATGTGGGACTAAACATTTAATTTGAAAATGTTCAACAACCACTAAAAGCTTTGGCCTACAATTCATGAAAGCAGTGCAAACCATATGACATGCAACTTAAGAAAATGATGCAATGGAGACTAATTTAGAGGAACACTAGTTATAGCTTAAACATACAGGCATTTTCTCAATATATATATATATATATATATATCCAACAAAAGAAGGAAGCCAGTGCTATGCTATTCTTACTGCACTGCCTCATAATTGCTTAGGTGGAAACCTTCCTTCAATTTTTTCAGATGCCAAATTAGTTCTCACTTATCAGTGCTTTTCCTATTCTGATTCAACTCGCTGTTGCTGAAACCTGTCGAGTATGACACTAACCATATTGTAGCTCGTAGCCCCCGGATTCAATGTTTCATGTGCCTTAAGCTGACTATTTAGCTCGTAGATTAGCTCTGTTGAGATGTGTGGACCGAAAAGTTTAGTCCCACATTGGTTATCTATGGCTTCTTCAAGAAGTTCATAAGAGTTGATCTCCCACCAAATAGTATCGAGGCCTTTTGGAGTAAAACTCCACACCTAAAGTTGAGGTGGTTACGTTGGGGACAATATCGGTACTGGCGTGAGATTCACATGCCCGCGCACGCGCGCCCAAATGGGGCCCAACAAGTGGTATCAGAGCCGATGGTGTGGCTGGAACAAGGCATGTTTGTTGGTGGTCACATGTGTGCCTCGAGTTGTGCTCTCCCTCGATATGGTAGCGACGATGGATCATGTGGTGTGCCCATCTTGGATGGATTTTGGTCCAAGGTGGAGATTGTACGCACGCCCAGATGGGGCCCAACAAGAATAGCCCAGGCTTAATTCATCTCTGCTTAAGACGAGGGACTAAGGAAGAAGAATTCATTTATTATATTGATACAACTAATATCGGTACTGGCGTGAGATTCACACACGCACGCCCAGATGGGGCCCAACAAGAATAGCCCAGACTTAATTCATCTCTGCTTAAGACGAGGGACTAAGGAAGAAGAATTCATTTATTATATTGATACAACTAACTAGGGACCTTGATCCACATTATAGGACACTTCCTAGCACTAGCACCACAAGCTTTGGTGACAACAGTGAAGCTCGAACTTGTTGGCTTTTTGGATTCAATCTTGGCACAACTGAAAGCAGCCACTATGAAGGCTTTATTCATTTGATCATAGGTTAAATCTTGTCTCTCCTTGTATTATTTTATTCACATAGGCTTTATTCAAACCTGTCTTGCAAGTTTTCTTAGTAAAAAATTTGGAAACATGTCTGTCTTGCAAGTTGCAAATGACCTGATGCAGCTGACACTGATATTAGGTTAGTTTTTTAATTAAAGTGATAGTAGTCAGTAGGAATTCCATTCTTTGCATCCATGATATTTTATCGGATGTCTCAGAAGAGACTTAGCATCCATGATATTGCTAAATGCTAATAGAGATAAATGAATGTTTTATGACACAACCAACTGGCTAGATGATGAATTCAAGTGCATTAGTGTTCGAGGTTTATGATTACCATTGGTGACTGATTGTTAGATTTTTGCTCAACTACGGGGTTGTTTTGCATTGGCATGTGTCGATTACTGGATGTTCTATTTATTCATAAATTAGCCCAAAATTTTCCAATTTTTTTTTATTTTTCATGTCCAATTTTGTGCATTCAATGTGGCATGTCTGACTAGCAATCTATGATTCTGGATAATTTTCAGAAACTTTCTTCCTATCTCCTCTCCTTTTAGCTTTAAGCCAGTTGGAGAACTTTATTTTCTGTTCAGGAAAAAGGATTGTTTTACTGAAGAATAAAACGTCTTAGGAGGTAGACTCCATCCATATATAATTAGAATGATGAGCTTGTTGATGAATAAACTTAATGTGCCATTAAATTCGTGACTGCACAGTGGACAAATTTTGAGGCTGATTAATGAACGAATTTGAAAGGGCAATTCTAGATCATTCTAAGCAAATGAAGAGTCTATCTTTTGGAGTTTCCCATAAATAGTTACGGTTATTTAAGTAACCAAAGGTCAGAATTTATTATGAATTCTAAGAGTCATGTCTAAAGCTATAAATAGAGTTGCATCTCAGTTGTAAAATTAAGAGAGAACAAAATACCAATTTGATAAAAATAGAATTCTTTTTCTTTATTTTGGAAGAGAGAACAAGAGAACACAATATATTTTTCTATTAACTCTTAAACAAGTTTTCTTCTCTCTTAATTTTACAACTGAGATACAACTCTATTTATAGCCTTAAACATGACTCTTAGAATTCATTATAAATTTTGACCCTTGGTTACTTAAACAACCATAACTATTTATGGAAAACTCCAAAAGATAGACTCTTCATTTGCCTAAAATGATATAAAATTGCCCTTTGAAATTCGTTCATTAATCATCCTCAAAATTTGTCCACTGTGCAGTCACGAATTTAATGGCACATTAAGTTAATTCATCAACACCCCTCCTTAAACTTAATTCTCTTTTGTCCTTCATGCTGAGTAGGTTTCTCATTTTGTACCGCTTCCTCAAATGTAATTGTTTCTAAGCATCTCGCCAAAAGGCAAATTAAATGTACCTCACTTGTCGAGTCGTACAAATCTTTTATGTTTTGCATCCTTGGTTGTCTTGGCTCATCTTCATCATCGGTTGTTGGTGGATTTGCTGGTGTGTTTATTGAGGTAGTGATTGTACCGGTAGATGATTCTCCCTTCTCAAATATCACCTCTGTTGATTTTTTCTAATCCCACGAACTTGACTCGTTTACATGCACATCTCGGCTGTCCACTACTTTCTTCTATATTGGATCAAACAACTTGTAACCTTTTTGTCTTTTCATCATAACCGATAAAGATATAACTTTTGCTTTTGTCATCAAGTTTGGTCCTTCTTTGATCCGGTACATGCGCGTATGCCACACTACCAAACACCTTTAAGTGAGACACCATTGGTTTTTGTCCACTCCATGCTTTTTGTGGAGTTTGACTTCCAACTTCATATGAGGGCATCGATTTTTCACATAGACTGCACATTACACTGCTTCCGCCTAAAATTCCTTTGACATTTTCTTGCTCTACATCATCGACCGAACCATATCAAGAATGGTTCGATTCTTTCTCTCAGCTAAACCATTTTGTTGAGGTTAATATGGTGCAGTCAAGAATCGTTTGAGATGTATCCATTACATATTTTTCGAGGTGGTTTCCTGGCTTGTGTACCTCATTCTTGAAACAACTGAGTATAGAGTACCTTTTCATCTTTGATAGACACCTTGGCTTGCAGCGCTTCTTCAAGCGACTCGTTCTTCTTCTTCTTGCGTTGTTCATGCGCCACAAGAGAACCAGCAAGATCATCAATGGTCATCTCTTCCAAATTTTTGACTCCTCAATTGCACAAACAACATTCTCAAAATTCTCGGTCAGTGACCGCAAAATCTTCTCCATCACCCTTACATCAGTTAGAATTTCTCTATTTCGTTTAAGTTGATTCACCACTGTTTGCACATGCGTGATGTAGTCAGAGATTCCTTCTGACTCCTTCATTTTCATGGCCTCCAACTCACCTCGAAGAGTTTGAAGCCGTACTTGTTTAACTCGATCGGCACCTTTGAACACCTTTTGCAAAATGTCCCACGCTTCCTTTGAAGTTGCTGCACCAGCTATTTTCTCGAAACTCGACTCATCAATTGCTTGGAACAGTAAATAGAGTGTCGTCTTGTCTTCCATACGCGTTTCTTTCAACGCCTTTATCTGATTCGCAGTTTGATTGACCGTTGCATCTCGCTCGTCATAGCCCTTTTCGGCTACTTCCCATGCATCTTGCACACCGAGCAATGCACGCATCTGAATACTCCAATTGTCATAGTTCAACTTGGTGAGTCGTGGCAGCGGCATTTGCCCCAATGATGTACTTTCAGAATTCGCAATAGCTCTGATACCAATTTGATAAAAACAGAGTGCTTTTTCTTTATTTTGGAAGAGAGAACAAGAGAACACAATATATTTTTCTATTAACTCTTAAACAAGTTTTTTTCTCGCTTAATTTTACAACTGAGATACAACTCTATTTATAGCCTTAGACATGACTCTTAGAATTCATAATAAATTTTGACCCTTGGTTACTTAAACAACCATAACTATTTATGGGAAACTCCAAAAGATAGACTCTTCATTTGTCTAGAATGATCTAGAATTGCTTTTTCAAATTTGTTCATTAATCAGCCTCAAAATTTGTCCACTGTGCAATCACGAATTTAATGGCACATTAGGTTTATTCATCAACAATTCTTACTGCAATGCCTCGTTGCTTTAGTAGCGGTCACCCTCTTAAAAGCTTTTTCAGATGCCGAAGTAACGGATGGTGCTGTGTTCTGCTTGCAGAGACTAGAACCTATACAATATGATAACCACATTGTAGCTCACAGGCCCTGGATCCATTTCTCCTATGTACTTCAAGCATACTATTTAGCTCATATTCTTTTTCTTAACAAAAAATGACTTCTAACAGCCATTGCAGCTAAGAAAAGAAATTCTTTTCTAAATGAAATCCACCTTAAAGTAGGGTTTCATGACTCATACAGCTTAAACGACGCAACTCCTTCAGATTATGGATGGTCATGACCGACATTACTAGCATATATAAAATGATTAATGATACTTGTCATTCATACAACCATACTAAACAACAGCCAAAAAATAAACATAGAAAACTATCATGAACTGAATAGGAGAGGACAGGAAGAAAATTTTTGAAAATAATTTTCAGACAAGCTTTGATGAATGCACAACACATAAAATGCAAAAAAAAAAGAATAATGCAAGGAGAGACAAGTTTTACACTATGATCAAATCAATAAAGACTTCAAAATGGATAATCCATTACAAGTAAATTAAAATTACACTAAAACCAACCACATTAGATACATATAATTCAAATGCCAATCAATGCAAGGAAGTTTGGGGATCAGTAGCTACTCATAAAACTAAGCAGGTCCCCTATTTTAATCTCAAAATTCAATGATCTACCTCCATGCGTGACCAACCTCTCTATCCACTGCATTGTTAAACAAAACTTCAAGTGTTCAAGCTTACCGTCTTGTCCTTCATAGTCTACTTATGAGAACGCACTTGAGGCGGCTCAAAGAATTTAGGCTTCAAAAAGGGAATACAAAATTTTTAGTAATACGTGCCTTTTTAGGTTTACAAATTCTGCATGATACTTTAACTTTAGGAAACTGTCGGGATAACTTCATTAGCCACTTATGAAATTTCTGTCGATCACCTCTTTTACTTTCATAATTCTCTGGTCCACCGACAGTAATGCCCAATCTCTCTAGATTCACTGCATTTTTAAGCAAGAATATCAAGAATTCAAACCCACTTTTATCACCTTCAAGTCCCCAAACAGCAATGTATTTCAGGTGGTTTAGGGGGCACAACGTGAACACAGGCTCCTTTTTCTGTCGTCAACACTAGAAATAAAAAGAAAATGAAAATTAGATAATAGGTGTAAATCTATAAATGAGAAATTTGGTATGAAACTTGAGTAATGCAGTGAATTTCTGAGAGAACTACAAAAAGTTAAAACTAACAAAAATTCTCAGTAATTACCTGAATTACGTGCAGCACAAGAGTTTCGATAGAAGTACATCGACAGAGTGATGACACCAACCAAGTAAAACTGGTGTAGTTCATAATAGATGCTTTCAACTCCAATGTCTTTAGGTTAGTATATGAGGTAAGTAGCTCTTCTAGTGTGTCTGGAGTTTCAAAATGAATCTTGGCATGCAAACTTTGAATAATCAGATTCCAAAATACAAGTCAATGTCCATAGAATGAACTACTACTATCTTTTTTCCATGAATAATTTAGATTAAGAAGAAAAACCATGACTAGTACTATATATCTAACAAAGAATAGAAAGTTATTTTAAAAAGAAAGGGGGAAAAAGAAGAGGCACAATAAAACAATTGAAGGAGTTTCAATGTATATAACAATATTTTTGTCTAGTAAGTAGCCTATATAGAATGAAGAAGTAGTATCTTCTTAAAAAATTTTAAAGTCACATTAGCTCATGCGATTCCCAATTTTATCCGCGAGGCTAATTTCTCTTTATTGATTTCCAGTTTTCAAGTGTTGTACTAAACTGGAACTTTAGATTACCTAGAACCCAATTGAAATAAATTGAGATTTACTGGATCAACAACCTTTATGATTCTCTCATGTTTCTCTATTCTAATTACAAGAAGTTGTATTCGGAAACTAACATCTTAACATATGATACGAACTGAAGCAATAGATTCGGGAAAAAAATGATACCTATATGAAGTACATACGCATGACCTGAGTAGGCAACTAGTGAATAAACTTGAATGATTAAAATTATTAATGTAATAACCAACAGAAGCATCCTAATGCATTATGAACTTGAGGAAATGTACTAGCCAAAGCAAGCAAATAATCAAATTCTAAAATACTCGAGACTCTAACAAGTAGGATTTAGTGAAGCAGAAAACTCAATATTTGATTTAATATACGAGGTCCCAGTACTGCAGCTCTTGCTTCAGATTTTTAGTTCTTGAAATATATCATTAGTTTCAGATATCATGAAACCATAGTGATGGTTCAAATGGGAGTCCTTAGTTGTGTTTCCTCCATTTCAGTTGCAATAGGCATCTTATGCGAGTGCTACTCATCAAAATTCAAGTTAGATTCGACTTGCAAATTAAGGGGGTAACCCATAAGCCAATTCTGAAATTTTTACCAGATACGAAATCACAGGCCTACTAAAATTAAAATAAACACAAAATAAAAATAAATGGTTATCGATGAGTAAAACTTGGAAAGGTAATTAGGGAACTATTTCTACAAACTGAAATTAAACATACCTCAAGCTCCCCAAGAACTAAAGGTCTTGCACCATTAAGGCCTTTGAGAAGCTTCAATGAATTTGTTTTTTTGGATATTGTAAACAGGTCCAAATGTGAAAGCCCTTCTGGGCATCTAATGACGAACGTTGAATATACCAATATATTTACATCGTTTAGCGCCACAAAGTTTCCAAATGAACAATCAGTTAAACCAGAGGGATACGCAATGACTTCAAAGCGTGTAACACTGCCATTTTCCTAAAGGAAATTTTGCTCTCTACACTGCAAGAGTCAACAAATATCCTAAAGGATACGATGAAGCAAGATCAATTTTCACTTTGCGTAGTGAAAGATGAAGACAGAGCGCGATGCTTTGGTGATTTTCGAGATGTATTTCTTCCTCCTTAAACCTCTTCTCTTATAGTGAATGAAGTGGGGTAGTGGAGTTGTGACGACCCGCCCCCGACCTAGGGTCGGGTCGCCCAGCCCAGACGGCCACTTGGACCCGATACCCGAACCGGACCCAAATAACGATCGGCACGCCTAAACAAATAAACTCACGAATACACATTGGCTAAATAAAGGATAATAATTGTGCATAAATATAAAGAGATATCCTAAAGCCAATAGATTTAAGTTCATAGAACATTAATAAAACTATACATGGGTTCATGCTCATTTAAACTAAACAAGTTTATTAAATCTCTCAAGTGGATCAACTAAAGGTAACTAGGATTCAAGCTACCCAAAGATCTATTTTAATTTTAACCCCAAATTGAATAGTTTCAATTTCAAATATACATAATATATATATCAACAAAGACTCACATCAAGAAGAGACGTCAAGCTCGTCTCTCCCTTGCTTCAACCTAGCGTTTGTCGTGAATACCCGAGATGTAAGTGGGGTGAGCTAAAAGAACCAACCGAGCTCGGTAATGCGGAAAACCCGCTCAACCATCAAATATGCAAGTAATACCTAATAAACATGTAAAGTCTAGCATGTACTTGAAAACAAACAAGGATTTATTGAATATTAACATGGTAGCAGGATTTCATAAGAAAAAGACTTATAATGGACCATCAAGTACTATCATAGACATAAGATTCGTAAGTCACAATTAAATAGGAAGTCATCCTTTCATAACAAATACCACGTATTCATAAGCCATCAAATTTTAACAACAATAATCATGAATAACATTAAAGAGATTGACAAATTATTTCATAATTTCAAACTTCCATACAAAGGAGGGGGTTTCGTGAGATTATGTACTATAAAATATAATAATATGATAAGTCGATGTTTCATTCAATGCGTACTAGGTATTGGCAAGAATCCGATGACCGATTGTCCTACTTTCTCGAAGTGATGGAAACAACTAGCTAGCACACAGGTCTTATGTGCCCTCTCGTTTGTCCCATCAAATCAACAGTAGGTTCGTCCAAACCATCACCGATGCACATCCCTATGTCTCAAGAGTACAAGAGAAGGGACTCCAACTCATGTCCCTACGTGACATACTTATGAATTTAATTAGTCAAATAAAGCCCTCGGTGATAAACTCCACAATATCCTGGGGTCTTAACGACCCTCGGTGGTACCACAACATTCTGAGGTATTCATATAGATTTACTTGCTAATAAGGCCCTCGGTGGAACTCCACAAACATTCTGAGGCCCTGAATAACCTAGATGAGAAAAGCAGTGCATTCACATTCCATAGATACGTAGGTTCGAGCCAATACCATGACGCAACCCATAAATCTCAAGTCTTTAATTCAAATTATGAATCCTAAACATAACTAATAATCATGCCATATTTGATAATTGAGCAAGCTCCCCACTTACCTGCACTCACCGCGAATCCTAATCTCGATCCTCTCGCGTTTGGGCTCGATGTGAACCGTCTCGCGAATCTAGACAATTTGAAAGAATAATTACTTTATGTATCTACAACCATACAAGTTTAACATCAATTGTTTAGACCTTAGAGATTCACCCTATTTTATAGCTGACTTCGCTTAAGGTCATTCACGACTCTAAAATTGACACTTAAAATTAGAATCGATGATTCGAGTAAAATAGGAATGCGGTGATGTAAAACAAGGAAAATCTGCTAAGACTTGGCTTTTCTAACATAAATCGAAGACGTTCGATTAATTATAATTAAAAAGATCCAAATCACCATACAAGACTCAATTTAGACTTTAAATTCCCAAATGACAATATTCAAATCAAAATCCACAAATTTATCGAATAAGTTTATTTCCCAAAGAAAAATATTCAAAGTCCCTTTTTTAAATCTCAACTCAACCTTAAATGCCAAATCCATATCAATAAACTTCAACCGCGTTCAATTTGTTAAAATCATGGGAAAACCCATTCATGTACCGTCAAACTATGGAAAACAAAATTCATTCATCCATAATACTCGTTATCATAAAGCTTAAAAATTTGTATAGCCCATTTCAAGACTAGATCTAAGAAAAACTGAACAAACTTTGCAAATCATCAACTCTCATTGCCAATACCAACACCAAGACAATAAATCTAGGGAGTATTAGAGTCTCACCATGCCTTCAATAGAGTCTTTGACTTAAAATCCTATCCAAAATCTCATTCTAACATAGATCAAATCTTTCCTTTCTTATTTTCTTTTCTATTTTCCTCGCGTGCTTGCCGCTGTCGACGCCATCGACCCTTTGGTCTCCAAATCTTCAACAAATAATAAAGAAATCAAGGAGGGAAGTGAGGTTGTACCTCTCTTGAGTTTGAACTCTCCTCTTGCTCTCCTCCTCTGCACTTGGGTGTTTAACAAGATTGCGGCTAGGATTTTCTTTGATTTGCTTAAATAGCATTAGGGTTAGGGATTAGGGTTATGATTATTTACAACTTGTCTAAAATGCCCTTTTAGGTCTTAAGCTCAATTGGGCTTTATTATTTAAAATAAAATTTTACTTAATCCGTCACTCATATTTAATTTGACAAGTTTAGAATTGTATTTCTACATCAAACACCAAACACATTTTTATCATGAAATTAACAAAATACACATAGGTTGCATGGTGGAGAATTTAGGTCGTTACTGGGAGCGCTTTCAATCGCATCCACTCGACCAAGCATTGAATGGGTTTATTAACGCCCATTTAATGCTTGAGTGGGTCGATTAAATAACTACCCACTTATAATTTCGAAAATGGTAAAAAATAATGGTAAAAGAATTTTACTCATGGTTAGCTCACACACATATACACACACGTGCTAAGTGCTAAGTGCTAAAAGCGCCTAAAATGCGACGCGTGCGCGCGTGCGTGGTTCACTTTGCATAACACTTGTATTTTATTTTACATACACTATGGTGCAAGAGTACATATATACTCTTTAAACTTGAAGTTTCTAACCAATGTGGGACGAAACATTTCTTTTGAAAATGTCCAACAATCCCTCGCCATTTTCAAAAGAATCGATCATTCAATCCACGAAATCTCAAACATTATATGCATAAATAATGGTATCTTGCGATTTGAACCACTAATTTGTGAAAAGTTCATGACATCATATCAGAATTACATGGTAGATAAACTTTGAACCAATGATTTTATTCGATATGTAGCATAAACATATCACACATATAACTTACACCAGCAAATAGCCATAAATATCCTGACACATTCAATATTGGCCTTGTGTCCCATATCTTCTCGTGAATGCCTTTGGAGCCAAGCCCTTGAACTCCTTGAAGCAGCCGCACTTCACATCCACATAAGTAGTCTCCATTCTAGTACCCCGCAATTTAAGTACCTTTAGAAAGACTATTAAGAGATCATCTCAAACTCCTCTCTTTACATGCAGGTACCGAGCACTAACAACCTTGGGATGGTTATTAAAATTTAGTGCTCACAGTCACACTTATAATGAATTTGACTGCATTGAACTCAAGACTTAACATAATTTTAGGCGTCGAGTTGAGTTTTCACTATTGGTGACCTATAATTCATGAGCTTGAGACCCATCCCCCTTGATGTTTTATTCACCAAGTCTCTTAGCAATCCTTTAGTAAGGGGATCTGCCAAATTTTGAATAGATCTCACATAGTTAATCGTTATAACTCCACTTGTTATCAATTCTCTTAC
Organism: Stephania japonica; assembly: GCA_039657345.1. NCBI lineage: Eukaryota > Viridiplantae > Streptophyta > Magnoliopsida > Ranunculales > Menispermaceae > Stephania > Stephania japonica. The sequence goes on from CM077566.1 coordinate 19,830,125, forward strand.
ACAACTGTGTCTCAGTTCAATATGTCTGGATTTACCATTGTACACTTGGCTATAAGCCCTTGCCAATGTGGCCTCATTATCACAATGGATAGAGATTGGAGCTATCGATTTAGGCCACAATGGTATCTCGTGTAATAATTCACGTAGCCATTCAGCTTCTTTTGAAGCAGGGGCCTGCGCAATAAACTCTGATTCCATGGTAGAACCACCATTAAAGTTTGTTTCTTTGAAGCCCACGAGATTGCTCCTCCAGAAAGTGTGAAAATCCACCCACTTGTAGATGCATGATTTTGATCTTTCACAATCCAACTTGCATCCAAAAATCCTTCTAAGACCGAAGGATATCCACTATAGCATAAACTATAGTTAATTGTTTTCTTCAAATATTTCAAAACTCTTCGAATTGCAAACCAATGCAACAAACTTGGATTAATTGTAAATCTGCTTAACTTGCCTACTCGCCAAGGCAATATTCGGCCTAGTGCATGTCATTGCATACATTAAGCATCCAATTAATCTAGAATACTCCGATTGTGGCTGGATTGCTCGTATTTTTCACTAGCTCAATACTTGAATCTAGCGGGGTGAAAACAGGTACAATTCAAATGATTGAATCTATTGAGAACTTTCTCAATATAATGAGATTGAGTTAGAGTAATACTCCCCTCATCTCTTACAATCTGAATTTCAAGAATGACATCAGCTTGCCCCATATCTTTCATTTCAAACTGGCTTGAAAGAAATATTTTGGTCAACTAACCTTGCTCCAAGTCAGTTCCAAAAATTAACATGTCATCTACGTAAAGACAGATAATGACACCATTGCCTCTTTCATCAAACTTGCTATATACACATTTATCAGATTCATTTATTTTGAATCCATAAGCAAGTACAACCTGGTCAAAATTTTGGTGCCACTATTTTGGTGCTTGCTTTAAACGATACAATGATTTTCGCAATCTATACACTTTATTTTCATGACCGGGCATTATAAACCCTTCAGGTTGTTCCATATATATTTCCTCATCTAATTCTCCATGTAGAAATGCTGTTTTAACGTCCATTTGGTGGATGACCAGCTTGTTTATAGCTGCAATTACAATAAGCAATCTGATAGTAGCAATTCTAGCTACTAGTGAATAGATATTGAAATAGTATATTCCATTTTTTTGGGTGAAACCCTTAGCAACCAGTCTCACTTTGTGTTTTTCAATGGATCCATCAACTCTTCTTTTCCTTTTGAAGAGAAATTTGCATTTAATGGGTTTAATAAGGTAGATCAACTAGCTCCCAAGTGTTATTTCCCATTATTGAATCCATCTTTTCATTTAATGCCTCTTTCCAGAAAGCTGCATCTCTTTCTTTCATCGCCTCCTCTACTGTTTGAGGATCAGCCTCTGTATTAAAGCAATACGGAATTTGTCTAGTTACTATTTCTCTACTTCTTTCAACTAGGAATGTATAGAAATCGTAACCAAATGACTTAATTTTCCGAGCTCGTTTGCTCCTTCAAGTTCAGAACTTCTACTATTTCTTTGTCATTTTCAATTTCTATGACTTCTTTCCCTTTATGGTTTTCTTCAGGAATACTTTTGGGAACAGATTTAAATCTTGTCGGCAAATATTGCATCCCTTGATTCAATTACAGTGTTTGCCGAAATTGAATTATTAGGCTCAATTACCATGAGCCTATATGCTTTACTGTGTTGTGTATATCCAATAAAAATGCACTCCACTCCCCTTTCACCCAATTTTCTCTTTTTGGGTTTAGGTACTTTTACTACTGCTCTACAGCCCCAAACACTTAAATACTTAAGAGTTGGTTTTCGCTTATTCCAAAGATCATATGGGGTGACTTTATTCCTCTTTTGTGGAATTCTGTTCAGAATATGGCATGCAGTCAGCAATGCCTCTCCCCAAAATCCACTACTCAAACCAGAGTTTGATAGCATAGCATTAACCATTTCGGTTAAAACACGATTTTACGCTCAGCCACACCATTTTGTTGTGGTGTATAAGGGGCAGTAGTCTAATGGACTATTCCAAAGGATTCAAAGTACTTTGGATCATAGTACTCTCCTCCCCTATCAGACCTTAAACATTTTATAAAGGTCTCACATTACAATTCAGTTTCTGCCTTATAGGCCCGAAACTTAACCATTGCCTCATCTTTAGAATGCAACAAATAAACATAACAGAACTCGCTATAATCATCAATGAATGTTATAAAATATTTATTGCCTCCTATTGATGGTGTACTATGTATGTCACATACATCAGAATGTATTAAATCAAGCAACTTTGAATTTCTTTCAACATTAGGAAATGGATTCCTAGTTATTTTTGTTTTCATGCATACATTGCAATTTCCTTCATATTTATCAAAATAAGGCAGTAATTCAAGATTCACCATATCATACAATTTTTTGAAATGAACATGTCCTAGTCTATGATGCCATAAAAATGGAGACTCAACAAGATACGCAAAACAATATTCTTATTAGATAAAGCGATTACTTTGAGCTTAAACATGACCTCATAAGCATAACCCTTCCCTACATATACCCCTCCCTTGGAGAGTACAAATTTGTCGCTTTCAAATACAAGCCTAAAACTAAACTTATTCAAAAGACCACCCGACACCGATTCTTCCTCACTTCGGTGCATAATACACGTTGGTGAGTGTTACAATTTTGCTAGAAGTAAACTTCGATCAACACTACCTATGCCTTTAACAGGACACAAGAACATCATTTCCCATGTACAAGACAAGTATTTTCATCTACTCGCTCCATAGTCTTGAAGAACCTCTTGTTCTTGCGGACGTGTCGAGTGACACCGAATCAACTCACCAAGCCATATCATTTTCAATGACATTGATTTCGAAATCATAGCAATGAGATCATCATTGTCGTTTCCTGCGCACCTTTTGCAAGTGCTAGAGGAAGTTTGATGTTTTCCTTGCTTCCTCTTCCAATGATAACATTCAGATTTGAGGTGGCCATCTTTTCCGCGAACCAACAAGTGACTTTCTCGCTTCCTTTGATTCTGGTTTTGGTTGTTCGGTTTTCTGAACCAATGAGGCCTTTGAAACTGCCAGGCTTGTTAGGCTTGTTCAATGGGGCTTTTTGAACTTAGCCGCTTCCATCACATGCACTTTTGAAATCTCCTGAGAATTCTGCTCTTTTTCATTTTCCTGCATGCGACAATCCTCTTCTACACGAATATGGTTAGCTAGTTCATCAAGAGTTATGTCCTCTTTTTTATGCTTAAGAGTTCGTTTGAACTCCTTTCAGGATGGGGGCAGTTTATCAATAATAGAAGACACAACAATTGTTTCATCCATGAAAAGATTGTGTTGAGAGAAATTATTTCTAATCCTCTCAATTTCACGAAATTGTTCCATGACAGACCTTTCATCAATCATTTTAAAATTAATAAACTTTGATATGAGGAATTTCTTACTTGTCGCATCCTCCTTATGGTACCTTGCCTCAAGTTTCTCCCACAGCTCCTTGGCAGAGGGAACGTCATGGTAGAGGTCGAACAGCGAGTCCTTCATGGCGTTCAGAATATGACCTCTGCAGGTGTGGTCATCCGTCTCCCATTTCTGCCTCTTCCTGATCTGCTCGACAGTTTCATCATCGAACTCAACAAGCTTGGGTGTATCCAGAACATACACCAGATGAAGTGCCACCAACAGGAAATGCATTCGCTTCTGCCACCTCAGGAAATCCCCTCCATCGAAGCGATCCAGCTTTACAATGTTAGCCGACGGTTTTTGATTGATGAAGCCATTGCAACTGCAGAAAAATTTCCTTTAGATCGTTAAACCAGAGGGATATGAAATGACTTCAAAGCGTGTAACACTGCCACTTTCCTAAAGGAAATTTTACTCTCTACACTGCAAGAGTCGGCAAATATCCTAAAGGATACGATGAAGCAAGATCAACTTTCACTTTCCAGTAGTGAAAGATGAAAACAGGAGCAGATGCTGGTGATTATTGAGATGTATTTCTTCCTCCTCAAACCTCTTCTCTTATAGTGAATGAAGTGGGGTAGTGGAGCGCTTTCAATCGCATCCACTCGCCAAGCATTGAATGGGTTTATTAACTCGCCCATTTAATGCTTGAGTGGGTCGCTTAAATAACTACCCACTTATAATTTCGAAAATGGTAAAAAATAATGGTAAAAGAATTTTACCCATGGTTAGCGTGCACGTGCCTCGTGCTAAGTGTGCCTAAAATGCGCCGCACAAGCAGCCGCGCGTGTGGTTCACTTTGCATAACACTTGTATTTTATTTTACATACACTGTGGTGCAAGAGTACATATATACTCTTTAAACTTGAAGTTTCTAGGGACTAAACATTTCTTTTGAAAATGTCCAACACAATCCTTGTACATGTCACCTTTGTAAACAAAGATTGAGACATTTGGGGTATTCAATACAAGCTTGCAATCACCAAGGCGATCACAAGGGCCCGATATGTCTTTCTTTCCATTTGGCAAGCGATTATTTCCCCTATTATCAATCTCCAGCCTTATAAGTTGATTCAAAGACAAGTTCAAAACTTGAATATGCTTGTGATAACAATTCTTCAAAATCAAAGTGTTGAACATTTTCAAATAAAATGTTTAGTCCCACATTGGTTAGGAACTTCAAGTTTAAAAAGTATATATGTACTCTTGCACCATAGTGTGTGTAAAATAAAATACAAGTGCTATGCTCTCGAGTGACCACACGCGCATGCGCATGGCGCATATGGCACTTTTATAGGTGCACTGCATATGTGTGTTAGCTAACCATGGGTAAAAATTTTTACCATTAATTTTTACCATTTTCGAGATTAAATGGGTAGTTAGTAGAGTGGCTTAGTGGGTGCAGTTGAAACTGCTCTTCATTAAAGAATTACTTGCTCCACTACTCCATTGCATCAATGATTGATGTTCCACTACTCCACTACCCCATTTTCACTCTAACCGGTCATGACCAAGTGCTCTATAAAAGGGGAGGTTTGGGGAGGAAGAAATCATCTCAAAATTTACCAGCAATTGCTCTTGTTTTTTATCTTTCACTACTGCAAAGTGAAAGGTGGGTATACTTCATCGTATCCTTTAGGATATTTACTGACTCTTGCAGTGTAGAGAGCAAAACTTCCTTTAGGAAAGTGGCAGTGTTACACGCTTTGAAGTCTTTGCAATTCCCCTGGTCTAACACAGTTTCCAAAACTGGGCAATCCAAAATGAGCTTCCCATTCGCATTACCGTTTGGAAGCTTAACTCTAATCAATTCTAGGGTTCTAAGATTAGGGGCTGAAAACATCGGACGTGGAACATGGAAACGGTATTGATTCAAACATTTACGATCAAATCATAATTCCAACCTAATCGCCTTAACTGAAGAAGTAGCGCTAAATACCTCGGTAGGGATAGTAAACATTGAGTCTTCAAGACCTAGAAATAAATCCAGCTCTTGAACAAATTTGGGAAGGTTAATTGTGCAGGTTTTGAACTTTTGACGGTGGTTTTACAAATTAGTTGATTTTGCCGATGTTGCTTAAGTTGTTCAAGTAAAGGGTGACAACTTTTGTCTAGACTTGCCAGCTCGAATCTTAATTGAAAAGATTGAAACAAAGATTTGGTAAAATACTAACCAAGTCTAGACCCAAAAAATAAAAAAAAATAAAAAAATAAAAATAAAAATAAAAAATAAAATAAAAATTGTTCAAATTAAAATTGTTCAAGAGCTGGGCATTTTTGCTACCCCTATGTCCGATGGAAGTTTGTTTACAACCGTCAATATCGCGTTTGAGGTGTCAAGTTTAAGTCGTGTTGTTACCACGAAAGCTTGTAGTCCTGCCAAGAACCGTCTTGTGATGGAATCAGGGTTTGTTCCTTATGCTTCAGACAGAAATTGATGAATCAAACAGTCCTTGGAGCAAACAGTAGAAATCATTTTCTCAATGAAATCTACATTTAAGGTTGGAACCTTTTATTTGTATACAGCAAGAACAACAGAAATTCCTTCAGATTATGAATGATCATGAATAACATTACTAGAAACCATAGAAATATCGATCGTTGAGACTTACGTCATTTTAATACACCATACCGAAAATCAGCTACAATGTAAACACACCGAAAGCTATGATTAATCGAAGAGGAGCATAGACAAGGAGATGGCAAGAAGGTTTTTGGAAATCATGCAGAATCCCAGATTACTACTCAGACATACTTCAACGGAGACACAAAATTCAACAGGAAAAAACAAAAATAGGAAACTATCAGGAAAGGCCTCATCTTAATTAGCTTTGTGGGAACTTCATGAATATCCAGTTATCGACAATTGACACTGCAAAACAGCCTCATGATTATGCAAAAATCTTAAGAATCAATCACAGAATTCTGACAGTAATGTACTACAATTCATCATCGAGCCAGTTGCTTGTGTCATATATACGACATTCTTTTGTCTAAAATACTAATATAACGGATTGTAAGAACAAACTTCAGCTATGAATATGATTACTTCAGTTCAAAAAGATTAACCTAAAATCAGTTTCAGCTCACAAGGTCACTTGCAAGACATGTCTCCAATTTTTAAAATAAGAATACTTGCAACACATGCTTATGTTAATGATTCTAACAGATCATTCAAGGAAATGATTGGAAAGAAGTAATACAAGGCTTAGATAGATGGATACTCAAAAAAACTTAGTAAGGAGAGAAGTTTTGAGCTATGATCAAATCAATAATTAAAGACTTCAAAACGGATAATTCTATTTATGTAAATTGAAATTCGAGTGAAAATACCACCAGATGTATAGAATTCAAAATCTAAATCACCATAAGGAAAGTTTGGGGATAATATTAGTAGTTACTTATAAAACTTCTGCAGGACACATGTTTTTACTCGCAATGCTCTATGACCTGCCTCAATTGATGACCATCTTCTTCTCCACATTGACTGCATTGTTAAACAAAAATCTCAAGAGTTCTAGCTCACTGTCATGTCCTCTCCTGATGACAACATACTTGAAAAGGCTTAGAGCCGCAATTTAGGTCTAAAACATATGAATGAAAGTGGAGCAAACATTGACTTGTAAGACTTATAAGACTTGAATGATACTTTAACATTAGGAAACTGCTGGGATAACTCCATTAGCTCTGTGTGAAATTTCAGCCGGTCACCTTTTTTCATTTTATAATTCTCTGATTCATCGACAGTAACGTCCAATCTCTCTAGATTCAGTGCATTTTTAAGCAAGGATCTCAAGAATTCAAGCTCAACTATGTCTCCTTCAAGTCCCCAGATGGCAGCGTATTTCAAGTGATTTAGTGGACGGAAAGTCAATACAGGTTCCTCTTTCTTCTTTCGCCAACGCTAGTGACAAAAAATTAAAGTAAGATCTCAGATTTAAATCTTCAAATGAGAAATTTGGCACGGAAAGTATTGCAACAAATTGGTTAGAGAACTAAGACAAATGCAAACTATAAGAAAAAATTCATTCGTTACCTGAACTGTGTGCAAAACCAGAGTTTCTATGGAAGAACATTGGCAGACAAAGGACACCACCCAAGAAAGTGTAGAGTAGTTGACAAGAGATACTTTCAACTCCAACTTCTTTAGGTTAACATATGAAGTAAGTAGCTCTTTCAATATCTCTGGAGCTTCAAAATATATCTAGGCATGCAAACAGATTAAAAAAAAAAAATACTAAACCAAAACATGTCGCAAAAGATGCTACCAAACATTATAAACACAATAAACACAGAAATGATTCAGTTCTTAATCATTTTTTTTCTTTTCTTCTTTTTTTTGGTTAATTTCTTAGTTCAATTTTGTTACTGCCGGATGCATCTGAAACTTTTGGAAAAATATTGGCAAGCAAACAATGAATAACTTAGATTAAAAAGTAAAAACTAAAACCAGTAATTACATATAGAACACATAACAAAAACGTTTTTTTTTTTCAGTTACATTAGCAAGTATGTTTTCCAATTTTAATAGCTATGCTAGTTTCCTCTCTATTTGAATTTCTATTTTCAAGTAATGTACTTAATTTAGAAAGTTAGGTATTGAGAAACCGCATTCAAATGAATAGAAATTTGATCGATCGGCACAGACCAATTCTTTCATGTTTCTATATTATATAATATAATTTAAGAGCACTTGTATTACCAAGGATTAACACCTTATTATATGATAAAAACCTATACCTACTGAAGTACATAAGCATGACTTCAATTGGCGACTACTAAACAAACTTCAATGATTAAAATTTGACATGTAATATCCATTAGCAGAATCCTAATGCTAGGAACATGAGGAAAGTTATAAGGCCAAGCAAACAAACAACCAAATTCTAAAATACTAGAGACTCTAACAAGTACAAAATATTTAGTTAGGAAACAAACTTAAATAATAGAAAACATCGGATTTTCATAAAAACTTGATTTGGTATTGATATAAAAGGTCCCTGCAGTGCAGCTCTTCCTTCAGATTTTTAGTTCTTCAAATAAATCATTAATATCAGAAACCCAAGAGATGATTCAGATGGGATTTACTTAATTGTGCTTCATCATTTTAGGCCTTAGCTGCAACACGTGCCCTACGCAAGTGTTCCTCATCAAAATTAAAGCTAGACTCATTTGCAAATTAAGGGGATAACGTATATGCTAAATACCATAAAGAGCGTTAAATTGAGCAGAGTAGAAGAGTCTAATCCATGTTGACGACCCCAACTAATTTGAAGTTGAGGCTCATTTGTTGTTGTTAAAATCATAGGCCTAAACACTAAATAGAAAGCAATGGTTCGACAAGTAAAACTCTGAAAGATTTTAATTAGCAATTACTAATACAGAAATTGAACATACCTCAAGCTCCCCAATAGCTAATGTTTTTGCACTAGTCAGGCCTTTGAGAAGCTTCAGTGAATTTGAATTTTTCACTTTTGAGAACAGGTCCAAATGCAAAATCCTTCTCGGGCTTGCAATGACCAACGGTGGGTGTACCGTTACATCTACATCATTTAGCGCGACAAAGTTCCCTAATGAAAAGTCCTTGTACATATCACCATTGTAAACAAAGGTTGACACATTCGGGGTGCGCAATACAAGCTTGCAATCGCCAAGGCGATCATAAGGGCCTTGTAAGTCATCCTCGCCATACGGCCTAAGATGCTTGCGGTAACAATTCGTCAATATCAATGTTTCCAAAATAGGGCAACGCAAAACGAGCTCCCCATCCGAATCCCCCTTCGGAAGCTTGATTCTAATCAACTCTAGAATTTTCAGATTCAGGGCTGAAAGCATTAGACGCGGAACATGGAAACAATATTTTCTAGAACTTTCAAACCGCAGTTCCAACTTAACCGCCCTGACTGAAGAAGCGGGGCTAAACACCACCGCAGGGATTGTAAACATTCCTCTATCAGCACCCAGATAGATATCAAGTTGTCGAACATTCCGAGCCACTGCTTTGACTATCCAATCTTTTACAGGGGAGCAATCAACCCGGGCATACCAGCGAAGACGAAACCCTTCCAAATCTACGCCGCTAAGGCTGCGGTTGTTCATATACTTGTTGACGTATAGCGACGTACAGCAAAATCTGAGTTCTTTAAGGTAGGTCGGCGAGAGTAATCTTCTTCATCATCATCATGCAACCCCAAATCTTCTTCGTAATCGTCAACGTCAAAGTAAACATTGGGCAAAGAAGCCGAGAAATGTGCCCATTTCCTTGAGAGGGTACATGTTTGATGGACCTGATTTGTGGGGAGGGTGGAGAATATTTGATGGAGAAGGGGTTCAGGGAGATCGCTTAGTCGGTCTTCGCCGGTCGATGGCGGGTCGTGGTACAATGCATAGGAATCATAGGACGGCGATGATGGCGGAGAAGAAAACATTTCCAAGAAAGGGTCCATTGATGGAGATGGTTGTGATTCTTGTGAAGAAGAAATGAAAAGCCCTGTTTATATAACCTTAGTTTTTCTCCCGCGCAATTTTGAATGAAGAGGTGTGACTTGTCACTTTCCCGGAAAAGTTAAAGCAGCGAGTGAGGGGTGTGGAATGCGTGGACCTCACGCGTTTTGAGGGAATCTACAACATTGTATGTAACAAAAGAATGTCAATAAATCATTTTATGGAAGTAAAATGGGTTTTAACTTTTAAGTGCTTAACTCCTTTAACTAGCATCGAGGCCTTTTGAGTTAAAATTTTACACCAAAGTGTTGAAGGTGTGATTAAGTTGGGGACAATATCGATGCTAGCGAAAGAGCGTGTATCAGTGCTAGCAGAGGAGATTCACGAGCTCGCGCACACGTGTGCGGCGCAGACGAGAGAATTTGACAAGGTGAGGAGAGTGTGATGGCTAATTTAATGTATGGACAACAAGTGTAAAAGTGCGGTTCACTCTAAAATGTCAAAGTAAGATGAAACGTCGACTTCACACTTATGAGCTTTCTTTTTCTTTCTAAGTAGTCGATGTGGGACTATCACTACATCTTCTAATAGATCACTCAAGGAAATGACTGGAAAAAAAAAAAGCAGTACAAGGCTGAGATAGAATCATTGAAGGATTCTCAAAAAAAAACTTTGTTGGTGAGGAGAGAGAAGTTTTGAACTATGATCAAGTCAATAAACATTTCAAAATAGATAACTCTATGATCTCGCCTCAATTGATCACCATCTTCTTCTCCACATTGACTATCTTAGGACAACATATTAGTCATGTCACATGTATGGTCTGTGAGTTGTAGTGTAGTGTGTGAGTTGTAGTGTCATAGAGATCTCATCTAGTAAATAGATGTACGTACGAGATCAAAAGCCCTTTTTGTATATAAACTGTATTCGATTACATTTGAGATATAGAAAAAGAATTCCGTAGCTGTTTCTTCTTCTTGATTTCTTGAAACCTTGGTCTTCATAGAAGTTTTCATGGTATCGAGCAAACGCTCACTGTTCATGGCAAATCCAGCTGTGACAGTCATGGATTCTCCATTGCAGTCCATAGAGGCTACATCGTCTCAATCCAGTTCGTCCGTGCGGGTTCTATCGTCGTTCAGTCATTCGCTTGGTCAATCCATGTCGATCAAGCTCGACGCTAATAACTACATCTTGTGGAAGTCTTTGCTTCTACCACTTGTTACCGGCAACAATCTTGACAAAATCTTGCTCGGAACAGTGCCATATCTGGATCCGATGGATCCAAGCACCGGAGCACCAAATCTGCAGTTCATGGAGTGGAAATCTCAAGATCAAGTGCTTCTATGGTGGATCTTGAACTCACTAACTCCAGATATGGTTCATCAGGTCGTTGGTCACAAGTGCTGTGACAACCAGCCCCCGACCTAGGGTCGGGTCACCCGGCCCAGATCGCCACTTGGACCCAATACATGAACCAGGCCCAAATAACAAATGCACACCTAAACAAATAAACATGCGGAATAAATATAAAGAAATATCCTAAAGCCAAAAGATTTAAGTTCATAGAATATTAATAAAACTATACATGATATATATCAACTCAAAGTTCACATCAAATGAAGACTTCAAGCTCGTTTCTCCCTTATCTCAATTCTAGCACACTCGTCGATGAACTTGTATTGTAAGTGGGGTGAGCTAAAAGAACCAACGGAGCTCAGTAATATGGAAAACCCGCTCAACCATCAAATATGCAAGTAATACCTAATAAGCATGCATAGTCTAGCATGTATTTGAAAACAAACAAGGATTCATTAAATAGTAGCATGGTAGCAGGATTTAAAAAAAATAGACTTATAATGAACCATCAAGTACTATCATAGACATAAGATTCGTAAGTCACAAATTGTAACAACAATAATCATGAATAACATTAAAGAGATTGACAAATCATTTCATAATTTCAAACTTTCATACGAGATTATGTACTATAAAATATAATAATACGATAAGTCGATGTTCCATTCAATGCATACTAGATATTGGCAAGAATCCGTGACCGATTCTCCTACTCTCAAAGTGATGAAAACAACCGGCTAGCACACAGCCTTATGTGCCATCTCGTTTTTCCATCAAATCAAAGTAGGTTCGTCCAAGCCATCACCGATGCACATCTCTATGTCTCAAGAGTACAAGAGAAGGTAACTCCAACTCATGTCCGTAAAGCCCTCGGCGATAAACTCCACACATCCTGGGGTGTTAATGACCCTCGGTGGTACCACAACATTCTGAGGTATTCTTTAAGACCCTCGGTGGAACTCCACACATTCTGGGGCCATGGATAACAGTGCATTCACATTCTATAGATACGTAGATTCGAGCCAATACCACGACGCAACCCATAAATCCCAAGTCTTTAATTCAAATTATGAATCCTAAACATAACTAATAATCATGTCATATTTGATAATTGAGCAAGCTCCCACTTACCCGCACTCGCCGCAAATCCTAATATTGATCCTCTCGCGTTTGGGCTCGATGTGAACCGTCTCGCGAATCTAGACAATTTGAAAGAATAATTACTTTATGTATCTACAACCATACAAGTTTAACATTAATTGTCTAGACCTTGGAGATTCACCCTATTTTATAGCTGACTTCGCTAAAGGTCATTCACGACTTTAAAATCGACACTTAAAATTAGAATCAATGATTCGAGTAAAATAAGAATGTGGTGATGTAAAACAAGGAAAATCCGCTAAGACTTGGTTTTTCCAATATAAATCGAAGACGTTCGATTAATTATAATTAAAAAGATCCAAATCACCATACAAGACTCAATTTAAACTTTAAATTCCCAAATGACAATATTCAGTCAAAGTCCACAAATTTATCGAATAAGTTTATTTCCCAAAGAAAGATTCAAAGTCCCTTTTTTAAAATCTCAACTCAACCTTAAATGCCATATCTATATCAATAAACTTCAACCGCGTTCAATTTGCTAAAATCATGGGAAAAACCCTTTCATGTACCATCAAACTATGGAAAACAAGATTGATTCATCCATAATACTCGTTATCATAAAGCTTAAAAAATTTGTATAACCCATTTCAAGACTAGATCTAAGAAATATTGAACAAACTTTGCAAATCATCAACTCTCATTACCAATACCAACACCAAGACAATAAATCTAGAGAGTATTAGAATCTCACCATGCCTTCAATGGAGTCTTTGACTCAAAATCCTTTTCAAAATCTCATTTTAACATAGATCAAATCTTTCCTTTCTTATTTTCTTTTCTATTTTCCTCGCGTTCTTGCCGATGTCGACGCCATCGACCCTTTGGTCTCCAAATCTTCAATAAATAATAAAGAAATCAAAGAGGGAAGTGAGGTTGTACCTCTCTTGAACTTGAACCCTCCTCTTGCTCTCCTCCTCTCTACGTGGGTGTTTAACAAGATTAAGGCTAGGGTTTTCTTTGATTTGCTTAAATAGCATTAGGGTTAGGGATTAGGGTTATGATTATTTACAACTTGTCTAAACTTCATTTTTTTCAATAAAATAAACAAATAAAAGCTTAGATGGGATGAGGGGAGGGTGTGTTACCTTCTTGAATGTTTAATTGGACTTCATCATCATCTTCTTCATCATCAACCCTCCTCCACTTCTCTCCCATCACAAGTTTGGAGTTTCAACATAAAAGAGGCTACAAACTTTATAAAAGGTTTATATAGGTAAGGTTTTAGAGTAGGGTTGTGTACAACCTTGTTATTTTACCAAAATACCATTATCGGCCTCCATATCATTTACATCCACTCAACTCTTGTTAGGCCCAATATTTATTTATCCTAAGTTATACTTTTCACACTTAAACAATTCACAAAGCACACTTGCACACATTCAGTATTGAAAATCACTAAATTATCCTCGAGTCGGGTCAAGTAGAATTCGGGTCGTTACAAGTGCAACACAGTTAATGAAGCCTGGAACACCATCGCATCGTTATGCGGTGCTACCTGCAGAACAAAGGTTCAGCTGTGTCGCAAGAACATCCGTAGATTGCGACGACCAAAGGAGGCAAAATGATGACAGAGTACCTGTAAAAGATCAAAGAACATGCCGATTGCTTGGCTACAGACGAAGTACCAATGTTTGAGTCATATCTGGTGTCATGTGCACTTGTTTGTCTCGATCCAGAGTATTTTCTGCTCATAACCATTATCGAACTAGATGCAGAGCTCACTTGGACAGACATGCACGCACCACTGATTAACTTCGAAGCAAAGCTTCAACAGATTCAAGACATACAACACAAGTTGGCACACATTACCATCTCTCTGTCAGCCAACACTGCCTTTCTTAAGAATCATGGTGCTCACAACAAATCAGGAGAGTCACAAGGTCGAGGTACTAGAGAAGGTTTCAATGGTGGTCGTGGACATCGTGGTCATGGTGGTCATGGTTGTGACGCCCCAATTTCTTCGTGCAATTGGGTACGCCCGGCCTAAACCCATGCAGGCCCCGAGTCATCACTTGGCAACCTGACGAGCCTAGTCAGCCTTTGATTTAATCAATTCAGTAATTTATGAAAGAGTTATAGCATTAATACACAGCGGAAGACTAAAACAACTATAGCAAAGGGAAATAACTCAATCAAAGGGAAATTAGGAATTCTATAAGTGTGGAAAACCCCGGTATTCATGTACAATTCAATAGGCATATATACATAATACCAGTCTCACAAAAGAAATACCAAGTTCAATGATCCCAACAATATAAGTATAAAGCGATATACACATCAGCAAAAAATATAAACACCTACTATAGAGTCTCTTTGATGTCGCTGCAAATCCTCACAGTAGGTCACCTAGGCAGGGCCCCTTGCCTTTGCTGCTCTCCACCCTATCTGCACCCACGGTCACAAACTAGACGGTCGGTAACTGAATAAAATTGCTAGTAGTACCAGAAGAATGTAATAGTAATTTATGATTATAATAAGAAAAACAGTCTAAGTATCATGCGGAAATAAAATAACGAGAAAGTAAATAAATCAGATGCATGATAAAGAGACTGATAGGTAAACAATCGATATTTGCATGTTCTAAGATTCAAAAGAGGCCCATGAGTGGTCTATTTCACAACAATACAACAAAGATCTCGCAAGATCTCCCTGGTCAATGTCGCAACACTAGCGCAGCGTGAAATCGAGAGGCATCGTAACACCTCTCGAATCCAGTACCCAGTACACACATCACTAGGGATGGTCAGTCCCCTGCAGAGGGCACCCTCGTTGTCCCAACTAGTGCGGAACCACATGATACCTTCGAGACACACACTCATGCCAAGAACATACAACCAAGGATATGGAATGGAATATCAAGCAAAGGATCAATACAACAATAGCAATAAATAGAGGATGTATAAATCACGTGTTATTTTCTTGCTGGTCTACTAATGTACACACATACGAGGCATGCATGTACTTACCTGAACTAGCGTGATCTGGTACTCACTCCGAGACTTTAACGCATTTCCCGTGTTTCTCAACTAACTGTCAACGAATCAAACCCCGATTGTCGTTTTAGAGTTCATGTGTTAGTTTTAGGGTGATTCCCATAAACTTGGTTTGAATTCATTTAATTAACGTAACCCATACTATAGTTGATGCCCTTTACACACTGGTTAGGCTCTTGTTGGGTCCATGTGTCAAGCCTATATCCATCTAAGTAGGCTTAATATGTGGACAATTATTGGGCCTGGATATATGAGCTCATTATTACATTTTATGTATTTGTTTTGGGCCTTAAGTTGTGCCTATTATATTAAACCCTTATTGGGTTTTACACAACCCATATACACACCAATTGTGACTTGTTATGGACCTATATTAAAATGAGTGTATTGGGCCCTTGTTGGGCCTTATTATAAGTCCTTGTTCATTTAAAACAAGTGTCCATATTTATAATCTTGTTTACTTATTCTCAAACATACAATAATACACATTATGGTCACACACACACAACTGTTGTGTACACCCCATTAGTGAGCACACTCACACTTTACACACCCCGTTGTTTTGTGCACGCAACACCCCGCTGTTGTGTGCACCCCACTGTTCACATGCATTAACACGTCACTTTATTACTTAAAACCATATTATATACACATTTGTCCATTCTCACACATATACAACTATCGTGTACACCCCACTGTGGTGTACACACACTGCTGTGTACACCCCATTGTGGTGCTGCTGTGTACACCCCATTGTGGTGTACACACAGTGTACACCCCTTGCACACAATCCACACCAAAACAGCCACCTATATACACTGTTATACAAATCGAAACTCATACACAAACCACCCATGAAATAGTCCCAAATGGTACCCCACACCCCAACTGGGGTGTGCACATACACAACCACACACCCCGCCCAACATGCACATCAAAACCGTCACCATAGCAGTCCCAAAATCAATCCACAAACGTGAAAACAGTGAGTAAAGTGGAAGCACAAAACAGTGGAGAGAGAAAGAGAGAGAGAGAGAGAGGACGGTCGAGGTGGCTCACCTTGGTGTCTCCGGTGAGTGGCCGAGGTTCCCAACACCATGGTGAGTGGTAGTGGTGACTGGCCGAGAGAGAGAAGATAACCAAGAGTGAGAGAGAGAACGTGACTGTCAAGAGAGGAAGAGGAGAAAGAGAGGGAAGAGGGGAGCTCACCTAGTGTCTTTGGTGGTAGTGGAGGGATCAGTTGCCGTGGTCGAGGGTGGCGACACACCTGAGGGTGAGGGAGAGCACGTGAGGCCGAGAGCAATGTGGGCTGGCCGAGAGGGATAAAGAGACGTGAGTGAGTGACGAACAAAAGAGAGAGGGAGAGAGAAAGATTGGAGAGGGAGGCTCACCTCGTCGGGGTCGATGTCGCCGGTGGGAGGCGGCGCGGATGGCGAGAGGGAAGAGTGAACGATGATGGTGGTAGTTTGGAGGAGATGATGAATAGTGTACATTAGGGTTTTAGGGTTTCCTTTGTTTTTATATATGTGTAACAACGTGAAATGACGCCCTTAGACTAACACTTGTTCATCCCTTGGACAGCTATCCTTATGGGTCATTTGGCTCATCCTCTTAATCTAACACATATCCACATCTCTATGACCATCCAATGGTTCTCCTCACTCACTTGTGTCACTTTAACAATCTTATCCTATATTAACCCATTAGACTAATTTTATTAAATTACAAATAATGTTGCACATTTTTTCGCCTACTCGGTACACTGTATCTCGCATTTGACATTCTTCTCGAGGCGGTCCCACACTTGGTATTCGAATAAGTTTCCTCATTTCTAAGTTATACTTTATTGTTAACATTGTATTTTCCTCAACTTAGGTCATATATTTCATTTGACTTTGTTTATTAATAATGTCCATTAAAATGGTTCCCGAAAACTCCGTTTAACTAAGCGACACCTCACTCAATTAAAATATAGCCCGAATGGCTCGAGACCCGTAGAATACTAAAATACTAATACAAAAAGTCAAAGAATCATAAAATTACCTCGGCGTCGACTACCGAAGTTTGAAATACTATGCAGTATCCACGTAGCCGGGTCATAATCCTGACACGTATAACACAAGTCAGTTAAAAATTCGGGGTTGTTACAGTCTCCCCCACTTATTAGAATTTCGTCCTTGAAATTTAAACTAATAAGTAAATTAAGTTACAAACTTATCGGAATCAAACAGGTAGGGAAAATGCTCGCGCATGTAGGACTCTAACTCCTAGGTCAACTCCTCGTCTCCATGAAATTGCCATTTCACGAGCACCGAAGGAATTTCTTCCTCAACATCTTTTCTTTGCGGTCAACGATCTGGATCGGCTGCTCCTCGTATATAGCATCGTCTTGCAACTCGATCTGACTCAAGTCTACCGTCGGTCGTCGCCCTCTACTTGTCTTGTCTAGTCGAAGCATCGAAATGTGGAATACTGGATGAACACCAGCGAGCTCTGGCAGTAACTCTAACTGATACGCAACCTTACCGACCCTTTTTACAATCTTAAAGGGGCCGATAAACCTCGGAGCGAGCTTCCCTTTGATTCCGAACCATTTGTGACCCTTCAGAGGTGAGACTTTCAGGTATACATAGTCTCCCAAGTCGTACTGAAGCTCATCGTGATGCGATCATAGTATTTCTTCTGCTCGCTTGGGCACCTTTAAGTTTCGACGAATCTGCCGTACCTTCTCGCATGATCAACAACAATCTCAGGACCAATCCGTCATAACATCCTTTGGCTCACCAAAGAAGAAGGTGATCTACAAGGCCTACCACGGAGCGCCTCGAACGGTGCCATACCGATACTTGCCTGATAACAGTTATTGTATACAAACTCGCACAAATGAAGGTACTCTTCCTACGACCCGCCGTATTCCAAAACACACATCCTGAGCATGTCTTCCAACACCTGGATCAACTTCTCGGACTGTCCGTCTGTTTGTGGATGGAACACCGTACTCAACTCCAATCTGGTGCCAAACTGAGCCTGCATGCTCTGCCATAATAATGAAGTGAACTGTGTCCCTCGATCTGACACAATCGATAACGGAACTTCGTGCAATCTGACAATCTCGCGTTCGTAGAGGATGCTCAGTCAGTCAACTCTATGTGTAGTGGATACCGGTATGAAATGAGCAGATTTCGTCAATCGATCCACAATTACCCAGATGCTATCGTGACCACGAGGAGATCGGGGTAAGCCACTGACGAAATCCATAGCAATGTGCTCCCACTTCCATCGAGGAATGGGTAGGGGCTGCAGCAATCCTCCAGGCCATCAATGCTCAGCCTTTACGTGCTGGCATATCTCCCACGCTCGAATAAACTCCGACGCATCGGATTTCATCCCTGGCCACCAGAAAAGACGTCGCATGTCAGCGTACCTCTTGGTTCGACCCGGATGCACAGAAAAACGGGAACGGTGAGCCTCCTAAAGTATTTCGGTGCGTAAGTCAGCTGCCAATGGAATCCATAGTCGCGCATGATACCTCAAGCAAGAGTCTGTCGACCGATTCCAATCTGGATACTCTGCACTGTCTGCTATCTCACTGTAATGCTGGTACGACTCATTGCCCCTGCTGTCCCTCGAGAACAGTCTACAGTGAAACGGTCTGTAATCTCATCTGACCACACATCTGTGTCCTGATAGTCGTCGGCACATCCGCTGAACTAATCATCTTGGCTGCCTCAAGTAATGCATACTCATGAGTCATACGACATACAACTACCTCTGCATCAGATCCTCTGCGGCTCAAAGCATCGACAACAGCATTGGCTTTCCCCAGATGATACTCAAGTGCGAAATCGTAGTCCTTCAGGAATTCAAGCCAACGTCTCTGTCTCAGGTTGAGTTCCTTCTGAGAAAACAAGTACTTCAAGCTCTTGTGGTCTGTATACAACTCGAAATGCACGCCATACAAATGGTGTCTCCAAATCTTCAATGCAAATACGATCGCCGCTAACTCTAAGACATGGGTCGGGTAGTTCCTCTCATGAACTTTCAACTGTCGGGATGCATAAGCAATAACTCGGCCCTCTAGCATCAGCACACCACCTAAACCAATCTTCGACGCATCGGTATACATGACTAAGTCTTTCCCGGTCTCGGGCAATCCTAAGACAGGTGCGGTCGTCAATTTCTCCTTCAGAGTAGAGAATGCCTGCTCACACTCTTTATTCCAATCAAACTCCCCGTTCTTCTGCGTCAGTTTCGTCATTGGTGTAGCGATCTTGGAGAAATCTTGCATAAATCAGCGACAGTAACCTGCTAAGCCAAGAAAACTGTGAATCTGAGTCACGGTAGTCAGAGTAGGCCACTCAATCACGGCTCTAATCTTCTCTGGATTAACGGCAACACCGTCAGCTCCAACTACGTGCCCTAAAAATCTAACCTCGGGTAGCCAAAATTTGCACTTGCTAAACTTAGTGTAAAGTCGGTGGTCCCTCAGAGTCTGCAACACTGTTCGTAGATGTCCCTCGTGCTCCTCACGAGTCCTGGAATAAATGAGGATGTCGTCGATGAACACAATCACGAATCGATCTAAGAAATCCCTCATCACTTGGTGTATCAGGTCCATGAACATTGCCGGCGCAATAGTCAAGCCAAATGGCATGAATGTGAACTGGAAGTGACCGTATCTCGTGCTAAATGCTGTCTTCTCTTGATCCTCAGCCCTGATCCTGAGCTGGTGATAGCCTGACCTCAGATCTATCTTAGAAAACCACTGCACTCCGGTTAACTGATCAAACAAATCGTCAATACGCGGTAATGGGTACTTATTCTTCACTGTAACCTTGTTCAATTGCTTGTAGTCGATACAAAGCCTCAAACTACCGTCCTTCTTCTTGACGAACAACACTGGTGCTCCGCATGGCAACATACTAGGACTGATGAAGCCTAACTCTAGCAACTCATCTAGTTGACTCCTCAGCTCCTCAAGCTCTCAGGGTGCCATCCTATACGGTGGTATCAAAATCGGTCTAGTCCCTGGGACTAAGTCAACTATGAAATCTATCGTCCGCTGCGGTGGTAATTCTGGCAAATCCTCAGGGAATACGTTAGTGAACTCGCACACGATCGGTACATCTTCTATGTCAACCTCTTGTCTCACACCAGTACTCATGACGCTTGCAACAATCTCGACATCGCCATTCGTGGCCTCTCTGCGCTCTAGTGATCGAAAGTAACGGTGCGCACCTTGAATGCAATTCTCCGTACCATCGCCAATCGGAATCGTGATCGTCTTCTTGTAACAAAGATGTAAGCATGGTATGCTCCTAACCAATCCATGCCCAATAAGGCATCGAACTCAAGAAACTCAAGTACTCTCAAGTCGAGTAGGAAACTCGTAGCCCTCTATCTCTACCTGGGACACTTAACACATAGGAAGTTCGGGTAAATCTTATCCCCAATGTAGTGCTAGGGATCAAGGGTCTATTAAGTCTAATGGGTCTCAACCCTAATAAGTCTACCATACGTCCGGAAAACGAAACAGTTGAACCAGAATCGAACATGGTATGCATGAATGTACTACAGATATAAATCATACCCTCAACTAGGTTTCGGGACGCCCCTAGATCTGGCTCAACCGCCGCCCGCGCACCTGCTCCCTATGGTGCTGATGATGCTGTGCCTGTGTCCTCTCAGGCTGAGTACACTGAGCCTGGATGTGGCCCACTCTACCGCATCAGAAACATGTATGCGTATCCTGTGTACCCTGAGTCTGACCCTGTCCTCGACTCGTGTAGAGATCTCGAGTTTGAGTCCGCACGACCTTTGTGTTTGCCTCTGTCTACCTCCTCTGCCAGAATCTCGACTCACTGTAGACTGTCCCTGTGACTGATGTACAGGTCTCGTAGGCTGTGGAGGATGACTAGCAAAGCTCAGCACTGGTGGAGTCGTCCGTACTGGTCGAGTAGGTGGTGCAGTGGATCCTACACTCGGAGCTCTAGGATCTCGGTAACGAAGTCTGTTCTTCCTCCGTTTCTTGTCCTGATGATCTTCTGATCTACTCTCCAGTCTGACCGATCTCACCTCCTCAGGGTGAGAAATCAGGTAGCTCTCTCTAGCCAAACTCTGCTCGTATGCCCGCTGAAGAGTCTCTGGCTCGGTAGTGACTACTCGAAACTCCAATGGCGGGTAGCAAACCCTTAGTGAAATAGTAGATACGATCGGCCTCTCGAATCTCTGCGATCCTTCCACATAAGGTAATAACTGAATAAATCTGCCCATGTAATCCATCACTGGCTCTCCTACTGACTGTCCCAATGAAGTGAACTCAATCCTCTTCGCCCGTAACACTGTCGGTGGGAAATACTTCTAGTTAAACTGGGTCTTGAAATCGATCCAGTCTCGCGGAATACCTCGGGTAGTGACAATGGTAGTCCACTAATCATCCGCCTCCCCCTGAAGCATGGATGAGGAAATCGTCGCTCTCATGTGATCCTCGGTCACAATAATAGTATGAATCTTCTCATGGTTCTTTAGGAAAAGCTCTACCGCTGCCACGTCTGTACCACCGAAAAACTTAACTGGATCGTGCCTCTTGAATTCTCTCCACTGCCTCGCCTCAGCAGTGGCCTTAGGGCTCTTATCCGCAGTAGTGACCGGAGTAGTGACTAGAGTAGTCTCTACAGCTACCACCGGTGTAGTCGGTGTCTCCGTCACTCATACTAGTTCTGCCTGTAACAAAGGTGTCTCCGCCTCGGTCTGTGTACTGTGGCAGTAACTGCTCCCTCAGGAATCGCTGCTAACGGAATCGGGGCGGTGGAAGCCATAGCTACTGGAGTCTCCGTCCCCTGAGTGGTAGAAACAAGCGGCAAAGGCGTAGTCGGAGTCAATGGTGTCGTGGTAGCTTTGTACGGTGTCCTCGCCGATCGCACTAACTCCTCAAATTTCGGTCCCGTGTCGTGGCTCTCGAGATAATGTACGTATCTCCTCAAGGCATCGTGACAAAATCACACCGATGTCATCGCTCGGACCTGGCTGATCCGTCATCTTCGTCTGAACAAGAAAACGAATTTCTCGGATCAATGGATAGCTACCGCATACAATATATTGCAATCAACAATTATAATATGTATAATCATCACATCCGACTTATCCCAACTCATCCCTTCGAACTAAAGTTCTAATTAGGATCGTAGGGTTTTCCACTCTAAGTTCAACCATTCCTAACTTCTGTTGTCTTAATGGTTTATGTTTTAAATCAAGAGTCAGGTTGTTATAACCTTAAGCTCTGATACCAATTGTGACGGCCCCAATTTCCCCGTGCAATTGGATATGCTCGGCCTAAACCCGTGCAGGCCCCGAGTCATCACTCGGCAACCTGACGAGCCTAGTCAGCCTTCAATTTAATCAATTCAGTAATTTATGAAAGAGTTATTGCATTAATACACATCGAAAGACTAAAACAATTATAACAAAGGGAAATAACTCAATCAAAGGGAAATTAGGAATTCTATACGTGTGGAAAACCCCGGGTACTCATGTACAATTCGATAGGCATATATACATGATACCAGTCTCACAAAAGAAATACCAAGTTCAATGAT
Source organism: Stephania japonica (assembly GCA_039657345.1). Taxonomy (NCBI): domain Eukaryota; kingdom Viridiplantae; phylum Streptophyta; class Magnoliopsida; order Ranunculales; family Menispermaceae; genus Stephania; species Stephania japonica. Next base: position 19,853,161 of record CM077566.1, read on the forward strand.
CCCAACAATATAAGTATAAAAAGATATACATATCAGCAAAAAATATAAACACCTACTATAGAGTCTCTCTGATGTTGTTGCAAATCCTCACAGTAGGTCACCTAGGCAGGGCCCCTTGCCCTTGCTGCTCTCCACCCTATCTGCACCCACCGTCATAAACTAGATGGTGAGTAACTGAATAAAATTGCTAGTAGTACCAGAAGAATGTAACAGTAATTTATGATTATAACAAGAAAAGCAGTCTAAGTATCATGCAGAAATGAAATAACGGGAAAGTAAATAAATCAGATGCATAATAAAGAGACTGATAGGTAAACAATCGATATTTGCATGTTCTAAGATTCAAAAGAGGCCCATGAGTGGTCTATTTCACAGCAATACGGTAAACATCTTGCAAGATCTCTCCGGGCAATGTCGTAACACTAGAGCATCGTGAAATCGAGAGGCATTGCAACACCTCTCGAATCCAGTACCCAGTACACACATCACCAGGGGTGGTCAGTTACCCCTGCAAAGGGCACCCTCATTGTCCCAGCTAGTGCGGGACTATATGATACTTTCGAAACACACACTCATGCCAAGAACATACAACCAAGGATATGGAATGGAATATCAAGCAAAGGATCAATACAACAATAGCAATAAATAAAGGATGTATAAATCACATGCTATTTTCTTGCTGGTCTACTAACGTACACACATACGAGGCATGCATGTACTTACTTGAACTAGCGTGACCCGGTACTCACTCCGAGACTTTAACGCATTTCCCGTGTTTCTCAACTACCTGTCAACGAATCAAACCCCAATTGTCGTTTTAGAGTTCGTGTTTAGTTTTAGGGTGATTCCCATAAACTTGGTTTGAATTCATTTAATTAATATAACCCATACTATAGTTGATGCCCTTTACACACTGGTTAGGCTCTTGTTGGGTCCATGTGTCAAGCCTATATCCATCTAAGTAGGCTCAATATTTGGACAATTATTGGGCCTGGATATATGGGCTCATTATTACATTTTATGTATTTGTTTTGGGCCTTAAGTTGTACCTATTATATTAAACCCTTATTGGGTTTTACATAACCCATATACACACCAATTGTGACTTGTTATGGACCTATATTAAAATGAGTGTATTGGGCTCTTGTTGGGCTTTATTACAAGTCCATGTTCATTTAAAACAAGTGTCCATATTTATAATCTTGTTTACTTATTCTTAAACATACAATAATACACATTATGGTCACACACACACAACTGTTGTGTACACCCCATTGGTGTGCACACTCACACTTTACACACCCCGCTATTTTGTGCACACAACACCCCGCTGTTGTGTGCACCCCACTGTTCACATGCATTAACACGTCACTTTATTAATTAAAACCATATTATATACACATTTGTCCATTCTCACACATATACAACTGTTGTGTACACCCCATTGTGGTGTACACACACACTGTTGTGTACACCCCTTGCACATAATCCACACCAAACACAGCCACCTATATGCACTATTATACAAATCGAAACTCATACACAAACCACCCATGAAACAGTCCCAAATGGTACCCTACACCCCAACTAGGGTGTGCACATACACAGCCACACACCCTGCCAACATTCACATCAAAACCGTCACCATAGCAGTCCCAAAATCAATCCACAAACGTGAAAACAGTGAGTAAAGTGGAAGCACAAAACAGTGGAGAGAGAGAGAGAGGACGGTCGAAGTGGCTCACCTTGGTGTCTTCGGTGAGTGGCCGAGGTTCCCAGCACCGTGGTGAGTGGCGGTGGTGATTGGCGAGAAAGAGAAGATAACCAAGAGTGAGAGAGAGAACGTGGTGTCAAGAGAGGAAGAGGAGAAAGAGAGGGAAGAGAGGAGCTCACCTAGCGTCTTCGGTGGTGGTGGAGGGATCAGTTGTCGTGGTCGAGGGTGGTGGCACAGCTGAGGGTGAGGGAGAGCACGTGAGGCCGAGAGCAATGTGGGCTGGCCGAGAGGGATAAAGAAACGTGAGTGAGTGACGAACGAAAGAGAGAGGGAGAGAGAGAGATTGGAGAGGGAGGCTCACCTCGTCGGGGTCAGTGTCGCCGGTGGGAGGCGGCGCGGTGGCGAGAGGGAAGAGTGAACAAGGACGGTGGTAGTTTGGAGGAGATGATGAATAGTGTACATTAGGGTTTTACGGTTTCCTTTGTTTTTATATATGTGTAACAACGTGAAATGACCCTTTTGCCCTTAGACTAACACTTATTCATCCTTGGACAACTACCCTTATGGGTCATTTGGCTCATCCTCTTAATTTAACACATATCCACATCTCTATGACCATCCAATGGTTCTCCTCACTCACTTGTTTCACTTTAACAATCTTATCCTATATTAACCCATTAGATTAATTTTATTAAATTACAAATAAGGTCGCACATTTTCCCGCCTACTCGGTACACTGTGTCCCGCGTTTGACACGCTTCTCGAGGCGGACCCACACTTGGTATTCGAATAAGTCTCCTCATGTCTAAGTTATACTTTATTGTTAACATTGTATTTTCCTCAACTTAGGTCATATATTTCATTTGACTTTGTTTATTAATAATGTCCACTAAAACGGTTCCCGAAAACCCCTTTAACTAAGCGACACCTCACTCAATTAAAATATAGCCCGAACGGCTCGAGACCCGTAGAATACTAAAATACTAATACACAAAGTCAAAGAATCATAAAATTACCTCGGCGTCGACTACCAAAGTTTGAAATACTATCCAATCCACGTAGCCGGTCACAATCTTGACACGTATAACACAAGTCAGTTAAAAATTTGGGGTTGTTACAACGGTTCTTCTAATCATCCAATCTGCGGATATGTGGAAAGACAGGACATGTGGTCAGTAGTGTGTTACAACAGATCCGATTATGCATACATGGGGTCGATGCCGCAGTAGTCCAACAACAATGGTCAGTTTACTCCTCCTCCACAGGGATTTCGACCTCCATCTCCTCATTAGAGTGTCTTGTATGAAAATCCAAATTCTTTCTTTGCATCTCCTGAATCGGTGGTGGGTCAATCGTGGTATGCTGATAGTGGAGCATCGGCTCATGTCACTCATGATCTTCTCAACTCTCCAATAAGTCATTCTTTGTAGGTAAAGATCAACTTGTAGTTGGTAATAGTGCTTCTTTTTACCGATTTCACATATAGGTTCAATCAAGTCGGCTAATTTGCATTTTTCTTTAAAGTTTTCTCAAGCATTATGCATTCCATCTATTACCAAGAATTTGCTCGGTGTGTCCAAAATTACTAATGAGAATCCTGTTTTTATGGAATTTCACTCGGATCATTGTTTGATCAAGGATCTCAACACCAGACTGACTATACTTAGAGGGAGTCTTAAAGATGGTCTCTACTCATTTCCTTCTCGTCCATCTGCATCTGGTGTTTCATACAATAAAGTGTTGATGGCAACTACATCAACAAATTCTTTTTCTCAATGGCATTCTCAACTTGGGCATCCATTTGTTAAGGTTCTAACTCATGTACTTAATTATTGTAATGTTCCTATTCATAAGTCTTGTGTGTCTGATTTTTGTGATGCTTGTAAATTAGGGAAGATTCATTCACTTCCTTATTTTGTTTCTTCATCACATGTTTCTATGTCGTTAGCTTTGATTCACACAGATGTTTGGGTCCTTCCCCTTATAAATCTCATGATAGTTTTCAATACTATATACACTTTCTCGATGACTTTTCCAGATTTACTTGGATTTATCCTATGAAAACGAAAAATGAGGCTCTCTCTATTTTTCAACAATTTAAATCTTTAGTTGAAAATCAATTTTCCTTACGAATTAAATGTGTTCAGTTTGATTAGGGAGATGAATACTGACATTTTCAAAAAAATTTATCACAACATGGTATTCATTTTCAACATCCATGTCCCTATGCTCATTAACAAAATGGTCGCGCTGAAAGAAAACATCGACATATTATTGAAACTACTGTAACGACCTGGAAATTTGGTTATTTGTGAATGATGATGTGTATTACGTATTTATACTCTTATTCGAGTGCCCGAACAATGAAGTCGGTGAACAAGTAGGGAAACCGGACGACGGGGATCGACGGTTGGGATACGGTACACGGGGACGTAAAACACAAGTAAAAACATTAATAAATGAATATTTGGGTAATTTAAATAAATAATACACGAGAATCGGTGAAACTACACGCTCTACAGGAGTCGGAGCAAGGAAAGACGGACAGAGGAACGTCATTTGAATGCGGGGAGATGGATAGCTACACGACATACAGTCTATGTGATATAGATTGTTAAAGTGACACAACCATAATTTGAGGAGCCTTAGGATTAACCCCGAAATGCGTGTGTGTTTGGAGATGAAACATACTGGAAAATATAACAAAGATCAAGGGGTATAATAGTCATTTTGAACAAAATAATGGGTATATATATGTATACACATATAATGGGTATATATATTCGCATCCTTTGTTTTTATATATGTGTATACATTACAGGAACCCTTTTGGACTATTTGCAAAATTGGTGAGACAGGAAGAACATTTGGAGGTGACAATTACCAAAGTAGTAGTGTTCCCTCACAACAACAAGAAGAACCCAAAGAATAAAGAATTGAACATGGAATTAATGGGGCCTCATCATCGCAAGAAGTTGATCAACAATAGCATTTCGCAGCAATCGAATGTGATGATGGTCGAAGCTTGGTGCTAGCGGAGGATGATCTTCCTCTTGAGTTTTAGGTCGACGTTAATGATCACAACTCATCTTCAGAGGTAGTTCAGGAGGCGGCGCCTAGACGGATTGGATCGCTAATTTTTCCCGATCAATTAAATGACGATGAAGCTGCAGATGATGATTAAGAATGGGTTGAAAACTTGGAGTCAATTCTAGAGGTTGACGACTGTGAGAATAAATCATTAAGTAAAGTTACTATGTCATTATGTGAGTTACTGTATTGTAGTATGTGAGTTACTGAGTTTTAATGTGTGGGTATGTGTTACAGCTGATGTGTGAGTTGCTGAGTGTTAATGTGTGTGTATGTGTTACAACTGATGTATGATCAATCAAACGGTTGTGATTGAATTGATCGTACAGTTCTTGTAACATCTCACAGGATATAAATACAAAACATTACAGCTGAGATGGGTGAGAAGAGAAAACAACTCACTCAGATCTGATTTTCTTCTTCCCCAAGTTTTCTAGTTAAACATGGTATCAGAGCAAGATGGCTCACACCGGAGTGATTCCTGGTGAAAGATCGGCACATAGAGGATCATCATCATAGATGGCATTCGTCGCAGAACCTTCGTCGGCAGAGTTGGCCGATTCTGCTCATGAAAACGGTGGATCTGGCTTCCCAGTTATCAGATCTGACCTCAGCCATGGTGGATCTACATCACAGCACACTGGATCTAGACAGATCGGTACAGGATCTTCATCATCACACTCGATCTTGACTCCGTTTGGTAATTCTTTGAACCAAATCGTCTCTATAAAGCTAGATCGTATGAATTTCTTGTATTGGAAGTCCATGGTTTTACCAATTTTTTGAGGATGTCGCTTGGATGGTTATCTTCTCGGGACGATTGCATGTCCACCTCGGTTCTTGGATGAAATCGGTGAACCTAATCCAAAGATATGATGATTGGTATGCGATGGATCAGTTATGTCTTGGTTGGCTGATCAGCGCTACATCGAAGAGTTTGTCATCAGCAGTGATCGGAGCTTGTTCGGCACATGAGGCATGGAGACGCATTGAAGAACATTATGGATCATTCAGCAGAGCTCAGATCCAGGTCTATCGACGTCAAATTCGATCATCCAAGAAAGGTTCTCAATCAATGACCAAGTTTCTGATGAAGATGAAAGACATCGCCGACAACCTGGCTACTGCTGGTTCTCCGATCTCTGATGAGGAGTTGATTTCTGATGTTCTGGCTGGTCTTGATGGTGAATATCTTCCGATTATTTCTGTGTTACAGGAGAAGGCGTCCTTGCGTTGGACAGAGTTTCAAGCATCTTTGTTGAGTTTTGAGACGACGATTCAGCAATTTCAAATTGGTCAAGGTCTGAACTCTCTCGGCATACATGATGAATCTCCTTTTGCAAACTCTGCAGAGGTGAAGAACAATAGTGGTGGTACTGTGCAGTATAGATCTGGTACTGGTAGTAACCAACAAGGTTCTGGTGGCCGTGGTTCCTCGACTCGCGGCAGAGGAGGTCGATCTCGAGGACGGGGGAATTTTAAGTTTCCAAACAATACTAAACCAACTTGCCAAATCTGTGGAAAGTTTGGTCATTCGGCGGCAGTTTGTTACTTTCGTGGAGACATGAAATATATGGGAGCTTCGACTGGTGTGCAGGTTCTTCCACAACCTTCTCCTTCTCCACAAATGCGTTTTACTCCTCCAGCGTCCACTTCCCAACATAGTTCGTTCTTCGCTGCATCGGAACCTGGATCAGACACATCGTGGTATGCTGATAGTGGGGCTTCATCGCATATTACATCAGATCCTTCTCAGTTGTCTACGTGCATGCCTTATCAAGGTAATCAATCACTGATTGTTGGTAATGCATTTATTCCATCTACTAAATCTGGTTTATCCTTTAGAAACACATTATATGTCCCTCAGATTAGGAAAAATCTCTTGAGTGTGTCTCAGATGACTCGTGACAATAATGTGCTGATTGAGTTTCGTGCTCGTGATTGTTTTGTGAAGGATATCAGAACTAATCAAGTTCTTCTTCATGGGACACTGCATAATGGACTATATTGGTTCTTTGGTTCTCATGTTTCTCTTTCTCAAAGACATTCTGCTTTCATAACATTCAATAAGAGTCTACCTTCACTATGGCATTCACGTTTGGGACATCCTGCACATGCCTACATTGCGTAAGGTGTTACAAATGGTAAATATTCCTAATGGTCCTCTGGGGTTTTGTTCTAGTTGCCCATTAGGAAAGAGTCATGCATTACCTTTTCGCTTCTTTCGATCATTCATCTCATGTTCGGATCTTGTTCATACTTGATCTATGGGGACCTTCTCCTATGTCATCTACTAATGGTTTTCACTACTATATCCATTTCATTGATGATTGTACGAGATTCACATGGATTTATCCATTGAAAGCTAAGTCTGATGCTGTCAAAGCTTTTTTTCATTTTAAAGCGTTTGTTGAGAACCAGTTTTCTACTCGTATTAAACGTATAAAATCTGACTGGGGTGGGGAATATCGATCTTTCAAACCATTTCTTGACTCATATGGTAATGGTTTTCAACATTCGTGTCCCTATGTTCATGAGCAGAATGGCAGAGCTGAGCGTAAACATTGTCACATTATTGAAATGAGTCTGGTTTTGTTAGCACATAGCAAACTTCCTTACAAATTTTGGTGGGATGCTTGTGAGATATTGATTTTCTGATCAATCGTTTACCTACTCGTGTGTTGGGGGGTGTATCTCCTTATGAGAAGTTGTATGGTCGTCCTCCTGATTATTCTCTCTTACGAGTATTTAGGTGTGCTTGTTTCCCTTATTTACGTCCTTATAATTCCCACAAGTTCCAATTTCATTCTGATAAATGTCTGTTTTTGGGATATAGTTCATCTCATAAGGGTTACAAATGTCTTCATACGTCTGGTCGATTGTATATTACTCGTCATGTGATCTTTAATGAGGATGAGTTCCCTGTATCTTCTTTGTTTCCTTCTTCTTCTCATTTGGGGGGTTCGACATCTTCTTCACCTGTTCCTCTTTCTGTTCCCTGTGGTCTACATGTTTTCCTGTTTTGAGTAGGTCTATTCCATCTGGTTCTATGTCCAACACTATGGTTTCCTCCTCTAGTCAGTCTCCTATTACTGCGCAGTCTCCTATTACTGCTCTTTCTCCTTCTCCATCTGAGTCTGCCACTGGTTCTCCATCTGAGTCTACCACTGATTCTCCATCGTCTTCTGCATCTCAATCAGCTCCTGTCACTGAGATTTTTGAATCTGAGGAACCACAAAATGTTCACCCTATGATTACTAGATCGAAAAATGGTATTTCTATGAAAAAGGTTTTTCTTACTACTACTTCTGTGTCAACTGATGAACCTCCTAAATCAGTTGATTTGGCACTCAAGGACCCTCAATGGCGAAAGGCCATGGAGAATGAGTATCAAGCTCTCATCAAGACAGATACTTGGTCCTTGGTGCCTGCTTGCTCTTCTCAGAATGTCGTTGATAATAAATGGATTTTTACTGTTAAGAAAAATTCTGATGGCTCTATTAATCGATACAAAGCTAGACTAGTGGCTAAAGTCTTCAAACAGATGCCACGTATCGATTTTGATGAGACGTTCAGTCCAGTAGTTAAAGCCTCCACTATTCCTGTTATTCTTTCGCTTGCTGTTCAGTTTGGTTGGTCCATTCGACAGCTTGATATTAATAATGCATTTCTGAATGGCTGTTTGATCGAGGATGTCTATACAAATCAGCCTCGAGGTTTTGTTAATAGTAGGTATCCTAATCATGTTTGCAAGTTACACAAAGCTTTATATGGTTTGCGTCAAGCACCTCAGGCCTGGTTTGATAGATTGAGATCTACTTTATTATTGTGGGGTTTTTCTCCGTCGAAGGCTGATACTTCTTTATTCATTTATCGACATTCTTCTGGTTTTGTATGTTTTGGTTTATGTCGATGATATCATTGTCACCGGTTCACACACGATTATATTACACGGTTTGTGTCACGATTAAATGATTCTTTTGCTCTTAAGGATATCGGTGATTTAAATTTGTTTTTAGGTATGGAGGTTAGGAGAGATTCTACTGGACTGTTTCTTACTCAATCAGCCTATATTAAACAATTACTTCAGAAAGGGGGTATGCTCCAGGCTAAGGCAATTGATACACCTGCGTTAGTGGGCAAACCTCTCTTTGCTGATACATCTCCTCCATTTACTGATGTTACTCTTTATAGAAGTCTTCTTGATGGTCTTCGGTATTTGGTTCATACTCGGCCTGATATAGCATTTGTAGTTAATCGGCTAAGTCAATACCAACGTAGTCCTACTGTTACTCATTGGCAAGCATTGAAGTGTGTATTGCGCTATTTGAAAGGGACTTCTGAGTATGGTCTATGGTTTCGGCCTTCTAGTCAGTTGTATGTAACTGGGTTCTCTGATGCGAACTGGGCTGCTTTGCCAGATGATCGTCGGTCTGTCTCGGGGTTTGTTATGTTTCTTGGGTCGAACTTAATCTCCTGGCAGCCTAAGAAACAACATGTGGTGGCTCGGTCTAGTCCTGAGTCGGAGTATCGCGCTCTTGCTCAGACAGCTGCTAAAATTTCATGGGTACAATCTTTGTTATCTAAATTGCATATTTCTATTCCAGCGTTACCAGTGTGGTGTGATAACATTGGTGCTCAAGCATTGGCTCACAATCCAGTTTATCATGCGTGGACGAAACATATCGAACTTGATATCCATTTTGTTAGAGATAAGGTACTTGCTGGTCAGCTGTTGGTTCATCATGTTCCCAGTCATGATCAAGTGGTGGATTGCTTCACCAAAGCGTTTGCTGCGTCCCGGTTTACTTTTCTAAGAGGCAAACTTGGTGTCGCTTCTCTCCCCTTTCGTTTGAGGGGGGATGTGAGAATAAATCATTAAGTAAAGTTATTATGTCATTATGTGAGTTACTGTGGTGTAATATGTGAGTTACTGAGTGTTAATGTGTGCGTATGTGTTACAGCTAATGTGTGAGTTGCTAAGTGTTAATGTGTGTGTGTGTTACAACTGATGTATGATCAATCAAATGGTTGTGATTGAATTGATCGTACGGTTCTTGTAACATCTCACAGGATATAAATACAAAACATTACAGCTGAGATGGGTGAGAAGAGAAAACAACTCACTCAGATCTGATTTTCTTCTTCCCCAAGTTTTCTAGTTAAACAGAGGCACAACAACCACTCCAACAGCTGCCAATACAACAACAATTTGAGCAGCAACCAGTACTCCATCAAAGTGAGAGTGTGGCCTACATATGCCTTGATGATCTGCAGCCACAACAACAATCAGAATTGATAGTGCTACCTGACGACGAGGATGATGCTTGTATTGAAGATATGGAAAACTGGATTGGCAACTTCGACTATTGTATGGACATGATTAAGGAGCTTCATGATGAGGTCTACGACGTCAACGGCAATTCAGAGTTGGAGATTGATGAGCAGCCATTCACCAAGCGCGTCAAGTACTAGAAGGATCCGCGTTTATTATGTAAATCTAAGTAGCAAATTTTGTACATGCATGCTACTAATTAGTTACTGTATATGGATACTAAGTAGCAATTAATTTTGTTTGTAAAAAAAAAGTAGCAATTAATTTTACATGCTACTCTAAACTCACGAATTCATTTGTAACACTATTATTTGTCTCAATGAAATACAAAGTTATTTGTTTAAGTTACCGTAATTTATATAATATTGTTAGCTATATATTAGTATAGTCACGATTCACACACGTTGGTAAATATGTTGAAGTAAAATAGAAATTTCATTAATCATGATGGCTCAATACATTCGGTAGAACTGACGAGACACATAATCAATTACCTTCATAAAAGTACATTGATTCACTAATCCTAATTATTCATCGAACATTCAACCGACGCAGGGGCTGATTTTGAGAAACTGCGACTCCAACATTGGAACGAATGACAATCGATGACTGTTCTCTTGACAAACGACTGGAACACACCAGTACACTGATATACTAAGTCCATGACGAAAAAATAAAACATCCAACAAGGGAAGACAGACAAAGACTTCCGACAAGAAAAGACAAATACAAACTTCCAACATTGGAAGTCAAATACTTATTGAAAAAATATGATAAAAAGTTAAATAAAGTTGTCAAACACCCAACTCGATGGGTGACCACCGAGACTATAAAAGTTCTCGCTGGCCTTGCGTCAAGATGTGTGTATGTGACGCAGTGGAAGTTCTTCCAAAATGATAATCCGACACACGAATAATGCAATTCAAAATTAAACCCTAATTCTCTAAAAGAAACATAATTCGTTTGTTTTTTCATAAAGATCAAAAATCAACCCCTAAACTGTTACATATGTAGCCTTTATATAGGCTTTTAAAATAATGAGACTCATAATTCCAATAGAATACCATAAGACACATTAACTGTAATTATAATAAAACTCTTAACACCACTAACTCCTATTGAAAATCTAACTTTGACACAAAAAGGACACATAACTTATAATCCAACTAAAAAAAACTATTTTATCTAATAAATAAAAATCCTAATCTAACACAAACTCTTATTTGCACCATTCTTTCCCGGTTGAGAAAATTCTTCCTCGAATTCAAAGCTTGAATCATTCTCCTATTAATGTGAGTCTGATTAGTTTACTATTGTATTCTAATAGGGATTTACTTTCTCTATAAGTATATATATCTCTTCTGGTGTAAAAAGTGTGAGTAGTGAGAATCGTGAATAAGATTGTCTTGGCGGCTGTGGGCTTTCTTCCCTTAGAAGGTTTCCCACATATAAAATTCTTGGTGATTTGTTCTCTTTCTCTTTTTTTCTTGTTTTACTATTGTCATTGCTCTCTGGAAATATCTTAACAACTGGTATCAGAGCAAGTTTATTCTCAAGTGGGAGTATTAACAGAAGAAAGGAAGTTACGGGTTGAGAAGTTTGACGGTTCGAACTTTGGATTTTGGAAGATGCAGATCGAATACTTCCTATATCAAAAAGATTTCTACTTACCGCTCGGTAGCAAGAATAGCAAACCTATAGATATGGACGACAAGGCTTGGGAAATACTAGATCGAACGGCTTTGGGTGCGATTCGCCTTTCACTGTCATCATCAGTAGCCTTCAACATCTCCAAAGAGAAGACCACACAAGATGTGATGAAAGCCCTAACACGGATGTATGAGAAACCATCGAGTCAAACAAGGTATTCTTAAAAAAACAGTTGTTTAATATGAAGAAACCTGAAAGTAGACCTATACATGAGCATTTGAGTGATTTCAATATCATCACTAGTCAGTTAGAATCTGTGGGTATTATCTTTGATAATGAAGTATTGGCTAGTGTTATTTTGTCGGGTTTACCGAATAGTTGGGATGGTCTGGTTATGGCTGTAAGCAACTCATCAGGGTCCAATATTCTGAAATTTGAGGATGTAGTGGGAGTTCTTCTTGATGAAGATATACGAAGGAGAAACAACTCTTCTGATGATATTTCTAATAGTGCCCTGAATACTGAGGAACAGGGCAGATCCTCAAAGAGGTCGAATGGCCGAGGAAATGGACGCTCACAATCTAGAAGAGGTCAGTCAAGGGGCCCTAGATGACTAGCTGAAATTGAAAGAAGAAAGGTCCTTTCAAGCACGACTGTAAAGCCCCAAAGAAAAGGGCAGATGAAAACGACAAAGACAACAACTCGGTGAATGTCTCAAACGAATCAAGTTCAGATGAAGCACTGATCATGTGTTGTGACAGTAAAGATGAATCCTGCTGGATACTAGATTCTGGTGCATCGTTTCGTGCTACTTCCAACATGAAATATTTCCTTAATTATGAGAAGGGCAATTTCGGCAAGGTGTACCTTAATGATGATAAACCCTATGACATAATCGGTAAAGGAGACGTGCAGATAGGAATGGAAAATGGGACGCAATTGAGGTTGCAATGAGTTAGACATGTGCCGAAACTTGCTAGAAATCTAATTTCGGTAAGCCAACTTACTGATGATGCAGGTCTTGAGATGAAGTTCACTAAAACATCTTGGAAGCTCATAAAAGGTGCCATGGTATTAGCACATGGTCAGAGAGATGGTACTCTCTACAGAGTTCTCAATGAAAACTCCATGAATATGGCCTCCTCTGAGGTCAGTGCAAAGGTGTGGCATCAACGCCTCGGGCATATGAGTGAGAAGGGAATGAAGGTAATGGTGTCAAAAGGGAAGTTAGATGGAGTCTTATGTGTTGATCTGTCTCTATGTGAAGGTTGTGTGGTTGGAAAATAGAAAGTTGTCAGTTTTTCTAAAAAGGGCAGAACTCCCAAAACTGAAAAGCTAGAACTTGTGCACACGGACGTTTGGGGTCCTTCACAGGTATCCTCCCTGAATGGCTCTCGTAGTTACATTACTTTCATTGATGATTCGACAAGAAAGCTCTGGATTTAATTTATGAAAAATAAGTTTCAAGTGTTTGAAATTTTCAAAAAGTGGAAATGTCTAGTGGAGGACCAGACAGGTCTAAAGCTGAAGTGCTTGACATCATATAATGGTGGAGAGTACTGTAATAAGGAATTTAATGAGTATTGTGGTATGCATGGCATCAGAAAAGAAAAGACAGTACCAAGGACACCACAACAGAATGGCATTGCTAAGCATATGAATCGAACCATTATAGAATGTGCTAGGAGCATGTTGTTGAGTGCTTTGGGCTACCAAGCGCTTTTTGGTCTGAAGCTGTGAATACTGCTGCTTATCTGATCAACAGAGGACCATCTACCGCAATTGATTGCGAGGCATCGCCTAAGGAGGAATGGACAAAAAGAAAGTAAAACTTTCACACTTAAGAACCTTTGGTTGTGTTTCCTATGTCCATATCAATGCTAAAAATAGGTCAAAGCTGGATGCAAAGTCCAAAATGTGTATCTTGCTGGGATATGGAGTTGATAGTTTTGGTTATAGGCTATGGGATCCTGAGAGTAAAAAGGTGATCAGAAGTAAAGATGTCATATTCAATGAGGATGTGTTGTATAAGGATAGGATCAAGAAGAAAGAGGAACCAAAAAGACCAAAGTATCTTGAACATGATTATATCAATTCCTATGATCCTGATCAAAGTGTTACTGAACACATTTATGAACATGAAGTTCAGGAGGAGCCAGTGACACACCCATTGCATTTCAACGTGAAAGACGAACCATCAATGATCCAGATTATTACTCTCCATCCATACACTATTTGTTGCTCACAGTTGGTGGTGAACCCAATTACTATGAGGAAGCAATGCAAGTCGAGAATAAGGAAGAATGGAAGAAAGCCATGGATGACGAAATGAAGTTTCTCTACACAAATCAGACTTGGGATTTGGTAAAGCTTCCAACTGGAAAGAAGGCAATTTAGAACAAATGGGTGTACAGCCTGAAACAGGAGCAAGATGGTTCCCAGAGGTACAAGGCCAGATTGGTAGTAAAAGATTTCCAACAAAAGGCAGGTATTGATTTTACTGTGATTTTTTCTCTGTGGTCAAGATGATTACAATTAGAACTGTTCTAAGCATTGTTGCTGCAGAGGATCTACATTTAGAACAATTGGATGTAAAAATAGCCCTTCTTCATGGTGACTTGGAGGAAAATATATACAAGCAGTAACCACAGGGATATGTAATGGCTGGTAAGGAGCATCTAGTGTGTAAGTTGCACAAAAGCCTTTATGGTCTGAAACAAGCAGCCAGACAATGGTATTTGAAGTTTGACAAGTTCATGATAACAATAGGGTACATGCGCTGACATGCAGATCACTGCTGTTATTTCAAGAAATTTGACAATTCCTATCTTATTTTGCTCCTATATGTCGATGATATGCTGATTTCAGGTACCAACATTGAAAGGATTGAAAATTTGAAAGAGCAAATGGCGAAAGAATTTTCAATGAAAGACTTAGGTGCTACGAAACAAATTTTGGGGCTGAAGATCGAAAGAGATAGAAAGAACAAGTTACTAAAACTTTGCCAAAGGGAGTACATATCCGAGGTGCTCAAGAGGTCCAACATGGATTGTGCTAAACCGGTGAGCACACCATTAGCTGGGCATTTCAAAAACCTTTCGAAACAACATAGTCCCAAAACAGAAGAAGAACAAAAGAATATGGGGAACATCCCGTATGCATCGGCAGTGGGTAGCCTTATGTATGCCATGGTTTGTACAAGACCCGACATTTCTCATGCAGTGGGAATTGTGAGTAGGTACATGTCTAATCCTGGTTCTTATCATTGGAATCCAGTAAAATGGATTTTAAAATACCTTGCAGGAACAAAAGATGTGGCACTGTGCAATACAAGTGCAAAAATACAGCTGTGTGGCTTTGTTGATTCAGACATGGCTGGTTACATTGATGTTAGGAAAAGTACTACAGGTTATTTGTTTATTCTTGGAAGTGCAGCAATCACCTGGGTATCAAGGTTACAAAAGATTGTTGCATTATCTACTACTGAGGCTGAATATGTTGCAGCTGTTGAAGCGTATAAGGAGATGACTTGGTTATAGAGCTTGTTGAGTGAACTGGATCATAAGCAAGCGGATTGTCGACTACTAAGCGACGTTAGAGCGCAATTCATCTGGCCAAGAATTCAGCATTTCACTCAAGGACAAAGCATATCGATGTAAGGTATCATTTCATACGAGCTATGGTTGAAGAAGGATCTTTCAAATTGGAGAAAGTACACACCAACAAAAATCTTAGAAATATGCTCACCAAGTCAGTCCATAAAGAGAAACTAAAGTTTTGCATAGCTTCTCTTGGCGTTGCTAATTAAAGACAACAAGGCAGCAGCCGCCTAAAGACACTACATGTGAAGGAGATACTACTATACGAGAAAATAATTTTTAGAATCAGCCCCAAGTGGGAGATATGTTAGGTATATGGGCTGATTAGTTTACTTGTATTCTAATAAGGATTTACTATTGTACTCTAATACGGATTTACTTTCTCTATAAGTATATATATCTCTTCTAATGTAAAAAGTGTGAGTAGTGAGAATCGTGAATAAGATTGTGTTGACAGCTGTGGGTTTTCTTCCCTTAGAGGATTTCCCACATATAAAATTCCTGGTGATTTGTTCTCTTTCTCTTTTTTTTTTTTTGTTTTACTATTGTCATTGCTCTCTGTCAAAATCTTAACATCTCCCGCACAAGACATACATGGTCTTAATCTTCGTCATTCTCCACTTGCTGAAAAAAATTCGCCCTCAAATTTTCGTACATTCGCACGACTTGTAATTTGGGGCAAATTCATCTTCACAACTAATCTTGCCTAACTCAATACTACTTGATGAAAAAAGTATTTGGGGAACAACATCTTGAATGTTTTCAAAAAACACATCACCATGAGAGTCTTGAAAAGCGTCCCTACAACTCATCATCCATGTCATCGGTTCCTGAACAAAAGTGTTTGGTTGCCGCGAATTGCACTTTTGTCTCCTCAACTTTTTCAACTAGGTAGTTGTCGACTTCATCTCGACAACCCACGTATCTTTGTTGACGACGCCTCATCACACGACACCACTACTGACACTTGTGATTTTGACGTCAACAGTGTAACCTCAAGTACACGACCATCATTTCCAAATACCACCTTTTCTTCAACAATGGCGTCATCATTGTCATCAAAAAATGGCGGCTTGTTGATGTCGAAGATGTAACAGTCGTTGCATTCGATTAGATCAATGCATTCTTCCAATCGACAATCTTCGTCGTTGTACGCATTGTCCCTATCAGAAGAGGAATCTCCTTTTGCTTCTTTAATAACAATTATAGATCGGAAGATAGGATGACAAAATGGAGACCAACTAGAAGATTAGCTCAATAGAGATATTTAATAGAGACCAGAAACAACGTTTTATCTTTTGAGTGGAGACGAGACTCCCTTTATATATATACATACAAAAATACGGGAAAACAAGAACATGGTGTGCCAAAAAAACAAAATAAACAGCTCATAAAACCTTTGACACTAACCCTTAAAATCAACCTTCTTGCCACCAAGGAAAACAAAAATAAAGAAATTAAACACCGCTTCGCACTTACCCAAAAGCACCCAAAAACCACATAAGCTCGTCATTTCACCCAAAAGCCAATCCCCTTCACTATAGCCCAAATCACACAATATGATCCAAAGAATTTTCTATTCACTAAATGCTCCAAACCATTCTCTAATCACACAGCCAGACCACCACGCCTCATTGCAAGCCCACATGTGTGAAAACTATGTAATACATCACAAGTACAAAGTCAACACCCTCACACAACCATTTATAAATATGATTTCAAGCCCATCGAAGAAAACGAACATAATGCACTCAGCGATCAAGGCATTCATCACAAGTACAGAACCACCCTAAACCCTAGAACAGAGACATCATAAATGTAAAGGGAAAATAAATTTCTTACACATTAGACAATCCTCGAGATTAACACAACTTTTTCTATACCAAATCAATGATAAAGTCAAAGAAGTGGGGCGCAAAGTTTAGCCGCCAATATTCTTGGGAGGACTAATGGTGAGAGGTTTTAGATTTCAATTGTGATCATGCACCCCTCTTTTAATCGATACGAGATTTTTCTTAATTTGGTTAATATTTTTGGATGGAACAATAGTGAGAGGGTTTAGGTATAAATAGAGACCATGGATTCCTTTCTTTAATAGTTTCAGAGATTTTTTGAGCCAAATTTAAAGTAATAACGAGAGAAAATAATTACTCTTACTAAAATATACAATATATATATTTAGTGAGAGAAAAGTTGGGTTGTACAAAAAAAAAAAGTTAGGCACCAAAAAATACACCCCAAATTACGAGAGGATTGATAAATAAATAGCTAGAGATATTAATCCCCTCGATAATAGCCTAGTTTTTAACAAGAGAAATTCATTGCTCTCACTAATTTTTGTCACCATTGAACCTTTTCCTTGTAGTGTGCCCAATTTTTTATTTTTTATTTTTTTATCAAAGTGGTTGTTGTATTGATGTTCCTAGCCTAAAATGCAAGCCAATCTATTTCACATAGATATTACATTGCGGATAAAGTATGGAACTAAAATCCATGACAATGCACGCTCAATACAACACCAATCCACATTTTTGGAAAATGAGTTTCCTAGCAAAAATGAAGCAATAAGAGATCTCATGTTTTATGAAGTTGCTGAGTCTTTCGAGAATGTAGTCCCAGCAATAGATTCAAATGTAGTTGAGACTAATTCAAATTTGGCTCCTATTCTTTATTCTAGTGGGATTGATATTTCAATAGATGCTTCTAATACAAAAGAATTGCGTAGAAGCAATCGTAAAAGTGTGCCTCGAAGACATTTTGAAATTGAGAGTTAGGCTTTTATGATTGCTCCACATGATTAAAATGAGCCCCGTAATGTTAATGAGACTTTGTCACCATCTGCTAAAGAAGACTAGCTGAAAGAAATGGTTAAAGAAATTGAGTCTAAGAAATCTAACCATGTTTGGGACGTGGTTAATCTACCTCCTGGATGTAGATCAATTGGGAACAAATGGGTCCACAAGATCAAACGTCGAATGAGATGGATCAATCGATAGATTCAATGCACGTTTAATGGCCAAGGGAGTTACACAACAAGAAGGAATATATTTTGAGGAAACTTTTTAACCAGTTGTAAGGTTTGCCTCTATTCCTCTATTGTTTGTTATTGTTGCACATATGGATTTAGAATTACATCAAATAGATGTATAAACTGCTTTAATTAATGGAGAATTGAATGAAGACACATATATGCAACAACCAATAGGTTTTGTTGTAAAAGGACAAGAGCGCAAAAGTGTGCAAGCTCAAAAAGTCAATATTGGTATTAAACAATCTTCAAGACAATGGTATTTAAGATTTCATCAAGTCATAACTTATTTTGGATTTAATAAGATTGATGAAGACCATTGTGTATATATTAAGCATTCAGATCAATAGTTTGTGATATTGTCCTTGTACGTAGACGATATACTTTTAGCTTGAAATAACATTGATTATGCTGTCGCCATTAAAGAATGGTTGTCCTCTAATTTTGATATGAAGGACATGAGTGGAGCAAACTTCATACAGGGTGTGAAGATTAATAGGAATCATTCTAAAAAATTCTTGCTTTATCGCGAGTACAATATATTAAGAATATTCTTGAACGATTCAAAATGAAAAATTGTAACCCCATTGAGACTCCAATTGCTAAAGGTGAAATCCTAAGCATGGAAATCAAAGGCTCCATTTGAGAAAGAAAAAATGTCCAATGTTTCATATGCAAGTGCAATTGGAAGTTTAATGTACGCAATAATGTGCACACGTCCCGATATATGCTACGTCGTTGGTTTAGTTAGAAAATATCAATCAAATTCTAGTCAAGCTCATTGGAAAGAAAAAGGATCTTGAAGTATTGTAAAGGCACTATGGATTTGTGTTTGTGTTACCAAAGTAATGATCAACAGTTACTTGGGTACTCTGATGTTGATTGTAGCGGGGATCCAGATAAACGCAAGAGAGAAGTGATCGGCTATAGGAGCATGCTAGTTTACTACAATAATGCTTTGAATACAAATACTAAGAAAAGAGACAGGTCGGCAAAGACCAAGTGGATCCTGCATGAGTACACACTTCCCGAGGCTCATAACATGTCTTCCAAAGGACATAAGGTACGTGTGATTTACTGCTAAATTGAGTTAATTTATTCATTCATTTGGTTAACGGCTATATATATATATTAAAAATAGTTTTGCATGTAGTTAGTGTACAACATATACAAGTATTATTACATAAATTTACAATTTGATTATATATTATAGGAACCCTTTTGGACTATTTGCAAAATTGGTGAGACAGGAAGAACATTTGGAGGTGACAATTACCAAAGTAGTAGTGTTCCCTCACAACAACAGCACAACCCCAACAACAGCAATTGAACATGGAATTAATGGGACCTCATCATCGTCACGGAGTTGATCAACAACAGCAGCTGCAGCAATCTGAATGTGATGATCGTCGATGTAAAATAGAATTTTCATTAATCATGATGGCTCAATACATTCGGTAGAATTGGATGAGACACATAATCAATTACCTTCATAAAAGTACATTGATTCGCTAATCCTAATTATTCATCAGAACATTCAACTGACGCAGGGCTGATTTTGAGAAATTGCGACTCGAACATTGGAACAGAATGACAATTGATGACTGTTCTCTTGACAAACGACTGGAACACACCAGTACGCAGATATACTAAGACCATGACGAAAAAATAAAACATCCGACAAGGGAAGACAGACAAAGACGTCCGACAAGAACAGACAAATACAAACTTCCAACATTGGAAGTCAAATACTTATTGAAAAAATATGATAAAAAGTTAAATAAAGTCGTCAAACACCCAACTCGATGGGTGACCACCGAGACTATAAAAGTTCTCGCCGGCCTTGTGTCAAGATGTGTGTTTGTGACGCGGGGAAGTTCTTCCAAAATGATAATCCGACACACGAATAATGCAATTCAAAATTAAACCTTAATTCTATAAAAGAAACATAATTCGTTTGTTTTTTCATAAAGCTAAAAAATCAACCCCTAAACTGTTACATATGTAGCCTTTATATAGGCTTGTAAAATAATGAGACACATAATTCCAATAGAATACCATAAGACACATTAACTGTAATTATAATAAAACTCTTAACACCACTAACTCCTATTGAAAATCTAACTTTGACACAAAAACGACACAGAACTTGTAATCCAACTAAACAAAACCATTTTATCTAATAAATAAAAATCCTAATCTAACAAAAACTCTTATTTGCATCATTCTCTCCCGGTTGAGAAAATTCTTCTTCAAATTCAAAGCTTGAATCATTCTCCTGTTAGGAATGTGGGCCTGATTAGTTTACTATTGTATTCTAATTGGGATTTACTTTCTCTATAAGTATATATATCTCTTCTGATGTAAAAAGTGTGAGTAGTGAGAATCGTGAATAAGATTGTGTTGGCGGCTGTGGGTTTTCTTCCCTTAGAGGGTTTCCCACATATAAAATTCTTGGTGATTTGTTCTCTTTCTCTTTTTTTGTTGTTTTACTATTGTCATTCCTCTCTGTCAAAATCTTAACAACTGGTATCAGAGCAAGGTTATTCTCAAGCGGGAGTAATGACAGAAGAAAGGAAGTTACGGTTTGAGAAGTACGACGGTTCGAACTTTGGATTTTGGAAGATGCAGATCGAAAACTACCTATATTAGAAGGATCTCTACTTACCGCTCGGTGGCAAGAACAACAAACCTATAGATATGGGCGACAAGGCTTGGGAAATCCTGGATCGAAAGGCTTTGGGTGCGATTTGCCTTTCACTGTCATCATCAGTAGCCTTCAACATCTCCAAAGAGAAGTCCACACAAGATGTGATGAAAGCCCGAACACGGATGTATGAGAAACCATCGGAGTCAAACAAGGTATTCTTAATGAAACGGTCGTTTAATATGAAGAAACCTAAAAGTAGACCTATACAAAAGCATCTGATTAATTTCAATACCATCACTAGTCAGTTCGAATCTGTGGGTATTATCTTTGATAATGAAGTATTGGCTCTTGTTATTTTGTCGGGTTTACCCGATAGTTGGGATGGTCTGGTTATGGCTGTAAGCAACTCATCAGGGTCCAATATTCTGAAATTTGAGGATGTAGTGGGAGTTCTTCTTGATGAAGATACACGAAGGAGAAACAACCCTTCTAATGATGTTTCTAATAGTGCCCTGAATTCTTAGGAACGGGGCAGATCCTCAAAGAGGTCGAATGGCCGAGGAAATGGACGCTCACAATCTAGAAGAGGTCAGTCAAGGGGCCCTCAGATGACTTGCTGGAATTGCAAGAAGAAAGGTCATCTCAAACGCGACTGTAAAGCACCAAAGAAAAGGGCAGATGAAAACGACAAAGACAACAACTCGGTGAATGTCCAAACGAATCAAGTTCAGATGAAGCACTGATCATGTGTTGTGACAGTAAAGATGAATCCTGCTGGATACTAGATTCTGGTGCATCGTTTCATGCTACTTCCAACATAGAATATTTCCATAATTATGAGAAGGGCAATTTCGGCAAGGTGTACGTTGGTGATGATAAACCCTGTGACATAATCGGTAAAGGAGACGTGTTGATAGGAATGGAAAATGGGACGCAATTGAGATTGCAACGAGTTAGACATGTGCCGAAACTTGCTAGAAATCTAATTTCGGTAAGCCAACTTACTGATGATGCAGGTCTTGAGATGAAGTTCACTAAAACATCTTGGAAGCTCATAAAAGGTGGCATGGTATTAGCACATGGTCAGAGAGATGGTACTCTCTACAGAGTTCTCAATGAAAACTCCATGTATATGGCCTCCTCTGAGGTCAGTGCAAAGGTGTGGCATCAACGCCTAGGGCATATGAGTGAGAAGGGAATGAAGGTAATGGTGTCAAAAGGGAAGTTAGATGGACGGTCATGTGTTGATCTGTCTCTATTTGAAGGTTGTGTGGTTGGAAAACAAAAAGTTGTCAGTTTTTCTAAGAAGGCCAGAACTCCCAAAACTGAAAAACTAGAACTTGTGCACACGGACATTTGGGGTCCTTCACAAGTATCCTCCCTTAATGACTCTAGTTATTACATTACTTTCATTGATGATTCGACAAGAAAGCTCTGGATTTAATTTATGAAAAATAAGTTTCAAGTGTTTGAAATTTTCCAAAAGTGGAAATGTCTAGTGGAGAATCAGACAGGTCTAAAGCAGAAGTACTTGACATCAGATAATGGTGGAGAGTACTTTAACAAGGAATTTGATGAGTACTGTGCTATGTATGGCATCAGAAGAGAAAAGATAGTACCAAGGACCCCACAACAGAATGGCATTGCTGAGCGTGTGAACCGAACCATTATAGAACGTGCTAGGAGCATGTTGTTGAGTGTTGGGCTATCAAGCAGTTTTGGGCTAAAGCTGTGAATACTGCTGCTTATCTGATCAACAGAGGACCATCTACCACAATTGATTGCAGACTGCCTGATGAGGAATGGACAAAAAAGAAAGTAAAACTTTCCCACTTAAGAACCTTTGGTTGTGTTTCCTATGTCCATATCAATGCTGAAAATAGGTCAAAGCTGGATGCAAAGTCCAAAATGTGTATCTTGCTGGGATATGGAGTTGATAATTTTAGTTACAGGCTATGGGATCCTGTGAGTAAAAAGGTGATCAGAAGTAAAGATGTCAAATTCAATGAGGATGTGTTGTATAAAGATAGGATCAAGAAGAAAGAGGAACCAAAAAGATCAAAGTGTCTTGAACTTGATGATATCCATCCTTATGATCCTGATCAGAGTGTTACTGAACACCATGATGAACATGAAGTTCAGAAGGAGCCAGTGACACCACCCATTGCACTTCGACGTGAAAGACGAACTATCAATGCTCCAGATTATTACTCTCCATCCATACAATATTTGTTGCTCACAGATGGTGTTGAACCCAATTACTATGAGGAAGCAATGCAAGTCGAGAATAAGGAAGAATGGAAGAAAGCCATGGATGACGAAAAGAAGTTTCTCTACACAAATCAGACTTGGGATTTGGTCAAGCTTCCAACATGAAAGAATGCGATTCAGAACAAATGGGTGTACAGACTGAAAAAGGAGCAAGATGGTTCCCAGAGGTACAAGGCCAGATTGGTAGTAAAAGGTTTCCAACAAAAGGCAGGTATCGATTTACTGAGATTTTTTCTCCTGTGGTCAAGATGACTACAATTAGAACTCTTCTAAGCATTGTTGTTGTAGAGGATCTACATTTAGAACAGTTGGATGTAAAAACTGCCCTTCTTCACGGTGACTTGGAGGAAAATATATACATGCAGCAACCATAGGGATATGTAGAGGTTGGTAAGGAGCATCTAGTGTGTAAGTTGCACAAAAGCCTTTATGGTCTGAAACAAGCCCCCAGACAATGGTATTTGAAGTTTGACAAGTTCATGATAACAATATGGTACATGCGCTGTCATGCAGAGCACTGCTGTTATTTCAAGAAATTTGACAATTCGTATGTTATTTTGCTCCTATATGTCGATGATATGCTGATTGCAGGGACCAACATTGAAAAGATTGAAAATTTGAAAGAGCAAATGGCGAAAGAATTTTCAATGAAAGACTTAGGTGCTGCAAATAAATTTTGGGGCTGAAGATCGAAAGAGATAGAAAGAACAAGTTACTAAAACGTTGTCAAAGGGAGTACGTATCAAAGCTGCTCAAGAGGTTCAACATGGATTATGCAAAACCGGTGAGCACACCTTTAGCTGGGCATTTCAAAAACCTTTCGACACAAAATAGTCCCAAAACAGAAGAAGAACAAAAGAATATGGAGAACATCCCGTATGCATCGGCAGTGGGTAGCCTCATCTATGCCATGGTTTGTACAAGACCCGACATTTCTCATGCAGTGGGAATTGTGAGTAGGTACATGTCTAATCCTGGTTCTTATCATTGGAATGCAGTAAAATGGGTTTTAAGGTACCTTGCAGGAACAAAAGATGTGGCACTGTGCTATACAAGTGCAAAAATACAGCTGTGTGGCTTTGTTGATTCAGACATGGCTGGTGACATTGATGTTAGGAAAAGTACTACAGGTTATGTGTTTATTATTGGATGTGCAGCAATCTCCTGGGTATCAAGGTTACAACAGATTGTTGCATTATCTACTACTGAGGCTGAATATGTTGCAGCTGTTGAAGCGTGTAAGGAGATGACTTGGTTATAGAGCTTGTTGAGTGAACTGGATCATAAGCAAGCGGATTGTCGACTACTAAGCGACAGTCAGAGCGCAATTCATCTGGCAAAGAATTCTTCATTTCACTCAAGGACAAAGCATATCGAGTAAGATATCATTTCATACGAGCTATGCTTGAAGAAGGATCTTTCAAATTGGAGAAAGTACACACCAACAAAAATCCAACAGATATGCTCACCAAGTCAGTCCCTAAAGAGAAACTGAAGTTTTGCATAGCTTCTCTTGGCCTTGCTAATTGAAGACAACAAGGCAGCCACCGCCTAAAGACACTACATGAGAAAGAGATACTACTATACGAGAAAATAATTTTTAGAATCAGCCCCAAGTGGGAGATATGTTAGGTATATGGGCTGATTAGTTTACTATTGTATTGTAATAAGGATTTACTATTGTACTCTAATACGGATTTACTTTCTCTATAAGTATATATATCTCTTCTAATGTAAAAAGTGTGAGTAGTGAGAATCGTGAATAAGATTGTGTTGACGGCTGTGGGTTTTCTTCCCTTAGAGGATTTCCCACATATAAAATTCCTGGTGATTTGTTCTCTTTCTCTTTTTGTCTTGTTTTACTATTGTCATTGCTCTCTGTCAAAATCTTAACATCTCCTGCACAGGTCATACATGGTCTTAATCTTCGTCATTCTCCACTTGCTGGAAAAAATTCACCCTCAAATTTTCGTACATTCACGCGACTTGTAATTTGGGGCAAATTCATCTTCACAACTAATCTTGCCTAACTCAATACTACTTGATGAAAAACGTATTTGGGGAACAACATCTTGAATGTTTTCAAAAAACACATCACCATGAGAGTCTTGATAAACGTCCCTACTAACTCTTCATCCATGTCATTGGTTATTGAACAAAAGTGTTTGGTCACCGCGAACTGCACTTTTGTCTCCACAACTTTTTCAACTAGGTAGTTGTCGACTTCATCTCGACAACCACGTATCTTTGTTGACGACGCCTCATCACACGACACCACCACTGACACTTGTGATTTTGACTTCAACAGTGTAACCTCAAGTACACGACCATCATATCCAAATACCACCTTTTCTTCAACAATGGTGTCATCATTGTCATCAAAAAATGACAGCTTGTTGATGTCGAAGATGTGACCGTCGTTGCATTCGATTAGATCAATGCATTCTTCTGATCGACAATCTTCGTCGTTGTACGCATTGTCCCTGTCAGAAGAGGAATCTCCTTTTGTTTCTTTAAGAGAGAAAAATGGCATATTAAGGGCTCCTACCATTGCTTTGGACAAGAAAGGCAGTGAAGTGAGCATGCAGTGTTGCAACAAGAGAAGCAGTGAGATTGTGTAGAAAGAAAAATATAGGTCAAAGGAGATACTGAAAGCACTTAAAGATCAATACGACTCACCAAATTGATTAAGACGTGCGTACCTATTGGGCATTGTTCAATGGAGAGAGGTGTAACTCCTTTGCCAAACTCGACCAATCACCTCGATCCCCGTCGTCGAACAATTCATCGAACTCCCAATGGAACAATATACCCTCTCGAAAAGGGATAATCTAACACAATCTCAAATCATACTTTGGGCGCATACCCTTGTCTTTTAGCCGTTTATGGTGTTTTGTCATATGTAGGGCCTACGATTGGGGAGACAAAAAAAGTCATAAATAGCTAAAAGGCAACGGTGTGCGCCCAAAGTGTGCATAAAAAGTGGGTCATTATAACATTTTCCTTTTTTTTCTATGCGGTTACAAAGTTATCAAACAACAAACAAAATGGTTACACAAAAAAACACACGATTTTCTTAGATTATTTTCATTTTCCTTGCTATCATACACACCCTAAATTTAAAGGGAAAATAAATTTCTTACACCTTAGACAATCCTCGAGATTAACACAACTTTTTCTATACCAAATCAATGATAAAGTCAAAGAAGTGCGGCGCAAAGTTTAGCCGCCAATATTCTTGGGAGGACTAATGGTGAGAGGTTTTAGATTTCAATTGTGATCATGCACCCCTCTTTTAATCGATACGAGATTTTTCTTAATTTGGTTAATATTTTTGGAAGGAACAATAGTGAGAGGGTTTAAGTATAAATAGTGACCATGGATTCCTTTCTTTAATAGTTTCAGAGATTTTTTGAGCCAAATTTAAAATAATAACGGGGGAAAATAATTACTCTTACTAAAATATACAATATGTATATTTAGTGAGAGAAAAGTTGGGTTGTACAAAAAAAAAGGTTAGGCACCAAAAAATACACCCCAAATTACGAGAGGTTTGATAAATAAATAGCTAGAGATATTAATCCCCTCGATAATAGCCTAGTCTTTAACAAGAGAAATTCATTGCTCTCACTAATTTTTATCACTATTGAACCTTTTCCTTGTAGTGTGCCCAATTTTTTATTTATTTATTTTTTTTTATCAAAGTGGTTGTTGTATTGATGTTCCTAGCCTAAAATGCAAGCCAATCTATTTCACATAGATATTACATTGTGGATAAAGTATAGAACTAAAATCCATGACAATGCACGCTCAGTACAACACCAATCCACATTTTTGGAAAATGAGTTTCCTAGCAAAAATGAAGCAATAAGAGATCTCACGTTTTATGAAGTTGATGAGTCTTTAGAGAATGTAGTCCCAGAGATAGATTCAAATGCAGTTGAGACTAATTCAAATTTGGCTCCTATTCTTTATTCTAGTGGGATTGATATTTCAATAGATGCTTCTAATACAAAAGAATTGCATAGAAGCAGTCACAAAAGTGTGCCTCAAAGACGTTTTGAAATTGAGAGTTAGGCTTTTATGATTGCTCCACATGATGAAAATGAGCCCCGTAATGTTAATGAGACTTTGTAACCATCTGCTAAAGAAAACTAGCTGAAAGAAATGGTTAAAGAAATTGAGTCTAAGAAATCTAACCATGTCTTGGACGTGGTTAATCTACCTCCTAGACGTAGATCAATTGGGAACAAATGGGTCCACAAGATCAAACGTCAGGCAGATGGATCAATCGATAGATTCAATGCACGTTTAATGGCTAAGGGAGTTACACAACAAGAAGGAACATATTTTAAGGAAACTTTTTCACCAGTTGTAATGTTTGCCTCCATTCCTCTATTGTTTGTTATTGTTGCACATATGGATTTAGAATTACATCAAATGGATGTAAAAACTGCTTTAATGAATGGAGAATTGAATGAAGACATATATATGCAACAACCAATAGATTCTGTTGTAAAAGGACAAGAGCGCAAAAGTGTGCAAACTCAAAAAGTTAATATATGGTATTAAACAATCTTCAAGACAATGGTATTTAAGATTTCATCAAGTCATAACTTATTTTGGATTTAATAAGATTGATGAAGACCATTGTGTATATATTAAGCATTCAGATCAATAGTTTGTGATATTGTCCTTGTGCGTAGACGATATACTTTTAGCTTGAAATAACATTGATTACGCTGTCGCCATTAAAGAATGGTTGCCCTCTAATTTTGATATGAAGGACATGAGTGGAGCAAACTTCATACATGGTGTGAAGATTCATAGGAATCGTTCTAAAAAATTCTTGCTTTATCGCGAGTACAATATATTAAGAATATTCTTGAACGATTCAAAACGAAAAACTGTAACCCCATTGAGACTCCAATTGCTAAAGGTGAAATCCTAAGCACGGAAATCAAAGGCTCCATTTGAGAAAGACAAAATGTCCAATGTTTCATATGCAAGTGCAATTGGAAGTTTAATTTATGCAATGATGTGCACACGTCCCGATATATGCTACGTCATTGGTTTAGTTAGAAAATATCAATCAAATTCTAGTCAAGCTCATTGGAAAGAAAAAGGATCTTGAAGTATCTGAAAGGCACTATGGATTTGTGTTTGTGTTACCAAAGTAATGATCAGCAGTTACTTGGGTACTCTGATGTTGATTGTAGCGGTGATCCAGATGAATGCAAATCAACTTCAGAATATGTTTTCCTATTGAATAATTATGCAATCTCATGGAGTAGTAAAAAGCAAACATGCATTGATTTGTCAACCTTGGAGGCATAATTTGTTGCTTGCACTGCTTCAGATCAAGAGGCAATATGGCTTAGACATTTCGTTATGCACTTGCAAGTCATCAAAAGTGCATCGAAAACCAGTTACTATATTTAGTGATGGTCAAGCAGCAATTGCTTATAAGAAGGATCTGAAGTATAATGGAAAGACAAAACACGTTGACACAAAGTATAACTTTGTGAGAGACATCATAGAAAGAAAACAAGTATTGATACAACACATTCCTACGCAAAGGATGACAGCATATCCAATGACAACCTATCGCTAGGGATATTTTTTTAAGTCATGTAAAGTCCTTTGGGATTGCGTAGAGTATAAATTGTTTGTTGTAACTTCTTATTTCAATTCAATAAATAAACTTTATTGGTTTTTGTTATTTCATGCTCTGATAAAGTCATTAATTGACTAGAACTATGTAACAGGCATTGATTGCCTTACTCACAAAAGCAATCACCTTTTGCGCTAATAGTAGCGAGTAGAGATGAGACATTGAAACTTATTTGATAAATGTAACCTTGATTGGAGTCAAGATGAGGTCATTTAGCTTGACCGTAACAGATTTCCCACTATCTATTAAGCCTGTCAAGAAAACCAGATGTGAGATCCATTGATTGGCACCTAATAATAGCGAGCTACATAAGTTTCGGGTTACGCACTTTGGGAGTGACTAAACTAAGATCTCGCACAATGTATTTAGAGAATTGCATACACTCTCATTAAGAGGTTCTCCACCGTGACATGAAAAAGAATCGCATGTGTTTTACGACCACCACTTAGAAGTGATAAATCCCTATATTCGCACTTTGTGTGAATCTAATTGAATAAAGTTCTTATATAGTTGAGACTTCTGCATTTCCCTTATGACTTTTGACGACACTATAAAGTAAGAAATTTGTGTTTGCTACTTTACTTGAGTAACCTATGGTCAAGTATGATTCGATCTAAAGGTGCTACATTAGGAAAGCAAGCAGATTCTAAACCGAGCGAGCGGAGGGCAAAGGAAGATCATATAGAATCATGTCATTTCATTTTGTATTCCATGTCGCGACACTGATGTTGAGTCACTTGGATGGATATATTAGTTTGAATATAATGCTATGACTTTAAGGTTCAGATATTGCTCTTGAAGGGATTATTGAATGTTTTGAACAGACGTGATTATATGGATCTCGGGCGAAGTGAGATATACATAATTTTTAAAAGGGTAGATGTCTCTATGCTTGACTCTAATTGAGTTGCTAGTGTAGAGCTCCCGCTTGCAGAGCTATCTCACGGTCACAAGACCCATTAGCTACAATGAAACATTGTCAACCGAGAACTGAATGTTTTTCCACTCATGATGGGAGAATGGGAGGTATCTAAGTTATCAAAACACGGGGTACCCATATGTGTGATCTACCCGACCCGACAAGATTTTCCACACACGATGTGCGAGTGGGAAATGTTGCGCACGTTTTACATGTTGTAAATAAAACGGATAAACCTAGAGTTGGTTTTGATAATTGATATATCCTAACCACCATAATCTCTTGGGAAGCCCTAAGAGATCACAGGATAATAAATCACGTACAAGGTGATTTAGAAAAATAAGACGTTTGGCATTTTTGTGTGGTGTGAAGAAAAGAGTTCTCGAGAAGTGTCTTCTAAACTTTTGGGCTGTGGTAAAGACCGAAGCTCTACACAAATGAAATAGGTAAAAGGTATGCTTCTGCCAATACTCTTTCGATTCCTATATATTTGGTCCGAAACCTTAAGTACAAAATATGATACTTCTTTTAGTATAAGCTTGAGTACGAGGAGCATTGATCCCCGCCATATTGAAAGGTAATTTTGTTCCATTTACAAACTAACGAGCTAGGAGCAATTGCAAGCTTAGTGACAGCTTTGTGTGGATAAATCTAACAGTCATAGTAGACCTATAGAACATGTCTAAGTGGATCACAATGAACTCATAAAACTTATTAAATGTGCCTAGTGGGCCCGACATGCCTACACAATACTATAGGATCCAATGGACCTGAATTATTTACCAAGATTCATGATGGCGAACTTAGACTAATTACTAACTTTTTCCTTACACCTCATAGCCCCATATATACAGCCATTTAGCCCCCCAAAAAAAGAACACTTGGCCCCCGATCAGCTTCAATACTTACCCCATTTACCCCTCTTATATATATATATATTTAATTAGATAAATCTCAAACCCTAAATCTTTTTTTTCTCTTTCGATTTCCTTTTTAATTCCTTCGTGAACCACCGCCGATCTTCTATTTAATTGGCAGTGGTTTCAAAAAAGTGTTTACTGCATGCATTTTCTTCAATAAAAACAAATTTATTCAGATCTTAGGGTTTCAATCCTAAAAATTTTTTCTGATTCATCATTGGCGCCATCACTTGCTCCCTCCATGTGTGCATCTATCATCATTCAAGTTCATCTCCGCTTCTACTGCTTGTGTTTGAATCTCTGCTTACAATTGTTGGTTTGATAGTTTATTAGGTTATCCTTTTCAATAAGTATTTATCTTTCAATGTTGGAGGTTTTTGTTTGTCTTCCCTTGTTGGAAGTTTTATTTTTCGTTTTGGTCTTAGTATATCTGTGTACTGTAGTGTTCTAGATGTTTGTCAAGAGAAGAGACCCTGCTTGTCAAACTATTCCATTATTACTGTCGCAGTTTCTCAAAATCAACTCTATGGCAGTTGAATGTTCTAATAAAAAATTGGGATTAGTGAATCAATGTGTTTTTGTCAAGGTAATTAATTGTATGTCTTGTCCTGTTCTACCGAATGTATTAAACCATAATGGTAAATGAAATTTCTTTTTAATTTTTTAAAAAAATAGATAAATCTCATTTTCCCCTAAAAATCGGTTGCCCAATCCCTCCTATACCCCCCTATATGATAAGTATATTATTTTAATTGTACATACATTTTCTTAAGTACTATGTGTATTTGTAGCCTTGAAATTTAGATATAGGTTTCCCCTCTAAATGCTAAGTCTGCTCTCGCCCATGATTGAGATTAATGATAAAATGACCGCACTATATCATAATAGAAAGCATAACAACGATGTGGCAATCCGGTTGGGATGCCGAACGGTAAGGACAAAGGCGAGATTGTTTGAGTTAAGCGCAAGATCTCGATTTCGATTTCTCACTTTGCGTCAAGATCGATTGGGCCATTAGGGCGCTCCCCGTTGATTACCCCTAATGGAGAGGCGTCAGGGTCTATGGGATTAGTATCACCCGAGGAGTGCGGATACCCACTGTTATCAATAAAAAAGACTAATGTGGCTTCTGGGCCCCGCATCAAAATCTAATGAAAATGATACACCCAACACCCCTTTTTGATGTAGGGCCCACGTGCGACAATCAGCCGTGGTGAATTTTGTTGTGACATCGTGTCTCATTCAAGCATTTACCGTTATTATTTGTTGTGTATTCCACACAGTCTCCAACCTTGGCTTTTTTTATTGTCAGGAATCTAGCTAGCTTGGTTCTTTGCTTTTTTTTTTGAGGTCAAGTTATCAATTTTAATTACTCAATTGAGTCGATTACATCCGCTGATATAAGTGCATCTAATTAAAGTCGTGACTTTAATTATGAGCTATTTAAGCCAAATTATGAGCCAAATTACTCAATTTGGCTTAATTTTCATTACTCAATTTTCATACCAAATATATAATGTGGTGTACATTTTTGCTATTTGAGCTAAATTATGAGCTACCATGTTTGCACTTCTCCTAGCAAATTGTACCTTCCTCGAACCGTGACTTTTAAGCACTAATTAAAGTCGTCAAGTAAACATCCATATTATGAACTAGCTTGGCTCTTTTACCTTCAATAGACATCATAAATTTTTCTTTTTTACAAAAAATGAAGTTTTCTCATTTAGTATTTCCGTTAATACAAAAAATTATAGTAGCAAAAATCATTAATACAAGAGCATTGTTATTTATTTTGGTAATTTAATTTAATTTTTAATGAGAAATTTTACTCACTTTTTGGTAAAAATAATATACAAATAAACGACTTAACCTTTGATACATAAACATTTCAAAAAATAACTGCAAAATTAATGTTACATATAGTCAAAAAATTGGTCTTCACCGTATATAAGGAACAATTATTTTTGATAGCTGAAGCTATAATGCTACTTGTTGGCATTTTCCATATTTTATTTATTTTTATCATATACTTTCGTTAATTTAATTAAAATTAGTAACCCAAACGTGTTTTTGTAGATTGTACTATCTAATATTTTTATGTTTATCCTTATATATCCATATCTATATCGCAAGTAGATTTAGATTTTTTTCTTATCCATCAAGATGCGCTTTGATTTCAAGAACTTGTCTTAAAATCGTAACAATCACGCAATATAGCTAGAGCTATATATATAAGAGTGAGAAGAGAAAAAAACGTCTTTGTTAGAGAATCTTTAGTTCGTTTGTGTGAAGAGAGAGCCATTAAATTTGTTGTCTTGAAGAGGATTGAAGACCATTGATTGAAAGAAAGTCATGGAAAATTACAATCTGCCTTGGGGTTTTACATTCAACCCCACTGATGAAGAAATCATGGGGTACTTGCAAGCGAAGGCGAGCAACATTCAACATTCGTCGATCCAGTCGTCGAATTCGACGTCTTTACTATACACCCCACCCAACTCCACATGCAACGTATGTACTACTGTTTTTATGTTAAAAAACACTATGGTTTATGGTTCTTGATTTTAATCGATCTTTGATTTTTGTTAGGTTATCGTGCATGCATGAATACTGTTTTAATGTTTAAATTAGGGTTTTGGGTTCTTGATAATTAAGGGAACTTCGGTGTCTTAGGTTATCTTATTACATGCTTGATACTGTTTATTGTTAAAGCTAGCTAGCTAGCGGGTTTAAGGTTCTTGATGATCTATCAATCTTTGTTTTTTTAAGTTATTTACATGCACGCATACTGTTTATTGTTAAAACTAGGTGCATTCATATTGTTGTTAAACCTAGGGTGTAGGGTTCTTGATAATTAATCGATCTTTGATTTTTTAAGTTATTGTTACATTCATATATGCGTGTTGTTTTAATGTTTTTTTAAAAAAAAAAACTGCATATTGCTATAATTTTAAAACTGGGGTTTAGGTTTCTTGATAATCAGTCAAATCTTTGATTTTTTTGGGTTGTCTTACATGCATGTGTTTCTTTGTTGGGTGCAGAGAGGCTCAATGCTACCAGTACCCACCTCTACTTCTACGTTACGAAGAGCGGGAGAAATCGCAGTGCTGGAAATGGGTTTTGGCATGCAAGCACAGGTGCAACCGCTATCTTGAACCGCAAGAGAGAAGTGATCGGCTATAGGAGCATGCTAGTTTACTACAATAATGCTTTGAATACAAATACTAAGAAAAGAGACAGGACGAAAAAGACCAGGTGGATCCTGCATGAGTACACGCTTCCCGAGGCTCATAACATGTCTTCCAAAGGACATAAGGTACGTGTGATTTACTGCTAAATTGAGTTAATTTATTCATTCATTTGGTTAACGGCTATATATATATATATATATAAGGTCATATTAAAAATAGTTTTGCATGTAGTTAGTGTACAACATATACAAGTATTATTACATGAATTTACTATTTGATTATATATTACAGGAACCCTTTTGGACTATTTGCAAAATTGGTGAGACAGGAAGAACATTTGGAGGTGACAATTACCAAAGTAGTAGTGTTCCCTCACAACAACAGCAGCAACCCCAGCAACAGCAATTGAACATGGAATTAATGGGGCCTCATCATCAGCAAGAAGTTGATCAACAACAGTAGTGTGGTGTGATAACATTGGTGCTCAAGCATTGGCTCACAATCCAGTTTATCATGCGCGGACGAAACATATTGAATTTGATATCCATTTTGTTAGAGATAAGGTACTTGCTGGTAAGCTGTTGGTTCATCATGTTCCCAGTCATGATCAAGTGGCGGATTGCTTCACCAAAGCGTTTGCTGCGTCCCGGTTTACTTTTCTAAGAGGCAAACTTGGTGTCGCTTCTCTCCCCCTTCGTTTGAGGGGGGATGTGAGAATAAATCATTAAGCACTAGAACAAATTTTACTTTTCATAGAGGTTTTGAACCTCTATGAAAGACTTTTCATACAGGTTTTTGACCTCTATGAAAAGTGTTATCTTTTAAGGTGTTATCTTATCCTCAAAGCTTACATAGGGGTTTGAAACCTCTATCAAATATTGACTATTTCATAGGGGTTTCAAACCTCTATCAAATCTTGGCTATTTCATAAGGGTTTGAAACCTCTATAATATCTTCAAAGGCTTACATAGGGGTTTCAAACCCTTATCAATTGTAGTGATTTCATAGGGGTTTGAAACCTCTATATTATCGTCAAAGGATTACATAGGGGTTTCAAACCCCTATCAAATGTAATTTAAAAAAAAAATAATAGCTGAAAATGTTCAAAATTAATTTTTATTTCCATTTTCAATTGAAAATATACAAATCTACATCCCACTCGCAATAATATTATTCCATTAAGAAATTCGCAGTGTTCTACAACCAATCAATAAAACGACAAATTGATAGCTACACATTTCATGAAACCAATCAACAAAACTCAGTTTTCCAGTTTTTCAGGTTGCTACACACCATTTTCGAGTTCATCACATGTATATTAGCAGCAGCAGATTGTGTCATTGTTCTCATTGAAGTTGCTAACTGAACCAAAGCTTCCCCTGATTCAGAGCTAATCCTTTTGCAGGATTTTTGAATTTTCTTCTTGAATTCTGGTGTTGCCTGTTTTGCAGTGAAACATATGGTAACTATCTTGTAAAAAGAGGCTCAACAATTTCTTCAAGTGGAATTATGAGAACTGCAAATTGCTGCCTAATTACCTGAATTGGAGAGTTTATGTAGCTGTCGAGTGCTTCGATTCGGCATGCGCATTGCCGTGTTAAAGTTCCTATTGCCAGGTACTGCGTCCATGGATGGCGAAACTTGAAGCCGCCGTGACCGGGCTCCCAACTCGCAAAATTAGCCTAAAATCAACAAATGGTAATCAATCAATATCTGGACTCTAAAGTTGTAGCAACACAATATAAGATAGGTAAGAAAAAGAAACTTGTTTTTCTCACAAATGACTCTTCACTAGTCTTTGAATTCATAACACTCTTGTATCTTTGAAGAAAGGACTTGTCATCTTTAGAAACTATTTCATCACTCTTCTGATCATTCTCTTTGCTCTCAAAAAATTCATCTCCAAATCCTGTAAGAGTTGATTCAGTTATAAACTTATAATAAGTTTGTGTTGGCTTGAAAAGCTGACATTAAGCCTTCACTAAGCAATATGTGCCTACCTTGCAAAAACTCTCCTAGTTTTTCCAGGTTGGTGGCCACAAGATTGTGAAGCTCTTCACCAGCCCATACAGGGCAGACACCAACAGAGATGAGCACGCATGTTAAACCACCAATTAAGCATGCCTACATTTCACAAGGAAAAAAAAAACAAAAAGTAATGTCAGAGCGAGACGTCCATGAAACTAAGCTCATAGTAATGTATGTACTCACAGATATGAGGTTGAGAAAAATAATGTGAGACTCAGGAACTCCTTTCTGTATAAGAAGCTCGATTGCTTGATTCACAGAGTTTCCTAACAATAACCATCATGGCCTTTAATAAGTATAAAAAATGCAAAAAAAAAAAAAAAAAAAAAAAAAAAACCATTTATGAATTACGAGGTAAGGAGGCAAAATTGTCAGAAATTTAGAACTAATGATTCCGAGTCTCCGACAAAGCATAGAAGATCAGAACGATTTGGAAATAAGCTTACCAGTGGCGAGAACTGGATCCGAAAGTAAGACATGCCGTTCTGAAATATCTTTCGGAAGCTTTTCATATATGAGCTGGACGAGATCGAAACAGGAAGACATATTGAATAAGAAACTGTACAACTACATTATTAGAACGTCGATGGGAAAAGATGGTCCATATATGTAGAGAGTCACCTGTTTCCCGTAATCTCCATCGCGGTGTATCAAGATTTTTCCAATTTTTATTCCTTTGCAACAAGCTCTCAAGGCATTTTCCATGCTTTCACCACTGCAAATAATAAGTTAGACAAGGAATACGTCACCATGGGAAAGACGAAAGGCATCTAAGCAATGAACTTTTTTTATTGGAAGTAGAGCAATGAATATTAAAAAAATTACATTCTAATACTAAATAAATATTTGGTTCAACAGTAATTCAAAAATCTGAGAAAAACATTAATTCAAGCATTACCATTGAAAAGAATTAAAAAAGGCACAGGAAACATTTAAAAGTTATGGTCAGCTTCCCACAATGTTCACGGATGTATTGGTGGAACATGATACGCAAAAATTTAAAACCATCCTCTGGTAGTTTATATCCAAGAAGAAAAAAAACATTAAAACCTCCTACATGAGACATTGACCAGAAGGATGATGATAACGAATATAGATGAAATAACCAAATCACCACTGTCAAGTGATTGGAACTTTGGACGTAGAACCAGATTCTAGTATAGCCTAGTATGCAAGTGTTACAAATTATCATGGCTGCCGTTAACCTTTCTCACAAGAATACTAATCACAAACGTCATTGACCAGTAAACAGGTTCACAGAAACTAATAACTTAAAGAAAGTTTAAAGTATTCTAAGAAAGATGGACAAAAAAATGAGCCATAAATATTTCAGATAATGTTCCAAGAAAGACGTCAAAAAGTTTAGAATACTAACCACGACAGAGTCAAATGCAGGAAGGAAATCGACTTGGTGGGTGACAAGCAGGACTGTTTTTCCTGCCAGAGCTCCTATTGCATATTCCTGTCAAGAAGCAAGTTAGGCCTCACTATGGGAAGTTACACCATAAACTCAAAGTCAGCAGAAAATGAAAAAAAAAAAACATTTACATTAAATAGGCTGGTAGCAGTATGCGCATCAACGGCACTGAACGGATCATCCAAGAGATAGATATCTGTATTCTGATAAAGTGCACGAGCAAGCTAAATTCGCTGCTTCTGACCACCACTTAGGTTGACACCTCTTTCTCCGATTTCAGTCAGATCACCAAGTGGTAGTGTCTCGAGATCCTTTAACAGTGAACACTTCTCTAACATTTCTTGATATCTCTGTTTGTCAAAGGGGGATCCAAATAAAATGTTCTCTTGTATTGTTCCTGTCTGAATCCATGCCACTTGAGAGACATATGCAATCTCTCCACAAATCTGAATCTATAAAATGGTCACAAAGCAGCAATTCAACACAAAGCACAAAGCTCAGCATCAATAACTGAAACTACTTGATTTCAAAAAAGTAGTAACAAAAATAAATGAGACTGTTAGTAATAAAACAGGTAGAAAAGAAGAGGAGATGGAACTTACCATTCCCTTGACATTTGGAACCTCTCCAAGAATTGCAGCCAGAAGTGTTGATTTACCTGAACCAACCTCTCCACAGATAGCTACCTTTTCCCCTCATTTATATACAGCTGCAAGTTACACATTGAGAGTCTCATGTTCGAATATCAGCCAGACTCCTCAACTAGTAACCATGGTATGACAAAATGAAGATCCGAACAGCAACTGTAATAGTCAATTTCCAATTTCCCAGGCCACAAAAAAAAATACAGTCTCATGTTGCCATACTATACTGCTCTTGAATCGACAAAACAACAGATCAGATGGTACTGATCAGACAAAATCCACTCATTTTGGTTTTATTGAACACCTATCAATGCCCACCCAACATAAGAACAAATGATTAAACAAAGGGATAACAAACAACATCATGAGCAAACAGCATAAAATAACAGATATGCAAGACAAAATGAATTGGATGTACCTGAAATGTCGATTGAATCACATTAACATTAGGATATATCTTGCATAGATCATGCAAACCAAGCTTTGTCCGACGATGTTGCACAATTAAATCAATCGCCACATGATTATGGCCTCCTCGCGATATGATTACATCCGCGTATTTCTTAGACGGGAGCACAAAATCATCAAAAGCAGGTTTAACAAACTTTGCATATTGCAAGGACAATGAGACAAATTTAATGTCAAAGGTCTGGCTACACATTTAGATCAAAAGTTTTCGAGCATCAGTTTTAGCATAATGTAAAATTCTAGAGAAAAAATAAATATCTTGTACTTAAAACCGATATGAAATAAAGAGTCGGTGGCAAAACTCAATCCAATACTGTCAAATACTTAAACAGAAAAGTGTATCATAAATTTCACTAGACAAAAAAGAGAAATTCCCCAAAGGAGCATAAAGACGAGAGTCAAGATACTTTTTCCTTTTTTTTCTTCTGATTAGCATTTCACGCTTCATTATTCATGCATCTATCCTAGTAGCAAAAGTGAAGCATAAGGACATGAAACTCAAATCTTGAGTCGAATTCAATGACTTGTAATTCTCTACCACGATAAAAAAAACCCCTTGCATTGGCAATCAAACACACCAAAGCAATGCCAAACATACATAATGAAGAATCTGCCCTATAAGCTATTGCACAACCAGTAAATCTTCTATAAATAACAAAACAAGGATACATATATTCACACACCCTCTTGAATTCTTTAATTTGTTGAACAGAAACCCAACCTTGTTCATCCATCAGGTTCTTCAAGAAATGATCATCCACCAAGTTCTGCTCACTACACACACAAAAAAAAAAAAGAATTCAATCCAAAATTACCTAGAAACAAACAATGTACACAAATCCATCAACAACAAAAAAATGCAGCCATACCTAAAGTAGTAATCAATCTGTTTCTGCACTTTACTGCT
Organism: Stephania japonica; assembly: GCA_039657345.1. Taxonomy (NCBI): domain Eukaryota; kingdom Viridiplantae; phylum Streptophyta; class Magnoliopsida; order Ranunculales; family Menispermaceae; genus Stephania; species Stephania japonica. Next base: position 19,892,666 of record CM077566.1, read on the forward strand.
CAAATTAGGTGAAGGGTCAGTCAAGTTCAGCGCCATTGGGGGCCTAGCTTGAGGAGGAGGCATAAAACCAGGCCCTCTAATCAACTGATCCATCATCATCTATATGCCAAGACCACAAATAAGCACAACCATTCCAGTCACAGCATTCAAATAAGATGATGTCTAAAGTACTGACTACGAAATTAGAAAGAAACTGCTCCTACTTTCTTATATCATATAGTATTCAGTTTTTAGTACGTCAAAATTGGAGCAAACCAACTTTACAAAATTAGTGCATGACACAATCATTTGAGAAACAGGAATAACCTTTGCAAGTAAGCGATTTGAGAAACCAGCATTGCATGTGAGACCAGTTTCCCTATAAACACATTTTTTTAGTTCTTCAGCAATCTATGTTGAGGAAAAACAAGAAGTCAATGCTGGTAAGACAAGCAGAACATGGTTCAAGATGCTAAACAACCAAACAACAGAAACCACAAACAAATGCAATCAATTTCAACTGAGAATCAATAGAAGTAGTTCGAGAGAACGAAACACATTTGCATTTTGCAATTGACAGCAAAACCAGCCAAACCACAAAAAAAAATCACCTAAAATCTCAACAAAAAAGGTGGTCTCTGCAAGCCGATTAAGCCCTAAATCACAGATCTCCGTCCGTCCGTTCGCGTCGGTCTCCTATAAATCAAACAAAAACGAACACACAAAGAGAACGAAAAATGATGAAATCAAGACATAGAGACAGAGAGACAGAGATTACGAGTTGACGGTTTGGTTGCAGAGACGGTGAGATCGACGAAGCAATGTGAATCGAATTCAAGAAGAAACAACAATGAAGAGAGATCTCGCACGCCGCACTCACTCGAGAGAGATCGAGAGACCGAGACGAGAGAGAGAGAGATCGAGAGATCGAGAGACCGAGAGACAGAGAGACAGAGAGAGACAGAGAGATACCTGAAAATGAAGCCGAAGACGAAGACGAAGACGATTTCGATCCTTCGGCGAAGTGAGTGAACCTTAGACGAAGATGACGAAGAGGGCGTCCTCTTTGAATGAGTTTTAGTGAGGTTGAAGATGACCAGTGAGAGTGGGGCGAGTGAGTTTTGTTCTTGGGTCAACTTTCCATAGAGGTTTTCTAAACCTCTATGAATTAGTCCTATTAAAAGTCTTACATGTCTAATTCATAGGGGTTAATTAAAACCTCTATGAATTAAGTGTTATAGAAACCTTAATCATCTAATACATAGGGGTTACTCAAAAACCTCTATCAATTAAGTGTTATAAAAAGCCTAAATTGTTCTAGTGAAGTAAAGTTACTATGTCATTATGTGAGTTACTGTGTTGTAATATGTGAGTTACTGAGTGTTAATGTGTGGGTATGTGTTACAAATTGATGTGTGAGTTCTTTGAGTGTTAATGTGTGTTTATGTGTTACAACATGATGTATGATCAATCAAACGGTTGTGATTGCGAGAGGCACAACAACCACTCCAACAAATGCCAATACAACAACAATTTGACCAGCAACCAAGGTACTCCAACAAAGTGAGAGTGTGCCCTACATATGACTTGATGATCTGCACCACAACAACAATCGAAATTGATAGTCCTACCCGACGACGAGGATGATGCTTGTATTGAAGATATGGAAAACTGGATTGGCAACTTCGACTATTGTATGGACATGATTAAGGAGCTTCATGATGAGGTCTACGACGTCAACGGCAATTCGAGTTGGAGATTGATGAGCGCCATTCGCCAAGCGCGTCAAGTACTAGAAGGATCCACGTTTATTATGTAAATCTAAGTAGCAAATTTTGTACATGCATGCTACTAATTAGTTACTTGTATATGGATACTAAGTAGCAATTAATTTTGTTTGTAAAAAAAAAGTAGCAATTAATTTTACATGCTACTCTAAACTCATGAATTCATTTGTAACACTATTATTTGTCTCAATGAAATACAAAGTTATTTGTTTAAGTTACCGTAATTTATATAATATTGTTAGCTATATATTAGTATAGTCACGATTCACACACGTTGGTAAATATGTTGAAGTAAAATAGAAATTTCATTAATCATGATGGCTCAATACATTCGGTAGAACTGGATGAGACACATAATCAATTACCTTCATAAAAGTACATTGATTCACTAATCCTAATTATTCATCAGAACATTCAACTGAGGCAGGGCTGATTTTGAGAAACTGCGACTCCAACATTGGAACATAATGACAATCGATGACTGTTCTCTTGACAAACGACTGGAACACACCAGTACACAGACATACTAAGACCATGACGAAAAAATAAAACATCCAACAAGGGAAGACAGACAAAGACTTCCGACAAGAATAGACAAATACAAACTTCCAACATTGGAAGTCAAATACTTATTGAAAAAATATGTTAAAAAGTTAAATAAAGTCGTCAAACACCCAACTTCATGGGTGACCACCGAGACTATAAAAGTTCTCCCTGGCCTTGTGTCAAGATGTGTGTATGTGACGCAATGGAAGTTCTTCCAAAACGATAATCCGACACACAAATAATGCAATTCAAAATGAAACCCTAATTCTCTAAAAGAAACATAATTCGTTTGTTTTTTCATAAAGATCAAAAATCAACCTCTAAACTATTACATATGTAGCCTTTATATAGGCTTGTAAAATAATGAGACTCATAATTCCAATAGAATACCATAAGACACATTAACTGTAATTATAATAAAACTCTTAACACCACTAACTCCTATTGAAAATCTAACTTTGACACAAAAAGGACACAGAACTTGTAATCCAACTAAACAAAACCATTTTATCTAATAAATAAAAACCCTAATCTAACACAAACTCTTACTTGCATCATTCTCTCCCAGTTGATAAAATTCTTCCTCGAATTCAAAGCTTGAATCATTCTCCTATTAATGTGGGCCTGATTAGTTTACTATTGTATTCTAATAGGGATTTACTATTGTATTCTAATAGGGATTTACTTTCTCTATAAGTATATATATTTCTTCGGTGTAAAAAGCGTGAGTAGTGAGAATCGTGAATAAGATTGTGTTGGCGGCTGTAGATTTTCTTCCCTTAGAAGGTTTCCCACATATAAAATTCTTGGTGATTTGTTCTCTTTTTCTTTTTATCTTGTTTTACTATTGTCATTGCTCTCTGTCAAAATCTTAACAACTGGTATCAGAGCAAGGTTATTCTCAAGTGGGAGTATTGACAGAAGAAAGGAAGTTATAATTTGAGAAGTTCGACGGTTCGAACTTTGGATTTTGGAAGATGCAGGTCGAAGACTACCTATATCAGAAAGATTTCTACTTACCGCTCGGTGGCAAGAACAACAAACATATAGACATGGACGACAAGGCTTGGGAAATACTAGATCGAAAGGCTTTGGGTGCGATTCGCCTTTCACTGTCATCATCGGTAGCCTTCAACATCTCCAAAGAGAAGACCACACAAGATGTGATGAAAGCCCTAACACGGACGTATGAGAAACCATCGGCGTCAAACAAGGTATTCTTAATGAAACGGTTGTTTAATATGAAGAAACCTGAAAGTAGACCTATACAAGAGCATCTGAGTGATTTCAATACCATCACTAGTCAGTTAGAATCTGTGGGTATTATCTTTTATAATGAAGTATTGGCTCTTGTTATTTTGTCGGGTTTACCCGATAGTTGGGATGGTCTGGTTATGGCTGGAAGCAACTCATCAGGGTCCAATATTCTGAAATTTGAGGATGTAGTGGGAGTTCTTCTTGATGAAGATACACGAAGGAGAAACAACTCTTCTGATGATGTTTCTAATAGTGCCTGAATACTTAGGAATAGGCAGATCCTCAAAGAGGTCGAATGGCCGAGGAAATGGACGCTCACAATCTAGAAGAGGTCAATCAAGAGGCCCTCAGATGACTTGCTGGAATTGCAAGAAGAAAGGTCATCTCAAGCGCGACTGTAAAGCACCAAAGAAAAGGGCAGATGAAAACGACAAAGACAACAACTCGGTGAATGTCTCAAACGAATCAAGTTCAGATGAAGCACTGATCATGTGTTGTGACGAAAAAGATGAATCTGCTTGGATACTAGATTCTGGTGCATCGTTTCATGCTACATCCAACAGAGAATATTTCCTTAATTATGAGAAGGGCAATTTCGGCAAGGTGTACCTTGGTGATGATAAAACCTGTGACATAATCGGTAAAGGAGACGTGCTGATAGGAATGGAAAATGGGACGCAGTTGAGGTTGCAACGAGTTAGACATGTGCTGAAACTTGCTAGAAATCTAATTTCGGTAAGCCAACTTACTGATGATGCAGGTCTTGAGATGAAGTTCACTAAAACATCTTGGAAGCTCATAAAAGGTGCCATGGTATTAGCACATGGTCAGAGAGATGGTACTCTCTAAAGAGTTCTCAATGAAAACTCCAAGAATATGGCCTCCTCTGAGGTCAGTGCAAAGGTGTGGCATCAACGCCTCGGGCATATGAGTGAGAAGGGAATGAAGGTAATGGTGTCAAAAGGGAAGTTAGATGGACTGTCATGTGTTGATCTGTCTCTATGTGAAGGTTGTGTGGTTAGAAAACAAAAAGTTGTCGGTTTTTTAAAAGGGCGGAAACTCCCAAAACTAATCCTTCACAGGTATCCTCCCTTAATGGCTCTCGTTATTACATTACTTTCATTGATGATTCGACTAGAAAGCTCCGGATTTACTTTATGAATAATAAGTTTCAAGTGTTTGAAATTTTCAAAAAGTGGAAATGTCTAGTGGAGAACCAGACAGGTCCAAAGCTGAAGTCCTTGACATCAGATAATGGTGGAGAGTCCTGTAACAAGGAATTTGATGAGTACTGTGCTATGTATGCCATCGGAAGGGAAAAAGACAGTACCAAGGACACCACAATAGAATGGCATTGCTGAGCGTATGAACTGAACCATTATAGAACGTGCTAGGAGCATGTTGTTGAGTGCAGGGCTACCAAGCGATTTGGCCGAAAGTTTGTGAATACTGCTTGCTTATCGATCAACAGAGGACCATCTACCGCAATTGATTGCGAGGCATCGCTGAGGAGGAATGGACAAAAGAGAAAGTAAAACTTTCACACATAAGAACCTTTAGTTGTGTTTCCTATGTCCATATCAATGCTAAAAATATGTCAAAGCTGGATGCAAAGTCCAAAATGTGTATCTTGCTGGGATATGGAGTTGATAGTTTTGGTTACAGGCTATGGGATCCTGAGAGTAAAAAGGTGATCGAAGTAAAGATGTCATATTCAATGAGGATGTGTCGTATAAGGATAGGATCAAGAAGAAAGGAACCAAAAAGATCAAAGTATCTTGAACTTGATGATATCCATCCCTATGATCCCGATCGAGTGTTATCGAACACATTGATGAACATGAAGTTCGGGAGGAGCCGGTGACACCACCCATTGCACTTTGACGTGAAAGACGAACTATCAATGCTCCAGATTATTACTCTTCATCCATACACTATTTCTTGCTCACGAGATGGTGGTGAACCCAATTACTATGGGAAGCAATGCAAGTCGAGAATAAGGAAGAATGGAAGAAAGCCATGGATGACGAAATGAAGTTTCTCTACACAAATCGAGACTTGGGATTTGGTCAAGCTTCCAACTGGAAAGAAGGCGATTCGATCAAATGGGTGTACGGTAAAAAACAGGAGAGCAAGATGGTTCCCAGAGGTACAAGGCCAGATTGGTAGTAAAAGGTTTCCAACAAAAGGGAGGTATCGATTTTATTGAGATTTTTTCTCCTGTGGTCAAGATGACTACAATTAGAACTGTTCTAAGCATTGTTGCTGCAGAGGATCTACATTTAGAACAGTTGGATGTAAAACCCCTTCTTCATGGTGACTTGGAGGAAAATATATACATGCAGCAACCACAGGGGATATGTAGAGGAGGCTAGTAAGGAGCATCTAGTGTGTAAGTTGCACAAAAGCCTTTATGGTCTGAAACAAGCCCCAGACAATGGTATTTGAAGTTTGACAAGTTCATGATCACAATAGGGTACATGCGCTGTCATGCAGATCACTGCTGTTATTTCAAGAAATTTGACAATTCGTATGTTATTTTGCTCCTATATGTCGATGATATGCTGATTGCGGTACCAACATTGAAAAGATTGAAAATTTGAAAGAGCAAATGGCGAAAGAATTTTCAATGAAAGATTTAGGTTTTCAAATTTTGAAGATCGAAAGAGATAGAAAGAACAAGTTACTAAAACTTTGTCAAAGGGAGTACGTATCGAAGGTACTCGGAGGTTCAACATGGATTGTGCAAAACCGGTGAGCACACTTTTAGTGGGCATTTCAAAAACCTTTCAAAACATCATAGTCCCAAAACAAGAACAAAAGAATATGGAGAACATCCCGGTATGCATCGGCGGGGGTAGCCTTATGTATGCCATGGTTTGTACAAGACCCGACATTTCTCATGCGGTGGGAATTGTGAGTAGGTACATGTCTAATCCTGGTTCTTATCAATGGAATGCGGTAAAAATGGATTTTAAGGTACCTTGCGGGAACAAAAGATGTGGCACTTGTGCTATACAAGTGCAAAAATACAGCTGTGTGGCTTTGTTGATTCAGACATGGCTGGTGACATTGATGTTAGGAAAAGTACTACAGGTTATGTGTTTATTCTTGGAAGTGCAGCAATCTCCTGGGTATCAACGTTACAAAAGATTGTTGCATTATCTACTACGAGGTGAATATGTTGCACATTTGTTGAAGCGTGTAAGGAGATGACTTGGTTATAGAGCTTGTTGAGTGAACTGGATCATAAGCAAGCGGATTGTCGACTACTAAGCGACAGTCAGAGTGCAATTCATCTGGCAAAGAATTCTTCATTTCACTCAAGGACAAATCATATCGATGTAAGGTATCATTTCATACGAGCTATGCTTGAAAAGGATCTTTCAAATTGGAGAAAGTACACACCAACAAAAATCCTGTAGATATGCTCACCAAGTCAGTCCCTAAAGAGAAACTGAAGTTTTGCATAGCTTCTCTTGGCCTTGTTAATTGAAGACAACAAGGCAGCCACTGCCTAAAGACACTACATGAGAAGGAGATACTACTATACGAGAAAATAATTTTTAGAATCAGCCCCAAGTGGGAGATATGTTAGGTATATGGGCCTGATTAGTTTACTATTGTATTCTAATAAGGATTTACTATTGTACTCTAATACGGATTTACCTTCTCTATAAGTATATATATCTCTTCTAATGTAAAAAGTGTGAGTAGTGAGAATCGTGAATAAGATTGTGTTGACGGCTGTGGGTTTTCTTCCCTTAGAGGATTTCCCACATATAAAATTCCTGGTGATTTGTTCTCTCTCTCTTTTTTTCTTGTTTTACTATTGTCATTGCTCTCTGTCAAAATCTTAACATCTCCCACACAGGACATACATGGTCTTAATCTTCGTCATTCTCCACTTGCTGGAAAAAATTTGCCCTCAAATTTTCGTACATTCGCGCGACTTGTAATTTGGGGCAAATTCATCTTCACAACTAATCTTGCCTAACTCAATACTACTTGATGAAAAAAGTATTTGGGGAACAACATCTTGAATGTTTTCAAAAAACACATCACCATGAGAGTCTTGATAAGCGTCCCTACTAACTCTTCATCCATGTCATCGGTTACTGAACAAAAGTGTTTGGTCGCCGTGAACTGCACTTTTGTCTCCACAACTTTTTCAACTAGGTAGTTGTCGACTTCATCTCGACAACCACGTATCTTTGTTGACGACGCCTCATCACACGACACCACCATTGACACTTGTGATTTTGACTTCAACAGTGTAACCTCAAGTACACGACCATCATATCCAAATACCACCTTTTCTTCAATAATGGCGTCATCATTGTCATCAAAAAATGGCGGCTTGTTGATGTCGAAGATGTGACCGTCGTTGTATTCGATTAGATCAATGCATTCTTCTGATCGACAATCTTCGTCGTTGTACGCATTGTCCCTGTCAGAAGAGGAATCTCCTTTTGTTTCTTTAAGAACAATTATAGATCGGAAGATATGATGACAAAATGGAGACCAACCGAAGATTAGCTCAATAGAGATTGAAAAAAATAGATATTTAATAGAGACCAGAAAAAAATTTTATCTTATGAGTGGAGGCGAGACTCCTTTTATATTTATACATACAAAAATACGGGAAAACAAGAATATGGTGTGCCAAAAAAACAAAAATACACAGCTCATAAAACCTTTGACATTAATCCTTAAAATCAACCTTCTTGCCACCAAGGAAAACAAAAATAAAGAAATTAAACACGGCTTCGCATTTTCCCAAAAGCACCATGTCGTACATCCTTATATGTATCACCCAAAAACCACATAAGCTCGTCATTTCACCCAAATGCCAATCCCCTTCACTATAGTCCAAATCACACAATATGATCCAAAGAATTTTCTAGTCACTAAATGCTCCAATCACAAGTACAAAGTCATCACCCTCATGTGTGAAAACTATGTAATACATCACAAGTACAAAGTCATCACCCTCACACAACCATTTATAAATATGATTTCAGGCCCATCGAAGCAAACAAACGTAATGCACTGGCGATCAAGGCTGTTCATCACAAGTACAGAACCACCCTAAACCCTAGACCAGCGACATCATAAGGGAGAAAAATGGCATATTTAGGGCTCCTACCATTGCTTTGGACAAGAAAGGCAGTGAAGTGAGCATACAGTGTTGCAACAAGAGAAGCAGTGAGATGGTGTAGAAAGAAAAATATAGGTCAAAGGAGATACTGAAAGCACTTAAAGATCAATACAACTCACCAAATCGATTAAGACGTGCGTACCTATTGGGCATTGTTCAATGGAGAGAGATGTAACTCCTTTGCCAAACTCGACCAATCACCTCGATCCCCGTCGTCGAACAATTCATCGAACTCCCAATGGAACAATATACCCTCTCGAAAAGGGATAATCTAACACAATCTCAAATCATACTTTGGGCGCATACCCTTGTCTTTTAGCCATTTATGGTGTTTTGTCATATGTAGGGCCTACGATTGGGGAGACAAAAAAAAGTCATAAATAGCTAAAAGGCAAGGGTGTGCGCCCAAAGTGTGCGTTGAAAGTGGGTCATTTTAGCATTTTCCTTTTTTTTCTATGCGGTTACAAAGTTATCAAACAACAAACAAAATGGTTACACAAAAAACACACGATTTTCTTAGATTATTTTCATTTTCCTTGCTATCTTACACACCCTAAATGTAAAGGGAAAATAAATTTCTTACACCTTAGACAATCCTTGAGATTAACACAACTTTTTCTATACCAAATAAATGATAAAGTCAAAGAAGTGCGGCGCAAAGTTTAGCCGCCAATATTCTTGGGAGGACTAATGGTGAGAGGTTTTAGATTTCAATTGTGATCATGCACCCCTCTTTTAATCGATACAAGATTTTTCTTAATTTGGTTAATATTTTTGGAAGGAACAATAGTGAGAGGGTTTAAGTATAAATAGTGACCACGGATTCCTTTCTTTAATAGTTTCAGAGATTTTTCGAGCCAAATTTAAAATAATAACGAGAGAAAATAATTACTCTTACTAAAATATACAATATGTATATTTAGTGAGAGAAAAGTTAGGTTGTACAAAAAAAAAAGGTTAGGCACCAAAAAACACACCCCAAATAACGAGAGGATTGATAAATAAATAGCTAGAGATATTAATCCCCTCCATAATAGCCTAGTAAAAGGACAAGAGCGCAAAAGTGTGCAAGCTCAAAAAGTCAATATATGGTATTAAACAATCTTCAAGACAATGGTATTTAAGATTTCATCAAGTCATAACTTATTTTGGATTTAATAAGATTGATGAAGACCATTGTGTATATATTAAGCATTCAGATCAATAGTTTGTGATATTGTCCTTGTACATAGACGATATACTTTTAGCTTGAAATAACATTGATTATGTTGTCCCCATTAAAGAATGGTTGTCCTCTAATTTTGATATGAAGGACATGAGTGGAGCAACTTCATACAGGGTGTGAAGATTCATAGGAATCGTTCTAAAAAATTCTTGCTTTATCGCGAGTACAATATATTAAGAATATTCTTGAACGATTCAAAATGAAAAATTGTAACCCCATTGAGACTCCAATTGCTAAAGGTGAAATCCTAAGCACGGAAATCAAAGGCTCCATTTGAGAAAGACAAAATGTCCAATGTTTCATATGCAAGTGCAATTGGAAGTTTAATGTGCGCAATGATGTGCACACGTCCCGATATATGCTACGTCGTTGGTTTAGTTAGAAAATATCAATCAAATTCTAGTCAAGCTCATTGGAAAGAAAAAGGATCTTGAAGTATCTCGAAAGGCACTATGGATTTGTGTTTGTGTTGCCAAAGTAATGATCAGCGATTACTTGGGTACTACGATGTTGATTGTAGCGGTGATCCGATGAACGCAAATCAACTTCGAATATGTTTTCCTATTGAATAATTGTGCAATCTCATGGAGTAGTAAAAAGCAAACATGCATTGATTTGTCAACCTTGGAGGCATAATTTGTTGCTTGCACTGCTTCAGTTCAAGAGGCAATATGGCTTATACGTTTCGTTATGCACTTGCAAATCATCAAAAGTGCATCGAAAACCAGTTACTATATTTAGTGATGGTCAAGCAACAATTGCTTATAAGAAGGATCTGAAGTATAATGGAAAGACAAAACACGTTGACACAAAGTATAACTTTGTGAGAGACATCATAGAAAGAAAAGAAGTATTGATACAACACATTCCTACGCAAAGGATGACAGTATATCCAATGACAACCTATCGCTAGGGATATTTTTTAAGTCATGTAAAGTCCTTTGGGATTGCGTAGACTATAAATTGTTTGTTGTAACTTCTTATTTCAATTCAATAAATAAACTTTATTGGTTTTTGTTATTTCATGCTCGATATAAGTCATTAATTGACTAGAACTATGCAACAGGGCATTGATTGCCTTCCTCACAAAAGCAATCACCTTTTGCGCTAATAGTAGCGAGTAGAGATGAGACATTGAAACTTATTTGATAAATGTATCCTTGATTGGAGTCAAGATGAGGTCATTTAGCTTGACCGTAATGATTTCCCACTATCTATTAAACTTTGTCAAGATAACCGAGATGTGAGATCCATTGATTGGCACCTAACAATAGCGCTACATAAGTTTCGGGTTAGGCACTTTGGGAGTGACTAAACTAAGATCTGCACAATGTATTTAGAGAATTGCATACACTCTCATTAAGAGGTTCTCCACTGTGACATGAAAAAGAATCGCATGTGTTTTACGACCACTTAGAAGTGATAAATCCCTATATCTGCACTGTGTGAATCTAATTGAATAAAGTTCTTATATAGTTGAGACTTCCTGCATTTCCCTTATGACTTTTGACGACACTATAAAGTAAGAAATTTGTGTTTGCTACTTTACTGAGTAACCTATGGTCAAGTATGATTCGATCTAAAGGTGCTACATTAGGAAAGCGGCAGATTCTAAACTGAGTAGAGGGAGGGTAGAGGAAGATCATATAGAATCATGTCATTTCATTTTGTATTCCATGTCGCAACAGTGATGTTAAGTCACTTGGATGGATATATTAGTTAGAATATAATGCTATGACTTTAAGGTTCAGATATTGCTCTTGAAGGGATTATTGAATGTTTTGAACAGACGTGACTATATGGATCTGGGCGAAGTGAGATATACATAATTTTTAAAAGGGTAGATGTCTCTATGCTGACTCTAATTGAGTTGCTAGTGTAGAGCTCCCACTTGTAGGCTATCTCACATTCCCAAGACCCATTAGCTACAATGAAACATTGTCAATTGAGAACTGAATGTTTTTCCACACATGATGGGAGAATGGGAGATATCTAAGTTATCAAAACACGGGGCACCCATATGTGTGATTGACTCGACCTGACAAGATTTTCCACACACGATGTGCAAGTGGGAAATGTTGGGCACGTTTTACATGTTGTAAATAAAAGGGATAAACCTAGAGTTGGTTTTGATAATTGATATATCCTAACCACCATAATCTCGTGGGAAGCCCTAAGAGATCACAGGATAATAAATCACGTACAAGGTGATTTAGAAAAATAAGTCTTTTGGCATTTTTGTGTGGTGTGAAGAAAAGAGTTCTCGAGAAGTGTCTTCTAAACTTTTGGGCTGTGGAAAAGACCGAAGTTCTACACAAATGAAATAGGTAAAAGGTATGCTTACGCCAATACTCTTTCGATTCCTATATATTTGATCCGAAACCTTAAGTACAAAATATGATACTTCTTTTAATATAAGCTTGAGTACGAGGAGCATTGATCCCCACCATATTGAAAGGTAATTTTGTTCCATTTACAAACTAACGAGCTAGGAGCAATTGCAAGCTTAGTGACACTTTGTGTGGATAAATCTAACATCATAGTAGACCTATAGAACATGTCTAAGTGGATCACAATGAACTCATAAAACGTATTAAATGTGCCTAGTGGGCCGGACATGCCTACACAATACTATAGGATCCAATGGACCTGAATTATTTACCAAGATTCATGATGGCGGACTTAGACTAAATACTAACTTTCTCCTTACACCTTATAGCCCCATATATACAACCATTTAGCCCCCAAAAAAAAAAACACTTGGCCCCCTATCGCCTTCAATACTTACCCCATTTACCCCTCTTATATATATATTTAATTAGATAAATCTCAAACCCTAAATCTTTTTTTTCTCTTTTGATTTCCTTTTTAATTCCTTCGTGAACCACCACCGATCTTCTATTTGATCGGCGGTGGTTTCAAAAAGTGTTTACCGCATGTATTTTCTTCAATAAAAACAAATTTATTCGATCTTAGAGTTTCAATCTACAAAATTTTCTAATTCATCATTGGCGCCATCACTTGCTCCTCCATGTGTGCATCTATCATCATTCAAGTTCATCTCCGCTTCTACTTGCTTGTGTTTGAATCTCTCGCTTACAGTTGTTGGTTTGATAGTTTATTAGGTTATCCTTTTCAATAAGTATTTATCTTTCAATGTTGGAGGTTTTTGTTTGTCTTCCCTTGTTGGAAGTTTTATTTTTCGTTTTGGTCTTAGTATATCGTATGTCTTGTAGTGTTCTTGACGTTTGTCAAGAGAAGAGACACTGCTTGTCAAACTATTCCATTATTACAGTCGCAGTTTCTCAAAATCAACTCTATGGCAGTTGAATGTTCTAATAAAAAATTAGGATTAGTGAATCAATGTGTTTTTGTCAAGGTAATTAATTGTATGCCTTGTCTGTTCTACCGAATGTATTAAACCATAATGATAAATGAAATTTCTTTTTTCTTTTTTTAAAAAATAGATAAATCTCATTTTGCCCTAAAAATCAGTTGCCCAATCCCTCCTATACACCCCCCTATATAATAAGTATATTATTTTAATTGTACATGCATTTTCTTAAGTACTATGTGTATTTGTAGCTTTGAAATTTAGATATAGGTTTCCCCTCTAAATGCTAAGTCTGGCTCTGCCATGATTGAGATTAATGATAAAATGACTGCACTATATCATAATAGAAAGCATAACAACTGATGTGGCAACCCGGTTGGGATGCCAGAACGGTAGGGACAAAGGCGGGATTGTTTGAGTTAAGCGCAAGATCTCGATTTCGATTTCTCACTGTGTCAAGATCGATTGGGCCATTAGGGCGCTCCCATTAATTACCCCTAATGGAGAGGCGACAGGCCCCTATTGGATTAGTATCACCCGAGGAGTGCGGATACCCACTGTTATCAATAAAAAAGACTAATGTGGCTTCGGGCCCCGCATCAAAATCTAATGAAATGATTCACCCAACACCCCATTTTGATGTAGGGCCCACGTGCGACAATCAGCCGTGGTGAATTTTATTGTGACATCGTGTTCTCATTCAAGCATTTACCGTTATTATTTGTTGTGTATTCCACACAGTCTCCAACCTTGGCTTTTTTTATTGTCGGGAATCTAGCTAGCTTGGTTCTTTGCTTTTTTTTTTTAGGTCAAGTTATCAATTTTCATTACTCAATTGAGTCGATTACATCCGTGATATATAGTGCATCTAATTAAAGTCGTGACTTTAATTATGAGCTATTTGAGCCAAATTATGAGCCAAATTACTCAATTTGGCTTAATTTTCATTACTCAATTTTCAATTATTTTCATTACTCAATTTTCATACCAAATATATAATGTGGTGTACATTTTTGCTATTTGAGCCAAATTATGAGCTACCTTGTTTGCACTTCTCCTAGCAAATTGTACCTTCCTCGAACCGTGACTTTTAAGCACTAGTTAAAGTCGTCAAGTAAACATCCATATTATGAGCTAGCTTGGCTCTTTTACCTTCAATAGACATCATTAATTTTTCTTTTTTTACAAAAAATGAAGTTTTCTCATTTAGTATTTCCGTTAATACAAAAAATTATAGTAGCAAAAATCATTAATACAGGAGCATTGTTATTTATTTTGGTAATTTAATTTAATTTTTAATGAGAAATTTTACTCACTTTTTGGTAAAAATAATATACAAATAAACGACTTAACCTTTGATACATAAACATTTCAAAAAATAACTGCAAAATTAATGTTACATATAGTCAAAAAATTGGTCTTCACCGTATATAACGAACAATTATTTTTGATAGCGAAGCTATAATGCTACTTGTTGGCATTTTCCATATTTTATTTATTTTTATCATATACTTTCGTTAATTTAATTAAAATTAGTAACCCAAACGTGTTTTTGTAGATTATACTATCTAATATTTTTATGTTTATCCTTATATATCCATATCTATATCGCAAGTAGATTTAGATTTTTTTTTCTTATCCATCAAGATGCCTTTGATTTCAAGAACTTGTCTTAAAATCGTAACAATCACGCAATATAGCTAGAGCTATATATATAAGAGTGAGAAGAGAAAAAACGTCTTTGTTAGAGAATCTTTAGTTCGTTTGTGTGAAGAGAGAGCCATTAAATTTGTTGTCTTGAAGAGGATTGAAGACCATTGATTGAAAGAAAGTCATGGAAAATTACAATCGCCTTGGGGTTTTACATTCAACCCCACCGATGAAGAAATCATGGGGTACTTGCAAGCGAAGGCGAGCAACATTCAACTTCCATTCGTCGATCCAGATCGTCGAATTCGACGTCTTTACTACACACCCCACCCAACTCCACATGCAACGTATGTACTACTTTGTTTTTATGTTAAAAAACACTATGGTTTATGGTTCTTGATTTTAATCGATCTTTGATTTTTGTTAGGTTATCGTGCATGCATGAATACTGTTTTAATGTTTAAATTAGGGTTTTGGGTTCTTGATAATTAAGGGAACTTCGGTGTCTTAGGTTATCTTATTACATGCTTGATACTGTTTATTGTTAAAGCTAGCTAGCTAACGGGTTTAAGGTTCTTGATGATTTATCAATCTTTGTTTTTTTTAAGTTATTTACATGCACGCATACTGTTTATTGTTAAAACTAGGTGCATTCATATTGTTGTTAAACCTAGGGTGTAGGGTTCTTGATAATTAATCGATCTTTGATTTTTTAAGTTATTGTTACATTCATATATGCGCGTTGTTTTAATGTTTTTTTTTTTTTTAAAAACGCATATTGCTATAATTTTAAAACTAGGGTTTAGGTTTCTTGATAATCGATCGGATCTTTGATTTTTTTGGGTTGTCTTACATGCATGTGTTTCTTTGTTGGGTGCGAGAGAGGCTCAATGCTACCGGTACCCACCTCTACTTCTACGTTACGAAGAGCGGGAGAAATCGCAGTCTTTGGAAATGGGTTTTGGCATGCAAGCACAGTGTGCAACCGCTATCTTGAACCGCAAGAGAGAAGTGATCGGCTATAGGAGCATGCTAGTTTACTACAATAATGCTTTGAATTCAAATACTAAGAAAAGACACAGTCGGAAAAGACCAGTGGATCCCGCATGAGTACACGCTTCCCGAGGCTCATAACATGTCTTCCAAAGGACATAAGGTAAGTGTGATTTATGCTAAATTGAGTTAATTTATTCATTCATTTGGTTAACGGCTATATATATATATATAAGGTCATATTAAAAATAGTTTTGCATGTAGTTAGTGTACAACATATACAAGTATTATTACATAAATTTACTATTTGATTATACATTACAGAACCCTTTTGGACTATTTGCAAAATTGGTGAGACACGAAGAACATTTGGAGGTGACAATTACCAAAGTAGTAGTGTTCCCTCACAACAACAACAAAACAACCCCAAAGAATGAAGAATTGAACATGGAATTAATGGGGCCTCATCATCGCAAGAAGTTGATCAACAACGGCATTGCAAAGCAATCGAATGTGATGATGGTCGAAGCTTGGTGCTAGCGGAGGATGATCTTCCTCTTTAGTTTTGGGTCGACGTTAATGATCACAACTCATCTTCGAGAGGTAGTTCAGAGGGCGCCTAGACGGATTGGATCGTTAATTTTTCCCGATCAATTAAATGATGATGAAGTCACGATGATGATCAAGAATGGATTGAAAACTTGGAGTCAATTCTAGAGGTTGACGACGAGGCACAACCACTCAACAACAAATGCCAATACAACAACAATTTGAGCAAAGAAACCAAGATACTCCAACAAAGTGAGAGTGTGGCCTACATATGCCTTGATGATCTGCAGCCACAACAACAATCGAATTCATAGTGCTACCTCGACGACGAGGATGATGCTTGTATTGAAGATATGGAAAACTGGATTGGCAACTTCGACTATTGTATGGACATGATTAAGGAGCTTCATGATGAGGTCTACGACGTCAACGGCAATTCGAGTTGGAGATTGATGAGCAGCCATTCGCCAAGCGCGTCAAGTACTAGAAGGATCCACGTTTATTATGTAAATCTAAGTAGCAAATTTTGTACATGCATGCTACTAATTAGTTACCTTGTATATGGATACTAAGTAGCAATTAATTTTGTTTGTAAAAAAAAAGTAGCAATTAATTTTACATGCTACTCTAAACTCATGAATTCATTTGTAACACTATTATTTGTCTCAATGAAATACAAAGTTATTTGTTTAAGTTACCGTAATTTATATATTATTGTTAGCTATATATTAGTATAGTCACGATTCACACACGTTGGTAAATATGTTGAAGTAAAATAGAAATTTCATTAATCATGATAGCTCAATACATTCGGTAGAACTGGACGAGACACATAATCAATTACCTTCATAAAAGTACATTGATTCGCTAATCCTAATTATTCATCAGAACATTCAACTGACGCAGAGCTGATTTTGAGAAACTGCGACTCCAACATTGGAACAGAATGACAATCGATGACTGTTCTCTTGACAAACGACTGGAACATACCAGTACACAGACATACTAAGACCATGACGAAAAAATAAAACATCCAACAAGCGAAGACAGACAAAGACTTCCGACAAGAAGAGACAAATACAAACTTCCAACATTGGAAGTCAAATACTTATTGAAAAAATATGTTAAAAAGTTAAATAAAGTCGTCAAACACCCAACTTCATGGGTGACCACCGAGACTATAAAAGTTCTCCCTGGCCTTGTGTCAAGATGTGTGTATGTGACGCAATGGAAGTTCTTCCAAAATGATAATCCGACACACAAATAATGCAATTCAAAATGAAACCCTAATTCTCTAAAAGAAACATAATTCGTTTGTTTTTTCATAAAGATCAAAAATCAACCTCTAAACTGTTACATATGTAGCCTTTATATAGGCTTGTAAAATAATGAGACTCATAATTCCAATAGAATACCATAAGACACATTAACTGTAATTATAATAAAACTCTTAACACCACTAACTCCTATTGAAAATCTAACTTTGACACAAAAAGGACACAGAACTTGTAATCCAACTAAACAAAACCATTTTATCTAATAAATAAAAACCCTAATCTAACACAAACTCTTATTTGCATCATTCTCTCCCAGTTGATAAAATTCGTCCTCGAATTCAAAGCTTGAATCATTCTCCTATTAATGTGGGCCTCATTAGTTTACTATTGTATTCTAATAGGGATTTACTATTGTATTCTAATAGGGATTTACTTTCTCTATAAGTATATATATTTCTTTTGGTGTAAAAAGCGTGAGTAGTGAGAATCGTGAATAAGATTGTGTTGGCGGTTGTGGATTTTCTTCCCTTAGAAGGTTTCCCACATATAAAATTCTTGGTGATTTGTTCTCTTTTTCTTTTTTTCTTGTTTTACTATTCTCATTGCTCTCTGTCAAAATCTTAACAACTGGTATCAGAGCAAGGTTATTCTCAAGTGGGAGTATTAACAGAAGAAATGAAGTTATAATTTGAGAAGTTCGACGGTTCGAACTTTGGATTTTGGAAGATGCAGATCGAAGACTACCTATATCAGAAAGATTTCTACTTACCGCTCGGTGGCAAGAACAGCAAACCTATAGATATAGACGACAAGGCTTGGGAAATACTAGATCGAAAGGCTTTGGGTGCGATTCGCCTTTCACTGTCATCATCGGTAGCCTTCAACATCTCCAAAGAGAAGACCACACAAGATGTGATGAAAGCCCTAACACGGATGTATTAGAAACCATCGGCGTCAAACAAGGTATTCTTAATGAAACGGTTGTTTAATATGAAGAAACCTGAAAGTAGACCTATACAAAAGCATCTTAGTGATTTCAATACTATCACTAGTCAGTTAGAATCTGTGGGTATTATCGTTTATAATGAAGTATTGGCTCTTGTTATTTTGTCGGGTTTACCCGATAGTTGGGATGGTCTAGTTATGGCTGTAAGCAACTCATCAGGGTCCAATATTCTGAAATTTGAGGATGTAGTGGGAGTTCTTCTTGATGAAGATACACGAAGGAGAAACAACTCTTCTAATGATGTTTCTAATAGTGCCCTGAATACTTAGGAACAGGGTAGATCCTCAAAGAGGTCGAATGGCCGAGGAAATGGACGCTCACAATCTAGAAGAGGTCAGTCAAGAGGCCCTCAGATGACTTGCTGGAATTGCAAGAAGAAAGGTCATCTCAAGCGCGACTGTAAAGCACCAAAGAAAAGGGCAGATGAAATTGACAAAGACAACAACTCGGTGAATGTCTCAAACGAATCAAGTTCAGATGAAGCACTGTTCATGTGTTGTGACAGTAAAGATGAATCCTGCTGGATACTAGATTCTTGTGCATCGTTTCATGCTACTTCCAACAGAGAATATTTCCTTAATTATGAGAAGGGCAATTTCGGCAAGGTGTACCTTGGTGATGATAAAACTTGTGACATAATCGGTAAAAGAGACGTGCTGATAGGAATGGAAAATGGGACGTAGTTGAGGTTGCAACGAGTTAGACATGTGCTGAAACTTGCTAGATGAAGTTCACTAAAACATCTTGGAAGCTCATAAAAGGTGCCATGGTTTTAGCACATGGTTAGAGAGATGGTACTCTCTACAGAGTTCTCAATGAAAACTCCATGAATATGGCCTCCTCTGAGGTCAGTGCAAAGGTGTGGCATCAACGCCTCGGGCATATGAGTGAGAAGGGAATGAAGGTAATGGTGTCAAAAGAGAAGTTAGATGGACTGTCATGTGTTGATCTGTCTCTATGTGAAGGTTGTGTGGTTAGAAAACAAAAAGTTGTCAGTTTTTCTAAAAAGGGCAGAATTCCCAAAACTAAAAAGCTAGAACTTGTGCACACAGATGCTTGGGATCCTTCACAGGTATCCTCCCTTAATGGCTATCGTTATTACATTACTTTCATTGATGATTCGACTAGAAAGCTCTGGATTTACTTTATGAAAATAAGTTTCAAGTGTTTGAAATTTTCAAAAAGTGGAAATTTCTAGTGGAGAACCAGACAGGTCTAAAGCTGAAGTCCTTGACATCGAGATAATGGTGGAGAATCTTGTAACTAGGAATTTGATGACTACTGTGCTATGTATGGCATCAGAAGAGAAAAGATAGTACCAAGGACACCACAAAAGAATGGCATTGCTGAGCGTATAAACCGAACCATTATAGAACGTGCTAGGAGCATGTTGTTGAGTGCGGGGCTACCAAGCAGTTTCAGGCTGAAGCTGTGAATACTGCTGCTTATCTGATCAACAGAGGACCATCTACCGCAATTGATTGCGACAACCTGAGGAGGAATGGACAAAAGAGAAAGTAAAACTTTCACACTTAAGAACCTTTGGTTGTATTTCCTATGTCCATATCAATGCTGAAAATAGATCAAAGCTGGATGCAAAGTCCAAAATGTGTATCTTGCTGGGATATGGAGTTGATAGTTTTGGTTACAGGCTATGGGATCCTGAGAGTAAAAAGGTGATCAGAAGTAAAGATGTCATATTCAATGAGGATGTGTTGTATAAGGATAGAATCAAGAAGAATGAGGAACCAAAAAGATCATAGTATCTTGAACTTGATGATATCCCTCTGTATGATCCTGATCAGAGTGTTACTGAACACATTGATGAACATGAAGTTCAGGAGGAGCCAGTGACACCACCCATTGCACTTCGACGTGAAAGACGAACTATCAATGCTCCAGATTATTACTCTCCATCCATACACTATTTCTTGCTCACAGATGGTGGTGAACCCAATTACTATGAGGAAGCAATGCAAGTCGAGAATAAGGAAGAATGGAAGAAAGCCATAGATGACGAAATGAAGTTTCTCTACACAAATCGGACTTGGGATTTGGTCAAGTTCTTCCAACTGGAAAGAAGGCGATTCGATCAAATGGGTGTACGGACTAAAACAGGGAGCAAGATGGTTCCCAGGTACAAGGCCGATTGGTAGTAAAAGGTTTCCAACAAAAGGGAGGTATCGATTTTACTGGAGATTTTTTCTCCTGTGGTCAAGATGACTACAATTAGAATTGTTCTAAGCATTGTTGCTTCAGAGGATCTACATTTAGAACAGTTGGATGTAAAAACGGCCCTTCTTCAAGGTGACTTGGAGGAAAATATATACATGCAGCAACAACAGGGATATGTAGAGGCTGCTAAGGAGCATTTAGTGTGTAAGTTGCACAAAAGCATTTATGGTCTGAAACAAGGCCCCAGACAATGGTATTTGAAGTTTGACAAGTTCATGATCACAATAGGGTACATGCGATGTCATGCAGATCACTGTTGTTATTTCAAGAAATTTGACAATTCGTATGTTATTTTGCTCCTATATGTCGATGATATGCTGATTGCAGGTACCAACATTGAAAAGATTGAAAATTTGAAAGAGCAAATGGCGAAAGAATTTTCAATGAAAGACTTAGGTGCTGCGAAACAAATTTTGGGGCAGAAGATCGAAAGAGATAGAAAGAACAAGTTACTAAAACTTTGTCAAAGGGAGTACGTATCGAAGGTGCTCAAGAGGTTCAACATGGATTGTGCAAAACCGGTGAGCACACCTTTAAACTGGGCATTTCAAAAACCTTTCGAAACAACGATGACCCAAAACAGAAGAATAACAAAAGAATATGGAGAACATCCCGTATGCATCGGCAGTGGGTAGCCTTATGTATGCCATGGTTTGTACAAGACCCGACATTTCACATGCAGTGGGAATTGTGAGTAGGTACATGTCTAATCCTGGTTCTTATCAATGGAATGCAGTAAAATAGATTTTAAGGTACCTTGCAGGAACAAAAGATGTGGCACTGTGCTATACAAGTGCAAAAATACAGCTGTGTGGCTTTGTTGATTCAGACATGGCTGGTGACATTGATGTTAGGAAAAATACTACAGGTTATCTGTTTATTCTTGGAAGTGCAGCAATCTCCTGGGTATCAACGTTGCAAAAGATTGTTGCATTATCTACTACTGAGGGTGAATATGTTGCAGCTGTTGAAGCGTGTAAGGAGATGACTTGGTTATAGAGCTTGTTGAGTGAACTGGATCATAAGCAAGAGGATTGTCGACTATTAAGCGACAATCAGAGCACAATTCATCTGGCAAAGAATTATGCATTTCACTCAAGGACAAAGCATATCGATTTAAGGTATCATGTCATACGAGCTATGCTTGAAGAAGGATCTTTCAAATTGGAGAAAGTACACACCAACAAAAATCCTGTAGATATGCTCACCAAGTCAGTCCCTAAAGAGAAACTGAAGTTTTGCATAGCTTCTCTTGGCCTTGCAAATTGAAGACGACAAGGCAGCCGCCGCCTAAAGACACTACATGAGAAGGAGATACTACTATACGAGAAAATAATTTTTCGAATCAGCCCCAAGTGGGAGATATGTTAGGTATATGGGCCTGATTAGGTTACTATTGTATTCTAATAAGGATTTACTATTGTACTCTAATACGGATTTACTTTCTCTATAAGTATATATATCTCTTCTAATGTAAAAAGTGTGAGTAGTGAGAATTGTGAATAAGATTGTGTTGACGGCTGTGGGTTTTCTTCCCTTAGAGGATTTCCTACATATAAAATTCCTGGTGATTTGTTCTCTTTCTCTTTTTTTCTTGTTTTACTATTGTCATTGCTCTCTGTCAAAATTTTAACATCTCCCGCACAGGACATACATGGTCTTAATCTTCGTCATTCTCCACTTGCTGGAAAAAATTCGCCCTCAAATTTTCGTACATTCGCGCGACTTGTAATTTGGGGCAAATTCATCTTCACAACTAATCTTGCCTAACTCAATACTACTTGATGAAAAAAGTATTTGGGGAACAACATCTTGAATGTTTTCAAAAAACACATCACCATGAGAGTCTTGAAAAGCGTCCCTACTAACTCTTCATCCATGTCATCGGTAACTGAACAAAAGTGTTTGGTCGCCACGAACTGCACTTTTGTCTCCATAACTTTTTCAACTAGGTAGTTGTCGACTTCATCTCGACAACCACGTATATTTGTTGACGATGCCTCATCACACGACACCGCCACTGACACTTGTGATTTTGACTTCAACAATGTAACCTCAAGTATACGAACATCATATCCAAATACCACCTTTTCTTCAACAATGGCATCATCATTGTCATCAAAAAATGGCGGCTTGTTGATGTCGAAGATGTGATCGTCTTTGCATTCGATTAGATCAATACATTCTTCCGATCGACAATCTTCGTCGTTGTACGCATTGTCCCTGTCAGAAGAGGAATCTCCTTTTGTTTCTTTAAGAACAATTATAGATCGGAAAATAGGATGACAAAATGGAGACCAAGCAAAGATTAGCTCAATAGAGATTGAAAAAAATAGATATTTAATAGAGAACAGAAACAACATTTTATCTTATGAGTGGAGGCGAGACTCCTTTTATATTTATACATACAAAAATACGGGAAAACAAGAATATGGTGTGCCAAAAAAACCAAAATAGACAGCTCATAAAACCTTTGACATTAATCCTTAAAATCAACCTTCTTGCCACCAAGGAAAACAAAAATAAAGAAATTAAACACGGCTTCGCATTTACCCAAAAGCACCATGTCGTACATCCTTATATGTATCACCCAAAAACCACATAAGCTCGTCATTTCACCCAAAAGCCAATCCCCTTCACTATAGTCCAAATCACTTTGGGCGCATACCCTTGTCTTTTAGCCGTTTATGGTATTTTGTCATATGTAGGGCCTACGATTGGGGAGACAAAAAAAAGTCATAAATAGCTAAAAGGCAAGGGTGTGCGCCTAAAGTGTGCGTTGAAAGTGGGTCATTTTAGCATTTTCCTTTTTTTTCTATGCGGTTACAAAGTTATCAAACAACAAATAAAATGGTTACACAAAAAAAACACACGATTTTCTTAGATTATTTCCATTTTCCTTGCTATCATACACACCCTAAATGTAAAGGGAAAATAAATTTCTTACACCTTAGACAATCCTCGAGATTAACACAACTTTTTCTATACCAAATCCATGATAAAGTCAAAGAAGTGCGGCGTAAAGTTTAGCCGCCAATATTCTTGGGAGGACTAATGGTGGGAGGTTTTAGATTTCAATTGTGATCATGCACCCCTCTTTTAATCGATACGAGATTTTTCTTAATTTGGTTAATATTTTTGGAAGGAACAATAGTGAGAGGGTTTACGTATAAATAGTGACCATGGATTCCTTTCTTTAATAGTTTCAGAGATTTTTCGAGCTAAATTTAAAATAATAACGAGAGAAAATTATTACTCTTACTAAAATATACAATATGTATATTTAGTGAGAGAAAAGTTGGGTTGTACAAAAAAAAAAAGGTTAGGCACCAAAAAATACACCCCAAATTACGAGAGGATTGATAAATAAATAGCTAGAGATATTAATCCCCTCGATAATAGCCTAGTTTTTAACAAGAGAAATTCATTGCTCTCACTAATTTTTATCACTGTTGAACCTTTTCCTTGTAGTGTGCCCAATTTTTTATTTATTTTTTTTTATCAAAGTGGTTGTTGTATTGATGTTCGTAGCCTAAAATGCAAGCCAATCTATTTCACATAGATATTACATAGCGGATAAAGTATGGAACTAAAATCCATGACAATGCACGCTCGCACAACACCAATCCACATTTTTGGAAAATGAGTTTCCTAGCAAAAATGAAGCAATAAGAGATCTCACATTTTATGAAGTTGATGAGTCTTTAGAGAATGTAGTCCCAGAGATAGATTCAAATGCAGTTGAGACTAATTCAAATTTGGCTCCTATTCTTTATTCTAGTGGGATTGATATTTCAATAGATGCTTCTAATACAAAAGAATTGCGTAGAAAGCGATCGTAAAAGTGTGCCTCGAAGACGTTTTGAAATTGAGAGTTAGGCTTTTATGATTGCTCCACAGGATGAAAATGAGACCCGTAATGTTAATGAGACTTTGTCACCATCTGCTAAAGAAAACTAGTTGAAAGAAATGGTTAAAGAAATTGAGTCTAAAAAATCTAACCACGTCTTGGACGTGGTTAATCTACCTCCTAGACGTAGATCAATTGGGAACAAATGGGTCCACAAGATCAAACATCAGGCAGATGGATCAATCGATAGATTCAATGCACGTTTAATGGCTAAGGGAGTTACACAACAAGAAGGAACATATTTTAAGGAAAATTTTTCACCAGTTGTAAGGTTTGCCTCCATTCCTCTATTGTTTGTTATTGTTGCACATATGGATTTAGAATTACATCAAATGGATGTAAAAGCTGCTTTAATGAATGGATAATTGAATGAAGACATATATATGCAACAACCAATAGGTTTTGTTGTAAAAGGACAAGAGCGCAAAAGTGTGCAAGCTCAAAAAGTCAATATATGGTATTAAACAATCTTCAAGACAATGGTATTTAAGATTTCATCAAGTCATAACTTATTTTGGATTTAATAAGATTGATGAAGATCATTGTGTATATATTAAGCATTCAGATCAATAGTTTGTGATATTGTCCATGTACGTCGACGATATACTTTAAGCTGGAAATAACATTGATTATCTTTGTCGCCATTAAAGAATGGTTGTCCTCTAATTTTGATATGAAGGACATGAGTGGAGCAAACTTCATACAGGGTGTGAAGAGTCATAGGAATCGTTCTAAAAAACTCTTGCTTTATCGCGAGTACAATATATTAAGAATATTCTTGAACGATTCAAAATGAAAAATTGTAACCCCATTGAGACTCCAATTGCTAAAGGTGAAATCCTAAGCACAGAAATCAAAGGCTCCATTTGAGAAAGACAAAATGTCCAATGTTTCATATGCAAGTGCAATTGGAAGTTTAATGTACACAATGATGTGCACACGTCCCGATATATGCTACGTCGTTGGTTTAGTTAGAAAATATCAATCAAATTCTAGTCAAGCTCATTGGAAAGAAAAAGGATCTTGAAGTATCCGAAAGGCACTATAGATTTGTGTTTGTGTTACCAAAGTAATGATCAGCGATTACTTGGGTACTCGATGTTGATTGTAGCGGTGATCCGAGATGAATGCAAATCAACTTCGAATATGTTTTCCTATTGAATAATTGTGCAATCTCATGGAGTAGTAAAAAGCAAACATGCATTGATTTGTCAACCTTGGAGGCATAATTTGTTGCTTGCACTTTTCTTGATTCAAGATGCAATATAGCTTATATGTTTCGTTATGCACTTGCAAGTCATCAAAAGTGCATCGAAAACAAGTTACTATATTTAGTGATGGTCAAGCAATTGCAATTGCTTATAAGAAGGATCTGAAGTATAATGGAAAGACAAAACACGTTGACACAAAGTATAACTTTGTGAGAGACATCATAGAAAGAAAAGAAGTATTGATACAACACATTCCTACTCAAAGGATGACAGTATATCCAATGACAACCTATCGCTAGGGATATTTTTTAAGTCATGTAAAGTCCTTTGGGATTGCGTAGACTATAAATTGTTTGTTGTAACTTCTTATTTCAATTCAATAAATAAACTTTATTGGTTTTTGTTATTTCATGCTCGATATAAGTCATTAATTGACTAGAACTATGCAACAGGGCATTGATTGCCTTCCTCACAAAAGCAATCACCTTTTGCGCTAATAGTGGCGAGTAGAGATGAGACATTGAAACTTATTTGATAAATGTAACCTTGATTGGAGTCAAGATGAGGTCATTTAGCTTGACGGTAACAAATTTCCCACTTTCTATTAAGCTTGTCAAGATAACCAGATGTGAGATCCAATGATTGGCACCTAATAATAGTGAGCTACATAAGTTTCGGGTTAGGCACTTTGGGAGTGACTAAACTAAGATCTGCACAATGTATTTAGAGAATTGCATACACTCTCACTAAGAGGTTCTCCACTGTGACATGAAAAAGAATCGCATGTGTTTTACGACCACTTAGAAGTGATAAATCCCTATATCTGCACTGTGTGAATCTAATTGAATAAAGTTCTTACATAGTTGAGACTTCCTGCATTTCCCTTATGACTTTTGACTACACTATAAAGTAAGAAATTTGTGTTTGCTACTTTACTGAGTAACCTATGGTCAAGTATGATTCGATCTAAAGGTGCTACATTAGGAAAGCAGCAGATTCTAAACTGAGTAGAGGGAGGGTAGAGGAAGATCATATAGAATCATGTCATTTCATTTTGTATTCCATGTCGCAACACTGATGTTAAGTCACTTGGATGGATATATTAGTAAGAATATAATGCTATGACTTTAAGGTTCAGATATTGCTCTTGAAGGGATTATTGAATGTTTTGAATAGACGTGACTATATGGATCTGGGCGAAGTGAGATATACATAATTTTTAAAAGGGTAGATGTCTCTATGCTGACTCTAATTGAGTTGCTAGTGTAGAGCTCCCACTTGCAGGCTATCTCACATTCCCAAGACCCATTAGCTACAATGAAACATTGTCAATTGAGAACGAATGTTTTTCCACACATGATGGGAGAATGGGAGATATCTAAGTTATCAAAATACGGGGCACCCATATGTGTGATCGACTCGACCCGACAAGATTTTCCACACACGATGTGCAAGTGGGAAATGTTGGGCACGTTTTACATGTTGTAAATAAAAGGGATAAACCTAGAGTTGGTTTTGATAATTGATATATCCTAACCACCATAATCTCTTGGGAAGCCCTAAGAGATCACAGGATAATAAATCACATACAAGGTGATTTATAAAAATAAGTCTTTTGGCATTTTTGTGTGGTGTGAAGAAAAGAGTTCTCGAGAAGTGTCTTCTAAACTTTTGGGCTGTGGAAAAGACCGAAGTTCTACACAAATGAAATAGGTAAAAGGTATGCTTACGCCAATACTCTTTCGATTCCTATATATTTGATCCGAAACCTTAAGTACAAAATATGATACTTCTTTTAATATAAGCTTGAGTACGAGGAGCATTGATCCCCACCATATTGAAAGGTAATTTTGTTCCATTTACAAACTAACGAGCTAGGAGCAATTGCAAGCTTAGTGACAACTTTGTGTGGATATATCTAACATCATAGTAGACCTATAGAACATGTCTAAGTGGATCACAATGAACTCATAAAACGTATTAAATGTGCCTAGTGGGCCCGACATGCCTACACAATACTATAGGATCCAATGGACCTGAATTATTTACCAAGATTCATGATGGCGGACTTAGACTAAATACTAACTTTCTCCTTACACCTTATAGCCCCATATATACAGCCATTTAGCCCCCAAAAAAAAAACACTTGGCCCCCGATCAGCTTCAATACTTACCCCATTTACCCCTCTTTTATATATATATATATATATTTAATTAGATAAATCTCAAACCCTAAATCTTTTTTTTCTCTTTCGATTTCCTTTTTAATTCCTTCGTGAACCACCGCCGATCTTCTATTTGATCGGCAGTGGTTTCAAAAAAAGTGTTTACTGCATGTATTTTCTTCAATAAAAACAAATTTATTCAGATCTTAGAGTTTCAATCCTACAAAATTTTTCTGATTCATCATTGGCGCCATCACTTGCTCCCTCTATGTGTGCATCTATCATCATTCAAGTTCATCTCTCGCTTCTACTTGCTTGTGTTTGAATCTCTCGCTTACGATTGTTGGTTTGATAGTTTATTAGGTTATCCTTTTCAATAAGTATTTATCTTTCAATGTTGGAGGTTTTTGTTTGTCTTCCCTTGTTGGAAGTTTTATTTTTCGTTTTGGTCTTAGTATATCTATGTACTGTAGTGTTCTTGACGTTTGTCAAGAGAAGAGACACTGCTTGTCAAACTATTCCATTATTACAGTCGTAGTTTCTCAAAATCAACTCTATGGCAGTTGAATGTTCTAATAAAAAATTAGGGTTAGTGAATCAATGTGTTTTTGTCAAGGTAATTAATTGTATGTCTTGTCCTGTTCTACCGAATGTATTAAACCATAATGATAAATGAGACTTCTTTTTTATTTTTTTAAAAAATAGATAAATCTCTTTTTCCCCTAAAAATCAGTTGCCCAATCCCTCCTATACCCCCCCCCCCTATATGATAAGTATATTATTTTAATTGTACATGCATTTTCTTAAGTACTATGTGTATTTGTAGCTTTGAAATTTAGATATAGGTTTCCCCTCTAAATGCTAAGTCTGGCTCTGCCCATGATTGAGATTAATGATAAAATGACTGCACTATATCGTAATAGAAAGCATAACAACTGATGTGGCAATCCGGTTGGGATGCCAGAATGGTAGGGACAAAGGCGGGATTGTTTGAGTTAAGCGCAAGATCTCGATTTCGATTTCTCACTGTGTCAAGATCGATTGGGCCATTAGGGCGCTTCCCGTTGATTACCCCTAATGGAGAGGCGTCAGGGCCCTATGGGATTAGTATCACCCGAGGAGTGCGGATACCCACTGTTATCAATAAAAAAGACTAATGTGGCTTCTGGGCCCCGCATCAAAATCTAATGAAATGATACACCCAACACCCCATTTTGATGTAGGGCCCATGTGCGACAATCAGCCGTGGTGAATTTTATTGTGACATCGTGTTCTCATTCAAGCATTTACCGTTATTATTTGTTGTGTATTCCACACGCTCCAACCTTGGCTTTTTTTATTGTCGGGAATCTAGCTAGCTTGGTTCTTTGCTTTTTTTTTAGGTCAAGTTATCAATTTTCATTACTCAATTGAGTCGATTACATCCGCGATATAAGTGCATCTAATTAAAGTCGTGACTTTAATTATGAGCTATTTGAGCCAAATTATGAGCCAAATTACTCAATTTGGCTTAATTTTCATTACTCAATTTTCAATTATTTTCATTACTCAATTTTCATATCAAATATATAATGTGGTGTACATTTTTGCTATTTGAGCCAAATTATGAGCTACCTTGTTTGCACTTCTCCTAGCAAATTGTACCTTCCTCGAACCGTGACTTTTAAGCACTAGTTAAAGTCGTCAAGTAAACATCCATATTATGAGCTAGCTTGGCTCTTTTACCTTCAATAGACATCATTAATTTTTCTTTTTTTACAAAAAATGAAGTTTTCTCATTTAGTATTTCCGTTAATACAAAAAATTATAGTAGCAAAAATCATTAATACAGGAGCATTGTTATTTATTTTGGTAATTTAATTTAATTTTTAATGAGAAATTTTACTCACTTTTTGGTAAAAATAATATACAAAGAAACGACTTAACCTTTGATACATAAACATTTCAAAAATAACTGCAAAATTAATGTTACATATAGTCAAAAAATTGGTCTTCACCGTATATAACAAACAATTATTTTTGATAAATTTGAAGCTATAATGCTACTTGTTGGCATTTTCCATATTTTATTTATTTTTATCATATACTTTCGTTAATTTAATTAAAATTAGTAACCCAAACGTGTTTTTGTAGATTATACTATCTAATATTTTTATGTTTATCCTTATATATCCATATCTATATCGCAAGTAGATTTAGATTTTTTTTTCTTATCCATCGATGCGCTTTGATTTCAAGAACTTGTCTTAAAATCGTAACAATCACGCAATATAGCTAGAGCTATATATATAAGAGTGAGAAGAGAAAAAACGTCTTTGTTAGAGAATCTTTAGTTCGTTTGTGTGAAGAGAGAGCCATTAAATTTGTTGTCTTGAAGAGGATTGAAGACCATTGATTGAAAGAAAGTCATGGAAAATTACAATCTGCCTTGGGGTTTTACATTCAACCCCACTGATGAAGAAATCATGGGGTACTTGCAAGAGAAGGCGAGCAACATTCAACTTCCATTCGTCGATCCAGTCGTCGAATTCGACGTCTTTACTACACACCCCACCCAACTCCGCATGCAACATATGTACTACTGTTTTTATGTTAAAAAACACTATGGTTTATGGTTCTTGATTATAATCGATCTTTGATTTTTGTTAGGTTATCGTGCATGCATGAATACTGTTTTAATGTTTAAATTAGGGTTTTGGGTTCTTGATAATTAAGGGAACTTCGGTGTCTTAGGTTATCTTATTACATGCTTGATACTGTTTATTGTTAAAGCTAGCTAGCTAGCGGGTTTAAGGTTCTTGATGATTTATCAATCTTTGTTTTTTTAAGTTATTTACATGCACGCATACTGTTTATTGTTAAAACTAGGTGCATTTATATTGTTGTTAAACCTAGGGTGTAGGGTTCTAGATAATTAATCGATCTTTGATTTTTTAAGTTATTATTACATTCATATATGCGTGTTGTTTTAATGTTTTTTTTTTTAAAAAAAAACTGCATATTGCTATAATTTTAAAACTAGGGTTTAGGTTTCTTGATAATCAGTCAGATCTTTGATTTTTTTGGGTTGTCTTACATGCATGTGTTTCTTTGTTGGGTGCAGAGGGGCTCAATGCTACCAGTACCCACCTCTACTTCTACGTTACGAAGAGCGAGAGAAATCGCAATGCTGGAAATGGGTTTTGGCATGCAAGCACAGGTGCAACCTCTATCTTGAACCGCAAGAGAGAAGTGATCGGCTATAGGAGCATGCTAGTTTACTACAATAATGCTTTGAATACAAATACTAAGAAAAGAGACAGATCGGAAAAGACCAGGTGGATCCTGCATGAGTGCACGCTTCCCGAGGCTCATAACATGTTTTCCAAAGGACATAAGGTAAGTGTGATTTACTGCTAAATTGAGTTAATTTATTCATTCATTTGGTTAGCGGCTATATATATATATATAGATATATAAGGTCATATTAAAAATAGTTTTGCATGTAGTTAGTGTACAACATATACAAGTATTATTACATAAATTTACTATTTGATTATACATTACAGGAACCCTTTTGGACTATTTGCAAAATTGGTGAGACAGGAAGAACATTTGGAGGTGACAATTACCAAAGTAGTAGTGTTCCCTCACAACAACAGCAGCAACCCCAGCAACAGCAATTGAACATGGAATTAATGGGGCCTCATCATCAGCAAGAAGTTGATCAACAACAGCAGCTGCAGCAATCTGAATGTGATGATGGTCGAAGCTTGGTGCTAGCGGAGGATGATCTTCCTCTTGAGTTTTGGGTCGACGTTAATGATCACAACTCATCTTCGAGGTAGTTCAGAGGCGCCTAGACGGATTGGATCGTTAATTTTTCCCATCAATTAAATGATGATGAAGCTGCAGATGATGATCAAGAATGGATTGAAAACTTGGAGTCAATTCTAGAGGTTGACGACGAGGCACAACAACCACTCCAACAGCTGCCAATACAACAACAATTTGAGCAGCAACCAGTACTCCAACAAAGTGAGAGTGTGCCTACATATGCCTTGATGATCTGCAGACACAACAACAATCGAATTCATAGTGCTACCTGACGACGAGGATGATGCTTGTAT
This sequence comes from Stephania japonica, assembly GCA_039657345.1. Classification (NCBI taxonomy): domain Eukaryota; kingdom Viridiplantae; phylum Streptophyta; class Magnoliopsida; order Ranunculales; family Menispermaceae; genus Stephania; species Stephania japonica. The sequence continues at coordinate 19,925,060 of CM077566.1, forward strand.
TGAAGATATGGAAAACTGGATTGGCAACTTCGACTATTGTATGGACATGATTAAGGAGCTTCATGATGAGGTCTACGACGTCAACGGCAATTCAGAGTTGGAGATTGATGAGCAGCCATTCGCCAAGCGCGTCAAGTACTAGAAGGATCCACGTTTATTATGTAAATCTAAGTAGCAAATTTTGTACATGCATGCTACTAATTAGTTACTGTATATGGATACTAAGTAGCAATTAATTTTGTTTGTAAAAAAAAAGTAGCAATTAATTTTACATGCTACTCTAAACTCATGAATTCATTTGTAACACTATTATTTGTCTCAATGAAATACAAAGTTATTTGTTTAAGTTACCGTAATTTATATAATATTGTTAGCTATATATTAGTATAGTCACGATTCACACACGTTGCTAAATATGTTGAAGTAAAATAGAAATTTCATTAATCATGATGGATCAATACATTCGGTAGAACTGGATGAGACACATAATCAATTACCTTCATAAAAGTACATTGATTCACTAATCCTAATTATTCATCAGAACATTCAACTGAGGCAGGGCTGATTTTGAGAAACTGCGACTCCAACATTGGAACAGAATGACAATCGATGACTGTTCTCTTGACAAACGACTGGAACACACCAGTACACAGACATACTAAGACCATGACGAAAAAATAAAACATCCAACAAGGGAAGACAGACAAAGACTTCCGACAAGAATAGACAAATACAAACTTCCAACATTGGAAGTCAAATACTTATTGAAAAAATATGTTAAAAAGTTAAATAAAGTCGTCAAACACCCAACTTCAAGGGTGACCACCGAGACTATAAAAGTTCTCCCTGGCCTTGTGTCAAGAAGTGTGTATGTGACGCAATGGAAGTTCTTCCAAAACGATAATCCGACACACAAATAATGCAATTCAAAATGAAACCCTAATTCTCTAAAAGAAACATAATTCGTTTGTTTTTTCATAAAGATCAAAAATCAACCTCTAAACTGTTACATATGTAGCCTTTATATAGGCTTGTAAAATAATGAGACTCATAATTCCAATAGAATACCATAAGACACATTAACTGTAATTATATTAAAACTCTTAACACCACTAACTCCTATTGAAAATCTAACTTTGACACAAAAAGGACACAGAACTTGTAATCCAACTAAACAAAACCATTTTATCTAATAAATAAAAACCCTAATCTAACACAAACTCTTACTTGCATCATTCTCTCCCAGTTGATAAAATTCTTCCTCGAATTCAAAGCTTGAATCATTCTCCTATTAATGTGGGCCTGATTAGTTTACTATTATATTCTAATAGGGATTTACTATTGTATTCTAATAGGGATTTACTTTCTCTATAAGTATATATATTTCTTCTGGTGTAAAAAGCGTGAGTAGTGAGAATCGTGAATAAGATTGTGTTGGCGGCTGTGGATTTTCTTCCCTTAGAAGGTTTCCCACATATAAAATTCTTGGTCATTTGTTCTCTTTTTCTTTTTATCTTGTTTTACTATTTTCATTGCTCTCTGTCAAAATCTTAACAACTGGTATCAGAGCAAGGTTATTCTCAAGTGGGAGTATTGACAGAAGAAAGGAAGTTATAATTTGAGAAGTTCGACGGTTCGAACGTTGGATTTTGGAAGATGCAGGTCGAAGACTACCTATATCAGAAAGATGTCTACTTACCGCTCGGTGGCAAGAACAGCAAACATATAGACATGGACGACAAGGCTTGGGAAATACTAGATCGAAAGGCTTTGGGTGCGATTCGCCTTTCACTGTCATCATCGGTAGCCTTCAACATCTCCAAAGAGAAGACCACACAAGATGTGATGAAAGCATTAACACGGATGTATGAGAAACCATCGGCGTCAAACAAGGTATTCTTAATGAAACGGTTGTTTAATATGAAGAAACCTGAAAGTAGACCTATACAAGAGCATCTGAGTGATTTCAATACCATCACTAGTCAGTTAGAATCTGTGGGTATTATCTTTTATAATGAAGTATTGGCTCTTGTTATTTTGTCGGGTTTACCCGATAGTTGGGATGGTCTGGTTATGGCTGTAAGCAACTCATCAGGGTCCAATATTCTGAAATTTGAGGATGTAGTGGGAGTTCTTCTTGATGAAGATACACGAAGGAGAAACAACTCTTCTGATGATGTTTCTAATAGTGCCTGAATACTTAGGAATAGGGCAGATCCTCAAAGAGGTCGAATGGCCGAGGGAATGGACGCTCACAATCTAGAAGAGGTCAGTCAAGAGGCCCTCAGATGACTTGCTGGAATTGCAAGAAGAAAGGTCATCTCAAGCGCGACTGTAAAGCACCAAAGAAAAGGGCAGATGAAAACGACAAAGACAACAACTCGGTGAATGTCTCAAACGAATCAAGTTCAGATGAAGCACTGATCATGTGTTGTGACAGTAAAGATGAATCCTGTTTGATACTAGATTCTGGTGCATCGTTTCATGCTACTTCCAATAGAGAATATTTCCTTAATTATGAGAAGGGCAATTTCGGCAAGGTGTACCTTGGTGATGATAAAACCTGTGACATAATCGGTAATGGAGACGTGCTGATAGGAATGGAAAATGGGACGCAGTTGAGGTTGCAACGAGTTAGACATGTGCTGAAACTTGCTAGAAATCTAATTTCGGTAAGCCAACTTACTGATGATGCGAGTCTTGAGATGAAGTTCACTAAAACATCTTGGAAGCTCATAAAAGGTGCCATGGTGTTAGCACATGGTCGAGAGAGATGGTACTCTCTCTAAAGAGTTCTCAATGAAAACTCCATGAATATGGCCTCCTCGAGGTCGGTGCAAAGGTGTGGCATCAACGCCTCGGGCATATGAGTGAGAAAGGAATGAAGGTAATGGTGTCAAAAGAGAAGTTAGATGGACCGTCATGTGTTGATCTGTCTCTATGTGAAGGTTGAGTGGTTAGAAAACAAAAAGTTGTCGGTTTTTTAAAAAGGCGAAATTCCCAAAACTAAAAAGCTAGAACTTGTGCACAAACGCTTGGGATCCTTCACAGTATCCTCCCTTAATGGCTCTCGTTATTACATTACTTTCATTGTTGATTCGACTAGAAAGCACTGGATTTACTTCATGAAAAATAAGTTTCAAGTGTTTGAAATTTTCAAAAAGTGGAAATGTCTAGTGGAGAACTAGACAGGTCTAAAGCTGAAGTCCTTGACATCAGATAATGGTGGAGAGTACTGTAACAAGGAATTTGATGACTACTGTGCTATGTATGGCATCAGAAGAGAAAAGACAGTACCAAGGACACCACAACAGAATGGCATTGTTGAGCGTATAAACCGAACCATTATAGAACATGCTAGGAGCATGTTGTTGAGTGCGGGGCTACCAAGCAGTTTCGGGCTGAAGCTGTGAATACTGCTGCTTATCTGATCAACAGAGGACCATCTACCGCAATTGATTGCAGACTGCCTGAGGAGGAATGGACAAAAGAGAAAGTAAAACTTTCACACTTAAGAACCTTTGGTTGTGTTTCCTATGTCCATATCAATGCTGAAAATAGGTCAAAGCTGGATGCAAAGTCCAAAATGTGTATCTTGCTGGGATATGGAGTTGATATTTTTGGTTACAGGCTATGGGATCCTGAGAGTAAAAAGGTGATCAGAAGTAAAGATGTCATATTCAATGAGGATGTGTTGTATAAGGATAGGATCAAGAAGAATGAGGAACCAAAAAGATCAAAGTATCTTGAACTTGATGATATCCATCCCTATGATCCTGATCAGAGTGTTACTGAACACATTGATGAACATGAAGTTCAGGAGGAGCCAGTGACACCACCCATTGCACTTCGACGTGAAAGACGAACTATCAATGCTCCAGATTATTACTCTTCATCCATACACTATTTCTTGCTCACAGATGGTGGTGAACCCAATTACTATGGGGAAGCAATGCAAGTCGAGAATAAGGAAGAATGGAAGAAAGCCATGGATGACGAAAAGAAGTTTCTCTACACAAATCAGACTTGGGATTTGGTCAAGCTTCCAACTGGAAAGAAGGCGATTCAGATCAAATGGGTGTACAGACTGAAATAGGAGCAAGATGGTTCATAGAGGTACAAGGCCAGATTGGTAGTAAAAGGTTTCCAACAAAAGGGAGGTATCGATTTTACTGAGATTTTTTCTCCTGTGGTCAAGATGACTACAATTAGAATTGTTCTAAGCATTGTTGCTTCAGAGAATCTACATTTAGAACAGTTGGATGTAAAAACTGCCCTTCTTCATGGTGACTTGAAGGAAAATATATACATGCAGCAACCACAGGGATATGTGGAGGCTAGTAAGGAGCATCTAGTGTGTAAGTTGCACAAAAGCCTTTATGGTCAGAAACAAGCCCCCAGACAATGGTATTTGAAGTTTGACAAGTTCATGATCACAATAGGGTACATGCGATGTCATGCAGCTCACTGCTGTTATTTCAAGAAATTTGACAATTCGTATGTTATTTTGGTCCTATATGTCGATGATATGCGGATTGCAGGTACCAACATTGAAAAGATTGAAAATTTGAAAGAGCAAATAGCGAAAGAATTTTCAATGAAAGACTTAGGTGCTGCGAAACAAATTTTGGGGCTGAAGATCGAAAGAGATAGAAAGAACAAGTTACTAAAACTTTGTCAAAGGGAGTACGTATCGAAGGTGCTCAAGAGGTTCAACATGGATTGTGCAAAACCGGTGAGCACACCTTTAGCTGGGCATTTCAAAAACCTTTCGAAACAACATTGTCCCAAAACAGAAGAATAACAAAAGAATATGGAGAACATCCCGTATGCATCGGCAGTGGGTAGCCTTATGTATGCCATGGTTTGTACAAGACCCGACATTTCTCATGCAGTGGGAATTGTGAGTAGGTACATGTCTAATCCTGGTTCTTATCAATGGAATGCAGTAAAATGGATTTTAAGGTACCTTGCGAAAACAAAAGATGTGGCACTTTGTGCTATACAAGTGCAAAAATACAAATTGTGTGGGCTTTGTTGATTCGACATGGTTGGTGACATTGATGTTAGGAAAAGTACTACGGTTATGTGTTTATTCTTGGAAGTGCAAAGAATCTCCTGGGTATCAAGGTTACAAAAGATTGTTGCATTATCTACTACCGAGGTGAATATGTTGCGGTACAAGTTGAAGCGTGTAAGGAGATGACTTGGTTATAGAGCTTGTTGAGTGAACTGGATCATAAGCAAGCGGATTGTCGACTACTAAGCGACAGTCAGAGCGCAATTCATCTGGCAAAGAATTCTGCAATTCACTCAAGGATAAAGCATATCGATGTAAGGTATCATTTCATACGAGCTATGCTTGAAGAAGGATCTTTCAAATTTTAGAAAGTACACACCAACAAAAATCCTGTAGATATGCTCACCAAGTCGGTCCCTAAGAGAAACGAAGTTTTGCATAGCTTCTCTTGGCCTTGCTAATTGAAGACGACAAGGCAGCCGCCGCCTAAAGACACTACATGAGAAGGAGATACTACTATACGAGAAAATAATTTTTAGAATCAGCCCCAAGTGGGAGATATGCTAGGTATATGGGCCTGATTAGTTTACTATTGTATTCTAATAAGGATTTACTATTGTACTCTAATACGGATTTACTTTCTCTATAAGTATATATCTCTTCTAATGTAAAAAGTGTGAGTAGTGAGAATAGTGAATAAGATTGTGTTGACGGTGTGGGGGTTTTCTTCCCTTAGAGGATTTCCACATATAAAATTCCTGGTGATTTGTTCTCTTTCTCTTTTTTCTTGTTTTACTATTGTCATTGCTCTCTCTCAAAATTTTAACATCTCCCGCACAGGGACATACATGGTCTTAATCTTCGTCATTCTCCACTTGCTGGAAAAAATTAAGCCCTCAAATTTTCGTACATTCGCGCGACTTGTAATTTGGGGCAAATTCATCTTCACAACTACTCTTGCCTAACTCAATACTACTTGATGAAAAAAGTATTTGGGGAACAACATCTTGAATGTTTTCAAAAAACACATCACCATGAGAGTCTTGAAAAGCGTCCCTACTAACTCTTCATCCATGTCATCGGTTACTGAACAAAAGTGTTTGGTCGCCGCGAACTGCACTTTTGTCTCCACAATTTTTTCAACTAGGTAGTTGTCGACTTCATCTCGACAACCACGTATCTTTGTTGACGACGCCTCATCACACGACACCACCACTGACACTTGTGATTTTGACTTCAACAATGTAACCGCAAGTACACGAACATCATATCCAAATACCACCTTTTCTTCAACAATGGCATCATCATTGTCATCAAAAAATGGCGGCTTGTTGATGTCGAAGATGTGACCGTCATTGCATTCGATTAGATCAATACATTCTTCCGATCGACAATCTTCGTCGTTGTATGCATTGTCCCTGTCAGAAGAGGAATCTCCTTTTGTTTCTTTAAGAACAATTATAGATCGGAAAATAAGATGACAAAATGGAGACCAACCAGAAGATTAGCTCAATAGAGATTGAAAAAAATAGATATTTAATAGAGACCAGAAACAACATTTTATCTTATGAGTGGAGGCGAGACTCCTTTTATATTTATACATACAAAAATACGGGAAAACAAGAATATGGTGTGCCAAAAAAACCAAAATAGACAGCTCATAAAACCTTGGACATTAATCCTTAAAATCAACCTTCTTGCCACCAAGGAAAACAAAAATAAAGAAATTAAACACGGCTTCGCATTTACCCAAAAGCACCATGTCGTACATCCTTATATGTATCACCCAAAAACCACATAAGCTCGTCATTTCACCCAAAAGCCAATCCCCTTCACTATAGTCCAAATCACTTTGGGCGCATACCCTTGTCTTTTAGCCGTTTATGGTGTTTTGTCATATGTAGGGCCTACGATTGGGGAGACAAAAAAAAGTCATAAATAGCTAAAAGGCAAGGGTGTGCGCCTAAAGTGTGCGTTGAAAGTGGGCCATTTTAGCATTTTCCTTTTTTTTCTATGCGGTTACAAAGTTATCAAACAACAAATAAAATGGTTACACAAAAAAAACACACGATTTTCTTAGATTATTTCCATTTTCCTTGCTATCATACACACCCTAAATGTAAAGGGAAAATAAATTTCTTACACCTTAGACAATCCTCGAGATTAACACAACTTTTTCTATACCAAATCGATAATAAAGTCAAAGAAGTGCGGCGCAAAGTTTAGCCGCCAATATTCTTGGGAGGACTAATGGTGGGAGGTTTTAGATTTCAATTGTGATCATGCACCCCTCTTTTAATCGATACGAGATTTTTCTTAATTTGGTTAATATTTTTGGAAGGAACAATAGTGAGAGGGTTTACGTATAAATAGTGACCATGGATTCCTTTCTTTAATAGTTTCAGAGATTTTTCGAGCTAAATTTAAAATAATAACGAGAGAAAATAATTACTCTTACTAAAATATACAATATGTATATTTAGTGAGAGAAAAGTTGGGTTATAAAAAAAAAAGGTTAGGCACCGAAAAATACACCCCAAATTACGAGAGGATTGATAAGTAAATAGCTAGAGATATTAATCCCCTCGATAATAGCCTAGTTTTTAACAAGAGAAATTCATTGCTCTCACTAATTTTTATCACTTTTGAACCTTTTCCTTGTAGTGTGCCCAATTTTTTATTTATTTTTTTATCAAAGTGGTTGTTGTATTGATGTTTGTAGCCTAAAATGCAAGCCAATCTATTTCACATAGATATTACATAGCGGATAAAGTATGGAACTAAAATCCATGACAATGCACGCTCAAGCACAACACCAATCCACATTTTTGGAAAATGAGTTTCCTAGCAAAAATGAAGCAATAAGAGATCTCACATTTTATGAAGTTGATGAGTCTTTAGAGAATGTAGTCCCAGAGATAGATTCAAATGCAGTTGAGACTAATTCAAATTTGGCTCCTATTCTTTATTCTAGTGGGATTGATATTTCAATAGATGCTTCTAATAAAAAAGAATTGCGTAGAAGCAGTCGTAAAAGTGTGCATCGAAGATGTTTTGAAATTGAGAGTTAGGCTTTTATGATTGCTCCACATGATGAAAATGAGCCCCGTAATGTAAATGAGACTTTGTCACCATCTGCTAAAGAAAACTAGTTGAAAGAAATGGTTAAAGAAATTGAGTCTAAGAAATCTAACCACGTCTTGGACGTGGTTAATCTACCTCCTAGACGTAGATCAATTGGAAACAAATGGGACCACAAGATCAAACATCAGGCAAATGGATCAATCGATAGATTCAATGCACGTTTAATGGCTAAGGGAGTTACACAACAAGAAGGAACATATTTTAAGTAAACTTTTTCACCAGTTGTAAGGTTTGCCTCCATTCCTCTATTGTTTGTTATTGTTGCACATATGGATTTAGAATTACATCAAATGGATGTAAAAACTGCTTTAATGAATGGATAATTGAATGAAGACATATATATGCAACAACCAATAGGTTTTGTTGTAAAAGGGCAAGAGCGCAAAAGTGTGCAAGCTCAAAAAGTCAATATATGTTATTAAACAATCTTCAAGACAATGGTATTTAAGATTGATTTCATCAAGTCCTAACTTATTTTGGATTAAATAAGATTGATGAAGATCATTGTGTATATATTAAGCATTCAGATCAATAGTTTGTGATATTGTCCATGTACGTCGACGATATACTTTTAGCTGGAAATAACATTGATTATGCTGTCGCCATTAAAGAATGGTTGTCCTCTAATTTTGATATGAAGGACATGAGTGGAGCAAACTTCATACAGGGTGTGAAAAGTCATAGGAATCGTTCTAAAAAACTCTTGCTTTATCTTGAGTACAATATATTAAGAATATTCTTGAACGATTCAAAATGAAAAATTGTAACCCCATTGAGACTCCAATTGCTAAAGGTGAAATCCTAAGCACGAAAATCAAAGGCTCCATTTGAGAAAGACAAAATGTCCAATGTTTCATATGAAAGTGCAATTGGAAGTTTAATGTACACAATGATGTGCACACGTCCCGATATATGCTACGTCGTTGGTTTAGTTAGAAAATATCAATCAAATTCTAGTCAAGCTCATTGGAAAGAAAAAGGATCTTGAAGTATCTGAAAGGCACTATAGATTTGTGTTTGTGTTACCAAAGTAATGATCAACAGTTACTTGGGTACTCTGATGTTGATTGTAGCGGTGATCCAGATGAATGCAAATCAACTTCAGAATATGTATTCCTATTGAATAATTGTGCAATCTCATGGAGTAGTAAAAAGCAAACATGCATTGATTTGTCAACCTTGGAGGCATAATTTGTTGCTTGCACTGCTTCAGTTCAAGATGCAATATAGCTTATACGTTTCGTTATGCACTTGCAAGTCATCAAAAGTGCATCGAAAACCAGTTACTATATTTAGTGATGGTCAAGCAGCAATTGCTTATAAGAAGGATCTGAAGTATAATGGAAAGACAAAACACGTTGACACAAAGTATAACTTTGTGAGAGACATCATAGAAAGAAAAGAAGTATTGATACAACACATTCTACGCAAAGGATGACAGTATATACAATGACAACCTATCGCTAGGGATATTTTTTTAAGTCATGTAAAGTCCTTTGGGATTGCGTAGACTATAAATTGTTTGTTGTAACTTCTTATTTCAATTCAATAAATAAACTTTATTGGTTTTTGTTATTTCATGCTCGATATAAGTCATTAATTGACTAGAACTATGCAACGAGGCATTGATTGCCTTCCTCACAAAAGCAATCACCTTTTGCGCTAATAGTAGCGAGTAGAGATGAGACATTGAAACTTATTTGATAAATGTAACCTTGATTGGAGTCAAGATGAGGTCATTTAGCTTGACCGTAACATTTTCCCACTATCTATTAAGCTGTCAAGATAACCGAGATGTGAGATCCATTGATTGGCACCTAACAATAGCGAGCTACATAAGTTTTCGGTTAGGCACTTTGGGAGTGACTAAACTAAGATCTGCACAATGTATTTAGAGAATTGCATACACTCTCATTAAGAGGTTCTCCACTGTGACATGAAAAAGAATCGCATGTGTTTTACGACCACTTAGAAGTGATAAATCCCTATATCTGCACTGTGCGAATCTAATTGAATAAAGTTCTTACATAGTTGAGACTTCCTGCATTTCCCTTATGACTTTTGACTACACTATAAAGTAAGAAATTTGTGTTTGCTACTTTACTGAGTAACCTATGGTCAAGTATGATTCGATCTAAAGGTGCTACATTAGGAAAGCGAGATTCTAAACGAGTAGAGGGAGGGTAGAGGAAGATCATATAGAATCATGTCATTTCATTTTGTATTCCATGTCGCAACACTGATGTTAAGTCACTTGGATGGATATATTAGTTAGAATATAATGCTATGACTTTAAGGTTCAGATATTGCTCTTGAAAGGATTATTGAATGTTTTGAACAGACGTGACTATATGGATCTGGGCGAAGTGAGATATACATAATTTTTAAAAGGGTAGATGTCTCTATGCTGACTCTAATTGAGTTGCTAGTGTAGAGCTCCCACTTGCAGGCTATCTCACATTCCCAAGACCCATTAGCTACAATGAAACATTGTCAATTGAGAACTGAATGTTTTTCCACACATGATGGGAGAATGGGAGATATCTAAGTTATCAAAACACGGGGCACCCATATGTGTGATCGACTCGACCCGACAAGATTTTCCACACACGATGTGCAAGTGGGAAATGTTGGGCACATTTTACATGTTGTAAATAAAAGGGATAAACCTAGAGTTGGTTTTGATAATTGATATATCCTAACCACCATAATCTCTTTGGAAGCCCTAAGAGATCACAGGATAATAAATCATGTACAAGGTGGTTTAGAAAAATAAGTCTTTTGGCATATTTGTGTGGTGTGAAGAAAAGAGTTCTCGAGAAGTGTCTTCTAAACTTTTGGGCTGTGGAAAAGACCGAAGTTCTACACAAATGAAATAGGTAAAAGGTATGCTTCTGCCAATACTCTTTCGATTCCTATATATTTGGTCCGAAACCTTAAGTACAAAATATAATACTTCTTTTAATGTAAGCTTGAGTACAAGGAGCATTGATCCCCACCATATTGAAAGGTAATTTTGTTCCATTTACAAACTAACGAGCTAGGAGCAATTGCAAGCTTAGTGACAACTTTGTGTGGATAAATCTAACAGATCATAGTAGACCTATAGAACATGTCTAAGTGGATCACAATGAACTCATAAAACGTATTAAATGTGCCTAGTGGGCCCGACATGCCTACACAATACTATAGGATCCAATGGACCTGAATTATTTACCAAGATTCATGATGGCGGACTTAGACTAAATACTAACTTTCTCCTTACACCTTATAGCCCCATATATACACCATTAGCCCCCAAAAAAAAACACTTGGCCCCCGATCAGCTTCAATACTTACCCCATTTACCCCTCTTATATATATATTTATATATATATATTTAATTAGATAAATCTCAAACCCTAAATCTTTTTTTTTCTCTTTCGATTTCCTTTTTAATTCCTTCGTGAACCACCGCCGATCTTCTATTTGATCGGCAGTCGTTTCAAAAAAAGTGTTTACTGCATGTATTTTCTTCAATAAAAACAAATTTATTCAGATCTTAGAGTTTCAATCTTACAAAATTTTTCTAATTCATCATTGGCGTCATCACTTGCTCCCTCCATGTGTGCATTTATCATCATTCAAGTTCATCTCCGCTTCTACTGTTTGTGTTTGAATCTCTGCTTACAGTTGTTGGTTTGATAGTTTATTAGGTTATCCTTTTCATTAAGTATTTATCTTTCAATGTTGTAGGTTTTTGTTTGTCTTCCCTGTTGGAAGTTTTATTTTTCGTTTTGGTCTTAGTATATCTGTATCTTGTAGTGTTCTTGACGTTTGTCAAGAGAAGAGACACCGCTTGCTTGTCAAACTATTCCATTATTACGATCGCAGCTTTCTCAAAATCAACTCTATGGCGAGTTGAATGTTCTAATAAAAAATTAGGATTAGTGAATCAAAGTGTTTTTGTCAAGGTAATTAATTGTATGTCTTGTCCTGTTCTACCGAATGTATTAAAACCATAATGATAAATGAAATTTCTTTTTTCTTTTTTTAAAAAATAGATAAATCTCATTTTCCCCTAAAAATCAGTTGCCCAATCCCTCCTATACCCCCCTATATGATAAGTATATTATTTTAATTGTACATGCATTTTCTTAAGTACTATATGTATTTGTAGCTTTGAAATTTAGATATAGGTTTCCCCTCTAAATGCTAAGTCTGGCTCTGCCCATGATTGAGATTAATGATAAAATGACTGCACTATATCATAATAGAAAGCATAACAACTGATGTGGCAACCCGGTTGGGATGCCAGAACGGTAGGGACAAAGGCGGGATTGTTTGAGTTAAGCGCAAGATCTCGATTTCGATTTCTCACTGTGTCAAGATTGATTGGGCCATTAGGGCGCTCCCCGTTGATTACCCCTAATGGAGAGGCGTCAGGGCCCTATAGGATTAGTATCACTCGAGGAGTGCGGATACCCACTGTTATCAATAAAAAAGACTAATGTGGCTTCTGGGCCCCGCATAAAAATCTAATGAAATGATACACCCAACACCCCATTTTGATGTAGGGCCCATGTGCGACAATCAGCCGTGGTGAATTTTATTGTGACATCGTGTTCTCATTCAAGCATTTACCGTTATTATTTGTTGTGTATTCCACACAGTCTCCAACCTTGGCTTTTTTTTATTGTCAGGAATCTAGCTAGCTTGGTTCTTTGCTTTTTTTTTTTAGGTCAAGTTATCAATTTTCATTACTCAATTGAGTCGATTACATCCGCTGATATAAGTGCATCTAATTAAAGTCGTGACTTTAATTATGAGCTATTTGAGCCAAATTATGAGCCAAATTACTCAATTTGGCTTAATTTTCATTACTCAATTTTCAATTATTTTCATTACTCAATTTTCATATCAAATATATAATGTGGTGTACATTTTTGCTATTTGAGCCAAATTATGAGCTACCTTGTTTGCACTTCTCCTAGCAAATTGTACCTTCCTCGAACCGTGACTTTTAAGCACTAGTTAAAGTCGTCAAGTAAACATCCATATTATGAGCTAGCTTGGCTCTTTTACCTTCAATAGACATCATTAATTTTTATTTTTTTACAAAAAATGAAGTTTTCTCATTTAGTATTTCCGTTAATACAAAAAATTATACTAGCAAAAATCATTAATACAGGAGCATTGTTATTTATTTTGGTAATTTAATTTAATTTTTAATGAGAAATTTTACTCACTTTTTGGTAAAAATAATATACAAATAAACGACTTAACCTTTGATACATAAACATTTCAAAAAATAACTGCAAAATTAATGTTACATATAGTCAAAAAATTGGTCTTCACCGTATATAACGAACAATTATTTTTGATAGTGAAGCTATAATGCTACTTGTTGGCATTTTCCATATTTTATTTATTTTTATCATATACTTTCGTTAATTTAATTAAAATTAGTAACCCAAACGTGTTTTTGTAGATTATACTATCTAATATTTTTATGTTTATCCTTATATATCCATATCTATATCGCAAGTAGATTTAGATTTTTTTTTCTTATCCATCGATGCGCTGATTTCAAGAACTTGTCTTAAAATCGTAACAATCACGCAATATAGCTAGAGCTATATATATAAGAGTGAGAAGAGAAAAAACGTCTTTGTTAGAGAATCTTTAGTTCGTTTGTGTGAAGAGAGAGCCATTAAATTTGTTGTCTTGAAGAGGATTGAAGACCATTGATTGAAAGAAAGTCATGGAAAATTACAATCTGCCTTGGGGTTTTACATTCAACCCCACCGATGAAGAAATCATGGGTACTACTTGCAAGCGAAGGCGAGCAACATTCAACTTCCATTCGTCGAATTCGTCGAATTCGTCTTTACTACACACCCCACCCAACTCCACATGCAACGTATGTACTACTTTGTTTTTTGTTAAAAAACACTATGGTTTATGGTTCTTGATTATAATCGATCTTTGATTTTTGTTAGGTTATCGTGCATGCATGAATACTTTGTTTTAATGTTTAAATTAGGGTTTTGGGTTCTTGATAATTAAGGGAACTTCGGTGTCTTAGGTTATCTTATTACATGCTTGATACTGTTTATTGTTAAAGCTAGCTAGCTAGCGGGTTTAAGGTTCTTGATGATTTATCAATCTTTGTTTTATTAAGTTGTTTACATGCACGCATACTGTTTATTGTTAAAACTAGGTGCATTTATATTGTTGTTAAACATAGGGTGTAGGGTTCTTGATAATTAATCGATCTTTGATTTTTTAAGTTATTGTTACATTCATATATGCGTGTTGTTTTAATGTTTTTTTTTTTTAAAAAAAAAAACTGCATATTGCTATAATTTTAAAACTAGGGTTTAGGTTTCTTGATAATCGATCGATCTTTGATTTTTTTGGGTTGTCTTACATGCATGTGTTTCTTTGTTGGGTGTAGAGAGGGCTCAATGCTACCAGTACCCACCTCTACTTCTACGTTACGAAGAGCGGGAGAAATCGCAATGCTGGAAATGGGTTTTGGCATGCAAGCACAGGTGCAACCGCTATCTTGAACCGCAAGAGAGAAGTGATCGGCTATAGGTGCATGCTAGTTTACTACAATAATGCTTTGAATACAAATACTAAGAAAAGAGACAGGTCGGAAAAGACCAGGTGGATCCCGCATGAGTACACGCTTCCCGAGGGTCATAACATGTCTTCCAAAGGACATAAGGTAAGTGTGATTTACTTGCTAAATTGAGTTAATTTATTCATTCATTTGGTTAACGGCTATATATATATATATAGGTCATATTAAAAATAGTTTTGCATGTAGTTAGTGTACAACATATACAAGTATTATTACATAAATTTACTATTTGATTATACATTACAGGAACCCTTTTGGACTATTTGCAAAATTGGTGAGACAGGAAGAACATTTGGAGGTGACAATTACCAAAGTAGTAGTGTTCCCTCACAACAACAGCAGCAACCCCAGCAACAACAATTGAACATGGAATTAATGGGGCCTCATCATCAGCAAGAAGTTGATCAACAACAGCAGCTGCAGCAATCTGAATGTGATGATGGTCGAAGCTTGGTGCTAGCGGAGGATGATCTTCCTCTTGAGTTTTGGGTCGACGTTAATGATCACAACTCATCTTCAGAGGTAGTTCAGGAGGTGGCGCCTAGATGGATTGGATCGTTAATTTTTCCCGATCAATTAAATGATGATGAAGCTGCAGATGATGATCAAGAATGGATTGAAAACTTGGAGTCAATTCTAGAGGTTGACGACGAGGCACAACAACCACTCCAACAGCTGCCAATACAACAACAATTTGAGCAGCAACCAGTACTCCAACAAAGTGAGAGTGTGGCCTACATATGCCTTGATGATCTGCAGCCACAACAACAATCAGAATTCATAGTGCTACCTGACGACGAGGATGATGCTTGTATTGAAGATATGGAAAACTGGATTGGCAACTTCGACTATTGTATGGACATGATTAAGGAGCTTCATGATGAGGTCTACGACGTCAACGGCAATTCAGAGTTGGAGATTGATGAGCAGCCATTCGCCAAGCGCGTCAAGTACTAGAAGGATCCACGTTTATTATGTAAATCTAAGTAGCAAATTTTGTACATGCATGCTACTAATTAGTTACTGTATATGGATACTAAGTAGCAATTAATTTTGTTTGTAAAAAAAAAGTAGCAATTAATTTTACATGCTACTCTAAACTCATGAATTCATTTGTAACACTATTATTTGTCTCAATGAAATACAAAGTTATTTGTTTAAGTTACCGTAATTTATATAATATTGTTAGCTATATATTAGTATAGTCACGATTCACACACGTTGGTAAATATGTTGAAGTAAAATAGAAATTTCATTAATCATGATAGCTCAATACATTCGGTAGAACTGGACGAGACACATAATCAATTACCTTCATAAAAGTACATTGATTCACTAATCCTAATTATTCATCAGAACATTCAACTGACGCAGGGCTGATTTTGAGAAACTGCGACTCCAACATTGAAACGGAATGACAATCGATGACTGTTCTCTTGACAAACGACTGGAACACACCAGTACACAGATATACTAAGACCATGACGAAAAAATAAAACATCCAACAAGGGAAGACAGACAAAGACTTCCGACAAGAACAGACAAATACAAACTTCCAACATTGGAAGTCAAATACTTATTGAAAAAATATGATAAAAAGTTAAATAAAGTCGTCAAACTCCCAACTCGATGGGTGACCACCGAGACTATAAAAGTTCTCCCTGGCCTTGTGTCAAGATGTGTGTATGTGACGCAGTGGAAGTTCTTCCAAAATGATAATCAGACACACGAATAATGCAATTTAAAATGAAACCCTAATTCTCTAAAAGAAACATAATTCGTTTGTTTTTCATAAAGATCAAAAATCAACCTCTAAACTATTACATATGTAGCCTTTATATAGGCTTGTAAAATAGTGAGACTCATAATTCCAATAGAATACCATAAGACACATTAACTGTAATTATAATAAAACTCTTAACACCACTAACTCCTATTGAAAATCTAACTTTGACACAAAAAGGATACAAAACTTGTAATTCAACTAAACAAAACCATTTTATCTAATAAATAAAAACCCTAATCTAACACAAACTCTTATTTGCATTATTCTCTACCGGTTGAGAAAATTCTTCCTCGAATTCAAAGCTTGAATCATTCTCCTATTAATGTGGGCCTGATTAGTTTACTATTGTATTCTAATAGGGATTTACTATTGTATTTTAATAGGGATTTACTTTCTCTATAAGTATATATATTTCTTCTGGTGTAAAAAGCGTGAGTAGTGAGAATCATGAATAAGATTGTGTTGGCGGCTGTGGGTTTTCTTCCTTTAGAAGGTTTCCCACATATAAAATTGTTGGTGATTTGTTATCTTTCTCTTTTTTTCTTGTTTTACTATTGTCATTGATCTCTGTCAAAATCTTAACAACTGGTATCAGAGCAAGTTAGTCTCAAGTGGGAGTATTGACAGAAGAAAGGAAGTTATAATTTGAGATGTTCGACGGTTCGAACTTTGAATTTTGGAAGATGCAGATCGAAGACTACCTATATCAGAAAGATTTCTACTTACTGCTCGGTGGCAAGAACAACAAACCTATAGATATGGACGACAAGGCTTGGGAAATACTGGATCGAAAGGCTTTGGGTGTGATTTGCCTTTCACTATCATCATCGGTAGCCATCAACATCTCCAAAGAGAAGACCACACAAGATGTGATGAAAGCCCTAACACGGACGTATGAGAAACCATCGGCGTCAAACAAGGTATTTGTAACGGCCCAAATTAATTTAATCAGGATTAGTGTTAATCGCGAGGATTAACGAGTAATTCGGGCGTTACGTGGACAGCTGGGTCGACTCGAATATGAGTACCCAGGTTATATTATGTTATTTGTGCATGTTGTATGTCTATTATTGTGATGTGGGAATTTAATATTTATATAAACATCACATGTGTGTAAATTATTGCCGGGCAAGTTGTGAGCCGGGGTTTTAGTTCGGTGAACGCACCAACGCGAGGTTTAGTAGCGATGAGGCGGGCGTTGGGGCTAATTAGATTTAAATTATTTAAACATGCTATGGTTGAGGATTTTATTTAATTAAATGCAAATATATAGTCTTAAGCTAAGGTAAGGAAATTTAATTGGGTACACTAAGTGTGGGACCGCCTCGGGAAGCGTCTTGGGACACGGGGCACGGGGTGCTTAGAGTGGTCGGGGAATTAGTGTGACCATATTCACAAATTTATAGAATTTATTGATGACTAGAATAGGTGTTATAAATTAAATCAAATTGGAGTAAATAAAATCCTATAGTTTGAACTGAATAATCAGTACACTTAGGATAAGCCTCGAGATGCACAACAATGAGATTCAAGGCTAGATGGTGTCTTGATAAGTCTCTAGGAATTTGGTGACGCAGGGTGATCAGGAACCGTCCGATCTTCCTCGAGATGCGCAAAGACGCTAGATTAAAAACCCAACTATATATATGCACACAATCGATGGATCAAACATGCAAAAGGAAGCATTGTTTTTCAAGAAATTGTGAGGAGATCAAGGAGAGGTGCGAGGTTGGAGAGGATGATTTGAGGCTTGGGGAGATGATTCGGGCGTCTAACACTCAAGCTAAGGTAATAAATTTTCATTTTTGTTGATTTTTCATTAAAATGGGTATGTGAGTGAAATTGTGATTTCGAGAGAATTCATCACCGTTTTTGTTTAAATTTGGTATGTTTGAGGTTGGTTTGATAAACCATTTCGATTGGAAATCGAATTTGTGGAAAATTGAGGTGATTTGATAAATTTTGGGTTATTTGCATGTATTTTGATCCGAGAATTTGGAGTTTGTTTTTGGGGTTTTATGGTGAAATTTAGAGGTTTTGGAGGTCTCCTATGGATTGAGATTGAAGGTGAATCGAGAGGAGTAGAGAAGAGAAGAAGATTGATGAAAAAAAAAAAAAAAAAAAAAAAAAAAAATGAAAAAGAACCGGAGGCGCCGGCGCGCCTCGGTGGGAAGGAAGAAGAAGGGGGCACGCACGCGTGCGCGTGCGTGCACCCCAGGGCCGAGGCTGGCCAGCCAGCCCAGCCCATCCCGGGGTGGGCGGGCCAAACCGACCCAGCCCAACCCGGGTGGGCTGGGCCGGGCCCGACCGGACTCGGCCCGAGGGGCCGAACCGGCCGACCGGTTGGGTCGGGTCCGACCCGGTTCGGGGACCCACATATATTATTTAAATAATATATTTAAATAATATTTTTATTTATTTATTTATTAAAAAAAAAAAAAAAAAAAAAAAAAAAAAAAAAAGCAGTTTTAAATTCTGGAAAATAGGAAAAATAGAGAAAAAAAAAATATCAGAAAAATTGGAAAAAAATTCTAGAAAAAATATAGAAAATTAGAAAAAGGTAGAAAAGTGGTTTCGGAACTTTTCGGGTATTTTTGGAACCCCGACATAGCCCTAGAGAGGTACCACAACTAAAAATTTGTAAATTTTTATAAAATAACATAAAATTATAGAATATGTTCTCAAAAAGTATAAAACACTATAAATGGACTTCGGGGACCGAGAAACCATAGCTCGGACATTGGGGAGCTAGGTGGGCGTCGATGGGTCCGGAAGTCGGAGTGCGATTTGAAGTGTGTAGTATCCCAATTGAACTTCACTTTAAGTATTTACCGTTTGATTTATTTGAATTCAGTTCCATTTATTCTCTACTCCATTTCATTATTGCTTTACGGTGGCTGAGTACTCTCACCTGGTGACTTTACGGTAGTGGAGTGTACTCCTACCTGGTGTCTTTACGGTGTTGAGATCATTCCCCACCTGGTGCTTATTCGTTACGGCCATAGAGTCCACTGAGTCATAGCACTTGTCTATGCATATGCCGGTGAATAGGTGCCCGGCTATGGTAGGCTTGTGTGGGTGCGTCGTGGGTCTACGCCACCACCTAGAGGTCCAGGGCCAACCCGTAGAGGTGTTTTCACGGGCCGTGCACAGGGGAAAGCCCGAAGTATGACTTAGTCGATTTTTATTGTGCACGTACTTTGCTTTGCTACTATTTTTTTATGCATGCGATGATCCTTTCACGGTTGCTGTAATTCTTTTGTTCCGCATGTTTAATTATAGTATTTTAAATTCCGGTACTTTTACTTAGTAATTACTTGGTGAATTTCCTTGGGATTACTCACTCTGGACTCGTCATCTGTCTTTTGTGATGGCTTGAGTGCGAGATCCTAGTACTAGCGGGGGTAAGGGGATCATCGGCGATTACATCTAAATTGCCTACGCCGAGGCTCTGTTGGTATGTGTGTAGATATTATAATGTTTTGATATTTCGTATTATGTTTTGGGGTTGGGAAATTGGATACACACTTGTCTTGGTATACCTACTTGTTATAGTTGATCGCTTTGTATGCACAAAAGATCTGTAGGGTTTTCCACTATAGGTTTGATCGGTAAACTTATATTTACATATATATGCATTTTGATAAACTTTAAGTTCTTCCGCTGTTAATTTCTTTAAAATGATAAATTAAGTGACTTTAATGAATTATCGATAATTATCTAAAGTCGAAACGATTATACACGTGGCGGTGGTTTCCGGTGCACTAGCGGGGAAACGGGGTCCACGGGCGGCTCGGGAATTTGGGGCCGCCACGGTTGGTATCGAGCTTAGGTTTGAGGAACCTAGGGAATGGAGTGTGGGTTATGATTAACTCTGATACCGTTACATTTTGGTATCAGAGCTTAGGTTAGGAGACCAGAGACACGCCGTTGTCATCGTTGCGGTCGGATTGGACACCTCCGAAGCGGATTGCGAGAGGCATCACTACCACCGGAGCCGGTGCGAGCCGAGAGATAGGGTCCATGTTGTTGCACCATCGATCCTGGAGGAGACTAGACAGATTTGTTGTGGGTACGTATAAGTTTATTTACTTATTGTGTTGTTTTATTTCGTAAGTGTAGCTATTGTTTTATTACCTACACGATTGCGGACGGTTGATGTGTTCACCGGAGGATGTTGATGAGGATTTGATTGATCACGCGATACACTAGGCCATAGCAAGGGCTATCGGGTGATTGACTAGGATTGGGCGTTATCACTGGTGGGATCCTAGAGGGATGGGTTCTAGGTGATTGGCCAGGTGATGCGTACACTAGTGGGATCCCGATGTACCAGAGTATGGTCTAGGATTGAGTCGCGGATGAGATGGCGATATCAGCTTATTTTTGCCAGTGTTGCGGTTTCGTGTTTCGATGGGGAGGTCTACACAAATTTCGGGACGAAATTTTCCCCTAGTTGGGAAGAACTGTAACGGCCCAAATTTTATTAAGGCCGTTATTTGCGTATTTTCGAGACGTGGACGCCTTGGCTCGGGTTCACGGAGACGCCACGAACCGGCGAAGATACGCTGGTTGGGCGGGAAGTATTATTTTTGATTGATTGTTTGACTAAGCGTGATGATAATGACTAGACTATGACTCATTACATCGCGGTGTGGTTTAATATTGTTTAGATCGGGTGAGATTTAGTGTCGGGTATTCGCCTAAAAATGCGTGCAGACGCGGGAACCGGAAGGACGAGCGACGGGAACACTAGGCGGGGAATGCGTTTAGTTCGATAAAAATAGAATAAATTTGACAAAATAGTAAATTGGTGGGCGCCTAGTGACGCGCGGGGTCGTGGTCGACACGCGTGGGTGGTAGTGTAGTGTGCACACCCGAGACGTGCTGTCGTCGAGCGCCTGTACAACGAAATTGTAGGCGCGAAAATATAGCGAATATATATATTTATATATATATATATATATGTATATAAGTAATTTAAAATATATATATATATAAATATATTAAAATCAGAAAAGAATAAAAAAATTGTGAAATGACCAAAAAGGGCATTTGATGATGAAGAATGAGGATAAGAATGCAAGGGTAAAATGGTCATTTCACCCCCAAAATTGTTGCTAAACACCACCGACACCCATTTTCCCCATTTTCGATCAATCGAAAGTGAAGAGAGAAGAGAAGCCGAGAGGAGAGAAGCGAGGAGGAGAAGGAGAGGCGACGAGCTCGTGGGATCGAGGCGAACAAGGTGAGTTGGTGTTGTTTTTGTTGTTGTTATTGTTGTATGTTGTGTGGTGTTCGGTGGGGGGGCAAGGCTCGGACGAACTGCCATGGCGATTCGTCAGGATGTATATGGCATGGGAGATGTCTCCCATGCCAATAGAAGAGGAGGGGTTGGAGTTGAGAGCCAACCCCGGTTGAAAAAAAAAAAAAAAAAAAAAAAAAAAAAAAAAAAAAAAAAAAAAAAACGAGCGAGCGCGACGCTCGCTCTTGAGAAGAAGAAGAAGGGCCGGTTCGGCCTGAACCGGGCCGGTTCGGCCCTGAACCGGGTCCGGTTAGAACCGCCCTTAAATTAAAAGAAAAAAAAAGAGAAAATAAAGAAAAATGGAAAAGAAAATCCGAGAAAAATAGGAAAAATTATGGAAAAATTCTGAAAAAATTCTAGAAAAAATATAGAAAATTAGAAAAAGGTAGAAAAGTGGTTTCGGAACTTTTCGGGTATTTTTGGAACCCCGACATAGCCGGGAGAGGTACCACAACTAAAAATTTGTAAATTTTTATAAAATAACATAAAATTATAGAATATGTTCTCAAAAAGTATAAAACACTATAAATGGACTTCAGGGACCGAGAAACCATAGCTCGGACATTGGGGAGCTAGGTGGGCGTCCTGATGGGTCCGGGAAGTCGGAGTGCGATTTGAAGTGTGTAGTATCCCAATTGAACTTCACTTTAAGTATTTACCGTTTGATTTATTTGAATTCGGTTCCATTTATTCTCTACTCCATTTCATTATTGCTTTACGGTGGTGAGTACTCTCACTGGTGACTTTACGGTAGTGGAGTGTACTCCTACACAGTGTCTTTACGGTGTTGAGATCATTCCCCACCTGGTGCTTATTCGTTACGGCCATAGAGTCCACTTTGAGTCATAGCACTTGTCTATGCATATGCTTAGGTGAATAGGTGCCCGGCTATGGTAGGCTTGTGTGGGTGCGTCGTGGGTCTACGCCAGACCACCTGAGGGTCCAGGGCCAACCCGTAGAGGTGTTTTCACGGGCCGTGCACAGGAAAGCCCGAAGTATGACTTAGTCGATTTTTATTGTGCACGTACTTTGCTTTGCTACTATTTTTTTATGCATGCGATGATCCTTTCACGGTTACTGTAATTCTTTTGTTCCGCATGTTTAATTATAGTATTTTAAATTCCAAGTACTTTTACTTCCGTAATTACTTGGTGAATTTCCTTGGGATTACTCACTCTGGACTCGTCATCTGTCTTTTGTGATGGCTTGAGTGCGAGATCCTAGTACTAGCGGGGGTAAGGGGATCATCGGCGATTACATCTAAATTGCCTACGCCGAGGCCTCTTTGGTATGTGTGTAGATATTATAATGTTTTGATATTTCGTATTATGTTTTGGGGTTGGGAAATTGGATACACACTTGTCTTGGTATACCTATTTGTTATAGTTGATCGCTTTGTATGCACGATGATAGGGTTTTCCACTATAGGTTTGATCAGTAAACTTATATTTACATATATATGCATTTTGATAAACTTTAAGTTCTTCCGCTGTTAATTTCTTTAAAATGATAAATTAAGTGACTTTAATGAATTATCTGATAATTATCTAAAGTCGAAAGCAGTTATACACGTGGCGGTGGTTTCCAGTGCACTAGCAGGGGAAACGGGGTCCACGGGGCGGCCTCGGGAATTTGGGGCCGCCACAGTTGGTATCAGAGCTTAGGTTTGAGGAACCTAGGGAATGGAGTGTGGGTTATGATTAACTCTGATACCGTTACATTTTGGTATCAGAGCTTAGGTTTAAGGAACCAGGGAGTGAGATGTGGGTTATGGTTACCTCTGATACCGCCACATTTTGGTATCAGAGCTTAGGTTTGAGGAACCTAGGGAATGGAGTGTGGGTTATGATTAACTCTGATACCGTTACAGTATTCTTAATGAAACGGTTGTTTAATATGAAGAAACCTGAAAGTAGACCTATACAAGAGCATCTGAGTGATTTCGATACCATCACTAGTCAGTTAGAATTTGTGGGTATTATCTTTTATAATGAAGTATTGGCTCTTGTTATTTTGTCGGGTTTACCCGATAGTTGGGATGGTCTGGTTATGGCTGCAAGCAACTCATCAGGGTCCAATATTCTGAAATTTGAAGATGTAGTGGGAGTTCTTCTCGATGAAGATACACGAAGGAGAAACAACCCTTCTGATGATGTTTCTAATAGTGCCCTGAATTCTTAGGAATGGGGCAAATCCTTAAAAAGGTCGAATGGCCGAGGAAATGGACGCTCTCAATCTAGAAGAGGTCAGTCAAGGGGCCCTCAGATGACTTGCTGGAATTGCAAGAAGAAAGGTCATCTCAAGCGCGACTGTAAAGCACCAAAGAAAAGGGCAGATGAAAACGACAAATACAACAACTCGGTGAATGTCTCAAACGAATCAAGTTCAGATGAAGCACTGATCATGTGTTGTGACAGTAAACATGAATCCTGCTGGATACTAGATTCCGGTGCATCGTTTCATGCTACTTCCAACAGAGAATATTTCCTTAATTATGAGAAGGGCAATTTCGGCAAGGTGTACCTTGGTGATGATAAAACCTGTGACATAATCGGTAAAGGAGACGTGCCGATAGGAATGGAAAATGGGACGCAGTTGAGGTTGCAACGAGTTAGACATGTTGAAACTTGCTAGAAATCTAATTTCGGTAAGCCAAATTACTGATGATGCAGGTCTTAAGATGAAGTTCACTAAAACATCTTAGAAGCTCATAAAAGCTGCCATGTTATTAGCACATGGTCAGAGAGATGGTACTCTCTACAGAGTTCTCAATGAAAACTCCATGAATATGGCCTCCTCTGAGGTCAGTGCAAAGGTGTGGCATCAACGCCTCGGGCATACGAGTGAGAAGGGAATGAAGGTAATGGTGTCAAAAGGGAAGTTAGATGGACTGTCATGTGTTGATCTGTCTCTATGTGAAGGTTGTGTGGTTAGAAAACAAAAAGTTGTCAGTTTTTCTAAAAAGGGCAGAATTCCCAAAACTAAAAAGCTAGAACTTGTGCAAACGGACGCTTGGGATCCTTCACAGGTATCCTCCCTTAATGGCTCTCTTTATTACATTACTTTCATTAATGATTCGACTAGAAAGCTCTGGATTTACTTTATGAAAAATAAGTTTCAAGTGTTTGAAATTTTCAAAAAGTGGAAATGTCTAGTGGAGAACCAGACAGGACTAAAGCTGAAGTCCTTGACATTAGATAATGGTGGAGAGTACTGTAACAAGGAATTTGATTAGTACTGTGCTATGTATGGCATCAAAAGAGAAAAGACAGTACCAAGGACACCACGACAGAATGGCATTGCTGAGCGTATGCACCGAACCAATATAGAACGTGCTAGGAGCATGTTGTTGAGTGCTGGGCTACCAAGCAGTTTTGAAATTTGAAAGTTTGTGAATACTGCTGCTTATCTGATCAACAGAGGACCATCTATCGCAATTGATTGCAGACTGCCTGAGGAGAAATGGACAAAAGTGAAAGTAAAACTTTCACACTTAAGAACCTTTGGTTGTGGTTCCTATGTCCATATCAATGCTGAAAATAGGTCAAAGCTGGATGCAAAGTCCAAAATGTGTATCTTGCTGGGATATGGAGTTGATAGTTTTGGTTACAGGCTATGGGATCCTAAGAGTAAAAAGGTGATCAGAAGTAAAGATGTCATATTTAATGAGGATGTGTTGTATAAGGATAGGATCAAGAAGAAAGATGAACCAAAAAGATCAAAGTATCTTGAACTTGATAATATCCCTCCCTATGATCCTGATCAGAGTGTTACTGAACACATTGATAAACATGAAGTTCAAGAGGAGCCAGTGACACCACCCATTGCACTTCGACGTGAAAGACGAACTGTCAATGCTCCAGATTATTACTCTCCATCCATACACTATTTGTTTCTCACAGATGGTGGTGAACCCAATTACTATGAGGAAGCAATGCAAGTCGAGAATAAGGAAGAATGGAAGAAAGCCATGGATGACGAAATGAAGTTTCTCTATACAAATCAGACTTGGGATTTGGTCAAGCTTCCAACTGGAAAGAAGGCGATTCAGAACAAATGGGTGTACAGACTAAAATAGGAGCAAGATGGTTCCCAGAGGTACAAGGCCAGATTGGTAGTAAAAGGTTTCCAACAAAAGGCAGGTATCGATTTTACTGAGATTTTTTCTCCTGTGGTCAAGATGACTACAATTAGAACTGTTCTAAGCATTGTTGTTGCAGAGGATCTACATTTAGAACAATTGGATGTAAAAACTGCCCTTCTTCATGGTGACTTGGAGGAAAATATATACATGCAACAACCACGGGGATATGTAGAGGTCGCTAAGGAGCATCTAGTGTGTAAGTTGCACAAAAGCCTTTATGGTCCAAACAAGCCCCGACAATGGTATTTGAAGTTTGACAAGTTCATGATAACAATAGGGTACATGCGTTTGTCATGCAGATCATTCTTGTTATTTCAAGAAATTTGACAATTCGTATGTTATTTTGCTCCTATATGTCGATGATATGCTGATTGCGGTACCAACATTGAAAAGATTGAAAATTTGAAAGAGCAAATGGCGAAAGAATTTTCAATGAAAGACTTAGGTCTTTGCGAAACAAATTTTGGGGTTTGAAGATCGAAAGAGATAGAAAGAATAAGTTACTAAAACTTTTTCAAAGGGAGTACGTATCGACGGTGCTCAAGAGGTTCAACATGGATTGTGCAAAACCGGTGAGCAGACCTTTAGCTGGGCATTTCAAAAACCTTTCGAAACAACATAGTCCCAAAAGAAGAAGAACAAAAGAATATGGAGAACATCCGTATGCATCGGCGGTGGGTAGACCTATGTATGCCATGGTTTGTACAAGACTCGACATTTCTCATGCAGTGGGAATTGTGAGTAGGTACATGTCTAATCCTGGTTCTTATCATTGGAATGCAGTAAAATGGATTTTAAGGTACCTTGCAGGAACAAAAGATGTGGCACTGTGCTATACAAGTGCAAAAATACAGCTGTGTGGCTTTGTTGATTCAGACATGGCTGGTGACATATATGTTAGGAAAAGTACTACAGGTTATGTGTTTATTCTTGGAAGCGCAGCAATCTCCTGGGTATCAAGGTTACAAAAGATTGTTGCATTATTTACTACTGAGGCTGAATATGTTGCAGCTGTTGAAGCGTGTAAGGAGATGACTTGGTTATAGAGCTTGTTGAGTGAACTGAATCATAAGCAAGCGGATTGTCTACTACAAAGCGACAGTCAGAGCACAATTCATCTGGCAAAGAATTCTGCAATTCACTCAAGGATAAAGCATATCGATGTAAGGTATCATTTCATACGAGCTATGCTTGAAGAAGGATCTTTCAAATTGGAGAAAGTACACACCAACAAAAATCCTGTAGATATGCTCACCAAGTCAGTCCCTAGAGAGAAACTGAAGTTTTGCATAGCTTCTCTTGGCCTTGCTAATTGAAGACGACAAGGCAGCCGCCGCCTAAAGACACTACATGAGAAGGAGATACTACTATACGAGAAAATAATTTTTAGCATCAGCCACAAGTGGGAGATATGTTAGGTATATGGGCCTGATTAGTTTACTATTGTATTCTAATAAGGATTTACTATTGTACTCTAATACGGATTTACTTTCTATATAAGTATATATATCTCTTCTAATGTAAAAAGTGTGAGTAGTGAGAATCGTGAATAAGATTGTGTTGACGGCTGTGGGTTTTCTTCCCTTAGAGGATTTCCCACATATAAAATTCCTGGTGATTTGTTCTCTTTCTCTTTTTTTCTTGTTTTACTATTGTCATTGCTCTCTGTCAAAATCTTAGCATCTCCCGCACAGGACATACATGGTCTTAATCTTCGTCATTCTCCACTTGTTGGAAAAAATTCGCCCTCAAATTTTCGTACATTCGCGCGACTTGTAATTTGGGGCAAATTCATATTCACAACTAATCTTGCCTAACTCAATACTGCTTGATGGAAAAAGTATTTGCGGAACAACATCTTGAATGTTTTCAAAAAACACATCACCATGAGAGTCTTGAAAAGCGTCCCTACTAACTCTTCATCCATGTCATCGGTTACTGAACAAAAGTGTTTGGTCGCCGGAACCGCACTTTTGTCTCCACAACTTTTTCAACTAGGTAGTTGTCGACTTTATCTCGACAACCACGTATCTTTGTTGACGACGCCTCATCACACGACACCACCACTGACACTTGTGATTTTGACTTCAACAGTGTAACCTCAAGTACACGACCATCATATCCAAATACCACCTTTTCTTCAACAATGGCGTCATCATTGTCATCAAAAAATGGTGGCTTGTTGATGTCGAAGATGTGACCATCATTGCATTCGATTAGATCAATGCATTCTTCCGATCGACAATCTTCGTCGTTGTACGCATTGTCCCTGTCAGAAGAGGAATCTCCTTTTATTTCTTTAAGAACAATTATAGGTCGGAAGATAGGATGACAAAATGGAGACCAACCAGAAGATTAGCTCAATAGAGATTGAAAAAAATAGATATTTAATAGAGACCAGAAACAACATTTTATCTTATGAGTGGATGCGAGACTCCTTTTATATTTATACATACAAAAATACGGGAAAACAAGAATATGGTGTGCCAAAAAAACCAAAATAAACAGCTCATAAAACCTTTGACATTAATCCTTAAAATCAACCTTCTTGCCACCAAGGAAAACAAAAATAAAGAAATTAAACACGGCTTCGCATTTACCCAAAAGCACCATGTCGTAGATCCTTATATGTATCACCCAAAAACCACATAAGCTCGTCATTTCACCCAAAAGCCAATCCCCTTCACTATAGTCTAAATCACACAATATGATCCAAAGAATTTTCTAGTCACTAAATGCTCCAAACCATTCTCTAATCATTGCTTTGGACAAGGCTGTTCATCACAAGTACAGAACCACCCTAAACCCTAGACCAGCGACATCATAAGAGAGAAAAATGGCATATTTAGGGCTCCTACCATTGCTTTGGACAAGAAAGGCAGTGAAGTGAGCATGCAATGTTGCAACAAGAGAAGCAGTGAGATGGCGTAGAAAGAAAAATATAGGTCGAAGGAGATACTGAAAGCACTTAAAGATCAATACGACTCACCAAATCGATTAAGACGTGCGTACCTATTGGGAAATGTTCAATGGAGAGAGGTGTAACTAATTTGCCAAACTCGACCAATCACCTCGATCCCCGTCGTTGAACAATTCATCGAACTCCAAATAGAACAATATACCCTCTCGAAAAGGGATAATCTAACACAATCTCAAATCACACTTTGGGCGCATACTCTTGTCTTTTAGCCATTTATGGTGTTTTGTCATATGTAGGGCCTACGATTGGGGAGACAAAAAAAAGTCATAAATAGCTAAAAGGCAAGGGTGTGCGCCTAAAGTGTGCGTTGAAAGTGGGTCATTTTAGCATTTTTCTTTTTTTTCTATGCGGTTACAAAGTTATCAAACAAAAAATAAAATGGTTACACAAAAAAACACACGATTTTCTTAGATTATTTCCATTTTCCTTGCTATCACACACATCCTAAATGTAAAGGGAAAATAAATTTCTTACACCTTTAGACAATCTTCGAGATTAACACAACTTTTTCTATACCAAATCGATGATAAAGTCAAAGAAGTGCGGCGCAAAGTTTAGCCGCCAATATTCTTGGGAGGACTAATGGTGGGAGGTTTTAGATTTCAATTGTGATCATGCACCCCTCTTTTAATCGATACGAGATTTTTCTTAATTTGGTTAATATTTTTGGAAGGAACAATAGTGAGAGGGTTTACGTATAAATAGTGACCATGGATTCCTTTCTTTAATAGTTTCAGAGATTTTTCGAGCCAAATTTAAAATAATAACGAGAGACAATAATTACTCTTACTAAAATATACAATATGTATATTTAGTGAGAGAAAAGTTGGATTGTACAAAAAAAAAAAAGGTTAGGCACCAAAAAATACACCCCAAATTACGAGAGGATTGATAAATAAATAGCTAGAGATATTAATCCCCTCGATAATAGCCTAGTTTTTAACAAGAGAAATTCATTGCTCTCACTAATTTTTATCACTATTGAACCTTTTCCTTGTAGTGTGCCCAATTTTTTATTTATTTTTTTTTTATCAAAGTGGTTGTTGTATTGATGTTCCTAGCCTAAAATGCAAGCCAATCTATTTCACATAGATATTACATTGCGGATAAAGTATGGAACTAAAATCCATGACAATGCACGCTCAGTACAACACCAATCCACATTTTTGGAAAATGAGTTTCCTAGCAAAAATGAAGCAATAAGAGATCTCACGTTTTATAAGTTGATGAGTCTTTAGAGAATGTAGTCCCGAGAGATAGATTCAAATGCGATTGAGACTAATTCAAATTTGGCTCCTATTCTTTATTCTAGTGGGATTGATATTTCAATAGATGCTTCTAATACAAAAGAATTGCGTAGAAGCAGTCGTAAAAGTGTGCCTCGAAGACGTTTTGAAATTGAGAGTTAGGCTTTTATGATTGCTCCACATGATGAAAATGAGCCCCGTAATGTTAATGAGACTTTGTCACCATCTGCTAAAGAAAACTAGTTGAAAGAAATAGTTAAAGAAATTGAGTCAAAGAAATCTAACCACGTCTTGTACGTGGTTAATCTACCGCCTAGACGTAGATCAATTGGGAACAAATGGGTCCACAAGATCAAACATCAGGCAGATGGATCAATCGATAGATTCAATGCACGTTTAATGGCTAAGGGAGTTACACAACAAGAAGGAACATATTTTAAGGAAACTTTTTCACCAGTTGTAAGGTTTGCCTCCATTCCTCTATTGTTTGTTATTGTTGCACATATGGATTTAGAATTACATCAAATGGATGTAAAAACTGCTTTAATGAATGGAGAATTGAATGAAGACATATATATGCAACAACCAATAGGTCTTGTTGTAAAAGGACAAGAGCGCAAAAGTGTGCAAGCTCAAAAAGTAAATATATGGTATTAAACAATCTTCAAGACAATGGTATTTAAGATTTCATCAAGTCATAACTTATTTTGGATTTAATAAGATTGATGAAAATCATTGTGTATATATTAAGCATTCAGATC
Organism: Stephania japonica; assembly: GCA_039657345.1. Classification (NCBI taxonomy): domain Eukaryota; kingdom Viridiplantae; phylum Streptophyta; class Magnoliopsida; order Ranunculales; family Menispermaceae; genus Stephania; species Stephania japonica. The sequence goes on from CM077566.1 coordinate 19,956,078, forward strand.
AATAGTTTGTGATATTGTCCACGTACGTCGACGATACACTTTTAGTGGAAATAACATTGATTATCTTTATCGCCATTAAAGAATGGTTGTTCTCTAATTTTGATATGAAGGACATGAGTGGAGCAAACTTCATACGGGGGTGTGAAGATTCATAGGAATCGTTCTAAAAACTCTTGTTTTATCGCGAGTACAATATATTAAGAATATCCTTGAACGATTCAAAATGAAAAATTGTAACCCCATTGAGACTCCAATTGCTAAAGGTGAAATTCTAAGCACGGAAATCAAAGGCTCCATTTGAGAAAGACAAAATGTCCAATGTTTCATATGCAAGTGCAATTGGAAGTTTAATGTACACAATGATGTGCACACGTCCCGATATATGCTACGTCGTTGGTTTAGTTAGAAAATATCAATCAAATTCTAGTCAAGCTCATTGGAAAGAAAAAGGATCTTGAAGTATCTGAAAGGCACTATAGATTTGTGTTTGTGTTACCAAAGTAATGATCAGCGATTACTTGGGTACTACGATGTTGATTGTAGCGGTGATCCAGATGAACGCAAATCAACTTCAGAATATGTTTTCCTATTGAATAATTGTGCAATCTCATGTAGTAAAAAGCAAACATGCATTGCTTTGTCAACCTTGGAGGCATAATTTGTCACTTGCACTGCTTCAGTTCAAGAGGCAAAATGGCTTAGACGTTTCGTTATGCACTTGCAAGTCATCAAAAGTGCATTGAAACCAGTTACTATATTTAGTGATGGTCAAGCAGCAATTGCTTATAAGAAGGATCTGAAGTATAATAGAAGGACAAAACACGTTGACACAAAGTATAACTTTGTGAGAGACATCATAGAAAGAAAAGAAGTATTGATACAACACATTCCTACGCAAAGGATGACAGCATATCCAATGACAACCTATCGCTAGGGATATTTTTTTAAGTCATGTAAAGACCTTTGGGATTGCGTAGACTATAAATTGTTTGTTGTAACTTCTTATTTCAATTCAAAAAATAAACTTTATTGGTTTTTGTTATTTCATGCTCTGATATAAGTCATTAATTGACTAGAACTATGCAACAGGCATTGATTGCCTTACTCACAAAAGCAATCACCTTTTGTGCTAATAGTAGCGAGTACAGATGAGACATTGAAACTTATTTGATAAATGTAACCTTGATTGGAGTCAAGATGAGGTCATTTAGCTTGACCGTAACATATCTCCCACTATCTATTAAGCTTTGTCAAGAAAACCGGATGTGAGATCCATTGATTGGCGCCTAATAATAGCGAGCTATATAAGTTTCGGGTTAGGCACTTTGGGAGTGACAAAACTAAGATCTCACAATGTATTTAGAGAATTGCATACACTCTTATTAAGAGGTTCTCCAATGTGACATGAAAAAGAATCGCATGTGTTTTACGACCACTTAGAAGTGATAAATCCCTATATCCGCACTTTGTGTGAATCTAATTGAATAAAGTTCTTATATAGTTGAGACTTCCTCGCATTTCCCTTATGACTTTTGACTACACTATAAAGTAAGAAATTAGTGTTTGCTACTTTCTTGAATAACCTATGGTCAAGTATGATTCGATCTAAAGGTGCTACATTAGGAAAGCAGCAGATTCTAAGCTGAGTAGAGGGAGGGCAAAGGAAGATCATATAGAATCATGTCATTTCATTTTGTATTCCATGTCGCGACACTGATGTTGACTCACTTGGATGGATATATTAGTTAGAATATAATGCTATGACTTTAAGGTTCAGATATTGCTCTTGAAGGGATTATTGAATGTTTTGAACAGACGTGACTATATGGATCTGGGCGAAGTGAGATATACATAATTTTTAAAAGGGTAGATGTCTCTATGCTGACTCTAATTGAGTTGCTAGTGTAGAGCTCCCGCTTGCAGGCTATCTCACGGTCCCAAGACCCATTAGCTACAATGAAACATTGTCAATTGAGAACTGAATGTTTTTCCACTTATGATGGGAGAATGGGAGATATCTAAGTTATCAAAACACGGAGCATCCATATGTGTGATCGACTCGACCCGAGAAGATTTTCCACACACAATGTGCGAGTGGGAAATATTGGGCACGTTTTACATGTTGTAAATAAAACGGATAAACCTAGAGTTAGTTTTGATAATTGATATATCCTAACCACCATAATCTCTTGGGAATCCCTAAGAGATCACAGGATAATAAATCACGTACAAGGTGATTTAGAAAAATAAGACTTTTGGCATTTTTGTGTGGTGTGAAGAAAAGAGTTCTCGAGAAGTGTCTTCCAAACTTTTGGGTTGTGGAAAAGACCGAAGTTCTACACAAATGAAATAGGTAAAAGGTATGCGTCGCGAATACTCTTTCGATTCCTATATATTTGGTCCGAAACCTTAAGTTCAAAATATGATACTTCTTTTAATATAAGCTTGAGTACGAGGAGCATTGATCCCAGCCATATTGAAAGGTAATTTTGTTCCATTTACAAACTAACGAGCTAGGAGCAATTGCAAGTTTAGTGACAACTTTGTGTGGATAAATCTAACAGATCATAGTAGACCTATAGAACATGTCTAAGTGGATCACAATGAACTCATAAAACTTATTAAATGTGCCTAGTGGGCCCGACATTCCTACACAATACTATAGGATCCAATGGACTGAATTATTTACCAAGATTCATGATGGCGGACTTAGACTAAATACTAACTTTCTCCTTACACCTTATAGCCCCATATATACGGCTATTTAGCCCCCCAAAAAAAGAACACTTGGCCCCCGATCGCCTTCAATACTTACCCCATTTACCCTTCTTTTATATATATATATATATATATATTAGATAAATCTCAAACCCTAAATCTTTTTTCTGTTTCGATTTCCTTTGTAATTCCTTCGTGAACCACCGCCGATCTTCTATTTGATCGGCAGTGGTTTCAAAAAAAGTGTTTACTGCATGTATTTTCTTCAATAAAAACAAATTTATTCAGATTTTAGATTTTCAATCCTACAAAATTTTTCAGATTCATCATCAGCGCCATCACTTGCTCCCCCCATGTGTGCATCTATCATCATTCAAGTTCATCTCCGCTTCTACTGCTTGTGTTTGAATCTCTGCTTACAGTTGTTGGTTTCATAGTTTATTAGGTTATCCTTTTGAATAGTATTTATCTTTCAATGTTGGAGGTTTTTATTTGTCTTCCCTTGTTGGAAGTTTTATTTTTCGTTTTTGACGCAGCAGAGATCTTCTAAATTGATTATTCAACACTACGAATAAAACAACCTAGGGCTAAAGAGAATTAACACCAAATTCTCAAGAAAAGAAATTCAATTCTTTATTAAAATCAATAAAAATCCCCCTAAAACTATTACATATGTAGCCTATATATAAGCTTGTAAAATAATAAATGCATTCGATTAGATCAATGCATTCTTCCGATCGACAATCTTCGTCATTGTACGCATTGTCCCTGTCAGAAGAGGAATCCGCTTTTGTTTCTTTAAGAACAATTATAGATCGGAAGATAGGATGACAAAATGGAGACCAACTAGAAGATTAGCTCAATAGAGATTGAAAAAAATAGATATTTAATAGAGACCGAAAACAACATTTTATCTTATGAGTGGAGGCGAGACTCCTCTTATATTTATACATACAAAAATACGGAAAACAAGAATATGGTATGCCAAAAAAAACCAAAATAAACAGCTCATAAAACCTTTGACACTAACCCTTAAAATCAACCTTCTTGCCACCAAGGAAAACAAAAATAAAGAAATTAAACACGGCTTCGCATTTACCCAAAAGCACCATGTCGTACATCCTTATATGTATCACCCAAAAACCACATAAGTTCGTCATTTCACCCAAAAGCCAATCCCCTTCACTATAGCCCAAATCACACAATATGATCCAAAGAATTTTCTATTCACTAAATGCTCCAAACCATTCTCTAATCACACAACCAAACCACCACGCCTCATTGCAAGCCCACATGTGTGAAAACTATGTAATACATCACAAGTACAAAGTCAACACCCTCACACAACCATTTATAAATATGATTTCAAGCCCATCGAAGAAAACGAACATAATGCATCGGCGATCAAGGCATGTTCATCACAAGTACTGAAACCACCCTAAACCCTAGACCAAATACATCATAAAGAGAGAAAAATGGCATATTTAGGGCTCCTACCATTGCTTTGGACAAGAAAGCCGAGCACATGAAGTGAGCATGCGGTGTTGCAACAAGAGAGGCGAGAGAGATGGTGTAGAAAGAAAAATAGAGTCAAAGGGGATACGAAAGCACTTAAAGATCAATACGATTCACCAAATCGATTAAGACGTGCGTACCTATTGGGCAATGTTCAATGGAGTGAGGTGTAACTCCTTTTCCAAACTCGACCAATCACCTCGATCCCCGTCGTTGAACAATTCATGGAACTCCTAATGGAACAATATACCCTCTTGAAAAGGGATAATCTAACACAATCCCAAATCACACTTTGGGCGCACACCCTTGTCTTTTAGCCTTTTATGGTGTTTTGTCATATGTAGGGCCTACGATTGGGGAGACAAAAAAAAGTCATAAATAGCTAAAATGCAAGGGTGTGCGCCCAAAGTGTGCTTTGAAAGTTGGTCATTTTAGCATTTTCCTTTTTTTTCTATGCGGTTACAAAGTTATCAAACAACAAATAAAACGGTTACACAAAAAAACACACGATTTTCCTAGATTATTTTCATTTTCCTTGCTATCGAATCCACCCTAAATGTAAAGGGAAAACAAATTTCTTACACCTTAGATAATCCTCGAGATTAACACAACTTTTTCTATACCAAATCAATGATAAAGTCAAAGAAGTGCGGCGCAAAGTTTAGCCGCCAATATTCCTGGGAGGACTAATGGTGAGAGGTTTAAGATTTCATGCACCCCTCTTTTAATCGATTCGAGATTTTTCTTAATTTGGTTAATATTTTTTATGGAACAATAGTGAGAGGATTTAGGTATAAATAGTGACCAAGGATTCCTTTCTTTAATAGTTTCAAAGATTTTTCGTGCCAAATTTAAAATAATAATGAGAGAAAATAATTACTCTTTCTAAAATATACAATATGTATATTTAGTGAGAGAAAAATTGGGTTGTACAAAAAAAAAGCTAGGCACCAAAAAATACACCCCAAATTACGAGAGGATTGATAAATAAATAGCTAGAGATATTAATCCCCTCGATATATAATAGCCTAGTTTTTAACAAGAGTAATTCATTACTCTCACTAATTTTTGTCACTATTGAACCTTTTCCTTGTAGTGTGCCCAATTCTTTTTTTTTTTTTATCAAAGTGGTTGTTGTATTAATTGATGTTCCTAGCCTAAAATGCAAGCCAATCTATTTCACATAGATATTACATTGTGGATAAAGTATGGAACTGTAATCCATGACAATGCACGCTCAGTATAGCACCAATCCACATTTTTGGAAAATGAGTTTCCTAGCAAAAATGAAGCAATAAGAGATCGTCACTTTTTATGAAGTTGATGAGTCTTTAGAGAATGTAGCCCCAGAGATAGATTGTACAACCGATTTGAAGAGAACTTCCTTTCCCGCTTTAGACAACATTTTACCCTTCCATCCTTGAAGTCTTCGCCGTACCTTCTCATGAATATACGAGAACACCTCCTCCTTGTTACTACCCACTCTATTTGGAAGTCCCAGGTAGAACCCCATAGAGTTCAATTTGTTGTACTTGAAGAATATGGCGAGATCTTATCTCGGCTTCTTGAATCATATTTCTACTAAAGTTGCGGGACGACTTTTGAAAATTCTCAACTTGCCTATGTTAGATTATCTTTTCCTAATTAATCTCTATTATATATGACCCATATTATGTTGTTACGTACTTCATGTTTTGGGCCCACAACTTGATGGTAGTTTGGGCATAATTGTTTTGAGTACGAGGGTTTTAATTCCCTCCCCTCTCTCTTCAAATTAAACAGACCCCAATAACTGTAAAACAGTTATTGGGATATGATTTTTTTAAAACCGCATTGAGATCTCACCATCAAATATAGTGGTATTACGGAAGAAGGCAAAGAGGGGAAAAAGGATTCTTAAGTTTACTGGCAATGGAAGGAGGTATGTTTATATTTTATGATTTATGATTGAATTAAAAGTGTTATATAGATCTGAAAAGACAACATTGGTATCAAAGCATGGTTTAACACTTTTATTCTTGATGGTAGTTTCCGCATTATTGTTTTAATTTTGATCGACATTGTTGAAAATAATTCTTGAAGTCGATTGTTCAATTTGGGTATAAAAGGGTATAAAAGGAAATTTATATATTTTAAGTTTTACCTATTACGGTGCCAAAATTGTTGATTTTGGATTTCGGCAAACTACCTAATTTTCGTTAATATTAGTATTATTATTATTTTTCGTTGAATGGCTTACTTAGAAAATATTTTATTTTATGTATATCAATACAAGTGTTTGTAAAGTCTACAAATTTAGAGTCTGTTGATAAACACAAATTTGAAATTCATGCAGATGTCATGCTTATCATGTTGTTTATAGTGATATCAATGAATCAATGATATATATTACGTAATATTTATTGAAATATCATATGATTACATTGAAATTAAAACGTATACAAATTACATGATATGCACAGTATACGCCATATTGCATATGATTAGAGTATATGGATATGCACAGTACATATACATATTACATAATATCAATTGCAATTTGTGATATGTGTATATATATTATTTAATATATGCATATTAATGTATGTCACATTATTAATTGATTAATTTATTGTCATGCATGTATGCATATGATTGTCATGTATATCTTGATTAAAATAATAATAATAAAATTAGAGTATGCTTAATTAAATGTTTATTTATTGAAAAGCTTGTTAGTCACCAAAGTGGCCTAGCTTGAATAGATGTTAAATATTTAATTAAGACCAATTAATTATAACGCTAGGAGATCACCCAAAGGTGGATCATTGCTTATAATTAATGAAACTTAAGAGATTTATCTTAATACTTAATTAAAATAAGTATGTTTTATCCAAAGATATCTTACTTATTTTCCTAAGTATGATTGATTGTCTATGAAAGTATGCTTATTCGAATTTGATATAGCATGAATTATGTATTAAAGTATCACCCAAAGGTGAACTTAAATACATAATAAAAGTATTGTATGTCTGAATCTATTAGATTTAACTCAAAGCATTAATGTGAATAATTCATTATATTTGCGGCGTCCTCTAATATGTTTGCCTTGGGTAATATGATGGTTAAGTTCAATGGGCTTAACTACAATGATTGGTCTCGAATGGATCCAGGTTCCAACTGGTGTAATGGACCTTGACACTGGCAATCATTGTAGACGAAAAAGCCCACGGCCATTACGAGGCCACTCAGAAGAGGAAAAGTCTTTATATGAGGCTTGGGAGCGGTCTAATAAGTTTGAATTTGATGCGAATGATAATTGCAGAAAATGTCAAATCATCTATGCCCAAGACAAGCGATGCAAGGAATTCATGATCCAACTAAAAGAGTACTCACAATCGGACATTGCTGACAAGTCCATTGTGGGAAGCTTGATGAGTGAGTTGACCACTAAGAAATTTGAGTGGTCACAGCCCATCCATGATCATGTGACTAGTATGTCTAATTTGGCAGCGAAGCTTAAGGCAATGGGTATGGACGTGAGTGGACGTGAGTGAATCATTTCTGGTTCAGTTCATTATTAATTCCCTTCCTCCTGAGTTTGGTCAGTTCCAGGTGAATTATAACACCATAAAAGAAAAATTGAACTTGCAAGAAATCAAGGCCATGGTCGTACAGGAAGAAGAGAGATTAAGGAAACTGAAGAGTCACTCAGTTCATCTCACTATGCATGATGGAGCTAGCAGCAGCAAAGCTATCCCAGGAAGGAAGGACAGAAAGAAGGACAAAGCCCCAATGAAAGTCCATGAGGGTCGAATCCATAAGGAGGCGAGGTGTCACTTTCGTAGGAAGAGTGGACACTTCAAGAAAGACTCGTCCAAAACGAAAGGCATGGTTTGAGAAGAAAGGTATACATTACATTTCGTATGTTTTGAATCAAACTTAATTGAAGTGCCTAATAATACCTGGTGGCTTGATATCTTGGTGCAACTACTCATGTTTCACATATTATGCGAGGATTCCTTTCAATCCATCCCATGCGGAACCGAAAAGTTCTTATTTATGGGGAACGAGAATGAAGGCACGCATAGAAGGGATCGGGACTTACAGATTAATCCTGGATACCGGATACTTTTTGGATTTATAAAAGTGTCTTTATGTTCCTGAATGTTCAAGAAAACTTGTTTCTGTATCAAGATTGGATTGTGTAGGCTTTAATTTAAAGATTGGAAACAATTATTTTAGTTTATTTAAACAAAAATACTATTATGGTTCTAGTATTTTAATTGACAACTTATATCGTTTCAATCTTGATAGTATGTTTGTTGAATCCTTGTTTAATGTTGAGCATGTTATTGGAAATAAACGTAGTGCACATGATGAGTGCTCTGCTTTTCTTTGTCATAAAAGATTAGGTCACATATCCAAAGAAGGAGTAAAGAGATTAGTGAAAGTAATATCTTACCTCAATTGGATTTTGTTGACTGGGGTGTATGTGTGGATTGCATTAAGGGAAAGCAAACCAAACATATATCAAAACATCTTGTCACAAGAAGCAGTGAGCCTCTTGAATTGATACACACCGATATTTGTGGTCCTTTTGATGCCCCATCTTGGAGTGGTCAAAAGTATTTTATCACCTTTATTGATGATTACTCACGATATTGTTATCTATACTTGTTGCATGAAAAGTCTCAGTCAGTGGACATTTTAAAAGTGTTCATTAATGAGGTAGAAAGGCGACTAGATAGAAAGGTAAAAGTGGTAAGATCTCGATAGAAGTGGTGAATACTTTGGAAAGTATGATGAAAGTGGACAATGTCCAGGTCCATTTGCGATTTCCTTAAAAGCGATTTATTTGTGCACAATACACAATGCCTAGTACACCTCAACAAAATGGTGTAGGCTGAAAAAGGCGGAACCGTACTCTTATGGATATGGTTAGGAGTATGTTAAGTTGTAACACTATACCTTCATCATTGTGGATGCATGCCTTAAAGACTGCGCATATATCTGTTGAATAGGGTTCCTAGTAAATCGGTTCCTAAGACTCCTTATGAACTTTGAATTTGGTAGGAAACCTAGTTTGAGACATCTTCATGTTTGGGGATGTCAAGCGAAAGTACGGATATATAACCCACATGAAAAGAAACTTGATGCAAGGACTATTAGTGATTACTTCATTAATTACCCTGAAAAGTCTAAAGGGTACATATTTTATTGTCCTAACCATAGTACGAGAATAGTTGAGTCTGGTAATGCTCGGTTCATAGAGAATGGCCAAAACAAATGGGAGTGAAGAACCACGAAATGTGAATATTCATGAAATTCAATTAAAAACTCCTACATCTAGCATTTCTCCTCAAATTGTTGTTCCTCTTGTTGTATCAAGGTTACGCAATAAACCCGGACAACAAATCATTGTTCCAAATGAGGAAAATGAACTTATTGTTAATGAACCACTAATGATGCACAAGTTGTAAATGATCAAGTAGAACCACAAGAAATAGCATTGCGAAGGTCCTCGTAAGGATAAGACGACCAGCGATATCAAATGACTATGTGGTTTATTCACTTGAACATGAATGTGATTTGAGCATTGACAAAGATCCGGTCTCATTCAAACAAGCCATGAAATGTGATGATTCTGAAAAATGGTTTAGTGCCATGAAAGACGAGTTGAAATCAATGGATGAAACAAAGTCTGGGAATTAGTCGAATTGCCTGAAGGTGCAAAGCAAGTTGGGTGCAAATGGGTCTTCAAAACAAAAAGAAACTCACATGGCAATATTGAAAGACATAAAGCCAAACTTGTCGCCAAAGGTTACAATCAAAAGGATGGCATTGACTATAAAGAGACCTTCTCTCCAGTTTCAAAGAATGACTCTTTAAGAATTATAATGGTTTTGGTAGCTCATTATAATCTTGAGCTTCACCAAATGGATGTGAAAACCGTCTTTCTGAATGGAAACTTAGAAGAGGAAGTTTACATGGACCAACCCGAAAGTTTCTTGACCACAGGAAAAGAAAACTTGGTGTGTAAATTGAAGAAGTCAATATATGGATTGAAACAAGCTTCCAGACAATGGTATATTAATTTCAATAATACCATTACGTCATATGGTTTTGTAGAAAACACTGTTGATCGGTGTATATACATGAAGATCAGTGGGAGCAAGTTTATCATATTGGTTCTATATGTTGATGATATTCTTCTTGCTGCAAATGATGTTGCTATGTTACATGATGTAAAGAGATTTCTCTCTATAAACTTTGAAATGAAAGATATGGGTGAGGCATCATATGTGATAGGAATAGAAATATTCCGTGATAGATCGCAAGGATTGTTAGGTTTGTCTCAGAAAGGATATATCAATAAAGTATTAGAGAGATTTCAAATGGGCAAATGCTCTGCAGGAGTAGTTCCAATTCAGAAAGGGGATAAGTTCGAGTTTAATGCAATGTCCTCATAATGATTTGGAACGTCAAGAAATGCAATGCATTCCTTATGCGTCATTAGTTGGGAGCTTAGTGTATGCCCAGACTTGTACTCGAACGGATATCGGTTTCTTTGTTGGAATGTTGGGTCGATATCAAAGTAATTCGGAATGGATCATTGGAAAGCGCAAAGAAAGTACTTAGGTACTTACAAGGCACCAAGGATTACATGTTGATCTACAAACAATCGAGTCATCTCGAAGTGATTGGGTATTCTCGATTCGAGACTATGCCTGATGTGTGGACTCGAGGAAATCTACATTCGGTTACTTGTTCCAATTGGTGGAGGAGCAGTTTCATGGAAGAGTGCGAAGCAGACTGTAATTTCTACTTCAACTATAGAGGCTGAATTCATGGCATGCTTTGAGGCCACTATTCATGCATTATGGTTGCGAAATTTTGTGTCAGGACTTACTATAATAGATAGTATAGCTAAACCTATAAAGCTATATTGTGATAATTCCATGAAGAAGTTTTCTTTTCAAAGAATGACAAGTATTCAAAAGGTGCAAAACACATAGATTTGAAGTACTTGTCAAAAGAAGAAGTGCAAAAACAAAGAGTATCGATTGAGCATATTGGTACTGATCTGATGATAGCGGATCCGTTAACTAAGGGATTACCGCCCAAAACGTTTATTGGCCATGTTGAACGTATGGGCATTATAGACAAGCCCTTGTTAACATAATATTGTGGTATGTATACATACATTTATAATTGTATTGCTCATATTATTATCATGACACTTGTGAATTCAATTAAAGCTTTGTCTTTGCTTATGTACTTGTTACCTTCATTATATTTCAATGAGATAACATTATGGTTAGAGGGTTGAATTATCCTTATTAAAGTTATACTGGTTGAGTTGATTGTGATACATGGAAGGAATCGTGTCGATTAAATGACTTGTGACCGCCATGATCTAATCATTTTAATTCAGTGAAAAAGTGATTTGATAGATTCAATAAAAGTGCGCAATTATATTTTATTTTGAATCATCAAGTCACAACATGGGTCAAGTGGGAGATTGTTAGATTATCTTTTCCTAATTAATCTCTATTATATATGACCCATATTATGTTGTTGCGTACTTCATGTTTTGGGCCCACAACTTGATGGTAGTTTGGGCATAATTGTTTTGAGTACGAGGGTTTTAATTCCCTCCCCTCTCTCTTCAAATTAAACAGACCCCAATAACTGTAAAATATGATTTATTTAAAACTGCATTGAGATCTCACCATCAAATATAGTGGTATTACGGAAGAAGGCAGAGAGGGGAAAAAAGATTCTTAAGTTTATTGGCAATGGAAGAAGGTATGTTTATATTTTATGATTTATGATTGAATTAAAAGTGTTATATAGATCTGAAAAGACAACAGCCTAGTCGTTGATTCATAATGATGCGAACATTGTTTCACAATACTAGTTTCTTCCACTGTTGCTTTGAAAAACAAATAACAATCATCAAGAAAAAGAGATGGCATCATCGGTAATTAACCTGCTAGGAGCGAAAGCACTTTTGGCATTTGGAGATAATATCAAGTAAGATACATTTTAATCTATTTGCCAACATCTTTAAAACTATCTTATATAATACATTACATAAAGAGATGGGTCTCGAGATCGATTCTACGAATACTTGGCTTATCTTTCTTTGGAATGAGAACTACCAGTGTGTTATTTAGATCATCATGGAAACGTACTAAGTTGATGAATTGCAAGCATGCTTGAGAAAACCCTAGCCCAATAATTGGCCAAAAATTTTGGTAAAACGATGGGCTCATGCCGTCAAGTCCAGGGATCTTATCTGGATGCATACGAAAAAGCGCTCCCTTCACCTCTTCCTTCGAAGAAGCATGGCATTTTGTTCAGGCGTAACTCGCGTAGGCACACAATCCCGCCACACTCCATCTCCATCTCCATCTCCATCTCCATCTCCATCTCCATCTTTCAATTTGGTCATTGTGTTCTTCCTCTTCCTAGCTAATGCATATGAGTGAAAGTACTTTGTATTTGAATCGGCCCCTTTCAACAGTGTTGCCAAAAGTCCGCTTGTCTTGCTAATACCCGATAGTACTCTTGTCTCCACCTCTATGCAAGGCATTGGAGGTAGAACGAATCAGCACGCCCTGGAGATGAGGAAATAATTTGAATATGTTCTTCCTTACGCCACATGAGAGCAATATTGCCTCCCATCAACTCTCCTCTTTCTCCGCACACAATCCTTCAAACTTTTTTACTTGTCTTGAATGTTTTGTCAATCATCGTTTCCATTAGAAAAACGAATTCCATAAGAGTAGTCATCGTTGTGGGAGGGCTGGACTGGACTCCGGCATGGCTCACCAATAAGAGTACACACTTTTTTGACCGATATCTCCATAGAGGTCACATGTGTACCCTTCTTGTCAATCTCCATTCCAACACGCGGGTGCTTTGGATTTTTCGATTGAGAATATGAATTCGCTCGCTCCAACTTTGACTTTCCTTTCCAACCTTACCAATCACGCCCCCTCGTGCGCAAAGTCTCGTGTATATTGGCTTCAATTTTGGGGGCATGACTATCACAGACACGTTAGCACCGAGAATCTGTGTCCATCCTAATCGCTTGCAGTCATAGATCTTCTCCAGATGAGCATCTTTGCAATCATATAATGCCTCCCAGGACTTGTCCGAACTTGTCCGAATGCCCAACTAATACTCGACCCATAGGTACGTTGTTAATACTCTTAGGATCGGTTTTTACCTTACTCCCATGTGGTTACATATAGCCTTAGCAATCTGCTTATTCATGAAACCCACAGGAAGATTGTAAACTTATAACCACATCTCAAGCTCGTTCAATGCCGCTTCGCGATTGATCCGAGGGCTCCATCTGTTTCGAGTAGTAGTACTTGTTGGTTGAAAGTCCAAGGCCCATCACCCATGACCATCTCCACATCCCGTCATGGAAGAGAGTGATAGAATAGATTCAAATGCTTCATCTCCTGCGATGAACCACTTTAATCGCTCCATATAGAAGCCAATGCATCTCTCATTGCACCAAAGTTCACCATCCGATCGTATAGGATTCTTCCTATGAGGAACTTTGAATAATCAACATTGCTCTCATTTGCTTGCTCTTCCCCATGATCGAGCCATGTTCTTCCTCTTCTTTCCCAATATCCAGGATCAGTATCTTGAACATCAATCTCCATACTTGTTGAAGAACCCGCCATCGAGAGGATTCAACAAATTGAAATGAAATCAAAGATAAGCACGTACCATAAGGGTATAACTCAAAGAAAACACGTAAGAGATGAGACTTATGATCGTGGGTAGGGTCAGTACGCGGTCTCATAAAACCGCCCAATCCACGGTGGTTTGGTCCGGTTTTTTGAATTCGCAGATTGGTGATTCAAAAAATCTAAAGATTACGCAGATTTGGCGGTGGTTTTTATTTCGAGAAAACAAATGGTTAACCAAACTTATGGCATTTTAGAAATTTCGGTAAATATACACCCTAAAATTCTATACATACCAAGTTACTCCAATTTGAATATATTTGTTCCTAATGTTTTAACTTTTCAAATAAACTTAGATTCATAACTTTGATCGAGTTCTCGTGTTTCATTGTGTTTTTGGTGGATGATTATGTATGGGCATGTATTTTGTTGTATGTTTTGTTGATGGACATGTATTGAATGTATGCGCTTTTTTTTTTTTTTTTTTTTTTTTTTTTTTTTTTTTTTTGAAAATGTCGCAGAAAACGTGCCACCAAACCGTGGTCGGTTTGGTTGCGGTTTAGAGGATACGCGATTTGGTGGCGGTTTGATGGTTTTCACCGCCAAACCACGAGTTGACCACCCCTAAATTCGTGGGGGAGTGTTTTTCTTCAAAACATTTATTTAATCATTTTTTCATAAATTTTGTAGCCAAAGTATATATAATTTTCAACTAAATTATTTGAACTTCACGTATATAATTATTTGAACTTCACATATGCAACAAAATTGTTAGTTTTATAGCCAAAATACTTTTTTTGAGAAAATAGCCAAGTATATATTTTAAAATTGGCATTTATACATTTTCTTAAAAAAAAAAAAAAGCATTTCCTTTTTTTTTATAATCATAGGTGACAGAGGTGCTTTAGACTCGTTTTTTTTTAACATTCACATTCATATATCCATAGTTTGATTCGCTTTCCTTTTTTATGTTCTGTAAATTATTAAGAGGAAAAGTTATCCAGCCAAGTGAAAACTCATCCAATTAAAACTCATGCCAAACATGCTATAAAAAAAAAAAAAAAAAAAAAAAAAAAAAAAAAAAACTTTTATATGATTAGGAAGAGGCTAGAGAAACCAACATTGGACCCACTTTGAGCACCTAGTAGGCCCAAGTGGGTGTCCACCGTGCAATACACCTCCAGATGTGTGCACACACTCCTCTAGGTGTATCACATGGAGGGACACCCACTTGGTCCCACTAGGTACCCATAGTGGGTTAGAAAAGCATTTTCACTGGGTTAATGAACGTTCACTGAACAAACAGTGGAAAACACAACTAAAAATTAAAAGAAGTTATTGTACTTCACCAAAAAAGAACAAGTCATTGTTGAAAGCAACATACATTTATAGTACAAATCAAAATTAATTAAGATCTTTTGATTAATTACCTCTCCTGATAATATCCTCGCATCGATCAGTCGAAAATCATGTCAGCGGGATGTTGTATATCCTCGGTCTTGGAATGATGTTTCCCGGCAACCACCATTGGATGGCTAACAATTAATTGCATACCATGGATAGCAGCAGACTGCCAAAACAATTCATTCATTCTCGTTGTCAAAAAAAAAAAAAGTACTTTTTTTAGAAGAAAAAAAAAAGAGTACTTAATTATAAGTTCTAACAAACATCTCACACTTTGTCGTATACCTGTGGAAGGTTAATGATTAATGATGTGCTCAAGGGACTCCCATGGACACCACCAACCATCTCATCAATTGATTTAGTGTCATTATATGCCTTTCTTGCGTGTGTACATGTTCATTTCCTTCTCCGTATATCAGTGAAATTCATTTTATCTGCATCGCGAATGACTAGAATGATAAAGTCCATGCATAGAAGGAGATGGACACAATCTTGACATGAGTAAACCAAACTATTTTTTGCTGCAAAAAATAAAATGTAAGAAAATGTACAATATTGCAATTGAAGATCATTAAATCCTCCCCCGGAAAGAGTAAATCGTTAGATATTCAAGTAAATGGCGAAACTAGTTGTGACCACTTAACATAAGGCAATCTATTCAGAAATTTCATCAAAATCACTAGAATAAAAAAGTACATCTCAGTACATCTTGCGCGCATCATAACATCTTGAGGTTGTTATAGTACATAAAAGACTAGTCCACAAAGAATTGCAAGGCATTTGAAGACAAGTAGAAAGAGAAATAACATTATTTAAAACCGCTGAGTAAACTTTCTCACGGTGATACCATTTCATCTGTAATACTCACTTTAAAAATTCTCTTCTGGTATAGACTAGACTCTATGGAAGGCATGCCTTCATAAAAGGGCGGCATGCTTACCTTCACAAAACCTAATGTAAATCCCCAATTTGTCCTACACAACACACCGGAAAGAACGATGTGAAACCCCAAGATAGCAGTAATTTATTTTAACTAATACATGAAAGGAAGTAAATGATAGCCCACACATCAATGGCTAAAAACTCAAATTTATCTCAGAACAAATGCATCACAAACCAACACATACCAGTCCTCCAATCAAGTTGCATCACACTTTCCAAGGCCTTGTCATAGGAACCTGTAGGCTTTGAACTTGCTGGAAAACCTGTACTGACAATATAGATCACATCTAAATCCTTCTCTATAAAATTGGATTTAGTTTTCTTCTTTTATTCAGGTTTGCTAAGGACCGAGCTGGAAAACTCTAAATTGCGGGCATTGCTGGGCAAAACATGGAAGCTGAAGAGATTAAAATTTAAGGAATCATCAAAAGCTTCACCAAAAAATATAAATTTTCAGCAATAATGGGAAGATGTACAAATAGGTAAGTTGAAACAAATCCAAAGCTAACTTTGATAGAAAATTAAAAGAAATAAAGTTCTCATAATATAAAGTGTTCATGCAAACCAAAATTTAACTGCACAAGAACTAAGTGGAATAGAGCAAAAGAGAGGAAGTGGAATTCTGTAGTGGAAAGCTTTGTCGAGTAAACCAAAATTAACAGTCCAAGAAGTTATTTCAAACATTAACTTCAACAAGAAAAAAAAAAAAAAAAAAACAGAACATTGGAAAACCAAAATTATAAAACTGCGCACCCAATTAGTACAACTTTCTATTGAGCTACAAACTCTACATTCTCCTTTCAGGAAGGCACTTCCATGCATTGACTTCAATCTTCTACTTGCAGCAAGCACTAATCTTGTCTTCGAATACAATGAAATATTCCAATACAATGAAACCCAAAACAATATAGTGTTATTTTTCTCGGAAGACATGTTATCTATATTCCATTAACAGTAGAAGTACATCGCATGGCAATAAACCACCCAAACACCTTAATTTAAAAAACACCACAGATCAGTGATTTCAAACAAGAAAAATTGAATCTTTGAGAAACTAGACTCATATCTTGATCATACAACAATTAAAAATAGTTATAAAGTATCTAGTCTAAGTGGAGAAAAGATAATAATCAATGTGAGACGTGATCAGCTTCAAGATTTTGGATAATATTTTCTTAAGCAGGCCTCTCAATATTATTATCTTTTCTGTTGGTTATATTCACCCAAAAAAGAAAAGAATTTAGGCAAATACACTACACATACAACTCAATATACTCGTATAGGAAGGCATCGAGTTGCACCATAGGAAACAAAGTAATCCGCATAACCAAACACCAATCAAGAGAAGTACAAGTAAATTATAAACAGAACCTGTACATCGATCTTTGCTTGCTGTTGTGTAACCCCCTTGTGCAGATCCTGCAGGATGAATGCCTCACAAGTCACAACTTAACTAAAATCTGCCAAAAAAGATGTTTAAGCCTCGGGGAGCCATTAGATCCTAGCATGATTCCCCTAAAAAGACATGAATCAACAGAACACATGGAACACAATAATTAACAAAGAAAACAAACCGATTTTACCAAAGTGGTATCAAAACCGACTTTTCGTCTTATAATCCCCAACATTGTTGTATCTTTTCCTGTCAAGACCAAGCCAATTGTGGCAATGCAAAATCAAAGAACATAATACATGCTATGGTACCAGTAACCTTTAAAGATTGGAAAACATAACACTCAAACCTGAAACCTATATGTTCCTTGAAGTGCTCCCAATCATCAAGCCAATTGCTTTGGCAAGTAGGTAAGTCAAATCAAATAGTTTTCACTCTTGCCATTGCAATTCTAAGTACATATGATCAGATTGTTGCTAAATACATTAGCATAAATCATATCGATACCTCTAGAGCAAAGACTGACGTTTGAGGCATTGCAAAATACATATCATTAAAATTTAAAAAGCAAAATAAGCCTTAATATCAAATTGACTAATTTTGCCGTTACAATTTCATATCTGATCCAAACTCTTCAATGGTTTTCGTTGCAAGTGTTAGAATGTCTACAAAAGCGCTAAACGATGCACGGAGGAATCTGGCTTCAACTGCCTCAAAATGCCTGCATAAACCAAGAAAAAATCGTCAGGAAATTCCAAGGTCATGAGTGATATTAAGAAAGTAAATGCGATATCAATTCAAGAATTCCATGTCAATAAAGAAACTTACACCAAAAGCTTTCCTTCAGATAAGGACATCTGCCTTTTCACTTTGTCAGGTTGCAACTAATCAAAATGTTAACAAACAAAATAGGTAACTTGTGACAAAGCCATAACATTGTTACTGCAAATGCATCAAACTCAAAAACTTTGATTAACCCTCAAAATCAAGATAAATTCAACAAAATAGAAGGATCACCTCCTTATCAACAGCTAAAGCTGCATATACTATTGATGCATTCTCCGCAGATCCATAATCTACTTCCAAGTTGCTGTAACGAGAATTAGGTGACAACAAAAGTCAGTTTCTAGGAGTTTTCGAGATTCCAGACAGCCCAATAGTTTGAAATCACCGTCTCAACAATCAGATGCTTATGCTTATCTCTGATTTTCAAAGCACCACTTCTTTTGCAGAACAAAGAAAAAAAAATCTGAATCACAAACAAAAAACATCTAAAATTACCAATAATATTACTTTTTCTTAATATAAAACTATATGGGGATGGACCATGAGCCTTTGATGGACTATTAACCACCATGGGCTTTGATACCACTTACAATTTTTGTAATATTAGGCCCAGTCCAAGGTGAGAGAGTGCGGTGACTAGTTTATGCTTGAGAGTGGGTGTTTACTCCAAAATGTGAAGGCAAGATGGAGTTCTCACGCCAAACTTAAATGTCATACATATTCTGTTCAACTAGTCAATGTCGGATTAATCCACATCTCCAACAGTGGTGAGGTTCGAGTTCAAAAGCCTCAACCCCCCTCATTCCCTAAACAAACAATGACAACAAAGCTTCATTTCCAAATTAATTGGGTTTGGCTACTACATGGATCGAACTATTCCATTCTGCTCATCACTTGATGACATATTATCAAAAGCCTTTAAATCCTTCCTTGCCCACTCCTTTCCAAAGGAATGTCTTCAATGTATTTATACACACATATCAAGCAGAACTAGTAGACGTGATTTCACAAACAAACACATTAAACTTTATCTACTCCCCCAAATTCCACTGATGAAGAGAAGTAAGTAAGTTACAAAAAAATCAAGTTTCAATGAATCCATTAGCTGATCGCGAATCCGTAAGTACTAATCGAAGTTGACTTAGCTAAAATTTATAATTCCTAGAGCTTATGGTAATAATCACGTAATTAGCATTAAGCAAAACAGTCGTTAGGAAAAAAATCATATTTTACCATCACAACTTACATTTTTAGAGAAAAAATCCCACAAACCACATGAAATTTATTCAAAAATCTAGTTCATATTTTTTCATTTGAAGACCATTTCCAACCATCAAATTTTACAAGAAAACAAATTCAAATCAAGTCTAATCTTCAGCAAACACAAAATCTTCATACGCAGTTTAGGAAATCTTGTTCATGAAACAAAGAACATACAAGAACCGATTTCGCAAAGGTAGTCAAAAAAACACTAAATGATATTTACCAAGAGAGCTTTTTCTGCTCATCCACACCAAAACCTTCAATTAATCCCAAAATTTTACAAGATTGAAAAGCCCCTATTAGAAGCAGAGGTTTTGATTGGCAGAAAACTACACTTTGATTGAAAAAAAAACCTTAAATTCGACCATTCGAGTTACCTCTGTTTTGGCGGAGGAGAGAATCGAGTGAGAAAACCAACAGTAGGGTTTACGCCAGTACACCGGAATTTTAAGGTACTAAACCGGGCTATCATTAGAACCCGTTGGATGCTGCATCTAGATGCATGTGATCGCATCTCGATGTTGTTGCTGTCGTTGACTTGATTATCTGAATTTAAAATCTCGAGTTCAAGTTTTGTGGATAGAAAAAAATGGGTAATATTGATCATAAATTAGTCGATGTAGTTTGTGTTGAATAAAAACGTGAAAAATCAAAATACGCATGTCAAAGATGGATCATTGTAATATATTTCAACTAAATATCTATTCTAACTAGGCTCGGCTTTGTAGCCCCCAAGCCCCCAATTTGAGGAAGGCCCCATATTTGAGCCATACTTTAGGGTAGTTTTGAAATTTCACACTTTTTTTCTAAAAAAAAAAAATATGTTGACTAAGTAAGCGTTGTAATTTTTAAGACTTCTCAACTCCCCTTCGATACGTGTCCTCTTCCTGGGTCCCATCGAATCACTTCACGTCTCTACACACTAAACTCAACTCAACTCCCATACAACTTTTTCTCCTCTCTCAAAATATCTTTGTTATCTACCAAAAAAAAATCTTTGTTACAAACTTGCAAAAAGAAAAAGAGATTTTTTTCTCACTTAAACAATATCTCTCCACATCTCTTGCATCCCTCCTTGAATGTTCAACAAACTACTCTCTCTCTCTCTCTCTCTCTCTCTCTCTCTCATTATTCACACACTAGTCTAGCTCATTATTCACACACTACTCTAGCTCTTTTTTTTTACCATTTTATTATAATATGTTTCTATTCAACAAGTGTATTACGATGCACTTAGAAAAAAATATATATTATAATACAGATTTCATTAAAAAAATTTTGAGTTGTGCACTTCTACAACTGCGAAGGTATACTTTCAGCTAGGATTATTTTTTTTTGAGTATTCTACACTGACGAATTTTTTCTTACTAACCTCATTTTTATTTATATGTCATTATATTATATGTTGCTTTTTTTGTCACTTTATGCCTTCATTTTGTTAGTGACACTAATATTTTTTAAATAAATTATTTAGGTGTCACCTTACTAAATTTGGAATTTAAAATAAAATTAAAGAATCTAGAAAGATTATGTCATAATAACAAAAGTTGTGAAAAGTTATGGTGTTTTAACTGATTTCACCTTGTTAACCCCTTTTTAACTTCGATGATTAGTGTTGCACTTTTCATTGTTGATCCCAAGTCCAAAAAGAGGAAAAAAAAGATCTGAAAATGTCTTAATTAGTTAATTTAAGTTGCATGCTATTTATAAATTTATAAATTTAAGTTTAGTGCATGTTATTCATAACGCATCTAATCTTTATATAAAAATTAAAAAAAAATTATATATTTATATAGAAGGCCCCATTTTTAAGTTTTGCCCTAGGCCTCAAAACTGACAGGGTCTGCCCTGATTCTAACTACATGTCTAATTCATTTAATGTGTGCTAGAAACGATTGTTGTTGTGAGAACCACTCACTATAAGGGCATAAAACTGGATTCGTCATAATAATTCAAAGGAAGCTGCTTGGGATGGACACTCGATAATGGTATTCATACATTAGCATATTGGCATATGTGTGTACACACATCGATGCGTGATGGATGGACATCATCACTGAGTCATCCTAATATTTTCCTAATTTTCAAATACCGCATGCCAACCTCAATTAATTTGAAACTGAGACTATGTTGTTGTTGCATGCGCAAGACCAAAACAAAAACAAGTCAACTCCAAATCAATTAGCATGGACTATTATTAGATCACGCAGCAGTAACTTTTTTTATGAAGTACTACCAATAACAAACAACTTTTTGCTTATACTAAGGAGGGTGGTGTAATGGTCAAGAAAAATAGCACTTTAGGCCGAAGGCATGAGTTAGATTTTTAATAGCTACGTTATGTTTTTTTTGGTTTCTCCCAAATTATGAAATTGAGCCACTCGATTAATTCTCATGAGATTAGTTAAACCAAAGCAAAAAGGAGTTGAAAAAGGTTTAAGTACTCGCGATTATAAAAGAAAAGAAAAAGAAAAAAATTTGCACAAATATGCCCCCAATTGGAGATATTTAAAAATCGCAAATAATGATTGATACATGTATCTCTTGACATTTTTCCTGCATAACTTGTCAACAAACACAAATGCAAAGCATGCACAAAATAGACAGACACCCAACCATTACAAATTCAATACAGTAAATCAGAATTGACGCTACACAAGAAACTACATCTACCTAGAAAACAAGCAACCATCACTCATCATGTCCTTTCAACTCAATCATCACATCTGCAACAGACTTTATAGGGTCGAAGATAAATCCACAATCGTCTCACCAAAGCCATGAAACCGTAAAATCGAAGGTCAAATTCAGGCTAGAACATGGGTAGGAGCCAACCCATAGTCCATCCGAGAAGCAACCCTGCGCCTGCGAGACCCAAGCCAACTGCAAAAATGACAGCGTACTTACTGATATCGTATCTTGAGCGACCACCATGCTTGTCCTTCTTGGGCTTGTGCTTACTCTTCTTCCGGCTTTGTATGGCATCCATGGCAATAGTACAGGAAAGAGACTGGAGATTGGCTGGTCCTTGTTCTTCAGTTGGAGACATAGGGTCTCCAGCTGCAGAATTTGCAGCCATTGTTTGTAAGCGAATAGATGCGAGGCTTGTCGGAAGAAGAGCTTGATGATGTGCTCCTTCTCATTGTAGGCTTGTTGGGCGGCTTTCTCTGCCTCCCTTGCTCGGGTCTGTGAGTGCCGAAGAGCCTCCAGCAGCTCAGCCTTGCTTGGTTCACTCCCAGAGGTATGTACGGTTTCTGGCGGATCATTGTTTGTTGAGCTGTGACTGTAGGTGCTACTGGCGCTGCGAATGGGTTTTAGACTTCAAACATTTCAATATCAACAAATAGATGAACTGAAAACACTTTTAAGAATCTATCAACTAAAGCATTTAATAGAACGAAGAGACGCAATAAGGTCGTCGACTAAGGGAAATACAACGGTAATCAAAACACACTACCAAACAAATACCTGAAAGGCTTCTCTGTACCATATGGAAAAGGCCGTTGCTCGCTGTGGCTCCATCGTTTTCCATTTTCTTTACTACAAGTGAGGCAACTCCTTGAATAGTAACCAGTGGATACTTCGCGATCCAGGGACAAGTGTAAAAAATTCTTATCCTTCTCAAAACACTCGAAACAACTAAATGGGCTTCTTATAACATTCATGTTCTGAGGTGGTGGTAGATCACAGTTTTCTATGTGATCCAGCGACTTTTGCGCGACCAAGTAAGCCAAATCATCTTTATCCACAGCACGCCACCATGGCTCTGTTTTCTCACTTCCATTCCATGGAGATTCCCAATCAAATAATTTATGGGGCTCCTTTGAAAGAAACCGGTTGAGAGGATCAAAGTCCAAATCCTTGTCTCGGCACCAATATTCGCCCAAGTCCTTCTGTTTAAGCGGCTGATGTGTACTATATATGAGTATTGACAGCCTTCAGCTCTTGTTTTGCATAGTCAAATTCATGCTTCATGCAAGCGGCAAATACTCCCGAGCGTGGGTCCAAAGAAGAGTCACAATCTTTGGTAGACCCCACATGGGAATTCTCTTCTTTAGTGGTTTGAGTCTCCTCACAAACCTTGGAAGTCTTACAAACCTCCTGCGCTCTCAATGCTTCCAACTCAATGTCCAAAACATTTTAACTGTTCGCGTGTGAAGTCCTTCTGATGCACATAATTTGGCTGCAGTTGGAGCCACCATCTTGTGTCCGGAGGGAGATTAGAATTGGAGGAATTCCAGTTAAGAGGCACAAAACCTGCAATAGGCTGTTCAGTAGGCTGCGCTGCGTCACCAGATCCGGCATCTACCTGTGGTTTTGAAGACGAAGATGAAGATGGACAGCAAGCCAACTTTGGAGCTCTTTTAGCATCTTCTTGCACAAAGCAACCATTAGCAGTGCGCTGCCACGCAGCTCTTGCCTCTGCTGCTGCCATCATTAACTCACTTCATAGTGCAGTTTACTGCAAGCTAGGCAAAATAAATCTGTAAGGAACTGTTCAAGTTACATTTCCTCTAACCATCACTTAGATCAAAATATCATCAATCATATGTGCAGATGAAATCAGTCCTGATTCGAAATGAATATGCACTTGCACAGATGTTATATTATAAGCGCAAAGGAAAGGGAAGACAAGGACCTAAGATGGCCAATTCTTTTCTAGGCGGGCAGTGGGATTTGAACTATAGACCTTTAGTTAGTACGCCATGCATCCAACCACTTACCAAAGTATAAATTTCGATCCAATTACATACGCAACGTCATTGAAATGCTAATCCAAACATAATAAAGCATAGGATCAAACACAACACGTGTGCTTGTATTTCAATACATGGACTTGTCTCTTTTCTTTCAAGTTTCAACCAAGGTCAATGCAGCCATCTATCAAACCGAGAATTCCAAGGGAAACATTTTAATCAAAGATCGCACACAATCAAAATATGCCAAACAGAGAATTCTTGCCAGAACCATGTACGGTAAAAGTAAATTAAAAATATAATAAGATCTTAACTAGAGAAATGCATACGCAATACACTGACTAATTGATACTAGATAAGCGTAGAATTAAGTGAGGGTCCTATTAGGCTCCCTTGGCATTTTATAAGAACAAGAAAAATAATTTAACAAACTACGACATGATTTAAAGAGAATTTTCACCATGTTCATCTCGTCAATGCATTTCACGCATTCAGTTTTTCCTGCACTACATAACTTAGAGTATCAACGGAAGCCTAGCGATGTTGGTCCTAAATAAGTACTTCAGTTGCTGTAAGCCAAAGATTCCAACAATGCACAACCATGAAAATATAATACACCACTATGCAGACATCATGAAATGCAGTCTTGTAACTTCCTGGCATGTAATGTGGCAGGGGCCATGCTAAGCCTCATATTATATAATGCCTGAGGAGCTAGTCTGAAAGATATAATTCGAGAAGACACCACTACAAATCTTATAACGATCTAACTAATTCGATATGGAAAAAGAAAAAAAAAAAAAAAAAAAAAAGCTGCATGTTTCAGTATTATAATGGCCACTGCGAATGAGCAACTAAATTGAAAGCTCTTCAAGAAGTCATGCACGACATTTTAGATGGTATTATGGCATCGTATTTCAAGTGATTTAGTGGACGGAAAGTCAATACAGGTTCCTCTTTCTTCTTTCGCCAACGCTAGTGACAAAAAATTAAAGTAAGATCTCAGATTTAAATCTTCAAATGAGAAATTTGGCACGGAAAGTATTGCAATAAATTGGTTAGAGAACCAAGACAAATGCAAACTATAAGAAAAAATTCATTCGTTACCTGAACTGTGTGCAAAACCAGAGTTTCTATGGAAGAACATTGGCAGACAAAGGACACCACCCAAGAAAGAGTAGAGTAGTTGACAAGAGATACTTTCAACTCCAACTTCTTTAGGTTAACATATGAATTAAGTAGCTCTTTCAATATCTCTGGAGCTTCAAAATATATCTAGGCATGCAAACAGATTAAAAAAAAAAAAAAAATACTAAACCAAAACATGTCGCAAAAGGTGCTACCAAACATTATAAACACAGAAATGATTCAGTTCTTATCATTTTTTTTCTTTTCTTCTTTTTTTTGGTTAATTTCTTAGTTCAATTTTGTTATTGCCGGATGCATCTGAAACTTTGGGAAAAATATTGGCAAGCAAACAATGAATAACTTAGATTACAAAGTAAAAACTACAACCAGTAATTACATATAGAACACATAACAAAAACGTTTTTTTTTTTTCAGTTACATTAGCAAGTATGTTTTCCAATTTTAATAGCTATGCTAGTTTCCTCTCTATTTGAATTTCTATTTTCAAGTAATGTACTTAATTTAGAAAGTTAGATATTGAGAAACCGCATTCAAATGAATAGAAATTTGATTGATCGGCACAGACCAATTCTTTCATGTTTCTATATTTTATAATATAATTTAAGAGCACTTGTATTACCAAGGATTAACACCTTATTATATGATAAAAACCTATACCTACTGTAGTACATAAGCATGACTTCAATTGGCGACTACTAAACAAACTTCAATGATTAAAATTTGAATTGTAATATCCATTAGCAGAATCCTAATGCTAGGAACATGAGGAAAGTTATAAGGCCAAGCAAACAAACAACCAAATTCTAAAATACTAGAGACTCTAACAAGTATAAAATATTTAGTTAAGAAACAAACTTAAATAATAGAAAACATTGGATTTTCATAAAAACTTGATTTGGTATTGATATAAAAGGTCCCTGCAGTGCAGCTCTTCCTTCAGATTTTAAGTTCTTCAAATAAATCATTAATATCAGAAACCCAAGAGATTATTCAAATGGGATTTACTTAATTGTCCTTCATCATTTTAGGCCTTAGCTGCAACACGTGCCCTACACAAGTGTTCCTCATCAAAATTAAAGCTAGACTCATTTGCAAATTAAGGGGATAACGTATATGCTAAATACCATAAAGAGCATTAAATTGAGCAGAGTAGAAAAGTCTAATCCATGTTGACGACCCCAACTAATTTGAAGTTGAGGCTCATTTGTTGTTGTTAAAATCATAGGCCTACTAAAGATTAAACACTAAATAGAAAGCAATGGTTCGACAGGTAAAACTCTGAAAGATTTTAAGTAGCAATTACTAATACAGAAATTGAACATACCTCAAGCTCCCCAATAGCTAATGTTTTTGCACTAGTCAGGCCTTTGAGAAGCTTCAGTGAATTTGAATTTTTCACTTTTGAGAACAGGTCCAAATGCAAAATCCTTCTTGGGCTTGCAATGACCAACGGTGGGTGTACCGTCACATCTACATCATTTAGCGCGACAAAGTTCCCTAATGAAAATTCCTTGTACATATCACCATTGTAAACAAAGGTTGACACATTCGGGGTGCGCAATACAAGCTTGCAATCGCCAAGGCGATCATAAGGGCCTTGTAAGTCATCCTCGCCATACGGCCTAAGATGATTGCGGTAACAATTCGTCAATATCAATGTTTCCAAAATAGGGCAACGCAAAACGAGCTCCCCATCCGAATCCCCCTTCGGAAGCTTGATTCTAATCAACTCTAGAATTTTCAGATTCAGGGCTGAAAGCATTAGACGCGGAACATGGAAACAATATTTTCTAGAACTTTCAAACCGCAGTTCCAACTTAACCGCCCTGACTGAAGAAGCGGGGCTAAACACCACCGCAGGGATTGTAAACATTCCTCTATCAGCACCCAGATAGATATCAAGTTGTCGAACATTCGGAGCCACTGCTTTGACAATCCAATCTTTTACAGGGAAGACGAAACCCTTCCAAATCTACACCGCTAAGGCTGCGGTTGTTCATATACTTGTTGACGTATAGCGACGTACAGCAGAATCTGAGTTCTTTAAGATCCTCATCCCAGGTAGGTCGGCGAGGGTAATCCTCTTCATCATCTTCATCCAACCCCAAATCTTCTTCGTAATCATCAACGTCGAAGTAAACATTGGGCAAAGAAGCCGAAAAATGTGCCCATTTCCTTGAGAGGGTACATGTTTGATGGACCTGATTTGTGGGGAGGGTGGAGAATATTTGATGGAGAAGGGGTTCAGGGAGATCGCTTAGTCGGTCTTCGCCGGTCGATGGTGGGTCATGGTACAATGCATAGGAATCATAGGACGGCGATGATGGCGTAGAAGAAAACATTTCCAAGAAAGAGTCCATTGATGGAGATGGTTGTGATTCTTGTGAAGAAGAAATGAAAAGACCTGTTTATATAACCCTAGTTTTTCTCCCGCGCAATTTTGAATGAAGAGGTGTGACTTGTCGCTTTCCCGGAAAAAAATTAAAGAGAGTGAGGGGTGTAGAATGTGTGAAGCTCACGCGTTTTGAGGGAATCTACAACATTGTATGTAATAAAAGAATGTTAAAAAAATCATTTTATGGAAGTAAAATGGGTTTTAACTTTTAAGTGATTAACTCCTCCAACTAGCACCGAAACATTTTGAGTTAAAATTCTACACCAAAGTGTTAAAGGTGTGGTTAAGTTGGGGACAATATTGGTGCTAACGATAGAGATTCACGTGTATCGGTGCTAGCGGAGGAGATTCACGAGCTTGCGGAAGCGTGTGCGGCGCGGCCGAGAGAATTTGACAAGATGAGGAGAGTGTGGTGATTAATTTAATGTATGGACAACAAGTGTGAAAATGGGGTTCACTCTAAAATGTCAAAGTAAGATGAAACATCGACTTCACACTTATAAGCTTTCTTTTTCTTTTTTAGTAGTCGATGTGAGACTATCCCAACATCTTCTGACAGATCACTCAAGGAAATGACTGGAAAAAAAAAAAGCAATACAAAGCTTAAGATAGAATCATTGAAGGATTCTCAAAAAAAAACTTTGTTGGTGAGGAGAGAGAAGTTTTGAACTATGATCAAGCCAATAAACATTTCAAAATAGATAATTCTATTTATTTAAATTGAAATTCGAGTAAAACACACCATATTTGATGTATAGAATTCAAAATGTACATCACCATAAGGAAAGTTTGGGGATAATATTAGTAACTACTCATAATGCTTCAGCAGGACACATACTTTTCACGAGCAAAACTCTATGATATGCCTCAATTGATCACCATCATCGTCTCCACATTGACTATCTTAGGACAACATATTAGTCATGTCACATGGATGGTCTGTGAGTTGTAGTGTGGTGTGTAAGTTGTAGTGTTATAGAGATCTCATCTAGTAAATAGATGTACGTACGAGATCAAAAGCCCTTTTTGTATATAAACCGTATTCGATTACATTTGAGATATAGAAAAAGAATTCCAGAGCGGCTGCTCTTATTAATTTCTTGAAACCTTGGTCTTCATAGAAGTTTTCATGGTATCGAGCAAATGCTCTACTGTTCATGGCAAATCTAGTCGTGACAGATCATGGATTCTCCATCGCAAATCCACGAGGCTACATCGTCTCAATCTAGTTCGTCCGTACGGGTTCTATAGTCATTCGGTCATTCGCTTGGTCAATCCATGTTGATCAAGCTCGACGCTAATAACTACATCTTGTGGAAGTCTTTGCTTCTACCACTTGTTACCGGCAACAATCTGACGAAATCTTGCTCGGAACAGTGCCATATCTGGATCCGATGGATCCAAGCACCGGAGCACCGTGTATATCCTTATATATCCATATCTATATCGCAAGTAGATTTAGATTTTTTTTTTCTTATCCATCGATGATTTTGATTTCAAGAACTTGTCTTAAAATCGTAACAATCACGCAATATAGCTAGAGCTATATATATAAGAGTGAGAAGAGAAAAAAACGTCTTTGTTAGAGAATCTTTAGTTCGTTTGTGTGAAGAGAGAGCCATTAAATTTGTTGTCTTGAAGAGGATTGAAGACCATTGATTGAAAGAAAGTCATGGAAAATTACAATCCGCCTTGGGGTTTTACATTCAACCCCACTGATGAAGAAATCATGGTGTACTTGCAAGCGAAGGCGAGCAACATTCAACTTCCATTTGTCGATCCAGTCGTCGAATTCGACGTCTTTACTACACACCCCACCCAACTCCACATGCAACGTATGTACTACTGTTTTTATGTTAAAAAACACTATGGTTTATGGTTCTTGATTTTAATCGATCTTTGATTTTTGTTAGGTTATCGTGCATGCATGAATACTGTTTTAATGTTTAAATTAGGGTTTTGGGTTCTTGATAATTAAGGGAACTTCGGTGTCTTAGGTTATCTTATTACATGCTTGATACTATTTATTGTTAAAGCTAGCTAGCTAGCGGGTTTAAGGTTCTTGATGATTTATCAATCTTTGTTTTTTTAAGTTATTTACATGCACGCATACTGTTTATTGTTAAAACTAGGTGCATTCATATTGTTGTTAAACCTAGGGTGTAGGGTTCTTGATAATTAATCGATCTTTGATTTTTTAAGTTATTGTTACATTCATATATGCGTGTTGTTTTAATGTTTTTTTTTTTTTTAAAACGCATATTGCTATAATTTTAAAACTACGCTTTAGGTTTCTTGATAATCGGTCGATCTTTGATTTTTTTGGGTTGTCTTACATGCATGTGTTTCTTTGTTGGGTGCGAGAGAGGCTCAATGCTACCGGTACCCACCTCTACTTCTACGTTACGAAGAGCGGGAGAAATCGCAGTCTTGGAAATGGGTTTTGGCATGCAAGCACAGTGCAACCGCTATCTTGAACCGCAAGAGAGAAGTGATCGGCTATAGGAGCATGCTAGTTTACTACAATAATGCTTTGAATACAAATACTAAGAAAAGAGACAGTCGGAAAAGACCAGTGGATCCCGCATGAGTACACGCTTCCCGAGGCTCATAACATGTCTTCCAAAGGACATAAGGTAAGTGTGATTTATCTTGCTAAATTGAGTTAATTTATCCATTCATTTGGTTAACGGCTATATATATATATAGCTATATATATAAGGTCATATTAAAAATAGTTTTGCATGTAGTTAGTGTACAACATATACAAGTATTATTACATAAATTTACTATTTGATTATACATTACAGAACCCTTTTGGACTATTTGCAAAATTGGTGAGACAGGAAGAACATTTGGAGGTGACAATTACCAAAGTAGTAGTGTTCCCTCACAACAACAAGAAGCAACCCCAAAGAATAAAGAATTGAACATGGAATTAATGGGGCCTCATCATCGCAAGAAGTTGATCAACAACAGCGGCACTGCAAAGAATCTGAATGTGATGATGGTCGAAGCTTGGTGCTAGCGGAGGATGATCTTCCTCTTTAGTTTTGGGTCGACGTTAATGATCACAACTCATCTTCGAGGTAGTTCAGAGGCGGCGCCTAGACGGATTGGATCGTTAATTTTTCCCGATCAATTAAATGATGATGAAGTTCTGCAGATGATGATCAAGAATGGATTGAAAACTTGGAGTCAATTCTAGAGGTTGACGACGAGGCACAACAACCACTCCAACAAATTTGCCAATACAACAACAATTTGAGCAAGAAACCAAGATCTCCAACAAAGTGAGAGTGTGGCCTACATATGCCTTGATGATCTGCAGCCACAACAACAATCGAAATTCATAGTGCTACCTGACGACGATGACGACCATTCGCCAAGCGCGTCAAGTACTAGAAGGATCCACGTTTATTATGTAAATCTAAGTAGCAAATTTTGTACATGCATGCTACTAATTAGTTACTTGTATATGGATACTAAGTAGCAATTAATTTTGTTTGTAAAAAAAAAAAAAAAGTGGCAATTAATTTTACATGCTACTCTAAACTCATGAATTCATTTGTAACACTATTATTTGTCTCAATGAAATACAAAGTTATTTGTTTAAGTTACCGTAATTTATATAATATTGTTAGCTATATATTAGTATAGTCACGATTCACACACGTTGGTAAATATGTTGAAGTAAAATAGAAATTTCATTAATCATGATGGCTCAATACATTCTAGTAGAACTGACGAGACACATAATCAATTACCTTCATAAAAGTACATTGATTCACTAATCCTAATTATTCATCGAACATTCAACGACGCAGGCTGATTTTGAGAAACTGCGACTCCAACATTGGAACAATGACAATCGATGATGTTCTCTTGACAAACGATCGGAACACATCAAGACACAAACATACTAAGACCATGGCGAAAAATAAAACATCCAACAAGGGAAGACAGACAAAGACTTCCGACAAGAACAGACAAATACAAACTTCCAACATTGGAAGTCAAATACTTATTGAAAAAATATGTTAAAAAGTTAAATAAAGTCGTCAAACGCCCAACTTCATGGGTGACCACCGAGACTATAAAAGTTCTCCCTGGCCTTGTGTCAAGATGTGTGTATGTGACGCAATGGAAGTTCTTCCAAAACGATAATCCGACACACAAATAATGCAATTCAAAATGAAACCCTAATTCTCTAAAAGAAACATAATTCGTTTGTTTTTTCATAAAGATCAAAAATCAACCTCTAAACTGTTACATATGTAGCCTTTATATAGGCTTGTAAAATAATGAGACTCATAATTCCAATAGAATACCATAAGACACATTAACTGTAATTATAATAAAACTCTTAACACCACTAACTCCTATTGAAAATCTAACTTTGACACAAAAAGGACACGTAACTTGTAATCCAACTAAACAAAACCATTTTATCTAATAAATAAAAACCCTAATCTAACACAAACTCTTACTTGCATCATTCTCTCCCAGTTGATAAAATTCTTCCTCGAATTCAAAGCTTGAATCATTCTCCTATTAATGTGGGCCTGATTAGTTTACTATTGTATTCTAATAGGGATTTACTATTGTATTCTAATAGGGATTTACTTTCTCTATAAGTATATATATTTCTTCTGGTGTAAAAAGCGTGAGTAGTGAGAATCGTGAATAAGATTGTGTTGGCGGCTGTGGATTTTCTTCCCTTAGAAGGTTTCCCACATATAAAATTCTTGGTGATTTGTTCTCTTTTTCTTTTTTTCTTGTTTTACTATTGTCATTGCTCTCTGTCAAAATCTTAACAACTGGTATCAGAGCAAGGTTATTCTCAAGTGGGAGTTTTGACAGAAGAAAGGAAGTTATAATTTGAGAAGTTCGACAGTTCGAACTTTGGATTTTGGAAGATGCAGATCGAAGACTACCTATATCAGAAAGATTTCTACTTACCGCTCGGTGGCAAGAACAACAAACTTATAGACATGGACAACAAGGCTTGGGAAATACTAGATCGAAAGGCTTTGGGTGCGATTCGCCTTTCACTGTCATCATCGGTAGCCTTCAACATCTCCAAAGAGAAGACCACACAAGATGTGATGAAAGCCCTAACACGGATGTATGAGAAACCATCGGCATCAAACAAGGTATTCTTAATGAAACGGTTGTTTAATATGAAGAAACCTGAAAGTAGACCTATACAAGAGCATCTGAGTGATTTCAATACCATCACTAGTCAGTTAGAATCTATGGGTATTATCTTTTATAATGAAGTATTGGCTCTTGTTATTTTGTTGGGTTTACCCGATAGTTGGGATGGTCTGGTTATGGTCAAAGCAACTCATCGTGGTCCAATATTCTAAAATTTGAGGATGTAGTGGGAGTTCTTCTTGATGAAGATACACGAAGGAGAAACAACTCTTCGATGATGTTTCTAATAGTGCCCCGAATACTTAGGAACAGGCGGATCCTCAAAGAGGTCGAATGGCCGAGGAAATGGACGCTCACAATCTAGAAGAGGTCGGTCCAAGAGGCCCTCGATGACTTGCTTGGAATTGCAAGAAGAAAGGTCATCTCAAGCGCGATCAGTAAGGCACCAAAGAAAAGGGCGGATGAAAACGACAAAGACAACAACTCGGTGAATGTCTCAAACGAATCAAGTTCGATGAAGCGGCGATCATGTGTTGTGACAAGAAAGATGAATCCCGCTTGGATACTAGATTCTCGGTGCATCGTTTCATGCTACTTCCAACAGAGAATATTTCCTTAATTATGAGAAGGGCAATTTTGGCAAGGTGTACCTTGGTGATGATAAAACTCGTGACATAATCGGTAAAGGAGACGTGCTTGATAGGAATGGAAAATGGGACGCAGATTGAGGTTGCAACGAGTTAGACATGTGCTTGAAACTTGCTAGAAATCTAATTTCGGTAAGCCAACTTACTCATTACGATGATGCAGTCTTGAGATGAAGTTCACTAAAACATCTTGGAAGCTCATAAAAGGTGCCATGGTTTTAGCACATGGTCAGAGAGATGGTACTCTCTACAGAGTTCTCAATGAAAACTCCATGAATATGGCCTCCTCTGAGGTCAGTGCAAAGGTGTGGCATCAACGCCTCGGGCATATGAGTGAGAAGGGAATGAAGGTAATGGTGTCAAAAGAGAAGTTAGATTGATTGTCATGTGTTGATCTGTCTCTATGTGAAGGTTGAGTGGTTAGAAAACAAAAAGTTATCAGTTTTTCTAAAAAGGGCAGAATTCCCAAAACTAAAAAGCTAGAACTTGTGCACACAGACATCCTTCACAGGTATCCTCCCTTAATGGCTCTCGTTATTACATTACTTTCATTGATGATTCGACAAGAAGCTCTGGATTTACTTTATGAAAAATAAGTTTCAAGTGTTTGAAATTTTCAAAAAGTGAAAATGTCTAGTGGAGAACCAGACAGGTCTAAAGCTGAAGTCCTTGACATCAGATAATGGTGGAGAGTACTGTAACAAGGAATTTGATGACTACTGTGCTATGTATGGCATCAGAAGAGAAAAGACAGTTCCAAGGACACCACAACAGAATGGCATTGCTGAGCGTATAAACCGAACCATTATAGAACGTGCTAGGAGCATGTTGTTGAGTGCGGGGATACCAAGCGCTTTCTGGTGAAAGTTCGTGAATACTGCTGCTTATCTGATCAACAGAGGACCATCTACCGCAATTGATTGCAGACTGCCTGAGGAGGAATGGACAAAAGAGAAAGTAAAACTTTCACACTTAAGAACCTTTGGTTGTGTTTCCTATGTCCATATCAATGCTGAAAATAGGTCAAAGCTGGATGCAAAGTCCAAAATGTGTATCTTCTCAGGGATATGGAGTTGATAATTTTGGTTACAAAGCTATGGGATCCTGAGAGTAAAAAGGTGATCAGAAGTAAAGATGTCATATTCAATGAGGATGTGTTGTATAAGGATAGGATCAAGAAGAATGAGGAACCAAAAAGATCAAAGTGTCTTGAACTTGATGATATCCATCCCTATGATCCCGATCGATCATTCTCGAACACATTGATGAACATGAAGTTCGGGAGGAGCCAGTGACACCACCCATTGCACTTCGACGTGAAAGACGAACTATCAATGCTCCAGATTATTACTCTCCATCCATACACTATTTCTTGCTCACGAGATGGTGGTGAACCCAATTACTATGAGGAAGCAATGCAAGTCGAGAATAAGGAAGAATGGAAGAAAGCCATGGATGACGAAATGACGTTTCTCTACACAAATCGACTTGGGATTTGGTCAAGCTTCCAACTGGAAAGAAGGCGATTCGAGATCAAATGGGTGTACAGACCAAAACAGAGCAAGATGGTTCCTAGAGGTACAAGGCCGATTGGTAGTAAAAGGTTTCCAACAAAAGGGAGGTATCGATTTTACTTGAGATTTTTTCTCCCGTGGTCAAGATAACTACAATTAGAATTGTTCTAAGCATTGTTGCTTCAGAGGATCTACATTTAGAACAGTTGGATGTAAAAACTGCCCTTCTTCATGGTGACTTGAAGGAAAATATATACATGCAGCAACCACAGGGATATGTAGAGGCTAGTAAGGAGCATCTAGTGTGTAAGTTGCACAAAAGCCTTTATGGTCAGAAACAAGCCCCCAGACAATGGTATTTGAAGTTTGACAAGTTCATGATCACAATAGGGTACATGCGATGTCATGCAGCTCACTGCTGTTATTTCAAGAAATTTGACAATTCGCATGTTATTTTGCTCCTATATGTCGATGATATGCGATTGCAGTACCAACATTGAAAAGATTGAAAATTTGAAAGAGCAAATGGCGAAAGAATTTTCAATGAAAAACTTAGGTATCTTGCGAAGCAAATTTTGGGGTGAAGATCGAAAGAGATAGAAAGAACAAGTTACTAAAACTTAGTCAAAGGGAGTACGTATCGAAGGTGCTCAAGAGGTTCAACATGGATTGTGCAAAACCGGTGAGCACACCTTTAGTCAAGGGCATTTCAAAAACCTTTTGAAACAACATTGTCCCAAAACAGAAGAATAACAAAAGAATATGGAGAACATCCCGTATGCATCGGCAGTGGGTAGCCTTATGTATGCCATGGTTTGTACAAGACCCGACATTTCTCATGCAGTGGGAATTGTGAGTAGGTATATGTCTAATCCTGGTTCTTATCAATGGAATGCAGTAAAATGGATTTTAAGGTACCTTGCAGGAACAAAAGATGTGGCACTGTGCTATACAAGTGCAAAAATATGGCTGTGTGGCTTTGTTGATTCAGACATGGCTGGTGACATTGATGTTAGGAAAAGCACTACAGGTTATGTGTTTATTCTTGGAAGTGCAGCAATCTCCTGGGTATCAACGTTACAAAAGATTGTTGCATTATCTACTACTGAGGGTGAATATGTTGCAGTTGTTGAAGCGTGTAAGGAGATGACTTGGTTATAGAGCTTGTTGAGTGAACTGGATCAAAAGCAAGAGGATTGTCGACTACTAAGCGACAGTCAGAGCGCAATTCATTTGGCAAAGAATTCTGCATTTCACTCAAGGACAAAGCATATCGATGTAACGTATCATGTCATACGAGCTATGCTTGAAGAAGGATCTTTCAAATTGGAGAAAGTACACACCAACAAAAATCATGTAGATATGCTCACCAAGTCAGTCCCTAAAGAGAAACTGAAGTTTTGCATAGCTTCTCTTGGCCTTGCTAATTGAAGACGACATGGCAGCCGCCGCCTAAAGACACTACATGAGAAGGAGATACTACTATACGAGAAAATAATTTTTAGAATCAGCCCCAAGTGGGAGATATGCTAGGTATATGGGCCTGATTAGTTTACTATTGTATTCTAATAAGGATTTACTATTGTACTCTAATATGGATATACTTTCTCTATAAGTATATATCCCTTCTAATGTAAAAAGTGTGAGTAGTGAGAATTGTGAATAAGATTGTGTTGACGGCTGTGGGTTTTCTTCCCTTAGAGGATTTCCCACATATAAAATTCCTGGTGATTTGTTCTCTTTCTCTTTTTTTCTTGTTTTACTATTGTCATTGCTCTCAGTCAAAATTTTAACATCTCCCGCACAGGACATACATGGTCTTAATCTTCGTCATTCTCCACTTACTGGAAAAAATTCGCCCTCAAATTTTCGTACATTCGCGTGACTTGTAATTTGGGGCAAATTCATCTTCACAACTAATCTTGCCTAACTCAATACTACTTGATGAAAAAAGTATTTGGGGAACAACATCTTGAATGTTTTCAAAAAACACATCACCATGAGAGTCTTGAAAAGCGTCCCTACTAACTCTTCATCCATGTCATCAGTTACTGAACAAAAGTGTTTGGTCGCCGCGAACTGCACTTTTGTCTCCACAACTTTTTCAACTAGGTAGTTGTCGACTTCATCTCGACAGCCACATATCTTTGTTGACGACACATCATCACACGACACCACCACTGACACTTGTGATTTTGACTTCAACAATGTAACCTCAAGTACACGAACATCATATCCAAATACCACCTTTTCTTCAACAATGGCATCATCATTATTATCAAAAAATGGCGGCTTGTTGATGTCGAAGATGTGACCGTCATTGCATTCGATTAGATCAATACATTCTTCCAATCGACAATCTTCGTCGTTGTACGCATTGTCCTTGTCAGAAGAGGAATCTCCTTTTGTTTCTTTAAGAACAATTATAGATCGGAAAATAGGATGACAAAATGGAGACCAACCAGAAGATTAGCTCAATAGAGATTGAAAAAAATAGATATTAAATAGAGACCAGAAACAACATTTTATCTTATGAGTGGAGGCGAGACTCCTTTTATATTTATACATACAAAAATACTGGAAAACAAGAATATGGTGTGCCAAAAAAACCAAAATAGACAGCTCATAAAACCTTTGACATTAATCCTTAAAATCAACCTTCTTGCCACCAATGAAAACAAAAATAAAGAAATTAAACACGGCTTCGCATTTACCCAAAAGCACCATGTCGTACATCCTTATATGTATCACCCAAAAACCACATAAGCTCGTCATTTCACCCAAAAGCCAATCCCCTTCACTATAGTCCAAATCACTTTGGGCGCATACCCTTGTCTTTTAGCCGTTTATGGTGTTTTGTCATATGTAGGGCCTACGATTGGGGAGACAAAAAAAAGTCATTAATAGCTAAAAGACAAGGGTGTGCGCCTAAAGTGTGCGTTGAAAGTGGGTCATTTTAGCATTTTTCTTTTTTTTCAATGCGGTTACAAAGTTATCAAACAACAAATAAAATGGCTACACAAAAAAAAAACACGATTTTCTTAGATTATTTCCATTTTCCTTGCTATCATACACACCCTAAATGTAAAGGGAAAATAAATTTCTTACACCTTAGACAATCCTCGAGATTAACACAACTTTTTCTATACCAAATCGATGATAAAGTCAAAGAAGTGCGGCGCAAAGTTTAGCCGTCAATATTCTTGGGAGGACTAATGGTGGGAGGTTTTAGATTTCAATTGTGATCATGCACCCCTCTTTTAATCGATACGAGATTTTTCTTAATTTGGTTAATATTTTTGGAAGGAACAATAGTGAGAGGGTTTACGTATAAATAGTGACCATGGATTCCTTTCTTTAATAGTTTCAGAGATTTTTGGAGCTAAATTTAAAATAATAACGAGTGAAAATAATTACTCTTACTAAAATATACAATATGTATATTTAGTGAGAGAAAAGTTGGGTTGTACAAAAAAAAGGTTAGGCACCAAAAAATACACCCCAAATTACGAGAGGATTGATAAAGAAATAGCTAGAGATATTAATCCCCTCGATAATAGCCTAGTTTTTAACAAGAGAAATTCATTGCTCTCACTAATTTTTATCACTATTGAACCTTTTCCTTGTTGTGTGCCCAATGTTTTATTTATTTATTTTATCAAAGTGGTTGTTGTATTGATGTTCCTAGCCTAAAATGCAAGCCAATCTATTTCACATAGATATTACATAGCGGATAAAGTATGGAACTAAAATCCATGACAATGCACGCTCAGTACAACACCAATCCACATTTTTGGAAAATGAGTTTCCTAGCAAAAATGAAGCAATAAGAGATCTCACATTTTATGAAGTTGATGAGTCTTTAGAGAATGTAGTCCCAGAGATAGATTCAAATGCAAATGAGACTAATTCAAATTTGGCTCCTATTCTCGTATTCTAGTGGGATTGATATTTCAATAGATGCTTCTAATACAAAAGAATTGCGTAGAAGCAGTCGTAAAAGTGTGCCTCGAAGACTTTTTGAAATTGAGAGTTAGGCTTTTATGATTGCTCCACATGATGAAAATGAGCCCCGTAATGTTAATGAGACTTTGTCACCATCTGCTAAAGAAAACTAGTTGAAAGAAATGGTTAAAGAAATTGAGTCTAAGAAATCTAACCACGTCTTGGACGTGGTTAATCTACCTCCTAGACGTAGATCAATTGGGAACAAATGGGTCCACAAGATCAAACATCAGGCAGATGGATCAATCGATAGATTCAATGCACGTTTAATGGCTAAGGGAGTTACACAACAAGAAGGAACATATTTTAAGGAAACTTTTTCACCAGGTTTAAGGTTTGCCTCAATTCCTCTATTGTTTGTTATTGTTGCACATATGGATTTAGAATTACATCAAATGGATGTAAAAACTGCTTTAATGAATGGATAATTGAATAAAGACATATATATGCAACAACCAATAGGTTTTGTTGTAAAAGGACAAGAGCGCAAAAGTGTGCAAGCTCAAAAAGTCAATATATGGTATTAAACAATCTTCAAGACAATGGTATTTAAGATTTCATCAAGTCATAACTTATTTTGGATTTAATAAGATTGATGAAGATCATTGTGTATATATTAAGCATTCAGATCAATAGTTTGTGATATTGTCCATGTACGTCGACGATATACTTTTAGCTGGAAATAACATTGATTATGCTGTCGCCATTAAAGAATGGTTGTCCTCTAATTTTGATATGAAGGACATGAGTGGAGCAAACTTCATACAGGGTGTGAAGAGTCATAGGAATCGTTCTAAAAAACTCTTGCTTTATGGCGAGTACAATATATTAAGGATATTCTTGAACGATTCAAAATTAAAAATTGTAACCCCATTGAGACTCCAATTGCTAAAGGTGAAATCCTAAGCACGGAAATCAAAGGCTCCATTTGAGAAAGACAAAATGTCCAATGTTTCATATGCAAGTGCAATTGGAAGTTTAATGTCCACAATGATGTGCACACGTCCCGATATATGCTACGTCGTTGGTTTAGTTA
Organism: Stephania japonica; assembly: GCA_039657345.1. Lineage (NCBI taxonomy): Eukaryota > Viridiplantae > Streptophyta > Magnoliopsida > Ranunculales > Menispermaceae > Stephania > Stephania japonica. Next base: position 19,996,400 of record CM077566.1, read on the forward strand.
GAAAATATCAATCAAATTCTAGTCAAGCTCATTGGAAAGAAAAAGGATCTTGAAGTATCTGAAAGGCACTATAGATTTGTGTTTGTGTTACCAAAGTAATGATCAGCAGTTACTTGGGTACCCTGATGTTGATTGTAGCGGTGATCCAGATGAATGCAAATCAACTTCAGAATATGTTTTCCTATTGAATAATTGTGCAATCTTATGGAGTAGTAAAAAGCAAACATGCATTGATTTTTCAACCTTGGAGGCATAATTTGTTGCTTGCACTGCTTCAGTTCAAGAGGCAATATGGCTTATACGTTTCGTTATGCACTTGCAAGTCATCAAAAGTGCATCGAAAACCAGCTTACTATATTTAGTGATGGTCAAGCAAAGAATTGCTTATAAGAAGGATCTCAAGTATAATGGAAAGACAAAACACGTTGACATAAAGTATAACTTTGTGAGAGACATCATAGAAAGAAAAGAAGTATTGATACAACACATTCCTACGCAAAGGATGACAGTATATCCAATGACAACCTATCGCTAGGGATATTTTTTTAAGTCATGTAAAGTCCTTTGGGATTGCGTAGACTATAAATTGTTTGTTGTAACTTCTTATTTCAATTCAATAAATAAACTTTATTGGTTTTTGTTATTTCATGCTCTAATATAAGTCATTAATTGACTAGAACTATGCAACAGGCATTGATTGCCTACCTAACAAAAGCAATCACCTTTTGCGCTAATAGTAGCGAGTAGAGATGAGACATTGAAACTTATTTGATAAATGTAACCTTGATTGGAGTCAAGATGAGGTCATTTAGCTTAACCGTAACAGATTTCCCACTATCTATTAAGCCTGTCAAGATAACCAGATGTGAGATCCATTGATTGGCACCTAACAATAGCGAGCTACATAAGTTTCGGGTTAGGCACTTTGGGAGTGACTAAACTAAGATCTCGCACAATGTATTTAGAGAATTGCATACACTCTCATTAAGAGGTTCTCCACTGTGACATGAAAAAGAATTGCATGTGTTTTACGACCACTTAGAAGTGATAAATCCCTATATCTGCACTGTGTGAATCTAATTGAATAAAGTTCTTATATAGTTGAGACTTCCTGCATTTCCCTTATGACTTTTGACTACACTATAAAGTAAGAAATTTGTGTTTGCTACTTTACTGAGTAACCTATGGTCAAGTATGATTCGATCTAAAGGTGCTACATTAGGAAAGCAGCAGATTCTAAACTGAGTAGAGGGAGGGTAGAGGAAGATCATATAGAATCATGACATTTCATTTTGTATTCCATGTCGCAACACTTATGTTATGTCACTTGGATGGATATATTAGTTAGAATATAATGCTATGACTTTAAGGTTCAGATATTGCTCTTGAAGGGATTATTGAATGTTTTGAACAGACGTGACTATATGGATCTGGGCGAAGTGAGATATACATAATTTTTAAAAGGGTAGATGTCTCTATGCTGACTCTAATTGAGTTGCTAGTGTAGAGCTCCCACTTGCAGGCTATCTCACATTCCCAAGACCCATTAGCTACAATGAAACATTGTCAATTGAGAACCGAATGTTTTTCCACACATGATGGGAGAATGGGAGATATCTAAGTTATCAAAACACGGGGCACCCATATGTGTGATCGACTCGACCCGACAAGATTTTCCACACACGATGTGCAAGTGGGAAATGTTGGGCACATTTTACATGTTGTAAATAAAAGGGATAAACCTAGAGTTGGTTTTGATAATTGATATATCCTAACCACCATAATCTCTTGGGAAGCCCTAAGAGATCACAGGATAATAAATCACGTACAAGGTGATTTAGAAAAATAAGTCTTTTGGCATTTTTGTGTGGTGTGAAGAAAAGAGTTCTCGAGAATTGTCTTCTAAACTTTTGGGTCAGTGGAAAAGACCGAAGTTCTACACAAATGAAATAGGTAAAAGGTATGCTTCGCCAATACTCTTTCGATTCCTATATATTTGGTTCGAAACCTTAAGTACAAAATATGATACTTCTTTTAATATAAGCTTGAGTACGAGGAGCATTGATTCCCACCATATTGAGAGGTAATTTTGTTCCATTTACAAACTAACGAGCTAGGAGCAATTGCAAGCTTAGTGACACTTTGTGTGGATAAATCTAACAAATCATAGTAGACCTATAGAACATGTCTAAGTGGATCACAATGAACTCATAAAACGTATTAAATGTGCCTAGTGGGCCCGACATGCCTACACAATACTATAGGATCCAATGGACCTGAATTATTTACCAAGATTCATGATGGCGGACTTAGACTAAATACTAACTTTCTCCTTACACCTTATAGCCCCATATATACAACCATTTAGCCCCCAAAAAAAAACACTTGGCCCCCGATCAGCTTCAATACTTACCCCATTTACCCCTCTTATATATATATATATATATATATATATATATATATATTTAATTAGATAAATCTCAAACCTTCGATTTCCTTTTTAATTCCTTCGTGAACACCGCCGATCTTCTATTTGATCGGCAGTTGTTTCAAAAAAAGTGTTTACTGCATGTATTTTCTTCAATAAAAACAAATTTATTCAGATCTTAGAGTTTCAATCCTACAAAATTTTTCTAATTCATCATTGGCGCCATCACTTGCTCCCTCCATGTGTGCATCTATCATCATTCAAGTTCATCTCCGCTTCTACTTGCTTGTGTTTGAATCTCTCGCTACAGCTTGTTGGTTTGATAGTTTATTAAGTTATCCTTTTCAATAAGTATTTATCTTTCAATGTTGGAGGTTTTTGTTTGTCTTCCCTTGTTGGAAGTTTTATTTTTCGTTTTGGTCTTAGTATATCTGTGTACTGTAGTGTTCTTGACGTTTGTCAAGAGAAGAGACACTGCTTGTCAAACTATTCCATTATTACAGTCGCAGTTTCTCAAATCAACTCTATGGCAGTTGAATGTTCTAATAAAAAATTAGGATTAGTGAATCAATGTGTTTTTGTCAAGGTAATTAATTGTATGTCTTGTCCTGTTCTACCGAATGTATTAAACCATAATGATAAATAAAATTTCTTTTTTATTTTTTTAAAAAATAGATAAATCTCATTTTCCCCTAAAAATCAGTTGCCCAATCCCTCCTATACCCCCCTATATGATAAGTATATTATTTTAATTGTACATGCATTTTCTTAAGTACTATGTGTATTTGTAGCTTTGAAATTTAGATATAGGTTTCCCCTCTAAATGCTAAGTCTCGCTCGCCCATGATTGAGATTAATGATAAAATGACCGCACTATATCATAATAGAAAGCATAACAATCGATGTGGCAACCCTATTGGGATGCCGAACGGTAGGGACAAAGGCGGGATTGTTTGAGTTAAGCGCAAGATCTCGATTTCGATTTCTCATTTCTCACCGTGTGTCAAGATCGATTGGGCCATTAGGGCGCTCCCATTGATTACCCCTAATGGAGAGGCGTCGGGCCCTATAGGATTAGTATCACCCGAGGAGTGCGGATACCCACCGTTATCAATAAAAAGACTAATGTGGCTTCGGGCCCCGCATAAAAATCTAATGAAATGATACACCCAACACCCCATTTTGATGTAGGGCCCACGTGCGACAATCACCCGTGGTGAATTTTATTGTGACATCGTGTTCTCATTCAAGCATTTACCGTTATTATTTGTTGTGTATTCCACACGCCTCCAACCTTGGCTTTTTTTATTGTCGGAATCTAGCTAGCTTGGTTCTTTGCTTTTTTTAGGTCAAGTTATCAATTTTCATTACTCAATTGAGTCAATTACATCCGTTGATATAAGTGCATCTAATTAAAGTCGTGACTTTAATTATGAGCTATTTGAGCCAAATTATGAGCCAAATTACTCAATTTGGCTTAATTTTCATTACTCAATTTTCAATTATTTTCATTACTCAATTTTCATACCAAATATATAATGTGGTGTACATTTTTGCTATTTGAGCCAAATTATGAGCTACCTTGTTTGCACTTCTCCTAGCAAATTGTACCTTCCTCGAACCGTGACTTTTAAGCACTAGTTAAAGTCGTCAAGTAAACATCCATATTATGAGCTAGCTTGGCTCTTTTACCTTCAATAGACATCATTAATTTTTCTTTTTTTACAAAAAATGAAGTTTTCTCATTTAGTATTTCCATTAATACAAAAAATTATAGTAGCAAAAATCATTAATACAGGAGCATTGTTATTTGTTTTGGTAATTTAATTTAATTTTTAATGAGAAATTTTACTCACTTTTTGGTAAAAATAATATACAAATAAACGACTTAACCTTTGATACATAAACATTTCAAAAAATAACTGCAAAATTAATGTTACATATAGTCAAAAAATTGGTCTTCACCGTATATAACGAACAATTATTTTTGATAGCTGAAGCTATAATGCTACTTGTTGGCATTTTCCATATTTTATTTATTTTTATCATATACTTTCGTTAATTTAATTAAAATTAGTAACCCAAACGTGTTTTTGTAGATTATACTATCTAATATTTTTATGTTTATCCTTATATATCCATATCTATATCGCAAGTAGATTTAGATTTTTTTTTCTTATCCATCAGTACGCCTGATTTCAAGAACTTGTCTTAAAATCGTAACAATCACGCAATATAGCTAGAGCTATATATATAAGAGTGAGAAGAGAAAAAAACGTCTTTGTTAGAGAATCTTTAGTTCGTTTGTGTGAAGAGAGAGCCATTAAATTTGTTGTCTTGAAGAGGATTGAAGACCATTGATTGAAAGAAAGTCATGGAAAATTACAATCTGCCTTGGGGTTTTACATTCAACCCCACTGATGAAGAACTCATGGTGTACATGCAAGCGAAGGCGAGCAACATTCAACTTCCATTCGTCGATCCAGTCGTCGAATTCGACGTCTTTACTACACACCCCACCCAACTCCACATGCAACGTATGTACTACTGTTTTTATGTTAAAAAACACTATGGTTTATGGTTCTTGATTTTAATCGATCTTTGATTTTTGTTAGGTTATCGTGCATGCATGAATACTGTTTTAATGTTTAAATTAGGGTTTTGGGTTCTTGATAATTAAAGGAACTTCGGTGTCTTAGGTTATCTTATTACATGCTTGATACTGTTTATTGTTAAAGCTAGCTAGCTAGCGGGTTTAAGGTTCTTGATGATTTATCAATCTTTGTTTTTTTAAGTTATTTACATGCACGCATACTGTTTATTGTTAAAACTAGGTGCATTCATATTGTTGTTAAACCTAGGGTGTAGGGTTCTTGATAATTAATCGATCTTTGATTTTTTAAGTTATTGTTACATTCATATATGCGTGTTGTTTTAATGTTTTTTTTTAAAAAAAACTGCATATTCCTATAATTTTAAAACTAGGGTTTAGGTTTCTTGATAATCGATCGATCTTTGATTTTTTTGGGTTGTCTTACATGCATGTGTTTCTTTGTTGGGTGCGAGAGAGGCTCAATGCTACCGCACCCACCTCTACTTCTACGTTACGAAGAGCGGGAGAAATCGCAATGCTTTGGAAATGGGTTTTGGCATGCAAGCACAGTGCAACCGCTATCTTGAACCGCAAGAGAGAAGTGATGGGCTATAGAAGCATGCTAGTTTACTACAATAATGCTTTGAATACAAATACTAAGAAAAGAGACAGTCGGAAAAGACCAGGTGGATCCCGCATGAGTACACGCTTCCCGAGGCTCATAACATGTCTTCCAAAGGACATAAGGTAAGTGTGATTTACTTGCTAAATTGAGTTAATTTATTCATTCATTTGGTTAACGGCTATATATATATATATAAGGTCATATTAAAAATAGTTTTGCATGTAGTTAGTGTACAACATATACAAGTATTATTACATAAATTTACTATTTGATTATACATTACAGGAACCCTTTTGGACTATTTGCAAAATTGGTGAGACAGGGAAAGAACATTTGGAGGTGACAATTACCAAAGTAGTAGTGTTCCCTCACAACAACAGCAGCAACCCCAGCAACAGCAATTGAACATGGAATTAATGGGGCCTCATCATCGCAAGAAGTTGATCAACAACAGCAGCTGCAGCAATATGGTCGAAGCTTGGTGCTAGGGCGGAGGATGATCTTCCTCTTGAGTTTTGGGTCGACGTTAATGATCACAACTCATCTTCGAGGTAGTTCAGAGGCGGCGCCTAGACGGATTGGATCGTTAATTTTTCCAGATCAATTAAATGATGATGAAGCTGCAGATGACGATCAAGAATGGATTGAAAACTTGGAGTCAATTCTAGAGGTTGACGACGAGGCACAACAACCACTCCAACAAATGCCAATACAACAACAATTTGAGCAAAGAACCAAGACTCAACAAAGTGAGAGTGTGGCCTACATATGCCTTGATGATCTGCAGCCACAACAACAATCGAGAATTCATAGTGCTACCTGACGACGAGGATGATGCTTGTATTGAAGATATGGAAAACTGGATTGGCAACTTCGACTATTGTATGGACATGATTAAGGAGCTTCATGATGAGGTCTACGACGTCAACGGCAATTCAGAGTTGGAGATTGATGAGCACCATTCGCCAAGCGCGTCAAGTACTAGAAGGATCCACGTTTATTATGTAAATCTAAGTAGCAAATTTTGTACATGCATGCTACTAATTAGTTACTGTATATGGATACTAAGTAGCAATTAATTTTGTTTGTAAAAAAAAAAAGTAGCAATTAATTTTACATGCTACTCTAAACTCATGAATTCATTTGTAACACTATTATTTGTCTCAATGAAATACAAAGTTATTTGTTTAAGTTACCGTAATTTATATAATATTGTTAGCTATATATTAGTATAGTCACGATTCACACACGTTGAGAAACCATCGGCGTCAAACAAGGTATTCTTAATGAAACGGTTGTTTAATATGAAGAAACCTGAAAGTAGACCTATACAAGAGCATCTGAGTGATTTCGATACCATCACTAGTCAGTTAGAATCTGTGGGTATTATCTTTTATAATGAAGTATTGGCTCTTGTTATTTTGTCGGGTTTACCCGATAGTTGGGATGGTCTGGTTATGGCTGTAAGCAACTCATCAGGGTCCAATATTATAAAATTTGAGGATGTAGTGGGAGTTCTTCTTGATAAAGATACACGAAGGAGAAACAACTCTTCTGATGATGTTTCTAATAGTGCCCTGAATACTTAGGAACAGGGCAGATCCTCAAAGAGGTCGAATGGCCGAGGAAATGGACGCTCACAATCTAGAAGAGGTCAGTCAAGAGGCCCTCAGATGACTTGCTGGAATTGCAAGAAGAAAGGTCATCTCAAGCGCGACTGTAAAGCACCAAAGAAAAGGGCAGATGAAAACGACAAAGACAACAACTCGGTGAATGTCTCAAACGAATCAAGTTCAGATGAAGCGCTGATCATGTGTTGTGACAGTAAAGATGAATCCTGCTGGATACTAGATTCTGGTGCATCGTTTCATGCTACTTCCAACAGAGAATATTTCCTTAATTATGAGAAGGGCAATTTCGGCAAGGTGTACCTTGGTGATGATAAAACCTGTGACATAATCGGTAAAGGAGACGTGCTGATAGGAATGGAAAATGGGACGCAGTTGAGGTTGCAACGAGTTAGACATGTGCTGAAACTGGCTAGAAATCTAATTTCGGTAAGCCAACTTACTAATGATGCAGGTCTTGAGATGAAGTTCACTAAAACATCTTGGAAGCTCATAAAAGGTGCCATGGTTTTAGCACATGGTCAGAGAGATGGTACTCTCTACAGAGTTCTCAATGAAAACTCCATGAATATGGCCTCCTCTGAGGTCAGTGCAAAGGTGTGGCATCAACGCCTCGGGCATATGAGTGAGAAGGGAATGAAGGTAATGGTGTCAAAACAGAAGTTAGATGGACTGTCATGTGTTGATCTGTCTCTATGTGTAGGTTGAGTGGTTAGAAAACAAAAAGTTGTCAGTTTTTCTAAAAAGGGCAGAATTCCCAAAACTAAAAAGCTAGAACTTGTGCACACAGACGCTTGGGATCCTTCACAGGTATCCTCCCTTAATGGCTCTCGTTATTACATTACTTTCATTGATGATTCGACTAGAAGCTCTGGATTTACTTTATGAAAAATAAGTTTCAAGTGTTTGAAATTTTCAAAAAGTGAAAATGTCTAGTGGAGAACCAGACAGGTCTAAATCTGAAGTCCTTGACATCAGATAATGGTGGAGAGTATTGTAACAAGGAATTTGATGACTACTGTGCTATGTATGGCATCAGAAGAGAAAAGACAAGATGCAAGGACACCTGACAACAGAATGGCATTGTTGAGCGTATAAACCGAACCATTATAGAACGTGCTAGGAGCATGTTGTTGAGTGCGGGGCTACCAAGCAGTTTCGGTCTGAAGCTGTAAATACTGCTGCTTATCTGATCAACAGAGGACCATCTACCGCAATTGATTGCAGACTGCCTGAGGAGGAATGGACAAAAGAGAAAGTAAAACTTTCACACTTAAGAACCTTTGGTTGTGTTTCCTATGTCCATATCAATGCTGAAAATAGGTCAAAGCTGGATGCAAAGTCCAAAATGTGTATCTTGCTGGGATATGGAGTTGATAGTTTTGGTTACAGGCTATGGGATCCTGAGAGTAAAAAGGTGATCAGAAGTAAAGATGTCATATTCAATGAGGATGTGTTGTATAAGGATAGGATCAAGAAGAATGAGGAACCAAAAAGATCAAAGTGTCTTGAACTTGATGATATCCATCCCTATGATCCCGATCGATCATTCTCGAACACATTGATGAACATGAAGTTCAGGAGGAGCCAATGACACCACCCATTGCATTTCGACGTGAAAGACGAACTATCAATGCTCCAGATTATTACTCTCCATCCATACTCTATTTCTTGCTCACAGATGGTGGTGAACCCAATTACTATGAGGAAGCAATGCAAGTCGAGAATAAGGAAGAATGGAAGAAAGCCATGGATGACGAAATGAAGTTTCTCTACACAAATCAGACTTGGGATTTGGTCAAGCTTCCAACTGGAAAGAAGGCGATTCAGATCAAATGGGTGTACAGACTGAAACAGGAGCAAGATGGTTCCCAGAGGTATAAGGCCAGATTGGTAGTAAAAGGTTTCCAACAAAAGGGAGGTATCGATTTTACTGAGATTTTTTCTCCTGTGGTCAAGATGACTACAATTAGAATTGTTCTAAGCATTGTTGCTTCAGAGGATCTACATTTAGAACAGTTGGATGTAAAAAGCGCCTTCTTCATGGTGACTTGAAGGAAAATATATACATGCGGCAACCCACGGGGATATGTAGAGGTTAGTAAGGAGCATCTAGTGTGTAAGTTGCACAAAAGCCTTTATGGTCTGAAACAAGCCCCAGAGACAATGGTATTTGAAGTTTGACAAGTTCATGATCACAATAGGGTACATGCGATGTCATGCGACTCACTGCTGTTATTTCAAGAAATTTGACAATTCGTATGCTATTTTGCTCCTATATGTCGATGATATGCTGATTGCAGGTACCAACATTGAAAAGATTGAAAATTTGAAAGAGCAAATGGCGAAAGAATTTTCAATGAAAGACTTAGGTGCTGCGAAGCAAATTTTGGGGCTGAAGATCGAAAGAGATAGAAAGAACAAGTTACTAAAACTTTGTCAAAGGGAGTACGTATCGAAGGTGCTCAAGTGGTTCAACATGGATTGTAGAAAACCGGTGAGCACACCTTTAGCTGGGCATTTCAAAAACCTTTCGAAACAACATTGTCCCAAAACAGAAGAAAAACAAAAGAATATGGAGAACATCCCGTATGCATCGGCAGTGGGAAGCCTTATGTATGCCATGGTTTGTACAAGACCCGACATTTCTCATGCAATGGGAATTGTGAGTAGGTACATGTCTAATCCTGGTTCTTATCAATGGAATGCAGTAAAATCGATTTTAAGGTACCTTGCAGGAACAAAAGATGTGGCACTGTGCTATACAAGTGCAAAAATACAGCTGTGTGGCTTTGTTGATTCAGACATGGCTGGTGACATAGATGTTAGGAAAAGTACTACAGGTTATGTGTTTATTCTTGGAAGTGCAACAAAGTCCTGGGTATCAACGTTACAAAAGATTGTTGCATTATCTACTATTGAGGGTGAATATGTTGCAGCTGTTGAAGCGTGTAAGGAGATGACTTGGTTATAGAGCTTGTTGAGTGAACTGGATCATAAGCAAGAGGATTGTCGACTACTAAGCAACAGTCAGAGCGCAACTCATCTGGCAAAGAATTATGCATTTCACTCAAGGACAAAGCATATCGATGTAAGGTATCATGTCATACGAGCTATGCTTGAAGAAGGATCTTTCGAATTGGAGAAAGTACACACCAACAAAAATCCTGTAGATATGCTCAACAAGTCAGTCCCTAAAGAGAAACTGAAGTTTTGCATAGCTTCTCTTGGCCTTGCTAATTGAAGACGACAAAGCAGCCGCCGCCTAAAGACACTACATGAGAAGGAGATACTACTATACGAGAAAATAATTTTTAGAATCAGCCCCAAGTGGGAGATATGCTAGGTATATGGGCCTGATTAGTTTACTATTGTATTCTAATAAGGATTTACTATTGTACTCTAATACGGATTTACTTTCTCTATAAGTATATATATCTCTTCTAATGTAAAAAGTGTGAGTAGTGAGAATTGTGAATAAGATTGTGTTGACGGCTTTGGGTTTTCTTCCCTTAGAGGATTTCCCACATATAAAATTCCTGGTGATTTGTTCTCTTTCTCTTTTTTTCTTGTTTTACTATTGTCATTGCTCTCTGTCAAAATTTTAACATCTCCCGCACAGGACATACATGGTCTTAATCTTCATCATTCTCCACTTGCTGGAAAAAATTCGCCCTCAAATTTTCGTACATTCGCGCGACTTGTAATTTGGGGCAAATTCATCTTCACAACTAATCTTGCCTAACTCAATACTACTTGATGAAAAAAGTATTTGGGGAACAACATCTTGAATGTTTTCAAAAAACACATCACCATGAGAGTCTTGAAAAGCGTCCCTACTAACTCTTCATCCATGTCATCGGTTACTGAACAAAAGTGTTTGGTCGCCGCGAACTGCACTTTTGTCTCCACAACTTTTTCAACTAGGTAGTTGTCGACTTCATCTCGACAACCACGTATCTTTGTTGACGACGCCTCATCACACGACACCACCACTGACACTTATGATTTTGACTTCAACAATGTAACCTCAAGTACACGAACATCATATCCAAATACCACCTTTTCTTCAACAATGGCATCATCATTGTCATCAAAAAATGGCGGCTTGTGATGTCGAAGATGTGACAGTCATTGCATTCGATTAGATCAATACATTCTTCCGATCGACAATCTTCGTCGTTGTACGCATTGTCCCTGTCAGAAGAGGAATCACCTTTTATTTCTTTAAGAACAATTATAGATCGGAAAATAAGATGACAAAATGTAGACCAACCAGAAGATTAGCTCAATAGAGATTGAAAAAAATAGATATTTAATAGAGACCAGAAACAACATTTTATCTTATGAGTGGAGGCGAGACTCCTTTTATATTTATACATACAAAAATACGGGAAAGCAAGAATATGGTGTGCCAAAAAAACCAAAATAGACAGCTCATAAAACCCTTGACATTAATCCTTAAAATCAACCTTCTTGCCACCAAGGAAAACAAAAATAAAGAAATTAAACACGGCTTCGCATTTACCCAAAAGCACCATGTCGTACATCCTTATATGTATCACCCAAAAACCACATTAGCTCGTCATTTCACCCAAAAGCCAATCCCCTTCACTATAGTCCAAATCACTTTGGGCGCATACCCTTGTCTTTTAGCCGTTTATGGTGTTTTGTCATATGTAGGGCCTACGATTAGGGAGACAAAAAAAAGTCATAAATAGCTAAAAGGCAAGGGTGTGCGCCTAAAGTGTGCGTTGAAAGGTCATTTTAACATTTTCCTTTTTTTTCTATGCGGTTACAAAGTTATCAAACAACAAATAAAATGGTTACACAAAAAAAACACACGATTTTCTTAGATTATTTCCATTTTCCTTGCTATCATACACACCCTAAATGTAAAGGGAAAATAAATTTCTTACACCTTAGACAATCCTCGAGATTAACACAACTTTTTCTATACCAAATCGATGATAAAGTCAAAGAAGTGCGGCGCAAAGTTTAGCCGCCAATATTCTTGGGAGGACTAATGGTGGGAGGTTTTAGATTTCAATTGTGATCATGCACCCCTCTTTTAATCGATACGAGATTTTTCTTAATTTGGTTAATATTTTTGGAAGGAACAATAGTGAGAGGGTTTACGTATAAATAGTGACCATGGATTCCTTTCTTTAATAGTTTCAGAGATTTTTCGAACTAAATTTAAAATAATAACGAGAGAAAATAATTACTCTTACTAAAATATACAATATGTATATTTAGTGAGAGAAAAGTTGGGTTGTACAAAAAAAAAAGGTTAGGCACCAAAAAATACACCCCAAATTACGAGAGGATTGATAAATAAATAGCTAGAGATATTAATCCCCTCGATAATAGCCTAGTTTTTAACAAGAGAAATTCATTGCTCTCACTAATTTTTATCACTATTGAACCTTTTCCTTGTAGTGTGCCCAATTTTTTATTTATTTTTTTTATCAAAGTAGTTGTTGTATTGATGTTCCTAGCCTAAAATGCAAGCCAATCTATTTCACATAGATATTACATCTATTTCACATAGATATTACATAGCGGATAAAGTATGGAACTAAAATCCCTGACAATGCACGCTCAGTACAACACCAATCCACATTTTTGGAAAATGAGTTTCCTAGCAAAAATGAAGCAATAAGAGATCTCACGTTTTATGAAGTTGATGAGTCTTTAGAGAATGTAGTCCCGAGAGATAGATTCAAATGCAATTGAGACTAATTCAAATTTGGCTCCTATTCTTTATTCTAGTGGGATTGATATTTCAATAGATGCTTCTAATACAAAAGAATTGCGTAGAAGCAGTCGTAAAAGTGTGCCTCGAAGACGTTTTGAAATTGAGAGTTAGGCTTTTATGATTGCTCCACATGATGAAAATGAGCCCCGTAATGTTAATGAGACTTTGTCACCATCTGCTAAAGAAAACTAGTTGAAAGAAATGGTTAAAGACATTGAGTCTAAGAAATCTAACCACGTCTTGGACATGGTTAATCTACCTCCTAGACGTAGATCAATTGGGAACAAATGGGTCCACAAGATCAAACATCAGGCAGATGGATCAATCGATAGATTCAATGCACGTTTAATGGCTAAGGGAGTTACACAACAAGAAGGAACATATTTTAAGGAAACTTTTTCACCAGTTGTAAGGTTTGCCTCCATTCCTCTATTGTTTGTTATTGTTGCACATATGGATTTAGAATTACATCAAATGGATGTAAAAACTGCTTTAATGAATGGATAATTGAATGAAGACATATATATGCTACAACCAATAGGTTTTGTTGTAGAAGGACAAGAGCGCAAAAGTGTGCAAGCTCAAAAAGTCAATATATTTTATTAAACAATCTTCAAGACAATGGTATTTAAGATTTCATCAAGTCATAACTTATTTTGGATTTAATAAGATTGATGAAGATCATTGTGTATATATTAAGCATTCAGATCAATAGTTTGTGATATTGTCTATGTACGTCGATGATATACTTTTAGCTGGAAATAACATTGATTATGCTGTCGCCATTAAAGAATGGTTGTTCTCTAATTTTGATATGAAGGACATGAGTAGAGCAAACTTCATACAGGGTGTGAAGAGTCATAGGAATCGTTCTAAAAAACTCTTGCTTTATCGCGAGTACAATATATTAAAAATATTCTTGAACGATTCAAAATGAAAAATTGTAACCCCATTGAGACTCCAATTGCTAAAGGTGAAATCCTAAGCACGGAAATCAAAGGCTCCATTTGAGAAAGACAAAATGTCCAATGTTTCATATGCAAGTGCAATTGGAAGTTTAATGTACACAATGATGTGCACACGTCCCGATATATGCTACGTCGTTGGTTTAGTTAGAAAATATCAATCAAATTCTAGTCAAGCTCATTGGAAAGAAAAAGGATCTTGAAGTATCTGAAAGGCACTATAGATTTGTGTTTGTGTTACCAAAGTAATGATCAGCAGTTACTTGGGTACTCTGATGTTGATTGTAGCGGTGATCCAGATGAATGCAAATCAACTTTAGAATATGTTTTCCTATTGAATAATTGTGCAATCTAATGGAGTAGTAAAAAGCAAACATGCATTGATTTGTCAACCTTGGAGGGATAATTTGTTGCTTGCACTGCTTCAGTTCAAGACGCAATATGGCTTATACGTTTCGTTATGCACTTGCAAGTCATCAAAAGTGCATCGAAAACCAGTTACTATATTTAGTGATGGTCAAGCAGCAATTGTTTATAAGAAGGATCTGAAGTATAATGGAAAGACAAAACACGTTGACACAAAGTATAACTTTGTGAGAGACATCATAGAAAGAAAAGAAGTATTGATACAATACATTCCTACGCAAAGGATGACAGTATATCCAATGACAACCTATCGCTAGGGATATTTTTTTAAGTCATGTAAAGTCCTTTGGGATTGCGTAGACTATAAATTGTTTGTTGTAACTTCTTATTTCAATTCAATAAATAAAATTTATTGCTTTTTGTTATTTCATGCTCTGATATAAGTCATTAATTGACTAGAACTATGCAACAGGCATTGATTGCCTTCCTCACAAAAGCAATCACCTTTTGCGCTAATAGTAGCGAGTAGAGATGAGACATTGAAACTTATTTGATAAATGTAACCTTGATTGGAGTCAAGATGAGGTCATTTAGCTTGACCGTAATGCATTTCCCACTATCTATTAAGCTGTGAAGATAACCGAGATGTGAGATCCATTGATTGGCACCTAACAATAGCGAGCTACATAAGTTTCGGGTTAGGCACTTTGGGAGTGACTAAACTAAGATCTCGCACAATGTATTTAGAGAATTGCATACACTCTCATTAAGAGGTTCTCCACCGTGACATGAAAAAGAATCGCATGTGTTTTACGACCACTTAGAAGTGATAAATCCCTATATCTGCACTTTGTGTGAATCTAATTGAATAAAGTTCTTATATAGTTGAGACTTCCTGCATTTCCCTTATGACTTTTGACTACACTATAAAGTAAGAAATTTGTGTTTGCTACTTTACTGAGTAACCTATGGTCAAGTATGATTCGATCTAAAGGTGCTACATTAGGAAAGCAGCAGATTCTAAACTGAGTAGAGGGAGGGTAGAGGAAGATCATATAGAATCATGTCATTTCATTTTGTATTCCATGTCGCAACACTGATGTTAAGTCACTTGGATGGATATATTAGTTAGAATATAATGCTATAACTTTAAGGTTCAGATATTGCTCTTGAAGGGATTATTGAATGTTTTGAACAGACGTGACTATATGGATCTGGGCGAAGTGAGATATACATAATTTTTAAAAGGGTAGATGTCTCTATGCTGACTCTAATTGAGTTGCTAGTGTAGAGCTCCCACTTGCAGGCTATCTCACATTCCCAAGACCCATTAGCTACAATGAAACATTGTCAATTGAGAACTGAATGTTTTTCCACACATGATGGGAGAATGGGAGATATCTAAGTTATCAAAACACGGGGCACCCATATGTGTGATCGACTCGACCCGACAAGATTTTCCACACACGATGTGCAAGTGGGAAATGTTGGGCACATTTTACATGTTGTAAATAAAAGGGATAAACCTAGAGTTGGTTTTGATAATTGATATATCCTAACCACCATAATCTCTTGGGAAGCCCTAAGAGATCACAGGATAATAAATCACGTACAAGGTGATTTAGAAAAATAAGTCTTTTGGCATTTTTGTGTGGTGTGAAGAAAAGAGTTCTCGAGAATTGTCTTCTAAACTTTTGGGTCATGGAAAAGACCGAAGTTCTACACAAATGAAATAGGTAAAAGGTATGCTTCTGCCAATACTCTTTCGATTCCTATATATTTGGTTCGAAACCTTAAGTACAAAATATGATACTTCTTTTAATATAAGCTTGAGTACGAGGAGCATTGATCCCCACCATATTGAGAGGTAATTTTGTTCCATTTACAAACTAACGAGCTAGGAGCAATTGCAAGCTTAGTGACAGCTTTGTGTGGATAAATCTAACAGTCATAGTAGACCTATAGAACATGTCTAAGTGGATCACAATGAACTCATAAAACGTATTAAATGTGCCTAGTGGGCCCGACATGCCTACACAATACTATAGGATCCAATGGACCTGAATTATTTACCAAGATTCATGATGGCGGACTTAGACTAAATACTAACTTTCTCCTTACACCTTATAGCCCCATATATACAGCCATTTAGCCCCCAAAAAAAAACACTTGGCCCCCGATCAGCTTCAATACTTACCCCATTTACCCCTCTTATATATATATATATATATTTAATTAGATAAATCTCAAACCTTCGATTTCCTTTTTAATTCCTTCGTGAACACCGCCGATCTTCTATTTGATCGGCAGTTGTTTCAAAAAAAGTGTTTACTGCATGTATTTTCTTCAATAAAAACAAATTTATTCAGATCTTAGAGTTTCAATCCTACAAAATTTTTCTAATTCATCATTGGCGCCATCACTTGCTCCCTCCATGTGTGCATCTATCATCATTCAAGTTCATCTCCGCTTCTACTGCTTGTGTTTGAATCTCTGCTTACAGTTGTTGGTTTGATAGTTTATTAAGTTATCCTTTTCAATAAGTATTTATCTTTCAATGTTGGAGGTTTTTGTTTGTCTTCCCTTGTTGGAAGTTTTATTTTTCGTTTTGGTCTTAGTATATCTCGTATCTTGTAGTGTTCTTGACGTTTGTCAAGAGAAGAGACACCGCTTGTCAAACTATTCCATTATTACAAATCATAGCTTTCTCAAATCAACTCTATGGCGCTTGAATGTTCTAATAAAAAATTAGGATTAGTGAATCAATGTGTTTTTGTCAAGGTAATTAATTGTATGTCTTGTCCCTGTTCTACCGAATGTATTAAACCATAATGATAAATAAAATTTCTTTTTTATTTTTTAAAAAATAGATAAATCTCATTTTCCCCTAAAAATCAGGTTGCCCAATCCCTCCTATACCCCCTATATGATAAGTATATTATTTTAATTGTACATGCATTTTCTTAAGTACTATGTGTATTTGTAGCTTTGAAATTTAGATATAGGTTTCCCCTAAATGCTAAGTCTCGCTCTCGCCCATGATTGAGATTAATGATAAAATGACGCACTATATCATAATAGAAAGCATAACAATCGATGTGGCAACCCGGTTGGGATGCCAGAACGGTAGGGACAAAGGCGGGATTGTTTGAGTTAAGCGCAAGATCTCGATTTCGATTTCTCACTGTGTCAAGATCGATTGGGCCATTAGGGCGCTCCCCGTTGATTACCCCTAATGGAGAGGCGTCAGGGCCCTATAGGATTAGTATCACCCGAGGAGTGCGGATACCCACTGTTATCAATAAAAAAGACTAATGTGGCTTCTGGGCCCCGCATAAAAATCTAATGAAATGATACACCCAACACCCCATTTTGATGTAGGGCCCACGTGCGACAATCAGCCGTGGTGAATTTTATTGTGACATCGTGTTCTCATTCAAGCATTTACCGTTATTATTTGTTGTGTATTCCACACGCTCCAACCTTGGCTTTTTTTATTGTCAGGAATCTAGCTAGCTTGGTTCTTTGCTTTTTTTTTTAGGTCAAGTTATCAATTTTCATTACTCAATTGAGTCGATTACATCCGTTGATATAAGTGCATCTAATTAAAGTCGTGACTTTAATTATGAGCTATTTGAGCCAAATTATGAGCCAAATTACTCAATTTGGCTTAATTTTCATTACTCAATTTTCAATTATTTTCATTACTCAATTTTCATACCAAATATATAATGTGGTGTACATTTTTGCTATTTGAGCCAAATTATGAGCTACCTTGTTTGCACTTCTCCTAGCAAATTGTACCTTCCTCGAACCGTGACTTTTAAGCACTAGTTAAAGTCGTCAAGTAAACATCCATATTATGAGCTAGCTTGGCTCTTTTACCTTCAATAGACATCATTAATTTTTCTTTTTTTACAAAAAATGAAGTTTTCTCATTTAGTATTTCCATTAATACAAAAAATTATAGTAGCAAAAATCATTAATACAGGAGCATTGTTATTTATTTTGGTAATTTAATTTAATTTTTAATGAGAAATTTTACTCACTTTTTGGTAAAAATAATATACAAATAAACGACTTAACCTTTGATACATAAACATTTCAAAAAATAACTGCAAAATTAATGTTACATATAGTCAAAAAATTGGTCTTCACCGTATATAACGAACAATTATTTTTGATAGTCAAGCTATAATGCTACTTGTTGGCATTTTCCATATTTTATTTATTTTTATCATATACTTTCGTTAATTTAATTAAAATTAGTAACCCAAACGTGTTTTTGTAGATTATACTATCTAATATTTTTATGTTTATCCTTATATATCCATATCTATATCGCAAGTAGATTTAGATTTTTTTTTCTTATCCATCAATGACGCTTTGATTTCAAGAACTTGTCTTAAAATCGTAACAATCACGCAATATAGCTAGAGCTATATATATAAGAGTGAGAAGAGAAAAAAACGTCTTTGTTAGAGAATCTTTAGTTCGTTTGTGTGAAGAGAGAGCCATTAAATTTGTTGTCTTGAAGAGGATTGAAGACCATTGATTGAAAGAAAGTCATGGAAAATTACAATCTGCCTTGGGGTTTTACATTCAACCCCACTGATGAAGAAATCATGGGGTACTTGCAAGCGAAGGCGAGCAACATTCAACTTCCATTCGTCGATCCAGTCGTCGAATTCGACGTCTTTACTACACACCCCACCCAACTCCGCATGCAACGTATGTACTACTGTTTTTATGTTAAAAAACACTATGGTTTATGGTTCTTGATTATAATCGATATTTGATTTTTGTTAGGTTATCGTGCATGCATGAATACTGTTTTAATGTTTAAATTAGGGTTTTGGGTTCTTGATAATTAAGGGAACTTCGGTGTCTTAGGTTATCTTATTACATGCTTGATACTGTTTATTGTTAAAGCTAGCTAGCTAGCGGGTTTAAGGTTCTTGATGATTTATCAATCTTTGTTTTTTAAGTTATTTACATGCACGCATACTTGTTTATTGTAAAAACTAGGTGCATTTATATTGTTGTTAAACCTAGGGTGTAGGGTTCTTGATAATTAATCGATCTTTGATTTTTTAAGTTATTATTACATTCATATATGCGTGTTGTTTTAATGTTTTTTTTTTAAAAAAATTGCATATTGCTATAATTTTAAAACTAGGGTTTAGGTTTCTTGATAATCATCGATCTTTGATTTTTTTGGGTTGTCTTACATGCATGTGTTTCTTTGTTGGGTGCGAGAGGGCTCAATGCTACCGTACCCACCTCTACTTCTACGTTACGAAGAGCGGGAGAAATCGCAATGCTTTGGAAATGGGTTTTGGCATGCAAGCACAGTGCAACCGCTATCTTGAACCGCAAGAGAGAAGTGATCGGCTATAGAAGCATGCTAGTTTACTACAATAATGCTTTGAATACAAATACTAAGAAAAGAGACAGTCGGAAAAGACCAGGTGGATCCCGCATGAGTACACGCTTCCCGAGGCTCATAACATGTCTTCCAAAGGACATAAGGTAAGTGTGATTTATGCTAAATTGAGTTAATTTATTCATTCATTTGGTTAACGGCTATATATATATATATATAAGGTCATATTAAAAATAGTTTTGCATGTAGTTAGTGTACAACATATACAAGTATTATTACATAAATTTACTATTTGATTATACATTACAGGAACCCTTTTGGACTATTTGCAAAATTGGTGAGACAGGAAGAACATTTGGAGGTGACAATTACCAAAGTAGTAGTGTTCCCTCACACAACAACAGCAGCAACCCCAGCAACAGCAATTGAACATGGAATTAATGGGGCCTCATCATCAGCAAGAAGTTGATCAACAACAGCAGCTGCAGCAATATGGTCGAAGCTTGGTGCTAGCGGAGGATGATCTTCCTCTTGAGTTTTGGGTCGACGTTAATGATCACAACTCATCTTCGAGAGGTAGTTCAGAGGCGGCGCCTAGACGGATTGGATCGTTAATTTTTCCAGATCAATTAAATGATGATGAAGCTGCAGATGACGATCAAGAATGGATTGAAAACTTGGAGTCAATTCTAGAGGTTGACGACGAGGCACAACAACCACTCCAACAAATGCCAATACAACAACAATTTGAGCAGCAACCAGTACTCCAACAAAGTGAGAGTGTGGCCTACATATGCCTTGATGATCTGCAGCCACAACAACAATCAGAATTCATAGTGCTACCTGACGACGAGGATGATGCTTGTATTGAAGATATGGAAAACTGGATTGGCAACTTCGACTATTGTATGGACATGATTAAGGAGCTTCATGATGAGGTCTACGACGTCAACGGCAATTCAGAGTTGGAGATTGATGAGCAGCCATTCGCCAAGCGCGTCAAGTACTAGAAGGATCCACGTTTATTATGTAAATCTAAGTAGCAAATTTTGTACATGCATGCTACTAATTAGTTACTGTATATGGATACTAAGTAGCAATTAATTTTGTTTGTAAAAAAAAAGTAGCAATTAATTTTACATGCTACTCTAAACTCATGAATTCATTTGTAACACTATTATTTGTCTCAATGAAATACAAAGTTATTTGTTTAAGTTACCGTAATTTATATAATATTGTTAGCTATATATTAGTATAGTCACGATTCACACACGTTGGTAAATATGTTGAAGTAAAATAGAAATTTCATTAATCATGATAGCTCAATACATTCGGTAGAATCTGACGAGACACATAATCAATTACCTTCATAAAAGTACATTGATTCGCTAATCCTAATTATTCATCGAAACATTCAACCGACGCAGGGCTGATTTTGAGAAACTCGACTCCAACATTGGAACATAATGACAATCGATGATCGTTCTCTTGACAAACGATCGGAACACACCAGTACACAAACATACTAAGACCATGACGAAAAAATAAAACATCCAACAAGGGAAGACAAACAAAGACTTCTCACAAGAACAGACAAATACAAACTTCCAACATTGGAAGTCAAATACTTATTGAAAAAATATGTTAAAAAGTTAAATAAAGTCGTCAAACACCCAACTTCATGGGTGACCACCGAGACTATAAAAGTTCTCCATGGCCTTGTGTCAAGATGTGTGTATGTGACGCAATGGAAGTTCTTCCAAAACGATAATCCGACACACAAATAATGCAATTCAAAATGAAACCCTAATTCTCTAAAAGAAACATAATTCGTTTGTTTTTTCATAAAGATCAAAAATCAACCTCTAAACTGTTACATATGTAGCCTTTATAAAGGCTTGTAAAATAATGAGACTCATAATTCCAATAGAATACCATAAGACACATTAACTGTAATTATAATAAAACTCTTAACACCACTAACTCCTATTGAAAATCTAACTTTGACACAAAAAGGACACAGAACTTGTAATCCAACTAAACAAAACCATTTTATCTAATAAATAAAAACCCTAATCTAACACAAACTCTTACTTGCATCATTCTCTCCCGGTTGATAAAATTCTTCCTCGAATTCAAAGCTTGAATCATTCTCCTATTAATGTGGGCCTGATTAGTTTACTATTGTATTCTAATAGGGATTTACTATTGTATTCTAATAGGGATTTACTTTCTCTATAAGTATATTTATTTCTTCTGGTGTAAAAAGCGTGAGTAGTGAGAATCGTGAATAAGATTGTGTTGGCGGCTGTGGATTTTCTTCCCTAAGAAGGTTTCCCACATATAAAATTCTTGGTGATTTGTTCTCTTTTTCTTTTTTTCTTGTTTTACTATTGTCATTGCTCTCTGTCAAAATCTTAACAACTAGTATCAGAGCAAGGTTATTCTCACGTGGGAGTATTGACAGAAGAAAGGAAGTTATAATTTGAGAAGTTCGACAGTTAGAACTTTGGATTTTGGAAGATGCAGATCGAAGACTACCTATATCAGAAAGATTTCTACTTACCGCTCGGTGGCAAGAACAGCAAACTTATAGACATGGACGACAAGGCTTGGGAAATACTAGATCGAAAGGCTTTGGGTGCGATTCGCCTTTCACTGTCATCATCGGTAGCCTTCAGCATTTCCAAAGAGAAGACCACACAAGATGTGATGAAAGCCCTAACACGGATGTATGAGAAACCATCGACATCAAACAAGGTATTCTTAATGAAACGGTTGTTTAATATGAAGAAACCTGAAAGTAGACTTATACAAGAGCATCTGAGTGATTTCAATACCATCACTAGTCAGTTAGAATCTGTGGGTATTATCTTTTATAATGAAGTATTGGCTCTTGTTATTTTGTCGGGTTTACCCGATAGTTGGGATGGTCTGGTTATGGCTGTAAGCAACTCATCAGGGTCCAATATTATAAAATTTGAGGATGTAGTGGGAGTTCTTCTTGATAAAGATACACGAAGGAGAAACAACTCTTCTGATGATGTTTCTAATAGTGCCCTGAATACTTAGGAACAGGGCAGATCCTCAAAGAGGTCGAATGGCCGAGGAAATGGACGCTCACAATCTAGAAGAGGTCAGTCAAGAGGCCCTCAGATGACTTGCTGGAATTGCAAGAAGAAAGGTCATCTCAAGCGCGACTGTAAAGCACCAAAGAAAAGGGCAGATGAAAACGACAAAGACAACAACTCGGTGAATGTCTCAAACGAATCAAGTTCAGATGAAGCGCTGATCATGTGTTGTGACAGTAAAGATGAATCCTGCTGGATACTAGATTCTGGTGCATCGTTTCATGCTACTTCCAACAGAGAATATTTCCTTAATTATGAAAAGGGCAATTTCGGCAAGGTGTACCTTGGTGATGATAAAACCTGTGACATAATCGGTAAAGGAGACGTGCTGATAGGAATGGAAAATGGGACGCAGGAGGTTGCAACGAGTTAGACATGTGCTGAAACTTGCTAGAAATCTAATTTCGGTAAGCCAACTTACTAATGATGCAGGTCTTGAGATGAAGTTCACTAAAACATCTTGGAAGCTCATAAAAGGTGCCATGGTTTTAGCACATGGTCAGAGAGATGGTACTCTCTACAGAGTTCTCAATGAAAACTCCATGAATATGGCCTCCTCTGAGGTCAGTGCAAAGGTGTGGCATCAACGCCTCGGGCATATGAGTGAGAAGGGAATGAAGGTAATGGTGTCAAAACAGAAGTTAGATGGACTGTCATGTGTTGATCTGTCTCTATGTGTAGGTTGAGTGGTTAGAAAACAAAAAGTTGTCAGTTTTTCTAAAAAGGGCAGAATTCCCAAAACTAAAAAGCTAGAACTTGTGCACACAGACGCTTGGGATCCTTCACAGGTATCCTCCCTTAATGGCTCTCGTTATTACATTACTTTCATTGATGATTCGACTAGAAGCTCTGGATTTACTTTATGAAAAATAAGTTTCAAGTGTTTGAAATTTTCAAAAAGTGAAAATGTCTAGTGGAGAACCGTGACAGTCTAAATCAAGTCCTTGACATCGAGATAATGGTGGAGAGTATTGTAACAAGGAATTTGATGACTACTTGTGCTATGTATGGCATCGAAGAGAAAAGACAAGTACTAAGGACAAGACAAATGAGAATGGCATTGCTTGAGCGTATAAACCGAACCATTATAGAACGTGCTAGGAGCATGTTGTTGAGTGCGGGGCTACCAAGCGCTTTGGTGAAGTCAAATACCTGCTGCTTATCTGATCAACAGAGGACCATCTACCGCAATTGATTGCAGACTGCCTGAGGAGGAATGGACAAAAGAGAAAGTAAAACTTTCACACTTAAGAACCTTTGGTTGTGTTTCCTATGTCCATATCAATGCTGAAAATAGGTCAAAGTTCTGGATGCAAAGTCCAAAATGTGTATCGTGTCGGGATATGGAGTTGATAGTTTTGGTTACAAAGCTATGGGATCCTGAGAGTAAAAAGGTGATCAGAAGTAAAGATGTCATATTCAATGAGGATGTGTTGTATAAGGATAGGATCAAGAAGAATGAGGAACCAAAAAGATCAAAGTGTCTTGAACTTGATGATATCCATCCCTATGATCCTGATCAGACTGTTACTGAACACATTGATGAACATGAAGTTCAGGAGGAGCCAATGACACCACCCATTGCATTTCGATGTGAAAGACGAACTATCAATGCTCCAGATTATTACTCTCCATCCATACGCTATTTCTTGCTCACAGATGGTGGTGAACCCAATTACTATGAGGAAGCAATGCAAGTCGAGAATAAGGAAGAATGGAAGAAAGCCATGGATGACGAAATGAAGTTTCTCTACACAAATCAGACTTGGGATTTGGTCAAGCTTCCAACTGGAAAGAAGGCGATTCAGATCAAATGGGTGTACAGACTAAACAAACAGAGCAAGATGGTTCCCGTGAGGTATAAGGCCGATTGGTAGTAAAAGGTTTCCAACAAAAGGGAGGTATCGATTTTACTTGAGATTTTTCTCCCGTGGTCAAGATGACTACAATTAGAATTGTTCTAAGCATTGTTGCTTCAGGATCTACATTTAGAACAGTTGGATGTAAAACCTGCCCTTCTTCATGGTGACTTGAAGGAAAATATATACATGCAGCAACCACAGGGATATGTAGAGGTTAGTAAGGAGCATCTAGTGTGTAAGTTGCACAAAAGCCTTTATGGTCTGAAACAAGCCCCAGACAATGGTATTTGAAGTTTGACAAGTTCATGATCACAATAGGGTACATGCGATGTCATGCAGCTCACTGCTGTTATTTCAAGAAATTTGACAATTCGTATGCTATTTTGCTCCTATATGTCGATGATATGCTGATTGCAGGTACCAACATTGAAAAGATTGAAAATTTGAAAGAGCAAATGGCGAAAGAATTTTCAATGAAAGACTTAGGTGCTGCGAAGCAAATTTTGGGGCTGAAGATCGAAAGAGATAGAAAGAACAAGTTACTAAAACTTTGTCAAAGGGAGTACGTATCGAAGGTGCTCAAGTGGTTCAACATGGATTGTGCAAAACCGGTGAGCACACCTTTAGCTGGGCATTTCAAAAACCTTTCGAAACAACATTGTCCCAAAACAGAAGAAAAACAAAAGAATATGGAGAACATCCCGTATGCATCGGCAGTGGGAAGCCTTATGTATGCCATGGTTTGTACAAGACCCGACATTTCTCATGCAGTGGGAATTGTGAGTAGGTACATGTCTAATCCTGGTTCTTATCAATGGAATGCAAAAAATCGATTTTAAGGTACCTTGCAGAACAAAAGATGTGGCACTGCTGCGCTATACAAGTGCAAAAATACAGCTGTGTGGCTTTGTTGATTCAGA
The DNA here is from genome assembly GCA_039657345.1 of Stephania japonica. Classification (NCBI taxonomy): domain Eukaryota; kingdom Viridiplantae; phylum Streptophyta; class Magnoliopsida; order Ranunculales; family Menispermaceae; genus Stephania; species Stephania japonica. The sequence goes on from CM077566.1 coordinate 20,022,065, forward strand.
CATGGCTGGTGACATAGATGTTAGGAAAAGTACTACAGGTTATGTGTTTATTCTTGGAAGTGCAACAAAGTCCCTGGGTATCAACGTTACAAAAGATTGTTGCATTATCTACTATTGAGGGTGAATATGTTGCACCTGTTGAAGCGTGTAAGGAGATGACTTGGTTATAGAGCTTGTTGAGTGAACTGGATCATAAGCAAGAGGATTGTCGACTACTAAGCAACAGTCAGAGCGCAACTCATCTGGCAAAGAATTCATTTCACTCAAGGACAAAGCATATCGATGTAAGGTATCATGTCATACGAGCTATGCTTGAAGAAGGATCTTTCAAATTGGAGAAAGTACACACCAACAAAAATCTGTAGATATGCTCAACAAGTCGGTCCCTAAAGAGAAACTCGAAGTTTTGCATAGCTTCTCTTGGCCTTGCTAATTGAAGACGACAAAGCGCACCATGCCGCCTAAAGACACTACATGAGAAGGAGATACTACTATACGAGAAAATAATTTTTAGAATCAGCCCCAAGTGGGAGATATGCTAGGTATATGGGCCTCGATTAGTTTACTATTGTATTCTAATAAGGATTTACTATTGTACTCTAATACGGATTTACTTTCTCTATAAGTATATATATCTCTTCTAATGTAAAAAGTGTGAGTAGTGAGAATTGTGAATAAGATTGTGTTGACGGCTTTGGGTTTTCTTCCCTTAGAGGATTTCCCACATATAAAATTCCTGGTGATTTGTTCTCTTTCTCTTTTTTTCTTGTTTTACTATTGTCATTGCTCTCTCTCTGTCAAAATTTTAACATCTCCCGCACAGACATACATGGTCTTAATCTTCATCATTCTCCACTTGTTGAAAAAATTCGCCCTCAAATTTTCGTACATTCGCGCGACTTGTAATTTGGGGCAAATTCATCTTCACAACTAATCTTGCCTAACTCAATACTACTTGATGAAAAAAGTATTTGGGGAACAACATCTTGAATGTTTTCAAAAAACACATCACCATGAGAGTCTTGAAAAGCGTCCCTACTAACTCTTCATCCATGTCATCGATTCGAACAAAAGTGTTTGGTCGCCGCGAACTGCACTTTTGTCTCCACAACTTTTTCAACTAGGTAGTTGTCGACTTCATCTCAAAAACCACGTATCTTTGTTGACGACGCCTCATCACACGACACCACCACTGACACTTATGATTTTGACTTCAACAATGTAACCTCAAGTACACGAACATCATATCCAAATACCACCTTTTCTTCAACAATGGCATCATCATTGTCATCAAAAAATGGCGGCTTGTGATGTCGAAGATGTGACAGTCATTGCATTCGATTAGATCAATACATTCTTCCGATCGACAATCTTCGTCGTTGTACGCATTGTCCCTGTCAGAAGAGGAATCACCTTTTATTTCTTTAAGAACAATTATAGATCGGAAAATAAGATGACAAAATGGAGACCAACCAGAAGATTAGCTCAATAGAGATTGAAAAAAATAGATATTTAATAGAGACCAGAAACAACATTTTATCTTATGAGTGGAGGCGAGACTCCTTTTATATTTATACATACAAAAATACGGAAAGCAAGAATATGGTGTGCCAAAAAAACCAAAATAGACAAATTCATAAAACCCTTGACATTAATCCTTAAAATCAACCTTCTTGCCACCAAGGAAAACAAAAATAAAGAAATTAAACACGGCTTCGCATTTACCCAAAAGCACCATGTCGTACATCCTTATATGTATCACCCAAAAACCACATTAGCTCGTCATTTCACCCAAAAGCCAATCCCCTTCACTATAGTCCAAATCACTTTGGGCGCATACCCTTGTCTTTTAGCCGTTTATGGTGTTTTGTCATATGTAGGGCCTACGATTAGGGAGACAAAAAAAAGTCATAAATAGCTAAAAGGCAAGGGTGTGCGCCTAAAGTGTGCGTTGAAAGGTCATTTTAACATTTTCCTTTTTTTTCTATGCGGTTACAAAGTTATCAAACAACAAATAAAATGGTTACACAAAAAAAACACACGATTTTCTTAGATTATTTCCATTTTCCTTGCTATCATACACACCCTAAATGTAAAGGGAAAATAAATTTCTTACACCTTAGACAATCCTCGAGATTAACACAACTTTTTCTATACCAAATCGATGATAAAGTCAAAGAAGTGCGGCGCAAAGTTTAGCCGCCAATATTCTTGGGAGGACTAATGGTGGGAGGTTTTAGATTTCAATTGTGATCATGCACCCTCTTTTAATCGATACGAGATTTTTCTTAATTTGGTTAATATTTTTGGAAGGAACAATAGTGAGAGGGTTTACGTATAAATAGTGACCATGGATTCCTTTCTTTAATAGTTTCGAGATTTTTCGAACTAAATTTAAAATAATAACGAGAGAAAATAATTACTCTTACTAAAATATACAATATGTATATTTAGTGAGAGAAAAGTTGGGTTGTACAAAAAAAAAAAAAGGTTAGGCACCAAAAAATACACCCCAAATTACGAGAGGATTGATAAATAAATAGCTAGAGATATTAATCCCCTCGATAATAGCCTAGTTTTTAACAAGAGAAATTCATTGCTCTCACTAATTTTTATCACTATTGAACCTTTTCCTTGTAGTGTGCCCAATTTTTTATTTATTTTTTTTATCAAAGTAGTTGTTGTATTGATGTTCCTAGCCTAAAATGCAAGCCAATCTATTTCACATAGATATTACATCTATTTCACATAGATATTACATAGCGGATAAAGTATGGAACTAAAATCCCCGACAATGCACGCTCAAGCACAACACCAATCCACATTTTTGGAAAATGAGTTTCCTAGCAAAAATGAAGCAATAAGAGATCTCACGTTTTATGAAGTTGATGAGTCTTTAGAGAATGTAGTCCCGAGATAGATTCAAATGCGCTTTAGACTAATTCAAATTTGGCTCCTATTCTTTATTCTAGTGGGATTGATATTTCAATAGATGCTTCTAATACAAAAGAATTGCGTAGAAGCAAGCATGTAAAGTGTGCCTCAAGACGTTTTGAAATTGAGAGTTAGGCTTTTATGATTGCTCCACATGATGAAAATGAGCCCCGTAATGTTAATGAGACTTTGTCACCATCTCAAAAGAAAACTAGTTGAAAGAAATGGTTAAAGACATTGAGTCTAAGAAATCTAACCACGTCTTGGACATGGTTAATCTACCTCCTAGACGTAGATCAATTGGGAACAAATGGGTCCACAAGATCAAACATCAGGCAGATGGATCAATCGATAGATTCAATGCACGTTTAATGGCTAAGGGAGTTACACAACAAGAAGGAACATATTTTAAGGAAACTTTTTCACCAGTTGTAAGGTTTGCCTCCATTCCTCTATTGTTTGTTATTGTCGCACATATGGATTTAGAATTACATCAAATGGATGTAAAAACTGCTTTAATGAATGGATAATTGAATGAAGACATATATATGCTACAACCAATAGGTTTTGTTGTAGAAGGACAAGAGCGCAAAAGTGTGCAAGCTCAAAAAGTCAATATATTTTATTAAACAATCTTCAAGACAATGGTATTTAAGATTTCATCAAGTCATAACTTATTTTGGATTTAATAAGATTGATGAAGATCATTGTGTATATATTAAGCATTCAGATCAATAGTTTGTGATATTGTCTATGTACGTCGATGATATACTTTTAGCTGGAAATAACATTGATTATGCTGTCGCCATTAAAGAATGGTTGTTCTCTAATTTTGATATGAAGGACATGAGTGGAGCAAACTTCATACAGGGTGTGAAGAGTCATAGGAATCGTTCTAAAAACTCTTGCTTTATCGCGAGTACAATATATTAAAAATATTCTTGAACGATTCAAAATGAAAAATTGTAACCCCATTGAGACTCCAATTGCTAAAGGTGAAATCCTAAGCACGGAAATCAAAGGCTCCATTTGAGAAAGACAAAATGTCCAATGTTTCATATGCAAGTGCAATTGGAAGTTTAATGTACACAATGATGTGCACACGTCCCGATATATGCTACGTCGTTGGTTTAGTTAGAAAATATCAATCAAATTCTAGTCAAGCTCATTGGAAAGAAAAAGGATCTTGAAGTATCTGAAAGGCACTATAGATTTGTGTTTGTGTTACCAAAGTAATGATCAGCAGTTACTTGGGTACTCTGATGTTGATTGTAGCGGTGATCCAGATGAATGCAAATCAACTTTAGAATATGTTTTCCTATTGAATAATTGTGCAATCTAATGGAGTAGTAAAAAGCAAACATGCATTGATTTGTCAACCTTGGAGGGATAATTTGTTGCTTGCACTTGCTTCATTCAAGACGCAATATGGCTTATACGTTTCGTTATGCACTTGCAAGTCATCAAAAGTGCATCGAAAACCGCTTACTATATTTAGTGATGGTCAAGCAAAGAATTGTTTATAAGAAGGATCTCAAGTATAATGGAAAGACAAAACACGTTGACACAAAGTATAACTTTGTGAGAGACATCATAGAAAGAAAAGAAGTATTGATACAATACATTCCTACGCAAAGGATGACAGTATATCCAATGACAACCTATCGCTAGGGATATTTTTTTAAGTCATGTAAAGTCCTTTGGGATTGCGTAGACTATAAATTGTTTGTTGTAACTTCTTATTTCAATTCAATAAATAAAATTTATTGCTTTTTGTTATTTCATGCTCTGATATAAGTCATTAATTGACTAGAACTATGCAACAGGGCATTGATTGCCTTCCTCACAAAAGCAATCACCTTTTGCGCTAATAGTAGCGAGTAGAGATGAGACATTGAAACTTATTTGATAAATGTAACCTTGATTGGAGTCAAGATGAGGTCATTTAGCTTGACCGTAACAGATTTCCCACTATCTATTAAGCCTGTGAAGATAACCAGATGTGAGATCCATTGATTGGCACCTAACAATAGCGAGCTACATAAGTTTCGGGTTAGGCACTTTGGGAGTGACTAAACTAAGATCTCGCACAATGTATTTAGGGAATTGCATACACTCTCATTAAGAGGTTCTCCACTCGTGACATGAAAAAGAATCGCATGTGTTTTACGACCACTTAGAAGTGATAAATCCCTATATCTCACTTTGTGTGAATCTAATTGAATAAAGTTCTTATATAGTTGAGACTTCCCGCATTTCCCTTATGACTTTTGACTACACTATAAAGTAAGAAATTTGTGTTTGCTACTTTACTTGAGTAACCTATGGTCAAGTATGATTCGATCTAAAGGTGCTACATTAGGAAAGCAAAGAGATTCTAAACTCGAGTAGAGGGAGGGTAGAGGAAGATCATATAGAATCATGTCATTTCATTTTGTATTCCATGTCGCAACACCGATGTTAAGTCACTTGGATGGATATATTAGTTAGAATATAATGCTATGACTTTAAGGTTCAGATATTGCTCTTGAAGGGATTATTGAATGTTTTGAACAGACGTGACTATATGGATCTGGGCGAAGTGAGATATACATAATTTTTAAAAGGGTAGATGTCTCTATGCTGACTCTAATTGAGTTGCTAGTGTAGAGCTCCCACTTGCACAGCTATCTCACATTCCCAAGACCCATTAGCTACAATGAAACATTGTCAATTGAGAACTGAATGTTTTTCCACACATGATGGGAGAATGGGAGATATCTAAGTTATCAAAACACGGGGCACCCATATGTGTGATCGACTCGACCCGACAAGATTTTCCACACACGATGTGCAAGTGGGAAATGTTGGGCACATTTTACATGTTGTAAATAAAAGGGATAAACCTAGAGTTGGTTTTGATAATTGATATATCCTAACCACCATAATCTCTTGGGAAGCCCTAAGAGATCACAGGATAATAAATCACGTACAAGGTGATTTAGAAAAATAAGTCTTTTGGCATTTTTGTGTGGTGTGAAGAAAAGAGTTCTCGAGAATTGTCTTCTAAACTTTTGGGCTGTGGAAAAGACCGAAGTTCTACACAAATGAAATAGGTAAAAGGTATGCTTCTGCCAATACTCTTTCGATTCCTATATATTTGGTTCGAAACCTTAAGTACAAAATATGATACTTCTTTTAATATAAGCTTGAGTACGAGGAGCATTGATCCCCACCATATTGAGAGGTAATTTTGTTCCATTTACAAACTAACGAGCTAGGAGCAATTGCAAGCTTAGTGACACTTTGTGTGGATAAATCTAACAAATCATAGTAGACCTATAGAACATGTCTAAGTGGATCACAATGAACTCATAAAACGTATTAAATGTGCCTAGTGGGCCCGACATGCCTACACAATACTATAGGATCCAATGGACCTGAATTATTTACCAAGATTCATGATGGCGGACTTAGACTAAATACTAACTTTCTCCTTACACCTTATAGCCCCATATATACAAACCATTTAGCCCCCAAAAAAAAAAAAAACACTTGGCCCCCGATCAGCTTCAATACTTACCCCATTTACCCCTCTTATATATATATATATATATTTAATTAGATAAATCTCAAACCTTCGATTTCCTTTTTAATTCCTTCGTGAACACCGCCGATCTTCTATTTGATCGGCAGTTGTTTCAAAAAAAGTGTTTACTGCATGTATTTTCTTCAATAAAAACAAATTTATTCAGATCTTAGAGTTTCAATCCTACAAAATTTTTCTAATTCATCATTGGCGCCATCACTTGCTCCCTCCATGTGTGCATCTATCATCATTCAAGTTCATCTCCGCTTCTACTGCTTGTGTTTGAATCTCTCGCTACGCTTGTTGGTTTGATAGTTTATTAAGTTATCCTTTTCAATAAGTATTTATCTTTCAATGTTGGAGGTTTTTGTTTGTCTTCCCTTGTTGGAAGTTTTATTTTTCGTTTTGGTCTTAGTATATCTGTGTACTGTAGTGTTCTTGACGTTTGTCAAGAGAAGAGACACTGCTTGTCAAACTATTCCATTATTACAAATCGCTTTCTCAAATCAACTCTATGGCGCTTGAATGTTCTAATAAAAAATTAGGATTAGTGAATCAATGTGTTTTTGTCAAGGTAATTAATTGTATGTCTTGTCCTGTTCTACCGAATGTATTAAACCATAATGATAAATAAAATTTCTTTTTTATTTTTTTAAAAAATAGATAAATCTCATTTTCCCCTAAAAATCAGTTGCCCAATCCCTCCTATACCCCCCCTATATGATAAGTATATTATTTTAATTGTACATGCATTTTCTTAAGTACTATGTGTATTTGTAGCTTTGAAATTTAGATATAGGTTTCCCCTCTAAATGCTAAGTCTGGCTCTGCCCATGATTGAGATTAATGATAAAATGACTGCACTATATCATAATAGAAAGCATAACAACTGATGTGGCAACCCTGGTTGGGATGCCGTAACGTAGGGACAAAGGCGGGATTGTTTGAGTTAAGCGCAAGATCTCGATTTCGATTTCTCACTGTGTCAAGATCGATTGGGCCATTAGGGCGCTCCCCGTTGATTACCCCTAATGGAGAGGCGTCAGGGCCCTATAGGATTAGTATCACCCGAGGAGTGCGGATACCCACCGTTATCAATAAAAAGACTAATGTGGCTTCGGGCCCCGCATAAAAATCTAATGAAATGATACACCCAACACCCCATTTTGATGTAGGGCCCACGTGCGACAATCACCGTGGTGAATTTTATTGTGACATCGTGTTCTCATTCAAGCATTTACCGTTATTATTTGTTGTGTATTCCACACGAGTCTCCAACCTTGGCTTTTTTTTATTGTCGAATCTAGCTAGCTTGGTTCTTTGCTTTTTTTTTAGGTCAAGTTATCAATTTTCATTACTCAATTGAGTCGATTACATCCGTTGATATAAGTGCATCTAATTAAAGTCGTGACTTTAATTATGAGCTATTTGAGCCAAATTATGAGCCAAATTACTCAATTTGGCTTAATTTTCATTACTCAATTTTCAATTATTTTCATTACTCAATTTTCATACCAAATATATAATGTGGTGTACATTTTTGCTATTTGAGCCAAATTATGAGCTACCTTGTTTGCACTTCTCCTAGCAAATTGTACCTTCCTCGAACCGTGACTTTTAAGCACTAGTTAAAGTCGTCAAGTAAACATCCATATTATGAGCTAGCTTGGCTCTTTTACCTTCAATAGACATCATTAATTTTTCTTTTTTTACAAAAAATGAAGTTTTCTCATTTAGTATTTCCATTAATACAAAAAATTATAGTAGCAAAAATCATTAATACAGGAGCATTGTTATTTATTTTGGTAATTTAATTTAATTTTTAATGAGAAATTTTACTCACTTTTTGGTAAAAATAATATACAAATAAACGACTTAACCTTTGATACATAAACATTTCAAAAATAACTGCAAAATTAATGTTACATATAGTCAAAAAATTGGTCTTCACCGTATATAACGAACAATTATTTTTGATAAATTTGAAGCTATAATGCTACTTGTTGGCATTTTCCATATTTTATTTATTTTTATCATATACTTTCGTTAATTTAATTAAAATTAGTAACCCAAACGTGTTTTTGTAGATTATACTATCTAATATTTTTATGTTTATCCTTATATATCCATATCTATATCGCAAGTAGATTTAGATTTTTTTTTTTCTTATCCATCAAGACGCCCGATTTCAAGAACTTGTCTTAAAATCGTAACAATCACGCAATATAGCTAGAGCTATATATATAAGAGTGAGAAGAGAAAAAAACGTCTTTGTTAGAGAATCTTTAGTTCGTTTGTGTGAAGAGAGAGCCATTAAATTTGTTGTCTTGAAGAGGATTGAAGACCATTGATTGAAAGAAAGTCATGGAAAATTACAATCACCTTGGGGTTTTACATTCAACCCCACTGATGAAGAAATCATGGGGTACTTGCAAGCGAAGGCGAGCAACATTCAACTTCCATTCGTCGAATTCGACGTCTTTACTACACACCCCACCCAACTCCGCATGCAACGTATGTACTACTGTTTTTATGTTAAAAAACACTATGGTTTATGGTTCTTGATTATAATCGATATTTGATTTTTGTTAGGTTATCGTGCATGCATGAATACTGTTTTAATGTTTAAATTAGGGTTTTGGGTTCTTGATAATTAAGGGAACTTCGGTGTCTTAGGTTATCTTATTACATGTTTGATACTGTTTATTGTTAAAGCTAGCTAGCTAGCGGGTTTAAGGTTCTTGATGATTTATCAATCTTTGTTTTTTTAAGTTATTTACATGCACGCATACTGTTTATTGTAAAAACTAGGTGCATTTATATTGTTGTTAAACCTAGGGTGTAGGGTTCTTGATAATTAATCGATCTTTGATTTTTTAAGTTATTATTACATTCATATATGCGTGTTGTTTTAATGTTTTTTTTTTAAAAAAAAACTGCATATTGCTATAATTTTAAAACTAGGGTTTAGGTTTCTTGATAATCGATCGGATCTTTGATTTTTTTGGGTTGTCTTACATGCATGTGTTTCTTTGTTGGGTGCAGAGAGGCTCAATGCTACCAGTACCCACCTCTACTTCTACGTTACGAAGAGCGGGAGAAATCGCAATGCTGGAAATGGGTTTTGGCATGCAAGCACAGGTGCAACCGCTATCTTGAACCGCAAGAGAGAAGTGATCGGCTATAGAAGCATGCTAGTTTACTACAATAATGCTTTGAATACAAATACTAAGAAAAGAGACAGGTCGGAAAAGACCAGGTGGATCCTGCATGAGTACACGCTTCCCGAGGCTCATAACATGTCTTCCAAAGGACATAAGGTAAGTGTGATTTACTGCTAAATTGAGTTAATTTATTCATTCATTTGGTTAACGGCTATATATATATATATATAAGGTCATATTAAAAATAGTTTTGCATGTAGTTAGTGTACAACATATACAAGTATTATTACATAAATTTACTATTTGATTATACATTACAGGAACCCTTTTGGACTATTTGCAAAATTGGTGAGACAGGAAGAACATTTGGAGGTGACAATTACCAAAGTAGTAGTGTTCCCTCACAACAACAGCAGCAACCCCAGCAACAGCAATTGAACATGGAATTAATGGGGCCTCATCATCAGCAAGAAGTTGATCAACAACAGCAGCTGCAGCAATATGGTCGAAGCTTGGTGCTAGCGGAGGATGATCTTCCTCTTGAGTTTTGGGTCGACGTTAATGATCACAACTCATCTTCAGAGGTAGTTCAGGAGGCGGCGCCTAGACGGATTGGATCGTTAATTTTTCCAGATCAATTAAATGATGATGAAGCTGCAGATGACGATCAAGAATGGATTGAAAACTTGGAGTCAATTCTAGAGGTTGACGACGAGGCACAACAACCACTCCAACAGCTGCCAATACAACAACAATTTGAGCAGCAACCAGTACTCCAACAAAGTGAGAGTGTGGCCTACATATGCCTTGATGATCTGCAGCCACAACAACAATCAGAATTCATAGTGCTACCTGACGACGAGGATGATGCTTGTATTGAAGATATGGAAAACTGGATTGGCAACTTCGACTATTGTATGGACATGATTAAGGAGCTTCATGATGAGGTCTACGACGTCAACGGCAATTCAGAGTTGGAGATTGATGAGCAGCCATTCGCCAAGCGCGTCAAGTACTAGAAGGATCCACGTTTATTATGTAAATCTAAGTAGCAAATTTTGTACATGCATGCTACTAATTAGTTACTGTATATGGATACTAAGTAGCAATTAATTTTGTTTGTAAAAAAAAAAAGTAGCAATTAATTTTACATGCTACTCTAAACTCATGAATTCATTTGTAACACTATTATTTGTCTCAATGAAATACAAAGTTATTTGTTTAAGTTACCGTAATTTATATAATATTGTTAGCTATATATTAGTATAGTCACGATTCACACACGTTGGTAAATATGTTGAAGTAAAATAGAAATTTCATTAATCATGATAGCTCAATACATTCGGTAGAACTGACGAGACACATAATCAATTACCTTCATAAAAGTACATTGATTCACTAATCCTAATTATTCATCGAACATTCAACCGACGCAGGGCTGATTTTGAGAAATCTGCGACTCCAACATTGGAACAGAATGACAATCGATGATCGTTTCTCTTGACAAACGATCGGAACACACCAAGACAGAGATACACTAAGACCATGACGAAAAATAAAACATCCAACAAGGGAAGACAGACAAAGACTTCCGACAAGAACAGACAAATACAAACTTCCAACATTGGAAGTCAAATACTTATTGAAAAAATATGATAAAAAGTGAAATAAAGTCGTCAAACTCCCAACTTGATGGGTGACCACCGAGACTATAAAAGTTCTCCCCGGCCTTGTGTCAAGATGTGTGTATGTGACGCAAAGGAAGTTCTTCCAAAATGATAATCCGACACACGAATAATGCAATTCAAAATGAAACCCTAATTCTCTAAAAGAAACATAATTCGTTTGTTTTTCATAAAGATCAAAAATCAACCTCTAAACTATTACATATGTAGCCTTTATATAGGCTTGTAAAATAGTGAGACTCATAATTCCAATAGAATACCATAAGACACATTAACTGTAATTATAATAAAACTCTTAACACCACTAACTCCTATTGAAAATCTAACTTTGACACAAAAAGGATACAGAACTTGTAATTCAACTAAACAAAACCATTTTATCTAATAAGTAAAAACCCTAATCTAACAAAAACTCTTATTTGCATCATTCTCTACCGGTTGAGAAAATTTTTCCTCGAATTCAAAGCTTGAATCATTCTCCTATTAATGTGGGCCTGATTAGTTTACTATTGTATTCTAATAGGGATTTACTATTGTATTTTAATAGGGATTTACTTTCTCTATAAGTATATATATTTCTTCTGGTGTAAAAAAGCGTGAGTAGTGAGAATCGTGAATAAGATTGTGTTGGCGGCTGTGGGTTTTCTTCCCTTAGAAGGTTTCCCTCATATAAAATTCTTAGTGATTTGTTCTCTTTCTCTTTTTTTCTTGTTTTACTATTGTCATTGCTCTCTGTCAAAATCTTAACAACTAGTATCAGAGCAAGGTTATTCTCAAGTGGGAGTATTGACAGAAGAAAGGAAGTTATAATTTGAGAAGTTCGACGGTTCGAACTTTGGATTTTGGAAGAGGCAGATCGAAGACTACCTATATCAGAAAGATTTCTACTTACTGCTCGGTGGCAAGAACAGCAAACCTATAGATATGGACGACAAGGCTTGGGAAATACTGGATCGAAAGGCTTTGGGTGCGATTTGCCTTTCACTATCATCATCGGTAGCCATCAACATCTCCAAAGAGAAGACCACACAAGATGTGATGAAAGCCCTAACACGGACGTATGAGAAACCATCGGCGTCAAACAAGGTATTCTTAATGAAACGGTTGTTTAATATGAAGAAACCTGAAAGTAGACCTATACAAGAGCATCTGAGTGATTTCGATACCATCACTAGTCAGTTAGAATCTGTGGGTATTATCTTTTATAATGAAGTATTGGCTCTTGTTATTTTATCGGGTTTACCTGATAGTTAGGATGGTCTGGTTATGGCTACAAGCAACTCATCAGGGTCCAATATTCTGAAATTTGAGGATGTAGTGGGAGTTCTTCTTGATGAAGATACACGAAGGAGAAACAACCCTTCTGATGATGTTTCTAATAGTGCCCTGAATTCTTAGGAATGGGGAGAATCCTCAAAGAGGTTGAATGGCCGAGGAAATGGACGCTCTCAATCTAGAAGAGGTCAGTCAAGGGGCCCTCAGATGACTTGCTGGAATTGCAAGAAGAAAGGTCATCTCAAGCGCGACTGTAAAGCACCAAAGAAAAGGGCAGATGAAAACGACAAAGACAACAACTCGGTGAATGTCTCAAACGAATCAAGTTCAGATGAAGCACTGATCATGTGTTGTGACAGTAAAGATGAATCCTGCTGAATACTAGATTCTGGTGCATCGTTTCATGCTACTTCCAGCAGAGAATATTTCCTTAACTATGAGAAGGGAAATTTCGGCAAGGTGTACCTTGGTGATGATAAAACCTGTGACATAATCGGTAAAGGAGACGTGCTGATAGGAATGGAAAATGGGACGCCGTTGAAGTTCACTAAAACATCTTAGAATCTCATAAAAGGTGCCATGGTATTAGCACATGGTCAGAGAGATTGTACTCTCTACAGAGTTCTCAATGAAAACTCCATGAATATGGCCTCCTCTGAGGTCAGTGCAAAGGTGTGGCATCAACGCCTCGGGCATACGAGTGAGAAGGGAATGAAGGTAATGGTGTCAAAAGGGAAGTTAGATGGACTGTCATGTGTTGATCTGTCTCTATGTGAAGGTTGTGTGGTTAGAAAACAAAAAGTTGTCAGTTTTTCTAAAAAGGGCAGAATTCCCAAAACTAAAAAGCTAGAACTTGTGCACACGGACGCTTGGGATCCTTCACAGGTATCCTCCCTTAATGGCTCTCATTATTACATTACTTTCATTAATGATTCGACTAGAAAGCTCTGGATTTACTTTATGAAAAATAAGTTTCAAGTGTTTGAAATTTTCAAAAAGTGGAAATGTCTAGTGGAGAACCAGACAGGACTAAAGTTGAAGTCCTTGAAATTAGATAATGGTGGAGAGTACTGTAACAAGAAATTTGATTAGTATTGTGCTATGTATGGCATCAAGAGAGAAAAGACAAGTACAAGGACACCACGACACGAATGGCATTGCTAAGCGTATACACCGAACCATTATAGAACGTGCTAGGAGCATGTTGTTGAGTGCTTGGGCTACCAAGCGCTTTGGTGAAGTTTGTGAATACTGCCGCTTATCTAATCAACAGAGGACCATCTACCGCAATTGATTGCAGATCGCTCGAGGAGGAATGGACAAAAGAGAAAGTAAAACTTTCACACTTAAGAACCTTTGGTTGTGTTTCCTATGTCCATATCAATGCTTGAAAATAGGTCAAAGTGGATGCAAAGTCCAAAATGTGTATCTTGGCTTGGGATATGGAGTTGATAGTTTTGGTTACAGGCTATGGGATCCAGAGAGTAAAAAGGTGATCAGAAGTAAAGATGTCATATTCTATGAGGATGTGTTGTATAAGGATAGGATCAAGAAGAAAGAAGAACCAAAAAGATCAAAGTATCTTGAACTTGATGATATCCCTCCCTATGATCCTAATCAGAGTGTTATTGAACACATTGATGAACATGAAGTTCAGGAGGAGCCAGTGACACCACCCATTGCACTTCGACGTGAAAGACGAACTGTCAATGCTCCAGATTATTACTCTCCATCCATACAATATTTTTTGCTCACAGATGGTGGTGAACCCAATTACTATGAGGAAGCAATGCAAGTCGAGAATAAGGAAGAAGGGAAGAAAGCCATGGATGACGAAATGAAGTTTCTCTATACAAATCAGACTTGGGATTTGGTCAAGCTTCCAACTGGAAAGAAGGCGATTCAGAACAAATGGGTGTACAGATCGAAATAGGAGCAAGATGGTTCCCGAGGTACGAGGCCGATTGGTAGTAAAAGGTTTCCAACAAAAGGCGGTATCGATTTTACTTGATATTTTTCTCCTGTGGTCAAGATGACTACAATTAGAACTGTTCTAAGCATTGTTGCTTTGCAGAGGGATCTACATTTAGAACAATTGGATGTAAAACGCCCTTCTTCATGGTGACTTGGAGGAAAATATATACATGCAAAGAACCACAGGGGATATGTAGAGACTGCTAAGGAGCATCTAGTGTGTAAGTTGCACAAAAGCCTTTATGGTCCGAAACAAGCCCCTGACAATGGTATTTGAAGTTTGACAAGTTCATTATAACAATAGGGTACATGCGCGTTTGTCATGCAGATCATCACTGTCTTGTTATTTCAAGAAATTTGACAATTCGTATGTTATTTTGCTCCTATATGTCGATGCTATGCTGATTGCAGGTACCAACATTGAAAAGATTGAAAATTTGAAAGAGCAAACGGCGAAAGAATTTTCAATGAAAGACTTAGGTGCTGCGAAACAAATTTTGGGGCTGAAGATCGAAAGAGATAGAAAGAACAAGTTACTAAAACTTTTTCAAAGGGAGTACGTATCGAAGGTGCTCAAGAGGTTCAACATGGATTGTGCAAAACCGGTGAGCATACCTTTAGCTGGGCATTTCAAAAACCTTTCGAAACAACATAGTCCCAAAACAGAAGAAGAACAAAAGAATATGGAGAACATCCCGTATGCATCGGCAGTGGGTAGAACTATGTATGCCATGGTTAGTACAAGACCCGACATTTCTCATGCAGTGGGAATTGTGAGTAGGTACATGTCTAAACCTGGTTGTTATCATTGGAATGCAGTAAAATGGATTTTAAGGTACCTTGCAGGAACAAAAGATGTGGCACTGTGCTATACAAGTGCAAAAATACAGCTGTGTGGCTTTGATGATTCAGACATGGCTGGTGACATTGATGTTAGGAAAAATACTACAGGTTATGTGTTTATTCTTGGAAGTGCAGCAATCTCCTGGGTATCAAGGTTACAAAAGATTGTTGCATTATCTACTACTGAGGCTGAATATGTTGCATCTGTTGAAGCGTGTAAGGAGATGACTTGGTTATAGAGCTTGTTGAGTGAACTGGACAATAAGCAAGCGGATTGTCGACTACTAAGCGACAATCAGAGCGCAATTCATCTGGCAAAGAATTCTGCTATTCACTCAAGGAGAAAGCATATCGATGTAAGGTATCATTTCATACGAGCTATGCATGAAGAAGGATCTTTCAAATTGGAGAAAGTACATACCAACAAAAATCCTGTAGATATGCCCACCAAGTCAGTCCCTAAAGAGAAACTGAAGCTTTGCATAGCTTCTCTTGGCCTTGCTAATTGAAGACGACAAGGCAGCCGCCGCCTAAAGACACTACATGAGAAGGAGATACTACTATACGAGAAAATAATTTTTAGAATCAGCCACAAGTGGGAGATATGTTAGGTATATGGGCCTGATTAGTTTACTATTGTATTCTAATAAGGATTTACTATTGCACTCTAATACGGATTTACTTTCTCTATAAGTATATATATCTCTTCCAATATAAAAAGTGTGAGTAGTGAGAATCGTGAATAAAATTGTGTTGACGGCTGTGGGTTTTCTTCCCTTAGAGGATTTCCCACATATAAAATTCCTGGTGATTTGTTCTCTTTCTCTTTTTTTCTTGTTTTACTATTGTCATTGCTCTCTGTCAAAATCTTAACATCTCCCGCAAAGGACATACATGGTCTTAATCTTCGTCATTCTCCACTTGTTGGAAAAAATTCACCCTCAAATTTTCGTAAATTCGCGCGACTTGTAATTTGGGGCAAATTCATATTCACAACTAATCTTGCCTAACTCAATACTACTTGATGGAAAAAGTATTTGCGGAACAACATCTTGACTATTTTCAAAAAACACATCACCATGAGAGTCTTGAAAAGCGTCCCTACTAACTCTTCATCCATGTCATCGGTTACTGAACAAAAGTGTTTGGTCGCCGCGAACTGCACTTTTGTCTCCTCAACTTTTTCAACTAGGTAGTTGTCGACTTCATCGCGACAACCACGTATCTTTGTTGATGACGCCTCATCACACGACACCACCACTGATACTTGTGATTTTGACTTCAACAGTGTAACCTCAAGTACACGACCATCATATCCAAATACCACCTTTTCTTCAACAATGGCGTCATCATTGTCATCAAAAAATGGTGGCTTGTTGATGTCGAAGATGTGGCCATCATTGCATTCGATTAGATCAATGCATTCTTCCGATCGACAATCTTCGTCGTTGTACGCATTGTCCCTGTCAGAAGAGGAATCTCCTTTTACTTCTTTAAGAACAATTATAGGTCGGAAGATAGGATGAAAAAATGGAGACCAACCAGAAGATTAGCTCAATAGAGATTGAAAAAAATAGATATTTAATAGAGACCAGAAACAACATTTTATCTTATGAGTGGAGGCGAGACTCCTTTTATATTTATACATACAAAAATACGGGAAAACAAGAATATGGTGTGCCAAAAAAACCATAATAAACAGCTCATAAAACCTTTGACATTAATCCTTAAAATCAACCTTCTTGCCACCAAGGAAAACAAAAATAAAGAAATTAAACACGGCTTCGCATTTACCCAAAAGCACCATGTCGTACATCCTTATATGTATCACCCAAAAACCACATAAGCTCGTCATTTCACCCAAAAGCCAATCCCCTTCACTATAGTCCAAATCACTTTGGGCGCATACCCTTGTCTTTTAGCCGTTTATGGTGTTTTGTCATATGTAGGGCCTACAATTGGGGAGACAAAAAAAAGTCATAAATAGCTAAAAGGCAAGGGTGTGCACCTAAAGTGTGTGTTGAAAGTGGGTCATTTTAGCATTTTCCTTTTTTTTCTATGCGGTTACAAAGTTATCAAACAACAAATAAAATGGTTACACAAAAAAACACACGATTTTCTTAGATTATTTCCATTTTCCTTGCTATCATACACACCCTAAATGTAAAGGGAAAATAAATTTCTTACACCTTAGACAATCCTCGAGATTAACACAACTTTTTCTATACCAAATCGATGATAAAGTCAAAGAAGTGCGGCGCAAAGTTTAGCCGCCAATATTCTTGGGAGGACTAATGGTGGGAGGTTTTAGATTTCAATTGTGATCATGCACCCCTCTTTTAATCGATACGACATTTTTCTTAATTTGGTTAATATTTTTGGAAGGAACAATATTGAGAGGGTTTACGTATAAATAGTGACCATGGATTCCTTTCTTTAATAGTTTTCGAGCTAAATTTAAAATAATAACGAGAGAAAATAATTACTCTTACTAAAATATACAATACGTATATTTAGTGAGTGAAAAGTTGGGTTGTACAAAAAAAAAGGTTAGGCACCAAAAAATACACCCCAAATTACGAGAGGATTGATAAATAAATAGCTAGAGATATTAATCCCCTCGATAATAGCCTTGTGTTTAACAAGAGAAATTCATTGCTCTCACTAATTTTTATCACTATTGAACCTTTTCCTTGTAGTGTGCCCAATTTTTTATTTATTTTTTTTATCAAAGTGGTTGTTGTATTGATGTTCCTAGCCTAAAATGCAAGCCAATCTATTTCACATAGATATTACATTGCGGATAAAGTATGGAACTAAAATCCATGACAATGCACGCTCAGTACAACACCAATCCACATTTTTGGAAAATGAGTTTCCTAGCAAAAATGAAGCAATAAGAGATCTCACGTTTTATAAGTTGATGAGTCTTTAGAGAATGTAGTCCCAGAGATAGATTCAAATGCAGTTGAGACTAATTCAAATTTGGCTCCCATTCTTTATTCTAGTGGGATTGATATTTCAATAGATGCTTCTAATACAAAAGAATTGCGTAGAAGCAGTCGTAAAAGTGTGCCTCGAAGACGTTTTGAAATTGAGAGTTAGGCTTTTATGATTGCTCCACATGATGAAAATGAGCCCCGTAATGTTAATAAGACTTTGTCACCATCTGCTAAAGAAAACTAGTTGAAAGAAATGGTTAAAGAAATTGAGTCTAAGAATTCTAACCACGTTTTGGACGTGGTTAATCTACCTCCTAGACGTAGATCAATTGGGAACAAATGGGTTCACAAGATCAAACATCAGGCAGATAGATCAATCGATAGATTCAATGCACGTTTAATGGCTAAGGGAGTTACACAACAAGAAGGAACATATTTTAAGGAAACTTTTTCACCAGTTGTAAGGTTTGCCTCCATTCCTCTATTGTTTGTTATTGTTGCACATAAGGATTTAGAATTACATCAAATGGATGTAAAAACTGCTTTAATGAATGGAGAATTGAATGAAGACATATATATGCAACAAACAATAGGTTTTGTTGTAAAAGGACAAGAGCGCAAAAGTGTGCAAGCTCAAAAAGTCAATATATGGTATTAAACAATCTTCAAGACAATGGTATTTAAGATTTCATCAAGTCATAACTTACTTTGGATTTAATAAGATTGATGAAAATCATTGTGTATATATTAAGCATTCAGATCAATAGTTTGTGATATTGTCCATGTACGTCGACGATATACTTTTAGCTGGAAATAATATTGATTATGCTGTCGCCATGAGTGGAGCAAACTTCATACAGGGTGTGAAGATTCATAGGAATCGTTCTAAAAAACTCTTGTTTTATCGCGAGTACAATATATTAAGAATATTCTTGAACGATTCAAAATGAAAAATTGTAACCCCATTGAGACTCCAATTGCTAAAGGTGAAATCCTAAGCACGGAAATCAAAGGCTCCATTTGAGAAAGACAAAATGTCCAATGTTTCATATGCAAGTGCAATTGGAAGTTTAATGTACACAGCAATGATGATGTGCACACGTCCCGATATATGCTACGCCGTTGGTTTAGTTAGAAAATATCAATCAAATTCTAGTCAAGCTCATTGGAAAGAAAAAGGATCTGAAGTATCGAAAGGCACTATAGATTTGTGTTTGTGTTACCAAAGTAATGATCAGCGATTAGCTTGGGTACTGATGTTGATTGTAGCGGTGATCCCGATGAACGCAAATCAACTTCGAATATGTTTTCCTATTGAATAATTGTGCAATCTCATGTAGTAAAAAGCAAACATGCATTGCTTTGTCAACCTTGGAGGCATAATTTGTCGCTTGCACTGCTTCAGTTCAAGAGGCAAAATGGCTTAGACGTTTCGTTATGCACTTGCAAGTCATCAAAAGTGCATCGAAACCAGTTACTATATTTAGTGATGGTCAAGCAAAATTGCTTATAAGAAGGATCTCAAGTATAATAGAAAGACAAAACACGTTGACACAAAGTATAACTTTCTCGAGAGACATCATAAAAGAAAAGAAGTATTGATTCAACACATTCCTACGCAAAGGATGACAAAGATATCCAATGACAACCTATCGCTAGGGATATTTTTTTAAGTCATGTAAAGTCCTTTGGGATTGCGTAGACTATAAATTGTTTGTTGTAACTTCTTATTTCAATTCAAAAAATAAACTTTATTGGTTTTTGTTATTTCATGCTCTGATATAAGTCATTAATTGACTAGAACTATGCAACAGGCATTGATTGCCTTACTCACAAAAGCAATCACCTTTTGTGCTAATAGTAGCGAGTACAGATGAGACATTGAAACTTATTTGATAAATGTAACCTTGATTGGAGTCAAGATGAGGTCATTTAGCTTGACCGTAACATATCTCCCACTATCTATTAAGCCTGTCAAGAAAACCAGATGTGAGATCAATTGATTGGCGCCTAAGAATAGCGAGCTATATAAGTTTTGGGTTAGGCACTTTGGGAGTGACTAAACTAATATCTGCACAATGTATTTAGAGAATTGCATACACTCTTATTAAGAGGTTCTCCAATGTGACATGAAAAAGAATCGCATGTGTTTTACGACCACTTAGAAGTGATAAATCCCTATATCCGCACTGTGTGAATCTAATTGAATAAAGTTCTTATATAGTAGAGACTTCCTGCATTTCCCTTATGACTTTTGACTACACTATAAAGTAAGAAATTAGTGTTTGCTACTTTACTGAATAACCTATGGTCAAGTATGATTCGATCATTAGGAAAGCAACAGATTCTAAACTGAGTAGAGGGAGGGCAAAGGAAGATCATATAGAATCATGTCATTTCATTTTGTATTCCATGTCGCGACACTGATGTTGACTCACTTGGATGGATATATTAGTTAGAATATAATGCTATGACTTTAAGGTTCAGATATTGCTCTTGAAGGGATTATTGAATGTTTTGAACAGACGTGACTATATGGATCTGGGCGAAGTGAGATATACATAATTTTTAAAAGGGTAGATGTCTCTATGCTGACTCTAATTGAGTTGCTAGTGTAGAGCTCCCGCTTGTAGGCTATCTCACGGTTCCAAGACCCATTAGCTACAATGAAACATTTTCAATTTAGAACTGAATGATTTTCCACACATGATGGGAGAATGGGAGATATCTAAGTTATAAAAACACGGAGCATCCATATGTGTGATCGACTCGACCCGAGAAGATTTTCCACACACGATGTGCGAGTGGGAAATATTGGGCACGTTTTACATGTTGTAAATAAAACGGATAAACCTAGAGTTAGTTTTGATAATTGATATATCCTAACCACCATAATCTCTTGGGAATCCCTAAGAGATCATAGGATAATAAATCACGTACAAGGTGATTTAGAAAAATAAGACTTTTGGCATTTTTGTGTGGTGTGAAGAAAAGAGTTCTCGAGAAGTGTCTTCCAAACTTTTGGGTTTGTGGAAAAGACCGAAGTTCTACACAAATGAAATAGGTAAAAGGTTTGCGTCTTTACGCCAATACTCTTTCGATTCCTATATATTTGGTCCGAAACCTTAAGTTCAAAATATGATACTTCTTTTAATATAAGCTTGAGTACGAGGAGCATTGATCCCCGACATATTGAAAGGTAATTTTGTTCCATTTACAAACTAACGAGCTAGGAGCAATTGCAAGTTTAGTGACAGCTTTGTGTGGATAAATCTAACAAATCATAGTAGACCTATAGAACATGTCTAAGTGGATCACAATGAACTCATAAAACTTATTAAATGTGCCTAGTGGGCCCGACATTCCTACACAATACTATAGGATCCAATGGACCTGAATTATTTACCAAGATTCATGATGGCGGACTTAGACTAAATACTAACTTTCTCCTTACACCTTATAGCCCCATATGTACGGCTATTTAGCCCCCCCAAAAAAAACACTTGGCCCCCGATCAGCTTCAATACTTACCCCATTTACCCTTCTTTTATATATATATATATATTTAATTAGATAAATATCAAACCCTAAATCTTTTTTTTCTCTTTCGATTTTCTTTGTAATTCCTTCGTGAACCACCGCCGATCTTCTATTTGATCGGCAGTGGTTTCAAAAAAATTGTTTACTGCATGCATTTTCTTCAATAAAAACAAATTTATTCAGATTTTAGATTTTCAATCCTACAAAATTTTTCAGATTCATCATCAGCGCCATCACTTGCTCCCCCCACGTGTGCATCTATCATCATTCAAGTTCATCTCCGCTTCTACTGCTTGTGTTTGAATCTTTGCTTACAGTTGTTGGTTTCATAGTTTATTAGGTTATCCTTTTCAATAGTATTTATCTTTCAATGTTGGAGGTTTTTATTTGTCTTCCCTTGTTGGAAGTTTTATGTTTCATATTTGACGCAGCAGAGATCTTCTAAATTGATTATTCGACACTGCGAATAAAACAACCTAGGGCTAAAGAGTATTAACACCAAATTCTCAAGAAAAGAAATTCAATTCTTTATTAAAATCAATAAAAATCCCCCTAAAACTATTACATATGTTGCTTATATATAAGCTTGTAAAATAATAAATGCATTCGATTAGATCAATGCATTCGATTAGATCAATGCATTCTTCCGATCGACAATCTTCGTCATTGTACGCATTGTCCCTGTCAGAAGAGGAATCCGCTTTTGTTTCTTTAAGAACAATTATAGATCGGAAGATAGGATGACAAAATGGAGACCAACTAGAAGATTAGCTCAATAGAGATTGAAAAAAATAGATATTTAATAGAGACCAGAAACAACATTTTATCTTATGAGTGGAGGCGAGACTCCTCTTATATTTATACATACAAAAATACGGAAAACAAGAATATGGTGTGCCAAAAAACAAAAATAAACAGCTCACAAAACCTTTGACATTAATCCTTAAAATCAACCTTCTTGCCACCAAGGAAAACAAAAATAAAGAAATTAAACACGGCTTCGCATTTACCCAAAAGCACCATGTCGTACATCCTTATATGTATCACCCAAAAACCACATAAGCTCGTCATTTCACCCAAAAGCCAATCCCCTTCACTATAGCCCAAATCACACAATATGATCCAAAGAATTTTCTATTCACTAAATGCTCCAAACCATTCTCTAATCACACAACCAAACCACCACGCCTCATTGCAAGCCCACATGTGTGAAAACTATGTAATACATCACAAGTACAAAGTCAACACCCTCACACAACCATTTATAAATATGATTTCAAGCCCATCGAAGAAAACGAACATAATGCACTGGCGATCAAGGCTGTTCATCACAAGTACAGAACCACCCTAAACCCTAGACCAGCGACATCATAAAGAGAGAAAAATGGCATATTTAGGGCTCCTACCATTGCTTTGGACAAGAAAGGCAGAGCACATGAAGTGAGCATGCAGTGTTGCAACAAGAGAGACAGAGAGATGGTGTAGAAAGAAAAATAGAGTCAAAGGGGATACTGAAAGCACTTAAAGATCAATACGATTCACCAAATCGATTAAGACGTGCGTACCTATTGGGCAATGTTCAATGGAGTGAGGTGTAACTCCTTTTCCAAACTCGACCAATCACCTCGATCCCCGTCGCTGAACAATTCATGAAACTCCCAATGGAACAATATACCCTCTTGAAAAGGGATAATCTAACACAATCCCAAATCACACTTTGGGCGCACACCCTTGTCTTTTAGCCTTTTATGGTGTTTTGTCATATGTAGGGCCTACGATTGGGGAGACAATAAAAAGTCATAAATAGCTAAAATGCAAGGGTGTGCGCCCAAAGTGTGCTTTGAAAGTGGGTCATTTTAGCATTTTCCTTTTTTTTCTATGCGGTTACAAAGTTATCAAACAACAAATAAAACGGTTACACAAAAAAACACACGATTTTCCTAGATTATTTTCATTTTCCTTGCTATCAAATCCACCCTAAATGTAAAGGGAAAACAAATTTCTTACACTTTAGATAATCCTCGAGATTAACACAACTTTTTCTATATCAAATCAATGATAAAGTCAAAGAAGTGCGGCGCAAAGTTTAGCCGCCAATATTCCTGGGAGGACTAATGGTGAGAGGTTTTAGATTTCAATTGTGATCATGCACCCCTCTTTTAATCGATTCGAGATTTTTCTTAATTTGGTTAATATTTTTGATGGAACAATAGTGAGAGGATTTAGGTATAAATAGTGACCAAGGATTCCTTTCTTTAATAGTTTCAAAGATTTTTCGAGCCAAATTTAAAATAATAACGAGAGAAAATAATTACTCTTTCTAAAATATACAATATGTATATTTAGTGAGAGAAAAGTTGGGTTGTACAAAAAAAAGCTAGGCACCAAAAAATACACCCCAAATTACGAGAGGATTGATAAATAAATAGCTAGAGATATTAATCCCCTCGATATATAATAGCCTAGTTTTTAACAAGAGTAATTCATTACTCTCACTAATTTTTGTCACTATTGAACCTTTTCCTTGTAGTGTGCCCAATTCTTTTTTTTTTTATCAAAGTGGTTGTTGTATTAATTGATGTTCCTAGCCTAAAATGCAAGCCAATCTATTTCACATAGATATTACATTGCGGATAAAGTATGGAACCGTAATCCATGACAATGCACGCTCAAGATATAGCACCAATCCACATTTTTGGAAAATGAGTTTCCTAGCAAAAATGAAGCAATAAGAGATCGTCACTTTTTATGAAGTTGATGAGTCTTTAGAGAATGTAGCCCCAGAGATAGATTGTACAACCGATTTGAAGAGAACTTCCTTTCCCGCTTTAGACAACATTTTACCCTTCCATCCTTGAAGTCTTCGCCGTACCTTCTCATGAATATACGAGAACACCTCCTCCTTGTTACTACCCACTCTATTTGGAAGTCCCAGGTAGAACCCCATAGAGTTCAATTTGTTGTACTTGAAGAATATGGCGGATCTGATCTCTCGGCTTCTTGAATCATATTTCTACTAAAGTTGCGGGACGACTTTTGAAAATTCTCAACTTGCCTATGTTAGATTATCTTTTCCTAATTAATCTCTATTATATATGACCCATATTATGTTGTTACGTACTTCATGTTTTGGGCCCACAACTTGATGGTAGTTTGGGCATAATTGTTTTGAGTACGAGGGTTTTAATTTCCTCCCTCTCTCTTCAAATTAAACAGACCCCAATAACTGTAAAACAGTTATTGGGATATGATTTTTTTAAAACCGCATTGAGATCTCACCATCAAATATAGTGGTATTACGGAAGTAGGCAGAGAGAGGGGAAAAAGGATTCTTAAGTTTATTGGCAATGGAAGGAGGTATGTTTATATTTTATGATTTATGATTGAATTAAAAGTGTTATATAGATCTGAAAAGACAACATTGGTATCAGAGCATGGTTTAACACTTTTATTCTTGATGGTAGTTTCCGCATTATTGTTTTAATTTTGATCGACATTGTTGAAAATAATTCTTGAAGTCGATTGTTCAATTTGGGTATAAAAGGGTATAAAAGGAAATTTATATATTTTAAGTTTTACCTATTCCTATGTGCGAAATTGTTGATTTTGGATTTCGGCAAACTACCTAATTTTCGTTAATATTAGTATTATTATTATTTTTCGTTGAATGGCTTACTTAGAAAATATTTTATTTTATGTATATCAATACAAGTGTTTGTAAAGTCTACAAATTTAGAGTCTGTTGATAAACACAAATTTGAAATTCATGCGATGTCATGCTTATCATGTTGTTTATAGTGATATCAATGAATCAATGATATATATTACGTAATATTTATTGAAATATCATATGATTACATTGAAATTAAAACGTATACAAATTACATGATATGCACAGTATACGCCATATTGCATATGATTAGAGTATATGGATATGCACAGTACATATACATATTACATAATATCAATTGCAATTTGTGATATGTGTATATATATTATTTAATATATGCATATTAATGTATGTCACATTATTAATTGATTAATTTATTGTCATGCATGTATGCATATGATTGTCATGTATATCTTGATTAAAATAATAATAATAAAATTAGAGTATGCTTAATTAAATGTTTATTTATTGAAAAGCTTGTTAGTCACCAAAGTGGCCTAGCTTGAATAGATGTTAAATATTTAATTAAGACCAATTAATTATAACGCTAGGAGATCACCCAAAGGTGGATCATTGCTTATAATTAATGAAACTTAAGAGATTTATCTTAATACTTAATTAAAATAAGTATGTTTTATCCAAAGATATCTTACTTATTTTCCTAAGTATGATTGATTGTCTATGAAAGTATGCTTATTCAGAATTTAATATAGCATGAATTATGTATTAAAGTATCACCCAAAGGTGAACTTAAATACATAATAAAAGTATTGTATGTCTGAATCTATTAGATTTAACTCAAAGCATTAATGTGAATAATTTTGTTATATTTGCAGCGTCCTCTAATATGTTTGCCTTGGGTAATATGATGGTTAAGTTCAATGGGCTTAACTACAATGATTGGTCTTAACAGATCCAGTTCCTACTGGGTGTAATGGACCTTGACCTGGCAATCATTGTAGACGAAAAGCCCACGGCCATTACTGAGGCCAGCTCCGAAGAGGAAAAGTCTTTATATGAGGCTTGGGAGCGGTCTAATAGGCTAAGTTTGAATTTGATGCGAATGACGATTGCAGAAAATGTCAAATCAACTATGCCCAAGACAAGCGATGCAAGGAATTCATGATCCAACTAAAGGAGTACTCACAATCGGACATTGCTGACAAGTCCATTGTGGGAAGCTTGATGAGTGAGTTGACCACTAAGAAATTTGAGTGGTCACAGCCCATCCATGATCATGTGACTAGTATGTCTAATTTGGCAGCGAAGCTTAAGGCAATGTGTCACGGCCCAATTTCCTAATCTTGATTAACTTGCTTAATCAGGATCACCGACCCGTGACGTGGGGCCCGCATGAGACGCGCACATTGACCGAGGCACGTGGCCGAGGTAAATGTTATATTTGTACTGGTGTATGCCTAGTGTTGTGTATGTGTGTAGACTAATTAAGTCCATTTTTTTTGCAAACCATAGACGTCGAGTTGACGTGAGCGGGGACACGCCTTGGAGTGTGTGCAAGTATGAGTACCTAGTGGAATTATCGGGGTAGCGAGACTAGGCTAGGAAATAACAATTTATTTCAAATCTACCTTAACATAAATTAAGTTATTTAATTTAGTTAGAAAATACGACGTTCGACGCACGAGGAAAGCGCCTCGAGTTGCGTGCGAGTCGGGACACCGAGTGCCGGGTAGTTGAGAGTCGGTGTGACCACTTAGATGAATTTTATAAATTTGTGTGACCAATTAATTATGGTCCATATGGGATTAATGTACATTAATCGATTTAACCTATAGTTTATTTATTAAGAGATTACATTTTAATATCTTATAGTTTGTTGTGAATTAAACTAACCTTAGAACATACCTCGAGATCCGTGCTGCCACACACTCCCATGATAAGAGTCACTCAAGTTGTGTCACATGAGAAGCTGGACTACCTAGTTAGTGACTACTGAATTTACCTCGAGATACACAATACACACTAGATCCTAACAACACCTATATATACAACTTGATGAACAAAAATTTGCACTATTTACATGCAAATCACATAGAACGGAAGAGAGGGAGATTTGGAGAAGTTTGGAGAGAAATTTGAGCTAGGAGTGGAGAGAATCCAGAGATCCAAACTAAGGTAATCTCACCCACCATTTCTTTTACCCAATTTCATATGGATTTTTTTTATTTATTGGGTTTCAAACACAATTTTCGAATTTATAGACATGCACTATGGATTTGGTTGATTTGGAGTCCAAATGGTATGAATTACTCAAACAAACTAGTTCTAGTCGAAGTTGTTGGGAATTGTTGGTGAAAAGTTGGTATTTTCGAATTTTTTTTGGGTTTATACACATGCACGTTAATTCGAGAATTTATTGTTGTTTATGTGGTTTTTGATGAAAAAATTTGGTCTCTTGAGGTGTTATTGGATCAGTGATAGAGGGAAGAAGAAGAAAAAAAATGAATACAAAAAAAAAAAAAACCAAAACCAGAGACGTTTTAACGTCTCTGGAAAAGAAAAGAGAAAATTGGGGAAGATGATGCACACGTGCGGGGCCGCACGTGTGCATCCCCCCCAAATTGGGCCGAGGCCGGGGGCCTGGCCTACCCAGAACTGAGTCGGGTCGGCGGACCCGACCCGACCAAAAAAAAATAAAATAATAAAAAAACAATAATAAAAAAATAAAATAAAATAAAATAAAATATATATTATCGATTAAATATATATATATAATAAAATAAAATAAAAATATATTATTATTAATTAATTAATAATAATAATAAAAAATTAATATATTTATATTTATATATTTATATATATTAATTTAATTTCGGGAAAATAAGGAAAATAGTTGGAAAATTCCTGAAAAATTGGAAAAAATTATAGAAAATATAAGAAATTAAAAAAAGGTAGAAAAATGGTTTCGGGACTTTTCGAGTGTTTTTGGTACCCCGATATAACTCGAAAAATGTGCCAAAATTAAAGATTGACATAAAATTATATATTTTGGTTTAATATTATAAATTCACTTAATGTCGTGGCTTTTAAATAAATAAAAATGATATAAAATGAACTTCAGGGAATTAAAGGGAATTCTTGGAAGTTCGGGTGCACGAGTCGGAGTGTTGGGAGGCCGGATAGCTAGGACTACTGCGTTAACTTGTAAGTGAAACTGTGGGAACTCTTTACTTTATTTCGTTCCAGTCATTTATAAATTTTTCAGTCTATTTGTAGACTAGCTAATTTATTTCCCACATCATGCTTTCCTTGTTTCTATTCATATTGAATATCGATATAGCATGATGCCTTGTTTATTATATCATTGACTCCATGTTTCCTTATATGCTCAATTTTTGTCTTGGAATGTGGCTAATGGATATTTAGAAAATGCATGCTATAGGGTTATCTGTTATGTTGGACTTGTGTTCTATTTCCCTTGGGGCTTTGTAGCCTAACTTATGTTGAAATCATAACATTTTAGGATATATATTCTTGAAAACTAAAGTAGGGATTATCTAGTGTCCATTGCACACGAGATGCGCGGATTCACGAGGATTTTGGTCTTTCGGGGTCTCCGGCACTCGCCACTACACTTGGGCGGCACACGTGGCATGGACCACGAGGTTGTCGGCAAGTATAAATGATTTATATACGCAGAGCACAGCTCCGCCACTTGAGGTTAGGAAAAAAAAAAGAAGAGAGAGATTATTATTATATGTTGAGCACGCTCCATACGAGTGGAAAAGGCTAGGTGATAGTTCTCACCGCCGACCGGACGTAGATCATCTCGACTTAGCCCGTGTCGGGCTTGTGTATCTATTAACGTTGGTATTTACTTGCATTATTTATTCGGCATTTCTTCACTACATATGCTTTTAAATACCTTTTGTTTAAATTGGAAATGTAGTATTAGATTTCCCCGAGCTTATCACTTAAATATCATCATACTCACCGTCTAGTTTGTGACGGTGGGTGTAGATCCGTCAAGCA
Organism: Stephania japonica; assembly: GCA_039657345.1. Taxonomy (NCBI): domain Eukaryota; kingdom Viridiplantae; phylum Streptophyta; class Magnoliopsida; order Ranunculales; family Menispermaceae; genus Stephania; species Stephania japonica. The sequence goes on from CM077566.1 coordinate 20,051,653, forward strand.
GCACCAGGCCGGGCAAGGAGAAGATCGGCGACTACCTCTGGAGCTCCGAGCGCGTAGCTGCCGTACACGTAGGGTACTTTTTTGTATTATGTTTACTTATGTCTTTATCTTTTGGGTTGTTATTGGGATGAGTGTTAGATTACCTGACTTTTGGCTTTCACTTTGTTTATATATGTTCGCCGTTTACTTGCATATATATAGTGATCGTTATTTCCTGGTTTCCACACTTAGGATTTATAAAAATAAAATATTCCGCTAAAATATTAAAGACTTCCGCTAAATAAAATAATTATTTAAACAAGAGAACACAGGTAGTAAAGGCTGACTAATTCGTAATAGGGTCCTATGTGTCGTGATTAGGGCTAAATTACAGGATTAGGCCGGGCGGTGCCCTAGATTAGAAGCGGGGCCGTCACAGTTGGTATCAGAGCCAGGTTTTAGAACCTTAGGGACAAAGCATAGTGTTGAATAAGGATTTTGATACTAATTTCCTGATTGGTATCAAAGATCATTTATCAAGGAGTAAAGCATAAATTTGAATAAAATACACACCCTAGAAGTGGAAACCAGATGAACCTTGCCTAGTAATTATTTTGTTGGGAATTGAGTGAATGTGAGTTGGGAATTTTTATATATATGCTATATTTTTCAATATGTATATGTATATACGTAGTAGACTTCGTAGTAGTTGATAGGAAATCGTTATCCACATGCAGACGACGATGACGGATGCACGCGAGACAGACGACGGGGGTGCTAGCAGTAGTCAGCCTCCTACTACATCAAACGATGACTATCAGAGGTTGGCGGATAGAGTAGCGGCACGGGGACAACAGATGGTGATTTCATGGCCTTCATGACAAGACAGTCACCGCACTTACTCGGCCGTCACCACTACTCTGCGCGACTACCACACATCCGACGACCGGACCTACTACTATACCACCCGTTCCGTATACCGCACCCGTACTAGACCCACCTATTGTTCAGACACGGTAGTGACGCCGACTCTTCCGGTAGTGACCGTTTCGACGCAGAGGTAGCAAGATGATGACTCCGACTCCCACACCTACACCTTCGAGCTCGGCGGTAGGGATTTAATCGGTGAAGGACTTTCTCCGCCTTCAGCCAGTGTACTTCGACGGGGAGAGAAACTTTGAGAAGATTGAGGGATGGATATTATCACAGGAGAAGCTATATCGGATTTTGGGGATCGAGGATAGACTTCGCCCAAATTTGTCTTCTTATACGCTACAGAGAGATGCTGACGTCTGGTGGCGCACCACCATAGCTACCGATGGGGACTTTGAGTCATGAACGGCCTTTAAGGCCAAGTTTTATATGCAGTACTTCCCGCCGGCAATCATGATAAGGTTGAGGAGAGAGTTTATGAGTTTGAGGCAGAGAGCAGATAAGTCGGTTATGGAGTGCACCGACAGATACGGGTATCCGAGGCGGTTATGCGGGGATTTGGTCCGAGATGAGTTGGGAGATGTGTATCATTTTGGGGCGGTCCGAGAGCGGACATTGGTCGTCATGTAGTCAAGCACGGCGCTAGGACACTCACCGAGATATACGAGCGTGCACTTTCCCACGAGACCTACTACCTTGGTGTAATAGGCGACAGGCGCTTAGGCGGAGATTGACATTAGAGCGGGCCGCAGATTTTGAGAGGAGACGACGGAGTGGCAAGGCACCTAGGACATGGGATAGAGGTTCTCGGGGATCGTGGATTACTTCACGTTTCACATCGTTGGTACCTCAGTGTCTTATGTCGCGTCAAGACAGAGCTCGGGGGGAGAGGACATTCCTTACCACCACCATCGATTAGGCCAAAGACATTACCGGCGCCAGAGAGACTTACCCTTCCAAGCACCATCGCACCACGACAGTGATCGCAGCGGGGTGGTAGAGGCCGAGGCGAGGGTAGAGCGAGAGGACCACATCGAGGGACAGAGACGGACTCTAGTTCGGGGACAACACGGTCCGGTCGGCGCAGACAGTCTCATGTTACACAGTGCGGACAGTGGGACATTTGGTGAGGGAGTGTCCACGACCAGACGAGTAGTGTATCCACCACAGAGTCGAGAGGCGGCTCACATGGTGGCACAAATGATACTAACGCCACGCGGAGTCTCATCGAGGGTACGATTTCTATCGCTGGTAGAGAGTCTTGTGTTTTATTTGATTCGGGTTCCACTATTTCCTTCATTTCTGGACGCATGTTAGGCATACTAGGACTGACACCGATTAGGCTTGGAGTACATTTGATATTAAGCACCGCCGCCGGAGATAGGGTTTACCCTAATAGTCTAGTTGAGAGAGTTCCAAAGTAGAGATTAGTGGGATAGAGTTACCCGCCGACTTTAGAGTCCTTGAGATGTTAGAGTTCGACGCTCTCTTCGGGATGGATCGGTTATCGCATACCATGCTCACATAGATTGTTTTAGTAAGTCCGTCGTATTTGAGATTCCAGGGACTCCGATGTTCGTACACCGAGGTAGTACACCGAGAGTCGATACCACGAGAGGTAGATTGGCGACTAGTGAGGAGATGGAGACTCTAGTAGCCTTGTATACTATAGCAGAGAGTCAGGGACCCCGACTTGAGGACATACCGATCGTTAGAGAGTTTTCTGACGTCTTTCCTGAGGAGTTGCCAGGACTACCGCCACCGCGAGAGGTAGACTTCATCATCGAGTTAGTACCAGGCACCAAACCGATCGCGATACCACCTTACCGCATGGCCCCGAAGGAGTTAGAGGAGTTGAGGGCTCAGCTTAAGGACATGGGGGAGAAAGGATTCATCACGCCTTCCATGTCGCCGTGGGGAGCGCCATGTGACGGCCCTGCTTCTAATCTAGGGCACCGTCCGGCCTAATCCCGTAATTAAGCCCTAATAACAACACATAGGGCCCGATTACGAATTAGTCAGCCTATACTACCTGTGTTCTCTTGTTTAAACAATTATTTTATTTAGCGGAAGTCTTTAATATTTTAGCGGAATTTTTTTTTTTTTTTATAAAGCCTAAGTGTGGAAACCAGAAATAACGATCACCATATATATGCAAGTAAACGGCGAACATATATAAACAAAGTGAAAGCCAAAAGTCGGGTAATCTAACGCTCATCCCAATAACATCCCAAAAGATAAAGACATAAGTAAACATAATACAAAAAGTACCCTACATGTACGGGCGCTACGCTACGCTCGGAGCTCGAGGTAGTCGTCGATCTTCTCCTTGCCGGCACTGGTCTTCTGCTCGATGGATCTACACCCACCGTCACAAACTAGACGGTGAGTATGATGATATTTAAGTGATAACTGGGAAATCTAATACTACATTTCCAATTTAAACAAAAGGTATTTAAAAGCATATGTATCGAAGAAATGTTGAATAAATAATGCAAGTAAATACCAACGTTAATGTACACAATACTTACCAATCTACGCACATAACCCCTTAACTAATAAAGAGTCTAAACTCACATAGAGATGATCTACTCTCACTCACACGTGAGTCTAAACTCACACAAGAATCTACGCACAGACCCCTATCACCTAGTCTAAACTCACACGAGTTCCACTACTATATCACTCACACAGCTATGCTCAACATATGATAATAAGTCTCTTTTTTTAAGTCGAGATGATTTCCGGCGGTGAGAACCTCACCTAGCTTTGTCCACTACTATATGGAGTGTGCTCGTGCGTATTTAAATCATTCATACTTGCCGACAACCCCGTGACCATGTCACGTGTGCCGCCCAAGTGTAGTGGCGAGTGCCGAAGACCTCGGAAGATCGAAATCCTCGTGAATCCGCGCATCTCATGTGCAATGGACACTAGATAAATCCCTACTTTTGACTTCAAGAATTAATATCCTATAATTGTTATGATTTCAACATAAGTTAAGCTACAAAGCCTCAAGGAAATAGAATACAAGTCCAACATAACAGATAACCCTATAGCATGCATTTTCTAAATATCCATTAACCATATTCCAAGACAAACATGGAGCATATAAGGAAAACATGGAGTCAATGATATATTAAACAAGGCATCATGCTATATCAATATGAATAGAAACAAGGAAAGCATGATGTGGGAATAAATTAGCTAGTCTACAAATAGACTGAAATTTAATAAATGACTGGAATGAAATAAAGTAAAGAGTTCCCACAGTTTCACTTACAAGTTAACGCAGTAGTCCTAGCTATCCGGCCTCCCGACACCCCGACTCGTGCACCCGAACTCCCAAGAATTTTCTTTAATTCCTGAAGTTCATTTTATGTCATTTTAATTGGTTTAAAGTCACAATAAGTGGATTCATGATATTTAACCAAAATTTAGAATTTTATGTCAATCTTAAATTTTGGCACATTTTTCGAGTTATTTCGGGGTACCAAAAATACTCGAGAAGTCTCGAATCATTTTTTTTACCTTTTTCAAATTTTCTATATTTTTCTAGAATTTTTACCAATTTTTCTGATATTTTTCCTATTTTCCTATTTTCCAAAAATTAAAACTGTTTTTTTTTTAAAATAAAATATTATTTAAATAATATTATTTAAATAATATATATGTGGGTCCCCCGAACCGGGTCCGACCCGACCCAATCGGGTCGGCCGGTTCGGCCCATATGGGCGGTCGGGTCGGGCCCACTCTCGCCCACCGGATTGGGCCGGGCGGTTTGGCCCGGCCCTGGGATGGGCCTGGGCGCCCGGCCGGCCCGGGGGTGCACGCACGCGTGCGTGCGTGCCCCCCACTTTCTCCTCCTCTCACCCGGGCGCACCGCGCCTCGGTTCTTCTCTTTTTTTTTTTTTTTTTTTTCTCTCTTCGATCTTCCTCTCTTATTTACACCTCTCGATTTTCTCTTCATTCTACCTCCATTGAAGACCTCTAAACCTCAAAATTCCTCCACAAATTCATCAAAACAAACCCAAATTCTCGGATCAAAAATACATGCAAATAACCCAAAATTTGACAAATCACCTCAATTTTTTCCACAAATTTAATCCAAATCGATGACATTCATCAAATCCACCTCAAGAACATCTAATTCGGTAAAAAAACAGTGGTGATTTCGCCCAAAAATCCAAAATCACCACAACACCCATTTTAATGGAAAATCAACAAAAATGAGGGATTTATTACCTTTGCTTGAGTGTTAGACGCCCGAGTCATCTCCCCCAAGCCTTAAAATCGTCCTCTCCAACCTCAGATTTCTCCTTGATCCCTCAAATTGTTTGAGAAAAATGAAATTTTGCATGCATTTGATCGATCAAGTTGTATATATGTGTTGATGGGATCTAGTGTGCATTGCGCATCTCGAGGTAAATCTAATGGCTACTAACTAGGCAGTCCAGCCTCTCATGTGACACAACTTGGGTGACTCCCATCATAGGAGTGTGTGGCAGCACGGATCCCAAGGTCCATCCTAAGGTTAGTTTAATTCATTACACACTATAGAGTATCAAAATGTGATTTCTTAATTAAATAACTATAGGTTAAATCGATTAATGTACATTAATCCCATATGGACCATAATTAATTTGTCACACAAATTTATAAAATTTAACTAAATGGTCACACCGACTCTCAACTCCCGACACTTTCGGCGTCCCGACTCGCACGCAACTCGAGGCGTTTTCCCCGTGCGTCGAACGTCGTATTTTCTAACTAAATTAAATAACTTAATTTATGTTAAGGTAGATTTGAAATAAATTGTTATTTCCTAGCCTAGTCTCGCTACCCCGGTAATTTCACTAGGTACCCGTACTTGCACGCACTCCAAGGCGTGTCCCCGCTCATGCCAACTCGACGTCTGTGGTTTGCAAAAATGGACTTAATTAGTCTACACACATACACAACACTAGGCATACACCAGTACAAATATAACATTTACCTCGGCCACGTGCCTCGGTCAATGTGCGCGTCTCATGCGGGCCCCACGTCACGGGTCGGTGATCCTGATTAAGCAAGTTAATCAAGATTAGGAAATTGGGCCGTGACAAATATTCCCAACAAAATGGAAATTTCGTCCTCGAAATTAAATTTAACTCGAGGAACCTTACTAAAGCGCACACCGCAGGGATGTAACTATTTTCCCCATCCCTTTAACCTCACTCACGTGGACCTGTTCCAACATGAATATGTGATACTAACTTTCTACTGGTGGGCACACAACTAACCTAACTAGTATATGGTCGTTCCGTAAATTACGGACTCACACAGAATCCTTTCGGGGCAAATATCGGATTCATACAGAATACGCACACAGCTCGATATCTTGCTTGAATTTACGGACCCACTTAGAGTGATAAGATAGACATCGGATTCACATGGAATTCGTGCACACAAATTTCGATATCATTTTCTCAAAAGCGTAGACTCACCTAAAGTCAAAACATGTGACTCCGCTCAAGTTCACATAAAACCCGACTCACATAAATCTATGCACACGCTTTACTCGACTCACATAGAGTCTAGACTCGACGAGTTGTCGCTACTCTCACATAAATATCTATCATACCTCGAAGTCCCGGTCCACACAAGTCCTATTCACACTCGAAATATTGATTCACCACTACTCACATGGAGACACATTCTACTTAACTAACTCCCCTTCGGAAGTTGACTCATACAGAGTCGTCGTCCCTAAATATCTATCATACCTCGAAGGGTGTATTCTTCTTCACCACTACTGCACATTCTACTAACTAACTCACACAAAGTGTCTCCCAAGTCCGAGTGCCACCACTAATTCCCGACTCGCTTTAGAGTCACCATTTACAACCGACTCACCTAGAGTCTATTCTAACTCGAGACTTACCTAGAGTTCACTCGGGTCGAACATAAACTACGAGATCCGAACACAATAAAATCACGCTAAGATGCAAAATAACTCATACCCGCCATAGGTTGTCGCGTCTGCTCGGGATCCGGAGCTGCATCAACGTGGGCTTTATCTCGCAAAGGCGGGTGTGCATCACTAAGTGACATGCACGTCAACTGAGGACAATACTCAGCGGTATGCCCTGGTTGCCTACAATGGTAACATAACCTATGTCCCTCGCCACGTGGCCTACTCGTACTCGTCAGTTGTGGACAGTATGCAGCAATGTGTCCCGACTGTCTGCAACGATAACATAGTCTCTGCCCGCGTGACTCACTGTCTCCACTCTGAAAACCACGTGACTGTTGTCGTGGTGCTGATGGTGCCGGAAGAGCAAGTCTCTCTGGCGCTAGTAATGTTGGCCTAATCGGTGGTGGTGGTAAGGAACGTCTCCCCATGAGCTCTGTGTTGACGCGACATAAGATACTTGAGGTACCACCGATGTGAAACGTGAAGTCACCCCCGATCCATGGGAGCCTCTATCCCATGTCTTGGGTGCCTTGCCACTCCGTCGCCACCTCTCAAAATCTGCGGCCTGCTCTAATGTCAATCTTTGCCCCAAGGCTGCCCTGTCAGCCATTACACCAAGGTAATAGGTCTCGTGGAAAGTGCACGCTCGTATATCTCGGTGAGAGTCCTAGCGCCGTGCGACTACGTGATAGCCAATGTCCGCTTTCGGACTCCGCCCCAAAATGATACACATCTCCCAACTCATCTCGGACCAAATCCCCCGCAAACCGCCTCGGATACCCGTATCTATCTCGGTACTCCATAACCGACTCATCTCGCTCTCTCGCCTCAAACTCATAAACTCTCTCCTTAACCTCATCATGATTGCCGGCGGAAATGCTGCGATAAAACTTGGCCTTAAAGGCCGTCCATGACTCAAAGTCCCCATCAGTAGCTATGGTGGTGCGCCACCAGACGTCGGCATCTCTCTGTAGCGTATAAGAAGACAAATCTAGGCGTAGTCTATCCTCGATCCCCAAAATCCGATGTAGCTTCTCCTGTGATAATATCCATCCCTCAATCTTCTCAAAGTTTCTCTCCCCATCGAAGTACACTGGTTGAAGGCGGAGAAAGTCCTTCACCAGTTGAATCCCTACTGCTGAGCCTGAAGGTGTAGGTGTGGGAGTCGAAGTCATCACTGCTACCTCTGCCGTCGAAACGGTCACTACCGGAAGAGTCGGCGTCGCTACCGTGCCCTGAATAATAAGAGTGTACAGTATGGACGCGATCATTGGAATGGTGGATGGTGCGATAGTAGGTCCTGTCGTCGGAAGTGTGGTAGTCGCGGGAGTAGTGGCGACGGCACGAGTAAGTGCGGTGACTGTCTTTGTCATGAAGGTCATGAAATCAGCCATCTGCTGTCCCTGTGCCGCTACTCGATCCGCCAACCTCTGATAGTCGTCGTTTGATGTAGTAGGAGGCTGACTACTACTAGCACCCACATCGCCTGTCTCGCGTGCATCCGTCATCGTCGTCTGCATGTAGATAACGATTTCCTATCAACTATTACGAAGTCTACCACTTATATACGTATACATATTGAAAAGATAGCATATATATACAAATTCCCGACTCACTTTCACTCAATTCCCAACAAAATAATTCCTAGGCAAGGTTCATCTGGTTTCCATTTCTAGGGTGTGTATTTTATTCAAATTTATGCTTTACTCCATGATAAATGATCTTTGATACAACTCAGGAAAATTGGTATCAAAATCATTATTCAACACTATGTTTTGTCCCTAAGGTTCTAAAGCCTAAGCTCTGATACCAACTGTGACGGCCCCTCTTCTAATCTAGGGCACCGCCCGGCCTAATCCCGTAATTAAGCCCTATTCACGACACATAGGGCCCGATTACGAATTAGTCGGCCTATACTACTGTGTTCTCTTGTTTAAACAATTATTTTATTTAGCGGAAGTCTTTAATATTTTAGCGGAAATTTTTTTTTTTTTTTTTAAAGCCTAAGTGTGGAAACCAGAAAATAACGATCACCATATATATATGCAAGTAAACGGCGAACATATATAAACAAAGTGAAAGCCAAAAGTCGGGTAATCTAACGCTCATCCCAATAACATCCCAAAAGATAAAGACATAAGTAAACATAATACAAAAAGTACCCTACATGTACGGGCGGCTACGCGCTCGAGCTCGAGGTAGTCGCCGATCTTCTCCTTGCCGGCCTGGTGTTGCTCGATGGACCTACACCCACCGTCACAAACTAGACGGTGAGTATAGTGATATTTAAGTGATAACTGGGGAAATCTAATACTACATTTCCAATTTAAACAAAAGGTATTTAAAAGCATATGTATCTGAAGAAAGGTTGAATAATAATGCAAGTAAACACCAACGTTAACGGATGTACACAAACATACTAGACTTACCAAGAATCTACGCACATAACCCCCTTAACTAATAAAGAGTCTAAACTCGAGGGGGTTATGATCACACGTCTACTCTCGGCTCACACAGAGAACTATCACCTAGAATCTTTTCCACTTACTATATGGTCTAAACTCACATGCTCAACATATGATTTAAACTACACGATCTCTTATTCTTACTCACACGAGTCCTAATAAGTCGAGATGATCTACGTCGGTCGGCGGTGAGAACTATCACCTAGCTTTGTCCACTACTATATGGAGGTGTGCTCCGTGCGTATAAATCATTTATACTTGCCGACAACCCCGTGACCATGCCACGTGTGCCGTTCAAGTGTAGTGGCGAGTGCCGAAGACCTCGGAAGATCGAAATCCTCGTGAATCCGCGCATCTCATGTGCAATGGACACTAGATAAATCCCTACTTTTGACTTCAAGAATTAATATCCTATAATTGCTATGATTTCAACATAAGTTAAGCTACAAAGCCTCAAGGAAATAGAATACAAGTCCAACATAACGAGATAGCCCTATAGCATGCATTTTCTAAATATCCATTAACCATATTTCAAGACAAACATGGAGCATATAAGGAAAACATGGAGTCAATGATATATTAAACAAGGCATCGTGCTATATCGATATTCAAAATGAATAGAACCAAGGAAAGCATGATGTGGGAAATAAATTAGCTAGTCTACAAATAGACTGAAAATTAATAAATGACTGGAATGAAATAAAGTAAAGAGTTCCCACAGTTTCACTTACAAGTCAACGCAGTAGTCCTAGCTATCCGGCCTCCCGACACCCCGACTCGTGCACCCGAACTTCCAAGAATTCCCTTTAATTCCTGAAGTTCATTTTATGTCATTTTAATTGGTTTAAAGTCACAATAAGTGGATTCATGATATTTAACCAAAATTTAGAATTTTATGTCAATCTTAAATTTTGGCACATTTTTCGAGTTATTTCGGGGTACCAAAAATACTCGAGAAGTCCCGAATCATTTTTTTCTACCTTTTTCAAATTTTCTATATTTTTCTAGAATTTTTCCCAATTTTTCGATATTTTTCCTATTTTCCTATTTTCCAAATTAAAACTGTTTTTTTTTAAATAAAATATTATTTAAATAATATTATTTAAATAATATATATGTGGGTCCCCGAACCGGGTCCGACCCGACCCAATCGGGTCGGCCGGTTTCGGCCCATATGGGCGGGTCCGGTCGGGCCCGGTCCCAGCCCACCCGGATTGGGCCGGGCGGTTTGGCCGGCCCACTGGGATGGGCTGGGCGCCCGGCCGGCCCCGGGGTGGCACGCACGCACGCACGCGCGTGCATGCCCCCCACCTTCTTCCTCCTCTCACCGAGAGGCACACACCGCGCCTCGGTTCTTCTCTTTTTTTTTTTTTTTTTTTTTTTTTTTTTTTTTTCTCTTGATCTTCCTCTCTTCTTTACACCTCTCGATTTTCTCTTCATTCTACCTCCATTGAAGACCTCTAAACCTCAAAATTCCTCCAAAAATTCATCAAAACAAACTCAAATTCTCGGATCAAAAATACATGCAAATAACCCAAAATTTGACAAATCACCTCAATTTTTTCCACAAATTTAATCCAAATCGATGACATTCATCAAATCCACCTCAAGAACATCTAATTCAGTAAAAACAGTGGTGATTTCGCCCGAAAATCCAAAATCACCACAACACCCATTTTAATGGAAAATCAACAAAAATGAGGGATTTATTACCTTTGCTTGAGTGTTAGACGCCCAGAGTCATCTCCCCCAAGCCTTAAAATCATCCTCTCCAACCTCAGATCTCTCCTTGATCCCTCAAATTGTTTGAGAAAAATGAAATTTTGCATGCATTTGTTCGATCAAGTTGTATATATATGTGTTGATGGGATCTAGTGTGCATTGCGCATCTCGAGGTAAATCTAATGGCTACTAACTAGGTAGTCCAAACCTCTCATGTGACACAACTTGGGTGACTCCCATCATAGGAGTGTGTGGCGACACGGATCCCAAGGTCCATCCTAAGGTTAGTTTAATTCATTACACACTATAGAGTATCAAAATGTGATTTCTTAATTAAATAACTATAGGTTAAATCGATTAATGTACATTAATCCCATATGGACCATAATTAATTTGTCACACAAATTTATAAAATTTAACTAAATGGTCACACCGACTCTCAACTCCCAAGACTCGGCGTCCCGACTCGCACGCAACTCGAGGCGTTTTCCCCGTGCGTCGAACGTCGTATTTTCCAACTAAATTAAATAACTTAATTTATGTTAAGGTAGATTTGAAATAAATTGTTATTTCCTAGCCTAGTCTCGCTACCCCTAATTTCACTAGGTACCGTACTTGCACGCACTCCAAGGCGTGTCCCCGCTCACGCCAACTCGACGTCTGTGGTTTGCAAAAATGGACTTAATTAGTCTACACACATACACAACACTAGGCATACACCAAGACAAATATAACATTTACCTCGGCCACGTGCCTCGGTCAATGTGCGCGTCTCATGCGGGCCCCACGTCACGGGTCGGTGATCCTGATTAAGCAAGTTAATCAAGATTAGGAAATTGGGCCGTGACACGCCAGTACTTTTTGTGAAAAAGAAGGATGGTAGTCTACGACTGTGCATCGACTACAGGCAACTGAATAAGGTTACAATCAAGAACAAGTACCCGCTACCGAGGATTGATGATTTGTTTGAGCAGCTGAGAGGAGCACAGTTCTTCTCCAAGATATACCTGAGATCAGGGTATCATCAGCTTAGGATCAGGGACGAGGACAAGTTTAAGACAGCGTTCCGCACCAGATATGGACACTACCAGTTTACGGTTATGCCGTTCGGGCTAACCAACGCCCCCGCCGTGTTTATGGACCTTATGCACCGAGTATTCAGGCCATTTCTTGACCAGTTCGTAGTAGTCTTCATTGATGACATTCTGATCTATTCGAGGACACGAGAGGATCACGAGCAGCACCTCAGGGAGACGTTGCAGATGTTGAGGAAGCACCGTTTATATGCCAAGTTCAGCAAGTGTGAGTTTTGGCTTTCAGAAGTCAAGTTTTTGGGTCACGTTGTTGGAGCGACGGGGATTTCCGTAGATCCGCCAAGATTCGAGACGATTATGGACTGCCGGCGCGCCGACGTCGGTGACGGAGATCGGGAGTTTTCTCGGGGTTAGCGTGCTACTACCGCAGTTCGTTAAGGATTTTTCTAAGATTGCTTCACCGATGACTAGATCGACACGAAAGACGTCGCGTATGATCGACGAGATGAATGCGAGAACGCATTTGAGCGATTGAAGAGGTTGTTGACGACCGCACCCGTATTGACACTTTGCCTAAGGTTGGACATGGATTCCTAGTATACACGATGCTTCACACACGGGACTTGGATGCGTGTTGATGCGGGGGTAGCGGAGTTGTGGCTTATGCTTCGAGACAGTGAAGAAACATGAGAAGAACTACCCGACGCATGACCTTGAGTTAGCCAGCAGTCGTATTTGCGCTGAAGGTGTGGAGGCACCACTTGTATGGGGAGAGATTCACACTTTTCACTGATCACAAGAGTCTGAAGTATCTCTTCACACAGAAGGAACTGAATATGAGACAACGCAGGTGGTTAGAATTCTTGAAGGACTATGACTTTTCCTTGGAATATCACCCAGGAAAAGCGAATGTAGTCGTCGACGCACTGAGTAGGAGACCGACCAGAGACGCCGAGGTTGTCAGATGTCATATGACGCACGAGTACGGGTTACTTGAGGCGACGATGACGATGAGGTCGGGCCGGACGTTCTGTCGATACCCGGATTGAGATCTGCGCACAGACGAGAGTACATACCGTGTCTACACAGAGTGTGTTAGAGGGTCAGAGGACTGACAAGCTGTACCAGTAATTCAGCGAGTTAGCGCGGAGTTTAGATTGTGTTGATTGGACAGAGACGTCTGATCAGTGTCTGAGATTCAGGGGCAGATTGTGGATACCGAGATGCCGGAGCTGAGAGAGGAAATCCTTCAGGATTCACACCATTCCCGATTTACTGTTCATCCAAGCAGGACTAAGATGTATCACGACATGAAGAGACATTTCTGGTGGCCTGGGATGAAAGCGGATGTGTCGAGTTTATCGGGAATTGTGAGATTTGTCGGCAAGTGAAGGCGAGCATCGTAGACTGGAGGATCTGTTACAACCATTGCCCATTCCGAGATGGAAATGGGAAGACATCGCCATGGACTTCATCGAGAGGGTTGCCAAGGACGACCAAGAAACATGATTCCATTTGGGTGATAGTTGATAGACTTACAAAGTCCGCTCATTTTCTCGGTTGCGGCGCACTACACGTTTGATCGGTTGAGTATACTCTTCGAGAGGAGATCATTAAGTGCATGGGGTACCGTTGACCATCACATCGAGACGAGAGATGCTACATATACTTCCAAGATGTGGCGAGTATGCAAGAAACGATACGATACACGCCTACGATTCAAAGATGCTTTCCATCCTCGGGCGACGGACGACAGAGAGAGATCGAATCGGAGTTCTAGAGGACATGTTGCGAGCACTGTGTATTAGAGTTCGGCGGATCTTGGGAGGAGTACCTACCATTGTGTGAGTTTGCGTACAACAACGAGCTTATCAAGCTAGCATTGAGATGGCACCATTTGAGGCTTTATATGGCGGGACCGTGTCGCTCACCCTCGTGTTGGGAGTGAGCCGGAGGACGAGTGACAAGAAGGCCCGAGATTGTTGTTGATCACACCAAAAAGGTACGACAAATTCGACGAAACTCAAGGCGCCCAAGAGAGACGAGAAGAAGTATGCGAGACAAGTACCACGGTGATATCACTTATTCCGAGGGAGCCTACGTCTATCTTAAGGTCTCCCCTCGGAAGGGTTTGCAGAGATTTGGTGTGAAGGGCAAGCTCGCACCGCGTTTCATCGGGCCATTGAGAGTAAGGAAACGGGTTGGAAGGGTTGCGTACGAGTTAGAGCTTCCTCCGCAAATGTCAGGTGTTCATCCGGTCTTTCATATTTTGATGCTTCGACGTGGGCCGAGTCGAAAGCGCGCACGACCGACGCTTAACTTGAGTCGAGATCGACTGAGCGAGGATTTCTCATATGAGGAGCAGCCTATCCGGATCCTAGATCGAAAGGTACAACAGTTTGAGGAACAAGTCTATCCCAAAGGTGCTCGTCAAGTGGCGGTTCCACGGCGATTCGAACTCACTTGGGAGCGGGAAGACTATATGCGAGATCGTTTCCGTACCTTTTCGAGTCGGGTATAATCCTAACTCAATTTAATTTCGAGACGAAATTTCCATTTTTTGGGAATATTTGTCACGACCCAATTTCCTAATCTTGATTAACTTGCTTAATCGGGATCACCGACCCGTGACGTGGGGCCCGCATGAGACGCGCACATTGACCGAGGCACGTGGCCGAGGTAAATGTTATATTTGTACTGGTGTATGCCTAGTGTTGTGTATGTGTGTAGACTAATTAAGTCTATTTTTTTTTGCAAACCATAGACGTCGAGTTGACGTGAGCAGGGACACGCCTTGGAGTGCGTGCAAGTATGAGTACCTAGTGGAATTATCGGGGTAGCGAGACTAGGCTAGGAAATAACAATTTATTTCAAATCTACCTTAACATAAATTAAGTTATTTAATTTAGTTAGAAAATACGACGTTCGACGCACGAGGAAAGCGCCTCGAGTTGCGTGCGAGTCGGGACACCGAGTGCCGGGTAGTTGACAGTCGGTGTGACCACTTAGATGAATTTTATAAATTTGTGTGACCAATTAATTATGGTCCATATGGGATTAATGTACATTAATCGATTTAACCTATAGTTTATTTATTAAGAGATTACATTTTAATATCCTATAGTTTGTTGTGAATTAAACTAACCTTAGGACATACCTCGAGATCCGTGCTGCCACACACTCCCATGATAAGAGTCACTCAAGTTGTGTCACATGAGAAGCTGGACTACCTAGTTAGTGACTACTGGATTTACCTCGAGATACACAATACACACTAGATCCTAACAACACCTATATATACAACTTGATGAACAAAAATTTGCACTATTTACATGCAAATCACATAGAACGGAAGAGAGGGGAGATTTTGGGGAAGTTTGGAGAGAAATTTGAGCTAGGAGTGGAGAGAATCAGAGATCCAAACTAAGGTAATATCACCCACCATTTCTTTTACCCAATTTCATATGGATTTTTTTTATTTATTGGGTTTCAAACACAATTTTCGAATTTATAGACATGCACTATGGATTTGGTTGATTTGGAGTCCAAATGGTATGAATTACTCAAACAAACTAGTTCTAGTCGAAGTTGTTGGGAATTGTTGGTGAAAAGTTGGTATTTTCGAATTTTTTTTGGGTTTATACACATGCACATTAATCCGAGAATTTATTGTTGTTTATGTGGTTTTTGATGAAAAAATTTGGTCTCTTGAGGTGTTATTGGATCAGTGATAGAGGGAAGAAGAAGAAAAAAAAATGAATACAAAAAAAAAAAAAAAAAAAAAACCAAAACCGAGAGACGTTTTAACGTCTCGAAAAGAAAAGAGAAAATTGGGGAAGATGATGCACACGTGCGGGGCCGCACGTGTGCATCCCCCCCAATTGGGCCAGGCCGGGGGCACAGGCGGGCTCGCCTTCGCCAGGAACCCGAGTCGGGTCGGGCGGACCCGACCCGACCACGAGTTAGGGGACCGGGTCTGCCTCGGGTCCAAAAAAAAAAAATAAAATAATAAATAAAATAAATAAAATAAAATAATATATATATATATATATTATCGATTAAATATATATAATAAAATAAAATAAAAATATATTATTATTAATTAATTAATAATAATAATAAAAAATTAATATATTTATATTTATATATTTATATATTTATATATATATTAATTTAATTTCGGGAAAATAAGGAAAATAGTTGGAAAATTCCTAAAAAATTGGAAAAAATTATAGAAAATATAAGAATTGAAAAAAAAGGTAGAAAAATGGTTTCGGGACTTTTCGAGTGTTTTTGGTACCCCGATATAACTCGAAAAATGTGCCAAAATTAAAGATTGACATAAAATTATATATTTTGGTTTAATATTATAAATTCACTTAATGTCGTGGCTTTTAAATAAATAAAAATGATATAAAATGAACTTCAGGAATTAAAGGGAATTCTTGGAAGTTCGGGTGCACGAGTCGGGGTGTTGGGAGGCTGGATAGCTAGGACTACTGCGTTAACTTGTAAGTGAAACTGTGGGAACTTTTTACTTTATTTTGTTCCAGTCATTTATAAATTTTTCAGTCTATTTGTAGACTAGCTAATTTATTTCCCACATTATGCTTTCCTTGTTTCTATTCATATTGAATATCGATATAGCATGATGCCTTGTTTATTATATCATTGACTCCATGTTTCCTTATATGCTCAATTTTTGTCTTGGAATGTGGCTAATGGATATTTAGAAAATGCATGCTATAGGGTTATCTCGTTATGTTGGACTTGTGTTCTATTTCCTTGGGGCTTTGTAGCCTAACTTATGTTGAAATCATAACATTTTAGGATATATATTCTTGAAAACTAAAGTAGGGATTATCTAGTGTCCATTGCACACGAGATGCGCGGATTCACGAGGATTTCGGTCTTTCGGGGTCTCCGCAAGACTCGCCACTACACTTGGGCGGCACACGTGGCATGGACCACGGGGTTGTCGGCAAGTATAAATGATTTATATACGCAGAGCACAACTCCGCCACTTGAGGTTAGGAAAAAAAAAAGAAGAGAGAGATTATTATTATATGTTGAGCACAGCTCCATACAGTAGTGGAAAAGGCTAGGTGATAGTTCTCACCGCCGACCGGACGTAGATCATCTCGACTTAGCCTGTGTCAGTTTGTGTATCTATTAATGTTGGTATTTACTTGCATTATTTATTCAGCATTTCTTCTGCTACATATGCTTTTAAATACCTTTTGTTTAAATTGGAAATGTAGTATTAGATTTCCCCAGCTATCACTTAAATATCATCATACTCACCGTCTAGTTTGTGACGGCTGGGTGTAGATCCGTATCCGTCGAGCGACACCAGTCGGGCAAGGAGAAGATCGACGACTACCTCGAGCTCCGAGCGCGTAGCCTCGCCGTACACGTAGGGTACTTTTTTGTATTATGTTTACTTATGTCTTTATCTTTTGGGTTGTTATTGGGATGAGTGTTAGATTACCTGACTTTTGGCTTTCACTTTGTTTATATATGTTCGCCATTTACTTGCATATATATAGTGATCGTTAATTCCTGGTTTCCACACTTAGGATTTATAAAAATAAAATATTCCGCTAAAATATTAAAGACTTCCGCTAAATAAAATAATTGTTTAAACAAGAGAACACAGGTAGTAAAGGCTGACTAATTCGTAATTGGGTCCTATGTGTCGTGATTAGGGCTAAATTACGGGATTAGGCCGGGCGGTGCCCTAGATTAGAAGCGGGGTCGTCACACAATGGGTATGGACGTGAGTGAATCATTTCTGGTTCAGTTCATTATTAATTCCCTTCCTCCTGAGTTTGGTCAGTTCCAGGTGAATTATAACACCATAAAAGAAAAATTGAACTTGCAAGAAATCAAGGCCATGGTCGTACAGGAAGAAGAGATATTAAGGAAACTGAAGAGTCACTCAGTTCATCTCACTATGCATGATGGAGCTAGCAGCAGCAAAGCTATCCCAGGAAGGACAGAAAGTAGGACAAAGCCCCAATGAAAGTCCATGAGGGTCGAATCCATAAGGAGCTGAGGTGTCACTTTCGTAGGAAGAGTGGACACTTCAAGAAAGACTGTCCGAAACGAAAGGCATGGTTTGAGAAGAAAGGTATACATTACATTTCTGTATGTTTTGAATCAAACTTAATTAAAGTGCCTAATAATACCTGGTGGCTTGATACTTGGTGCAACTACTCATGTTTCACATATTATGCGAGGATTCCTTTCAATCCATCCCATAAGCGAACCGAAAAGTTCTTATTTATGGGGAACAGAATGAAGGCACGCATAGAAGGGATCGGGACTTACAGATTAATCCTGGATACCGGATACTTTTTGGATTTATAAAAGTGTCTTTATGTTCCTGAATGTTCAAGAAAACTTGTTTCTGTATCAAGATTGGATTGTGTAGGCTTTAATTTAAAGATTGGAAACAATTATTTTAGTTTATTTAAACAAAAATACTATTATGGTTATGGTATTTTAATTGACAACTTATATCGTTTCAATCTTGATAGTATGTTTGTTGAATCCTTGTTTAATGTTGAGCATGTTATTGGAAATAAACGTAGTGCACATGATGAGTGCTCTGCTTTTCTTTGGCATCAAAGATTAGGTCACATATCCAAAGAAAGAGTAAAGAGATTAGTGAAAAGTAATATCTTACCTCAATTGGATTTTGTTGATCGGGGTGTATGTGTGGATTGCATTAAGGAAAGCAAACCAAACATATATCAAAACATCTTGTCACAAGAAGCAACAGCCTCTTTGAATTGATACACACCGATATTTGTGGTCCTTTTGATGCCCCATCTTGGAGTGGTCAAAAGTATTTTATCACCTTTATTGATGATTACTCACGATATTGTTATCTATACTTGTTGCATGAAAAGTCTCAGTCAGTGGACATTTTAAAAGTGTTCATTAATGAGGTAGAAAGGCAGCTAGATAGAAAGGTAAAAGTGGTAAGATCTGATAGAGGTGGTGAATACTTTGGAAAGTATGATGAAAGTGGACAATGTCCAGGTCCATTTGCAGATTTCCTTAAAAAGCGAGGTATTTGTGCACAATACACAATGCCTGGTACACCTCAACAAAATGGTGTAGCTAAAAGGCGGAACCGTACTCTTATGGATATGGTTAAGAGTATGTTAAGTTGTAACACTATACCTTCATCATTGTGGATGCATGCCTTAAAGACTGCTGCATATCTGTTGAATAGGGTTCCTAGTAAATCAGTTCCTAAGACTCCTTATGAACTTTGACTTTGGTAGGAAACCTAGTTTGAGACATCTTCATGTTTGGGGATGTCAAGCAGAAGTACGGATATATAATCCACATGAAAAGAAACTTGATGCAAGGACTATTAGTGGTTACTTCATTGGTTACCCTGAAAAGTCTAAAGGGTACATATTTTATTGTCCTAACCATAGTACGAGAATAGTTGAGTCTGGTAATGCTCGGTTCATAGAGAATGGCCAAAACAGTGGGAGTGAAGAACCACGAAATGTGAATATTCATGAAATTCAATTAAAAACTCCTACATCTAGCATTTCTCCTCAAATTGTTGTTCCTCTTATTGTATCAAGGTTACGCAATAAACCCGGACAACAAATCATTGTTCCAAATGAGGAAAATGAACTTATTGTTAATGAACCAGCTAATAATGCACAAGTTGTAAATGATCAAGTAGAACCACAAGAAATAGCATTGTGAAGGTCTGTAAGGATAAGACGACCAGCAGTATCAAATGACTATGTGGTTTATTCACTTGAACATGAATGTGATTTGAGCATTGACAAAGATCCAGTCTCATTCAAACAAGCCATGAAATGTGATGATTCTGAAAAATGGTTTAGTGCCATAAAAGACGAGTTGAAATCAATGGATGAAACAAAGTTTGGGAATTAGTCGAATTGCCTGAAGGTGCAAAGCAAGTTGGGTGCAAATGGGTCTTCAAAACAAAAAGAGACTCACATGGCAATATTGAAAGACATAAAGCCAAACTTGTCGCCAAAGGTTACAATCAAAAGGATGGCATTGACTATAAAGAGACCTTCTCTCCAGCTTCAAAGAATGACTCTTTAAGAATTATAATGGCTTTGGTAGCTCATTATAATCTTGAGCTTCACCAAATGGATGTGAAAACCGCCTTTCTGAATGGAGACTTAGAAGAGGAAGTTTACATGGACCAACCCGAAGGTTTCTTGACCACAGGAAAAGAAAACTTAGTGTGTAAATTGAAGAAGTCAATATATGGATTGAAATAAGCTTCCAGACAATGGTATATTAATTTCAATAATACCATCACGTCATATGGTTTTGTAGAAAACACTGTTGATCGGTGTATATACATGAAGATCAGTGGGAGCAAGTTTATCATATTGGTTCTATATGTTGATGATATTCTTCTTACTGCGAATGATGTTGTTATGTTACATGATGTAAAGAGATTTCTCTCTATAAACTTTGAAATGAAAGATATGGGTGAGGCATCATATGTGATAGGAATAGAAATATTCCGTGATAGATCGCAAGGATTGTTAGGTTTGTCTCAGAAAGGATATATCAATAAAGTATTAGAGAGATTTCAAATGGACAAATGCTCATGCGAGTAGTTCCAATTCGAGAAAGGGGATAAGTTCAACTTTAATGCAATGTCCTCATAATGATTTGGAACGTCAAGAAATGCAATGCATTCCTTATGCGTCATTAGTTGGGAGCTTAATGTATGCCCAGACTTGTACTTGACCGGATATCAGTTTTGCTGTTGGAATGTTGGGTCGATATCAAAGTAATCCTGGAATGGATCATTGGAAAGCCGCAAAGAAAGTACTTAGGTACTTACAAGGCACCAAGGATTACATGTTGATCTACAAACAGTCGAGTCATCTCGAAGTGATTGGGTATTCTGATTCAGACTATGCCGGATGTGTGGACTAAAGGAAATCTACATTCGGTTACTTGTTCCAATTGGCTGGAGGAGCAGTTTCATGGAAGAGTGCGAAGCAGACTGTAATTGCTACTTCAACTATAGAGGCTGAATTCATGGCATGCTTTGAGGCCACTATTCATGCATTATGGTTGCGAAATTTTGTGTCGGGACTTACTATAATAGATAGTATAGCTAAACCTATAAAGCTATACTTTGTGATAATTCCTTGCAAATAGCTTTTCTTTTCAAAGAATGACAAGTATTCAAAAGGTGCAAAACACATAGATTTGAAGTACTTGTCTCACAAAAGAAGAAGTGCAAAAACAAAGAGTGTCGATTGAGCATATTGGTACTGATCTCGATGATAGCGGATCCGTTAACTAAGGGATTACCGCCCAAACGTTTATTGGCCATGTTGAACGTATGGGCATTATAGACAAGTCCTTGTTAACATAATATTGTGGTATGTATACATACATTTATAATTGTATTGCTCATATTATTATCATGACACTTGTGAATTCAATTAAAGCTTTGTCTTTGCTTATGTACTTGTTACCTTCATTATATTTCAATGAGATAACATTATGGTTAGAGGGTTGAATTATCCTTATTAAAGTTATACTGGTTGAGTTGACTGTGATACATGGAAGGAATCGTGTCGATTAAATGACTTGTGACCGCCATGATCTAATCATTTTAATTCAGTGAAAAAGTGATTTGATAGATTCAATAAAAGTGCGCAATTATATTTTATTTTGAATCATCAAGTCACAACATGGGTCAAGTGGGAGATTGTTAGATTATCTTTTCCTAATTAATCTCTATTATATATGACCCATATTATGTTGTTACGTACTTCATGTTTTGGGCCCACAACTTGATGATAGTTTGGGCATAATTGTTTTAAGTACGAGGGTTTTAATTCCCTCCCCTCTCTCTTCAAATTAAACAGACCCCAATAACTGTAAAATATGATTTATTTAAAACTGCATTGAGATCTCACCATCAAATATAGTGGTATTACGGAAGAAGGCAGAGAGGGGAAAAAAGATTCTTAAGTTTATTGGCAATGGAAGGAGGTATGTTTATATTTTATGATTTATGATTGAATTAAAAGTGTTATATAGATCTGAAAAGACAAATGTACTTAGTCGTTGATTCATAATGATGCGAACATTGTTTCACAATACTAGTTTCTTCCACTTTGTTGCTTTGAAAAACAAATAACAATCATCAAAAAAAGAGATGGCATCATCGATAATTAACCTGCTAGGAGCGAAAGCACTTTTGGCATTTGGAGATAATATCAAGCAAGATACATTTTAATCTATTTGCCAACATCTTTAAAACTATCTTATATAATACATTACATAAAGAGATGGGTCTCGAGATCGATTACGATACGGCTTATCTTTCTTTGGAATGAGAACTACCAAGGTGTGTTATTTAGATCATCGGGGAAACGTACTAAGTTGATGAATTGCAAGCATGCTTGAGAAAACCCTAGCCCAATAATTGGCCAAAAATTTTGGTAAAACGATGGGCTCATGCCGTCAAGTCCAGGGATCTTATCTCGGATGCATACGTAAAAGCGCTCCTTCACCTCTTACTTCGAAGAAGCATGGCATTTTGTTCGGGCGTAACTCGCGTAGGCACACATTCCCGCCACACTCCATCTCCATCTCCATCTTTCAATTTAGTCATTGTGTTCTTCCTCTTCCTAGCTAATGCATATGAGTGAAAGTACTTTGTATTTGAATCGGCCCCTTTCAATAGGTGTTGCCAAAAGTCCGCTTGTCTTGCTAAGACCCGATAGTACTCTTGTCTCCACCTCTATGCAAAGCATTGGAGGTAGAACGAATCAGCACGCCCTGGAGATGAGGAAATAATTTGAATATGTTCTTCCTTACGCCACATGAGAGCAATATTGCCTCCCCATCAACTCTCCTCTTTCTCCGCACACAATCCTTCAAACTTTTTACTTGTCTTGAATGTTTTGTCAATCATCGTTTCCATTAGAAAAACGAATTCCATAAGAGTAGTCATCGTTGTGGGAGGGCCTGGACTGGACTCCAAAGATGGCTCGCCAATAAGAGTACACACTTTTTTGACCGATATCTCCATAGAGGTCACATGTGTACCCTTATCGTCAATCTCCATTCCAACACGTGGGTGCTTTGGATTTTTCGATTGAGAATATGAATTCGCTCGCTCCAACTTGACTTTCCTTTCCAACCTTACCAATCACGCCCCCTCGTGCGCAAAGTCTCGTGTATATTGGCTTCAATTTTGGGGGCATGACTATCACAGGGACACGTTAGCACCGAGAATCTGTGTCCATCCTAATCTTGCAGCCATAGATCTTCTCCAGGATGAGCATCTTTGCAATCATATAATGCCTCCCAGGACTTGTCCGAACTTGTCCGAATGCCCAACTAATACTCGACCCATAGGTACGTTGTTAATACTCTTAGGATCGGTTTTTACCTTACTCCCTATGTGGTTACATATAGCCTTAGCAATCTGCTTATTCATGAAACCCACAGGAAGATTGTAAACTTATAACCACATCTCAAGCTCGTTCAATGCCGGTTCCGCCAGGTTGATCCGAGGGCTCCATCTGTTTCGGTAGTAGTACTTGTTGGTTGAAAGTCCAAGGCCCACCACCCATGACCATCTCCACATCCCGGTCATGGAAGAGAGTGATAGAATAGATTCAAATGCTTCATCTCCTGCGGATGAACCACTTTAATCGTCTCCATATAGAAGCCAATGCATCTCTCATTGCACCAAAGTTCACCATCCGATCGATAGGATTCTTCCTATGAGGAACTTTGAATAATCAACATTGCTCTCATTTGCTTGCTCTTCCCCAATGATCGAGCCATGTTCTTCCTCTTCTTTCCCAATATCCAGATCGCGTCGAACATCAATCTCCTTACTTGTTGAAGAACCCGCCATCGAGAGGATTCAACAAATTGAAATGAAATCAAAGATAAGCACGTACCATAAGGGTATAACTCAAAGAAAACACGTAAGAGATGAGACTTATGATCGTGGGTAGGGCTGTACGCGATCTCCGCAAAACCGCCCAATCCACGGTGGTTTGGTCTGGTTTTTTGAATTCGCAGTTGGTGATTCAAAAAATCTAAAGATTACGCAGCTTGGCAGTGGGTTTTTATTTCGAGAAAACAACGGTTAACCAAACTTATGGCATTTTAGAAATTTCAAGAAATATACACCCTAAAACTCTATACATACCAAGTTACTCCAATTTGAATATATTTGTTCCTAATGTTTTAACTTTTCAAATAAACTTAGATTCATAACTTTGATCGAGTTCTTGTGTTTCATTGTGTTTTTGGTGGATGATTATGTATGGGCATGTATTTTGTTGTATGTTTTGTTGATGGACATGTATTGAATGTATGCAGTTTTTTTTTTTTTTTTTTTTTTTTTTTTTTTTTTTTTTTTTTTTTTTTTGAAAATGTCGCAGAAAACCGTGCCACCAAACCGCCACCAAACCATGGTCGGCTTGGTTGCGGTTTAGAGGATACGCAATTTGGTGGCGGTTTGATGGTTTTCACCGCCAAACCACAGGTTGACCACCCCTAAATTCGTGGGGAGTGTTTTTCTTCAAAACATTTATTTAATCATTTTTTCATAAATTTTGTAGCCAAAGTATATATAATTTTCAACTAAATTATTTGAACTTCACGTATATAATTATTTGAACTTCACATATGCAACAAAATTGTTAGTTTTATAGCCAAAATACTTTTTTGAGAAAATAGCCAAGTATATATTTTAAAATTGGCATTTATACATTTTCTTAAAAAAAAAAAAAAAAAAAAGCATTTCCTTTTTTTTTATAATCATAGGTGACAGAGGTGTTTTAGACTCGTTTTTTTTTAACATTCACATTCATATATCCATAGTTTGATTCGCTTTCCTTTTTTATGTTCTGTAAATTATTAAGAGGAAAAGTTATCCGGCCAAGTGAAAACTCATCCAATTAAAACTCGTGCTAAACATGCTAAAAAAAAAAAAAAAAAAAAAAAAAAAAAAAAAAAAACTGTTATATGATTAGGAAGAGGCTAGAGAAACCAACATTGGACCCACTTTGGGCACCTAGTAGGCCCAAGTGGGTGTCCAACCGTGCAATACACCTCCAGATGTGTGCACACACTCCTCTAGGTGTATCACATGGAGGGACACCCACTTGGTTCCACTAGGTACCCATAGTGGGTTAGAAAAGCATTTTCACTGGGTTAATGAACGTTCACTGAACAAACAGTGGAAAACACAACTAAAAATTAAAAGAAGTTATTGTAGTTCACCAAAAAAGAACAAGTCATTGTTGAAAGCAACATACATTTATAGTACAAATCAAAATTAATTAAGATCTTTTGATTAATTACCTCTCCTGATAATATCCTCGCATCGATCAGTCGAAAATCATGTCAGCGGGATGTTGTATATCCTCGGTCTTGGAATGATGTTTCCAGCAACCACCATTGGATGGCTAACAATTAATTGCATACCATGGATAGCAGCAGACTGCCAAAACAATTCATTCATTCTCGTTGTCAAAAAGAAAAAGAGTACTTTTTTTAGAAGAAAAAAAAAATAAGAGTACTTAATTATAAGTTCTAACAAACATCTCACACTTTGTCGTATACCTGTGGAAGGTTAATGATTAATGATGTGCTCAAGGGACTCCCATGGACACCACCAACCATCTCATCAATTGATTTAGTGTCATTATATGCCTTTCTTGCGTGTGTACATGTTCATTTCCTTCTCCGTATATCAGTGAAATTCATTTTATCTGCATCGCGAATGACTAGAATGATAAAGTCCATGCATAGAAGGAGATGGACACAATCTTGACATGAGTAAACCAAACTATTTTTTGCTGCAAAAAATAAAATGTAAGAAAATGTACAATATTGCAATTGAAGATCATTAAATCCTCCCCCGGAAAGAGTAAATCGTTAGATATTCAAGTAAATGGCGAAACTAGTTGTGACCACTTAACATAAGGCAATCTATTCAGAAATTTCATCAAAATCACTAGAATAAAAAAGTACATCTCAGTACATCTTGCGCGCATCATAACATCTTGAGGTTGTCATAGTACATAAAAGACTAGTCCACAAAGAATTGCAAGGCATTTGAAGACAAGTAGAAAGAGAAATAACATTATTTAAAACCGCTGAGTAAACTTTCTCACGGTGATACCATTTCATCTGTAATATTCACTTTAAAAATTCTCTTCTGGTATAGACTAGACTCTATGGAAGGCATGCCTTCATAAAAGGGCGGCATGCTTACCTTCACAAAACCTAATGTAAATCCCCAATTTGTCCTACACAACACACCGGAAAGAACGATGTGAAACCCCAAGATAGCAGTAATTTATTTTAACTAATACATGAAAGGAAGTAAATGATAGCCCACACATCAATGGCTAAAAACTCAAATTTATCTCAGAACAAATGCATCACAAACCAACACATACCAGTCCTCCAATCAAGTTGCATCACACTTTCCAAGGCCTTGTCATAGGAACCTGCAGGCTTTCTCACGGTGATACCATTTCATCTGTAATACTCACTTTAAAAATTCTCTTCTGGTATAGACTAGACTCTATGGAAGGCATGCCTTCATAAAAGCTGAAAAGCTAGAACTTGTGCATACGGACATTTGGGGTCCTTTACAGGTATCCTCCCTTAATGGCTCTAGTTATTACATTACTTTCATTGATGATTCGACAAGAAAGCTCTGGATTTACTTTATGAAAAATAAGTTTCAAGTGTTTGAAATTTTCAAAAAGTGGAAATTTCTAGTGGAGAACCAGACAGGTCTAAAGCTGAAGTCCTTGACATCAGATAATGGTGGAGAGTACTGTAACTAGGAATTTGATGACTACTGTGCTATGTATGGCATCAGAAGAGAAAAGACAGTACCAAGGACACCACAAAAGAATGGCATTGCTGAGCGTATAAACCGAACCATTATAGAACGTGCTAGGAGCATATTGTTGAGTGCGGGGCTACCAAGCAGTTTCAAGCTGAAGCTGTGAATACTGCTGCTTATCTGATCAACAGAGGACCATCTACCGCAATTGATTGCAGACTGCCTGAGGAGGAATGGACAAAAGAGAAAGTAAAACTTTCACACTTAAGAACCTTTGGTTGTATTTCCTATGTCCATATCAATGCTGAAAATAGATCAAAGCTGGGTGCAAAGTCCAAAATGTGTATCTTGCTGGGATATGGAGTTGATAGTTTTGGTTACAGGCTATGGGATCCTGAGAGTAAAAAGGTGATCAGAAGTAAAGATGTCATATTCAATGAGGATGTGTTGTATAAGGATAGAATCAAGAAGAATGAGGAACCAAAAAGATCATAGTATCTTGAACTTGATGATATCCCTCCCTATGATCCTGATCAGAGTGTTACTGAACACATTGATGAACATGAAGTTCAGGAGGAGACAGTGACACCATCCATTGCACTTCGACGTGAAAGACGAACTATCAATGCTCCAGATTATTACTCTTCATCCATACTATGAGGAAGCAATGCAAGTCGAGAATAAGGAAGAATGGAAGAAAGCCATGGATGACGAAAAGAAGTTTCTCTACACAAATCAGACTTCGGATTTGGTCAAGCTTCCAACTGAAAAGAAGGCGATTCAGATCAAATGGGTGTACAGACTGAAACAGGAGCAAGATGGTTCCCAGAGGTACAAGGCCAGATTGGTAGTAAAAGGTTTCCAGCAAAAGGGAGGTATCGATTTTACTGAGATTTTTTCTCCTGTGGTCAACATGACTACAATTAGAATTGTTCTAAGCATTGTTGCTTCAGAGGATCTACATTTAGAACAGTTGGATGTAAAACCTGCCCTTCTTCATGGTGACTTGGAGGAAAATATATACATGCAGCAACCACAGGGATATGTAGAGGCTGGTAAGGAGCATTTAGTGTGTAAGTTGCACAAAAGCATTTATGGTCTGAAACAAGCCCCCAGACAATGGTATTTGAAGTTTGACAAGTTCATGATCACAATAGGGTACATGCGATGTCATGCAGATCACTGTTGTTATTTCAAGAAATTTGACAATTCGTATGTTATTTTGCTCCTATATGTCGATGATATGCTGATTGCAGGTACCAACATTGAAAAGATTGAAAATTTGAAAGAGCAAATGGCGAAAGAATTTTCAATGAAAGACTTAGGTGCTACGAAGCAAATTTTGGGGTTTGAAGATCAAAAGAGATAGAAAGAACAAGTTACTAAAACTTTATCAAAGGGAGTACGTATCGAAGGTGCTCAAGAGGTTCAACATGGATTGTGCAAAACCGGTGAGCACACCTTTAAACTGGGCATTTCAAAAACCTTTCGAAACAACATTGTCCCAAACCAAGAATAACAAAAGAATATGGAGAACATCCCGTATGCATCGGCGATGGGTGGCCCTATGTATGCCATGGTTTGTACAAGACCCGACATTTCTCATGCAAAGGGAATTGTGAGTAGGTACATGTCTAATCCTGGTTCTTATCAATGGAATGCGGAAAATAGATTTTAAGGTACCTTGCAGGAACAAAAGATATGGCACTTGTGCTATACAAATGCAAAAATACAGTTTGTGTGGCTTTGTTGATTCGGACATGGTGGTGACATTGATGTTAGGAAAAATACTACGGGTTATCTGTTATTCTTGGAAGTGCAAAGCAATCTCCTGGGTATCAACGTTGCAAAAGATTGTTGCATTATCTACTACCGAGGTGAATATGTTGCAATGCTTTGAAGCGTGTAAGGAGATGACTTGGTTATAGAGCTTGTTGAGTGAACTGGATCATAAGCAAGAGGATTGTCGACTATTAAGCGACAGTCAGAGCACAATTCATCTGGCAAAGAATTATGCATTTCACTCAAGGACAAAGCATATCGATGTAAGGTATCATGTCATACGAGCTATGCTTGAAGAAGGATCTTTCAAATTGGAGAAAGTACACACCAACAAAAATCCTGTAGATATGCTCACCAAGTCAGTCCCTAAAGAGAAACTGAAGTTTTGCATAGCTTCTCTTGGCCTTGCTAATTGAAGACGACAAGGCAGCCGCCGCCTAAAGACACTACATGAGAAGGAGATACTACTATACGAGAAAATAATTTTTAGAATCAGCCCCAAGTGGGAGATATACTAGGTATATGGGCCTGATTAGTTTACTATTGTATTCTAATAAGAATTTACTATTGTACTCTAATACGGATTTACTTTCTCTATAAGTATATATATCTCTACTAATGTAAAAAGTGTGAGTAGTGAGAATTGTGAATAAGATTGTGTTGACGGCTGTGGGTTTTCTTCCCTTAGAGGATTTCCTAAAGATAAAATTCCTGGTGATTTGTTCTCTTTCTCTTTTTTTCTTGTTTTACTATTGTCATTGCTCTCTATCAAAATTTTAACATCTCCCGCACAGGACATACATGGTCTTAATCTTCGTCATTCTCCACTTGCTGGAAAAAATTCGCCCTCAAATTTTCGTACATTCGCGCGACTTGTAATTTGGGGCAAATTCATCTTCACAACTAATCTTGCCTAACTCAGTACTACTTGATGAAAAAAGTATTTGGGGAACAACATCTTGAATGTTTTCAAAAAACACATCACCATGAGAGTCTTGAAAAGCGTCCCTACTAACTCTTCATCCATGTCATCGGTTACTGAACAAAAGTGTTTGGTCGCCGCGAACTGCACTTTTGTCTCCACAACTTTTTCAACTAGGTAGTTGTCGACTTCATCTCGACAACCACGTATCTTTGTTGACGACGCCTCATCACACGACACCACCTCTGACACTTGTGATTTTGACTTCAACAATGTAACCTCAAGTATCCGAACATCATATCCAAATACCACCTTTTCTTCAACAATGGCATCATCATTGTCATCAAAAAATGGCGGCTTGTTGATGTCGAAGATGTGATCGTCTTTGCATTCGATTAGATCAATACATTCTTCCGATCGACAATCTTCGTCGTTGTACGCATTGTCCCTGTCAGAAGAGGAATCTCCTTTTGTTTCTTTAAGAACAATTATAGATCGAAAAATAGGATGACAAAATGGAGACCAAGCAGAAGATTAGCTCAATAGAGATTGAAAAAAATAGATATTTAATAGAGACCAGAAACAACATTTTATCTTATGAGTGGAGGCGAGACTCCTTTTATATTTATACATACAAAAATACGGGAAAACAAGAATATGGTGTGCCAAAAAAACCAAAATAGACAGCTCATAAAACCTTTGACATTAATCCTTAAAATCAACCTTCTTGCCACCAAGGAAAACAAAAATAAAGAAATTAAACACGGCTTCGCATCTACCTAAAAGCACCATGTCGTACATCCTTATATGTATCACCCAAAAACCACATAAGCTCGTCATTTCACCCAAAAGCCAATCCCCTTCACTATAGTCCAAATCACTTTGGGCGCATACCCTTGTCTTTTAGCCGTTTATGGTGTTTTGTCATATGTAGGGCCTACGATTGGGGAGACAAAAAAAGTCATAAATAGCTAAAAGGCAAGGGTGTGCGCCTAAAGTGTGCGTTGAAAGTGGGTCATTTTAGCATTTTCCTTTTTTCTATGCGCTTACAAAGTTATCAAACAACAAATAAAATGGTTACACAAAAAAACACACAATTTTCTTAGATTATTTCCATTTTCCTTGCTATCATACACACCCTAAATGTAAAGGGAAAATAAATTTCTTACATCTTAGACAATCCTTGAGATTAACACAACTTTTTCTATACCAAATCGATGATAAAGTCAAAGAAGTGCGGCGCAAAGTTTAGCCGCCAATATTCTTGGGAGGACTAATGGTGGGAGGTTTTAGATTTCAATTGTGATCATGCACCCCTCTTTTAATCGATACGAGATTTTTCTTAATTTGGTTAATATTTTTGGAAGGAACAATAGTGAGAGGGTTTACGTATAAATAGTGACCATGGATTCCTTTCTTTAATAGTTTCAGAGATTTTTCGAGCTAAATTTAAAATAATAATGAGAGAAAATAATTACTTTTACTAAAGTATACAATATGTATATTTAGTGAGAGAAAAGTTGGGTTCTACAAAAAAAAAGGTTAGGCACCAAAAATACACCCCAAATTACAAGAGGATTGATAAATAAATAGCTAGAGATATTAATCCCCTCGATAATAGCCTAGTTTTTAACACGAGAAATTCATTGCTCTCACTAATTTTTATCACTATTGAACCTTTTCCTTGTAGTGTGCCCAATTTTTTTTTTTTTTTTTTATCAAAGTGGATGTTGTATTGATGTTCCTAGCCTAAAATGCAAGCCAATCTATTTCACATAGATATTACATAGCGGATAAAGTATGGAACTAAAATCCATGACAATGCACGCTCAGTACAACACCAATCCACATTTTTGGAAAATGAGTTTCCTAGCAAAAATGAAGCAATAAGAGATCTCACGTTTTATGAAGTTGATGAGTCTTTAGAGAATGTAGTCCCAGAGATAGATTCAAATGCAGTTGAGACTAATTCAAATTTGGCTCCTATTCTTTATTCTAGTGGGATTGATATTTCAATAGATGCTTCTAATACAAAAGAATTGCGTAGAAGCAGTCGTAAAAGTGTGCCTCGAAGACGTTTTGAAATTGAGAGTTAGGCTTTTATGATTGCTCCACATGATGAAAATGAGCCCCGTAATGTTAATGAGACTTTGTCACCATCTGCTAAAGAAAACTAGTTGAAAGAAATGGTTAAAGAAATTGAGTCTAAGAAATCTAACCACGTCTTGGACGTGGTTAATCTACCTACTAGACGTAGATCAATTGGGAACAAATAGGTCCACAAGATCAAACATCAGGCAGATGGATCAATCGATAGATTCAATGCACGTTTAATGGCTAAGGGAGTTACACAACAAGAAGGAACATATTTTAAGGAAACTTTTTCACCAGTTGTAAGGTTTGCCTCCATTCCTCTATTGTTTGTTATTGTTGCACATATGGATTTAGAATTACATCAAATGGATGTAAAAACTGCTTTAATGAATGGATAATTGAATGAAGACATATATATGCAACAACCAATAGGTTTTGTTGTAAAAGGACAAGAGCGCAAAAGTGTGCAAGCTCAAAAAGTCAATATATGTTATTAAACAATCTTCAAGACAATGGTATTTAAGATTGATTTCATCAAGTCATAACTTATTTTGGATTTAATAAGATTGATGAAGATCATTGTGTATATATTAAGCATTCAGATCAATAGTTTGTGATATTGTCCATGTACGTCGACGATATACTTTTAGCTGGAAATAACATTGATTATCTTTGTCGCCATTAAAGAATGGTTGTCCTCTAATTTTGATATGAAGGACATGAGTGGAGCAAACTTCATACAGGGTGTGAAGAGTCATAGGAATCGTTCTAAAAAACTCTTGCTTTATCGCGAGTACAATTTATTAAGAATATTCTTGAACGATTCAAAATGAAAAATTGTAACCCCATTGAGACTCCAATTGCTAAAGGTGAAATCCTAAGCACGGAAATCAAAGGCTCCATTCGAGAAAGACAAAATGTCCAATGTTTCATATGCAAGTGCAATTGGAAGTTTAATGTACACAATGATGTGCACACGTCCCGATATATGCTACGTCGTTGGTTTAGTTAGAAAATATCAATCAAATTCTAGTCAAGCTCATTGGAAAGAAAAAGGATCTTGAAGTATCTGAAAGGCACTATAGATTTGTGTTTGTGTTACCAAAGTAATGATCGCGATTACTTGGGTACTGATGTTGATTGTAGCGGTGATCCAGATGAATGCAAATCAACTTCAGAATATGTTTTCCTATTGAATAATTGTGCAATCTGATGGAGTAGTAAAAAGCAAACATGCATTGATTTGTCAACCTTGGAGGCATAATTTGTTGCTTGCACTGCTTCAGTTCAAGAGGCAATATGGCTTATACGTTTCGTTATGCACTTGCAAGTCATCAAAAGTGCATAGAAAACCAGTTACTATATTTAGTGATGGTCAAGCAGCAATTGCTTATAAGAAGGATCTGAAGTATAATGGAAAGACAAAACACGTTGACACAAAGTATAACTTTGTGAGAGACATCATAGAAAGAAAAGAAGTATTGATACAACACATTCCTACGCAAAGGATGACAGTATATCCAATGACAACCTATCGCTAGGGATATTTTTTTAAGTTATGTAAAGTCCTTTCGGATTGCGTAGACTATAAATTGTTTGTTGTAACTTCTTATTTCAATTCAATAAATAAACTTTATAGGTTTTTGTTATTTCATGCTCTGATATAAGTCATTAATTGACTAGAACTATGCAACAGGCATTGATTGCCTTCCTCACAAAAGCAATCACCTTTTGCGCTAATAGTAGCGAGTAGAGATGAGACATTGAAACTTATTTGATAAATGTAACCTTGATTGGAGTCAAGATGAAGTCATTTAGCTTGACCGTAACAGATTTCCCACTATCTATTAAGCCTTTCTAGATAACCAGATGTGAGATCCATTGATTGGCACCTAATAATAGCGAGCTACATAAGTTTCGGGTTAAGCACTTTGCGAGTGACTAAACTAAGATCTGCGCAATGTATTTAGAGAATTGCATACACTCTCATTAAGAGGTTCTCCACTGTGACATGAAAAAGAATCGCATGTGTTTTACGACCACTTAGAAGTGATAAATCCCTATATCTGCACTGTGTGAATCTAATTGAATAAAGTTCTTACATAGTTGAGACTTCCTGCATTTCCCTTATGACTTTAGACTACACTATAAAGTAAGAAATTTGTGTTTGCTACTTTACTGAGTAACCTATGGTCAAGTATGATTCGATCTAAAGGTGCTACATTAGGAAAGCAGCAGATTCTAAACTGAGTAGAGGGAGGGTAGAGGAAGATCATATAGAATCATGTCATTTAATTTTGTATTCCATGTCGCAACACTGATGTTAAGTCACTTGGATGGATATATTAGTTAGAATATAATGCTATGACTTTAAGGTTCAGATATTGCTCTTGAAGGGATTATTAAATGTTTTGAACAGACGTGACTATATGGATCTGGGCGAAGTGAGATATACATAATTTTTAAAAGGGTAGATGTCTCTATGTTGACTCTAATTGAGTTGCTAGTGTAGAGCTCCCACTTGCAAGCTATCTCACATTCCCAAGACCCATTAGCTACAATGAAACATTGTCAATTGAGAACTGAATGTTTTTCCACACATGATGGGAGAATGGGAGATATCTAAGTTATCAAAATACGGGGCACCCATATGTGTGATCGACTCGACCCGACAAGATTTTCCACACACGATGTGCAAGTGAAAAATGTTGGGCACGTTTTACATGTTGTAAATAAAAGGGATAAACCTAGAGTTGGTTTTGATAATTGATATATCCTAACCACCATAATCTCTTGGGAAGCCCTAAGAGATCACAGGATAATAAATCATGTACAAAGTGATTTATAAAAATAAGTCTTTTGGCATTTTTGTGTGGTGTGAAGAAAAGAGTTCTCGAGAAGAGTCTTCTAAACTTTTGGGCTGTGGAAAAGACCGAAGTTCTACACAAATGAAATAGGTAAAAGGTATGCTTCTGCCAATACTCTTTCGATTCCTTTATATTTGATCCGAAACCTTAAGTACAAAATATGATACTTCTTTTAATATAAGCTTGAGTACGAGGAGCATTGATCCCCACCATATTGAAAGGTAATTTTGTTCCATTTACAAACTAACGAGCTAGGAGCAATTGCAAGCTTAGTGACAGCTTTGTGTGGATAAATCTAACAGTCATAGTAGACCTATAGAACATGTCTAAGTGGATCACAATGAACTCATAAAACGTATTAAATGTGCCTAGTGGGCCCGACATGCCTACACAATACTATAGGATCCAATGGACCTGAATTAATTACCAAGATTCATGTGGCGAACTTAGACTAAATACTAACTTTCTCCTTACACCTTATATCCCCATATATACAGCCATTTAGCCCCCAAAAAAAAAAACACTTGGCCCCCGATCAGCTTCAATACTTACCCCATTTACCCCTCTTATATATATATATATATTTTATTAGATAAATCTCAAACCCTAAATCTTTTTTTTCTCTTTCGATTTCCATTTTAATTCCTTCGTGAACCACCGCCGATCTTCTATTTGATCGGCAGTGGTTTCAAAAAAAGTGTTTACTGCATGTATTTTCTTCAATAAAAACAAATTTATTCAGATCTTAGAGTTTCAATCCTACAAAATTTTTCTAATTCATCATTGGCGCCATCACTTGCTCCCTCCATGTGTGCATCTATTATCATTCAAGTTCATCTCCGCTTCTACTGCTTGTGTTTGAATCTCTGCTTACAGTTGTTGGTTTGATAGTTTATTAGGTTATCCTTTTCAATAAGTATTTATCTTTCAATGTAGGAGGTTTTTGTTTGTCTTCCCTTGTTGGAAGTTTTATTTTTCGTTTTAGTCTTAGTATATCTGTGTACTGTAGTGTTCTTGACGTTTGTCAAGAGAAGAGACACTGCTTGTCAAACTATTCCATTATTACAGTCGTAGTTTCTCAAAATCAACTCTATGGCGAAATTGAATGTTCTAATAAAAAATTAGGATTAGTGAATCAATGTGTTTTTGTCAAGGTAATTAATTGTATGTCTTGTCCTGTTCTACCGAATGTATTAAACCATAATGATAAATGAAACTTCTTTTTTATTTTTTAAAAAAATAGATAAATCTCATTTTCCCTAAAAATCGCTTGCCCAATCCCTCCTATACCCCCCCTATATGATAAGTATATTATTTTAATTGTACATGCATTTTCTTAAGTACTATGTGTATTTGTAGCTTTGAAATTTAGATATAGGTTTCCCCTCTAAATGCTAAGTCTGGCTCTGCCCATGATTGAGATTAATGATAAAATGACTGCACTATATCGTAATAGAAAGCATAACAACTGATGTGGCAACCCGGTTGGGATGCCAGATCGGTAGGGACAAAGGCGGGATTGTTTGAGTTAAGCGCAAGATCTCGATTTCGATTTCTCACTGTGTCAAGATCGATTGGGCCATTAGGGCGCTCCCCGTTGATTACCCCTAATGGAGAGGCGTCAGGGCCCTATGGGATTAGTATCACCCGAGGAGTGCGGATACCCACTGTTATCAATAAAAAAGACTAATGTGGCTTTTGGGCCCCGCATCAAAATCTAATGAAATGATACACCCAA
Organism: Stephania japonica; assembly: GCA_039657345.1. Taxonomy (NCBI): domain Eukaryota; kingdom Viridiplantae; phylum Streptophyta; class Magnoliopsida; order Ranunculales; family Menispermaceae; genus Stephania; species Stephania japonica. The sequence goes on from CM077566.1 coordinate 20,088,029, forward strand.
CACCCCTTTTTGATGTAGGGCCCACGTGCGACAATCAGTCGTGGTGAATTTTATTGTGACATCGTGTTCTCATTCAAGCATTTACCGTTATTATTTGTTGTGTATTCCACACGCCTCCAACCTTGGCTTTTTTTTATTGTCGGGAATCTAGCTAGCTTGGTTCTTTGCTTTTTTTTTAGGTCAAGTTATCAATTTTCATTACTCAATTGAGTCGATTACATCCGCTGATATAAGTGCATCTAATTAAAGTTGTGACTTTAATTATGAGCTATTTGAGCCAAATTATGAGCCAAATTACTCAATTTGGCTTAATTTTCATTACTCAATTTTCAATTATTTTCATTACTCAATTTTCATACCAAATATATAATGTGGTGTACATTTTTGCTATTTGAGCCAAATTATGAGCTACCTTGTTTGCACTTCTCCTAGCAAATTGTACCTTCCTTGAACCGTGACTTTTAAGCACTAATTAAAGTCGTCAAGTAAACATCCATATTATGAGCTAGCTTGGCTCTTTTACCTTCAATAGACATCATTAATTTTTCTTTTTTTACAAAAAATGAAGTTTTCTCATTTAGTATTTCCGTTAATACAAAAAATTATAGTAGCAAAAATCATTAATACAGGAGCATTGTTATTTATTTTGGTAATTTAATTTAATTTTTAATGAGAAATTTTACTCACTTTTTGGTAAAAATAATATACAAATAAACGACTTAACCTTTGATACATACACATTTCAAAAAATAACTGCAAAATTAATGTTACATATAGTCAAAAAATTGGTCTTCACCGTATATAACGAACAATTATTTTTGATAGTTTGAAGCTATAATGCTACTTGTTGGCATTTTCCATATTTTATTTATTTTTATCATATACTTTCGTTAATTTAATTAAAATTAGTAACCCAAACGTGTTTTTGTAGATTATACTATCTAATATTTTTATGTTTATCCTTATATATCCATATCTATATCGCAAGTAGATTTAGATTTTTTTTTTCTTATCCATCAAGATGCGCTTTGATTTCAAGAACTTGTCTTAAAATCGTAACAATCACGCAATATAGCTAGAGCTATATATATAAGAGTGAGAAGAGAAAAGAACGTCTTTGTTAGAGAATCTTTAGTTCGTTTGTGTGAAGAGAGAGCCATTAAATTTGTTGTCTTGAAGAGGATTGAAGACCATTGATTGAAAGAAAGTCATGGAAAATTACAATCATTTTGGGGTTTTACATTCAACCCCACTGATGAAGAAATCATGGTGTACTTGCCAAAAAAGGCGAGCAACATTCAACTTCCATTCGTCGATCCGATCGTCGAATTCGACGTCTTTACTACACACCCCACCCAACTCCACATGCAACGTATGTACTACTTTTTTATGTTAAAAAACACTATGGTTTATGGTTCTTGATTTTAATCGATCTTTGATTTTTGTTAGGTTATCCTGCATGCATGAATACTGTTTTAATGTTTAAATTAGGGTTTTGGGTTCTTGATAATTAAGGGAACTTCGGTGTCTTAGGTTATCTTATTACATGCTTGATACTGTTTATTGTTAAAGCTAGCTAGCTAGCGGGTTTAAGGTTCTTGATGATTTATCCATCTTTGTTTTTTTAAGTTATTTACATGCACGCATACTGTTTATTGTTAAAACTAGGTGCATTCATATTGTTAATAAACCTAGGGTGTAGGGTTCTTGATAATTAATCGATCTTTGATTTTTTAAGTTATTATTACATATATATATGCGTGTTGTTTTAATGTTTTTTTTTTTTAAAAAAAACTGCATATTGCTATAATTTTAAAACTAGGGTTTAGGTTTCTTGATAATCAGTCAGATCTTTGATTTTTTTGGGTTGTCTTATATGCATGTATTTCTTTGTTGGGTGCAGAGAGGCTCAATGCTACCAGTACCCACCTCTACTTCTACGTTACGAAGAGCGGGAGAAATCGCAGTGCTGGAAATGGGTTTTGGCATGCAAGCACAGGTGCAACCGCTATCTTGAACCGCAAGAGAGAAGTGATCGGCTATAGGAGCATGCTAGTTTACTACAATAATGCTTTGAATACAAATACTAAGAAAAGAGACAGGTCGGAAAAGACCAGGTGGATTCTGCATGAGTACACGCTTCCCGAGGCTTATAACATGTTTTCCAAAGGACATAAGGTAAGTGTGATTTACTGCTAAATTGAGTTAATTTATTCATTCATTTGGTTAACGGCTATATATATATATATATATAAGGTCATATTAAAAATAGTTTTGCATGTAGTTAGTGTACAACATATACAAGTATTATTACATAAATTTACTATTTGATTATACATTACAGGAACCCTTTTGGACTATTTGCAAAATTGGTGAGACAGGAAGAACATTTGGAGGTGACAATTACCAAAGTAGTAGTGTTCCCTCACAACAACAGCAGCAACCCCTGCAACAGCAATTGAACATGGAATTAATGGGGCCTCATCATCAGCAAGAAGATGATCAACAACTGCAGCTGCAGCAATCTGAATGTGATGATGGTCGAAGCTTGGTGCTAACGGAGGATGATCTTCCTCTTGAGTTTTGGGTCGACGTTAATGATCACAACTCATCTTCAGAGGTAGTTCAGGAGGCGGCGCCTAGACGGATTGGATCGTTAATTTTTCCCGATCAATTAAATGATGATGAAGCTGCAGATGATGATCAAGAATGGATTGAAAACTTGGAGTCAATTCTAGAGGTTGACGACGAGGCACAACAACCACTCCAACAGCTGCCAATACAACAACAATTTGAGCAGCAACCAGTACTCCAACAAAGTGAGAGTGTGGCCTACATATGCCTTGATGATCTGCAGCCACAACAACAATCAGAATTGATAGTGCTACCTGACGACGAGGATGATGCTTGTATTGAAGATATGGAAAACTGGATTGGCAACTTCGACTATTGTATGGACATGATTAAGGAGCTTCATGATGAGGTCTACGACGTCAACGGCAATTCAGAGTTGGAGATTGATGAGCAGCCATTCGCCAAGCGCGTCAAGTACTAGAAGGATCCACGTTTATTATGTAAATCTAAGTAGCAAATTTTGTACATGCATGCTACTAATTAGTTACTGTATATGGATACTAAGTAGCAATTAATTTTGTTTGTAAAAAAAAAGTAGCAATTAATTTTACATGCTACTCTAAACTCATGAATTCATTTGTAAACACTATTATTTGTCTCAATGAAATACAAAGTTATTTGTTTAAGTTACCGTAATTTATATAATATTGTTAGCTATATATTAGTATAGTCACGATTCACACACGTTGGTAAATATGTTGAAGTAAAATAGAAATTTCATTAATCATGATGGCTCAATACATTCGGTAGAACTGGACGAGACACATAATCAATTACCTTCATAAAAGTACATTGATTCACTAATCCTAATTATTCATCGAACATTCAACCAAGCAGGGGCTGATTTTGAGAAACTGCGACTCCAACATTGGAACAGAATGACAATCGATGACTGTTCTCTTGACAAACGATCTGAACACACCACAGAGACATACTAAGACCATGACGAAAAAATAAAACATCCAACAAGGGAAGACAGACAAAGACTTCCGACAAGAACAGACAAATACAAACTTCCAACATTGGAAGTCAAATACTTATTGAAAAAATATGTTAAAAAGTTAAATAAAGTCGTCAAACACCCAACTTCATGGGTGACCACCGAGACTATAAAAGTTCTCCCTGGCCTTGTGTCAAGATGTGTGTATGTGACGCAATGGAAGTTCTTCCAAAACGATAAACCGACACAAAAATAATGCAATTCAAAATGAAACCCTAATTCTCTAAAAGAAACATAATTCGTTTGTTTTTTCATAAAGATCAAAAATCAACCTCTAAACTGTTACATATGTAGCCTTTATATAGGCTTGTAAAATAATGAGACTCATAATTCCAATAGAATACCATAAGACAAATTAACTGTAATTATAATAAAACTCTTAACACCACTAACTCCTATTGAAAATCTAACTTTGACACAAAAAGGACACAGAACTTGTAATCCAACTAAACAAAATCATTTTATCTAATAAATAAAAACCCTAATCTAACACAAACTCTTACTTGCATCATTCTCTCCCAGCTTGATAAAATTCTTCCTCGAATTCAAAGCTTGAATCATTCTCCTATTAATGTGGGCCGATTAGTTTACTATTGTATTCTAATAGGGATTTACTATTGTATTCTAATAGGGATTTACTTTCTCTATAAGTATATATATTTCTTCTGGTGTAAAAAGCGTGAGTAGTGAGAATCGTGAATAAGATTGTGCCGGCGGCTGTGGATTTTCTTCCCTTAGAAGGTTTCCCACATATAAAATTTTTGGTGATTTGTTCTCTTTTTCTTTTTTTCTTGTTTTACTATTGTCATTGCTCTCTGTCAAAATCTTAACAACTGGTATCAGAGCAAGGTTATTCTCAAGTGGGAGTATTGACAGCAGAAAGGAAGTTATAATTTGAGAAGTTCGACGGTTCGAACTTTGGATTTTGGAAGATGCAGATCGAAGACTACCTATATCAGAAAGATTTCTACTTATTGCTCGGTGGCAAGAACAGCAAACCTATAGACATGGACGACAAGGCTTGGGAATTACTAGATCGAAAGGCTTTGGGTGCGATTCGCCTTTCACTGTCATCATCGGTAGCCTTCAACATCTCCATAGAGAAGACCACACAAGATGTGATGAAAGCCCTAACACGGATGTATGAGAAACCATCGGCGTCAAACAAGGTATTCTTAATGAAACGGTTGTTTAATATGAAGAAACCTGAAAGTAGACCTATACAAGAGCATCTGAGTGATTTCGATACCATCACTAGTCAGTTAGAATCAGTGGGTATTATCTTTTATAATGAAGTATTGGCTCTTGTTATTTTGTCGGGTTTACCCGATAGTTGGGATGGTCTGGTTATGGCTGTAAGCAACTCATCAGGGTCCAATATTCTGAAATTTGAAGATGTAGTGGGAGTTCTTCTTGATGAAGATACACGAAGGAGAAACAACTCTTCTGATGATGTTTCTAATAGTGCCCTGAATACTTAGGAACAGGGCAGATCCTCAAAGAGGTCGAATGGCCGAGGAAATGGACGCTCACAATCTAGAAGAGGTCAGTCAAGAGGCCCTCAGATGACTTGCTGGAATTGCAAGAAGAAAGGTCATCTCAAGCGCGATCGTAAACCACCAAAGAAAAGGCCAGATGAAAACGACAAAGACAACAACTCGGTGAATGTCTCAAACGAATCAAGTTCAGATGAAGCACTGATCATGTGTTGTGACAGTAAAGATGAATCCTGCTGGATACTAGATTCTGGTGCATCGTTTCATGCTACTTCCAACAGAGAATATTTCCTTAATTATGAGAAGGGCGATTTCGGCAAGGTGTACCTTGGTGATGATAAAACCTGACATAATCGGTAAAGGAGACGTACTGATAGGAATGGAAAATGGGACGCAGTTGAGGTTGCAACGAGTTAGACATGTGCTGAAACTTGCTGGAAATCTAATTTCGGTAAGCCAACTTACTGATGATGCAGGTCTTGAGATGAAGTTCACTAAAACATCTTGGAAGCTCATAAAAGGTGCCATGGTTTTAGCACATGGTCAGAGAGATGGTACTCTCTACAGAGTTCTCAATAAAAACTCCATGAATATGGCCTCCTCTGAGTTCAGTGCAAAGGTATGGCATCAACGCCTCGGGCATATGAGTGAGTAGGGAATGAAGGTAATGTTGTCAAAAGAGAAGTTAGATGGACTGTCATGTGTTGATCTGTCTCTATGTGAAGGTTGAGTGGTTAGAAAACAAAAAGTTGTCAGTTTTTCTAAAAAGGGCAGAATTCCCAAAACTAAAAAGCTAGAACTTGTGCACACAGACGCTTGGGATCCTTCACAGGTATCCTCCCTTAATGGCTCTCGTTATTACATTACTTTCATCGATGATTCGACTAGAAAGCACTGGATTTACTTTATGAAAAATAAGTTTCAAGTGTTTGAAATTTTCAAAAAGTGGAAATGTCTAGTAGAGAACCAGACAGGTCTAAAGCTGAAGTCCTTGACATCAAATAATGGTGGAGAGTACGGTAACAAGGAATTTGATGACTACTGTGCTATGTATGGCATCAGAAGAGAAAAGACAGTACCAAGGACACCACAACAGAATGGCATTGCTGAGCGTATAAACCGAACCATTATAGAACATGCTAGGAGCCTGTTGTTGAGTGCGGGGCTACCAAGCGGTTTCGGGCTGAAGCAGTGAATACTGCTGCTTATCTGATCAACAGAGTACCACTACCGCAATTGATTGCAGACTGACTGAGGAGGAATGGACAAAAGAGAAAGTAAAACTTTCACACTTAAGAACCTTTGGTTGTGTTTCCTATGTCCATATCAATGCTGAAAATAGGTCAAAGCTGGATGCAAAGTCCAAAATGTGTATCTTGCTGAGATATGGAGTTGATAGTTTTGGTTACAAGCTATGGGATCCTGAGAGTAAAAAGGTGATCAGAAGTAAAGATGTCATATTCAATGAGGATGTGTTGTATAAGGATAGGATCAAGAAGAATGAGGAACCAAAAAGATCAAAGTATCTTGAACTTGATGATATCCATTCCTATGATCCTGATCAGAGTGTTACTGAACACATTGATGAACATGAAGTTCAGGAGGAGCCAGTGACACCACCCATTGCACTTCGACGTGAAAGACGAACTATCAATGCTCCAGATTATTACTCTTCATCCATACACTATTTCTTGCTCACAGATGATGGTGAACCCAATTACTATGAGGAAGCAATGCAAGTCGAGAATAAGGAAGAATGGAAGAAAGCCATGGATGACGAAAAGAAGTTTCTCTACACAAATCAGACTTGGGATTTGGTCAAGCTTCCAACTGGAAAGAAGGCGATTCAGATCAAATGGGTGTACAGACTGAAATAGGAGCAAGATGGTTCATAGAGGTACAAGGCCAGATTGGTAGTAAAAGGTTTCTATCAAAAGGGAGGTATCGATTTTACTGAGATTTTTTCTCCTGTGGTCAAGATGACTACAATTAGAATTGTTCGAAGCATTGTTGCTTCAGAGGATCTACATTTAGAACAGTTGGATGTAAAAACTGCCCTTCTTCATGGTGACTTGAAGGAAAATATATACATGCAGCAACCACAGGGATATGTAGAGGTTAGTAAGGAGCATCTAGTGTGTAAGTTGCACAAAAGCCTTTATGGTCAGAAACAAGCCCCCATACAATGGTATTTGAAGTTTGACAAGTTCATGATCACAAAAGGGTACATGCGATGTCATGCAGCTCACTGCTGTTATTTCAAGAAATTTGACAATTCGCATGTTATTTTGCACCTATATGTCGATGATATGCTGATTGCAGGTACCAACATTGAAAAGATTGAAAATTTGAAAGAGCAAATGGCGAAAGAATTTTCAATGAAAGACTTAGGTGCTGCGAAGCAAATTTTGGGGCTGAAGATCGAAAGAGATAGAAAGAACAAGTTACTAAAATTTTGTCAAAGGGAGTACGTATCGAAGGTGCTCAAGAGGTTCAACATGGATTGTGCAAAACCGGTGAGCACACCTTTAGTGGGCATTTCAAAAACCTTTCGAAACAACATTGTCCCAAAACAAAGAATAACAAAAGAATATGGAGAACATCCCGTATGCATCGGCGAGTGGGTAGCCTTATGTATGCCATGGTTTGTACAAGACCCGACATTTCTCATGCGATGGGGAATTGTGAGTAGGTACATGTCTAATCCTGGTTCTTATCAATGGAATGCAAAAATGGATTTTAAGGTACCTTGCAGAACAAAAGATGTGGCACCGTGTCTTTGTACAAGTGCAAAAATACAGGTTGTGTGGCTTTGTTGATTCAGACAAGGCTGGTGACATTGATGTTAGGAAAAGTACTATAGGTTGTGTTTATTCTTGGAAGTGCAGCAATCTCCTGGGTATCAACGTTACAAAAGATTGTTGCATTATCTACTACTGAGGGTGAATATGTTGCAGCTGTTGAAGCGTGTAAGGAGATGACTTGGTTATAGAGCTTGTTGAGTGAACTGGATCATAAGCAAGAGGATTGTCGACTACTAAGCGACAGTCAGAGCGCAATTCATCTGGCAAAGAATTCTGCATTTCACTCAAGGACAAAGCATATTGATGTAAGGTATCATGTCATACGAGCTATGCTTGAAGAAGGATCTTTCAAATTGGAGAAAAAACACACCAACAAAAATCCTGCAGATATGCTCACCAAGTCAGTCCCTAAAGAGAAACCGAAGTTTTGCATAGCTTCTCTTGGCCTTGCTAATTGAAGACGACAAGGCGGCCGCCGCCTAAAGACACTACATGAGATTGAGATACTACTATACGAGAAAATAATTTTTAGAATCGCCCCCAAGTGGGAGATATGCTAGGTATATGGGCCCGATTAGTTTACTATTGTATTCTAATAAGGATTTACTATTGTACTCTAATACGGATTTACTTTCTCTATAAGTATATATATCTCTTCTAATGTAAAAAGTGTGAGTAGTGAGAATAGTGAATAAGATTGTGTTGACGGCTGTGGGTTTTCTTCCCTTAGAGGATTTCCCACATATAAAATTCCTGGTGATTTGTTCTCTTTCTCTTTTTTTCTTGTTTTACTATTGTCATCGCTCTCTGTCAAAATTTTAACATCTCCCGCACAGGACATACATGGTCTTAATCTTCGTCATTCTCCACTTGCTGGAAAAAATTCGCCCTCAAATTTTCGTACATTCGCGCGACTTGTAATTTGGGGCAAATTCATCTTCACAACTAATCTTGTCTAACTCAATACTACTTCATGAAAAAAGTATTTGGGGAACAACATCTTGAATGTTTTCAAAAAACACATCACCATGAGAGTCTTGAAAAGCGTCCCTACTAACTCTTCATCCATGTCATCGGTTACTGAACAAACGTGTTTGGTCGCCGCGAACTGCACTTTTGTCTCCACAACTTTTCTACTAGGTAGTTGTCGATTTCATCTCGACAACCACGTATCTTTGTTGACGACGCCTCATCACACGACACCACCACTGACACTTGTGATTTTGACTTCAACAATGTAACCTCAAGTACACGAACATCATATCCAAATACCACCTTTTCTTCAACAAAGGCATCATCATTGTCATCAAAAAATGGCGGCTTGTTGATGTCGAAGATGTGACCGTCATTGCATTCGATTAGATCAATACATTCTTCCGATCGACAATCTTCGTCGTTGTACGCATTGTCCCAGTCAGAAGAGGAATCTCCTTTTGTTTCTTTAAGAACAATTATAGATCGGAAAATAAGATGACAAAATGGAGACCAACCAGAAGATTAGCTCAATAGAGATTGAAAAAAATAGATCTTTAATAGAGACCAGAAACAACATTTTATCTTATGAGTGGAGGCGAGACTCCTTTCATATTTATACATACAAAAATACGGGAAAACAAGAATATGGTGTGCCAAAAAAACCAAAATAGACAGCTCATAAAACCTTTGACATTAATCCTTAAAATCAACCTTCTTGCCACCAAGGAAAACAAAAATAAAGAAATTAAACACGGCTTCGCATTTACCCAAAAGCACCATGTCGTACATCCTTATATGTATCACCCAAAAACCACATAAGCTCGTCATTTCACCCAAAAGCCAATCCCCTTCACTATAGTCCAAATCACTTTGGGCACATACCCTTGTCTTTTAGTTGTTTATGGTGTTTTGTCATATGTAGGGCCTACGATTAGGGAGACAAAAAAAAGTCATAAATAGCTAAAAGGCAAGGGTGTGCGCCTAAAGTGTGCGTTGAAAGTCGGTCATTTTAGCATTTTCCTTTTTTTTCTATGCAGTTACAAAGTTATCAAACAACAAATAAAATGGTTACACAAAAAAAACACACCATTTTCTTAGATTATTTCCATTTTCCTTGCTATCATACACACCCTAAATGTAAAGGGAAAATAAATTTCTTACACCTTAGACAATCCTCGATATTAACACAACTTTTTCTATACCAAATCGATGATAAAGTCAAAGAAGTGCGGCGCAAAGTTTAGCCGCCAATATTCTTGGGAGGACTAATGGTGGGAGGTTTTAGATTTCAATTGTTATCATGCACCCCTCTTTTAATCGATATGAGATTTTTCTTAATTTGGTTAATATTTTTGGAAGGAACAATAGTGAGAGGGTTTACGTATAAATAGTGACCATGGATTCCTTTCTTTAATAGTTTCAGAGATTTTTCGAGCTAAATTTAAAATAATAACGAGAGAAAATAATTACTCTTACTAAAATATACAATATGTATATTTAGTGAGAGAAAAGTCGGGTTGTACAAAAAAAAAGGTTAGGCACCAAAAAATAAACCCCAAATTACGAGAGGATTGATAAATAAATAGCTAGAGATATTAATCCCCTCGATAATAGCCTAGTTTTTAACAAGAGAAATTCATTGCTCTCACTAATTTTTATCACTGTTGAACCTTTTCCTTGTAGTGTGCCCAATTTTTTTTTTTTTTTTTTATCAAAGTGGTTGTTGTATTTATGTTCGTAGCCTAAAATGCAAGCCAATCTATTTCACATAGATATTACATAGCGGATAAAGTATGGAACTAAAATCCATGACAATGCACGCTCAGTACAACACCAATCCACATTTTTGGAAAATGAGTTTCCTAGCAAAAATGAAGCAATAAGAGATCTCACATTTTATGAAGTTGATGAGTCTTTAGAGAATGTAGTCCCAGAGATAGATTCAAATGCAGTTGAGACTAATTCAAATTTGGCTCCTATTCTTTATTCTAGTGGGATTGATATTTCAATAGATGCTTCTAATACAAAAGAATTGCGTAGAAGCAGTCGTAAAAGTGTGCCTCGAAGATGTTTTGAAATTGAGAGTTAGGCTTTTATAATTGCTCCACATGATGAAAATGAGCCCCGTAATGTTAATGAGACTTTGTCACCATCTGCTAAAGAAAACTAGTTGAAAGAAATGGTTAAAGAAATTGAGTCTAAGAAATCTAACCACGTCTTGGACGTGGTTAATCTACCTACTAGACGTAGATCAATTGGGAACAAATAGGTCCACAAGATCAAACATCAGGCAGATGGATCAATCGATAGATTCAATGCACGTTTAATGGCTAAGGGAGTTACACAACAAGAAGGAACATATTTTAAGGAAACTTTTTCACCAGTTGTAAGGTTTGCCTCCATTCCTCTATTGTTTGTTATTGTTGCACATATGGATTTAGAATTACATCAAATGGATGTAAAAACTGCTTTAATGAATGGATAATTGAATGAAGACATATATATGCAACAACCAATAGGTTTTGTTGTAAAAGGACAAGAGCGCAAAAGTGTGCAAGCTCAAAAAGTCAATATATGTTATTAAACAATCTTCAAGACAATGGTATTTAAGATTGATTTCATCAAGTCATAACTTATTTTGGATTTAATAAGATTGATGAAGATCATTGTGTATATATTAAGCATTCAGATCAATAGTTTGTGATATTGTCCATGTACGTCGACGATATACTTTTAGCTGGAAATAACATTGATTATGCTGTCGCCATTAAAGAATGGTTGTCCTCTAATTTTGATATGAAGGACATGAGTGGAGCAAACTTCATACAGGGTATGAAGAGTCATAGGAATCGTTCTAAAAAACTCTTGCTTTATCGCGAGTACAATTTATTAAGAATATTCTTGAACGATTCAAAATGAAAAATTGTAACCCCATTGAGACTCCAATTGCTAAAGGTGAAATCCTAAGCACGGAAATCAAAGGCTCCATTCGAGAAAGACAAAATGTCCAATGTTTCATATGCAAGTGCAATTGGAAGTTTAATGTACACAATGATGTGCACACGTCCCGATATATGCTACGTCGTTGGTTTAGTTAGAAAATATCAATCAAATTCTAGTCAAGCTCATTGGAAAGAAAAAGGATCTTGAAGTATCTGAAAGGCACTATAGATTTGTGTTTGTGTTACCAAAGTAATGATCAGCAGTTACTTGGGTACTCTGATGTTGATTGTAGCGGTGATCCAGATGAATGCAAATCAACTTCAGAATATGTTTTCCTATTGAATAATTGTGCAATCTGATGGAGTAGTAAAAAGCAAACATGCATTGATTTGTCAACCTTAGAGGCATAATTTGTTGCTTGCACTGCTTCAGTTCAAGAGGCAATATGGCTTATACGTTTCGTTATGCACTTGCAAGTCATCAAAAGTGCATAGAAAACCAGTTACTATATTTAGTGATGGTCAAGCAGCAATTGCTTATAAGAAGGATCTGAAGTATAATGGAAAGACAAAACACGTCGACACAAAGTATAACTTTGTGAGAGACATCATAGAAAGAAAAGAAGTATTGATACAACACATTCCTACGCAAAGGATGACAGTATATCCAATGACAACCTATCGCTAGGGATATTTTTTTAAGTTATGTAAAGTCCTTTCGGATTGCGTAGACTATAAATTGTTTGTTGTAACTTCTTATTTCAATTCAATAAATAAACTTTATAGGTTTTTGTTATTTCATGCTCTGATATAAGTCATTAATTGACTAGAACTATGCAACAGGGCATTGATTGCCTTCCTCACAAAAGCAATCACCTTTTGCGCTAATAGTAGCGAGTAGAGATGAGACATTGAAACTTATTTGATAAATGTAACCTTGATTGGAGTCAAGATGAGGTCATTTAGCTTGACCGTAACAGATTTCCCACTATCTATTAAGCCTGTCAAGATAACCAGATGTGAGATCCATTGATTGGCACCTAATAATAGCGAGCTACATAAGTTTCGGGTTAGGCACTTTGGGAGTGACTAAACTAAGATCTGCACAATGTATTTAGAGAATTGCATACACTCTCATTAAGAGGTTCTCCACTGTGACATGAAAAAGAATCGCATGTGTTTTACGACCACTTAGAAGTGATAATCCCTATATCTGCACTGTGTGAATCTAATTGAATAAAGTTCTTACATAGTTGAGACTTCCTGCATTTCCCTTATGACTTTTGACTACACTATAAAGTAAGAAATTTGTGTTTGCTACTTTACTGAGTAACCTATGGTCAAGTATGATTTGATCTAAAGGTGCTACATTAGGAAAGCAGCAGATTCTAAACTGAGTAGAGGGAGGGTAGAGGAAGTTCATATAGAATCATGTCATTTCATTTTGTATTCCATGTCGCAACACTGATGTTAAGTCACTTGGATGGATATATTAGTTAGAATATAATGCTATGACTTTAAGGTTCAGATATTGCTCTTGAAGGGATTATTGAATGTTTTGAACAGACGTGACTATATGGATCTGGGCGAAGTGAGATATACATAATTTTTAAAAGAATAGATGTCTCTATGTTGACTCTAATTGAGTTGCTAGTGTAGAGCTCCTACTTGCAGGCTATCTCACATTCCCAAGACCCATTAGCTACAATGAAACATTGTCAATTGAGAACTGAATGTTTTTCCACACATGATGGGAGAATGGGAGATATCTAAGTTATCAAAACACGGGGCACCCATATGTCTGATCGACTCGACCCGACAAGATTTTCCACACACGATGTGCAAGTGGGAAATGTTGGGCACGTTTTACATGTTGTAAATAAAAGGGAAAAACCTAGAGTTGGTTTTGATAATTGATATATCCTAACCACCATAATCTCTTGGGAAGCCCTAAGAGATCACAGGATAATAAATCATGTACAAGGTGGTTTAGAAAAATAAGTCTTTTGGCATTTTTGTGTGGTGTGAAGAAAAGAGTTCTCGAGAAGTGTCTTCTAAACTTTTGGGCTGTGGAAAAGACCGAAGTTCTACACAAATGAAATAGGTAAAAGGTATGCTTCTGCCAATACTCTTTCGATTCCTATATATTTGGTCCGAAACCTTAAGTACAAAATATAATACTTCTTTTAATATAAGCTTGAGTACGAGGAGCATTGATCCCCACCATATTGAAAGGTAATTTTGTTCCATTTACAAACTAATGAGCTAGGAGCAATTGCAAGCTTAGTGACAGCTTTGTGTGGATAAATCTAACAGTCATAGTAGACCTATAGAACATGTCTAAGTGGATCACAATGAACTCATAAAACGTATTAAATGTGCCTAGTGGGCCCGACATGCCTACACAATACTATAGGATGCAATGGACCTGAATTATTTACCAAGATTCATGATGGCGGACTTAGACAAAATACTAACTTTCTCCTTACACCTTATAGCCCCATATATACAGCCATTTAGCCCCCCAAAAAAAAACACTTGGCCCCCGATCAGCTTCAATACTTACCCCATTTACCCCTCTTATATACATATATATATAATTAATTAGATAAATCTCAAACCCTAAATCTTTTTTTTTCTCTTTCGATTTCCTTTTTAATTCCTTTGTTAACCACCGCCGATCTTCTATTTGATCTTTATTGCATGTATTTTCTTCAATAAAAACAAATTTATTCAGATCTTAGAGTTTCAATCCTACAAAATTTTTCTAATTCATCATTGGCGTCATCACTTGCTCCCTCCATGTGTGCATCTATCATCATTCAAGTTCATCTCCGCTTCTACTTGCTTGTGTTTGAATCTCTGCTTACAGTTGTTGGTTTGATAGTTTATTAGGTTATCCTTTTCAATAAGTATTTATCTTTCAATGTTGGAGGTTTTTGTTTGTCTTCCCTTGTTGGAAGTTTTATTTTTCGTTTTGATCTTAGTATATCTGTGTACTGTAGTGTTCTTGACGTTTGTCAAGAGAAGAGACACTGCTTGTCAAACTATTCCATTATTACAGTCGCAGTTTCTCAAAATCAACTCTATGGCAGTTGAATGTTCTAATAAAAAATTAGGATTAGTGAATCAATGTGTTTTTGTCAAGGTAATTAATTGTATGTCTTGTCCTGTTCTACCGAATGTATTAAACCATAATGATAAATGAAATTTCTTTTTTATTTTTTTAAAAAATAGATAAATCTCATTTTCCCCTAAAAATCAGTTGCCCAATCCCTCCTATACCCCCCCCTATATGATAAGTATATTATTTTAATTGTACATGCATTTTCTTAAGTACTATGTGTATTTGTAGCTTTGAAATTTAGATATAGGTTTCCCCTCTAAATGCTAAGTCTAGCTCTGCCCATGATTGAGATTAATGATAAAATGACTGCACTATATCATAATAGAAAGCATAACAACTGATGTAGCAACCCGGTTGGGATGCCAGAACGGTAGGGACAAAGGTGGGATTGTTTGAGTTAAGCGCAAGACCTCGATTTCGATTTCTCACTGTGTCAAGATCGATTGGGCCATTAGGGCGCTCCCCGTTGATTACCCCTAATGGAGAGGCGTCAGGGCCCTATAGGATTAGTATCACCCGAGGAGTGCGGATACCCATTGTTATCAATAAAAAAGACTAATGTGGCTTCTGGGCCCCGCATAAAAATCTAATGAAATGATACACCCAACACCCCATTTTGATGTAGGGCCCACGTGCGACAATCAGCCGTGGTGAATTTTAGTGTGACATCGTGTTCTCAATCAAGCATTTACCGTTATTATTTGTTGTGTATTCCACACAGTCTCCAACCTTGGCTTTTATTTATTGTCAGGAATCTAGCTAGCTTGGTTCTTTGCTTTTTTTTTAGGTCAAGTTTTCAATTTTCATTACTCAATTGAGTCGATTACATCCGCTGATATAAGTGCATCTAATTAAAGTCGTGACTTTAATTATGAGCTATTTGAGCCAAATTATGAGCCAAATTACTCAATTTGGCTTAATTTTCATTACTCAATTTTCAATTATTTTCATTACTCAATTTTCATACCAAATATATAATGTGGTGTACATTTTTGCTATTTGAGCCAAATTATGAGCTACCTTGGTTGCCCTTCTCCTAGCAAATTGTACCTTCCTCAACCGTGACATTTAAGCACTAGTTAAAGTCGTCAAGTAAACATCCATATTATGAGCTAGCTTGGCTCTTTTACCTTCAATAGACATCATTAATTTTTCTTTTTTTACAAAAAATGAAGTTTTCTCATTAAGTATTTCCGTTAATACAAAAAATTATAGTAGCAAAAATCATTAATACAGGAGCATTGTTATTTATTTTGGTAATTTAATTTAATTTTTAATGAGAAATTTTACTCACTTTTTGGTAAAAATAATATACAAATAAACGACTTAACCTTTCATACATAAACATTTCAAAAAATAACTGCAAAATTAATGTTACATATAGTCAAAAAATTGGTCTTCACCGTATATAACGAACAATTATTTTTGATAGCTGAAGCTATAATGCTACTTGTTGGCATTTTCCATATTTTATTTATTTTTATCATATACTTTCGTTAATTTAATTAAAATTAGTAACCCAAACGTGTTTTTGTAGATTATACTATCTAATATTTTTATGTTTATCCTTATACATCCATATCTATATCGCAAGTAGATTTAGATTTTTTTTTCTTATCCATCGAGACGCTTTGATTTCAAGAACTTGTCTTAAAATCGTAACAATCACGCAATATAGCTAGAGCTATATATATAAGAGTGAGAAGAGAAAAAACGTCTTTGTTAGAGAATCTTTAGTTCGTTTGTGTGAAGAGAGAGCCATTAAATTTGTTGTCTTGAAGAGGATTGAAGACCATTGATTGAAAGAAAGTCATGGAAAATTACAATCATGCCTTGGGGTTTTACATTCAACCCCACGATGAAGAAATCATGGTGTACTTGCAAGCGAAGGCGAGCAACATTCAACTTCCATTCGTCGATCCAATCGTCGAATTCGACGTCTTTACTACACACCCCACCCAACTCCACATGCAACGTATGTACTACTGCGTTTTTATGTTAAAAAACACTATGGTTTATTGTTCTTGATTTTAATCGATCTTTGATTTTTGTTAGGTTATCGTGCATGCATGAATACTTTGTTTTAATGTTTAAATTAGGGTTTTGGGTTCTTGATAATTAAGGGAACTTCGGTGTCTTAGGTTATCTTATTACATGCTTGATACTTGTTTATTGTTAAAGCTAGCTAGCTAGCGGGTTTAAGGTTCTTGATGATTTATCAATCTTTGTTTTTTTAAGTTATTTACATGCACGCATACTGTTTATTGTTAAAACTAGGTGCATTCATATTGTTGTTAAACCTAGGGTGTAGGGTTCTTGATAATTAATCTATCTTTGATTTTTTAAGTTATTGTTACATTCATATATGCGTGTTGTTTTAATGTTTTTTTTTAAAAAAAAATTGCATATTGCTATAATTTTAAAACTAGGGTTTAGGTTTCTTGATAATCAGTCAGATCTTTGATTTTTTTGGGTTGTCTTACATGCATGTGTTTCTTTGTTGGGTGCAGTGAGGCTCAATGCTACCAGTACCCACCTCTACTTCTACGTTACGAAGAGCGGGAGAAATCGCAATGCTGGAAATGGGTTTTGGCATGCAAGCACAGGTGCAACCGCTATCTTGAACCGCAAGAGAGAAGTGATCGGCTATAGGAGCATGCTAGTTTACTACAATAATGCTTTGAATACAAATACTAAGAAAAGAGACAAGTCGGAAAAGACCAGGTGGATCCTGCATGAGTACACGCTTCCCGAGGCTCATAACATGTCTTCCAAAGGACTTAAGGTAAGTGTGATTTACTGTTAAATTGAGTTAATTTATTCCTTCATTTGGTTAACGGCTATATATATATATAAGGTCATATTAAAAATAGTTTTGCATGTAGTTAGTGTACAACATATACAAGTATTATTACATAAATTTACTATTTGATTATACATTACAGAACCCTTTTGGACTATTTGCAAAATTGGTGAGACAGGGAAGAACATTTGAAGGTGACAATTACCAAAGTAGTAGTGTTCCCTCACAACAACAAGAAGAACCCCAAGAAACAAAGAATTGAACATGGAATTAATGGGGCCTCATCATCGCAAGAAGTTGATCAACAACAAGCAGGTGCAAAGCAATCGAATGTGATGGTGGTCGAAGCTTGGTGCTAGCGGAGGATGATCTTCCTCTTGAGTTTTGGGTCGACGTTAATGATCACAACTCATCTTCGAGAGGTAATTCAGGGAGGCGGCGCTAGACGGATTGGATCGTTAATTTTTCCCGATCAATTAAATGATGATGAAGCTGCAGATGATGATCAAGAATGGATTGAAAACTTGGAGTCAATTCTAGAGGTTGACGACGAGGCACAACAACCACTCCAACAAATGCCAATACAACAACAATTTGAGCAAAGAACCAAGATCTCCAACAAAGTGAGAGTGTGGCATACATATGCCTTGATGATCTGCAGCCACAACAACAACATATTGTTAGCTATATATTAGTATAGTCACGATTCACACACGTTGGTAAATATGTTGAAGTAAAATAGAAATTTCATAAATCATGATAGCTCAATACATTCGGTAGAACTGGACGAGACACATAATCAATTACCTTCATAAAAGTACATTGATTCGCTAATCCTAATTATTCATCAGAACATTCAACTGACGCAGGGCTGATTTTGAGAAACTGCGACTCCAACAATGGAACAGAATGACAATCGATAACTGTTCTCTTGACAAACGACTGGAACACACCAGTACACAGATATACTAAGACCATGACGAAAAAATAAAACGTCCAACAAGGGAAGACAGACAAAGACTTCCGACAAGAACAGACAAATACAAACTTCCAACATTGGAAGTCAAATACTTATTGAAAAAACACGATAAAAAGTTAAATAAAGTCGTCAAACTCCCAACTCGATGGGTGACCACCGAGACTATAAAAGTTCTCCCTGGCCTTGTGTCAAGATGTGTGTATGTGACGCAGTGGAAGTTCTTCCAAAATGATAATCCGACACACGAATAATGCAATTCAAAATGAAACCCTAATTCTCTAAAAGAAACATAATTCGTTTGTTTTTCATAAAGATCAAAAATCAACCTCTAAACTATTACATATGTAGCCTTTATATAGGCTTGTAAAATAGTGAGACTCATAATTCCAATAGAATACCATAAGACACATTAACTGTAATTATAATAAAACTCTTAACACCACTAACTCCTATTGAAAATCTAACTTTGACACAAAAAGGATACAGAATTTGTAATTCAACTAAACAAAACCTTTTTATCTAATAAATAAAAACCCTAATATAACACAAACTCTTATTTGCATTATTCTCTACCGGTTGAGAAAATTCTTCCTCGAATTCAAAGCTTGAATCATTCTCCTATTAATGTGGGCCTGATTAGTTTACTATTGTATTCTAATAGGGATTTACTATTGTATTTTAATAGGGATTTACTTTCTCTATAAGTATATATATTTCTTCTGGTGTAAAAAGCGTGAGTAGTGAGAATCGTGAATAAGATTGTGTTGGCGGCTGTGGGTTTTCTTCCCTTAGAAGGTTTCCCACATATAAAATTCTTGGTGATTTGATCTCTTTCTCTTTTTTTCTTGTTTTACTATTGTCATTGCTCTCTGTCAAAATCTTAACAACTGGTATCAGAGCAAGGTTATTCTCAAGTGGGAGTATTGACAGAAGAAAGGAAGTTATAATTTGAGATGTTCGACGGTTCGAACTTTGAATTTTGGAAGATGCAGATCGAAGACTACCTATATCAGAAAGATTTCTACTTACTGCTCGGTGGCAAGAACAACAAACCTATAGATATGGACGACAAGGCTTGGGAAATACTGGATCGAAAGGCTTTTGGTGCGATTTGCCTTTCACTATCATCATCGGTAGCCATCAACATCTCCAAAGAGAAGACCACACAAGATGTGATGAAAGCCCGAACACGGACGTATGAGAAACCATCGGCGTCAAACAAGGTATTCTTAATGAAACGGTTGTTTAATATGAAGAAACCTGAAAGTAGACCTATTCAAGAGCATCTGAGTGATTTCGATACCATCACTAGTCAGTTAGAATCAGTGGGTATTATCTTTTATAATGAAGTATTGGCTCTTGTTATTTTGTCGGGTTTACCCGATAGTTGGGATGGTCTGGTTATGGCTGCAAGCAACTCATCAGGGTCCAATATTCTGAAATTTGAGGACGTAGTGGGAGTTCTTCTTGATGAAGATACACGAAGGAGAAACAACCCTTCTGATGATGTTTCTAATAGTGCCCTGAATTTTTAGGAATGGGGCAGATCCTTAAAGAGGTCGAATGGCCGAGGAAATGGACGCTCTCAATCTAGAAGAGGTCAGTCAAGGGGCCCTCAAATGACTTGTTGAAATTGCAAGAAGAAAGGTCATCTCAAGCGCGACTGTAAAGCACCAAAGAAAAGGGCAGATGAAAACGACAAAGACAACAACTCGGTGAATGTCTCAAACGAATCAAGTTCAGATGAAGCACTGATCATGTGTTGTGACAGTAAACATGAATCCTGCTGGATACTAGATTCTAGTGCATCGTTTCATGCTAATTCCAACAGAGAATATTTCCTTAATTATGAGAAGGGAAATTTCGGCAAGGTGTACCTTGGTGATGATAAAACCTGAGACATAATCGGTAAAGGAGACGTGCTTATAGGAATGGAAAATGGGACGCAGTTGAGGTTGCAACGAGTTAGACATGTGCTGAAACTTGCTAGAAATCTAATTTCGGTAAGCCAAATTACTGATGATGCAAGTCTTGAGATGAAGTTCACTAAAACATCTTAGAAGCTCATAAAAGGTGCCATGGTATTAGCACATGGTCAGAGAGATGGTATTCTCTACAGAGTTCTCAATGAAAACTCCATGAATATGGCCTCCTCTGAGGTCAGTGCAAAGGTGTGGCATCAACGCCTCGGGCATACGAGTGAGAAGGGAATGAAGGTAATGGTGTCAAAAGGGAAGTTAGATGGACTGTCATGTGTTGATCTGTCTCTATGTGAAGGTTGTGTGGTTAGAAAACAAAAGTTGTCAGTTTTTCTAAAAAAGGCAGAATTCCCAAAACTAAAAAGCTAGAACTTGTGCAAACGGACGCTTGGGATCCTTCACAGGTATCCTCCCTTTATGGCTCTCGTTATTACGTTACTTTCATTAATGATTCGACTAGAAAGCTCTGGATCTACTTTATGAAAAATAAGTTTCAAGTGTTTGAAATTTTCAAAAAGTGGAAATGTCTAGTGGAGAACCAGACAGAACTAAAGCTGAAGTCCTTGACATTAGATAATGGTGGAGAGTACCGTAACAAGGAATTTGATTAGTACTGTGCTATGTATGGCATCAAAAGAGAAAAGACAAGTATTCAAGGACACCACGACGTAATGGCATTGCTTGAGCGTATGCACCGAACCATTATAGAACGTGCTAGGAGCATGTTGTTGAGTGTTGGGCTACCAAGCAGTTTTGGGCTGAAGCTGAGAATACTGCTGCTTATCTGATCAACAGAGGACCATCTATCGCAATTGATTGCAGACTGCCTGAGGAGGAATGGACAAAAGTGAAAGTAAAACTTTCACACTTAAGAACCTTTGGTTGTGTTTCCTATGTCCATATCAATGCTGAAAATAGGTCAAAGCTGGATGCAAAGTCCAAAATGTGTATCTTGCTGGGATATGGAGTTGATAGTTTTGGTTACAGGCTATGGGATCCTGAGAGTAAAAAGGTGATCAGAAGTAAAGATGTCATATTCAATGAGGATGTGTTGTATAAGGATAGGATCAAGAAGAAAGATGAACCAAAAAGATCAAAGTATCTTGAACTTGATGATATCCCTCCCTATGATCTTGATCAGAGTGTTATTGAACACATTGATGAACATGAAGTTCAGGAGGAGCCAGTGACACCACCCATTGCACTTCGACGTGAAAGACGAACTGTCAATGCTCCAGATTATTACTCTCCATCCATACACTATTTGTTGCTCACAGATGGTGGTGAACCCAATTACTATGAGGAAGCAATGCAAGTCGAGAATAAGGAAGAATGGAAGAAAGCCATGGATGACGAAATGAAGTTTCTCTATACAAATCAGACTTGGGATTTGGTCAAGCTTCCAACTGGAAAGAAGGCGATTCAGAACAAATGGGTGTACAGACTGAAACAGGAGCAAGATGGTTCCCAGAGGTACAAGGCCAGATTGGTAGTAAAAGGTTTCCAACAAAAGGCAGGTATCGATTTTAATGAGATTTTTTCTTCTGTGGTCAAGATGACTACAATTAGAACTGTTCTAAGCATTGTTGCTGCAGAGGATCTACATTTAGAACAGTTGGATGTAAAAACTGCCCTTCTTCATGGTGACTTGGAGGAAAATATATACATGCAGCAACCACAGGGATATGTAGAGGATGCTAAGGAGCATCTAGTGTGTAAGTTGCACAAAAGCCTTTATGGTCTGAAACAAGCCCCCAGACAATGGTATTTGAAGTTTGACAAGTTCATGATAACAATAGGGTACATGCGTCATGCGATCACTTCTTGTTATTTCAAGAAATTTGACAATTCGTATGTTATTTTGCTCCTATATGTCGATGATATGCTGATTGCAGGTACCAACATTGAAAAGATTGAAAATTTGAAAGAGCAAATGGCGAAAGAATTTTCAATGAAAGACCTAAGAACTGCGAAACAAATTTTGGGGCTGAAGATCGAAAGAGATAGAAAGAACAAGTTACTAAAACTTTTTCAAAGGGAGTACGTATCGAAGGTGCTCAAGAGGTTCAACATGGATTGTGCAAAATCGGTGAGCATACCTTTAGCTGGGCATTTCAAAAACCTTTCAAAACAACAGTCCCAAAACAGAAGAAGAACAAAAGAATATGGAGAACATCCCGTATGCATCGGCAGTGGGTAGACCTATGTATGCCATGGTTTGTACAAGACCCGACATTTCTCATGCAGTGGGAATTGTGAGTAGGTACATGTCTAATCCTGGTTCTTATCATTGGAATGCAGTAAAATAGATTTTAAGGTACCTTGCAGAAACAAAAGATGTGGCACTGTGCTATACAAGTGCAAAAATACAGCTTTGTGTGGCTTTGTTGATTCAGACATGGCTGGTGACATTGATGTTAGGAAAAGTACTACAGGTTATGTGTTTATTCTTGGAAGTGCAGCAATCTCCTGGGTATCAAGGTTACAAAAGATTGTTGCATTATCTACTACTGAGGCTGAATATGTTGCAGCTGTTGAAGCGTGTAAAAAGATGACTTGGTTATAGAGCTTGTTGAGTGAACTGGATCATAAGCAAGCGGATTGTCGACTACTAAGCGACAGTCAGAGCGCAATTCATCTGGCAAAGAATTCTGCAATTCACTCAAGGATAAAGCATATCGATGTAAGGTATCATTTCATACGAGCTATGCTTGAAGAAGGATCTTTCAAATTGGAGAAAGTACACACCAACAAAAATCCTGTAGATATGCTCACCAAGTCAGTCCCTAAAGAGAAACTGAAGTTTTGCATAGCTTCTCTTGGCCTTGCTAATTGAAGACGACAAGGCAGCCGCCGCCTAAAGACACTACATGAGAAGGAGATACTACTATACGAGAAAATAATTTTTAGAATCAGCCACAAGTGGGAGATATGTTAGGTATATGGGCCTGATTAGTTTACTATTGTATTCTAATAAGGATTTACTATTGTACTCAAATACGGATTTACTTTCTCTATAAGTATATATATCTCTTCTAATGTAAAAAGTGTGAGTAGTGAGAATCGTGAATAAGATTGTGTTGACGGCTGTGGGTTTTCTTCCCTTAGAGGATTTCCCACATATAAAATTCCTGGTGATTTGTTCTCTTTCTCTTTTTTTCTTGTTTTACTATTGTCATTGCTCTCTGTCAAAATCTTAACATCTCCCGCACAGGACATACATGGTCTTAATCTTCATCATTCTCCACTTGTTGGAAAAAATTTGCCCTCAAATTTTCGTACATTCGCGCGACTTGTAATTTGGGGCAAATTCTTATTCACAACTAATCTTGCCTAACTCAATACTACTTGATGGAAAAAGTATTTGCGGAACAACATCTTGAATGTTTTCAAAAAACACATCACCATGAGAGTCTTGAAAAGCGTCCCTACTAACTCTTCATCCATGTCATCGGTTACTGAACAAAAGTGTTTGGTCGCCGCGAACTGCACTTTTGTCTCCGCAACTTTTTCAACTAGCCGAAATCACACAATATGATCCAAAGAATTTTCTATTCACTAAATGTTCCAAACCATTCTCTAATCACACAACCAAACCACCACGCCTCATTGCAAGCCCACATGTGTGAAAACTGTGTAATACATCACAAGTACAAAGTCAACACCCTCACACAACCATTTATAAATATGATTTCATGCCCATCGAAGAAAACGAACATAATGCACTGGCGATCAAGGCTGTTCATCACAAGTACAGAACCACCTTAAACCCTAGACCAGCGACATCATAAAGAGAGACAAATGGCATATTTAGGGCTCCTACCATTGCTTTGGACAAGAAAGGCAGAGCACATGAAGTGAGCATGCAGTGTTGCAACAAGAGAGGCAGAGAGATGGTGTAGAAAGAAAAATAGAGTCAAAGGGGATACTGAAAGCACTTAAAGATCAATACGATTCACCAAATCGATTAAGATGTGCGTACCTATTGGGCAATGTTCAATGGAGTGAGGTGTAACTCCTTTTCCAAACTCGACCAATCACCTCGATCCCCGTCGTTGAACAATTCATGGAACTCCCAATGGAACAATATACCCTCTTGAAAAGGGATAATCTAACATAATCCCAAATCATACTTTGGGCGCACACCCTTGTCTTTTAGCCTTTTATGGTGTTTTGTCATATGTAGGGCCTACGATTGGGGAGACAAAAAAAAGTCATAAATAGCTAAAATGCAAGGGTGTGCGCCCAAAGTGTGCTTTGAAAGTGGGTCATTTTAGCATTTTCCTTTTTTTTCTATGCGGTTACAAAGTTATCAAACAACAAATAAAACGGTTACACAAAAAAACACACGATTTTGCTAGATTATTTTCATTTTCCTTGCTATCAAATCCACCCTAAATGTAAAGGGAAAACAAATTTCTTACACCTTAGATAATCCTCGAGATTAACACAACTTTTTCTATACCAAATCAATGATAAAGTCAAAGAAGTGCGGCGCAAAGTTTAGCCACCAATATTCCTGGGAGGACTAATGGTGAGAGGTTTTAGATTTCAATTGTGATCATGCACCCCTCTTTTAATCGATTCGAGATTTTTCTTAATTTGGTTAATATTTTTGATGGAACAATAGTGAGAGGATTTAGGTATAAATAGTGACCAAGGATTCCTTTCTTTAATAGTTTCAAAGATTTTTCGAGCCAAATTTAAAATAATAACGAGAGAAAATAATTACTCTTTCTAAAATATACAATATGTATATTTAGTGAGAGAAAAGTTGGGTTGTACAAAAAAAAGCTAGGCACCAAAAAATACACCCCAAATTACGAGAGGATTGATAAATAAATAGCTAGAGATATTAATCCCCTCGATATATAATAGCCTAGTTTTTAACAAGAGTAATTCATTACTCTCACTAATTTTTGTCACTATTGAACCTTTTCCTTGTAGTGTGCCCAATTCTTTTTTTTTTATCAAAGTGGTTGTTGTATTAATTGATGTTCCTAGCCTAAAATGCAAGCCAATCTATTTCACATAGATATTACATTGTGGATAAAGTATGGAACTGTAATCCATGACAATGCACGCTCAGTATAGCACCAATCCACATTTTTGGAAAATGAGTTTCCTAGCAAAAATGAAGCAATAAGAGATCGTCACTTTTTATGAAGTTGATGAGTCTTTAGAGAATGTAGCCCCAGAGATAGATTGTACAACCGATTTGAAGAGAACTTCCTTTCCCGCTTTAGACAACATTTTACCCTTCCATCCTTGAAGTCTTCGCCGTACCTTCTCATAAATATACGAGAACACCTCCTCCTTGTTACTACCCACTCTATTTGGAAGTCCCAGGTAGAACCCCATAGAGTTCAAATTGTTGTACTTGAAGAATATGGCAGATCTGATCTCTTGCTTCTTGAATCATATTTCTACTAAAGTTGCGGGACGACTTTTGAAAATTCTCAACTTGCCTATGTTAGATTATCTTTTCCTAATTAATCTCTATTATATATGACCCATATTATGTTGTTACGTACTTCATGTTTTGGGCCCACAACTTGATGGTAGTTTGGGCATAATTGTTTTGAGTACGGGGTTTTAATTCCCTTCCCTCTCTCTTCAAATTAAACAGACCCCAATAATCGTAAAACAGCTTATTGGGATATGATTTTTTTAAAACCGCATTGAGATCTCACCATCAAATATAGTGGTATTACTAAGAAGGCAGAGAGGGGAAAAAGGATTCTTAAGTTTATTGGCAATGGAATGAGGTATGTTTATATTTTATGATTTATGATTGAATTAAAAGTGTTATATAGATCTGAAAAGACAACATTGGTATCAGAGCATGGTTTAACACTTTTATTCTTGATGGTAGTTTCCGCATTATTGTTTTAATTTTGATCGACATTGTTGAAAATAATTCTTGAAGTCGATTGTTCAATTTGGGTATAAAAGGGTATAAAAGGAAATTTATATATTTTAAGTTTTACCTATTCCGGTGCCGAAATTGTTGATTTTGGATTTCGGCAAACTACCTAATTTTCGTTAATATTAGTATTATTATTATTTTTCGTTGAATGGCTTACTTAGAAAATATTTTATTTTATGTATATCAATACAAGTGTTTGTAAAGTCTACAAATTTAGAGTCTGTTGATAAACACAAATTTGAAATTCATGCAGATGTCATGCTTATCATGTTGTTTATAGTGATATCAATGAATCAATGATATATATTACGTAATATTTATTGAAATATCATATGATTACATTGAAATTAAAACGTATACAAATTACATGATATGCACAGTACGTATACATATTGCATATGATTAGAGTATATGGATATGCACAGTACATATACATATTACATAATATCAATTGCAATTTGTGATATGTGTATATATATTATTTAATATATGCATATTAATGTATGTCACATTATTAATTGATTAATTTATTGTCATGCATGTATGCATATGATTGTCATGTATATCTTGATTAAAATAATAATAATAAAATTAGAGTATGCTTAATTAAATGTTTATTTATTGAAAAGCTTGTTAGTCACCAAAGTGGCCTAGCTTGAATAGATGTTAAATATTTAATTAAGACCAATTAATTATAACGCTAGGAGATCACCCAAAGGTGGATCATTGCTTATAATTAATGAAACTTAAGAGATTTATCTTAATACTTAATTAAAATAAGTATGTTTTATCCAAAGATATCTTACTTATTTTCCTAAGTATGATTGATTGTCTATGAAAGTATGCTTATTCAGAATTTGATATAGCATGAATTATGTATTAAAGTATCACCCAAAGGTGAACTTAAATACATAATAAAAGTATTGTATGTCTGAATCTATTAGATTTAACTCAAAGCATTAATGTGAATAATATTGTTATATTTGCAGCGTCCTCTAATATGTTTGCCTTGGGTAATATGATGGTTAAGTTCAATGGGCTTAACTACAATGATTGGTCTTAACAGATCCAGCTCCAACTGGGTGTAATGGACCTTGACCTGGCAATCATTGTAGACGAAAAGCCCACGGCCATTACTGAGGCCAGCTCCGAAGAGGAAAAGTCTTTATATGAGGCTTGGGATCGGTCTAATAGGCTAAGTTTGAATTTGATGCGAATGACGATTGCAGAAAATGTCAAATCATCTATGCCCAAGACAAGCGATGCAAGGAATTCATGATCCAACTAAAAGAGTACTCACAATCGGACATTGCTGACAAGTCCATTGTGGGAAGCTTGATGAGTGAATTGACCACTAAGAAATTTGAGTGGTCACAGCCCATC
This sequence comes from Stephania japonica, assembly GCA_039657345.1. NCBI lineage: Eukaryota > Viridiplantae > Streptophyta > Magnoliopsida > Ranunculales > Menispermaceae > Stephania > Stephania japonica. The sequence continues at coordinate 20,116,080 of CM077566.1, forward strand.
CATGATCATGTGACTAGTATGTCTAATTTGGCAGCGAAGCTTAAGGCAATGGGTATGGACGTGAGTGAATCATTTCTGGTTCAGTTCATTATTAATTCCCTTCCTCCTGAGTTTGGTCAGTTCCAGGTGAATTATAGCACCATAAAAGAAAAATTGAACTTGCAAGAAATCAAGGCCATGGTCGTACAGGAAGAAGAGAGATTAAGGAAACTGAAGAGTCACTCAGCTCATCTCACTATGCATGATGGAGCTAGCAGCAGCAAAGCTATCCCAGGAAGGAAGGACAGAAGGAAGGACAAAGCCCCAATGAAAGTCCATGAGGGTCGAATCCATAAGGAGCTGAGGTGTCACTTTCGTAGGAAGAGTGGACACTTCAAGAAAGACTGTCCAAAACGAAAGGCATGGTTTGAGAAGAAAGGTATACATTACATTTCTGTATGTTTTGAATCAAACTTAATTGAAGTGCCTAATAATACCTGGTGGCTTGATACTGGTGCAACTACTCATGTTTCACATATTATGCAGGGATTCCTTTCAATCCATCCCATAAGCGGAACTGAAAAGTTCTTATTTATGGGGAACAGAATGAAGGCACGCATAGAAGGGATCGGGACTTACAGATTAATCCTGGATACCGGATACTTTTTGGATTTATAAAAGTGTCTTTATGTTCCTGAATGTTCAAGAAAACTTGTTTCTGTATCAAGATTGAATTGTGTAGGCTTTAATTTAAAGATTGGAAACAATTATTTTAGTTTATTTAAACAAAAATACTATTATGGTTCTGGTATTTTAATTGACAACTTATATCGTTTCAATCTTGATAGTATGTTTGTTGAATCCTTGTTTAATGTTGAGCATGTTATTGGAAATAAACGTAGTGCACATGATGAGTGCTCTGCTTTTCTTTGGCATCAAAGATTAGGTCACATATCCAAAGAAAGAGTAAAGAGATTAGTGAAAAGTAATATCTTACCTCAATTGGATTTTGTTGACTAGGATGTATGTGTGGATTGCATTAAGGGAAAGCAAACCAAACATATATCAAAACATCTTGTCACAAGAAGCAGTGAGCCTCTTGAATTGATACACACCGATATTTGTGGTCCTTTTGATGCCCCATCTTGGAGTGGTCAAAAGTATTTTATCACCTTTATTGATGATTACTCACGATATTGTTATCTATACTTGTTGCATGAAAAGTCTCAATCAAGGGACATTTTAAAAGTGTTCATTAATGAGGTAGAAAGGCAAATAGATAGAAAGGTAAAAGTGGTAAGATCTCGATAGAGGTGGTGAATACTTTGGAAAGTATGATGAAAGTGGACAATGTCCAGGTCCATTTGCAGATTTCCTTAAAAAGGGAGGTATTTGTGCACAATACACAATGCCTGGTACACCTCAACAAAATGGTGTAGCTGAAAGGCGGAACCGTACTCTTATGGATATGGTTAGGAGTATGTTAAGTTGTAACACTATACCTTCATCATTGTGGATGCATGCCTTAAAGATCGCTGCATATCTCGTTGAATAGGGTTCCTAGTAACTCGCTCCTAAGACTCCTTATGAACTTTGACCGGTAGGAAACCTAGTTTGAGACATCTTCATGTTTGGGGATGTCAAGCGTATACGGATATATAATCCACATGAAAAGAAACTTGATGCAAGGACTATTAGTGGTTACTTTATTGGTTACCCCGAAAAGTCTAAAGGGTACATATTTTATTGTCCTAACCATAGTATGAGAATAGTTGAGTCTGGTAATGCTCGGCTCATAGAGAATGGCCAAAACAAAGTGGGAGTGAAGAACCACGAAATGTGAATATTCATGAAATTCAATTAAAAACTCCTACATCTAGCATTTCTCCTCAAATTGTTGTTCCTCTTGTTGTATCAAGGTTACGCAATAAACCCGACAACAAATCATTGTTCCAAATGAGGAAAATGAACTTATTGTTAATGAACCAGCTAATGATGCACAAGTTGTAAATGATCAAGTAGAACCACAAGAAATAGCATTGCGAAGGTCCAGTAAGGATAAGACGACCAGCAAGATCAAATGACTATGTGGTTTATTCACTTGAACATGAATGTGATTTGAGCATTGACAAAGATCCAAATCTCATTCAAACAAGCCATGAAATGTGATGATTCTGAAAAATGGTTTAGTGCCATGAAAGACGAGTTGAAATCAATGGATGAAACAAAGTCCTGGGAATTAGTCGAATTGCTCAAGGTGCAAAGCAAGTTGGGTGCAAATGGGTCTTCAAAACAAAAAGAGACTCACATGGCAATATTGAAAGACATAAAGCCAAACTTGTCGCCAAAGGTTACAATCAAAAGGATGGCATTGACTATAAAGAGACCTTCTCTCCAGCTTTCAAAGAATGACTCTTTAAGAATTATAATGGCTTTGGTAGCTCATTATAATCTTGAGCTTCACCAAATGGATGTGAAAACCGCCTTTCGAATGGAGACTTAGAAGAGGAAGTTTACATGGACCAACCCGAAGGTTTCTTGACCACAGAAAAGAAAACTTGGTGTGTAAATTGAAGAAGTCAATATATGGATTGAAACAAGCTTCCGACAATGGTATATTAATTTCAATAATACCATCACGTCATATGGTTTTGTAGAAAACACTCGTTGATCGGTGTATATACATGAAGATCAAATGGGAGCAAGTTTATCATATTGGTTCTATATGTTGATGATATTCTTCTTGCTGCGAATGATGTTGCTATGTTACATGATGTAAAGAGATTTCTCTCTATAAACTTTGAAATGAAAGATATGGGTGAGGCATCATATGTGATAGGAATAGAAATATTCCGTGATAGATCGCAAGGATTGTTAGGTTTGTCTCAGAAAGGATATATCAATAAAGTATTAGAGAGATTTCAAATGGACAAATGCTCTGCAGAGTAGTTCCAATTCGTAAAGGGGATAAGTTCAGCTTTAATGCAATGTCCTCATAATGATTTGGAACGTCAAGAATGCAATGCATTCCTTATGCGTCATTAGTTGGGAGCTTAATGTATGCCCGTGACTTGTACTCGACCTCGATATCGGTTTTTTGTTGGAATGTTGGGTCGATATCAAAGTAATCCTAGAATGGATCATTGGAAAGCCGCAAAGAAAGTACTTAGGTACTTACAAGGCACCAAGGATTACATGTTGATCTACAAACAGTCGAGTCATCTCGAAGTGATTGGGTATTCTGATTCAGACTATGTCGGATGTGTGGACTCGAGGAAATCTACATTCGGTTACTTGTTCCAATTGGCTGGAGGAGCAGTTTCATGGAAGAGTGCAAAGCAGACTGTAATTGCTACTTCAACTATAGAGGCTGAATTCATGGCATGCTTTGAGGCCACTATTCACGCATTATGGTTGCGAAATTTTGTGTCAGGACTTACTATAATAGATAGTATAGCTAAACCTATAAAGCTATACTTATGATAATTCCGCAAAGCAGCTTTCTTTTCAAAGAATGACAAGTATTCAAAAGGTGCAAAACACATAGATTTGAAGTACTTGTCTCACAAAGAAGAAGTGCAAAAACAAAGAGTGTCGATTGAGCATATTGGTACTGATCTGATGATAGCGGATCCGTTAACTAAGGGATTACCGCCCAAAACGTTTATTGGCCATGTTGAACGTATGGGCATTATAGACAAGTCCTTGTTAACATAATATTGTGGTATGTATACATACATTTATAATTGTATTGCTCATATTATTATCATGACACTTGTGAATTCAATTAAAGCTTTGTCTTTGCTTATGTACTTGTTACCTTCATTATATTTCAATGAGATAACATTATGGTTAGAGGGTTGAATTATCCTTATTAAAGTTATACTGGTTGAGTTGATTGTGATACATGGAAGGAATCGTGTCGATTAAATGACTTGTGACCGCCATGATCTAATCATTTTAATTCAATGAAAAAGTGATTTGATAGATTCAATAAAAGTGCGCAATTATATTTTATTTTGAATCATCAAGTCACAACATGGGTCAAGTGGGAGATTGTTAGATTATCTTTTCCTAATTAATCTCTATTATATATGACCCATATTATGTTGTTACGTACTTCATGTTTTGGGCCCACAACTTGATGGTAGTTTAGGCATAATTGTTTTGAGTACGAGGGTTTTAATTCCCTCCCCTCTCTCTTCAAATTAAATAGACCCCAATAACTGTAAAATATGATTTATTTAAAACTGCATTGAGATCTCACCATCAAATATAGTGGTATTACTGAAGAAGGCAGAGAGGGGAAAAAAGATTCTTAAGTTTATTGGCAATGGAAGGAGGTATGTTTATATTTTATGATTTATGATTGAATTAAAAGTGTTATATAGATCTGAAAAGACAACGTACTAGTCGTTGATTCATAATGATGCGAACATTGTTTCACAATACTAGTTTCTTCCACTCGTTGCTTTGAAAAACAAATAACAATCATCAAAAAAAGAGATGGCATCATCGCAATTATCCCGCTAGGAGCGAAAGCACTTTTGGCATTTGGAGATAATATCAAGTAAGATACATTTTAATCTATTTGCCAACATCTTTAAAACTATCTTATATAATACATTACATAAAGAGATGGGTCTCGTATCGCTTACGAATACCGGCTTATCTTTCTTTGGAATGAGAACTACCAAAGTGTTATTTAGATCATCGGGAAACGTACTAAGTTGATGAATTGCAAGCATGCTTGAGAAAACCCTAGCCCAATAATTGGCCAAAAATTTTGGTAAAACGATGGGCTCATGCCGTCAAGTCCAGGGATCTTATCTCGGATGCATACGTAAAAGCTCTCCCTTCACCGCTTCCTTCGAAGAAGCATGGCATTTTGTTCAGCGTAACTCGCGTAGGCACACATTCCCGCCACACTCCATCTCCATCTCCATCTTTCAATTTAGTCATTGTGTTCTTCCTCTTCCTAGCTAATGCATATGAGTGAAAGTACTTTGTATTTGAATCGGCCCCTTTCAACAGTGTTGCCAAAAGTCCGCTTGTCTTGCTAATACCCGATAGTACTCTGTCTCCACCTCTATGCAAGCATTGGAGGTAGAACGAATCAGCACGCCCTGGAGATGAGGAAATAATTTGAATATGTTCTTCCTTACGCCACATGAGAGCAATATTGCCTCCCCATCAACTCTCCTCTTTCTCCGCACACAATCCTTCAAACTTTTTTACTTGTTTTGAATGTTTTGTCAATCATCGTTTCCATTAGAAAAACGAATTCCATAAGAGTAGTCATATGTGTACCCTTACTGTCAATCTCCATTCCAACACGTGGGTGCTTTGGATTTTTCGATTGAGAATATGAATTCGCTCGCTCCAGCTTGACTTTCCTTTCCAACCTTACCAATCACGCCCCCTCGTGCGCAAAGTCTCGTGTATATTGGCTTCAATTTTGGGGGCATGACTATCACAGACACGTTAGCACCGAACCGTGTCCATCCTAATCGCAGAATCATAGATCTTCTCCAGATGAGCATCTTTGCAATCATATAATGCCTCCCAGACTTGTCCGAACTTGTCTCAATGCCCAACTAATACTCGACCCATAGGTACGTTGTTAATACTCTTAGGATCGGTTTTTACCTTACTCCCTATGTGGTTACATATAGCCTTAGCAATCCGCTTATTCATGAAACCCACAGGAAGATTGTAAACTTATAACCACATCTCAAGCTCGTTCAATGCCGGTTCCGCCGCTTGATCCGAGGGCTCCATCTGTTTCGCAGTAGTACTTGTTGGTTGAAAGTCCAAGGCCCATCACCCATGACCATCTCCACATCCCGGTCATGGAAGAGAGTGATAGAATAGATTCAAATGCTTCATCTCCCGGGATGAACCACTTTAATCGCTCCATATAGAAGCCAATGCATCTCTCATTGCACCAAAGTTCACCATCCGATCGATAGAATTCTTCCTATGAGGAACTTTGAATAATCAACATTGTTCTCATTTGCTTGCTCTTCCCCAATGATCGAGCCATGTTCTTCCTCTTCTTTCCCAATATCCGATCAGCATCGAACATCAATCTCCTTACTTGTTGAAGAACCCGCCATCGTAGGATTCAACAAATTGAAATGAAATCAAAGATAAGCACGTACCATAAGGGTATAACTCAAAGAAAACACGTAAGAGATGAGACTTATGATCGTGGGTAGAGGGTTGTACGCGGTCTCCGCAAAACCGCCCAATCCACGGTGGTTTGGTCCGGTTTTTTGAATTCGCAGCAGGTGATTCAAAAATCTAAAGATTACGCAGCTTGGCGGTGGTTTTTATTTCGAGAAAACAATGCGGTTAACCAAACTTATGGCATTTTAGAAATTTCAAGAAATATACACACTAAAACTCTATACATACCAAGTTACTCCAATTTGAATATATTTGTTCCTAATGTTTTAACTTTCTTGCGTGTGTACATGTTCATTTCCTTCTCCGTATATCGCTGAAATTCATTTTATCTCGCATCGCGAATGACTAGAATGATAAAGTCCGATGGACACAATCTTGACATGAGTAAACCAAACTATTTTTTGCTGCAAAAAATAAAATGTAAGAAAATGTACAATATTGCAATTGAACATCATTAAATCTTCCCCCGAAAGAGTAAATCGTTAGATATTCAAGTAAATGGCGAAACTAGTTGTGACCACTAAACATAAGGCAATGTATTCGAAATTTCATCAAAATCACTAGAATAAAAAAGTACATCTCTCAGTACATCTTGCGCACATCATAACATCTTGAGGTTGTTATAATACATAAAAGACTAGTCCACAAAGAATAAGGCATTTGAAGACAAGTAGAAAGAGAAATAACATTATTTAAAACCGCCGAGTAAACTTTCTCACGGTGATACCATTTCATCTGTAATACTCACTTTAAAAATTCTCTTCTCGGTATAGACTAGACTCTATGGAAGGCATGCCTTCATAAAAGCCGAAAAGCTAGAACATGTGCACACGGACATTTGGGGTCCTTCACAGTATCCTCCCTTAATGGCTCTAGTTATTACATTACTTTCATTGATGATTCGACAAGAAAGCTCTAGATTTACTTTATGAAAAATAAGTTTCAAGTGTTTGAAATTTTCAAAAGTGGAAATGTCTAGTGGAGAACCAGACAGTCTAAAGTCAAGTACTTGACATCGATAATGGTGGAGAGTACTTTAACAAGGAATTTGATGAGTATTGTGCTATGTATGGCATCGAAGAGAAAAGACAAGACTCAAGGACCCCACAACCGAATGGCATTGCCGAGCGTATGAACCGAACCATTATAGAACGTGCTAGGAGCATGTTGTTTAGTGTTGGGCTACCAAGCAGTTTTGGGCTAAAGCTGTGAATACTGCTGCTTATCTGATCAACAGAGGACCATCTACCGCAATTGATTGCAGACTACCTGAGGAGGAATGGACAAAAAAGAAAGTAGAACTTTCCCACTTAAGAACCTTCTATTGTTTCCTATGTCCATATCAATGTTGAAAATAGGTCAAAGCTGGATGCAAAGTCCAAAATGTGTATCTTCACGGGATATGGAGTTGATATTTTTGGTTACAAAGCTATGGGATCCCGAGAGTAAAAAGGTGATCGAAGTAAAGATGTCAAATTCAATGAGGATGTGTTGTATAAGGATTGATCAAGAAAAAGAGGAACCAAAAAGATCAAAGTGTCTTGAACTTAATGATATCCCTCCTTATGATCCTAATCAGAGTGTTACTGAACACCTTGATGAACATGAAGTTCAGGAGGAGCCAGTGACACCACCCATTGCACTTCGACGTGAAATACGAACTATCAATGCTCCAGATTATTACTCTCCATCCATAAACTATTTGTTGCTCACAGATGGTGTTAAACCCAATTACTATGAGGAAGCAATGCAAGTCGAGAATAAGGAAGAATGGAAGAAAGCCATGGATGACGAAATGAAGTTTCTTTACACAAATCAGACTTGGGATTTGGTCAAGCTTCCAACTGGAAAGAAGGCGATTCAGAACAAATGGGTGTACAAACTGAAACAGAGCAAGATGGTTCCCGTAGGTACAAGGCCGATTAGTAGTAAGAGGTTTCCAACAAAAGGCAGTATCGATTTATCGAGATTTTTTCTCCCGTGGTCAAGATGACTACAATTAGAACTGTTCTAAGCATTGTTGCTCACAGAGGATCTACATTTAGAACAATGCTTGGATGTAAAACCGCCCTTCATCATGGTGGCTTGGAGGAAAATATATACATGCAACAACCACAGGGATATGTAGAGGCTGCTAAGGAGCATCTAGTGTGTAAGTTGCACAAAAGCCTTTATGGTCTGAACAAGCCCCCCGACAATAGTATTTGAAGTTTGACATGTTCATGATAACAATATGGTACATGCGCTGTCATGCAAAGCACTGCTGTTATTTCAAGAAATTTGACAATTCGTATGTTATTTTGCTCCTATATGTCGATGATATGCTGATTGCAGGTACCAACATTGAAAAGATTGAAAATTTGAAAGAGCAAATGGCGAAAGAATTTTCAATGAAAGACTTGGGTGCTGCGAAACAAATTTTGGGGTGGAAGATCGAAAGAGATAGAAAGAACAAGTTACTAAAACTTTGTCAAAGGGAGTACGTATCGAAGGTGCTCAAGAGGTTCAACATGGATTGTGCAAAACCGGTGAACACACCTTTAGCTGGGCCTTTCAAAAACCTTTCGATACAACATAGTCCCAAAACAGAAGAACAAAAGAATATGGAGAACATCCCGTATGCATCTAAGCAGTGGGTAGCCTTATGTATGCCATGGTTTGTACAAGACCCGACATTTCTCATGCAAAGTGGGAATTGTGAGTAGGTACATGTCTAATCCTGGTTCTTATCATTGGAATGCAAGAAATGGGTTTTAAGGTACCTTGCAGAACAAAAGATGTGGCACCGTGCTATACAAGTGCAAAAATACAACTTGTGTGGCTTTGTTGATTCGACATGGTCGGTGACATTGATGTTAGGAAAAGTACTACAAAGTTATGTGTTTATTCTTGGAAGTGCAACAATCTCCTGGGTATCAAGGTTACAACAGATTGTTGCATTATCTACTACCGAGGCCGAATATATTGCAGTGCATGTTGAAGCGTGTAAGGAGATGACTTGGTTATAGAGCTTGTTCAAGAACTGGATCATAAGCAAGCGGATTGTCGACTACTAAGCGACAATGAGCGCAATTCATCTGGCAAAGAATTCTTCATTTCACTCAAGGACAAAGCATATCGATGTAAGGTATCATTTCATACGAGCTATGCTTGAAGAAGGATCTTTCAAATTGGAGAAAGTACACACCAACAAAAATCCCGTAGATATGCTCACCAAGTCGGGCCCCCTAAAGAGAAACTGAAGTTTTGCATAGCTTCTCTTGGCCTTGCTAATTGAAGACAACAAGGCAGCCACCGCCTAAAGACACTACATGAGAAGGAGATACTACTATACGAGAAAATAATTTTTAGAATCAGCCCCAAGTGGGAGATATGTTAGGTATATGGGCCTGATTAGTTTACTAATTGTATTCTAATAAGGATTTACTATTGTACTCTAATACGGATTTACCTTCTCTATACGTATATATATCTCTTCTAATGTAAAAAGTGTGAGTAGTGAGAATCGTGAATAAGATTGTGTTGACGGCTGTGGGTTTTCTTCCCTGTGAGGATTTCCCACATATAAAATTCCCGGTGATTTGTCCTCTTTCTCTTTTTTTTTCTTGTTTTACTATTGTCATTGCTCTCTGTCAATATCTTAACATCTCCCGCACAGGACATACATGGTCTTAATCTTCGTCATTCTCCACTTGCTGGAAAAAATTTGCCCTCAAATTTTCGTACATTCGCGCGACTTGTAATTTAGGGCAAATTCATCTTCACAACTAATCTCGCCTAACTCAATACTACTTGATGAAAATAGTATTTGGGGAACAACATCTTGAATGTTTTCAAAAAACACATCACCATGAGAGTCTTGATAAGCGTCCCTACTAACTCTTCATCCATGTCATCTACTATCGAACAAAAGTGTTTGGTCGCCGCGAACCGCACTTTTGTCTCCACAACTTTTTCAACTAGGTAGTTGTCGACTTCATCTCGACAACCACGTATCTTTGTTGACGACGCCTCATCACACGACACCACCACTGACACTTGTGATTTTGACTTCAACAGTGTAACCTCAAGTACACGACCATCATATCCAAATACCACCTTTTCTTCAACAATGGCATCATCATTGTCATCAAAAAATGGCGCTTGTTGATGTCGAAGATGTGACCGTCGTTGCATTCGATTAGATCAATGCATTCTTCGATCAACAATCTTCGTCGTTGTACGCATTGTCCCCGTCGAAGAGGAATCTCCTTTTGTTTCTTTAAGAACAATTTTAGATCGGAAGATATGATGACAAAATGGAGACCAACCAAGATTAGCTCAATAGAGATTGAAAAAAATAGATATTTAATAGAGACCAGAAAACAACATTTTATCTTATGAGTAGAGGCGAGACTCCTTTTATATTTATACATACAAAAATACGGAAAACAAGAATATGGTGCGCCAAAAAAACAAAAATAAACAGCTCATAAAACCTTTGACATTAATCCTTAAAATCAACCTTCTTGCCACCAAGGAAAACAAAAATAAAGAAATTAAACACGGTTTCGCATTTACCCAAAAGCACCATGTCGTACATCCTTATATGTATCACCCAAAAACCACATAAGCTCGTCATTTCACCCAAAAGCCAATCCCCTTCACTATAGCCCAAATTACACAATATGATCCAAAGAATTTTCTAGTCACTAAATGCTCCAAACCATGTAATACATCACAAGTACAAAGTCATCACCCTCATACAACCATGTATAAAATATGATTTCAGCCCATCGAAGCAAACGAACGTAATGCACCGGCGATCAAGGCTGTTCATCACAAGTACAGTAACCACCCTAAACCCTAGACCAAACATCATAAAGAGAGAAAAATGGCATATTTAGGGCTCCTACCATTGCTTTGGACAAGAAAGGCAAGAAGTGAGCATACAAGTGTTGCAACAAGAGAAGCAGTGAGATGGTGTAGAAAGAAAAATATAGGTCAAAGGAGATACTGAAAGCACTTAAAGATCAATACAACTCACCAAATCGATTAAGACGTGCGTACCTATTGGGCATTGTTCAATGGAGAGAGATGTAACTCCTTTGCCAAACTCGACCAATCACCTCGATCCCCGTCGTCGAACAATTCATCGAACTCCCAATGGAACAATATACCCTCTCGAAAAGGGATAATCTAACACAATCTCAAATCATACTTTGGGCACATACCCTTGTCGTTTAGCCGTTTATGGTGTTTTGTCATATGTAGGGCCTACGATTGGGGAGACAAAAAAAAGTCATAAATAGCTAAAAGGCAAGGGTGTGCGCCCAAAGTGTGCGTAGAAAGTGGGTCATTTTAGCATTTTCCTTTTTTTATCTATGCGGTAACAAAGTTATCAAACAACAAACAAAATGGTTACACAAAAAAACACACGATTTTCTTAGATTATTTTCATTTTCCTTGCTATCTTACACACCCTAAATGTAAAGGGAAAATAAATTTCTTACACCTTAGACAATCCTCGAGATTAACACAACTTTTTCTATACCAAATCAATGATAAAGTCAAAGAAGTGCGGCGCAAAGTTTAGCACCCAATATTCTTGGGAGGACTAATGGTGAGAGGTTTTAGATTTCAATTGTGATCATGCACCCTCTTTTAATTGATACGAGATTTTTCTTAATTTGGTTAATATTTTTGGAAGGAACAATAGTGAGAGGGTTTAAGTATAAATAGTGACCACGATTCCTTTCTTTAATAGTTTCGTAGATTTTTCGCGCCAAATTTAAAATAATAATGAGAGAAAATAATTACTCTTACTAAAATATACAATATGTATATTTAGTGAGAGAAAAGTTGGGTTGTACAAAAAAAAAAGGTTAGGCACCAAAAAACACACCCCAAATAACGAGAGGATTGAAAAATAAATAGCTAGAGATATTAATCCCCTCCATAATAGCCTAGTAAAAGGATAAGAGCGCAACAAAGGTGCAAGCTCAAAAAGTAATATATGGTATTAAACTATCTTCAAGACAATGGTATTTAAGATTTCATCACGTCATAACTTATTTTGGATTTAATAAGATTGATGAAGACCATTGTGTATATATTAAGCATTCAGATAAATAGTTTGTGATATTGTCCTTGTACATAGACGATATACCTTTAGCTTGAAATAACATTGATTATGGTGTCCCCATTAAAGAATGGTTGTCCTCTAATTTTGATATGAAGGACATGATTGGAGCGAACTTCATACAGGGTGTGAAGATTCATAGGAATCGTTCCAAAAAATTCTTGCTTTATCGCGAGTACAATATATTAAGAATATTCTTGAACGATTCAAAATGAAAAATTGTAACCCCATTGAGACTCCAATTGCGAAAGGTGAAATCCTAAGCACGGAAATCAAAGGCTCCATTTGAGAAAGACAAAATGTCCAATGTTTCATATGCAAGTGCAATTGGAAGTTTAATGTACGCAATGATGTGCACACGTCCCGATATATGCTACATTGTTGGTTTAGTTAGAAAATATCAATCAAATTCTAGTCAAGCTCATTGGAAAGAAAAAGGATCTTGAAGTATCTGAAAGGCACTATGGATTTGTGTTTGTGTTGCCAAAGTAATGATCAAGAAGCTTGGGTACTGATGTTGATTGTAGCGGTGATCCGATGAACGCAAATCAACTTCGAATATGTTTTCCTATTGAATAATTGTGCAATCTCATGGAGTAGTAAAAAGCAAACATGCATTGCTTTGTCAACCTTGGTGGCATAATTTATCGCTTGCACTGCTTCAGTTCAAGAGGCAATATGGCTTAGACGTTTCGTTATGCACTTGCAAGTCATCAAAAGTGCATCGAAACCAGTTACTATATTTAGTGATGGTCAAGCAACAATTGCTTATAAGAAGGATCTGAATTATAATGGAAAGACAAAACATGTTGACACAAAGTATAACTTTGTGTGAGACATCATAGAAAGAAAACAAGTATTGATACAACACATTCCTACGCAAAGGATGACAGGCGCATATCCAATGACAACCAATCGCTAGGAATATTTTTTTTAAGTCATGTAAAGTTCTTTGGGATTGCGTAGGCTATAAATTGTTTGTTGTAACTTCTTATTTCAATTCAATAAATAAACTTTATTGGTTTTTGTTATTTCATGCTCTGATAAAGTCATTAATTGACTAGAACTATGCAACAAGCATTGATTGCCTTACTCACAAAAGCAATCACCTTTTGCGCTAATAGTAGCGAGTAGAGATGAGACATTGAAACTTATTTGATAAATGTAACCTTGATTGGAGTCAAGATGAGGTCATTTAGCTTGACCGTAACTGATTTCCCACTATCTATTAAGCCTGTCAAGAAAACCAGATGTGAGATCCATTGATTGGCACCTAATAATAGCGAGCTACTTAAGTTTCGGGTTAGGCACTTAGGGAGTGACTAAACTAAGATCTGCACAATGTATTTAGAGAATTGCATACACTCTCATTAAGAGGTTCTCCACTGTGACATGAAAAAGAATCGCATGTGTTTTACGACCACTTAGAAGTGATTAATCCCTATATCCGCACTGTGTGAGTCTAATTAAATAAAGCTCTTATATAGTTGAGACTTCCTGCATTTCCCTTATGACTTTGACTACACTATAAAGTAAGAAATTAGTGTTTGCTACTTTACTGAGTAACCTATGGTCAAGTATGATTCGATCTAAAGGTGGTACATTAGGAAAGCAGCAGATTCGAAACTGAGTAGAGGGAGGGCAAAGGAAGATCATATAGAATCATGTCATTTCATTTTGTATTCCATGTCGCGACACTGATGTTGAGTCACTTGGATGGATATATTAGTTTGAATATAATGCTATGACTTTAAGGTTCAGATATTGCTCTTGAAGGGATTATTGAATGTTTTGAACAGACGTGATTATATGGATCTGGGCGAAGTGAGATATACATAATTTTTAAAAGGGTAGATGTCTCTATGCTGACTCTAATTGAGTTGCAAGTGTAGAGCTCCCGCTCATGTGCTATCTCACTGTCGCAAGACCCATTAGCTACAATGAAATATTGTCAATTGAGAACTGAATGTTTTTCCACTCATGATGAGAGAATGGGAGATATCTAAGTTATCAAAACACGGGGTACCCATATGTGTGATCTACTCGACCCGACAAGATTTTCCACACACGATGTGCGAGTGGGAAATGTTGGGCACGTTTTACATGTTGTAAATAAAACGGATAAACCTAGAGTTGGTTTTGATAATTGATATATCCTAACCACCATAATCTCTTGGGAAGCCCTAAGAGATCACAGATAATAAATCACGTACTAGGTGATTTAGAAAATAAGACTTTTGGCATTTTTGTGTGGTGTGAAGAAAAGAGTTCTTGAGAAGTGTCTTCTAAACTTTTGGGTCATGGAAAAGACCGAAGTTCTACACAAATGAAATAGGTAAAAGGTATGCTTCACAAGATTCTTTCGATTCCTATATATTTGGTCCGAAACCTTAAGTACAAAATATGATACTTCTTTTAATATAAGCTTGAGTACGAGGAGCATTGATCCCCGCCATATTGATAGGTAATTTTGTTCCATTTACAAACTAACGAGCTAGGAGCAATTGCAAGCTTAGTGACAGATTTGTGTGGATAAATCTAACAGTCATAGTAGACCTATAGAACATGTCTAAGTGGATCACAATGAACTCATAAAACTTATTAAATGTGCCTAGTGGGCCCGACATGCCTACACAATACTATAGGATCCAATGGACCTGAATTATTTACCAAGATTCATGATGGCGAACTTAGACTAAATACTAACTTTTTCCTTACACCTTATAGCCCCATATATACAGCCATTTAGCCCCCCAAAAAAAGAACACTTGGCCCCCGATCAGCTTCAATACTTACCCCATTTACCCCTCTTATATAAATATATATATATTTAATTAGGTAAATCTCAAACCCTAAATCTTTTTTTTCTGTTTCGATTTCCTTTTTAATTCCTTCATGAACCACCGCCGATCTTCTATTTGATCGGCAGTGGTTTCAAAAAAAGTGTTTACTGCATGCATATTCTTCAATAAAAACAAATTTATTAAGATCTTAGGGTTTCAATCCTACAAAATTTTTCTGATTCATCATTGGCGCCATCACTTGCTCCCTCCATGTGTGCATCTATCATCATTCAAGTTCATCTCCGCTTCTACTGCTTGTGTTTGAATCTCTGCTTACAGTTATTGGTCAAGAGAAGAGACTGCTTGTCAAACTATTCCATTATTACAGTCGCAGTTTCTCAAAATCAACTCTATGGCAGTTGAATGTTCTAATAAAAAATTAGGATTAGTGAATCAATGTGTTTTTCTCAAGGTAATTAATTGTATGTCTTGCCCTGTTCTACCGAATGTATTAAACCATAATGATAAATGAAATTTCTTTTTTATTTTTTTAAAAAATAGATAAATCTCATTTTCCCCTAAAAATCAGTTGCCCAATCCCTCCTATACCCCCCCTATATGATAAGTATATTATTTTAATTGTACATGCATTTTCATAAGTACTATGTGTATTTGTAGCCTTGAAATTTAGATATAGGTTTCCCCTCTAAATGCTAAGTCTGGCTCTGCCCATGATTGAGATTAATGATAGAATGACTGCACTATATCATAATAGAAAGCATAACAACTGATGTGGCAACCCGGTTGGGATGCCAGAACGGTAGGGACAAAGGCGGGATTGTTTGAGTTAAGCGCAAGATCTCGATTTCGATTTCTCACTGTGTCAAGATCGATTGGGCCATTAGGGCGCTCCCCGTTGATTACCCCTAATGGAGAGGCGTCAGGGTCTATGGGATTAGTATCACCCGAGGAGTGCGGATACCCACTGTTATCAATAAAAAAGACTAATGTGGCTTCTGGGCCCCGCATCAAAATCTAATGAAATGATACACCCAACACCCCATTTTGGTGTAGGGCCACGTGCGACAATCAGCCGTGGTGAATTTTGTTGTTACATCGTGTTCTCATTCAAGCATTTACCATTATTATTTGTTGTGTATTCCACACAGTCTCCAACCTTGGCTTTTTTTATTGTCAGGAATCTAGCTAGCTTGGTTCTTTGTTTTTTTTTTTTTTTTTGAGGTCAAGTTATCAATTTTAATTACTCAATTGAGTCGATTACATCCGCTGATATAAGTCCATCTAATTAAAGTCGTGACTTTAATTATGAGCTATTTGAGCTAAATTATGAGCCAAATTACTCAATTTGGCTTAATTTTCATTACTCAATTTTCAATTATTTTCATTACTCAATTTTCATACCAAATATATAATGTGGTGTACATTTTTGCTATTTGAGCTAAATTATGAGCTACCATGTTTGCACTTCTCCTAGCAAATTGTACCTTCCTCGAACCGTGACTTTTAAGCACTAATTAAAGTCGTCAAGTAAACATCCATATTATGAGATGGCTTGGCTCTTTTACCTTCAATAGACATCATAAATTTTTCTTTTTTTACAAAAAATGAAGTTTTCTCATTTAGTATTTCCGTTAATACAAAAAATTATAGTAGCAAAAATCATTAATACAAGAGCATTGTTATTTATTTTGGTAATTTAATTTAATTTTTAATGAGAAATTTTACTCACTTTTTGGTAAAAATAATATACAAATAAACGACTTAACCTTTGATACATAAACATTTCAAAAAATAACTGCAAGATTAATGTTATATATAGTCAAAAAATTGGTCTTCACCGTATATAACGAGCAATTATTTTTGATAGCTGAAGCTATAATGCTACTTGTTGGCATTTTCCGTATTTTATTTATTTTTATCATATACTTTCGTTAATTTAATTAAAATTAGTAACCCAAACGTGTTTTTGTAGATTATACTATCTAATATTTTTATGTTTATCCTTATATATCCATATCTATATCGCAAGTAGATTTAGATTTTTTTTCTTATCCATCAAGACGCTTTGATTTCAAGAACTTGTCTTAAAATCGTAACAATCACGCAATATAGCTAGAGCTATATATATAAGAGTGAGAAGAGGAAAAACGCTTTGTTAGAGAATCTTTAGATCGTTTGTGTGAAGAGAGAGCCATTAAATTTGTTGTCTTGAAGAGGATTGAAGACCATTAATTGAAAGAAAGTCATGGAAAATTACAATCGCCTTGGGGTTTACATTCAACCCCACTCGACGAAGAAATCATGGGGTACTTGCAAGCGAAGGCGAGCAACATTCAACTTCCATTCGCTGATCCAAATACTGTCCGAATTAGACGCCTTTACTACACACCCCACAACTCCACATGCAACGTATGCACTACGCTTTTTATGTTAAAAAACACTATGGTTTATGGTTCTTGATTTTAATCGATCTTTGATTTTTGTTAGGTTATCGTGCATGCATGAATACTGTTTTAATGTTTAAATTAGGGTTTTGGGTTCTTGATAATTAAGGGAACTTCGGTGTTTTAGGTTATCTTATTACATGCTTGATACTGTTTATTGTTAAAGCTAGCTTGCTAGCGGGTTTAGGGTTCTTGATGATTTATCAATCTTTGTTTTTTTAAGTTATTTACATGCACGCATACTGTTTATTGTTAAAACTAGGTGCATTCATATTGTTGTTAAACCTAGGGTGTAGGGTTCTTGATAATTAATCGATCTTTGATTTTTTAAGTTATTGTTACATTCATATATGCGTGTTGTTTTAATGTTTTTTTTTAAAAAAAAAAACTGCATATTGTTATAATTTTAAAACTAGGGTTTAGGTTTCTTGATAATCAGTCGGATCTTTGATTTTTTTTGGGTTGTCTTACATGCATGTGTCTCTTTGTAGGGTGCAGAGAGGCTCAATGCAATCAGTACCCACCCCTACTTCTACGTTACGAAGAGTGGGAGAAATCGCAGTGCTAGAAATGGGTTTTGGCATGCAAGCACAGGTGCAACCGCTATCTTGAATCGCAAGAGAGAAGTGATCGGCTAAAGGAGCATGCTAGTTTACTACAATAGTGCTTTGAATACAAATACTAAGAAAAGAGACAGGTCGAAAAAGACCAGGTGGATCCTGCATGAGTACATGCTTCCCGAGGCTCATAACATGTCTTCCAAAGGACATAAGGTACGTGTGATTTACTGCTAAATTGAGTTAATTTATTCATTCATTTGGTTAACGGCTATATATATATATATAAGGTCATATTAAAAATAGTTTTGCATCTAGTTAGTGTACAACATATACAAGTATTATTACATAAATTTACTATTTGATTATATATTACAGGAACCCTTTTGGACTATTTGCAAAATTGGTGAGACAAGAAGAACATTTGGAGGTGACAATTACCAAAGTAGTAGTGTTCCCTCACAACAACAACAAGAATAACCCCAAAGAATAAAGAATTGAACATGGAATTAATGGGGCCTCATCATCGCAAGAAGTTGATCAACAACAAGAATTTCTCAAGCAATCTGAATGTGATGATGGTCGAAGCTTGGTGCTAGCGGAGGATGATCTTCCTCTTGAGTTTTGGGTCGACGTTAATGATCACAACTCATCTTCGTAGTAGTTCAGAGGCGGCGCTAGACGGATTGGATCGTTAATTTGTCCCGATCAATTAAATGATGATGAAGCTGCAGATGATGATCAAGAATGGATTGAAAACTTGGAGTCAATTCTAGAGGTTGACGACGAGGCACAACAACCACTTCAACAAATGCCGCCAATACAACAACAATTTGAGCAAAGAACCAAGCATCCAACAAAGTGAGAGTTTGGCCTACATATGCCTTGATGATCTCCAGCCACAACAACAATCAGAATTGATAGTGCTACCGACGACGAGGATGATGCTTGTATTGAAGATATGGAAAACTGGATTGGCAACTTCGACTATTGTATGGACATGATTAAGGAGCTTCATGATGAGCAGCCATTCCCAAAGCGCGTCAAGTACTAGAAGGATCCACGTTTATTATGTAAATCTAAGTAGCAAATTTTGTACATGCATGCTACTAATTAGTTACTGGACGAGACACATAATCAATTACCTTCATAAAAGTACATTGATTCACTAATCGTAATTATTCATCAGAACATTCAACTGACGCAGGACTGATTTTGAGAAACTCGCGACTCCAACATTGGAACAAATGACAATCGATGATCTGTTTTCTTGACAAACGACTCGGAACACACCAAGATACGTACATACTAAGACCATGACGAAAAATAAAACATCCAACAAGGGAAGACAGACAAAGAATTCCGACAAGAACAGACAAATACAAACTTCCAACATTGGAAGTTAGATACTTATTGAAAAAATATGTTAAAAAGTTAAATAAAGTCGTCAAACACCCAACTTCATGGGTGACCACCGAGACTATAAAAGTTCTCCCTGGCCTTATGTCAAGATGTGTGTATGTGACGCAATGGAAGTTCTTCCAAAACGATAATCCGACACACAAATAATGCAATTCAAAATGAAACCCTAATTCTCTAAAAGAAACATAATTCGTTTGTTTTTTCATAAAGATCAAAAATCAACCTCTAAACTGTTACATATGTAGCCTTAATATAGGCTTGTAAAATAATGAGACTCATAATTCCAATAGAATACCATAAGACACATTAACTGTAATTATAATAAAACTCTTAACACCACTAACTCCTATTGAAAATCTAACTTTGACATAAAAATGACACAGAACTTGTAATCCAACTAAACAAAACCATTTTATCTAATAAATAAAAACCCTAATCTAACACAAACTCTTATTTGCATCATTCTCTCCCAGTTGATAAAATTCTTCCTCGAATTCAAAGCTTGAATCATTCTCCTATTAATGTGGGCCTGATTAGTTTACTATTGTATTCTAATAGGGATTTACTATTGTATTCTAATAGGGATTTACTTTCTCTATAAGTATATATATTTCTTCTGGTGTAAAAAGCGTGAGTAGTGAGAATCGTGAATAAGATTGTGTTTGCGGCTGTGGATTTTCTTCCCTTAGAAGGTTTCCCACATATAAAATTCTTGGTGATTTGTTCTCTTTTTCTTTTTTTCTTGTTTTACTATCGTCATTGCTCTCTGTCAAAATCTTAACAACTGGTATCAGAGCAAGGTTATTCTCAAGTGGGAGTATTGACAGAAGAAAGGAAGTTATAATTTGAGAAGTTCGACGGTTCGAACTTTGGATTTTGGAAGATGCTGATCGAAGACTACCTATATCAGAAAGATTTCTACTTACCGCTCGGTGGCAAGAACAACAAAACCTATAGATATGGACGACAAGGCTTGGGAATTACTAGATCGAAAGGCTTTGGGTGCGATTCGCCTTTCACTGTCATCGTCGGTAGCCTTCAACATCTCCAAAGAGAAGACCACACAAGATGTGATGAAAGCCCTAACACGGATGTATGAGAAACCATCGGCGTCAACACAAGGTATTCTTAATGAAACGGTTGTTTAATATGAAGAAACCTGAAAGTAGACCTATACAAGAGCATCTGAGTGATTTCAATACCATCACTAGTCGGCTTAGAATCATGGGTATTATCTTTTATAATGAAGTATTGGCTCTTGTTATTTTGTCTGCTTACCCGATAGTTGGGATGGTCTCGGTTATGGTCAGTAAGCAACTCATCGTGGTCCAATATTCTGAAATTTGAGGATGTAGTGGGAGTTCTTCTTGATGAAGATACACGAAGGAGAAACAACTCTTCTGATGATTTTTCTAATAGTGCCCTGAATACTTAGGAACAGGCCAGATCCTCAAAGAGGTCGAATGGCCGAGGAAATGGACGCTCACAATCTAGAAGAGGTCACCAAGAGGCCCTCGATGACTTGCTGGAATTGCAAGAAGAATGGTCATCTCAAGCGCGATCGTAGAAGCACCAAAGAAAAGGGCGATGAAAACGACAAAGACAACAACTCTGTGAATGTCTCAAACGAATCAAGTTCAGATGAAGCACTGATCATGTGTTGTGACAGTAAAGATGAATCCTGCTGGATACTAGATTCTGGTGCATCGTTTCATGCTACTTCCAATAGAGAATATTTCCTTAATTATGAGAAGGGCAATTTCTAAGCAAGGTGTACCTTTGTGATGATAAAACCTGTGACATAATCGGTAAAGGAGACGTGCTGATAGGAATGGAAAATGGGACGCAGTTGAGGTTGCAACGAGTTAGACGTGTTGAAACTTGCTAGAAATCTAATTTCGGTTAGCCAACTTACTGATGATGCAGGTTTTGAGATGAAGTTCACTAAAACATCTTGGAAGCTCATAAAAGGTGCCATGGTTTTAGCTCATGGTCAGAGAGATGGTACTATCTACAGAGTTCTCAATGAAAACTCCATTAATATGGCCTCCTCTGAGGTCAGTGCAAAGGTGTGACATCAACGCCTCGGGCATATGAGTGAGAAGGGAAAGAAGGTAATGGTGTCAAAAGAGAAGTTAGATGGACTGTCATGTGTTGATCTGTCTCTATGTGAAGGTTGAGTGGTTAGAAAACAAAAAGTTGTCAGCTTTTCTAAAAAGTGCAGAATTCCCAAAACTAAAAAGCTAGAACTTGTGCACACGGATGCTTGGGATCCTTCACAGGTATCCTCCATTAATGGCTCTCGTTATTACATTACTTTCATTGATGATTCGACTAGAAAGCTTTGGATTTACTTCATGAAAAATAAGTTTCAAGTGTTTGAAATTTTCAAAAAGTGAAAATGTCTAGTGGAGAACCAGACAGGTCTAAAGCTGAAGTCCTTGACATCAGATAATGGTGGAGAGTACTGTAACAAGGAATTTGATGACTACTGTGCTATGTATGGCATAAGAAGAGAAAAGACAGTACCAAGGATACCACAACAGAATGGCATTGCTGAGCGTATAAATCGAACCATTATAGAACGTGCTAGGAGCATGTTGTTGAGTGCGGGGCTACCAAGCGCTTTCGGCCAAAGTCGTGAATACCGCCGCTTATCTCGATCAACAGAGGACCATCTACCGCAATTGATTGCAGATCGCTGAGGAGGAATGGACAAAAGAGAAAGTAAAACTTTCACACTTAAGAACCTTTGGTTGTGTTTTCTATGTCCATATCAATGCTGAAAATAGGTCAAAGCTGGATGCAAAGTCCAAAATGTGTATCTTGCTGGGATATGGAGTTGATAGTTTTGGTTACAGGCTATGGGATCCTGAGAGTAAAAAGGTGATCAGAAGTAAATATGTCATATTCAATGAGGATGTGTTGTATAAGGATAGGATCAAGAAGAATGAGGAACCAAAAAGATCAAAGTATCTTGAACTTGATGATATCCATCCCTATGATCCTGATCAGAGTGTTACTGAACACATTGATTAACATGAAGTTCAGGAGGAGCCAGTGACACCACCCATTGCACTTCGACGTGAAAGACGAACTATCAATGCTCCAGATTATTACTCTCCATCCATACACTATTTCTTGCTCACAGATGGTGATGAACCCAATTACTATGAGGAAGCAATGCAAGTCGAGAATAAGGAAGAATGGAAGAAAGCCATGGATGACGAAATGAAGTTTCTCTACACAAATCAGACTTTGGATTTGGTCAAACTTCCAACTAGAAAGAAGGAGATTCAGATCAAATGGGTGTACAGACCGAAACAGGAGCAAGATGGTTCCCGGAGGTACAAGGCCAGATTGGTAGTAAAATGTTTCCAACAAAAGGGAGGTATCGATTTTACTGAAATTTTTTCTCCTTTGGTCAAGATGACTACATTTAGAATTGTTCTAAGCATTGTTGCTTTAGAGGATCTACATTTAGAACAGTCGGATGTAAAAACTGCCCTTCTTCATGGTGACTTGAAGGAAAATATATACATGCAAAAGAACACAGGGGATATGTAGAGGCTAGTAAGGAGCATCTAGTGTGTAAGTTGCACAAAAGCCTTTATGGTCTGAAACAAGCCCCAAGACAATGGTATTTGAAGTTTGACAAGTTCATGATCACAACAGGGTACATGCGATGTCATGCAGCTCACTGCTGTTATTTCAAGAAATTTGACAATTCGTATGTTGTTTTGCTCCTATATGTCGATGATATGCTGATTGCAGGTACCAACATTGAAAAGATTGAAAATTTGAAAGAGCATATGGCGAAAGAATTTTCAATGAAAGACTTAGGTGTTGCGAAGCAAATTTTGGGGCTGAAGATCGAAAGAGATAGAAAGAACAAGTTACTAAAACTTTGTCAAAGGGAGTACGTATCGAACGTGCTCAAGAGGTTCAACATGGATTGTGCAAAACCTATGAGCACACCTTTAGTCAAGGCATTTCAAAAACCTTTCGAAACAACATTGTCCCAAAACAAGAATAACAAAAGAATATGGAGAACATCCCGTATGCATCTAAGAGCTGGTAGCCTTATGTATGCCATGGTTTGTACAAGACCCGACATTTCTCATGCAAAGGGGGAATTGTGAGTAGGTACATGTCTAATCCTGGTTCTTATCAATGGAATGCAAGATAATGGATTTTAAGGTACCTTGCAGAACGAAAGATGTGGCACCGTGATATACAAGTGCAAAAATACAAATTGCAGTGGCTTTGTTGATTCAGACATGGTCAGACATTGATGTTAGGAAAAGTACTACAAAGTTATGTGTTTATTCTTGAAAGTGCAAAGAATCTCCCGGGTATCAACATTACAAAAGATTGTTGCATTATTTACTACTGAGGGTGAATATGTTGCAGCTGTTAAAGCGTGTAAGGAGATGACTTGGTTATAGAGCTTGTTGAGTGAACTGGATCATAAGCAAGAGGATTGTCGACTACTAAGCGACAGTCAGAGCGCAATTCATCTGGCAAAGAATTCTGCATTTCACTCAAGGACAAAGCATATCAATGTAAGGTATCATGTCATACGAGCTATGATTGAAGAAGGATCTTTCAAATTGGAGAAAGTATACACCAACAAAAATCCTGTAGATATGCTCACCAAGTCAGTCCCTAAAGAGAAACTGAAGTTTTGCATGGCTTCTCTTGGCCTTGCTAATTGAAGATGACAAGGCAGCCGCCGCCTAAAGACACTACATGAGAAGGAGATACTACTATACGAGAAAATAATTTTTAGAATCAGCCCCAAGTGGGAGATATGCTAGGTATATGGGCCTGATTAGTTTACTATTGTATTCTAATAAGGATTTACTATTGTACTCTAATACGGATTTACTTTCTCTATAAGTATATATATCTCTTCTAATGTAAAAAGTGTGAGTAGTGAGAATTGTGAATAAGATTGTGTTGACGGCTGTGGGTTTTCCTCTCTTTGAGGATTTTCCACATATAAAATTCCTGGTGATTTGTTCTCTCTCTTTTTTTCTATTTTTACTATTGTCATTGCTCTCTGTCAAAATCTTAACATCTCCCACACAGGACATACATGGTCTTAATCTTCGTCATTCTCCACTTGCTGGAAAAAATTCGCCCTCAAATTTTCGTACATTCGCGCGACTTGTAATTTGGGGCAAATTCATCTTCACAACTAATCTTGCCTAACACAATACTACTTGATGAAAAAAGTATTTGGGGAACAACATCTTGAATGTTTTTAAAAAACACATCACCATGAGAGTCTTGAAAAGCGTCCCTACTAACTCTTCATAAATGTCATCTGCTATCGAACAAAAGTGTTTGGTCGCCGCGAACAGCACTTTTGTCTCCACAACTTTTTGAACTAGGTACTTGTCGACTTCATCTCGACAACCACGTATCTTTGTTGACGACGCCTCATCACACGACACCACCACTGACACTTGTGCTTTTCACTTCAACAATGTAACCTCAAGTACACGAACATCATATCCAAATACCACCTTTTCTTCAACAATGGCATCATCATTGTCATCAAAAAATGGCGGCTTGTTGATGTCGAAGATGTGACCGTCATTGCATTCGATTAGATTAATACATTCTTCCGATCGACAATCTTCGTCGTTGTACGCATTGTCCCTGTCAGAAGAGGAATCTACTTTTGTTTCTTTAAGAACAATTATAGATCGGAAAATAGGATGACAAAATGGAGACCAACCAGAAGATTAGCGCAATAGAGATTGAAAAAAATAGATATTTAATAGAGACCAGAAACAACATTTTATCTTATGAGTGGAGGCGAGACTCCTTTTATATTTATACATAAAAAAAGGGAAAGCAAGAATATGGTGTGCCAAAAAAACCAAAATAGACAAATCATAAAGCCTTTGACATTAATCCTTAAAATCAACCTTCTTGTCACCAAGGAAAACAAAAATAAAGAAATTAAAAACGGCTTCGCATTTACCCAAAAGCACCATGTCGTACATCCTTATATGTATCACCCAAAACCACATAAGCTCGTCATTTCACCCAAAAGCCAATCCCCTTCACTATAGTCCAAATCACTTTGGGCGCATACCCTTGTGTTTTAGCCGTTTATGGTGTTTTGTCATATGTAGGGCCTACGATTGGGGTGACAAAAAAAAGTCATAAATAGCTAAAAGGCAAGGGTGTGCGCCTAAAGTGTGCGTTGAAAGTGGGTCATTTTAGCATTTTCCTTTTTTTTCTATGCGGTTACAAAGTTATCAAACAACAAATCAAATGGTTACACAAAAAAAACATACGATTTTCTTAGATTATTTCCATTTTCCTTGCTATCATACACACCCTAAATGTAAAGGGAAAATAAATTTCTTACACCTTAGACAATCCTCGAGATTAACACAACTTTTTCTATACCAAATCGATGATAAAGTCAAAGAAGTGCGGCGCAAAGTTTAGCCGCCAATATTCTTGGGAGGACTAATGGTGGGAGGTTTTAGATTTCAATTGTGATCATGCACCCCTCTTTTAATCGATACGAGATTTTTCTTAATTTGGTTAATATTTTTGGAAGGAACAATAGTGAGAGGGTTTACGTATAAATAGTGACCATGGATTCCTTTCTTTAATAGTTTCAGAGATTTTTCGAGCTAAATTTAAATTAATAACGAGAGAAAATATTTACTCTTACTAAAATATACAATATGTATATTTAGTGAGAGAAAAGTTGGGTTGTACAAAAAAAAAGGTTAGGCACCAAAAAATACACCCCAAATTACGAGAGGATTGATAAATAAATAGCTAGAGATATTAATCCCCTCGATAATAACCTAGTTTTTAACAAGAGAAATTCATTGCTCTCACTAATTTTTATCACTATTGAACCTTTTCCTTGTAGTGTGCCCAATTTTTTATTTATTTTTTTTTATCAAAGTGGTTGTTGTATTGATGTTCCTAGCCTAAAATGCAAGCCAATCTATTTCACATAGATATTACATAGCGGATAAAGTATGGAACTAAAATCCATGACAATGCACGCTCAGTACAACACCAATCCACATTTTTGGAAAATGAGTTTCCTTGCAAAAATGAAGCAATAAGAGATCTCACGTTTTATGAAGTTGATGAGTCTTTAGAGAATGTAGTCCCGTAGATAGATTCAAATGCAAATTGAGACTAATTCAAATTTGGCTCCTATTCTTTATTCTAGTGGGATTGATATTTCGATAGATGCTTCTAATACAAAAGAATTGCGTAGAAGCAAATGTAAAAGTGTGCCTCAAGACGTTTTGAAATTGAGAGTTAGGCTTTTATGATTGCTCCACATGATGAAAATGAGCCCCGTAATGTTAATGAGACTTTGTCACCATCTCGCTAAAGAAAACTAGTTGAAAGAAATGGTTACAGAAATTGAGTCTAAGAAATCTAACCACGTCTTGGACGTGGTTAATCTACCTCCTAGACGTAGATCAATTGGGAACAAATGGGTCCACAAGAGCAAACATCAGACAGATGGATCAATCGATAAATTCAATGCACGTTTAATGGCTAAGGGAGTTACACAACAAGAAGGAACACATTTTAAGGAAACTTTTTCACCAGTTGTAAGGTTTGCCTCCATTCCTCTAATGTTTGTTATTGTTGCACATATGGATTTAGAATTACATCAAATGGATGTAAAAACTGCTTTAATGAATGGATAATTGAATGAAGATATATATATATGCAACAACCAATAGCTTTGTTGTAAAAGGACAAGAGCGCAAAAGTGTGCAAGCTCAAAAAGTCAATATATGGTATTAAACAATCTTCAAGACAATGGTATTTAAGATTTCATCAAGTCATAACTTATTTTGGATTTAATAAGATCGATGAAGATCATTGTGTATATATTAAGCATTCAGATCAATAGTTTGTGATATTGTCCATGTACGTCGACGATATACTTTTAGCTGGAAATAACATTGATTATGCCATCGCCATTAAAGAATGGTTGTCCTCTAATTTTGATATGAAGGACATAAGTGGAGCAAACTTCATACAGGGTGTGAAGATTCATAGGAATCGTTCTAAAAAACTCTTGCTTTATCGCGAGTACAATATATTAAGAATATTCTTGAACGATTCAAAATGAAAAATTGTAACCCCATTGAGACTCCAATTGCTAAAGGTGAAATCCTAAGCATAAAAATCAAAGGCTCCATTTGAGAAAGACAAAATGTCCAATGTTTCATATGCAAGTGCAATTGGAAGTTTAACATACACAATGATGTGCACATGTCCCGATATATGCTACGTCGTTGGTTTAGTTAGAAAATATCAATCAAATTCTAGTCAAGCTCATTGGAAAGAAAAAGGATCTTGAAGTATCTGAAAGGCACTAT
This sequence comes from Stephania japonica, assembly GCA_039657345.1. Taxonomy (NCBI): domain Eukaryota; kingdom Viridiplantae; phylum Streptophyta; class Magnoliopsida; order Ranunculales; family Menispermaceae; genus Stephania; species Stephania japonica. Next base: position 20,143,998 of record CM077566.1, read on the forward strand.
AGATTTGTGTTTGTGTTACCAAAGTAATGATCAGCAGTTACTTGGGTACTCTGATGTTGATTGTAGCGGTGATCCAGATGAATGCAAATCAACTTCAGAATATGTTTTCCTATTGAATAATTGTGCAATCTGATGGAGTAGTAAAAAGCAAACATGCATTGATTTGTCAACCTTGGAGGCATAATTTGTTGCTTGCACTGCTTCAGTTCAAGATGCAATATGGCTTATACGTTTCGTTATGCACTTGCAAGTCATCAAAAGTGCATCAAAAACTAGTTACTATATTTAGTGATGGTCAAGCAGCAATTGCTTATAAGAAGGATCTGAAGTATAATGGAAAGACAAAACACGTTGACACAAAGTATAACTTTGTGAGAGACATCATAGAAAGAAAAGAAGTATTGATACAACACATTCCTACGCAAAGGATGACAATATATCCAATGACAACCTATCGCTAGGGATATTTTTTTAAGTCATGTAAAGTCCTTTGGGATTGCGTAGACTATAAATTGTTTGTTGTAACTTCTTATTTCAATTCAATAAATAAACTTTATTGGTTTTTGTTATTTCATGCTCTGATATAAGTCATTAATTGACTAGAACTATGCTACAGGCATTGATTGCCTTCCTCACAAAAGCAATCACCTTTTGCGCTAATAGTAGCGAGTAGAGATGAGACATTGAAACTTATTTGATAAATGTAACCTTGATTGGAGTCAAGATGAGGTCATTTAGCTTGACCGTAACAAATTTCCCACTATCTATTAAGCCTGTCAAGATAACCAGATGTGAGATCCATTGATTGGCACCTAACAATAGCGAACTACATAAGTTTCGGGTTAGGCACTTTGGGAGTGACTAAACTAAGATCTGCGCAATGTATTTAGAGAATTGCATACACTCTCATTAAGAGGTTCTCCACTGTGACATGAAAAAAATTGCATGTGTTTTACGACCACTTAGAATTGATAAATCCCTATATCTGCACTGTGTGAATCTAATTGAATAAAGTTCTTATATAGTTGAGACTTCCTGCATTTCCCTTATGACTTTTGACTACACTATAAAGTAAGAAATTTGTGTTTGCTACTTTACTGAGTAACCTATGGTCAAGTATGATTCGATCTAAAGGTGCTACATTAGGAAAGCAGGCAGATTCTAAACGGAGTAGAGGAGGGTAGAGGAAGATCATATAGAATCATGTCATTTCATTTTGTATTCCATGTCGCAACACTGATGTTAAGTCACTTGGATGGATATATTAGTTAGAATATAATGCTATGACTTTAAGGTTCAGATATTGCTCTTGAAGGGATTATTGAATGTTTTGAAGAGATGTGACTATATGGATCTGGGCGAAGTGAGATATACATAATTTTTAAAAGGGTAGATGTCTCTATGCTGACTCTAATTGAGTTGCTAGTGTAGAGCTCCCACTTGCAGGCTATCTCACATTCCCAAGACCCATTAGCTACAATGAAACATTGTCAATTGAGAACTGAATGTTTTTCCACACATGATGGGAGAATAGGAGATATCTAAGTTATCAAAACACGGGGCACCCATATGTGTGATCGACTCGACCCGACAAGATTTTCCACACACGATGTGCAAGTGGGAAATGTTGGGCACGTTTTACATGTTGTAAATAAAAGGGATAAACCTGGAGTTGGTTTTGATAATTGATATATCCTAACCACCATAATCTCTTGGGAAGCCCTAAGAGATCACAGATAATAAAATCACGTACAAGGTGATTTAGAAAATAAGTCTTTTGGCATTTTTTGTGTGGTGTGAAGAAAAGAGTTCTCGAGAAGTGTCTTCAAAACTTTTGGGTCATGGAAAAGACCGAAGTTCTACACAAATGAAGTAGGTAAAAGGTATGCTTCTGCCAATACTCTTTCGATTCCAATATATTTGGTCCGAAACCTTAAGTACAAAATATGATACTTCTTTTAATATAAGCTTGAGTACGAGGAGCATTGATCCCCACCATATTGAAAGGTAATTTTGTTCCATTTACAAACTAACGAGCTAGGAGCAATTGCAAGCTTAGTGACAACTTTGTGTGGATAAATCTAATAAATAGTAGACCTATAGAACATGTCTAAGTGGATCACAATGAACTCATAAAATGTATTAAATGTGCCTAGTGGGCCCGACATGCCTACACAATACTATAGGATCCAATGGACCTGAATTATTTACCAAGATTCATGATGGCGGACTTAGACTAAATACTAACTTTCTCCTTACACCTTATAGCCCCATATATACAGCCATTTAGCCCCCCAAAAAAAAACACTTGGCCCCCGATCGGCTTCAATACTTACCCCATTTACCCCTCTTATATATATATATATATATAATTAATAAAATCTCAAACCCTAAATCTTTTTTTTTCTCTTTCGATTTCCTTTTTAATTCCTTCGTGAACCCCCGCCGATCTTCTATTTGATCGGCAGTGGTTTCAAAAAAGTGTTTACTGCATGTATTTTCTTCAATAAAAACAAATTTATTCAGATCTTAGAGTTTCAATCCAACAAAATTTTTCTGATTCATCATTGGCGCCATCACTTGCTCCCTCCATGTGTGCATCTATCATCATTCAAGTTCATCTCCGCTTCTACTGCTTGTGTTTGAATCTCTGCTTACAGTTGTTGGTTTGATAGTTTATTAGGTTATCCTTTTCAATAAGTATTTATCTTTCAATGTTGGAGGTTTTTGTTTGTCTTCCGTTGTTGGAAGTTTAATTTTTCGTTTTGGTCTTAGTATATCTGTGTACTGTAGTGTTCTCTACGTTTGTCAAGAGAAGAGACACTGCTTGTCAAACTATTCCATTATTACAGTCGCAGTTTCTCAAAATCAACTCTATGGCAGTTGAATGTTCTAATAAAAAATTAGGATTAGTGAATCGATGTGTTTTTGTCAAGGTAATTAATTGTATGTCGTGTCCTGTTCTACCGAATGTATTAAACCATAATGATAAATGAAATTTCTTTTTTATTTTTTTAAAAAATAGATAAATCTCATTGTCCCCTAAAAATCGCTTGCCCAATCCCTCCTATACCCCCCTATATGATAAGTATATTATTTTAATTGTACATACATTTTCTTAAGTACTATGTGTATTTGTAGCTTTGAAATTTAGATATAGGTTTCCCCTCTAAATGCTAAGTCTGGCTCTGCCCATGATTGAGATTAATGATAAAATGAATGCACTATATCATAATAGAAAGCATAACAATCGATGTGGCAACCCTATTGGGATGCCGTAACGGTAGGGGACAAAGGCGGGATTGTTTGAGTTAAGCGCAAGATCTCCATTTCGATTTCTCACTGTGTCAAGATCGATTGGGCCATTAGGGCGCTCCCCGTTGATTACTCCTAATGGAGAGGCGTCAGGGCCCTATGGGATTAGTATCACCCGAGGAGTGCGGATACCCACTGTTATCAATAAAAAAGACTAATGTGGCTTCTGGGCCCCACATAAAAATCTAATGAAATGATACACCCAACACCCCATTTTGATGTAGGGCCCACGGGCGACAATCAGCCGTGGTGAATTTTATTTTGACATCGTGTTCTCATTCAAGCATTTACCGTTATTATTTGTTGTGTATTCCACACAGTTTCCAACCTTGGCTTTTTTTATTGTCAGGAATCTAGCTAGCTTGGTTCTTTGCTTTTTTTTATGTCAAGTTATCAATTTTCATTACTCAATTGAGTCGATTACATCCGCTGATATCAGTGCATCTAATTAAAGTCGTGACTTTAATTATGAGCTATTTGAGCCAAATTATGAGCCAAATTACTCAATTTGGCTTAATTTTCATTACTCAATTTTCAATTATTTTCATTAATCAATTTTCATACCAAATATATATTGTGGTGTACATTTTTGCTATTTGAGCCAAATTATGAGCTACCTTGTTTGCACTTCTCCTAGCAAATTGTACCTTCCTCGAATCGTGACTTTTAAGCACTAGTTAAAGTCGTCAAGTAAACATCCATATTATGAGCTAGCTTGGCTCTTTTACCTTCATTAGACTTAATTTTTCTTTTTTTACAAAAAATGAAGTTTTCTCATTTAGTATTTCCATTAATACAAAAAATTATAGTAGCAAAAATCATTAATACAGGAGCATTGTTATTTATTTTGGTAATTTAATTTAATTTTTAATGAGAAATTTTACTCACTTTTTGGTAAAAATAATATACAAATAAACAACTTAACCTTTGATACATAAACATTTCAAAAAATAACTGCAAAATTAATGTTACATATAGTCAAAAAATTGGTCTTCACCGTATATAACGAACAATTATTTTTGATAGTGAAGCTATAATGCTACTTGTTGGCATTTTCCATATTTTATTTATTTTTATCATATACTTTCATTAATTTAATTAAAATTAGTAACCCAAACGTGTTTTTGTAGATTATACTATCTAATATTTTTATGTTTATCCTTATATATCCATATCTATATCGCAAGTAGATTTAGATTTTTTTCTTATCCATCAAGACGCTTTGATTTCAAGAACTTGTCTTAAAATCGTAACAATCACGCAATATAGCTAGAGCTATATATATAAGAGTGAGAAGAGAAAAAACGCTTTGTTAGAGAATCTTTAGTTCGTTTGTGTGAAGAGAGAGCCATTAAATTTGTGTTCTTGAAGAGGATTGAAGACCATTGATTGAAAGAAAGTCATGGAAAATTACAATCTGCCTTGGGTTTTACATTCAACCCCACCGATGAAGAAATCATGGTGTACTTGCAAGCGAAGGCGAGCAACATTCAACTTCCATTCGTCGATCCAAATGTCGAATTTGACGTCTTTACTACACACCCCACCCAACTCCACATGCAACGTATGTACTATCGTTTTTATGTTAAAAAACACTATGGTTTATGGTTCTTGATTTTAATCGATCTTTGATTTTTGTTAGGTTATCGTGCATGCATGAAGACTGTTTTAATGTTTAAATTAGGGTTTTGGGTTCTTTATAATTAAGGGAACTTCGGTGTCTCAGGTTATCTTATTACATGCTTGATACTGTTTATTGTTAAAGCTAGCTAGCTAGCGGGTTTAAGGTTCTTGATGATTTATCAATCTTTGTTTTTTTAAGTTATTTACATGCACGCATACTGTTTATTGTTAAAACTAGGTGCATTCATATTGTTGTTAAACCTAGGGTGTAGGGTTCTTGATAATTAATCCATCTTTGATTTTTTAAGTTATTGTTACATTCATATATGCGTGTTGTTTAAATGTTTTTTTTTTTTTAAAAAACTGCATATTGCTATAATTTTAAAACTAGGGTTTAGGTTTCTTGATAATCGGTCAGATCTTTGATTTTTTTGGGTTGTCTTACATGCATGTGTTTCTTTGTTGGGTGCAGAGAGGCTCAATGCTACCAGTACCACCTCTACTTCTACGTTACGAAGAGCGGGAGAAATCGCAGTGCTGGAAATGGGTTTTGGCATACAAGCACAAGTGCAACCGCTATCTTGAACCGCAAGAGAGAAGTGATCGGATATAGGAGCGTGCTAGTTTACTACAATAATGCTTTGAATACAAATACTAAGAAAAGAGACAGGCCGAAAAAGACCAGGTGGATCCTGCATGAGTACACGCTTCCCGAGGCTCATAACATGTCTTCCAAAGGACATAAGGTACGTGTGATTTACTGCTAAATTGAGTTAATTTATTCATTGATTAGGTTAACGGCTATATATATAAGGTCATATTAAAAATAGTTTTGCATGTAGTTAGTGTACAACATATACAAGTATTATTACATAAATTTACTATTTGATTATACATTACAGGAACCCTTTTGGACTATTTGCAAAATTGGTGAGACAGGAAGAACATTTGGAGGTGACAATTACCAAAGTAGTAGTGTTCCCTCACAACAACAGCAGCAACCCCAGCAACAGCAGCTGCAGCACTCTGAATGTGATGATGGTCGAAGCTTAGCTTGGTGCTAGCGGAGGATGATCTTCCTCTTGAGTTTTGGGTCGACGTTAATGATCACAACTCATCTTCAGAGGTAGTTCAGGAGGTGGCGCCTAGACTGATTGGATCGTTAATTTGTCCCGATCAATTAAATGATGATGAAGCTGCAGATGATGATCAAGAATGGATTGAAAACTTGGAGTCAATTCTAGAGGTTGACGACGAGGCACAACAACCACTCCAACAGCTGCCAATACAACAACAATTTGAGCAGCAACCAGTACTCCAACAAAGTGAGAGTGTGGCCTACATATGCATTGATGATCTGCAGCCACAACAACAATCAGAATTGATAGTGCTACCTGACGACGAGGATGATGCTTGTATTGAAGATATGGAAAACTGGATTGGCAACTTCGACTATTGTATGGACATGATTAAGGAGCTTCATGATGAGGTCTACGACGTCAACGGCATTTCAGAGTTGGAGATTGATGAGCAGCCATTCGCCAAGCGCGTCAAGTACTAGAAGGATCCACGTTTATTATGTAAATCTAAGTAGCAAATTTTGTACATGCATGCTACTAATTAGTTGTCGTATATATGGATACTAAGTAGAAATTAATTTTGCTTGTAAAAAAAAATGTAGCAATTAACTTTACATGCTACTCTAAACTCATGAAATCATTTGTAACACTATTATTTGTCTCAATGAAATACAAAGTTATTTGTTTAAGTTACCGTAATTTATATAATATTGTTAGCTATATATTAGTATAGTCATGATTCACACACGTTGGTAAATATGTTGAAGTAAAATAGAAATTTCAATAATCATGATGGCACAATACATTCTAGAACTCGACGAGACACATAATCAATTACCTTCATAAAAGTACATTGATTCGCTAATCCTAATTATTCATCGAACATTCAACCGACGCAGGGCTGATTTTGAGAAACTGCGACTCCAACATTGGAACAGAATGACAATCGATGACTGTTCTCTTGACAAACAACTGGAACACACCAGTACACTGATATACTAAGTCCATGACGAAAAAATAAAACATCCAACAAGGGAGACAGACAAAGACTTCCGACAAGAAAAGACAAATACAAACTTCCAACATTGGAAGTCAAATACTTATTGAAAAAATATGATAAAAAGTTAAATAAAGTCGTCAAACACCCAACTCGATGGGTGACCACCGAGACTATAATAGTTTTCGCTGGCCTTGCGTCAAGATGTGTGTATGTGACGCAGTGGAAGTTCTTCCAAAATGATAATCCGACACACGAATAATGCAATTCAAAATTAAACCCTAATTCTCTAAAAGAAACATAATTCGTTTGTTGTTTCATAAAGATAAAAAATCAACCCCTAAACTGTTACATATGTAGCCTTTATATAGGATTGTAAAATAATGAGACTCATAATTCCAATAGAATACCATAAGACACATTAACTGTAATTATAATAAAACTCTTAACACCACTAACTCCTATTGAAAATCTAACTTTGACACAAAAAAGACACATAACTTATAATCCAACTAAAAAAAACCATTTTATCTAATAAATAAAAATCCTAATCTAACACAAACTCTTATTTGCATCATTCTTTCCCGTTTGAGAAAATTCTTCCTCGAATTCAAAGCTTGAATCATTCTCCTATTAATGTGGCCTCGATTAGTTTACTATTGTATTCTAATAGGGATTTACTTTCTCTATAAGTATATATATCTCTTCTGGTGTAAAAAGTGTGAGTAGTGAGAATCGTGAATAAGATTGTGTTGGTGGCTGTGGGTTTTCTTCCCTTAGAAGGTTTCCACATATAAAATTCTTGGTGATTTGTTCTCTTTCTCTTTTTTTCTTGTTTTACTATTGTCATTGCTCTCTGGAAAAATCTTAACAACTTGTATCAGAGCAAGTTTATTCTCAAGTGGGAGTATTGACAGAAGAAAGGAAGTTACGGGTTGAGAAGTTCGACGGTTCGAACTTTGGATTTTGGAAGATGCAGATCGAATACTACCTATATCAGAAAGATTTCTCCTTAACGCTCGGTAGCAAGAACAACAAACCTATAGAAATGGACGACAAGGCTTGGGAAATACTGGATCGAACGGCTTTGGGTGCGATTCGCCTTTCACTGTCATCATCAGTAGCCTTCAACATCTCCAAAGAGAAGACCACACAAGATGTGATGAAAGCCCTAACACGGATGTATGAGAAACCATCGGAGTCAAACAAGGTATTCTTAATGAAACAGTTGTTTAATATGAAGAAACCCGAAAGTAGACCTATACAAGAGCATCCGAGTGATTTCAATACCATCACTAGTCGGCTTAGAATCAGTGGGTATTATCTTTGATAATGAAGTATTGGCTCTTGTTATTTTGTCTGGTTTACCCAATAGTTGGGATGGTCTGGTTATGGCTGTAAGCAACTCATCAGGGTCCAATATTCTGAAATTTGAGGATGTAGTGGGAGTTCTTCTTGATGAAGATACACGAAGGAGAAACAACTCTTCTGATGATGTTTCTAATAGTGCCCTGAATACTGAGGAACGGGCCAGATCCTCAAAGAGGTCAAATGGCCGAGGAAATGGAAGCTCACAATCTAGAAGAGGTCACTCAAGGGGCCCTCAGATGACTAGCTGAAATTGAAAGAAGAAAGGTCATCTCAAGCACGACTGTAAAGCCCCAAAGAAAAGGGCAGATGAAAACGACAAAGTCAACAACTCGGTGAACGTCTCAAACGAATCAAGTTCAGATGAAGCACTGATCATGTGTTGTGACAGTAAAGATGAATCCTGCTGGATACTAGATTCTGGTGCATCGTTTCGTGCTACTTCCAACATGGAATATTTCCTTAATTATGAGAAGGGCAATTTCGGCAAGGTGTACCTTAATGATGATAAACCCTATGACATAATCGGTAAAGGAGACGTGCTGATAGGATTGGAAAATGGGACGCAATTGAGGTTGCAACGAGTTAGACATGTGCCGAAACTTGCTAGAAATCTAATTTCGGTAAGCCAACTTACTGATGATGCAGGTCTTGAGATGAAGTTCACTAAAACATCTTGGAAGCTCATAAAAGGTTCCATGGTATTAGCACATGGTCAGAGAGATGGTACTCTCTACAGAGTTCTCAATGAAAACTCCATGAATATGGCCTCCTCTGAGGTCAGTGCAAAGGTGTGGCATCAACGCCTCGGGCATATGAGTGAGAAGGGAATGAAGGTAATGGTGTCAAATGGGAAGTTAGATGGACTGTCATGTGTTGATCTGTCTCTATGTGAAGGTTGTGTGGTTGGAAAACAGAAAGTTGTCGCTTTTTCTAAAAAGGCGTAACTCCCAAAACCGAAAAGCTAGAACTTGTGCACACGACGTTTGGGGTCCTTCACAGTATCCTCCCCGAATGGCTCTCGTAGTTACATTACTTTCATTGATGATTCGACTAGAAAACTCTGATTTAATTTATGAAAAATAAGTTTCACGTGTTTGAAATTTTCAAAAAGTGGAAATGTCTAGTGAAGGACCGGACAGGTCTAAAGCTGAAGTGCTTGACATCAGATAAAGGTGGAGAGTACTGTAATAAGGAATTTAATGAGTATTGTGGTATGCATGGCATCAGAAGAGAAAAGACAGTACCAAGGACACCACAACAGAATGGCATTGCTAAGCATATGAATCGAACCATTATAGAATGTGCTAGGAGCATGTTGTTGAGTGCTGGGCTACCAAGCAGTTTTGGTCTAAAACTGTGAATACTGCTGCTCATTTGATCAACAGAGGACCATCTACTGCAATTGATTGCAGACTGCCTAAGGAGGAATGGACAAAAAAGAAAGTAAAACTTTCACACTTAAGAACCTTTGGTTGTGTTTCCTATGTCCATATCAATGATAAAAATAGGTCAAAGCTGGATGCAAAGTCCAAAATGTGTATCTTGCTGGGATATGGAGTTGATAGCTTTGGTTATAGGCTATGGGATCCTGAGAGTCAAAAGGTGATCAGAAGTAAAGATGTCATATTCAATGAGGATGTGTTGTATAAGGATAGGATCAAGAAGAAAGAGGAACCAAAAAGAGCAAAGTATCTTGAACATGATTATATCAATCCCTATGATCCTGTTCAGAGTGTTACTGAACACATTGATGAACATGAAGTTCAGGAGGAGCCAGTGACACCACCCATTGCACTTCAACGTGAAAGACGAACCATCAATGATCCAGATTATTACTCTCCATCCATACACTATTTGTTGCTCACAGTTGGTGGTGAACCCAATTACTATGAGGAAGCAATGCAAGTCGAGAATAAGGAAGAATGGAAGAAAGCCATGGATGACGAAATGAAGTTTCTCTACACAAATCGACTTGGGATTTGGTAAAGCTTCCAACCGGAAAGAAGCGATTCGAACAAATGGGTGTACAGACCGAAACAGAGCAAGATGGTTCCCGTGAGGTACAAGGCCAGATTGGTAGTAAAAGGTTTCCAACAAAAGGCAGGTATTGATTTTACTGTGATTTTTTCTCTGTGGTCAAGATGACTACAATTAGAACTGTTCTAAGCATTGTTGCTGCAGAGGATCTACATTTAGAACAATTGGATGTAAAAATTGCCCTTCTTCATGGTGACTTGGAGGAAAATATATACATGCAGTAACCACAGGGATATGTAAAGGCTGGTAAGGAGCATCTAGTGTGTAAGTTGCACAAAAGCCTTTATGGTCTGAAACAAGCTGCCAGACAATGGTATTTGAAGTTTGAGAAGTTCATGATAACAATAGGGTACATGCGCTGTCATGTAGATCATTGCTGTTATTTCTAGAAATTTGACAATTCGTATATTATTTTGCTCCTATATGTCGATGATATGCTGATTGCAGGTACCCACATTGAAAGGATTGAAAATTTGAAAGAGCAAATGGCGAAAGAATTTTTAATGAAAGACTTAGGTGCTGCGAAACAAATTTTGGGGCTGAAGATCGAAAGAGATAGAAAGAACAAGTTACTAAAACTTTGCCAAAGGGAGTACATATCCGAGGTGCTCAAGAGGTCCAACATGGATTGTGCTAAACCGGTGAGCACACCTTTAGCTGGGCATTTCAAAAACCTTTCGAAACAACATAGTCCCAAAACAGAAGAAGAACAAAAGAATATGGGGAACATCCCGTATGCATCGACATTGGGTTGCCTTATGTATGCCATGGTTTGTACAAGACCCGACATTTCTCATGCAGTGGGAATTGTGAGTAGGTACATGTCTAATCCTGGATCTTATCATTGGAATCCAAGAAATGGATTTTAAAATACCATGCAGGAATAAAAGATGTGGCACTGTGCTATACAAGTGCAAAAATACAGCTGTGTGGCTTTGTTGATTCAGACATGGCCAGTGACATTGATGTTTGGAAAAGTACTACAGTTATGTGTTTATTCTTGGAAGTGCAAAGAATCTCCCGGGTATCAAGGTTACAACAGATTGTTGCATTATCTACTACTAAGGCTGAATATGTTGCAACTGTTGAAGCGTGTAAGGAGATGACTTGGTTATAGAGCTTGTTGAGTGAACTGGATCATAAGCAAGCGGATTGTCGACTACTAAGCGACAATGTAGAGCGCAATTCATCCGCAAAGAATTCTTCATTTCACTCAAGGACAAAGCATATCGATGTAAGGTATCATTTCATACGAGCTATGCTTGAAGAAGGATCTTTCAAATTGGAGAAAGTACACACCAACAAAAATCCTGTAGATATGCTCACCAAGTCAGTCCCAAAAGAGAAACTGATGTTTTGCATAGCTTCTCTTGGCCTTGCTAATTGAAGACAACAAGGCAGCCACCGCCTAAAGACACTATATGACAAGGAGATACTACTATACGAGAAAATAATTTTTAGAATCAGCCCCAAGTGTGAGATATGTTAGGTATATGGGCCTGATTAGTTTACTATTGTATTCTAATAAGGATTTACTATTGTACTCTAATACGGATTTACTTTCTCTATAAGTATATATATCTCTTCTAATGTAAAAAGTGTGAGTAGTGAGAATCTTGAATAAGATTGTGTTGACGGCTATGGGTTTTCTTCCCTTAGAGGATTTCCCACATATAAAATTCCTGGTGATTTGTTCTCTTTCTCTTTTTTTTTGTTTTACTATTGTCATTGCTCTCTGTCAAAATCTTAACATCTCCTGCACAGGACATACATGGTCTTAATCTTCGTCGGTCTCCACTTTCTGGAAAAAATTTGCCCTCAAATTTTCGTACATTCACGCGACTTGTAAATTGGGGCAAATTCATCTTCACAACGAATCTTGCCTAACTCAATACTACTTGATGAAAAAAGTATTTGGGGAACAACATCTTGAATGTTTTCAAAAAATACATCACCATGAGAGTCTTGATAAGCGTCCCTACTAACTCTTCATCCATGTCATCTGCATCGAACAAAAGTGTTTGGTCACCGCGAATTGCACTTTTGTCTCCACAACTTTTTCAACTAGGTAGTTGTCGACTTTATCTCGACAACCCACGTATCTTTGTTGATGACGCCTCATCACACGACACCACCACTGACACTTGTGATTTTGACGTCAATAGTGTAACCTCAAGTACACGACCATCATATCCAAATACCACCTTTTCTTCAAAGAATGGCGTCATCATTGTCATCAAAAAATGGCGGCTTGTTGATGTCGAAGATGTGACCGTCGTTGCATTTGATTAGATCAATGCATTCTTCCGATCGACAATCTTCGTCGTTGTACGCATTGTCCCTATCAGAAGAGGAATCTCCTTTTGTTTCTTTAAGAACAATTATAGATCAGAGGATAGGATGACAAAATGGAGACCAACTAGAAGATTAGCTCAATTGAGATATTTAATAGAGACCAGAAACAACATTTTATCTTTTGAGTGGAGACGAGACACCCTTTATATATATACATACAAAAATACGGGAAAACAAGAACATGGTGTGCCAAAAAAACCAAAATAAACAGCTCATAAAACCTTTGACACCAACCCTTAAAATCAACCTTCTTGCCACCAAGGAAAACAAAAATAAAGAGATTAAACACCGCTTCGCATTTACCCAAAAGCACCCAACAACCACATAAGCTCGTCATTTCACCCAAAAGCCAATCCCCTCGATAATAGCCTAGTTTGTCACCATTGAACCTTTTCCTTGTAGTGTGCCCAATTTTTTATTTTTTTTTATCAAAGTGGTTGTTGTATTGATGTTCCTAGCCTAAAATGCAAGCCAATCTATTTCACATAGATATTACATTGCGGATAAAGTATGGAACTAAAATCCATGACAATGCACGCTCAATACAACACCAATCCACATTTTTGGAAAATGAGTTTCCTAGCAAAAATGAAGCAATAAGAGATCTCACGTTTTATGAAGTTGTTGAGTCTTTAGAGAATGTAGTCCCAAATGATAGATTCAAATGTAGTTGAGACTAATTCAAATTTGGCTCCTATTCTTTATTCTAGTGGGATAGATATTTCAATAGATGCTTCTAATACAAAAGAATTGCGTAGAAGCAATCGTAAAAGTGTGCCTCAAGACATTTTGAAATTGAGAGTTAGGCTTTTATGATTGCTCCACATGATGAAAATGAGCCCCGTAATGTTAATGAGACTTTGTCACCATCTCGCTAAAGAAGACTAGCTGAAAGAAATGGTTAAAGAAATTGAGTCTAAGAAATCTAACCATGTCCTGGGACGTGGTTAATCTACCTCCCGGATGTAGATCAATTGGGAACAAATGGGTCCACAAGATCAAACGTCAGGCAGATGGATCAATCGATAGATTCAATGCACGTTTAATGGCTAAGGGAGTTACACAACAAGAAGGAATATATTTTGAGGAAACTTTTTCACCAGTTGTAAGGTTTGCCTCTATTCCTCTATTGTTTGTTATTGTTGCACATATGGATTTAGAATTACATCAAATGGATGTATAAACTGCTTTAAGGAATGGAGAATTGAATGAAGACATATATATGCAACAACCAATAGGTTTTGTTGTAAAAGGACAAGAGCGCAAAAGTGTGCAAGCTCAAAAAGTCAATATTGGTATTAAACATGTTGGACTAAGTGGTTAGTCACTTTAACTCCGATCAGGATTTTGATGGAAACAAACAAGGTGAAAATGTACTAATTAATATCAAGTGTATTTCAGTTTTTATTAAAGGATGCAAAACAACACATCACGGGTATTCAAGCCATACAAGTTCAAGACTCGGCATTCATGAAGGAATGAAGATGAAAGACTATATTGAAATTTGTAATTTCGATGTAAGGTATCCAAATTCTTTCACGCAAGCCAAATGCATTAGTTCATGCACTAGTTCATGCATATCAAGTTTCTTAAAACATATTTTCAAAAGTCATGAAGCAACTTGGACTTTCAAAATTTAATACATAACTAGGTCCACGAGTTTAAACAATGTGAGATCATGTGTTAATGATCATTTGCATTTTGGAGATCATTGTTAAAGTTTTCAAAATTGAAAAACTTGTTTTTAAAAGGTTTTTTGAAAAGAAAAACTGCAAATTTGCAGAAAAGTCCCTCGTGAGTTATGAAATCGAGATTTTCCATCTTCGGGATTTGTAAAAATATACGGACCATCCAATTAGGCTTAATGACCCATAATAAATGTTATAACATGTTATATAAGGGTTGGTTAGGTCCCGGACGTGTTTAAGGGTCGCTAACACAAAGGGATAAAATAATTATTTTGAGCTCCCTGCAGTAGCGCGCTAAGTGCAGAGTTAGCGCGCTAGGTCTTAGTATTAGCGCGCTAATTGCCCACCCGACAGCTTTTTCAAAAAGCTTGAAAATGAACTTTAATTTGAATTCTTGATGAATTCTGGACCCTTGGATCCCTAGAACGGTCATAAACGGTCACAATGGGATATCTAACACTATTAAAACACCAAGACAATGGTTTTCACACAACAAGGAGAAAACACACTCAAAAACCCTAAAAGATTCAAAAAGAAGCACTTTCAATTTTTGAAGGAGAAAAGAGAGATTCTTGAGGTTGTCCACTAGTACCATAATCCAACACTTTGAAGCATTCAAAGGAGTACAAGAATCACTTCAAATCTGATCTATCTTGCCATCTTCTTGGTTGTAAGCAAGTCCTTGTTCTAGATATTTTTTATTGAGCTTAATCTACATAGTTTCGTGTGTGTTGAATGAAAATCAATTTGTTGAGTGTTTAAACATCATCATCTTAGGTTTTGCACTAAAACTCACTTTATCAAATCCTAAGAGTGTTTTGAACAAGAGTTCTACACTTAAACTTGGTTTTTGACAAACTATTGTTCTTTGCTTCGAAATCGGCTTTGCAAAAATATATTGGATTTTAAAACGATTTCATATTTGGAATTTGCAACAAAATTAGTGACATACTCGCATTTTCCACTCATTCTCATACTTGAATGCATTAGAGTTGTTAGGCTCTAGGAGGCTTGCTAGTGTTTGAATTTGATACCACTTTACTTTGTAAAGTATATTTCAATTGTATTCTTCAAATCTTGATTGTAAGACTTAGTGGGATCTAAGTCGAAAGAAAAGACCTAGTTGAGGCTAGGCATATATCCTAGTTGCGGCTAGGTGGGAAAAGTCCTAGGTGGGTCTAGGTGGAAATTCCTAGTTGCGGCTAGGTGGGGAAAATCCTAGGTGGATCTAGGTGGGTAAATCCTAGTTGCAGCTAGGTGGTTGTATAAGGCCTTATTGCGGTAAGGCATCGTGTAAAAGACCTAGTTGAGGCTAGGCATTCACTAGGCTAGTTGGCTTAGGGTGTAACACTTATCGATAATATAAGTGGGGTTTGAAAATCCTAACCGGGGAGGTTAGGTAGTGGATGTAGATCGGTTGGATCGAACCACTATAAATCACATGTCTTATTTCCATATCTTCTACCCCCTTCTTGATTGCATAGCATTGACATTTATCATTGGTGTATGCATTATCTTTATTATTTGTGCATAAAGTTTTAAAAAGGCAATAAACTCTCGGTAACCCAATTCACCCCCCTCTTGGGTGACCTTCAATTGGTATCAGAGCGGGTTATTGCTCAAAGTATTACTAACGTATCTTTGAGTGTTTTTGTGCAAGGATGCAAAGTCTAGATCCGGCTCGCCTTAGGGAAGGTAACTCCTCGAGTAGGCCTCCATACTTTGATGGAACTAATTACGCTCATTAGAAAGTAAGAATGAAGGTCTACATAAGAGCGCAAAATAGATTCCTATGGGACGCAATTGAAAGTGGTTACACTCCACCCGACAAGCCATTGAAAGAATACACCGCCGAGGAGATCAAGAGTGAGCATTCAAATGATCAAGCAATGAATCACCTATATTGTGCATTGAGCGAAAATGAGTTCAACCGAGTAAGTGCCTGCCACACGGCGAAGGAAGTATGGGAAAAGCTTGAGGTCCACTATGAAGGTACCATGCAAGTAAAGAAGACAAAGTTGAGGATCCTTGAGGAACACTATGAAACCTTCCGAGTTGGATCCAATGAAGATATCGCCACCGCCATCACACGGTTCACTAAGTTGTTAAATGAAATCAAGAATCTTGGAAAGCACTATGATCAAGAGACATCGGTATACAAATTCCTTAGAGGATTGCCTAAGGAATGGGATGCCAAGAAGTATGCTATCCAATCGGCACAAAATCTTGGAGACTACACTTTCGATGCATTGTGTGGAGAGTTAACAATCCACGAATTCGAACTTAAAGACCGAGCAAGATTGGAAGCATTAAGTGGAGGTACAAAAAGCTCAAGAAAAGAGATTGCCTTGAAGGCAAACAACTCCTCTAGTGCATCGGAAGAGATTATCGAAGACGAAGAATCTTGTGATGATAATAATCTTGAGGAGGAAGTAGCCATGCTCTCAAGAAAGCTCAACAAGGCCATATACAAGCGAGACAAGTATAAGAAGAAGTTCCGAAGTGGAAGCAAGGGAGGAAAGTCAAACGAAACCATATGCTTTGGTTGCGGCAAGCCAGGTCACGTCAAGACGGATTGCAAATCAAAGAAGGTGTTTGACAAGAAGAAAGGAAAGAAAAGCTTCAAGGCAACTTGGGATGACTCATCATCATCAAGTTCGGAATCTGATTCGGAGAGTGAAAAGGCAATACTTTGTCTTATGGCACAAGGTGAGGTAAACTCTAACCCTTTTAATTTTGATAATATTGATGATTTGAATAATACTCCAAATCTTGATGAACTTAGGAAAGAGTTGGAAAAGGAGGTCAAAAAGGCCAAACAACTCAAAAAGAGCCTAATCATAGTAATTAGTGAGATAGAGTCACAAAATGAGATCATTAATGATCTCCAAAATGACTTTGATGAAGTAATAGAGGAAAGAGATGCCTTAGTCAAGAAAGTGGAGGACTTGACTAGCACGGTGCACAAGTTCACCAATGGCAAAGAAATGTTTGATATGATGTTAGGAGCACAACGACGAGCACTCAACAAAAGGGGCATAGGTTATGGAGCAAACTTGCTAAACTATAAAAAATTATTAAATGACGATCATAGATGTTTGAAGTGCAATAGGCCTCATGTGGTGGGGAAATGTGTCTTACAAAAGGCTAAAAAGGGTAGACTAGCATGGGTAGCTAAAAATATTTATAACACTAACTTTCTTGGACCCAAAGGAGTTTGGGTACCAAAATCTAGTGTGTTTCCCATTATGTAGGATGCAAGGAAGAGCACCCCATGGTACTTAGATAGCGGGTGCTCAAGACACATGACCGGAGATGCACATCAATTCATTGAGCTAAAGCGGCATGACGGTGGAAAGGTTACATTTGGAGACAACAACAAAGGAAGAGTTATTGGTCTCGGAACCGTCGGTAACCATTCACTTTCTATTTCTAATGTCTATCTTGTTGATGGTTTGAAACACAACTTGCTTAGTGTCACCAATTGTGTGACAAAGGACTTCATGTTATGTTTGAATCATCGAAATGCATTGTTAGGAATGAAAAGCATGAAACTTTGTTTATTGCATATAGAGATAAGAATGTTTATGCCATCAACTTTGATGAGATGAATATGCAAAATGTTTCATGTTTGAGTGCACAAAGTGATTGTGATGTATGGTTGTGCATCGTAGACTAGGACATTCTAGCATGAAAAATTTGTCAAAATTGACCAAGCATGATCTAGTTAAGGGCCTACCCAAGTGCACCTTTAAGAAAGATAAGGAGTGTGAATCTTGCATTCTCAGTAACAAGTGAAATCGTCATTTAAGACGAAAGTAACGAGTAATGTGACTCGAGCCTTAGAACTTATCCATATAGATTTGTTCGGACCTACCCAAACACAAAGTCTAGGTGGTAAATCATATTGCTTTGTTATTGTTGACGACTTTACAAGGTATACATGAGTGTATTTTATATCTCATAAGCACGAAGTGTTTGATGTATTTGTAAAGTTTTGTGCTTTAGTAGAGAATGAAAAGGAATAAAAAATCACCATCATTAGAAGTGATAGAGGTGGTGAGTTTGTAAATAGGAACTTGGAGGACTTTTGTGATAAACAAGGATATATACACCAATTATCCTCTCCTAGAACACCCCAACAAAATGGAGTTGTTGAAAGAAAAAATAGAACACTCCAAGAAATGTGTAGAACTATGCTAAATGAGTACAATATAGCTAAGCATTTTTGGGCCGAAGCCATTAACACGGCATGCTATGTTATAAATAGAGTAAATGTCCGAAAGCAAGCGAAAAAGACTCCTTATGAACTATGGAAAGGCCGAAAACCCAACACAAGTTATTTTAAGGTGTTCGGTTGTACTTGCTATGTTCTAAATGATAAGGATCAATTAGATAAATTTGACCCAAAGTCCAAAGTATGCATTTTTCTAGGATACTCAACACATAGCAAAGCATATAGGGTGTTTAATAAATCAATCAAAACCATAGAAGAATCTATTCATGTGAAATTTGATGAAGAAGATCCCAAAGTTAAATTAATGCAAAATCTTGAGAAATTGGGGATTAACGATGAAAATGATGGCACTCTAGGACAAACCCCAAATAGTCAAGAGCTTGAGTTAAATAAGGAATCCGAAACAAGTGTGCCTAAGAATTCAAGACTCCTCATTGGCCATTCATCTCAACAAATCATAGGTGATCCAAACAAAGGGATAATCACTAGGTCAACATTGCAAAGAGATGAAGAACACTTAGCTTTTGTGTCACAAACCGAGCCTACCAAGATAGATGATGCCTTAGGAGATGAATTTTGGGTAATGGCTATGCAAGAAGAGTTAAGCCACTTTGTTAGGAACAAAATATGGACATTAGTACCTAGACCTAAAGATCACTCAATCATAGGCACCAAATGGGTCTTTAGAAACAAAAAGTATGAAAAAGGTGAAATTGTAAGAAACAAGGCTAGATTGGTCGCACAAGGTTACAACCAAGAAGAAGGAATTGATTATGAGGAAGCCTTTGCACCCGTAGCAAGACTAGAAGCATTCGCATGTTGCTTGCTTATGCTTGCTACAACGGGTTTCTACTATACCAAATGGATGTTAAAAGTGCATTTCTAAATGGCTTCATCCATGAAGAAGTTTATGTAGAACAACCACCGGGATTTGAAGATCATGAACATCTAAGCTATGTCTATCATCTTCAAAAAGCCTTGTATGAACTAAGACAAGCCCCTAGAGCTTGGTACGATAGACTTAGTGCGTTTTTACTTGAGAAAGGGTTCAAGAAAGGAACACTAGACCCCACTTTGTTCATTTTGATCAAAAAACATGATATGCTAGTTGTTCAAATCTATGTTGATGATATCATTTTCGTGTCATCTAACACATGTTTATGTGATGAATTCTCATCATTGATGACAAATGAATTTGAAATGAGCATGATGGGTGAATTAACATACTTTCTAGGCTTGCAAATAAAGCAATCCAAGCATGGCATTTTTATAAATCAAGCAAAGTATGTGAGGGACATGCTAAAGAAGTTCAAATTTGAAAATCTGAAAGCATGTGACACTCCTAGTAGCTCAACTATCAAAATGGACAAAGACCAACTAGGAAAATTCATAGATCCTAAACTTTACCGTGGAATGATAGGTAGCCTCCTATACTTGACCGCCAGTAGACCTGACATTATGTTTAGTGTGTGCTTATGTGCTAGATTTCAATCAGATCCTAAAGAGTCCCACTTAAAATGTGTAAAGCGCATATTTCGATATCTAAGTGGAACACGAGACCTGGGATTATGGTTCAACAAAACCAAGAGTTTTGAACTCCAAAGTTTTGTTGATTCTGACTATGCGGGAAGTCTAGTTGATAGAAAAAGCACTTCCGGATTTTGTCATTTGCTAGGAAACTCACTTATCTCATGGTTTAGCAAAAACCAAAATTCCGTGGCTTTGTCTACGGCAGAGGCTGAATATGTGGCTGTCGGGAGTTGTTGTGCTCAAGTTCTATACATGAAACAACAATTTGAGGATTATCAAATCCTAGTTAGGTGTGCTGAAATTTACTGTGATAACACAAGTGCGATAAACATATCAAAAAATCCGGTGCTACACTCTCGAACGAAACAGATTGAGATTAGGCACCATTTTCTTCGTGATCACGTCTAAAAGGGCGATGTTAAACTTGTCCATGTGTCCACAGAGGACCAATTAGCCGATATATTCACTAAGCCCTTGCCTAGAGATCAATTTTCTAAGATTCGGCTTGAGTTAGGCATGGTTCGAGAATCGGACCTTCTACACATGTTTTAGTTGTTCTAAACCTATTTATATGGTGTTTTTGAAGTGTCCAAGAAGTTTGAGGTCAATTCGAGTTGTATGTCAAAAATCCAAAATTTTCATGTCCAAAATTTCCAGAGGGAAATTAGCGCACTAATGATGGAAATTAGCGCGCTAACAGTTGAGTGACCAAAAATTTCCAGAGGGAAATTAGCGCGCTAATGATGTACTGGCCCTGAATATGAATCGACCCATTAGCGCGCTAATTCTCGTTATTAGCGCGCTAATGACGTTCGCCAGGGCTTATAAATTCATTTTTACCTTAAAATCAAAACACCACCCACATCTCACCTCTACTCTCACCGTCTCCACCATCATCTCGCCTCATTCGGGTAAGTTCTTCACCTCTCTTTGTTAATTTCTTCAATTTCTTTGTTTCCCTTCATTACGTTCTCTCCATTTTTCACCAATGTCGACTCGTCGTACCTCCAACCGTCCCTCCTCCCGACCAACCGCCCCCACCTCGTCCTCTCATCCTACCCAAGCCACGTCCTTCGTCATCCATCGCGACGTCGTGTTGTCCAACCGTCCTCCTCCTCCACTAGTGAGTCGGAATCCTCACAACCCGCCCCCACTCCGCGAATGTCCCTCAACGCGAGGGTCGCGCCAAATCCGTCCATGAGGCCACATCGGTCCTCGAGTCCGTGGCTCCCCGACTAACGGATGCCAAAATCCTTCGACAAGCTGTTGTCGATCTCGCATTCTTCGATAGGACCCATCTCCCACTTCGGGAGATTTTCGATACGGCAGGATGGACCATATTTTGCGCCCATAACACCAATTACAACCCCCCTTTGGTTCGTGTTTTCTACTCTAATCTTGAAACAACGACCCAATTTGTCCTACATTCATCTGTTGGTGGCCGATCCATTGAGATTACCCCTGAAAATCTCGCTCAACGGCTTCACCTTCCATTGCACCCTCCTGCCACTACGGTAATGTGCAAATTTCTAAGTTGGCCTTTTGATCGTCTCGAAGTTCTTAACTCCTTTCTTCGGCCAAAACGAATCTTAACTGTATATCCGACCGGTATAACGGATACCGATTTTAAATTGATGCCCCATCTCCTTCATAAAGTACTTCACAAAGTTATTCTTCCTCGAGGTGGAAGTAAGAACTATTTCACTCTCCTTGACATGTTCGTCCTTGGGCATCTGTTTTGAGCCATCCCTCTCAGCTTGCCCCACATTATCATTGGCTATATTACGAGCACGTGCAGCTCAGGTCGTCATCTTCCGTATGCCCACAACCTATTTAGAGTCCGCCCACATGGATCTTTCCTTAGGAGGTCGTCCCCTCACTGTCTATGACACCATCGACATGGCCACTCTGAAGGCCATGAAGTATCGCTACGTACGCGACAGCAACGGTGGACACGAGAAGATGCGATCCCGCATGGTCGGTATTACGGCGGCTATGAGTCTCCGTTGCCTACGGACCCTCCGGTAGCTCCGTTAGATGCGCCCGACTACTTGGAATATAGCTACAGTTTATGCAGCCTTTGCTGGCGATGATGATCATGATGGCGATGAGGAAGTTCATCATGACTCCGCCGTTCCATCCCCGTCGCCACAGCACTACGAGACAGCCCAACCTCCACCTCCCTCTACATTTGGCGGCTTCACACCTCCACCGGATATGTCCCCCTCGTCGCCCTACGTCTCTGCACAGCTGGGTTACCTACACTCCTACATGACTCAGACCTTCGCTACCGTCGAGGCGAGCATCCAAAGATCAAAATGATCGTCTTCGTCGTATTGAGGGTCGGGCTTACTTCCAGCCTTACCCCGCGCGCAATGATCGTTCTTCCAATTCCGCACGTCGACCATCATCCTCGAGGCGGAGTGTCTAGCTTTTTCATTGCTTGTTAAGCATTAGGTTCTATTTAGTCGTTCTTTTTAGGTGTATAGAACTACTATATGTAGGTGAGCACTAGGCTCCAAACTTTTAGGCTTTGATGACGTATATATTTCACTTTTGCTCATGTTTAAACCACAATTATGTTCACATTCCTTCATGCTATCTATGTCATGATTTTTTTGCGTATTTCTGAATTTATATATGGCTTTTTCTAGCTACACTATGATTTATCATATCTCGATTGTGTTCCGCTTCCGTCTTTCGTTCTTTGATATGCATCGCGTAAGGGGGGAGCATATATGTTCTTGTATTGATTCTCTTATGCATCGTTGTATTTTTTTTAAACAAATGGGAGCTTGGCCCCACTTTTTGAAGTTATCAAACGGGGAGAAATGTGGTTGAACTTGAAAATGTTAATGTTGATATGATTGAAATGTGGTTGAACCTGAAAATGAAAATGTTGATGTGTTTGAACTTGCAAATGAAATGTATAATCTTGAATGAAATACACACTTAGATTATGCTTTATACTTTTAAAGTTCACATTGTTTGTTATCATCAAAAAGGGGGAGATTGTTGGACTAAGTGGTTAGTCACTCTAACTCCGACCGGTATTTTGATGGAAACAAACAAGGTGAAAATGTACTAATTAATATCAAGTGTATTTCAGTTTTTGTTAAAGGATGCAAAACAACACATCACGGGTATTCAAGCCATACAAGTTCAAGACTCGACATTCATGAAGGAATGAAGATGAAAGACTATATTGCAATTCTTAATTTCGATGTAAGGTATCCAAATTCTTTCACGCAAGCCAAATGCATTAGTTCATGCACTAGTTCATGCATATCAAGTTTCTTAAAACATATTTTCAAAAGTCATGAAGCAACTTGGATTTTCAAAATTTAACACATAACTAGGTCCACGAGTTTAAACAATGTGAGATCATGTGTTAATGATCATTTACATTTTGGAGATCATTGTTAAAGTTTTCAAAATTGAAAAACTTGTTTTTAAAAGGTTTTTTGAAAAGAAAAACTGCAAATTTGCAGAAAAGTCCCTCGTGAGTTATGAAATCGAGATTTTCCGTCTTCGGGATTTGTAAAAATATCCGGACCATCCAATTAGGCTTAATGACCCATAATAAATGTATATAACATGTTATATTAGGGTTGGTTAGGTCCCGTACGTTTTTAAGGGTCGCTAACACAAAGGGATAAAATAATTATTTTGAGCTCCTCGAGTTAGCGCGCTAATATCGCCATTAGCGCGCTAAGTGCGTAGTTAGCGCGCTAGGTCTTAGTATTAGCGCGCTAATTGCCCACCCGACTCGACAAATTTTTTTAAAAAGCTGGAAAATGAACTTTAATTTGAATTCTTGATGAATTCTGACCCTTGGATCCCTAGAACGGTCATAAACGGTCACAATGGGATATCTAACACTATAAAAACACCAAGACAATGGTTTTCACACAACAAGGAGAAAACACACTCAAAAACCCTAAAAGATTAAAAAAAAGCACTTTGAATTTTTGAAGGAGAAAAGGGAGATTCTTGAGGTCGTCCACTAGTACCATAATCCAAAGACTTTGAAGCATTCAAAGGAGTACAAGAATCACTTCAAATCTGATCTATCTTGTCATCTTCTTGGTTGTAAGCAAGTCCTTGTTCTAGATCTTTTTTATTGAGCTTAATCTACATAGTTTCGTGTGTGTTGAATGAAAATCAGTTTGTTGAGTGTTTAAACATCATCATCTTAGGTTTTGCACTAAAACTCACTTTATCAAATCCTAAGAGTGTTTTGAACAAGAGTTCTACACTTAAACTTGGTTTTTGACAAACTATTGTTCTTTGCTTCGAAATCGGCTTTGCAAAAATATATTGGATTTTAAAACGATTTCATATTTGGAATTTGCAACAAAATCAGTGACATACTCTGCATTTTACACTCATTCTCATGCTTGCATGCATTAGAGTTGTTAGGCTCTAGGAGGCTTGCTAGTGTTTGAATTTGATACCACTTTACTTTGTAAAGTATATTTCAATTGTATTCTTCAAATCTTGATTGTAAGACTTAGTGGGATCTAAGTCGAAAGAGAAGACCTAGTTGAGGCTAGGCATATATCCTAGTTGCGGCTAGGTGGGAAAAGTCCTAGGTGGGTCTAGGTGGAAATTCTTAGTTGCGGCTAGGTGGAGAAAATCTTAGGTGGATCTAGGTGGGTAAATCCTAGTTGCGGCAAGGTGGTTGTATAAGACCTTATTGCAGTAAGGCATCGTGTAAAAGACCTAGTTGAGGCTAGGCATTCACTAGGCTAGTTGGCTTAGGGTGTAACACATATCGATAATATAAGTGGGGTTTGAAAATCCTAACCGGGGAGGTTAGGTAGT
Organism: Stephania japonica; assembly: GCA_039657345.1. Taxonomy (NCBI): domain Eukaryota; kingdom Viridiplantae; phylum Streptophyta; class Magnoliopsida; order Ranunculales; family Menispermaceae; genus Stephania; species Stephania japonica. Next base: position 20,169,057 of record CM077566.1, read on the forward strand.
ATATGTAGATCGGTTGGATCGAACCACTATAAATCACGTGTCTTATTTCCATATCTTCTACCCCCTTCTTGATTGCATAGCATTGACAATTACCATTTGTGTATGCATTATCTTTATTATTTGTGCATAAAGTTTTAAAAAGGCAATAAACTCTCGGTAACCCAATTCACCCCCCTCTTGGGTGACCTTCAAAACAATCTTCAAGACAATGGTATTTAAGATTTCATCAAGTCATAACTTATTTTGGATTTTATAAGATTGATGAAGACCATTATGTATATATTAAGCATTCAAATCAATAGTTTGTGATATTGTCCTTGTACATAGACGATATACTTTTAGCTTGAAATAACATTGATTATGCTGTCGCCATTAAAGAATGGTTGTCCTATAATTTTGATATGAAGGACATGAGTGGAGCAAACTTCATACGAGGTGTGAAGATTCATAGGAATCGTTCTAAAAATTCTTGCTTTATCGCGAGTACAATATATTAAGAATATTCTTGAACGATTCAAAATGAAAAATTGTAACCCCATTGAGACTCCAATTGCTAAAGGTGAAATCCTAAGCATGGAAATCAAAGGCTCCATTTGAGAAAGACAAAATGTCCAATGTTTCATATGCAAGTGCAATTGGAAGTTTAATGTACGCAATAATGTGCACACGTCCCGATATATGCTACGTCGTTGGTTTAGTTAGAAAATATCAATCAAATTCTAGTCAAGCTCATTGGAAATAAAAAGGATCTTGAAGTATCTTAAAGACACTATGGATTTGTGTTTGTGTTACCAAAGTAATGATCAACAGTTACTTGGGTACTCTGATGTTGATTGTAGCGGTGATCCAGATAAACGCAAGAGACAACAATTAGAACTCTTCTAAGCATTGTTGTTGTAGAGAATCTACATTTAGAATAGTTGGATGTAAAACCGCCTTTCTTCACTGGTGACTTGGAGGAAAATATATACATGCAAAGAACCACAGGGATATGTAGAGGCGGTAAGGAGCATCTAGTGTGTAAGTTGCACAAAAGCCTTTATGGTCTGAAATAAGCCCCTGCAGACAATGGTATTTGAAGTTTGACAAGTTCATGATAACAATATGCTACATGCGCTGTCATGCGAGCAATCTCTTGTTATTTAAAGAAATTTGACAATTCGTATGTATGTATGTTATTTTGATGCTCCTATATGAGAGTCGCGGGAACCGGTGAGCACACCTTTAGCATTTGTATTGTTAGTAAGCCAGCTGGACATTTCAAAACCTTATGTGTGTTCTCGACACAACATAGTCCCAAATACCATGTACTGGAAGAAGAACGTTGTTGTGGAAAATTTAGAATATGCGATTGCTATCATTTTCCGAATCATCCCCTATCTTCAGTATGCATCGGCGGTGCGTAGCCTTATCTATGCCATGGTTTGTACAAGACCAGACATTTCTCATGCGAGTGGGAATTGTGAGTAGGTACATGTCTAATCCTGGTTCTTATCATTGGAATGCGGTAAAATGGGTTTTAAGGTACCTTGCGGGAACAAAAGGCCTGAAGGCAGCACCGAGGGAGCTGTTATTGCACTCGACACGCGCACCGAGTGCTGAGAGACACAGACTGCCATTTGACAATTCGTATGTTATTTTGCTCCTATATGTCGATGATATGTTGATTGCAGGCACCAACATTGAAAAGATTGAAAATTTGAAAGAGCAAATGGCGAAAGAATTTTCAATTAAAGACTTAGGTGCTGCGAAACAAATTTTGGGGCTGAAGATCGACAGAGATAGAAAGAACAAGTTACTAAAACTTTGTCAAAGGGAGTACGTATCGAAGGTGCTCAAGAGGTTCAACATGGATTGTGCAAAACCGGTGAGCACACCTTTAGCTGGACATTTCAAAAACCTTTCGACACAACATAGTCCCAAAACAGAAGAAGAACAAAAGAATATGCAGAACATCCCGTATGCATCGGCAGTGCGTAGCCTTATCTATGCCATGGTTTGTACAAGACTCGACATTTCTCATGCAGTGGGAATTGTGAGTAGGTACATGTCTAATCCTGGTTCTTATCAATGGAATGCAGTAAAATGGGTTTTAAGGTACCTTGCAGGAACAAAAGATGCGGCACAGTGCTATACAAGTGCAAAAATACAGCTGTGTGGCTTTGTTGATTCAGACATGGCTGGTGACATTGATGTTTGGAAAAGTACTACAGGTTATGTGTTTATTCTTGGAAGTGCAGCAATCTCCTGGGTATCAAGGTTACAACAGATTGTTGCATTATCTACTACTAAGGCTGAATATGTTACAACTGTTGAAGCGTGTAAGGAGATGACTTGGTTATAGAGCTTGTTGAGTGAACTGGATCATAAGCAAGCGGATTGTCGACTACTAAGCGACAGTCAGAGCGCAATTCATCTGGCAAAGAATTCTTCATTTCACTCAAGGACAAAGAATATCGATGTAAGGTATCATTTCATACGAGCTATGCTTGAAGAAGGATCTTTCAAATTGGAGAAAGTACACACCAACAAAAATCCTGTAGATATGCTCACCAAGTCAGTCCCAAAAGAGAAACTGATGTTTTGCATAGCTTCTCTTGGCCTTGCTAATTGAAGACAACAAGGCAGCCACCGCCTAAAGACACTATATGAGAAGGAGATACTACTATACGAGAAAATAATTTTTAGAATCAGCCCCAAGTGTGAGATATGTTAGATATATGGGCCTGATTAGTTTACTATTGTATTCTAATAAGGATTTACTATTGTACTCTAATACGGATTTACTTTCTCTATAAGTATATATATCTCTTCTAATGTAAAAAGTGTGAGTAGTGAGAATCGTGAATAAGATTGTGTTGACGGCTGTGGGTTTTCTTCCCATAGAGGATTTCCCACATATAAAATTCCTGGTGATTTGTTCTCTTTCTCTTTTTGTCTTGTTTTACTATTGTCATTGCTCTCTGTCAAAATCTTAACATCTCCTGCACAGGACATACATGGTCTTAATCTTCGTCAGTCTCCACTTGCTGGAAACCCTCAAATTTTCGTACATTCACGCGACTTGTAATTTGGGGCAAATTCATCTTCACAACTAATCTTGCCTAACTCAATACTACTTGATGTAAAAAGTATTTGGGGAACAACATCTTGAATGTTTTCAAAAAACACATCACCATGAGAGTCTTGATAAGCGTCCCTACTAACTCTTCATCCATGTCATCGGTTACTGAACAAAAGTGTTTGGTCGCCGCGAACTGCACTTTTGTCTCCACAACTTTTTCAACTAGGTAGTTGTCGACTTCATCTCGACAACCACGTATCTTTGTTGACGACGCCTCATCACACGACACCACCACTGACACTTGTGATTTTGACTTCAACAGTGTAACCTCAAGTACACGACCATCATATCCAAATACCACATTTTCTTCAACAATGGTGTCATCATTGTCATCAAAAAATGGCGGCTTGTTGATGTCGAAGATGTGACCGTCGTTGCATTCGATTAGATCAATGCATTCTTCTGATCGACAATCTTCGTCGTTGTACGCATTGTCCCTGTCAGAAGAGGAATCTCCTTTTGTTTCTTTAAGAGAGAAAAATGGCATATTTAGGGCTCCTACCATTGCTTTGGACAAGAAAGGCAGTGAAGTGAGCATGCAGTGTTGCAACAAGAGAAGCAGCGAGATTGTGTAGAAAGAAAAATATAGGTCAAAGGAGATACTGAAAGCACTTAAAGATCAATACGACTCACCAAATCGATTAAGACGTGCGTACTTATTGGGCATTGTTCAATGGAGAGAGGTGTAACTCCTTTGCCAAACTCGACCAATCACCTCGATCCCCGTCGTCGAACAATTCATCGAACTCCCAATGGAACAATATACCCTCTCAAAAAGGGATAATCTAACACAATCTCAAATCATACTTTGGGCGCATATCCTTGTCTTTTAGCCGTTTATGGTATTTTGTCATATGTAAGGCCTACGATTGGGAGACAAAAAAAATCATAAATAGCTAAAAGGCAACGGTGTGCGCCCAAAGTGTGCATAGAAAGTGGGTCATTTTAGCATTTTCCTTTTTTTCTATGCAATTACAAAGTTATCAAACAACGAGACAAAATGGTTACACAAAAAAACACGATTTTCTTAGATTATTTTCACTTTCCTTTCTATCGTACACACCCAAAATTTAAAAGGAAAATAAATTTCTTACACCTTAGACAATCCTCGAGATTAAGACAACTTTTTCTATACCAAATCAATGATAAAGTCAAAGAAGTGCGGCGCAAAGTTTAGCCGCCAATATTCTTGGGAGGACTAATGGTGACAGGTTTTAGATTTCAATTGTGATCATGCACCCCTCTTTTAATCGATATGACATTTTTCTTAATTTGGTTAATATTTTTGGAAGGAACAATAGTGAGAGGGTTTAAGTATAAATAGTGACCATGGATTCCTTTCTTTAATAGTTTTAGAGATTTTTCGAGCCAAATTTAAAATAATAACGGGAGAAAATAATTACTCTTACTAAAATATACAATATGTATATTTAGTGAGAGAAAAGTTGGGTTGTACAAAAAAAAAGGTTAGGCACCAAAAAATACACCCCAAATTACGAGAGGATTGATAAATAAATAGCTAGAGATATTAATCCCCTCGATAATAGCCTAGTTTTTAACAAGAGAAATTAATTGCTCTCACTAATTTTTATCACTATTGAACCTTTTCCTTGTAGTGTGCCCAATATTTTATTTATTTTTTTTTATCAAAGTGGTTGTTGTATTGATGTTCCTAGCCTAAAATGCAAGCCAATCTATTTCACATAGACATTACATTGCGGATAAAGTATAGAACTAAAATCCATGACAATGCACGCTCAATACAACACCAATCCACATTTTTGAAAAATGAGTTTCCTAGCAAAAATGAAGCAATAAGAGATCTCACGTTTTATGAAGTTGATGAGTCTTTAGAGAATGAAGTCCCAGAGATAGATTCAAATGCAGTTGAGACTAATTCAAATTTGACTCCTATTCTTTATTCTAGTGGGATTGATATTTCAATAGATGCTTCTAATACAAAAGAATTGCGTAGAAGCAGTCGTAAAAGTGTGCCTCGAAGACGTTTTGAAATTGAGAGTTAGGCTTTTATGATTGCTCCACATGATGAAAATGAGCCCCGTAATGTTAATGAGACTTTGTCACCATCTGCTAAAGAAAACTAGTTGAAAGAAATGGTTAAAGAAATTGAGTCTAAGAAATCTAACCATGTCTTGGACATGGTTAATCTACCTCCTAGACGTAGATCAATTGGGAACAAATGGGTCCACAAGATCAAACGTCAGGCAGATGGATCAATCGATAGATTCAATGCACGTTTAATGGCTAAGGGAGTTACACAACAAGAAGGAACATATTTTAAGGAAACTTTTTCACCAGTTGTAAGGTTTGCCTCCATTCCTCTATTGTTTGTTATTGTTGCACATATGGATTTAGAATTACATCAAATGGATGTAAAAACTGCTTTAATGAATGGAGAATTGAATGAAGACATATATATGCAACAACCAATAGGTTTTGTTGTAAAAGGACAAGAGCGCAAAAGTGTGCAAGCTCAAAAAGTTAATATATGGTATTAAACAAACTTCAAGACAATGGTATTTAAGATTTCATCAAGTCATAACTTATTTTGGATTTAATAAGATTGATGAAGACCATTGTGTATATATTAAGCATTCAGATCAATAGTTTGTGATATTGTCCTTGTGCGTAGACGATATACTTTTAGCTTGAAATAACATTGATTATGCTGTCGCCATTAAAGAATGGTTGTCCTCTAATTTTGATATGAAGGACATGAGTGGAGCAAACTTCATACAGGGTGTGAAGATTCATAGGAATCGTTCTAAAAAATTCTTGCTTTATCGCGAGTACAATATATTAAGAATATTCTTGAACGATTCAAAATGAAAAATTGTAACCCCATTGAGACTCCAATTGCTAAAGGTGAAATCCTAAGCACGGAAATCAAAGGCTCCATTTGAGAAAGACAAAATGTCCAATGTTTCATATGCAAGTGCAATTGGAAGTTTAATTTACGCAATGATGTGCACACGTCCCGATATATGCTATGTCGTTGGTTTAGTTAGAAAATATCAATCAAATTCTAGTCAAGCTCATTGGAAAGAAAAAAGGATCTTAAAGTATCTGAAAGGCACTATGGATTTGTGTTTGTGTTACCAAAGTAATGATCAACAGTTACTTGGGTACTCTGATGTTGATTGTAGCGGTGATCCAGATGAATGCAAATCAACTTCAGAATATGTTTTCCTATTGAATAATTATGCAATCTCATGGAGTAGTAAAAAGCAAACATGCATTGATTTGTCAACCTTGGAGGCATAATTTGTTGCTTGCACTGCTTCAGTTCAAGAGGCAATATGGCTTAGACGTTTCGTTATGCACTTGCAAGTCATCAAAAGTGCATCGAAAACCAGTTACTATATTTAGTGATGGTCAAGCAGCAATTGCTTATAAGAAGGATATGAAGTATAATGGAAAGACAAAACACGTTGACACAAAGTATAACTTTGTGAGAGACATCATAGAAAGAAAACAAGTATTGATACAACACATTCCTACGCAAAGGATGACAGCATATCCAATGACAACCTATCGCTAGGGATATTTTTTTAAGTCATGTAAAGTCCTTTGGGATTGCGTAGAGTATAAATTGTTTGTTGTAACTTCTTATTTCAATTCAATAAATAAACTTTATTGGTTTTTGTTATTTCATGCTCTGATAAAAACATTAATTGACTAGAACTATGCAACAGGCATTGATTGCCTTACTCACAAAAGCAATCACCTTTTGCGCTAATAGTAGCGAGTAGAGATGAGACATTGAAACTTATTTGATAAATGTAACCTTGATTGGAGTCAAGATGAGGTCATTTAGCTTGACCGTAACAGATTTTCCACTATCTATTAAGCCTGTCAAGAAAACCAGATGTGAGATCCATTGATTGGCACCTAATAATAGCGAGCTACATAAGTTTCGGGTTAGGCACTTTGGGAGTGACTAAACTAAGATCTGCACAATGTATTTAGAGAATTGCATACACTCTCTTTAAGAGGTTCTCCACTATGACATGAAAAAGAATCGCATGTGTTTTACGACCACTTAGAAGTGATAAATCCCTATATCCGCACTGTGTGAATCTAATTGAATAAAGTTCTTATATAGTTGAGACTTCCTGCATTTTCCTTATGACTTTTGACGACACTATAAAGTAAGAAATTAGTGTTTGCTACTTTACTGAGTAACCTATGGTCAAGTATGATTCGATCTAAAGGTGCTACATTAGGAAAGCAGCAGATTCTAAACTGAGCAGAGGGAGGGCAAGGGAAGATCATATAGAATCATGTCATTTCATTTTGTATTCCATGTCGCGACACTGATGTTGAGTCACTTGGATGGATATATTAGTTTGAATATAATGCTATGACTTTAAGGTTCAGATATTGCTCTTGAAGGGATTATTGAATGTTTTGAACAGACGTGATTATATGGATCTGGGCGAAGTGAGATATACATAATTTTTAAAAGGGTAGATGTCTCTATGCTGACTCTAATTGAGTTGCTAGTGTAGAGCTCCCACTTGCGAGCTATCTCACATTCCCAAGACCCATTTAGCTACAATGAAACATTGTCAATTGAGAACTGAATGTTTTTCCACTCTGATGGGAGAATGGGAGGTATCTAAGTTATCAAAACACGGGGTACCCATATGTGTGATCTACTCGACCCGACAAGATTTTCCACACAAGATGTGCGAGTGGGAAATGTTGGGCACGTTTTACATGTTGTAAATAAAACGGATAAACCTAGAGTTGGTTTTGATAGTTGATATATCCTAACCACCATAATCTCTTGGGAAGCCCTAAGAGATCACAGGATAATAAATCACGTACAAGGTGATTTAGAAAAATAAGACTTTTGGCATTTTTGTGTGGTGTGAAGAAAAGAGTTCTCGAGAAGTGTCTTCTAAACTTTTGGGCTGTGGTAAAGACCGAAGTTCTACACAAATGAAATAGGTAAAACGTATGCTTCTGCCAATACTCTTTCGATTCCTATATATTTGGTCCGAAACCTTAAGTACAAAATATGATACTTCATTTAATATAAGCTTGAGTACGAGGAGCATTGATCCCCGCCATATTGAAAGGTAATTTTTTTCCATTTACAAACTAACGAGCTAGGAGCAATTGCAAGCTTAGTGACAGCTTTGTGTGGATAAATCTAACAGTCATAGTAGACCTATAGAACATGTCTAAGTGGATCACAATGAACTCATAAAACTTATTAAATGTGCCTAGTGGGCCCGACATGCCTACACAACACTATAGGATCCAATGGACCTGAATTATTTACCAAGATTCATGATGGCGAATTTAGACTAAATACTAACTTTTTCCTTACACCTTATAGCCCCATATATACAGCCATTTAGCCCCCCAAAAAAAGAACACTTGGCCCCCGATCAGCTTCAATACTTACCCCATTTACCCCTCTTATATATATATATATATATATATTAGATAAATCTCAAACCCTAAATCTTTTTTTCTCTTTCGATTTCCTTTTTAATTCCTTCGTGAACCACCGCCGATCTTCTATTTGATCGGCGGTGGTTTCAAAAAAAAAGTTTTCTTGCATGCATTTTCTTCAATAAAAACAAATTTATTCGATCTAAGGGTTTCAATCCTACAAAATTTTTCTGATTCATCATTGGCGCCATCAATTGCTCCCTCCATGTGTGCATCTATCATCATTTAAGTTCATCTCCGCTTCTACTGCTTGTATTGGAATCTCTGCTTACAGTTGTTGGTTTGATAGTTTATTAGGTTATCCTTTTCAATAAGTATTTATCTTTCAATATTGGAGGTTTTTGTTTGTCTTCCCTTGTTGGAAGTTTTATTTTTCGTTTTGGTCTTAGTATATCGTATGTCTTGTAGTGTTCTAGATGTTTGTCAAGAGAGAGACACTGCTTGTCAAACTATTCCATTATTACTGTCGCAGTTTCTCAAAATCAACTCTATGGCAATTGAATGTTCTAATAAAAAATTAGGATTAGTGAATCAATGTGTTTTTGTCAAGGTAATTAATTGTATGTCTTGTCCTATTCTCTACCGAATGTATTAAACCATAATGATAAATGAAATTTCTTTTTTTTTTTTTAAAAAAAAATAGATAAATCTCATTTTCCCCTAAAAATCGGTTGCCCAATCCCTCCTATACCCCCTATATGATAAGTATATTATTTTAATTGTACATGCATTTTCTTAAGTACTATATGTATTTGTAGCCTTGAAATTTAGATATAGGTTTCCCCTCTAAGTGCTAAGTCTAGCTCTGCCCATGATTGAGATTAATGATAAAATGACTCGCACTATATCATAATAGAAAGCATAACAAGCGATGTGGCAATCCGGTTGGGATGCCGAACGGTAGGGACAAAGGCGGGATTGTTTGAGTTAAGCGCAAGATCTCGATTTCGATTTCTCACCGTGTCAAGATCGATTGGGCCATTAGGGCACTCCTCGTTGATTACCCCTAATGGAGAGGCGTCGGGGTCTATGGGATTAGTATCACCGAGGAGTGCGGATACCCACTGTTATCAATAAAAAAGACTAATGTGGCTTCGGGCCCCGCATAAAATCTAATGAAATGATACATCCAACACCCCATTTTGATGTAGGGCCCACGTGCGACAATCACCGTGGTGAATTTTGTTGTGACATCGTGTTCTCATTCAAGCATTTACCGTTATTATTTGTTGTGTATTCCACACGCCTCCAACCTTGGCTTTTTTTATTGTCGGGAATCTAGCTAGCTTGGTTCTTTGCTTTTTTTTTTTTTTTGAGGTCAAGTTATCAATTTTAATTACTCAATTGAGTCGATTATATCCGCTGATATAAGTGCATCTAATTAAAGTCGTGACTTTAATTATGAGCTATTTAAGCCAAATTATGAGCCAAATTACTCAATTTGGCTTAATTTTCATTACTCAATTTTCATTACTCAAATATATATAATGTGGTGTACATTTTTGCTATTTGAGCTAAATTATGAGCTACCATGTTTGCACTTCTCCTAGCAAATTGTACCTTCATCGAACCGTGACTTTTAAGCACTAATTAAAGTCGTCAAGTAAACATCCATATTATGAACTAGCTTGGCTCTTTTACCTTCAATAGACATCATAAATTTTTCTTTTTTTACAAAAAATGAAGTTTTCTCATTTAGTATTTCCGTTAATACAAAAAATTATAGTAGCAAAAATCATTAATACAAGAGCATTGTTATTTATTTTGGTAATTTAATTTAATTTTTAATGAGAAATTTTACTCACTTTTTGGTAAAAATAATATACAAATAAACGACTTAACCTTTGATACATAAACATTTCAAAAAATAACTGCAAAATTAATGTTATATATAGTCAAAAAATTGGTCTTCACCGTATATAAAGAACAATTATTTTTGATAGCTGAAGCTATAATGCTACTTGTTGGCATTTTCCATATTTTATTTATTTTTATCAAATTCTTTCGTTAATTTAATTAAAATTAGTAAACCAAACGTGTTTTTGTAGATTGTACTATCTAATATTTTTATGTTTATCCTTATATATCCATATCTATATCGCAAGTAGATTTAGATTTTTTTTTCTTATCCATCGATGCCTTTGATTTCAAGAACTTGTCTTAAAATCGTAACAATCACGCAATATAGCTAGAGCTATATTTATAAGAGTGAGAAGAGAAAAAAACGTCTTTGTTAGAGAATCTTTAGTTCGTTTGTGTGAAGAGAGAGCCATTAAATTTGTTGTCTTGAAGAGGATTGAAGACCATTGATTGAAAGAAAGTCATGGAAAATTACAATCTACCTTGGGGTCTTACATTCAACCCCACTGATGAAGAAATCATGGTGTACTTGCAAGCGAAGGCGAGCAACATTCAACTTCCATTCGTCGATCCAGTCGTCGAATTCGACATCTTTACTACACACCCCACCCAACTCCACATGCAACGTATGTACTACTGTTTTTATGTTAAAAAACACTATGGTTTATGGTTCTTGATTTTAATCGATCTTTGATTTTTGTTAGGTTATCGTGCATGCATGAATACTTTGTTTTAATGTTTAAATTAGGGTTTTGGGTTCTTGATAATTAAGGGAACTTCGGTGTCTTAGGTTATCTTATTACATGCTTGATATTGTTTATTGTTAAAGCTAGCTAGCTAGCGGGTTTAAGGTTCTTGATGATTTATCAATCTTTGTTTTATTAAGTTATTTACATGCACGCATACTGTTTATTGTTAAAACTAGGTGCATTCATATTGTTGTTAAACCTAGGGTGTAGGGTTCTTGATAATTAATCGATCTTTGATTTTTTAAGTTATTGTTACATTCATATATGCGTGTTGTTTAAATGTTTTTTTTTTAAAAAAAACTGCATATTGCTATAATTTTAAAACTAGGGTTTAGGTTTCTTGATAATCAGTCAGATCTTTGATTTTTTTGGGTTGTCTTACATGCATGTGTTTCTTTGTTGGGTGCGAGAGAGCTCAATGCTACCGTACCACCTCTACTTCTACGTTACGAAGAGCGGGAGAAATCGCAATCTTTGGAAATGGGTTTTGGCATGCAAGCACAAGTGCAACCGCTATCTTGAACCGCAAGAGAGAAGTGATCGGCTATAGGAGCATGCTAGTTTACTACAATAATGCTTTGAATACAAATACTAAGAAAAGAGACAGTCGAAAAGACCAGGTGGATCCCGTATGAGTACACGCTTCCCGAGGCTCATAACATGTCTTCCAAAGGACATAAGGTAAGTGTGATTTATTGCTAAATTGAGTTAATTTATTCATTGATTTGGTTAACGGCTATATATATATATATAAGGTCATATTAAAAATAGTTTTGCATGTAGTTAGTGTACAACATATACAAGTATTATTACATGAATTTACTATTTGATTATATATTACAGGAACCCTTTTGGACTATTTGCAAAATTGGTGAGACAGGGAAGAACATTTGGAGGTGACAATTACCAAAGTAGTAGTGTTCCCTCACAACAACAGCAGACAGAACCCCAAAGAACAAGAAATTGAACATGGAATTAATGGGGCCTCATCATCGACAAGAAGTTGATCAACAACGGCCAAATGCTGCAGCAATCGAATGTGATGATTGTTGAAGCTTGGTGCTAGCGGAGGATGATCTTCCTCTTGAGTTTTGGGTCGACGTTAATGATCACAACTCATCTTCGAGAGGTAGTTCAGATGCGGCGCCTAGACGGATTGGATCGTTAATTTTTCCCGATCAATTAAATGATGATGAAGTCTGCAGATGATGATCAAGAATGGATTGAAAACTTGGAGTCAATTCTAGAGGTTGACGACGAGGCACAACAACCACTCCAACAAATGCCAATACAACAACAATTTGAGCAAAGAACCGTACTCCAACAAAGTGAGAGTGTGGCCTACATATGCCTTGATGATCTGCAGCCACAACAACAATCGAAATTCATAGTGCTACCTGACGACGAGGATGATGCTTGTATTGAAGATATGGAAAACTGGATTGGCAACTTCGACTATTGTATGGACATGATTAAGGAGCTTCATGATGAGGTCTACGACGTCAACGGCAATTCGAGTTGGAGATTGATGAGCGACCATTCGCCAAGCGCGTCAAGTACTAGAAGGATCCACGTTTATTATGTAAATCTAAGTAGCAAATTTTGTACATGCATGCTACTAATTAGTTACTGGTATATGGATACTAAGTAGCAATTAATTTTGTTTGTAAAAAAAAAGTAGCAATTAATTTTACATGCTACTCTAAACTCATGAATTCATTTGTAACACTATTATTTGTCTCAATGAAATACAAAGTTATTTGTTTAAGTTACCGTAATTTATATAATATTGTTAGCTATATATTAGTATAGTCACGATTCACACACGTTGGTAAATATGTTGAAGTAAAATAGAAATTTCATTAATCATGATGGCTCAATACATTCGGTAGAACTAGACGAGACACATAATCAATTACCTTCATAAAAGTACATTGATTCGCTAATCCTAATTATTCATCAGAACATTCAACTGAAGCAGGGCTGATTTTGAGAAACTGCGACTCCAACATTGGAACAGAATGACAATCGATGACTGTTCTCTTGACAAACGACTGGAACACACCAGTACACAGATATACTAAGACCATGACAAAAAAATAAAACATCCAACAAGGGAAGACAGACAAAGACTTCCGACAAGAATAGACAAATACAAACTTCCAACATTGGAAGTCAAATACTTATTGAAAAAATATGATAAAAAGTTAAATAAAGTCGTCAAACTCCCAACTCGATGGGTGACCACTGAGACTATAAAAGTTCTCCCTGGTCTTGTGTCAGATGTGTGTATGTGACGCAGTGGAAGTTCTTCCAAAATGATAATCCGTCACACGAATAATGCAATTCAAAATGAAACCCTAATTCTCTAAAAGAAACATAATTCGTTTGTTTTTTCATAAAGATAAAAAATCAACCTCTAAACTATTACATATGTAGCCTTTATATAGGCTTGTAAAATAGTGAGACTCATAATTCCAATAGAATATTATAAGACACATTAACTGTAATTATAATAAAACTATTAACACCACTAACTCCTATTGAAAATCTAACTTTGACACAAAAAGGACACAAAATTTGTAATTCAACTAAACAAAACCATTTTATCTAATAAATAAAAACCCTAATCTAACACAAACTCTTATTTGCATCATTCTCTCCCGGTTGAGAAAATTCATCCTCGAATTCAAAGCTTGAATCATTCTCCTATTAATGTGGGCCTCATTAGTTTACAATTGTATTCTAATTGGGATTTACTATTGTATTTTAATAGGGATTTACTTTCTCTATAAGTATATATATTTCTTCTGGTGTAAAAAGCGTGAGTAGTGAGAATCGTGAATAAGATTGTGTTGGCGAATTTGTGGGTTTTCTTCCTTAGAAGGTTTTCCACATATAAAATTCTTGGTGATTTGTTCTCTTTCTCTTTTTTTCTTGTTTTACTATTGTCATTGCTCTCTGTCAAAATCTTAACAATTGGTATCAGAGCAAGGTTATTCTCAAGTGGGAGTATTGACAGAAGAAAGGAAGTTATAATTTGAGAAGTTCGACGATTCGAACTTTGGATTTTGGAAGATGCAGATCAAGAGAACCTATATCAGAAAGATTTCTACTTACTGCTTGGTGGCAAGAACAACAAACCTATAGATATGGACAACAAGGCTTGGGAAATACTGGATCGAAAGGCTTTGGGTGCGATTCGCCTTTCACTGTCAACATCGGTAGCCTTCAACATCTCCAAAGAGAAGACCACACAAGATGTGATGAAAGCCCTAACACGGACGTATGAGAAACCATCGGCGTCAAACAAGGTATTCTTAATGAAACGGTTGTTTAATATGAAGAAACCTGAAAGTAGACCTATACAAGAGCATCTGAGTGATTTCAATACCATCACTAGTTAGTTAGAATCTATGGGTATTATCTTTTATAATGAAGTATTGGCTCTTGTTATTTTGTCGAGTTTACCCGATAGTTTGGATGGTCTGGTTATGGCTGCAAGCAACTCATCAGGGTCCAATATTCTGAAATTTGAGGATGTAGTGGGAGTTCTTCTTTATGAAGATACACGAAGAAGAAACAACCCTTCTAATGATGTTTCTAATAGTGCCCTGAATTCTTAGGAACGGGGCAGATCCTCAAAGAGGTCGAATGGCCGAGGAAATGGACGCGCACAATCTAGAAGAGGTCAGTCAAGGGGCCCTCAGATGACTTACTGGAATTGCAAGAAGAAAGGTCATCTCAAGCGCGACTGTAAAGCACCAAAGAAAAGGGAAGATGAAAACGACAAAGACAACAACTCGGTGAATGTCTCAAACGAATCAAGTTCAGATGAAGCACTGATCATGTGTTGTGACAGTAAAGATGAATCCTACTGGATACTAGATTCTGGTGCATCGTTTCATGCTACATCCAACACAAAATATTTCCTTAATTATGAGAAGGGCAATTTTGGCAAGGTGTACCTTGGTGATGATAAAACCTATGACATAATCGGTAAAGGTGACATGCTGATAGGAATGGAAAATGGGACGCAGTTGAGGTTGCAACGAGTTAGACATGTGCTGAAACTTGCTAGAAATCTAATTTCGGTAAGCCAACTTACTGATGATGCAGGTCTTGAGATGAAGGTCACTAAAACATCTTGGAAGCTCATAAAAGGTGCCATGGTATTAGCACATGGTCAGAGAGATGGTACTCTCTACAGAGTTCTCAATGAAAACTCCATGAATATGGCCTCCTCTGAGGTCAGTGCAAAGGTGTGGCATCAACGCCTCGGGCATATGAGTGAGAAGGGAATGAAGGTAATGGTGTCAAAAGGGAAGTTAGATGGACTGTCATGTGTTGATCTGTCTCTATGTGAAGGTTGTGTGGTTAGAAAACAAAAAGTTGTCAGTTTTTCTAAAAAGGGCAGAATTCCCAAAACTAATCCTTCACAGTTATCCTCCCTTAATGGCTCTCGTTATTACATTACTTTCATTGATGATTCAACTAGAAAGCTCCGGATTTACTTTATGAATAATAAGTTTAAAGTGTTTGAAATTTTCAAAAAGTGGAAATGTCTAGTGGAGAACCAGACAGGTCCAAAGCTGAAGTCCTTGACATCAGATAATGGTGGAGAGTACTGTAACAAGGAATTTGATGAGTACTGTGCTATGTATGCCATCAGAAGAGAAAAATACAGTACCAAGGACACCACAATAGAATGGCATTGCTGAGCGTATGAACCGAACCATTATAGAACGTGCTAGGAGCATGTTGTTGAGTGCAGGGCTACCAAGCAGTTTCGGGCTGAAGCTTTGTGAATACTGCTGCTTATCTGATCAACAGAGGACCATCTACCACAATTGATTGCAGACTGCCTGAGGAGGAATGGACAAAAGAGAAAGTAAAACTTTCACACTTAAGAACCTTTGGTTGTGTTTCCTATGTCCATATCAATGCTGAAAATATGTCAAAGCTGGATGCAAAGTCCAAAATGTGTATCTTGCTGGGATATGGAGTTGATAGTTTTGGTTACAGGCTATGGGATCCTGAGAGTACAAAGGTGATCAGAAGTAAAGATGTCATATTCAATGAGGATGTGTCGTATAAGGATAGGATCAAGAAGAAAGAGGAACCAAAAAGATCAAAGTATCTTGAACTTGATGATATCCCTCCCTATGATCCTGATCAGAGTGTTACTGAACACATTGATGAACATGAAGTTCAGGAGGAGCCAGTGACACCACCCATTGCACTTCGACGTGAAAGACGAACTATCAATGCTCCAGATTATTACTCTCCTTCCATACACTATTTGTTGCTCACAGATGGTGGTGAACCCAATTACTATGAGGAAGCAATGCAAGTCTAGAATAAGGAAGAATAGAAGAAAGCCATGGATGACGAAATAAAGTTTCTCTATACAAATCAGACTTGGGATTTGGTCAAGCTTCCAACTGGAAAGAAGGCGATTCAGATCAAATGGGTGTACAGACTAAACAGGGAGCAAGATGGTTCCCAGAGGTACAAGCCCAGATTGGTAGTAAAAGGTTTCCAACAAAAGGGAGGTATCGATTTTACTGAGATTTTTTCTCCTGTGGTCAAGATGACTATAATTAGAACTGTTCTAAGCATTGTTGCTGCAAAGGATCTATATTTAGAACAGTTGGATGTAAAAACTGGCCTTCTTCATGGTGACTTAGAGGAAAATATATACATGCAAAGAACCACGGGGATATGTAGAGGCTGGTAAGGAGCATCTAGTGTGTAAGTTGCACAAAAGCCTTCATGGTCCGAAACAAGCCCCCGCACAATGGTATTTGAAGTTTGACAAGTTCATGATCATATTAGGTACATGCGATGTCATGCGAGATCACTTGTTGTTATTTCAAGAAATTGACAATTCGTATGTTATTTTGCCCCTATATGTCGATGATATGCTGATTGCGGTACCAACATTGAAAAGATTGAAAATTTGAAAGAGCAAATGGCGAAAGAATTTTCAATGAAAGACTTAGGTCTTTGAAACAAATTTTGGGGTGAAGATCGAAAGAGATAGAAAGAACAAGTTACTAAAACTTTGTCAAAGGGAGTATGTATCGAAGGTGCTCAGGAGGTTCGACATGGATTGTGCAAAACCGGTGAGCACACCTTTAGCTGGGCATTTCAAAAACCTTTCGAAACAACATAGTCCCAAAACAGAAGAACAAAAGAATATGGAGAACATCCCGTATGCATCGGCAGTGGGTATCCTTATGTATGCCATGGTTTGTACAAGACCCGACATTTCTCATGCAGTGGGAATTGTGAGTAGGTACATGTCTAATCCTGGTTCTTATCACTGGAACGCAGTAAAATGGATTTTAAGGTACCTTGCAGGAACAAAAGATGTGGCACTGTGCTATACAAGTGCAAAAATACAGCTGTGTGGCTTTGTTGATTCAGACATGGCTGGTGACATTGATGTTAGGAAAAGTACTACAGGTTATATGTTTATTCTTGGAAGTGCAGCAATCTCCTGGGTATCAACGTTACAAAAGATTATAGCATTATCTACTACTGAGGCTAAATATGTTGCAGCTGTTGAAGCGTGTAAGGAGATGACTTGGTTATAGAGCTTGTTGAGTGAACTGGATCATAAGCAAGCGGATTGTCGACTACTAAGCGACAGTCAGAGCGCAATTCATCTGGCAAAGAATTCTTCATTTTACTCAAGGACAAAGCATATCGATGTAAGGTATCATTTCATACGAGCTATGCTTTAAGAAGGATCTTTCAAATTGGAGAAAGTTCACACCAACAAAATCATGTAGATATGCTCACCAAGTCAGTCCCTAAAGAGAAACTGAAGTTTTGCATAGCTTCTCTTAGCCTTGTTAATTGAAGACAACAAGGCAGCCACCGCCTAAAGACACTACATGAGAAGGAGATACTACTATACGAGAAAATAATTTTTAGAATCAGCCCAAGTGGGAGATATGTTAGGTATATGGGCCTGATTAGTTTACTATTGTATTCTAATAAGGATTTACTATTGTACTCTATTATGGATTTACCTTCTCTATAAGTATATAGATATCTCTTCTAATGTAAAAAGTGTGAGTAGTGAGAATCGTGAATAAGATTGTGTTGACGGCTGTGGGTTTTCTTCCCTTAGAGGATTTCCCACATATAAAATTCCTGGTGATTTGTTCTCTTTCTCTTTTTTTCTTGTTTTACTATTGTCATTGCTCTCTGTCAAAATCTTAACATCTCCCACACAGGACATACATGGTCTTAATCTTCGTCATTCTCCACTTGCTGGAAAAAATTTGCCCTCAAATTTTCGTACATTCGCGCGAATTGTAATTTGGGGCAAATTCATCTTCACAACTAATCTTGCCTAACTCAATACTACTTTATGAAAAAAGTATTTGGGGAACAACAACTTGAATGTTTTCAAAAAACACATCACCATGAGAGTCTTGATAAGCGTCCCTACTAACTCTTCATCCATGTCATCGGTTACTGAACAAAAGTGTTTGGTCGCCGCGAACTGCACTTTTATCGCCACAACTTTTTCAACTAGGTAGTTGTCGACTTCATCTCGACAACCACGTATCTTTGTTGACGACGCCTCATCACACGACACCACCACTGATACTTGTGATTTTGACTTCAACAATGTAACCTCAAGTACACGAACATCATATCCAAATACCACCTTTTCCTCAACAATGGCATCATCATTGTCATCAAAAAATGGCGGCTTGTTGATGTCGAAGATGTGACCGTCGTTGCATTCGATTAGATCAATGCATTCTTCCGATCGACAATCTTCGTCGTTGTACGCATTGTCCCTGTCAGAAGAGGAATCTCCTTTTGTTTCTTTAAGAACAATTATAGATCGGAAGATAGGATGACAAAATGGAGACCAACCAGAAGATTAGCTCAATAGAGATTGAAAAAAATAGATATTTAATAGAGACCAGAAACAACATTTTATCTTATGAGTGGAGGCGAGACTCCTTTTATATTTATACATACAAAAATACGGGAAAACAAGAATATGGTGTGCCAAAAAAACCAAAATAAACAGCTCATAAAACCTTTGACACTAACCGTTAAAATCAACCTTCTTGCCACCAAGGAAAACAAAAATAAAGAAATTAAACACGGCTTCGCATTTACCCAAAAGCACCATGTCGTATACATCCTTATATGTATCACCCAAAAACCACGTAAGCTCGTCATTTCACCCAAAAGCCAATCCCCTTCACTATAGACCAGCGACATCATAAGAGAGAAAAATGGCATATTTAGGGCTCCTACCATTGCTTTGGACAAGAAAGGCAGTGAAGTGAGCATGCAGTGTTGCAACAAGAGAAGCAGTGAGATGGTGTAGAAAGAAAAATATAGGTCAAAGGAGATACTGAAAGCACTTAAAGATCAATACAACTCACCAAATCGATTAAGACGTGCGTACCTATTGGGCATTGTTCAGTGGAGAGAGATGTAACTCCTTTGCCAAACTCGACCAATCACCTCGATCCCCGTCGTCGAACAATTCATCGAACTCCCAATGGAACAATATACCCTCTCGAAAAGGGATAATCTAACACAATCTCAAATCATACTTTGGGCGCATACCCTTGTCTTTTAGTCGTTTATGGTGTTTTGTCATATGTAGGGCCTACGATTGGGGAGACAAAAAAAAGTCATAAATAGCTAAAAGGCAAGGGTGTGCGCCCAAAGTGTGCGTAGAAAGTGGGTCATTTTAGCATTTTCCTTTTTTTTTCTATGCGGTTACAAAGTTATCAAACAACAAACAAAATGGTTACACAAAAAAACACACGATTTTGTTAGATTATTTTCATTTTCCTTGCTATCTTACACACCCTAAATGTAAAGGGAAAATAAATTTCTTACACCTTAGAAAATCCTCGAGATTAACACAACTTTTTCTATACCAAATCAATGATAAAGTCAAAGAAGTGCGGCGCAAATTTTAGCCGCCAATATTCTTGGGAGGACTAATGGTGAGAGGTTTTAGATTTCAATTGTGATCATGCACCCCTCTTTTAATCGATACGAGATTTTTCTTAATTTGGTTAATATTTTTGGAAGGAACAATAGTGAGAGGGTTTAAGTATAAATAGTGACCACGGATTCCTTTCTTTAATAGTTTCAGAGATTTTTCGAGCCAAATTTAAAATAATAACGAGAGAAAATAATTACTCTTACTAAAATATACAATATGTATATTTAATGAGAGAAAAGTTGGGTTGTACAAAAAAAAAAAAGGTTAGGCACCAAAAAACACACCCCAAATAACGAGAGGATTGATAAATAAATAGCTAGAGATATTAATCCCCTCCATAATAGCCTAGTAAAAGGACAAGAGCGCAAAAGTGTGCAAGCTCAAAAAGTCAATATATGGTATTAAACAATCTTCAAGACAATGGTACGATATTTAAGATTTCATCTAGTCATAACTTATTTTGGATTTAATAAGATTGATGAAGACCATTGTGTATATATTAAACATTCAGATCAATAGTTTGTGATATTGTCCTTGTACATAGACGATATACTTTTAGCTTGAAATAACATTGATTATGCTGTCCCCATTAAAGAATGGTTGTCCTCTAATTTTGATATGAAGGACATGAGTGGAGCAAACTTCATACAGGGTGTGAAAATTCATAGGAATCGTTCTAAAAAATTCTTGCTTTATCGCGGGTACAATATATTAAGAATATTCTTGAACGATTCAAAATGAAAAATTGTAACCCCATTGAGACTCCAATTGCTAAAGGTGAAATCCTAAGCACGGAAATCAATGGCTCCATTTGAGAAAGACAAAATGTCCAATGTTTCATATGCAAGTGCAATTGGAAGTTTAATGTACGCAATGATGTGCACACATCCCGATATATGCTACGTCGTTGGTTTAGTTAGAAAATATCAATCAAATTCTAGTCAAGCTCATTGGAAAGAAAAAGGATCTTGAAGTATCTGAAAGGGACTATGGATTTGTGTTTGTGTTGCCAAAGTAATGATCAGCAGTTACTTGGGTACTCTGATGTTGATTGTAGCGGTGATCCAGATGAACGCAAATCAACTTCTGAATATGTTTTCCTATTGAATAATTGTGCAATCTCATGGAGTAGTAAAAAGCAAACATGCATTGATTTGTCAACCTTGGAGGCATAATTTGTTGCTTGCACTGCTTCAGTTCAAGAGGCAATATGGCTTATACGTTTCGTTATGCACTTGCAAGTCATCAAAAGTGCATCGAAAACCAGTTACTATATTTAGTGATGGTCAAGCAACAATTGCTTATAAGAAGGATCTGAAGTATAATGGAAAGACAAAACACGTTGACACAAAGTATAACTTTGTGAGAGACATCATAGAAAGAAAGAAGTATTGATACAACACATTCCTACGCAAAGGATGACAGTATATCCAATGACAACCTATCGCTAGGGATATTTTTTAAGTCATGTAAAGTCCTTTGGGATTGCGTAGACTATAAATTGTTTGTTGTAACTTCTTATTTCAATTCAATAAATAAACTTTATTGGTTTTTGTTATTTCATGCTCTGATATAAGTCATTAATTGACTAGAACTATGCAACAGGCATTGATTGCCTTCCTCAAAAAAGCAATCACCTTTTGCGCTAATAGTAGCGAGTAGAGATGAGACATTGAAACTTATTTGATAAATGTAACCTTGATTGGAGTCAAGATGAGGTCATTTAGCTTGACCGTAACAGATTTCCCACTATCTATTAAGCCTGTCAAGATAACCAGATGTGAGATCCATTGATTGGCACCTAACAATAGCGAGCTACATAAGTTTCGGGTTAGGAACTTTGGGAGTGACTAAACTAAGATCTGCACAATGTATTTAGAGAATTGCATACACTCTCATTAAGAGGTTCTCCACTGTGACATGAAAAAGAATCGCATGTGTTTTACGACCACTTAGAAGTGATAAATCCCTATATCTCGCACTTTGTGTGAATCTAATTGAATAAAGTTCTTATATAGTTGAGACTTCCTGCATTTCCACTTATGACTTTTGACTACACTATAAAGTAAGAAATTTGTGTTTGCTACTTTACTTGAGTAACCTATGGTCAAGTATGATTCGATCTAACGGTGCTACATTAGGAAAGCGAGATTCTAAACGAGTAGAGGGAGGGTAGAGGAAGATCATATAGAATCATGTCATTTCATTTTGTATTCCATGTCGCAACACCGATGTTAAGTCACTTGGATGGATATATTAGTTAGAATATAATGCTATGACTTTAAGGTTCGAGATATTGCTCTTGAAGGGATTATTGAATGTTTTGAACAGGCGTGACTATATGGATCGGGCGAAGTGAGATATACATAATTTTTAAAAGGGTAGATGTCTCTATGCTTGACTCTAATTGAGTTGCTAGTGTAGAGCTCCCACTTGAGCTATCTCACATTCCCAAGACCCATTAGCTACAATGAAACATTGTCAATTGAGAACTGAATGTTTTTCCACACATGATGGGAGAATGGGAGATATCTAAGTTATCAAAACACGGGGCACCCATATGTGTGATCGACTCGACCCGACAAGATTTTCCACACACGATGTGCAAGTGGGAAATGTTGGGCACGTTTTACATGTTGTAAATAAAACGGATAAACCTAGAGTTGGTTTTGATAATTGATATATCCTAACCACCATAATCTCTTGGGAAGCCCTAAGAGATCACAGGATAATAAATCACGTACAAGGTGATTTAGAAAATAAGTCTTTTGGCATTTTTTGTGTGGTGTGAAGAAAAGAGTTCTCGAGAAGTGTCTTCTAAACTTTTGGGCTGTGGAAAAGACCGAAGTTCTACACAAATGAAATAGGTAAAAGGTATGCTTCTGCCAATACTCTTTCGATTCCTATATATTTGGTCTGAAACCTTAAGTACAAAATATGATACTTCTTTTAATATAAGCTTGAGTACGAGGAGCATTGATCCCCACCATATTGAAAGGTAATTTTGTTCCATTTACAAACTAACGAGCTAGGAGCAATTGCAAGCTTAGTGACGACTTTGTGTGGATAAATCTAACGATCATAGTAGACCTATAGAACATGTCTAAGTGGATCACAATGAACTCATAAAACGTATTAAATGTGCCTAGTGGGCCCGACATGCCTACACAATACTATAGGATCCAATGGACCTGAATTATTTACCAAGATTCATGATGGCGGACTTAGACTAAATACTAACTTTCTCCATACACCTTATAGCCCCATATATACAGCCATTTAGCCCCCCAAAAAAAAACACTTGGCCCCCGATCAGCTTCAATACTTACCCCATTTACCCCTCTTATATATATATATTTAATTAGATAAATCTCAAACCCTAAATCTTTTTTTTTCTCTTTCGATTTCCTTTTTAATTCCTTCGTGAACCACCGTCGATCTTCTATTTGATCGGCAGTGGTTTCAAAAAAAGTGTTTACTGCATGTATTTTCTTCGATAAAAACAAATTTATTCAGATCTTAGAGTTTCAATCCTACAAAATTTTTCTAATTCATCATTGGCACCATCACTTGCTCCCTCCATGTGTGCATCTATCATCATTCAAGTTCATCTCCACTTCTACTGCTTGTGTTTGAATCTCTGCTTACAGTTGTTAGTTTGATAGTTTATTAGGTTATCCTTTTCAATAAGTATTTATCTTTCAATGTTGGAGGTTTTTGTTTGTCTTCCCTTGTTGGAAGTTTTATTTTTCGTTTTGGTCTTTGTATATCTGTGTACTGTAGTGTTCTTGACGTTTGTCAAGAGAAGAGATACTGCTTGTCAAACTATTCCATTATTACAGTTGCAGTTTCTCTAAATCAACTCTATGGCAGTTGAATGTTCTAATAAAAAATTAGGATTAGTGAATCAATGTGTTTTTGTCAAGGTAATTAATTGTATGTCTTGTCCTGTTCTACCGAATGTATTAAACCATAATGATAAATGAAATTTATTTTTTATTTTTTTAAAAAATAGATAAATCTCATTTTCCCCTAAAAATCAGTTGCCCAATCCCTCCTATACCCCCCTATATAATAAGTATATTATTTTAATTGTACATGCATTTTCTTAAGTACTATGTGTATTTGTAGCTTTGAAATTTAGATATAGGTTTCCCCACTAAATGCTAAGTCTGGCTCTGCCCATGATTGAGATTAATGATAAAATGACTGCACTATATCATAATAGAAAGCATAACAACTGATGTGGCAACCCGGTTGGGATGCCAGAACGGTAGGGACAAAGGCGGGATTGTTTGAGTTAAGCGCAAGATCTCGATATCGATTTCTCACTGTGTCAAGATCGATTGGGCCATTAGGGCGCTCCCCGTTAATTACCCCTAATGGAGAGGCGTCAGGGCCCTATTGGATTAGTATCACCCGAGGAGTGCGGATACCCACTGTTATCAATAAAAAAGACTAATGTGGCTTCTGGGCCCCGCATCAAAATCTAATGAAATGATACACCCAACACCCCATTTTGATGTAGGGCCCACGTGCGACAATCAGCCGTGGTGAATTTTATTGTGACATCGTGTTCTCATTCAAGCATTTACCGTTATTATTTGTTGTGTATTCCACACGATCTCCAACCTTGGCTTTTTTTATTGTCGGGAATCTAGCTAGCTTGGTTCTTTGCTTTCTTTTTTAGGTCAAGTTATCAATTTTCATTACTCAATTGAGTCGATTACATCCGCTGATATAAGTGCATCTAATTAAAGTCGTGACTTTAATTATAAGCTATTTGAGCCAAATTACTCAATTTGGCTTAATTTTCATTACTCAATTTTCAATTATTTTCATTACTCAATTTTCATACCAAATATATAATGTGGTGTACATTTTTGCTATTTGAGCCAAATTATGAGCTACCTTGTTTGTACTTCTCCTAGCAAATTGTACCTTCCTCGAACCGTGACTTTTAAGCACTAGTTAAAGTCGTCAAGTAAACATCCATATTATGAGCTAGCTTGGCTCTTTTACCTTCAATAGACATCATTAATTTTTCTTTTTTTACAAAAAATGAAGTTTTCTCATTTAGTATTTCCGTTAATACAAAAAATTATAGTAGCAAAAATCATTAATACAGGAGCATTGTTATTTATTTTGGTAATTTAATTTAATTTTTAATGAGAAATTTTACTCACTTTTTGGTAAAAATAATATACAAATAAACGACTTAACCTTTGATACATAAACATTTCAAAAAATAACTGCAAAATTAATGTTACATATAGTCAAAAAATTGGTCTTCACCGTATATAACGAACAATTATTTTTGATAATTTGAAGCTATAATGCTACTTGTTGGCATTTTCCATATTTTATTTATTTTTATCATATACTTTCGTTAATTTAATTAAAATTAGTAACCCAAACGTGTTTTTGTAGATTATACTATCTAATATTTTTATGTTTATCCTTATATATCCATATCTATATCGCAAGTAGATTTAGATTTTTTTTTTCTTATCCATCAAGATGCGCTTTGATTTCAAGAACTTGTCTTAAAATCGTAACAATCACGCAATATAGCTAGAGCTATATATATAAGAGTGAGAAAGAAAAAAACGTCTTTGTTAGAGAATCTTTAGTTCGTTTGTGTGAAGAGAGCCATTAAATTTGTTGTCATGAAGAGGATTGAAGACCATTGATTGAAAGAAAGTCATGGAAAATTACAATCGCCTTGGGGTTTTACATTCAACCCCACTCGATGAAGAAATCATGGTGTACTTGCAAGCGAAGGCGAGCAACAATCAACTTCCATTTGTCGATCCATCGTCGAATTCGACGTCTTTACTACACACCCCACCCAACTCCACATGCAACGTATGTACTACTGCTTTTTATGTTAAAAAACACTATGGTTTATGGTTCTTGATTTTAATCGATCTTTGATTTTTGTTAGGTTATGGTGCATGCATGAAAACTTGTTTTAATGTTTAAATTAGGGTTTTGGGTTCTTTATAATTAAGGGAACTTCGGTGTCTTAGGTTATCTTATTACATGCTTGATACTGTTTATTGTTAAAGCTAGCTAGCTAGCGGGTTTAAGGTTCTTGATGATTTATCAATCTTTGTTTTTTTAAGTTATTTACATGCACGCATACTGTTTATTGTTAAAACTAGGTGCATTCATATTGTTGTTAAACCTAGGGTGTAGGGTTCTTGATAATTAATCGATCTTTGATTTTTTAAGTTATTGTTACATTCATATATGCGTGTTGTTTTAACGTTTTTTTTTTAAAAAAAACTGCATATTGCTATAATTTTAAAACTAGGGTTTAGGTTTCTTGATAATCAGTCAGATCTTT
Organism: Stephania japonica; assembly: GCA_039657345.1. Classification (NCBI taxonomy): domain Eukaryota; kingdom Viridiplantae; phylum Streptophyta; class Magnoliopsida; order Ranunculales; family Menispermaceae; genus Stephania; species Stephania japonica. The sequence continues at coordinate 20,195,639 of CM077566.1, forward strand.
GATTTTTTTGGGTTGTCTTACATGCATGTCTTTCTTTGTTGGGTGCGAGAGAGCTCAATGCTACCGGTACCCACCTCTACTTCTACGTTACGAAGAGCGGGAGAAATCGCAGATCTTTGGAAATGGGTTTTGGCATGCAAGCACAGGTGCAACCGCTATCTTGAACCGCAAGAGAGAAGTGATCGGCTATAGGAGCATGCTAGTTTACTACAATAATGCTTTGAATACAAATACTAAGAAAAGAGGCAATTCGGAAAAGACCAGGTGGATCCCGCATGAGTACACGCTTCCCGAGGCTCATAACATGTCTTCCAAAGGACATAAGGTAAGTGTGATTTACTGCTAAATTGAGTTAATTTATTCATTCATTTGGTTAACGGCTATATATATATATATATATATATATATATATATATAAGGTCATATTAAAAATAGTTTTGCATGTAGTTAGTGTACAACATATACAAGTATTATTACATAAATTTACTATTTGATTATACATTACAGGAACCCTTTTGGACTATTTGCAAAATTGGTGAGACAGGAAGAACATTTGGAGGTGACAATTACCAAAGTAGTAGTGTTCCCTCACAACAACAAAGAAACCCCAAAGAATAAGAATTGAACATGGAATTAATGGGGCCTCATCATCGGAAGAAGTTGATCAACAACGAAATGCGAATGAATCAATGTGATGATGGTCGAAGCTTGGTGCTAGCGGAGGATGATCTTCCTCTTGAGTTTTGGGTCGACGTTAATGATCACAACTCATCTTCGGAGGTAGTTCGGGAGGCGGCGCTAGACGGATTGGATCGTTAATTTTTCCCGATCAATTAAATGATGATGAAGGCTGCGATGATGATCAAGAATGGATTGAAAACTTGGAGTCAATTCTAGAGGTTGACGACGAGGCACAACAACCACTCCAACAAATTTCGCCAATACAACAACAATTTGAGCAACAACCATTACTCCAACAAAGTGAGAGTGTGGCCTACATATGCCTTGATGATCTGCAGCCACAACAACAATCAGAATTCATCGTGCCACCTGACGGCGAGGATGATGCTTGTATTGAAGATATGGAAAACTGGATTGGCAACTTCGACTATTGTATGGACATGATTAAGTAGCAAATTTTGTACATGCATGCTACTAATTAGTTACTGTATATGGATACTAAGTAGCAATTAATTTTGTTTGTAAAAAAAAAAGTTAGCAATTAATTTTACATGCTACTCTAAACTCATGAATTCATTTGTAACACATTATTTGTCTCAATGAAATACAAAGTTATTTGTTTAAGTTACCGTAATTTATATAATATTGTTAGCTATATATTAGTATAGTCACGATTCACACACGTTGGTAAATATGTTGAAGTAAAATAGAAATTTCATTAATCATGATGGCTCAATACATTCGGTAGAAGCTGACGAGACACATAATCAATTACCTTCATAAAAGTACATTGATTCACTAATCCTAATTATTCATCGAACATTCAACTCGACGCAGGGAGGCTGATTTTGAGAAACTGCGACTCCAACATTGGAACAAATGACAATCGAGGACTTTGTTCTCTTGACAAACGACTGGAACACACCGGTACACGGACATACTAAGACCATGACGAAAAAATAAAACATCCAACAAGGAAGACAGACAAAGACTTCCGACAAGAACAGAACAAATACAAACTTCCAACATTGGAAGTCAAATACTTATTGAAAAAATATGTTAAAAAGTTAAATAAAGTCGTCAAACACCCAACTTCATGGGTGACCACCGAGACTATAACAGTTCTCCCTGGCCTTGTGTCAAGATGTGTGTATGTGACGCAATGGAAGTTCTTCCAAAACGATAATCCGACACACAAATAATGCAATTCAAAATGAAACCCTAATTCTCTAAAAGAAACATAATTCGTTTGTTTTTTCATAAAGATCAAAAATCAACCTCTAAACTGTTACATATGTAGCCTTTATATAGGCTTGTAAAATAATGAGACTCATAATTCCAATAGAATACCATAAGACACATAAACTGTAATTATAATAAAACTCTTAACACCACTAACTCCTATTGAAAATCTAACTTTGACACAAAAAGGACACAGACTTTGTAATCCAACTAAACAAAACCATTTTATCTAATAAATAAAAAACCTAATCTAACACAAACTCTTATTTGCATCATTCTCTCCCAGTTGATAAAATTCTTCCTCGAATTCAAAGCTTGAATCATTCTCCTATTAATGTGGGCTTGATTAGTTTACTATTGTATTCTAATAGGGATTTACTATTGTATTCTAATAGGGATTTACTTTCTCTATAAGTATATATATTTCTTCTGGTGTAAAAAGCGTGAGTAGTGAGAATCGTGAATAAGATTGTGTTGGCGGCTGTGGATTTTCTTCCCTTAGAAGGTTTCCCACATAAAATTCTTGGTGATTTGTTCTCTTTTTCTTTTTTTCTTGTTTTACTATTGTCATTGGTCTCTGTCAAAATCTTAACAACTGGTATCAGAGCAAGGTTATTCTCAAGTGGGAGTATTGACAGAAGAAAGGAAGTTATAATTTGAGAAGTTCGACGGTTCAAACTTTGGATTTTGGAAGATGCAGATCGAAGACTACCTATATCAAAAAGATTTCTACTTACCGCTCGGTGGCAAGAACAACAAACCTATAGATATGGACGACAAGGCTTGGGAAATACAAGATTGAAAGGCTTTGGGTGCGATTCGCCTTTCACTGTCATCATCGGTAGCCTTCAACATCTCCAAAGAGAAGACCACACAAGATGTGATGAAAGCCCTAACACGGTTGTATGAGAAACCATCGGCGTCAAACAAGGTATTCTTAATGAAACGGTTGTTTAATATGAAGAAACCTGAAAGTAGACCTATACAAGAGCATCTGAGTGATTTCAATACCATCACTAGTCAGTTAGAATCTGTGGGTATTATCTTTTATAATGAAGTATTGGCTCTTGTTATTTTGTTGGGTTTACCCGATAGTTGGGATGGTCTGGTTATGGCTGTAAGCAACTCATCAGGGTCCAATATTCTGAAATTTTAGGATGTAATGGGAGTTCTTCTTGATGAAGATACACGAAGGAGAAACAACTCTTCTAATGATGTTTCTAATAGTGCCCTGAATACTTAGGAATCGGGCAGATCCTCAAAGAGGTCGAATGGCCGAGGAAATGGACGCTCACAATCTAGAAGAGGTCAGTCAAGAGGCCCTCAGATGACTTGCTGGAATTGCGAGAAGAAAGGTCATCTCAAGCGTGACTGTAAAGCACCAAAGAAAAGGGCAGATGAAAATGACAAAGACAACAACTCGGTGAATGTCTCAAACGAATCAAGTTCAGATGAAGCACTGATCATGTGTTGTGACAGTAAAGATGAATCCTGCTGGATACTAGATTCTGGTGCATCGTTTCATGCTACTTCCAACATGGAATATTTCCTTAATTATGAGAAGGGCAATTTCGGCAAGGTGTACCTTGGTGATGATAAAACCTGTGACATAATCGGTAAAGGAGACGTGCTGATAGGAATGGAAAATGGGACGCAGTTGAGGTTGCAACGAGTTAGACATGTGCTGAAACTTGCTAGAAATCTAATTTCGGTAAGCCAACTTACTGATGATGCAGGTCTTGAGATGATGTTCACTAAAACATCTTGGAAGCTCATAAAAGGTGCTATGGTTTTAGCACATGGTCGGAGAGATGGTACTCTCTACAGAGTTCTCAATGAAAACTCCATGAATATGGCCTCCTCTGAGGTCAGTGCAAAGGTGTGGCATCAACGCCTCGGGCATATGAGTGAGAAGGGAATGAAGGTAATGGTGTCAAAAGAGAAGTTAGATGGACTGTCATGTGTTGATCTGTCTCTATGTGAAGGTTGAGTGGTTAGAAAACCAAAAGTTGTCAGTTTTTCTAAAAAGGGCAGAATTCCCATAACTAAAAAGCTAGAACTTGTGCACACAGACGCTTGGGATCCTTCATAGGTCTCCTCCCTTAATGGCTCTCGTTATTACATTACTTTCATTGATGATTCGACTAGAAAGCTCTGGATTTACTTTATGGAAAATAAGTTTCAAGTGTTTGAAATTTTCAAAAAGTGGAAATGTCTAGTGGAGAACCAGACAGGTCTAAAGCTGAAGTCCTTGACATCAGATAATGGTGGAGAGTACTGTAACAAGGAATTTGATGACTATTGTGCTATGTATGGCATCAGAAGAGAAAAGACAGTACCAAGGACACCACAACAGAATGGCATTGCTGAGCGTATAAACCGAACCATTATAGAACGTGCTAGGAGCATGTTGTTGAGTGCGGGGCTACCAAGCAGTTTCGAGCTGAAGTTGTGAATACTGCTGCTTATCTGATCAACAGAGGACCATCTACCGCAATTGATTACAGACTGCCTGAGGAGGAATGGACAAAAGAGAAAATAAAACTTTCACACTTAAGAACCTTTGGTTGTGTTTCCTATGTCCATATCAATGCTGAAAATAGGTCAAAGCTGGATGCAAAGTCCAAAATGTGTATCTTGCTGGGATATGGAGTTGATAGTTTTGGTTACAGGCTATGGGATCCTGAGAGTAAAAAGTTGATCAGAAGTAAAGATGTCATATTCAATGAGGATGTGTTGTATAAGGATAGGATCAAGAACAATGAGGAACCAAAAAGATCAAAGTATCTTGAACTTGATAATATCCATCCCTATGATCCCGATCGAGTGTTATCTTGAACACATTGATGAACATGAAGTTCGGGAGGAGCCAAGACACCACCCATTGCACTTCGACGTGAAAGACGAACTATCAATGCTCCAGATTATTACTCTCCATCCATACACTATTTCTTGCTCACGAGATGGTGGTGAACCCAATTACTATGAGGAAGCAATGCAAGTCGAGAATAAGGAAGAATGGAAGAAAGCCATGGATGACGAAATGAAGTTTCTCTACACAAATCGAGACTTGGGATTTGGTTAAGCTTCCAACTAGAAAGAGGGCGATTCGAGATCAAATGGGTGTACAGATTGAAACAGGAGCAAGATGGTTCCCAGAGGTACAAGCCCAGATTGGTAGTAAAAGGTTTCCAACAAAAGGGAGGTATCGATTTTACTGAGATTTTTTCTCCTATGGTCAAGATGACTACAATTAGAATTGTTCTAAGCATTGTTGCTTCAGAGGATCTACATTTAGAACAGTTGGATGTAAAAACCGCCCTTCTTCATGGTGACTTGAAGGAAAATATATACATGCAGCAACCACAGGGATATGTAGAGGCTAGTAAAGAGCATCTAGTGTGTAAGTTGCACAAAAGCCTTTATGGTCTGAAACAAGCCCCCAGACAATGGTATTTGAAGTTTGACAAGTTCATGATCACAATAGGGTACATGAGATGTCATGCAGCTCACTGCTGTTATTTCAAGAAATTTGACAATTCATATGTTATTTTGCTCCTATATGTCGATGATATGCTGATTGCAAGTACCAACATTGAGAAGATTGAAAATTTGAAAGAGCAAATGGCGAAAGAATTTTCAATGAAAGACTTAGGTGCTGCGAAGCAAATTTTGGGGCTGAAGATCGAAAGAGATAGAAAGAACAAGTTACTAAAACTTTGTCAAAGGGAGTACGTATCGAAGGAACTCAAGAGGTTCAACATGGATTGTGCAAAACCGGTGATCACACCTTTAGCTGGGCATTTCAAAAACCTTTCGAAATAACATTGTCCCAAAACAGAAGAATAACAAAAGAATATGGAGAACATCTCGTATGCATCGACAGTGGGTAGCCTTATGTATGCCATGGTTTGTACAAGACCCGACATTTCTCATGCAGTGGGAATTGTGAGTAGGTACATGTCTAATCCTGGTTCTTATCAATGGAATGCAATAAAATGGATTTTAAGGTACCTTGCAGGAACAAAAGATGTGGCACTGTGCTATACAAGTGCAAAAATACAGCTTGTGTGGCTTTGTTGATTCAGACATGGCTGGTGACATTGATGTTAGGAAAAGTACTACAAGGTTATGTGTTTATTCTTGGAAGTGCAGCAATTTCCTGGGTATCAACGTTACAAAAGATTGTTGCATTATCTACTACTGAGGGTGAATATGTTGCAGCTGTTGAAGCGTGTAAGGAGATGACTTGGTTATAGAGCTTGTTGAGTGAACTGGATCACAAGCAAGAGGATTGTCGACTACTAAGCGACAGTCAGAGCGCAATTCATCTGGCAAAGAATTCTGCATTTCACTCAAGGACAAAGCATATCGATGTAAGGTATCATGTCATCACGAGCTATTCTTGAAGAAGGATCTTTCAAATTGGAGAATGTACACACCAACAAAAATCCTGTAGATATGCTCACCAAGTCAGTCCCTAAAGAGAAACTGAAGTTTTGCATAGCTTCTCTTGGCCTTGCTAATTGAAGACGACAAGGCGGCCGCCTTAAAGACACTACATGAGAAGGAGATACTACTATACGAAAAAATAATTTTTAGAATCAGCCCCAAGTGGGAGATATGCTAGGTATATGGGCCTGATTAGTTTACTATTGTATTCTAATAAGGATTTACTATTGTACTCTAATACGGATTTACTTTCTCTATAAGTATATGTATCTCTTCTAATGTAAAAAGTGTGAGTAGTGAGAATTGTGAATAAGATTGTGTTGACGGCTGTGGGTTTTCTTCCCTTAGAAGATTTCCCACATATAAAATTCCTGGTGATTTGTTCTCTTTCTCTTTTTTTCTTGTTTTACTATTGTCATTGCTCTTTATCAAAATTTTAACATCTCCCGCACAGGACATACATGGTCTTAATCTTCGTCATTCTCCACTTGCTAGAAAAAATTCGCCCTCAAATTTTCGTACATTCGCGCGACTTGTAATTTGGGCAAATTCATCTTCACAACTAATCTTGCCTAACTCAATACTACTTGATGAAAAAAGTATTTGGGGAACAACATCTTGAATGTTTTCAAAAAACACATCACCATGAGAGTCTTGAAAAGCGTCCCTACTAACTCTTCATCCATGTCATCGGTTACTGAACAAAAGTGTTTGGTCGCCGCGAACTGCACTTTTATCTCCACAACTTTTTCAACTAGGTAGTTGTCGACTTCATCTCGACAACCACGTATCTTTGTTGACGACGCCTCATCACACGACACCACCACTGACACTTGTGATTTTGACTTCAACAATGTAACCTCAAGTACACGAACATCATATCCAAATACCACCTTTTCTTCAACAATGGCATCATCATTGTCATCAAAAAATGGCGGCTTGTTGATGTCGAAGATGTGACCGTCATTGCATTCGATTAGATCAATACATTCTTCCGATCAACAATCTTCGTCGTTGTACGCATTGTCCCTGTCAGAATAGGAATCTCCTTTTGTTTCTTTAAGAACAATTATAGGTCTTCCTTATGAAACATAAATCAGAGGCTTGCAACCTAGTAAAACAGTTTCATGTCATGATTCAAACTCAATTCCAAACCAATATACAAATCTTTCACTCTGATAATGGACATGAATATTTTAACTCCATATGAGGTGATTACTTCAACACTCATGGCATTGTACACACTAGCTCATGTGTCAAAACACCACAACAAAATGGAATCTCTGAAAGGAAAAACAGACACCTACTTGAAGTTGCTCGTTCCCTCATGTTCACCACACATGTTCCTCAACAATATTGGGGTGAAGCAGTCCTCACTGCAGCATATCTCATCAATCGATTACCTTCACGAGTAATGAATTTTGCAACACCTTGTCAAACTTTGCTACAAAGTTTTCCTCAACCACAACTTCTTTCAAACATCCCTCCCAAACTATTTGGTTGCACTGCTTTTGTCCATCTTTATGATCAAAGTAAGTTAGCTCCTCGATCCTTAAAACGCATATTTGTATGCTATTCTCCGACTAAGAAAGGATATAAATGTTATTCCCCATCTTTGCGAAAGTTTTTTCACACTATGGATGTTACATTTATTGAAAACAAGCCTTTCTATCCTAATTCTTCAATTCAGGGGGAGAATTCACTGTCAGAATCTCCAAATCAGTATCTATGGGAGGAGGAGAACACTAGTGTTACATACTTTCCTACAAATATCCAACATGATCATATCAGTACTCTACAATCAACTCCACCGATCCTCTCGGACTCCCGGATACATCACAGACTCAACCTCAAGACTGTCAATCATCTTCCTCATCTCCATTGTCAAATGAACAAGGTATGTCTGATTCAAATTCTTCTCAAAATTATGAGAATCTACCTGTTAATGAGATGCCTATTGCCTTGAGAAGAACTGAGAGACCTCATATACCATATCAGATGAAAGATTTCATCTATTATGGCAAGCTTTCCTCACAATACTGAGCTTATGTTTCTAACATTGATAAAATCAGCATTCCTAGAACAGTTCGGGAAGCTCTAGCATCACCAGAGGGAAGAAGGCAACTTATGAGGAGATCGGGGCTTTGGAAAAGAACAATACACAGGAGATCACCACTCTACCACACAGGAAAAGAACAGTTGGATGCAAATGGTTGTTCAATGTGAAGTACAATGCAGATGGTTCAGTTGAGAGACTAAAGGCTCGATTAGTTGCAAGAGGATATACTCAGACTTATGGAATCAACTACCAGGAGACATTTACTCCAGTTGCCAAGCAGAACACAATTCGAGTGCTACTCTCACTAGCTGCAAACTTAGATTGGCCACTTCATCAACTTGATGTGAAGAATGCTTTCCTAAATGGAGATCTCTCAGAAGAAGCTTACATGGACATTCCCCCTGGGTTTGAGGATCAGCACTCAAAAGGGAAAGTCTGCAAGCTTAAGAAATCTTTGTATGGATTAAAACAAAGTCCTCGAGCTTGGTTCAGTCGGTTCTCAACAGTATTAAGAAGGATGGTTATTCTCAAAGTCAAGCTGATCATACCTTATTCTCCAAACATGACACTGATGGAAAGATCACAATCCTAAGTGTATATGTTGATGATATTGTAATAACTGGTGACAATGAAAGAGAGATTATCAGGTTGAAACAATTGTTAGCCATGGAATTTGAAGTGAAAGATCTTGGGCAGTTGAAATACTTCTTGGGAATGGAAGTCTCACGATCTCATAAGGGAATTTCAGTGTCTCAACGTAAGTATACTCTGGATCTCTTGGAAGAGACTGGAATGCTTAGGTGTAAACCATCAGAGACACCAATGGAGCAAAATTTAAAACTTAATGCTAAGGAAGAGGAACCTGATGTGGACAAAGGATGTTATCAAAGGCTCGTAGGAAAGCTGATTTACTTAGCAAATACCAGACCAGATATTGGTTTTTCTGTAAGTTTAGTCAGTAGCTTCATGAGTCATCCCAAGGAATCTCATATGGAAGCTTTGTATTTCGGTCTGCGATATCTCGAGGAAGTCCAGGGAAGGGATTGTTCTTCACGAAAAATCAGAGTAGAAGTGTGGATGTGTACACTGACTCTGATTATGCTGGATCTCAAACAGATAGACGATCTACCTCTGGATATTGTTCATATGTTTGGGGTAATTTTGTTACTTGGAGGAGCAAGAAACAATCAGTTGTCTCACGGAGTAGTGCAGAAGCAGAATATCGAGCTCTAGCTCATGGAATTTGTGAAGGTCTCTGGTTAAAAATGGTCCTACACTGTCTCAACATACCAAGTAACGATCCTGTTCATCTACACTCTGATAATAAATCAGCCCTGAGTATTGCAGTTAACCCGGTCCATCATGATCGCACAAAACATATTGAGGTGGATCGTCATTTCATCATTGAGAAGGTTGATAGCAATCTTATCAACCTACACTATGTTCCTTCTAAGCATCAAGTAGCAGACATCCTCACAAAGGCACTTCCGAAGATACCATTCCATTCCTTATGCAGCAAGCTCAACCTCATAAATATTTATGTTGTTTAGCTTGAGGGGGAGTGTTGAAGTCTATCATCTCTGATGTTAATCAGTTAGTTGCTGATCTTAGGATATATATACACTAGTTAAATTAGTTGTTGTCATTCCTATCTTATCTCCTCATTACTAGCTAGTTAGTATCCTCATAGTTAGCAAATATTTCTGATGTTTATCTTGTATTCAGTTGGTTCATTGTCTATCTTGTATATAATTAGCATTCATCAATGAAAAGAGAAGTCCAATTCATCTAATTGTGTTCTTAATCTTCACAAATCTCTATATGGGCACGGCCACGCGGCAACGGATTTAGAAAGGTTTAGTCTCCGTTGGTTGGACTGCAATGAAGGCCTCGCTTGAAAAATTGGATTGTCAAAGCGATGAATCGAAAAGTGAAGGAGGTTGAAATTGTTTTAGGTCTCGATGGCACAATGTTCACAATTCCGGCCAAAGTGTTTGCGAAAGGGTCTTCGGTTAGGGTGATTAAGCTAGAGGCGTGTTTTCAGATATAGCGTTTTCTCATACCAGATCCAATGCTTTCGGCACCTAATCTTAGAACCCTAGAATTGGTTAGGATGAAGCTTCCAAAGGGGGATTCGAAGAAGGAGGTCGCTATGCTTTGCCCTGTTTTGGAAACTTTGATATTGAAAGACTGCTACAGCATGCATCTTAAAGTGTTGGGCTTGTCACTTGGCAAGTTAAAGAAGTTAGAGATTGAAAACACTGGAAATAATGGTTCATCGTGCGGCAAAGACAACATGGCAATCCCTAATAATCGCCTTGGTGTTTGCAAGCTTGAATTGCATACTCCAAATCTTTCAACTTTTATTTATAAAGGCGAATTATTTGAGTACTTTTCATTTGGAGGCCTTGTCGCCTTAATTGATGTAGATGTGTCATTATCAATATTCTTCATTTCATGCCCAAAGTTTTAGAGAGAGAGAGAGAGAGCGAGAGTGAGAAAGAGGGGGAGAGAGTGGGGAAGAGTGTGAATAAACGAGAGAAAGAGTAGTGTGTGGGTTTGGGTTTGGGATTGGGTTGAGTACATTCTATGTGGAGGAGAACCGATATTTTTAATTATTCTTTTTATAAATATTTTGTTGTTGTTTCATTTCAATAAATTAACTAATTTTTTTTTTCACGGGGAATATTAATCTTTTTTTGTAGGTAAAAGAATATTAAATTGAAGAACAAACCGGAACAAAAATAGTAAGAACAAAAATTTATTTATTTATTTATTTATTTATTTAATATATTTATAGTGTAATAGATTTTTTTAAGAAAATGTGTTTATTGCATGGTGTGTGTAATTTAAATATTTTGTTTTTAAATAGTTAGTAAAGAATGTGAACATCATAGTTAACAAAATATTACAAATATTAAACCCTATAGAAAAATTAATTTTTTTTGTAGTGGTGGTCGTATTTTATTATGTGTAGTGATAAATGCATGATAATTATTTGGCACATTTTACAAGTGAGTGGCAAATCGACCCCAAAGATAAATATTATCTGTGTTATTTATTATCGGTGTTTGATTATTGCGACAAGATATCAAGTATAAGTTAGTATTAATGTAGTGTCAGGTGTATACACTATTAGTCGCCTCACCATCTCCAACAACGACAAGAAGGAAAAAATCTTTTACTTACAAATTTAATTTGTAAGTAAAAGTGTTAAATTGTAAGTAAAAGTTTTTACTTACAAAATGTCGTGGTAAAAAACATCGTAAGAATAGAGTCGTCGGTAAAAGTTTACACTTACAAACGTAATCGTAAGAATAGAGTCGTCGGTAAAAGTGTATAATATGTATTAATAAAATTTCTATTAGTTTTCAATAATATTCATTAATATAACTACATTTTTTATTTGAATATTATTTTGTTTAATTTTTGTGCCTTTCATTATTATTTCACGTTAATTTAATGAGTTTCGTTTTGGTATAAAAAATTTAATGAGTTAGAGAACTTAAATAAAATACGTTAAACTTAAATAAAATACGGTTATTTATTCTTGATTATTGTTTTGATCAGTTTTTCATCAATTTGACAAACTTTGTCTTATTCGGGAGCCCAAAGCTAGCTAGAGTAGATTTAGGCGAAATTAAAAAAATAGAATACAACCTTCAAAAAAGCCATTGGATGTTTGAAGCTTGTAGTGAACATCAGTATAACAAAATATGTAATCTCGCATTCACAAGTGTCCTCACTGCTCTCTCTCTAGTCTTGGCCGATGTAGACTATAAGAGCATGTTGCCGTCAGGATATAGTTATTTCCAATTATTCGGTCAACCATCGTACAATGAAAAAATCATGTCACTACTCATCTTTGAATACGTCGGTCCATTCTTCTCCTTCTTCTCTGCCACGACCATGAAAGGAAGTAGCTCACTTGCTAACTAGCTGTGACCGCAATTGATCATATTCGAACTCACTATCTACCACTTGAAGCTTCGATAACTACTGATCAAGAATAATAACATTATAGACGATATATTTAGTAAAAACTATCGTGCCTCGAATCCTCATTTTGATCATTTCTTCGCTTGATATATATGTAATTTTTTTTACATTATCAATGCGGTAAATTATGTAGGTCATGGAAGGTAGGAACATCCCGTTTCACTTTTATGCATTTGGAGAAATTGTTAAGGTTTCGCAAGGCATTGAGTACGAGAGACCCCCATCAATGACCATGATTATTAAGTTTGGAACGAGTAAACATGAGTTGATGGATCACGTGTATAACGCGTTTGATATTTAAGTCCATTTGAGACTCTCATTACGATGACGTATCGTCACGTAATAACTCATCCATCGGGTTCACAATATTTTATCTCCTGTGTCCGTTGCACGAGACCCACTTCGAGTTGATGTGGTCAACAGTGGCGAATCTACCATTATCATGAAGGTAGAGATTTATTTAACCTTCGAGCCAATCGAGCCTTATCAAAATTCTCTTTGTACATTCACAAGTGGTAGAAGAAAATGTGGGCATGACATGCCACTGCATCAATGATGGAAAGATTACATATGCAATCGCTTTATAGGTGATGTTGTGCAAGATAGATTTGTTACTTCGATTGATGATGACATTAGCGCCCCGGTGATGATAGCAAGTAACGAAGACACGACAACGACATTGACGGGACGTATGTCCCCTCGAGGATCTGCGCCATACGGTAATTGGGAAAGTATAAATGTTGTTACGAACGACCCAACCTACGAACCTCCGGGGGCGGAAAACTTGCAAGATGATGAGCAATTTGCAATTGACGAGGAGGAGTGGATGGAAGAAGCAAGCGATGAAGAAGATTACCAACCATTGCATTAGTGTATAATGAAATTGATTGGGAAGTGGCTAATTCTCTTGCAACCCAACATTCTCATCATTCGGGATGGGACATGCCTAATTTTCGTTGGAAACGGGAATGTTCAGGTCAGCTGAGCGTGTTTAACAAATGGGAAGACACTAGGTATAAGTTTCTCAAAGGCCTAAACGGTGCTAGGAATTTAGCTCTTGGGACGGTTCAGGTACTGGTTATGTTTTAGAATTTGTTCAACCTTCTGCTTCTTGTAGTCTAGATACTGGTTATGTTTTAGAATTAGGCGTTTTCTTTTCGATCTTAATTATTAATTGTTTACTTGCCAAGTTTTTTTTTTCCAGAAGTTCGACTTCTAGATGCATTGACTGCATAACAAATTGTTTGTGTGTTTCGGTTTCTTCATCACATCTCTATGAGAAAAAGAAAGAATAGAAAGAACCAAACCGTTTGTGTTTTGGTTGCTAGACCATATTTCTGTACACATGTTTTACTCTATATGGAGTCTTACAATTAAATGTTTGAATGTCTAGGTTTGTTCTTCAAAAGTTCCTAACACATTGCACGACCTACTTACTTCCTATAATAATCTGAGGGAACTGGAGTTGAGATTGTCTCCAATTGATGACATAAGTCTTTCATGGTTGGCATCGTTACTCTATTGTTGTTCTTCCTTGGAGACTCTCGTGTTGCACGATGTTAAGGTAACATTGAACACCTTCTATAGTTTTATTTGTCACATTTCTCTCACTAACATATAGCAACACTCAGTTTCCATGCCAAAATTCTTATTTGTTGTTTTGCGATATCAATGATATATCCTCACTTCTTTTGTCGCTAGCTTTGTCAAAGGAAGGAAGAGTTTGTTCTGCCTTTGTGTCCACTGAACCACCTGAAATATGTTGCTCTCACGGGACTTGAAGGACATGATAATGAGCTTGAGTTCCTGAGGTTTTTGTTTAACCATGCCGTAAATCTAGACTTAATGGTCATCAATGGAGGTGGATTAAAGGATTCTAAATTTGGAAAAGCTGATCTGCTGAACTTTCATGAAAAGCTAATGGTATTATCCCAAGAGTTTCCTAATGTTAAGATATCGTTCCAAATTCGTAAATTTAATGTGGTATGTTTTGATTCGGCTTCAATCCTAAACTGAATTTCTTAATTGCTCTAAGCTACCCTAAAGAATGTTTTTGTCAGGAGACTTAAAGGACGTGACAATGAGCTTGAAATACATGAGTTTTTTGTTTAACAATACAGTGAATTTTGTAGAAGGATTATCACTATTGGGGCAGGTTGCAGAATTTTGTGATCAAAATGGATGGTCTGCTGAAACATCATAAAGTTATTGATGTTGTGCTAAAAATTCCCTAATGTAATTTTGATGTACATTCTAAATTCTATAAATCTAATGCAACATGTTTTACTCGAGCTTCAATTTATGAATAAATGCAATATTCCATTTCAAAGATTTTACTGATTTGAGCTTTGTTCAAGACTTCTCTCTCCTTGTATTTACTTTTCTGAATCATTTACTTGAATGCTCTGTTATATGCATACATTCAAGCGTGTATTGCAACTAACCTGGTATAGCTGGAACTGGTTTTAGGTCTAACCTTTTGACTGAAATGATACTTTCTTTTTGTAATTTCAATAGTTGATCTTATTGAAGAGTTGTTCAGATGTACAACAGATTATAACATAGCTTGCACACTCTCTTGAACATCTCTCCAATATTTGTTGACTTCGTGACTTCGTGAAATTTTTGCCATCTAACGAGCAATCTCATCCGCTTGTCTTCTGATGTGACAAACTTTCCAATAACAGTGGTTCCTTTGCATTAACATAGCCCAACTCTGAAACATTGGGCATGCTTTTTGTGATGTTATTCACCGTTTGCCAAAGAATCGGACTAAAAAATTACTCTCTAAAGATTAAGATCCGCAACCCCATAGCTTCCTTCATTTTTATAGCTTATGCTTCAGTGGGGTTGTTTCTTTTGGTCTCGACTTCCTTTTTTCCTATTCCTGGCCTCCACCACATGAGTTTCTAGCCATTTCAAGCTCTGCTGGATAACTTGGTTTATAGGGAGATCACTTTTCTTCCATAGTAAGTTGTTTCGAAAGTTCCATATGGACTAGAGAATCATGCACACTCTTTGGAACGTTTCTTTATTTTTGGTTTTACTTAAGTGAAAAAACCAGCTCTTGATTCTTTAGGTCCTCCCAATTGGTGCGGTTCGAGAAAAGCCGCCCCAACTATGTTGAGTTTTAACACACTCGAACAGCAGGTGCTGAATTGTTTATACAACATACACAAGGATCAGTAGTTTGCATTCCTTTTTCAGATAACCACACCCTTATTAATGGCATGAAATTCCTCAATAGTCGCCACAAGAAATGCTTTGCTTTTGCTGGCAGTTCCTTGTTTCACAATTGCATCCAGTCCCCTGGTGTGGCTATAATGCATATACATTATTGCCGTCCTTTGTGTGCTTCCAAATCAGTCTATTTGCGACAACTCTACTCGGTGTGATTTATTGTATTGCTCTTACATCTCGAGCGTTGGAAAATCCTCAATGAGTGCAAAATTCCATACTCTATTGAAGGGTATCTTCAGTTCGTTTACTGTATTATTCTCCATTACTTGAATAGGGGCCTATGCTTATCTGGTTGTTGTCATTTTCCTTCAGCTAGGGATTTTGCCACACGTTAAACTGACTTCCTATCTCAAATACTCCATTTGCTTCCTCCTTCTAGAATTATTTTAGCCGTCATGATTCCTCTCTAAATGGTCTACTATAATCATCTGTACAAACATGTATTGGAATTCAACTGTATAACTGAAAAATGATTTTAGGTTGAACTGTTTGGATCTGATTTAAGGTTTAGAATTTTGGTCTTTAAAAAAAAAAAAGCTCTAGGATTTTGCAACTGGTTCGATAATGAACTTGAGTACATTACTATAAGCAGTGTACAAGACCATATATTCAGTTATTCATAATATTTTTGATTAATCATGAGCTGAATTATTCATTCATTAAGTTCCCAGAAAGATGTAATAAAGTTCAGCGTGTGATAAACTGTTGAAATTGCTCTTGGGATTTCCCGTTGTAGGAACTCCATGTTTAATTCCGTGCATTTATCGAGGCAATTCTAGAGAATCAATCTAGGATTCTGCACAGTTTTTGAAAGCTTTCTTCTTGTCTCCTCTGATTTTCAATGCATCATAGATTTCTAGCTGATGTTTGATATGGTATACTAATGCCAGCATAGAAGTGTCAATGATATTTCCTTATTTTCTAGAAATGTTAGACTTGTTAGTTATGATCATCCATAATATATTTGAAGGAATTTTTGTCATTCATATACATTCGAGTCAACTACTCGTGGAATCCTACCTCAATGTGGATTTCAATCAAAAGTTGATTTCTGATTAAGAAAGAAGATTATCCAGCAGAAGAATATCTACACACACGATTAGAACGCGGTGCAGATGAGTACTGATGAGGTTATCTATATGATAAATAGTCGCAGGGCATAACAGAATTGTATCCATGGTCTGAGCTAAACTATAGTTAATATCATACAAGACAGCGAAGCATGATGCCTAAATTGGGACTTGTATAAGGGAAGGTATCAATGGAAACAACAAAAATGAGGCTCTTCAATGGATAAGTAGTGTCTGGTTGTGAGATAAGCACCCATTGACATGTGTTTATGCACCTGAAAGACATGCATATATGGTAATTAATTTGAATTGAACTCCCAATTGATATTCAAAATTCAAGTAGTTATAGAGTCACATTGATCTTCTATTTGTTTTTGACAAACTTTTTGTAATATCCTATTAGTTAAGAAGATTACAATATTCCATTTCATTCCATCGCGGTCAGACAAACACTTAGCCATCCTTGAGACTTGAGTACCAATCCTCTCTCAACAACAAGGTGTTCACAGCATTTTGTGATCAAAATAGGTGATCTACTAAAACATAATTCATAAAGTTATTGATATGGCATATTTTAAAACTTTCCTAATGTTGATGTAATGATCTACCTTCTGAATTCTAGCTATAGATCTAACGTGGCATGTCCTACTCAAGTTTCAATTTTTGAATAAATGCAATTTTCCATTTCAATGATTTTTACTGCTATGATCTTTGTGTAAGACTTCTTTCTCCTTGCATTTTTTTTTTTCTCCGAATCATTTCTTTGAATGGTCTGTTATAATCATCTATACAGACATGTTGCAACTAACCCAATATAACTGAAACTGATTTTTGGTTTAACCTTTTGACTGACATGATCTTATTCCGAATAGAATGTTGTTCTTAACCTTTATTATTTTGCTAATTTATAGAGACAAAAAAAATGTTGTGTTGTGCATGCACCTGGTTTGGTAATGGACTTGAAAGTACATGGACTTGAAAGTACATTACTGCAAGAAGTTTACAAGGACCTCATATTGAGTTATTCTTAAGATTTTTGTTTAATCATGGGCTGGATATTCATTCATGAAGTTTCTCATAGAGATGTATTGAAGTTGACCTCGCATGATAAGCTGTTGACGCGAATTCCGTGCATTTGCTGATTGAGGCAAGTCTGAGGAGCAAATCTAGTATTTTGCCTAATTTCAAAAGCTTTCTTGTATTCTCCTCTCCTTTTGGATTCATCCTATAGTCTTCTATGTTTGTTTTAGGAATGATAGCATAAGTCTCAATGATATTTGTATATTAATTTGGCAATATTATTAGTCATGACCATCCCTAATCAGAAGGAACAACTCAATGTGGATCTTAATCAAAAAGTTGATTTCTAATCTTAGTGGAAGGATTGTTAGAAATCATTTTTTTTTGTTGTGAAGAACTTGCTGTAGCCCGTAGATGCATGATGAGGTAATCTATGTGTATGCAAAATAGTTAGCCTGACGGTGTACACAACAGAATTGCCTCCATAGTCTATGAGGGACATGTTCTAGGTTAGTACTGCAAGAAGAAGCGCGATTGAAAATAGCATACTTTGGCATGTGAAAATAAAGTAAAGAAAAGAAAAATTAAGAGTAAAAAGCATTTGAGAAATGATGCAGAGTAGCTAGGCTAGCTTCAGCCATCCCAATAAGGTAGGAACTTTGAGAAACCTCACTTTACAGAAGAGTACAGGTTGACTCATAGGGGGAAATTTTATCGAGAGGAACAATATGCTATTCAAGGGACAATCAGTGTGATTATGTGGGATAGATAACTTGCATGTGTTTTTTTTTTTTTTAAAAAAAATTATATTTTTTGTCATGGATTATTTTTTTTTTTTTTTTTTGGAGGTAACCAAAGATAAAGAAAGAAATATAAAAATTCATATAAAATTAAAAGTAGCACCAATTGATATAAAAACTAGAGAATGGCGATCACGGTAGTTTGGAACGATTCTGGACTCGTATTTGAAGACCTGATTGGGCTAGCGGTAGAGTCTAGAGTCGTTTGTGGATCTAAAGCTTATAAAAAAAGAGGTCTACGCATATTTACGGATCTATAAAGAGTAGGTCTGTGTTTGGCAAGTGACAACTAGTTCAGGCCTAGTTGCACTTGAGGCAGAGTATTGAAATATAATCCCACATTGAAAATATAATAAGAGTTGGTGTGATATAAAGTGGTGTAGATTGGATTCTAACAAAAACCAATTAGTTTTTTGTGGGCTCCAACCCATTGTATACCTACATATGTGTGCGTGTGTGACTCAACACTCTTCGGTTCATGGATTTTAATAAAGACAGATTGAGCGAACTGCCGGAACCCATTCTCCATCACATCTTCTCCTTCCTTCCCACCAAAGAAGTCATCCGATCAACATGTCTCCTCTCCAAGAAATGGACACATTTCATCTCTTCTGTTAACAGCGGATGCATGCGCCATCCCTATGATTGGTCTGACATACCAGGCCTTATTGATCGTCTTGGTCATCGCAAGCTTGAACTGCATACTCCAAATCTCTCAACTTTAGTTTTCAAAGGTGTCACGTACAAGGACTGTTCCCTTGGGAACTTGGCGGTGCTAATCAATGTAGATATACATTTAAGCTTCTCAGAGGCCTAAATGGCTCAAGGACTTTAGCTCTTAGGAATCCCGTTTGAACCATCACTACTATATATTTCTAGAACTAAAAATCTGAAGGAAGAGCCGAACCATAGGAGACTCCTATTGCAATGTTTATCAGCTTTTTAATATTTAATGATTTCCATTACAAGGACTGTTCCCTTGGGAACTTGGCGGTGCTAATCAATGTAGATATACATTTAAGCTTCTCAGAGGCCTAAATGGCTCAAGGACTTTAGCTCTTAGGAATCCCGTTTGAACCATCACTACTATATATTTCTAGAACTAAAAATCTGAAGGAAGAGCCGAACCATAGGAGACTCCTATTGCAATGTTTATCAGCTTTTTAATATTTAATGATTTCCATTATTTGGATCTGCTGCTTTAGAAAATACATATCAGATTAGAGAGTCTATTGTATCTTAAAATTGGGTGATTTGTTTGTTTCGGGTAAGATTTTTTTTTTTTTTTTTTTTTTTTTCTCCTGAAATTCTCAATGCATTAAGGCAGCCACTGATGGATACAAGCCCTTTAGAGGTTATTTTCTTTAGAATTACAAGTACCAAAAAATAATAATAATAAAAAAAAAACTTGGTTGGAACAAAGTTACTCATTGATTCCACATCAATTAAGGTTGATAGAAAAATTGGATTATTTTCTTTTTTCACCTTCATCTAGTTGACATATCATCCCTTTCTATTCTTTTCTTGTATTGCATGCTCTTTTTTCTTTATCAAATGCTGCTAGTTTCTTCATCTCATTGTTACACACCTTACATAACTTGACTAAACATCTATCAGAAATAAATGTTCTTTATGGCGTTTCATAGCCTAGACATAATGACGGAATCATTTCTATGTTTTTGTTCTTTGGTTGCCTTTGTCATGTATATGCTTTAGTCACTAGTAATCTGAAATTTGATTATTCAATGTTTGTATGCTGAGATTCGTTCAGAAGTTCCAGACATGTTGGAAGAGGTACTAACTTCACACGCTAACCTAAATAAATTGGAGTTGGAAGCATCTAGTCACTGTGGCCCTTGTCATACTTGGTTGGAATCCCTACTCTGTCATTGTTTTTCCTTGAAACTCGCCTTGAATGCAATTCCAGTAACAATTGAAAACTTTCTATAGTTTTATTTGCCATATTTCTCTCAGTAATTTATAGCAAATCTTGATTAATTATCGTGCCAGAATTCTTATTTGTTGACTTGGATCTATGTTTTTAATTTTCATTTTTTAATACTAGTTTTGTCCAAGCAAGGAAGATGACCTTGCTTTGCCTTTGTGTCCTCTGAACCGCTTGAAATATATGGCTGTCCGTGGAGATGGAGATGCTAATAAGCTTGAGCTCTTGAGATTTTTGTTTAACAGTGCAGTGAATCTAGAAAGATTGGCCATCAGTGGAGATGGATCAAATAACTCCAAAATTAAAACAGGCGTCTGTCGAACTTTCAGGCTAAGCTCATGGCATTATCCCGAGAAAAGCCTAATGTTGAAGTATCGTTTCAGATTTTGTAAATCTAGTTTGACATGTTTTGTTCCTACTTGATCCAATTTTGAAGCCGTACTGCATTTCGAAGCTTTTACTAATGTGATCTTTGTTCAAGACTTCTCTTTCAATGATTTTTTATATATTTGTTGGTAATGTTAGTCGTGATCTTCCATAATCTGAAGGAGTTTCAGTCATTGATACTGTTTTCGAGTCTATTAGTTCCTATCACAACGTGGATTTCAATCAGAAAATGATATCTATTCTTACCTTTAAGGACAGTTAGAATTTTCTTTTATTGTTCAAGAAAAAGATTTGTTTCACTGAAGGATTAAATATCTGAGGAGGTAGAGACTCCAGCAATCTACAATTAGAATGATGAGACATCTGAGCTAATCTATGAACTAATTACTTAGCTTAAGGCACATGAGACATTCGACTCCGGAACCTTCAAGCTAAGATATAGTTAATATCTTACTGGACAGGTTCCAAACTGCAAGTCGAATCAACGTAAGGAAAGCACTGATATCAACTTGGCATCACAAAAAATATTGAGGGTGAATCTGAGCAATTAGACGATGCAGTATGAATAGCACATGCTTCATTTATCACTCTGGAAGACGAGGGACCGAGAAAGAAGCAAGATTCATCTAATGCTTAGTTTTAGTTTTCTAATTTGCTGTAACTTAGATTCCTTCATGAGTTGGATATTTTGAGAATGTGCCTGTATGTTTATACTATACAGCTTGATTAGTCTCCTTTGCACCATTTTCTTAAGTTGCATGTCATATACTTTGTACCACTTTCATGAATTGTACGCCAAAGCTTTCAGTGGTAATTCGTCTGGCAAGTGATTCAGGTACTATTGAACTTGAATAAAGATTTAGTTTCTTCAGCCGCGTAACTTATTCATAATCCAAGCAGAACTTTGATCTCTATATCTAGCTAGAAGATTGGCAGACTTTCAGGACAGTTAAAATCAGAAACTTTCTTCTTGTATCCCTCTCCTCTTGGTTCATAATAGCTTTCTATGTTTATTTTGTAGCTAGCTGATGTTTGGTTTTGTTAATAATGGAAAAAGTTTCGATAGTATTCCTATATTTGCTGGTAATGTCAGTCATGATCTTCCATACTCTGAAGGAGTTTCAGTAGTTGATGGTTGATACTGTGTACGAGTCGATTAATTCCTATGCCAATGTAGATTTTAATCAGAAAATCAGAAAATGATTTCCAATCTTAGCTGCAAGGATTGTTAGAAACCAAAAAGTACTGCAGAAGAATTGGCAATTCTAGATGAATGATAATAATCAATGAGCTAAATAGTTTGCTTAAGATGTTAGATTATCTTTTCCTAATTAATCTCTATTATATGTGACCCATATTATATTGTTACGTACTTCATGTTTTGGGCCCACAACTTGATGGTAGTTTGGGCATAATTGTTTTGAGTACGGGGTTTTTAATTCCCTCCCCTCTCTCTTCAAATTAAACAGACCCTAATAACTGTAAAAAACAGTTATTGGGATATGATTTATATAAAACCGCATTGAGATCTCACCATCATGAATAGTGGTATTACGGAAGAAGGAAGAGAGGGGAAAAAAGATTCTTAGGGGAAAGCAATGGAAGGAGGTATGTTTATATTTTATGATTTATGATTGAATTAAAAGTGTTATATAGATCTGAAAAGACAACATCATAAGGAATGCATTGCATTTGCTTTCAAATGCAACAAATTAAATGTGGTCAGCAACAAATTCTTTCAAGGCATTATTAATTGATTAATTTATATATACATATTCATTACCTAAGTGTTTTTTAATTCCAAAAGTCAAACGTGAATGTGAATAATTACTTTAATAAGGAACAAACAAACTGTTATGTTAATCAACACTAACAAATAGGAAAGATTAAGCCATGCACCTACTTTGTAGGAAATAATTTGTATCAAAACAAACAAATAGTACACAACGCATGTATATAAATAAAATCCAAAATTTTAGTTCATCCGATAATCCAACGGCATATATATCAATTTATTATAGATCCAAATTCTTTAACGCCAAATATATCGGCATCGGAATAGGAAAATTCAATATACCCAAAAACGCAATATACCCAAAAACACAAAGTTAAGTCGATCAAAGTATTGATCTTAATGCGGAAATTAAACATCAACTTAAACCACTCTGTTGAATGAAAAGTGTTTAACCATTTTCTGATACCAATGTTGTCTTTTCAGATCTATATAACACTTTTAATTCAATCATAAATCATAAAATATAAACATACCTCCTTCCATTGCTTTCCCCTAAGAATCCTTTTTCCCCTCTTTGCCTTCTTCCGTAATACCACTTTCATGATGGTGAGATCTCAATGCGGTTTTATATAAATCATATCCCAATAACTGTTTTACAGTTATTAGGGTTTGTTTAATTTGAAGAGAGAGGGGAGGGAATTAAAACCCCCGTACTCAAAACAATTATGCCCAAACTACCATCAAGTTGTGGTTATTAGGGTTTGTTTAATTTGAAGAGAGAGGGGAGGGAATTAAAACCCCCGTACTCAAAACAATTATGCCCAAACTACCATCAAGTTGTGGGCCCAAAACATGAAGTACGTAACAACATAATATGGGTCACATATAATAGAGATTAATTAGGAAAAGATAATCTAACATAAGACACAAAAGGGAATCGCACCCAGGGCACGCCTATGAGCTACAATATAGTTTTTTTTTTTTTTTTTGAAACCAGCTACAATATAGTTAACATAATATTGAACTGGTTCCAAGCCACTGCAAGTAGAATTACATGAAAACTAGCACCAATAACTACTCTGGCATTTGAAAAAGAAATTTAATTAAGAGGGTGGCCATCATCAGAGCAATGAGGCAGTGCAGTAAGAATTGCCTAGCTAGGCATCATTCATCTCTGCTGAAGATAAGGGACTAAGGAAGAAGGATCCATTCAATGTTAGTTACTGTTTTTTTAATTTTCTGCAACTTATATTCCATCTTGCGTTGGATACGACACGAATATGACATGTTTGTTTAAATACTACTATAGTAGCATTTCACTTATTAGTCTGCTTTGCATCATTTTCTTGAATTGCATTGTACATTAAAGCTTTCAGTGGTAACTCTTCTAGCAACTGATATAGGTATTATTGAATTTGAATAAAGACTTGGTTCCTTTAACTGCTTGACGATATGTTATAAACTGTGGTACATCTGTAAAACTCTTCAATAAGAATAACTATTGAAAAAAAAAAAAGATCATTTCAGTAAAAAGGCTAAACCTAAAACCAGTTTCAGCTACACCGGGGTTAGTTGCAATACACGTTTGAATGTATGCATATAACAGAACATTCAAGTAAATGATTCAGAAAAGTAAATACAAGGAGAGAGAAGTCCTGAACAAAGATCAAATCAGTAAAATCTTTGAGATGGAATATTGCATTTACTCATAAATTGAAGCTCGAGTAAAACATGTTGCATTAGATTTATAGAATTCAGAATGTACATCAAAATTACATTAGGGAAGTTTTAGCACAACATAAATGACTTTATGAAGTTTCAGCAGACCATCCGTTTTGATCAAAAAATTCTGCAACCTGCCCCAATAGTGATAATCCTTCTATGAAATTCACTGCATTGTTAAACAAAAAACTCATGTATTCAAGCTCATTGTCACGTCCTTTAAGTCTCCTGACAAAAACATTCTTTAGGGTAGCTTAGAGCAATTAAGAAATTCAGTTTAGGATTGAAGCCGAATCAAAACGTACCACATTAGATTTACGAATTTGGAACGATATCTTAGAATCCTTTAATCCACCTCCATTGATGACCATTAAGTCTAGATTTACGGCACGGTTAAACAAAAACCTCAGGATCTCAAGCTCATTATCATGTCCTTCAAGTCCCGTGAGAGCAACATATTTCAGGTGGTTCAGTGGACACAAAGGCAGAACAAACTCTTCCTTCCTTTGACAAAGCTAGCGACAAAAGAAGTGAGGATGTATCATTGATATTGCAAAACAACAAATAAGAATTTTGGCATGGAAACTAAGTGTTGCTATATGTTAGTGAGAGAAATGTAACAAATAAAGCTATAGAAGGTGTTCAATGTTACTTTAACATCGTGCAACACTAGAGTCTCCAAGGAAGAACAACAATAGAGTAAAGATGCCAACCATGAAAGACTTATGTCATCAATTGGAGACAATCTCAACTCCAGTTTCCTCAGATTAGTATAGGAAGTAAGTAGGTCGTGCAATGTGTTAGGAACTTTTGAAGAACAAACCTAGACATTCAAACATTTAATTGTAAGACTCCATATAGAGTACAACACGTGTACAGAAATATGGTCTACACTACAAGAAAATGCACTTTTTGTGGCAGCACTAAAACTGCCATAAAAAGCCTTTTGCTGCCATTAAAAACCTTTTGTGGCAGCTATGTGACAGGACGGATGGTGCCACTAATACGCCCGTCGCAAATACATTTGTGACACCAGTAGCTGCCACTAAAAGTATTTGTGACGACATAAAATATTTTTAGAGGCAGCTTCCACACTGCCATAAAAAAATTTTAGTGGCAGCATTTTACCGCCAAAAAAGATATTGTTCTTTTATGGCATATTAGAAGCTGCCACAACAAATATATATTTGTGACAACAATTAACTGCCACAAAAAGTATATATTTGTGACAACAAATTAGCTGCCACAAATAATAGATACATATCGTGGCAGTATTTAGCTGCCACAAATAAAAAAGCTCATACAAAAAAAAATAGAACCTGTGAAATTAAATAAATACTGAAACCGAAACATTTTATGATTTGCAAAAAGTAAGACTAAGAATTCTATAACAAAATATTCATTAAGAACCTTAAAAGATTACAAGAGATTTATTATATATAAATATCATTTTTTATGAATTACAACGAAATTCCACTTCTCAATCCTCTTACCATCAGAGCAATCCTTTTATAGCACCAGTAACCATGGACAACCAAAAGTCTCTCCAAAAAACGGAACTATAAAATAAAAAAATCACTTGCCATTACAGCATGCAATAAATTGACATGCATCAAGAATGAATTAAATGCCTCATTAACATACTCAGCACACTCATAGCTTAAAACAGACTGCTTCTCCAGCAACTGCAGTTCACTTCGCAGCTCGGTAGCCTCTTTGTCAGCCTGAAAGAAGCCACACAAGATATTAAGGAACATCATCAATGCGATTTCAAAATGAAGCTGGTAAGGGAAGGGGATTACCAAAAATAGCTTCTCTCTCAAGGAATCTAACTGAACATCCAAATCTTTATCCAAAAGTACATCTACATCCATCGAAGTGCCATCAGATTTGTCCTGCCAAGGGAAGAAAATTTATGATTCAATCACATGGTTTTAGATATATCATTTAGTTTACATGTGCCGCACACAAATGGAAGTTTGTACACAACTCCAAATCCACCTCTCCCAAGTTTATTAGCATCCGCAAAATCATTAGTCGCCTTTCTGATTGTATCCAATGCAAATTGTAGGGATTCTTCGGGTGCAATGCTGTCTCCTTCATTCAAAATAAGTTTAATAAATCATCAACCCAGTTTAATATATATATATATAGATGTTGATATTAACTCATGTGTAATTGGTGTGTGTAACTTACCATTTATTCCTGCTGCGGGTATGCTCTTCCCTCTTTTTATCCTTCTCCATCTTAAATAGGCAAAGAAGGCTAATAGCAGTACTGGGATTCCTACAACTGTTGGAACTACAAGTTCCACGATATTCACACTTGATGAATTGTCAGCACAGTGCATATATATATAATCAACAAATCTTAAGTTTCTTCAGATTACTATTATGGAGTTTCTATTCGCAACATCACAATTGATTGAAAGATCAAATTAATTGAAATACCACTTGGATCTGGTAGTGAAGGCCATGGTGCTTGAGGAGGAGGAATAGGTGAGAGCAATGAGAGATCGAAGAACGGTTGCTTCTCATATCGCACTAAACAACTGACGCACACAGCCCGGCAACCTTTAACTTTGATCCACCTAACAATTGATCCACCTTAAATACTATTAAGAACTTTAACTTTGAGGATAACCTTAGGCAACACATTATTGTCCTCAAAGGGGAGCACTTTGTAGGATCAATTTGACTTCAATAACGATGAGAAGAGTTGCACTAAATGTCAAAAAAGATCAAACCTTTAGTAAAAACAAAAATGGCCCAAATTAAATTAACTCATAGCTCCAAGCTTTCATGAGAAAAAACAATTTTCTCAAGAAAATTTTCTTGATAAAATTTTAACAAAGAAAATTCTCCTATAGTTGTTTGATCACACACTAAGAAATTTGCATTGGTAAAAAAGTTAGAAGTTTAAAAGCCTTCTGCCCTTCACAGTTAGCTACTACTTTGAACAACCAGACTCTTCAATAACCGAATTAAAATACTATGGAACATCGATCAAAACCACAACAAAAACAATAGCAAAAAGTATAGGAGTGTTATTCTAATAGCTCCATTGGCATCAACAGTTGCATGCTATAATGGTGATATTATAATTTTGGGGAATGCTACGGTGACTCACTATCGACACTCTTACGAACACGCACCTTGATTTTTTATTTTTTATTTTATTTTTTTAACTATTTTGTAGTCATAGTGAGTGTTCGTAGTGAAAAAAGATTGTGCTCATAAACATGCATCACTACATGGATCACTCAAACAATACAAAGCACTAAGGCATACGAATAATTTAAGCAATTAAGCATCTATGCCCATGCGTATGATTAAATACCAATGAACAACCATTATATAATTGACCAAGGCCCAGAAATAAGAATTTAACTTACAGCTTTAGGCAGTGAGAATCCCTCAGGAACGACAAAACAGCTATGAACACAATACTTCTCCCACATACCAAGACGCCTGTCCAACACTTCTTGAATCATGCTGCTAATTGAGGAAATCCCTACATAATAACCATAGGGGTCAACAAATATAAAAAATGAAATAACCATGTGTTCTTTAGAACTAAGTTAATAAATGAATCATACTTTTACACTAATAACTAGCATACAGTTTCTGCCCAGTTAGCATTTTTAAATTGTCCTTGAAACATTTATATTGTCTGTAACAGCATAACTTTATTCTAACCCTAGCATACCAAAACCTTAACAGATGGATGAAAATAAAACTGTCATTTATTTGTTAACTAGCATACAGTCTCCCAAAGCAATCATTTAAAAACAGAAACAACAACAAAGTCAACAAACACTTCATTCAACCTGCAAAGTGATTGCCCTTACATTCACTCACAAAAAAAAGCACAAATGATGAAGTAAAATTCTAGAAATGACATCTAAATTGCTCAAAGAGAATACATGCATGAACTAGATCGCACAATAGATTGAACTTTATTTAACCATAAAACCAAATTAAAAACAAATAATTTCTAACATAAAAGCAATTAAATAACAAACCTGCTTGTTGTAGATATTAAAAAGGTAGAAAGAACCACAGATCCTCCACACCTTTCACCTACCATCATAACAATTATAATTAGTGTCTTAAAAGGGAGGAATTCCAATGTAGAGCAAGAAAAAAAATTAGAGACGGTGGGGAGATATTGAACTAGTACAAGCTCACACACATGATAAAAAAAAACCTAATGCTAAGGAGTATGGGAAAGAAATAATAAAAAATTAGTAACCTGTCCACCAATTCTACACTGCTATATACAATGTTACTATTGGACCATATTATAGTGCATACAAGTTTCTTTCTTTCCTTTGCTCATGTTCTTAATTATTTCTCTGATGTAAAATGCAAATACAGTGCAACATCAAACAACAAATAAGCACTATCAGTGTCACCCTGATTCACATAACCTGAAATCATAATTGCCCGTGACACTTCAATTCTAAAAAGCATTTCATCAAATACTTTTCTTGCCTCCTCCATAGCACAACAAGCACACTACAATGAAATCAAGAGTAGCCCACATAAAAACCACAAATAATCAAGGATCTTATGATCAATACCCTTAAATCCCCCAAAGCCAAGCCGTGTAGAAAGATAGAAAAAATAAAGGAATTTTTAAATGGAAATACAAAATCAATAATTAAGCAATCAGGACATTCTCGGTTGGATTCTTACTTGGTTTGGACTTGCAATGCAACCCCCTTTATTTTTTTACAATAGTATAGCAAGTATCAATAAAAATCCAAATTTGCTTACAAAAGAGGTCCACATAATCATGCATATATACACCACTCATCAGTTGCATTGGCTTTTCTAGATCATGCACCGCTGCGATATAAAAATTAGCACACACATTTCTTATAACTCAAATATATACCTCAAGCAAACTTGGTTTTTTTCTCTTGTTGTCCATCAAAAATTAGAGCATATGGGTTCATCTTGCCTTGCAAAATCAAATAAAATTGGTAAACCACAAAACATATACCCATGAAACTAAAGAGAGGTAAAATAAAAGGCGAAAAGAGTTACCAAAGAATTCAGTGTCTCTAACGCAATGTCGTAATCAGCTTTGACAAGGAGAATCTCTACGTTCCACTCCCCCTCCATATCAATGATCTCTCCCTTTTAAATTGACCAAATTCATAGGTTCTTTCTGAAATCTTGTTTGTAGAAGCATATTCAGTGCATATTTTACCAAAATGGGTCTTGAGAACTGCAGGCAATAATATACATTTGAACAATCAAATGAAAAAGAAAACCAACAAAAGGAGATATGTTGGTAAGCATGACCTCAATCCCTTTTGAGAGGCAACAATGAGATCCATATCTTTCGTAAGCTTCTCTTCAATGTACCTTTGGTATGATATGACTTTATCCATATAACCCTATTAATTAGCTTTTTGTCAACAAGAAATACACCCATAGAATATAATCTATGTATTAGAAATTCAAAAGGGGACAAACTTTAACATAGAGTCAAACTAATCAAATTAAACTGCATGAAAGAAATAAATTAACTGCAGTGATAAACCTAAATAATATAAGTAGTCAGAGGAGAGTTGATATAACCAAGGATTCATTCACTTAGAAAAAGGACTCCATCCTCAACAAGTTAATTTTGTATGCATTTTTAAAATTACTCAAAGAAAAATAGTACAAATATTCGACTAAACTTTACTTCCTGACATTGAGAGCTAGTGCAAACAAAATCTTATAAGAAAATAAGCACACAATGTTGCCACAAATCAATTGCGACAACCAGAATTGGGAGGAATTGCTACTTGTTATGAACTAAACTTATATCAGGAAATGGGAAAAAGGCACATTGTGATGATAGAAAATTGTCATAGAAATTTTGTTCGTGAGGCAAAAAGCTTGAAGTACAAACAACCAAGTCAGTACAAAATAAGTGCATTCGAAATTTGAAATCACAATAAATAATTTCAGCTCACAATCAAGTTCTGACCAGGTTCAATTCAACAAAGTCAAGAAAAAACACACAACCAACGCTTCTAGCTAAAATATCCAAGTACAGCGCCATTGAATGCAGCTTGCAAATAATTTTTAATTGAAAGGCACCTTCTCAGAGTTTCATGCACATTATGTTGGCCACTAAATATAGCGGCAAGCATATAGCAGCAAGCATAGAATCAAGTTCCTGCCGTGTCAACGTTTCGATAGTCATACAGTACTTCCTTCCTCTAAATGGTTAACAATTTTCAATACATTCTCAAACCCTAAACCCTAAGTTACCACATTTCCATCATTCCAAAGCATCTTAAGATCGAAAATTTACAACTAAGATCAGATAAAGAACAAAAAATGATATCGTGGAGAACTCAGAAAATCAAATCCATGATTCCAGCAATCGATTCAGTTTTGATAATCAACAATAAAGAGACAAAAAATATGAGAAATCTGAAGAGAACAAGCTCAGCCGGTACAGATTCGACAAGCGCAACAAACCAATGCTGGTTTTCACCAATTAGTACCAATCTAAGAGTCCAATTCCAGCATTTTCGCTCAATTAGCTATCAAAATCGAAGGTTCGCACCAAAAACCTAATTGGACATGGCGAGAGATTGAAGATCGAAGGATCATTAGATTACCTATGCTGAGATGAATGAACAAAGATGGATCTGAAGTCACCATCGCCTTCGCCAAAGCAGATGAAGAAGCTCAGAGATTCTAGATCTCCAACTTTTCGAGCCCTAAATCTCGACTTGCTTTCGTGAACTCCGCTATCGGCTTGTAGATCTGCGACGTAAGGCTAGAATCGCTCACATTCGAACTAGAAATCGCTCCAAATCAAGATCGATCGATCCAAGATGAAACCTAACAAGGATCAAATGATTCAAATCGAGTGTTCATATCTCTTTTCGACGAAGAACACGAAGTCGACGAACACGAATGCGAGAAGGTTTCGTTTGATTTATGTGTTTTAGTGTAAAAAGACTAAGATACCCTTGGTCACAAGTCGCGAATGCGCTATTTCATTGAACGTGAGCGGCCTTAGTTTTATATACTTTGTTTTCTTTTCTTTTTTATTGTTTCGTTTTTTATGGCAGCTATTAAGCTGCCTTAAATTAAATAACTTATAACAAATGATAAGGAAAATATTGACTTCTTGCTTATTTAATAGTGGCAGGCAATCCCTGCCACAATAAATGTTTTTGTGACAGTTTTTTGACTGCCATAAAATACATTGTCACAACAAGCAACTTTTCTTGTAGTGCTAGCAACCAAAACACAAACGGTTTGGTTCTTTCTATTCTTTCTTTTTCTCATAGAGATGTGACGAAGAAACCGAAACACACAAACAATTTGTTATGCAGTCAATGCATCTAGAAGTCGAACTTCTGGAAAAAAAATCTTGGCAAGCAAACAATTAATAATTAAGATCGAAAAGAAAACGTCAAATTCTAAAACATAACCAGTATCTAGACAACAATAAGCAGAGGGTTGAACAAATTCTAAAACATAACCAGTACCTGAAACGTCCCAAGAGCTAAATTCCTAGCACCATTTAGGCCTTTGAGAAACTTATACCTAGAATCTTCCCATTTGTTAAACACGCTCCGCTGACCTGAAAACTTTGGGCATAAAATGAAGAATATCGATAATGACTCATCTACATCAATTAAGGCGACAAGGTTCTTAAATGAAAAGTTCTCAAACAATTCACCTTTATAAATAAAAGTTGAAAGATTTGGTGTATGCAATTCAAGCTTGCAAACACCAAGGCGATTACTAGGGATTGCCATTTTGTCTCTGCCGCACGATGAACGATTATTTCCAGTGTTTTCAATCTCTAACTTCTTTAACTTGCCAAGCCACAAGCCTAACACTTTAAGATGTGTGTAGTAGCAGTCTTTCAATATCGAAGTTTCCAAAACAGGGCAAAGCATAGCGACCTCCTTATTTGAATCCCCCTTTGGAAGCTTCATCCTAACCAATTCTAGGGTTCTAAGATTAGGTGCCGAAAGCATTGGATGTGGTATGAGAAAATCCAATATCCAAAAACACGCCTCTAGCTTAATCACCCTAACCGAAGACCGTTTCGCAAACACTTTGGCCGGAATTGTGAACATTGTGCCATCGAGACCTAAAATAATTTCAACCTCCTTCACTTTTCGATTCATTGCTTTGACAATCCAACTTTTCAAGTGAGGGCCTTCATTGCAGTCCAACCAGCGTAGATTAAACCTTTCTAAATCCGTTCCGCCGCGGCTGTGCCCATATAGAGATTTGTCCACAAACATCGAAGAGCACTGGGATCCCGCATCATCGATATTGAAATCTGAATTCGAATTACTGAAAATGTAATTTTTGATGTGGAGGTCAAGATAGGGAACATAGACCCATAAGTGCTGCCATTTCTTGTAGAGGTTGAATTAGAAAACTTGGGGAAGAAGAAAATCATATCTGAGTGAGTTTCTTTCTTACTCATCTCATCTGTGTTGTTGTGTATTTATATTCTGTGAAATGTTACAAGGCCCGTATGATCAATTCAATCACAACCGTTTGATTGATCATTCACAGGAAATGTGATACAGCTGTAACACATACACATACAATCTATTTTACAACATAGTAACACACAATAACTAACATATTACAACACAGTAACTGTACTTAATGATTTATTTTCACATCTCCCCTTAAACGAAGGGGGAGAGAAGCGACACCAAGTTTGCCTATGAGACAAGTGAACCTGGACGCAGCGAACGCTTTAGTGAAGCAATCCGCTACTTGATCATGACTGGGAACATGATGAACCAACAGCTGACCAACAAAGACCTTATCTCGAACAAAATGGACATCAAGCTCAATATGTTTCGTTCGCGCATGGTAAACTGGATTGTGAGCCAGTGCTTGAGCACCAATGTTATCACACCACACTACTGGTAACGCTAGAATAGGTATATGCAATTCAGATAACAAAGACTGGACCCATGAAATTTCAACAGCTGTCTGAGCAAGAGCTCTATACTCTGACTCAGTACTAGACCGAGCCACCACATGTTGTTTCTTAGACTATCAGGAAATTAAGTTCGGCCCAAGAAACACAGCAAACCCCGAGACAGACCGACGATCATCTGGCGAAGTAGCCCAGTCCGCATCAGAGAACCCAGTTACATACAAATGACTAGAAGGCCGAAACCAGAGACCATAATCAGAGGTCCCTTTCAAATATCGAAATACATGTTTCAAGGCTTGCCAATGAGTAACAGTAGGACTACGTTGATATTGACTTAGCCGATTAACTACAAATGCTATATCAGGCCGAGTATGAGCCAAATACTAAAGGCCGCCAAGAAGACTTCGATAAAGAGTAACATCAATAAATAGAGGAGATGTATCAGCAAAGAGAGGTTTGCCCATTAACGCAAGTGTATCAATTGCCTCAGCCTAGAGCATACCCCATTTCTGAAGTAATTGTTTAATATAGGCTGATTGAGTAAGAAACAGTCCAGTAGAATCTCTCCTAGCCTCCATACCCAAAAAAAATTTTTAATCAATGATATCCTTAAGAGCAAAACATTCATTCAACCGTGTCACAAACTGTGTAATCTGATCAGTGTGTGAACCAGTGACAATGATATCATCGACATAAACCAAAACATATAAAACCACCAAATTATGTCGAGAAATGAATAAAGAATTATCAGCCTTAGCCACAATAATAAAATAGATCTCAATCTATCAAACCAGGCCCGAGGTACTTGTCGCAAACCATATAAATCTTTGTGTAGTTTGCAGACATGAGTAGGATACCTACTATCAACAAAACCTCGAGGCTGATTTGTGTAGACATCCTTGATTAAGCAACCATTCAAAAATGCATTATTAATATCAAGCTGTCGAATAGACCAACCAAACTGAACGACAAGCGAAAGAATAACACGAATAGTGGAGGCTTTAACTACTGGACTGAACATTTCATCAAAATCGATACCTGGCATCTGTTTGAAGCCTTTAGCCTCTAGTCTAGCTTTGTACTGATTAATGGAGCCATCAGAATTCTTCTTAACAGTAAAAATCCATTTATTATCAACAACATTCTGAGAAGAGCAAGCAGGCACCAAGGACCAATTATCCGTCCTGATGAGAGCTTGATACTCATTCTCTATGGCCTCTCGCCATTGAGGGTCCTTGAGTGCCAAATCAACTGATTTAGGAGGTTCATCAGTTGACACTGATGTAGTAGCAAGAAAAACCTTTTTCATAGAAATGCCATTTTTCGATCTAGTAATCATAGGTTGAACATTCTGTGGTTCCTCAAAGTCAGAAATCTCAGTGACAGGAGCTGATTGAGATGCATAAGTAGATGGAGAACCAGTGTCAGACTCAGATGGAGAAGGAGCAAGAGCGGTAATAGGAGACTGACTAGAGGAGGAAACCATAGTGTTGGACACAGAACCAGACGGAACAGACCTACTCGAAACAGGAAAGCATGTAGACCTATAAGGAACAGAAATAGGAACAGGTGAAGAAGATGTCAAACCACCTAAAGGAGAAGAAGAAGGAAACAAAGAAGACACAGGGAACTCATCCTCATTAAAGATCACATGACGAGTAATATACAATCGACTAGACTTATGAAGACATTTGTAACCCTTATGAGAAGAACTATACCCCAAAAATAAACATTTATCATAATGAAACTAGAACTTGTGAGAATTATATGGACGTAGGTAAGGGAAACAAGCACACCCAAACACTCGTAAGAGAGAATAATCAAGAGGACGACCATACAACTTTTCATAAGGAGACACACCCCCCAACACACGAGTAGGTAAACGATTGATCAGGAAAACTGTAGTCTCTTAAGCATCTCACCCAAATTTGTAAGGAAGTTGGCTATGTGCTAACAAAACCAGACTCATTTCAATAATGTGACGGTGTTTACGCTCAGCTCTGCCATTCTGCTCATGAACATAGGGACATGAATGTTGAAAACCAATACCATATGAGTCAAGAAGTGGTTTGAAAGAACGATATTCACCACCCCAATCAGATTGTATACGTTTAATACGAGTAGAAAACTGGTTCTCAACAAAAGCTTTAAAATGAAGAAATGCTTTGACAACATCAGACTTAGCTTTCAGTGGATAAATCCATGTGAATCTCGTACAATCATCAATGAAATGGATATAGTAAGGAAAACCATTAGTAGATGACATAGGAGAAGGTCCCCCATAGATCAGTATGAACAAGATCAAGAACATGAGATGAATGACTGAAAGAATACTTAAAAGGTAATGCATGACTCTTTCCTAACGGGCAACTAGAACAAAACCCAAGAACACCATTATGAACATTTACCAGCTGTAACACCTTCCGCAATGTAGACTGTGCAGGATGTCCCAGACGTGAATGCCATAGTAAAGGAAGACTTTTATTGAATGCAATGAATGCTGAATGTTTGTGAGAAGGAGAAGAGTGAGAACCAAATAATTGATATTGTCCATTATGCAGGGTCCCATGAAGAACATGATTAGTTCGGATATCCTTCACAAAAAAATCACGAGCACGAAACTCAATGAACACATTATTGTCATGAGTCATCTGAGACACACTCAAGAGATTTTTATGAATCTGAGGAATTTTAAAGGATAAACCAGATTTAGCAGATGGAATAGATGTAGTACCAACAACAGAACTATATAATGATTGCCCATTACCAATAATCAGTGATTGATAACCTTGATAAGGCATGCACATAGACAACTGAGAAGGATCAGATGTAATATGCGAGGAAGCCCTACTGTCAGCATACCACGATGTGTCAGATCCAAGCTCTGATGCAGCATAGAAAGAACTCTGATGAGAAGTGGACGCTGGAGGAGTAAAACGCATTTGTGGAGAAGGAGAAGTTTGTGGAGGTACCAGTACACTAGTCGGAGCTCCCATATATTTCATGTCTCTGTGGAAATAACAAACTACAGCTGAATGACCAAACTTCCCACAGATTTAGCAAGTTGGTTTAGTATTTTTTGGAAATTTAAAATTCCCCCAGCCTCGAGATCGACCTCCTCTGCCGCGATTCGAGGAACCACGGCCACCAGAACCTTGTTGGTGACTACCAGTACCAGATCTAGACTATACGACACCACCACTGTTATTCTTCACCTCTGTAGATTTTGCAAAAGGAAAGTCATCATGAATGACGAGAGAGTTCAGACCTTGACCAATCTGAAACTGTTGAATAGTCATTTCAAAGCTCAGCAAAGATGCTTAAAACTCTGTCCAACGCAAGGACGCCTTATCTTGTAACACAGAAATAATTGGAAGATATTCACCATCAAGACCAGCCAGAACACCAGAAATCAACTCCTCATCAGAGATCGGAGAACCAGCAATAGCCAGGTTATCGGCGATGTCTTTCATCTTCATCAAAAACTCGATCATCGATTGAGAACCTTTCTTGGATGATCGAAGTTGATGTCGATAGACTTGGATCTAAGTTCTATTGAACGATCCACAATGCTCTTCAGTACGTCTCCATGTGTAACGACCCAAAAAATTTGGTTATTTGTAAATGATGATGTGTATTACATATTTGTACTCATATTTGATTGACCAGACAATGAAGTCAGTGAACGAGTAGGGAAATTGGACAAGTGGGGATTGATAGTTGGGATACAGGTACACGGGAGACTTAAAACACAGTAAAAATACAATTAAAAGAATTTTTGTAGCATTTAAATAATTATTTGGTGAGATGAGTCAAGACTACGCGCGTGATGAGTCAAACTGGATCGAAGAACGTTGTTTGGACTCGGGGAGTTGGATAACTACGCAATATACAGTCTATGGGATATGGATTGTTAAAGTGACACAATTGTAATTTGAGAAGCCATGGGATTTGCCTCGAGATGCGTATGTATGTTGAGATGAAAGGTCATTAATGAGACAACACATTACCTACTTTACTATTTGAGTACTATTCATCACCTCGTTTATATATATACACACATCCCATATCTCTCATTCTCACCTCACCACTGTCCTCACTTTCTGTCACCACTCCTCCACCTCTCCTCCTCCCCTCTCCCTTGGTGACTAGACATAACCCTCCCCGGAGCCCTCACTGGATGACTGTATTCTTTATCTCTCTCTCGGTCTCTTTCTCACTCTCTCGGTCTCTCACTCTCTTGGTCTTCTCTCTATCCATCTCTCGGTCACTCCTCTTTTCCTCCTTTCTTGACCGTCATCACCACCTCCCTCCACGGTACTAGAACCTCGGACAGTCACCGGAGCTCACTCTCTCTCTTCTTTTCTCCCACTATCACGACTATTTTGTGCACTGGTGAGACGTTCCGTCGCTGCTGGCTAGATCGACAGGTCAGGGACGATCGAAGACGACCCACGATGGTCTTGTCGTGGTCCTGATAGTCCGGGAACATCATAGTCATTGGGTACATGGCCGAAATTCATTGGTATTTTTGGTATATTTTCTTTTCAAACTATTTTTGTGGTTGGGTTTTGGAGTGGCTGCCGGAGTCTTAGGGTGGTCGGGGATGGTTATGGGTGGGCCTACCTGGCCCATCAGAGATCCTACAACCCCGAAAGGTCGATAGATTTGCATATATATATATATATGTGTTTGAATCTCAAATTTTTTAAGTGGTTTTGTTGTGTCCATATGGACAGTTTTGGGGGTGTCTCGCCGGAAAACGCCTCAAGGGGCTGCGCCGCCGCTGGACCACCAGGACTGGAGGTTGTCGGGGACCCACCAAGCTTTAGCTTAGGTCCCACAACCCTCGAAAGTGGCCAATAACAGTGAGGCGAGTGCGAGTGTTTGTTATTTCATTTTTCATGTCATTTCATGTTGAGATATACTCCTCGCCAAAATTCGCTGCTGTGGGCAGAGCCACGGTAGTGCCACCATGACCAAAGATGTTGGGGACCAAGTTAAGTCTATACTTGTGTCTCATGACTCTCGGAGTGGCCTAAAACAGGGGCGTTATTGTTTGTATTATATCATTTATGTATTGTATACGTGTTGTAACCTTCTCGTCAAAAACCACCCGTTGTGGTGGCATTGTCATTGACGCGATGACATGGGGGACTGCCAGAGACCTTACCATGTTCATCATGGAGTCTCACAGCCCCGGAGCATCCATATCAATGGTGATTAGTTGTAATGGTGAAGTTATGCGTGAGTTGTTTATATCACGTAGAGTAGTCGTCGATGTGACGTAGGGCATGCACATGACCTTCCCATGTCGTGTTGGCACTCTACGGACGTTAGACCACACTCGCGAGGTTCCCAAACTCGTTGGTGCATGGTCATTTTGAGTTGTGTTGTTTTTTTTTACGTTTGCGTTTGAAGGTCGGGAATTGGTTATGACATCGTAGTCATGTCACTGGCTCATCGAGGCTATGACGTGTGGGTGACGTGACCCACATACGACTGAGCCAAGCCTACGATACATGAGTAGGCTTATATGCATTGTGGATAACGACGCTTATGATATCGTAGTCGTGGTTATTGTCATGGTTTTTCAAACCCGAGAGAGTATACGTTTTCATAATGATTTGACGAGTTGTGTAAATACTTAAAACACTAGGAAGAACACTAGGGTTGACCTAGGGTTTAGTTCATAACCCAATCTATTTTCCAACCTTGTCAGGTATCGGGAAACTCAGGGATACACGTTAGGGACGTGAGTTGTATGCGGGTTGCAATTAGTCAGGTAAGTACATTTGCCTTAAAGCTTGTGTACGTTAGTAAGCTAGTTAAGAAAATACCATGTGATTCATTATCATTCTATCATGTTTGCTATGATCTACTTGTTGGAATTTTCATTCCATATATGTGTGTTCTTAGCATAGGTGTGTGTCTTAAAGGTACATGCGGCCTGGACTAGAAGGGATAAAATACGGGCACTCATGCGCACGGGTGTTTGACCACCCCTAGTGATTATGTGTTACCATGTACTGGATTGTTGTGGATATTGTTGTGGTTTTCGATGTTGCGACATCGCCGTTGTGGATTTGTTGTGGATTTTAGACAACTTATGGCCTCTCTTGACTTGTAGAACACGCATGTTTTGATTGTTAATATTTCCAGTCTGCCTATCATGCACCTTGTTTATTTAACTTCCTGTTTTTCAATTCCTGCATAATATTTAGACTGCTTTGTTTCATAATTCATGAATTACTGTTATATTCTTTTGGCATTACTTTCGATTTCTCTCAGTTACTCACCGTCTAGCTTGTGACAGTGGGTGCAGATATAGCGAAGTGCAGTAGAGGCAAGGAACCTTGCTTAAGAGACTTATTGTGAGTGGCTGGACTTGAGGAACCTTAGAGTAGGTTATATGTTTTTGTTTGTATGTTGTTTGTTATTATTATCATGTTTTGTTGAGTCATTGAACTCGGGATTATAGTTTGGGATTGATATCATGTAATGTCTCATTTGACCTTAGCTTATTGTACATGAATATTCCCGTTTATGGGGTTTCCATATATATAGATTCCTGATTTTCATTTGACTGAGTTATTTCTTATTATACTTGTTTAGTCTTCCGCTGTGTATCATTGCAATAACTCTTTTATAAAACTTGCAATTCGATAATTGGAGGCTAACTAGGCTCGCCAGACCACCAAGTACTGACTCGGGGTTCTGTACGAGTCTAGGCCAGCCGTTCCCAAATGCATTGGGGATTTGGGGCCGTCACAGTTGGTATCAGAGCCTAAGGTTATAACGACCTGACTCTTGATTTAAAACACAAACCTTTAAGACAGCGGAAGTTAGGAATGGTTGAACTTAGAAGTGGAAACCCTATGATCCTGACTTAGAATCCTAGTTGGGGAGTGAGGATGAGTCGGGTAATGGAAATTGAAAACTTATTGGGATAAGTATGTTTTATGTGATGTATTATATGGTATTGGTAGTTATTTGCCGATCTGGGAACTCGCTTTCTTTGTCAGATAGCGTGGGTGAACCAGGCTTGGTCTAGTAACGATAGCGATAAGTTGTTAACACGTTGCGTAGAGGACCTTCGTGCGTTGGCACAGAGAGTCGCATTTCAGAGCATCGATCGGAAGGACATGATAGGAAGTAGACGAGGGATCCGAACGACGATAGTGGTTCTCGAAGGTGGAGGATGTGTTACCAGTGCGGACAACCCGGACATTTCCAGAACCGATGTCCAGACTCGTACAAGGACCAACAGGATGACGATCAGCCTCAGGCCATTGAGGACGTGCACATGGCGAATGAACAACATCTGACAGTGGTTTGTAATCCTAGCAGAGGTGAGGAATCTTCCTGGTTAACATACAATATGCATGGAACTAATTATTTGAAACTTCAGCTGACAGAGTTAGGGTCGATACTGGCTAGAGTGGTTCCGTTTAAACTTAGCAGAATTGTCTAAGATGAGACATACCTAACTTAGATTAGAGTCTAAAAG
Source organism: Stephania japonica (assembly GCA_039657345.1). Classification (NCBI taxonomy): domain Eukaryota; kingdom Viridiplantae; phylum Streptophyta; class Magnoliopsida; order Ranunculales; family Menispermaceae; genus Stephania; species Stephania japonica. Next base: position 20,236,447 of record CM077566.1, read on the forward strand.
AGATGGTAAGTTTGGGCACAATGGGTTGCCAAAAACTAGTCACGAGTACACTTAAAGAGAGGCAGGACCAGACTGGTTATGATTCATCTTACGATGCATGTACACGTAGTGTACATGGTGGCCATAGTTACAACTTTGCTGAACATATTTACTTCCTGGGTATGAATGAAACTTGCGTTAAAACGCGAGTAGGTTGGGAGGTCATTATGGGTTTGACATGCGAGTCGCGATCATAGCGCTTTACTTCGTAATTACCTGACTTGTGTTGTGGTAGTGGATGGTGTCTACGACGAGGTCGTTGGCATTCCAACCATTTTGGGGAAACGGGAGCGTTCTAGATAGACCGTAGTTGAATCAAGCTGTTTGAAGTGGTTCGTGACCCGCAGTTTGAAGACAAGGCTAAAATCAAGCTATTCGAAGTGGCAGAGGCCCACAGTTTGGTGGATGTGGAGAAAGGTAGTGGATTTAAGACATTGTGTTGTTCGAAGGGACTTTGTAAAAGTTCGCAGTTCAATACCTGATGTCGAGCTGTTGGAAGTGACTCTCGCGCGAGTCCATAGTTGGTCATAGCATATTGAGTTGTCCGAAGTGACTTTGCATTGGTCCACAGTTCAACGGTAAAAAGAGAGTTATCTAAAGCAACTCTGGAAGAGTTCGCAGTTTGATACGAAGGATCCAAGCTATCCGAAGCAGCTCTAAGCCCACAGTTTGGAGGAAGTGTGAACGGGTGTTGGTTTCCTTTATTCGCTTGAGTAAGAGCTAATTTCGAGGACGAAATTCTTGTTAGTTGGGGAGACTGTATCGACCCGAAAATTTGGTTATTTGTGAATGATGATGTGTATTACGTATTTATACTCGTATTTGAGTGACTGAACAATGAAGTCGGTGAACGAGTATGGAAACTGGACGAGCGAAGATCTACAGTTGGGATACTGGTACACGGGGACTTAAAACACAGTAAAAATACAATTAAATGATTTTTTGTAGAATTTAAATAATTATTTGGCAAGACGAGGCAAGACTACGCGCGCGATGAGTCGAACCGGACCGAAGAATGATGTTTGGACGCAGGGAGTTGGATAACTACGCGATATACACTCTATGGGATATGGATTGTTAAAGTGACACAACTGTAATTTGAGAAGCCATGGGATTTACCTCGAGATGCATATGTGTGTTGAGATGAAAGGTCATTAATGAGACAACACATTACCTACTTTACTATTTGACTACTATTCATCACCTCCTTTATATATATATACACACATCTCATCTCTCTCATTCTCACTTCACCACCGTCCTCACTCTCTCTCACCACTCCTCCACCATCTCCTCCTCCTCTATCCCTTGGTGACCAAACATAACCCTCACCGAGCCTTCACCGGAGGTCTGTGTTCTCTCTCTCACTCTTTCGGTCTCTTACTCTCTTGGTCTTCTCTCTCTCTCTCCATCTCTCGGTCACGCCTCCTTTCCTCTTCTCTTTACCGTCATCACCACCTCCTCCACCAGTTCTTGGAACCTCGGACAGTCACCAGAGCTCTCTCTCTCTCTTCCTTTCTCCCACTGTCATGACTATTTTGTGCACTAGTGAGGCGTTCTGCCGCTGCTAGGCTAGATCGACAGGTCAGGGACGGTCAGAAATGAGCCACAACGATCTCGTCGGGGTCCTGATAGTCCGGGAACACCCCCCATCGTCGTAGTCATTGGGTACATGCCCGAGATTCACTGGTATTTTTGGTATATTTTCTTTTCAAACTGTTTTCGTTGTTAGGTTTTGGAGTAGCTGCCGGAGTCTTGGGGTGGTTGGGGACGATTGTGGGTGGGCCCACCTGGCCCACTAGAGATCTTACAACCTTGAAAGGTTGATAGATTTGTGTATATATGTGTTTGAATTTCAACTTTTATAAGTGGTTTTGTTGTATCCATATAGACTGTTTTGGGGCTGTCTCGCCAGAAAATGCCTCAAGGGGCAGCGTCGCCGCTAGACCACCAGGACTGGAGATTGTCGGGGACCCACCAAGCTTTGCCTTAGGTCCCACAACCCTCCAGAGTGGCCAATAACAGTGAGGCGAGCGCGAGTGTTTGTTATTTTATTTTTCATGTCATTTCATGTTGAGATATACTTCTTATCGAAATTCCCTGCTCTGGGCAGAGCCACCACTGTGCCACCATGACCAGAGATGTCGAGGACCAAGTTAAGTCCATACTTGTGTCTCAAGACTCTCGGAGTGGCCTAAAACAGTGGTGTTATTGTTTATATTATGTCATTTATGTGTTGTATAAGTGTTGTAACCTTCTCGTCGAAAACCACCCATCGTGGCGGCATTGTCGTCGACGCGATGACATGGGGGACTGCCGGAGACCTTACCATGTCCTTCATAGAGTCTCATAGCCTCGAAGCGTCCATATCAATGGTGATGAGTCGTAATGGCGAAGTTATGCGTAAGTTATTTATATCACGTCGAGTAGTCATCGACGTGACGTAGGGCATGCACATGACCTTCCCATGTCGTATTGGCACTCTACGAACGTTAGACCACACTCGCGAGGTTTGCAAACTTGTTGGTGCATGGTCATTTTGAGTTGTGTTGTTTTTTTTTTACGAATTTGAGTTTAAAGGTCGGGAATTGGTTATGACGTCGTGGTCACGTCGCTGGCTCATCGAGGCTATGACGTGACCCACATACGACTGAGCCATCCTATGATACATGAGTAGGCTTATATGCATTATGGATATCGACGTTGTGACATCGTAGTCGTGGTTATTGTCATGGTTTTTCAAACCTGAGAGAGTATATGTTTTCATAATGATTTGATGAGTTGTGTAAATACTTAAAACACTGGGAAGAACACTAGGGTTGACTTAGGGTTTAGTTGATAACCCGACCTATTAATACGAGTTTTCCAACCTTGTTAGGTATCAGGAAACTCTGGGATACGTGTTAGGGACGTGAGTTGTACACGGGTTGCGATTAGTCAGGTAAGTACATTTGCCTTAAAGCTTGTGTACATTAGTATGCCAGTTAAGAAAATTTCATGTGATTCATTATCATTCTATCATGTTTGCTATGATCTATTTGTTGGCATTTCCGTTCGATATTCCTTGTATGTTTGTTTTTGGCATAAGTGTGTGTCTCGAAGGTACATGCGGCCTGCATTAGAAGGGATAAAACGCGAGCACTCGTGCGCATGAGTGTTTGAACACCCCTAGTGATTGTGTGATACCATGTACTAGGTTGTTGTGGATATTGTTGTGGTTTTCGATGTTGCGACATCGCTGTTGTGGATTTGTTGTAAATTTTAGACCATTTATGGCCTCTCTTGACTCGTAGAACACGCATGTTTCGATTGTTATTATTTCCAGTCTGCCTATCATGCACCTTGTTTATTTAACTTCCTATCTTTCAATTCCTGTATGATATTTAGACTGTCTTGTTTGATAGTTCATGAATTACTATTATATTCTTCTGGCATTACTTTCGATTTCTCTCAGTTACTCACCGTCTAGTTTGTGACGGTGGGTGTAGATAGAGCGGAGTGCAGTAGAGGCAAGGAACCTTGCCTAGGAGACTTTTTATGAGCGGCTGAACTTGGGGAACCTTAGAGTAGGTTATATGTTTTTGTTTGTATTTTGTTTGTTATTATTATCATGTTTTGTTGAGTCATTGAACTCGGGATTATAGTTTGGGATTGATATCATGTAATGTCTCATTTTACCTTGGCTTATTGTAAATGAATATTCCCGTTTATGGGGTTTCCATATATATAGATTCCTGATTTTCGTTTGACTGAGTCATTTCTTATTATACTTATTTAGTCTTCCGCTGTGTATCATTGCAACAACTCTTTCATAAAACCTGTAATTCGATAATTGGAAGCTGACTAGGCTTGCCAGACCACCAAGTACTGACTTGGGGATCTGTACGAGTCTAGGCCGGATGTTTCCAAATGCATTGAGAATTTGGGGCCATCACACCATGCCTCATGTGCTGAGCTAGCTTTGATTACTGCTGATGACACACTCTTCGATGTGGCGCTGATCAGCCAACCAAGATAGAATTGATCCGTCGCATACCAATCATCATATGTTGGATTTGGTTCGCCAATTCATCCAAGAACTGAGATGGACATGCAATCGTCCCGAGAAGATAACCATCCAAGCGACATCCTCGAAAAATTGGTAAAACCATGGACTTCCAATACAAGAAATTCATACGATCTAGCTTTATAGAGATGATTTGGTTTAAAGAATTACCAAACGGAGTCAAGATCAAATGTAATGATGAAGATCCTGACCGAACTGCCTAGATCCAGTGCTCTGTGATGTAGATCCACCATGTTTAGGCTTAGATCTGTTGTCTGGGAAGCCAGATTTACCATTTTCATGAGCGGAATCGGCCAAATCTGCCGACAAAGGTTCGAAGACGAACTGTGATGACGATCCTCTGTGCACCGATCTTTCACTAGGAATCACTCCGTCGTGAGCCATATGTGCTCTGATATCATGTTGAATTAGAAAACTTGGGTAAGAAGAAAATCAGATCTGTGTGAGTTTCTTTCTTACTCATCTCAGCTGTGTTGTGGTGTATTTATATTCTGTGAAATGTTACAAGGACTGTGTGATCAATTCAATCACAACCGTTTGATTGATCATACACAGGAAATGTGATATAGCTGTAACACATGCACATACACTCCATTTTACAACATAGTAACACACAGTAACTAACATATTACAACACAGTAACTGTACTTAATGATTTATTCTCATTGGAGACATGTTGTGGTGATGAGGTCTTTGGTAGTGAATGAGGAGAAGATGTGGTGGAGAATGTGCTCTGGTAGATCACTTAACCTGTTTTCCCCTCTCATCTTTGCTTTTCAGTTTGTGGTTGAGGACTTTGGAAATGGCGGGAAGGGGTTCTTCTTGATGGTTAAAAATGGAGGGAAGGCTTGTACTTGACAACCCGACGGTTCAACTTCAAACTCTTTCACCGCACTTACATGTGTGGCACATGCTTCGGATGCAAGTTTTCTTGTCTCGAGATGCACAACACAATCACAACCCATTTTTCTTTTTTGTCTTGCAAGTTTACTTGGTTTTTTAGACTCATCACTAATTAAACTTATCAATAAAACAACATTCAACGCAAGAAGTTGAACAGTTGAGTTCCCTCTACAAGCAAGGAATCATTAGATTTTCACGGGGGTGCCGGTATTGATTGGGTCAGCCAGAGGATTGTAGTTCACGTTTTGTTGTGGCAAAGTACCGCTATCAACTGCAGTTCGGTGCGGCTATCAACTGCAGATTGGCCCGCTAGTCGGAGCGCCAGATTTAGATTTTAGAAGATATGCTCAAGGATGTTTGTTAGAGTTTGGTATGTTGTTGGAAGAGTACATGCTAGAGATCCAAATAGGGCGGTGAGTCGGGGGATGGGGATTCCCTGCAATGGAGATGGAGACAGGGAATTAAATGGAGATGTGACGTGCGCCGGACGTGTCAGTGAGATAACCCTATTTTGGTTATCGATTCATACGATTATTTTTAGTAGTGTTAAGGATAGATGTTGTACCTTGATGACTTATGTTACTCTGAATTTTCTAAAAAGGAAAAAATGGGTTAAGAATCTTAAGCAACAAGCAATTTATGATAATTAGCATTTAAAACTTGTAAATTTGAATTCAATGAGAGAAATTACCATGGTCTACAACTCCAAAATCCAACTCAATGGCCATTCACATGCCATGGTCGTCCATTTTTTCCAAAATGATTATTAAGACAATTCCACCTAGATTAGTAGAACCGTCCAAATCACTAACCCTTGATTTGTTCTTCATTAGGATCATCAACCCATGACGTAGCGCCCACTGGCAGATACTTAGATTGACCTTGACATAGAGTCGAGGTGTATTTTATTTTTTGTGTCTCCATTTCTTGGAGAGATGAGTTGTTTTTCGAATGAGTTCCTTAATGGTGATGGAGATGGTGTTCTGGTAAATCACTTAGTCTGCCGTCCCCTTACATCTTCTTGTACGAATGTTTAGTGGAGATCGCTACTCACTTGCTCAAAAAACAAGGGACTTGGGTTCCCTTTCAGCAAAGTCTGACTCACAAGTCAGATGAGAAAAACAAAGTCAGGAGGGCCACCGTCGTATAGCTCGAGTGTGGATTAGTCTATGCGGTTGGTGTTGGATACTACGTGAGAAATAAAGAAAAAATTACTAACAGCTCATAAGAATCTTTTTTTTTTAATTTATCAAAAAAATATTTTTTAATCCATTGCTTTATCCTGGCTTCATTACAACTTATTCAAAGACCTTTTGATCTACACAATTGCAATCTTACTTTTTTTTGATTATTGACTCCGGCTTGAGTCTAATTTACGACCACCTCCATTGTTGCCTTTTAGCAAGGGATGCCTCCTAAAGATTCTTTAGCAATTGCAATCATACTTAGCAGTGGAGAATGGATTTATTTGTTAACTTACTGTAATTTCATTTTATTTGCAGTTTACCTAATCCATCCCTCCATTTCTAATTTTGGGGGTCTCGACAAACCCGCTTGCAACTAGAAACTTAATTACCTTGGAGCTTGTCATTGTTTGATTGTTGCCATGCTTTCCAAGTTCCAAAGAGAAATTATATTTTTTGAGTTTGAAATAAGGTTTCTCAAAGCTTTTATATCTCTTCTTGAGCAAGGGGAGGTTTAGGGAATTTGGAAGAGAAGATGGGGGACTTGGCCGTGTCTTTGGCAAATTAGTCTGAGTAGAAATTTGATCATTTTTACCATGACTCAACAACTTAGAAAACAAAGTTTTTTTTTTTTTTTTTTTTTTTTTTTTTTTTTTTTTTTTTTTTTTAAGACACAGAACACAGTTAAATAAATACAAACTAGCTAGAGAAACTACACAGGTTGTAACTAAAGCCAGCATACAAGCAGAAGTAAGGATCAAAGTAGAGCTATAATGGAATGCTGATCTCAACAACTTGACATGAAACAGAAATCTGTGGAAAGCTCTGCTTGTGCCAACAATCACTTTTTTTGTTTTCTAGGTGATACCTGATACCAACTAATTAATTCACGTTACTGTCAGCTCAAACGGGGTCAACCCTTTTCAACTCAGTTTTTTCTATGTATGAGATTTGAACTCGAGATGGCACCAACCAATCCATATTCGTGTTTTGTCGGGCCCATATGTGGAGCAACCAATCCTTCCAAGTTCCAACCCAAATCAACTTGATAGTTAGTGAGCACACGATCACCTTGCAGTTTGCACCACGAACCCATGAACTCTTTTTTAACGGGAAATTGACAAAAAAGAAACACATTTTCTTTTCAAAATCTCGCGGGGAAATAGCTGTTTTTATATTTTGTTAGGAACAAAAGTAACTGTTTTAATGGTTACATGATCAACCATTTTCCACTCTGAATTTGTACAAGAAGATGCAAGGCGAAGATCGATTGAGCGATCTACCAGAATCCCTTCTCCATCACATCTTTTCCTTGAACTTGAAAAATGCTTCAAGTGAGTTTGAATAGAAAAACTCTTTAGTCCTACATTGCTCACTTTAAAAAGTATAAACTCTTTTACAAACATCTATTCTAAAGATTTGCTTTAGAGAAACCCAATAGATAGAGTATATATATATATATACTTATATTTGTTAGCCTTGTAAAATCAAATAAAATTTTATTTTTTATTTCAAAATTAATTGTTTGATAGTTAATTTCGTTATTTTGTGAACATGTACTACTGTTGAATATATTGTTTTTGAATTTGAACAGTCACATTGGTTTGAACCAGTGCCTCAAGTTCTATTTAAGTGGAACTAAAATATTGGAATATATTGGTTTTCGAAATTAGTTTTTTTGAGAGAGAAGGAAAATCATAGTTTAACAGACTTTTGAACTTGATGATTTGTGGTTCGAAAGGGCATCCAGTTGTATCCTAGGGGCAGATCTTTGGAGAAAATTCTATTATCGAATTCAAGAAAATTTCTGTCTTAGGACATTGCTTCAGTGCAAGCCTCCAGTTAAAAATTTATTTTGTTGAATGATTCTGTTATTAATTATTTGTAAAACTTGTTTATTCATATATATTAGTATCATTATTTATTGTTGTGGACATCACTCCTTCCTCCCCACGAAAGAGGCTGTTCGATCGACATGTCTTCTCTCCAAGAATTAGACGCGTTTCTTGGCTTCTTTTCCCTATCTTTTCTTCACCATAAGTCGCGACGATACCACATATTACATTGAAAAACTCATGTGCTGCCACGGCGGTAACAGCCCTGATCTGCTGACGCAGCGTAAACGCTTAAACAAGGAAGAATCCTTAAGGTTTTGAAGAAAAACCAAAATTGAAATAAATTGATAATAATTGATAATAGTTGATTATGATTACAGCCCTAATCATGGCTTTAGCCTAATAGAAACTCTAATCCTTTTACGACTCAAAACATAATCTTTCTACAACTTAAAACGCCTAATCCTTATACGACTCAAAACGCCTAATCCTTCTACGACTCAAAACGTCTAATCCTTCTAAAACTCTAAAAACGACTTAATAAATTAAATTACAAAAATACCCTAACTGAATAAGAAAATAGAAAGTTCTTGATAGAGCCCTAAACTCAATCGGATTCCTAGATCAAAAGTTACGGTCCCATAAAGCATCTGCAACTGCCACAACATCATTCTCTCCCACCTGAGAAAAACTCGACCTCGAGTTTTCTGGATAGAAAGGCTCATCATCTGGATAGAATGAAAAAATATCCGTCATATTAAATGTCTTGGATATTCTCTGATATGCCCTTTCTGCAACAATTCTTGCACCTTGTCATGCGAGACGTCACTCTTTTTCGGACTCCTTATGTAATGTAGGAGGTTTGGCAAACTAGCGCCAGGAATCAGGTCAATGCGGTGCTGAATATCGCGCATAAGAGGTAATCCATGTAACGGTCCGTTATTTATTAACGTCGTTATTTAACTTATTTCAGATTTGGACGCCAGCTCGGACGCCACGTGGACACCGCGGATAGGCTAGGCATACCTCGAACCTAGGATACTGACTGTATACTGCTGTGAGTTCCTAAATTCTGTGATGCATTAATATTCATTTATCATTATTAGTATGATATATTAGTCATCATAGGTGTGCATTTAAAATAAACTTGTCGGGCGAGTTGTGAGCCGGGGTTTTAGTTCGGCGAACGCGCCAACGTGGGGTTCGGTAGCAGTGAGGCCTGAAGTTAAGGGTTAATTAGATTTAAATTATTTAAACATGCTATGGTTGAGGATTTATTTAATTAAATGTAAATATATAACCTTAGGCTAAGCTAAAGTAATTAATTTGGGTACACTAAGTGTGGGACTGCCTCGGGAAGTGTGCCGGACATGGGGCACGGGGTGCCGAGTGGTCGGGGAATTAGTGTGACCATATTCACAAATTTATAGAATTTATTGACGACTAGAATAGGTGTTATGAATTAAATCAAATTGGAATAAATAGAATCCTATAGTTTGAAAATGAATAACCAGTACACCTACGATTTTCATCGAGATGCACGACAAGAAAATTCAAGATACAGGGTGTCATGATAGGGTGTTCAAGAACTGTGTGACACAGGGTGATCAGTGGCGGTTGGATTTACCTCGAGATGCGTGTGCACGTGAGATTAAAACACACCTATATATATCATCGATGGATCAAATGCATGCAAATCTAATATTTGCTCAAACAATTTGAGGGGTTTTGTAGAGAAATCGAGGTTTGGAAGGGACGAAATTGAGCTTGGAGAGGAGATTGAGCTTCACAACAACCGATCTAAGGTAATTTACCCTTATTTTTGTTGATTTTCCATTAAAATGGATGTTGGAGTGAAATTTCAATTTCGAGAGATTGGGTCACTGATTTTGATGAATTCGGTGTTATTGAAGTTGGTTTTGATGATTTACATTGATTTGGTTCGAATTTGTGAAAAAATTGAGGTGATTTGATAAATTTTGGGTTATTTGCATGTATTTTTGATCCGAGAATTTTGGGTTATTTTGATGAATTTGTGGAGTAATTTTGAGGTTTTAGAGGTTTTCAATGAAGGGAGAGTGAAGAGGAATCGAGAGGTGTAGAGAAGAGAAGAAGATTGACGAAAAAAAAAAATGTGTAGCAGAGACGATTTGTCTCTGGTTTAAACCAGAGACAAATCGTCTCTTTGGGAAGAAGGAGATGCATGCGCGTGCAGCGCGCGTGCATCCCTTCCCCCGAACCGGGGCCGGTCCAGCCACCTGGACCGGTTCGGTCCAGGTGGGGCCCCCCAAATAAAAAAATAATTTTTTTTTTAAAAATTAAAATTTAAAAATATATATTTTATATATTATTTTCTGGAAAATAGGAAAAATAAGTGAAAAATATCATAAAATTGGAAAAAAATTCTAGAAAAATATAGAAAATTAGAAAAAGGTAGAAAAGTTGTTTCGGGACTTTTCGGGTATTTTTGGAATCCCGACCCAGCCCGGGAGAGGTACCACAACTAAAAAATTAAAAATATAACAAAATATCATGAAGTGATATAATATGTTTTCAAAAAGTATAAAACGCTATAAAATGGACTTCAGGGACCGGGAAACCATAGCTCGGACATTGGGGAGCTAGGTGGGGCGAACTGACGGGTTCGAGGACTCGGAGTGCATATTTTCGGGTACGTAAAACCCAACTAAACACCACTACTGCATTTACTTATTTATTTCCATTGAGCTTTATTTCCTTGAAAATCTATGATTTATATTCCTACTGGGACGGTTATGGTTCCATCTATGTATCCACGGGTAGTTGAGGTCGCTGGCTAGGTGTGTAGCGCGTGTTCTAGGAACTCGGTAGACGATATCCCGAGTTGGACTCCATTTCACGCGTTCGATTAGCCCACTAGGGTTAATGTCGCTGGGATACAGTTGTAGGGTCGGAGGCATGGGCCACGACCAGGGCTCCTGGTCCTAGTACACACTTAGTGGCTGTGTTCACACCCCTTTGTCTATCAATGTGTATGCGATTAGCTTTGAGCAGTTGTTTGCATATTTTCTTTCCTTCCGCATGTTTATTTAACACTACTTTTTGGTTCTGTTAATTATTTCATTAATTATTTATGCCCAGTGGTTTTCCTTGGTATTTTACTTACTGGGCTCGCCATCTGCTTTTTTGTGGTGGCTAGCGCAGATCCTAGTACTAGTAGGGGCAAGGGGATCATCGGCGATTTCATCTGACTTGCCTACGCCGAGGCCTGCTGTATGTGTGTAGATATTCACATATTTTTGATATTTTGTATTATCTTTTGAGTTGGGAAACTAGATACACACTTGTACTGGTATACATACTGTTATAGTTGATCGCCTGTATGCACAGTACAACCGGGTTTTCCACTATGGGTTTGACCGGCCAGCGGGACCGCTGTCTAACTAATCCTAGCGCACAGAAATTCTTCTATTAGTGAATAGCATAAAAATTTCCTAAATTGGTTAGTGGTTCTACAAATCAATAAAATATATAATATTTCATTGTTTAATTAAAAATCCACTAAAACTTAATAAAATCCCTCTATTAAATCTTAAGTCTTGTGCCATCCAATTTTAAACACTTATCAAGGCCTCGATCGCACTAATATAGTTTCAGCCATAGTTGGGTGTATTGTGTTATCTTGGTGAAATAAGTTAGGTAAGAGTTACCTAAATATTTAAATTGGTCCGACTTAATAAAGCTATCAAAATAGTTTTGGACTTTAGGCATATGATGAGATAAAAACATGCTAAGACATAAGATGTCATGTATCTCATAAAAGTATCTAAAATTACATAAGATGTAATTGGTAACTGTTACCTACCTAAATAATCTAGTTCTGTGTTTAATGCCATAGTTGTCATAGAATTAGGTGAAATATGGATTTAGTCCCCTAAATAAACAGTATGTTTTAGGAGGGTTGTTAATTTAGTGGGAGTCTATTCCTTTATACTAAAATAAACTCTGCATAATCTTTATTGTAGATCAATGGCCACTTCAAGTAACAATAATCCCTTGTCACTGCGATCTATCCTTGAGAAGGATAAGCTATCTGGGACTAACTTTCTTGATTGGTTCAGAAACTTGAGAATCGTTCTCAAGCATGAATGCAAGTTGTATATCCTGGATGCTCCGATCCCTAAGGACCCACCAGTCAATGCTACGAAAGCTGTGAAGGATGCGCATAATAAGCATGTCAACGATTCTACTGATGTTGCATGCATTATGTTGGCAACTATGGTTCTTGAACTTCAGAAGGACATGGAACTAATGGAAGCCTACGACATGGCTGTAATGCTGAAGGAAATGTTCCAACAGCAACCTAGGCAAGAAAGGTTCGAGACAGTCAAGAACCTGCATTCTTGTAAGATGACTGATGGTGCGTCAGTTAATCCTCATGTTCTGAAGATGAAGGGCTATGTTGACTAACTTGATAGACTTGGATTTCCCATAAACCAAGAGTTGGCTACGGATTTGATCTTAAATTCATTACCAGAGAGTTACTCAAAATTTGTGATGAACTACAATATAAATAATATGGAAAAATCAATTTCAGAGTTGCATTTGATGCTCAAAACTGCTGAACAAAATATCAAGAAACCCTCTAGTAATGTGCTGATGGTCCAAAAGGGAAAGGGAATGAAGAAGAAAGGCAAAGGCAAGGCTAAAGTTGCCAAGGTTGCTGCTGCACCTATTGCAAAGCCTGTGGAACAAGTCAAGCCCCAGCCTGTTCCTGCTTCAAAGCACCAAAAGGAAAAAGGAAGGAAATTGTCATTTCTGCCATGCACTTGGACATTAGTTCAGAAATTGCAAACTCTATCTGGAAGATCTAAAGAATAAAAAGGATAGTGCAACTACCACCTCAGGTATTTATGTTATTGAAATTAATTTATCTACTAGTGATTCTTGGGTATTGGATACTGGATGTGGATCTCACATTTGTATAAATGTGCGGGGACTCACCAAGTAGAAAGTTGAAGAAAGGAGAAGTCATCCTCCGCGTAGGGAATGGAGCAAGAGTTCTTTGCCTGGTCATTGGATCATATGACTTAGTTTTATCTAGTGGACTTATTTTAACTTTAAATAATTGTTATTATGCGTCTGTCTTGAGCAGAAACATCATTTATGTTTCATGTTTGGATATGGATGGTTTTGATTTTATTATTGCGAATAATAGATGTTCAATTTCTCGTAAAGGCATTTTTTATGCAAAAGCTGATTTGTGTGATGGTCTTTATATTCTAAGCATGAAAAAGTCCACTGATACTCCAGTCTTTAACATAAATACAAAGAGATTCAAGTCAAATGATTTGAATAAAACCTATCTTTGGCATTGTCGTCTTGGCCATATAAATGAGAAACGCATAACGAAGCTCCATAAAGATGGACTTCTAGATTCATTGGATTTGGAATCATATGAAACATGCGTATCTTGTTTACTAGGCAAGATGACTAAAAGTCCCTTTACTGGACATAGTGAAAGGGCAAGTGATTTATTAGGTCTAATACATACTGATGTATGCGGTCCTATAAACACAATGGCTAGAGGAGGTTATCGGTACTTCATTACATTTACTGATGATTTTAGCAGATATGGTTATGTATATCTTATGAAACATAAAGCTGAATCATTTGAGATGTTTCGAACGTTTCAAAATGAAGTGCGAGAATCGGCTTGGTAAAACTATCAAAACACTTCGATCGGATCGAGGTGGTGAGTATTTAAGCCGGGAATTTGATGATCATCTTAGAAATTGTGGGATTGTCTCCCAATTGACTCCCGACAACTCCACAATGGAATGGAGTTTCTGAAAGGAGAAATCGAACCTTATTAGATATGGTTCGATCTATGATGAGTCATGCGGATCTTCCATTATCCTTTTGGGGTTATGCATTACAAACTGCAACTTTCACTCTAAATCGAGTTCCTTCTAAAGCGGTTGATAAAACACCATATGAGATATGGTACGGGAAGAGACCTAGTTTGTCTTTTCTTAAGATTTGGGGCTGTGAGGCTTACGTAAAACGACAAGTCTTAGAAAAACTAGCACCTAAATCTGACAAGTGTCTATTTGTGGGGTATCCTAAGGAAACAAAAGGATATTACTTTTATAATCCCGTTGAGAACAAAGTGTTTGTTGCTCGGTATGGTGCCTTTATGGAAAAGCAGTTTATTTCAAAAGACACTAGTGGGAGAGAAACAAATCTTGAAGAAGTTCAAGAATCACAAATAAATACTGAACAGCTACTGGAAGTTCAACAATGTTCTGAACCAGTTGAACCTCCGCAAGTGACACAAGGCCCACGTAAATCTGGTAGGGTAAGACATGAGCCAGAGAGATTCGGATTTCTCATTACTGATAGTCGTGATGTGTTGCTTATAGATCAAAATGAGCCCACCACTTATCAGGAGGCTATGTCTGGACCAAACTCAGATAAATGGCTAAGTGCCATGAACTCTGAGATGCAATCCATGTATGATAACCAAGTTTGGAACTTGGTTGATTTACCTGAAGGTGGTAAGACCATTGGATGTAAATGGGTTTTCAAGAACAAAACTGACATGGATGGCAAAGTGCATACTTTCAAAGCAAGACTTGTAGCAAAAGGTTTCAAGCAGACTTAAGGTGTTGATTATGATGAAACTTTTTTGTCAGTAGCCATGCTTAAATCCATAAGAATTTTAATTGCCATTGCTGCATATTATGACTATGAGATATGGCAAATGGATGTAAAAACAACATTTCTTAATGGAAAGCTGCTTGAGGACGTGTATATGACACAACCTGAAGGTTTTGTACATCCTGAGAATTCTAGGAAGGTATGCAAGCTTCAAAGATCCATTTATGGATTAAAGCAAGCTTCTCGAAGTTGGAATCATTGTTTTGATGAAAGAATCAAGGATTTCGGTTTTATTAAGAACGAAGATGAGCCTTGTGTATACAAGAAGGTCAGTGGGAGTGTAGTTGTTTTTCTGGTACTGTATGTTGATGATATACTACTCATTGGAAATGACATCCCAACATTGCAGAGTGTCAAGTGTTGGTTTGGGAAGTGTTTCTCAATGAAAGACTTAGGGGATGCAGCCTATATCCTAGGGATAAGGATCTATAGGGATAGATCTAAGAGGCTAATCAGTCTAAGTCAGAGTGCTTACATAGACAAGGTACTGAATAGGTTTAGTTTGCAAGACTCTAAAAGAGGATTGTTGCCAATGTCTCATGGCATAAGTCTCAGCAAGAATCAATGTCCTAGGACAAATGATGAGCGAGACCGTATGAATAAGATTCCATATGCATCTGCTATTGGATCTATCATGTACGTCATGCTATGCACTCGGCCTGATGTATCACATGCTTTGAGCACTACAAGCAGATATCAGTCAGATCCAGGTGTGAGTCACTGGATAGCAGTAAAGAACATCCTTAACTACTTAAGAAGGACTAAGGAAGTGTTCTTGGTCTATGGAGGTTTTGAAAATGATCTAGTTTTAAATGATTACACAGATGCAAGTTTTCAAACTGATATAGATGATTTTAGATCGCAGTTTGGATATGTGTTTACTTTGAATGGGGGTGCAGTAAGCTGGAAAAGTTCGAAGCAAGAGACTGTGGCAGATTCTACAACAGAAGCTGAGTATATTGTTGCGTCCGATGCAACAAAGGAGGCAGTTTGGATCAAAAAGTTCATTTCTGAACTAGGTGTGGTTCCAAGTATTGCTAACCCTGTTTGTTTGTATTATGACAATAACGGGGCAATAGCACAGGCCAAGGAACCTAGATCACACCACAGATCCAAACATATACTCAGGCGTTTTCATCTCATCAGAGAAATTATTGAGAGGGGAGACGTAAAGATTTGCAAAGTACCTACTGAAGACAACGTTGCGGATCCATTGACAAAGGCTCTTCCACAAGCGAAACATGATGGTCATGTTAGATCATTAGGCATTAGATGCATGAATGATTGGCCCTAGAGCAAGTGGGAGATGTTGGGAAATGTGCCCTAGGTCAATCCATTAACAGTCTTTATGAATACATTTTAGTTAATAAAATAGAGGATTTCATTTGCTGTTTATTATAATTGATTTGCATGAACCCCAAAACCCAACAACTGACTGTATACTGCTGTGAGTTCCTAAATTCTGTGATGCATTAATATTCATTTATCATTATTAGTATGATATATTAGTCATCATAGGTATGCATTTAAAATAAACTTGTCGGGCGAGTTGTGAGCCGGGGTTTTAGTTCGGCGAACGCGCCAACGCGGGGTTTGGTAGCAGTGAGGTCGGGCGTTGGGGGTTAATTAGATTTAAATTATTTAAACATGTTATGGTTGAGGATTTATTTAATTAAATGTAAATATATAACCTTAGGCTAAGCTAAGGTAATTAATTTGGGTACACTAAGTGTGGGATCGCCTCGGGAAGCGTGCCGGACATGGGGCACGGGGTGCCAAGTGGTCGGGGAATTAGTGTGACCATATTCACAAATTTATAGAATTTATTGATGACTAGAATAGGTGTTATGAATTAAATCAAATTGGAATAAATAGAATCCTATAGTTTGAAAATGAATAATCAGTACACCTACGATTTTCATCGAGATGCACAATAAGAAAATTCGAGATACAAGGTGCTATGATAGGGTGTTCAAGAACTGTGTGACACAGGGTAATCAGTGGCGGTTGGATTTACCTCGAGATGCGTGTGCACGTGAGATTAAAACACACCTATATATATATATCATCGATGGATCAAATGCATGCAAATCCAATATTTGCTCAAACAATTTGAGGGGTTTTGTGAGAGAAATCGAGGTTTGGAAGGGACGAAATTGAGCTTGGAGAGGAGATTGAGCTTCACAACAACCGATCTAAGGTAATTTACCCTCATTTTTGTTGATTTTCCATTAAAATGGATGTTGGAGTGAAATTTCAATTTCGAGAGATTAGGTCACTGATTTTGATGAATTCGGTGTTATTGAAGTTGATTTTGATGATTTACATTGATTTTGTTCGAATTTGTGGAAAAATTGAGGTGATTTGATAAATTTTGGGTTATTTGCATGTATTTTTGATCCGAGAATTTGGGGTTGTTTTGATGAATTTGTGGAGTAATTTTGAGGTTTTAGAGTTTTTCAATGAAGGGAGAGCGAAGAGGAATCGATAGGAGTAGAGATGAGAAGAAGATTAACAAAAAAAAAAATGTGTAGCAGAGATGATTTGTCTCTGGTTTAAACCAGAGACAAATCGTCTCTTCGGGAAGAAGAAGATGCACGCGCGCTGCACGCGCGTGCATCCCTTCCCGAATCGGGGCGGCCGGGCGGCCACCAGCCCAGCCGGTCAGTGGGGCCCCAAAAATAAAAAAATTAAAATTTAATAATATATATATTTTATATATTATTTTCTAGAAAATAGGAAAAATAAGTGAAAAAAATCAGAAAATTGGAAAAAAATTCTAGAAAAATATATAAAATTAGAAAAAGGTAGAAAAGTGGTTTTCGGGACTTTTTGGATATTTTTGGAATCCCGATCCAGCCCGGGAGAGGTACCACAACTAAAAAATTAAAAATATAATAAAATATTATGAAATGATATAATATGTTTTCAAAAAGTATAAAACACTATAAAATGGACTTCAGGGACCGGAAACCATTGTTCGGACAATGGGGAGATAGGTGGGGCGAACTGACAGGTCCAAGGACTCGGAGTGCGTATTTTCGGGTACGTAAAACCCAACTGAACACCACTACTGCATTTACTTATTTATTTCCATTGAGCTTTATTTCCTTGAAAATCTGTGATTTATATTCCTACTAGGACGGTTATGGTTCCGTCTATGTATCCATGGGTAGTTGAGGTCGCTGGCTAGGTGTGTAGCGCGTGTTCTAGGAACTCGGTAGACGATATCCCGAGTTGGACTCCATTTCACACGTTCGATTAGCCCTTTAGGGTTAATGTCGCTGGGATACAGTTGTAGGGTCGGAGGCATGGGCCACGACCAGGCTCCTGGTCCTAGTACACACTTAGTGGCTATGTTCACACCCCTTTGTCTATCAATATGTTTATATACATGCGATTAGCTTTGAGCAGTTGTCTGCATATTTTCCTTCCTTCCGCATGTTTATTTAACACTACTTTTTGGCTCTGTTAATTATTTCATTAATTATTTATGCACGGTGGTTTTCCTTGGGATTTTACTTACTGGGCTCGCCATCTGCCTTTATGTGGCGGCTGAGCGCAGATCCTAGTACTAGCAGGGGCAAGGGGATCATCGACGATTTCATCTGACTTGCCTACGCCGAGGCCTGCTGGTATGTGTGTAGATATTCACATATTTTTGATATTTTGTATTATCTTTTGGGTTGGAAAACTGGATACACACTTGTACTGGTATACATACTGTTATAGTTGATCGCCTGTATGCACAGTGGGTTTTCCACTATAGGTTTGATCTGTAAAACTTTTATATATATATATATATATATGAATGCATTTTGTTAAACTTTAAATTCTTCCGCTGTTAATTTCTTTGAAAATTATAAATTAAATGACTTTAACAAAGTACGAAGGCAGAGAGACACGTGGCAGTGACTTCCGGAGCTGAGACAGGGGGGTAGCTGACCACGGGGCAGCTCGAGAAACTTGGGGCCTCCATAATCCATCAGGTAACTCATTTGGTATAATTTCAGCAAATTCCTCTAGCAATGGTTTGACCTGCTATGGTATCTCAGAAACTGACTCCTTCTCATTCTCTACAAGGATCTGTCTCAGCACTAATGCATGCTTTTTAATGGCTTCGTCCATCTCACGCTTAGTTTGTGTCATTACAAGGAAGGACCGTCCCTCCACTTTAGAAGTCTTGGAACGGTTACTTGCCTTTAAAGGAAGCAAGTTAAACGTCACTCCCTCCTTCTCCAATTTATACACATTGTATCTCCCAGAGTGTTGTGCATTAATATCAAACTGCCAAGGTCGTCCAAACAGCAGATGGCAGGCATCCATATTTACCACGTCACAATACACCTCATCCTTGTAAGTACCAATGGAAAAAGGTACCCTGTAATGCTTTGTCACTTGCACCTTCTTAGTTGCTTTTATCCAGCCTATAGAGTACAGACTGAGATGCTTCTCCATTTTCAGTTTTAGTGCCTCGTCTGTACCTCTACCAATGATGTTTTCACAGCTTCCACTATCTACGATCAGTTCAAACACCTGACCATTAATAGTGCATCTCGTCTAAAACATCATGTCTGCTTGATCATTTATCGTCGTCTTCTAATTTAGGAGTTAACATCAGCCTCCTGACCATACAATTCTTCGTCTCCTCATCATAATCATCAAAATCATCCCCTCCATCAGGACCACAATAAACTTCCTCTTCATCATCTCGTTCAATTACATTAACCTGCTTTCTATTAGGACATTCATTCGATCTGTGACCAGACTGCCTACGACGATAGCACTTTCCCACAATAGGCTTAGCATAAGGATTTACAGTTGTCTTTTGTCCCTCTTTCTATTCGGCAGGTTTCTTTCCAGGTCCCTTATCTTCCTTCCGTTCAGTACATTTATTCCAGCCCTGGGTGAACTTACTCTGCTCTGCAAAACTCCTTGAAGTTTCCTCCCCACTATTATTCCTCTGGTAATTATCACTACCATAGGTTCGCCGATTTCCCTCATATTGATTTTCACCTCTGTCCTGCATCATTAATTCAGCCTTAATGGCTAAATTTTTCGCCTCGGTGATAGTTCTTATAACTTGCACTCCAGTTTTCTCCCGAACTTGCAGTTTCAATCCATCCAGGTATCGTGTAACCTGATGAACCTCGTTCTCCCTCAAATCATTTCTCTCAGCCAATCGCATAAAATCTGCTGTATATTCATGAACAGATCTCTGACCCTGCCGACAGTGCTGGTATTGCTGAAACAAGATCTGCTCATAATTTGGAGGCAGAAAATCTCGCTGGAGCAACTGCTTCATTCTATACCACGTCCGAACAGGCTGTTTACCTTCCCTGTAATGCCTACTCTGCAGCCTCTCCCACCCGGCAGATGCTCTACTTTTCAATCGACTTGCCACCAATTTCACCCTTTTTCTTGAGGAATTTCCATATACTCAAAAAAATGGTCTACTTCGGCGATTCAATCAACAAAGTCCTCAATGTTCAGATTACTAGAGAAACAAGGAATATTCACTTTCAGCTTAAAGTCACCCCTATCATGATTACCCCTATCATGATTACCCCTATCATAATAATCATGATTAGGATGATTATTATTGTTATTATATCTGCCGCCTCGATCTCTCCTAACAGGTCTGCCCTGATCCTCGGCCAGAACCATATCCTCATCCTCGTCACTAGAGTCACCATCAGCAACTCGACCTCTAAAATTCGTAGCCATTGGTGCAATAAGAGCATCGCCTAGAGCACGCTGATCTCTTGGACGTTGTTCACCATCACCCTCGTGTCTGTTGGCATTCACCCCAAGGGTGTCAAATCTGTTAATCACCGCATCAAGGCGCTTGTCTATACGCCATAATTGTTGATCGAGATTTGCCTCCAAGGTTCTGATTGCTACCTTTTGAGCCTCCACTTTGGTTCGCTAGGCTTCAACATCTTGAACGACGTTCGGAATGCCACCGCTTCCACTAAACATCGTTAGTACGAACATAATTCATGCTCTGATACCAACTGACGCAGCGTAAACGCTTAAACAAGGAAGAATCCTTAAGGTTTTGAAAAAAAACCAAAATTGAAATAAATTGATAATAATTGATAATAGTTGATTATGATTACAGCCCTAATCATGGCTTTATATAGCCCAATAGAAACTCTAATCCTTTTAGACTCAAAACGTAATCTTTCTACAACTCAAAACGCCTAATCCTTCTACAACTCAAAATGTCTAATCCTTCTAAGACTCTAAAAACGACTTAAATAAATTAAATTACGAAAATACCCTAACTGAATAAGAAAATAGAAAGTTCTTGATAGAGCTCTAAACTCAATCGGATTCCTGGATCAAAAGTTACGGTCCCACAAAGCATTTGTAACTGCCATGACATCATCTGCAAGGACTTCGTCTCGGCTTGCTGTGTTACTATACGGAAGACTTGAAATGTGTGAAAAAAATGGATTGCAATGGCACTGCATCGAAATGTTAAAAGAGCTCGACATCTTTCTAGGTAGGCCATGGATGCTCGATGTTCACAGTTCCAGCCAAGGTGTTTGCATCAGCGTTTCCAGTCAAGGCGCTTAAGTTGAAATCATTGATCTATGGGTACCATTTCATGGTTCCACGCCCAATGCTTTTGTCCTCAAATATCAAAACCCCAGAGTTGATTAAGATTAAGCTTTCGAAGAGAATGTGAGCGGGGAGGTTGTTGTGGGTTGCGCTATTTTGGAAACTTTGATTTTGAACAAGTGTTGTTATTGCCATCTTAAAGTTGTGAACTTGTCTGTTAATCGACTGAAAAAATTGGAGATCGATAACCGGGCATAAGGGCTCTTTCCTGTTGGTGTAAGTGATGCTTTTAGCCGCCTCGGTAATTGCAAGCTTGAATTGCATACCACAAATCTCTCAACTTTTGTTTAAAAAGGTGTAATGTACAAGGACTGTTCGTTTGGGAACATGGAGGAGCTAATCGACATAGATATATTTTTATGCCAACTTTCCTAGAAGAATGTTCATGTGAGGCCACAATATCGAGGGAGGCAGAACATGTGAAGTTTCTCCAAGGCCTAAAGGCTGCAAGGGATTTAGCCCTCAAGGGGATTGAGGTATGTGTAATTTCAGTTTGTAGAAATAACTCACTAAGTTTTGTTTCAATTTGTACTTGTAATCCATTGATTTTTATTAGTGATTAATCTTTAATAGGTCTCCCGCTTCTTAATCTAGGAGAAGTTTTCAAAATTTGTATTATGGGGTATTTACTTAAATTGCAAGTCAAATCTAGCTTGAGCTTTAGATATATAGCACTTGGTTAAGGCTTCAGTTGCAGCACGAATGGAGAAGTGCGACCAAATAATCCAGTTTGAACTATCACTATTGTTTTAGGTTGTTGATAGTAACTATGTAATTCAAGAACTAAAATCTGAAGGAAGAGCTGAATCCCAGGAAACCTCTTATTGCAATTTTACTCTTGAAAATTTATTTATTATTTTCGATTGAAGAGGATTTGAATAACTCAAGGTTACAAAATTAAGGTAAACACATTCTCGGGAACATTACACCCTCAATACTATCAAGCAGAATGGTCTGCAAACCAAGGGAAAAATTTAACTTTTATGTTATTTGGATCTGTTGATTAGGAAAATACTTATAGAATACTCTTGTGATTTGTTTGCTTGGGATAAGATTTTTCTTTGAAGTTCTCAATGCATTAGTATCGCTACTGATGGATATAACATCAGGAATGAATTTCAATCAATTAAGTTTATTTAGTAGTTACCAATTTATGTTATGTTTATTCTTTAGTTGCCTATCTTTTTCGGAATCTTTTGGCTTCAGCTGGTAGTACCTATATTTAGATTTTAGTTTTTGATTTACATTACGAGTTTTTTAGGAATTCTATTCCTTAAATACAAATGCTTATTATTGGGACTAACAACTTGGTTGGAAATAATGTCATTCTCATCGATTCCAAATAAATTAACGGTAAGTAGAAAATATAAGATCCTCTTCCTTTTTCTCCATCTATTTCAATACTACTTTCTGTACTTTTCTTGTCATTTTTTAAAAAAAAATCAAATTCTGCTAGTTTCTTCATATTATTGTTACACCTTACCTAACATGAATTGGCATCCTTTGGAAATAAATGTTCTATATGGTGCAGCTCAATTTGGAGTCTTCCAAGATTTCTAGCCTATGCATCTTTGTACTCATAAGATTGATTGTTGAAATCCCAAATGCTATCTGCTGTATCATTCACCTGATAGCTTTACTGTGGCATTTAGTTGAGCATAAAGATTGTATTCTATTTCTTTGGTGAATTCTTAAGGAGAATGATCAAGATTAAATTTTGGTGTCAGAATTTAGCATTTCAGTTTTAAAATTATGTTGATGGTCCTTTAAGGCTTTTTTTTTTTTTATGTACAGATTAAAGTGTTTGTAATTGGGATCAACAATTTGCTTCAAATAAATTGATAGTCAAACCAACTTGATGGCACTGTAAATTGTGATAATATTGAACTCATAAAAGAAGAAAAGAAAAACACGGGATCGTTTTTGTGTTTATGTTCTTTGGTTGAATGTTTTTTTATGTATCTAGTCTCTAGTAATTTGAAATCTGACATTTCAATCTTTGCATGTTAAAATTCATTCAGAAGTTCCTGACATATTGGAAGAGCTGCTTAATTCATATGCTAACCTAAAGAAGTTGGAGTTGCAACTTGCAAGCATTTAGCAGATGTGTCCCTTGTCATACTTAGTTGGCATCCCTACTTTGTCGTTTTTCCTCCATAGAAACACTTGTTTTGAATGCAATTCCGGTAACAATTGCAGACTTTCTATAATTTTTATTTGTCATATTTTTCTTGGTAGTTCATGGCAAAATTCCAATTAACTTGCCAAAATTCTTATTTGTCGATTGGATATATGATTTTTATTTTTATTTTTTTATCACTAGTTTTGTCAAAGCGAGGAAGAGGGACTTGCGTTGCCTTTTTGTCCATTGAACCAACTGAAATGGCAGTTTGTGGAGTTGAAGGAGTCCATGCATAATGAGCTCGAACTCTCGAGATTTTTGTTTAGAGATACTGGCTGTTACTGGAGGTGGATCAAAGAACTTCAAAAATTGAAACAGGTGATCTGCTGAACTTTCAGGCTAAGCTCATAGCATTATCCCAAGACTTTCCTAATGTTGAAGTATCGTTTCAGATTTTGTAAATCTAATTTGGCATGCTTTGCTCCTACTTCAATCACATTTTGAAGTTGTACTGCATTTCTAAGATTTTACTAATCTAATATTTGTTCAAGACTTCTCACGCGTGCTTTCTAGTTCTCCAAATCATTTCCTTCAGTGGTCTATTACAATCATCTTTTATTTTTCGAAACGCTTTTACAATCATCTATACAAACATGTATTGCAATTAAATAAGTTAAACTGATTTTAGGTTTAATTTTCTGGCTGATTTGATTATAGTTCGAGTTGAATCTTGTTCTTTACCTGCATTGTATTGCTAGACAACAGAAAAGTTTGTTGTACACATGATTTGCTCGATAGTGGACTTGAGTATATTAATATAATAAGTTTATAAGGACCACACATTGAGTTCTTCTTAAGGAAATTCTTGGGATAATGCCATGATTCATAAGCATAGAATCCATGATTCATTTGTCTTGGAGGAACATATATAGTGTTAAGGAATATTGTGCAATTAGGAAATATGCACAAGTCACTCCCATAATTATGTTGTGAAATCACTCGTGTAATTATGTTGTGCACAAATCACTCTGTTGATTATGTGCTACCTTTTTTTTTGGTAGGTTGTGCTACCTTATTTAGATGTTTTCTTTTATATGTAATTGCATTTCTATATATATAGAGACATGTAATAGATCAATATATAACAATACACAATAACCTTATCATATTTTTTTTTGAAAACCATAATTTCTTATTTTATAAAAAAAATCATATTTTATTAAGATTTGTCATGGTATCAGAGCCTCCGTTTGGTTATGGGTAATCTTTTGTTTCTTCTCTCTTTTGGTTGACTTCCTCTACTTCGTTTGTTGCTCTAATCTTTTGTGTGCATCGTTGGTGCTTCTTCGTTCCTTCTTAATCTCTTTGCTTTCATTGTTGATTCTTCATTGATCTTTTGTTTCTTCGATTGGTTTCTTCATCTTTGTTTGTTTGTTTCTTCACCTTCTTTTGTCCCATTGATGCTCGGTCGACTTTCTTTGTTTCTTGTCTTCTTTAGTTCTCGTATTCTCGTTCTCACTATTGTGGTACTTGTTTTTTCTCTTATTTCCTTGATCGAATTCTCGTCCTATTTTTGAGCGCATGTAACCCGTGCGGTCTTGCCACCAAACGTTGTTTAGGCCCTTTTGTTTTTGAAGCTATTTTGTTAGTGTATGTGCCTGAGACCAAGACAATGCTTGCATCCTCTACAGCTGTGCCTGAGACCAAGACAATGCTTGCAACCAATCTCTATTGCATTCAAATTTGTCCGTGCTTAACATTTATTTTAAGCCTTGCATCAAAAGTCTCAATCGTCATGTTGCATGAGAGACCTCAATCGCCTTGCTATTCGTGAATTTGTGGCGCTCTTCTGCCAATGCGTGTTCTTCGTTCGTGATCATCTTCTTCGTATATAAGTGTGTTCTTAAGTGTGTGGATCCACATCTGATGTATTGTTCTCCTTGCAAATCATCAAGTTCCTATTTGTGTGAAAAAAAATTGCTACTACCACGTTATCATTACTTGCACGTTGTCCCCTTTCCTGTCTGCCATCGACTGTATTGACTCCATTGTCTGTTTGTCGACTATGCTCTGTTAGTCATTCCACCGAATCTGCTTTGATAGTCGTTCCGCTGACTATGCTTCGCAAGTCGTTCCGTCGACTCAGTTGTTTCGTTGTTCACTTATTACGTCTATTAATCCATGTATTGTCTGCTAAATTGAGTGCAGTTCGCGATGCCTATCACACCTCGTTATCTGCGTACTGTACGCTTTGAGCTCATTTCGCGATGTTTGTCATGCTTGTTAGTTACAACACTGTTGCATATCTATCTGTCCCGCCTGCCTATATGAAGATTCTATTCTGATCACTTGCATCCATTCGTTGCGATCTTGTGTCCCCACACAAAATTGTCTCTGAACTCAGTACGAATTCCAGACTGAAGTCAATCCGAATTCTGCCTGGGTTTATTTTAGTTTACAAGCTCAAAATGGTTTCGTTGTTTCCACTCTGAGTTTGAGGGGAAGTGTTAAGGAATATTGTGCACAAATCACTCCTATAATTATGTTGTAAAATCACTCTTCTAATTATGTTGTGCACACATCACTCTGTTGATTATGTGCTACATTATTTAAATATTTTCTTTTGTATGTAATTGCATCTCTATATATAGAAACATGTAATAGATCAATATATAACAATACACAATAAACTTATCATATTTTATTAAGATTTGTCATCAATATATAACAATACACAATAAACTTATCATATTTTATTAAGATTTGTCATATAGAGCCAATTCTCTGCCCACAACAGGGAAACACTGGAGTACTACAAGCAAATTAAATAATACTCTCTAGTCAAGCTTTGAACATACCACATATTACTTACTGATACAAGTCGACAGTGCTCGAACTCAGAGTTGTCGGAATGATTTGGATGGGCAAAATAGGCAAATCATAATTGATTAGGCCACAAGAAGGCACCCATAGCAAATGACCTCTTCTCCTCAAGAGACCCTTCATAGCTGAGCCCATATTGACTAAGCAACAAGTCTAGCCTCCACTCCTCCATATTCTCATAGTCAGCCTTCTTGTACCTTGGATAGTGAAGAGGCATCTGAAACTCTGAAGCACAACTTCCTCCTTTGAGATCCTTCTTGTTACTACTTCCATCTATGTAATTCACACCCGATTCTTGTTGCAACTTAACGTCGTTACGTGAGTACCCGAAAGCCGCGGCACATACAGTGCGAACTAGCCAAGTCAGAGCCATATATCTCTCTAACTTTCTGTCTCTCAAAGGCAACAATTCCTTAAGCCAACTCAAACTACAAAGTTTTTTTTGGATGTTTGAGCATGACCGAGAAGGAGCACATAGAGTTAGAATTTACATTTAATTTATTAGCGACCCATAGATATACAATATGTGAATGAAAAATTGATAATAGAGTAACATGTGATGAGGCACTCATGTAATGTGGTATACAAGATACGTTATATACATACATGTTGTTTCATTAGAGATAAGTATTAAACCAAAGGTTTAACTCAAAGCGTTGCATGTGAATGGATAGAGTGAGGTGGTGCGTTTCATTCGTGTATTATAATTTGACAAGTACATACACGTCTTCAAAGTTAACGGTTGAATTTCTAGCAAACGGAATTGGTGTCTCTCTAAAAGACACGTGTATATATATATATATATATAAATCCTCCTACGTAATAGAAAATATACTTGGCTTTTGGCTTCGGTATTTTCAAAAGAAAATAGTCCTATTTCCTCTCTCATTTTTAAATCATTGTTTTAGGGTGAGTACAAACAATTTGGTCCACTTGTTCCTATGTCACTACAAGAAAATGCACTTTTTGTGGCAGCAATAAAACTGCCACAAAAAGCCTTTTGCTGCCATAAATGATCTTTTATGGCAGCCATGTGACGGGGTGGATGGTGCCATTAATACGCCCGTCACAAAAACATTTGTGACACCAGGTGCTGCCACTAAAAGTATTTATCGCGACATAAATTTTTTTTAGAGGCAGCTCCTGCACTGCCATAAGAAATTTTTTGTGGCAGCGTTCTACCACCAAAAAAGATATTGTTTTTTATGGCATATTAGAAGCTACCACAAATAAAAGATACATATTGTGACAACATTTAGCTGCCATAAAAGATATTTGTGGCACTAATTAGCTGCCACGAATAAAAAAGTTCCTACAAAAAAAAAATAGAACCTGTAAAAGTAAATAAATGCTAAACTCAACATTTTATGATTTGCAAGACGTAAAGCTAAGAATTCTATTACAAGATATTCACTAAAAACCTTAATGGATTACAAAATATTTATCCTACATAAATATCAATTTTCATGAATTACAATGAATCACCGTAAAGTCTTTCATGGATCACAAACCATTCATTGCACATCAATGTCAATTTTCATACAATACAATGAAGTTTTCAACTTCTTCTTTTTCGTCTTCTTATTCTTCAAAGAGTTCATCTATCAAGAGCAACAATTTCAAATATGTTCCAAGATTAGTACATTCATAGCTAAACAAACATATTATAGCAAATATAAAAAGGAATCAAAAGAAATATAATTACACTAAGCAATTGAGTTTGAGTACGGTAGAAGACAAAATTTGAAAGTTCAAAATGTAAATCAACTCACAAACATGTTCATACTTGAAGAAACTATAAGAAATGCCACTAATGGGATCCCTTAGATGTCGGAGTACATTTCTTTTGAAGCTTTACATTTTCGAGGAAACTACAACATTTGGAAGGGTGAATACCATGGAAACATTTTATTAAAAAAAATATGGAAACGAATTAAATCAAACTCAACAAGCACTTCATTCAACCTGCAAAGTGATTGCCCTTACATTCACTCACAAAAAAAAGCACAAATGATGAAGTAAAATTCTAGGAGTGACATCTAAATTGCTCAAAGAGAATACATGCATGAACAAGACCGCACAATAGATTGAACTTTATTTAACCTTAAACATTAAAAACAAATAATTTCTAACAACAAAGCAATTGAATGACAAACCTGCTTGTTGTAGATATTAAAAAGGTAGAAAGAACCACAGATCCTCCACACCTTTCACCTACCATCATAACAATTATAGTTAGTGTCTTGAATCTTTTGAAAAGGGAGGAATTCCAATGTAGAGCAAGAAAAAAAAATTAGAGACGGTGGGGAGATATTGAACTAGTACAAGCTCACACACATGATAAAAAAAACCTAATGTTGAGGAGTATGGGAAAGAAATAATAAAAAATTAGTAACCTGTCCACCAATTCTACACTGCATATATACAATGTGTATATATGTAGTGATTAATGAACCAAAAAAAGAAAGAAAATGTCCCCTATATTCACTACTTGACTGATGTTACTATTGAACCATATTATAGTGCATACAAGTTTCTTTCTTTCCTTTGCTCATGTTCTTAATTATTTCTTTGATGTAAAATGCAAATACAATGCAACATCAAACAACAAATACGCACTATCAGTGTCACCCTGATTCACATAACATGAAATCATAATTGCCCATGACACTTCAATTCTAAAAAGCATTTCATCAAATACTTTTCTTGCCTCCTCCATAGCACAACAAGCACACTACAATGAAATCAAGAGTTTCCCACATAAATACCACAAATAATCAAGGATCTTATGATCAATATTCTTGAATCCCCCAAAGCCGAGCAAGGAATTTTTTAAAAGGAAATACAAAATCAATAATTAAGCAATCAGGACATTCTCGGTTGGATTCTTACTTGGTTTGGACTTGCAATGCAACCCCCTTTATTTTTTTACAATATTATAGCATGTATCAATAAAAATCTAAATTTGATTACAAAAGAGGTCCACATAATCATTCATATATACACCACTCATCAGTTGCATTGGATTTTCTAGATCATGTATCGCTGCGATATAAAAATTAGCACACACATTTCTTATAACTCAAATATATACCTCAAGCAACCCTGGTTTTTTTTCTCTTGTTGTCCATAAGAAAATAGAGCATATGGGTTCATCTTGCCTTGCAAAATCAAATAAAATTGGTAAACCACAAAATATATACCCATGAAACTAAATAGAGGTCTAATAAAAGGTGAAAAGAGTTACCAAAGAATTCAGTGTCTCTAACGCAATCGACTTAGACAAGGCGAATCTCTATGTTCCACTCCCTTCCATATCAATGATCTCTCCCTCTAAAATTGACCAAATTCATAGGTTCTTTCTGAAATCTTGTTTGTAGAAGCAGATTCAGTGCATATTTTAGCAAAATGGGTCTTAAGAACTGCAGGCAATAATATACATTTGAACAGTCAAATGAAAAAGAAAACCAACAAAAGGAGATATGTTGGTAAGCATGACCTCAATCCCTTTTGAGAGGCAACAATGAGATCCATATCTTTCGTAAGCTTCTCTTCAATGTACCTTTGGTATGATATGACTTTATCCACATAACCCTATTAATTAGCTTTTTGTCAACAAGAAATACACCCATAGAATATAATCTATGTATTAGAAATTCAAAAGGGGACAAACTTTAACATAGAGTCAAACTAATCATTGAATGCAGCTTGCAAATAACTTTTAATTGAAAGGCAGCTTCTTAGAGTTTCATGCACATTATGCTGGCCACTAAACATAGCAACAAGCATGGAGTCAGGCTCCTGCCGCGTCAACGTTTCGATAGTCGTACATTACTTCCTTCCTCTAAATGGTTAACAATTTTCAATACATTCTCAAACCAACATATTTGGGAAGCTGATCCGATTCCAACGACTATATCTCATAAATATAAGTTGACAACTTTCTATCCTCTTCAGAAGTCCAAACTCCTCTCTTCATTCCTGTTTTCAGCCTCTTTAGCCACAAAGGATAGGTCAAGAGGAATCTTTTGACTTGGATGATTTTAGCTTAAGTAGAAAAAAATAAAACAAACAGTCCAAATAGCAGAGCCTCTTTAGCCACATAGGGTAGCCCAAGAGGAATCTTTTGACTTGGATGATTTTAGCTTAAGTAGAAAAAAATAAAACAAACAATACAACAAGAACAACAACAACAAAGCCTCATTGAGTGTTTCCAAAAACTCATTGAGTATTTCCAAAAGAAAGATTGGTTCAAGAACACTAACCAAGATAATCTTAGATGAGGAAAACTTCACAGTATAATTAGAGAAAAGAGAGAGAGTTTCGGACCTGCTATTGAGTACTTAAGTAACTTCATTAGGAATCCAAGTCCAAAATTCATCTTTGGGAGATCCAGTCCAAACTCCAATTCTTCTCCTTATTCTTCCTCGCGGGTATCAAAAGAGTTTGCCTATCAAAAATAAACAATAACCAAGTAATTTTTTTTGAGGAAACCAAACAAGTAATTAAATTTTAGAATCAACAACTCCAAAGACAATGTATGAAACAAAGACTAATGAGTATACACAGATAGCCACATAAATGATTGAATCATAAAATACATACTTGATCAAAAAGTGAAGTTAAGTGTTACATTCTCAAACAAATTAACATATTTAGTATTATCAGAAGGTTCAGATTCAATAGACTAGAATAGCTACTAATGTAGCATTTGAACAAATGACAAAAATCTATAATTAGAACTATATTAAGTAGAGCATTCCATTAGAAAGATTACATGACTACAAACATCGTGTTGTCCTTGGTCTTGTCTTTACACTCCACTCAACCTGCAAAATCAGTTAAATTCCCTCATCAACAGCTTGCTCTCCAAACTCTATGAATCTATTGTAGGCAACTATATAAAACTGTACTTCATGTAAAAGATGCTTCTTAAGCAATCCTGTGAGCTCACTCTCCAAACTCAGTTTTCTTTCCCTTTATCCTAGACCACATGCTCACAACATTCTTACTATCCCAAATAAAGCTTATCTAGTAAAAAATTATGTCGGTAAGCATGATGTCAATCCCTTTTGACAGGCAACAATGAGATCAATATCCATCGGAAACTTCTCTTCAGCCTTAGGTATGAGTCGGTTGTTGCATGACTAGAAAACAAGCAAATCAGAAAAAAGTAATGAAAAAAAAAAAGAGAAACTGAAGCAAATGCATGAGAAATGAGATCTAAATCAAAATAAAATAGCTAGAACAAAGATTCCAACTAAATCTGAGGTTCTGCAAATTTGGTGAACTGTTTCATATTTCTATCAGCTTAGACTTGGACTAAGCAATGTTGCCATTCTAGGTGGTTCAGAAAGGTCGGGAAATTTTCATCAGCAGTTCCCAAAAGAAATGTCAATGAACTCAAGTACATAGCCTCATTCTAGGAAGCTATAGTAGCTAGCTCTAGTACCATAAATAAGAACAAGTCTTTAGAACAATGGAACTAGACCATATGCAATTTAATGACATGATGAAAATAAAATGAGCACATTTCTTTCCTCCAAAGCTTAATCAAGTTCGTTTCTTTTCCCATCTGGCTCATGACTTTAGATTTTCTAGCTCATTGAACTCAACTCACAGCCTATCAATCCTTTCCAAACTAAATATATTAAACCCCAATATTTCTACTGATGACATCGACCTACCATTGACATTTTCATTAATGACCAGTAGAACTTAAACAATTTAGATATTATATTAATGCAATTGAGACATATGAGAATTGAAGAGACACACACCTTGACCGCCAAAGTCCTCGCATCCTGCACACTCCGTGCTTCAGGCATTTACTACAAAAAATCCCGACAACTGAAAATTGAACTCAAATCCTTGTTACGAGAAAAAATAACATGAAACGAAGGCTAGTGCCACATAAATTTTAAACATGATGCATGGATGAGGAGGCAACAATCTGAAAACAAGTCCTTCATAGAAATTACCGGCATACATAAATTAGTGCATAGTTTATAAGGTTTTAGGTCAATAAACAGTTGAGAAACTAGAGAAATTACAAGATTAAACTAAAATTCACTACCTTCAGCTTTGCCTGAACTGCACCACAAAAATCCTCCAATCCATCCCTTTCTTCAGTTTAGACGAAAGCTTCGAATTTACGAAGACTAAACTTTTCATTCTTACCAATGCTTCTGAGACATTTATTCAAACATGTCGTTGACACACACATCAAATTCTACAAAAGATAACAAAAGTTCCAAGATATCACCAAAGCATTTGTGTAATAGTCATTTCTAATGGGCATTACATCAAACAATTGGTGTTCAACACAATAAAACCATTAAGGTTGCAATCTTTGCTTCAAACATCAAAATGAATTCATCACTCAATCAGATTTCAATATCAAACAAGCCTAAAAAGAAGAAAAAAACTGATTCAATATCATTAATGAAAGAACATTTTAGCGACCTGATGAGAAATCCACCATTGTTGAAGAAGACGAAAAAGAAATCTTCACGAAGAGAGACAACGATTTCTCAAGAGTAGTGAGAGAGAACAATTTTTGATGAACAATGAAATAGAGAGAGAGAGAGAGCAATTGCTGAAGACGACGAAGAGGAAATCTTCGATGAAGAGTTTGATGAGGAATCAAAAAGCTTCAGCTAATGAGAATCTCACCTGCTTTTCTCCTTCGAAGTATTGCTCGTCACTGAGTTCAATAGACTTGCAAATGAGGCGCCTCTACCAATCGATTCTCCCTTTCGTCGCCAGATCGGAAGCCTTGGAGAACTAAAAACAACACCAGATCTCACCAGATCTCGAGAAGCTCGCCTCCGAAGCACCAACGGAATAGAGATCCGAACACCACTGCAGCGATTGAGGTCACGGAAAGCGCAGCGGCCATCGCTGGAGAAGTCGCAACAGCAGCGGAGGTCGGGGAAGACACTCGGAGCGTCCGCGGCGTGGGACGAGCGCTATTGCAGCGACGAATAGAGAAGCTCCGCTGAGTCTCATCGAACCCTCCATTTTCTCTCCAAACCCTAGCTTCACCGATCATTTTGTGTTTAGAGTAAAAAGACTAATATACCCTCTCAGTCACAAGTTTCGTGTGCATCATTTCCTTCAGAACGTAAGCGGTTTTGGCTCCTTGATTTTTGATACTATGGTTTTGTTTTGTTTTTTTCTTGGTTTCATTTTTTATGATAGGTCTTAAGCTGCCTTAAATAATTTATAACAAATCATAAGAAAAATATTTGACTTCTTACTTATTTAATATTGGCAGGCAATCCCTGCCACAATAAATATTTTTGTGACAGTTTTTTGACTGCCATAAAATAGCTTGTCACAACAAGCAACTTTTCTTGTAGTGTGTTCTGAAGTGCTATAATGGTAGTTTTGTGATTGTTGTATCATGGGGAGGCAAGTGCAACCAACTACGAGCACGAATTACGGGATATGATTGTCTTAAGGAGATAGAATATTTAGACTCTAGCCTCAATCTACAAACTTCTAATTTCATCAAGTTCAAAGCATTTTTTGGCATCAATTCGACAAGAGTTCAATCGAAGACATGGTGGAGCATCTAAAAGCCAACACATAACACTTGTATATATAGGTGCATTATATGGTACAGAATGGCCTAGTAAAGTGTCCTGACAAGTGTTAATCAAATTATCCCTAATAATTTATTTCAATGAATGCTAATTGATTGCTCAATCATGCACGTCCTTGCCTCATTGGCACAATTTATCTTTTCATGTCGAGAATCCCTTGGACGAACGATGATACTGACGTGAGGATGAGGGTTCTCCTAATGATCTACCTTAGATTGGTTCATGTTTTAGATTTCTTGGTCTGGGAGAAATCCTTAATTTATGGGAATTTAAGTGCCATGCACATTCACTGATATAGCAATTGTTTTACTTACTACTCACTTTTGGTATTTGTGATATCTCTCACCTAATATGATATATTTGCGTGACCTCATTAAGCACTGCAAGTGATGCCCAAATTAATTCATCCCATGCATCTAACTTCCTCAAATGTTTTTGATCAATCTAGCAACAAATGAGAGATTTACTATCTAATTAATCTTCATAAAAAAAACCCTTGATGGAACTCGAGAATCCGTTTCAAGATCTCGAAGCAAATCCAACGATCATGATGCGGCAAAAATGACTATTTGGATCCTAGTGGAGTGGTAGCAGTAACATTTTACTTTAATTGAATAGGATCCCAGTGTTGGCTTGAAACATGGTGAGGTGTCCTCGAAGTGTATAAATCAGGAATTAGACAAGTGTTGTGGTTCAAATCACTGTTTACATTTTATTCACCTAATAAGCTGCATATCTAGTTAGATTTTTTGAAAATCGGTCCATCCTTGTTGTAGTACATCTTCTTCAATGGTTGTGTGTGGTTTCTATGCGGCGGCCGGGTTGGTCTCTTCTTTAGTTTTTCATTTCATAATTAATTTGTCTTTCTTAGTTGGAAGTTCTTGATTTATCTTCTCCTTGTTGGGAAGTTCTAGGTTTTCTTCTTGTTGTTGTTTGCATATTGTAATGTGTTTTAACGATTGCCAAGCTGATTATCAAACTGTTTCAATTTCACAATCGCATTCATAGCCAAATTAATTTTTGATCTTTTGAACAAATAGAATTAGCGAATCAAAGTATTTTTTGATTCTATGTTTGGTCCAGTGTTGAGCCATTAATGATTAAGGAAACTTCTACTTTTCTTCAAAAAAAAAATATGTTCAAAATGAGTCGTTAATTTGTTTATTATGATAATTTTTTTTATAAGAAAAAGACACATTTTAATAATTGATAATTTAGTTTATGTTGGTTTAACATAAAAAAATAGTTTATGTTGGATTAATAATGACACATTTTAATAGTCATATATTATTTAACATATGAATGAGAAATTGAAGCGTACATTATTGTAGTGATTATATATGAGCGGTAAATATATATGTTAGATGTTATATATTTACATTAATAAGTAATCATGCCTATATAAAATTATTATGGTGTCTTATTTGTAGTAGGATGATTGGAAAGGTATGATAGTTGAAGTAGTGTTGAATTCATAGTATATCAGCATACATGCATGGACTGATGGACGAACCAACGTGTTGGTTGCAAATTAAGTGTGTACATGCATACTTATGAAACAGAGCTTGATATACATGAATCTTGTTTATCTGTGCATGAGTTTTGAAACAATACGTCACTGGAATTGTTTCATATGTTTGTGGAGGACATGTATGCATGACATCACTAAACATTGAAGAGATCAGAACGTTTCATGAAACGTTATTGGTTAATATATGTCTGAGACATGCTTTCAATCATTGTATGTTTTGTGTATCGACACAATTATATACAATTATATACCAATATATCCCACTACCCTCCAACGTAAAGGAGTAGTTTTTTCTATTATGCTTTGTTATTTAAAAACAAAAGCAGTCCCGTTTTCTTCTTATTTTTTTTAAAGCACTGTTTTAATTATAGAGTGAATACAATAATTTGGTCCACTTGTTCCTATGTTCTGAAGTGCTGCATGCAGTCGTAGATTTGTGATTGTTGTATCCTAAGAGGCAAGTGATACTAATCGCGAGCATGTTTGCGGGACATTATTGTCTTAAGGAGATAGAGTATTTAGACTCTAGCCTCAATCTGCAATTTCTTTGTTTTCACCAAATTCGGAATATTTTCAAGCGTCAATTTGGCTCTGACTACAATAAGCGACATGGTGGAGGTTCCAGACTCCAACAATCTTAAGACAATAACGATAGGTTCTACCTCTATGCAAAATGGTGCTCCCCCTATGAAGCCAGAGAAGCCTGAAAAATTTACTGGCATAGACTTTAAACTTTGGCAACAAAAGATGTTGTTCTACCTTACTACTTTGAATTTAGTTAAAGTTCTAACAGAAAAAGAACTGGAATTGAATGAAGATGAAATTGACAAGCACGTCATTGCAACAATTTAGGCATGGAGACATAATGACTTTATCTGTAAGAATTATATTCTTAAAGCTCTTGATAATATTTTATACAATGTCTATAGTACCATGCGTACCGCTAAGGAATTGTGGAATTCTTTAGACAAGAAATATAAGACAGAAGATGTTGGCCATAAAAAGTTTATGGTTAGTAGGTTTCTGGATTATAAGATGGTGGACTCAAAGACAATGTTGGATCAAGTCCAAGAAATTAAGATTCTCATGCGAAGAAGATGTCTTTGAGTGAATCATTTCAAGTGGCAGCGATCATTAAAAAATTTTCTCCATCTTGGAGAGATTTCAAGAACTATCTCAAGCATAAACGCAAAGAGATGGGACTTGACGACTTAATTGTTCGACTTCGTATTGAAGAGGCCAATAAGAAGAATGACAAGAACAGTGATTTGCCAAATGAACCCAAAGCTAATCTTTTGGAGGGTCAAAACATCAAGAGTTCCAAAAGGAGGGAACATTCTAGTAATGAACCCAAACACTTCAAAGGGAAAGCAAATAAATTTGTTGGTTCTTGCTTTATTTGCAAGAAACATGGTCACAAAGCCAAAGACTGCATCAATAAGTGGAAGAAGAACAAAACTCAGTCTAAGGCTCATGGTGATGGCCATGCTAATTTTATTGAAGATGGGTTATCTAGAAATGTTTCTAACTTGAATTTATCTACAATTGTTTTTGAAGCAAATATGGTGGATAATCCCCGAAAATGGTACATTGATATCGAAGCCACTAAGCATGTGTGTGCAGATAAAAATATGTTCTCCTCCTACTAACCTATCAGTGGAAAAGACTTATTTATGGGTAACAATACAACTTCAAAGAAAATAAAGAAAATTGGAGTTGGGAAAGTGGTGCTGAAAATGACATCTGGCAAGGAACTTACTTTAAATGAAGTATTAATTTGCATGTGCCACATATCGCAAAAATGGATTCAAAATGGTTTTTAAATCGTATAAGTTTGTACTATCTAAAAATAGTATGTTTGTGGGCAAGGGGTATGTGGCTAATGATTTGTTCAAGATGAATGTAATACCGCTACTTCGCAAATTTGATATTAATTAATAATAGTGAAGTTTTTGTTTACGTGTTGGATTCTTCTTAGTGTATGTGGCATAAAAGACTATGACATATTTTACTTTTATTTCTTTATTTATTTTGGATGGATTCTACAAAAGTGGTTCGTGCTTTCTTGTTAATCATTTTTGAGAATTTCTTTTTTTGATTATTTGATGAATTTTGTCAATTAAAATGACTTCAAAACTATGATTGCTAACTGACATTAATAGATAAGTGTGATTTTGTCTATTATACGGGCAAATCAATGGGATTCGGGTACCTTGATTTCATGAGGCTAATAACGCACTTATTTACTATAGTTTTGAAGAGGTGTGTTGATTATATTTCCAATTTGAAACGATTTATTTTCATGATTAATTATCTGGCCACAATCAGTAATGTATTGTGTGAAACTCTGGTTGCATATATTCAAGTTCCAAATTAATAAGTTACAGTTGGATTTTGTGATTAAGATCACAGGGCAGGCTGATGTTAAGTCAATTGACATCGATCCATTTTTGAATCGTTGCAGTGCCTAGACTTTGATCAGATACTTATATTTGGACTCAAATGGAAAGGCTATATTCCAGTGTGATCATGCTCATTCACTAGATAGGCATGTGGTCCATGCTTGTGATCATCAGTAATTGAAAGATCGATCACATTGGTGATGGGTATATATATATATATATGTTGCAGAAGGTTGAATGGTACTGTAACGTATGGACTACATTACTTGAATGATGCAAAAGTGAATAAATGAGACACCACAACAATTATGTGACATCGGATTATCAGAATTGTGGGCGTTAAAAAGCAAAATAATTGCAAGCCCAATTTTTTATGACTATATCATTAAAATATCTATGAATACTAGAAAGTTGTGGGGTCGTGCGCACGTAAAAGTTTATTTTTATTTTCGATTAAAAGAAAATAAATTTTGAGCCCCCGAGTAAAGTATTCAAAGATAAATTGTTAGCAAGATATTTTTAAAAAGAAGTTATCAATAGTGAGATTGAATTGATCAGGTCAAGGCCTTTGAAGAGTAAATGAATTTTTAAAGGTGGATGGATTAATTACTTGAAATGAAGTAAAAATTGATAGCTTAAAGAGGCTTTATTTGAAAAAGGAAGCCTTAATTTCTTCGAGAAAAGTCCTTCATTGGACTTGTGTAACAGCTATGATTGTGTATTGATAACTAACAAGAGCAATACGTACCATGGATATTGAGAGACATTTGGTAACTAGTGTCAAATTTAAGGAAGAAATGTTTATGTCACTTGGAAATCCTCAAAGAGAAATAATTAGATTCATATTGGAATCTAAGCTATTGCTTTGATAAAATTGAGAAAGCAATATAGAGAAATTTTGGAGGATATTCCCTGTTGAATAAAATTTGTTTCTGTACTACGCTAGTGTTGTGTTAGCCAATGTAATTGCAATTGACATAAAACAAATTCTATAAAATTGGTATATCTGGACATATATAAGTCGAAGATTATCATTTGATAGTTACTTGATTAAGTAATAATTTTCATAAAATATGAGAAATGAGAAGACATTTTGTGGCCACCATTAATTGAAGGTTTGTCAAATCAAGTAAACTGTATATCGAGGGGAATGAGGTTAAAGCCTATAAATGAACTCCATTGTGGGTACCCAACCTAGTTGACTGGAGATCCCAAGATCTAGGTTCAAAAGGGACAACTTAATGATGGAGTTTGGTGTAGCACTGTGGATTATATTTCAGCCCATTCCTATGATATTTTTAGTGTTGCCTGCAAATTATTAAGGGCAAGCTTTTCTTTTAATGATTCTTATGTCATAATTTTTAGGCGAGGTATTGGCAGGATACTCTTAATAGAAATCACCTATATGAGTATGAACTGGGCCAATTCTATGAGAATGTTTAAGGCTTGAATTCTTTAAAGCGCTTATGAATCCGGGAGTTGTTCAGGGCCATATTAACGAATACAACCGAGGAACTCAAATTGTCGGAAGTGGGTTGTGTGTGCATTGTTGTCTTGGTTTTCACAAACAGCTAACAATTCAAGACATCATGTTCATTGATTAATTAGCTAGCATGGTGTTATACTAGGGAATGTTCAAAGCCTAAAGCTACCTATCCTAATGCCGCTCATTTCCACTGTACTCACTCTAGAGTTTGCATTATCTTTTTAAAAGAAAATCATGAAAAATACATTTATGTGGAGAATAATATATAAATGTGCGATATTGGTCAATTTTTATTCATGTGGGGATTGTTGGATCAATAACGACACATTTTAATAGTCATATATTATTTAACATATGAATAAGAAATTGAAGCGTACATCACTGTAGGGATTATATATGGGCGGTAAATATATATGTTAAATGTTATATATTTACATTACTAAGTAATCATGCCCATACATTAAGTGTGTACATGTATACTTATGAAAGAATGCTTGATATACATGAATCTTGTTTATGTGTGCATGAGTTTTGAAATAATACGTCACTGGAATTGTTTCATATGTTTGTCGATGACATGCATGCATGACATCACTAAACATTGAAGAGATCAGAACGTTTCATGAAACGTTATTGGTTAATACATGTACGAGATATGCTTTCAATCGTTGCATGTTTTGTTTATCGACACAATTGTATACAATTATCTACTATAAATATCCTACTACCCTCCAATGTAAGGGAGTAGTTTTTTCTGTTCTGTTTTGTTATTTAAAAGCAAAAGCAATCTTGTTTTCTTATTCTTTTAAAGCACTGTTTTAATTATAGAGTGAGTACAATAATTTGGTCCACTTGTTCCTACGTTCCGAAGTGCTGCAGTCGTAGGTTCGTGATTGTTGTATCCTGGGGGGCAAGTGCTACCAATTGCAAGTACGTTTACGGGCCATTATTTTAAGGAGATAGAGTATTTAGACTCTAGCCTCAATCTGTAATTTCTTTATTTTCATCAAGTTTGGAGTAGTTTCAAGTGTCAATTCAACCATGACTACAATAAGCGACATGGCGGAGGTTTAGACTCCAACAATTTATTGATTTAAAACTCTTTGATTAGATATTTAAATGACCTAAACCATTTTAAATAACCAAATAATGTTAGAATCGAATATGAATGCTTGTTGTAGCAGGGAAATAAATGATAATGAAAGTACTCAAATAAAACATGCGGTAAGTAAATCAAACCACAACACTAGGAAGCTTGTTCGCGCAGTTCGGTATATGACTTACATCTGCAGGGCCACGCTTAAACGTAAAATCCACTTAGTAAAGAATAATGGATACAAGACTCTTCATGTGACTCCCTCACTGAGCTCCTTCTAGCATCTCCTTTACTCCTCCCATGGACTCCACACAAGACTCTCAACACTTGCATGGTAAGGCTCCCCTTCACTAGGATACCTAAGTCCCCTTGGTAGCTTACAACTCAAAAAGAAGAAGTGAACAAACACGTTTACAATACAAAGTAGATGAGCTACTAGTGTATAAGCTTTATCGTCTTTACCACTATATATAGACAGATATAAGACCCACAATTTTAACTAGAATAACTAAGATATGATGTGTCTTTATCTTCAAACAACCACGTGCATCATGCATCATACCCGCGAACACATGATGCACGTGGTGATAAGTCTCATAAACCCACTCCACATAACTGCTTATCTCTTTATCGCTTCATGGATGAGATCAAATCTCCAACTAACCGATTCTGAGATCCTACTGCAACTAGTCAATTCGTCTTATTGCAAGTGCGTGTCTTGATAGAAATATTTCGGAAAATTAGAGACGGAATAGCAACGGAAAATTTGAAATCCGTTGCTAATCCGTCTCTAATTTTCTGTTTTGTTTAAATATGGCACGTATACATAAGCTAATCGATTCTCCAACCTAAAAAATCAAAATACAACCCGATATGACATACTCCATCGCTTTGCACCCTCCAACATCCCCCAAAGAAGCCAAATTGCGCATCCATACATCAAAAATAATAGCTAAAAATACTCAAAATTAATTTTTATTTCCATTTTCAATTAAAAATATACAAATCTACATTCCACTCGCAATATTATTATTCCATTAAGAGTTCAAAATAACAAAATCATCTACTATCATTTCACCACTTGAAAGATCTTTCATCGATCACTATTCGAGATGGAGTTCGGAGAAGCATTGAAATGATGATATTGACATTGGACAAATGCTGAAAATTGAAGCATTGCTTGCACTGGAGATGGTAAGAGTGTCTTTGCGAGTTATGGTTCGGTTGCATTGCGGCCATTCAAACACAACTTCGGAGTTGGTATGGTGAAGTCCTTCAAGCTCTTTGTCAGAAAATGTGAAGGCTGCATCGCGAAGATTAAGGAGCCCTCACTTTGACGAAGGAATAGAGGTTATCCACAAGAAGTTCGCCAATGCGATAGGATGTTACAATTCAGCATTATGCTTTGTTGTTGGAGAGCTCCTTGTCGTGAAATGAAGAAGTCGTCTCGAGTCTTAGAATCATATCACAATGGAAGGGTAGCAATGTGCAACATCTAAGTAAGCGGGCTCACAATCATCCATGAGAGAGCATGCGGCTCTGCATGACGAGAGATGGGACTCGCATCCATGGAAGCTCTGCAACTCCAAAAAAAAAAAAAAAAAAAAAAAAAAAAACCATAGCCGCCTTCAATTATTTAAGCAATGCAACTCCTAAAAGCATAGGATCTAGAAAAACAAGCAAAATGAGTAGAAACTTACGGTTTTCGAATTTCTTGTGCACAAGCGTCGCAATGCATGTAAACTCTGAGAATCACAGTGATCACTGGTGGCTGAAGAACAAAAACAACAAACAAACAAACAAACAAAGATTTTGAATTGATTTCAGATTAAATGCACAACTGCATTATATGGTTTAGGCATGCGAATTTCTCGGGGCATCGAGAACGACTCACTGCGATAGATGCGATCATACGGACATATAATACATTCCCTTTCATTGCACGTGTCAAAGCTACCATCCATGTTCACTTTACAAGCCAGGGTACAGAGGTACTCCCGTTTCATCTGCTCCATCTCCACACGTGTCTGTTGAAGAGAAAAACTTGTCATTGAAGACTCTAAAATTTAAGAAAACAAGACTTGTCAGCCATACATGAACCATAAAAGTTAAACACCAAACCTTGAGAGCCTTTGCTAGAATTTTATCTTTCCCACGAGACCTCTTTCCATCGTAAGTTCTCTACTTGTACTTTTCTTCAATAGTGAAGTTCCCATTGCGCCTTATCGCTTCCCTTGCTGCCCCTAACAACGATCTATCATGGGAAATGGTTGTTTTACGCCGCTTGCTCACGGTAGATCTCTACAACATTCTCGCCCATAAGGCAACCAATCAAGAGGAGCAATATTTACACCTCTGCACAATTGAACCCACAACCGAACCCACAATGATAAGCTCGAGGAAATGTGAGGACAAATTCGCCAGATTTTGAACACAACGACGGACCGGTACACCTTCGAAATTAAAATAGAAGGAGAGAGCTTTGTGTAACTCGCACCAAAAGATTCATCATGCAAGTGTCGGCTTGAACACATCAAATTATTCCCACCCTATTCTCACCCCCGAGAAAGAACGACCACGGTGGCTACAACAATTGTCAAACCGAAAAGAGCCGGGTGCTAACTTGGGAATAAAAGCGATGAGGCTCTTCTGCTACTGGGATGAACCAAATCCGAATATGAACCATAAAAGAAAACACCTATTAAACCGATCACAACAATACCGGTTACGATACCTATTATCCAAAGGGGAATCCTTCTAGTAGTATCGGCCATTTACCCACTGCCCTCCACAATTTATCAAGTGGTCATGCTAGAGACATAAATAACAAATCATGGAGCCCCACCCTCTCTGCTTTTTTTGATTGTTTATATATATATATATATATATAACTCATTTGTTAACTATAATTGACAAAGAACACTAAAACAATAAGGCCTTTCTGATTGGTAGGAGGAAAAAGAAGCCTCCCGAGTTACTACAAGTAATCCCTATGATGATTCTTATCGATATCTTCTAAAAATTGCACTAAGTAATGAAAACTCATTTATGAACATCAAAGGGAATAGCAAATCTCGAAGCCCCTTGCTTGTCATTAGATATGCTTAGAATCACAAGGAAATGTGATCGAAGGCACTACTAATGGTGATCGAGAGTTGTGCGGATGCAATGAGCATCTCTTGACGTTAATGTCTATCAATTGAGTTCAATCGACGTACTAAATGTTTACATCTAAATATTTTCAAACACTACAACTTGTCATCATATTACTAGAAAACAAATATCAAAAAGTTATTAAGGAAATGAAAATAAGACCTATTAAGGGCTGTTTTAAGACACAAGGCCTTTAGCACCAAGAAGGCACAATGTGCGAGGCATGTCTGAGGCTAAGACACATAACAAGATGCGGCAAACATGATTTATTCGATCGATCAAGAAAGTTTAACAGTCAAGATAGTGGACATATAGCTCACATCCAGTGTCCGGTCAAGTTAAGAGAAATGAACTTTGGATACAACAAAATTGTGAGACTTTTCTCTTTCACTATGGAAGGATGGGGTTTAAAACAATGACAGAATCTTGCACATCATTTGCCAAACAATTCAG
Organism: Stephania japonica; assembly: GCA_039657345.1. Classification (NCBI taxonomy): domain Eukaryota; kingdom Viridiplantae; phylum Streptophyta; class Magnoliopsida; order Ranunculales; family Menispermaceae; genus Stephania; species Stephania japonica. The sequence continues at coordinate 20,280,542 of CM077566.1, forward strand.
CCATGGCTATGATTCGGGAAACATATTTCGGCATACTGATTTCTGTATAGTGGTTAGAATCTCACGCACGTTACGTATTGAAGAGACGCACACCCTAATTCGCATTAATAGGACCGGAATTTTGTGGCAATGGATTTATTAAGAATATGTCACTCAATTACTTCTCTAATGAGTCAAGACATTATCATTACTTGAATAAGTACAATAACAATATGCAAGCGACATTAAAGCAAGCGGAGTGGAAGAATTCGATCCATGCGGCCAATCACATGCTAATTTGGGATTGAGGCTTCATTGTTGTTACTATAAAATTGCAATAACAAGATAAATAGGTATAATATGGCTTAAGAGAACAAAGATGTAGCACCACTCACAAGTTTATGGAGCAAATTAGGTTGTTCTTCAAATAAATCGAGCAATTTCTTTTTCATAGCGACCTCTAATGTGGATGAGTAATTTCTGGAATGCCATACCACACTTTTGGAGCACCCCAATGCATATAATTTATTGAATACGAGATGATGGTCCTCAACATGCTACAATTCAAAACAAAGAGAAATGTCAATAAATAAAATATTACTCAAATAGAAGCAAGCCCATCACAATCTCAAGCGACATTACATTGTAAAAAGCCAACTAGAGCACTATAGTGCTTACATAATCAAGGAATTTCCAAGGAAATCAAAATGAAATTTATTAAGCTTACCCAACAAAATGAAGAAAAGCACATTCCCACATACAACCATGGCACCACAACACCGAAAATGTCACTGCTTTCGAAAGATAGCGAAATAACCTGGAAGCCTTGCCAGTTATTCAAGTTCCAACCTGAAGTAATGCAATTTTCTTCATAGTCGAACAACTCTCCATTGGAGATGATACTCTTGGAAAACCACTTCCAAAGACTCCGGTTTCGACATCGGCACCATAAAGCACCTATAAAATAAGAAAAGATTTAGAACAAAGTTATACAAATGGACCAGGCACAAACAACATTTATTCAACATGTACCTCAATCTCCTCGGTTGGCTTCTCAACTATCCGCCAATATTCACCCTCTATATCATCTACCGAGGGCTCCCATTGATTCTCAAGCAAATGCTGATTACATACTTGGATTCGCATCACCAACCTTCCTAAAATACGGCCCTTGAAATCATTTGCATATTTTTTGAAGGCCTCCAAAGTAAAATCTGGACCAGGTTCAAAACCAAAAGGATTCTCATCATCTTTCATATAGAACCAATCAACCTACGAAACGACATCTTAATACATCTTAATATTAGAAGTTAGAAAAATCGTAAATCGTATAAAAGTTTAAAGAAGATTATACCGCAAGTTAAAAGGCACGCACCGAGGTAAGCCAAAGAATACATAAGGTTACACCAAACCACTACACTAACCTATCCACTCTAATAGAAGATTTAATCTTCCACCACATATGCATCGCATTGCAATTCCAAAACAACAAGTCAAGGGTTATCTAAGGTTGCCAACATATTTACAAGACAACAATTTCCTGGTCGACCATATATCAAGTGACACTCATCTCGAGGTCCATCGGATAATCAAATAGCATAACAATGGTACTCAAGAAATCAAAAAATCAAACACTAATTAGGCCTCCAACCTCTCCCATTTTGTCTGGTTTGAGAAAATGCAAAAATGTTGCTTTGAATTATCCTAGCTAGCGAGGTTCAATTGTGTGTGGTTAGTGCGTATTGTTCTTTGAATTATCCTAGCTAGCAGGTTCAATTATAGATTGTAGATGATGAGTAGTTACCTGGAGATCAAGAACCTTGAGAAAGGGCACAAAATCATTCAAGTTGAAAGCACCAGCCATCTTCAAAGCCTCATCAACAATCCTTCTAAACTCCACTGATCCACCACTCCCAAAAATCATTTTAACAGTCATATCCTCAACAAGCTTATCCACCCTGCAAGTCAAGTCCACAAGCAACACCCTTCCCTGAAGAGCCTCTTTGAATGAGTTTTAGAGTAAATTGAACATTTAAGCAATGATGAGAACATAAAATGCTACCTGCATAATCAGTGAGATGAGCAAAATTGGCAGCCACAACATCTCCACCAAACACACCCTTCCCTTAGATCAATTAATAAAATTCTTGCTGGACCATAGTTGCTATATTTGCTTGTAAGCTATCATACCGTCCATCTTCTGAGAAATCCATAGGAGTTTCTATCATATGAGCAAAATTCTTTGATTGCTCTACAGTTGATTTCCTTGCCCTTTCAGCAGTTTACCAATCTGGATAACCATAAAGTTTGAAGCATGTTTCTTTGGTATTGCGCTTCATCTTGCATGATCATAATACGAATCATCTTTGTTCTGTTTTTTAAAACCTCCTCCCTTAACAGAATTAACAGGAACAGATGATTTGGATACAAAGGGCTTAGAAATAACTTGCTTAACCATCATTGTTGTCTCAACTTTGGGTGCAAAAGCAATGTTCACCTCTTTTTGTATCTCTACTCGAACAATAATAGCATAGGTTTTTTAAGACTTGGAAGAGGATCCATGACTAACACTTCATTTCTTACATGATCATATACCTCATTCAATCCCATAAGAAACTGCATCAACTTATTAATAGTATGTGATTCACTCATTTATATATCCACGGAAAGTTGTCATGTATTACAAAAGCTCCAAAATTTGGAAGTATACACAAAAACCAACCAATCCTATCGTTCAACAAGCAAAAAAAAAGAACACTCACAAAAGCAAAATAGAATAGCCAAGAGAAGATTCACCTCGATAAGCACCTAAGCCACGGCCCCAAAGCCTCCATAACCCCCACCAAGCTCACCCTCCACTATACCCACCACGCCTACCTCCGGACACTGGAGTCCTATAAGGACCAAAATCACCACCACCAAAAAAAGAATGAGTTTAACATGCAAATGAAACAAATCGTCTACAACATGCTCATCGTCAAAAGCAATGAACCCATTCCCTCGAGAACGAAAGGAAAAACTAAAATCCGCCTATCCGAAAACAGGAGAAAAAAAAATAAAGGAACTTCATCATCGGTACCCTCCACTACATCGAGGCTTCAACAAACCACCATCGTCCGTGAGTACATTCATTGTCCATTTAATCTAAGCATTTGAAACAAACAACAAGTCAAGTACCTATGTATCACCAACCTTTGCTCATCTCTCGAGAGCCACGCTTACGTCTCACGCCCAACATTGTCCCCTTGTTGGGGTGGATCGGCGGATCTATTTGCGGCGGCGCTGTTCTTTGTCATGAGGTGGCGGTGTTGGTGGCGGTGGTGGTGGTTGTTGCTTTGAGCTAGGCCTATTTCGTCCATGTCCATCCCAAGATGCGATGCATGAAGTTCATAACCTTTCGTAGTTGCTCCGCAACGACATCGAACTCGCCCGCGGCACCACATCCGGCGTCTGCGACGTGCTAGCACCCAGGGAGTTCCGTATCTCCTCTTCTTTCTCCCTACGGACCCGAGTCCGTAGACACGTCCTTTGGAACACTCACCCGCCACATTGAGGTACACCGCCTCATCATCCACCGATTGCTCCGGTGTAGCACGGTCGGCTCCTCCCGACGTCGCTCTGGAGCCTATCCCGCATATATGCACAACAAACAAAGTACATGATATGGGGTAAGTGAAAGACTTAATAATAATTTACATTTTTATTCTACACTTACATAGAACCGCTCCGATCTAGTATCGATGAATGTCGTCTGTCGTGATTAACGGTGTGGAGATGCAAGTACATATCATTCACCGACGGTGGCGTCTCGGATGAATCGGCTGCGTGCGGGACCAAGCATAGTGAACAAGAGTATAAATGTACGAAATATCCTAGATGTTAAAAAAACTAACCAATCTTTCTTGGGTAGTCGCAAATGACACGGAACCACCACCGTGCTTCGAGGTCCCGATCCCCGGGGCCTTCGACCTCGTGTTCCTATTCTGCGCGTCGCTTGCCTAGACCTAGCCTGGAAGTCCTCGCTCTCCCGATCTTGCAAGTATCTCCTCCATGCCTCATCTCGTAACATAAACCGTGCACCCGATTCTTCTTCAACTTGTGCATCAACGCGGTGTACCTTGTGCTCTGCAAGCCCGTCGTACGCCGCTCCGAGATCTTCGGGAAGCGCATCATCCCATCTAAAAAATATCTACAAATTGGCGATTGCTATTGTTAGCACTTATTTGAGAAAATAGTATAAATCATAAGGCACATGGTAGTCTTGTTTACCTTCCATTGTCGCCGATATTGGTCTTTATGATGAGGCGGTACCGACTTCCAACAATACCCTTCAGGAATCATCCATCGTTTAAAAACTTTTGTCATCCTCCGTGCACAAAAGTGCGAAGGATGCAACTCCCTGTGTTTCATGAACATGCATATCACCTTAACTACTTCTTCAATATTTGACATCCATATTGAAATTGACATATAAAAGTCAAACGCAAACTTACGTATCATTGGCAATCAGCGTGATAGGGATCCCCTGCACGCGAGGGCCTCCATCCCTGGCCTCTGAGGTGGGCCGGAGGGCCTGTCACCTCCAACTCTGCTCTTACGTCTTCCTCTCGGGATGCTGCCGGTGATGCTGTGGCTGGGGGTGCAGGCCTCGTGGGTAAAGGAGTCATTGACGTCGGAGAAGGTGTGGGGAAGTGTGTAGTAGGCATAGTCCTTGATGACGACGAAGATGGTACAGACGACCCCGACGGTATGGAAGGGGAAGGTGACGCTGCGGCTGTATCGTGCTCGAGAGACCGAGAAGTCGGAATCGATAATGGAGGTATCGAACCACGACCTCGACCGCCACGACCTCTATGGACCCCTCCTGTGGCCTGACCACGAGGGCCAGTTGGTATTTCGCCGCCAGATGTCGGTGCCGCACCTATTCCGCCTGGACGATGGCGTCCTAATGGCAAACCTCGACATCCCCTACGACCACGTCCGGCCATGATACCTAACAATCCTGCCACGAGTAAAACATCAGAAAAGAAGGGCATACAAAAAGTAGAAATTCAGTCTATATTATTGGACTTAATAAGAACAAAATCCATGCAAATAAAAGTAACTACATTATTGGTCGTTGACGTATCATATACAAACTTTATTCGCTATCATCCGTTTCAAATTCACTCTCATGAGTAGAAGGTGATGATTCTTCTTCTGATTCATCTTCACTATAAACTTCATCGCTTGGACCCGCTTCAACAATGAATCGAGTCCCAGTCGGAACATCCAGATTGTTGATATCGGCGTCTGCATCATCGACTACGCACGTGGTGGGCATCCCATCTTGGAAAGCAATCTCTGCCGAGCCCTGGTCATTATCGTCTTTGCTAGTTTCCTCGTCAGCGAATTTTGGCTGACAGCAACAAACGCTAGCCATTCTTGTCGATCGTTCCGCATAGAAGGGTACGAAAGGTAGTAGACTTGAGTGGCTTGCATTGCCGGTACAAATGGCTCGTAGTTGTTATATCGTCGACTTCGATGAACCTCTCGCCAATTGAAGTGTTGGGTGAGTCCTAACACCATGATTCGGTGTAGGGTCATACCATTCGCACTTAAACAAGACCACACGTTTGAGGCCTGTATACTCAATCTCCACAACCTCTTGCGGTACTCCATAATAGTTATGGGAAACATCGAGCGTAGTTTGAACCCTTCACCAAAACACCGCTGCTCTGCGTCGATCTATCAACGTCATATGTTGCGGAGTGGAACTTATACCCATTAACAAGGTAACCAGGGGTAGACGGTACATGATCGACTAGGACCAACAGAAAGATCAACGAGCGTCTCGTCAACTATAGAATTCCGAGCCTATTCGTCAAAATTAGAGATGCAATATGACACATTAGTTATGGGAGAAACATTTGAATCTATAACGTACAAAAAATAATGCCCTTACATATGTTTGAAACCAAATGGGGAAGTTGTGCTCTAGACTACTATCAACTTGCGACTCCCCCATTGCTTGAGTGATTTCATCGACGAATATCCTAGAAGAAATGAACGTGTAAGTCGGATGTATTTATAATGTATGAACAATGAATGTACTGCATTAATGAAAGAAAGTGATGGACATACTGAACGTAAGGAGCGATCTCTGGACAATTGAGCGATGTACGAATGAGCGGCATTATACTCCCCGCTCTGTTAAGTACCGCTCCTTCGACTTGCCCATGGGTCGACCAGGATAAGTGAAAATCGAGAAATTGCCAACGAAGTTCGGTGTGGGCCCGAGACCGCCATCGTCGTTACGTGGCACTTTGTCATGCAACGTAAAGACGTGATCTTCGAAGTAGTAAGAACAAAAGGACGTGACCTCTTCTACCAAATAAGCATTACACATGGAGCCCTCAACCTTCGCTTTGTTTCGCACATTGTTCTTCAAATGTTTAAGGTACCTATATGAATGTTATAGGAAATGTTGATATAAAACCTATTGAATGGGAAAATAATATCAAGGGCTCAAGATAGTACCTCTCAAATGGATACATCCATCGAAATTGAACGGGACCGGCCGGACGGGCCTCGTAGGCCAAGTGGATTGGTAGGTGTTCCATAGAGTCAAATAAGCTTGGAGGGAAAATTTTTTCCAACTTGCAAATGATTTTTGGTATTTCGACTCTAAGACCTCCATATCTTGATATCGACACATTTCGCATGAGGGGACCGGAAAAATAGGCTTAATTCGCTAATTGCAACCCAAACCGGGTTTGGGAGAAGTTCTCTGAATGCAATTGGTATCAACCGTTGCATGAATATATGACAATCATGGCTCTTCATGCCGAACATTCGCGAGCTTCTTTGGATCTACACATCGACCAAGATTCGATGCGTAACCATCAGAAAACACAACTTTTTAACCCACTCGCACAATTTTTGTCTACTTGATGTATCAAGAGCATAGCACCCAAGGACGTAAGTATTTGTCGCCGAATCAATGTGTAGAGAAGGTCGGTGACAATATTCACGAATATCTTGCCTCGATTTTGCATTGTCCTTACTCTTGCCCGGTACACACATAATAGTGTTGAAAATGTTGTCAAAAACATTTTTTTCGATGTGCATGACATCTAAGTTGTGGCGGATCAAGTTTGTCTTCCAATACGGCAAGTCCCGAATATGCTTTTCTTCCTCCATCCCGAATTCTTAGCTATCCGCCCATTCACGAGATTCGGCGCCGATTTCATCACCTTCATCAAGCCAAACGATTCAATTTACGCCAAAATTTCTTCACCAGACAGCAGAGCGAAGCGGATCATCGATTATGACCATTTTGCCTCTAATGAAATTTTTTTTGTCTTTCCTTAATGGTGATGACTTCTCCAAGAAACGACGATGACAAATCAAACCACGATGTCTTACCTCCATTTCGCAATTGAAATGCATTTGTATCCTCCATACAATATGGACAAGCGTACTTACCGTGTGTGCTCCAACCGGACAACATGCTATATGCGGGGAAATCACTAACGATCCATAAAAGGGCAACTCGCATGACAAAATTTGTCTTGGTGGAAACGTCGTATGTAACCACCCCATTGTTCCATAAATCTTGCAACTCTTTCACAAGCGGTGAAAGGAACACGTCGATTTTCTCGCTTTGGGCTGGTCGGTCCAGGAACGATAACCGTTAAGAACATAAACTCGATTTCATGCACATCGACGGTGGAAGGTTGTAAGGAGTCAATATCACGGGCCACGAAGAGTACGATTTCCCGAAATCCCAAATACTTGAAAACCATCGGTGCACAATCCTAAACGAACATTCCGAACCTCGGCGGCAAAGTCTTTATTGACGTCATTAAAATGTCTCCAAGCAATCGAATCGAAACGGTGTTGCATAACATCTTCGAGCGATGAATGATCTCCATGCCATCGCATATGTTTTGCGGTTGACTCGACGCATACAATCGTTGCAACCGAGGGGCCCAAAGGGAAGTAGTACATTCTTTTGCAAGGGCGGTTTTTGTGTTCCGACCACGACCTCGTCGATGTGCAACGTATCGTGATTTCCCACAAAATTTACATGACGTCAACTCGAGTCCACTCCCCAATAAATCATACATTGGTCCTCACAACAATCTATTTTCTCAACAGTGTAGACCTAGACCTCGCATTAGTCTTTTAGTGGCATAAAAATTCTCAACCATTGAGTTGTCATTTGGCAAACAATCCTTCATGAGTTTAATGATTTCATTATACCCTCGTTCGAGATATATGATGTTCGGACTTGATCGCAAGTAATCTTGCCATTGCCGACAACGTTGTCATGGTTTCGCAACCAGGCCACAATTGTTCCCTACTTGCATCAATCATGTCATATAGTTGGCGTGCTTGGGGGTTTGGTGATTCTTCCATGACATTCCAATTGAAACTTGGACCCGCCACGTTGTGTAGCATCTCGCGGTAAGGTGTCGGATCGTAGCCTCGAACATCGGCATCATCAATATGGCAATCCATTGCGTGAAAATTTTGCGGCCCTTCATCTCCGTTCTCACCATGTTCGTACCAACCGCTGATATCCCCGGACAAATCCATACCTACATAGGTGGTGCTCAACCGTTTCGACGTCCAGTACGGAACAAGTCGACATTTCTTAAAATTGCACGGACATCTAATCTTCCGTTCACTTTGGTATGTAGGACAATGTTGTTTTGCAAATGATATGAATTCTTTAACCTTCGCCGCGAATTCAATTCGAACATAACCGTTGTCGAGCCGGTTGTACATCCGATCTCTGTTTATAGACGACATTCCTAGTCGAACGTAACCCTTGTCGAGCGGTTGTCTATTCAAGTAATGAAATAATAATGAGTAAGATGATAAGAAGCCTCCAAAATGGAGAATATTGTAAATCGGAAATGCGATCTACACCATCTAAAGAGAAGAAATTGATAGCTTAGTGAAAGAACGAGGTTCGCACATTAAACTCATGGGTAGAGAATAAATTGACAAAGTTAGGAAGTCATTAATGAGTCATCACAATGTAAAGAGAAGGAATTGATTGAGTTATGTTGTTTATGTAAGAAGCTTGGGCATTATCAAAAGGATTGTTGTAAATGACTCATAATAAACATGTATAACATGTATTATAAGGGTTGGTTAGGTCCTGGACGAGTTTAAGGGTCGCTAACACAAAGGGCGGGATAAAATAATTTTTTCGAGTTCCCTGCAGGTTAGCGCGCTAATTACGAAATTAGCGCGCTAATTAGCCACTGCCATATATTTTTGACTGTTGAAAATCAAGCTTTACATTTGAATTTTTGATTTCCTGGATTCCTAACACGGCTATAAACGGTCATATTGGAATTCCTATCATGATAAAACCACCACAAACTTGGTTGTAACATAAGGGAGAAGAAACACATTTCAAAATTCAAGATCTACAAAGAGAAGAAATTTGAATTTTTAGAAGGAGCAATAGGAGATCTTTTTGGCTGTTCTTAAGTCCTCAAATCCAGCACCTTTGAGGCTTACAAAGGAAATGCGATCTACACCATCTAAAGAGAAGAAATTGATAGCTAAGTGAAAGAACGAGGTTCGCACATTAAACTCATGGGTAGAGAATAAATTGACAAAGTTAGGAAGTCATTAATGAGTCATCACAATGTAAAGAGAAGGAATTGATTGAGTTATGTTGTTTATGTAAGAAGCTTGGGCATTATCAAAAGGATTGTTGTAAATGACTCATAATAAACATGTATAACATGTATTATAAGGGTTGGTTAGGTCCTGGACGAGTTTAAGGGTCGCTAACACAAAGGGATAAAATAATTTTTTTGAGTTCCCTGCGGTTAGCGCGCTAATTACAGAATTAGCGCGCTAATTAGCCACTTGCCATATATTTTTGATTTGTTGGAAATCAAGCTTTACATTTGAATTTTTGATTACCTGGATTCCTAACACGGCTATAAACGGTCATATTGGAATTCCTATCATGATAACCAACAACACCTAACTAATCAATCATCCATAGCAAGTGCATGAATATGAAATTACTAACTATAACATCAAACGACAAAGTAATTACCTCAGTACATGATTCTAATGTATTATAATGACTCTCATGACATGCTTTACCGATAAAATAAACATGGAATAACAACCAAATACGGATGACATGCTTTACCGATAAAATAAACATGGAATAACAACCAAATACGGAATCAATATAAATCTTGAATTGCTCAATTAAAAGGTTGAAATGAAATAGTACATATTAATAAACCTAAAAATAGAACAAGCATAACCTCAATAACTATGCATGTAAGAGAAGAAGCGAACAAAAACTTCTAAACCAAACAAAAGACACAACATTAACTTAATAGATCAAGTGAAGAACACCAACTAATGCACAATCAACCAAGGAACAAATCAAATCACTCAAGAACAGTTAAAATAAAACCTCATAAAGTAATAACAATTATAAGAACTGAACTCTTAAAATATGTCACCTGATAAAGAGTTTGTTCCTTCACAAGTTCATAAACAATAAGGTAGTACTATAACACGGCCAATTGCCAAGACGAATATACAAAAATAAAATGGATTCCATGACCATAATAGCTAAGACCTTTCAAGAAAATAAATTTTTCATTTAAATCCATTTATTAGACTAGTATAGCTGAGCCGCTAAGAAAACCTAGTATACACAATGGTCAGCCACATTATGTTCATTTCCTATATTTGAACATCAAGGCATATATATGACTCGCCTTCCCTAGCGTAGATATAGCTTCAGCTTCAAGTGAAAATCTATAACATATTTCATTCATGAGCATAATATTTGCAATGCTAACAAGTATTACGACTTTAATATTCCTGGATGCGCATATAATGTACGTAGGAACACCGGACACCCCAAATATTTATTGATAGATGGAAATTTATGAAGTCTCCATGCTTAATTTAAATTGGAAAATCTCTCTAGATAAAATAGCTTCTTGCCTTCAACTCCGATGTTTACTAGAAGATCGAACTATCAAATGAACCATAGCGGAAACTTAAATAATTCTCATGTCACCCGACGAATATTCCATTAATTTTTTAAATTAGATAAACAAGGGGACTAGAACGCCAACCCGACAGACGCAAATTTTTAGCGAAAACGGCCAAGCAGATTCGATACTTCCTCAAAACCGTCACAAGGTGAATGATCTCTATGAAAGCTTTGAAGAGCTCTTGATCATGAGTGTTGCTCGCATTATAAAGAACAATAAAAAACAAATAAGAAATGAAGATTGTAGTAAGACTCCAAAACTACAAATTCCTTGCTAACCGGATCCGAATCGAGACCGAGAGAGAGCGAGAGATATCGGCGATGAAGGAGACCGGCGCGACGAGACGGAGAGACCAGAGAGACGGCGAGACCAGGTAGCACGACCGAGACGGAGAAACGGAGACCACCGCGACCGAGACGGCCGAGCGAGCACCGAGAGAGACCAGCTCGCACGACCGGACGGAGAGACGAGACGATCGAACGGGATGGACGTGTGGGGACGAGACGATCGGCCGGCGCGACGAGACGGAGAGACCGAGAGAGACGGCGAGACCGGGTAGCACGACCGGACGGAGAAACGGAGACCACCGCGACCGAGACGGCCGAGAGCGAGCACCGAGAGAGACCAGCTCGCACGACCGGACGGAGAGACGAGACGATCGAACGGGATGGACGTGTGGGGACGAGACGATCGACCGGCGCGACGAGACGGAGAGACGAATTTAGGTTTTTGGGGTTTTTTCGTGGGAATGATTTGGGGATTTCGTGTTTTGTTGCGGGGGTTGGGGGGTGGGGTGGGGAAGGAGAAGAGGCTGCCAGGATCAGAGAAAATACAAATCTCGAGGAATGATGAACGGCCATAAGAAATGAAGAATTTGGCGGGAATGGTGGCGCCAAATTTCAGAGACGGAATTTAATTCCGTCTCTAATTCCGTCTCTAATTCCGTCTCTGATCCATCTCAAATCCGTCTCTGAAAATTTCCCTGTCTGTTCCGTCGCTAACTGTTACAATTAGAAACGGAATAAGTTCCGTTTCTAAATCCGTTTCTGATTTAGAAACGGAAATAAATTCCGTTTCTAATTCCGTTGCTGATTTGCTGTTTTTTTGTAGTGCTTTATCCAATCACCCAAAGTTTATCTTATGGCTTGAGCACATGAATCATGCTTTATATGAGTCATTTACCAAACTGTAATTTAGACAACTATATGACTATCTCTTTTGTCGATCACTGATTGTAATCGCAAGTATAACTGTTCAATTGTAGTAATAGTGTGATCAACAAAGGTTGATTACAGAGATCGTTCATCCAGGAAAGGTGTATATGGACACAATTACTTAGGTTGTGTTGTTCATATCCAATTTTAAAAGCTCCACAATCATGATTACTTCTAATGCCCCTAATCAATAAACACGTGATCAAGATGTTCATAGCATTAAACATAGAATCAAACAAAATTCTAATCATTGCACATCTTAAAGACTTAAACATTACCAACCACTAATACTTTGCATAGTATTAATTCCATAGGATCCATTGATCCCTAAGATAAAGTAAACTACTCACTAATCATTGAAATCAAAATCATTTAAATCAGAGATTAAACTAAATAATACCTTTAATTGAATCAATGAAACAAAAATTGAATTGCAAAATAGGAGTCTTCAATGTATTCTCATTAAAAACTCAAAATAATCTCTCACAACTCTCTATTTTCGAAATCTAGGGTAATGTACGTCATGCTCTCTTGTATAAATATTCTAGCAACTATTTATACTCCTAAATCTAATTATAATACAATTAGAATCCCTAAAGAATAATCCTCCACGAATTAGAAGTTCAAAACTTTCTAATTTCTATTTTGTCTCGAAGTTGACACTGTCCCCACGTTATGTGTTCATAATGGTTGTGACACCACTGCGTCAAGCTTTCTATTTTTCTCTTTTGTTTTGATTTGACGCCGCCTGTGTAAATTTCTCATGCCGTCCGTTGTTCTTCAAGGCGTCACCTGTAACGACCTGTTTTAGTAATTCCGTTATTTGTTATTATTTTCAGACTAGGACGCCAACTCAGATTACTCGTGGACGACGCGAATAGGCTAAGGACACACCGACCTAGGTACATTAGTCTATTTGTCTATTGTTTGCTTATGTGTAATGCATATTTATTATTTTGTTCAAATAAATCATCGCATGTGTGTAATCTTATCTCTATATCGAGTGAGAATATGTGACGGGTGTTCGCCTCGAGGAGGTTGTCGACGCGGGTACAGGAGAGGCGAAATATGGGAACACCAAGTTTAGTAATGTAAAGTTGAATAAAATGACTAAGGTAAAGGTAAATTTGGCTTAAAATGAATTATTGAACCTTAGGCTAAGTTAAATAATTAAATACACTAAATGTTGGCGCGCCTCAAGATAAGTGTCAGACGTGGGGCATATAGTAGTTGGGAATTAGTTTAACCTTAAACATAATTTTACAAACCAATGTAAAGGTTTAATATGCCTAGTAGTGAATTAATTTAATCAAATCAAGTTTAAGCTTATAGTTGAATTAAATAATTGGGAGCCATGGATATATATAGAGATTGTAATGACTCTAAAATATAATTCGTGCCCACATGTCATTTAAGGGTCGTACTGTGGGACCCATTCGCCATGGTTTTCATGTCCAGTTCTCGGTCGTCGACACCGAGGTATGTTATTTTTGTATGGTGTTTATATTATGTATTTATTACCCGAATGTGAACCCAATTGTCTAAACGTGTGAGGACGGTTACATGAACGTGTTTGAGCTATGGATCGAGTTTGCCTAGGGAAACGTGCGTGAAATGAGTAACGAGCGAACGGAATACAAGCATATGGCCTTCCGGGGGGATAATTAAATAAAACACTCACATTAATGAAATTAAATATGATAATTAATTAATATAGAAACGTGTCCCAATCGTAAGTATTTTCATTGGAATGCGATGGTATGAGTCGTGGTCCAGGTTGGGTAGTGGAATACCCAAGTGAAACCAAATATTATGGTGAAAAAGGATAAGGCCAAGGAAAAATTCACCCAAATTAGTTAGAAAAGTTGATAGATGGTGTGTTTGTGAGCCTTTAGATGAGCGTAGTGATGGGGGATTAAGACAAAGATGAAGTCAAATAGTATAAAAGGGCAATTTGTTGATGTTTATCAACTTTTCTCTCTCCTCCAAACATTTAATCCAAAAATTTGGAGAAAGAGCCAGGGTTTTGAGGTTTTTTATGAAGATTGAGGCTAAGAGATCGACCAATGACTTGAGTTAAGGTGAGATCTCGTTTATTTGTTCAATTCTTAACGTTTTGGTCATGGTTTCTCGCATTTTCATCGAAATTGGTGAGCACCGTGTTGGTCACTGATTTTCTTGGGTTTTGGTGATGTTGATGATCAATTTTGGTTTGTGGGAAGTTGGTTATTGTGGTTGTTGAATGGTTGATGATTTTTTCGTCATTTTTCAATGGATTTTTTAGTAGATTTTTTAGCATGAGTTTTAGACATTTTTGGTATGATTTGATGAGGGTTTCTTATGGTAATTAAGGTGCTCAAGGGAATGAGATAGGCCCAGAACATGGCGATGCAAGTCGGGGTTCCAAAAACCCGTGGATTTTGATTTCTACTGTGGCGTTATGAGGGAATGCACCTCATGATGTCAGCCTTAAAATTTTGAAAATTTGTTGAAAGATCAAAATATTTTGGACTTCTCTTGGGCATATAATTAGGTTCAAATGAGACCCAATACCCAGGGAATTGACCCAAAATAGTTGAAATTAGTGACATTATGGAAATGGAGAATTTTATCAAGATTTTGAATTTAAAGGGAAAACATGCTCTAATATAACCAAACTTGATCAAAATGATTACCATGGAGTGTAATTCACTGACAAGCATACGAAATTTGGTTTAGTGGCGTGTCAGATCTAAATAGTGCATTAGCTTTGGATACAAGTAAGCAAACTACCTAGGAAATGTACAGTTATTTCAATTGTGATTTAATTTGATGTTATTACACAATGCCTATTCTTGAAAATTCCATTTTGATTGAGTTGTCCAAGGGTAAGTGAGTCAATAATGGTCACTGGTAGGAGTGTCTGTCTGAGGTAATTTGTCAGAGCCATGACCTCGGGATACACTACACTGGTCACTAGTTCTATATGTGGTAGGAGTTCTTAGTTAGTTTACTAGGAAGTCCGTCATCTAAGTGGTTTTAAGGCTTGTTGGGTTTGCCACGTCCTAATTCTTGAGTCTGTTGGGTTTTCCACGACTCAACGACCTTTTGCTCGGACTACTTGCGCTTCTCTATTTTGATTATGAGACACTTATTTATCATTGCTTATTGATTCATTTACAGTCTTTTATTATTCATACGTCCTTATAACTTTTCTTTCTATCTGCATGAATACAAACTGCTTTATTTATTCCGAAATGCTGTTTAGATCCTACTATCGTTACTTACCAGGGCTCGTCATTTTTATCCTTGACTGAGTGCAGATCTCTACTAGAGTAGGGGAAAGGCTCTATTTACTGGGTAATTTGCATTCAGGACATTATAGCAGCCCTCTCTCATATTTTTGTAGGTTTTCTCATCTTTTGTATTACATGTATACTTGTTTTTGTCACATAGGGCACATTTGGGAGATATACTGGGACATGTATATGATTCATTTCATTTTCCTTTGCTTAGAATATCAGATAGGCTACTGATGACACAGTGATGTAGTATATAAGTTAGTACTTGTAGTTGATGGAGTATAGCGAGAGCATAGCCGATTCAGATGCTGACCATGTCTACTACTTTATGCATGACCTACTAGGCGATATTGGGACTATGATGGTGACCACCGCTCTAGGGACTTTACAGGAGGCTTATGAGAGGAGTTTGGCCAGCGAGACCTTTTTAGCGCGCGCACTGGGGCAGTAGTCACAGCTCTACCAATGAAGTCATTGGACCAGTGGACATCACAGTTAGATGTTAGACCTAAAGGAGACGGGAGGAGGAATAGACCCATATAATGGAGATAGAAGGATAGAGCTCAGAGTGTAAGATTTTTTGCTTCTCCATCTTATACAACGCGTGCTGCTCCAGCACCATCTGCTCTAGTACAGAGTTAAGCCAGCACACTATAGCAACCGGCATAGTCAGGTTCTCAGCGACATCAATATCAAAGGGCTAAAGGCAGTGGCAGTGACAAGGGCAAAGGTATAGACCAGGTCAGGGCCAGAGATACGACCAGTGATGACAGGGTTAGAGTTTTGGTTAGGTACGGAGATAGGGACAAAGTGTTCCATCTGGATTGCGTTATCAGCAAGCGTAATATGAGTGTGGATAGATAGGACACTTCATCAATACATGTCCACGAATAGGCATAGGGCACGCGCAACATAGCTAGGGGCAGGTCCACATCGTTGTCATACCAGATCCAGCTGCTACCTGTAACCTAATTGAGGGTATGATTTATATTTGCAATCATTTTATGTACATTATGATTGATTCTAAATCTACAGTATCTTTTATTTTCGATTGCATGGTTAATGAGTTAGGTTTGAGACCCACTAGACTAGAGAGACCCTTAATCCTTAGCACAACTATTAGGGACAAGATATACCCGAACTTGTTGTGTATTGATTGTTCGGTAAAGATAGAGTGTCACGTCATGCCAATTGACCTGAGAGTGTTGAAGTTCTTAGAGTTCGATGCGTTGTTAGGCATGGATTGGTTGGGTGCGTATCATGCACAAATCCACTGTTACAACAAGAGAGCCACGTTTTAGATTCTCAGACATCTTGAGTTTAGTTCTCAGGGGACTTTGACTAGTTTACGTATTATCAAATGCAGGGTAGCTTCTATCGTAGATGTCGAGACATTCGCTAGTGTCTTGAGTACGGCGGAGAGGGTTTAGACTAAGAGGGAGGAGGTTCTTGTGGTATGTGAGTTCCAAGACATTTTTCTTATAAAGATACCAGGTTTACCATCACCAAGGGAGATCGACTTCATCATTCATTTAGTTGCAGGACCAAACTACATCGATTCTATCCTACCGTATGGCTCCTAGGGAGCTAGAGGAACTGAGATCACAACTTAATGAGTTGTTGGAGTTGGGATTCATTCACCTAAGCATGTCACCTTTGGGCACATCGGTCTTGTTTGTGAAGAAAAAGGACGACAGCCTGAGATTGTGTATTGACTATAGACAACACAATAAGGTTACTGTAACAGCCCAATTATTAATTTATATTATTTATGACATCATTACAAATGTGGACGACAACTCAGACATTTATAGACCACACAACTAGATCGCAGCTTGCCTAGATTAGGTATACAATCCATTTTGTGTGTTATTTGCTGTGTTTTGCGATGTATTTGTTCAACTTATTTTATTTGCATTGCAATGTTATGTGCTTATATTGTTTATACCGAGCGAGATAGTGTGACGAGTATTTTCCTCGGGTAGCATGTAGACTTGGGTACTGGGGAGGCGAATGGTTATATACACACAATAAATGATAAAATGCATTAAATAATTAATATAAAATGTTGTATCTAAGTGACTGACGCAAGTGGACGTTGGATATGTGGAATAGTTTGGGACCGGGTGTCGAACGCTTGAGAATTAGTTGAATTATGTTGTGAAAAGGAGAAGTTGGAGATAAAGTCACACATGCAAGTCACATATAGTGGACCAATTAACCTCATATTTACAATAAAAAATGTGTTTAGGGATTGGGTGGGCATACTAGATGAAGATTTTAGTATAAAAATTAAGAAAACAATTTTCTCAACTTTTCTCTCTCATATACAAGACTTGGACGAAAATGGAGGTGGTGGTGAGGGTTTGTTGAGTTTAGAGAGGCCATTTGAAGCCCAAGAAGTCTTGGGAATCGAATATAAGGTTTAGATCTTCTCTCTCCATTTCATTTTTTACGTTTCAGGCGTAATTTCTTGGGTTTTGACGAGGGTTTCGGAGTCGTGAGTTCAACACACTAATTTGTTCGGTGTTGCAATGGTTTCAAGTTATGGTTTTGAAGCAACAATAGAGGATTTTGGTATTGTTAGGGTTGTTGCTATGAATTTCAAACGGATTTTAGGGTTTTGGCGAGAAAACTCGGGGTTTGCATGGCGGACGTGTTTTATCGAGGGGTTTTTATTGTTCATGGTGGTTTAGACCTTTGATGAGTGGTTGGGACGAGTGCAGACCGCGGCGACGAGCCGAGGAGGTCCAAGAACCCCAGGAATTATTCCTGGCTCAGATGCTGCCAGGGGTATTATTGGGGTTTAAGGCGACGATGCCACCATCATCGTCCAAATCATAGACCATACACCACCCCACTCTTTAAATGGCGTTGTGGGGGTGGAAGCGTGACAATGTATGTTCATGGTGGCGCCTCTGGTGTTGTCCAGAACAGTGACAAAAAAAAATAAATTTTCAAATAAATTGGCCTATTAGGAGTTTACCTATGGGTTTATATAAACCATATTGAGGGTTTAATAGGTGTTTTTATCGATGATTTGGTATGAAATAACAATTTCCAAGATTTTGTATTGATTAGGTTTATCGAAAAATCAGTTTTTAGGTTAATTTAACAGGTAGTTGACACGCGGTTGGAGCATGCATTGGCATTTGCATTGGTGGAGTGCGGTTTGAGGTGTTTAGTATCCCAACTAAAATTCATTTTGATTATTTATTGCTTAGATTATTTGAATTCATGTCATGTTGTTCAATTATTCTTATTTCCAGTATTTATTTATGGTCGATTGAGTTTACTCCTGTCGAGTTTATTCTATTGCACTGGCATTGTGACATGCTAGGCCATAACATGTTTTTTAGGGGTATGTCGATGGATTGTCGATCTGACCTCTGATTTTTCTTATACACATGTTGCTGTGTCGTGGTCTACACTGGCTATCGAGCAGACTCAGGGATTACAATCAATTTGAGTTTACTCACTGGCAGTGCTTGGGTGATAGTCCGAGGTATGGTGCTAGTTTGACATAGATCGTGCACGAACTTTAATTCACTGCTATTAGATATACATATGAGGGTCCTTCTCAGTTGCCTGCTTCTTTTCTTCCGCATATTTATATAATAGTTTTTTAACTCCAACATTTATTTATATTAGTTACTTGGTGAATTTCCTTGGAATTACTCATTCTGGACTCGTCATCTGTTTTGATGTGATAGGAGAGTGCAAACCCCAGTATGAACAGAGGGAAGGGAAAGCTAGAGGACTTCCTATGATTTACAACCCATTCCCTACTCGTACGTTTGTTTATATTTATTGTTTTCTGTTGGGTTTATGGAATATGAAAGCTTTTGGACATGTAGATGACCTGTTGAGGTCTATTTTGATATTTTGATGGAACATGGTTGATATATATATATATATATATTGATGATAATTGAATGGGTTTTCCACACTAGGAAAAAATGCTCCTTTATCTAATTTACTTATTTAAGTCTTCCGCTAAATATTTTGAGATTCTAATAGATAAAAATATGTCTATAAGCTAACTTATTTAATTAATTTGAGGAATTTAGTGGTAATTTGGTTGACAGATGCTCACAGTACACGTGGGACACAACTGGGCTGATTTTAGGTAGGGTTTTTGGCTCGCGACGCATGACGTGATGGTCTCGAATTTTGGGGTCACTACTGTTACAGTGAAGAACAAGTATCCACTTTCTCGCATTGATGACTTGTTCGACCCGCTGATAATCACACAGTGGTTCTCAAAGATTCATTTGAGATCTGGGTACCTATAGTTGAGGATAAAAGTAGAGGATAGGGATAAGATTGTGTTTCACACTTAACACGGGCATTACTAGTTTGCAGTCATGCCTTTTGGGCTCACGAATGCCCCAACAATTTTTATGGATCCCATGCATCGAGTGTTGAGAGAGTACTTGGATAGATTCGTCATTATGTTTATCGACAACATCCTTATCTACTCTAGGACTCGTAAGGATCACGAGGAGTACCTCAAGATGATTTTTGCAGATTTTGAAGGAACACAGATTGTATGCCAAGTTCATTAATCGTGAGATTTGGCTTACAGAGTTTAAATTTCTTAAACATATCGTCAGAGCTAGCATAGTGTTTATGGACCCTGTTAAGGTCAGAACAGTGATTGATTGGCGTACACCATGACCAGTGATAGATATCCATAGTTTTCTGTGGTTAAAAGGCTATTATAGGCATTTTTTTAGGACTTCTCAAAAATTACGGCATCGATGACATAATTGACGAAGAAGGGGACCAGTTCTCAGTGGAATGACAGTTGTGAGTAGGCTTTCCAGAAATTATAGGAACACTTGATTACCGCACCAGTGTTGGTAATGTTTGAGTTAGGGAAGGGTTTTGAGGTGAACACTAATGCTTCTAAGGTCGATTTGGGTTGTGTTTTGATGTGTGCCTACACGTCCTGACAGTTGAAGATTCAAGAAAAGAACTACCCTACACATGTCTTGGAGTTACGACAGTGGTCTTTGCATTGAAGATTTAGCTCCATTATCTCTACGGTGAGAGATTTGTTTTGTTTACTAAACACTAGAGTATGAAGTACCTCTTCACTCAGAAAGAGTTGAATATTTGACAGAGGCATTGGCTTGAGTTCCTCAAAGACTATGATTTCTCCTTAGAGTACTAACTGGGAAAGGTTAATGTTGTTGGAGATCCATTAAGCCGCATAGGGTATGACTCATAAGTTGTTACTTGTCATATGACACATGACTATGGGTTACTCGAGGCGCTCGAGCTGATGTATTCGGTTGATATCCTTACCAGCACCAGAGTGTTGATTTGTGGGCAGATGAGGACTTAGACAGGTCGATTCAGAGTGTACTTTAGGGTCAGCAGGTAGATGAGCAGTACCAGAGGTTCATGGAGTTTGCTAGGAGTCCGGATCATCCAGGCGAGAGTCAGTCGATAGACTCATGCTTGAGATTTAGAGGGTGATTGTAGATTCCATCTATGATTGTGTTACGTGATAAGAGACTTGATAAGGCTCACCGTTCATGTTATACGTTTCGTCTGGGTCGGACCAAGATGTATGCTAATATATGCCGTCTTTTTTGGTGGCTAGGGATGAAGACCGATGTTTCTGATTACGTTCGAGTGTGTGAGATATGCCAACGAGTTAAAGTTGAGAATCAGAGATCCGACAATTTATTATAGCCACTTTCCATTCATCAGTGGAAGAGGAAGCATATTGACACAAATTTTATCAATGGGTTACCTCGATCTCGGCACGAACATGATAAAATATGGCTGATTGTGGATAGGTTGATGAAGTCTTCTCACTTTTTACCGATCTCTACCACACATCGGGTGGATAGGTTGGCAAGCTTATACGAGCAAGAGATAGTATAAATGCCTTGTGTTTCGTTATCGATTATGTTAGACAGAGGGCCACAGTTACATCTCAAATTTTACAGAGCATGCAGGCACAGATCGATACACAATTGGATCTCAGTATTGCGTATCGTTTATAGACTGATGGACAGTTAGAATAATGATCTAGGTACTCGATGATATGTTGAGGATGTGTGTGTTATAGTACGGTGGTTCATGGGAGGAGTATCTTCATCTGTGTGAGTTTGCCTACTATAATCATTATCATGCTAGTATTGGTATGAAACCTTTTGAGGCACTCTACGGTAGACTGCACAAATTTCCATCTTGCTAGGCAGAGCCTGATGATGTGGCAGCTATTGGGCCAGAGATTGTAATGGATTACGTATAAAAAATATGACTAATCAGGTTGAGGTTAAAAAGGTGCGCAAGAGAGACAGAAAAAGTACTATGACATGTATCGCGACGAGCTAGAGTATGATGTAGAGTACTATGTTTATTGGAAGGTCTCTCCGATGAAAGGCCACAAGAGGTTTGGGATGAAAAGAAAGCTTGCATCGAGATTCATTGGTCCATTGAAAGTGAAGAAGCGAATTGGCCAAGTTGCGTACGAGTTAGAGTTGCCACCTTAATTGTCTAGTATCGATCCTGTATTTCATGTTTTGATGCTTCGACTGGATAGGTCGAGAAAGGGCAGACGACCGACATTGGAATTGAGCGAGATGAACTTGAGGGAGGATATTCCTTATGACAACAGACTATTTAGATTTTGGACTATAAGGTAAAGATTTTGAGGAATAAAGATATCCCACTAGTCCTTGTTAAATGGTAACATCACAGGGACGAGGGCCTGACGTGGGAGCTCGAGTAATATATGGGCGAGTACTTTCCCTACCTGTAATGAGATTTGGTGAGTTTTTCCTTTAAGTTTTGTTTTAATCCTGAGGACAAAATTTCAGTTAGTTGGAAAGATTGTAATGATCCTAAAATCTAACTCGTGCCACGTGTCATCTCAAGGTCGTACTGTAAGACCCATTTGCCAGGGTTTTCATGTCCAGTTTTCGATCGTCGACACCGAGCTATGCTATTTTTGTATGGTGTTTGTATTATGTATTTATTACTTGAATGTGAACCTAATTGTCCAAATATGTGAGGACGTTTACGTGAACGCGTTTGAGTTATGGATCGTGTTTGCCTAGTGAAATGTTTGTCAAACGAGTATCGAGCGAATGAAATACGAGTGTATGGGCATCCAGGGGGATAATTAAATAAAACACATACATTAATGAAATTAAATATGATAATTTATTAATATGGGAACATGTCCCAATCATAAGTATTTTCATTGGCATGCGATGGTGTGAGTCGTGGTACAGGTCGGGTAGTGGAATACCTGAGTGAAACAAAATATTATGGTGGAATAGTAAAACCAAGGACAAAGTCACCAAATGATTTAGAAAGGTTGGTGGATCATGTGTTTGTGAGCCTTAATATGAGCCTAGTGATGAGGGATTGAGCCAAGATGAAGTCAAATAGTATTAAAGGGCAATTTGTTGATGTTTATCAACTTTTCTCTTTCCTCCAAACACTTAATCCGAAAATTTGGAGAAAGAGCTAGGGTTTTGTGATATTTTATGAAGATAGAAGCCAAGGGATCGAGCAACGACTTGAGTTAAGGTGAGATCTTGTTTATTCGTTCAATTCTTGATGTTTTGGTCGTGGTTTCTCACGTTTTCGTCAAAATTGGTGCGCACCATGTTAATCACTTAATAGTTTGGGTTTTGGTGATGTTGATGATCAATTTTGGTTTGTAGGAAGTTGGTTATTGTGACGACCCCCATTTCCTATAAACCTTGGGCTCTGATACCAACAGTGACGGCCTAAATTTCCTATAAAATTGGGCCCCGCCTGGCCAAGACCTACGTGGATCCCCGAGACCATACTCGTGAAGTCAACCCATGCCTAGTCAGCCTCAAAACTTTCGTTCCTCATTAATTGAACAATTTAATAGATGACCTTATTGGGTTATAACATTTTAAGGTAGTTCGCAGCGGAAATAAACTGTAACGAAGCAAATTAACTCAATATATATAAAGTTAGGTCAATCTATAGTGTGGAACCTCGAAAGATGAAAATTCATGCATATCTGGTGATCAAAACTAAACAGTACAATAATACATTATTTGCAAGTCACTCGATCCCCAAAAATGATCCCAATGTTATCAAAACATAATGTACAGTAATCACAAGCAAAAGGGAGAACATACACTGAATAAAAGAAATGAACCGCTCCGAGATTCCTCAAAGGAAATCACAATCACCAGTCCTTTCCTTTTGCTTAACTTTGCCTAATCTGCACCCACCCTCATAACAACAAGACGATGAGTATGTGATAAATTGAAAGTAAAGCCAGAAGGACATAAACAGTAAATAATGAATAATCGTCTAAGAATCATGCAGTATTGAAAGGCAAATAAATAACACAAATTACATGATAAACAGACTAACAAGTATTTCAATAATATTTGAGTGTCTATCGAGTCAAAGGAGGCTAATAAGCGGTCTGTAACCACAACAAACCACAACATGTCCACAACCATTCTGCAGCAAATCCATAAAAATCCAGTACTCAGGGAGAAACTCATGATTAAGTGGGTGGGCAACACTCCTGCAGGAAGTGCTTACGTTCTAATCATGATACTAGGAGTATTTTCAAGACACACTTATACCAAAGACACTCAACTAAGGAATACAAGAACGAAATTCTAACAAATGGCTCAATTCAATAGAAACAACAATAATGAAAAATAAATTACTACGCACCTCCTTGCTTACTAACGTACCTCAATCGACGCAAAAATTCCGATCCTCGCGTGACTTTAACTTGTCCAATTTAGTTCCCTAAATTCATAATACTCATTTAGACCCAATTTGATTGAATAAGAGTCATTTCATGTCTCTAGATAAATCTCCAAAGTTTCCCAAAAGTTTTGAAAATTGTTTGAAAAATTCAAGTTTTTACTTTTTGGGATGCCTTAGGTGATGTCGCCAAGTTCAGGGCCCATGACTTTATTTAAAATGCCAAAATCCTGCTTCTCTGGAGTAGACACCGTGAGTGACGCTGTCAATGGTATTGGCCCACGATGTCACTTAAAGCTTAGGACCCATTTGTCTCTGGTTTGGATGCTGTGATCAACGCCGTAGGACGTAATGCTCTACGGGGTCCCTCGCGGCTTGAAATCCTGAACACTCATCCGATGTTTTTCAGATCTCGGCTCGTGTAGCCACATTCAAAGCCTATTTTGTTCTCATAGGGACATCCAAAACCACTCAAAACCACTTTCACTCCATGTCGAAACCTCGACAAAACCCCAATTCAAAAATCACGTCCAAAATCCTCCATAATTCACCAAAAATACAACCAACTTCCAAATCATCAAAACAACTATCACAACACCCTTTGATCAACTAATTGATCACAAATCCTCACCCTAAAACCCTATCGAAACTGAAACTCGAAATGTCACCTGAAATCAATGCGACGAAAACTCAAGAAATTACCACCAAAATGTAGGAAATCACGAGGGCAGTCGAGATCTTACCTTAAAACGCGTTGTTGGTCGATCCTCGACATCTCTCCAAGCTCGAAAATCATAGACCCTCGTCCAAACAGTTCTCATGTTTAGATAGAAATGAGAAATGAAGGAGAGAGAAAAGTTGATGGTGACTTATATACCTCCTCTTCATCATCTCTTATGCACGTATCCTGAGGCACATCCAATGGTCCTCCTTCACTTCAGTCGCCAACCATGACTCAAACTTGTGACTCCAATAGGTGACTTGAACTTCACAACTTTACCATCTCTCACTCAAACCTTGCATTCTCGGACCTGTACTGCACCACGACTCGCACGTCGTGTGCTCCTAGACATACCATCGTATTTGCATATTAATTATTTATTTCATTTATTATTTTCTAATAATTCACTAATTATCATTTTGTGTTTAAAAATACCCAATTTATACCCGGCTATCTAAAAATTCACGTTTCCTAGGCGAAACCTCACCCGCAAATTCGGTGTGATAAATAAAACAAAATCACGCATTAGGACATACAACATTCACATTTGGGTATAAATAATAGTCATCACAGAAAAATAAAATATAGTTCACTGTTGACTCCCGTGGCTTAGACAATATGAAAAGTCATGACAGTTAGGTCATAGTCATGAAACGTAACATATGACACGAATTAAATTTGAGGGTCATTATAGTCTTCCCAACGTATTAGAATTTCATCCTCGAAATTAAACTAGTAATTAACTTAAAGTAACGACTTACCAGAATCAAAACAAATGAGGAAACTACTTGAGAGTATAGGACTCAAACCTCCAGGTGAACTCCTCGTCTTCTTAGAGCTACCACCTAACTAGAACTGAAGGTATCTCCTTATTCCTCAGTATCTTGACCTTCCTGTCCACAATCTGAATCGGCTGCTCCTCATAAGTAATATTCTCTCGCAAGTTAAACAAACTTAAGTCTACTTTCGATAGTTGTCCTTCGCTTGACTTGTCTAGTCGAAGCATAGAAATATGAAAAACTGAATGAACTCTGGTGAGCTAGGGCAACAACTTTAACTCATAAGCAATCTTGCCGACTATTTTTAAAATCTTGAACAGACAAATAAACCTAGGCGCAAGCTTTCCTTTGATTCTGAACCTATTGTGGCATTCAGAAGTGAAACCTTCAAATAAACATAGGCTCCCTCATCGTATTGTAACTCGTCGTGATACTTGTCATAGTACTTCTTCTGTGTCTCTTAAACACCCTTCAACCTTTGACAAATCTATCGTACCTTTTTAGTGTGATCGATAATAATCCTCGTCCTAACTGTTACTACATCCTCAGGCTTCACCCAACACGATGGTGATCTACAAGGCCTGCCATACAGCGCCTCAAATGATGCCATCTCGATCTAGCCTAAAAATTGTTGTTATACGCAAACTCACATAAATAAAGGTACTCTTCCCAAAATCCTTTGTACTCCTATACACACATTCTGAGCATGTCCTCTAACACTTGAATTAGCCTCTCGGACTGTCCATCTGTTGTGGATGGTACGTTGTACTCAAATCAAGTCTGGTACTAAAATGAGCCTGCATGCTCTACCACAATAATGATGTGAACTGTGGTCCTCTATCTGACATAATTGACAACGAAACTCCATGTAATCTGATTATCTCACACTCATATAGAATGCTCAAACTGTCAACTCCGTGTATGGATACCAGTATAAAATGTGCATATTTCGTCAACCTATCTATAATTACCCGTATACTGTCATGTCCGCGAAGAGATTGAGGCAAACCACTGACAAAATTCATAGCAATGTGTTTCCATTCCATTATGGAAAGGGAAGAGGCTGCAACAAACCTCCAGGTTACCTATGTTCGCCTTAACACGCTGGCATATCTCGAATGCTCGTATAAACTTCGAAACATCGACTTTTATCCCCGGTCACCAGAAGAGACATTGCATATCGGCATACATCTTGGTCTGACCTGGATGAACAAAAAAAGGTGAACGGTGAGCCTCTTGAAGTTTATCAGTGCACAACTCAACCACTAATGGAATCCATAGTCGCCTTCGATACCTCGAGCATGAGTCATTCAACCGACTCTAGTTTGGATAATCTGAACTATCAGCCATCTCACTGAACTGCTAGTACAACTCATCAGTCCATTGTCCCTGAAGAACAACCTGGAGCAAAATAGTCTACATCCTCATCAGACCACAAATTTATGTCCTGGTAGTAGCCGGTACATCAACTGAACTCATCATCTCGACTGCCTCGATTAATGCATACTCGTGAGTCATATGACATGCAACTACCTCAACATTAGATCATTTTCTGCTCAAAGCATCATCAACTACGTTAGCCTTCCTAGGATGATACTCAAGCAAAAAATCATAGTCCTTTAGGAACTCTAATGATTATCTCTGTCTTAGATTCAATTCCTTCTAAGAGAATAGGTACTTCAAGCTTTTGTGATCAGTAAATAGATCAAACCTACCATACAAGTAATGTATCTAACTCTTCAATGTAAAAACCAAAGCAGCCAACTTTAAAGTCATGCTCGGATAATTCTTCTCATAAATCTTGAGTTGTTGAGATGCATATGCATTAACTTTGCCTTCCTGCACTAGCACACAACCGAAATCAACCTTCGATGCATCAGTATAAACCACCAAATCATTCCTTATCTTAGGCAATGCCAGAACTAGGACAGTAGTCAACTTCTTCAGAGTAGAGAATGCATGTTCACAACTCTTGTCCTAGTTAAACTTCACATTCTTTTGAGTCAGTATGGTCATCGGTATAGCAATCTTAGAAAAATCCTGCACAAAACGACGATAATACCCAACCAATCCTAAAAAACTACAAATCTCTCTCACTATAGTCGGAGTAGGCTAGTTAATCACTGCTCTAATATTTGTGGCATCCACAGATACTCCGCTGGCTCAAATTACATGCCCCAAAAATATGACCTTTGGAAGCCAAAACTCACACTTACTAAACTTGGCATACAACCAGTGGTCCCTCAAAGCTTGTAGAACTATCCAAAGATGTCCCTCGTGATTCTCACGAGTCCTGGAATAGATAAGGATTTCATCTATGAACACAATCACAAATCTATCCAGATAAGTCCTCAATACTTTGTGCATGAGATTCATAAATGTAGTTGGGGCGTTAGTCAAACCAAATGGCATGGACGTACATTGATAATGGTCGTATCACGTGCTGAATATTATCTTCTCCTTGTGCTCGGCTTAATCCTGAGCTGATGATAACCTGACCTTAAGTCAATCTTCGAAAACCACTCCGCTTTCATCAACTGGTCAAAAATATCATCAATACAAGGAAGTGGGTACTTGTTCTTCAAAGTCACCCGGTTCAGCTGCCTAAAATAAATACACAACCTTAGGCTGTCATTTTTCTTCTTCACAAACAACACCGGCGCGCCCTATGATGACATGCTAGGATTAATGAATCCCAACTCAAACAACTCGTCTAATTGAGTCCTTAATTCCTTTAACTCTCGAGGTGCCATCCTATACGGTGGTATAGAAATGGGTTTAGTCCCAGGGACTGAGTTGATGATGAAGTCAAGCTCTTTCGACGGTGGTAGTCCTGGTAGATCCTCTGAAAATACGTTTGTGAACTCGCACACTACCAGCACGTCTCTAATACTGATCTCTAGTCTCTTAGCAGTACTCATGACACTCATAAGGGTCTCAATTTCACTACTCATAGCTATCCTGCCCCTAGTAATCAGCAATAAAGTAGCTATCCCTTGAAAACTGATCTCCACACCATCTGATAATGGAGTCATAATCATCTTCCCATAACAATCAATATGAGCATGATAAGCTCCTAACTAGTTCATTCCTAACAACGCATCGAACTCTAGAAATTCAAGCACTATCAGCAGGCAAATCGTGGCCCTTTATAACTATCGAATAGTCAACACAGTAAGTTCGGGTATATCATGTCCTCAGTAACATCGAAGAAGAAATAGAGGCTCGCATTTGCTCCTCAGTAGCTATAATACTATGAACCTTCTCGTAGCTCTTCAAGAACTTCTCAGCAACCACTAAATTTGTACCATCATAGA
Source organism: Stephania japonica (assembly GCA_039657345.1). NCBI lineage: Eukaryota > Viridiplantae > Streptophyta > Magnoliopsida > Ranunculales > Menispermaceae > Stephania > Stephania japonica. The sequence continues at coordinate 20,309,620 of CM077566.1, forward strand.
ACTTAGTAGGTTTATGCCTCTTGAACTCCCGTAACTATCGAGCCTCTGCTGTGGCCTTAGTGCCTTTCTCTGCTGCTGTAGCAGGCATTATCTCAATCTGTATAGGATGCACAACAGGTACTACCTAAGTCTGTACTGATGGTAACACAGTAGTCTCTGATATCACTGTAATAGTGGTAGTAGGAGCTATAGAACTAGCCACAACCATCGGTGTATCGGCCTCCTAAGTAGCGGGCAACCCTGATGTAAATGGTGGTGATGGTGTAGCTATAACTGGTGTCCTCAATATTCTTAGGATCTCCTCTAACTGCTGATCCAGGGATGCAACTCTTTGTGTCAAAGTCTGGAACTCCTAGACACTAACAACTCGAGGACCCGTAGCCCCACTGTCATAACTGGACTCGGTCTGATCCATCATCATAATATGAAATAGAAAGCAAATCCCCAATTAGTGGATAGCTACCGATATAGTATAATAGACCACAACAGATATAACATGTAGGATCAAGTTTTACTTTTCCCGAACTCTCCTCACTACCCAACTAAGAATCTAAATTAAGATCATAAGGTTCCACTCTAGGTTCCAACCTTTTCCTAACTTTTCAGTTTATTTGTCTCTTATGCTGGTTGTAAGGTTAATCAAGAGTCAGGTGATAAAAAAACTTGGGCACTGATACCAACTGTGTCGGGCCAAATTCCCCATAAAACTGGGCCCCACCCGGCCAAGACCTATGTGGACCCCCGAGACCATACTTGTGAAGTCAACCCATGCTTAGTCAGCTTCAAAACTTTACCCATGCTTAGTCAGCCTTAAAACTTTCTTTCCTCATTAATTGAACAATTTAATAGATGAGTTATTGGGTTATAGCATTTTAAGGTAGTTCATAGCGAAAATAAATTATAACGATGCAAAATGACTCAATAAATATAAAGTTAGGTCCACTTACAGTGTGGAACCCTGAAAGATGGAAATACATGCATATTTGGTGATTAAAACTAAACAGTACGATAATATATGATTTCCAAAGTCACTCGATCCCTAAAAGTGATCACAATGTTATCAAAATGTAATGTACAGTAACCGTAACCAAAAGGTAGAACATATACTAAATAAAAGAAAAGAACCGCTCCGAGAGTCCTTAGAGAAAATCACCCATCCCTAGTCCTTTCCCTTTGCTTGACATTTCCCGATCTGCACCCACCATCACAAACTAGACAATGAGTACATGATAAATTGAAATTAAAGCCAGAAGGCCATAAACAGAAAATCATGAATAACCAATGAAAAAAATCTAAGAATCATGCAGTATTGAAAGGTAAATAAATAACACAAATTGCATGATAAACAAACTGACTAGTATTTCAATGATATTTGAGTGGCTATCAAGTATTTCAATGATATCTGAGTGGCTATCAAGTCAAAGGAGGCCAATAAGTGGTCTATAACTACAACAAGCCACAACATATCCACAATCATTCCACAACAAATCCACAACAATCCAGTACTCAGGGAGAAACTCATGATTAGGTGGGTGGGCAACACTCCTGCAGGAAGTGCTCACATTAGCCCAGCCAACCATGATCCTAGGAGTACCTACACGATACACTTATGCCAAAGACACTCAACCATGGAATATAAGAATGAAATTCCAACCAATGGCTCAATTCAATAGAAACAACAATAATGGAAAATGAATTAGTATGCACCTCCTTACTGACTTACTAACTTATCTCAATCGGTGAAAAATCCTGATCCTCGCGTGATTCTAACTTGTCCAATTTAGTTCCCTAGATTCATAATATTCATTTAGACCTAATTTTATTGAATTAGAGTCATTTTATAGCCCTAGATAAATCCCCCAAGTTTCCCAAAAGTTTTGTAAATTATTTGAAAAATTCAGGTTCTTACTGTTTGGGATGTTGTGGGTGACGCACGCTACGTTCACGCCCACGATGTCATTTAAAATGCCAAAATCTTGCTTCTCTGGATTGGACATGTCGTGAGTGATGCCACAAAGATATTGGCCCACGACATCACTTAAAACATGGAACCCATTTATCTCTTGTTTAGATGCCGTGATCGACGTCGGGAGGTAATGCTCCATGGCGTCCCTCACAACGTGAAACCCTAAACACTTATCTAGGGTTTTCCAGAACCCCGGCTTATGTCACCACGTTATGAGCTTATTCCAAGCTCATAGGGACATCCAAAAGAACTCAAAACCACCTTCACTTCATGTCGAAACCTCGACAAAACCCTGATTCGAAAATCATGTCCAAAATTCTCCAAAATTCACCAAAAATACATCAAACTCCTAAATCATAAAAACAACTATCACAACCACCCAAAACCCTATCGAAACAGAAACTCAAAATGTCGCCCGAAATCATTGCGATGAAAACCCACGAAATTACTACCAAAACGTAAGAAATCATGAAAGAAGTCTGGATCTCACCTTAAAATGCGTTGTTGGTCGATCCCCGAAGTCGCTCCAAGCTCGAAACTCACCAAACCCTTGTCCACACCATTCTCACATTTGGATAGAAATGAGAATTAGAGGAGAGAGAAAAGTTGGTGGTGACTTATATACCCCCTCTTCATCGTCTCTCATGCATGCATCCCGAGGCACGTTCAAAGGTCGTTCTTTACTTCAACCATCAATAATGACTCAATTTTTGACTCCAATAGGTGACTTGATCTTCACAACTTAATCATTTCTCGCTCAAACTTCGCGTTCTCGGACCCGTACCGCACCATGACTTACACGTCATGTTCTCCTAGACATACCATCGTATTTGCATATTAATTATTTATTTCATTTATTATTTTCCAGTAATTTACTAATTATCATTTCTTGTGGTTAAAATACCTAATTTATACCCTGTCATTTAAAAATTCACATTTTCGTAAGCGAAACTTCACCCTCAAATCCGGTGTGATAAATAAAACAAAATCACGCGCTAGGACATACGACATTTGCTTTCGGGTATAAATAGTAATACATTCATCACAGAAAAATAAAATATACCTTAGTGTCGACTCTTGAGGCTTAGACAGTATGATAAGTCATGACAGTCGGGTCACATTCCTGAATCATAACACGTGGCACAGATTAAATTTGAGGGTCGTTACAGTTATTGAGGTTATTGAATGGGTGATGAAATTTTGTTCATTTTACAGTGGATTTTGGAGTTAATTTTTCAGCATGAGATTTGGATATTTTTGGTATGATTTGTTGAGGGTTTTTTTTATGGTAACTGAGGTCCCTAAGGGAATGGGATAGGCTTGGAACATGCCGACGGAAGCCGGGGTTCTTAAAACCATATGGATTTTGAATTACGCACTAGCGCCGCCAAGGGCGCTCTAAGGGAATGCACTCCACGGTGCCAGGCTTAAAATTTTTGAAAATTTTTTGAATGTTTAGGAAATTTTGGGTCTTCTCTCGAGCATACCAATTGGTTCAAATGAGACCTAATACCTGAGGAATCGACCCGAAATAATTGAAATTAGTGACATGATGGGAATGGGGAATTTTGTCGGGATTTTGAATTTGAAGGGAAAACACGACTCTAATACAACCAAACTTGATCAAAATGTTTACTAGGTAGTGTAATTCACTAACGAGTGTATATAATTTTGTTTGGTGGCATGTCAAAATGAAAGAGTGTATATTAGCTTTGGATACAGGTAAGTAAACCAGTTAGGAAATGTATAGTTATTTCAATTGTGCTTTAATTTGATGTGATTGCACGATACCTATTATTGGAAATTCCATTCTAATTGAGTGTCCGAGGGCAAGTGAGTCAGCGGTGGTCTTTGGTAGGAGTGACTTTCTTAGGTAATATACTAGAGCCATGACCTCGGGATATAATGCACTGGTTACTAGTTCTATACGGGGTGGGAGTTCTTAGCTAGATTACCAAGAAGTCTCTCATCAGCGTAGGATTAAGGCTTGTTGGGTTTGTCACGTCCTTATTCTTAAGTCTGTTGGGTTTTCCACGGTTCAAGGACATTTTAGTCGGCACTACTTGCCTTTCTATTTTGATTTTGGGACACTTATTTATCGTTTCTTATTGATTCTTATATAGTATTTTATTATTCATGTGTCCTTATATCTTTCTTTCTATCTACTTGAATATAAACTGCTTTATTTATTTTGAAATGTTGTTTAGATCCTATTGGCGTTACTTAACTGGGCTTTTCATTCTTGTTTTTGACTAAGTGCAGATCTATAGTCGAGTAAGGGAAAGGCTTCATCACTGGGTGATTTTCTACACTGGAGCGGTCCTCCCTCTCATATTTTTGTAGGTTTTCTCCTCTTTTGTATTACATATATACTTGTTTTTATCACATGGGGTACATTTGAATTTGTGAGATATACTGGGACATGTATATGATTCATTTCATTCTCTTTTGCGTATTATACATGTTGGCGATATATATTTGGGTTTTCCACACTTTAATTGTCCTGACTAATTGATTTAGAGTTTTTTAGTTTGTTTGGAGTTTGAAACGCTTTCGCAAAATCATTAATAACTCACAAATTTAGAATAACTCAACTTAAATTATAATAGTCCTCTGCATAATTTATGAAAAATGGTAAAGAAGGCAGACTAGGCTTGCGCTAACTTCGCTAGGGTTGATTAGGGGATCCATATAGGTCTAGGCCGGACGGGGTTTAGTTTTGCTAGATATTGGGGTTGTCACAGAGATGATCTTAAAATGTAGGGATTGTGGCTGATGAGTCATGATTTTTGGTCATAAAGGTTTTGAACAACTTAAGTGAGGATCCTAGAACCATCTTCGATATACACACAACACATTAGATCCAACCCACAAGTATATAAGTGAGAGATAGTAAGTTTTCTTCTCAAACACGACCATTTTAACATGCAAATCTGAAAAAAAAAATGAGGAGAAAACCCTTGCAATTGCTGGAATTTAGAGAGGATTAATGCTTGGATCATCAAAATCATTAAGGTAATCTTACTATTCATCATCTCTTTTACTTGTTCATAGTAATGAAACTCAAAATTTGGGATTTTGTTCAAATCTGAAATTTTTTGGTAACTTGTTGTTTGAGCACTTCTTTTATGGGTGTTGTGATTGATGATGTGTTGATGATAAGAAAAGAAATAAAAAAAATGCTAGAAATAGAAACCAGGGAGGGGAGCTCCCTCATTCGATTTGAGGAAGGAGAGCCCCCTCCCCATTTCGTGGGTCGAGCCTAGATTAGCCAGGCTCGATTTTGATCAGGGTGAGTCAGATTAACCCGAACCTGGTTAAGGTGGGTCTGACAGCCCAGCCCAGACTTGGGTGGCTCAGGATGACCCGACCTAGACCTGAGCAGTTTAGGACGACCTAGTCAGCTCGGTTGGGCAGCCAAACCCCGATTATCAACCATTAATTATCAATTAATATTCAAAAATTATATATCACAACGTGCATTTAATGCATCTTTAGGGAAGCAACTAAATAAATATAAACAATATATAAACAGATGCAAGTTCGTTGGTTCATTGTAATGTACCCGTGATTTGTATTTTCAATTTCAGCATTTCAAAAGAGTTGCCCTATTATAATATCAGGAATCAGTCATTGGGCATGTGACTAATTCCCAACGATGTGCTAGCCAACTCAAATCAATAGAGTCGCACTCCCATATCATCACTAAACCAATCACTAACAATTTGATTGGTTTATGATCGATGTACTCCCAACTCAATAGGAAAACATTGATCGGGATATTTCCCAAGTCACTGGGGGCACGGCGATGGGAGATCGCCCCATTACAGTTCCAAACCCCAGGCCGATCCATCCTGCCAAACCTCTTCCCGAATTTTATTTTCCATTTAAAAACATTTTTGTAAAACCAAATCCAAATCACGGTACGTCGCCCCATTCCCAGCACGAAACTACATGCTCTAATAATACTAATTTACATTGCATAATTGATAAATAATAAGAGTCCCACTTACCTGTTTTGAGCTTTCCTATGTTTATCTACTTGTATGCCTCTTCTGAGTCCTCAAACCTTTTTCGTCGGTTCATTTCCTAAAATAGACCAATTATTATCGGTTTACGTCCAATATTCAATTATTAAGTTTCCTAAACTGAATCATTCGACTCCAACATCCCGGGACCTAATTTCTCATTTATTTTGACCATTTCAAGTTTTATGAGGTACATACCCCGGTATAAAGTCTCCCTCGACTTTCGAATTCCTCATTTTTCATAGAAATCCACCCATTTCTATTTATCTAGTCAAAATACTATTTTCTACTATTTTCTTGATTTTCTTGATTTTTCCAGAATTTCTTTTCTTTTTTTTTCTTTCTCTTTTCATTTGGCCCTGAACCGGGTTCGGCTCAACCGAGCGAAACCAGTTCGGTTCAGGGTCACCTTCCTCATGAGAACAGAGCATTTTGCTCAGTTTTTTTTTCTTCTTCAGATGGGGTTGGCTCCCAACCCCAACCCAAGTTTTGGATGGCGAGGCAACAACTGGGTGACAACCCTCCCTGCCTTAATTCCCTGTTTGTCCATGGCTAACGCCATGGCCGAACCTCCCAATACTCGCAATTACCACACAACAACAACAACCACAACAAGAACAATAATCACCATAACACAAGCTCACCTCAGCCTCGACGTCGCAAGCTCACTCATGAGCTCTTTTGCTTCCTTGCTCACTCTCCAATCTTGACTCTCTCTGCTTGTTTTCTCGATTTAATAATGGAGGAGGTGATTTAGCTTTGCAAATGACCAAATTGCCCCCAAGCCTATCCTTTTCTCTTTTATTTCCAATTACCCTTTTTGGTCTTTTCACATTTTCTAGTTTAATTATATATTTATATATACTATTATATATATAAATATATATTTGTTAATATTGTCACGCCTACTATTCTGTTATGTGCGCCAACGAGCACCCTCGGTCAAGCACACCATCGTTTGACCTACGTGTGTTACCCTTGACCCCGCATATTACTTGGCACCCTGACAATTCGCCAATATTTTATTTATTTTCCATTTTAATATATATTTATATATATCCACAATATATATAAATATATATTTATGCCTATAATTACATAATTCATGCCAACGAGAATTCTCACTTGTCAACGCTATCCCGTGTCTCGTTTGTGTCCTCGTTAACCCACACATGGTATTAGGCATTCCCTCATTTGTCCGGTTATTCCTTTATACATATTAATACACACCAAACAAACACAATACATCACGTCATTCTATGCACGCATTAATCAAGACAAATCGGGCTTAACCACAAGCTTAACTTAGATTAATTAATATTCAAATTAACACTAATCACGTGCTTAAGGTAACGGGTTGTTAGAGTCTCCCCAATTTAGTAACAATTTCATCATCGAAATTAAAGGTACATACAATTCACCAACAATTTCCAAAAGTAATGGAATTTACTCTTCAATTAAAATTCCCGTTCCTTAGCTTTCTCATCTCTTGCTTGTCTAGTACATATAGTTACACCACCATAATACTAGCATAAAGCTTATCTCAACTTTGAAGAATAAACATAACCCAAATTAGTGAATGTGAACATCGCATCTCACTAATTTAGTTTAATCCGAATGTACTTAGCCCGTTTATAGGTGAGATTTTCCAAAAAATACAATTTATCTTTTGATACCTCCAAAAACCAATGATATTTGTCTCCTTATTTTTTTCTTAAAGATTGTTGTAGCCCAAGCATTGAAAAATTCACTCAGTATCAACAATTCGTGTCTCTTTCCTCCGTTCATCATATGACTGAATGGCAAGGTCGACAATCATTATGTTTCCTACCTCTGCCCACTACAAATGAAAATCAAGGTCAACATATGTGTGTCTCCTACCTCTATTCCACCCATCGGTGAATAACAAGGTCAACCACACAACAACTCATCAATCTCTTTCAATACTTGCTTGAAACTTATAGATTTCATCAATCTATACACTACAACTTAGAGTTTTTTTTACCTCGTATTATTTATTTCTTTTATATTGTAGTCATACATTACTTAATCTACTTTATTTCCTTTATGCAGTTCTTTATTACCTCATTTATTCTAGTACAATATCTCCAATCTTTATACCTCACCCTCATTGGTAGGATAATATTGAGCATACCTATTTTGAGGAAACTTACATAAAGAAATCTACTATTTCAGTGGTTAGCATGATGAGACACAAGTTCAATCATATTCCTTATAACTAGGATTATCACCTCACTTTCTTTGTTAACACAAAGAAACATACTGTGGTGAGACTGAGAATGGTTTTCCAATTATATAATTATAATTTCTTCCCTAATTGGAAGCAAGTCTCGGATCTCTATCCGAAAATTTAAACATCTACCATTTCTCCTATCCCATACATATATTTTGCTGAATCTTTTCAAGCATAACATATGTTCTCACTGACAAGAATCTTGCAGACTAGATTCCCTCATCAACTAAAACATCAAATTATCATTGTGCTGATGCCTTATCACATCACATAATCCAATATATCCAGCACAATCTCATTAACTGATCTAATCTGGACACTATCCATTCATAACTAATGTCTAACATATTGGGTAGTTCCAATTATATTTCCTAATCAATTTCATTAATTAACTCATTCACCGTGTTCAGTCTTCCTCTAAACTCTAAATAAATGGATTGATAATTATCAATTCCAACATCTCAATTGATGATATTCCTACTCAGGGCTTCATATATTCATCAATACTATCTATCTCTCTAAAGTGATAATACATAGAAGTTTCTATTATAATTACATCTCATATCCCTTACATTTATTCCAAAGTATTGACAAATGTCAATCACTTTGTTTGGGTGATTCTTCAGAGTAAATATATTATTTCCCCATTCTGGTGACTCATTACACCTCAAATTTCCTTCACTCTGGCATAATTATACTCTTCAAGCTCTCATAGTTTGAAGTTTTCCTCAAATCCCATTTCACCAGTTTCCATTCTTCCCATTTCTTCTTCTAATGATTTCGCTAAGATTTTCTAATCTTAGGACTGACTAAAAGACTTTCTAATCCTTCAATTCCTTTCACATGATACGACTATACTTCACACCTTCTGATAGATGAATGAAATTGCATTCTCATCCAATTAATTGGATTTATATTCCTACTGGAATCCTTATCCCTATCCTATAACATTAAGTCTTGCCTCCAAGTCTTATCCTCGCAATTCATTCTATCCATTATTTGAAATACATGTTTCTAACTTTTCCTTATCAAATAATGCCTTACGATTGTTTGGTACTCTTACCAACAAAATTATTTCATATTAGTTCCTTCTGAACTATATCAAATGTATTTACTACAATCCCTTGTTCATTGTGTCAATAGACAACTACTTGGAAGAAATATTGGATTAACCTCAAACTTTTCCCTAATCCAAGTATAATCAAGTAACTATTGTAGCTAAACTACATTTCAATTCTCTTTCAAGGCAACCATTGTATCATGTACAACTTATCTCCATTATTTTTTGAAATTAATTGAATATACAACACAATGATACTACAACTCTATGTATACCTTGTTTATATCATTCAATTATTCCACATTTCACCATTTTTTCTATCTTTATGTTGAATATAAGACAACTCTCCAATTGTCTTAACCTCAATCAAATCCTATGACTCATAATTTTAATTCAACACATATCTTAGTGGTTTACAGTTAAAACTTAACATTTACACCTACAACTTTTGGTATACACCAATCTATTGTCAGAGTTCACATAACTCTACCATAATGTGACGGTCCCAAATTTTGAAGCAATTGGGAATGCTCAGCTTAGACTCTCATAGGCTTCCGAGTCGTTACTCGGCTAGTCTATACGCGCCCAGTTAGCCTCAGTTTGTTCATTTACAGTTCAAGTTATGAGTTATTAGATTATAAAGTTTATCAGATCAAAATGCAGTGGAATTCAACTATAATCATTCTATAACTCAAAGGGAAATTAGCAATTTCTAATAAATATGATACCCCGTACATAAGATAAACATGTATTATCTCGTGACTAAAGTATGAAGAGGACAATACATGATATCCAAGTCTCAATACCCAATGATAATACCCAATATGTTTCAAAACAATATATATAAAACATAGAACAATAGGAAATTAATTGTCCCCCGATGAGCACTCAGAGGAAGTCACCTATCGTCAGTTCCTTTCCTTTGCCGTTACTTATCCTATCTACACACACCTTCACAAACTAGACTATGAGTAACTGAGAGAAATCGTAATGCCCAAAGAATATAATAGTAATTCAGGATTTAACAACCAGGCAGTCCAAGAATCATGTAGTAATTGAAAGGCAGAAAATATTATAATGTGCATGATAATCACACTAACAGGTGACAATCAAAATTTGCGTATTCCAAGAATCAAATAGAGGCATATAAGTGGTCTAAATCATGGCATAATGACGAAGATCGTGCGAGGTCTTCTCAGGCATCGACACAAGCGAAGGCACAGCCATGATGGGGGACACAAGCCCCCAGTACTTGGTGTCACACGATCACTATGGGTTGTAACGGCCCAGCCATGGGGCGCACCCCCTCTGACACTGCACAAATAGTGTGAGCCATGGACCGCACCCCCTCCCACACCATCTGGCTCCCCCAAGCCAGTCTTTTGCCCCCTAAACTAAAACCTGCACCCTATGGGATAAGCACGCATGTTTAGTGAGTCTGGTACCATTGAGCTATCGAGGACTTCCCAAGAGGTCACCCATCCCAGTACTACTCTCGCCCAAGCACGCTTAACTGCGGAGTTCTGATGGGATCCGATACATCCGTGCTGAACCAACTCAGTGGTATCAGATTTGCTAAACCTATGTACTTATCCCTCAGGGCGCAGTTCAAGTCTGGGGGCGAATGACTAGCTTGGGGGAGCCAGATGGTGTGGGAGGGGCTGCACTCCATGGCTCACACTGCCTATACGGTGCCAGATGGGGTGCGCCCTATGGTTGGGCCATTACATAAAAAGGCCCAGCTAGTCTTTCACCCCCAGACTCAAACTTGTGCCCTAAGGGATAAGTACACAGGTTTAGCGAGTCTGCCACTAAGCTGGTTCAGCACGGATGCATCGGATCCCATCAGAACTTCGCAGTTAAGCGTGTTGAGAGAGAGTAGTACTGGGATGGGTGACCTCCTAGGAAGTCCTCGACAGCTCAGTGGTACCAGACTCGCTAAACCTGTGTACTTATCCCTTAGGGCATAGGTTCAAGTCTAGGGGATGAAAGACTGGCTTGAGGGAGCCAAATGGTGTGGGAGGGGCTGCGGTCCATGGCTCACATTGCCTGTGCGGTGCTAGAGGGGTTCGCCCCATGCCTGGGCCATTACATAAAAGGCGCCTTTTTATGTAACAGCCCTATCGTAACTGTATCCTCCGGCTTTGCCCAATGTGCTAGTGCCCAACAGGGCCTCCCATATAGTGCCTCAAATGGCAACATTCCGATACTAGCCTGATAGTTGTTGATCACACAGGGAAGATTCGACAAATTTGTTAGAGGCTTCGAGCGGCACAGGATAGGCGACTTGGAGGATTGTAACAGCCATTACCTATTCTTCAGTGGAAATGGGAACACATTACTATGGATTTCGTCAGTGGATTATCGCAGACTTCGAGGCGACACGATGAAATTTAGTAGTGATGAATAGACTGATAAAAATCGGCAAAATTATACCTTTGGTTGAGCAGGAGATTTTTAGACTGTATGGGATGCCTGTCTCCATGGTATTTGACAGGGATCCTAGATTCATTTCGAGGTTCTAGTGAACGGTGCAGAAGCAGTTGGTATCAGATTGCAGTTCAGCACGCTTATCATTCTCAGACAGATAGTAAATTAGAGAGGTTGATACGGATTGTAGAGGATAAGTTGAGGGCTTGCATTATGCAGTTTGGGGGTTCGTAGAAGGACTACTAACCCTGTGTAAAGTTCACCTATAACAACGACTATCAGGCTAGTATCAGAATGCTGCCATTTAAGGCACTATATGGGAGGCCCTGCAGGGCACCAGCACGTTGGGCAGAGACGGAGGATACAGTTACGATAGGGCTGTTACATGGACGGTCCCACACTCCTGTACAAAAGTGCATGCATTGCCCCACCAATGCAGGGCCGAGTACTTTGACACACACTTACACCAAGAACACGCAACCAAGGAATAGAATGGAATTCCAAGCATGGGATCAATTCAATAATCATAATTAGCAGAGGATATAGAATCACATGATATTTTCTTACTGGCTTACTCACTTACCTCATACTTCACGTACCCATTGTGCACTCGCAATGCTAACCCTTTGCGCATGTACCCAAACTACTTGTCAATGGTTTGAACCCCAATAGGTTGGGTTTATAATCAATAAACAACTCTAGGTTAATCCCCAAACCTTCCCAAATTTTTCTCATATTTTTTTGGATTTCCCTATTTTTTCCAGTTAATTTATTAATTAAATATTCATTATTTTTTTCGGGACGGGTCGGGTCTGGCCCGACTCGACCCTGCCCTAGCCAGGCCCTGGGCCTGGCCTGGCTAAGTACTGGGCTTGGCCCAACAACGCATTGGGGGCTCTTACACATACACACAACTTATACACAACTTGCACATATGAGAATATGTGAAAATGTCACTCACATACGTTCAACACATCAAGTATGTCATAGACATCGTGACATGTTAAACTCCAAAACGCCATTATGGCGTAAAATTGAAATTGTTCTCTGTGATAGCCTTATGTGGGAGACGCTTCCACGTGACAAACACTTGGCATCTCCACGGCGTCGACTTCAAAATAGGGAATCTGAACTTGTAGAACATCACAATCACACACTATTCTAGGGGATTATGCCCATGATGTTTCCGAGCATCAAGACTCCCCAAGACCGACTTCGGATCGTCATGGGATGCTCGGATTCAATTGAAAACCTAAAACCAACATCCAAATCTAAAAACCCAAACAAATTAACAACACGTTTCAATTACACAACAACATCGACACCGATGCCGTGTGTTGATCGCTCCGGGGGTTGCCGAGACACTGGTGGAACACCAAACTCGTCTCCGACAAGCCACCTTTGGTCATGGCGATGACATAATAATGGATTAACACTAGTAACTCAAAACATGAAAAGGGGAAAAGGAAATTACAAGGAGAGAGAGGAGATCTCACCTTTTTTAGCGAGTCCCTGTAACTCCGGTGGCTCTCCAGCGGGGTGGACAACCATCAAATGGCTGTCCACAATTCCTTGCTCACCAAGTTTGAGAGGAGAATAGAAGAGAAAAAGAGGAGAGAAGGGGAGAAAATGAGAGGAAAGTGTAGGGGTGGGTCCTTATATAGGCCCACACCTCATCCCTACAACACACATATCTCGAAGTCGGCCTAACTAACCTCACCTTAGCTGACCACCCATTCTAACACTTCTCTATGTAACTCCACTAGGTGACACATGCATAACTTAACTAACCAACTTTTTGGTCTGTTTTTACGTTCTCGCACTCCAAATACCCTACAACTCATGAGTCGCGTGTTTTGGTTTCGTCGACGCTCTCTCCTAGTTAATCGACTCAATTACCATTGATTGGCTTATTTATTAATTATTTTCAATGTTTAATGTCCAGTGTACCTATACCCATTTGGCGATGCCCCGCTCGGCTAGTTTTCCTACTCGTTTACCAATTTCACTGTCCAGTCACTCTAATACGAGATAAACATATAGTACACGTCATCATTCACAAATAGCTAAATTTTTTGGATCGTTACAGTCTCCCCAACTAACAAGAATTTTATCCATGAAATTAGCTCTAACTCGAGTGAATAAGGGGAACCAACACCCGTTCACACCTCCTCTAAACTATGGGCTTACAGCCACTTCGCACAGCTTAGATCTTTCGTATCGAACTGAGAACTCTCCTTAAGTTGCTTTAGACAACTCTCTCTTTACACAGTTGAATTACGGACTGATGCAAAGTCACTTCAGACAACTCACTATGCTATGACCAACTGTGGACTTGCGCGAGAGTCACTTCCAACAGCTCAAAATCAAGTATTGAAATGTGGACTTATACAAAGTCTCTTCGAAAAGCAGAACGTCTTAAATCCACTCCTTTTCTCCACATATATCAAACTGTAGGCCTCTGCCACTTCAAACAGCTTGATTTCATCTCAGTTTTCAGACTGCAGGCCACAACCATTTCAAACAACCTAATTCGACTACGGTCTCTCTAGACCGCTCCCATTCCCCGAAATGGTAGGAATGCCAATGACCTCGTTGCAGACATCGTCTACAACCTTAACACAAGTCAGGTAATTACGAAGTAAGACGCTACGAATGCGACTCGCATGTCAAACCCGTAATGACCTCCTAACCCACTCGTGTTTCAATGCAAGGTAATTCATACCCAGGCAGTAAATATAGTCGACAAAGTTGTGACCGTGGCAACCATAAACACTGCGTATCCATGTATCCTAAGATAAATCATAACCTGTCTAGTCCTACCTCTCTTTAGGTGTACTCGTGGCCAGGTTTGGCAACCTATTATGCCCAAACCTACCACCTCTTTCAGACATTAATTTAAATTAGGTTTGTCTCATCTTAGACAACTCTGCTAAGTTTAAACAGTGCTACTCTAGTAAGTATATACCCTAACTCTGTCACATGACGTCCAACATCCCATTTAAACACCTAAAGTTTTAAATAACCACTTCCATGCATTATGTATGATAACCAAGAAAATTCTTTACCTCCGTAGGATCACGAACTACTGTCAGCTGCAGCTCAGTCACCCTGTGTACATCCTCAATGGCCTGAGGCTGATCGTCATCCTGCTGGTCCTCGTATAAGTTAGGATATCAATCTGGAAATGTCTGGGCTGTCTGCACTGGTAACACACCCTTTGCCCTTGAGAACCACCATTATTGTTCAGATCCCTCGTCGGTTTCCTGTCCTGTCTCTCTGATTGGTGCTCTAACTGCAACTTAGACTGATCAGACTCAAACTCCTCCGGCGAGTACTCAAGTAACTCTCTCTAGCCAAGCTCTACTCATAAGCTCTCTACAATGTCCCTAGCTTGGTCGCAACGATCGCACCTCCAATCTCGAGTACTAGACCTTCGATAAAATAGTACACTCAGTCTGCCTCCGTGTTAGCTGATCCTCCAGCATATGGTAATAACTGCAAAAATAGTCCCATGTACTCTATGACCGACTCATCTGCTAACTATCTCAAGGAAGTGAACTCATTCCTCTTGGCTTTCATCATGGTGACAAGAAAGTACTTCATGTTGAACTGGGTCTTGAACTCTATCCAGTCCCTCGACACTGCTAGTCGTGATGATTGTCATCCACTAATCATCTGCCTCTCCTTGTAACATCGAGGATGATATAGTAGCTCTCATGTGATCCTCTATGGTGATAATACGGTGTATTTTCTCGTGTCTCTTCAGGAAAGCTTCTGCCGCAATGACATTAGTACCCTCGTGGAACATCGCTATATCGTTCCTTTTGAACTCACGCCACTACTTCGTTTCGCCTCAGCAATAACCCCTGGGCTCTTCTCTGGTGTGGTAATGGTAGCAGGCATCGTCTTAGTCATCTCAGCCGGTATTTCTCTATCTACATCGGAGGTGTCTCACCCTTAGTCTGCGCAACAGGCACAACAACAACTCCCTTAAGTATCACCACTAACGTAATCAGAGCCGTAAATGCTACAACAATCAGAGTCGCTACTCCTAATGTAGTGGTAGGCAGCATGGGTGTGGTCGGGGTCAATGGTGTCATGGTAGCCAGTGCGGGTGTCTTCAGTGATTACACTAAATCCTCGAATCTCGTGTCCAAGCGTGAAACTCCTCTGAGGTAATGAAACGAGAATCAACTGTCTCGCTGTCATTGCTCGGACCTGTCTGATCCACCATTGTCGTCTGAATAAGAGAGCGAATCTTCTCCGATCAGTTTATAGCTACCGTATACCATATAGTAGACACAACAATACATACTTAAATAAGTTTTCAATTTCTTTACTCGATTCATCCTCACTCCCCAACTAGAATTCTAAGTCAGGATCATAGGGTTCCAGTCTAAGTTCAACCATACCTAATTTCCATTGGTTTAAATGGCTCATGTTTTATGAAACTTATTCCTGGTACGTATCACAAATTTTTTTTATGGACACAGAGTCGTAGAACCTTACTTTCTGATACCAATTGTGATGACCACAATTTTGGAAACAATTGGGAACCCTGGCCTAGACTCGTATAGGCTCCTGAGTCGGTACTCAGCGAGTTTATAGGCGCCTAGTTAGCCTCAATTCATTCATTTACAGTTCAAAACATAAGTTATTAGATTATAAAGTTTATCAGCTCAATACGCAATGAAATTCAACTATAATCAATCAATAACTCAAGGGAAATTAGGAATTTTACTAATAATGTGGAACCCCGAATACAAGATAAACATGTAAAGCCTAGTGACTAAAGTATGAAGAGGACAATACAAGATATCCAAGTCTCACAACCCAATGATAATGCCCAATATATTTCAAAACAACATATATAATACATAGAACATACTATGCAGTAAGGAAAGAAATCGTCCCCTGAGGAGCGCTCAGAGGAAGTTACCTATCGTCAATCCCTTTCCCTTGCCGTTATCTATCCTATCTACATCTATCTTCATAAACTAGACGATAAGTAACTGAGAAAACTTGAAAGTAATGCCACAAGAATATAACTGTAATTCAATATTTAACAAAAAGGCAGTCCAAGAATCATGCGGTAATTGAAAGGCAGGAAATATCACAAAGTGCATGATAATCACACTAACAGATAACAATCGATATTTTCTTGCTCCAAGAATCAAATATAGGTTCATAAGTGGTTTGAATCATGGCATAATAACGAAGACCATGTGAGGTCTCCCCGGGCATCGACATAAGCAAAGGCATATCTATGATAGGGGACACAAGCCCCTAGTACTTGGTGTCACACAATCAGTATGGGTGGTCCCAGAATCCTGTACAAAAGTTCCCACGTTAGCCTCACTAGTGCAGGGTCGAGTTCTCTGACACACACTAATGCCAAGAACACACAACTAAGGAATAGAATGGAATGTCAAGCATGAGATCAATTCAACAATCACAATCAACAAAGGATATAGAATCACATGATATTTTCTTACTGGCTTACTAAATTTCCTAGTACGTCGCGTACCCGTCGCGCATTTGCAATCCTAACCCTTTGCGCGGGTCTCCAAATGGTTTGAACCACAATAGGTTATGTTTATAGTCAATAAACAACTCTAGGGTAACCCCCAAAATTTTCCAAAATTTTCTCATATTTTTCTAGTTTTTTTCCCTATTTTTTTCCAGCATTTATTTAATCTTAATTTATTTTTTTATTACTTTATTATTTTTCTAGGTCGGGGCGGGTCTGGCCCGACATGTCCCTGGCCAGGTGTTGGGCCTGACCGTGCCCTAGCCAGGCATTGGGCCTAACTTGGCCCAACAAGACATTGGGGGGACTCTTACACATACACACAACTTATACATAACACACCCCACATGAGAATATGTGAAAACACCAATCATATACGTTCAACACATCACGTATGTAATAGACGTCGTGATATGTTGAACTCAAAATGCCATTGTGGTGTAAAACCAAAATTGTTCTCTTTGATAGCCGTATGTGGGAGATGCCGCCACGCGACAAACGCATTGTGTCTCTACGGCGTTGACTTCAAAACAGGAAATCTGAACTTGCAAAACATTAAAATCACACACCACTCTAGGCGATCATCGTCATGATGTTTCCATGTATTAAAATTCCCCAAGACTGACTCCGGATCGTCGTGGAATGCCCATATTCAATTGAAAACCTAAAATGAACAACCAAATCTGAAAACCCAAACAAATGAATATCATATTTCAATTACACAGCAACACTGGCACTGATGCCGCATGTTGATCACTCCAGGGGTTGCCGAGACACTGGTGGAACACAAAACTCGTCTCCGGTAAGCCACTCATGGTCATGGCAATGACACAATAGTGGTTAACTCAAGAAACTCAAAAAAAGGAAAAAGCGAATAGGAAATTACAAGGAGAGAGGAGATCTCACCTTCTCCGGTGAATCCCTATATCTTCGGCGGCTCTCCGGTGGGGTGGACAACCCTCCAATGACTGTCCACAATTCCTTGCTCACCAAGTTTAAGAGGAGGGAGAAGAAAAGAGAAGAGAAAGAGAGGAGAGAAAGGGAGAAAATGAGAGGAAAGTGTAGGGGTGGGTCCTTATATAGGCACACACCTCATCCCCACACACACGCATCTCGAGGTTGGTCCAACTAACCTCATTTTAGCTGGCCACCTATTCCAACACTTCTCTATGTGACTCCACTAGGTTACACATGCATCACTTAACTAACCAACTCTCTGGTCCGTTCAAACATTCTCGCACTCCAAACACCCACGACTCATAAGTTGTGTATTTTGGTTTCATCGATGCTCTCTCGTTCTTAATCAACTCAACTATGATTGATTGGCTTATTTATTAATCATTTTCAATGTTTTAAAGTCCCATGTAATCGTACCCCATTTACCGATGCCCGCTCGGTTAGCTTTCCTACTCATCTACTGACTTCACTGTCTAGTCACTCAAAGACGTGTATAAATATATAGTACACACCATCATTCACAAATAGCCAAATTTTCGAGTCATTGCAGATAACACTTGTGCTTTTGGTAAGTCTTCAACTCTTTTTGTATTTGTCATCATTGTCAACTTAATGATAACTTGTTTCAATAGAGTTTAACAACTTTACATCTTTCCATTATTAGACATAGCATGAGCTCTAATGAGTTTCTATGATTTATACCATAATTTTTCATATTTTCAAGCCATCGCTTGACCATATACTCCAAGATTATGATCTTTACTCAATGATAACCAAATCTCATTCAACTCTTAGAACAATTGGTTTCATTTCGATTATTGACACGAGTTGTCAATTATGGGAAATAAGAATAATTCACTTATGATTTTATTTAAGTTAACTCATCACTCGAATTGAGTTTTCAGACTCATACAATTCTCATAACACCTCAAAGTAAAATAGAATTGATTATTGGTTTGGTCTCATAATCAAGTAATTGATGAATTCCTAACTTAAGTTGTCATAAGATTTCAAGCACCTCGTATAAACAATCCTCTTGAAACTTTAACAACACAACTCTTGTTCATCAAGTTTGATTTTTTATTTTTGACCTATTATATCAGTTTACATAACCCAAATCATTTGAATTTCAAGTAATTGTTGTATTTCTACGAATTATCATTCGTAGAATTTATAAATTTCAACATTTTCCATTATAGATCGCAGTTAATACTAATATCTTGATATACTGCTCACCTATTCATTCCCAGTATCAAACATCATTCTCTGAATTCTCAATCCATAACTTTATTGATAACTTTTTCTCCTCAATTTAGACTGTACCAGTTTAAAGATCAAATTAAAACACCTCACTAGCTTATTGCTATGTTTTTTTCTCAACTTACCCAAACGGTACACTACTTTTCTATATTAGTTATCTTTGATGACAAGAGTGTCAGGTCTGTGAATCTTTCTGCCTCTATGCCCAGAAAGTTCCTAAATGAGTTAAAGTTAAACAACCTTACTAGCCATTAGGCTTACGTATTTGCAACTTACCCTTCACTTCCATTTTTAATTTACCATTACCATAAAAGTGATTATAGTTCATCATATAAGATAGAATTGACCAACAACATGAATTTTTCTAAAATCCTTCAACTCTCATCTTTTGTTGTAGCTATTCACTTTTATTGTAACGTTACCCTCAACTCATTTCCTTATATTCCAACATTGATTTATACATCAACCAGGTATCCTCATATTTCATTTCTCTATTTGTGGCTCCACCACAACCCTATTGCTCCCTCATCATCATACTATTAGTGTGTGCAGTTACAACACTAATAAATCCCTTTCACTTTACTTTCAGTATATGCGGCTACCCACAACCATACTGATAAATTTTTTCTCAGTATTCCATTATAGACTAACACTATATCTAAAATTCTATACTTCATAATCATTCATGAAGTATGATTAACTAGTGATAATCTAAACTTAACTAGGTTCTCGTTACCTTTACCACTAATTTCCCTCATTGAATGACTTTTAACCTTAGTCAACTAGTCTTAACACTAGTTATATTTCTACTCAAATTGACTTAACACCTTTTGGTTCCATTATAAGTCATTTCATGTTTTATTCATCTCTTAATGTCACTTCATCTGACATCTGTCTTTAAGTCCAGTACCTATAGTTCCTTCTACACTGATTATTTCTCATCAGACAATATCAGTAAGAATCAAGACCATTAAAGACTACTCAATGAGAGAGTTATTTATAACTCCTTTCCCTTCCATATTTATAGTATTAAGATTCAGGGTTCCACAAACCTTAACCCTCAATATATATATATATATATATATATATATATATATATATATATATATATATATATATACATTCTCATTTTATGAGAAATAGATGGATACAAACCATCTTATTATCGTTCCACTGTCTTCCTTTATCTCGTTATCCATGAAGTCCAGGTTCCCAAGAACCCTCACCATCAATTTCCTTTGACTTACCAAGTCATAAATGTGAGATAAGTGTTTAAGATTTATTTCTAGGCAAGACAGGACAACTATATCTATCGCATAGATATAATATAAAGCTCACAAATACATTTTTAAGATTTTATCTTTCATTGCCCCCCCCCCCAAAATATTAATAAAAATCGCTTATTTAGTTCTAGGTTATCCTGACTCGAGAACCGATCTCCAAGTCAGCTAACTAAATTTCCATTTTAATATACAGGTACAACTTGAAGTTTCAATCCCTATGTATCAGAGTTATCACACCATCCAAAACCAATTCGAAGGTGATAACCTCAGTCTATGATACTCACTGTATCAAAGTTATCCCCTTAACTATCAATGGAATAATCATGCCAAGCTTTACTAATTAGTCTCTGATATCACACTATATCAAAATTGTCTCTTATTTCGAGACCTATGATAACCTCAAGTTTGTAAAGCCTTGGCTCAGATACCAACCGTAACATCCCCTAATCCCGATTAAGGAATATTTAGCCTAAAACCCTAATTAAGCCCCAGTAAACCAGATCGAACCTAATTAGACCTAGCAGCCTTGTGCCTATTCTTGTTAACAACCTATATATCTTAATATCGAATAACAAATTAAAATGAAACATAGCGAAAAATTTAAAACTTTTTTTTCAATAAATCTAAGATATACGAATCTGGTATAATCATTGGTACTAAACTTGTATTCCTACCTTGATTATTACAAAATAGTATTCATTACAATACTTATATAACATAAAACTCACTACATGAAGAGAAAATGTTAAACTCCCACGCTTCTCCAATCCTATGTTCTAGTGTATGCACCTTTCGTGGAAATGTTTAGGTGGGTGAGCTCCTACATGCTCAGTGACTCCCATACCAACCATCAATTATCAATTAATATTCAAAAATTATATATCACAAGGTGCATCCAATGTATATTTATGGAAGCAACTAAATCAATATAACCAATATATAAGCAGATGCAAGTTCGTTGGTTCATTGCAATGTACCCATGATTTGTATTTTCAATTTTAGTATTTCAATAGAGTCGCCCTCTCACATTATCAGGAATCAGTCACTGGGCATCTGACTAATTCCCAATGATGTGCCGCAAACTCAAATCAATAGAGTCGCTCTCCCACATCGTCACTAAACCAATCACTAACCATCTGATTTGTTTATGACTGATGTGCTGCCAACTCAATCGAAAAGCATTGATCGAGATATTTTCCAAGTCACTGGGGGCGCGATGATGGGAGGCCAGCCCATCACAGTTCCAAATCCCAGGCCGATTCGTCCCGCTAAACCTCTTCCCGAATTTCATTTTCCATTTAAAAACATTTTTGTAAAACCAAATCCAAATCATGGTATATCGCCCCATTCCAAGTCCAAAACACTACATGCTCTAATAATACTAATTTACATTGGATAATTGATAAATAATACGAGTACCACTTACCTATTCTGAGCTTTCCTATTTTTATCGACTTGTATGACTCCTAGAGTCAAACCTTTTTCTGTCAATCCATTTCCTAAATAAGCCAATTATTATCGGTTTATGTCCAATATTCAATTATTAAAATTCCTAAACTAGTCCCATTGGATTCCGACATCCCAGGACCTAATTTCTCATTTATTTTGACCATTTCACGTTTTATGAGGTACACACCCTAGTGTAAAGTGTCCCTCGACTTTCGAATTCCTCATTTTTCATATAAATCCACCAATTTCTATTTATTTGGTCGAAATACTATTTTTAATATTTTTTCTATTTATTCCATAATTATTTTTCCTTTTTCTTTTTATTTTACTTTTCATTTGGCCGTAAATTAGGCCGAATCAGGTTCGGCTCAACCGAGCCAAATCGGCCCAGTTCAGGGTCATCTTTGTCCTTATGAGAAGAGAGCATTTTGTTCTGTTCTTTTTTTTTCCTTCATCGGCTGTGGTTGGCTCCCAACCCCAACCCAAGTTTTGGATGGCCACGAAACAACAGGGAGACAACCCTCCCTGCCTTAATTCCTTGTTCGGCTATGGCTAATGCCATGGCCGAACCCCCCAATACTCGCAGTTACCACACAACAACAACCACCACAACAAGAACAACAACAATCAACCACAACACAAGCTCACCTCGGCCTCGACGTCGCGAGCTCACTCTTGAACTCTTCCGCTTCCTCGCTCACTCTTTCTTGTCTCGACACTCTCTCTCTCTGCTCGTTTTCTCAATTTAACAATGGAGGAGGCGGTTTAGCTTGGCAAATGACCAAAATGCCCCCAAGCCTATCCTTTTCTCTTTTATTTCCTACTACCCTTTTTGGTCTTTTCACATTTTCTAATTTAATTATATATTTATATATACTATTCCGTTATGTGCTCCAATGAGCACCCTCGGGCGAGCATACCATCGTAAGATCCACGCATGTCATCCTTGACCCCGTGTATTACTTGGCGCCCCGACAATTCACTAATATTTTATTTATTTTTCATTTTAATATATATTTATTTATATCCACAGTATATATAAATATATATATATATATATATTTATGCCTATAATTACATAATTCACGCCAACGAGCATTCTCAGGCGTCAATGCTATCCCACGTCTCATGTGTGTCCTCCTTGACCCACACATGGTATTTGGCATTCCCTTATTTTTCTGGCTATTCTTTTATACATATTAATACACACCAAATAAACACAATACATCACGTCATTCTACGCACGCATTAATCGAGACAAATTGGGCTTAACCACAAGTCTAACTTGGATTAATTAATATTCAAATTAACACTAATCACGTGCTTAAGGTAACGGGTCATTACAACATGAATACTCACTTATTGTTTTATATTTGATCAGTCCATTCCTTGTTATTATTCATTCCTCTTACTATTTTTGGATGGTGGTGAGTTACTCCCACCGGATGTCATTTGATGTATGTTTATGCACACTAGATTATAGCACGTGTGGCTCGACCATCAAGTGAATGGCAACCCAAGTTGCCTCTTGTGCACGTGTCGGTTTGATTCGAATTTGGCTAGCACTGCTAGGATATCATGCGATGAGCCATAGTACAGTTGCAGTCTATTTATTTACTTATTAAATGCTCAATGGATTTCCTTGGGATTTTACACACTGGACTCATCATCTGTTTTATTGTAATGGCTGAGTGCA
This sequence comes from Stephania japonica, assembly GCA_039657345.1. Taxonomy (NCBI): domain Eukaryota; kingdom Viridiplantae; phylum Streptophyta; class Magnoliopsida; order Ranunculales; family Menispermaceae; genus Stephania; species Stephania japonica. Next base: position 20,333,536 of record CM077566.1, read on the forward strand.
AATCCCAATACCCGTAGGGGTAAGGGGATCTTAAACGACTGCATTTGATTGCCCACTATCGAGAACCTACTAGTACATATTATTTTGATATCTTGTTTACATTTTGGGTTTATGGGAGACTAGAGTGATACTGTAAATATATATTTACTATTTTATGTTTATGTCGCTTATGTACAGAGAACTTTTCGGGTTTTCCACATTAGGACTGATGAATACTCTACTTTTAATAAAGTTTATGCATTATCATTATTTTTCTTATTATTTAAGACTTTTGCTATTTAATTCTAGTTATTTACTTGCAACTCTACTAAAATACAACCCATCAGTCAATAATTAAGTTAACTGAATAACTAGCAAATTCATGTGTTCTTAAGTGATGAAAAAGGTTAACTAATAAAATAAGGAAAAGAGTAAAAATTGTAAACTACGAAACAAGTAAAAACGCGAATGATGGATGCTAACGTGGAGATGTACGTAGTGGAGTGTAGGACTCATTGGTCAGAGCGATGGGCAGGTGCAGCTGGGCTCGCAGGTAGGTAGCAGCGGGCCATGGGGCGCAGGGCCATCACAATTTAGTATCGGAGCGAGTGTTCAAGGAACCTTGGGAGTTAAAATTTTGAAAGGGCATAAAACTTAAACAAACAAACTTAGATATGGAAACCCGATGATATTACTTTAGACCTAGTTGGGAACTGACAGTGAGGCGGGTAGAATTCGAATTATCTATGTGTTATATGTTTTTACTATATACTATACATGTACGTATATCGAGGTTGATTTAACGTACGTTTCTCGATGGAGATCATCATGGACAGATAGTGGCAGACTAGTGATACTACTAGGGATCCCATGCCTATTATAAGCTTAAAAAACCATGTATCGGCACAGGAGACTCAGATGGCGGAGGTGTTACGTCTACTCCGGGATCAAGCAGCCGCACACAGCATTAGCCACGACATCTATAAGTCCAACAGTAGTTTTGGCTCCCACTCATACGACCTTCACTTCGATTGCCACACAGATGCCTATTCAGGCAGTGGTTTAGGAGACACTTGGAGCAAGAGCTACACCAATAGTGGTAACTTTGGAGATGCCAAAGCCTACACTTCCATTTACGACTACAGAGTAGCCTCCTCCTCTTCCTTATCCTCCTCCGCTTCCTCCTCCTCCTCCTACTACTAATATTACTACTACTACTAATACTACTACTACTACCACCACCACCATTGTTACGTACTCACTGTGCAAGAGGCAAAACTACTGAGAGACTTTATCATTTTGCAGCTGGGATATTTCTATGGAGGTGGTAACCTTGAGGCAGTAAGCAGATGGCTCCTATCTCACCAGTGTCTATATAAGGTGTTGATTACAGAAGAGTTGATTCAGGCACGTCTATCAGGGGCTTGTTTCCGAGGCAATAGTGCGATTTAGTGGACTATGTATTAGGAGATACATCCAGACTCGACCATTTGGGCATAGTTGAGGGAGCTATTGTGCAACTAGTACATACTGATGGAGGACCAATTGAGATTGAGAGAGGAGTTCTTGTTTCTGAGATAGGGGAGCCATTCAGTGCTGTAGTACATGGAGCAATACTGGTATCTACTGTAGTTTACGATGGACGTCGTAAGGACAGAGCGACTACAAATCTACTACTTCACTCGGAGGATAGAGAAGGTTATTGCCAGTGCTATAGTGTTATAAGGAGCCAAACTCTAGAGGATATGTACAATAGAGTGCTGACACGTGAGACATTCCTCCCGTAGAGGGACGATAGGCGTATAACGGAGACTTATGAGATAAAGGATGTACAGAGTTCTCGACTTGATAGGAAACCAAAGAGATAATAGGATCAGTTAGATAGAGGTTGTAGGGATGAGTAGAGACCGCAGGGATGATCACTGGGGTGGTCAGTGAAACCACACCCAAGAGGGGGGTGAATTGGGTGTATCGAGAAGTTAACGCCCTTTTTAATTTAATTAGATAATTAAGATGTTATATGCTCACCAAAGTGCAAATATGGATGATATGCAAGTGAATGGGATAGAAGAGATGGAAAGAGATACTTGATTTATAGTGGTTCGATCCAATGATCTACATCCACTACCTAACCTCCCCGGTTAGGATTTTGAAACCCCTACTTATATTACTAATAAGTGTTACAACCTAAGCTTACAAGCCTAGAATGCCTAATACAATTAGGACTTCCTACCTAGCCGTAAGTAGGGTTTATGCCTAGCCTCAACTAGGTCTTCCCTTTTGACTTAGATTTCACAAAGTCTTACAATCATCCAATTACAATAAATAGTTGAAAAATACTGAAGTACACTTTACAAAGTAAAGTGGTATCAAATTCAAACACTAGCAAGCCTCCTAGAGCCTAACAACTCTAATGCATGCAAGTATGAGAATAAATAGAATATGCAAATATGTCACTGATTTTTTGCAAGTCCCAAATATGAAATCCTTTCAAAAATCTAATGTATTAGTGCAAAACCGATTTCAAAGCTAAGAACAAGAAGTTTAACAAAAATCAAGTTTAAGTGCAAAACTTTTGTTCAAACCAATCTTAGGGTTTAATAAAATAAGTTTAAGTGCAAAACCCAAGATGATAGTATTCAAACACACAACAAAATAATTTTCAATTCAAACACACAAAACTATGTAGATTAAGTACAATAAAAGAGTCTAGAACAAGGACTTTCTTACAACTAAGAAGGTGACCTAAAATCAGTTTTGAGGAGATTCTTGTACACCTTTGGAAGCCTCAAAAGTGCAGGATTTTGGAGTGAATGGACAGCCTCAAGAATCTTCTTTGTCTTCTTCACACAAATCAATATTCTCCTTTTTATAAGTTTTTGAGCTTTTGTGTATTTTTCTTCCTTGTTATCTCAAAACAATGTTCTTGGTGGTTTTATAGTGTTAGACATCCCATCTTATCAGTTTGTGACCGTTCTAGGGATCCAAGGGCCCAAAATTCATCAAGAATTCAAATTAAAGTTGTTTTCTAGCTTTTTAAAAAAGCTGTCAAGAATGCAATTAGCGCGCTAATGTTGAGACATAGCGTGCTAACTCTGCACTTAGCGTGCTAATAACAGAATTAGCGCTAACTGCAGGGACCTCAAAATAATTATTTTGTCCCTTGTGTTAGCGATCCTTAAATACGTCCGGGACCCGACCAACCCTTATATAACATGTTATATATGTTTAATATGAGTCATTAAGCTTATTTGGGTAGTCCAATATTTTTACAAATCCCGAAAATGAAAAATCTCAGTTTCATAATATGCGAGGGACTTTTTTGCAAATTTATAGTTTTTTTTTTCAAAAACAAGTTTTTCTTTTTCGAAAAACTTCCACAACAATCTTCAAAATGCAAATGAACATAAACACATAGTTTCACATTGTTTAAACTTATAGACTGAGTCATGTGTTAAAGTTCCATTTTGAAACTTTGAGTAATCACTTGACATTTGAAAATTCGTTTAAAAGACTCGATATGCATGAACTAATGCATTTGACTTGTGTGAATGAACTTGTATACCTTACATCAATATTACAACTTGTAGTTTGATCTTTCTTCTTCATTCCTTCATGAATGCCGATTCTTGAACTTGTATGGCTTGAATACCCATGATGTGATGTTTTGCAACCTTTAACAAAAACTGAAATGCACTTGATATTTATTAGTACATTTTTACCTTATTTGTTTCCATCAAAATCCTGGTCGGAGTTAGAGTGACTAACCACTTAGTCCAACAATCTCCCCCTTTTAACGATAACAAACAATGTGAACTTGACAAGCGTAAAACATAATCCAAGTGTATTTATCACATTCATGGTTGTACACATCTTATAATTTTCATTTAAATATACAAGTTCAACCACATCAATATTTTCAAGTTCAACCTCATTTTCTCCCCCGTTTGATACCATCAAAAAGTAGGGCCATGCTCCCCCTCACTTCATGCATATCAATAAACAATAGATGGAAGCGTTACCCATTCATATACAATGAATTATAGATATCAAGAAATAGCATTGTATTAACTCAGAGATACGAAAAAAAAATTTCATGATTTAAATAGCATAAAGAAATGGAGGCACAGTTGTGGCATAAAACATGAGTTCTACTAAAAAGAAAGTGTTCATAAATATCTTAAAACTAACATGTTTGAGCCTAATGCTCGCCGAACAATGATAACCATAAACACTCCTCCGGGATGACGATGGCCGACTTGCGCGGAGCCAGAGGCATGACCATCGCGTGCTCGCGCAGATGGTAGCAACTCGGTCTTGATATGACATAGCCGCGTGTCGAAGGAAGTGAACGTCTCAGTCATATACGCATGCAGGTATCCCAGCTGTACATAGACGTATGCTAATCATGGAGACATATTTGGTAGAGGGGTGAAGCCGCGGAACGTCGAAGGAGGTGGAGTTTGCGTCGTCTAATGGTGCGACTACTGCGGTGGAGCTGTAAAGTCCTAATGAACTTCATCATCGCCATCATGTTCATCATTGCCAGCATTGCCTTCATCGTCAGCATTGTCATCATTGCCAAAACTATGGCTATATTCTAAGTAGTCCGGCGCATAAAAAGAAGCAACTGGAGAATCCGTAGGTAGTGGAGACTCATAGTCGTCGTAATACTGACCATTCGGGATGGCATCTTCCCGTGTCTACCTTTGCCTCTCACAAATAAAGTGACACTTCATTGTCTTCAACGTGGCCATATTGATGGTGTCATAGACAGTGAGCGGACGACCGCCTAATGCGAGATCCACCTCGGTAGACTCCAAGTAGGATGTGATAATGTGTGCATAAGGAAGATAACGACCCGAGCTACACGTGCTCATCATATAACCAATAATGATGTGGGGCAGGCTGAGAGGGATCATGCGAATTAGGTGCCCAAGAACGAACATGTCAAGGAGAGTGACACAGTTCTTACTACCACCTCGAGGAAGAATGACTTTGTGAAGTATTTTATGAAAGAGGTGAGGTATAAGTTTGAAGTCAATGTCCGTTATACCAGTCGGATATACGGTTAAAGTTCTTTTTGTCCGAAGAAGGAATTAAGTAATTCAAGATGATCAAAGGACTAACTAAGAAATTTGCACACAACCGTAGTGGTAAGAGGGTGCAAAGGAAGTTGAAGCCGTTGAGTGAGATTTTAGGGCATAATCTCAATGAACCGGCTACCGACAGATGATCTTAGAACAAAATGGTTCGTTGTTTTAAGATTTGAATAGAAAACGCGAACCAAGGGAATTATAGTTGGCGTTATAGGCACAGAAAGTGGTCCATCCCGCTCTATCAAAAATCTCCCTACTCGGGATATGAGCCTTATCAAAAAAGGCGAAATCAACAATGGTGGGCCTTAGGATTTTGGCATCTGTTAGCCGTGGAGCCACCAACTCTAGAATCGATGTAGACTCATGAACGGACTTGGCACGACCCTTACATCGTGGGGCATTTTCTGGGGCAGGGACGAGGTGTGTGGATTCGATTCACTACTTGAGGACAAAGATTGAACAACACAACAGCTAGGGGGATGACGAGAGGATGTGGCTTGGGTAGGACGAGACGTGGCGGGGCGGTTGGACGGGAAAATGAATGGGCGAATAAAAGAGTATATAAGCCGACACTCAAACTTTTCTTCTCATTTTGCATGGTTTTTGAACAAAATTCAGAGCTATCCTTGTTTTTTCACTTAAAGAAAATGAAAATTTCAACTCAAATCATCAACCAAAGAAATAATTGGAGCTAGAGACAAAGTGCCAACATAAGTAACCTAACTTTCACTCTCTTTTGTTGTGATTTATCAAGGAAAGCATAAAACCAAAGGAGTTTCGATTTCAAACAAGTTTAAATGCTTATTCTCACTGATTTTGAACATATTGAGATTTCAGTTTGGGGAAGAATTTGAGATTCATTGATGAATTTGATTTTTTAAGTTTTGGCAAAAATTTCTATTTCTATTTTTCAACATTGAAAAATTTTTATTTTTCAAGTTTTGGCAAGTTTTGGCAAAAATTTGAAAATTTTCTATTTTTATTTTTATTTTTCTATTTCTATTTTTCAAGTCTTCAATTACTATTTTTTTAGTAGGAACATAGCTCAAAAAAATGGCCTAGAATTATACTATGCTATCGCACTTATCTTATGCTAACGAGAGGGAATTACACTGAGTCTCTATGTTTAATCAATGAGCACTATACTACAATTTGAGCACATTCTTCGCTAGGAAGTTTGCACAAGCATTAATACATCTGGGAGATGTATTTAATCTAGCTACCTTCCATCTGATGAAGAGTCCATTTAATCTCCTCGATCTGGTAGTCCATGAAAACCAGAGTATGACGAGGATCCATGAGCGAAACAACTTCTAATGAGTCGGTCTCGATCACCACCTTAGTGAGTCCTTTCTCCTTTGCCATGTGGAATCCATACCATAACGCCCAAATTTCTGCTGACAAGGTGGACAACTGCCTAACTTGACTTGGAAACTAGAGATGAACTCTCCTTTGTCATCTCGTAACAGCCCTGCAGCAGATGAGCATGCGAAGTCATTCGTTACTGCCCCATCATAATTCACTTTTTCCCAACCCGCATCTGGTTTCTTTCATTATGTGTCCCTCTTAGCTTGCCCTTCAAGACCAACAGTGCATGTTTGAGCGCCAAATCTAATTATCTCATATGTTCTATCTCGAGCTTGAGAAATCACCTCCATAATTGACGCATGAATACCCTTGAAGACAAACTCATTTCTTGTGAACCAAAGAACCCAACACGTGAACCAAATAAGGTCTTGTAAGAAGCGACACCTTATTTCAGATTAGAGTCCAACCATTCTCTTTGGCTATTACTAAAGAAGCTAGGACTTTGTCTTCCCATCAAAAGATTATCCCAGACCGTCCATGATATAGGGGAGTCCCTAAGGGCATGAAGAACTGACTCTAATTCTGCATTACCTGTCCATTCCTTTGCTACTATTAGGGTGAAGAGTGGCCAATATTTTGTTGCACATCTCACTAAGTAGAATCTGTGCAAGATTTGAGATGTCCTAACTTCCTAATGTTGTAGTATAATGAGCCACCTTCTGCTCTACGTCCCTATTGGAAAGTGAAGTAGTAGCATAGGGTAGGAGAGAGTTCACGTTTTCCACCCACTTCTCCTTCCAGAATAAAGTTCCCCATCTATCTCTAATAATCTTAGTAAGGCCATCCTTGAAGAGAGGCCAAGATTGGCATATACTCCTCCATACAAATGAGGCAGGGTGGCTGCTCTTGATGAAGATTTTCCTTATTTGTCAACTTGCAATGCTTCTCTCTCATGACTTGGGCCCGTAAGCACTATTTCTTAGTATAAAAGTCCCAACAAAGCTTCCATATAAGGGCTTCATTGTTGTCCCTTGCTTTTCAAAACCCTAACCTCCAGGAAGTTATTAGAACACAAGACCTCCCATCAAACTAGGTGGACTTTCCTTTTCAAGTCAGATCCCCAGATAAAACTATGCATAGTTTTATCAACTTTATCGCATACCATTAGAGGGAGTTTTGCGGTCTACATTTGAAACACAGGTATAGATTGAAGACATGCCTTGGCTAGCATCGCCTTGCCTACTAACGAGAGTTGTTTTGCTTTCCATCCTAAAAGACATGCCCTCAATTCATCAATAATGTCCTTGTAGGTGTCCTTCTTCGATCTTTGATGGAGGATAGGAGACTACAAATATTTTCCCAAGTTCTCCGTCATTTGGAAGCCCATCATAGTGTTGATTTGCCTCTTTACATGTGCAGCCACATTCTTAGAGAAGAAGAGCTTTGTTTTCTAAGCATTGATCTTTTAGCCAGAGTAACTACAAAATTCTGCCATAATCTTTTGAATTATTCGTACCTGTGACATGTTAGCTTCCGCAAAAATGAATATATCATTAGCAAAGAACAAGTGAGAGATCATGGGACCAGTTCTACCTAAATGAACTCCACATCATTCTTTGTCATCAACTGCTTTTTGGATACCATGAGCTAATATCTCCATATAGAGAACAAAGATGTAAGGTGAGATGGAGTCTCCTTGGCGAATTCCTCTGGATAGTGAGAAATCCTCTGTTATGCCTCCATTCCATAACACTAGCATCTTTGGTGTAGATATACAATGCATAATTCTGTCGATCAACACATTAGGAAAACTAGCAGCAACAAGTGTTTCTTCAATGAAACTCCAACTTAGTATATCATATGCTTTCTCCAAATAAATTTTGATGGCTAGCCAACCTTTACGACCAGATTTCCTTCTCATTGAATGAATGATCTCCTGTACGATAGTATTATCAGACAGGTTTCTTGTAGGCATGAAGCTCGATTGACTCTTGTTCACCATATTGTTTAACAAGGGCTTCAACCTGTTTGTAATTAGCTTAGTAATAAGTTTATATATAATATTGCATAAACTGATCGGTCGAAGATCTAAAAAAGACTCAGGGAGATAGTTTTTGGGATGAGAACAAGTAGGGTATCATTTAAACTAGGTGAGAGAACTCCATTGGAGAATTCTTTCACGTAGTAGTAATTGTATCACCCACCACCTCCAATTGTGATTGGAAGAATATAGGACTCCAACTATCAGGGCCAAGAACTTTATAAGCACCCATATCAAAAAGTGGATTTCAACTTCCTGCTTATCAACAGCCTTCATCAAATTTTTCTGGTCTGCGGGTAGCATGGTTGGGAATTTGTGGTTCCAACTAAGTAAAGGAGGTCGCATACCATCATCAAGGTACAGTTTGTTGTAGAATTGAATTGCCATTGCCTTGAGGTCTCCTGATCATTCACCCATTCCCCATCTTCATTCTTTAATGCCAGAATATAACTCCCTTTCCTCTTAGTAATCGTACTATAGTGAAAGTATCTGGTTTTCTTATCTCCAAACTTAAACCATTTTAGTTCTATAGTTTTTGTACCAAAGTATCTCTTCCTGGAGAAGAATATCTTGAAGTTGTTTTTGTGGTTTAGTTCTCTGATTGTGCAAGTTAGTTGAGAATGATCTATCCAGGCTTCGATCAAGTTTCTCTAACCTCCACTGTAACTTTTTCTTTCTCAGAAAAATATTTCCAAAAATGTGGGTATTCCACCACTTGATCTTATCCGTAAACTATTTTGACACCACTTGAAACTCTGCATTATTTGCCGAGTTAGTTTTGACAAACTCTTTAAAGCCCTCATGAGTTGTCTAGCATGAATGGAAGTGGAACGACCTATCAGCTTTAGGAGGAGCATTTGTTTGAAGGTACAAGAGCAAGGGGCGGTGACTTGATTTGAGTCTAGGTAGATGAAAGATAACACTTTCAAGAAAACATATCTGCCACTCTCCATTGCATAGTCCTTTGTCTATTCACTCCTTTAACCTTCCTCAACACGTAAACTTTGAGCCTTTGAAACCTAGGTCATGTAAGGCATTAAGATTCATGAACTCAAATAGTTCTCTGCATTTAAAAGAATTGGCCTGAGGCCCCCCTGTTTTCTCATCCAACATAAGGTATACATTAAAATCCCTAAGATGTGCCTATGGTAGAGAGTTAGGAATGTGCAATGCAGATACTTCTTCCCATAATTACTTCTAGACTCTATAGTTCATTGAGCCGTAGATAAAAGTACAATAGCTCTTTAGGTCCCCTTTTTGCCAAGATGTATGGATCCATTGTCTACCAAACCCTTTAATAGAGAGTTGTATATTAGAAGTAGACCATAGAAGCCATATCCCACTAGAGAAACCATTAGCATCAACTTTAAAAAAGTTTGAGTAACCAATTCTTTTGATAACCCCGTCAGCAATGTCTCCGCTAATTTCGAGGTTCAAGGATAGCAAGAACATCGGGCTTGTTAGCTTTTATAAGATCTTGACACTCACTTGAAACTTAGGGCTCTTTGCTCCTTGATAGTTCCTGGATATAAAAGACATATTTAACTATATGTTTAAAGAATTGGGAACCCTTTGATGACCCTGCATCATTAACAAAATTAGTGAAATGGAGCGCCTCCCCTAACGGGGACTAACTCATTACCTTGGATTTCCAGAGGTGCTGGATTCTCAATAACCATGCTACTAATTTGTTCTCAGGTCGAGGAATGACTCTCCTTTGATGTTAGCTTAACCTCTTGCCAAGACAATTCTCCTACTTTAGATCTCTTCTTTCCTACCTCGAGATTGACATCATTATCTGGGAGAGCAGGAGAAATGGGAGAGGCCTTGAGGGATGTCATACTTTGTGTCTTAGATCTTGCCTTGGTGGGTAGATTGATGGTATTAACTATGTTAGAAATGTCCACTGATGATCCAATATGGGCTTTAGATTTTCCTTTTCTATCCTTCTTCTCATCCGCATACTGAGAAACTGTCTTGTCATGTTGGCTATTAAAAACAACTCCATGATTTGAGGAATTGATTTCCTTAGAATGAGCCCTTAGTGATGATTTTTCATCATTAGAATTTAAGCTTCCAAAATGGTTACCCATAATTGTGGGGTGAGAAATTGTCTTCTCCCATTGGCTATTAAAAAATATATCTACGATTTGAGGAATTGATTTCCATAGAATGAGCCCTTATTGATGACTTTCCATCATTAGAATCAAAACACCCAAAATGGTTACCCATAATTGCAAGGTGGGAATCCCCAGATCCTCGCGTGATTATTTCCTTGCGAGTTTGCGGGCTTTCCTTCATCGATCTCCGGTGAGGGCAGCATTGTGCTATCATTCAGGGTCCGAATTTATCGTCTTCGACCGCTTCATTTAGAGCCAAATTAGTAACCTTGCCAGAAGATAAACTAGTTCCCTCTTGCCCTCCTTTTTCCTATTCCGATTCTCGCATTGCCTCCTTCTTAAGAGGGCAGGCAATAGCATTATGGCCTACCCGACCATATGAATAACATATCTAAAGAATGCCTTCGTATTCAACAATAAGCCATACATCTGCTAATCTACATTTCGACACTAAGGTTGGGACAAATCCAAGTCCACTACAATACATGCAAACTAACCTCTTTGACTTATCTCAGTATTGAGGTCTAGCTTTATTGTTCATCCCACCATATTACCAATACCTGTGAGGATTGGCTCATAATAATACTTAGCAGGCAAATCAGGAATTCTAATCCATGCTGTTGCTCGCACTAATGGAGCATCATTTTCCCGAAAAGAGGAATAATAACATTGCACTGACAAAACATGCCCTAAAATGTACCACGCATTCAAAGCTTTCTCTACATCATGCTCACAAGTAAAATGAACCAAATAGTAACCATTAGTCAGATCCATAGTAGTGAACTTACCCCTTGGATCCCATGAGTTTTTGATCATGTTATAAAGCATTTGATACCTCATTGTTCTGCCAATGAGTTTAACGATTAGTGTCTTCTCCATCTATTGATCCATAAAATGGTTCAACTTATCCGATATCGCAATAAAAGGCCCATTTTCATCTTTAACAATCCTGACATCCCCTATTTTTGGAACCATCTTTTCTACAAACTTGTACGTCTTCTCCGCCAATAGTCTATCTCTATACAACCCATGATCAACCTTCATACCAGAATCATCACTCTTTGTACCATATTCTTTGCGATCTACTCATGACGATAGTTCTCCAGCACTCGTCGGCAAAGCGACAAACAAAGTGGAAGAACTCATCTCTCTCTTTGTATCCTTCAATGATATCTTTTCCATCTCACTTACTTTGTTTCAATTTCTATTTTTCAAGTTTTGGCAAAAATTTGGCAATTCATTAATGAAACTGATTTTTCATGATTCAATTTTACAGATGCTTTCAACTTGAATAACCAATGGCATTTTCAAAATTTTCATTTCGAGCTAATAATACACCTATAAAGAAGTTCCAAATTTGGTCTTGAAAATCGAAAGTTGTGATATTTCGAAGTTAGGTGATGTTCTTGAGTGTTTCATGAAAATGCCTGAATTAATCAAACTTTTTATTAGGTTTGAATGGTAACAATCAATGTTGATATATCATATTAGAGTTTTCCATCATTAGTTTGGAGTTTGGTGATGGTTTGGCTATGGCACTTCAAATGTTTGATGTTATGCAAAGTTATGTTCATGTTAAGTTGGGTAATGGTTTCGAACAATTAAAGAAAGGTTTTAAGGTTGGATTTTTATAGAACTTAATGCTTATATATCCAATTTGAACCACAAAAATCAGTTTGGGGTTTCAATAAGTTTTAGTGTGTCAATTGGTGTTGAATCGGTTGCATTTTGTGAACAAAAAAAATGTTTTGTAGTTTTGTTTTTTTTGCCAACTTGGGTATCTATTTAGAATAATCAAATGAATGTTCTTAAGCAAAATTTTTAATAGGATTTGATGTTTATATATGAAACTTGAACCATAAAAATTAGATTTTGAATTGGAGGTGTTTTTATTATACTTTTGGGATGGGGATGGAGGCTCGAAATTAAAACTGCACTACTTTTTCCTATAACACTTAAACCATTTATCTTGGTCTAAACCCAACCTAAGATATTCAAACACACTCTAAAACATATATAATAACCTAGGGAAGCGTCTCGGGAGTCATACACGAGTTTAGAGGCGTCGCGAGGCTTGTTGAGCTAGGAATTGTTGCTTGAATTGTGAGTAGACAAACTAGACACTTATTTTCATTTCATTTCCACTTTAATTTATGAGCTTTTAATTAGTTCATGTGTGTTATTCCTTGTACTCAAAATTCCATAATTGTTGTGTGATATTCTCATTTACGGGGTAATTTGTTATGACATTGCTTTTGAATTACTTATTTATTCTTTGTCAATATCTTTCCTTGAATACTTAGATAGATTTGCGCGACATACGGAGTATGGGATCCATGGTGTCGACATCTATTCAGTTATTGACACAGACCTATTACATGAGGCTGTTTGATGAAATCCACCACCAAGTAGGGTAATACCGAAGTACACGTGTGCTGGCCTATTACATGAGGTCTATGTGTGGCCAAGTAGGGTAGTACGAAGTGCACGTGTACTAACCTATTACATTAGATCATTAGGAAGATGGTCCTCAACTTATAAGGGTAGTACCATTATGCATTACTAGCATATTTATATCCGAGTAAGTCTTACTAATTTTCTTATGGTATTTGCATGCATGTTCTATTTCAAGCAATCTTTTGTTGTTTTATGCTTTTAAATACCTATTTCTTGTATTTGAAAATGCGGAGACATATGTATTTGTTTTACTGTACTCAGCGTCTTTATTATGATGGTCGGTGCAGATTTGTCGACTAGCAGGCCGGGCAAGGAGAAGATTGATGACAATCTCTAAGCCTTCGGCATACCGCTACCTCTGATTTATGTAGGTTTTTGTATTTTGATGTAGCTATTTACTTACGTCTTTCTATATATATATTTGGGGTTGTATATTGGGTTGAGCAGTTAGTTCCCCGACTTGACACATTATCACACTATTATCGCCATCAAACTATATTGCATGTAATCGATGATGTTTTTGGGTTTCCACACTTAGGGTTAAAATTTGAATGCTTCCGCTAAAAGATTAAGACTTTCGTTGTATTCAATAATTGTTAAAAACTTTAATTAACCTGATATTTAATAATGGTATAACACGTGTAATACTTATCCTGAACGTGAAGAACGAGGAGAATAGATTAAAATACTGACTAATATGTAGTAAAGTCCTGTATGGATGGGAGTAGAGCTTACTTGTGAGGATTAGACTGGGCAGTGTCATGTTTAGGGATTCGGGTCATCACAGTTAGTATTAAAGCCAATGTTCATAGTAATTACAAAACGAAACTTAAATTAAACACAAATATTAGATGTGGCAACCAGAAGATCCTTTTCCTAAAAACCATTATTTGGGAAGCAAGCGAAATATAAATTGGGTTATTTGTATATGTACATGTTATATTTTATATGTATATATACAATATATGCATTGAAGCTGATTCTCAATTGCTATCGACTTGTCTAGTACTATGAAATATCAGCTTGAGAGCAAAGATGGTTGCAACAACAGCAGTTAACATATCGTTACTGAAGGCACATGTGACGTGGAACTGGCATAGTCACTTCTCAGGAACCACAGTTGATTGTGATCTTTGCAATGATGCGAACACACTTAACTACACCAGCTTCGACTGAAAAGTAGAGTATGAAAAAGAAGTTCACAAACCAGCGACAACGTAAAAGATGAGACGGTGATGAGCTATCAACATCGATATGGATACTACTCACTAGAAACATTGTAGAGGATGACGCTGACAATATTTTTTACTTCAGCGATGGATGGAGACCAAGTGGGTCTGAGAAAGGAGCGAGACCAATGGGCGGTGTTCAACTGAATGGAGGGTAAGTTGTTATTTTTCGCATCTCCTGAGCACCGTTTTCCACTGAGCATGACTTTAGTTTGCACTTATTGAATTATAGGAGGATTGATGATTGGACCGTCGAAGGTGAACTGACTGAGTCCGTAGTTATGAGTTGGATATTAATGATAGGACTGTCGAGGGTGAACCGATTAAGTCTGTGGTTTATGAGTTGACAACGTAATGAAATGAGTAGTAGTAGTGTTATTTGAATAAGAAACACCTAAAACTCCCTAGAAAGTTACGCCAAGCAAAATTCCCTTGAGTACTATGACCAAAGTGTCATGTGCGGTATGTGATGTGTAGGTGGTCGCTGAGCGTGGACTCGCCTGAACGTCACCCAAGAGGGGGGTGAATTGGGTTACCGATTGATTATCGCCTTTTTAAAACTTTATGCTTAAATAACAACAATAGCTTACATACCAACAATAAATATCTAAGCAATGCAATCAAAAATGGGGTAGAAGAGATGGAAATGACACAAGTGATTTATAGTGGTTCGATCCAACCGATCTACATCCACTGCCTAACCTCCCCACTTATATTACCAATAAGTGTTACAACCTAAGCCCGCAAGCCTAATGAATGCCTAGCCTCAACTAGGTCTTTTATAAGATGTCTTATCGCAATAAGATCTTATACATCCACCTAGACTCACCTAAGATTTTCCTTTACCTAGCCTCAACTAGGATATATGCCTAGCCTCAACTAGATATTCCCTTTCGACTTAGATCTCATTAAATCTTACAATCAAAGTTTGATAAATACAATTCAAATCTTGCTTTACAAAGTAAAGCAACGATAAGTCCAATTTACAAGCCACCTAGAGCCAAAACACTCATATGCATGCATGTAAGACTTTACCAATTAAGAAGCCTTGTAAATTGAGATTTTATAGGCTAACTCTCAATATTGAAACCAATCAACAAAAGTATAGATTAAGCACAACTTTGTTCCAATAAATGGCTAATTGATGCACAAGTAAAGATGTAATTTTAAGCACAAATTATGCAATCAAAACCAAGGGTCAAAGACAAGTTTAGATTAAGAAGAAGCTTGTATATATATTGTTAAAACAACATAAGTATGAAACCACAAAATCAAGTATTGATTAGGCACAAGTAGGTTTTAAAAACGCATGAACAAGTAGTATGTGAAAATCAAGATAAAGCACAACAACTTGTTCAAATATGTCTTAAGCTCAAAAAGATCAAGTTTAAGTGTTCAAGAACACAACAAATGATTTTCAAACATTACTCTAATCAATAAGTATAGATTAAGTTCAAAAAGAGTAGGAAACCAAGTTAGGAAATCAAGAAATCTTACTACCCCAAGTATGAAATCAGAAAATCAGTTTTAGAATGGTTGTTGTAAGCCTTGGAACACCTCCCTTATGTTGCCTTGACCGACAAATCGATAGCTCCAAAAATCATCAAGTGTATGTGATGAAAAATCTAGCCCAAAAGTGTGTAAAACTTAGACTTTTGAAAGTGATGGAGCACAAGTTGTGCCTTTGGTGTTCTTGAGTATTTGAACAAGTAGTCAAACCCTTTATAACTCCATATGACCGTTATATATGATCCAAGGGTCCTAAATGATCCCCAAATTCAAATTAAAGGTATGGATCAAAGCTTTAGAAAAGATGTCAGGATCCTGCACAGCACGCTGACAAGGTGTCTAGCGCGTTGGGCAGAAGTTTGAAAAAATTTGCCCATTTACTGCACAACGCGCTGGGTAATCTGGCTAGGGCGTTGGGTCACCGAGCGCTCTGCCGAGATCGTCTAGCACGCTGGGTGAAGGGGCCTGAAAATAATTAACTTTCTGGTTTTTTAAAGTGCCTCCTAACATCACTTCGACTCTACTAAGCCTTTGAAATCACTTTAAACATGTTTAGTAGGGTCTTAAAAACATGTCTAGACATCCCGGATGATTTCACAAAACATGAAAATCAAAAACTTCAATTTCATAAAAACATAGGGGCTTTTCTACAAATACTTTTAATGTCAATCCAAAAGCCATCTAAACACACATCGGCGCATTCAAAATCAATTCTAACAATTCATACACCTTAAATATATGTTGTAAAACATGTTTGCAACATTTAAAGCATTTTAAAAACCACGAGATTGAAAATGACATAAACCATAACTTTAAGTTCTTTGAAAACAAAATTTCATTTAATGCATGAGTCTAATGCATTTGACTTGTAGAATGGAACTTATATACCTTACAAATAATGTACACATGATTGTCTTATTTTTCCAGTCCTTGCTTCCTTGTATGAGCCGATTCTTGAACTTGTTCGGCTTCATGTTGTCACTTTTTGACTTGAACTTTTGCACAGCTCAACTTTCCTTGTGAACTTGAAATTCCTAACGAGATGTTGTATTCCGAAACTCTAAATGAACTTGTTAGTACCATTTCACGTTCTTTATTAGCATCAAAATTTCGAGTAGAGTGTAAGTAGTAAAACCACGGCCAACAATCTTCCCCTTTTTGATGATAGCAAAAAACATGAACTTGACAAAAACAAAAGATAAATATGAAGCACATTATCAAGTTTATAATTGCAAGTTTAAAGTAATATTTCTCCTCCGTTTGGTAATATCAAAAAGTGGGAATAGTTTTCCCTAACAACATGCATACATAGACAAGTATAATTGATTCCTAATGGAAGCATAAGCTGCCCCTATCATCATGCATGTTCAAAGTCATGATACCAATAATGAAATTTTAAATGTTTGAATTCAATGAATAAAGCTCAAGTACATTCTCCCCCATTTTATGAAAATGACATCAAATGAGGGCTCCCCTTTTAAATATACTTAATAACAAGATAAAAAGCATAAGCTCCATATAAGTTTATGCACACCTAGATCTAATCATAATTCACAAATAATGCATATAAGAGATAAGCATGACATCAAAATGAACAATATAATCATGCTATAATGTATGTGACTAATGTTAGACATATCATACTCATGAAATCAAGAAAACACTCGACTTTGGTACCCACACACCTTTGGGTTCCATAAAATATGTATCATAGACATTCTTTTCTACTCATGCAAGTTATCCTCTATTGGTCTTATTCAAGACACATTTACCAATATTATGCGATCTATTATATTTGAGGCATCTATTAGATTTGGCCAATATCTTTTCATGGCTCAATAAACTAGCACCATAGTATATGCCTCTCTTGTTAAGAGCACATTGTTGTACTCCCAACATCATGTCAAGCATCTTGGTACCATTTGTGAACTTAGTCACCATAGTGGTCAAGTCCTCTACATATTTAGCTATGTCATTTCTTCGATTTATGACCAATTTTAAGTCATAGTGGAGATCATTAATGATCTCATTTTGAGACTCAATCCTACTAATGGCTTTGATCAAGCTCTTTTTGAGTTGTTTGGTCTTTTTGACCTATTTTTTCAATTATTTTCTAAGGTCATGAACATTAGGCATATCATCTAATGCATTAACATCATCATAATTAAAAGAGATAGAGCCATTTACCTCACTCCTTGCCATAAGACAAAGGATAACCTTCTCATTTTTCAACTTGGAGTCAGAGCTAGATGATGATGATGATGAGTCATATCACTTGCTTCTTCTCATGTACTTGCATTCCACCATCATGTGTCCCGGTTTGCCATATTTGTAGCAAATCACCTCGCCTGATTTGCTTGCATTGTTTGCACCTTTTTACTCCTTCTTGTACTTGTCTCTTTTGTATGTAATCTTTTTGAGCTTTCTTGACAAAATAGCCACTTCTTGTTCAATGTCATCATCCTCACTTGAACTCACATCATTTTTGGCCGGTGAACAAGTAGCTTTCAAGGCATGCTCCTTCTTTAACTCTTGCTTGGTCATTCCACTAAGTGCTTCCAATCTAGCACGGTCCTTTAGCTTGAATTCATGGACCGTCAACTCTCCACATAATGCATCAAAAGTGTAGTCTCTAAGGTTTTAAGCCGATTGAATAGCATACTTTTTCGCATCCCATTCCTTAGGCAAGCCTTTAAGGAACTTGTACATCGAGTTCTCTTGATCATAATGTTTGCCAAGGTTTTTGATCTCATTCAAAAGCTTTGTGAACCTTGTAATGGTCGTGGCTATCTTCATGGGGATCAACTCGAAAAGTCTCATAATATTTTTCAAGAATCCTTAATTTAGTGTTCTTGACATGTTGCGTCCCTTCATAATGCACTTCAAGCTTTTCCCACAAATCCTTAGCCGTCTCACATGCACTAATCCAGTTGAACTCATTTTCACTTAGTGCACAAAACAAATGATTCATTTCTTGATCATTAGATAGCTCAAGCCTTGTCTCGGTGGGAGTGCAGTCTTTTCCAGCCTTTTTTGGTGAAGTATAGCCATCTATGATAGAATCCCACAAATGTCTACCTTGTGTTCTTATGTAGAACTTCATTCGAACTTTCCGATGAGCACAGTTGGTCCCATCAAAGTAGGGAGGCCTAACAGATGAGTTTCCTTTCCTAAGACGAGCAAAATCTAATGTTTGCATCGTTGCAAGAAAACATTCAAAGATATGTAAGTAACATTTTAAGCAATAATCCGTTCTAATACCAATTAAAGGTTACCCAAAAGGGGGTGAATTGGGTTACCGAGTGATTATCCGTCTTTTTAAAACTTTATGCTTAAATAACAACAATAGTACACATACCAACAATAAATATCTATGCAATACAATCAAGAATGGGGTAGAAAAGATGGAAATGAGACACTTGATTTATAGTGGTTCGATCCAACTGATCTACATCCACTACCTAACCTCCCCGGTTAGGATTTTCAACCCGCTCACTTTTATTACTAATAAGTGTTACAACCTAAGCCTGCAAGCCTAGTGAATGCCTAGCCTCAACTAGGTCTTTTACAAGATGTCTTATCGCAATAAGGTCTTATACACCCACCTAGACTCACCTAGGATTTTCCCTTACTAGCCTCAACTAGGATTTATGCCTAGCCTCAACTAGGTATTCCCTTTCGACTTAGATCCCACTAAGTCTTACAATCAAAGTTTGATAAATACAATTCAAATCTTGCTTTACAAAGTAAAGCGACAAGAAGTCTAATTTTTACAAGCCACCTAGAGCAAAAACACTCCTATGCATGCAAGTATGACTTTACCAATTGAGATGCCTTGTAAATTTAGTTTTTATAGACTAATTCTCAATATTGAAACCAATCAAGAAGAGTATAAATTAAGCTCAACTTGGTTCCAATAAATGGTTAATTGATGCACAAGTAAAGATGTAATTTTAAGCTCAAGTTGTGCAATCAAAACCATGGGTCAAAGACAAGTTTCAATTAAGAACAAGACCCTTATAAATATGTTGTTAAAACAACACAAATATCAAACCATAAAATCAAGTATAGATTAGGCACAAGTAGGTTTCCAAAATGAATGAACAAATGGTATGTAAAAATCAAAATAAAGGACAACAACTTGTTCAAATATGTCTTAAGTTCAAAACTAAAGACAAAAGTGTTCAAGAATACAACAAATAGTTTCTAAACATTACTCCAATTAATAAGTATAGATTAAGCCCAAAAAAAGAATGAAATCAAGAAATATTATAACCCCAAGTGTGAAATCCGAAAATCAGTTTCAGAGTGGTTGTTGTAAGCTTTAGAACACCTCCCTTATGTTGCCTTAACCGGCGAATCGATAGCTCCAAAAATCACCAACTGTATGTGATGAAAAATCTTGCCCAAAAGTGTGTAAAACTTGAATTTTTGAAAGTGTTCGAGCACAAGTTGTGTCTTTGGTGTTCTTGAGTATTTGAGCAAGTAGTCAAACCTATTATAACCCCATATGACCGTTATATATGATCCAAAGGTCCTAAATGGTCCCTAAATTCAAATTAAAGGTGTGAATCAAAGCTTTAAAAAAGCTATCAAGATCCTACACAGCGCGCTGGCTAGGTGTTTAGCACGCTGGACAGAAGTTTGAAAAAATTTGCCCGTTTAATGCATAGCGCGCTGGGTAATCTGGCCAGTGTGTTGCGTTACCTAGCGCGCTTCTTAGATCGTCCAGCGCGATGGGTGCAGGAGCCTAAATACAATTAACTTTCTTGTTTTTCAAAACGACCTCCTAATACCTCTACGACTCTACTAAACTTTTGAAATCACTTTAAACATATTTAGTAGGGTCTTAAAAATATGTCTAAACATCCCGGATGATTTCATAAATCTCGAAAACCAAAACTCTGATTTCATGAAACATAGGGGCTCTTCTACGAATAATTTTAATGTCAATTCAAAAGCCGTCTAAACACATACCGATGTGTTCAAAATCAATTATGACAGTTCATACACCTTAAATACATATTGTAAAATATGTTTGCAAAATTTAAAGCATTTAAAAACCACAAGATTAAAAATGACAAAAACCATAACTTTAAATTCTTTGAAAATAAAAATTCATGTAATGCATGATTCTAATGCATTTGGCTTGTAAGAATAGAACTTATATACCTTACAAATAATATACACATGATTGTCTTGTTTTTTCGGTCCTTGCTTCCTTGTACGAGCCGATTCTTGAACTTGTCCGGCTTCATGTTGTCACTTTTTGACTTGAACTTTTGCATAACTCAACTTTCCTTGTGAACTTGAAATTCCTAACAAGATGTTGTATTATGAAACTCTAAATGAACTAGTTAGTACCATTTCATATTATTTGTTAACATCAAAATTCTAAGTGGAGTGTAAGTGGTAAAAACACTTAGGCCAACATCGCCCACTGTGATATGTGAACCCAGGTTGAAGTTGTCGGTGGACCCACCTATGAAAATTTAGAAATACGAGCCTTGGGTTAGTATCATTTGAAATTTTTAATAGGATAAGTATAATGAGAATGGATGTTTTCGAAAGGTGAAAGAAAATAATGATTAAGTCAAGATAAATCTCATGAACAAAATTTCTATTAGTTGAGAAGATTGTAATGGCCCAAATTTCTAATATTGAATTTGTTCGTAGTTAAGGGTCACCGACCCGTGACATGGCCCAAGAACATGTACACAATCCTAACGCTCAACATATAGACTGTGATATGTATTATTTTTTAGTGATAAATGCCAAGTGTAATGTAAGTGTGTACACTAAGTATAAATGAATTGTTGTTAAATTGTTAGCCCTTAATGCGAGATACGAGCGGGGACACACCTCGAGTTGCGTGCAAGTTGGAACTGGGTAGATAGTATTGTGGTAAGCCAAGATTTATTTTAATATGATTGAATGAAGAGGATACAAAGCCTATAGTATTTATTTAATGTGAATTAATTGAACAAACCTTTAGTTCAAGTTAAAAATCAACAAACATAGACTAGCCTCGAGATGCGTGCAACCACTCATCACCATGCAACGTTGTGTCGCTATGTGTGTTTATGGGTTGATTTTAGTGGATTAGTAGGAGTGCTTAGTGATAATTTGATCACATGGAGATGTGGTTAGGCATACTAGATTAAATAAAAGAGTATATAAGCCAACACTCCGACTGTTCTTCTCACTTTGCATGGTTTTGGAACAAAAATTTCAGAGTTGTCCTTGTTTTGTTCCCTCAAAGAAAATAAAATTTCAACTCTCAAATCATCAACAAGAGGAATAATTGGAGCTAGAGACAAAGCCCCAACACTAGGAAACTTAACTTTCACTCTCTTTTGTTGTGATTTATCAAGGGAAGCATGAGACCAAAGGGGTTTTAATTTCAAACAAGTTTAAATGCTTATTCACACTTATTTTGAGCATATTGGGTTTTCAATTTGGCGTTTTGAACTTCAATTTCTAGTTTTCAAGTTTTGGCAAAAATTAGGGTTTTATTGATGAAACTGATTTTTCATGATTCAATTTTATAGATACTTTCAATTTGAATAACCAATTGGATTTCAAAATCTTCATTTCAAGCTAATAATCCAGCTATAAATAAGTTCCTAATTTGGTCTTGAATATCAAAAGTTGTAATCTTTCAAAGTTTGGTGATATTCTTGAGTGTTTCATGAAAATGCATGAATAAATCGTACTTTTAATTAGGTTTGAATGGTGAAAATCAATGTTGATATATCATACAAGAGTTTTTCATCATTAGTTTAGATTTTGGTGAATGTTTAGATATTGCACTTCATATGTTTGATGTTATGCAAAGCTATGTTCATGTTAAGTTGGGTAATGGTTTCAAACAATCAAACGAAGGTTTTAAGGTTGAATTTTTTGTAGAATTTAATGCATATATTTCCAATTTGAACCACAAAAATCAGTTTGGGGTTTCAATAAGTTTTAGTGGGTCAATTGGCGTTGAATCGGTTGCATTTTGCAAACAAAAAATTGTTGTGCAATTTTTTTTGCCAACTTGGTTATTGATTTTGAGCAATCAAATGAATGTTTTTAAGCAAAATTTTTAATAGGTTTTGATGTTTATATATCAAACTTAATCCATAAAAATTAGATTTTGATTTGGAGGTGTTTTTATTATACCTTTGGGATCAGAAATGAGGCTCAAAATTAAAACTGCACTACTTTATCGTACAATAGTTAAACCATTTAGCTAGGTCTAAACCCAACCTAAAATATTCAAACACACTCTAAAATATATATAATGGTACCAGAAGCCTAGGAAGAAGAGGAGAGAACTCCAAAAGGATTCAGTAATATATTTGTGTTATCTCCTACTTAAAGGCGTAATCATCGTCACAGCCACTTTGATCTTTTGCATTCTTGGAGCTCCTCCTTATGTGATTGGCGTTACTTATTCAAAATTAAGGCGTATTTTTTGCTCATGTTGTACTGCAAACTTGCATAGCAGTAGTGTTTATGTGTTGGAAAAATGGAAAACAGAACTGAAAGAGGTTTTTCATCCTACAAAACAATTTCCAGAGTGGATAATGAGGATTTACATCATGGACATGTACAAATAGATGGATTTGAATGATATGAGCCCCCCAAACTATTTAGTTCAAATGTTATTGAGACCACGTCGTCACCCTTCGAAAACTCTTCTAAGAAAGTTGGAGCAGTTTGGTATCGACAAAGGAGATTATAAACTCTCATGCCTATCACTAGTTGTCCTCGTCAAAGTTATTGCTCTTTCTATGTCGTTCGCTCTTGCAGAACCTATAATGCAAGCCTTGGATGAAGCCTTCAAGATGATTCACTACATTGACAAGAAAATAAATGTAGGCAGCTTTCAAGATCGAAGGAAACACCAGTTTGCAAAGGTTTTGTTGGCATTCATGAACATTCATCTAAGCAAAAAAGACTCGACGGATTCTCACAGGTCGGTTGACGAAGCAATATCATCTATTGAGAATGAATACAAAGCATTTCCAGTCGGATATGCAGGCAAGGAAATGGAAATCATAAAAGATTGTCATTGATCAAGAGTGTGCATCTATTGAGGAGCTTTATGAAGATTTGGAAGAGCTATTTGTTGATATGTTGCTTTTCTTTCTTCCTCAACTTCCAACTGTCATACATAAGGAAGTATGGGAGAGCCTATACGAAGTCCATGAAGAAAGAGCAAGGTATGTTCTCAAGATTCTTTGCAAACTCAAGTTGTTGGAAGACAAGGTTCAATGGTTGTTTCCCGAAGGTTCTCGCGTCACAAGAGAAGATGAAGATGACGATGATCAATCACCAAGAAACTTCACTATTGTCTAAATTAAGAAAAACTGCTCCGCGCCTCAATTTAAAATTTTTGAATACAAGTAGCATTTTCTTTAATTTTTTTCTTTTCCCTTTTTAGTTTGGGATGGAGGTGTTGTTGTATTTTCTTTTCCTGAAAAGAGTTTCAACAATAGAAGTTTTGACGTGTAGTAATTATTTTAGTAATTATAATTGATGAGGTGGCTTTTCAAAATATTTAGGTCACCTTATCAAATTTAGAGTTTAAAAGTGACTTATAATACAAATTTAACAATCTACAAATGTTATGATATAATAACAAATCGCAAGAGGTCAGGGTATAAGTCTTCCATTTGCACTAGTTTAGTGCAATTGATGGTGTGCTTTTTAAATCATTTGAATTCCTCCTAATCAATGTGTCCCAAGCTTGGGGCACGGTGGATACCTCTAACAACGGCCTACAAATGCCTCCACTAAAAAACTCGACTCAATAGATATTAAAGAAATTTGAGGTAAAGTTATCTCTTTTTTTTTTGGTGTACAAAGCTAACTCTTTTTTTTTTTTTTTTTTTTTTTTTTTTTGGGATGTCAAAGCTAACTCAGTTGAAAAGCTTTATGAAGATTTGGAGCAGCTGTTTATTGAGCATGCAACGCTATTGTATGAAAGCAAAAAACTGCTCTCGCACCTCAATTACATTTTTTAAAATACAAGTTGTATTTTCCTTTTGTGAGCCAACAGTAACTTCATATAATAAAATGCTATTATGGTCGTCATATCCATCGATCGTTATAAGCTAATTGAGTATGCAGTTGGTTGATGTCATACCATTGATTTCTCTCCAATTTCTTTGATCGGTTTCTATACCGAAGGTGCCACATCAATGTGCTTTTGCACTCATCATGCTCTATGATATAATTTCTAGTTTTCGCCGAAAGACTAGAAAATCAAGAGAAGTTCTTAGAACATGAACTAACTAGCATATTCATTCATATATTAACACATGAACATCCCCAATCACCTTGTGAAAGAAATCCAATCAAACAAAAAGAATGGAAAAGGCCACATCAATGTGCTTTTGCACTCATCATGCTCTATGATATAATTTCAAGTAGATCTTACTACCTACATGCCAAGTGTTTGCAACCAACTATCAAAGCTTACTGGCACAACCGTGATATGTACAAGCATATGTTTCCTCTTGCCTTCACTTGGAACTTATAGCGAGAGTGAAAGCATTATAAAACATGATCACGATAAGTCTCTTTGTAGTTACTATCTTAGTGAACAACCATGGCCCTGGGCTAACTATATACATATATGGATGACTAGTATGAATGAATGTACTGTTCAATCATGATTCACTATAAGTAACGCGCATGTGAGCGGTGAGCCCCTTGATTAGTTCATAACCAATATAAAACAGAGACCGCTTAAGAGAAGCTTAATTAATCACAAACTCCACCCTCTCAATTGATTAAATGAATATAACCATTAAATAAATTAATATTGATATAATTTATTTTAATATTTTTATAGAAAAAAAGTAAAGTAATAAAAAAATTAAAAAAAAAAGATTTGGACATCATGGCTATAAAAGAATAATTAAGAAAATTACAAGAGAAAATCACTAGCCTGATAATTCAAAATAATCTACAAACTATTAACCAAAAAAAAAAAAAAACCGATGGAAACTGCTCCTCCAGTTAATAGGAACATGTAGTCGAAAGTAGATTTTCTTAAGTCCAAGCATCCGAAAAAATCTGAATCTGAATAGCCAATCACATCAAGATGACTTGGTATTTTATAGGTGAACATGTATTTGTTGGATTTTGGGGTTCATGCGCAGCGGAGATTACAAAACAATTTTGACCCAACAGGATCCGAATCTAATTCCATTAAAACATGTTTAAACTATGAAAACTTAATCGTACCTTAGTCGCAATACCTCTCTACAGGTTAATTGATCTCTAAGGCGCTGCCAATGACGAACGCCCTCTACTAGCTGTCCACACACGAACGGCGGCCAAGATTCAAAGTGCTAGCTTCGAGAGAATTTCAAACCTTTTGTTTCTCTCCAAAACGATTCAGAGGATACCAAAAACTCTAAGTTGTTTCTTAAAACGAAAATAGAGTTTTGGCCCTTTTAAAATCTTTCGTACTTGTATTCTAACTCAAAGCGTCTATTTATACAACCCTTGTATATAGACAGTTAAGTAAATTACACATATACCCCTACTTAAAGAAGTATAAGTGTAATACACTACAAGGACGTTTACGTCATGAATTTTATCATATAAAATTTATTTTTCTCGAACCATCTTAAAATCTCGCAAAACCATTCTCAGTGTGCGACCCAATAGGCTCATACAACGTTGGCAGTGTACCAAAACACATTTTGGTATACAAGTCATAAGCGGCCTCTAGCAAGACATTATGACTACCCAAGTTGTACGAATATCAAATCGATATAACCTAATCAATAGTGTATATAACATCCTTTTGTCACACGATATCCTTTTGATCAAACATAAGGCATGGAATTGTCATCCAACATGTTCAATCGTACTAGTCTCGATTTCTAGGTAAACTGAAAACATCTAAGTGACATTGATCAATATCAATTCACTTACACTAGGCCTTTTAACAGTCTAACACATCGAGGGATCCACTGGATATCTCTCTTTATATGAGAGGGACAAATGCTATCTCGATTACACAACTTCACCACATTATTCACACACGAACTAACCAATCACAACCTTTATAATCATCCGGTTAAAGACAACGTTTGATTACGTCAAATCACTGTATTCCTAATGTTGAAGTCTCTGGTAATCTCAAGTTAGAGGACTAAAAAATATACCTATCATGAGAAACAACTATGACTTAATCCATGTGATGTTCTCATAGCGAGTCGGTCCAGTACTTTGTTCCCTAACAAGTACTCATGATCTTGATTCGTATTCCTATACGTATGATCATCGTATGATCATCAATCAAGACTCACATTAGTCTTAATTCATTATAGTTCCCAGTATAATAATCGACTAGGGACATTTAGGATATTTCTATAAATACCCATGGATCTTATTATAATGTAAACATGCAAATCAATTATAATAAACAGCAAATGAAATCCTCTATTTTATTAACTAAAATATATTCATAAAGACTGTTAATGGATTGACCTAGGGCACATTTCCTAACAGTATTCCTTAGTGCCTTGTAAGTACCTAAGGTACTTTCTTTGCGGCTTTCCAATGTTCCATTCCAGGATTACTTTGATATCGACCCAACATTCCAATAACAAAACTGATATCCGTTCGAGTGCGAGTCTAGGCATATATTAAGCTCCCCACTACTGACGCATAAGGAATACATTACATTTCGTTTCGTTCCAAATCATTTTTAGGACATTGCATTAAATTGAATTTGTCCCCTTTCTGAATTGGAACTATTCCTGCAAAGCATTTGTTTTGAAATCTCTCCAATACTTTATTGATATATCCTTTGTGAAACAATCATAACATTCCTTGTGATCCATCATGAAATATTTTTATTCATATCACATAGGATGCCTCACCCATATCTTTCATTTCAAAGTTCATAGAGAGAAACCTCTTTATATCATGTAACAAGGCAACATCACTAGCAACAAGAAGAATATCGTCAAGATATAGGACTAATATAATGAACTTCCTCCCACTAATCTTAATGTATATACATTGATCAATAATGTTTTCTACAAAACCATAAGACGTAATGGTATCATTGAACTTAGTATACCATTGTCTGGAAGCTTGTTTCAATCCATATATTGACTTCTTCAATTTACACACTAATTTTTCCTTTCCTATGGTCACGAAACATTCAGGTTGATCCACGTAAACTTACTCTTCTAAGTCTCCATTCAAAAAGGCGGTTTTCACATATATTTGTTGAAGCTCAAGATCATAATGAGCCACCAAAGCCATTCTTAAAGATGCCTTCTTTAAAACCGAAGAGAAAGCCTCCTTATAGTCAATGTCATCCTTTTTATTGTAACCTTTGGTAACAAGTCTGGTTTTATGTCTTTCAATGTTGCCTTTTAAGTCTCGTTTTGTTTTAAAAACCCATTTGCAACCAACTTGCTTTGCACCTTCAGGCAACTCGACTAAATCCCAGACATTGTTGTCATCCATAGATTTCAATTCATTTATCATTGCATTAAACCATTTTTCAATATCATCACATTTCATGGCTTGTTTGAATGAGACTTTATCTTTATCAATGCTCAAGCCACATTCATGTTTAAGTGAATAAACCACAAAGTCATTTCTAATAGCTGGTCTTCTTGTCCTTACACACCTTCGTAATGTTATCTCCTGTCGTTTTACTTGTTCATTTGCAACTTGTACATCATCAGCTGGTTTATTAACAATAAGTTCATTTTCCTCATTTGGAGCAATTATTTGTTGTCCGGGTTTATTGTGCAACCGTGATACAACAAGAGGAACAACAATTTGAGGAGAAATGCTAGATATAGGAGTTTTCAATTGAACTTCATGAATATCCACATTTCTTGGTTCTTCACTCCCACTAATTTGGCCCTTCTTAATGAACCGAGCATTACAAGACTCAACTTTTCTTGTAGTATGGTTAGGACAGTAAAATATGTACCCTTTTTGACTTTTTAGGATACCCAATGAAGTAATCACTAATAGTCCTTCCATTAAGTTTTTTTTCATGTGGATTATATATCCTTACTTCTGCTTGACAACCCCAAACATGAATATGTCTCAAACTAGGTCTCCTTCCAGTCCAAAGTTCATAAGGAGTCTTAGGAACTGATTTACTAGGAACCTTGTTTAGCAGATATGCAGCAGTCTTTAATGTATGCCATAATGATGAAGGTATAATGTTACAACTTAACATACTTCTAGTGTAACGACCCAGAAATTTGGTTATTTGTGGATGATAATGCATGTATTAGTATATTAGTATTTTTACGGGTCTCGAGCCGTTCGGGCTATATTTTAATTGAGTGAGGTGTCGCTTAGTTAAACGGGGTGTTTCGGGAACCGTTTTAGTGGATTTTATTAATAAACAAAGTCAAATGAAAAACATGACCTAAGTTGAGGAAAATAAAATTTTAACAATAAAGTATAATAAAAGCATGAGGGAATTTATTCAAATCCCAAGAGTGGGACCGCCTCGAGAAGCGTGTCGAACGCGGGGCACTGTGTACCGAGTAAGTAAGAATTTGTGTAACTTTATTGGTAATTTAATAAAATTAATGGGGTTAATTTAATAGGTTAATATGGACAGGATTGTTAATGTGACACGAGTGAGGAGGACCATTGGATGGGCATAGAGATGTGCACATGTGTTAGAATAGGATGATGAGCAAAATGACTCATAAGGGTAGCTGTCCAAGGGTTGGGCAAGTTTAAACTCAAGGGCAAAATGGTCATTTCGTCCTAAAACACATATATAAAACCATTTGCTGTCCCTAAAACCCTAATCACTATTCATCATCTTCCTCACCTCAGAGCCGTCACCACCTCTTGCCACCGTCGACCACCGACTGCCAGTCGCCGGATCTCCCACCTGACCAGACCACACCGGAGGTCCGAGCTCCCTCTCCAACCTCTCTCCCTCTCTTGTTCACTCTCTCTCACTCTCACTCTCGGCCTCACATTCTCACTCTCGATCTCGGCTGTTTTCGTGCCCTCCCTGCTGGACCGCCACCCACCATGGAAATGGCATCTCCACCATCCACTAGAGACGCCTAGGTGAGTCTCTTCCACTTCTCTTTCCCTTCTTCTCTCTCTCGACAGTCCATGTTTTATCTCTCACTCTCGGCCGATTTCCCTCTCGTTCTCCAGTCACCACCGCCACTCACCACCGTGCTGGGGACCTCGACCACTCACCGGAGACACCAAGGTGAGCTCGACCGTCCCTCTTTCTCTCTCTCTCTCCACTATTTTGTGCTCCTCTACCCACCGTTTTCACATTATTTTCGAATGGATTATGGGACTGCTTGGGGCATGTTTCGCCACTGTTTTGGGGGGTGCTGACCGGACGTCGACCTCCGGCGACCCTGCTGGCCGGAGGTGACTTCTAGGTGTGGCAGTTTGTATGTGTGGATGAGTGATGTTTTGATGAAAAATGTTAACAGTTGTAATGTGGGAGGTTAATGAAAACAGTGAAGTGTGTGTGTTGTGTGGGGTGTGTGTGATAGAGTGGGGTGCATACAGTAGCGTGTATGTGCACACCCCAGTTAGGGTGTGAGTGTGTGCACTTTGGGGGGGATTGTTTTCATGAAATGTGTGGGTTTCTATTTACATAAGTGTATATAGGTGGCTGTTTTGAGTGTGTATGTGCAAGGGGTGCACATCTCACTGTGTGTACACAACAGTGGGTGTGTACACCACAGTGGGGTGTACACAGCACTGTGTGTGTACACCACATTGGAGTGTACACAATAGTTGTATATGGGGGGTATGATAGGAAATGAGTATATAACATAATTCCAAGTAATAAATTGATGTCTAATGCATGTGAACATGAAAAATCATAGTGGGGTGCACACAACAGCGGGTGTGTGTACACAAGACATCGGGGTGTGTGGAGTGTTAGTGTGCACACCAGTGGGGTGTACACATCAATTGTGTGTGTGTAACCATAATGTATATTATTGTGGGTTTAAAAATAAGTGAACAAGATTATAAGTATGAACATTGTATTAAATGAATATGGACTTGTAAAAAGGCCCAACAAGGGCCCAATCTACTCATTTTTATATAAATCCATAACAAGTCTCAATTAGTGTGTGTATGGGTTGTGTAAAACCCAATAAAAGTTCAATACAATAGGTACAACTTAAAGCCTAAATACATACACAAAATGAAGGGAATAGCTCATATGTACCTAAGTCCAACAAGTGTCCGCCTACTAAGCCTAATATAGGCTTAACACGTGGACCCAACAAGAGACTAACCAATGTATAAAGGATATCAACGATAATATGGGTTCCATTAATTGAATGAATGGAAACAAAGTTTATGAGAATTATTCTAAAACTAAATACTAATCTTAAACAAATTTTCGGGACTTAAATCGTTGTCAGGTAGTCGAGAAATACGGGAAGAGCGTTAAAGTCTCGGAGTGAGTACCGGGTCACGTTAGATCAGGTAAGTACATGCATGCCTTTTGTGTATGTACGTTAGTAGACCAGTAAGAAAATGACATGTGATTTATACACCTCTATATATTGCTATTGTTGCATTGATCCTTTGCTTGATATTCCATTCCGATTTCCTTGGTTGTATGTTCTTGGCATGAGTGTGTGTCTCGAAGGTATCATGTGGTCCCGCACTAGCGGGACAACGAGGGTGCCCTCTGCGGGGGTAGCCGACCACCCCTAGTGATGTGTGTACTTGGGTGCTTGGATTCGAGAGGTGTTGCGATGCCTCTCGATTTCACGCTGCGCTAGTGTTGCGACATTGCCCGGGGAGATCTTGCGAGATCTTTGCCGTATTGCTGTGAAATAGACCACTCATAGGCCTCTTTTGAATCTTAGAACATGCAAAATATCGATTGTTTATCTTTCAGTCTCTTTATCATGCATTTGATTCATTTACTTTCCAGTTATTTCCTTTCCGCATGATACTTAGACTGCTTTTCTTGTTATAATCATAAATTACTGTTACATTCTTCTGGTACTACTAGCAATTTTATTCAGTTACTCACCGTCTAGTTTGTGACGGTGGGTGCAAATAGAGTGGAGAGCAGCAAGGGCAAGGGGCTCTGCCTAGGTGATATACTTTGAGGAGTTTCAGGACATCTGAGAGACGTTATAGTAGGTGATTATACTTTGTTTACTGATGTGTATATCGTTTCACACTTGTTTTTGTTGGGATTATTGAACTTGGTATATCTTTATTGAGACTGGTATCATGTATACATGCCTATCGAATTGTACATGAATACCCGGGGTTTTTCCACACTTATAGAATTCCTAATTTCCCTTTGATTGAGTTATTTCCCTTTATTATAATTGTTTTAGTCTTCCGCTGTGTATTATGCAATAACTCTTTCATAAACTGCTAAATCGAGTAAATATGAGGCTGACTAGGCTCGTCAGGTTGCCGAGTGATAACTCGGGGCTTGAACGGGTCTAGGCTGGGCGTACCCAATTGCACGGGGAAATTGGGGCCGTCACATCTAGCCATATCCATTAAAGTACGGTTCTACCTTTCAGCTAAACCATTTTGTTGAGGTGTACAAGGCATTGTGTATTGCGCACAAATGCCACAATTTTTTAGGAATTTTGCATATGGACTTGGATATTGTTCACTTTCATCATACATTCCAAAGTACTCACCACCTCTATTAGATCTCACCACTTTAATCTTTCTATCAAGTTGTCTCTCTACCTCATTAATGAACACTTCTAAAATGTCCATTGACTGAGATTTTTCATACAACAATATAGATAACAATACCGTGAGTAGTCATCAATAAAGGTGATAAAACACTTTTGACCACTCTAAGATTAAGTGTCAAAAGCACCACAAATATCGGTGTGTATCAATTCAAGAGGCTCACTACTTCTTGTGGCAAGATATTTTGACGTGTGTTTAGTTTGCTTTCCCTTAATGCAATCCATGCATACATCCCAATCAACAAAATCCAATTGAGATAAGATATTACTTTTCACCAACTTCTTTACCTTTTCTTTGGAAATGTGACCTAATCTTTTATGCCAATGATAAGCAGAGCACACTCCATGTGCACTACGTTTATTTCCAATAGCATGCTCCACATTAAACAAGGATTCAACAAACATAATATCAAGATTGAAACGATATAAGTTGTCAATTACAATTCCGAAACCATAATAGTATTTGTGTTTAAACAAACTGAAACAACTGTTTCGAATCTTAAAGTTAAAACCTACTCAATTCAACTTTGATACAGAAATAAGATTCCTAGAACATTTAGGAACATAAAGGCACTTTTCTAAATCGAAGAAGCATCTGGTATCAAAGATAAATCTGTAAGTCCCAATCCCTTCAATGCGTGCCTTCATTATATTCCTTAAAAACAAGAACTTTTCAGTTCCGCTTATGGGCTGGATTGAAAGGAATCCTTGCATAACATACAAAACATGAATAGTAGCATCAGTATCAACCCATCATGTATTATTAGGTACTTCAATTAGGTTTGATTCAAAAATACATAAACATAATGTATACATTTCTTCTCAAACCATGCCTTTATTTTTGGACAGTCTTTCTAGATGTGTCCACACTTCTTGAAGAAGTGGCACCTCGGTTCCTTATGGCTTTGCTGTTGCTAGCTCCATCATGCATGGTGAGATGAATTAGGTGATCTTTCATCTTCCTTAACCCTCCTTTTTCCTGAACCAACAAGGCCTTAATTTCTTGCAAGTTTCGTTTTTCCTTAATGGTGTTGTAGTTCACCTGGAATTGGCCAAACTCAGGAGGAAGTGATTTAATGATGAGCTGCACTAGAAACGATTCACTTAAGTCCATTCACATAGCTTTGAGCTTCGCTGCCAAAATTCGACATACTTGTCACATGATCGTGAAAGGGTTGCGACCACTCAAACTTCTTAGTGGTCAACTGCCTCCTTAAACTTCCTACAATGGACTTGTCAGCAATCTTTGATTGTGAAAATTCTTTCAGTTTGATCATGAATTCATTTGCGTCGTTTGTCTTAAGCATAGGTGGTTTGACATTTTTTGCAATTGTCAAGCGCATTAAGCTCAGGCTTAGCCTATTAGACCGCTCCTAAGCCTCATAATAAGACCATTCCTCTTCAGAGTTAGCCTCAGTAATGGCTGCGGGCTTGTCATCTACAATGATTGCCAGGTCGAGATCCATTACACCTAGTTGAAACTGGATCTGTTCAGACCAGTCATTGTAGTTGAGCCCGTTAAACTTAACCATCATATTACCTAAGGCAAACATTTAGAGGACGCTGCAAATAAAACATAAATTGTACACATTAATTCTTTCAGTCATTGTGTGTCTGCATGTGTATGTGCATGTGTTTTACTGTTGCTATTTACATACATTAGCAACGTTTATAATTGTCATGCTATGTGAATAGTTGCCACATGTGAACCATAAATCATGAATCTCAATCAATTATAGTCTTTTTAAAAATCTGGACTATACAAAAATTCAACCACAAGCTCTGATACAAATGTAATCATAAATTTAATGATCTACATAACACTTTGATTCATCAATACAAAAATTTTATATGACGGAAGTTGCATTCATCTATCAAAAACTATTACAATCTACAAAAACAAAAACAAAAACAAAAAAAAGGGGCAGAAGTAATCTATACATTCTATATACACCTCGAACCCAAAAATAGCAAAAAGGTCTCCCAAAGGCAGCAGAAATCTTAGCGGCCCATTCCAATAGTCCATATGCCAAAGATAAAAAAAACAGCATTCAAAAACAAGTACACCTCCTGCGTAATTTGTGCTACTCCTGATTCATCAATAAAATAAACAAACCCATACCTCCTTCCATTTATCAATGTGAGTGTGTGTTTTCCCCTCTCTGCCTTCTGCAGTTAGTTGGGATACCTTGATGATGAGACCCTTTGTGATTTAAACGAATCTTATTTAGATAACTGTTTTATAGTTATTAGATTCGTAACTTTATGAAAAGAGAGGGGTGAGAATTAAACCCTGTACTCTAAATACTAATATGTCCAAACTACCATCAAGTTGTTGGCCCATTCAATAGAATACTCAAACATAATATGGGTTACAATATTTAATAGAGATTACTTAATAAAAATAATCTTACATAGTCAACTAGGGGGCGTATTCAATTCATGAAATCCATGAATTTTAATGGACTTTCTTTTGTGATGGATTTTGATGGATTCCATGGATTTTAATGGACTTTCTTTTGTGGATTTGTATGGATTTTAAAGTACTTCCTATAAAGACTTCCAAGAATTTTTATGGATTTTGAAGGACTTTTATTTTAAAGACTTTCAAGGACTTTCATGGAACCTCATGGATCAAATATTAACTTTCATGGATATTGGTGGAGTTTTGAGGACTTTTGCACAAAAATAATATAATATTACCAAAAAAAATAAAAAAAAAATAAAAACTTTGTGATAAACAAAAAAGATGGAATTTCTTTACCAAGAAGATGAGTCTCATCATCTACCAAAAAAAAAAAAAAAAAAAGATGAGTGTCACCACCATTGTCCATTTTTCACCTCAACAACATCAACTACCATCGTTTCCTTTTATCCCCACTACTGTTTTCTTTCCATCAACACCATTAACCTCATGTAGTACTAATTAACATGTTCTATTTTCATCTAGAGACACCCGTTCCAAAATACATGCATCACAAAAATATGAATAAAATAATCCTAATGTCTAACACCGTTCATGATCTCAACATCATGCCACATATTAGATGTTATAGTAGTCCTCCATTCATTGGTTTGTTCTCTTTTTTGTTCTTGAGTCTCCAAAAGTAATTATGGATCTTCTTCATCATCCGACAAGAGACCTTCTTATCTTCTTCAATTGGAAATTCGTCGGAACGACACTCTTTACGCAAAAAGTTGTGCAATCCTGCACAAGCTAACACCAACTTTGCTTGAGTTTTATATGGAAATGGAGGAGCTGTTTTAAAATTTGTGAACCTCGACTTAAATTTTCCAAACAACCTCTCAATTACGTTCCTTAAAGATGCATGCCAAAATTAAATATCTCATTTGCATTTTCAGGATGACGACCTTGACCAGAGAAATCTGCAAGATGATAGCGAACACCTCGAAAAGGTACTAAGAACCTATGTCGACTTAGAAATTCACAGTCCACCAAAAAATACTTACCTATACATATAAATATTAATGAATTACTACGAGACTAATGTATACATTAAAAATAGCTAATAAGTTAAATATAATATAGGTGTACATTGTAGTAATTGAAGTCCATTTCTCCTTGATTAGAGCATCAGTTATGCAACAATTTTATAAAAAAAAAATAATGCAACAAGTCTTTATCAACAATAAAAAAGTTTTAAATGCATAGACACTTGTAACCAAACTCCTCTATGGGTTATAAATTATAATTGATGATGATATGGTTTGTGGAAGAGCAGCATAAGATGAGAAGACTGGGAAAGATTTATATTGTCAGAACATATGAAGAAGAGCTAGAATATTGGCAATTGGATGTGGTATAACAGAAACACAGAAAAATATATTTTTTCTAGCTAAAACAGAGCTGAATAGAACAGTTGTATTTAGTTGTGATGAAATTACAATCTCATCTAATGCATCTTTAGTGCAAAAGCCTGCAACTACCCAAAAATGAATACCAAAAATGAATCAAAGTTTTCAGAAAGTTCCATCCCTCATAGTGTTGTCCAACTTCCAAAACATTAACCACATACACAACAAATTCCAAAATGAAGAAAAAACTTAGACCTCTAGATCTTAGAGAAATAAGTTCCTATCTAAAATCCAAGTGATTATCTCTCATAGCTTAAGAAAACCTATGACATCAACAAACAGTGACATCATTATCACCAAAACAAGTTTGAGCAAACCTACTTAAGTCATTTATCTGGCTAACAGACTTCGGGAGCTCTAGAAATTAATGTCGAATGCCACATTGTGCCATTGGATTCTAAAATTCCAAGTACTCCCGATTGATTCAGTTCTAAGAAAACATAAGAATAATCAAATGAAGAGAAGAGTCGATGGGTCGACTTCCACAAATCCCTTCAAATCCCACCTCTACCCGCATGAGAATTCTTGAAACATTTTGTATACAAAAAAAAATTGAATACCCATTGAGTTTTTAAAACTCCACACAAATACATCCAAATCTCAATTAAATACATCTAGATTTTAAAAACCTCTATCGAAATCCATCAAAATCTAAATTAAATACCCCTAGATTTCTAAATCCTTCAAAATCATTTAAAACCATGGATTTCATGAATTGAATACACCCACATAACGCCTTCTTCGTGACCACCCCACCACACCCATATGAATGATGTTTGTTAGTTTACATTATTTTTTGCTTCAAAGTTCCGTTTTCATGAGAAAATCGTTACCAACATTTGTGTTGATAGTGAAGGCGTATTAGAGTTTAGGAATGGTTTAGAGTTTTCAGCCCAATTATGGTCACTATTAAGGTACCCCTAATTCCTTAGTTTCATCAAAACATTGATTAATTACTATGTAAACAATTTATTTTTAATTAGAGTTTCGATTGTTAATTTTGTTGATTCAATGTGTATGTTGTACATACTTCTATAATGCTTGATTTTTATTTTTCGTTTTGGGTTCTCAATTTGTGTGATTTATTTATGGCCCTAATTAATCTGATTTTATTTGTCTTGTCATTTGAAAAAATGAAATTGGTTGTCTTGTCCAAAATGAAAACGACAGAGGAGGGAAATTGTCGAGGATGCGTGCACCGACATATAGTTCCACCGTTGATTAGATCTATCTTTAAACCGGGTCGAGGCTTTTTAGAGTAAAATTCCATACTTTTATCAATGATGATTTAAGTAGGAAACAATATCGACACTAATTAACAAGGATCCATAAGCCTGGGAGAACACAAATTATCCCAACAATGATTGTTTTTCCCTTAATTTTACAAAATGAAACGGTAGCCATATCACAATTATTGTTTTTTTAATATGTGTGGGTATCCAGGCGAGCCTGATTATTCCCATGAGGCCCTGGTGCAATCGACCTGAGCATACCCAGTGGCCTGGTAAGTCTTAAAGCAGTAGCGAACTGAAATTGGGACTATGTGCATAATCCACACAATCCCAAGCTCACTCTTACCATTAGGCCAACACGTTAGGGTTATTTCGCAATTATTTGTGTATAGTGCTTTTCAATTATTTCACAATTTTTTGTGTATAGTGCTTTTCATAAAATAAAATGCTATTATGTTCGTCATATCCATCGATCGTTATAAGCTAATTGAGTATGCAGTTGGTTGATGTCATACCATTGATTTCTCAGAAAATCAAGAGAAGTTCATTAGAACATGAACTAATTAGCATATTCATTCATATATTAACACATGAACATCCCCAATCACCTTGTGAAAGAAATCCAATCAAACAAAAAGAATGGCAAAGGCCTTCCTGCTCTAGATGGGATAATCGTTTTTTCTCTCCAATTTCTTTGATCGGTTTCTATACCGCAGGTGCCACATCAATGTGCTTTTGCACTCATCATGCTCTATGATATAATTTCAAGTAGATCTTACTACCTACATGCCAAGTGTTTGCGACCAACTATCAAAGCTTACTGGCACAACCATGGTATGTACAAGCATATGTTTCCTCTTGCCTTCACTTGGAACTTATAGCGAGAGTGAAAGCATTACAAAACATGATCGCGCTAAGTCTCTTTGTAGTTACTATCTTAGTGAACAACCATGGTATGTACGAGCATACAAATTCTACAGGAGTGATCTTCTCTTTCATTGGCAAACCTAGGAATTATTTTTGCCCTGGGCTAATTATATACATATATGGATAACTATATACATATATGGATGACTAGTATGAATAAATGTATTGTTCAATCATGATTCACTATAAGTAATGCATATGTGAGCGGTGAGCCCCTTGATTAGTTCATAACCAATGTAAAATAGAGACTGCTTAAGAAAAGCCCAATTAATCACAAACTCCACCCTCAATTGAGTAAATGATTATAACCATTAAATAAATTAATATTGATATAATTTATTTTAATATTTTAATGGAAAAAAGAAAAGTAATAAAAAAAAAATTTTAAAAAGATTTGGACATCATGGCTATAAACTAATAATTAAGAAAATTACAAGAGAAAATTTCCAGCCTGAGAATTCAAAATAATCTACAAACTCCTACAAAAAAAAAATCTACAAACTATTAACCAAAAAAAATACCGAAAGAAACAAAGGAAAATAATAAATAAGTATATAATCTTCCATAAAAAAAAGTAACCTGCGTACTAGAAAAACTAAAACAAAAATCCATCTAATGAAGAAAAAAAAATCCATCTAATGGAGGGAAAAAAAGAAGCATGTAATAGATGTATAGATTTTCTTTCCCAAAACTGTTACTTTGGATTTTTTTCTCAAAACAAATTAATTGTCTTGCATACTTGTTGTTACGGCACCAGTTCCCCATAAAATCGGGTCCCGCCCGACCTAGACCTACGTGGACCCCCGAGCCCTTACTCGCGAAGTCTACGCATCCTAGTCAGCCTCAAATCCTCATATACATCATTATGTTATTATTTAAATGTGGAAGTTATAAGATTATAAAGTTATCAGGAAATTCGTAGCGAAAATCACTATAATCAACTATAACTAATAAATGAAAATCAGGAAAAAATAGATAACCTATCATGTGGAAACCCGATAAATGGATAAATACATGCATGTCTGGTGATTAAAGCTAAACAGAGCTATCATATACGATGTCCCTAGTCTCTCAATCCCCGATACATGTCCTAGTGTTTCAAAAATATATAATACAATAATCACAGTCAAAAGAACAAAACCTACAGTGAGTAAAGGAAAGGATCGCTCCAAGAGTCCTCAAAGGATATCACCTAGCATCAACTCCTTCCCCCTTGCTCGTCTCAGCTCTATCAGCACCACCGTCAAAAACTAGACAGTAAGTGCGTGAAAAATATGAAAGTAATGCCAGAAGAAACTAAACA
Source organism: Stephania japonica (assembly GCA_039657345.1). Lineage (NCBI taxonomy): Eukaryota > Viridiplantae > Streptophyta > Magnoliopsida > Ranunculales > Menispermaceae > Stephania > Stephania japonica. The sequence continues at coordinate 20,373,358 of CM077566.1, forward strand.
GTAATTCAAGATTTACCAAATAAACAAACCAAATATCATGTGGCATTGAAAGACAGAAAATGTAACAAATTACATGACAAACAGGCTGGCAAGCGCAACAACGAAATTTGAGTGTCCAAAGAGTCGATAGAGGCTTATAAGTGGTCAATTCACATGCAGTACAACAGTACCACAATTTATAGTCACAACAGTGCCCAACAATCCAGTACTCAGGGTGTAACCTACTATCAGGAGGTGGACAACACCATTGCAAGCAGTGCTTACACTAACCCAGCTAATATGGACCCAGGAGTACCTTCACAACACACTTACATCAAGACATTCAACCAAGGAAATATAGAATGGAATTCCAACAAATAGCTCAATTCAAATAGAAATGGCAATAATAGAAAATGAATTAGTGCATATTTTCTAACTGGCTTACAATCGTACGAAAAATGTACCTTAAATACTGCAAAACTCCAATTCTCGCGTAACCCTCTAAGTTGTTCCACTCGAATTCTCAAAGTCTGACAATTATTCAACCCAAATTTGGTTCAATTAGAGTTATTCCGTGACCCTAGATAGTCCCCCAAAGTTTTCCAAAATTTTAAAAATTTATTTAATTTTTTTTTTTTTTTTTACACCGCCGAGACGCCGACAGTTCAAAACCCACGGCGCCCATTAAAGTGTGTACAATAATTTGCTTACAGTCTCAGACGTCGTGATCAACGCCGTGGGAGAAAATCCCCACGGCGTCCCTCGCGGCGTGGCCAACGAACACTTTTCCGGGGTTTTTTGGAACCCTGGCTCGTGTCGCCGCGTTTTGAGCTTATCCCAAAATCTTAAGGATGTCCAAAACAACATTAAACACACTCGACAAATACCCCGATTCGTAAATCACACAAAATTTTTCAAAAATCATCAAAAATTCCAATCAACTTCAAATACTCAAACCAATCACCAAAACATCAATAAACCAACCAATTGATTACAACAACATCACCCAAACTTATTTCCAACATTTTTCCAAAATTTCGTCCGAAATCTTCTTGACGAAAACCCGCAAAACTGGCGTCAAACTGTAGACAAACACGAGAGGAGTAGGGATCCTACCTTTTTATGCTTGATTGGTCGATCTCCGACGTCGCAACGTGCTCAATCACACCGAAACCCACGTTTCTTTCTCGTTCTTTCGTTCTCTCATTGTGTGAAAAATGGAAATGGATTGAGGAGAGATAAAATGTGATATATATATATATATACACATCCAACTTCATCACATCACACGCACGAATCTCGAGGCACATCTTATGTCTTGCCTTCATTCCATCCACCGACTATAACACCAATACATGACTTCACTAGGTGACTACAACCTCAAAACTAAACCATTTCTCGCTCACGTCGCTCGTTCTCGGACTCATTTCACCTCACAACTCGCATCACTGCGTTCCTGGACATAACTTCGCTCTTGCAATTTATTTAATTATTTATTATTTTCTGATAATTTTCTAATTACCATTTTCTGGTGTTTAATTATCCGTATTATACCCTAAAATTTTCCTTTTTCCTAGGCGAATCTCACACAGAAATCCATGGCAATTAGTAAAACAAAAACCACATACTAGGACATACAATGTTTTCATTCGGGTATAAATAATAATACAAACATCACAGAAAAATAAAATATACCTCAGTGTCGACTCCCGAGGTTTGATTAATATGACAAGTCACGACGGGTAGGTCACTGTCCTGAAAACACGACACGTGTCACCAATTAAATTTGAGGGTCGTTACACTTGTAACATACAATTTTAAGACTCCTGAACTGTACATCGAGAGTTGCACACACACTTCAATGCATTTATATGTGCAAATAAATCTTATACATTACTCTAAGAGTCCGAACTCATAGGGTAGTTTTTGAAATTATTACTAATATCAAATGAGTGTTACAAGTTGTTATTTCAAAGTCATTTATTACTTGATCGAGGAAGACTTTGAAATAAAAACATTTCAACCCCCCTAGGAGTCCGAACTCATGAGTTCAAATTGCACTACTCTATAACAAAATGCATGTATATCCATAGAAATCTTTTTTTATCCCTTGAATTTCTTGATGGCTACTTGGCTAGAATACTTTTCAACTGGTAGTTTATTGTTTTTGTGTTGGGCTTGAGTAAGAATACTCTGAGTTTTTAAAAATTCAGCCCTGGGCTAAAATAAATATTTTATTGTTTTTGTTGGGAGTAGTCACATATCAATAAGGGATGGAAGGTTTCCCCTAGGCTAACCCAGTGCAGCAAAGCCTTGGATCCGCCAGTTAATGCATATCATAATTCTATGTTGCATGTTGATGTTGTTGACAGGGATGTGGACTTACGTACAGTTTTGCATTGAATAACCACAAAACTGCCCTTGTTGAGGCCATGAGAAATATCTTTAAAAGCACAAAGAATCAAGTTTTCTACGTCAAGTAATTAAAACTGTGGTACATGATTAGTTGCATTAGCAATCCTCAATATTTACTAAGAGGAGGAAGTTATTGCCTAAGTTTGGTGGCAATTTCCTTATTCATATGCTTAGTTATCTCGTCACAAGCCGCAGATTGGTCTTTTCTCCAAAATTAGAATTATGTGAAGGTGTTTCTGGTTATGGATGGTCAGCACCAATCATACTCATCACCCAAATGATCGCAATTGTAGTAGGAAGTTTAGAACCTTTGGCATCAATTTTGCTGCAACAATGTAGGATTGAAGCCACCTTCAATTGTTGAACGTTGTAGGCGGGCGATGCAAAGATTGAATTGCTTATGAGATTGTTGTTGTTGTTGATGAGAAGATATAAGTGTCTGGGCAGTGGGAAACAGATGTAGTGGAGCATGAGAATGACGACCCGAGACGCCAATATGGTGTGGCCAATAATCTTGAGGAAAGTGATGATGGTTGTGTCGAAACCGATTGAACCTAATCATCTATATTTATAGATTCATAGATTAGACTTTTTGTTGACTTGAGAGGAAGACCTCATGCTAAAAATGTAATTAATGCATCACGTGACTTTAATGGCTAAAATAAATTTTATAGAAGTTACAATATATATGAATGGAATTTGAAAAGCCAATGAAGAAGTTACAATATTCATGAAATTTGAAAAGCCTCATAAAAAATGTGCCACATCGCAGTAGAAGATGTTCCCATCTTCTCATTAGAGTAAAAAGAAATAGTAACAAGTGAAAATTTAAATATATGGAATTTCAAAAGTCATTATTTTAAAATTTAAATTCGAAATATATAGATTTTGTAAATTTAACTAATTAGTGGAACATCTTAAATGTAACAAATTAAAATGTAAAAACATAAAATTAAAAACTGTAACATAAACTCAAATTAGTGTTGAACAGTTTTTTTTAAAATAAGAAACAAAACCAATAACAAGGGGTTGTGCCACACGGCGCTGTGAGGAGGCTAAAACCGCCACGTGACAACCCCAAGGTCTTCCCTTATTTCATTTTTTTTAGTCAAAAATATTACATTTTATTCCAAATCATTAGCAACTACATTCTTGAGAAAAGTGGGTAAAACGCTCCACTCCCTCCGACCAAGCACAGAACTAACTTCCCGTGCAACATAGTGGGTCGCTAAATTCGCTGATCTAACAACAAAACAAACTCGTTTGGGTTCCACATCCTTTAACAATTCCTTGCAATCTTCAATCACTAAACCAAAATAAGAAGCATCTTTTGTCTTCCTCAATAGTGCTTGCACAATTACTTAGGCATCAGACTTAATGATAACTTGTCCCTGAGTCCGTGCTTTTAGCCAACTCAACGCCTCCCGCATCCCCAACGCCTCTACCATAGCCGGCTTGAAAAAAGTACTCCAGACCTCACCTACCGCCCCCACAAACTGCCCCGCGTTATCCAACAAAACCGCCCCATAAGAACTAATCCCCCTTTCTTTAAAACAAGCTGCATCAACATTGCACTGTACCCATCCCCTCCTCGGTTTCTGCCATTTACTCCCCACTCTCCCATTCTCCCTTTCCCTTCCCTGTATCCCCATTCGAGCATGGCTCCAAGCTGCTAGAAGAGATTTATAATTCTCCACAATTTGGATTCGGTGGCTCTCCTTCTTCTTCCATAGATGTTTGAGTTAAAAGAAGGGTAAAATAGATATAAGAGGTACAAATGCCTCGTTTGGTTCATTTTACTAACTTTCAAGGAAGTTTTCTTCTAGGAAAGTTTAATTTCCTGGGAAGTTAACCACTAAGGAAGTTGCACTTTTCACGTTTGGTTCAACTTCGAACTTCTTGGGAAGCTCCACATTTTAAAATAATAAAATAATGTAATTGACATAAATTCCTTTTATGCTATTTTTGAGAAAGAGATTGTATGGAATAAAGGTAGAGATGGAGCATAAAATGAGGGTAAAGTGTCAATTCCCCTCAGGAAGATAACTCACTCACTCACCCCCTAAGTGAGTGCTATCTTCCCCAATGTAGGGAAGTTGCGGGTCAAACTTCTAGGGAAGGTTTTGAAAATATCCAACCAAACAAGGTGAGCTGGAACTTCTCTGGAAGTTATCTCATTTCCTTCACCTTCCCCTCGAACCAAACAAGGCCAAAGTTCTCTCAAATTTCGAAAACGCTTATATTTTTTAAAGCCAAAAAATCTCAAAACGTCATATATTTTTTACTGGAGGGAGTAAATACTTAAATTAATGTTCCTTCTTGTCAATCCCAATACCTTTTTCTTTGTTGATGGTGGATGTCCAAACCGCCTTGGCCCCTCTCGATTAAGGCCCGACTAGTCGGGTGCCCCTACTACTAACCCAAATGTCATGAATTGAACTAATCATCTCTGCCTTAAACTGTAATCATAAATTTAATGATCTAGATAATACTTTGATTCATTAATAAAATAAGCAAACACTTACCTCCTTCCATTGATCAATGTGAGTGTGTGTTTTCCCCTCTCTGCCTTCTGCAATTAGTTGGGATACCTTAATGGTGAGACCCTTTGTGATTTAAACGAATCTTATTTAGATAATTGTTTTACAGTTATTAGATTCATAACTTTTTGAAGAGAGAGGGAAGGAATTAAACCCCGTACTCTAAATACCAATATGCCCAAACTACCATCAAGTTGTGAGCCCATTCAATAGAATACACAAACATAATATGGGTCACAATATTTAATAGAGATTACTTAGTAAAAATAATCTAACAAAATCCCACTTGACCCATGTTATGACTTGGTGATTCAAAATAAAACAATAATTGTGCATATTTATTGAATCTGTCAAGTAACTTTTCACTAAATGAAAATGATTAGATCATGGTGGTCACAAATCATTTAATCGACATGATCCCTTCCGTGTATCACAGTCACCTTAACCAATATACCTTTAATAAGGATATTTCAATCCTTCATCTTTAATGTTATCTCACTAAAATGTAACATAGATAGCATGTACATAAGCAAAAAAAAGCTTTAATTGAATTCACAAGTGTCATGACAATAATATGAGCAATATAACTATAAATGTATGTATATATACCATAAGATTATGGTAACAGAGACTTGTCTATAATGCCCATACGTTCAACATGGCTAATAAACATTTTTGGTGGGAATCCCTTAATTAACGAATCCGCTATCATCAAATCAGTACCTATATGCTCAATTGACACTCTATGTTTTTGCACTTCTTTCACAGACAAGTACTTCAAATCAAATCCATGTGTTTTGCACCCTTTGAATACTTGTCATTCTTCGAGAAAAAAATTGCTTCGGAATTATCACAGTATACCTTTAACGGTATAGCTGTACTATCAATAAGAGCAAGTCCTTAAACAAATTCTGCAACCATAATGCATGAAAAGTGGCCTCAAAGCATGCCACAAGTTCAGCTTCCATAGTGGAAGTAGCAATTACAGTTTGTTTCGTACTCTTCTATGAAACTGCTCCTCCAGCTAATAGGAACATGTAGTCGAAAGTAGATTTTTTTGAGTCCACACATCCGAAAAAATATGAATTTGAATAGCTAATCACTTCAAGATGATCCCGGCCTTTTATAGGTCAACATGTATTCCTTAGTGCCTTGTAAGTACCTTAGTACTTTCTTTGCGGCTTTCCAATGTTCCATTCCAGGATTACTTTGATATCGACCCAACATTCCAACAACAAAATTGATATCCGATTGAGTGCAAATCTTGGCATACATTAAGCTCCCCACTACTGATGCATAAGGAATACATTGCATTTTGTTTCGTTCCAAATCATACTTAGGACATTAAACTGAATTTGTCCTCTTTCTAAATTGGAACTATTCCAGCAAAGCATTTGTTTTGAAATCTCTCTAACACTTTATTGATATATCCTTTTTGAAAGAATCCTAACATTCCTTGTGATCTATCACGAAATATTCTATTCCTATCACATAGGATGCCTTATCCATATCTTTCATTTCAAAGTTCATAGAGAGAAATCTCTTTATATCATGTAACAAGGCAACATCATTAGTAGCAAGAAGAATATTGTCAATAATGTATATAGGACTAATATAATGAACTCGCTCCAACTTATCTTAATGTATATACACCGATCAATAATGTTTTCTACAAAACCATACGACGTAATGGTATTATTGAACTTAGTATACCATTGTCTGGAAGCTTGTTTAAATCCATATATTGATTTCTTCAATTTACACTCTAATTTTTCCTTTCTTGTGATCACGAAACATTCAGGTTGATCCATGTAAACTTCCTCTTCTAAGTCTCTATTTAGAAAGGCGGTTTTCACGTCCATTTGCTGAAACTCAAGATCATAATGAGCCACCAACGCTATTATAATTCTTAAAGATTCCTTCATTGAAACTAGAGAGAAAGTCTCCTTATAGTCAATGCCATCTTTTTTATTGTAACTTTTGGCAACAAGTCTGGTTTTATGTCTTTCAATATTGCCTTTTGAGTCTCGTTTTGTTTTAAAGACCCATTTGCAACCAACTTGCTTTGCACCTTCAGGCAACTCGACTAAATCCCAGACTTTGTTGTCATCTATAGTTTTCAATTCATTTATCATTGCATTAAACCATTTTCAAAATCATCACATTTCATAGCTTGTTTGAATTAGACTAGATCTTTATCAATGCTCAAGTCACAATCATGTTTAAGTGAATAAACTGTAAAGTCATTTGTAATAGCTGGTCTTCTTATCCTTATAGACCTACATAATGTTATCTCCTGTCATTCTACTTGTTCATTTGCAACTTGTACATCATCAGCTGGTTCATTAACAATAAGTTCATTTTCCTCATTTGGAGCAATTATTTATTGTCCGGGTTTGTTGTGCAACCGTGATACAACAAGAGGGACAACAATTTGAGGAGAAATGCTAGATGTAGGAGTTTTCAATTGAACTTCATGAATATCCACATTTCTTGGTTCTTCACTCCCGCTAATTTGGCCATTCTTAATGAACCGAGCATTACAAGACTCAACTTTTCTTGTAGTATGGTTATGACAGTAAAATATGTACCTTTTTGACTTTTTAGGATAAACAATGAAGTAATCACTGATAGTCCTTGCATCAAGTTTTTTTTCATGTGGATTATATATTCTTACTTATGCTTGACAGCCCCAAACATGAAGATGTCTCAAACTAGGTCTCCTTCCAGTCCAAAGTTCATAAGGAGTCTTAGGAACTGATTTACTAGGAACCCTATTTAGCAGATATGCAACAATCTTTAATGCATGCACCACAATAATGAAGGTATAATGTTACAACTTAACATACTTCTAACCATATCCATTAAAGTACGGTTCTGCCTTTCAGCTACACCATTTTGTTGAGGTGTACCAGGTATTATGTATTGCGCACAAATGCCACATTTTTTAGGAATTTGGCAAATGGACTTGGACTGTAACGACCCATTTTCCAAATAGACTGCCACGGGAGCCAATGCGGACCCATAGTATGTATTACCAGCGACAACTATGCTCTACATTGGATTATATCCTCCATTTTATCTTTTTAAACCTGATTAATTATCCATTTACTGATTAAGTTGTATTGAAATCAAATTATATGTTAAGTCATCATAGAATCCTCAAACTCACACACAGCGGAAGCCTTACTACTACATTTACTCAGATAATGATACTATAAATGTGTAACATATACCATAAACTTAATGTGAAAAACCCATATATAACCATAAATACCTCTGAAGTCACAAAAAGATTAATATACACAAGGTATCTCAAAATCCTCAAACCCAAAATGAAACAAAATATATATAATACAAACGTACGAGTCAGAAAATCTCAGATCAACAGTGTTTTGGCAGGTTGTCATTGCCCCTGCTCGTACTAGGATCTGCACTCAAGCCATCACAAAAGGCACATGACGAGTCCAGAGTGAGTATTCCCAAGGAAATTAAGTAGCAATACTGAAAGTAAATACTGAAATTTAAATAAAGCTATTAAATAAACATATAGAAATAAATACAAGCAACTGCCCTCATCGCATAAATAATAGGAAAAGCTCAAAGTGGTTCCTAGCCCCTAGGGTCAGACTACCACCATAATTCAGACTCTTCCACAGAATACTACCGGCGAGTCATACTCAAGCAGGGCAAGTATCTGGATCTGCTTGATGGTCGACGTTACACCTACGACGCACCGACACATGCCACGACGTGATACTCGGGTCGTGCTATTCACCAAGACCGATTTGGTAGCACGTGTTATGGTGTAGTGGACATACACAAAAGAATGAAACGGAGGGAGCCCCGCTCAACGTCCGCCCATATAGCCATAACCAGAGTAGAATATTGAAATGAAAGAAATTGAATTCAAATGCCAAAAGAAGTAAATACTCAAGTAATTTCAGTTGGGATACTACAAACCTCAATCCGCACTCCGCATCCCGAAAACCAAACCCCGGTCTGGCTCCAATAAATACCCAACAATCAAAATTATCACCCGAATGTACATAATACATTTGTCATTGAATTAGCTTTAATTGAGTATATTATGTCAATTTTACGTTTTACGAGGTAAAAACCTCGACAACATCTCGCCAAAATCCTTAGAAAGTTCGAAAACTCATTTATGAACCCATTTTCTAATTTCTCATATTTTTCTGAATTTTTCTGAATTTTTCATAATTTTTAGCTATTTTTCTCTAAGTTTCTGTATTTTATTTTATTTAAAATTAGAAAAAATATTATTTAATTAATCTGGGGTAGGTCCCCCCAACCGAGTCCGACCCGACCCAATCGGGTCGGGCCAGGTTCGGCCCACCTGGACCAGGTCAAGGTCGGACCCGGTCCAAGCCCATCTGGTTGGGCCTGGGTCGTTTCGGCCTAGCCCAGGGGGTGCACGCACGCCTTCCCCCCTTCTTCTTCAAACGGAGGCATTGTTTCATCATCTTTTTTTTTTTTCAATTCTTTCTTTCTTCTCTTCAACACCAACACCAACACCAACATCAAGCATCACTAATCCACCATTAAAAACATTGATTTCTTCAAACAACCACAACAACAACAACAACGCCAACAACGACCAACAAAAGACTCACCTTCGATCGCCGCGCCACACCTCTCCAAGCTCTCCTCGTTGCTCAATCCAATTTCTCCTTCCCTCCTCTCTCTCGATTTCTCTTCTCTCTTTTTTCGATTTTGGGGTCAAAATGCCCAAAATGCCCCTATGTTCTTATCCTCATCCTTAATAATTCAATGCCCTTTTTAGTCATTTCACAATTATTTTAATTTCTGATTTTAATATATATATACATATATATATATATATATTTGTCTATTCTTTCGCACTAATAATTCCGTTGTGCGTGCCAAAGAGCGCACTCGGGCGTGCACACTACCATATGACTTAACGTGTGTCGCCCACGACCCTACATCACTAGAAATCCACCAAATTTACTATTTTATCACATTTAATTCATTTAATATGTGTATTATTTTATTCGACCTAGTATTTCATCTTTTACGCTACCCGGTACCCGCGTCGACACGCATATTGAAGCGAATACTTAACACATAATCTCACACGTCAATTGAAATATAATTACACACATCGCGATGTCGTTTAACCTATTTTAACATAAACATCGTAAAATTAGGTGAGACAACACACAAAATAACTATTTACCTAGCTCCAAGCTTGCTCTAGCCTAGCTGCAGGTCCCACGGGTGTTTGAGCTTTCCGTCACGTCTACAATATGTCATAAATAACGCCGAATTAAATTCAGCCTGTTACATGGGCATTGTTCACTTTCATCATACTTTCTAAAGTACTCACCACCTCTATCAGATCTCACCACTTTAACATTTCTATCAAGTTATCTCTCTACCTTATTAATGAACACTTCTAAAATGTTCACTGACTGAGATTTTTCATTCAGCAAATATAGATAACAATACCGTGAGTAGTCATCAATAAAGGTGATAAAATACTTTTGATCACTCCAAGATGAAGTGTCAAAAGGACCACAAAATATCGGTGTATCAATTCAAGAGGTTCACTGCTTCTTGTGGCAGGATATTTTAATGTGTGTTTAGTTTAGTTTCTCTTAATGCAATTGATGAGTGTCTATTTAGGCATGATTAGTATATGTTATTAGTAGTTAATGAACTATATTTATTTTGTTTTAGAGTGATAAATGTGTTTTTATGTGGACGTTTTTGGGACCGAAAGTTTGTGTTGAGCTTAATTGACAGTTGTTTAGTTCAGAGGGCATAACTTTCACATTCAAAGTCGGAATGACTCGCCGTTGCTCTTATTGGAAAGAAGACTTCGAAACGGACATTTTCTAATTTCACAAGCATAATGAAATTTGAGTCAAAGTGGCTCAAAATTGCAGTATAAGTCACGACAAAAATGTTGATTAGAAAATCACCTCCCCAATCAGAACGCGTCACATCATACAGCGAGTCAACACAGTAGTTGACCTTCCAACCAGAGCGACACTTGTGCGTCCCAACTCTCAGCTTTCTCACGAGAACGAAGTCCCGCATTTTCGATGACGCCACGTGGCGTCATCCCATTGGCCAGACTGAGTCAAGAAACATCACCTCCAGCAAATCCTATGTTGCCACGTCCATCCCTGCCTTTCTTGTCGCTGCTCACTGCCACGTGGTCCAACGCCTCCTCACCGCGTCACACAGTTCTCTCCTCACCAATGACGCTCACCACGTGTCCTCTCCTCACCAATGAGGCTCACCACGTGTCCACTCCTCACACCCAGCGTTCAACACATTGCGTATTCCATCCAGCCGTGTACACGCCGCCTTCACAATTCTCGCGCCTTCGCAGCGGCGCGACCAGGAACTCGAAATTTCACATATTTTTAAAATTTTTGGAGTTTCAACTGACTTAAATTGTTCTTATAAATACCATAAGACTCTAAAATGAAAACATCCTTTGTTTAGTCATAGTTTTGCATTAGAATTAAGTTTTTGATTATATCTAACTAATCTCCTCCTTCTAAGTTGAAGGTGGATCGGTCAAGCCTACGACTTGGATTTATTAAGAGGTTTATTTATCTTTATTATTATTGATTCTATTCTATGATATATTTCCTTTGGTCATGTTTATAATATTAGGGTCAGATTTAATTGTGTGTAAAGGCCTATGCATTCATATTAAGTGGATACCCTTTGTCATTGAAGTCGAAACGTCCGTTCTTACGCGGTAGACTCATATTTGTGACAATTGGTCATTCGGCCAAGTACCTTAGGGATCTAGGCTAAATTGGGAGTACTAGCGATCTGGTTGTCTAGGTGTAGTACCTTCACGGACCGAGGTAATGCGACCAACGCGTTAAATCTGGAGCACTAGCGATCATGTTGCGTGTTTAGTTAGGGAAGTAGTCAACGGTCGTACCTTGGCTGCTGACATCAGGAAGTGCGAGGAACCGAGTGCGTCACTGGGTCTATAGCTGCACTAGATCATAGATTAGTTCACGTATTTTATAAACAAACAATTAATAAATTCAATCCCAAGTTGTATTGCGAGACTGTGAAACTAGATACCTAGACTTCTATCCTTTCATTATATTTCCTTATTTTTGAAATATTTACACATTCTAAAAAATCCTAATTTCCTTTTGCTTGTATTTTTGTTACCTTATAAAGACCAATCTCTGTGGGATCACCCTTTACTGCTATCTACAAAATAGTTGGTTAAGGAAATATATTTTATTGACGCGTTCGCTGTGCGTTAGCAATCCACACATACATCCCAATCAACATAATTCAATTGATGTAAGATGTTACTTTTCATCAACCTCTTTGGAAATGTGACCTAATATTTGATGCCAATGATAAGTAGAGCATTCTCTATGTGCACTACGTTTATTTCCAATAGCATGCCCCACATTAAACAAGGATTCAACAAACATAATATCAATATTGAAACGATATAAGTTGTCAATTACAATACCAGAACCATAATAGTATTTATGTTTAAACAAACTGAAACAACTGTTTCCAATCTTAAAGTTAAAACCTACACAATTCAACTTTGATACAGAAACAAGATTCCTAGAACATTTAGGAACATAAAGACACTTTTCTAAATCGAAGAAGCTTCTGGTATCAAGGATTAATTTGTAAGTCCCGATCCCTTCAATGAGTGCCTTCATTATGTTCCCCATAAACAAGAACTTTTCAGTTCTGCTTATGGGCTGGATTGAAAGGAATCCTTGCATAACATACGAAACATGAATAGTAGCACCAGTATCAAGCCACCATGTATTATTAGACACTTCAATTAGGTTTGATTCAAAACATACATAAACATAATGTATACCTTTCTTCTCAAACCATGGCTTTATTTTCGGACAATCTTTCTTAATGTGTCCACTCTTCTTGCAGAAGTGGCACCTCGGTTCTTTATGGATTCGACCCTCATTAACTTTCATTGGGGCTTTATCCTTCTTTTGGTCATTCCTTCCTAGTATGGCTTTGTTGTTGCTAGCTCTATCATGCATGGTGAGATGAATTAGGTGATCTTTCATCTTCCTTAACCCTCATTCTTCTTGAATCAACATGACCTTAATTTCTTGCAAGTTCCATTTTTCTTTAATGGTGTTGTAGTTCACCTGGAACTGGTCGAACTCAAGAGGAAGTGAGTTAATGATGAACTGCACTAGAAATGATTCACTCACGTCCATTCCCATAGCTTTGAGCTTCACTGCCAAATTCGACATACTTGTCACATGATCGTGAATAGGTTGCGACCTCTCAAACTTCTTAGTGGTCAACTCGCTCCTTAAACATCCCACAATGGACTTGCAACAATGTCTGATTGTGAAAATTCTTTCAGTTTGATCATGAACTCATTTAATTCACTTGTCTTAGACATAGATGGTTTGACATTTTTTGCAATTGTCATGCGCATTAAGCTCAGGCTCAACCTATAAGATTGCTCCCTGGCCTCATAATATGACCTTTCCTCTTCATAGTTAGCCTCAAAAATGTCAGCGGGCTTGTCATCTACAATGATTGCTAGGTCAAGATCCATTACACCTAGTTGAAACTGGATCTGTTCAAACTAGTCATTGTAGTTGAGCCCTGTTAGGAAACTAATATTATGTAACGTCTACACTGATTGTGTAATGTCTACATTAATCGTGTAATGCCTCCACTGATTATGTAACATCTACATTGATTATGTAACGTCTACATTGATTTAGTTCTGTACCATTTTATAAATAGGGCACTATACTGTACATTCGAAATATACAATAAACTTATTCTATTATAAAACTATCATGGTATCAGAGCTTGGATTCTAATCCAAGATCAGTCGACTTTTGAGTCGACGACCGATCTTTAATACATCTTATTGCTTGTTCTTGTATTCCATTATGCTCTTGTTTTGATTTCCTCTTATTTCTCTTATGCATCTTTACACACATCTGTCGGTCGTACCAGTCCATTTGCCTCTTCAGTGTCGCTCAGTCAGCCAATCCACCTACCGTGTTCGCACAAATTTGATGCCTTCCAACTCGCATCACCATATGCATGTCTCGAGATCCCCACTTCTTGTCCTGCTTGCCGTCGACTCTGGTGTCAATATGTTGTCGACTCTTTCAACTCTGCCATCCGTCTGCAGCGTTGTCCTGTCGTCAACTCCGCTGTTCGTTAGTTGTTCCGCCGACTCTACTCCGATAGTTGTTCTGCCGACTCAGCTCCGTTAGTCATTCCGCCGACTATGTTGTTCCTTTAGTCGTTCTGTTGACTCAGCTTCGTTAGTCGTTTCGCTGACTCAGCTCCGTTAGTCATTTCGCCGACTCAGCTCCGTTAGTCGTTTCTCCGACTATGTTGTTCCTTTAGTCGTTCCGCCAACTATGTTGTTTCGTTAGTCGTTCCATCGACTCAGCCCCAATAATCGTTCCATCGACTTCGTTGTTCAGTTGTTTAGTTATTCTGTTGTCCCGTCCGTGCACCGTCTGTCTAATTTGAGTACAATTCGCGATGCCTGTCACGTATGTTATCTGCGTACTGTACGTTGTTGAGCGCAGTTCGTGATGTCTGCCCGTCTCATGTATCCATTTCAGATCTGCCTGTTTTGTCGGCCTGTTTGTCGATTATGTCCGTGATCACTTGCATCCGTTCGCCGCGACCTGGTGTCCCTACTCAGAATTGTCGCCGACTTTATGCATCCTCATCTTATTCGTTTGCAAACTCAAGTGGTTTCGCTGCCACCACCTTGAGTTTCAGGGGGGATGTTAGGAAACTAATATTATGTAACATCTACATTGATTGTGTAATGTCTACATTAATCGTGTAACGCCTCCACTGATTATGTAACGTCTACATTGATTATGTAACGTCTACACTAATTTAGTTCTGTACCATTCTATAAATAGGGCACTATATAGTACATTCGAAATATACAATAAACTTATTCTATTATGAAACTATCAGTTGAACTTAACCATCATATTATCTTAAGCAAACATATTAGAGGACGTTGCAAATAAAACTTAAATTGTACACATTAATGCTTTGAGTAAACCCTAATAGATTCAGACTTACAATGCTTTTCTTATGTATTTAAGTTCACCTTTGGGCAATACTTGAATACACAAATTCATGCTATTTCATTTCATAATAAGCATACTTTCATAGACAATCAATCATACTCAGGTTAATAAGTAAGATATCTTTGGATAAAAAACACATATTTCCAAGTATGAAGATTAATCTCTTAAGTTTCATTAATTATAAGCAACGGTACACCTTTGGGTGACCTCTTAGCATTATAATTAATGGTCTTAATTAAACATTTAAATATCAATTCAAAGCTAGGACACTTTGGTGACTAACAAGCTTTCAATTATATAAACATTTAATTAATAACATACTTCGATTTTAATTTTGAAACCGTAAATATTTGACTTTCAATTGTCTTGTATTGCATATAATTAAGGCAATACCATACATTAAGACATATTAGAATAGATATATATATACAAAATAGCAAAAAGGTCTCCCAAAGGGAGCATAAATCTTAGCGGCCCATTCCAATAGTCCATATGCCAAAGATAAAAAAACAACATTCAAAAACAAGTACACCTCCTGCGTAATTTGTGCTACTCCTGATTCATCAATAAAATAAACAAACACATACCCCTTCCATTTATCAATGTGAGTGTGTGTTTTCCTCTCTCTGCCTTCTGCAGTTAGTTGGGATACCTTGATGGTGAAACCCTTTGTGATTTAAAGAAATCTTATCACTACAACATATTTTACTGTTAATAACAGTAGTAAAGATAACGGGTTGGGTTAGGCCGTTATTAATGACAAGAAAAGATAACAGTAGCCGTTATCTTTAGTTTTTGATAAAGGCTACCGTTATCTATAGTCCTAACAAAATGCTAAAATCTCTTAAGACCTCTCTCTCTATCACGACCTCTCTCTGCATCTCCTTCACCTCCGACGACTCTCTCTGCATTTCTCTCCCGACTCTTGCTGCATAAATCACGACTCTCTCTGGATCTCAAGAGCTCGTCGCTCTCAAGGTGGAGGTTCGAACTCGCCTCTCTCTCTCTCTGTGTTTTGATCTAGGTTTTCATTGTGTCTTCTCTGTGTTTTGATCGATTTGATTGTGCATTGCGAAGAATCGCTTCATGATCTCGCTCTAGATCTATCACTTTTGATTGAACGCTCGCTCGCGCAACCTCACTAGATCGATCTTGGCTTTGACATTTTGGCGTTCGCTTTGTGGCAATTCACATCAGGTGGTTTCGTCGGCTTCAATGTTCGTTAGATCTCCTTTATAAGGTATGGAATCCCTTCAATCTCATCAATTCCTTCAACCATCGATCTTTGCTGCCATGATTTGGAGGTTAAGTTGATTGTTCATTTGGGGATGAATGTTGGCATGCCATGGTTTGTCACTAGTTTGATTTTTGCTGCCATTGTTTTGTGTTGTTACCATTGTTTTGTGTTTTGATCTAGGTTTTCATTGTGTCTTCTGTGTGTTTTGTGTTGCTGGTCTGAAAAAACTGCGACATAATAATAGGAACAACCTTATATTTTGTTAGGGATCAAGACCATCTATTAACCACAAAAATTGACTGCTATTCATTACCATTGTGTTGATGCAAATGATTACTCTAACTGGATTAAGTTTCTGTTTTAAGCATACAATTAATGACATATTCTACTAATTTCTAGAGTAGCTTCTACCTTTTTGAATGACATGCCCAACTAAAAAACAAATTTTGATCAAAGTAGCAGATCTCATATGGTTTACGATTTTTTTGTTGTTATTATTGTAGTGATAAAAGTTGATGTCTTAGCATAATTCAGGTCATGAACTAACAAAATCAAATTCATTAGTACTTCTGTATTCTCAAATTATTCATGATCGTGTAGCCATAGATTCTAATAAGAATCATCTTGGATTGAGATTCTCAAATTATTCATGTTATTTACTCCGTCTCACAGTAAACTTGCATATAATATTTTTTTCAGAACTTGCATATAAAATTTATCATGTTGATGAGTACTGAAATATAATTGCCTCTAATCACAATATTCAAATGATGGGCGATGCTTATGATGCAAATAATCAGGTACCTATGCACTAGAAAATCCATGATCTCATTTCAAGTAGCTCTTGTTGTGTCTTATTTTAGAAATAAGATTCCATTGGCTTCAACAATCAGTCACCTCAAATGAGAAACCAGAAACCCCTCACCACTAAACCTTATCAAGCAAAATGGTCAAAAGGATAGGTTTGTTGCGCCTTTATTTCCACAATGAAAGACAAAAGAAAGGGACAGGCAACAAATATTGTTCTTCTAAGACCTTGCTCAATACGGCCGACAGCCAGCACTCATTCTGCTATAATTCGTATTAATACAAAATGTCTTTTAGAGGAAACATAAAATCTTAATACCACATCTCACGAGGTAAATAATTATTCAAAAATTCATTTATTTGTATTTTTCTAAAAAATAAAATTTGATAGGAAACAAGGATATATTAATAATGAAGGCATCTAGGAGTAGGAGTCATTCTAATTCAATAGTGTCTGAATACATGATCATGAATTTCCTTACACCTACTAAACCAAATTGGCTTATCCATGCTCCCTTTTATGATCAAACAAAATGCCAAGTTATAACAAGGAAAACAAAAAGAACTGTTGTGCACTAACAATATGTCACTAAACAATCCATCGCCAATGGTGATACCAATCTCTAGCTGAATTCTTAGGTTGTTGTTGTCTCCTAGAATAATGAGTTGAATTGAACTAAATTGAGGGTTTGGCTCATGCATTACTGTATGACGGGTCTCCTGCAAGATTTTTTTTTTTGTTTTTTTTAAGGTCTTCATAAGTGTTTAATGATGAACAGAGTCCTTTAATTCTATTCGTTGGTATTGGTCACTAATACACCTAGGATACCTAATGATCAGAAATTAAACTAGTCTTTGTTGCTGCAGCTTTTGTTGAAGTTGTTGAAACTGCTTCTTGTTCTGCTTCTGCTGCTGTTGTTGTTGCTGTTGTTGTTGTGATGATGCTGTTGTTGTTCTTCTTTATCATCTCGTTGTTGTTGTTCAAGCTGAGTTGAAGCTGTTGTAGTATTGTTAGTAATACCATTTTGAACATGTTTGATGTGAGTTGAAGTTGGTGACTCACATCATCAACTTGAAACACAAGCTTCTCATTCCAAGGAAACCTATAGAGGTCATTCATTTTGAGAACTATGAAATAGTTTTTTTTTCTTTAGAGTTCTTAAACAATGACATCAACCACTCACAAGCAACCATTGGGCACTTGAAAAGTGTTCAATGATAATGTGAAACTTCTGATGTGGTTGTTTCCCCATTGATCACAAATTATGATTCTTTTTTTAGGGTCCTTAGTAGGCACTCTCTCTGACTTGATGTAGTAGAAAAGTTGCACATCATTCTTCTCATATCACCTATGAAATGAGTATTGAAGTTTTAACTTTCACAGGTTGAAGATCTCATGATCAATATGGATAAAGATTGGGTCAAACATTCCAGGTCATTAAGTTTTTTAACTTTACTAGCCATAGTTATTTTATTAATAAATGGTGTGTGCTAACTATTCATATCATTATTTTAAATTATCAGAGTTTCTAATGAATATATAGAGGAGCAAGGGCATTTGTGAATTGGGTTCAAGTAAATGAAGGGAACCCCAAAAAGATTAGGTGTCCGTGTGGAGGGTGTCGGAACTTGAAACGTTTTGATTATAATTCCATTTATAATCATTTAATTACTAAAGGGTGGGATCACACATATACTACGTGGTTTCTTCATGGGTAGAAAAGTAGTTCCGATGCAGCTAGTGATGACGTGGAGAGTTCAAATTCAAGCGACAGGGGGGAGCACCATGACGCTCATAGAGTCGTAGAAGATTTTACAAATCAAATTGAGTGGAACCAAATTGATCATATTGCTTGGAATCAAGAGATCAAGTTGCATGGGACGAAGAACATGATTTCAATGTTGACTTCAATGAAGAACAAGAAGAAGATGACAATGTTCAAGTTGACGATGAAGTAATATTTGGAGAAGACAAAACCCCTCCTCTTTACTCTGGTAGCACAAAGTACACAAGATTTTCAGCAACCGTGGTTTTGTATCAACATAAAGCTCGACATGGTCTATCTAACAGTGGGTTTAATGAACTATTGGAGATTTTGATAGACATGTTACCACAGGATAATACCCTCTCCATGTCCTTGCGAAAGGTGAAGGAGATGCTAAAAGAGCACGAGCTTCATTACAAAAAGATCGATACTTGTGTGAAGGATTGTTGCTTATTCTGGAAAGAAAATGTTGTTTTAGATGCATATCCTAAATGCAACTCATCTAGATGGAAGCAAAGTAGAAACAACAAGGGGACCAAGAAAAAAATTCCTGCTAAGGTTTTGAGATACTTTCCTATCATACCAAGGTTTAAAAGAATGTATAAGTCATTAGAAATGGCAAAGAATTTGGTATGGCATTCTTCCCACTTGAGCCGTGATGAGATGATGCAACATCCAGTAGATTCTCCAGCGTGGGATGCTGTTAACCTCAAGTGGCCTGAATTTGCTTTAGAGCCCCGAAATCTTAGACTTGGCCTTGCTGCTGATGGATTAAACCCTTTTCGCGACTTTGGCACTAGGTACAGTTGTTGGCCTGTAATGCTAGTAACATACAATCTCCCTCCATGGCTATGCTTAAGACAGTATGATGTTGGCATTGTTAATTCCAGGGTGTAAGCAACCAGGAAACGATATAGACATTTATTTACAACCATTGATTAAGGATTTGCTGAAATTGTGGAATGACAGAGCAGTTGCATTTGATGCCTTAAGTAACAACACGTTTAACTTAAAAACGGTTTTGTTGTGGACTATAGATGATTTTCCAGCTACGAAAATTTATCTGGATATTCTACAAAAGGTGAATTCGCTTGTCTAGCATGTGGGATTAATACTTGTTCACGGTGGTTGAAGGCAAGTAATAAAACTGTCTATATGGGTCACAGAAGATTTCTTAGGCATAACCATTACTTTCGAAGAAAGGGAGCGTGGTTTGATGGGAGTTGCGAAGTACAAGGAAAACCCAATGTGATGACTGGAGTTAGAGTTGCAATGACAACCAAAGATATCGTAAATGATTGGGGGAAAAACAAGAGCAAATAAAGAAGGCGAAAAAAGTCAGAACCACCTAAGATTTGGAAAAAGAAGTCTATCTTTTTCAAATTGTCGTATTGGGAGAAATGGTATGTTTAATTTGTTTGTCATATATATATATATATATAATTCATTATGTCTTTTTATTTAGTGATAATCTTTGCGTTTGTTCTTTTTAGAGAGTAAGATGTGGAGGGGCCGATGTAACTAGAGCTGATTTGTGGATTGAAGGCCATAAAAACAAAAAGGGGCGACCTCATAGTGATGAAATTGCTAGAGTTGTCGTATGATTAATTGATATATAAACTTGCTTATTTTATTTTATTTTATTCAAGTGATATTTTAATTGTTGTTAATACTTAGTTATTGTTGAAGGAAAAAAATTAATGAATGTCAAATGAGATCATCAACTTCAACATCTCAATCAATAATCAAGGACCCGATCGCGCAAGTGTTTGGACCTGAACACCAGGGGCGTGTGAGAGGACTTGGGTTTGGAGTGACTCACCACCAGTGTTCGTGCAACAACTCAAAGTTCAATTTTGGTTCGGAAGCTTCAAGGTGATTTTCAAAGATTAGAAGAAAAACATGAACAATTAGAGGAGCTTGTGCGTAGCCAGCAAATGCCTTCGTCTTCAGCAGGTAAAAGCAATATTAATCATATAAGCTTAATAGCCAATTTGAGTTGAAAATTTTGTTTTGTTTTGCTTGCAGCAACAAAACAACACTCCAAATTTATGTGGTAAGAAATGCAAGATATTTTTGATTGGTTGTGTACAAGCAAGTTAGTCGGCGAAGGAGAGATTGAAACTGGTGACACCATGCATCTTGTGGACGGCATACCTATTGGAGGAGGTGCTTACTTGGTGTATGTAGAGAGGGTGTTTGAGCCCAATGCTTTCTTGTGGAGGAATCAAAACAATTGGACAACATTGGACAATGCTCTTGGGGAAATAATTCCATGGCCGAAAGAAACTGTCGCGGTTATTTTTACTTAAAACAAGTATGAATTTGTGAATGAATATCTATCTTGATTGTTTTGAAAAGGCTGTTATTGTTTATTCTATTTTATTTTTGATGCAAAGTGGCTTGACTAGAATTGTAATTGTAAATGGCAGTTCACAGGAAAGATGATTCCCATGTAGCTACCGAGGGTGAAATTTCTAGAGAGATGGAGATTCTTGGGAGATTGCATCATCGTCACCTTGTTGCTCTTAGAGGCTTCTGCGTTAAAAGCAAAGAAATGTATTTCTTTAAGTATTCCTTGATTATTTTCATCTGTGTTGCATTGTAACAGTGAGTTTTCCGTGGACAGGTTTCTTCTGTACGAGTACATGGAAAATGGAAGTTTGAAGGATCATCTTCATCGTATTTTCTTCCTTTGGTTATTTTATTATCCTAGAATATACCTATTTATCTGCTCATTTTGCACTCGATTGAGATTGATGTCCTTTATATGCAAATCGTCAGCCGCAACACCGTATTGTTAGTCGGGCCCTTTCTCGATTCTTGGATGACTAGTAAAAGAATCAACAACTACAATTACGAGTGTAGTTTATGTGGTAAGTAGTAATTTACAATGTTTTTTGTAATTATCAAAATTGCGCAATGCTTTCAATGCTAATTGAGCACATTTATCACCGAATGTGTATGATTTGATTGATTTCATTCTAGTAATTAGTTAGTTAGTCAGATTTGTGTTTGATGTCTCTATTAATGTTTCTCGTTGATTTGTGTTCTTTTCAGATGTTCATCATACTATCGTGCTCCATTGCAGTTGGAACCAACCTCAGCCAATTCATATGCATTGCCAAATTCACTTCTTTGTTTCTTTCCAAGTTGTCAGTCACATGAAAACGATTCTTGTGTTGATCTTAGGATTCATTTTCTTCGGTAAAGATGATCTCAAATCGACAGTTTGCCGGGCTGTTTGCACGAGCTGTATGGTCAGATATGAGAAGCAACCGTTCTTCGATCTCTCATTGCTCTCACCTATTCCTCCTCCTCAAGCACCAGGGCCTTCACTACTAGGTCCAAGTGGTATTTCAATTAATTTGATCTTTCAATCAATTGTGCAGACAATTCATCAAGTGTGAATATCGTGGAACTTGTTGTTCCAACAGATTGTAGAAATCCCAAGATCTATGCTATTAGCTATTAGCCTTCTTTGCCTATTTAAGATGGAGAAGGATAAAAAGAGGGAGGAGCATACCTGCAGCAGGAATAGATGGTAAGTTACACACACCAATTACACATGAGTTAATATCAACATCTATATATATTAAACTGGGTTGATAATTGGATTTAGAAAATTGTTGGTGTAGGTCAGTTGTTGCATATGTTCTTTCAGAATGTATGGTAGTGTTGGTCAACTTGGAGTTGGAAATGCAATTCTAATCATTGTTCAAATACTGTGTTGCTTGGTATCATAGTGATGTGCTTAGATGACCTACTACAAAAAGGATATGGACTTGGATCGGGTATCTCCCTGTTCATTGCGACCAATATCTCGGTAAGCTAGTTCTCTTCCCGGTGCACTTTCTCACAGTTGTTATGTGTTTTGTTACTTGGGAAGGTGCCGATGGACTGCAAAAGAGATTTGGTGACAACAAACTTTGTTGGAAATGCAATTTGTTTGTGGCTCTAGTCCATTGCTGATTGTCTTCTCCACCACCTCCAACAACATCTCGCTCAAATTGTGGTTCCCTCAAATCCTAGTTCATTGCCCACGACAGCGACATTGGCTCTCAACCAAAGAAAAGGTCTAGGCACTGGTGCCATTGTTGCAATTGTGTTAGACAATGTAACGACCCGTTATTTTAAGCAGGTGATTAGTGTTAATCCGAATGGTAATTAATCCGAGTTAAGCTTGTGGTTAAGCCCGATTTGTCACGACTAACGTGTGTGTGGGATTGTGTGATGTATTGCGTTTGTTTGGTATGTATTAGTACATATACGTGAATAATCGGACTAACGAGGAAATGCCTAATACCATGTGTGGGTCATGTGGACACACATGAGACGCGAGATAGCGTTGACGCCGAGTGTGCTCGGCGGTGGAAATTACGTAATTATAGGCGTAATTATAGGCATAAAAATATATTTATATATTATGGATATATATAAATATATATCAAATGGAAAATAATAAAATAATGATAATTTGTCAGACGCAGAGTGATACGCGGGGTCACGAGTGACACGCGTCGGACATATGGTGGTGCGCACGCCCGAGATGTTCTCGTTGGTGTGCCAACCAGAATTTGAGGCGCAAGAGAGCAATAAATATATATATTTATATATAAATCGATATATATAAAATATATATATATAAAATAAATCTGAAAAATGTGAAATTACCATAAAGGGTAACTGATTTAAAAGAAAAAAAAAGATGAGCTTAAGGGCATTTCGGTCTTTTTCCCTAATTAACCGCCTCTTCTTCCTCGTTAAGAATGTGAAATTGAGAAATGAAAACAGAGAGAGATCGAGAAACACGGGAAGGAAGAGAGGGAGAAGGCGATGGCGAGATCGCGGAGTCGGGCTCGCGTGATTGAGGTGAGTTGTTTGGGTGGATGTTGTGTGTTGTTGTTGTGTAGGGTGTAGTGATGAGCTTGGCCATGGCGGAGCCATGGCCGAGAGTTGAAACTGAACTAGGAAGCCGAGAGTGGTGAAGGCAAGGGAGTAGTCTCCCTTGCCTGTTCGGGTTGGGGTTGGGGTTGAGAGCCAACCCCAACGATGAATCGAAGAAGAAAAAAAAAAAAAAAAGAGAACAGAGCAGACGCTCTGTTCTCGTGGGGAAGAAGGTGGTGAACCGGGCCGGTTCGGCTCGGTTGAGCCGAACCCGGTTCGGCCCGGTTCACACCTTAAACAAAAGAAAAAAAAAGAAAGAAAAGAAAGAAAATGGAAAAGAAAATCCAAAAAAATAGGAAAAAATATGAAAAAATAGTATTTTGACCAAACAAATAGAAATTGAGGGATTTCTATGAAAAATGAGAAGTTTGAGGACTCGAGATTTCGAATTCGAATGGGACCAGTTTAGAAATGTTAGTAAATGAGTATGAGGCTTAAGTTGATGATAATTGGTCTATTTTAGGTAATGAACCGATGTGGAAAGGTTTGAGGACTCCGGAGAGACGGTAAAACATAGAAAGCTCAGGACAGGTAAGTGGGACTCGTAGCTTTTATCAATTATGCAATGTAAAATAGTATTATTAGAACATGTAGAGTACTGGACTGGGAATGGGGCAATGTACCGTGATTTGACTCTGGTTTTACAAAAATGTTTTGAAATGAAAAATGGATTCGGAAAGAGGTTTGACGGGACGGATCGGCCTGGGGTTTGGGAACTGTGGTGGAATTGCTAACCATCACTGCGCCCCAGTGGCTTGGGAATTATTCTGATCAATGCTTTCCAGTTGAGTTTAGCAGCTTCATTCGTCATAAACCAATTAGATGAGCAGTGATTGGTTTAGTGATGATGAGTAAGTGCGACTCGGTGTTTTATGAGTTGGCGGCACATTGACAAGAACTGGTTAGATGCCCAGTGATTGGTTCTTTGATATGTGAGGGGGCGACTCAATGCAAATACGGAAATGTGAAATACAAATCACGGGTACATTGCAATGAACCAAAGAACTTGCATCTGTTTTATATATTGTTTATATTGATTCATATGCTCCTTTAGATATGCATTTGATACATGTTGTTGTACATTGCCTTGATATTAATTGATAGTTGATGGTTGGTATGAGAGTCACTTACTGAGCGTGTAGGAGCTCACCCACCTTAACATTTTCAGGTATGAATATACGCTAGAACTTGGAACTCAGGAAAGGAGAAGACCAGGAGTTTAGTATCTTCTCTACGGTGCAGTGAGTTTTCTGTTATATATATTGTATTGCATTATGATTTGTAATAAAATGGGTGGGAATACAAGCTCAGTACCGATGTTCATGCCGGTATTGTACAGCTTATGAATTATCGAAAAAGTTTTAAATTTTTCGCTGTGTTGGTTTTCGTTTATTTATTTTGTTAATGAATATAAAGATATACAAGTATTGTCAGGGAGTTTTGATAAGGCTGCTGGCTCTAATTAGGTCCGATCTGGTTTACCGGGGCTTAATTAGGGTT
The DNA here is from genome assembly GCA_039657345.1 of Stephania japonica. Classification (NCBI taxonomy): domain Eukaryota; kingdom Viridiplantae; phylum Streptophyta; class Magnoliopsida; order Ranunculales; family Menispermaceae; genus Stephania; species Stephania japonica. The sequence goes on from CM077566.1 coordinate 20,398,676, forward strand.
TCAGGCCGGACATTTCGTATATTGAAATTAGGGGCTGTCACAGACAATGTGGTGGCTTTGTTAGTAGTGGTGTCCTTTGTGGTTGCTTACTATTGTGGATATATATGTATGCAACTATTAGTGAAGTACTTTGATGCAGCATTTTTTTTTTTCAAAATTCTTGTAATTAATTTGATATACATTGGGTTGTGACGACCCTTCCCTGACCTAGGGTCAAGTCGCCCGGCCCAAACCGTTACCTAAACCCGATACCTGAACCAGGCCCAAGTAACGGCTTGGCACGCCTAAGTAAACCTGCGAAATAATTATTCTAAACAATATATATATAATAATAAGTGTGTGAAAAATAATCACAACAAAACTATATAAACCTGTATATCATAATAAGATCTATCATCTTTAATATTTAAATGTCTCATACAACTTCATAATAATATTATAAAGGTTCAAAACTACCCATTAACTAATTCTCAAGCTATAACCCACGTACAAGTTTTACAAAACAATTAATATTCATAATAAACTAGTATTATATGAGTCTCACATATGAAGGCACTTCAAGATAAATCCTTTCCCTTGCCTTTCTTGTCTATCGCGCTGGGAGAGGGACCTGTGGGGTAGAGTGGGGTGAGCTAAAGAACCAACAATTCTCAATAAGAGGAAAGACTCGCTCAAACATTAAATATGCAAGTACTACCTAGTACTCATGCAAATTCAACATGACATCCGATCCATACGCATAACACAACATGTAATAACCGAATAAATGTAAATCATAACAAAATTATAAGCATATTAATTGAACACATAATTCGATACAATTAAAGACATGGTTCATGCTCATCGTAGTTATGAAAATGGATTCATATTCCAAGAAGAATGAATAAATAATATTTCCATTTCTAAATTAGACATCCAATAATCTTCATATCAATATTTCATGTTGTATTCCATTCACATTACTATACATAAAAACATAACAGTTTTACAACACATTTCATAAAAATTCATTTATGTCATGCATAATAACATTCATCATTTTTCATTTTTACAATCTACACATGACATACATATAAAGTCAAATGAAAGATTTAAATGAAATGCGATATATATATATATATATATAATATAAGCCGTTGTTCCTTTCAATGCGAACTAGATATTAGTAAGGATCCTGTGACCGAATCATCTATTTTCGAATTGGTACAATAACTAGTGGAAACGCAATGGCCGTTACGCCCTCTAAATAATTGCACCAAAACAAAAATAGATTCATCCAAGCCGTCACCGCTACACGTCTCAAAGAATCATCAAATAGCAAAGGATGGAACTCCAAACCCTTACCCTAGAATAATTCACCTTATGCATTCAATTAGTCAAGTAAACCCTCGGTGGTTAACTACCACAACATTTTGGGGTGTCCAAGATATAGACTACTTGCTAATTTGGCCCGCGGTGGAACTCCACACATTATGGGGCACCGAATAACATAAAAGGCAAAACAATTTATTCACAATTTTATAGATAATAGAGATCCAAACCAATATCATGACGCAACCCATTCCCAAGTCGTTGTATTCAAAACATGCATTCTAATTATCTAATAATCAAGCCATATTTAATGCATGAGCGAAGCTCCCCACTTACCTGGACCCGTCGCAACGCCTATACCGACTCCTCGTACCTTTGGGGTCCCACGTGAACCGCCTCGCGAATCTACGCTATTTATACAATTCTAAATAAGACTATATAAGCATTTTACTCATTTAAAGTTGAGTATTTTAATTTTTAATTCATATTTGGAGACCCAAATGGTGTGGGTCCCACGTGTTGTGCCGTTTAAGGGCTTTGTCGAGGGTGTCGATGCCCCTCGTAGGTTTATCCTATTTTTATTTTATTTTATTAAAATTTTTTTTAATTTATTTGACTAGGGACCAATTTGGTCCCTGTTTGGTGGTACAGGGACCAAATTGGTCCCTATTTAGTTGACCAGGGACGTCCCAGCCCCTGGTCAACGACCACTCAGCCCCCTCCCAGGGGCCGACTGGCCCCTGGAACCAAACCAGGGGCAGACATCCCTGGTGTCGACCTCCACGGGTGGGGGTTTCCCCCACCCCAACCCTCGGATCTAAATCCGAGGGTGGTCCCCAGTGCTCGCCGACACTGGGGACCCCTCCACCGCGGCTGGTGAGCCGCGGTGGCGGTGGTTGTGGCGATGATGGAGGAAGTGGGGTGGCTATTGCCACCCCTTCCTCCTCACCATAATGGGGTGGCTAAAGGCACCCCCCATATTAGGCGGCGGCACCGCTGTCTTCTCCGGCGGCACCTGGTGGCGCCGCCCCCAAAACCGGCGGCTCCCCTTGGAGCCGCGACCCCTATTTCCTTCTTTTTCAAAAACAAACCAAAGAAGAAGAAAAGAAGAAAGAAAAAAAAAAGAAAGAAAAGAAAAAGGAAAATCACCACCAAAAGATTACCTCTCCTTGGTTATTCAAGCCTCCTCTTCTTTTCCTCTCTCTCCAAGTTTAGGGTTTCAACACAAAAGAGGCTACAAACTTTATAAAAGGTTTATATAGGTAGGGTTTTAAAGTAGGGTTGTTCACAAATTCAACCCAAATGACGTAAATACCCCTATGGGCCCAATTTCCTTGTTAAGCCCATTCCAACTATTTTCACTTAGTCCAAGTCTTGTTAATATTAATTTTGTGTAACAATTTCATTTGTTCACATACTTTAATATAAAATTAATAAAATACCTTTAAAATGGGTCGGAGAATATTTGAGTCATTATAATATCCCTAATTTAAAGAATTTCGTCCTCAAAATTAAATCAAAGTCATACCTCAAGATTCAAAGAGAAATGGAAAATTCTCTATCATGTAATCCTCCCGTTCCCAAGTCAACTCTTGTTCCCCATGAAATTGTCATCGGACTTGCACTATTGCGTATTCCTTATTACATAATTTTCTTATTTTCCTATCCATTATTTGGATCAGCTGCTCATCATATGACACGTCCTCCCTTAGATCAACTTGCCCCCAATCAATCCTCGGTGTGTGTTTATTATGTGCCTTCCTCAACATGGAGATATGAAACACATCATGTACTCCTACTAACTGTGGTGGTAACTTGAGACGAAATGCTACTGGTCCCACCTTTTTCTTGATCTCGAATGGTCTGATGAATCTTGGAGATAACTTTTCTTTTAACCCGAATCGGTGATGCCCTTTCATAGGAGAAACTTTCAAAAGCACGAATTCCCCTTCCTTGAATACAACATCTCGATGGTCCTTATCGGCATACTTTTTCTGACGGCTTTAGGCAGTTTCTAGTCATTGCCTAATAATCTTAATTCTTTCTATTTGATCATGAACCATTTCTGGTCCAAGCAACACCACATCTCCGACCTCGGTCCAACAAACTGGAGATCTGCACGGTCTCCCATAAAGAGCCTCAAAAGGTGCCATACCAATACTTGCTTGAAAACTGTTATTGTATGCGAACTCGCACAACGAAATGTACTTTTCCCAACTTCCACCGAAATCCAATACACAGGCTCGAAGCATGTCCTCAAGTATCTGGATCAATCTCTTTGTCTGTCCATCAGTCTGAGGGTGAAAGGTCGTACTGAGATTGAGTTGAGTTCCCATCTGGTGTTGAAACCCTCTCCAAAACTGAGAGGTAAATCTCGGATCACGATCCGACACTATAGTCACCAGAACTCCATGTAATCTGACAATTTCATTGACGTATATACCTCCAAGTCTGTATGTTGAATATCCCATGGAGATAGGAATAAAGTGTGCCGACTTAGTCAAATGATCTACAACCACCCAAACCGCATCATGTCCTTTTTGTGTGTTTGGCAACCCGAAACAAAATCCATGGCTATATGTTCCCACTTCCATTGTGGAATAGGTAATGGTTGCAATAATCCTCTCGGCTTTTGGTGATCTGCTTTTACTAGCTGACAGATCTTGCAGTTCTGAATGTAAGTAACGATGTCAACTTTCATCCCCGGCCACCAATACATTCCTTTCATATCTTGGTACATTTTATTGCCTCTTGGATGCACTGTAAACCATGATCTATGCGCTTCTTTGAGTAAATCATCTCTCAACTGTCTATGAAATGGTATCCATACTCTGTATCGGATCCTCAATGCCCCATCACCTGACAATCTCCAGTCCTTATCATCAATGTTATCTGCCAATGTCTGTACCGTCCATACTCAGAATTGGCCCTCTTGACGGTCAATAACTCTAAACAATGCCACTGGCTCCACTCTCATCTGAACATGCTCTTGACTCCTTATGACATCTGAGTCTTCTACAGGTACTTCATGTATTTGCATTACAACCTCGGACTCTGACTCCAATCGAATACGGCTCAAAGCATCTACCACTACATTCGCTTTCCCCGGGTGATACTCAAGTGTGAAGTCGTAGTCTTTCAAGAATTCCAACCACCTCCTCTGTCTCATGTTCAAGTCACTCTGAGTAAACATGTACTTCAAACTTTTGTGATCTGAATAAACAGTAAACTTTTCCCCATACAGATAATGTCTCCATAATTTCAAAGCAAACACCACATCTGCTAACTCTAAATCATGCATAGGATAATTCTTCTCGTGAATCTTCAATTGGCATGAAGCATGGGCGATTACCTTCTTGTCTTGCATTAGTACTCCTCCCAATCCAATCCCTGAAGTGTCGGTGTACACTAACAATTCCTTACCGGGCTCTGGTAGGACTAAAATAGGTGCGGTGGTCAAACACTCCTTCAACAATTGAAAAGCTTTTTCGCATGCATCACTCCAAACATAAGTAACATCCTTCCGCGTCAACTCAGTAAGCGGTGAAGCAATCGACGAGAAATTTTGCACAAAACGTCGATAATACCCTGCTAGTCCTAGGAAACTTCGTATTTTTGAAGCATTTTTAGGTTGTGGCCATCTAAGGATCGCCTCAATCTTCGTGGGATCTACAGTTACACCTTCCGCATTTACCACATGGCCCAAAAATTTTCACTTCGGAAGCCCAAAACTCACACTTGCTTAGCTTAGTGTAAAGCTTGTGTTCCCTTAATGTCTGCAAAAATTTCCTAAGATGCTTTCTACGGTCCGACTCAGTCTTAGAATATATCATAATGTCATCGATAAATACAATCACAAACTGATTGAGGAAAGGTTTGAAAACACGGTGCATCAAATCCATGAACATGGTTGGCGCATTGGTAAGTCCAAATGGCATCACTGTGAACTGAAAGTGACCATATTGTGTACTAAATGCTGTCTTTGGTATGTCTTCTTCTCATATGCGCAGCTGATGGTACCCCGATCTCAAATCTATTTTCGAAAAGAATCTTGCTTCCCTCAGTTGGTCAAATAAATCATCGATCCTGGGAAGCGGATACTTGTTCTGAATAGTCACCTTATTCAATTGTCGGTAGTCAATACACATTCTCAAACTGCCATCCTTCTTCTTCATGAATAACACAGGTGCTCCCCATGGCGAGACACTTGGGGAAATTAAGCCTTTCTGAGTCAACTCCTCTAGTTGCTTCTTCAACTCTTTCAACTCGGTAGTCACCGTACGATAGGGTGCCTTAGAAACTAGTCTAGTACCGGGAATAAGGTCAATCACAAAGTCAATGTCTCAATGTGGAGGAAGTCTTGGAAGGTCAGAAGGAAAAACATCTGAAAATCCCTAACAACAGGAATTTTCTCAATTAGGACTTCTTGTCCCTCATCTCCCATAGAAGTAAGACTCGCAATAGTTCGATCTCATCAAAAGTGGCAATTCTACTTCGGCTGATAACATTAGCTAAAGAACAACCTCTAAACTCAAATGGAGTAGTGCCCGGAATCTGAAAGATCACTGTCTTATTGAAACAATCTATCTTAGCGTGATACGTCTCTAACCAGTCCATTCCCAATAGTGCATCATATTCTAAACATTCTAACACTCGCAAATCAAACGGCATATTGTGATCCCTAATTTTAATTATGCACCCCTCACATGTCATATTAGGGTAAATCTTTTCGGTGGAGACTGTACTCAAAACCAAGTATGTGTGTGCTCTAATTGGTGTCAATCCCAAAGCATGTACCATAGCCCCCGAGATAAGAGAAATAGTAGAACCAGAATCAAATAATGTATGCATGTTACGACTATTAATTGAAAACGTACCTACGACTAACTGTCGCGCGACTCTCTGATCCTGTTCTGCCATAGCATGAACTCTTCCTCGAGCAACTGGGGCTGCACTCTCCTCAGATGATGGTGGGTATGGACATTGGTTATTGTAATGCCCCGGCATCTTGCACCGAAAACATACAATATGTGACTTCTGAGCATTCGGCTGTGGCTGCGCGACGCTTCCTAATACACTCGGCCTTGACCCTACTGATCCCCTGCCACTATTCTTACTCTGTTGCGGTGGACGTGGCTGTTTAAATGTCACACCCTGGTTACTCGAAGGTGCGGAAGCATGGGAAGGTGTGTTGTTCCCCGTCAAAGGGTGTGTGGCCTTTGATGCAACCACTAAGTGTGTCGGTCCGCTTGATGCTCCTCCAAACCGAAGTTTCTTTGAGTTTTTCTCATGTCCCTTCTGATAAGTATCAAAGTTTATTTTGCCTTGACCATACCGACTAGATCGTGTCTCATCAATGCGGAGTGCATCTTCACAGTCGAGTGCCCTGTTATACGTTTGCTGAAATGTCTCTGCCCCTGATGCTGCCACTAGAGAGTGAATCTCCTCCGTCAACCCATCAACGAAACGTCTCCTCCGTGTCTTCTCAGATGGAACGTACTTATGCGCAAACTCTGCTAATTCATTGTACTTTGCTGCATAATCTGCTACACTCATGCTGCCTTGCACTAAGTCAAGAAATTCTCGAATCTTTGATGCCTTTATCGATTCTCGGAAATCACTCATCATAAAACAATTTCTTGAACCGCTGTCCAAGACATATTTGTCCCTTGAGCTCTTTTGATAGACAACCACCATTTGTGGGCTCGATGCTCCAACAAGAATGACACTAGAGGTACCATAGTCCACTCATCAATACTTAGAGTCTTCATTCTCTTATCCATGTGCAAGATCCATGCTTCAGCCTCTACGGATCCCTATCCCCATAGAAACGAGGTATGTCATACTTCATGAACTCCTTTTGTAATTTTCCTCTCCGATATGCCTCTATATCCTTGTCTCCTCCATGTACAGCTGCTGCCATCGTATTAGTGACGGAATCCGCGCCTTCCTCTGCTACTTGGTGCTTATGGACAGGTTCTAGTGGAGGATTAGACCCCTGTCCTACCTGCACTTTCTTGGCTGATCTAGCATTTCCTTATGTTTGTATAAGTTCCATAATACGAGCCATATTCCTTTCTTGAGCAGACGCCATTTCTTGTAGGGCTTTTTGATGTGACTCCGTCAGGGAAGAGATGCGTTGCTCCATTTCCCTACGCCAATGTCTATCATCTCTGTCCTGAGCATCCCTCAAATTATGAGAACTTCCCCCATGGTTACTCATAGTGCACTGTAGAGCAACAAGTGGTTAATCCAATAATTTGAGGAATTTGCAAAAAAATATCTAACGTTATAAATATATTACATTCATAAACATATAACAATATATTAACATTTTATCTTTGGTTTTCGATCCCTTCCCAATCTAGCATTTTTTTTTGACATTTGTGCACATTAAGTCGACTCAAACCGATGTCCCATACCACGGATTTGTTCGACTTAAACTTGACTTTTTTTTTAAGGCTCTACAACTTAGGTTTTCCTAACCTAATGTTTCCCTAGGTTCTAATCCCTAGGCTCTGATACCAACTGTGACGACCCTTCCCTGACCTAGGGTCAAGTCGCCTGGCCCAAACCGTTACCTAAACCCGATACCTGAACCAGGCCCAAGTAACGGCTTGGCACGCCTAAGTAAACCTGCGGAATAATTATTCTAAACAATACATATAATAATAAGTGTGTGAAAAATAATCACAACAAAACTATATAAACCTGTATATCATAATAAGATCTATCATCTTTAATATTTAAATGTCTCATACAACTTCATAATAATATTATAAAGGTTTAAAACTACCCATTAACTAATTCTCAAGCTATAACCCACGTACGAGGTTTACAAAACGATTAATATTCATAATAAACTAGTATTATACGAGTCTCACATATGAAGGCACTTCAAGATAAATCCTTTCCCATGCCTTTCTTGTCTATCGCGCTGGTAGAGGGACCTGTGGGGTAGAGTGGGGTGAGCTAAAGAACCAACGATGCTCAATAAGAGGAAAGACTCGCTCAAACATTAAATATGCAAGTACTACCTAGTACTCATGCAAATTCTACATGACATCCAATCCATACGCATAACACAACATGTAATAACCGAATAAATGTAAATCATAACAAAATTTTAAGCATATTAATTGAACACATAATTCGATACAATTAAAGACATGGTTCATGCTCATCGTAGTTATGAAAATGGATTCATATTCCAAGAAGAATGAATAAATAATATTTCCATTTCCAAATTAGACATCCAATAATCTTCGTATCAATATTTCATGTCGTATTCCATTCACATTACTATACATAAAAACATAACAGTTTTACAACACATTTGATAAACATTCATTTATGTCATGCATAATAATATTCATCATTTTTCATTTATACAATCTACACATGACATACATATAAAGTCAAATGAAAGATTTAAATGAAATGCGATATATATAAATATAATATAAGCCCTTGTTCCATTCAATGCGAACTAGATATTGATAAGGATCCGGTGACCGAATCATCTATTTTCGAATTGGTACAATAACTAGTGGAAACGCAATGGCCGTTACGCCCTCTAAATAATTGCACCAAAATAAAAATAGATTCATCCAAGCCGTCACCGCTACACGTCTCAAAGAATCATCAAATAGCAAAGGATGGAACTCCAAACTCTTACCCTCGAATAATTCACCTTATGCATTCAATTAGTCAAGTAAACCCTCGGTGGTTAACTACCACGATATTCTGGGGTGTCCAAGATATAGACTACTTGCTAATTTGGCCCACGGTGGAACTCCACACATTCTGGGGCACCGAATAACATAAAAGGTAAAACAATGTATTCACCATTCCAAAGATAATAGAGATCCAAACCAATATCATGACGCAACCCATTCCCAAGTCATTACATTCAAAACATGCATTCCTAATTATCTAATAATCAAGCCATATTTAATGCATGAGCGAAGCTCCCCACTTACCTGGTCCCGTCGCGACGCCTATATCGACTCCTCGTACGTTTGGGGTCCCACGTGAATCGCCTCGCGAATCTACGCAATTTATACAATTCTATATAAGACTACATAAGCATTTTACTCATTTAAAGTTGAGTATTTTAATTTTTAATTCATATTTGGGGACTCAAATGGTGTGGGTCGCACGTGTTGTGCCGTTTAAGGGCTTTGTCGAGGGTGTCGACGCGCCCTCGTAGGTTTATCCTATTTTTATTTTATTTTATTAATTTTTTTTAATTTATTTGACCAGGGACCAATTTGGTCCCTGTTTGGTGGTACAGGGACCAAATTTGTCCCTGTTTAGTTGACCAGGGACGTCCCAGCCCCTGGTCAATGACCACCCAGCCCCCTCCCAGGGGCGACTGGCCCCTGGTAGGTCCCACCTGGAACCAAACCAGGGGCAGACGCCCCTGGTGTCGGCCTCCACGGGTGCGAGTTTCCCCCACCCCCCAACCCTCGGATTTAAATCCGAGGGTGGTCCCTGCTCGCCAAGACGGGGACCCCTCCACCATGGCTCACCACCGCGGTGGCGGGTGTGGCGGTGATGGAGGAAGTGGGGTGGCTATTGCCACCCCCTTCCTCCTCACCATAATGGGGTGGCTAAAGCCACCCCCCCCATATTTGGCGGCGGCGGCGATGAGGAGCAGCGGCGCCGCCCCCAAAACCGGCGGCTCCCCTTGGAGCCGCCACCCCTATTTCCTTCTTGTTCAAAAACAAACCAAAGAAGAAGAAAAGAAGAAAGAAAAAAAAAGAAAGAAAAGAAAAAGGAAAATCACCACCAAAAAATTACCTCTCCTTTGTTGTTCAAGCCTCCTCTTCTTTTTCTCTCTCTCCAAGTTTAGGGTTTCAACACAAAAAGGCTACAAACTTTATAAAAGGTTTATATAGGTAGGGTTTTAAAGTAGGGTTGCTCACAAATTCAACCCAAATGACGTAAATACCCCTATGGGCCCAATTTCCTCGTTAAGCCCATTCCAACTATTTTCACTTAGTCCAAGTCTTGTTAATATTAATTTTGTGTAACAATTTCATTTGTTCACATACTTTAATATAAAATTAATAAAATACCTTTAAAATGGGTCGGAGAATATTTGGGTCGTTACACGGTTGTCAGCACATAATATAATAGACTCTTCAGCTAATTTGTTTGCAAAATGTGTTTAAAAAGTTTTATGCTACAGATCAGTACATTTTAAAAAAAAAGGAACACCCTTTAATAACAGTTTAAAACCGTCATTAAAAGGTTTATTCAGATGTCAAATTTGACATAAGATAACGGTCCAAAACCGTCACAAAGGCCTTGAGCTTTTATAACTCCTCATAACATGACGGACATTGTGACGGTTGATAACCGTTATTAAAGGTCTTTAATGACGGTTTTAAACCGTCATTAAAGCCTTTTTATGTTGTAGTGTATTTAGATAACTGTTTTACAACTATTAGATTCGTAACTTTATGAAGAGAGAGGGTGGGAATTAAACTGTGTACTCTAAATACCAATATGCCCAAACTATCATCAAGTTGTTGGCCCATTCAATAGAATACGCAAACATAATATGGGTCACAATATTTAATAGAGATTACTTAATAAAAATAATCTAACATAGTCAACTAGGGGGTGTATTCAATTCATGAAATCCATGAATTTTAATGGACTTTCTTTTGTGATGGATTTTGAAGGATTCCATGAAATCTATGGATTTTAATGGACTTTCTTTTGTGGATTTGTATGAATTTTAAAGGACTTCCTATAAAGACTTCCAAGAATTTTTATGGATTTTGAAGGACTTTTATTTTAAAGACTTTCAAGGACTTTCAAGGAACCTCATGGATCAAATATTAACTTTCATGGATATTGGTGGAGTTTTGAGGACTTTTGCACAAAAATAATATAGTATTACCAAAAAAAAATCAAAAAAAAAAAAAAAAAACTTTGCGATAAACAAAAAAGATGGAATTTCTTTACCAAGAAGATGAGTCTCATCATCTACCAAAAAAAAAATAAAGATGAGTCACACCACCATTGTCCATTTTTTACCTCGACAACATCAACTACCATCGTTTCCTTTTATTCCCACTACTGTTTTCTTTCCATCAACACCATTAACCCCATGTAGTACTAATTAACATGTTCTATTTTCATCTAGAGATACCCGTTTCAAAATACATGCATCACAAAAATATAAATAAAATAATCCTAATGTCTAACACCGTTCATGATCTCAACATCATGCCACATATTAGATGTTATAGTAGCCCTCCATTCATTGGCTTGTTCTTTTTTTTGTTCTTGAGTCTCCAAAAGTAATTATGGATCTTCTTCATCATTCGACAAGAGACCTTCATTATCTTCTTCAATTGGAAATTCATCGGAACAACACTCTTTATGCAAAAAGTTGTGCAATCCTGCTCAAGATAACACCAACTTTGCTTGAGTTTTATATGGAAATGGAGTAGCTGTTTTAAAAATTGTGAACCTCGACTTGAATTTTCCAAACAACCTCTCAATTACGTTCCTTAAAGATGCATGCCAAAGATTAAATAGCTCATTTGCATTTTCAGGATGACGACCTCGACCAGAGAAATCTGAAAGATGATAGCAAACACCTCGAAAAGGTGCTAAGAACCTACGTCGACTTGGAAATCCATAGTCCACCAAAAAATATTTACCTATACATAAAAATATTAATGAATTACTACGAGACTAATGTATACATTAAAAATAGATAATAAGTTAAATATAATATAGGTGTGCCTTGCGGTACTTGAAGTCCATTTCTCCATGATTAGAGCATCAGTTATGCAACAATTTTATAAAAAAAAAAAATGCAACAAGCCTTTATCAACAATAAAAAAGTTTTAAATGCATAGACACTTGTAACCAAACTCATCTATGGGTTATAAATTATAATTGATGATGATATGGTTTGTGGAAGAGCAGCATAAGATGAGAAGACTGGGAAAGATTTATATTGTCAGAACATATGAAGAAGAGCTAGAATATTGGCAATTGGATGTGGTATAACAGAAACACAGAAAAATATATTTTTTCTAGCTAAAACCGAGCTGAATAGATCTTAGAGAAAAATGAAGAAAAAACTTAGACCTCTAGATCTTAGAGAGATTCGTATGCTGCCCAACATTTCAATGAATCTGAGGTTTAGGAAGGGTTTAGATTTTTCAACCCAATTATGGTCGCTATTAAGGTACCCCTAATTCCTTAGTTTCATCAAAACATTGATTAATTACTATGTAAACAATTTATTTTTAATTAGAGTTTCGATTGTTAATTTTGTTGATTCAATGTGTATGTTGTACATACTTCTATAATGCTTGATTTTTATTTTTCGTTTTGGGTTCTCAATTTGTGTGATTTATTTATGGCCCTAATTAATCTGATTTTATTTGTCTTGTCATTTGAAAAAATGAAATTGGTTGTCTTGTCCAAAATGAAAACGACACAGGAGGGAAATTGTCAAGGATGTGGGAAATTGTCGAGGATGTGTGCACCGATATATAGTTCCACCGTTGATTAGATCTATCTTTAAACCGGGTTGAGGCTTTTTAGAGTAAAATCCCACGCTTTTATCAATGATGATTTTAAGTAGGAAACAATATCGACACTAATTAACAAGGATCCATAAGCCTCGGAGAACACAAATTATCCCAACAATGATTGTTTTTCCCTTAATTTTACAAAATGAAACGGTAGCCATTTCACAATTATTGTTTTTTTAATATGTGTGGGTATCCAGGCGAGCCTAATTATTCCTATGAGGCCCTGGTGCATTTGGCCTGAGCGTACCCAGTGGCCTGGTAAGTCTTAAAGCAGTGGCGAATTGAAATTGGGACTGTGTGCATAATCCACACAATCCCAAGCTCACTCTTACCATTTGGCCAACATGTTCGGGTTATTTCGCAATTATTTGTGTATAGTGCTTTTCAATTATTGTTATCTCTTTAAGTTGGGATTATTTGTGTTTAGTGCTTTTCAATTATTGTTATCTCTTTAAGTTTGGATACACTGCACTCTCTGCCACTTATATCGTTACTTTGCCTTTGTTCGACAAAGTACAGACTTCTCTTTGATTTCAACTCCTCGGATATATATATATATATCTCAGTAGTTGTGGAAACACTGCCAAATTAATGGCAAAACTTCAATGTGCCGACTCAAAAGGCTACGACTCTCCAGTGCCCATCATTGGTTTGTACATAGCAATTGCTTCATTGGTATGCCTTGTACTCATGCTTTGGGATATTTTCTTTGCAATAAGGCGTAAGGCTCTTTACATTCCTTGTCGACTCTTTTCCCTTAACTCTGTCACGTTAACTCTCTTAGCGATAGTTTCAAAACTCCCCGTTGATCTCACTACAAACATGCCTAGTGCTCGAGATCAACTGTCTAAGCTCACGGCCACGACAATGAGTTGCATATGCATTGGTTTCATGGCACCATCCCTTGCAAGTAATAAAAGGTCCGAAAGTATTTCGAACATGATCTCCTTGAGCATCTTCGTCGTCACAGTAGCAGTTAACATATGCATACAGTTGGGTATAGGAGTGATCTTCTCATTTATTGCTGAACACATCATAATTATGTGTTTTATGTTTATGTTGTTGGTTATTCTATGGTTGCACATTAATTCTGATAAAGAATTCATCTCCGAAAGGAATGTGGAAACGTTTCAGACCATAGGACAAAAGGGTGAACAAAATAGTTTGATTCGTCGAGTGAAGAATTGGTACATTTCTGCTTGTATCAACAACCCTCAACGTTTTATCTGTCGTTCGCCACTCCATTCTGCAGTGGGACCAATTTTCATAATGTGTTCTTTGGTTCTACTACAAGCTACATACCGGTCAATCGTCGTACGAACTATAGAGTTCTGCGAAGGGGTTTCTAATTATGGATGGTTGATGTGGATCATAGTTATAATCCAAATTGTCACTACCATAATTGGTGCATTAACCATTGCCTTTCGCTGGCTCGCAATATTCCATTATTTTGACAAACATTTTTGTTTTGAGTTAGTAGAGGACGCCCATGCTTCTATGAAGCTTATGTCTTCAGCGAGGAGATCAAATATGTTATCGAGAATATTGAGCTTGTTGATTTTGCTGGTGTTTTTCATGTTCTTGGTCTTCATCGTTGTCCTCATGTTTGCGATTTACTTCATTGCATCATTAATCCCAAGCAGGGCTAAATTAAAACTTAGATGTTGTATGCATGAAGGTAGAAAAGATATTGTGTCTTCCTTTCCATGGATAAAACCGTACTATGAGGAAAAAACGAGGGATGGATTGGTTCAACTGGTGATCGAGGTTTGTGTGGACGACATGAATAAGTGGATGAATCTCAAAAGAGACCCCTCTCCCATGGTTGACATGCTACGAAAACTTGATGATTGCTCCACGACAACGCCACAAGAACCCTTAAAAGACTACCTACATATGGGTAAAGTCACCCTCGGAGACAAGTACAATGTGACATGCCTCTCAATGGTTGTGCTTGTAAAAGTTGTAGCTGCAAGTGTTCTGGATCCATCCATTGCCATTATGAGAGACACTCTTGGTGAAGCTCTTGAAATTATTTACTACGTCGATCGGAAAATGGATGTCAGGTATGAAGATTCCAGAAAACGCCAATTGGCAAGAAGGTTTTGGAAAGAAGAAGATTTTGATAGGAGCATTAAGCTTTTGAATACGTCAGAAGATACTACTAATCCAGTGAGATGTGCCATCTCAAAAATCAATAATGCATCTGAAATACTTCCTGAGTTTGCTTTTCATGAAGGGTTAGTTGTACAGAATTTTTTCTACGCACGAAGATATGCAACGATCGAAGGGTTGTGTAGTGATGTCCGGCGACTATTTTCTGAAATGTTGCGTCATTTCCTTGTTCAGCTGCCCATTTGTGTGTTTAAAGACGTTCGCGAAGGTTCAATTGAAGATTGTGAAGAGCGCGCCAGATACCTCACAAAGCGTCTTTGTAAATTGAATCCATTACTTGAGGATGAAGTGCAGTGGAAATTTCCCGACGGTTGGCCGCCTAATAACTCTCGCATCTTTGATGGTGGCAGCAGTGCTCCTGTTCAAAATGTTCCAGCCACTACTGCTCAAAATGTACTGATGCCGCAAGCAAACGAGCAGCAGCCAGCCGACGAAATCCTTCCTGCAAATGCCTCTAATAACGTATAAACTCACTTCAGGTTCTCGGTTTAATTGTTTGTTTGTGTTCTGCTACATATACAGTTACTCTGCTGCTGTGTTTTAATACATGTGGTCCTTCTTATATATTACTGCAGTGGGTGGGGCTGATTGCTATGAAGTTTAGTGTTTGTTGATTAGGTAGTTTTTGTTTTCTCTAAAGAGTTGGATGTACATGAACTTTAAGTCCTTATGTTGAACGTGTGTACTGTATGAAATATTATTATGTTCAATCAAGAGCTTAATTCTAGTTACTGTTCCTGGTTGTTGACGCCATTAATGAATACTTGAAACTTCTACTTCAAAAAAAAAAAAACCCATCAAATATGCCCAATTTATCTGTCATATGTAACCCTGGGCTCCTAAGCCCCTTCTATATGCTCTATATATGTGTTCCTTTTCCATTAATATTCTCATATCTAATCTTACTGTAAGTTTTTTCATTAACTAGCTAGTCTTTATTGTCATTTGTTGTTTTAGTTGATTCATTGTTTAATTTCTCTTTTGTTACATAACTGCTTTATTTGATTTTGATATATTTGTGTTTTCAGTATTTCACTTGATCAGATTCATTTTTAGAACCGATATTTATTTTTTCATTATACTTGTAATCTGAGTACTTCTGTTTTCTATATTAATATTCTCTTATCTGATCTTACTGTGAGTTTCTTCATGAACTACTATTTAAGTCTCCTCTGTTGTTTAAGTTAATTCATTGTTTAATTCTCTTTTGTTACATAACTTCTTTATTTGGTTTTTCATAAAAAAAATTTATTTGATTTTGATACCTCTCATTATTTTTCACTTGATTTTGATACATTTGAGTTTTGAGTGCTTCAATCACTTATTTTTCACTTGATCAGATTCATTTTAGAATCGAAGTTTTTGTTATGACATTTTTGATTTAGGAAAGTGGTAGTGTTACACGCTTTGAAGTCTTTGCAATTCCCCTGGTCTAACAATCTAAAGGAATTCTTCTTTCGTTGCAATGGCTTTAATCAAAGAACTGTTGGCTAACATTGTGAAGTTGGATCACTTCGATGGAGGCGATTTCCTGAGGTGGCAGAAGAGAGTACTATGATCCAAAGTACTTTGAATCCACTGGAATAGTCCATGAGACTACGGCCCCTTATACACCACAACAAAATGGTGTGGCTGAGCGTAAAAATCGTGTTTTAACCGAAATGGTTAATCATATGCTATAAAACTCTGGTTTGAGTAGCGAATTTTGGGGAGAGGCATTACTGACTGCATGCCATATTTTGAACAGAATTCCACAAAAGAGGAATAAAATCACCCCATATGAGCTTTCGAATAAGCGAAAACCAAATCTTAATTATTTAAGAGTTTGGGACTGTAGAGCAGTAGTCCTACCTGAACCCAAAAAGATGAAATTGGGTGAAAGGGGAGTGGAGTGCATATTTATTGGATATGCACAACACAGTAAGGCATATAGATTCATGGTGATTGAGCCTAATAATTCGATTTCAGTAAACACTGCAATTGAATCAAGGGATGCAATCTTTAATGAGACGAGATTTAAATCTATTACTAAAAGTATTCCTGATGAAAACCAAAAAGGGAAGGAAGTCATAGAAATTGAAAATGACAAAGAAATAGTAGAAGTTCCTGAACTTCGAAGAAGCAAACGAGCTCGGAAAATTAAGTCATTTGGTTCTGATTTCTATACATTCCTAGTTGAAGGAAATAGAGAAACAGTAACTGGACAAATTCCGTATTGTTTTAATACGGATGCTGATCCTCAAACAATAGAGGAGGCAATGAAAGAAAGAGATGCAGCTTTTTGGAAAGAGGCATTAAATGATGAGATGCATTCAATAATGGGAAATAACACTTGGGAGCTAGTTGATCTACCTTCTGGGTGTAAACCCATTAAATGCAAATTTCTCTTCAAAAGGAAAAGAAAAGTTGATGGATCCATTGAAAAACACAAAGTGAGACTGGTTGCTAAGGTTTTCACCCAAAAACATGGAATATACTATTTCGATACCTATTCACCAGTAGCTAGAATTGTTACTATCAGATTGCTTATTGCAATTGCAGCCATAAACAAGCTGGTCATCCACCAAATGGACATTAAAACAGCGTTCCTAAATGGAGAATTGGATGAAGAAATATACATGGAACAACGTGAAGGGTTTATTATGCCCAGTCATGAGAATAAAGTGTGTAGATTGCGAAAATCATTGTACGGTTTAAAACAAGCATCAAAACAGTGGCACCAAAAATTTGACCAGGTTGTACTTGCTTTTGGATTCAAAATAAATGAATTTGATAAATGTGTATATAGCAAGTTTGATGGAAAAGGCAATGGTGTCATTATCTGTCTTTACGTAGATGACATGCTGATTTTTGGAACTGACTTGGAACAAGTTCAACTTGACCAAAAGGTTTCTTTCAAGCCGTTTGAAATGAAAGATATGGGGAAGCTGATATCATACTTGGAATTCAAATTGTAAGAGATGAGGGGAGTATTACTCTAACTCAATCTCATTATATTGAGAAAGTTCTCAATAGATTCAATCATTTGAATTTTGCCCCTGTTTCCACCCCACTAGATTCAAGTATTGAGCTAGTGAAAAATACAGGCAATCCAGTTTCACAACTGGAGTATTCTAGATTAATTGGATGCTTAATGTATGCAATAACATGCACTAGGCTTGATATTGCCTTGGCAGTAGGCAAGTTAAGCAGATTTACAATTAATCCAAGTGTGTTGCATTGGTTTGCAATTTGAAGAGTTTTGAAATATTTGTAGAAAACAATTAACTATGGTTTATGCTATAGTGGATATCCTTCAATTTTAGAAGGATTTTCGGATGCAAGTTGGATTGTGAAAGATCAAGATCATGCATCTACAAGTGGGTGGATTTTCACACTTGCTGGAGGAGCAATCTCGTGGGCTTCAAAGAAATAAACTTTAATGGCTGGTTCTACCATGAAATCAGAGTTTATTGCGCTGGCCTCGGCTTCAAAAGAAGCTGAATGGCTACGTGAATTATTACACGAGATACCATTGTGGCTTAAACCGATAGCTCCAATCTCTATCCATTGTGATAATGAGGCCACATTGGCAAGGGCTTATAGCCAAGTGTATAATGGTAAATCCATACATATTGGACTGAGACACAGTTGTGTCAGAGAATTGATAGCAAGTGGAGTTATCACAATTGATTATGTGAGATCTAGTCAAAATTTGGGAGATCCCCTTACTAAAGGATTGCCAAGAGACTTGGTAAATAAAACATCAAGGGGGATGGGTTTCAAGCTCTTGAATTATAGGTCACCAATAGTGAAAACTTAACTCGACGCCTAACATTACGTTAAGTCTTGAGTTCAATGCAGTCAAATTCATTATAGGTGTGACTGTGAGTACTAAATTTTAATAATCATCCCAAGGTTGTTAGTGTTCGGTACCTGCATGTAAAGAGAGGAGGTGGAGATGATCTATTAATAGTTTTCTAAAGGTACTTAAATTGCGAGGGTACTAGAATGGAGACTACCTATGTGGATGTGAAGTGCGGCCGCTTCAAGGAGTTCAAGTGCTTTGCTCCAAAGACATTCACGAGAAGATACAGGACACAAGGCCAATGTTGAATGTGTCAGGATATTTATGGCTATTAGCTGGTGTAAGTTATATGCGTGATATGTTTATGCTACATATCGAATAGAATCATTGGTTCAAAGTGTATCTACCATGTAATTCTGATATGATTTAATGAACTTTTCACAAGTTAGTGGTTCAAATCGCAAGATACCATTAGTTATGCATATAATGTTTGAGATTTCGTAGATTGAATGATCTGAATATTTTGAAAATGGTGGGGGATTGTTATACATTTTCAAATTAAATGGATAGTTAGTAGAGTGGCTTAATGGGTGCAGTTGAAATGGCTCTCCATTAAGGAATTATTGAAACTGCTCTCCATTAAGGAATTATTGAAACTGCAAAGGAATTAATTGCTACATTATTCCATTGCATCAATGCTTGACCCCATTTTCACCCCAACTGGTCATGACCAGTGCTCTATAAAAGGGAAGGTTTGGGGAAGAAGAAGGAATCTCGAAATTCACTAGCAATTGCTCTTGTTTTTCATCTTTCACTACTGCAAAGTGAAAGGTGGATATACTTCATTGTATCCTTTAGGATATTTGCAGACTCTTGCAGTGTAGAGAGCAAAAATTTCTTTAGGAAAGTGGCAGTGTTACACGCTTTGAAGTCTTTGCAATTCCCCTGGTCTAACAAGAGACAGCAAGTTGACGTCAAAAAAAAAATAATAAATACATGCATGTTCTTTCTTGGAACTTCCTTCATCCTGTTGAAGATACATCCAAAGAAAGAAAGAAAGAAAGAGAGATTCAGAGGGAGAGAGAATGGCGAGGCCCTTCTACTCATGCTTTCTGATATAATTTCTAGTTTTCGTCGACAGACTAGATATGTACCTTGCAAATTGATTTCGCTGAACTCCGCGACATTAAATCTCCTTGCAATTGCTTCAAAACACCCTGTTGATCTTACTACTTACATGCCAAGTGTTAGTGACCAACTATCAAAGCTTACTGGCACAACCGTGGTATGTTTAAGCATCGCTTTCCTCATGCCTTCGCTTGCTATTAATGGAGAAACTGAAAGCATTACGAACATGATTGCTTTAAGTCTCTTTGTCGTTACAATTGCAGTCAATGTTTGCATACAAATCTACACAGGAGTAATCTTCTTGTTCATTGTTGAGCACATCATGATTCTATGCTTTGCATGGTGATGTTGTTGTCTGTGCTTCTGGGCTTTCGGTATTGTAATGACCTACACAGAAAGTAAGCTATTGTTGAGGCCATCGAAATATATTCAAAAAGGCGAAAACAAATAGTTTGCTGCATCAAGTACAATTGTGGTATATGACTAGTTGCATCAGTAATCCTCAACATCTCCTAAGAGGGGGAGATTATGTTTTGAGCTTGGTAACAATCGCTTCACATGTTTAATTGTCATGTCACAAGCTGCATTTCGATCGCTCTTCCATAAGTTAGATACATGTCAAGGTGTTTCGATTATGGATGGTCGGTATCAATCATACTCGAACTCAAATTGTCACAATTGCGTAGGAGGTTTTGCCAAAGCATCTTTTGATGGATCATGATGATATTCGAGCCACCACTCCACTTGAAAAACAATGACATTGAAGTTGAATTTGGTGTGTGTTTTGATATCGAAAAGTTTTCTTTTCTTAATCTTGTCAAGAAGAGAGAACTCCAAAAGGATTCAATAATATATTTGTGTTATCTCCTACTTAAAGGCGTTATCATCGTCACAGCCACTTTGATCTTTTGCATTCTTGGAGCTCCTCCTTATGTGATCGGTGTTACTTATTCAAAATTAAGGCGTATTTTTTGCTCATGTTGTACCGCAAACTTGCATAGCAGTAGTGTTTATGTGTTGGAAAAATGGAAAACAGAACTGAAAGAGGTTTTTCATCCTACAAAACAATTTCCGGAGTGGATAATGAAGATTTGCATCATGGACATGTTCAAATGGATGGATTTGAATGATATGAGCCCCACGAACTATTTAGTTCAACTGCTATTGAGACCACGTCGTCACCCTTCAAAAACTCTTCTAAGAAAGTTGGAGCAGTTTGGTATCGACAAAGGAGATTATAAACTCTCATGCCTATCACTAGTCATCCTCGTCAAAGTTATTGCTCTTTCTATGTCGTTCGCTCTTACAAAACCTATAATGCAAGCCTTGGTTGAAGCCTTCGAGATGATTCAGTACATTGACAAGAAAATAAATGTTGGCAGCTTTGAAGATCGAAGGAAACTCAGCTTTGCAAAAGTTTTGTTGGCATTCATGAACATTCATCTAAGCAAAAAAAACTCGACGACTTCTCACAGTCGGTTGACTAAGCAATATCATCTATTGAGAATGAATACAAAGCATTTCCAATGGATATGCAGGCAAGGAAATGGAAATCATAAAAGATTTTGTCATTGATCAAGAGTGTGCATCTATTCAGGAGCTTTATGAAGATTTGGAAGAGCTATTTGTTGATATGTTGCTTTTCTTTCTTCCTCAACTTCCAACTGTCATACATAAGGAAGTATGTGAGAGCCCATTCGAAGTCTATGAAGAAAGAGCAAGGTATGTTCTCAAGATTCATTGCAAACTCAAGTTATTGGAAGACAAGGTTCAATGGTTGTTTCCCGAAGGTTCTCACGTCACAAGAGAAGATGACGATGATCAATCAGCAAGAAACTTCACTATTGTCTAAATTAAGAAAAATCGCCCCGCGCCTCAATTTAAAATTTTTGAATACAAGTAGCATTTTCTTTTATTTTTTTCTTTTCCCTTTTAAGTTTGGGATGGAGGTGTTGTACTTTCTTTTGGTGAAAAGAGTTTCAACAATAGAAGTTTTGAGGTGTAGTAATTATTTTAGTAATTATGATTGATGAGGTGGCTTTTCAAAATATTTAGGACACCTTATCAAATTTAGAGTTTAAAAGTGACTTATAATACAAATTTAACAATCTACAAAAGTTATGATATAATAACAAATCGCAAGAGGTCAGGGTATAAGTCTTCCATTTGCACTAGTTTAATGCAATTGATGATGTGCTTTTTAAATCATTTGAATTACTCCTAATCAATGTGTCCCAAGCTTGGGGCATGGTGGACACCTCTAGCAACGGCCTACAAATGCCTCCACTAAAAAACTCGACTCAATAGAAATTGAAGAAATTTGAGGTAAAGTTATATCTTTTTTTTTGGTGTACAAAGCTAACTCTTTTTTTTTTTTGGATGTCAAAGCTAACTCAGTTGAAAAGCTTTATGAAGATTTGGAGCAGCTGTTTATTGAGCATGCAACGCTATTGTCTGAAAGCAAAACTGCTCTCGCGCCTCAATTAAATTTTTAAAAATACAAGTTGTATTTTCCTTTTGTGTGCCAACAGTGACTTCATATAATAAAATGCTATTATGGTCATCATATCCATCGATCGTTATAAGCTAATTGAGCATGCAGTTGGTTTACGTGATACCATTGATTTCTCAGAAAATCAAGAGAAGTTCATTAGAACATGAACTAATTAGCATATTCATTCATATATTAACACATGAACATCCCCAATCACCTTGTGAAAGAAATCCAATCAAACAAAAAGAATGGCAAAGACTATGATTATACCACAGGTGCCCCATCAATGTGCTTTTGCACTCATCCTGCTCTATGATATAATTTCTAGTTTTCGCCGAAAGACTAGATATATACCTTGTAAGTTGGTTTTCGCTCAATGCTGCAGATACATTGACTCTCATCGCAATTACTTCAAAACTTCAAGTAGATCTTACTACCTACATGCCAAGTGTTTGCGACCAACTATCAAAGCTTATTGGCACAACCATGGTATGTACAAGCATATGTTTCCTCTTGCCTTCACTTGGAACTTACAGCTGAGAGTGAAAGCATTACAAAACATGATCGCTTTAAGTCGCTTTGTAGTTACTATCTTAGTGAACAACCATGGTATGTGTCACGGGGTCAGTTGATTGAGGGTTTACCCTAAGGAAATTTTTCTTGCTCAACCCAACCCGTGGTGCCTAAGGGACACCTTAGTTCAGCACTACCAATACTCAACTCAAATGAACAACTAGCAATGGCATAAGGGAAACGTTTTCACTAGCTCTCAATGGGAATACAACACTGGAACTCAATGCTTTCCCAATCCTAGAGCCCTTGGCTTTATAGCCCAGCCAATAAGTAGTAACATAACCAACTAGGACACCTGTCCTGATTACATCAGACTAAGTAAAACACCACTCCCTTAGTGGTCAAGGCAGTTGCCGAACTGCCTTGTTCCCTTGTTGCCATATGGTTCCATAACCACCTCCACTACTGGGCAATTAGCACATGCTCCATGTATTTGGGACAAGCTTGGACGTGGCTTGGTCATGGCTTGGCCATGACCAAGGTAGTTTCCCAACTGCTAGGAACTACCTCGACTTGGTCTACCCACGTTTCAAGGAACGTGGTCCATGCTTCTCTGAGGGACCGGGACTGTTTCTCGTGGTGCCTGGCCGTGCCCAGGCACGTTGGGTGCTAAGTCGGGGTTCGGTCGAGTCCCACCGGCTCGGGGTGGCCGGACCATGGGTCCATGGGTCTTTGCCTTGGCATGATGCCCATGGCATGCTTGAGGGCCTTCCTTGCTACTCTTGCCCATGCCGCCCCTAGGAGAGAGCAGACCTCCCCTTATAGTAGATGTTAAGCCATTTCCCCAACTCTAATAGGAAACATCCCAAAATGAGACCAAGCGTACTTTGATCAGGGTTAACGCCCAAGTCAAGGTTTGTCAACTTTAGCCAAGTTAAGGCATAACTTTGCTCGAGCCAGGGTTCGTACCAAAGTGCCACTCGATCGCGCCTAAGGATCCCGCCAAGGCGTGACCTTGTTTGCACCAAGGCCCATACCTAGACTCCACCGCGCTCGCGCCTAACGTCCATGCCTAAACGTTGCGTTCGTGCCAAACGAACCTACTAAGGCACAACCTTGCTTGCACAAAGGTTCGTGCCGAAACGACCTTATGGACCGCGCCTAGACTCCGCCCCAGGCTCACGCCAAGGTGCGAGCTTGTCCATGTTGCCGCATCTAATTTTCCCATCCGCATGCGCGAGCCTCCACATGCCATGCTGTGAACCCTCCAGAGTGCACCATCTGACCTCCATGGAACCAACCGAGTCCACCGAGACTCGATCATTGCTAGGTTACTCGTTGCCTAGCCCAGCCTACTCGGGTCAAGCTATTGGGGGCTAACAAACATCCCCCGCCAAAATGTTCGATGCCTTCATCGAACTGCTCGGTTGTTGCCCTTTCTGGTAGTCTGATATCTCATTCTCAAACTGCCATAAAGTAGTGTCTCTCTCCCAAGTAGGTTCCTCCACATTGACCTACTTAATCAAGTAAAAAGTTCGTCTGTTCTTCTTACTTTGGCCAAGTGTCTCGTGGTTGAGAATCTGCTCAATTTCTCCAGCAAACTCCTTCCGTATTATGGGGGGAGCTCGTCTTACCGTGCTCCTCTCTGGATCTGCCTCATCCGAATGGAAAGGTTTAAGATAGCTTATATGAAATGTAGGGTGTATCTTCAACCTCTCTGGTAGCTTTAGGCGATAAGCCCTTCCCAACTCGCTTGACCACCTCAAATGGTCCTTCTTATCTTTGGACTAGGCCTCTGTGTGTTTCCTTCTTGTTGAATTTCTTCAAGATCTGAGGAGTAAGCTTCAGCAAGACGAGGTCTCCTTCCTGGAACTCTAATGGTCTTCTGTGCTGGTTCGCATACTTCTTCATTCTCCTGACAACTCTGGCCAAACTTTCATGAGCTGCCTCCCTCATCTCCTGCTTGTTTCTTGCAAACCGATATGTCGCAGGGCTCGACCCCATCGACTTTGACTTGGCTACTTCATGTGGAGTCGTCGGTTGTTGTCCTGTCGCCACCTCGAATGGACTTAGCTTCGTAGTTGAGCTTTTGTGCAGATTGTAACAGAATTGGGCTGTATCAAGTAAATCAACCCAATTTGTCTGACTTGCATTCACATAATGCTTAAGATAGTCCTCCAGCAAAGCATTGACTCTCTCTGT
The DNA here is from genome assembly GCA_039657345.1 of Stephania japonica. Classification (NCBI taxonomy): domain Eukaryota; kingdom Viridiplantae; phylum Streptophyta; class Magnoliopsida; order Ranunculales; family Menispermaceae; genus Stephania; species Stephania japonica. The sequence continues at coordinate 20,423,859 of CM077566.1, forward strand.
CTGCCCATCTGTTTGAGGATGGTTTACTGTGGAAAACTTCAACTCTGATCCCATCAAATTGAATAAGGCAACCCAAAATCGTCCAGTGAACCGAGCGTCTCGATCACTGATGATGTCCTCTGGGATGCCCCAATACTTCGCCACATGTCTTAAGAACAACTTCGCCATTAGGTCTGCATCATAATTCTTTGGAGCAGCTATGAATGTAGCATACTTCGAGAATCGATCTACCACCACCAGTACGCTGGTCATTCCCTGCACATCAAGAAGACCAGTGATAAAATCCATAGAGATGCTCGTAAAGGCCTCTCTGGTATGGGTAGAGGCTCCAACAACCCTGGCACCTTCCTTCTCTCCGTCTTGTCTTTTTGGCATACAAGACAGGTCCGCACGTATTGATCCACATCCTCCTCCATTTTCGGCCAAAAATAGGAACGTGATAAGAAGGCATAGGTGCGCTCCATGCCTGGATGCCCAACCCACCGAGCATCGTGTGTCTCCTTCAAGAGTAGCCGCCTTAATCCACCCGTACTAGGAACATATGGGCGTCCTCCTTTGGCATAGAGGACCCCATCATTACACCAGAACCTTCGAGTGACTCCCTCCGGTACTAGCTTCAACAACTTCGTACAAGCAGGGTCTTTGCTTATTTCCTCCTTGATACGAGGTAGGAATTTGCCTTCCAACCTCACCACTGCTGACACCATCTCGGCTGCCTCCTTGTCACTTAGAGCACCGGGGACTGAATTAAGCCTTCCAGGCTTGTGTTCAATCTGTACGTCAAACTCTGCTAGGAAATCCAGCCACCTGGCCTGCTTCTGGTTGAGTTTTTTCTGGCTCATGAAATATGTGATCGCAGCATTATCCGTCCGCACCACAAAACTTGTTCCCAATAAGTATTGCCTCCAAAGATGAAGCGCATGGATTACAGCCAACATTTCTTTCTCATGAGTTGGGTACCTCTACTCTGCTTCCTTCAGCTTACTACTTTTGAAGACAATGGGGTGTCCCTCTTGGACTAGTACCGTTCCCAATGCCCAATCTGATGCATCCGTGTGCACTTCGAAAGGTAGGTCGAAATTGGGTAATCCCAATACTGGTTCAGAGGCAATGACCAACCTCAATTCTGTCATGGCATGATCGCATCACTTCGTCCATGCCCAAGCCCGATCCTTCTTTAGCAAGTCCGTCAGTGGTGCCACCCTCCACGAGTAGCCCTCCACGAATCGCCGATAGTAATTCGCCAAACCCAGGAATGACCGCAATTCCTGAACCTTCGTGGTGTTTGGCGACTCTATGATCGCCCGCACCTTCTCCGGGTCCATCTGTAATTTTCCTTGGCCTACAATATTACCAAGGAAAATGATTGTTTGAGCAGCAAACTCATACTTTTCCCTTTTCACATATAAGTGGTTAGCCCTCAAAGTAGTCAAAACCCTCTGTAAGTGATCCACATGATCTTGGAGGTTTTGACTATATATTACAATATCGTCAAAATATACAACAACAAACCTATCAATGAACTCTTTCAACACATTGTTCATCAAGTTACAGAATGTAGCAGGGGCATTTGTCAAACCAAATGGCATGACTAAGTATTGAAATGATCCATACCTTGTCACCATGGCCGTTTTAGGGACATCACTAGCAGCTATCCGGACTTGATAATATCGCGACCTCAGGTCCAATTTTGTAAAGTAAGCCGCACTGGATAACCGATCGAACAAGTCTGCCACCAGTGGAATCGGATACTTGTTCTTTACCGTTAGTTTGTTCAGCGCTCTGTAGCCCACGCACATCCGCAAGGATCCATCATGCTTGCGTTGGAATAGGACTGGTGCTTTGTAGGGTGTCTTGGATGGCTGAATAAATCCAGCATTTGATAACTCATGCAATTGCTTCCTCAGCTCCTTCAACTCCTTTGGAGCTATTCTGTAAGGGGCTTGTGCTAGGGGCTTTTAGCCAGGGATTAGCTCAATCTCGTGATCAATTACCCTTTGTAGGGGTAATTACTTTGGCAACTCTGCTGGCATCACATCGCTAAAGTCCTCCAATACTCCAGCAACTGCATCAGGGACTTTTGCTTTGTCACGCCTGCCTTGATCTCCACTAAAGCTGCTAGGTACGTTGGCTCACCCCTCCTCAATTCATCTTTCACTTGAATAGCTGAAAGGTGGGACAGCTTGGCATTCTCCTTTCCTGTCATCCGCAGGAACAAAACAAGGATGGGACTTGTTCATCACAAACAATCCCTTTAGGAATGGCATTAAGGCAATGCTTCCCAACAGTAGGAAGTCATTCCCTAGGATGATATCAAAGTCATCCAAGGGAACTGCCATGAGGTTGATATTCCCCTCCCAATATCCAACCTTAAGATCTACATTACATGTCATACCTTGAATTTGCTTTGCCTCAGAGTTCACCGCCTTCATTCGACTGGAATTCTCAACAAGATCTAGTCCTAATTCCCAACCATGTGGTCTGCCACAAATGAATGGGTTGCTCCCGAGTCCACCATTGCCAAGACTCATTTTTGATTGACCTCCGCATCCACGTAAATCAGCCCATCCGAAAGGCTCACCATGGATTGTTGAATGGCATTCAACAATTATAGTGGATTCATCCGGGGTTGGCCATCATCCTCCGTGATTAAAGCCGAGAGTTTCTCCTTCTTTGGGTAGTCTCGTGCCCTGTAGGGACCGTTGCAAATGAAACAGCCCTTGTGTGAGGAACTAGACGAAGGCTTCATATCAACTTTCGGGGCCGACTTCGAGCTCGCTTGCTTAGGAGGGAAGGGCTTCTGCTCGCCCTTCTTGTGGTGATCTTTGAACGGTTTCTTTTCCTTGCTCTTCCCCTCGCTCAAGGAAGAGCTAGTCTTGAAATCCACAAGACTATCCGCCACAACAATCACCCCAGGCAAGTCCTTTACCCCTTGCCTCCCTAGCTCGAATTGAGCCCATGACTGCAATCCCGTGGTGAAGTTAAAGAGTTTGTCCTCCTCCGACATGTTTTTGATGTCCAGTAGGAGTGAGAAAAACTCCTTAATGTAGTCACGTACCAATCCTATCTGTTTCAGCTTGCGCAAGGCCTCTCGTGCTTGCCAAGTAGCATTCGAATGAAGGAATTGATCCTTCAATTCCCTCTTTAGCACCTCCCAATCTATGATCTTGGGTCTGCCCGCAGCCGTATTATCATCTAGTCTGGTCCTCCATTAGAGTTTAGCATCACCTTCCAAGTACATAGAGGTCAAGATGACCTTCTAGCTCTCCTCTATCCGGGCCGTGGCAAAATATTGTTCCATGTCCCAAAGGAAATTCTCCAGCTCCATTGCGTTTCGCTTGCCAGAGAATTTCTTTGGCTCCGGCACCTTTGTTTGGGGCTTCGCCGCAACTGCAACCTCCAATGTTCCACCCACGGCTCGCTTGAGTAAGCTCACGTCCATAGCCATCGTTTCCGCCATCTCGGTGGTGAGCTCACCCACAGACTGTACATCTGCTACCACCTCCTCAAATTTGGATTCCCACACCCCTATCATGGCCTCTTGTGACTCTCCTCTAGTCACCAGGGAAACCACCAACATCTCCAATCGTTCGATGCGCTGTGCTGACATTGACGATTCCGCTGACTGTGCTAGGACAGCCATCGTCGCCATCATTTGCTCCAAGTGAGCTACTCTCTCACTTAGATCGCTCGCTGCTCTGGTCGCCATCGTCTCCAAACCGAGCTCTGATACCAATTGTCACGGGTTCAGTTGATTGAGGGTTTACCCTAAGGAAAATTTTCTCACTCAACCCAACCCGTGGTGCCTAAGGGCCACCTTAGTTCAGCACTACCAATACTCAACTCAAATGAACAACTAACAATGGCATAAGGGAAACGTTTTCACAAGCTCTTAATGGGAATACAACACTGGAACTCTATGCTTCCCCAAGCCTAGAGCCCTTGGCTTTATAGCCCACCGAATAAGTAGTTACATAACCAACTAGGACACCTATCCTGGTTACATCAATCCATAGACTAAGTAAAACACCACTCCCTTAGTGGTCAAGGCAGTTGCCGGATTGCCTTGTTCCCTTGCTGCCATCTGGTTCCATAACTGTTTCCACTACTGGGTAAATTAGCACATGCTCCATATATTCGGGACAAGCTTGGACGTGGCTTGGTCATGGCCGGGCCATGACCAAGGTAATTCCCCAACTGCTAGGAACTACCTCGACTTGGTCTACCCACGTTTCAAGGAACGTGGTCCATGCTTCTCTAAGGGACAGGGACTGCTTCTCGTAGTGCCTGGCCGTGCCTAGGCACGTTGGGTGTTAAGTCGGGGCTCGGTCGAGTCCCACCAGCTCGGGGTGGCCGGAACATGTCCGTGGGTCTTTGCCTTGGCATGGTGCAGAAGGCATGCTTGATGGCCTTCCTTGCTACTCTTGCCCATGCCTCCCTTAGGAGAGAGCCCACCTCCCCTTATAGTAGATGTTAAGCCGTTTCCCCAACTCCAATAGGAAACACCCCAAAATGAGACCAAGCGTACTTTGACCAGGGTCAACAACTAAGTCAAGGTTTGTCAACTTTAGCCAAGTTAAGGCATAACTTTGCTCGAGCCAGGGTTCGTACGAAAACGCCACTCGATCGCGCCTTAGGATCCCGCCAAGGCATGACCTTGTTTGCACCAAGGCTCGTACCTAGACTCCACCGCGCTTGCGCCTAAGGTCCGTGCCGAAACATTGCGTTCGTGCCAAACGAACCCACCAAGGCACAACCTTGCTTGCGCCAAGGTTCGTGCCGAAACGCCCTTATGGACCGTGCCTAGACTCTGCCCTAGGCTCGTGCCAGGGCGCAACCTTGTCCATGCTGCCGCATCTAATTTTCCCATCCGCATGCGTGAACCTCCACACGCCATGCTGTGAACCCTCCAGGGTGCACCATCTGACCTCCATGGAACCAACCGAGTACATTAAGACTCGATCATTGCTAGGTTACTTGATGTCTAGCCCAACCTACTCGGGTCAAGCTATTGGGGGGCTAACAGTATGTACGAGCATACAAATTTCTACAGGAGTGATTTTCCCTTTCATTGTGAACAGAGGCGGACCACGGAATTATTTTTGCCCTGGGCTAACTATATACATATATGGATGACTAGTATGAATAAATGTATTGTTCAATCATGATTCACTGTAAGTAACACACATGTGAGCGGTGAGCCCCTTGATTAGTTCAAAACCAATGTAAAACAGAGACCGCTTAAGAGAAGCTTAATTAATCACAAACTCCACCCTCTCAATTGATTAAATGAATATAACCATTAAATAAATTAATATTGATATAATTTATTTTAATATTTTTATAGAAAAAAGGCTATAAAAGAATAATTAAGAAAATTACAAGAGAAAATCACTAGCCTGAGAATTCAAAATAATCTACAAACTATTAACCAAAAAAAAAACCGATGGAAACAAAAAAAAGTGTATAATCTTCCATAAAAAATAAAAAATAAAAAAGTAACCTACGTACTAGAAAAACTAAAAAAAAAAATCCATCTAATGAAGGGAAAAAAAGAAGCTTTTTATATGAATATGGCTTAATGAGAATTTTCAATTTGACTTTGCATTGATGCACCACCATGCATATGCATTAATTACCTGCCTCTAGTATATTAGCTATATTTATAACCAACATGCACATGTATTCTCTCACATTTGGCTTCTTCTACATCATTTGCACTTGCAATTTTTCAGGCTTCTATATCACTTATGCAGCTTATGCCCTTTTAGATTTTACTTGTTTATACGGCACATAAGAAATTAAAGGTGTCCCACATGTTATATGATTAGAGAAGAACAATGATATTGTTATTACATTTAGACGTGTATGAATTTTCTTTTAGTGGAACAATGTTACATTGTTGTCATGACCCAAATCTCTAACCCCGTTTTGATTTCCTTAATCAGATCACCGACCCGTCAAGTGGGACCCACACTGTCATACGCACAACGACCGAGGTACGTGGTCGATGTATATGACATTTCTGTAGTGATTGTATGCCTAATGTTATGTATTGAGTAGACTTACTAAGTCAGTTTGTACAGTTGTAGCATCGAGACGAGAACAAGGAAGCGCCTCGAGTTGCGTGTAAGTTGGGGGACCGGGTAGTTAGCACTTTGGTAAGTCTATCTAATATTCATATGCATTAAGGAATTATTTGATGGCCTATGGTTGTATTTATATTAATGCAAATCAAAAGGGGATCCTATAGTTTTGGTTTAAAAATAAAGAACACTTAGACTTACCTTGGGATACGCGCTAGCACACACTCCCATGTATTTGTGTCGACATGTTGTGACACATGGCTGGAAAGTTAGTGGATGTAGGAGTCAATTTGAGACCTTGGATCAACCTAGGATCACTTAATGAAACCAAATAATATAAATAGCCAAACCTTTGCATTTTTCGCTTCACTATGCATGTTCTAGAGCTGGAAATTCATAGCAAGTTCTTGTTGGGAATTTGGGGATCTCATTGAGGGTTCTTAACACCAAGAATTGTGGAATCAAACTAGGAGATCAACCCACATCACTTAGGTACTTATTCGTCACTTTCATGCAATCCAAGTTAAGGGTGTTTGAGTTCTAACCAAAGGGGTTTTCTATTGTGATGATTTCAAAGTATTCTAATATTGTTTGAAGTCAAATGAAGGCATCAATTTGATTATTAAAAGACAATTTTCAATTTTGGAGGTTTTGCCCAAAAATGGGGTTTTCTTGTGATTTCGGTTTTTAGGATTTTTCGAGCTATTAAATGATGTTGTTTTTGAAATCAAGTTCATATTTGAATTCCCCACTGAAAATCACTTGGGACAGCCTTAAGGTTTTGAAAATCAGTGGTGGTTTCACGAATTTGAAAAATATGTGTTTTAAGTGTTCTTCACTTGTTTGAACAAATGCATGCATGAATTTCTCTTTTAAATTGATGTTTGAATGTTATAAGAAGTGTCTGGTGTATGCATTGGATGTTGAAGGATGTGTTTGGACCCTGGTGGAGGAGAACATGGATCCAAGGGCTTCGGAGGTGGCCAATTTTAGGTTGCAAGAAACCCATAAATTTTTTGGGTTCCTGCACTCAGCGCACTGGGGATTTTCCCCAGTGCACTGGAAACCTGAACAACAAGTTTATCAGATTTTCCTGCAACACTTAATACTTATTAAACCCACCTCAAACCGAACCTAAACAACTTTAAATCATATCTAAACATCTTAGGAACTTAAGGAAGTATTCCAAGAGTCCAAATGCGAGTGTCAGGGTGTCGGGAGGCTGGATTAGCTAGGAAATTGCTTGCATTGTGAGTATACCCAATGACAACTTTGCTTAGCATTTTAATTCCATTGTTTTTGTTGTCCTTGCATAGTCTTGTTGATTGTATTTCCTTTGTATTATGATATCATGTGTTTGGTTGTGTTCTATGCTCACTTGATGAGTCTAGTTTACATGATATCCATTTATTTGACTTAGTTTATTGACTCTATCTCATGTTATGTCTATTCCTGTTGTTTTAAATGTGAAGTAATGATAAATAGCATGTTATTAGGCTAGTGAACATCTTATGAAACATTTATGTGTACTTGTATTCCTTATTTGCTTAGGTGTCCATACTTGATAATCCTTGAAATTTAAAAAGTAGTTTTTTTGCATTTAGGCCATGCACTCGATCGAGATGTGCGCGACTCATGGGGTTAGAATCTCTGGGGATGCACATGATACCTGACATTGTATGACACTCGAGTTTAGAGTCTCTGAAGTGGTCTACACACCGGGGTTAGAGTCCCTGGCAACACTTGGGTTAGAGTCCCTCGTGCTTTATGATATTAGGTCAGAGTGACGCGGTTCTCTGCCGACTAGACCTAAATCACCACTACTTAGTCTAGTGTCAGTCTCATTTGCTTAACTCTGGTATTTACTTGTATACGCTTTATTTTCCAGCTTTTCTATTTATGTGCTTTTAAAATATCAATCAATTATATTTAGAAATGCAAAGCCGACTACCAGTAGGCTAGGCAAGGAGAAGATAGACAATTATCTCTGAGCTAGCAGCGCGACATTGCATAGACTGTAGGCCTTTTGGTATTTTGTATTGTATATGTTTTATATATATTTCATACACTATTGGGTTGTATATTTTGGGTTGAGCATTAAATCCCCGACCTGACTTAGACTGTTCTATTGTATTTTGAGGATCCTATATATGTGACATCATTTTTCTGGCTTTCCACACTTAGATTATTTTAATTGGCTTCTGCATAAAATTCTAATTACTTCCGCACATTACATAAAGCTTCCGCATATTTCAGTAAGACTTTCGCTAATAATTAACCATGGTAATAAAATTTTTAATTAACTCTAAATTACCTAATTGAATAGGACATGAGAAATGAGATGAATAGGTTGTAAGGCTGACTAATACGTAGTTAAGTCCTACGTGGATAGAATTTGGGCTTAGTTATGGAATTAGGCCCGGCGGTGCCCTAGATTAGGAGAGGGGTCGTCACAATTGTCTATCTTAGGAATTAATTACACTCATGCATGTACATAAATATTCTTTGCTGGTAGCTATATTACACGCTTATGTTTTGTAGTGTCATTATATTGCTTACGCTTATATATGACATGATATGGTGATCAGTGAAGTTACTTATAACTCGGTCCAACTAACCACTAATTCTCATATATATTCATACATTATTTTAATAAAAAAATAATATTCACAATATATAAGGTGGAAATCACAAGATGCGAGGCTATTAACTTAATGTTGTCCTTAGACAAGGTCAACTGGTGTAATAATGCCACATATTATTAAGTATTTTATAAAGTATCAAAGTATATATTATTTATGTATGATACATTATAAATATAACATCACACCGACTACAAAAGTATGCTTTGTAGTTGCGTCTCGTATGATCTTCTACATCATAAATCAAAAGTTAATGTGTGACATATAGTTTTTCTCTTAAAATTGCAAACGATTAGTTATTGTTCTATTGTAACGACCCATTTTCCAATAGACCACCACAGGGGCCATTGCGGGCCCACAGTCTGGCTTACAAGTGCCAGTTGTGCCTCACATTGAATAATATCCACCATTTAATCGTTATTATCCTCATTAAGCCACAATTTACTATTTAAGTTGTTATTGAATTCATTTCATCGGTTAAAATCTTTTTCAAACCTCAAATAAACCAGCAGAAATTTTAAAACATATTATCTCAGATAATAAACATCGTATTATGTGATATAAACCATAAACGTAGTGTGAAAAACCCATATGATAACCATATATCCATACATACCTAAAAGGTCTCAAAATATCAAAAACACAAGGTATCTCTCAATCCCCACCCCAAAATGGAAAACAAATACATATAATACAAATGTACAAGTCGAGTTATGTATCTCAGAATCACCGATACTCTGGTAGCTTGCCCTTACCTCGACTCATACTAGGATTTGCTCTCAAGCCATCATAAAATGCAGATGACGAGTCTAGAGTGATTATTCCCAAGAAAATTAAGTGAGCAATACTGAAAGTAAATACTAGAATTTAAATAAAACTATTAAATAAACATGCTGAAATAAATATAGGCAACTGTGACCATCGCATGGATAGATAATAGAGAAAGCTTATAGTGTGCTCTTAGAGCCTAGGGCCATACTAGCAACATAATTCGGACTCTTCCACAAAATACTGCCAGCGAGTTCCACTCAAGCAAGGCCAGTATCTGGATCCGCTAGGTGATCATCCTTGACACACATGTTATGGTCTAGTGGGCATACACACGTAAATGTCACCGAGGGAGAGCCTCAACGTTCGTCCATTTAAACCGCACCCAATAATAGAGTATTGAAAGACATAAATTGAATTGAAAAGTTAAAGTAACTAAATACTCAAGTAACTTCAGTTAGGATACTACATACCTCAAATCGCACTCCTCGCCTCGAAAATCAAACCACGGTCCGATCACGTTCACACCTTGGGATGCGCGTTCAACACCCGACTATAGTCTCCTAAGTCTCTGGTGCCTGAATAAACCATTTTAAGTAATTTAGTATCAAATTAATTGATTTTATATTGCGACACAAAAATTAGAACTTTATTCCAATTTTTGGTTGTGGCACACTTTTCGGTTTACACTGGAGTGTCAAAGAAAAAGCCTCGCAAATACTTTTTCCAACTTTTTCTAATTTCTTGAATTTTCTCAGATTTTTCTGAGTTTTTCATAATTTTCAATCTATTTTTCTCTAATTTTCTAGAATTTGTAGAATATAAATATAATTAATTTTAATTTTTTTATTTGAAATATATATATATATATATTCACCTATACTTTCGCACCAATAATTCCGTTGTGCGCACCAACAAGTACACTCAGGCGTGCACATTACCGCACGACCCATGCGTGTCGCCCACAACCCCGCGTGTCACCCACGACCTCGCGTGTCACTAAGCGCTCACCAAATTATTATTTTATCACATTTCGTTGTTTGTTTATGCAAATTACTTTCCTAAACTTAGTATACACATATTTAACATGCCCGGTATTCGTGTCGACACATTTTTTGAAACGAATACCCATCACACTGTCTCGCACGTCAATAACGCCAAATAATTACATACATTGCGATACCGCTTAACCTATTTGAACATAAACATCGCAAATTAGACAAATCAGCACACAATATTGCCATTTAGCTAACTTCGGGAGCACCCTGGCCTAATTGCGGGTCCTACGAGCATCTGAGCTATCAGATACGTTTGCATACACATCATTAATAACGGCAAATTAAATTTGGACCGTTACATCTATACTTGATTTTATAATACAGATAATGCTATAAGTTTGAGTTGACAGTGGGTAAGTCTTGTCCCTGGTAAAGCTAAACATTGAAAGGGAGACGGGTTGTCCCGTTCGAGGAGGCATGGTTATTAAGTAGACTTTGTCTTGCCACCCAACTTGGAGGTTGTCCCACCAATTCATACAAGTAGTATATTTTGTATATAACTAATCAAGTTGTAAATATATACTTAATCGTATATTGTTTATTTTATGTAAAACAAGAAAAACTAATTACTTTATCTCTATTTTTCAAAGTATTAGTCAACTATAGTTGAATGTGTCACCTTACTATATTACTGACAAGAATCATTTGTCATAGCAATTAGATGCTACAATTAATGAATAAAGCATCTATGCAAGGCTGTGTGTTAAGCACAATTCATTCACCAATTTCTTAATAGAGATTTGAGAAGTAGACAATTCGCTTTATGTTATCCTTTAACCTTATGGACCTATATATATATATATAATACCAAAAATGGTAATGCTCCAAGAAGCTCAAAATGAGCGGCTGGGTCTCAAGCTACAAAATTTAATCAGTCAAATATTATTTATAATTCCAATATTTAATTACCTATATGTTAAGGCTATGTGAAAATATGACTGATGAGACAATAATAAGAAGGTCACCTGGTCCACCTCAATTTATTACTGCAACAAATATCGAGTGTGCACGTCAATCCAATAAATATTATGAATTGATTTTTTGTCACATGGTAGCTGAGTAAAATAATGAGATATTATGAATATAATATTGCTCCTATCCAATTGGTTCAGCTTCATTAAGAAGCATATGTTGCATGTAATGAGCATGGTTGCAACAATAAATTTTCGAAAAGATCTAGTAAAGATCGTATAGAGAATAAAAGTGGTGCACCAGTAGAAAGGGAAAATTAGTATTGATAATGAGCGCTGATAATTGTGACATTTTTCGTTACGTACGAAAGGCTATGTTGCCTTAATATTGTCATGTGCATTATACCCAATTATTTTTTATCTTTTACCATGCCTTTAAAATCGAGGGAAAATTATGAATTTTATTATTGAAAATAGCTCAATAAAAATTGAGACACATTAAGATGTATGTGTTCAAACCATGAGCAAAATAAAGGCGAATAATGCATATCTTGCTTATTGTACTATATATACACTACAATATAAAGAGTACTTCTCAAGTCTAAACTTAACAGAGCTAATGTTCATCAATTTCACGTACAACTATAATGTTGTCGATCTCATATTCAGAAGTTATTTAGTATAATTTTGTTTCATCAAAGAATTTAAATTCTCAGCTTTGTTTTTTGGATTGTACTTGAATAAGGCATATTGAGATAAATTTTGTCATATGATCCAATGACATTCATAAGGTGAATGATTGATTTGATCATCAATTATGTGAATAATATTGATAATTTGCGTGGGCATCAATTGTGGAACTAAAAGATTTTATCAACAAGTAATTACAGTTGTGTTATTAGTCTCAAGACAAATTGTTGATTGAATCATCCCGAAGTAAAATTGTTGTGGAAAACCCCATTTTTTGCTTATATATATTTTGAAAATATATGGGCTTATTCATTCTTATTGTAAATATTTTCAACTCATTCATTGGCTAAGTTGCCGCATACATATTCATACATTTTTAACTTATATTGGCTAAGACAATGCATTCAAATCATTTAAAATAAAAAAAATATTAAGTTACTGATTTTAGTTTTGAGACATTTACACAACATACTTAGTTCATTTAAAGTTCTTTACAATTGATTTTAGATGAACAACGAAATATCTCACATTTGAGTTTTTCAAATATAAAGTTTATGTTCTATTTCATATGCTTAAATAAAACTAAAATGAGTTTACAAATAAAAATTTTGATTTATGTTGGTTTCCAACAATTTGTACAATGTCTTGAGCCCCTAATAAGGGGTTTGTTTACAACAATTGTTGTTTGTCACTTGGATGAACCAATTTTCCCACCATTAAGGAGAGATATATAAAGCTGATTAAAAAAAAGAATGGCATGAAATTTCTTGAAACGCGTCAAGATTGTTGCATTATGATATGAACTTGAAGTTCAAATGATCATCCATTAGCGACACGTTATGAATAAATTTCTGACAGAGTGAAAATCAGAAACAAGTACCCATTACCACAGATAGATGATTTGTTTGATCAGCTGAGAGGAACACAGTCTTACTCTAAGATAGACCTGAGATCGGGGTATCATCGGCTTAGGATCAGGGACGAGGACAGGTCCAAGACGGTATTCAACACCAGATACGAACACTACTAGTTCACAGTCATGCCATTCCGGCTTATCAACTCCCCCGCAGTATTCATGGATTTGATGCACTGGGTACTTAGGCCATATCTCGACCGCTTCGTGATAGTCTACATCATCGACATCTTGATATACTCGAGGACACGAGAGGATCATGGATAGCACCTCAAAGAGACATTGCAGACATTGAGGGAGTATCGACTATTCGCTAAATTCAACAAATGCGAATTCTGGCTTACAGAGTTCAATTTCTTGGGGCACGTTGTTGGAGCAGCAGGGAATGTAGTAGATACGACCAAGATTTAGGCAATCGTGGATTGGCCGGCAACGACATCAGTACCGGAGATCCGAAGCTTTCTGGGTTAGCCAAGTATTATCATAGGTTCATGAAGGATTTCTCGAAGATCACTTCACCGATGACGAGGCTAACGTAGAAAGACGTTGCATATGAGTGAACCGAAAAGTACGAAGCTGCATTTGCTCAGTTAATGAGGTCATTGACTACTGCTCCAGTGTTAGTACTGCCAGAGCCTGGACAGGGATTTCTAATGCACACAGACTGTAACGGCCTAAATTTAATTTGCCATTATTTATGACGTATTGCGGACGTGGCGGATAACTCAGACACTCGTGGGACCCGCAGCTAGGCTAGAATGCACTTGAAGTTAGGTAAATAGCTATTTTGTGTACTGATTTGTCTAATTTACGATGTTTATATTGAATTATAGTAAACGACATCGTGATGTGTGTAATTATGTTGCTATTTGACGTGTGGTGCACATTAAGTATTCGCCTCGATATGCATGTCTAGGCGGGTACCGGGTAGGATAAAAAACGAAATACTAGGCTGGGGAAATAATACACACATGAAATGAATTAAATGTAATAAAATAGAAAATTTGGTGGATTCCTAACTACGCGGGGTCGTGAGCGACTCACGTTGGGTCATACGGTAATGTACACGCCCGAGTGCGCTCATTGGCGCGCACAACGGAATTATAAGCGCGAAAGTATAGGCGAATATATATATATTAAAAATCAGAAATTAAAAAGAATTGTGAAACGACCAAAAAGGGCGTTGGATTATTAAGGATGAGGATAAGAACATAGGGGTATTTTGGTCATTTGACTCCAAAATATCAATAACCACCACTGACACCCCATTTTCTTCTCAAAATTGAAACAATGAGAAGGGAGAGGAGAGAAAGTGCTGGAAAAATCGAGAGAAAGAGAAGAGCGAAAGGAAATAGAGAAGCTGAGAGGAGAGATCGAGCTTAGCGAGAAAATGTGAGGTGAGTTGTTGTTCTTGTTGTTGCTGCTTCTGCTGTTGTGTTGTTATTGCATTGTCATCGTTGTTGCTTGGTGGTTCAGTGATAGTGATGGAGGGGTGGTATGGGAGCTCGAACGAACTGCAAAAGCAGTTTGTCCGAGGATGGAGATGACCTAGGAGAGTCATCTCCCTTCCCAAACGATCAACTCAGAAAATGAAAAAAAAAACATGAAACAGAGCAGAACAGCTCTATTTTAGCGATGAAGAAAAAGATGGGGGATACCCCTGGGCCGGGCCGAACTAGCCTGGGCCCAGCCCATGTGGGCCGAACCAAGCCCGACCCGATTGGGTCGGGTCAGACCCGGTTTAGGGGACCCACCTCCATATTATTTAAATAATATTTTTTAAAAATAAATTAAAAACAATTTAAAATAAAATAAAATACAGAAAAATTTGGAAAATGGCTAGAAAATTATGGAAAAAATTTGAGAAAGTATGAGAAATTAGAAAATGGGTTGAATAATGAGTTTCAAGACTTTTTCGGGATTTTGGCGAGATGTTGTTGGGGTTTTCACCTCGTAAAGTGTAAAATGAAACTAAATGAATTATAAATGGAAATAGGTCATTTCGGGCGGTATTTTGGATATCGGGGATTTGGAGGAGCTGGATCGGGATTTATTTTACGGGACGAAGAGTGTTGTTTGAGGTGTGTAGTATCCCAACTGAAATTACTTGAGTATTTTCTTCTTTTGGCATTTGAATTCAATTTCTGTTGTTTCAATACTCTAGTCTTGGTTGTAGTTTTAATGGACGGACGTTGAGTTGGGTTTCTTTCGTGCCATTCCAGTGTGTATGCCCACTAGACTATATCACGTGCTACCAGATCAGTCTCAGTGAATAGCACGACCCGAGTATCATGTCGTGGCATGTGTCGGTGTGTCGTAGGTGTAACGTCGACCACCGAGCGAATTAAGACACTGGCCCTGCTTGGATCGGACTCATTGGCAGTATTCTGTGGAAGAGTCTGAATTAGGTGCTAGTCTAGCCCTAGGCTCTAGAAACACACTTTGAGCTTTCACTATTATCTATTCATGCGATGAGTGCAGTTACTTGTATTTATTTCTGCATGTTTATTTAATAGCATTATTTAAATTTCAGTATTTACTTTCAGTATTGCTCATTTAATTTGTTTGGGAATACTTACGTTGGACTCGTCATCTGCCTTTTATGATGGCTTGAGTGCAGATCCTAGTTCGAGTAGGGGTAAAAGCAAGCTTCCAAAGTACTGCTGATCCAGAGACAGATTGTCTGACTCGTATGTTTGTATTATACATAGTTTGCTTTCATTTTGGGAAATGGGAATTGTGAGATACCTTAGTACACTATATTTTGATATTTTGAGACCTTTGAGGTATATTTCTTGATATGTGATGATTACATAGGTTTTCTACATTAGATTTATGGTTTATATCACTCACTTCAATTATTAATATATCAGTTTATGCTGTAAGACTTCCACTGTGATAATTGAAGGATTATATGATGACATGACATATGATTAGAGTTCAATACAAATAAATCAGTAAAATTGATAATTAGTAAGGTTTAAAAGGATAAAATGGAGGATACAATGCAATGTGGAGCACAGTTGTCGCATGTAAGACAGATTGTGGGTCGCATTGGCCACTGTGGCGGTCTGTTTGGAAAATGGGTCGTTACATTTTGGTATCAGAGCCTAGGTTTAGGAAAATTTGGGGATCGAATTTAAGGAAAACCTGATTATAAACCTATTGAATAAGCTTTAGATATGGAAACCCAAAGGAATTGCTTAGAACCCTAGTTGAGAAACGATGTGAGATGGGTAGAATTTAGGGATATACGTGTTATGATTTTGGTTGTATACATTACATATGATACGCGTATATTTTCCCAAGGCTTGGACTAGAGGATCGCAAATGTTATTCTGACTGGAGAAGCACGTACATTACAGGAGGTGTTTGACAGGGCTCTAGCACATAAGACGTGTCTGACGCAGAGGGCCAGTCGACCAGCATCTTTGTCGCAGCAGGCACAACAGCGTAGAGTTCTTGGTATGATCAGAGGCCAAAGAGATAGAGAGGAGATCAGGGTTGACTGGGACAAACCTAGAGACCTCGCCAAGGTGATTGGCAGTCTGATCAAGGTCGCAGAGGCGACAAAGATTGTCATGATGACCGGGATAGGCGTGATGATTGCGAGGTAGCATATTCTACGAATTTTACACCAATTTATCAATTTAGACAATTAGAGGACTTCTAGTAGATCAAATACTTGTACGTTGGTCAGGTATGACATATTATAGCTGATTTTACCAGACCAACACCAGTACCATCATAGACTGATCAAGTTAGAGATAGGGCCCAAACAACTGCTTTTGGCGTTGCATAGCAAACTGGGAGGCAACCAGACAGCTTGTTGAGGGTATGTTATCTGTCTGTGGTATTTTATGCATTCCATTTTTTATTCAGGCATTACACTTTCTTTTATATATGGTCGTATGGTAAGATTGTTAGCGTTAGATGCATAGACCTTAGATACACATAATATTCTCAGTACGATTGTGACGACCCCTCCCCAACCTAGGGTCAGGTCGCCCGGCCCAGACTGTCATTTAGACCCGATACCTGAACCAGGCCCAAATAACGGTCTTGCACGCCTAAACAAATAAACCTGCGGAATACACATTGGCTAAACAAAGGATAATAATTGCGGAAAGAATATAAAAAGATATCCTAAGCCAATAGATTTAAGTTCATAGAACATTTATAAAAATTATACATCTGTTCATGCTCCTTTAAACTAAACAAGTTAATTCTAATCTCCGAAATGGACCAACTAAAGATAACTAGGATTCAAGCTACCCAAAGATCTATTTTAATTTTAACCCCAAGTTGATAGTTTCAAAACCAAATATACATGATATATATATATATATATATATGCAAAGGCTCACATCAAGAGGAGACTTCAAGCTCGTCTCTCCCTTGCCTTAACCTAGCGCTATCGTGGATACCTGAGATGTAAGTGGGTGAGCTAAAAGAACCAACGGAGCTCAGTAATGCGGAAAACTCGCTCAACCATCAAATATGCAAATAATACCTAATAAGCATGCAAAGTCTAGCATGTATTTTAAAAAAAATAAACAAGGATTTATTGAATGTTAACATGGTAGCAGGATTTCATAAGAAATAGACTTATAATCAACCATCAAGAACTATCATAGACATAAGATTCGTAAGTCACAATTAAATAGGAATTCATCCTTTCATAACAAATACCACGTATTCATAAGCCATAAATTGTAACAGCAATAGTCATGAATAACATTAAAGAGATTGACAAATCATTTTATAATTTCAAACTTTCATACAAATGAGGGGGTTTCGCGAGATTATGTACTATAAAATATAATAATACGATAAGTCGATGTTCCATTCAATGCATACTAGATATTGGCAAGAATCCGGTGATCGATTCTCCTACTCTCAAAGTGATGGAAACAACCAGTTGGCACACAGGCCTTATGTGCCCTCTCGTTTGTCCCATCAAATCAACAGTAGTTTCGTCCAAGCCATCACCGATGCACATCTCTATGTCTCAAGAGTACAAGAGAAGGTAACTCCAACTCATGTCCCTACGTGACATACTTATGAATTCAATTAGTCAAGTAAAGCCTTCGGTGGTAAACTCCACCCGCCCTCGGTGGTAAACTCCACACATCTTGGGGTGTTAACGACCCTCGGTGGTAAACTCCACACCCTGGGGTGTTAACGACCCTCGGTGGTAAACTCCACACATTCTGGGGCCATGAATAACAGTGCATTCACATTCCATAGATTCGTAGATTCGAGCCAATACCACGACACAACCCATAAATCTCAAGTCTTTAATTCAAATTATGAATCCTAAGCATAACTAATAATCATGCCATATTTGATAATTGAGAAAGCTCCCCACTTACCTAAACTCGTCGCGAATCCTAGTATTGATCCTTTCATACTAGGGCTCGATTTGAATGTTCAATCCGAACTTCTTTGATCTCTTTGACTTTTCAAAACTCATTCTCACCATTCTACGCTATCCTCCCTTAATCTCCTATCTTTTTCCAAATAGTGTAGAACAACAAGTGGTGGCTAGGTTTATTCAACTTCTCCGTTTATAGGCTAGGGTTAGTTTAGGTAACATACATCCTTTTGTATTAAAGACTAAAGTGCCTTCCTACTTGGCCTTAAGTCTAACTCCCTATTTAATACGTTTTAGGCTGTTTTCATTGGTTTATTTTAATGAGCCTTTTGACCAAGAAAGTTTCCACAAATCTTTCCCTAATGAATGGGATCTCATAAATTTGGAGATGCTACTCCTTTTGACTAGGAAAGTTTCCACAAATCTTTCCTTAATTAATGGGATCTCATAAATTTGGAGATCTTACTCCTTTTGACTTTTTTTTATAACGTTCTTCCTGTTTAAGAAACGTTTTTCAAATCTTTATTTTCTTGTGAGTTTCCTTAATGAGAACGGGTGTATATTCTGAAATCTCTTCAAACCGCATAAAATGTGCATCTCGAGGTGTAGGATATTTTACTATATCACTAATAATCCAATCCAAAGAAATCCAACACACATTTAGTTTTTAAATTACTAAATTACCCTTAAATCGGATCGGGGAAGATTCAGGTCGTTACAATGATAGCTAGGGATAAGATTTACCCTAACCGAATTTGTTGGGATTGTGTGTTGGAGATAGAGGGACATTAGTTACCAGCTGATTTGAGAGTATTAGAGTACCTGGAGTTTGATGGATATTCGATATGGATTAGTTATCATCTTATCACATACAGATCAACTGTTTTAGCAAGATTGCGACGTTTTACATCGAGGGGATTCCAGAGTTTTCATTTGTTGGAGTTGTGACTGCAATACGTATCACTCGACGAAGACTAGCTACATCGAAGGAGATGGAGGCGTATGCGGCTGTGGTTGAGTTAGAGCTTAGGAAAGTGATTAAGGTTGAGGATGTCCCGGTTGTTTGCGAGTTTGCAAATGTATTTCCTGAAGATTTGCCAGGATTGCCACCACCGAGAGCTGTTGAGTTCATTATTGAGCTGATTCTAGGGACTCAATAGATTTACAGTAAGCTGTATAGGATGTCAGCATCGGAGCAGGAGGAGTTGAGGACCCAGTTAGAGGAGTTACTACAGAAGGGATTCATTCACCCTAGTATGTCACCTTAGGGAACTCTAGTTCTTTGTGTGAAGAAAAAGGACAGATCGATGCGAATGTGTGTGGACTACAAGAAGTTGAATCAGGTGATGATTAGGAACTGCTACCCACTTCCCAGGATCGATGATTTGTTCGATCAATTAGCAGAAACTAAATTCTTCTCAAAGATTGACCTCAGATCTGGATACTATTAGTTGAGGATTCGAGAAGGGGAAATTGAGAAGACTGTTTTTAGTGCGCATTACGGGTTGTACGAGTTTACAGTCATGTCGTTTGGGTTGACTAAAGTGCCGGCGATCTTCATGGATTTGGTGCATAGGGTGCTCAGGCTGTTTTTGGATCGATATGTCATAGTTTTCATTGACGACATCCTAATTTACAGTAGGACTCGTGTGGAGCACGAGAGGCATCTCAAGGAGGTGTTGGCGAAGTTAGGAGTGCAGCGACTTTATGCCAAGTTCAGTAAGTGCATGTTTTGGCTGAAGGAAGTCAACTTTTTTGGGGCACATCATCAGCGATCAGAGCATTTCAGTAGATGGTGACAAGATTTGGCTTATTATTGACTGGAGGACACCCGAGTCTGTTTCTGATATCTAGAGTTTCTTGGGTTTGGCAGGATATTATAGGCTCTTTGTTCAGGATTTCTCACTTATTGCAGCGCCGATGACGAGGTTGACCAAGAAGGATATCAGATTTGACGGGTCACAGGAGTGTGAGGATGCGTTCTAGGAGTTGGATAGACTGTTGTCATCTGCGCCAGTTTTGGCTCTACCTGTGACAGAGAGGTTTCCCAGTTTTGGCTCTAACTATGCATTGGGTTGGGTTGCATTTTGATGCAGGATGGATACCTGATAGCCTATTTATCTTGACGATTAAGAGCTCATGAGGTGAACTATCCAATGCACGACTTGGAGCTTGCGGTAGTTGTGTCTGCACTAAAGGCTTGGACGCACTACTTGTATGATGAGAGGTTCGTGTTGTTTACCGACCACCAGAGTTTGAGGTACTTGTTCACTTAGAGAGAGTTGAACATGAGGCAACAGAGATGGCTCTAATTATTGAAGGACTACAATTTTGCCATTGAGTATCACCCGAGTAAGGCGAATGTGGTAGCTGATGCGCTAAGCAGGAGCAGCATCAAGAGCTAGACGGGACTGCGACATATGGCACACGAGCATGAGTTACTTGAAGCTGCGTCGGTGTTGTGTATGACAGAATCTATTGCTAAGTTACACATTTGTCGTTAGGAACGCGGACAGGTCCAAGACGGAATTCAACACCAGATACGAACACTACCAATTCACGATCATGCCATTCGGGCTGATCAACTCCCCCACAGTATTCATGGATTTGATGCACCAAGTACTTAGGCCATATCTCGGCTGCTTCGTGAAAGTCTTCATCATCAACATCTAGATATACTCGAGTACACGAGAGGATCACAAGCAACACCTCAGAGAGACATAGCAGACATTGAGGAAGCATCGACTATTCGCTAAGTTCAACAAATGCGAATTCTGGCTTGAAGAGGTCAAGTTCTTGGGGCACGTTGTTAGAGCACTAGGGATTGCAATAGATACGCCCAAGATTCAGGCGATCATGGATTGGTTTGCGCCGAAATCAGTACTGGAGATCAAGAGCTTTCTGGGGTTAGCTGGGTATTACCGCAGGTTCGTGAAGGATTTTATAGAAATTACAATATATATGCATGGAATTTGAAAAAGCCCATGAAGAAGCAACATTCATGAAATTTGAAAAGCCTCATAAAAAATGTGCCACATGGCAGTTGAAGATGTTAATGAATAGACAAAAGCGTTTTGTAGAAAAAAAATATTTGCTTTACAGATTTTTATGACAGCTATGCCAACATCTTATACTTGTTTCTTCTTAGAAAATATTTGTCTTCAGCTTCCTAGCTTTTCTCGTAAGTTCTTGTTTCTAAGTGAAGTATCCAATTCTATTTGATATGTTTGTATTTTATGGCTAAAAAGCTTCAGTGGTCGAATTCGGATTGATGAATGGCTTATAACATGCTATCATTAATATTCTGCAGCTCTTTGAGTGCGATTGCGTTTGTTATTTTCATGACATGATAGTGGGAATGCTCAAATGGAGTTTTCAAGGAGGGAAAATACTATTTCGATTTGGCAATGGTTTTCGGCAAAGCAATAGGTATGCAATTTTTCTATACTTAGTAAGTTTGATTCTTAGAATACGCAAAATGCAGAACTTTGTCCTTTCACTTTTACTATCTAGTTCATAAGATTCAACTTTGCAGTTTATGATAACAAACTTGAATTGCAAGTAGTCTATGAAACATATATCTCACAACGACCCTATAGAAAAGTATCTTCATTTTTTAATTTCACTGACTTTTTCTAAATAATTTTCTTTTTTAACAGAACTATGTGTTGTGTTTTATTTTGTAATTTTATCATTGACACAAATACTATATTATCATCATATCTTAATTTGTATTCAGGTGATCACCCGAGGATGTACGAGCCGGGAGAAAAAGAGCGAATGAACTTGGGCCCCTTGCAGCGGGAATGGATCGATGCATTTGTTGACACGCATCCCCTACCACGACCAGACAGAGATATTTGATATGATACACTTGATATATATTCATTTTGATATTTTGGTACGTTTTGTTATACATCTATGATGTATTTTTGGAACTATTTGGAAAACTCTGGAACACACACGTATATGTATATATATGATGCATGTTTTGGTTTCTTTTGCAGCTTATTTGTAAAAATTTTGTTGTATTATGTGTTCCCAACAGCTGGAAATATATATATAAATCGATTTGTTTTCTGGGGTGTTGAATGACGTCCTTGATTCGGTTGCTACTCAGAGACTGAATCACGGATGGAATGCATATTAAAGGAGATGAGATCTATGTGTTCGGTCCTTAAGTCGTCCCAGTTCAGAGACCAATTTAGGGACAGAATGCAAAGCTAAGATGCTCCAACTTATGCTTTCAGTTTCTAAATCGTCCCTAATTAAAGACTGATTTAAGGATGAAATACATAATTTTGGAATATCCGGATGGCTAGTCAACGTTAAATGTAAAAATTTAAAATGTAAAAATGTTAAATTTAAAACTATAACATAAACTCAAATTAGTGTTGAAACATTTTTTTTAAATAAGAAACAAAACCATCTTTTTAAGTTTTCTCTCTTGATTCAAGATCATGAACCACCGTCGATTTTCTCTTTTGATCGCCGGTGGTTCCAATCTTCATCTCTTCATGTTTTATGTGTTCAATAAAGTGTAGATCTATGACGATTGGATCTCTATGTTGCTGTACATCTTCCGCAAAGCTCATTTTTTGATCTGTGCGACTATTGGATTGGTCATTATTTTTAGTTTATTCTTAAGTAGTTTGTTTTCCCTTTGTTAGAGTTCTTGATTTTGTTTTATCCTTGTCGGGAAGTTTTAGGTTTTCTTTTCCTTGTCGGGAAGTTTTGTTATTCGTTATGTGGTTATAGTGCGTGTTTATGTATTGTAATGTGTTTCAACGTTATAGTGAGCAGTCACTAATTGTCAAACTGTTTCAATTTCACAATCGCATTCACAACCAAAGTAATGGTAGTTCTTTTGAACATACAGGATTAGCGAGTCAATGTACTTTTTTATTCTATTTCTGGTCCCGTACCAAGCCATTGATGATTAATGAAACTTCTATTTTTCTTCAAAAAAATAATAAGGGGTCATGCAACGTGGCGCTGTGAGGAAGCTGGAAACCAACATGTGGCAACCCCAAGGTTTTCCCTTTTTTTTTAGTCCCAAATAGTGCATTTTATTCCAAATCATTAACAACAAAATGCTCCACTCCCTCCGACAAGGCGCAGAACTAGTTTCCCGTGCAACATAGTAGGCCGCTAAATTTGTTGATCTAATAACAAAACAAACTAGTTTGGGTTCCACATCCTTTAACAACTCCTTGCAATCTCCAATTACCAAACCAAAATATGAAGCATCTTTGGTCTTGCTCAATAGTGCTAGCACAACTACTTAGGCATCAGACTTAATGATAACCTGTCCCTGAGTCCGTGCTTTTTGCTAACTCAATGCCTCACGCATCCCCAACACCTTTACCATAGCCAGCTTGAAAAAGTACTCAAGGCCTCACCTACCGCCCCCACAAACGGCCCCATCATTCCACAAAATCGCCCCATAAGAACTGATCCCCCATTTCTTTAAAACTGGTTGCATCAACATTGCACTTAACCCATCCCCTCTTCGGTTTCTGCCATTTACTCCCCACTCTCCCATTCTCCATTTCCCTTCCCTGTATCCCCATACGAGCATGGCACCAAGCATCTAGTAGAGATTTAGAATTCTCCACAATTTGGATTGGGTGGCTCTCTTTTTTCCATAGATGTTTGAGTTAAAAGATGGGTAAAATAGATATAAGAGGTATAAAGTTCTCTCAAATTTCGAAAACGTCTTATATTTTTTAAAGCCAAAAAATTTCAAGACGTCATTTGTTTTTACTGGAGGGAGTAAATACTTAAATTAATGTTCCTTCTTGTCAAGCCCAAAACCTTTTTCTTTGTTGATGGTGGATGTCCAAACCGCCTCGGCCCCTCTCGATTAAGGCCCGACTAGTTGGGTGCACCTATTACGAACCCAAATGTCAGGAATCGAACACATCATCTCTGCCTTAATCTGTTATCATAAATTTAATGATCTACATAATACTTTGATTCATCAATAAAATTAGCAAACACTTACCAGTTTCCATTGATCAATGTGAGTGTGTGTTTTCCCTTCTTTGCCTTCTGCAATTAGTTAGGATAACTTGATGGTGAGATCCTTTGTGATTTAAATGAGTCTTATTTAGATAAGTGTTTTACAGCTATTAAACTCATAACTTTCTGAAGAGAGAGGGGAAGGAATTAAACCACGTACTCTAAATACCAATATGCCCAAACTACCATCAAGTTGTGGGCCCATTCAATAGAATACACAAACATAATATGGGTCACAATATTTAATAGAGATTACTTAGTAAAAATAATCTAACAATCTCCCACTTGACCCATGTTAGGACTTGGTGATTCAAAATAAAACAATAATTTTGCACATTTATTGAATCTGTCAAGTAACTTTTCACTGAATGAAAATGATTAGATCATGGTGGTCACAAATCATTTAATTGACATGATCCCTTCCATGTATCACAATCATCTTAACCAATATACCTTTAACAAGGATATTTTCTATCCTTCATTTTTATTGTTATCTCACTAAAATGTAACGTAGATAACATGTACATAAGAAAAAACAAAGCTTTAATTGAATTCACAAGTGTCATGACAATAATATGAGCAATATAACTATAAATATATGTATATATACCATAAGATTATGGTGACAAAGACTTGTCTAGAATTCCCATACGTTCACCATTGCCAATAAACATTTTGGGCGGTAATCCCTTAGTTAACGAATCCGCTATCATCAGATCAGTACCTATATGCTCAATTGACACTCTATGTTTTTGCACTTCTTTCATAGACAAGTACTTCAAATCAAATTCATGTGTTTTGCACCCTTTGAATACTTGTCATTCTTCAGAAGAAAACTGTTGCGGAATTATCACAGTATAACTTTAACGGTCTAGTTATACTATCAATAATAGTAAGTCCTAACACAAATTCCGCAACCATAATGCATGAACAGTGGCCTCAAAGCATGCCACAAGTTCAGCTAGTGGAAGTAGCAATTACAGTCTGCTTTCGCACTCTTCCATGAAATTGCTCCTCCAATTAATTGGAACATGTAGTCGAAAGTAGATTTTCTTGAGTCCACGCATCCGAAAAAATCTGAATCTGAATAGCCAATCACTTCAAGATGACTCGGCCTTTTATAGGTGAACATGTATTCCTTAGTGCCTTGTAAGTACTTAAAGTACTTTCTTTGCGGCTTTCTAATGTTCCATTTCAGGATTACTTTGATATCGACCCAACATTCCAATAACAAAACTGATATCCGGTCGAGTGCGAGTCTAGGCATACATTAAGCTCCCCACTACTGACGCATAAGGAATACATTACATTTCGTTTCATTCCAAATCATTCTTAGGACATTGCATTAAACTGAATTTGTCCACTTTCTGAATTGGAACTATTCCTGCAAAACATTTGTTTTGAAATCTCTCCAATACTTTATTGATATATCCTTTCTGAAACAATCATAACATTCCTTGTGATCTATCATGAAATATTTCTATTCATATCACATAGGATGCCTCACCCATATCTTTCATTTCAAAGTTCATAGAGAGAAATCTCTTTATATCATGTAACAAGGCAACATCATTAGCAGCAAGAAGAATATCGTCAACATATATGACTAATATAAAGAATTTTCTCCCACTAATCTTAATGTATATACACTTATCAATAATGTTTTCTACAAAACCATATGACGTAATGGTATTATTGAACTTAGTATACCATTGTCTGGAAGCTTGTTTCAATCCATATATTGACTTCTTCAATTTACACACTGATTTTTCCTTTCCTATGGTCACGAAACATTCAGGTTGATCCACGTAAACTTACTCTTCTAAGTCTCCATTTAGAAAGGCGGTTTTCACATCTATTTGCTGAAGCTCAAGATCATAATGAGCCACCAAAGCCATTATAATTCTTAAAGATGCCTTTTTTGAAACTGGAGAGAAAGTCTCCTTATAGTCAATGTCATCTTTTTTATTGTAACCTTTGGCAACAAGTCTGGTTTTATGTCTTTCAATGTTGCCTTTTGAGTCTCGTTTTGTTTTAAGAACCCATTTGCAACCAACTTGCTTTGCACCTTCAGCAACTCACTAAATCCTTTGTTGTCATCCATAGATTTCAATTCATTTATCATTGCATTTTCATTTCATGGCTTGTTTCAAACCATTTTTTCAAAATCATTTCATTTCATGGCTTGTTTGAATGAGACTTTATCTTTATCAACGCTCAAGCCACATTCATGTTTAAGTGAATAAACCACAAAGTCATTTGTAATAGCTGGTCTTCTTGTCCTTACACACCTTCGTAATGTTATCTCCTATCGTTTTACTTGTTCATTTGCAACATGTACATCATCAACTGGTTCATTAACAATAAGTTCATTTTCCTCATTTGGAGCAATTATTTGTTGTCCGGGTTTATTGTGCAACCGTGATACGACAAGAGGAACAACAATTTGAGGAGAAATGCTAGATGTAGGAGTTTTCAATTGAACTTCATGAATATCCACATTTCTTGGTTCTTCACTCCCACTGATTTGGCCCTTCTTAATGAACCGAGCATTACAAGACTCAACTTTTCTTGTAGTATGGTTAGGATGGTAAAATATGTACCCTTTTGACTTTTTAGGATACCCAATGAAGTAATCACTGATAGTCCTTCCATTAAGTTTTTTTCATGTGGATTATATATCCTTACTTTTGCTTGACAACCCCAAACATGAAGATGTCTCAAACTAGGTCTCCTTCCAGTCTAAAGTTCATAAGGAGTCTTAGGAACTGATTTACTAGGAACCTTGTTTAGCAGATATGCAACAGGCATCTTTAATGCATGCACCCATAATGATGAAGGTATAATATTACAACTTAACATACTTCTAACCATATCCATTAAAGTACGGTTCTGCCTTTCAACTACACCATTTTGTTGAGGTGTACCAGGCATTGTGTATTGCGCACAAATGCCATAATTTTTTAGGAATTTTGCAAATGGAATTGGACATTGTTCACTTTCATCATACATTCCAAAGTACTCACCACATCTATTAGATCTCACCACTTTAACCTTTCTATCAAGTTGTCTCTCTACCTCATTAACGAACACTTCTAAAATGTCCACTAACTGAGATTTTTCATACAACAGTATTAATAACAATACCATGAGTAGTCATCAATAAAGGTGATAAAATACTTTTGACCACTCTAAGATGAAGTGTCAAAAGGACCACAAATATCGGTGTGTATCAATTCAAGAGGCTCACTACTTCTTGTGGCAAGATATTTTGACGTGTGTTTAGTTTGCTTTCCCTTAATGCAATCCACACATACATCCCAATCAACAAAATCCAATTGAGGTAAGATATTACTTTTCACCAACTTCTTTACCCTTTCTTTGGAAATGTGACCTAATCTTTGATGCCATGATAAGCAGAGCACTCTCCATGTGCACTACGTTTATTTCCAATAGCATGCTCTACATTAAACAAGGATTCAACAAATATAATATCAAGATTGAAATGATATAAGTTGTCAATTACAATTCCGAAACCATAATAGTATTTGTGTTTAAACAAACTGAAACAACTGTGTTTATTTCCAATAGCACTACTCAATTCAACTTTGATACAAAAACAAGATTCCTAGAACATTTAGGAACATAAAGGCACTTTTCTAAATCAAAGAAGCATTTGGTGTCAACGATTAATCTGTAAGTCCCAATCCCTTCAATGCGTGCCTTCATTCTATTCCCCAAAAACAAGAACTTGTCAGTTCCACTTATGGGCTAGATTGAAAGGAATCCTTGCATAACATACGAAACATGAATAGTAGCATCAGTATCAAGCCACCATGTATTATTAGGCACTTCAATTAGGTTTGATTCAAAAATACATAAACATAATGTATACCTTTCTTCTCAAACCATGCCTTTATTTTTGGACAGTCTTTCTTGATGTGTCCACTCTTCTTGCAGAAGTGGCACCTCGGTTCCTTATGGATTCGACCCTCATTAACTTTCATTGGGGCTTTATCCTTCTTTTTGTCATTCCTTCCTAGTGTGGCTTTGATGTTGCTAGCTCCATCATGCATGGTGAGATGAATTAGGGGATCTTTCATCTTCCTTAACCTTCCTTTTTCTTGAACCAACATGGCCTTAATTTCTTGCAAGTTTCGTTTTTCCTTAATGGTGTTGTAGTTCACCTGGAATTGGTCGAACTCAGGAGGAAGTGATTTAATGATGAACTGCACGAGAAATGATTCACTCACGTCCATTCCCATAGCTTTGAGCTTTGCTGCCAAATTCGACATACTTGTCACATGATCGTGAAAGGGTTGCGACCACTCAAACTTCTTAGTGGTCAACTCGCTCCTTAAACTTCCCACAATGGACTTGTCAGCAATGTTTGATTGTGAAAATTCTTTCAATTTGATCATGAACTTATTTGTGTCGTTTGTCTTAGGCATAGATGGTTTGACATTTTATGCAATTGTCATGCGCATTAAGCTCAGGCTCAGCCTATTAGACCACTCCCAGCCTTATAATAAGACCTTTCGTTCCCAAGTCTCATAATAAGACCTTTCCTCTTCGAAAGTTAGCCTCGCGTAATGAATGGTCCCGGAGGCTTGTCATCTACAATGATTGCCGTGTCGAGATCCATTACACCTAGTTGAAACCGGATCTGGATCTGTCATCTACAATGACCGGTCATTGTAGTTGAGCCCGTTGAACTTAACCAAACCATCATATTACTTAAGGCAAACATTTAGAGGACACCGCAAATAAAACATAAATTGTACACATTAATGCTTTCAGTAAACCCTAATAGATTTAGAGTTACAATACTTTTCTTATGTATTTAAGTTCACCTTTGGGCAATACTTGAATACACAAATTCATGATATTTCATTTCATAATAAGCATACTTTTATAGACAATCAATCCTACTCAGGTTAATAAGTAAGATATCTTTGGATTTAAAAATACATATTTCCAAGTATGAAGATTAATCTCTTTAAGTTTCATTAATTCTAAGCAATGGTACACCTTTGGGTGACCTCCTAGCATTATAATTAATGGTCTTAATTAAACATTTAAATATCAATTTAAAGCTAGGCCACTTTGGTGACTAACAAGCTTTCAATTATATAAACATTTAATTAATAACATACTTCAATTTTAATTTTGAAACCGTAAATATTTGACTTTCAATTATTAGATTAGATATATATACAAAATTACACACACACACACACATGTGTGTGTGTGTGTGTGTACATGTGTTTTACTGTTGCTATTTACATACATTAGCAACGTTTATAATTGTCAATAATTGCCACATGTGTACCATAAATCATGAATCTCAATCAATTATAGTCTTTTTAAAAATCTGGACTATACAAAAATTAAACCACAAGCTCTGATACCAATGTAATCATAAATTTAATGATCTACATAACACTTTTATTCATCAATACAAAAACTTTATATGACGGAAGTTGCATTCATCTATCAAAAACTATTACAATCTACAAAAACAAAAACAAAAACAAGGGCAGAAGTAATCTATACATTCTATATACACCTCGAACCCAAAAATAGTAAAAAGGTCTCCCAAAGGGAGCAGAAATCTTAGCGGCCCATTCCAATAGTCCATATACCAAAAATAAACAAACAGCATTCAAAAACAAGTACACATACCTCCTTTCCATTTATCAATACCTGAATGTGTGTGTTTTCCCTCTCAAATTTCTGCAGTTAGTTGGGATACCTTGAAGGTGAGACCCTTTGTGATTTAAACGAATCTTATTTAGATAACTGTTTTATAGTTATTAGATTCGTAACTTTATGATGAGAGAGGGGTGAGAATTAAACCCTGTACTCTAAATACCAATATGCCCAAACTATCATCAAGTTGTTGGACCATTCAATAGAATACGCAAACATAATATGGGTCACAATATTTAATAGAGATTACTTAATAAAAATAATCTAACATGGTCAACTAGGGGGTGTATTCAATTCATGAAATTCATGAATTTTAATGGACTTTCTATTGTGATGGATTTTGATGGATTCCATGGATTTTAATGGACATTCTTTTGTGGATTTGTATGGATTTTAAAGGACTTCCTATAAAGATTTTCAAGAATTTTTATCGATTTTGAAGGACTTTTATTTTAAAGACTTTCAAGGACTTTCATGGAACCTCATGGATCAAATATTAACTTTCATGGATATTAGAAGAGTTTTGCGGACTTTTGCACAAAAATAATATAGTATTACCAAAAAAAAAAAAAAAACGTTGTGTTAACAAAAAAGATGGAATTTCTTTACCAAGAAGATGAGTCTCATCATCTGCCAAAAAAAAAAGATGAGTCTCACCACCATTGTCCATTTTTCACCTCAACAACATCAACTACCATCATTTCCTTTTATCCCCACTACTGTTTTCTTTCCATCAACACCATTAACCCCATGTAGAACTAATTAACATGTTCTATTTTCATCTAGAGACACGCGTTTCAAAATACATGCATCACAAAAATATGAATAAAATAATCCTAATGTCTAACACCATTCATGATCTCAACATCATGCCACATTTAGATGTTATAGTAGCCCTCCATTCATTGGCTTGTTCTCTTTTTTTGTTCTTGAGTCTCCAAAAGTAATTATGGATCTTCTTCATCATTTGACAAGAGACCTTCATTATCTTCTTCAATTGGAAATTCGTCGGAACGACACTCTTTACGCAAAAAGTTGTGCAATCTTGCGCAAGCTAACACCAACTTTGCTTGAGTTTGTGAACCTCGACTTGAATTTTCCAAACAACCTCTCAATTATGTTCCTTAAAGATGCATGCCGAAATTAAATAGCTCATTTGCATTTTCAGGATGACGACCTCGACCAGAGAAATCTGAAAGATGATAGCGAACACCTCGAAAAGGTGCTAAGAACCTATTTCGACTTGGAAATCCACAGTCCAACAAAAAATATTTACCTATACATAAAAATATTAATGAATTACTATGAGACTAATGCATACATTTAAAATAGCTAATAAGTTAAATATAATATAGGTGTGCCTTGCGGTACTTGAAGTCCATTTCTCCTTGATTAGAGCATCACTTATGCAACAATTTTATAAAAAAAAATAATGCAACAAGTCTTTATCAACAATAAAAAAGTTTTAAATGCATAGACACTTGTAACCAAACTCCTCTATGGGTTATAAATTATAATTGATGATGATATGGTTTGGTGGAAGAGCAGCATAAGATGAGAAGATTGGAAAAGATTTATATTGTCAGAACAATGAAGTGCTAGAATATTGGCAATTGGATGTGGTATAACAGAAACACAGAAAAATATATTTTTTCTAGCTAAAACAGAGCTGAATAGAACAGTTGTAATTAGTTGAGATGAAATTACAGTCTCATCTAATGCATCTTCAGTGCAAAAGCCTGCAACTACCCAAATATGCTTTAGATGATCCTGAGAACAACTTAAGTGTTTAACATACTCATTTCCGAGAAACCAAATCTTGATAGGTCATTAATACCAAAAATGAATCAAAGTTTTCAGAAAGTTACATCCCTCATAGTGTTGTCCAACTTCCAAAACATTAACCACATACACAACAAATTCCAAAATGAAGAAAAAACTAAGACCTCTAGATCTTAGAGAAATAAGTTCCTATCTAAAATTCAAGTGATTATCTCTCATAGCTTAAGTCATTTATCTGGCTAACAGACTTCGGGAGCTTTACAAAGTAATGAAAATGAAGAGAAGAGTCGACGGGTCGACTTCCGCAAATCCCTTCAAATCCCACCTCTACCCGCTTGAGAATTCTTAAAACATTTTGTATACAAATCTTAACAATATTCCATCACAATTCACCCACTCCCCCAAATCCACACAACTTCAAAAAGAAAATTGAATACCCATTGAGTTTTTAAGACTCCACACAAATACATCCAAAGCTCAATTAAATACATCTAGATTTTAAAAAACTCCATCGAAATCCATCAAAATCTAAATTAAATACCCCTAGATTTCTAAATCCTTCAAAATCATTTAAAAACCATGGATTTCATGAATTGAATACACCCACATAACGCCTTCTTCGTGACCACCCCACCACACCCATATGAATGATGTTTGTTAGTTTACATTATTTTTTGCTTCAAAGTTCCGTTTTCATGAGAAAATCGTTACCAACATTTGTGTTGATAGTGAAGGCTTATTAGAGTTTAGGAAGGGTTTAGAGTTTTCAACCCAATTATGGTTGTTAAGGAATATTGTGCAATTAGGAAATATGCACAAATCACTCCTATAATTATGTCGTACACAAATCGCTACTTTGATTATGTGCTACCTTATTTAGATGTTTCCTTTTGTATGTAATTGCATCTCTATATATAGAGACATGTAATAGATCAAGATACAATAAACTTATCATATTTTATTAAGATTTGACTTGGTATCAGAGCTTGGCTTCTAATCCAAGGTCGGTCGACTTTTGAGTCGACGACTGATCTTTGATACATCTTAGTGCTTGTTCTAGTGTTTGATTATGCTTTTGTTTTGATTTCCTCTTGTTTATCTTCTGCGTTTTCACACACATTTGTATGTTTTACCAGTCCGTTTGCCTCTTCTGCGTCGCTCAGTTAGTCAATCCGCCTACCTCTACTTCGTGATGTTCTCTCTGTACTTGTTCCACTACTCGTGTAGTCTGTGCATAACACACGTGGGAACCTAAGTTCAGCCATCTCGAGACCATCTGCTTATCTGTTTGATTTGTAATCATTTGTGACTTGTTCTGCTCGCATGCATGTGCACTTCAGATTTGCTTATCTGTCAATCCTCTGGAAAGTATGTCGTGAATTGCATATCTTTTGCATTGATGACATCTGTATTTGCTATGTTATTTTGGGTTGTCTTTCATCTTCGGAATGGCGATCAGCTTCGCCTCTCCAACCCTTTATAAATCTTCAATTTCTAACCCTCTCTCCACACCACCGATTCTCTCAATCTCTCCGATCGAGCACGCCTCCCACTCGATCAACCTCGGGAAACCTCAATTTCTAATGTCTCGATCGATCGCCTCCCTGGTCTTAATCTCTCTTGTTCTTGTGATCTTCCGCATTTATTTTCAGGCACTATACACCGTACATGTTTCGAGTATGCAACAATTCTCTGAACTTCATGAATATGGAAAATAAACCTCAAATTGGCGAAGAAGCCAATTTGAGGCAACATCAACAGTCACTACAATTCAAATCACCTGTGCTTCAGCAAACCCCACAAGCAATGATCAGGCAACATCAACAGTCACTACAATCTTTGCACCAACAGAAATCATCAACGACTCTGCAGTCAACTTCAGCTTCACAGCAAAACCAACGGAGAATGGTGAAGAAAACTAATGAAACAGCCATATATCAGAATCAGGCATTCGGGCAATCTAACAATGCTTCCAACATGTGGCACCAGCAAGAACAACAATGGATGTCAGGGGCAAAACAGCAACAGTTGCTCGGATCCCAACCTGAAGCTTCAATTTCAAACATATCATTGCAGCAACAAATGCCGCAGGCAACGTCAACTTGTTTTCCAACCCCTGGACCACAGTCACAATCCAATGTGTCTCAGCAGCAACTTGTGTCACAGCTTTAGATGCAACCAGCACATTTGCAGCAGCATATGGATCAAATGAATCCAATCGCTCTGCAAAGAGATGTGCATCAATGGCCTAACAAATCAAGTGCTTTCTTTGAATCTGAAAATGCAATTGAGCGGCAGAGGCAACTACTCCCGTCACAGAAACTCTCTTCCAAGGCATCATCAACATCGATAAATAATGTAGCTTTGACAGCACGAACAAATATAATTGATGGGGTTGATCAGGAACTCAATGAAATGGTCAATGAAAGGATGAACCCTCCCATGCAACGTAGAAGTTTCAATTCTGTTGTAGCAGCAACACAACCATCGAACCTGAGCATGCATCATGACTCCATTCCTCCATCAATTCATTCAGGCATTCCAGCTCCCCAACCTGAAATGATCAATGCACTTCAGCCTGGTTCTAGTTTGCAGCTGCAGCAAAGTGCTGCCAGATCTATTGCCAAAATTAGTATGAATGCTAATCAACAGGCCCAAATTAATATGGTATCGCAGAATGGAACAATTGAATTGCAGCCTAAGATTAATCTCCTGTAACAAAATTCTAATATGTTTTTTAACCAGCAACTGAGACAACAAGATTATCAATTGATGCTTGCACATCATCTAAATCAACCGCAGCTACAAAGTAATCACATGTCCGATCTAGTCATGTAGCAACAGGAGCAGCAGGCAGTGCTCCAGCGCCACCAGAAAAATTTGCAAATACAGAATCAACAGCAGCAAAGACACCAACAACAAAAGCTTCCACCATGGAATCAGCTGCAGTCACACCAGATGTCACAGCTTCACCAAACCACTGAAGTCGAGATTGTAAGCCAATACAAGGAATAAGTGCTAAATCAGGGAAGATTCCTTATAACTCAGCTAGGCTGCAGTCAGCGCATGAACATGCACTAAAAACATCTCCATATCCTGTTTCTTCTCCTAGACCGGCTCAAGCTGCGTCTCCCCAAATATCCCAACATTCTTCCCCTCAAACTGACTAGCAGAATTTAGTTTCATGTCTTTCAAGGGCTGGAACACCATTGCAATTGACAAACTCGTCGATCATTGCACTTTCTCCCTCCACTTCCTTGGCCCAATCACCTGCACAAGGAGATCGTGAAAAACCAAGTTCTCGCCGTGTCTTCACATTCAAATGCTGGTAGTACTCTTGTAGATCAACAAGCGCCTCATTAGCTAAACCCCATTCGACCATCATCGCACACTGGGATGTCGGTTTCCCCTTGCTTGCAGAATCTATAGCTACAGACAATGATCAATTTTCTGCACCTACGAATGTCTCTAGAGAATCATGTAAAACGGAGCAACCTCATGAACGTTTGCTTAAAGTGATAAAGTCCATTGCACCTAGAGCATTTAGCAGCTCCATTGGCGATGCTGATTCAGTTCTATGCATTGTTGACACAACGGACAGATCAATGCAGGACAATGGTTGCAGTATGTTTTTTGGTGAGAGTTTGGTGGGTGCTACCAAGCATTCTTCTCTATCAAAAAGGGTTATGGTAGATGATAAAATTGTTGCTAGAAAGAAAATGAAGTGCCGGTCATTTGCAGTGCAATCGAATGTTGTATCATCAAATGGTTGCATAGAAGACAGACAAAAGCTTTTGGATGTTCATGAAATTCAGGACCTGGGATCAACTGCAGAATCCAAGGTTAAACATGTAATGCTGGAAGAAATCAAGGAGATAAACCGAAAGCTACTAACAACTGTGGTCGAAATCAGTGACGACGATGACAAGGTGATTTCAACTTGTGCTGCGGCTCAAAATGGTGTAGGAACCATCATCAGATGTTCCTTCAGTCCGATGGCCCTCTGTCCAGACTCGAAATTACATCAAGCTTCATCTCAGATGCCAGTTCTACCTGTACAGCTTCTTGTTTCTACAAATTACCCAAATTGTTCTCCGGTGTTCTTAGATAACTGCCTGTCAATCGAGCAAGGAGTCGATGTTTTGTTCACGAAAGAGAAATCTTGGTTTACTAGATCCCTTCGTTGCCTTGCACAACCTATGTCGATCGAGGAGATGGCCAAGAGTTGGGATGCTTGTGCCAAGGCAGCGGCTATGAAGGAGTATGCGAGAGAGGAATGGAGGAGGAAGCTTCACCAAGATATGGTACTTCGCAAAACTGTGTGAATACTATGTGATCATCTTTCAAGCTCAAATTCCCTATCAAAGAAGTAATTTCTTTAAGAGATTGATTTGCAAGCATTTTGTACAATTCGACAACAAGGCCGAATCGGCACCAAAAACTTCAATTTCTTTTTTCGGAGATGGAAAGCGAAGCGAATAAACATTGCTAATGTTTTGAGAGGCTAAGAATAATTCAGCCATGTTGACAGAAGTTAGCTTGCTTGAAGGTGATTGAGCTTCCATAGTTCCATGCATTTGAGGATATAGTTTAAGGATAAAGTGGCCATACTGGCCTTTCGACTTATTTTTGTAGGTGAGCATATAAAGGTGTCAATGCTGAAACTTTTGTATTGGATTCATTCGATTAACAAAGTTGATAAGTAGACTTTAAAAAAAAAAAAAAAAAACAAAACAAAAGCATAATCAAACACTAGAACAAGCACTAAGATGTATCAAAGATCGTCGTCGACTCAAAAGTCGACCGACCTTGGATTAGAAGCCAAGCTCTGATACCATGTCAAATTTTAATAAAATATGATAAGTTTATTGTATCTTGATCTATTACATGTCTCTATATATAGAGATGCAATTACATACAAAAGGAAACATCTAAATAAGGTAGCACATAATCAAAGGAGCGATTTGTGTACGACATAATTATAGGAGCGATTTGTGCATATTTCCTAATTGCACAATATTCCTTAACAATGGTCGCTATTAAGGTACCCCTAATTCCTTAGTTTCAACAAAACATTGATTAATTACTATGTAAACAATTTATTTTTAATTAGAGTTTCGATTGTTAATTTTGTTGATTCAATGTGTATGTTGTACATACTTCTATAATGCTTGATTTTTATTTTTCGTTTTGGGTTCTCAATTTGTGTGATTTATTTATGTCCCTAATTAATCTGATTTTATTTTTCTTGTCATTTGAAAAAATGAAATTGGTTGTCTTGTCCAAAATGAAAACGACACAGGAGGGAAATTGTTGAGCATGTGTGCGCCTACATATAGTTTCACCGTTGATTAGATCTATCTTTAAACCAGGTCGAGGCTTTTTAGAGTAAAATCCCACGCTTTTATCAATGATGATTTTAAGTAGGAAACAATATCGACACTAATTAACAAGGATCCATAAGCCTGGGAGAACACAAATTATCCCAACAATGATTGTTTTTCCCTTAATTTTACAAAATGAAACGGTAGCCATATCACAATTATTGTTTTTTTAATTATTATTCCCATGAAGCCTTGGTGCAATCAGCCTGAGTGTACCCAATGGCCTGGTAAGTCTTAAAGCAGTGGCGAACAAAAATTGGGACTGTGTGCATAATCTACACAATCCCAAGCTCACTCTTACCATTAGGCCAACACGTTCGGGTTATTTTGCAATTATTTGTGTATAGTGCTTTTCAATTATTGTTATCTCTATAAGTTTGGATACTCTGCATTCTCTGCCACTTATATCCTTACTTTGCCTTTGTTCGACAAAGTACAGACTTCTCTTTGATTTCAACTCCTCGGATATATATATTCTTAGTAGTTGTGGAAACACAGCCAAATTAATGGCAAAACTTCAATGTATCCCAAGCTCACGGCCACGACAATGAGTTGCATATGCATTGGTTTTATGGCACCATCCCTTGCAAGTAATAAAAGGTCGGAAAGAAATTCGAACATGATCTCCTTGAGCATCTTCGTCGTCACAGTAGCAGTTAACATATGCATACAGTTGGGTACAGGAGTGATCTTCTCATTTGTTGCTGAACACATCATAATTATGTGTTTTATGTTTATGTTGTTGGTTATTCTATGGTTGCGCATTAATTCTGATAAAGAATTCATCTCCGAAAAGAATGTGGAAACGTTTCAGACCATAGGACAAGAGGGTGAACAAATTAGTTTGATTCGTGGAGTGAAGAATTGGTACATTTCTGCTTGTATCAACAACCCTCAACATTTTATCTGTCGTTCGCCACTCCATTATGCAGTGGGACCAATTTGCATAATGTGTTCTTTGGTCCTACTACAAGCTACATACCGGTCAATCGTCGTACGAACTATAGAGTTCTGCGTAGGGGTCTCTAATTATGGATGGTCGATGTGGATCATAGTTATAATTGGTGCATTAACCATTGCCTTTCGATGGCTCGCAATATTCCATGAAGCTTATTTCTTTAGAGAGGAGATCAAATATGTTATCGAGAATATTGAGCTTGTTGATTTTTCTGGTGTTTTTCATGTTCTTGATCTTCATCATTGTCCTCATGTTTGCGATTTACTTCATTGCATCATTAATCCCAAGCAGGGCTAAATTAAAACTTAGATGTTGTATGCATGAAGGTAGAAAAGATATTGTGTCTTCCTTTCCATGGATAAAACGGTACTATGAGGAAGAAACGAGGGATGGATTGGTTCAACTGGCGATCGAGGTTTCCGTGGATGACATGAATAAGTGGATGAATCTCAAAAGAGACCCCTCTCCCATGGTTGACATGCTAGGAAAACTTTGGAAACAAGTACAATGTGACATGCCTCTCAATGGTTGTGCTTGTAAAAGTTGTAGCTACAAGTGTTCTGGATCCATCCATTGCCATTATGAGAGACACTCTTGGTGAAGCTCTTGAAATTATTTACTACGTCGATCGGAAAATGGATGTCAGGTATGAAGATTCCAGAAAACGCCAATTGGCAAGAAGGTTTTGGAAAGAAGAAGATTTTGATAGGAGCATTAAGCTTTTGAATACGTCAGAAGATACTACTAATCCAGTGAGATGTGCCATCTCAAAAATCAACGTATAAACTCACTTCAGGTTCTCGGTTTAATTGTTTGTTTGTGTTCTGCTACATATACAGTTACTCTGATGCTGTGTTTTAATACTTGTGGTCCGTCTTATATATTACTACAAATATGCCCAATTTATCAGTTATATGTAACCCTGGGCTCCTAAGCCCCTTCTATATGCTCTATATATGTGTTCCTTTTCCATTTTTAGAACCGACATTTATTTTTTCATTATACTTGTAATCTGAGTACTTCTGTTTTCTATATTAATATTCTCTTATATTTAAGTCTCCTCTGTTGTTTAAGTTAATTCATTGTTTAATTCTCTTTTGTTACATAACTTCTTTATTTGGTTTTTCATAAAAAAGAAACCTCTTTATTTGATTTTGATACATTTGAGTTTTGAGTGCTTCAATCACTTATTTTTCACTTGATTAGATTCTTTTTTAGAATCGAAGTTTTTGTTCTCATTTTAAGTCAACAATCACTTCATAATAAAAGACTATAATTAGCTGGAATCTGGCAATTGGTATTATAAAATTATTTTTGCCATAAAAAATGATAGAGACAGCAAGTTGACCTCAAAAAAAGTAATAATAAATACATGCAAGTTCTTTCTTGGAACTTCCTTCATCCTGTTGAGGATACATCCAAAGAAAGAAAGAAAGAGAGATTTGGAGGGAGAGAGAATGGCGAGGCCCTTCTGCTCTATATAGCCAGTCTTCTGCTCCAATTCCTTTGATCGGCTTATACACTGCGGGTGCCACATTGGTATGCCTTATACTCATGCTTTGCGATATAATTTCTAGTTTTCGTCGAAAGACTAGATATGTACCTTGCAAATTGTTTTCGCTGAACTGTGCCACATTAACTCTCCTTGCAATTGCTTCAAAACTCCCTGTCGATCTTACTACTTACATGCCAAGTGTTGGTGACCAACTATCAAAGCTTACTGGCACAACCGTGGTATGTTTAAGCATCGCTTTCCTCATGTCTTCGCTTGCTATTAATGGAGAAACTGAAAGTATCACGAACATGATTGCTTTAAGTCTCTTTGTCGTTGCAATTGCAGTCAATGTTTGCATACTATTAGTGTAACTCATTAAGTGTACAAATGTTATGTGTTGTTATAATGGAGCATGTGGTGTTGTGTGTGTGTACTGTGTATGTAATGAATATAATGGTGCATGTTGTATTATGGATTGGTGTGTGTATAAAATGGATGGTCAAGATGATGTCTCGAGAGAAGTATGTAACGAGAGATCAAAATGACTATCATGTACATTTTACATTTGATATAAATATAGCGCTCACTCTCTTTCTCAAGCAGTGAGAGAGTGAGACCCTTTGTTGCTTCAGGTCTTCGTCTCCTCGTCCTCATTGATCTTCACTAAAGATCATACATGGTATCAGAGCCATCTTGGCTCGCGCTGTTGAAGGTCTAATCCTGTGAATATTATCAGATCAAGATCGTGGCTCGCGCTAAACAGATCAAGATCTCATTTTGTACAGATCGTCTTCATCAGATCTAGGTTTCTTACTCTCCAAGAAATTCGAAATGACAAACTGCAACAACAGAACAAGTTTGACGAAGAAGAGTTGGTGATTTTGAGTACGAGTTGTTCAGATCTGGTGTGCATATCATCAGATCCCTACAAACAAGAGCTCAATCTGTAAGATCTGTGGAGGTTCATGGTTGATCTGAGTCGATTCAGTTCAGTTCATGTAAGATTTAAAATTTTTTTGTGTTTGGTGAAGTTTCACATCAGATCTACATAGTTTCATCAAATCTTGCTTGATCTACGCCGTCTTCAGTCAGATCTGAAGAGATGGAGAGTGGTTCGTCATCGCATGAAGCAGAGGTATCCTCGGCTGAGTTCAATAGTCATCGAGGGAACACGATGAACCCGAACGCTCCTTTCGGTAACTCCTTAAACCAACTAGTTATTGTTAAGTTGAATGAAACGAATTTTCTTCTCTGGAAAGCCACGTTATACCGTTGATTGAAGGTCATGACCTCGATGGTCATCTGTTTGGAATAACACCATGCCCAAAAAAATCATTGGAAGATGGAACTGTGAATCCGACTTATAAAACATGGTTCAGCAAAGATAGGATGTTATTTGGATGGCTTATGACGACACTTACATCAGACATTGGCACATCTGTGGTGAATCCGAAGAATCCTCTCCACACAGCAAATGAACTGTGGACAACAATAGAGACTCACTGTGGCACAAATAATAGATCTCAAATCTAGGTGCTGAAGAAACAGATCCAAGGAACAAAGAAAGGGAACATGAGGATGAGATCATAATTACTAAAGATGAAAAGCCTGGCCGATAGTCTTGCGATTGCAGGTGCACCAGTTGGAATGGAAGATCTAATATCCAACTATTTGTGTGGCTTGGATGCAGAGTACTTACCGATGACAGTTGTTCTACAATGTTGTCCAGATCTTACCTGGCAGGAATTTCAATCATCGCTGATGAGTTTTGAAACTAGATTGGATCAACTGAATGTGAGTCAGGACATCAATTCCTTAAATTTGCAAGATTTAACTCCCACAGCCAATTCTGCTGAAACTAAGAATAGTGGAGGTAGGATTGGTGGAAACAATGCTGGAGGTTCTTCTCAGACTCTATCATCTAGTAATGGTCAATCAAGAGGATTCAACAGTGGTTCTGGTTCTCGAGTCGATGTGGTAGGAACAGAGGAAGAGGCAACTTCCGATTCAACACTGTCAACAAACCAACATGTCAAATCTGTGTCAAGTTTAGTCACTCTGCAGCTGTGTGTTATTTTTGCGGAGATATGAAATACATGGGCTCAACACAACAACAGCTTCCCTCTCAACAACCATTGCGATTCACTCCAACACCTCCTCAGACTCGGACATCTTTCTATGGCACTCCTGAATCTATTACAGATACTTCATGGTACATGGACAGTGGTGCGTCATCTCACATCACAGCTGATCCATCACAACTAAACAACTATTTTCCTTATGGAGGTAACAAATCTCGAATGGTTGGTAATGGTAAATACCTTCCAATTACAATTATTAGTTCTGCTTTACTTCCTTCCTTTAAATCTCGACTTTCATTTCATAATACACTATGTGTTTCTAGTATTAAGAAAAACCTATTAAGTGTGTCTCAATTGACTAGGGACAACAATGTTGTGATTGAATTTCGTCCTAATGTCTGTCTTGTGAAGGATATCCGAACCGGTGAAGTATTACTTCATGGCCATCTTCACAACGGGTTAAATCCATCAAATATGCCCAATTTATCTGTCATATGTAACCCTGGGCTCCTAAGCCCCTTCTATATGCTCTATATATGTGTTCCTTCTCCATTAATATTCTCATATCTAATCTTACTGTAAGTTTTTTCATTAACTAGCTAGTCTTTATTGTCATTTGTTGTTTAGTTGATTCATTGTTTAATTTCTCTTTTGTTGCATAACTGCTTTATTTGATTTTGATATATTTGTGTTTTTAGTATTTCACTTGATCAGATTCATTTTTAGAACCGATATTTATTTTTTCATTATATTGTAATCTGAGTACTTCTGTTTTCTATATTAATATTCTCTTATCTGATCTTATTGTGAGTTTCTTCATGAACTACTATTTAAGTCTCCTCTGTTGTTTAAGTTAATTCATTGTTTAATTCTCTTTTGTTACATAACTTCTTTATTTGGTTTTTCATAAAAAAAACCTCTTTATTTGATTTTGATATATACATTTGAGTTTTGAGTGCTTCAATCACTTATTTTTCACTTGATCAGATTCTTTTTTAGAAACGAAGTTTTTGTTCACATTTTATGTCAACAATCACTTCATAATAAAAGATTATAATTAGCTGGAATCTGGCAATTGGTATTATATAATTATTTTTGCCATAAAAAATGATAGAGACTGCAAGTTGACCGCAAAAAAATTAATAATAAATACATGCAAGTTCTTTCTTGGATCTTCCTTCATCCTGTTGAGGATACATCCAAAGAAAGAAAGAAAGAGAGAAAGAAAGAGAGATTTAGAGGGAGAGAGAATGGCGAGGCCCTTCTGCTCTAGCGGGGATAGCCGATCTTCTGCTCCAATTCCTTTGATTGGCTTATACACTACGGGTGCCACATCGGTATGCCTTATACTCATGCTTTGTGATATAATTTCT
Organism: Stephania japonica; assembly: GCA_039657345.1. Lineage (NCBI taxonomy): Eukaryota > Viridiplantae > Streptophyta > Magnoliopsida > Ranunculales > Menispermaceae > Stephania > Stephania japonica. The sequence continues at coordinate 20,467,113 of CM077566.1, forward strand.
AGTTTTCGTCGAAAGACTAGATATGTACCTTGCAAATTGTTTTCGCTGATCTCCGCCACATTAACTCTCCTTGCAATTGCTTCAAAACTCCCTGTTGATCTTACTACTTACATGCCAAGTGTTAGTGACCAACTATCAAAGCTTACGGGCACAACCCTGGTATGTTTAAGCATCGCTTTCCTCATGCCTTCGCTTGCTATTAATAGAGAAACTGAAAGCATTACGAACATGATTGCTTTAAGTATCTTTGTCATTACAATTGTAGTCAATGTTTGCATACAAATCTACACAGGAGTAATCTTCTTGTTCATTGTTGAGCATATCATGATTCTATGCTTGGTAACAATCTGCTTGATATGTTTAATTGTCATGTCACAAGCTGCATTTTGATCGCTCTTCAATAAGTTAGATACATGTTAAGGTGTTTCTGATTATGGATGGTCGGTATCAATCATACTCGGAACTCAAATTGTCACAATTGCAGTAGGAGGTTTTGCCAGCATCTTTCGATGGATCACGATGATATTCGAGCCACCACTCCACTTGAAAAACAATGACATTGAAGTTGAATTTGGTGTGTATTTTGATATCGAAAAGTTTTCTTTTCTTAATCTTGTCAAGAAGAGAGAACTCCAAAAGGATTCAGTAAAATATTTGTGTTATCTCCTACTTAAAGGCATTATCATCATCACAGCCACTTTGATCTTTTGCATTCTTGGAGCTCCTCCTTATGTGATCTGCGTTACTTATTCAAAATTAAGGCGTATTTTTTGCTCATGTTGTACTGCAATAGCAAGAGTGTTTGTAGTGGAAAAATGGAAAACAAAACTGAAAGAGGTTTTTCATCCTATAGAACACTTTCCAGAGTGGATAATGAGGATTTGCATTATGGACATGTACAAATGGATGGATTTGAATGATATGAACCACCCGAACTATTTAGTTCAACTGCTATTGAGACCACGTCGTCACCCTTCAAAAACTCTTTTAAGAAAGTTGGAGCAGTTTGGTATCGACAAAGGAGATTATAAACTCTCATGCCTATCACTAGTCGTCCTCGTCAAAGTTATTGCTCTTTCTATGTCATTTGCTCTTGCAGAACCTATAATGCAAGCCTTGGATGAAGCCTTCGAGATGATTCAGTACATTGACAAGAAAATAAATGTTGGCAGCTTTCAAGATCGAAGGAAACGCCAGTTTGCAAAGGTTTCATTGGCATTCATGAACATTCATCTAAGCAAAAAAGACTCGACGGCTTCTCACAGGTCGGTTGACGAAGCAATATCATCTATTGAGAATGAATACAAAGCATTTCCAGTCGAATATGCAGGCAAGAAAATGGAAATCATAAAAGATTTTGTCATTGATCAAGAGTGTGCATCTATTGAGGAGCTTTATGAAGATTTGGAAGAGCTATTTGTTGATATGTTGCTTTTCTTTCTTCCTCAACTTCCAACTGTCATACACAAGGAAGTATGTGAGAGCCCATTCGAAGTCCATGAAGAAAGAGCAAGGTATGTTCTCAAGATTCTTTGCATACTCAAGTTACTGGAAGACAAGGTTCAATGTTTGTTTCCCGAAGGTTCTCACGTCACAAGAGAAGATGACGATGATCAATCAGCAAGAAACTTCACTATTGTCTAAATTAAGATAAACTGCTCCGCGCCTCAATTTAAAATTTTTGAATACAAGTAACATTTTCTTTTATTTTTTTCTTTTCCCTTTTTAGTTTGGGATGGAGGTGGTGTTGTATTTTCTTTTTGTGAAAAGAGTTTCAACAATAGACGTTTTGAGGTGTAGTAATTATTTTAGTAACTATGATTGATGAGGTGGCTTGTCAAAATATTTAGGTCACCTTATCAAATTTAGAGTTTAAAAGTGACTTATAATACAAATTTAACAATCTACAAAAGTTATGATATAATAACAAATCGCAAGAGGTCAGGGTATAAGTCTTCCATTTGCACTAGTTTAATGCAATTGATGGTGTGCTTTTTAAATCATTTGAATTCCTCCTAATCAACACTTGGGGCATGGTGGACACCTCTAACAACGGCCTACAAATGCCTCCACTAAAAAATTCGACTCAATAGAAATTGAAGAAATTTGAGGTAAAGTTATCTCTTTTTTTTTTTTGGTGTACAAAGCTAACTATTTTTTTTTTTGGATGTCAAAGCTAACTCAGTTGAAAAGCTTTATGAAGATTTGGAGCAGCTGTTTATTGAGCACGCAACGCTATTGTATGAAAGCAAAATTGCTCTCACACCTCAATTAAATTTTTAAAAATACAAGTTGTATTTTCCTTTTGTGAGCCAACAGTGACTTCATATAATAAAATGCTATTATGGTCGTCATATCCATCGATCGTTATAAGTTAATTGAGTATGCAGTTGGTTTATGTCATACCATTGATTTCTCAGAAAATCAAGAGAAGTTCATTAGAACATGAACTAATTAGCATATTCATTCATATATTAACACATGAACATCCCCAATCACCTTGTGAAAGAAATCCAATCAAACAAAAAGAATGGCAAAGGCCTTCCTGCTCTAGATGGGATAATCGTTTTTTCTCTCCAACTTCTTTGATCGGTTTCTATACCGCTTTCAATGTGCTTTTGCACTCATCATGCTCAATGATATAATTTCTAGTTTTCGCTGAAAGACTAGATATATACCTTGTAAGTTGGTTTTCGCTCAATGCTGCAGATACATTGACTCTCATCGCAATTACTTCAAAACTTCAAGTAGATCTTACTACCTACATGCCAAGTGTTTGCGACCAACTATCAAAGCTTACTGGCACAACCATGGTATGTACAAGGATATGTTTCCTCTTGCCTTCACTTGGAAGTTATAGCGAGAGTGAAATCATTACAAAACATGATCGCTCTAAGTCGCTTTGTAGTTACTATCTTAGTGAACAACCATGGTATGTGTCACGGGGGTCAGTTGATTGAGGGTTTACCCTAAGGAAATTTTTCTTGCTCAACCCAACCCATGGTGCCTAAGGGCCACCTTAGTTCAGCACTACCAATACTCAACTCAAATGAAAAACTAGCAATGGCATAAGGGAAATGTTTTCACTAGCTCTCAATGGGAATACAACACTGGAACTCAATGCTTTCCTAAGCCTAGAGCCCTTGGCTTTATAGCCCAGCCAATAAGTAGTTACATAACCAACTAGGACACCTGTCCTGATTACATCAGACTAAGTAAAACACCATTCCCTTAGTGGTCAAGGCAGTTGTTGAACTGCCTTATTCCCTTGCTGCCATATGGTTCCATAACCACCTCCACTGCTGGGTCAATTAGCACATGCTCCATGTATTCGGGACAAGCTTGGACGTGGCTTGGTCATGGCCTGGCCATGACCAAGGTAGTTTCCCAACTGCTAGGAACTACCTCGACTTGGTCTACCCACGTTTCAAGGAACGTGGTCCATGCTTCTCTAAGGGACAGGGACTGCTTCTCGTGGTGCCTGGCCGTGCCCAGGCACGTTGGGTGCTAAGTCGGGGCTCGGTCGAGTCCCACCGGCTCGGGGTGGACGGACCATGGGTCCGTGGGTCTTTGCCTTGGCATGGTGCCCAAGGCATGCTCGAGGGCCTTCCTTGCTACTCTTGCCCATGCCGCCCCTAGGAGAGAGCCGACCTCCCCTTATAGTAGATGTTAAGCCATTTCCCCAACTCCAATAAGAAACATCCCAAAATGAGACCAAGCGTAATTTGACCAGGGTCAATGCCCAAGTCAAGGTTTGTCAACTTTAGCCAAGTTAAGGCATAACTTTGCTCGAGCTAGGGTTCGTACCAAAGTGCCACTCGATCGCGCCTAAGGATCCCGCCAAGGCTTGACCTTGTTTGCACCAAGGCCCATACCTAGACTCCACCGCGCTCGCGCCAAACGTCTGTGCCGAAATGTTGCGTTCGTGCCAAATGAACCTACCATGGCACAACCTTTCTTGCGCCAAGGTTCATGCCGAAATGACCTTATGGACCGCGCCTAGACTCGGCCCCAGGCTCGCGCCCGGGCGCGAGCTTGTCCATGTTGTCGCATCTAATTTTCCCATTCGCATGCGCGAGCCTCCACACGCCATGCTGTGAACCTCCAGGGTGCACCATGTGACCTCCATGGAACCAACCGAGTCCACCGAGACTCGATCATTGCTAGGTTACTCGCTGCCTAGCCCAGCCTACTCGGGTCAAGCTATTGGGGGCTAACAAACATCCCCCACCAAAATGTTCGATGCCTTCATCGAACTGCTTGGTTGTTGCCCCTTCTGGTAGTTTGATATCTCATTCTCAAACTGCCATAAAGTAGTGTCTCTCTCCCAAGTAGGTTCCTCCACATCGACCTACTTAATCAAGTAAAAAGTTCATCTATTCTTCTTACTTTGGCTAAGTGTCTCGTGGCGGAGAATCTGCTCAATTTCTCCAGCAAACTCCTTTCGTATTATGGGGGGAGCCCGTCTCGCCATGCTCCTCTCTGGATCTGCCTCATCCGAATGGAAAAGTTTAAGGTAGCTTATATGAAATGTAGGGTGTCTCTTCAACCTCTCTGGTAGCTTTAGGCGATAAGCTACCCTCCCAATTCGCTTGACCACCTCAAATGGTCCTTCGTATCTTTGGACCAGGCCCTTATGTGTTTCCTTCTTGTTGAATTTCTTCAAGATTTGAGAAGTGAGCTTCAGGAAGACGAGGTCTCCTTCCTGGAACTCTAAGGGTCTTCTGTGCTAGTCCGCATACTTCTTCATTCTCTTGACGCTTTGGCCAAACTGTCATGAGTTGCCTCCCTCAGCACTTGCTTGTTTCTTGCAAATTGATATGTCGCAGGGCTCGACCCCATCGACTTTGACTTGGCTACTTCATGTGGAGTTGTCGGTTGTTGTCCTGTCGCCACCTCGAATGGACTTAGCTTCGTAGTTGAGCTTTTGTGCAGATTGTAATAGAATTGGGTTGTATCAAGTAAATCCACCCAATTTGTCTGACTTGCATTCACATAATGCCTGAGATAGTCCTCTAGCAAAGCATTGACTCTCTCTGTCTTCCCATCTATTTGAGGATGGTTTGTTGTGGAAAACTTCAACTCTGATCCCATCAAATTGAATAAGGCAACCCAAAACCGTCCAGTGAATCGAGTGTCTCGATCACTGATGATGTCTTCTAGGATGCCCCAATACTTCGCCACATGTCTTAAGAACAACTCTGTCGTTAGGTTTGCATCATAATTCTTCGGAGCAGCTATGAATGTAGCATACTTCGAGAATCAATCTACCACCACCAGTACGCTGGTCATTCCCTGCACATCAAGAAGACCAGTGATAAAATCCATAGAGATGCTCTGAAAGGGCTTCTCTGGTATGGGTAGAGGCTCCAGCAACCCTGCTGCCTTCCTTCTCTCCGTCTTGTTTTTTTGGCATACAAGACAGGTCCGCAAGTATTGATCCACGTCCTCCTCCATTTTTGGCCAAAAGTAGGAACGTGATAAGAAGGCATAGGTGCGCTCCATGCCCAGATGCCTAACCCACCGAGCATCGTGTGTCTCCTTCAAGAGTAGCCGCCTTAATCCACCCGTACTAGGAACATATGGGCATCCTCCTTTAGCATAAAAGACTCCATCATTACATAAGAACCTTCGAGTGACTCCCTCCGCTACTAGCTTCAGCAACTTCGTACAAGCAGGGTCTTTGCTTGTTTCCTCCTTGATGCGAGGTAGGAATTCGCCTTCCAACCTCACCACTGCTGACACCATCTCGGCTGCCTCCTTGCCACTTAGAGCACCGGGGACTGAATTAAGCCTTCCAGCCTTGTGTTCAATCTGTACGTTAAACTCTGCTAGGAAATCCAGCCACCTGGCCTGCTTCTGGTTGAGTTTTTTCTGGCTCATGAAATATGTGATCGCAGCATTATCCGTCCGCACCACAAAACTTGTTCCCAATAAGTAATGCCTCCAAAGATGGAGCACATGGATTACAGCCAACATTTCTTTCTCATGAGCAGGGTACCTCTGCTCTGCTTCCTTCAGCTTCCTACTTTCGAAGGCAATGGGGTGTCCCTCTTTGACAAGTACCGCTCCCAATGCCCAGTCTGACTCATTCGTGTGCACTTCAAAAGGTAGGTCGAAATTGGGTAATCCCAATACTGGTTCAGAGGCAATGACCTACCTCAATTCTGTCATTGCTTGATCGCATCGCTCCTTCCATGCCCAAGCCCGATCCTTCTTTAGCAAGTCCATCGGTGGTGCCATCCTCCATGAGTAGCCCTCCACGAACCGCTGATAGTAATTCGCCAAACCCAGGAATGACCGCAATTCCTGAACCTTCGTGGTGTTTGGCGACTCTATGATCGCCCGCACCATCTCCGAGTCCATCTGTAATTTTCCTTGGCCTACAATATGACCAAGGAAAATGATCGTTTGTGCAGCAAACTCACACTTCTCCCTTTTCACATATAAGTGGTTAGCCCTCAAAGTAGTCAAAACCCTCTGTAAGTGATCTACATGATCTTGGAGGTTTTGACTATATATTACAATATCGTCAAGATATACAACAACAAACCTATCAATGAACTCTTTCAACACATTGTTCATCAAGTTACAGAATGTAGCAGGGGCATTTGTCAAACCAAATGGCATGACTAAGTATTCAAATGATCCATACCTTGTCACCATGGCCGTTTTAAGGACATCACCAGCAGCTATCCGGACTTGATAGTATCCCGACCTTAGGTCCAGTTTTGTAAAGTAAGCTGCACTGGACAACCGATCGAACAAGTCTGCCACCAGTGGAATCGAATACTTGTTCTTTACCGTCAGTTTGTTCAGCGCTCTGTAGTCCACGCACATCCATAAGGATCCATCATGCTTGCGTTGGAACAGGACTGGTCCTCCGTAGGGTGCCTTGGATGGCTGAATAAATCCATCATTTGTTAACTCCTGCAATTGCTTCCTCAGCTCCTCCAACTCCTTTGGAGCTATTGTGTAAGGGGCTTGTGCTGGGGGCTTTTAGCCAGGGATTAGCTCAATCTCATGATCAATTACCCTTTGTAGGGGTAATTGCTTTGGCAACTCTGCTGGTATCACATCGCTAAAGTCCTCCAATACTCCAGCAACTACATCAGGGACTTTTGTTGTCACGCCTGCCTTGATCTCCACCAAAGCTGCTAGGTACGTTGGCTCACCGCTCCTCAATTTATTTTTCACTTGAATAGCTGAAAGATGGGACAGCTTGGCATTCTTCTTTCCTGTCATCATGTTAGCCGCAGGAACAAAACAAGGATGGGACTTGTACATCACAAACAATCCCTTTAGGAATGGCATTAAGGCAATGCTTCCCAATAGTAGGAAGTCATTCCTTAGGATGATATCAAAGTCATCCAAGGGAACTGCCATGAGGTTGATCTTCCCCTCCTAATATCCAACCTTAAGATCTACATTACATGTCATACCTTGAATTTGCTTCACCTCAGAGTTCACCGCCTTCATTCGACTAGAATTCTCAATAAGATCCAGTCCTAATTTCCCAACCATGTGGTCCGCCACGAATGAATGGGTTGCTCCCGAGTCCACCATTGCCAAGACTCATTTTTGATTAACCTCCGCATCCACGTACATCAGCCCATCCGAAAGGCTCGCCATGGATTGTTGAATGGCATTCAACAATTGTAGTGGATTCATCCGGGGTCGGCCATCATCCTCTGTGATTAAAGCCGAGAGTTTCTCCTTCTTTGGGTAGTCTCGTGCCCTGTGGGGACCGTTGCAAATGAAACAACCCTTGTGTGAGGAGCTAGACGAGGACTTTATATCAACTTTTGGGGCCGGCTTCGAGCTCGCTTTCTTAGGAGGGAAGGATTTCTGCTCGCCCTTCTTGTGGTGATATTTGAACGGTTTCTTTTCCTTGCTCTTCCCCTCGCTCATGGAAGAGCTAGTCTTGAAATCCACAAGACTATCCGCCATAACAATCACCCTAGGCAAGTCCTTTACCCCTTGCCTCCTTAGCTTGGATAGAGCCCATGACTGCAATCCCGTGGTGAAGTTAAAGAGTTTGTCCTCCTCCGACATGTTTTTGATGTCAAGTAGGAGTGAGAAAAACTCCTTAACGTAGTCACGTACCGATCCTGTCTGTTTCAGCTTGCGCAAGGCCTCTCGTGCTTGCCAAGTAGTATTCGAATGAAGGAATTGATCCTTCAATTCCGTCTTTAGCACCTCCCAATCTACGATCTTGGGTCTGGCCGTAGCCACATTATCATCTACTCTGGTCCTCCACTAGAGTTTAGCATCACCTTCCAAGTACATAGAGGTCAGGATGACCTTCTGGCTCTCCTCTATCCGGGCCGTGGCAAAATATTATTCCATGTCCCAAAGGAAATTCTACAGCTCCATTGCGCTCCGCTTGCAGAGAATTTCTTTGGCTCTGGCACCTTTGTTTGGGGCTTCGCCGCAACTGCAACCTCCAATGTTCCACCCACGGCTCGCTTGTGTAAGCTTACGTCCATAGCCATCGTTTCCGCCATCTCGGTGGTGAGCTCACCCACAGACTGTACATCTGCTACCAGCTCCTCAAATTTGGATTCCCACACCCCTATCATGGCCTCTTGTGACTCTCCTCTAGTCACTAGGTAAACCACCAACATCTCCAATCGTTCAATGCGCTGTGTTGACATTGAGGATTCTGCTGACTGTGCTGGGACAGCCATCGTCGCCATCATTTGCTCCAAGTGAGCTACTCTCTCACTTAGATCGCTCGCTATCTGGTCGCCATCGTCTCCAAACCGGGCTCTGATACCAATTGTCACGGGGTCAGTTGATTGAGGGTTTACCCTAAGGAAATTTTTCTCACTCAACCCAACCCGTGGTGCCTAAGGGCCACCTTAGTTCAACACTACCAATACTCAACTCAAATGAACAATTAACAATGGCATAAGGGAAACGTTTTCACTAGTTCTCAATGGGAATACAACACTGGAACTCTATGCTTCCCCAAGCTTAGAGCCCTTGGCTTTATAGCCCATCCAATAAGTAGTTACATAACCAACTAGGACACCTATCCTGATTACATCAATCCATAGACTAAGTAAAACACCACTCCCTTAGTGGTCAAGGCTGTTGTCAACTACTTTGTTCCCTTGCTGCCATCTGGTTCCATAACCACTTTCACTACTAGGTCAATTAGCACATGCTCCATGTATTCGGGACAAGCTTGGACATGGCTTGGTCATGGCCCGGCCATGACCAAGGTAGTTCCCTAACTGCTAGGAACTACCTCGACTTGGTCTACCCACGTTTCAAGGAACGTGGTCCATACTTCTCTAAGGGACAGGGACTGCTTCTCGTAGTGCCTGGTCGTGCCTAGGCACGTTGGGTGCTAAGTCGGGGCTCGGTCGAGTCCCACCGGCTCGGGGTGGCCAGAACATGTCCGTGGGTCTTTGCCTTGGCATGGTGTAGAAGGCATGCTCGAGGGCTTTCCTTGCTACTGTTGCCCATGCCTCCCCTAGGAGAGAGCCCACCTCCCCTTATAGTAGATGTTAAGCCTTTTCCCCAACTCCAATAGGAAACATCCCAAAATGAGACTAAGCGTACTTTGACTAGGGTCAACACCTAAGTCAAGGTTTATCAACTTTAGCCAAGTTAAGGCATAACTTTGCTCGAGCCAGGGTTCGTACCAAAGCGCCACTCGATCGCGCCTAAGGATCCCGCCAAGGCATGACCTTGTTTGCACCAAGGCTCATACCTAGACTCCACCGCGCTCGCGCCTAAGGTCCATGCCGAAACATTGCGTTCGTACCAAATGAATCCACCAAGGCACAACCTTGCTTGCACCAAGGTTCGTGTCGAAATGCCCTTATGGACCGCGCCTAGACTCTACCCTAGGCTCGTGCCAGGGCGCAACCTTGTCCATGCTGCCGCATCTAATTTTCCCATCCGTATGCGTGAGCCTCCATACGCCATGTTGTGAACCCTCCAGGGTGCACCATCTGACCTCCATGGAACCAACCGAGTACACCGAGACTCGATCATTGCTTGGTTACTCAATGTCTATCCCAGCCTACTCGGGTCAAGCTATTGGGGGGCTAACAGTATGTACGAGCATACAAATTTCTACAGGAGTGATTTTCTCTTTCATTGTGAACAGGGGCGGACCCAGGAATTATTTTTGCCCTGGGCTAACTATATACATATATGGATGACTAGTATGAATAAATGTATTGTTCAATCATGATTCACTGTAAGTAATGCACATGTGAGCGGTAAGCCTCTTGATTAGCTCATAACCAATGTAAAACAGAGACCGCTTAAGAGAAGCTTAATTAATCACAAACTCCACCCTCTCAATTGATTAAATGAATATAACCATTAAATAAATTAATATTGATATAATTTATTTTAATATTTTTATAGAAAAAAGGCTATAAAAGAATAATTAAGAAAATTACAAGAGAAAATCACTAGCCTGAGAATTCAAAATAATCTACAAACTATTAACCAAAAAAAACTGATGGAAACAAAAAAAAAAGTATATAATCTTCCATAAAAAATAAAAAATAAAAAAGTAACCTACGTACTAGAAAAACTAAAAAAAAATCCATCTAATGAAGGGAAAAAAAGAAGCTTTTTATATGAATATGGCTTAATGAGAATTTTCAATTTGACTTTGCATTGATGCACCACCATGCATATGCATTAATTACCTGCCTCTAGTATATTAGTTATATTTATAACCAACATGCACATGTATTCTCTCACATTTGGTTTCTTCTACATCATTTGCACTTGCAATTTTTCAGGCTTCTATATCACTTATGCAGCTTATGCCCTTTTAGATTTTACTTGTTTATACGGCACATAAGAAATTAAAGGTGTCCCACATGTTATATGATTAGAGAAGAACAATGATATTGTTATTACATTTAGACGTGTATGAATTTTCTTTTAGTGGAACAATGTTACATTGTTGTCACGACCCAAATCTCTAACCCCGTTTTGATTTCCTTAATCAGATCACCGACCCGTCAAGTGTAGACCCACACCGTGATACGCACACCGACCGAGGTACGTGGTCGATGTATATGACATTTCTATAGTGATTGTATGCCTAATGTTATGTATTAAGTAGACTTACTAAGTCAGTTTGTACAGTTGTAGCATCGAGACGAGAACAAGGACGCGCCGCGAGTTGCGTGCAAGTTGGGGGACTCGGGTAGTTAGCACTTTGGTAAGTCTATCTAATATTCATATGCATTAAGGAATTATTTGATGGCCTATGGTTGTATTTATATTAATGCAAATCAAAAGGGGATCCTATAGTTTTGGTTTAAAAATAAAGAACACTTAGACTTACCTCGGATACGCGCTACACACACTCCCATGTATTTGTGCGACATGTTGTGACATGGCTGGAAAGTTAGTGGATGTAGGAGTCAATTTGAGACCTTGGATCAACCTAGGATCACTTAATGAAACCAAATAATATAAATAGCCAAACCTTTGCATTTTTTGCTTCACTATGCATGTTCTAGAGCTGAAATTCATAGCAAGTTCTTGTTGGAAATTTGGGGATCTCATTGAGGGTTCTTAACACCAAGAATTGTGGAATCAAACTAGGAGATCAACCCACATCACTTAGGTACTTGTTCGTCACTTTCATGCAATCCAAGTTAAGGGTGTTTGAGTTCTAACCAAAGGGGTTTTCTGTTGTGATGATTTCAAAGTATTCTAATATTTTTTGAAGTCAAATGAAGGAATCAATTTGATTATTAAAAGCCAATTTTCAATTTTGGAGGTTTTGCCCAAAAATGGGGTTTTCTTGTGATTTCGGTTTTTAGGATTTTTCGAGCTATTAAATGATGTTGTTTTTGAAATCAAGTTCATATTTGAATTCCCCACTGAAAATCACTTGGGACAGCCTTAAGGTTTTGAAAATCAGTGGTGGTTTCACAAATTTGAAAAATATGTGTTTTAAGTGTTCTTCACTTGTTTGAACAAATGCATGCATGAATTTCTCTTTTAAATTGATGTTTGAATGTTATAAGAAGTGTCTGGTGTATGCATTGGATGTTGGAAGGATGTGTTTGGACCCTGGTGGAGGAGAACATGGATCCAAGGGCTTGGGAGGTGGCCAATTTTAGGTTGCAAGAAACCCATAAATTTTTGGGGTTTCTGCACTCAGCACTCAACACTAGGGATTTTCCCCAGTGCACTGGGAGACTTGAACAACAAGTTTATCAGATTTTCCTGCAACACTTAATACTCATTAAACCCACCTCAAACCGAACCTAAACAACTTTAAATCATATCTAAACATCTTAGGAACTTAAGGAAGTATTCCAAGAGTCCAAGTGAGAGTGTCAGAGTGTCGGGAGGCTGGATTAGCTAGGAAATTGCTTGCATTATGAGTATACCCAATGACAACTTTGTTTAGCATTTTAATTCCATTGTTTTGTTGTCCTTGCATAGTCTTGTTGATTGTATTTCCTTTGTATTCTGATATCATGTGTTTGGTTGTGTTCTATGCTCACTTGATGAGTCTAGTTTACATGATATCCATTTATTTGACTTAGTTTATTGACTCTATCTCATGTTATGTCTATTCATGTTGTTTTAAATGTGAAGTAATGATAAATAGCATGTTATTAGGCTAGTGAACATCTTATGAAACATTTATGTGTACTTGTATTCCTTATTTGCTTAGGTGTCCATACTTGATAATCCTTGAAATTTGAAAAGTAGTTTTTTCGCATTTAGGTCATGCACTCGATCGAGATGTGCGCGACTCCGAGGTTAGAATCTTTGGGGATGCACATGATACCTGACATTGTATGACACTCGGGGTTAGAGTCTCTGAAGTGGTCTACACACCGGGGTTAGAGTCCCTGACAACACTTGGGTTAGAGTCCCTCGTGCTTTATGATATTAGGTCGGAGTGACGCGGTTCTCTGCCGACTAGACCTAAATCACCACTACTTAGTCTAGTATCAGTCTCATTTGCTTAACTCTAGTATTTACTTGTATACGCTTTATTTTCCAGCTTTTCTATTTATGTGCTTTTAAAATATCAATCAATTATATTTAGAAATGCAAAGCCGACTACCGATTACTTGTTTTATAGGCAAGGAGAAGATAGACAATTATCTCTCGAGCTAGCGGCACAACGACATTGCATAGACTGTAGGCCTTTTGGTATTTATGTTTTATATGTATTTCATACACTATTGGGTTGTATATTTTGGGTTGAGCATTAAATCCCCGACCTGACTTAAACTGTTCTATTGTATTTTGAGGATCCTATATATGTGACGTCATTTCCTGGTTTTCCACACTTAGATTATTTTAATTGGCTTCTGCATAAAATTCTAATTGCTTCCGCACATTATATAAAGCTTCCGCATATTTCAATAAGACTTTCGCTAATAATTAACCATGGTAATAAAAGTTTTAATTAACACTAAATTACCTAATTGAATAGGACATGAGAAATGAGATGAATAGGTTGTAAGGCTGACTAATACGTAGTTAAGTCCTACGTGTAGATAGAATTTGGGCTTAATTATGGGATTAGGCCCGGCGGTGCCCTAGATTAGGAGAGGGGCCGTCACAATTGTCTATCTTAGTAATTAATTAGACTCATGCATGTACATAAATATTCTTTGCTAGTAGCTATATTACACGCTTATGTTTTGTAGTGTCATTATATTGCTTACGCTTATATATGACATGATATGGTGATCAGTGAAGCTACTTATAACTCGGTCCAACTAACCACTAATTCTCATATATATTCATACATTATTTTAATAAAAAAAATAATATTCACAATATATAAGGTGAAAATCACAAGATGCGAGGCTATTAACTTAATGTTGTCCTTAGACAAGGTCAACTGGTGTAATAACGCCACATATTATTAAGTATTTTATAAAGTATCAAAGTATACATTATTTATGTATGATACATTATAAATATAACATCACACCGACTACAAAAGTATGCTTTGTAGTTGCGTCTCGTATGATCTTCTACATCATAAATCAAAAGTTGATGTGTGACATATAGTTTTTCTCTTAAAATTGCAAACGATTAGTTATTGTTCTATTGTAACGGCCCATTTTCCAGTAGACCGCCACGGGGGCCATTGCGGGCCCACAGTCTGGCTTACAAGCGCCAGTTGTACCTCACATTGAATAATATCCACCATTTAATCGTTATTAACATCATTAAGCCACAATTTACTGTTTAAGTTGTTATTGAATTCATTTCATCGGTTAAAATCATTTTCAAACCTTAAATAAACCAGCAGAAATTTTAAAACATATTATCTCAGATAATAAACATCGTATTATGTGATATAAACTGTAAACGTAGTGTGAAAAGCCCATATGATAACCATATATCCATACATACCTAAAAGGTCTCAAAATATAAAAAATGCAATTTATCTCTCAATCCCCACCCCAAAATGGAAAACAAGTACATATAATACAAATGTACAAGTCGAGTTATGTATCTCAGAATCACCGATACTTTGGTAGCTTGCCCTTACCTCGACTCATACTAGGATTTGTTCTCAAGCCATCACAAAATGCAGATGACGAGTCTAGAGTGATTATTCCCAAGAAAATTAAGTGAGCAATATTGAAAGTAAATACTAGAATTTAAATAAAACTATTAAATAAACATGCTGAAATAAATATAGGCAACTGTGACCATCGCATGGATAAATAATAGAGAAAGCTTAAAGTGTGCTCTTAAAGCCTAGAGCCATACTAGCACCATAATTCGGACTCTTCCACAAAATACTGCCAGCGAGTTCTACTCAAGCAAGGCCAGTATTTGGATCCGCTAGGTGATCATCTTTGACACACATGTTATGGTCTAGTGGGCATACACACATAAATGTCACCGAGGGAGAACCTCAACGTTCGTCCATTTAAACCACACCCAATAATAGAGTATTGAAAGAGATAAATTGAATTGAAAAGTTAAAGTAAGTAAATACTCAATTAACTTCAGTTAGGATACTACATACCTCAAATCGCACTCCTCGCTTCGAAAACCAAACCACGGTCCGATCACGTTCACACCTCGGGATGCGCGTCCAACACTTGACTATAGTCTCCTAAGTCTCTGGTGCCTGAATAAACCATTTTAAGTAATTTAGTATCAAATTAATGATTTTATATTGCGACACAAAAATTAAAATTTTATTCCAATTTTTGGTTGTGGCACACTTTTCGGTTTACACTGGAGCGTCAAAGAAAAAGTCTTGCAAATCCTTTTTCCAACTTTTTCTAATTTCTTGAATTTTCTCTGATTTTTTGAGTTTTTCATAATTTTCAATCTATTTTTCTCTAATTTTCTAGAATCTCTAGAATATAAATATAATTAATTTTAATTTTTTTATTTGTTAGGTCAGGTCGACCCTGAAATATATATATATATATAAATATATATATATTTGCCTATACTTTCGCACCAATAATTCCATTGTGCACACCAACAAGCACACTCAAGCGTGCACATTACCACACGACCCACGTGTGTCACCCACGACCCCACGCGTGTCGCCCACGACCTCGCGTGTCACTAAGCGCTCACCAAATTATTATTTTATCACATTTCATTGTTTGTTTATACAAATTACTTTCCTAAACTTAGTATACACATATTTAACATGCCCGGTATTCATGTCGACACATTTTTTGAAACGAATACACATCACACTGTCTCGCACGTCAATAACACCAAATAATTACATATATTGCGATGTCGCTTAGCCTATTTGAACATAAACATCGCAAATTAGACAAATCAACACACAATATTACCATTTAGCTAACTTCGGGCGCACCCTGGCCTAATTATGGTTCCTACGAGCATCTGAGCTATCAGACACGTCTGCATACACGTCATTAATAACGAAAAATTAAATTTGGACCGTTACATCTATACTTGATTTTATAATACAGATAATGCTATAAGTTTGAGTTGATAGTGGGTAAGTCTTGTCGCTGGTAAAGCTAAACATTGAAAGGGAGACGGGTTGTCCCATTCAAGGAGGCATGGTTATTAAGTAGACTTTGTCTTGCCACCCAACCTAGAGGTTGTCCCACCAATTCATACAAGTAGTATATTTTGTATATAACTAATTAAGTTGTAAATATATACTTAATCGTATATTGTTTATTTTATGTAAAACAAGAAAAACTAATTACTTTATCTCTATTTTTCAAAGTATTAGTCAACTATAGTTGAATGTGTCACCTTACTATATTACTGACAAGAATCATTTTTCATAGCAATTAGATGCTACAATTAATGAATAAAGCATCTATGCAACGCTGTGTGTTAAGCACAATTCATTCACCAATTTCTTAATAGAGATTTGAGAAGTAGACAATTCGCTTTATATTATCCTTTAACCTTATGGACCTATATATATATAATACCAAAAATGGTAATGCTCCAAGAAGCTCAAAATGAGCGTCTGGGTCTCAAGATTCAAAATTTAATCAGTCAAATATTATTTATAATTCCAATATTTTAATTACCTATATGTTAAGGCTATGTGAAAATATGACTGATGAGACAATAATAAGGTCACGTGGTCCACCTTAATTTATTACTGCAACAAATATCGATTGTGCACGTCAATCCAATATATATTATGAATTGATTTCTTGTCACATGGTAGCTGAGTAAAATAATGAGATATTATGAATATAGTATCGCTCCCATCCAATTGGTTCAGCTTCATTAAGAAGCATATGTTGCATGTAATGACCATGATTGCAACAATAAATTTTCGGAAAGATCTGGTAAAGATCGTATAGAGAATAAAAGTGGTGCACCACTAGAAAGGGAAAATTAGTATTGATAATGAGCACTGATAATTGTGACATTTTTGGTTACGTACGAAAGGCTATGTTGCCTTAATATTGTCATGTGCATTATACCCAATTATTTTTTATCTTTTACCATGCCTTTAAAATCGAGGGAAAATTATGAATTTTATTATTGAAAATAGCTCAATAAAAATTGAGACACATTAAGATGTATGTGTTCAAACCATGAGCAAAATAAAGGTGAATAATGCATGTCTTGCTTATTGTACTATATGTACACTACAATATAAAGAGTACTTCTCAAATCTAAACTTAACAGAGCTAATGTTCACCAATTTCAGGTAAAACTATAATGTTGTCGATCTCATATCTAGAAGTTATTCAGTATGATTTTGTTTCATCTAAGAATTTAAATTCTCAGCTTTGTTTTTTGGATTTTACTTGAATAAGGCATATTGAGATAAATTTCGTCATATGATCCAATGACATTCATAAGGTGAATGATTGATTTGATCATCAATTATGTGAATAATATTGATAATTTGCGTGGGCATCAATTGTGGAACAAAAAGATTTTATCAACTAGTAATTACAGTTGTGTTATTAGTCTCAAGACAAATTATTGGTTGAATCATCCCGAAGTAAAATTGTTGTGGAAAACCCCATTTTCTGCTTTTACATATATATTTTATGAAAACATATGGGCTTATTCATTCTTATCGTAAATATTTTCAACTCATTCATTGGCTAAGTAGCCACATACATATTCATACATTTTTAACATATATTTGCTAAGACAATGCATTCAAATCATTTAAAATAAAAAAAATATTAAGTTACTGATTTTAGTTTTGAGACATTTACACAACATACTTAGTTCATTTAAAGTTCTTTACAATTGATTTTAGATGAACAATGAAATATCTCACATTTGAGTTTTTCAAATATAAAGTTTATGTTCTATTTCATATGCTTAAATAAAACTAAAATGAGTTTACAAATAAAAATTTGGATTTATGTTGGTTTTCAACAATTGTATAATGTCATGAGCCCCTAATAAGGGGTTTGTTTTCAACAATTGTTGATTGTCACTTGGATGAACCAATTTTCCCACCATTAATGAGAGATATATAAAGCTGATTAAAAAAAAAGAATTGCATGAAATTGCTTGAAACGCGTCAAGATTGTTGCATTATGATATGAACTTGAAGTTCAAATGATCATCCATTAGCGACACATTATGAATAAATTTCTGACAGAGTGAAAATCGGAAACAAGTACCCATTACCACAGATAAATGATTTGTTTGATCAACTGAGAGGAACGCAGTTTTACTCCAAGATAGACCTGAGATCGGGGTATCATCAGCTTAGGATCAGGGACGAGGACAGGTCCAAGACGGCATTCAGCACCAGATACAAACACTACTAGTTCACGGTCATGCCATTCCGGCTTATCAACTCCCCCGCAGTATTCATGGATTTGATGCACCAGGTACTTAGGCCATATCTCGACCGCTTCGTAATAGTCTTCATCATCGACATCTTGATATACTCGAGGACACGAGTGGATCATGAATAGCACCTCAAAGAAACATTGCAGACATTAAGGGAGTATCGACTATTCGCTAAATTCAACAAATGCGAATTCGGGCTTACAGAGTTCAAGTTCTTGGGGCACGTTGTTGGAGCAGCAGGGAATGTAGTAGATATGACCAAGATTTAGGCAATCGTGGATTGGCCGGCAACGACATCAGTACCAAAGATCCGGAGCTTTCTGGGGTTAGCCGAGTATTATCGTACGTTCATGAAGGATTTCTCGAAGATCACTTCACCGATGACGAGGCTGATGTAGAAAACGTTGCATATGAGTGGACCGAAAAGTACAAAGCTGCATTTGCTCAGTTAATGAGGTCATTGACTACTACTCCAATGTTAGTACTGCTAGAGACTGGACAGGGATTTCAAATGTACACAGATTGTAACGGCCTAAATTTAATTTGCCATTATTTATGACGTATTGCGGACGTGACGGACAACTCAGACACTCGTGGGACCCACAGCTAGGCTAAAATGTACTTGAAGTTAGGTTAATAGCTATTTTGTGTGCTGATTTGTCTAATCTACGATGTTTATATTGAATTATAGTAAATGACATCGTGATGTGTGTAATTATGTTGCTATTTGACGTGTGGTGCACGTTAAGTATTCGCCTCGATATGCATATCTACACGAGTACCGGGTAGGATAAAAAACGAAATACTAGTCTGGGGAAATAATACACACATGAAATGAATTAAATGTAATAAAATAGAAAATTTGGTAGATTCCTAACTACGCGGGGTCGTGAGCGACACACGTTGGGTCATACAGTAATGTACACGCCCGAGTGCGCTCATTAGCGCACACAACGGAATTATAAGCGCGAAAGTATAGGCAAATATATATATATATATATATATATGTAATTTAAAATATATATATATATATATTAAAAATCAGAAATTAAAAAGAATTGTGAAATGACCAAAAAGGGCATTGGATTATTAAGGATGAAGATAAGAACATAGGGGTATATTGGTCATTTGACTCCAAAATATCAATAACCACCACCGACACCCCATTTTCTTCTCAAAATCGAAACAATGAGAAGGGAGAGGAGAGAAAGTGTTGGAAAAATTGAGAGAAAGAGAAGAGCGAAAGGAAATAGAGAAGCTGAGAGGAGAGATCGAGCTTAGCGAGAAAATGTGAGGTGAGTTGTTGTTCTTGTTGTTGTTGTTGTTGTTGTTGTGTTGTTATTGCATTGTCGTCGTTGTTGCTTGGTGGTTCAGTGATAGTGGTGGAGTGGTGGCATGGGAGCTCGAACGAACTGCAAAAGCAGTTCGTCCAAGGATGGAGATGACCTAGGAGAGTCATCTCCCTTCCCAAATGATCAACTCAGAAAATGAAAAAAAAATATGAAATAGAGCAGAACAGCTCTATTTCAGCAATGAAGAAAAAGATGGGGGATACCCCTGGGTCGGGCCGAATTAGCCTGGGCCCAGCCCATGTGGGCCAAACCGAGCCCAACCCGATTGGGTCGGGTCAGACCCGGTTCAGGGGACCCACTCCATATTATTTAAATAATATTTTTTAAAAATAAAATTAAAAACAATTTAAAATAAAATAAAATACAGAAAATCTGGAAAATGGCTAGAAAATTATGGAAAAATTTTGAAAAAATTTGAGAAAATATGAGAAATTAGAAAAAGTGTTGAACAATGAGTTTCAGGACTTTTTCGAGATTTTGGCGAGACGTTGTTGGGATTTTCACCTCGTAAAGCGTAAAATGAAACTAAATGAATTATTAATGGAAATAGGTCATTTCGGGCAGTATTTTGGATATCGGGGAATTGAAGGAGCTAGACCGAGATTTATTTTACAGGACGAGGAGTGCTGTTTGAGGTGTGTAGTATCCCAACTGAAATTACTTGAGTATTTTCTTCTTTTAACGTTTGAATTCAATTTCTGTTGTTTCAATACTCTAGTCTTGGTTGTAGTTTTAATGGACGGACGTTGAGTTGGGTTTCCTCCGTGCCATTTCTGTGTGTATGCCCACTAGACCATATCACGTGCTACCAAATCAGTCTCAGTGAATAGCACGACCCGAGTATCATGTCGTGGCATGTGTCGGTGTGTCGTAGGTGTAACGTCGACCACCGAGCGATTCAGATACTGGCCCTTGCTTGGGTCGGACTCATTGCCAGTATTTTGTGGAAGAGTCTGAATTAGGTGCTAGTCTAGCCCTAGGCTCTAGGAACACACTTTGAGCTTTCACTATTATCTATTCATGCGATGAGCGCAGTTGCATGTATTTATTTCTGCATGTTTATTTAATAGCTTTATTTAAATTCCAGTATTTACTTTTAGTATTGCTCATTTAATTTGTTTGGGAATACTCACTGCTGGACTCGTCATCTGCCTTTTATGATGGCTTGAGTGCACATCCTAGTTCGAGTAGGGGTAAAAGCAAGCTTCCAGAGTACTGCTGATCCAGAGATAGATTGTCTGACTCGTATGTTTGTATTATACATATTTTGCTTTCATTTTGGGAAATGGGAATTGTGAGATACCTTAGTACACTATATATTGATATTTTGAGACCTTTGAGGTATATTTCTTAATATGTGATGATTACATGGGTTTTCTACATTAGATTTATGGTTTATATCACTCACTTCAATTATTAATATATCAGTTTATGTTGTAAAACTTCCACTGTGATAATTGGAGGATTATATGATGACATTACATATGATTAGAGTTCAATACAAATAAATTAGTAAAATTGATAATTAGTAAGGTTTAAAAGGATAAAATGGAGGATACAATGCAATGTGGAGCATAGTTGTCGCATGTAAGACAGATTGTGGATCGCATTGGCCCCTGTGGCGGTCTGTTTGGAAAATGGGTCGTTACATTTTGGTATCAGAGCCTAGGTTTAGGAAAATCTGGGGCTCGAATTTAAGGAAAACGTGATTATAAACCTATTGAATAAGCTTTAGATATGGAAACCCAAAAGAATTGCTTAGAACCCTAGTTGAGAAACGATGTGAGATGGATAGAAATTAGGGATATGCGTGTTATGATTTTGGTTGTATACATTACATATGATACGCGTATATTTTCCCAAGGCTTGGACTAGAGGATCGCAAATATTGTTCTGACTGGAGAAGCACGTACATTACAGGAGGTGTTTGACAGAGCTCTAGCACATAAGACATATCTGACGCAGAGGGCCAGTCGACCTGCATCTTTATCGTAGCAGGCACAACCAGCGTAGAGTTCTTGGTATGATCAGAGGCCAAAGAGGTAGAGAGGAGATCAGGGTTGACTGGGACAAACCAAGAGACCTCGCCAAGGTGATTGGCAGTTTGATCAAGGTCGCAGAGGCGACAAAGATTGTCGTGATGACCGGGATAGGCGTGATGATTGCGAGGTAGCATATTATACGACTTTTACACCAGTTTATCAACTTAGACAATTAGAGGACTTCTAGTAGATCAAAGACTTGTACGTTGGTCAGGTAAGACATATTATAGTTGATTTTACCAGACCAACACTAGTACCATCATAGACTGATCAAGCGAGACATAGGGCCCAAACAACTGCTTTTGGCATTGCATAGCCAAACTGGGAGGCAACCAGACAGCTTGTTGAGGGTATGTTATCTGTCTCGTGGTATTTTATGCATTTTCATTTTTTATTCAGGCATTACACTTTCTTTTATATATGGACGTATGGAAAGATTGCTAGCGTTAGATGCACAGACCTTAGATACACATAATATTCTCAGTACGATAGCTAGGGATAAGATTTACCCTTATCAAATTTGTTGGGATTGTGTGTTGGAGATAGAAGGACATCAGTTACTAGCTGATTTGAGAGTATTAGAGTACCTGGAGTTTGACGGATATTCGATATGGATTAGTTATCATCTTATCACATACAGATCGACTGTCTTTAGCAAGATTGCGACGTTTTACATCGAGGGGATTCCAGAGTTTTCATTTGTTGGAGTTGTGAATGCAATACGTATCACTCGACGAAGACTAGCTACATCGAAGGAGATGGAGGCGTATGCGGCTATGGTTGAGCTAGAGCTTAGGATAGTGATTAAGGTTGAGGATGTCCCGGTTGTTTGCGAGTTTGCAAATGTATTTCTTGAAGATTTTCCAGGATTGCCACCACCGAGAGCTGTTGAGTTCATTATTGAGCTGATTCAAGGGACTCAATTGATTTATTGTAGGCTGTATAGGATGTCAGCATTGGAGCAGGAGGAGTTGAGGACCCAGTTAGAGGAGTTACTACAGAAGGGATTCATTCACCTTAGTATGTCACCTTAGGGAACTCCAGTTCTTTGTGTGAAGAAAAAGGACAGTTCGATGCGGATGTGTGTGGACTACAAGAAGTTGAATCAGGTGATGATTAGGAACTGTTACCCACTTCCTAGGATCGATGATTTGTTTGATCAGTTAGCAGAAACTAAATTCTTCTCAAAGATTGACCTCAGATCTGGATACTATCAGTTGAGGATTCGAGAAGGGGAAATTGAGAAGACTATTTTTAGTGCGCATTACGGGTTGTACGAGTTTACAGTCATGTCGTTTGGGTTAACTAAAGTGCTAACGATCTTCATGGATTTGATGCATAGGGTGCTCATGTTGTTTTTAGATCGATATGTCATAGTTTTCATCGACGACATCCTAATTTATAGTAGGACTCGTGTGAAGCACGAGAGGCATCTCAAGGAGGTGTTGGCAAAGTTAGGAGTGCAGCGACTTTATGCCAAGTTCAGTAAGTGCACATTTTGGCTTAAGGAAGTCAACTTTTTTGGGGCACATCATCAGCGATCAGAGCATTTCAGTAGATGGTGACAAGATTTGGGTTATTATTGACTGGAGGACACCTGAGTCTGTTTCTGATATCTGGAGTTTCCTGGGTTTGGCAGGATATTATAGGCTCTTTGTTCATGATTTCTCACTTATTACAGCGCCGATGACGAGGTTGACCAAGAAGGATATCAGATTTGACGGGTCGCAGGAGTGTGAGGATGCGTTCTAGGAGTTGGATAGACTGTTGTCATCTGCGCCAGTTTTGGCTCTACCTATGACAGAGAGAGGTTTCTCAGTTTTGGCTCTAACTATGCATTAGGTTGGGTTGCATTTTGATGCAGGATGGATACCTGATAGCCTATTTATCTCGACGATTAAGAGCTCATGAGGAGAACTATCCAATGCACGACTTGGAGCTTACGGTAGTTGTGTCTGCACTGAAGGCCTGGACGCACTACTTGTATGGTGAGAGGTTCGTGTTGTTTACCGACCACTAGAGTTTGAGGTACTTGTTCACTTAGAGAGAGTTGAACATGAGGCAACAGAGATGGCTCTAATTATTAAGGACTACGATTTTTCCATTGAGTATCACCCGGGTAAGGCGAATGTGGTAGCTGATGCGCTGAGCAGGAGCAGCATCAAGAGCCAGACGGGATTGCGGCATATGGCACACGAGCAAGAGTTACTTGAAGCTACGTCAGTGTTGTGTATGACAGAATCTATTGCTAAGTTACACATTTGTCGTTAGGGACGCGGACAGGTTCAAGACAGAATTCAACACCAGATACGAACACTACCAATTCACGGTCATGCCATTCGGGCTGATCAACTCCCCCATAGTATTCATGGATTTGATGCACCAAGTACTTAGGCCATATCTCGGCTGCATCGTGAAAGTCTTCATCATCAACATCTTGATATACTCGAGTACACGAGAGAATCACAAGCAGCACCTCAGAGAGACATTGCAGACATTGAGGAAGCATCGACTATTCGCTAAGTTCAACAAATGCGAATTCTGGCGTGAAGAGGTCAAGTTCTTGGGGCACGTTGTTAGAGCACCAGGGATTGCAATAGATACGGCCAAGATTCAGGCGATCGTGGATTGGTCTGCGCCGACATCAGTACTGGAGATCAAGAGCTTTCTGGGGTTAGCTGGGTATTACCGCAGGTTCGTGAAGGATTTTATAGAAATTACAATATATATGCATGGAATTTGAAAAAGCCCATGAAGAAGCAACATTCATGAAATTTGAAAAGCCTCATATAAAATGTGCCACATGGCAGTTGAAGATGTTAATGAATAGACAAAAGCGTTTTGTAGAAAAAAAAATATTTGCTTTACAGATTTTTATGACAGCTATGCCAACATCTTATACTTGTTTCTTCTTAGAAAATATTTGTCTTCAGCTTCCTAGCTTTTCTCGTAAGTTATTGTTTCTAAGTGAAGTATCCAATTCTATTTGATATGTTTGTATTTTATGGCTAAAAAGCTTCAGTGGTCGAATTCGGATTGATGAATAGCTTATAACATGCTATCATTAATATTCTGCAGCTCTTTGAGTGCGATTGCGTTTGTTATTTTCTTGACATGATAGTGGGAATGCTCAAATGGAGTTTTCAAGGAGGGAAAATACTCTTTCGATTTGGCAACGGTTTTCGGCAAAGCAATAGGTATGCAATTTTTCTATACTTAGTAAGTTTGATTCTTAGAAGACGCAGAATGCATAACTTTGTCCTTTCACTTTTATTATCTAGTTCATAGAATTCAACTTTTGAAGTTTATGATAACAAACTTGAATTGCAAGTAGTCTATGAAACATATATCTCACAACAACCCTATAGAAAAGTATCTTCATTTTTTAATTTCACTGACTTTTTTCTAAATAATTACATTTTTTAACAGAACTATGTGTTGTGTTTTATTTTGTAATTTTATCATTGACACAAATACTATATTATCGTCATATCTTAATTTGTGTTCAGGTGATCACCCGAGGATGTATGAGCCGGGAGAAAAAGAGCGAATGAACTTGGGCCCCTTACAGCAGGAATGGATCGATGCATTTGCCGACACGCATCCCCTACCACGAGCTGACAGAGATATTTGATATGATACACTTGATATATATTCATTTTGATATTTTGGTACGTTTTGTTATACATCTATGATATATTTTTGGAACTATTTGGAAAACTCTGGAACACACACATATATGTATATATATGATGCATGTTTTGGTTTCTTTAGAAGCTTATTTGTAAAACTTTTGTTGTATTATATGTTCCCAACAGCTGGAAATATATATATAAATCGATTTGTTTTCTGGGGTGTTGAATGACGTCCTTGATTCGGTTGCTACTCAGAGACCGAATCACGGATGGAATGCATATTAAAGGAGATGAGATCTATGTGTTCAGTCCTTAAGTCGTCCCAGTTCAGAGACCGATTTAGGGACAGAATGCAAAGCTAAGACGCCCCAACTTATGCTTTCAGTTTCTAAATCGTCCCTAATTAAAGACTGATTTAAGGATTAAATACATAATTTTGGGATATCCGGATGGCTAGTCAACGACGGATAGGGACGGAATTATCAGTTTCTAACTTAACAACGGACTTGAATTTCGGTCCCTGGCGAGTCAACGACGATGTTTTAGACTATCGATGACTTCGATCTGTATTTTAGTTGCTAACCGGATTAGAAACTAAATCCCGCCCAATTAGAAACGGAGTTTTCCATCTCTATCTGGGTTAAATCTTGTAGTTTATAGATTTTGTAAAATTAACTAATTAGTAGAACATCTTAAATGTAAAAAGTTAAAATGTAAAAATGTTAAATTTAAAACTATAACGTAAACTCAAATTAGTGTTGAAACATTTTTTTTTTAAATAAGAAACAAAACCATCTTTTTAAGTTTTCTCTCTTGATTCAAGATCATGAACCACCATCGATTTTCTCTTTTGATCGCCGGTGGTTCCAATCTTCATCTCTTCGTGTTTTATGTGTTCAATAAAGTGTAGATATATGACGATTGGATCTCCATGTTGCGGTACATCTTCCTCAACGCTCATTTTTTGATCTGTGCGACTATTGGATTGGTCAATATTTTTAGTTTACTCTTAAGTAGTTTGTTTTCCCTTTGTTGGAGGTCTTGATTTTGTTTTATCCTTGTCGGGAAGTTTTAGGTTTTCTTTTCCTTGTCGGGAAGTTTTGTTATTCGTTATGTGGTTATAGGGCGTGTTTATGTATTGTAATGTGTTTGAACGTTATAGTGAGCAGTCACTGATTGTCAAACTGTTTCAATTTCACAATCGCATTCACAACCAAAGTAATGGTAGTTCTTTTAAACATATAGGATTAGCGAGTCAATGTACTTTTTTATTCTATTTCTGGTCCCGTACCGAGCCATTGATGATTAATGAAACTTCTATTTTTCTTCAAAAAAATAATAAGGGGTCATGCTGCGTGGCGCTGTGAGGAAGCTGGAAACCGTCATGTGGCAACCCCAAGGTTTTCCCTTTTTTTTTAGTCCCAAATAGTGCATTTTATTCCAAATCATTAACAACAAAATGCTCCACTCCCTCCGACAAGGCGCAGAACTAGTTTCCCGTGCAACATAGTAGGCCGCTAAATTTGTTGATCTAATAACAAAACAAACTCGTTTGGATTCCACATCCTTTAACAACTCCTTGCAATCTCCAATTACCAAACCAAAATATGAAGCATCTTTGGTCTTGCTCAACAGTGCTAGCACAACTACTTGGGCATCAGACTTAATGATAACCTGTCCCTGAGTCCGTGCTTTTTGCTAACTCAATGCCTCACGCATCCCCAACACCTCTACCATAGCCAGCTTTAAAAAGTACTCCAGGCCTCACCTACCGCCCCCACAAACTGGCCCCCATCATTCCACAAAACCGCCCCATAAGAACTGATCCCCCATTTCTTTAAAACTGGTTGCATCAACATTGCACTTAACCCATCCCCTCTTCGGTTTCTGCCATTTACTCCCCACTCTCCCATTCTCCGTTTCCCTTCCCTATATCCCCATACGAGCATGGCACCAAGCATCTAGTAGAGATTTAGAATTCTCCACAATTTGGATTGGGTGGCTCTCTTTTTTCCATAGATGTTTGAGTTAAAAGATGGGTAAAATAGATATAAGAGGTACAAAGTTCCCTCAAATTTCGAAAACATCTTATATTTTTTAAAGTCAAAAAATTCCAAGACGTCATATGTTTTTACTGGAGGGAGTAAATACTTAAATTAATGTTCCTTCTTGTCAAGCCAAAAACCTTTTTCTTTGTTGATGGTGGATGTCCAAACTGCCTCGGCCCCTCTCGATTAAGGCCCAACTAGTTGGGTGCACCTATTATGAACCCAAATGTCAGGAATCGAACACATCATCCCTGCCTTAATCTGTAATCATAAATTTAATGATCTACATAATACTTTGATTCATCAATAAAATTAGCAAACACTTACCTGTTTCCATTGATCAATGTGAGTGTGTGTTTTCCCTTCTTTGCCTTCTGCAATTAGTTAGATAAGTGTTTTACAGTTATTAAACTCATAACTTTCTGAAGAGAGAGGGGAGGGAATTAAACCACGTACTCTAAATACCATTATGCCCAAACTACCATCAAGTTGTGGGCCTAATCAATAGAATACACAAACATAATATGGGTCACAATATTTAATAGAGATTACTTAGTAAAAATAATCTAACAATCTCCCACTTGACCCATGTTATGACTTGGTGATTCAAAATAAAACAATAATTGTGCACATTTATTGAATCTGTCAAGTAACTTTTCACTGAGTGAAAATGATTAGATCATAGTGGTCACAAATCATTTAATTGACATGATACTTTCCATGTATCACAATCATCTTAACCAATATACCTTTAATAAGGATATTTTCTATCCTTCATCTTTATTGTTATCTCACTAAAATGTAACGTAGATAACATGTACATAAGAAAAAACAAATCTTTAATTGAATTCACAAGTGTCATGACAATAATATGAGCAATATAACTATAAATGTATGTATATATACCATAAGATTATGGTAACAAAGACTTGTCTAGAATTCCCATACGTTCACCATGGCCAATAAACGTTTTGGGCGGTAATCCCTTAGTTAACGACTCCGCTATCATCAGATCAGTACCTATATGCTCAATTGATACTCTATGTTTTTGCACTTCTTTCATAGACAAGTACTTCAAATCAAATCCATGTGTTTTGCACCCTTTGAATACTTGTCATTCTTCAGAAGAAAACTGTTGCGGAATTATTACAGTATAACTTTAACGGTCTAGCTATACTATCAATAATAGTAAGTCCTAACACAAATTCCGCAACCATAATGCATGAACAGTGGCCTCAAAGCATGCCACAAGTTCAGCTAGTGGAAGAAGCAATTACAGTATGCTTCACACTCTTCCATGAAACTGCTCCTCCAATTAATTAGAACATGTAGTCCAAAGTAGATTTTCTTGAGTCCACGCATCCGAAAAAATCTAAATCTGAATAGCCAATCACTTCAAGATGACTCGGCCTTTTATAGGTGAACATGTATTCCTTAGTGCCTTGTAAGTACTTAAAGTACTTTGCGGCTTTCTAATGTTCCATTTCAGGATTACTTTGATATCGACCCAACATTCCAATAACAAAACTGATATCCGGTCGAGTGCAAGTCTAGGCATACATTAAGCTCCCCACTACTGACGCATAAGGAATACATTACATTTCGTTTCGTTCCAAATCATTCTTAGGACATTGCATTAAACTGAATTTGTCCACTTTCTGAATTGGAACTATTCCTGCAAAACATTTGTTTTGAAATCTCTCCAATACTTTATTGATATATCCTTTCTGAAACAATCATAACATTCCTTGTGATCTATCATAAAATATTTCTATTCATATCACATAGGATGCCTCACCTATATCTTTCATTTCAAAGTTCATAGAGAGAAATCTCTTTATATCACGTAACAAGGCAACATCATTAGCAGCAAGAAGAATATTGTCAACATATAGGACTAATATAAAGAATTTTCTCCCACTAATCTTAATGTATATACACTGATCAATAATGTTTTCTACAAAACCATACGTAATGGTATTATTGAACTTAGTATACCATTGTTTGGAAGCTTGTTTCAATCCATATATTGACTTCTTCAATTTACACACTGATTTTTCCTTTCCTATGGTCACGAAACATTCAGGTTGATCCACGTAAACTTACTCTTCTAAGTCTCCATTTAGAAAGGCGGTTTTCACATCTATTTGCTGAAGCTCAAGATCATAATGAGCCACCAAAGCCATTATAATTCTTAAAGATGCCTTTTTTGAAACTGGAGAGAAAGTCTCCTTATAGTCAATGTCATCTTTTTTATTGTAACCTTTGGCAACAAGCCTGGTTTTATGTCTTTCAATGTTGCCTTTTGAGTCTCGTTTTGTTTTAAAAACCCATTTGCAACCAACTTGCTTTGCACCTTCAGGCAACTCGACTAAATCCTAGACATTGTTGTCATCCATAGATTTCAATTCATTTATCATTGCATTAAACCATTTTTCAAAATCATTTCATTTCATGGTTTGTTTGAATGAGACTTTATCTTTATCAACGCTCAAGCCACATTCATGTTTAAGTGAATAAACCATAAAGTCATTTGTAATAGCTGGTCTTCTTGTCCTTACACACCTTCGTAATGTTATCTCCTGTCGTTTTACTTGTTCATTTGCAACATGTACATCATCAGCTGGTTCATTAATAATAAGTTCATTTTCCTCATTTGGAGCAATTATTTGTTGTCCGGGTTTATTGTGCAACCGTGATACGACAAGAGGAACAACAATTTGAGGAGAAATGCTAGATGTAGGAGTTTTCAATTGAACTTCATGAATATCCACATTTCTTGGTTCTTCACTCCCACTGATTTGGCCCTTCTTAATGAACCGAGCATTACAAGACTCAACTTTTCTTGTAGTATGGTTAGGACGGTAAAATATGTACCTTTTGACTTTTTAGGATACCGAATGAAGTAATCACTGATAGTCCTTCCATTAAGTTTTTTTCATGTGGATTATATATCCTTACTTCTGCTTGAAAACCCCAAACATGAAGATGGCTCAAACTAGGTCTCCTTCCAGTCCAAAGTTCATAAGGAGTCTTAGGAACTGATTTACTAGGAACCTTGTTTAGCAGATATGCAGCAGTCTTTAATGCATGTACCCATAATGATGAAGGTACAATATTACAACTTAACATACTTCTAACCATATCCATTAAAGTACGGTTCTGCCTTTCAGCTACTCCATTTTGTTGAGGTGTACCAGGCATTGTGTATTGCGCACAAATGCCATAATTTTTTTTAGGAATTTTGCAAATGGACTTGGACATTGTTCACTTTCATCATACATTCTAAAGTACTCACCACATCTATTAGATCTCACCACTTTAACCTTTCTATCAAGTTGTCTCTCTACCTCATTAACGAACACTTCTAAAATATCCACCAACTGAGATTTTTCATACAACAGTATTGATAACAATATCGTGAGTAGTCATCAATAAAGGTGATAAAATACTTTTGACCACTCTAAGATGAAGTGTCAAAAGGACCACAAATATCGGTGTGTATCAATTCAAGAGGCTCACTACTTCTTGTGGCAAGATATTTTGACGTGTGTTTAGTTTGCTTTCCCTTAATGCAATCCACGCATACATCCCAATCAACAAAATCCAATTGAGGTAAGATATTACTTTTCACCAACTTCTTTACCCTTTCTTTGGAAATGTGACCTAATCTTTGATGCCACTGATAAGCAGAGCACTCTCCATGTGCACTACGTTTATTTCCAATAGCATGCTCTACATTAAACAAGGATTCAACAAATATAATGTCAAGATTGAAACGATATAAGTTGTCAATTACAATTCCGAAACCATAATAGTATTTGTGTTTAAACAAACTGAAACAACTGTGTTTATTTCCAATAGCACTACTCAATTCAACTTTGATACAAAAACAAGATTCCTAGAACATTTAGGAACATAAAGGCACTTTTCTAAATCGAAGAAGCATTTGGTATCAACGATTAATCTGTAAGTCCCAATCCCTTCAATGTGTGCCTTCATTCTATTCCCCAAAAACAAGAACTTGTCAGTTCCACTTATGGGCTGGATTGAAAGGAATCCTTGCATAACATACGAAACATGAATAGTAGCATCAGTATCAAGCCACCATGTATTATTAGGCACTTCAATTAGGTTTGATTCAAAAATACATAAACATAATGTATACCTTTCTTCTCAAACCATGCCTTTATTCTTTCTTGATGTGTCCACTCTTCTTGCAGAAGTGGCACCTCGGTTCCTTATGGCTTCGACCCTCATTAACTTTCATTGGGGCTTTATCCTTCTTTTTGTCATTCCTTCCTAGTGTGGCTTTGATGTTGCTAGCTCCATCATGCATGGTGAGATGAATTAAGTGATCTTTCATCTTCCTTAACCTTCCTTTTTCCTGAACCAACATGGCCTTAATTTCTTGCAAGTTTCGTTTTTCCTTAATGGTGTTGTAGTTCACCTGGAATTGGTCGAACTCAGGAGGAAGTGATTTAATGATGAACTGCACGAGAAATGATTCACTCACGTCCATTCCCATAGCTTTGAGCTTCGCTGCCAAATTCAACATACTTGTCACATGATCGTGAAAAGGGTTGCGACCACTAAAACTTCTTAGTGGTCAACTCGCTCCTTAAACTTCCCACAATGGACTTGTCAGCAATGTTTTATTGTGAAAATTCTTTCAGTTTGATCATGAACTTATTTGTGTCGTTTGTCTTAGGCATAGATGGTTTGACATTTGATACAATTGTCATGCGCATTAAGCTCAGGCTCAGCCTATTAGACCGTTCCCAAGCCTCATAATAAGACCTTTCCTCTTCAGAGTTAGCCTCAGTAATGGCTGTGGGCTTGTCATCTACAATGATTGCCAAGTCGAGATCCATTACACCTAGTTGAAACTGGATCTGTTCAGACCAGTCATTGTAGTTGAGCCCGTTGAACTTAACCAGCATATTACTTAAGGCAAACATTTAGAGGACACTGCAAATAAAACATAAATTGTACACATTAATTCTTTCAGTAAACCCTAATAGATTTAGACTTACAATACTTTTTTTCTTATGTATTTAAGTTCACCTTTGGGCAATACTTGAATACACAAATTCATGCTATTTCATTTCATAATAAGCATACTTTCATAGACAATCAATCCTACTCAAGTTAATAAGATATCTTTGGATTAAAAAATACATATTTCCAAGTATGAAGATTAATCTCTGTAAGTTTCATTAATTATAAGCAATAGTACACCTTTGGGTGACCTCCTAGCATTATAATTAAACGAATCTTATTTAGATAACTGTTTTATAGTTATTAGATTCGTAACTTTATGATGAGAGAGGGGTGAGAATTAAACCCTGTACTCTAAATACCAATATGCCCAAACTACCATCAAGTTGTTAGCCCATTCAATAGAATACGCAAATATAATATGGGTCACAATATTTAATACTTAATAAAAATAATCTAACATGGTCAACTAGGGGGTGTATTCAATTCATGAAATTCATGAATTTTAATGGACTTTCTTTTGTGATGGATTTTGATGGATTCCATGAATTTTAATGGACATTCTTTTGTGGATTTGTATGGATTTTAAAGGACTTACTATAAAGATTTTCAAGAATTTTTATGGATTTTGAAAGACTTTTATTTTAAAGACGTTCAAGGACTTTCATGGAATCTCATGGATCAAATATTAACTTTCATGGATATTAGAAGAGTTTTGCAGACTTTTGCACAAAAATAATATAGTATTTCAAAAAAAATCAAAAAAAAAAAAATGTTGTGTTAACAAAAAAGATGGAATTTCTTTACCAAGAAGATGAATCTCATCATCTACCAAAAAAAAAGAAAAAAAGATGAGTCTCACCACGATTGTCCATTTTTCACCTCAACAACATCAACTACCATCATTTCCTTTTATCCCCACTACTGTTTTCTTTCCATCAACACCATTAACCCCATGTAGAACTAATTAACATGTTCTATTTTCATCTAGAGACACGAGTTTCAAAATACATGCATCACAAAAATATGAATAAAATAATCCTAATGTCTAACACCATTCATGATCTCAACATCATGCCATATTTAGATGTTATAGTAGCCCTCCATTCATTGGCATGTTCTCTTTTTTGTTCTTGAGTCTCCAAAAGTAATTATGGATCTTCTTCATCATCTGACAAGAGACCTTCATTATCTTCTTCAATTGGAAATTCGTCGGAACGACACTCTTTACGCAAAAAGTTGTGCAATCTTGTGCAAGCTAATACCAACTTTGCTTGAGTTTGTGAACCTCGACTTGAATTTTCCAAACAACCTCTCAATTATGTTCCTTAAAGATGCATGCCGAAATTAAATAGCTCATTTGCATTTTCAGGATGACGACCTCGACCAGAGAAATCTGAAAGATGATAGCGAACATCTCGAAAAGGTGCTAGGAACCTATTTCGACTTGGAAATCCACAGTCCAACAAAAAATATTTACCAATACATAAAAATATTAATCAATTACTATGAGACTAATGCATACATTAAAAATAGCTAATAAGTTAAATATAATATAGGTGTACCTTGCGGTACTTGAAGTCCATTTTTTCTTGATTAGAGCATCACTTATGCAACAATTTAAAAAAAAAAATAATGCAACAAGTCTTTATCAACAATAAAAAAGTTTTAAATGCATAGACACTTGTAACCAAACTCCTCTATGGGTTATAAATTATAATTGATGATGATATGGTTTGTGGAAGAGCAGCATAAGATGAGAAGACTGGAAAAGATTTATATTGTCAGAACATATGAAGAGCTAGAATATTGGCAATTGGATGTGGTATAACAGAAACATAGAAAAATATATTTTTTCTAGCTAAAACAGAGTTGAATAGAACAGTTGTAATTAGTTGAGATGAAATTACAGTCTCATCTAATGCATCTTAAGTGCAAAAGCCTGCAACTACCCAAATATGCTTTAGATGATCCTGAGAACAACTTAAGTGTTTAACATACTCATTTTCGAGAAACCAAATCTTGAGAGGTCATTAATACCAAAAATGAATCAAAGTTTTTAGAAAGTTACATCCCTCATAGTGTTGTCCAACTTCCAAAACATTAACCACATACACAACAAATTCCAAAATGAAGAAAAAATTAAGACCTCTAGATCTTAGAGAAATAAGTTCCAATCTAAAATTCAAGTGATTATCTCTCATAGCTTAAGTCATTTATCTGGCAAACAGACTTCGGGAGCTCTACAAAGTAATAAAAATGAAGAGAAGAGTCGATGGGTCGACTTCCACAAATCCCTTCAAATCCCACCTCTACCCGCTTGAGAATTCTTGAAACATTTTGTATACAAATCTGAACAATATTCCATCACAATTCACCCACTCCCCCAAATCCACACAACTTCAAAAAAAAAAATTGAATACCCATTGAGTTTTTAAGACTCCACACAAATACATCCAAAGCTCAGTTAAATACATCTAGATTTTAAAAAACTCCATCGAAATCCATCAAAATCTAAATTAAATACCCCTAAATTTCTAAATCCTTCAAAATCATTTAAAAACCATGGATTTCATGAATTGAATACACCCACCTAACGCCTTCTTCGTGACCACCCACCACACCCATATGAATAATGTTTGTTAGTTTACATTATTTTTTGCTTCAAAGTTCTGTTTTCATGAGAAAATCGTTACCAACATTTGTGTTGATAGTGAAGGCTTATTAGAGTTTAGGTAAGGTTTAGAGTTTTCATCCCAATTATGGTTGTTAAGGAATATTGTGCAATTAGGAAATATGCACAAATCACTCCTGTAATTATGTCGTACACAAATCGCTCCTTTGATTATGTGCTACCTTATTTAGATGTTTCCTTTTGTATGTAATTGCATCTATATATATAGAGACATGTAATAGATCAAGATACAATAAACTTATCATATTTTATTAAGATTTGACATGGTATCAGAGCTTGGCTTTTAATCCAAGGTCGGTCGACTTTTGAGTCGACGACTGATCTTTGATACATCTTAGTGCTTGTTCTAGTGTTTGATTATGCTTTTGTTTTGATTTCCTCTTGTTTATCTTCTGCGTCTTCACACACATTTGTATGTTGTACCAGTCCGTTTGCCTCTTCTGCGTCGCTCAGTCAGTCAATCCGCCTACCTCTACTTCGTGATGTTCTCTCTGTACTTGTTCCACTACTCGTGTAGTCTGTGCACAACACACGTGGGAACCTAAGTTCAGTCATCTCGAGACCATCTGCTTATCTGTTTGATTTGTAATCATCAGTGACTTGTTCTGCTCGCATGCATGTGCACTTCAGATTTGCTTATCTGTCGATCCTCTGGAAAGTATGTCGTGAATTGCATATCTTTTACATTGATGACATCTGTATTTGCTATGTTATTTTGGGTTGTCGTTCATCTTCGGAACGGCGATCAGCTTCGCCTCTCCAACCCTTTATAAATCTTCAATTTCTAACCCTCTCTCCACACCACCGATTCTCTCAATCTCTCCGATCGAGCACGCCTCCCGCTCGATCAACCTCGAAACCTCAATTTCTAATGCGCGATCGATCGCTCCGGCTTTGCTCTCTTGTTCTTGTGATCTTCCGCATTTATTTGGAGCTCTTGAGTTTTTAGCATTGTTGTGTATGCAACAATTCTCTGAACTTCATGAATATGGAAAATAAACCTCAAATTGGCGAAGAAGCCAATTACTTCCTGACAACTTCTGCTGTTGGTAATTATAACTCACTAGATCAAGCGGCAGTTACGGATGGCATGTTATCCTCACTGGATGACCAAGGGAAAGCTTCCTTGGTTTACTCATCTCTAGCGTCTCAGGGCATTCAAAGTTCTATGGCCTCCCCTGGTCTTAATCCCATGAGTCTGCCATCCATGTCACCATCTTTAACAAATTTGGCATGTACCGCAACAAATGTTGGTAGTCCAAGTTATCACTTGGATGATGTTTCAGGAGTTTCACATAATTCAGTTGGTTATGGCCCCAGGCACTATACACCGTACATTGTTTCGAGTTCACAAAGGCAGATGCAAGGAAGGCCAATGTCGTTGCACACCATATCACAACAGCAGCAGCAATTTAGGCAGAAGGCTCCACAATATATGTACTAGTTGGAAAATCATGTAATGAAGCAGAATGGCGTTGGAAATATGCAGCCTTCAACTGCGCAATCTCATATCCATCAGCAGATTCAACTTCAACCTTCTCTGCAGTCCTTCATCCATAAGTCTTCTGGTTCTCAAACAAGTCCATCCGCTCTTCCGCAGGCACAAACTTCTTTTATGCAATCATCTCCTCAGTCATCTGTTCAACAATTTAAATCACCTGTGCTTCAGCAAACCCCACAAGCAATGATCAGGCAACATCAACAGTCACTACAATCTTTGCACCAACAGAAATCATCAACGACTCTGCAGTCAACTTCAGCTTCACAGCAAAACCAACGGAGAATGGTGAAGAAAACTAATGAAACAGCCATATATCAGAATCAGGCATTCGGGCAATCTAACAATGCTTCCAACATGTGGCACCAGCAAGAACAACAATGGATGTCAGGGGCAAAACAGCAACAGTTGCTCGGATCCCAACCTGAAGCTTCAATTTCAAACATATCATTGCAGCAACAAATGCCGCAGGCAACGTCAACTTGTTTTCCAACCCCTGGACCACAGTCACAATCCAATGTGTCTCAGCAGCAACTTGTGTCACAGCTTTAGATGCAACCAGCACATTTGCAGCAGCATATGGATCAAATGAATCCAATCGCTCTGCAAAGAGATGTGCATCAATGGCCTAACAAATCAAGTGCTTTCTTTGAATCTGAAAATGCAATTGAGCGGCAGAGGCAACTACTCCCGTCACAGAAACTCTCTTCCAAGGCATCATCAACATCGATAAATAATGTAGCTTTGACAGCACGAACAAATATAATTGATGGGGTTGATCAGGAACTCAATGAAATGGTCAATGACAGGGTCAATGAAAGGATGAACCCTCCCATGCAACGTAGAAGTTTCAATTCTGTTGTAGCAGCAACACAACCATCGAACCTGAGCATGCATCATGACTCCATTCCTCCATCAATTCATTCAGGCATTCCAGCTCCCCAACCTGAAATGATCAATGCACTTCAGCCTGGTTCTAGTTTGCAGCTGCAGCAAAGTGCTGCCAGATCTATTGCCAAAATTAGTATGAATGCTAATCAACAGGCCCAAATTAATATGGTATCGCAGAATGGTACAATTGAATTGCAGCCTAACATTAATCTCCTGTAACAAAATTCTAATATGTTTTTTAACCAGCAACTGAGACAACAAGATTATCAATTGATGCTTGCACATCATCTAAATCAACCGCAGCTACAAAGTAATCACATGTCCGATCTAGTCATGTAGCAACAGGAGCAGCAGGCAGTGCTCCAGCGCCACCAAAAAAATTTGCAAATACAGAATCAACAGCAGCAAAGACACCAACAACAAAAGCTTCCACCATGGAATCAGCTGCAGTCACACCAGATGTCACAGCTTCACCAAACCACTGAAGTCAGAGATTGTAAGCCAATACAAGGAATAAGTGCTAAATCAGGGAAGATTCCTTATAACTCAGCTAGCCTGCAGTCGGCGCATGAACATGCACTAAAAACATCTCCATATCCTGTTTCTTCTCCTAGACCGGCTCAAGCTGCGTCTCCCCAAATATCCCAACATTCTTCCCCTCAAACTGACCAGCAGAATTTAGTTTCATGTCTTTCAAGGGCTGGAACACCATTGCAATCGACAAACTCGTCGATCATTGCACTTTCTCCCTCCACTTCCTTGGCCCAATCACCTGCACAAGGAGATCGTGAAAAACCAAGTTCGGCCGTGTCTTCACATTCAAATGCTGTTAGTACTGTAGATCAACAAGCAGTCTCATTAGCTAAACCCCATTCGACCATCATCAGTACACCTGGGATGTCGGTTTCCCCCTTGCTTGCAGAATCTATAGCTACAGACAATGATCAATTTTCTGCACCTACGAATGTCTCTAGAGAATCATGTAAAACGGAGCAACCTCATGAACGTTTGCTTAAAGTGATAAAGTCCATTGCACCTAGAGCATTTAGCAGCTCCATTGGCGATGCTGATTTAGTTCTATGCATTGTTGACATAACGGACAGATCAATGCAGGACAATGGTTGCAGTATGTTTTTTGGTGAGAGTTTGGAGGGTGCTACCAAGCATTCTTCTCTATCAAAAAGGGTTATGGTAGATGATGAAATTGTTGCTAGAAAGAAAATGAAGTGCCGGTCATTTGCAGTGCAATCGAATGTTGTATCATCAAATGGTTGCATAGAAGACAGACAAAAGCTTTTGGATGTTCATGAAATTCAGGACCTGGGATCAACTGCAGAATCCAAGGTTAAACATGTAATGCTGGAAGAAATCAAGGAGATAAACCGAAAGCTACTAACAACTGTGGTCGAAATCAGTGACAACGATGACAAGGTGATTTCAACTTGTGCTGCGGCTCAAAATGGTGTAGGAACCATCGTCAGATGTTCCTTCAGTCCGATGGCCCTCTGTCCAGACTTGAAATTACATCAAGCTTCATCTCAGATGCCAGTTCTACCTGTGCAGCTTCTTGTTTCTACAAATTACCCAAATAGTTCTCCGGTGTTCTTAGATAACTGCCCTGTCAATGGAGTATGATGTTCTGTTCACGAAAGCGAAATCTTGGTTTACTAGATCCCTTCGTTGCCTTGCACAACCTATGTCGATCGAGGAGATGGCCAAGAGTTGGGATGCTTGTGCCAAGGCAGCTATGAAGGAGTATGCAGAGAGGAAAGGAGGAGGAAGCTTCACTCAAGATATGGTTCTTGGCAAACTCGTGTGAATACTATGTGATCATCTTTCAAGCTCAAATTCCCTATCAAAGAAGTAATTTCTTTAAGAGATTGATTTGCAAGCATTTTGTACAATTCAGAAAACAGTAGCCGAATCGGCACAAAAAACTTCAATTTTTTTTTTCTGGAGATGGAAAGCGAAGCGAATACATTGCTAATGTTTTGAGAGGCTAAGAATAATTCAGCCATGTTGACAGAAGTTAGCTTGCTTGAAGGTGATTGAGCTTCCATAGTTCCATGCATTTGAGGATATAGTTTAAGGATAAAGTGGCCATACTTGGCCTTCCAGGACTTATTTTTTGTAGGTGAGCATATAAAGCTGTCAATGCTGAAACTTTTGTATTGGATTCATTCGATTAACAAAGTTGATAAGTAGACTTTAAAAAAAAAAAAAAAAAAAAAAAAACAAAAGCATAATCAAACACTAGAACAAGCACTAAGATGTATCAAAGATCGCCGTCGACTCAAAAGTCGACCGACCTTGGATTAGAAGCCAAGCTCGATACCATGTCAAATCTTAATAAAATATGATAAGTTTATTGTATCTTGATCTATTACATGTCTCTATATATAGAGATGCAATTACATACAAAAGGAAACATCTAAATAAGGTAGCACATAATCAAAGGAGCGATTTGTGTACGACATAATTATAGGAGTGATTTGTGCATATTTCACTAATTGCACAATATTCCTTAACAATGGTCGCTATTAAGGTACCCCTAATTCCTTAGTTTCATCAAAACATTGATTAATTACTATGTAAACAATTTATTTTTAATTAGAGTTTCGATTGTTAATTTTGTTGATTCAATGTGTATGTTGTACATACTTCTATAATGCTTGATTTTTATTTTTCGTTTTGGGTTCTCAATTTGTGTGATTTATTTATGGCCCTAATTAATCTGATTTTATTTGTCTTGTCATTTGAAAAAATGAAATTGGTTGTCTTGTCCAAAATGAAAACGACACAGGAGGGAAATTGTTGAGCATGTGTGCACCTACATATAGTTCCACCGTTGATTAGATCTATCTTTAAACTAGGTCGAGACTTTTTAGAGTAAAATCCCACGCTTTTATCAATGATGATTTTAAGCAGGAAACAATATCGACACTAATTAACAAGGATCCATGAGCCTGGGAGAATACAAATTATCCCAACAATGATTGTTTTTCCCTTAATTTTACAAAATGAAACGGTAGCCATATCACAATTATTGTTTTTTTAATTATTATTCCCATGAGGCCTTGGTGCAATCGGCCGGAGCGTACCCAGTGGCCTGGTAAGTCTTAAAGCAATGGCAAACAAAAATTGGGACTGTGTGCATAATCCACACAATCCCAAGCTCACTCTTACCATTAGGCCAACACGTTCGGGTTATTTCGCAATTATTTGTGTATAGTGCTTTTCAATTATTGTTATTTCTTTAAGTTTTGGATACTCTGCATTCTCTGCCACTTATATCCTTACTTTGCTTTTGTTCGACAAAGTACAGACTTCTCTTTGATTTCAACTCCACGGATATATATATTCTTAGTAGTTGTGGAAACACAGCCAAATTAATGGAAAAACTTCAATGTGCCGACTCAAATGGCTACACCTCTCCAGTGCCCATCATTGGTTTGTACATAGCAATTGCTTCATTGGTATGCCTTGTACTCATGCTTTGGGATATTTTCTTTGCAATAAGGCCTAAGGCTCGTTACATTCCTTGTCGACTCTTTTCCCTTAACTCTGTCACGTTAACTCTCTTAGCAATAGTTTCAAAACTCCCCGTTGATCTCACTACAAACATGCCTAGTGCTCATGACCAACTGTCTATGCTCACGGCCACGACAATGAGTTGCATATGCATTGGTTTCATGGCACCATCCCTTGGAAGTAATAAAAGGTCAGAAAGTATTTCGAACATGATCTCCTTGAGCATCTTCGTCGTCACAGTAGCAGTTAACATATGCATACAGTTGGGTACAGGAGTGATCTTCTCATTTGTTGCTGAACACATCATAATTATGTGTTTTATGTTTATGTTGGTTATTCTATGGTTGCGCATTAATTCTGATAAAGAATTAATCTCCAAAGAGAATGTGGAAACGTTTGAAACCATAGGACAAGAGGGTGAACAAATTAGTTTGATTCGTCGAGTGAAGAATTGGTACATTTCTGCTTGTAACAACAACCCTCAACTATTTATCTGTCGTTCGCCACTCCATACTGCAGTGGGACCAATTTGCATAATGTGTTCTTTGGTTCTACTACAAGCTACATACCGGTCAATCGTCGTATGAACTATAGAGTTCTGCGTAGGGGTTTCTAATTATGGATGGTCGATGTGGATCATAGTTATAATCCAAATTGTCACTACCATAATTGGTGCATCAGCCATTGCCTTTCGATGGCTCGCAATATTCCATTATTTTGACACAAATTTTTGTTCTGAGTTAGTAGAGGACGCCCGTGATTCTATGAAGCTTATGTCTTCAGAGAGGAGATCAAATATGTTATCGAGAATATTGAGCTTGTTGATTTTGCTGGTGTTTTTCATGTTCTTGATCTAAATCGTTGTCCTCATGTTTGCGATTTCCTTCATTGCATCATTAATCCCAAGCAGAGCTAAATTAAAACTTAGATGTTGTATGCATGAAGGTAGAAAAGATATTGTGTCTTCCTTTCCATGGATAAAACCGTACTATGAGGAAGAAACGAGGGATGGATTGGTTCAACTGGCGATCGAGGTTTGCGTGGACGACATGAATAAGTGGATGAATCTCAAAAGAGACCCCTCTCCCATGGTTGACATGCTACGAAAACTTGATGATTGCTCCACGACAACGCCACAAGGACTCTTAAAAAACTACCTAGATATTGGTAAAGACATCTATGGAGACAAGTACAATGTGACATGCCTCTCAATGGTTGTGCTTGTAAAAGTTGTAGCTGCAAGTGTTCTGGATCCATCCATTGCCATTATAAAATCTATGAGAGACACTCTTGGTGAAGCTCTTGAATTATTTACTACGTCGATCGGAAAATGAATAATCGGACTATATTTATTTTATTTTATAGTGATAAATACATATTTTAGAAAATTAGTGATTTTATTGGAATAATATGAAAATATATATCTAATTATATTTACTTTTCATTTTTAGGAGAAACGGAGTGCACGGTTGGATCCGGGGTGAAAAATACACAAAATAGAGTATACACTTGCAGAAATCAGACACCTGAGGGTTTGTTTTGGGGTGTACAC
The DNA here is from genome assembly GCA_039657345.1 of Stephania japonica. Lineage (NCBI taxonomy): Eukaryota > Viridiplantae > Streptophyta > Magnoliopsida > Ranunculales > Menispermaceae > Stephania > Stephania japonica. The sequence continues at coordinate 20,509,646 of CM077566.1, forward strand.
AAGAGTAGGTGAATTGGAGTTTTTGAGGTCCACGTGTCGCATCCCCATTGGCCGAGCCGCGTCACACAGAACGTTCCAGCCTATCAACGTCCGCCACGTCGCCCAGTTCCACCAACCGCAGCGCGCCACGTCTCCCTCACAGCTCATCGTCTCGCCTCAGTCGCTCGATCTGCCTCGAGATGCGCATCAGTACGAACTCCCAGAATTTCGGTGATAATCGCGCGATTTTCCCAGCCAACTCGACCGCCACGTCAGCTCGCCACAGCAGCTCCTCCAATCAGGCAGCGACACGTCAGCAACGCCCAGTTTTTTTCACCAATTACAAACTGCCACGTGTCACGACGCCAAAAAAAATCCCAAAAATTACGAAAATTGATTTTTCTCACCTCCAGAGACCAAATTTGGGGTATAAATATATATTACGACTTAGATTAGGAGGGGAGAAGGAAGATCTATTTTATTTTTCTTTCAGTTTAGTTTTAATTATGTCTAGTTAGTTCCTCCATCTAGGTTGAAGGTGGATCAGTCAAGCCTGCGACTTGGGAATCTTCATGAGGTTTATTTAATTTTAATTATTATTGATTCTTTTATGTGATTTATTTTCTTTGGTATTATTTGAATAATTGAGGTTAAACACTAATTTAAACCTTGATTTATATGTCAGTAAGTCGTAAGCACCCGTGCTTGTGCGATAAGACCACACTAGTGGCAATTGACCATACCAATTGATTAGAACCTTTTGGGACTAGTTAAATACCTTAGGGATCTAGGCTAAATCGGGAGCACTAGCGATCCGGTTGTCTAGGTGTAGTGCATTCACAAATCGAAGTAATGCGACCAATGCGTTAAATTTGGAGCACTAGCGATCTGGTTGCGTGTTTGGTTAGGGAAGTAGTCAACGGTCGTACCTTGGCTGCCGACATCAGGAAGTGCGAGGAATCGTGTGCATCACCGGTTCTATAGCTACACTAGATCATAGATTAGTTTCATAATTTTCATGAACCGACAATTAATAAATTCAATCCCAAGTTGTATGGCGAGACTGTGAAACTGAATACCTAGATTCATTCCTATTAGATTATCGTTCCATTTAATTTCTTTATTTTTAAAATATATTTTCTCTAAATCTCAAATTCTTCTTTTTTGTATTTTTTTTACCTAAGAAAGACACCAATCTCTGTGGGATCGACTCTTTACCGCTATCTACAAAATAGTTGGTTTAGGTAAATTTATTTTATTGACGCGTTCGGCGCGCGTCAATTTTTGGCGCCGTTGTCGGGGATTGGTTTTTCTTTCTTTGGTTCTTTTTGTTGTATATTTCTGTATTATTATTTATTTATTTATTTATTTTTGTATATAGTCCCTTGTTCCTAAAATTTTTGTAGGAAATTTCTCGATGGCCTCCTACTACCATAATTATGATCGATTCGAAGACTCATACTATCATGGTATGAATGGGGTAGGTATGTCACATAATGGACATCAATTTTCTAACTCGCAATTTTTTATGCAACAGGTCGAGGCTTGTGATTTTTGTGGGGAATCCTTTCATCCCACGTATGCTTGTCCTTACCATCCGAGGTATGGAAATCATCACAGTTCTAGCTATGCATCGCCACAACCCGACTTCTGTATGTCTAGGCCAAGTCCACGGAGTCCTCAACAAGAACGGAGAACCATTAAAGACATGGAGAAAGATATGATCTCCGACTGGCTTTCTCCAAGCACCAAAAAATACCCCTTTGACGATTGGATTAATTCATCATATCAGCAGGACACATATAGTTCCATGCGGAATCAGCCTTCAAGGGACATAATAAGGTTTCTTCTAGAGACTGAGCAGGACATGAACCTCACCGAGCAAGAATTGGACCAATGGATTGAACAAAGGGATCAAGAAGCCGAAGAAGAAATAAAGTCAATTCTCCAGAAAATATCAGCTGAGACCATGAGTGCAATCCCATTGGAGAGTGTTGAGGTAAATGAGGTTACACCGATTGAGGACTATTGGAGTGAACCAGAGGAAATAATTGAAGTTTCCTTACATGAGCCGGACATTAGCATTGTGTAGAATGAAGCGGATGAAGCCGAGAAAGAAATTGATGTTATTTTAGAAAGGCTAGAGGAACCGCAAAAAGAGAGCAAGGAAGACCAACCTCTGGTGTTGGTGAAGCCACCCACCCTCCCATGCATATTTGTTAGACCTTACAAGGGGGTGGTCATAAAGGAGCGTTCGCAGATCTTCTACACGGCTGACACCTTTGTGTCAGCTGACCATAATTTGATAGATTCATATGTGTTAGAGGTCCCGGATGAGCTCCTACAGCTGAAGGAGGGCATGTATGATGAATTGTCCAAAGCTATAGATGCGTCATTCGTTGTCGACATCTTGAAAGGAGAGGGCATCACGTGATCATTCATGACAAGTCGAGCTAACGACTTTAACCAAAAGCGCTATTGGGAGGCAGCCTGAGTTTTATTTATTTATTTATTTATTTTATGTTTTTTTTGCTTGCTTATTTTTATATTTGCTTAGTGTACTCACCATTATCCCGTTTTTGACTATTTACAGGTGTTTGATACTCGTTTATTGAAGTACCGGAGTTGAGAGCCCGATATCACTGTTGCGGTTCTCTGGTATACATGGTTAGTCTTATTGGAATCTGGTAAGTTCTAGGTTTTAGATTATTAGGTTAGTTTTGAGTCTACTGGAGGTAATTAGATGTATATACCCTAGCTTTCCTGAATTGAGCATTTTTATCACCGTGCTTCATATTTCATGAGATATTATAGTCCATTAGGTTTTGCATATTCATTTTAGCATGTTATTTCCCCATTATTTAGTTCTTTCACTTCCATATTCTTTTCATCTCTTTTCTCTTCATTTTGTAGTTCATAGCCTCATTCTTGTTTTAAACCTTGAGGACAAGGTTTGGGATAAGTTTGTGGGTGTTTCAGGTATAGTGGAGTGTTGAATGAATGGAATTAGCGCGTGGCAGGTATGATCGTTTTATTATTTTTATGCGTATTTCATGAGTTTGGTAAGTTATGGTGGTGTTTTTCTATTCTTTTAACATCATTTTCTTGTTATAACATGCTATGCATTACATCATTTAGGTTAGTAGTAGTTTATAGTAGTTCATGCATTTATTTTATTTTATTTTTTATTCTTTCTTTTTTTGTTGCATTATAGATTCTAGTCATGTTTAGAGTTATTTAGTTGCATGTAGAGTCGCCTGAAATCTTGTTGAGTGATTTTGATTGTGGATATGAGTTCAAATTACGCTACTTTTGAGACTTGAACGCTTTTGGATATTAGGAGTTGTACTTAATTTAGAGTGTGTCCAACATCTTTGAGGTTGCTTATTAGAGAGCTAGTATGAAGTTTAGACATTGTGCTAGAGACCAAAAAGACAAGCAGTCATATTTTGCAAGTTATCAGATTTCTAGGGTGCTAGAACGAGAATGTAGCTCACTTGAGACATCAATTCATATGACTTGACCACTTTTTGAGAATAATTTAGACTTGAACATGCATTAGATGACTTGTTTGATTATAGTGAAAGTGAGAAGGGTCAACAAGAGTTTTATAAAAAAATTTAAAGAGTCCCACAGATTCCACAGGAAATGGAGCAGGGAATCTTGTGGTGGGAAAAAGTGATAAAAGCGGTTTCCACAGGAAATGGAGCAGGGACCGTACTACTTTTAAAATTTTTGGACAAAATAGAGTGTACATACGCATAAAGGCGGAAGTTTATGAAAACTCTTTAAATTAAAAGATTTGACTGAGTGCTTATAGTTAGATCAATTGAGTCATTCCAATGTATTGTTCCACATTTTCATATTTAAGTCTAATTATCTCTCTGGTGTGTTTAGTCTACATATTATGGATAGTGAGTTGTATTTTTCGTTCATATAAGAAAGTCTGGACTTGTGTTCTTTGATATAATGACTCTGTAAAATCTTGAGTAGTTGAAGGCTCTTGCCTGGACTGATTCTAGTTTGTGAAAGGATGATTTTCATTGATGTTTGGATTCCGTTTTCACACTATTTGACTCTGAACTTCTTTTGGGTGATGGTCTCTTGAGCGGCATATTTAAATAAAAAAGGAACTCAAACTTGAGTTGGTGATGGGCATAGGTTTGTGACATTAGTCATTGTAGTATAGGAGTAGAGTATAGGTTTTCATTCACTCCTTTGCTCGGGACGAGCAAAGTCTAAGATTGGGGGTGTTTGATTAGTGTTCATTTAGACATAATTTAGTATAGGTTATTAGGTGTAATTGGACTATATTTATTTTATTTTATAGTGATAAATGGATATTTTAGGAAATTAGTGATTTTATTGGAATAATATGAAAATATATATCTAATTATATTTAATTTTCGTTTTTAGGATAAACGGAGTGCATGGTTGGATCCGGGGTGAAAAAATACTCAAAATAGAGTATACACTTGCTGAAATCGGACACCTGAGGATTTGTTTTGGGGTGTACACAAGAGTAGGTGAATTGGATTTTTGAGGTCCACGTGTCGCATCCCCATTGGCCGAGCCGTGTCACACAGAACGTTCCAGCCTATCAACGTCTGCCACGTCGCCCAGTTCCACCAACCGCAGCGCGCCACGTCTCCCTCACAGCTCATCGTCTCGCCTCAGTGCTCGACCTGCCTCGAGATGCGCATCAGTACGAACTCCTAGAATTTCGGTGATAATCGCGCGATTTTCCCAGCCAACTCGACCGCCACGTCAGCTCGCCACAGCAGCTCCTCCAATCAGGCAGCGACACGTCAGCAACGCCCAGTTTTTTTCACCAATTACACACTGCCACGTGTCACGACGCCAAAAAAACTCTCAAAAATTACGAAAATTGATTTTTCTCATCTCCAGAGACCAAATTTGGGGTATAAATATATATTAGGACTTAGATTAGGAGGGGAGAAGGAAGATCTATTTTATTTTTCTTTCAGTTTAGTTTTAGTTATGTCTAGTTAGTTCCTCCATCTAGGTTGAAGGTGGATCAATCAAGCCTGCGACTTGGGAATCTTCATGAGGTTTATTTAATTTTAATTATTATTGATTCTTTTATGTGATTTATTTTCTTTGGTATTATTTGAATAATTGAGGTTAAACACTAGTTTAAACCTTGATTTACATGTCAGTAAGTCGTAAACACCCGTGCTTGTGCGATAAGACCACACTAGTGGCAATTGACCATACCAATTGATTAAAACCTTTTGGGACTAGTTAAATACCTTAGGGATCTAGGCTAAATCGGGAGCACTAGCAATCCGGTTGTCTAGGTGTAGTGCATTCACAAATCGAAGTAATGCGACCAATGCGTTAAATTTGGAGCACTAGCGATCTGGTTGCGTGTTTGGTTAGGGAAGTAGTCAACGGTCGTACCTTGGCTGCCGACATCAGGAAGTGCGAGGAACCGTGTGCATCACCGGTTCTATAGCTACACTAGATCATAGATTAGTTTCATAATTTTCATGAACCGACAATTAATAAATTCAATCCCAAGTTGTATGGCAAGACTGTGAAACTGAATACCTAGATTCATTCCTATTAGATTATCGTTCCATTTAATTTCTTTATTTTTAAAATATATATTTTCTCTAAATCTCAAATTCTTCTTTTTTGTATTTTTTTTACCTAAGAAAGACACCAATCTCTGTGGGATCGACCCTTTACCGCTATCTACAAAATAGTTGGTTTAGGTAAATTTATTTTATTGACGCGTTCGGCGCACGTCATGATGTCCGGCGACTATTTTCTGAAATGTTGCGTCATTTCCTTGTTCAGCTGCCCATTTGTGTGTTTAAAGACGTTCGCGAAGGTTCAATTGAAGATTGTGAAGAGCGCGCCAGATACCTCACCAAGCGTCTTTGTAAATTGAATCCATTACTTGAGGACGAAGTGCAGTGGAAATTTCCCGACGGTTGGCCGCCTAATAACTCTCGCATATTTGATGGTGGCAGCAGTGGTCCTGTTCAAAATGTTCCAGCCACTACTGCTCAAAATGTACTGATGCCGCAAGCAAACTAGCAGCAGCCAGCCGACGAAATCCTTCCTGCAAATGCCTCTAATAACGTATAAACTCACTTCAGGTTCTCGGTTTAATTGTTTGTTTGTGTTCTGCTACATATACAGTTACTCTGATGCTGTGTTTTAATACTTGTGGTCCGTCTTATATATTACTGCAGTGGGTGGGGCTGATTGCTATGAAGTTTAGTGTTTGTTGATTAGGTAGTTTTTGTTTTCTCTAAAGAGTTTGATGTACATGAACTTTAAGTCCTTATGTTGAACGTGTGTACTATATGAAATATTATTACTGTTCCTGGTTGTTGACGCCATTAATGAATACTTGAAACTTCTACTTACAAAAAAAAAAACCCATCAAATATGCCCAATTTATTTGTCATATGTAACCCTGGGCTCCTAAGCCCCTTCTATATGCTCTATATCTAATCTTACTGTAAGTTTTTTCATTAACTAGCTAGTCTTTATTGTCATTTGTTGTTTTAGTTGATTCATTGTTTAATTTCTCTTTTGTTACATAACTGCTTTATTTGATTTTGATATATTTGTGTTTTCAGTATTTCACTTGATCAGATTCATTTTTAGAACCGATATTTATTTTTTCATTTTACTTGTAATCTGAGTACTTCTGTTTTCTATATTAATATTCTCTTATCTGATCTTAGTGTGAGTTTCTTCATGAACTACTATTTAAGTCTCCTTTGTTGTAAAGTTAATTCATTGTTTAATTCTCTTTTGTTACATAGCTTCTTTATTTGGTTTTTCATAAAAAAAAAAACCTCTTTATTTGATTTTGATACATTTGAGTTTTGAGTGCTTCAATCACTTATTTTTCACTTGATCAGATTCATTTTTAGAATCGAAGTTTTTGTTGACATTTTAAGTCAACAATCACTACATAATAAAAGACTATAATTAGCTGGAATCTGGCAATTGGTATTATGTAATTATTTTTGCCATAAAAAATAATAGAGACAGAAAGAAAGAAAGAAAGAAAGAAAGAAAGAAAGAAAGAAAGAAAGAAAGATTTGGAGGGAGAGAATGGCGAGGCCCTCCAATTCCTTTGATCGGCTTATACACTGCAGGTGCCACATTGGTATGCATGCTTTGCAATATAATTTCAAGTTTTTGCCGAAAGACTAGATATGTACCTTGCAAATTGTTTTCGCTGAACTCCGCCACATTAACTCTCCTTGCAATTGCTTCAAAACTCCCTGTCGATCTTACTACTTACATGCCAAGTGTTGGTGACCAACTATCAAAGCTTACTGGCACAACCTTGGCACAACCTTGGTATGTTTATTATATATGAGTAGTTGCACCAGTAATCCTCAACATATCCTAAGAGGAGATTATGTTTTGAGCTTGGTAACAATCTGCTTCATATGTTTAATTGTCGTGTCACAAGCTGCATTTCGATCGCTCTTCCATAAGTTTGATACATGTCAAGGTGTTTCTGATTATGGATGGTCAATATCAATCATACTCGGAACCCAAATTTTCACAATTGCAGTAGGGTGTTTTGCCAGCGTCTTTCGATGGATCACAATGTTCTTCGATCCACTATTTCGCTTGAAAAACAATGTCATTAGTGTTTAATTTGACATGTATTTTGAGAATGAATACAAAGCATTTCCAGTCGGATATGCAGGCAAGGAAATGGAAATCATAAAAGATTTTGTCATTGATCAAGAGTGTGCATCTATTGAGGAGCTTTATGAAGATTTGGAAGAGCTATTTGTTGATATGTTGCTTTTCTTTCTTCCTCAACTTCCAACTGTCATACATAAGGAAGTATGTGAGAGCCCATTCGAAGTCCATGAAGAAAGAGCAAGGTATGTTCTCAAGATTCTTTGCATACTCAAGTTATTGGAAGACAAGGTTCAATGTTTGTTTCCCGAAGGTTCTCACGTCACAAGAGAAGATGACGATGATCAATCAGCAAGAAACTTCACTATTGTCTAAATTAAGAAAAACTGCTCCGCGCCTCAATTTAAAATTTTTGAATACAAGTAGCATTTTCTTTTATTTTTTTCTTTTCCCTTTTAAGTTTGGGATGGAGGTGTTGTATTTTCTTTTGGTGAAAAGAGTTTCAACAATAGAAGTTTTGAGGTGTAGTAATTATTTTAGTAATTATGATTGATGAGGTGGCTTTTCAAAATATTTAGGTCACCTTATCAAATTTAGAGTTTAAAAGTGACTTATAATACAAATTTAACAATCTACAAAAGTTATGATATAATAACAAATCGCAAGAGGTCAGGGTATAAGTCTTCCATTTGCACTAATTTAATGCAATTGATGGTGTGCTTTTTAAATCATTTGAATTCCTCCTAATCAATGTGTCCCAAGCTTGGGGCATGGTGGACACCTCTAACAATGGCCTACAAATGCCTCCACTAAAAAACTCGACTCAATAGAAATTGAAGAAATTTGAGGTAAAGTTATCTCTTTTTTTTTTTGTGTACAAAGCTAACTCTTTTTTTTTTGATGTACAAAGATGTTTGATCTTCAATGAAGATCGGAGAGAACGAGGAGACGAAGAACAGGAGCAAAAAGGGTCTCACTCTCTCTCTTCAGAGAAAGAGAGTGAGTGCTATATTTATACCAAATGTAATGTACATGATAGTCATTTTGATCTCTCGTTACATACTTCTCTCGAGACATCATCTTGACCATCCATTTTATACACACACCAAAACACAACACAACATGCACCATTATATTCATTACATACATTAATACACATTACACACACACACACACATAACACCACATGCTCCATTATAACAATACATAACATTTGTACACTTAATGAGTTACACTAATATCCCCCCTCAAACACAGGGGTAACCAAACCACCCCAAGTTTGTCTCGAAGAAAACCAAAGCGAGAGGCCGTGAATGCTTTTGTAAATATATCTGCAATCTGATCAACAGTAGGAACATGAAGAACAGAGAGTTTACCAGCAAGAACTTTTTCATGTACATAATGAACATCAAGTTCAATATGTTTAGTACGAGCATGATACATTGGATTCTTAGCTAAGGCTGTGGCACTCATGTTGTCGCACCATATGGTAGGAGGAGCAGATAAAGGAACTTGCAGTTCATGAAGAAGAGACTGCAACCAGGCCAATTCAGCAGTGACTTGAGCAAGTGCCCTGTATTCAGACTCAGTGCTAGATCTAGAAACTATAGCTTGTTTCTTTGGCTGCCAAGAGACAAGATTAGTACCATGAAAAATAACATAACCTGCTACTGACCTTCTATCATCAGGAGAAGCAGCCCAATCAGAGTAAGAAAATCCTGTAGCAAATAACTGTGAGCCCTGTCTAAAACATAAACCCATATCCATTGTTCCTTTAAGATAACGAAGAACACGTTTAAGAGATTGCCAATGAGTAATAGTGGGAGACTGTTGAAACTGACTTAACCTATTGACAATAAAGGCAATGTCCGGTCTAGTATTGACCAAGTACTGTAGTCCCCTTAATAAACTTCTATACAGAGTGGTGTCATGGAATAAGGAGGCACCATCTGCATAGAGAGGTTTGCCAACAGAGAATGGTGTGTCAATTGGTTTGCAATTAAGCATTCCACCTCGTTGTAATAATTGTTTAACATATGTTGTTTGTGTGAGATATAAGGTTCCCTTCTCTCTTCAAGCTTCCATGCCAAGAAAATAATTAAGTTCACCTATGTGTTTTAAAGCAAAAGTAGTATGTAATTTTGAAATGAAAGATTGAATGACATAATTATGAGACCCAGTAACAATGATGTCATCAACATAAACTAGAATGTATAAAATCGATTCACCAGAACGACAGACAAACAAGGAATTATTAGCTTTAGAATTATAAAAGCCCCAAGAGAGAAGGGTAGACCTTAGTTTGTCAAACCATGCTTTAGGTGCCTGTCTCACTCCATATAAAACTTTATGCAGTTTACAAACATGAGAAGGACACTTAGGATCAACATAGCCTGCAGGTAGATTAGTAAAAACTTCCTCACACAAAGAGCCATTGAGAAAAGCATTATTTATGTCCAGTTGCCTTAGTGACCATCCAAATTGTATTGTAAGGGACAAAATGACTCTAATAGTTGAAGCTTTAACAACAGGACTATATGTTTCTCCAAAATCGATACCTAGAATTTGTTTAAAACCCTTGGCCACTAGTCTAGCCTTGTATCTATTAATGGAGCCATCAGAATTCTTTTTCAATGTGAAAATCCATTTATTGCCTACAATGTTTTGATTAGGAGAAGAAGGAACCAAAGACCAGGTACCTGTAGTAATCAATGCTGATATTCCTTCTCCATAGCCTCTTTCCATTTGGGATGTTTGAGAGCTATTTCAGCTGAGGTAGGAATATCATTGTTTGACTCTACAGTCTTGGCTACAAATACCTTTTTCTTACTAATGCCATCTTTGGCCCTAGTTATCATGGGATGTATATTATTTGTGTCACTAGTATTAGGAAAATTCACATGGGAACCAGAAACTAGTTCAGTTGGTGTCTCAATTGGACTAGGTAAATTGGGTTCAGACAAAACTGGTGCACTGGGTGTCTCACTGTGGCTAGATAAAGTGGAATCAACCAACTGATTATCAGAATGAGAAGAAAATTGAGGAGGAAGATGTAAGTAAACCCAAGAGGACCAATTTTTCACAGCAGGGGGTGTCGAAGCCTTATTTGGGAATACCAAAGAATAAGGTAATTCATGCTTATGAAACAATACATTTCGTGATATGTACACTTTCCCTGATGGATGTAAACATTTATATCCCTTATGACGAGAGTTATATCCTAAAAAACACATTTTTCAGAACGAGATTGATATTTATGAGTATTATAAGGTCGCATATATGGAAAGCATGCACATCCAAAAACTTTAAGAAGATTATAATCAGGTTTGATTGAAAACAATTTTTCATACGGGGAAAAACCTTTTAAAACAGTTGTGGGAAGACGGTTAATCAAAAAAGTCACAGTTTCACATGAATCCCACCAAAATTTAAAGGGAAGATGCCGTTGAGCTAACGAGGTTAGACTCATCTCAATGATATGTCTATGTTTACGTTCAGCTCTTTCATTTTGTTCATGTGTATGTGGGCAAGAGTGTTGAAAAAGAATACCAAATGAGTCAAGTAAAGGTTTAAAAGGTCTAAACTCGCCACCCCAATCAGATTGGACACGTTTGATGGTAGTCCCAAACTGGTTTTCTACTAGCTTTTTAAAAGCAAAAAAGGCATGAATAGCATCTGATTTAAGTTTCAAAGGGTAAATCCATGTAAAACGAGTACAATCATTAATGAAATGAATGTAATAGTTAAATCCATCAGTAGAGGTAACCGGAGCAGGACCCCATAAATCGGTATGTATTAAATCCAAAACATGAGAAGCAATATGATTGGAAGTAGAATATGGCAATGCATGTATTTTGCCCATAGGACAATATGAACAGAAATCAGATACGGAAGAAAGAGGAAAGTTCAAATGTTTGTGTACAACTTGACTTAACACTCTATGTGCTGGATGTCCAAGCCTGGAATGGCACAGGTTTGACAGTGCATTATTGGAGGCCAAGAAAGCATTATGTGTATCAGAAGGAGAGATGCTTGGTCCAAAGAATCGATATAACCTGTTGTGAATATGGCCATGAAGTAATACTTCACTGGTTCGGATATCCTTCACAAGACAGACATCAGGACGAAATTCAATCACAACATTGTTGTCCCTAGTCTATTGAGACACACTTAATAGATTTTTCTTAATACTAGGAACACAGTGTATAATGAAATGAAAGTCGAGATTTAAAAGAAGGAAGTAAAGCAGAACCAATACTTGTAATTGGAAGGTATTTACCATTACCAACCATTAGAGATTTGTTACCTCCATAAGGCAGATAGTTGTTTAATTATGTTGGATCAGCTGTGATGTGAGATGACGCACCACTGTCCATGTACCATGAAGTATCTGGAATAGATTCAGGAGTGCCATAGAAAGATGTCTGATTCTGAGGAGGTGTTGGAGTGAATCGCAACGGTTATTGAGAGGGAAGTTGATGTTGTGTTGAGCCCATGTATTTCATATCTCCACAAAAATAACACACAGCTGCAGAGTGACCAAACTTGCCACAGATTTGACATGTTGGTTTGTTGACATTGTTGAATCAGAAGTTACCTCTTCCTCTGTTCCTACCACCACGACCTCGAGAACCAGAACCATTATTAAATCCTCTTTATTGACCTCTGAGAAGATCCTCTAGTATTGTTTCCACCAATCCTACCTCCACTATTCTTAGTTTCAGCAGAATTGGCTGTGGGAGTTGAATCTTGCAAATTTAAGGAATTGATGCCCTGACTCACATTCAGTTGATCCAATGTAGTTTCAAAACTCATCAGCGATGATTGAAATTCTTGCCAGGCAAGATCTGGACAATGTTGTAGAATAGCTGTCATCGGTAAGTACTCTGCATCCAAGCCACACAAACAATTGGATATTAGATCTTCAATTCCAACTGGTGCACCTGCAATCGCAAGACTATCGGCCAGGCTTTTCATATTTAACAAGTATGCATTCATCCTCATGTTCCCTTTCTTTGTTCCTTGGATCTGTTTCTTCGACACCTGGATTTGAGATCTATTATTCGTGCCACAGTTAGGCTCTATTGCTGTCCACAATTCATTAGTTGTGCGGAGAGGATTCTTCAGATTCACCACAAATGTGCCAATATCTGATGTAAGTGCCGTCATAAGCCATCCAAATAACATCCTATCTCTGCTGAACCATGTTTTATAAGCCGGATTCACAGCTCCATCTTCTAATGATTTTGTTGGACATGGTGTTGTTCCATACAGATGACCATCTAGGTCATGACCTTCAATCAACGGTATAACAGTGGCTTTCCAGAGAAGAAAATTCGTTTCATTCAACTTAACAGTAACTAGTTGGCTTAAGGAGTTACCGAAAGGAGCGTTCGGTTTCATCGTGTTCCCTCGATGACTATTTAACTCAGCCGAGGATACCTCTGCTTCATGTGATGACGAACCACTCTCCATCTCTTCAAATCTGACAGGAGACGGCGTAGATCAAGCAAGATCTGAACTCAAACTATGTAGATCTGATGTGAAACTTCACAAACTCTTAAATCTTACATGAACTAAACTGGATCGACTCAAATTGACCATGAAACACCACAGATCTTACAGATCGAGCTCTTGTATGTAGAGATCTGATGACATGCACACCAGATCTGAACAACTTGTACTCAAAATCACCAACTCTTCTTCGTCAACCTTGATCTATTATTGCAGTTCGTCATTTCAAATTTCTTGGAGAGTAAGAAACCTAGATCGGACGAAGATGATATTTATAGAATGAGATCTTGATCTGATTAGCGCGAGCCACGATCTTGATCTGATAATATTTATAGGATTAGACCTTCAACAGCGCGAGCCAAGATTGCTCTGATACCATGTTTGATCTTCAATGAAGATCAGAGAGAACGAGGAGACGAAGAACAGGATCAAAAAGGGTCTCACTCTCTCTCTTCAAAGAAAGAGAGTGAGCGCTATATTTATACCAAAAGTGTAAATGTACATGATAGTTATTTTGATCTCTCGTTACATACTTCTCTCGAGACATCATCTTGACCATCCATTTTATACACACACCAAACCACAACACCATGCACCATTATATTCATTACATACACAGTACACACACATACACATACACAACACCACATGCTCCATTATAACAATACATAACATTTGTACACTTAATGAGTTACACTAATAAAAGATAACTCAGTTGAAAAACTTTATGAAGATTTGGAGCAGCTGTTTATTGAGCACGCAACGCTATTGTATGAAAGCAAAACTGCTCTCGCACCTCAATTACATTTTTTAAAATACAAGTTGTATTTTCCTTTTGTGAGCCAACAATGACTTCATATAATAAAATGCTATTATGGTCGTCATATCCATCGATCGTTATAAGCTAATTGAGTATGCAGTTGGTTGATGTCATACCATTGATTTCTCAGAAAATCAAGAGAAGTTCATTAGAACATGAACTAATTAGCATATTCATTCATATATTAACACATGAACATCCCCAATCACCTTGTGAAAGAAATCCAATCAAACAAAAAGAATGGCAAAGGCCACATCAATGTGCGTTTGCACTCATCATGCTCTATGATATAATTTCAAGTAGATCTTACTACCTACATGCCAAGTGTTTGCGACCAACTATCAAAGCTTACTGGCACAACCGTGATATGTACAAGCATATGTTTCCTCCTGCCTTCACTTGGAACTTATAGCGAGAGTGAAAGCATTACAAAACATGATCACGCTAAGTCTCTTTGTAGTTACTATCTTAGTGAACAACCATGGTATGTACGAGCATACAAATTTCTACAGGAGTGATCTTCTTTTTCATTGTGGACAGGGGCGGACCCAGGAATTATTTTTGCCCTGGGCTAACTATATACATATATGGATGACTAGTATGAATAAATGTATTGTTCAATCATGATTCACTATAAGTAACTCACATGTGAGCGGTGAGCCCCTTGATTAGTTCATAACCAATGTAAAACAGAGACCGCTTAAGAGAAGCTTAATTAATCACAAACTCCACCCTCTCAATTGATTAAATGAATATAACCATTAAATAAATTAATATTGATATAATTTATTTTAATATTTTTATAGAAAAAAAGTAAAGTAATAAAAAAATAAAAAAAAAAGATTTGGACACCATGGCTATAAAAGAATAATTAAGAAAATTACAAGAGAAAATCACTAGCCTGAGAATTCAAAATAATCTACAAACTATTAACCAAAAAAAAAACCGATGGAAACAAAAAATAAATAAATAAGTATATAATCTTCCATAAAAAATAAAAAAAGCAACCTACGTACTAGAAAAACTGAAAAAAAAAATCCATCCAATGAAGGGAAAGAAAGAAGCTTTTTATATGAATATGGCTTAATGAGATTTTTCAATTTGGCTTCGCATTGATGCACCACCATGCATATGCATTACCTGCCTCTAGTATATTGGTTATATTTATAACCAACATGCACATGTATTCTCTCACATTTGGCTTCTTCTACATCATTTGCACTTGCAATTTTTCAGGCTTCTATATCAGTTATGCAGCTTCTGCCCTTTTAGATTTTACTTGTTTACACGGCACACAAGAAATTAAAGGTGCCCCACATGATATATGATTAGAGAAGAACAATGATATTGTTATTACATTTAGACGTGTATGAATTTTCTTTTAGTGGAACAATGTTACATTGTTGTCATGGCCCAAATCTCTAACCCCATTTTGATTTCCTTAATCAGATCACCGACCCGTTATGTGGGACCTACACCGTGATACGCACACCGACCGAGACGTGACCGAGGTATATGACATTTTTGTAGTGATTGTATGCCTAGTGTTATGTATTGAGTAGACTTACTAAGTTAGTTTGTACAGTTGTAGGCATCGAGACGAGAATAGGGATGCGCCTCGAGTTGCGTGCAAGTTGGGGGACCGGGTAGTTAGCACTTTGGTAAGTCTATCTAATATTCATATGCATTAAGGAATTATTTGATGGCCTAAGGTTGTATTTATATTAATGCAAATCAAAAGGGGATCCTATAGTTTTGGTTTAAAAATAAAGAACACTTGGACTTACCTCGGGATACGCGCTAGCACACACTCCCATGTATTTGTGTCAACATGTTGTCACACATGGCTGGAAAGTTAGTGGATGTAGGAGTCAATTTGAGACCTTGGATCAACCTAGGATTACTTGATGAAACCAAATAATATAAATAGCCAAACCTTTGCATTTTTTGCTTCACTATGCATGTTCAAGAGCTGGAAATTCATAGCAAGTCCTTGTTGGAAATTTGGGGATCTCATTGAGGGTTTTTAACACCAAGAATTGTGGAATCATTGGAGGTTTTGCCCAAAAAATGGGGTTTTCTTGTGATTTCGATTTTTAAATTTTTCGAGCTATTAAATGATGTTTTTTAAATCAAGTTCATATTTGAATTCCCCACTGAAAATCACTTGGGATAGCCTTAAGGTTTTGAAAATCAGTGGTGGTTTCACGAATTTGAAAAATATGTGTTCTAAGTGTTCTTCACTTGTTTGAACAAAGGCATGTATCAATTTCTCTTTTAAATTGATGCAAAAATGTTATAAGAAGTGTCTGGTGTATGCATTGGATGTTGGAGGATGTGTTTGGACCCTGGTGGAGGAGAACATGGATCCAAGGGCTTGGGAGGTGGCCATTTTTAGGTTGCAAGAAATCCATAAATTTTCTGGGTTCCTGCACTCAGCGCACTAGGAATTTTCCCCAATGCACTGGGAGACCTAAACAACAAGTTTATCAGATTTTCCTACAACACTTAATACTCATTAAACCCACCTCAAACCGAACCTAAACAACTTTAAATCATATCTAAACATCTTAGGAACTTAAGGAAGTATTCCAAGAGTCCAAGTGCGAGTGTCAGGGTGTCGAGAGGCTGGATTAGCTAGGAAATTGCTTGCATTGTGAGTATACCTAATGACAACTTTGCTTAGCATTTTAATTCCATTGTTTTGTTGTCCTTGCATAGTCTTGTTGATTGTATTTCCTTTGTATTCTGATATTATGTGTTTGGTTGTGTTCTATGCTCACTTGATGAGTCTAGTTTGCATGATATCCATTTATTTGACTTAGTTTATTGACTCTATCTCATGTTATGTCTATTCCTGTTGTTTTCAATGTGAAGTAATGATAAATAGCATGTTATTAGGCTAGTGAACATCTTATGAAACATTTATGTGTACTTTTATTCCTTATTTGCTTAGGTGTCCATACTTGATAATTCTTGAAATTTAAAAAGTAGTTTTTCACATTTAGGCCATGTACTCGATCGAGATGTGCACGACTCATAGGGTTAGAATCTCTGGGGATGCACATGATACCTGACATTGTATGACACTCGGGGTTAGAGTCTCTGAAGTGGTCTACACACCGGGGTTAAAGTCCCTAGCAACACTTGGGTTAGAGTCCCTCGCGCTTTATGATATTAGGTCGGAGTGACGCGGTTCTCTGCTGACCAGACCTAAATCACCACAACTTAGTCTAGTGTCAGTCTCATTTGCTTAACTCTGGTATTTACTTGCATACGCTTTATTTTCCAGCTTTTCTATTTATGTGCTTTTAAAATATCAATCGATTATATTTAGAAATGCAACTTAAAATTGTCATCGAGGATTACTGTTTTATTCTTGTATGCACCGTCTTTTTTATGACAGTGGGTACAAAGCCGACTACCGGTAGGCCAGGCAAGGAGAAGATAGGCGATTACCTCTGAGCCAGCAGAGTGACACTGCATAGACTGTAGGCCTTTTGGTATTTTGTATTGTATATGTTTTATATGTATTTCATACACTATTGGATTGTATATTTTGGGTTGAGCGTTAATTCCCCGACCTGACTTTGACTGTTCTATTGTATTTTGAGGATCCTATATATGTAACGTCATTTTCCTAGTTTTCCACACTTAGATTATTTTAATTGGCTTCTGCATAAAATTCCAATTGCTTCCACACATTATATAAAGCTTCCGCATATTTCAATAAGACTTTCGCTAATAATTAACCATGGTAATAAAAGTTTTAATTAACACTAAATTACCTAATTGAATAGGACATGAGAAATGAGATGAATAGGTTATAAGGCTGACTAATACGTAGTTAAGTCCTACGTGGATAGAATTTGGGCTTAATTATGGGATTAGGCTGGGCGATGCCCTAAATTAGGAGAGGGGTCGTCACAATTGTCTATCTTAGTAATTAATTAGACTTATGCATGTACATAAATATTCTTTGCTAGTAGCTATATGGCACGCTTATGTTTTGTAGTGTCAATATATTGCTTACGCTCATATATGACATGATATGGTGATCAGTGAAGTTACTTATAACTCGGTCCAACTAACCACTAATTCTCATATATATTCATACATTATTTTAATAAAAAAATAATATTCACAATATATAAGGTGAAAATCACAAGATGCAAGACTATTAACTTAATGTTGTCCTTAGACAAGGTCAACTGGTGTAACAATGCCACATATTATTAAGTATTTTATAAAGTATCAAAGTATACATTATTTATTTATGATACATTATAAATATAACATTACACCGACTACGAAAGTATGCTTTGTAGTTGCGTCTCGTATGATCTTCTACATCATAAATCAAAAGTTAACGTGTGACATATAGTTTTTCTCTTAAAACTGCAAACGATTAGTTATTGTTCTATTGTAACGACCCATTTTCCAATAGACCGCCATAGGGGCCATTGCGGTCCCACAGTCTGGCTTACAAGCGCCAGTTGTGCCTCACATTGAATAATATCCACCATTTAATCATTATTAGCCTCATTAAGCCACAATTTACTGTTTAAGTTGTTATTGAATTCATTTCATCAGTTAAAATCATTTTCAAACCTCAAATAAACCAGCTGAAGTTTTAAAATATATTATATCAGATAATAAACATCGAATTATGTGATATAAACTATAAACGTAGTGTGGAAAACCCATATGATAACCATATATCCATACATACCTAAAAGTTCTCAAAATATCAAAAATACAAGGTATCTCTCAATCCCCAACCCCAAAATGGAAAACAAGTACATATAATACAAATGTACAAGTCGGGTTATGTATCCCAGAATCACCGATACTCTGGTAGCTTGCCCTTACCTCGACTAATACTAGGATTTGCACTCAAGCCATCACAAAATGCAAATGACGAGTTTAGAGTGATTATTCCCAAGAAAATTAAGTGAGTAATACTGAAAGTAAGTACTAGAATTTAAATAAAACTATTAAATAAACATGCTAAAATAAATATAGGCAACTGTTACTATCGCATGGATAGATAATAGAGAAAGCTTAAAGTGTGCTCTTAGAGCCTAGGGCTATACTAGCGCCATAATTCGGACTCTTCTATAGAATACTGCCAACGAGTTTCACTCAAGCAAGGCCAATATCTGGATCTGCTAGGTGATCATTCTTGAAACGCATGTTATGGTCTAGTGGGCATACACACGTAAATGTCACCGAGGAAGAGCCTCAACGTCCGTCCATATAAACCACACCCAATAATAGAGTATTAAAAGACATAAATTGAATTGAAAAGCCAAAGTAAGTAAATACTCAAGTAATTTCAGTTGGGATACTACATACCTCAAACCGCACTCCTCGCCCTGAAAACCAAATCACGGTCCGATTCCGTTCACACCTCGGGATGCGCGTCCAACACCCGACTATAGTCTCCTAAGTCTCTGGTGCCTGAATAAACCATTTTAAGTAATTTAGTACCAAATTAATTGTTTTATATTGCGACACAAAAATTAGAATTTTATTCCAATTTTTTGTTGTGGCACACTTTTCGGTTTACACTGGAATGTCAAAGAAAAAGTCTCGCAAATCCTTTTTCCAACTTTTTTCAATTTCTTGAATTTTCTTTGAATTTTCTGAGTTTTTCATAATTTTCAAGCTATTTTTCTCCAATTTTCTAGAATTTCCAGAATATAAATATAATTAATTTTAATTTTTTTATTTGTTAGGTTAGGTCGACCCTGAATATATATATATATATTCGCCTATACTTTCGCACCTATAATTCCGTTGTGCGCGCCAACAAGCACATTTAGGCGTGCACATTATCGCATGACCCACGTGTGACACCTAAGACCCCGCGTGTCGCCACGACCTCGCGTGTCACTAAGCGCTCACCAATTTATTATTTTATCATATTTCATTGTTTTTTTATACAAACTACTTTCCTAAACTTAGTATACCTGTATTTAACATGCCCTGTATTGGTGTCAACACATTTTTTGAAACGAATACCCATCACACTGTCTCGCACGTCAATAACACCAAATAATTACATACATTGCGATGCCGCTTAACCTATTTGAACATAAACATCGCAAATTAAACAAATCAGCACACAATATTGCCATTTAGCTATTTTTTGACGCACCCTGGCCTAATTGCGGGTCCCACGTGCATCTAAGCTATCAGACACGTCTGCATTCACGTCATTAATAACAAGAAATTAAATTTGGATCGTTACATCTATACTTGATTTTATAATACTGATAATGCTATAAGTTTGAATTGATAGTGGGTTCCCTGGTAAAGCTAAACATTGAAAGGGAGACGGGTTGTCCCGTACGAGGAGGCATGGTTATTAAGTAGACTTTGTCTTGTCACCCAACCTGGAGGTTGTCCCACCAATTCATACAAGTAGTATATTTTGTATCTAACTAATCAAGTTGTAAATATATACTTAATCGTATATTATTTATTTTATGTAAAACAAGAAAAATTAATTACTTTATCTCTATTTATCAAAGTATTAGACAACTATAGTTGAATGTGTCGCCTTACTATATTACTGACAATAATCATTTGTCATAGCAATTAGATGCTACAATTAATGAATAAAGTATCTATGCAAGGCTGTGTGTTAAGCACAATTCATTCGCCAATTTCTTAATAGAGATTTGAGAAGTGGACAATTCTCTTTATGTTATCCTTTAAACTTATGGAGCTATATATATATATATATACCAAAAATGGAAATGCTCCAAGAAGTTCAAAATGAGCGGTTGGGTCTCAAGCAACAAAATCTAATCAGTCAAATATTATTTATAATTCCAATATTTTAATTACCTATATGTTAAGGCTATATGGAGATATGACTGATGAGACAATAATAAGAAGGTCACGTGGTCCACCTCAATTTATTACTGCAACAAATATCGAGTGTGCACGTCAATCCAATAAATATTATGAATTGATTTCTTGTCGCATGGTAGCTGAGTAAAATAATGAGATATTATGAATATAATATCACTCTCGTCCAATTGGTACAGCTTCATTAAGAAGCATATGTTGCATATAATGACCATGGTTGCAACAATAAATTTTCGGAAAGATCTGGTAAAGATCATATAGAGAATAAAAGTGGTGCACCACTAGAAAGGGCAAATTAGTATTGATAATGAGCGCTGATAATTGTGACATTTTTCGTTACGTACGACAGTCTATGTTGCTTTAGTATTGTCATGTGCATTATGCCCAATTATTTTTTATCTTTTACCATGCCTTTAAAATCGAGGGAAAATTATGAATTTTATTATTGAAAATAGCTCGATAAAAATTGAGACACATTAAGATGTATGTGTTCAAACCATGAGCAAAATAAAGGCGAATAATGCATGTCTTGCTTATTGTACTATATGTACACTACAATATAAAGAGTATTTCTCAAATCTAAACTTAACAGAGCTAATGTTCATCAATTTCAGGGACAACTATAATGTTGTCGATCTCATATCCAGAAGTTACTCGGTATGATTTTGTTTCATCTAAGAATTTAAATTCTCAGTTTTGTGTTTTTGGATTTTACTTGAATAAGCCATATTGAGATAAATTTTGTCATATGATCCAATGACATTCATAAGGTGAAATGATTGATTTGATCATCAATTATGCGAAAAATATTGATAATTTGCGTGGGCATCAATTGTGGAACCAAAAGATTTTATCAACTAGTAATTACAGTTGTGTTGTTAGTCTCAAGACAAATTGTTGGTTGAATCATCTCGAAGTAAAATTGTTGCTGAAAACCCCATTTTCTGCTTTATATATATTATGAAAACATATGGGCTTATTCATTCTTATCGTAAATATTTTCAACTCATTCATTGGCTAAGTAGCCGCATACATATTTATACATTTTTGACTTATATTGGCTAAGACAATGCATTCAAATCATTTAAAATAAAAAAATATTAAGTTACTGATTTTAGTTTTGAGACATTTACACAATATATTTAGTTCATTTAAAGTTCTTTACAATTCATTTTAGATGAACAACGAAATATCCCACATTTGAGTTTTTCAATTATAAAGTTTATGTTCTATTTGATATGCTTAAATAAAACTACAATGAGTTTACAAAGAAAATTTTTGATTTATGTTGGTTTCCAACAATTGTATAATGTCTTGAGCCCCTAATAAGGGATTTGTTTATAACAATTGTTGATTGTCACTTGGACGAACCAATTTTTTCACCATTAAGGAGAGATATATAAAGCTGATTAAAAAAAAGAATGGCGTGAAATTGCTTGTAACACGTCAAGATAGTTGCATTATGATATGAACTTGAAGTTCAAATAATCATCCATTAGCGACACGTTATGAATAAATTTCTGACAGAGTGAAAATCAGAAACAAGTATCCACTACCACGGATAGATGATTTGTTTGATTAGCTGAGAGGAACGTAGTTTTTCTCCAAGATAGATCTAGATTGGGGTACCATCAGCTTAAGATCAGGAACGAGGACAGGTCCAAGACGGCATTCAGCACCAGATACTAACACTACTAGTTCATGGTCATGCCATTCGGGCTTATCAACTCCCCCGCAGTATTCATGGATTTGATGCACCGGGTACTTAGGCCATATCTCGAATGCTTCGTGATAGTCTTCATCGTTGACATCTTGATATACTCGAGGACACGAGAGGATCATGAGCAGCACATCAGAGAGACATTGCAGACATTGAGGGAGTATCGACTATTCGCTAAGTTCAACAAATGCAAATTCTGGGCTGCAGAGTTCAAGTTCTTGGGGCACGTTGTTGGAGCAGCAGGGAATGTAGCAAATACGACCAAGATTCAGGCGATCGTGGATTAGCCGGCATCGACATCAGTCCTGGAGATCAGGAGCTTTCTGGGGCTAGCCGAGTATTATCGTAGGTTCGTGAAGGATTTCTCGAAGATAACTTCACCAATGACGAGGTTGACGTAGAAAGACGTTGCATATGAGTGGACTGAAAAGTACGAAGCTGCATTTATTCATCAATGACTACCGCGCCAGTGTTAGTACTGCCAGAGGTTGGACAGGGATTTCTAATGTATACAGATTGTAACGACCTGAATTTAATTTGTCGTTATTTATGACGTATTGCAGACGTGGCGGACAACTCAGACACTCGTGGGAGCCGCAGCTAGTCTAGAGCACACTTAAAGTTAGGTAAATAGCTATTTTATGTACTGATTTGTCTAATTTACGATGTTTATGTTAAATTATAGTAAACGTCATCGTGATGTGTGTAATTATGTTGCTATTTGACGTGTGGTGCATGTTAAGTATTTTCCTCAATATGCATGTCGACGCGGGTACCGGGTAGGATAAAAAATGAAATACTAGGCTGAGGGAAATAATACACACATGAAATGAATTAAATGTAATAAAATAGTAAATTTGGTGGATTCCTAATGACGCGGGGTCGTGGGCGACACGTTGGGTCATACTGTAATGTACACACCTGAGTGCATTCATTGGCGCGCACAACGGAATTATAAGAAAGTATAGGCGAATATATATATATATATATATGTAATTTAATATATATATATATATATTAAAAATCAAAAATTAAAAAGAATTGTGAAATGACCAAAAAGGGCATTGAATTATTAAGGATGAGGATAATAACATAGGGGTATTTTGGTCATTTGACTCAAAATATCAATAACCACCACCGACACCCCATTTTCTTCCAAAATCGAAACAATGAGAAACGATAGGAGAGAGTGCTGGAAAAATCAAGAGAAAGAGAAGAGCGAAGGGAAATAGAGAAGCTGAGAGGAGAGATCGAGCTCGGCGAGAAAATGTGAGGTGAGTTGTTTTTGTTGTTGCTGCTGCTGTTGTGTTGTTATTGCATTGTCGTCATTGTTGTTTGGTGGTTCAGTGATAATGGTGGAGGGGCGGCATGGGAGCTCGAACGAACTGCAAGAGCAGTTCGTCCGAGGATGGAAATGACCTAGGAGAGTCATCTCCTTTCCCAAACGACCAACTCAGAAAATGAAAACAAAATATGAAACAGAGCAGAGCTGCTCTATTTTAGTGATGAAAAAGATGGGGGATACCCCTGGGTCGGGCCGAACTAGCCTGGGCCCAGCCCATGTGGGCCGGACCGAGCCCGACCCGATTGGGTCGGGTCAGACTCGGTTCAGGGGACCCACCCCCATATTATTTAAATAATATTTTTAAAATAAATTTAAAACAATTTAAAATAAAATAAAATACAGAGAAATATGGACAATGGCTAGAAAATTATGGAAAGAATTTTTAAAAAATTCGAGAAAATATGAGAAATTAGAAAAAGGGTTGAACAATGAGTTTCGAGACTTTTTCGAGATTTTGGTGAGATGTTGTTGGTGTTTTCACCTCGTAAAGCGTAAAATTGATATATTATACTCAATTGGAACTAAATGAATTATAAATGGAAATAGGTCATTTCGGGCGGTATTTTGGATATCGAGATTTGGAGGAGTCGGACTGGGGTTTATTTTATGGTACGAGGAGTGCGGTTTGAGGTGTGTAGTATTCCAACTAAAATTACTTGAGTATTTTCTTCTTTTGGCATTTGAATTCAATTTCTGTTGTTTCAATACTCTTGTCTTGGTTGTAGTTTTAATGGATGGACATTGAGTTGGGTTCCCTCCGTACCATTCCAGTGTGTATGCCCACTAGACTATAGCACGTGCTACCAGATCGGTCTCAGTGAATAGCACGACCCGAGTATCATGTCGTGGCATGTGTCGGTGTGTCGTTGGTGTAACGTCGACCACTAAGCAGATTCAGATACTGGCCTTGCTTGGGTCGGACTCACTGGCAGTATTCTGTGGAAGAGTCTGAATTAGGTGCTAGTCTGGCCCTAGGCTCTATGAACACACTTTGAGCTTTCACTATTATCTATTCATGCGATGAGCACAGTTGCCTGTATTTATTTCTGCATGTTTATTTAATAGCTTTATTTAAATTTCAGTATTTACTTTCAGTATTGCTCATTTAATTTGGTTGGGAATACTCACTCTGGACTCGTCATCTGCCTTTTATGATGGCTTGAGTGCAGATCCTAGTTCGAGTAGGGGTAAAAGAAAGCTTCCAAAGTACTGCTGATCCAGAGACATATTGTCTGACTCGTATGTTTGTATTATACATATTTTGCTTTCATTTTGGGAAATGAAAATTGTGAGATATCTTGGTACACTATATTTTGATATTTTGAGACCTATGAGGTATATTTCTTGATATGTGATGATTACATGAGTTTTCTACATTAGGTTTATGGTTTATATCACTCACTTCAATTATTAATATATGAGTTTATGTGTTGTAAGACTTCCGCTGTGATAATTTGAGGATTATATGATGACATGACATATGATTAGAATTCAATACAAATAAATCAGTAAAATTGATAATTAGTAAGGTTTAAAAGGATAAAATGGAGGATACAATCCAATGTGGAGCACAGTTGATGCTGGTAAGACAGATTGTGGGTCCGCATTGGCCCTTGTGGCGGTCTGTTTGGAAAATGGGTTGTTACATTTTGGTATCAAAGCCTAGGTTTAGAAAAATCTAGGGCTCGAATTTGAGGAAAACCTGATTATAAACCTATTGAATAAGTTTTTGATATGGAAACTCAAAGGAATTGCTTAGAACCCTAGTTGAGAAACGATGTGAAATGGGTAGAAATTTGGGATATACGTGTTATGTTTTTGGTTGTATACATTACATATGATACACGTATATTTTCCCGAGGCTTGGACGAGAGGATCATAAATGTTATTCTGACTGGAGAAGCACGTACATTACAGGAGGTATTTGACAGGGCTCTAGCACATGAGACATATCTGACGCAGAGGGCCAA
This sequence comes from Stephania japonica, assembly GCA_039657345.1. Classification (NCBI taxonomy): domain Eukaryota; kingdom Viridiplantae; phylum Streptophyta; class Magnoliopsida; order Ranunculales; family Menispermaceae; genus Stephania; species Stephania japonica. The sequence goes on from CM077566.1 coordinate 20,535,529, forward strand.
TCGACCAGCATCTTTGTCGCAGCAGGCACAACCAGCGTAGAGTTCTCGGTATGATCAGAGGCCAAAGAGATAGAGAGGAGATCAGGGTCGACTGGGACAAACCCAGAGACCTTGCCAAGGTGATTGGCAGTCTGATCAGGGTCGCAGAGGCAACAAAGATCACGGTGATGACCGGGATAGGCGTGATGATTGCGAGGTAGCATATTATACGACTTTTACACCAGTTGATCAACTTAGACAATTAGAGGGATTCTAGTAGATCAAAGACTTGTACGTTGGTTAGGTAAGACATATTATAACTAATTTTACCAAACCAACGCCAGTACCATCATAGACTGATCAAGCCAGAGATCCCAAACAACTACATTTGTCGTTGCATAGCCAAACTGGGAGGCAACCAGACAGCTTGTTGAGGGTATGTTATCTGTCTGTGGTATTTTATGCTTTTCATTTTTTATTCAGGCATTACACTTTCTTTTATATATGGACGCATGGTAAGATTTTTAGCATTAGATACATAGACCTTAGATACACAAAATGTTCTCAGTACGACAGCTAGGGATAAGATTTTCCCTAACTGAATTTGTTGGGATTGTGTGTTGGAGATAGAGGGACATCAGTTAGCAGCTGATTTGAGAGTATTAGAGTACCTGGAGTTTGATGGATATTCGATATCGATTAGTTATCATCTTATGACATACAGATCGACTGTTTCAGCAAGTTTGCGACCTTTTACATCGAGGGGATTCTAGAGTTTTCATTTGCTGGAGTTTTGACTGCATTACATATCACTCGAGGCAGACTAGCTACGTCGAAGGAGATGGAGGCGTATGCGGCTATGGTTGAGCTAACGCTTAGGAAAGTGATTAAGGATGAGGATGTCTCCGTTGTTTGCAAGTTTGCAAATGTATTTCCTAAAGATTTGCCAGGATTGCCACTACCGAGAGTTGTTGAGTTCATTATTTAGCTGATTCCGGGGACTCAACCGATTTACAATAGGCTGTATAGGATGTCAACATCGGAGCAGGAGGAGTTGAGGACCCAATTAGAGGAGTTATTGCAGCAAGGATTCATTCACCCTAGCATGTCACCTTGGGGAGCGCCAATTCTTTGTGTGAAGAAGAAGGGCGACTCGATGTGGATGTATGTGGACTTCAAGAAGTTGAATCAGGTGATGATTAGGTACCGTTACCCACTTCTCAGGATAGATGATTTGTTCGATCAGTTAGCAAAAACCAAATTCTTCTCAAAGATTGACCTCGGATCTGGATACTATCAGTTGAGGATTCGAGAAGGGGATATTGAGAAGATTGTTTTCAGTGCGCATTACGGGTTTTACGAGTTTACAGTCATGTCATTTGGGTTGACTAAAGTGCCGGCAATCTTCATGGATTTGATGCACAGGGTGCTCAGGCCGCTTTTGGATCGATATGTAATAGTTTTCATCGATGACATCCTAATTTACAATAGGACTCGTGTGGAGCACAAGAGGCATCTCAAGGAGGTGTTGGCGAAGCTAGGAGTGCACCGACTTTATGCCAAGTTCAGCAAGTGCACGTTTTGGCTGAGGGAAGTCAACTTTTTTGGGGCACGTCATTAGCGATAGAGCATTTTAGTAGATGGTGACAAGATTTGGGTTATTATTAAGTGGAGGACACCCGAGTCTGTTTCTGATATCTGGAGTTTCCTGGGTTTGGCAAGATATTACAAGCTCTTTGTTCAGGATTTCTCACTTATTGCAGCGCCGATGACGAGGTTGATCAAGAAGGATGTCAGATTTGACGGGTCGCAGGAGTGTGAGGATGCGTTCTAGGCGTTGGGGAGATTGTTGTCTTCTGCGCCAGTTTTGGCTCTACCTATGACAGAGAGAGGTTTCCTAGTTTTGGCTCTAACTGTGCACTGGGTTGGTTGCGTTTTGATGTAGGATGGACACCTGATAGCCTATTTATCTCGAAGATTAAGAGCTCATGAGGAGAACTATCCAGTGCACGACTTGGAGATTGGCGCAGTTGTGTTTGCACTGAAGGCCTAGAGGCACTACTTATACGGTGAGAGGTTCGTGTTGTTTACCGACCACCAGAGTTTGAGGTACTTGTTCACTCAGAGAGAGTTGAACATGAGGCAACAGAGATCGCTCTAATTATTGAAGGACTACGATTTTTCCAATGAGTATCACCCAGGTAAGGCGAATGTGGTAGCTGATGCGCTGAGCAGGAGCAGCATCAAGAGCCAGACGCGACTGTGGCATATGACACACGAGCACGAGTTACTTGAAGTTGCGTCGGTGTTGTGTGTGACAGAATCTATTGCTGAGCTACACATTTGTGGTTAGGGATGAGGACATGTCTAAGATGGAATTCAACACCAGATACGAACACTACTAGTTCACGGTCATGCCATTCGGGCTGATCAACTCCCCCACAGTATTCATGGATTATGCACCAAGTACTTAGGCCATATCTCGGCTACTTCGTGATAGTTTTCATCATCAACATCTTGATATACTCGAGGACGTGAGAGGATCACGAGCAGCACCTCAGAGAGACATTGCAGACATTGAGGGAGCATCGACTATTCGTTAAGTTCAACAAATGCAAATTATGGATTGAATAGGTCAAGTTTTGGGGGCACGTTGTTAGAGCACCAGAGATTACAGTAGATACGGTCAAGATTCAGGCGATCGTGGATTGGTCGACACCGACATCAGTACCAGAGATCAGGAGCTTTCTGGGGTTAGCTGGGCATAACCGCAGGTTCGTGAAAGATTTTATAGAAATTACAATGTATATGCATGGAATTTGAAAAGCCCATGAAGAAGCAACATTCATGAAATTTGAAAAGCCTAAAAAAATATGCCACATGGCAGTTGAAGATGTTCCCATCTTCTCATTAGAGTAAAAAGAAATAGTGAAAAGTGAAAATTTAAATGTACGAAATTTCAAAAGCCATTATTTTAAATTTTAAATTCGACATATATATGTACAAGATTGGGTTTGATCAGGGACAGAATTAAGGGATGACATATAGAAAGATGGTATTTAGAGCACAGAGACGCAAAACGATTGGGAAGGCTGTTGACCAGTTAGAGACTGAACAATGACAAAACAAGGATGAAAAATCAAAAACGGAACCCACTCTGTTCCTAAGTGATTGGCGCATAATAAGCCCGCCCAACTTTCTGTCCCTAATTATGTTGCTCAGGTTTTCGTACAATTTTTCCTCTTAAAATCCAACCTTAATTTTGCCCTACAGATCAGGGACGAAATCTGGGACGCTGTATGGACATGCCACGTGTCATGCTGTCCCTGATATATAAGGACGGAATCTAGGACGGAAAGTCTTTTGCAAGACACGTGCATGTTACTCCACTTCCCAAAACAAGAATTCCCAAAACCACATTAGCCCTCCACAGTCAGTTAGTAGCTCCGACTTTGCGCTCAGCTCCTCAGCCATCGCCATCTGCTCCGACCTCCCATCCCGACCTCTTGCCTCCTAAGCCTCGCCCTCGCCGTCTCGAGAGCCTTCCCAAATTCTTTCCAAAACATCATCAAAACTAGAACAATTATTAAAGCCGAGTCAAATAAGTTTAATCTGTAATGGCCCGTTATAATTTTATCCCGTTAATTAATCAATTTCAGAATAGGACGCCAGCTCGGACGCTATGTGGACACCGCGGATAGGCTAGGCATACCTCGAACCTAGGTGTTGACTGTGAATTGTTGTATTTCTAATTTTGGTGATCTATTAATATTTTCATTTTCATTGATAATGATGTATTATCTGTCACCGGTGTGTAAAGGTAGTAATTGTCGGGCACGGTTGAGCACTAGGGTCCGTTCGTAGGATAGGCCAACGCGGGGTTTGGTAGCAGTGTGGCCGGGAGTTGGGGTTTAATTAAACTTAAATTATTTAAATATGCTAAAGTGGAGGATTTAATTTATAATGAAATGTAAACATAACTATAGGCTAAATGAATGAATAAATGGTACACTAGGTGTGGGACCGCCTTGGGAAGTGTGCCGGACTCGGGGCACAGGGAGCCAGGTAGTCGGGAGCGTAGTGGGACCATAATTAGCATTTCGATGGAATTTAGTTGATGGCTTGGGTAGAGTGTATGAGTTGAGATGATTGGAATGGAAGAAAGTCCTATAGTTGAACTGAAAAATCATCACACATTGGATGTTCCTTGAGATTGACAATAGATCAAAAACTAGGCAATGTGTGTCACGATAAGGTGGCTGGATGGAGTGACACAGGCTGGACAAGGATCGTCTGATGAACCTTGAGAATCGTGTGCACTTTAGATCATATTACCACTATAAATACCACCAAACACACCAACATGCAACAACAAACCCATTCTCAACAAATTCAAATTTTTGAAGGAGAAATCAGTTATTTGGGGGCTCAGCTAGGGGATTTGAAGCTGGATTTAATCATCAAACTACCCACTTGAGGTAATCTACTCACCCATTTCATGGATTTTTGGTGTAAAGTGTTGCATGTTATGGTATATGTTTGAAGTCAATGAATTTTGTGCATTGCCACTGATTTTACTAGATTTATGGACTTTGAAGTTGGTTTTGATGATTTACATTGATTTGGTTCGAATTTGTGAAAAATTAGGGTGATTTGATAAATTTTGGGTTTATTTGCATGTATTTTAATCCGAGAATTTGGTGTTGTTTTGGTGGATTTGAAGTGAAATTTGGAGATCTTGGAGGTCTCTAATGGGTGGAGAGTGAAGAGAAATGGAGAGAAGAGAAGAAGAAGCAAGGATTTTTTTTTAAAAAAAAATAATGCAACAGAGACGGGTCTCTTTGGGAGGAACGAGATGCACTCGCGTGCAGCGGCGTGCATCCCTTCCCCCGAACCGGGGCTGGGCCGGACCGGCCAGCCAGGCTGGTCCAGTTGGGCCCCCCAAATAAAAAAATAATTTTAAAAAATAAAATAAAATAAAATAATATATATTATATATATTATTTTCTGGAAAATAGGAAAATAAGTGAAAAATATCAGAAAAATTGGGAAAAATTCTAGAAAAATATAGATAATTTAGAAAGAGGTAGAAAAGTAGGTATGGGTTTTTCTGGGTATTTTTGGAACCCCGACACAGTCCGGGAGAGGTACCACAACTAAAAAATTTAAAATATAATATAATATCATAAAATGATATGATATATTTTCAAAAAGTATAAAACAGTATAAATGGACTTCAGGGACTGGGAAACCAAAGCTTGGACATCGGAGGGCTAGGTGGGCATACTGACGGGTCCGAGAAGTCGGAGTGCGTATTTTCGGGTACGTAAAACCCAACTGAACACCACTACTGCATTTACTTATTTTATTTCCATTGAGCTTTATTTCCTTGAAAATCAGTGAGTCAAATTCCTACATGGACTGTTATGGTTCCGTCTATGTATCCATGGGTAGTAGAGGTCGCTGGCTAGGTGTGTAGCGCGTGATCTAGGACTCGGTAGATTTTATCCCGAGTTGGACTCCATTTCACGCGTTCGATTAGCCCACTAGGGCTAATGCCACTGGGATACAGTCGTAGGGTCGGCGGCATGGGCCACGACCAGGGCTCCTTGTCCTAGTATACACTTAGTGGCTGTGTTCACACCCCCTTTGTCAATCAATGTGTTAATATACATGCGATTAGCTTTGAGCAGTTGTCTGCATATTTTCCTTCATTTCGCATGTTTATTTAACACTACTTATTGGCTCTGTTAATTATTTTCATTATTTATGCACGGTGGTTTTCCTTGGAATTTTACTTACTGGGCTCGCCATTTGCCTTTGTGATGGCTAAACGCAGATCCTAGTACTAGCAGGGGCAAGGGAACCATCGGCGATTTCATCTTACTTACCTACGCCGAGGCCTACTGGTATGTGTGTAGATATTATCATGTTTTGATATTTTGTATTATATTTTGGGGTTGGGAAATTGTATACATACTTGTACTGGTATACATAATGTTATAGTTGATCGCCTGTATGCACAGTACACCATGTTTTCCCCTATAGGTTTAATCAGTAAAACTTATATTTATATCTATATATATGCATTTTAGTAAACTTTAATACTTTCACTGTTAATTTCCTTTAAAATGATAAATTAAGTGACTTTAATGAATTATATGATAACTACCTAAAGTACGAAGGTAGAGAGACACATGGCAGAGACTTCAAGTGCTGAGGTACGGAAGTAGCTTACCACGGGGAGGCCCGGGAAATTTGGGGCCACCACAGCTGGTATCAGAGCCAGAGTTTCGATAAATAAATTGTTAAAAAGTTTTACAACATCATAAACCTTAAAAAACTAGATGTGGAAACCCGATAAGTCTGCCTAAAACTTTTAGTTGGAAAGTAAGAAAATGGGTAGAGCTAGGATTGTTATGTGATATATGTATTGCTGTATATATATACTATACGAATACGTATATACGAGGCTGATCTGGACAAGCATCACGACGCAGGACACGATTGAGGGACAGTCTAATGATACTGCGAGGGCTTTCGGATCGTCAGTTCCCTCAGAGGACTGAGTTACGGCGCATAAGACTCAGATAGCCAAGATCTTACGACTATTGAGAGAGCAGGCCGCTATGATGGCTAGATTGGCTATGTCTAAGGAGGCAGTGGTGACTATGGGACCCACAGAGACCGCAGTTACTCTTACTCAGGCGGTGGTACCCGAGGTTCAGGCAGTCGATACTACACCGGTAGTAGTAGCAGTGGAGACACCGATTCCTACACCTACCGCAGTAGTAGAGATTACCCCGACGGTAGTGTTAGAGTATGTGATGGATCCGCAGGCCAGGAGGTTACGTGATTTCCTCAAGTTTTAGCCTGCTTACTTTTATACAGGAGAGACCCTGAGGCTGCAAGAGATTGGATTGTATTGCACCAGCGCTTGCACAAGGAGTGGAACATGGAAAGAGGTTTAGAGCGAGACTATCTGGGACGTGTTTTAGATCAGATGCCTCAGTGTGGTGGACTAACTACCATGAGACGCATGCTGATCCCGCGACTTGGGCAGAGTTCCGATAGATATTTTATGATCAGTTCATACCTATGGAGGTGCGATTGAGATTGATGGAGGAGTTTTTATCCCTGAGACAGGGAAACCAGAGCATGATGCAGTATATGGATAGGTACCGATACCTGTTGTAGTTATCGATGGATATCGCTGGCACAGAGCTTCATTCGGGAGTGAGGGAGGATATTGCCAGTACGATCGTATCATCCGAGGCTCCAAAAGTTCAAGCGATGTTTGAGCGAGCACTGACCTACGAGACGTTCTTGATGTAGAAGAACAGTCTTCCTATGACAGCATCGGCCGAGGTGGAGGTTGGGCAGAGCTCTCGATAGGATAGGAGGCCGAAGAAACAGTGAGACCAGTTTATTAGAGGTCGCCGGGATGACCTCCGGGATGGCAGAGACAAACGTCAGGGTGGCAGGGATCAGTATAGAGACAAGCAGCCTGTACACACCATAGATCCAGCACCACAGCAGCGGCAGCAACCTCAGTAGCACCAGGATAGAGATCAGGGTGGCCGAGACAGGGGTCAGAGGGACGGGGTCAGGAGCCGAGATCGGATGATGTGTGGACTAGGAGACGGGAGACACGCAGATGTTTCCGGTGCGGTCGGAGGGGACATTTGAAATTGGTTTGTCGGGTGCCATCTCCACGATGGGAGTAGGGTTAGAAAAGAGACAGAGTACGTGCAGTGGCACAGCCAGATCCAAGAGCTACCAGGCAGCTAGTTGAGGGTACGTTACTCATTCACAATAGACTTATTCATGCCATGTTTGACTCGGGTGGTACATTATCTTTTATTGCTGGATGGTAGTGGGGGAGTTAGGGTTGGACACACACACACACTAGAGACCCATCTTGTTCTCGGCACGGCTGTTGGGGATAAGATTTACCCTAACCGGATAGTTCGGGACATCATGGTTGAGCTTACCGGACATCAGTTACCAGCTGATCTTCGAGTACTGGAATACCTAGAGTTTGATGCACTTTTTGATATGGATTGGCTGTCAGCTTACCATGCACATATAGATTGTTATGAGAAGAGGGTAGAGTTTCGTATTCTGGGTTTACTTGAGTTTACGTTGACCGGGAACACCTCCGAATTGCCTATTACAAGAGGTAGATTAGCGACTACTTAGGAGATGGAGGACTTTGCAGCGATCGTTGAGCCTGAGACTGGAGGATCTGTTAGGATCGAGGACGTACCTATAGTCCGAGAGTTTGCGGACATTTTCCTAGATGATTTACCCGGATTACCACTACCACGGGCGATAGTTTATTATAGAGTTGTTACCAGGGACCCAGCCTATATCTAGCAGACCTTATCGTATGTCGCCTATGGAGCAGGAGGAGGTCAAGAAACAGCTAAAGGAATTGTTGGCGAAGGGATTCATTCAACCGAGTATGTCACCGTGGGGAGCGCCAATGTTATTTGTGAGGAAGAAGGATGGATCGTTGAGGATGTGTATGGACTATCGGAAGCTGAACCAGGTGACGATTAAAAATCGTTACCCGCTTCCGAGGATCGTCGACCTGTTTGACCAGCTGACGGGTGCATAGTTCTTCTTGAAGATCGATTTACGCTCGGGATATCACCAGTTGCAGATTCGAGAAGAGGATATCAAGAAGACTGCTTTCAGTGCCAAATACGGGTTGTTCGAGTTTAAAGTGTTATCGTTTGGGTTGACAAACGCTCTTGCAGTTTTCATGGATCTGATGCATCTAGTACTGAAACCCTACTTGGACTGATACGTGATAGTCTTCATTGACGATATACTGATATATAGCCGATGTAAGAGGATCACGAGAGTCATCTTCGATCGATTTGACGACGTTGAGGGAGTATCGGCTGTATGTGAAATTCAGTAAGTGTGAATTCTGGATGAGGGAAGTGAAGTTTTTGGGACATGTGATCAGCGGTCAGGGCATTTTTGTGGAGAGAGACAAGATTAAAGCGGTGATTGATTGGAAGAGACCGGAGACTGTTTTTGAGATACGGAGTTTCTTGGGTTTACTAGGTTAGTGCCGCCGATTTGTACAGGATTTCTCCATGATTGCAGCACCGACGACGAGGTTGACGAAGAAGGATGTACCTTTTGAGAGGTCTGAGGAATGTGAGCTGGCATTTCTGGAGTTGAAGAAAAGGTTAACGACTACGCCAGTGTTGGCATTACCTGAGCCAGGGAAGGAGTTATCAGTTTACACCGATGCTTCGGGGATTGGACTGGGATGTGTTTTGATACAGGATGGATGACCAGTGGCGTACTTATCCAGGAGGTTGAGACCACATGAGTGTAATTATCCGATACATGATTTGAAGTTAGTAGCAATTGTATTTGCGCTCAAGGGTTGGAGGCATTATCTGTAAGGAGAGAAGTTTGTGCTTTACACTGACCATCAGAGTTTACGCTACATTTTCACACATAAAAATCTTAATATGCGTCAGAGGAGATGGTTAGAGTTGTTGAAGGATTATGATTTTACGATTGAGTATCATCCCGGAAAAGCTAATGTAGTGGCTGATGCATTGAGCAGATGCGAGGTTGACAGTCAGACCAAGACTCGACACATGGGACTATTGGAGATAGCGTCAGTTATGAGCATGTCAGACCTTTCGATTATGCAGGATCTACAGATTTGTGGTCAGATAAGGGTACCGACAGTGTTACTAGAATGGGTATCGGAGTGTCAAAGGGCTGATGGGCTTTATGAGAGGTTCAGTGGATTGGCACGGGATCCTGAGTGCACTGATTGGGTGGAGACATCTAATGGATGTTTGCAGCATCGAGGTCGACTATGGGTACCAGGCGTGTCTAGAGATACGAGATAGTATATTAGAGGACATGTTGAGAGCTTGCATTTTGCAGTTTGGAGGCTCATGGGAGGATTACTTACCACTGTGTGAATTTGCCTACAACAACAGCTATCGGGCTAATATCGGGATGCCACCTTATGAGGCGATGTATGGGAGGCTCTGCAGGTCACTAGCATGTTGGGCAGAGCCGGAAGATACAGTTACGATTGGGTCGCAGATAGTTGTTGATCACACAGAGAAGATTCGACAGATTTGTCAGAGGCTTCGAGCAGCACAGGACAGGCATAAGAAATATGCGGATAGATACTACGACAGTCTGAGCTATAAGGTTGGCGATATGGTTTACCTGAAGGTTTCTCCTTAGAAGGGCCAGCAGAGATTTGGGATTAAGAGGAAACAGGCGCCGAGATTTATCGGACCATATCGAGTTGTAAGAAGGTTGGCAGTGTGGTGTATAGATTAGATTTACTGGCGGAGTTATAAGGGATTCATCCTACCTTCTACAATTCGATGTTGCGATTGGCTAGGACCAGGCCACGACCCATGGTTGATATGCGACAGGTTGATGTTCAGCCTAACACAACTTACGAGGAGCGGCCATTGGCGGTATTAGATCGTAAGATCCAGAGTACCTGGGAGTTTCCATTGGCGGTATTAGTTCGAAAGTACTCGTACGGTGACAGCATCACGTTACGGAAGGACTTACCTGGAAATTGGAGTCAACCATGCGAGAGGGTTATCCCCAGTTATTCCACGGTATGTTCTAAACTGACTCAAATTTTGGGACGAAATTTCTTTAAGATGGGAAGAATTGTAACGGCCCGTTATAATTTTATCCTGTTAATTAATCAATTTCAGAATAGGACGCCAGCTCGGACGCCACGTGGACGCCGCAAATAGGCTAGGCATACCTCGAACCTAGGTATTGATTGTGTATTGTTGTATTTCTAATTTCGGTGATTTATTAATATTTTCATTTTCTTTATAATGATGTATTATCTGTCACCGATGTGTAAAGGTAGTAATTATCGGGTGAGGTTGAGCGCAAGGGTCCGTTCGTAGGACAGGCCAACGCGGGGTTTGGTAGCAGTGAGGCCAGGCGTTGGGGTTTAATTAAACTTAAATTATTTAAATATGCTAAAGTGGAGGATTTAATTTATAATGAAATGTAAACATAACTATAGGCTAAATGAATGAATAAATGGTACACTAGGTGTGGGATCGCCTTGGGAAGCGTGCCGGACGCTGGGCACAGGGAGCCAGGTAGTCCGGAGCGTAGTAGGACCATAATTAGCATTTCGATGGAATTTAGTTGATGGCTTGGGTAGAGTGTATGAGTTGAGATGATTAGAATAGAAGAAAGTCCTATTGTTGAACTGGAAAATCAGCACACATTGGATGATCCTCGAGATTGACAATAGATCAAAAACTAGGCAATGTGTGTCACGATAAGGTGGCTGGATGGAATGACACAGTCTGGACAAGGATCGTCTGATGAACCTTGAGATACGTGTGCACTTTAGATCATATTACCACTATAAATACCACCGAACACACCAACATGCAACAACAAACCCATTCTCAATAAATTCGGATTTTTGAAGGAGAAATCAGTGATTTAGGAGCTCAGCTAGGGGATTTGGAGCTGGATTTGATCATCAAACCACCTACTTGAGGTAATCTACTCGCCCATTTCATGGATTTTTGGTGTGAAGTGTTGCATGTTGTGGTATATGTTTGAAGTCAATGAATTTTATGCATTGCCACTGATTTTACTAGATTTGTGGACTTTGAAGTTGGTTTTGATGATTTACATGGATTTGGTTCGAATTTATGAAAAATTGGGGTGATTTGATGAATTTTGGGTTTATTTGCATGTATTTTGATTTGAGAATTTGGTGTTGTTTCGGTGGATTTGAGGTGAAATTTGGAGGTTTTGGAGGTCTCCAATGGGTGGAGAGAGTGAAGAGAAATGGAGAAAAGAGAAGAAGAAGCAAGGATTTAAAAAAAAAATGCAGCAGAGACGATTTGTCTCTAAAAATGCAGCAGAGACGATTTGTCTCTGGTTTAAAATAGAGACAAATCGTCTCTTTGGGAGGAAGGAGATGCACGCGCGTGCATCCCTTCCCCCAAAACCGGGGCCGGCCAAACCGGCCTGGCTGGTCGGTGCAGGTGGGACCCCCAAATAAAAAAATTTTTTTCTTAAAAAAATAAAATTATATAATATGTATATTATATATTATTTGCTGGAAAATAGGAAAATAAGTGAAAAATATCAGAAAAATTGGAAAAAATTCTACTAAAATATAGAAAATTTAGAAAAAGGGAGAAAAGTAGGTATGGGACTTTTCGGGTATTTTTGGAACCCCGACACAGTCTGATAGAGGTACCACAACTGAAAAATTAAAAATATAATATAATATCATATCATAAAATGATATGATATGTTTTCAAAAATTATAAAACACTATAAATGGACTTCAGGGACTGGCAAACCATAGCTCGGACATCGGAGAGCTAGGTGGGCATATTGACGGGTCTGGGAAGTCGGAGTGCATATTTTCGGGTACGTAAAACCCAACTGAACACCAATACTGCATTTACTTATTTTATTTCCATTGAGCTTTATTTCCTTGAAAATCTGTGAGTCAAATTCCTACTGGGACGGTTATGGTTCCGTCTATGTATCCACGGGTAGTAGAGGTCACTGGCTAGGTGTGTAGCGTGTGATCTAGGACTCGGTAGATTTTATCCCAAGTTGGACTCCATTTCACGCGTTCGATTAGCCCACTAGGGCTAATGCCGCTAGGATACAGTCGTAGGGTCGGCGGCATGGGCCACGACCAGGGCTCTTGGTCCTAGTATACACTTAGTGGTTGTGTTCACACCCCTTTGTCTATCAATGTGTTAATATACATGCGATTTGCTTTGAGCAGTTGTCTGCATATTTTCCTTCATTTTGCATGTTTATTTAACACTACTTATTGGCTCTCTTAATTATTTTTATTATTTATGCACAGTGGTTTTCCTTGGGATTTTACTTACTGGGCTCGCCATTTGCCTTTTGTGGTGGCTGAGCGCAGATCCTAGTACTAGCAGGGGCAAGGGGATCATTGGCGATTTCATCTGACTTGCCTACGCCGAGGCCTACTGGTATGTGTGTAGATATTATCATGTTTTGATATTTTGTATTATATTTTGGGGTTAGGAAATTGGATACACACTTGTACTGGTATACATACTGTTATAGTTGATCGCCTATATGCACAGTACAGCCGGGTTTTCCACTATAGGTTTGATCAGTAAAACTTATATTTATATCTATATATATGCATTTTGGTAAACTTTAATACTTTTGCTGTTAATTTCCTTTAAAATGATAAATTAAGTGACTTTAATGAATTACATGATAACTACCTAATGTACGAAGGCAGAGAGACACGTGGCAGAGACTTCGATGCTGAGGCAGGGAAGTAGCTGACTACGGGGCGGCCCAGAATGGTGGGGCCGCCACATAATCCATCACTAACATCAATTAAATTAAGGAGTTAACTAATTCTTCAAGAACATCAACAAAACTCTAAAAAATCATGAATTCATTAATCGAACACACAAAAGTTGATTTAGATTCTTACAAATAAATCACATATCCTTTCAATTCAACACTAACTTAACAACATCATAGACCTCAATCCTAACCAAGATGTTTCATACCATACATACTCAATTCTTAAATAAAATAAGTAGCATCATCGCAAGTTTAAATCTCAACCATGGAAATCTCTAATAGATAAGAGTTGATATGATCCCTATTAAGCCAAAACAATCCCCAAAAAATCAAACCAAATGGATTAAATCGAAGATGTAGAAATTTGGGGAAAGAACGTAACGCTCATCCCAATAACATCCCAAAAGATAAAGACATAAGTAAACATAATACAAAAAGTACCCTACATGTACGGGCAGCTACGCGCTCGGAGCTCGAGGTAGTCGCCGATCTTCTCCTTGCCCTACCTGGTGTCGCTCGATGGACCTACACCCACCGTCACAAACTAGACGGTGAGTATAGTGATATTTAAGTGATAACCGGGAAATCTAATACTACATTTCCAATTTAAACAAAAGGTATTTAAAAGCATATGTAGTTTGAAGAAATGCTTTGAATAAATAATGCAAGTAAATACCAACGTTAACGAGATACCCATAAACCGACACAAAGCTAAGTCGAGATGATCTACGTCCGGTCGGCGGTGAGAACTATCACCTAGCCTTTTCCACTACTTGTATGGAGCTATGCTCAACATATGATAATAATCTCTCTTTTTTTTTTTTTTTTTTTTTTCCTAATAACCTCAAATTGCGGAGCTGTGCTCGCGTATTTAAATCATTTATACTTGCCGACAACCCCGTGATCCATGTCACGTGTGCCGCCCAAGTGTAGTGGCGAGTGCCGGAGACCCCGAAAGACCGAAATCCTCGTGAATCCGCGCATCTCATGTGCAATGGACACTAGATAATCCCTACTTTAGTTTTCAAGAATATATATCCTACAATGCTATGATTTCAACACAAGTTAGGCTACAAAGCCCCAAAGGAAATAGAGCACAAGTCCATCATAACAAATAACCCTATAGCATGCATTTTCTAAATATCCATTAACCATATTTCAAGACAAACATTGAGCATATAAGGACGCATGGAGTCAATGATATATTAAACAAGGCATCATGCTATATCGATATTCAATATGAATAAAAACAAGGAAAGCATGATGTGGGAAGTAAATTAGCTAGTCTACAAATAGACCGAAATTTATAAATGACTGGAATGAAATAAAGTAAAGAGTTCCCAGCTTCACTTACAAGTCAACGCAAGTAGTCCTAGCTATCCCGCCTCTCGACACCCCGACTCGTGCACTAGAACTTCCAAGAATTCCCTTTAATTCCCGAAGTTCATTTTTATAGCATTTTAATTGGTTTAAAGTCACAATAAATGGATTTATGATATTTAACTAAAATTTAGAATTTTATGTCAATATTTAATTGTGGCACATTTTTCGAGTTATTTCGGGGTACCAAAAATACTCGAGAAGTCCCGAATCATTTTTTCTACCTTTTTCAAATTTTCTATATTTTTCTAGAATTTTTCCCAATTTTTCGATATTTTTTCCCTATTTTTCCTATTTTCCAAAAATTAAAACTGTTTTTTTTTTTTTTTTTTTTTTTTTTTTATAAATAAAAATATTATTTAAATATATTATTTAAATAATATTTATGTGGGTCCCCCGAACCGGTCGGACCCGACCCAACCGGGTCGGCCGGTTCGGCCTCTCGGCTTCGTCGGCTCGGTCCGGGTCGGGCCGGCCAGCAGC
The DNA here is from genome assembly GCA_039657345.1 of Stephania japonica. Classification (NCBI taxonomy): domain Eukaryota; kingdom Viridiplantae; phylum Streptophyta; class Magnoliopsida; order Ranunculales; family Menispermaceae; genus Stephania; species Stephania japonica. Next base: position 20,550,757 of record CM077566.1, read on the forward strand.
CCACCCGGTTGGGCAGGACCGGCCGCTTGGCCCGCCACTCGGGATGGGCCCGGGCTGGCCGCCGCCCGCCAGGGTGGCACGCACGCACGCACGCGTGCGTGCCCCCCTTCTTCTTTCTCCTTTCAACCAGTAGGCGCACCCGCGCTCTGTTCTTCTCTTTTTTTTTTTTTTTTTTTCAATTTTTTTTTTTTTTCTTTCTTCCTTCACTTTTCTAATCTTCTCTCTATCACTAACCTAATAGCACTTCAAGAGACCAAATTTTTTCATCAAAAACCACATAAACAACAATAAATTCTCGATCAATGTGCATGTGTATAAACCCAAAAAAATCCGAAAATACCAACTTCTCACCAACAATTCCCAACAACTTCGACTAAAATTAGTTTGTTTGAGTAATTCATACCATTTGGACTCCAAATCAACCAAATCCATAGTGCATGTCTATAAATTCGAAAATTGTGTTTGAAACCCAATAAATAAAAAAAAATCCATATGAAATTGGGTAAAAGAAATGGTGGGTGAGATTACCTTAGTTTGGATCTCTCGATTCTCTCCACTCCTAGCTCAAATTTCTCTCCAAACTTCTCCAAAATCTCCCCTCTCTTCCGTTCTATGTGATTTGCATGTAAATAGTGCAAATTTTTGTTCATCAAGTTGTATATATAGGTGTTGTTAGGATCTAGTGTGTATTGTGTATCTCGAGGTAAATCCAAAGTGGTCACTAACTAGGTAGTCCAGCTTCTCATGTGACACAACTTGGGTGACTCCCATCATGGGAGTGTGTGGCAAAGACGGATCCCAAGGTCCATCCTAAGGTTAGTTTAATTCACAACAACTATAGGATATTAAAATGTGATTTCTAAATTAAATAAACTATAGGTTAAATCGATTAATGTACATAAATCCTATATGGACCATAATTAATTGGTCACACAAATTTATAAAATTTATATAAGTGGTCACACCGACTCTCAACTACCCTAAGACTTTCGGTGTCCCGACTCGCACGCAACTCGAGGCGCTTTCCCGTGCGTCGAACGTCGTATTTTCCAACTAAATTAAATAACTTAATTTATTTTAAGGTAAATTTGAAATAAATTGTTATTTCCTAGCCTAGTCTCGCTACCCCTAATTCCACTAAGCACTCGTACTTGCACACGCACTCCAAGGCGTGTCCCGCTCACGCTCTGCTCGACGTCTATATATGGTTTGCAAAAAAATTGACTTAATTAGTCTACACACATACACAACACTAGACATACACCAAGTACAAATATAACATTTACCTCACCCACGTGCCTCGGCAATGTTCGCATCTCATGCGGGCCCCACGTCACGGGTCGGTGATCCCGATTAAGCAAGTTAATCAAGATTAGGAAATTGGGCCGTGACAAATATTCCCAACAAAATGGAAATTTCGTCCTCGAAATTAGATTCAGTTAGGATTATACCCGACTCGAAAAGGTACGAAAGCGATCTCGCATATAGTCTTCCCGCTCCCAAGTGAGTTCCGAATCGCCGTGGAACCGCCATTTGACGAGTACCTTTGGGATAGACTTGTTCCTCACCGTTGTACCTTTCGGTCTAGGATCCGGATAGGTCGCTCCTCATATGAGAAATCCTCACTCAGTCGATCCGACTCAAGTCAATCGTTTGTCGTGCGCTGCGCTTTCGACTCACCAGTCGAAGCATCGAAATATGGAAGACCGGATGAACACCGACATCTCGCGGAGGAAGCTCTAACTCGTATGCAACCTTTCCAACCCGTTTCCTAACTCGAATGGCCCAATGAAACGCGGTGCGAGCTTGCCCTTCACACCAAATCTCTGCAAACCCTTCCGAGGGGAGACTTTAAGATAAACGTAGGCTCCCTCGGAATAAGTGATATCACCGTGGTACTTGTCTCGCATATTTCTTCTCGTCTCTCTTGGGGCGCCTTGAGTCTCTGTCGAATTAATCGTACCTTCTCGGTGTGGTCAACAACAATCTCAGCCCTATTGTCACTCGTCCTCTCGGCTCACCAAACACGAGGGTGCGAGCGACACGGTCGCCATATAAAGCCTCAAATGGTGCCATCTCAATGCTAGCCTTTCGATAACCGTTGTTGTATGCAAACTCACACAATGGTAGGTACTCCTCCCAAGATCCGCCGAACTCTAATACACAGCTCGCAACATGTCCTCTAGAACTGATTCGCCTCTCTCTGTCCGTCCGTCGTCCGAGGATGGAAAGCCGTCTTTGAATCGTAGGCGTGTACCGTATCGCTCTTGCATACTCGCCACATCCCGGAAGTATACGTAGCATCTCTCGTCTCGATGTGATGGTCAACGGTACCCCATGCGGCTAATGATCTCCTCTCGAACGATACTCACCGATCAAACGTGTAGTCTTGCCGCAACCGCGTAAAATGAGCAGACTTTTTGTAAGTCTATCAACTATCACCCAAATGGAATCATGTTTCTTGGCTGTCCTCGGCAACCCTCTCGATGAAGTCCATGGCGATGTCTTCCCATTTCCATCTCGGAATGGGTAATGGTTGTAACATCCCGCCAGTGTCTACGATGCTCGCCTTCACTGTCGACAAATCTCACAATTCCCGATAAACTCGACACATCCGCTTTCATCCCAGGCCACCAGAAATGTCTCTTCATGTCGTGATACATCTTAGTCCTGCTGGATGAACAAGAATCGGGAATGGTGTGAATCCTGAAGAATTTCCTCTCTCAGCTCCGGCATCTCGGGTATCCACAATCTGCCCCTGAATCTCAGACACTGATCAGATGTCTCTGTCCAATCAACACAATCTAAACTCCGCGCTAGCTCGCTGAATTGCTGGTACAACCTGTCGTCCTCTGACCCTCTGACACACTCTGTGTAGACACGGTATGTACTCTCGTCTGTGCGCAGATCTCAATCCGGGTATCGATAGGAACGTCTGACTGACCTACTGTCATCGCTGCCTCAAGTAATCCGTACTCGTGCGTCATATGACATCTGACAACCTCGGCGTCTCTGGTCGGTCTCCTACTCAGTGCGTCGGCGACTACATTCGCTTTCCCCGGTGATATTCCAAGGAAAAGTCATAGTCCTTCAAGAATTCTAACCACTGCGCTTGTCTCATATTCGCTTCCTTCATGTGAAGAGATACTTCGGACTCTTGTGATCGTGAAAAGTGTGAACCTCTCTCCATACAAGTGGTGTCTCCACACCTTCAGCGCAAATACGATCGCTTTGCTAACTCAAGGTCATGCGTCGGGTAGTTCCTCTCATGTATCTTCAAATGTCTCGAAGCATAAGCCACAACTCCGCTATCCCGCATCAACACGCATCCAAGTCCCGTGTGTGAAGCATCGTGTATACTAGGAATCCCCGTCCAACCTTAGGCGGTGTCAATATGCGGTGCGGTCGTCAACAACCTCTTCAATCGCTTCAAATGCGTTCTCGCATTCCTCTCCGTCCGATCATACACGACGTCCTTCGTGTCGTCGGTCTAGTCATCGGCGAAGCGATCTTAGAAAAATCCTTCACAAACCTGCGGTAGTAGCCTCGCTAATCCTAGAAAACTCCCGATCTCCGTCATCGACGTCGGTGCGGCCAATCCATAATCGTCTCGAATCTTGGCCGATCTACGGCAATCCCCGTTGCTCCAACAACGTGACCCAAAAACTTGACTTCGAAAGCCAAAATTCACACTTGCTTGAACTTGGCATATAAACGGTGCTTCCTCAACATCTCGCAATGTCTCCCGAGGTGCTGCTCATGATCCTCCCGTGTCCTCGAATAGATCAGAATGTCGTCGATGAAGACTACTACGAACTGGTCAAGAAATGGCCTGAATACTCGGTGCATAAGGTCCATAAACACGGCGGGGGCGTTGGTTAGCCCGAACGGCATAACCGTAAACTGGTAGTGTCCATATCTGGTGCGGAACGCTGTCTTAGACTGGTCCTCGTCCCTGATCCTAAGCTGATGATACCCTGACCTCAGGTCTATCTTAGAGAAGAACTGCGCTCCTCTCAGCTGCTCAAACAAATCATCAATCCTCGGTAGCGGGTACTTGTTCTTGATAGTAACCTTATTCAGTTGCCTGTAGTCGATGCACAGTCGTAGACTACCATCCTTCTTTTTCACAAAAAGTACTGGCGCTCCCCACGGTGACATCGAAGGTGTGATGAATCCTTTCTCCCCCATGTCCTTAAGCTGAGCCCTCAACTCCTCTAGCTCCTTCGGGGCCATGCGGTAAGGTGGTATCGCGATCGGTTTGGTGCCTGGTACTAACTCAATGATGAAGTCTACCTCTCGCGGCGGTGGCGATCCCGCAACTCCTCAGGAAAGACGTCGGAAAACTCTCTAACAATCGGTATGTCCTCAAGTCGGGGTCCCTGACTCTCTGCTATAGTATACAAGGCTACTAGAGTCTCCATCTCCTCACTAGTCGCCAATCTACCTCTCGTGGTATCGACTCTCGGTGTACTACCTCGGTGTACAAACATCGGACGTCCTGGGATCTCAAATATGACAGACTTACTAAAACAATCTATGTGAGCATGGTATGCTGATAACCAGTCCATCCCAAAGAGAGCGTCGAACTCTAACATCTCAAGGACTCTAAAGTCGGCGGGTAACTCTATCCCACTAATCTCTACTGGAACTCTCTCCACTAGACTATTAGGGTAAACCCTATCTCCGGCGGCGGTGCTCAATATCAAATGTACTCCAAGCCTAATCGGTGTCAATCCTAGTATGCCTAACATGCGTCCAGAAATGAAGGAAATAGTGGAACCCGAATCAAACAAAACATAAGACTCTCTACCAGCGATAGAAATCATACCCTCGATGAGACTCCGCGTAGCGTTAGTATCCGGCTGTGCCACCATGTGAGCTGCCTCTCGACTCTGTGGTGGATACACTGCTGCTGGCTGTGGACACTCCCTCACCAAATGTCCCACCTGTCCGCACCTATAACATGAAACCTGTCTGCCGGCCGACCGTGGTCGTCCCCGAACCGGAGTCCGTCTGTCTCTCCACCCAGACGGGTCCCTCTCGGCCTCGACCCCTACCTCGGCCTCTACCACCCTGCTGCTGATACTGTCGTGGTGCTGATGGTGCCGGAAGAGTAAGTCTCTCTGGCGCTGGTAATGCTGGCCTAATCGATGGTGGTGGTAAGGAACGTCCTCTCCCTGAGCTCTGTGCTGACGCGACATAAGACACCTGAGGTACCACCGATGTGAAACGTGAAGTCATCCCCGATCCTTGAGAACCTCTATCCCATGTCCTAGGTGCCTTTCCACCCCGTCGTCTCCTCTCAAAATCTACGGCCTGCTCTAATGTCAATCTCTGCCCTAAGCCTGCCCTGTCAGCTATTACACCAAGGTAGTAGGTCTCGTGCGAAAGTGCACGCTCGTATATCTCGGTAAGTGTCCTAGCGCCCGTGCTGACTACGTGATAGCCAATGTCTGCTCTCAGACCTGCCCCAAAATGATACACATCTCCCAACTCATCTCGGACCAAATCCCCCGCAAACTGCCTCAAATACCCGTATCTATCTCGGTACTCCATAACCGACTCATCTCGCTCTCGCCTCAAACTCATAAACTCTCTCCTCAACCTCATCATGACTCGCCGGCGGGAAATACCGCGATAAAACTTAGCCTTAAAGGCCGTCCATGACTCAAAGTCCCCATCGCAGCTATGGTGGTACGCCACCGAACGTCGCATCTCTCTCGTAGCGTATAAGAAGACAAATCGGGCGTAGTCTATCCTCGATCCCCAAAATCCGATGTAGCTTCTCTTGTGATAATATCCATCCCTCAATCTTCTCAAAGTTTCTCTCCCCGTCGAAATACACCGGTGAAGGCGAGAAAGTCCTTCACCACCGAATCCCCACCGCCGAGCCCGAAGGTGTAGGTGTGGGAGTCGGAGTCATCATCGCTACCTCTGCGTCGAAACGGTCACTACCGGAAGAGTCGGCGTCACTACCGTGTCCCGAACAATAGGTGGGTCTAGTACGGGTGCGGTATCTCGGAACGCCGGGGTGGTATAATAGTAGGTCCGGTCGTCGGATGTGTGGTAGTCGCAGGGAGTAGTGGCGACGCCCGAGTAAGTGCGGTGATCTCGTCTGCGTCATGAAGGCCATGAAATCAGCCATCTCTGGTCCCTGTCCTCGTGCCGCTACTCTATCCGCCAACCTCGATAGTCGTCGTCGATGTAGTAGGAGGCCGACTCATCGCTAGCACCCCGTCGCTTTGTCTCGCGTGCATCCGTCATCGTCGTCGCATATGGATAACGATTTCCTATCACTATTACGAAGTCTACCACGTATATACGTATACATATTGAAAAAGATAGCATATATATACAAATTCCCAACTCACTTTCACTCAATTCCCAACAAAATAATTCCTAGGCAAGGTTCATCTGGTTTCCACTTCTAGGCTGTGTATTTTATGCGAATTTATGTTTTACTCCTTGATAACATAATCTTTGATACCAATCGGAAAATTTGTATCAAAATCCTTAGTCAACACTATACTTTGTCCCTAAGGTTCTAAAGCCTAAGCTCTGATACCAACTGTGACGGCCCCGCTTCTAATCTAGGGCACCGTCCGGCCTAATTTGATACCAACTGTGACGGCCCCGCTTCTAATCTAGGGCACCGTCCGGCCTAATCCCGTAATTAAGCCCTAATAACAACACATAGGACCCGATTACGAATTAGTCAGCCTATATTACTTGTGTTCTCTTGTTTAAACAATTATTTTATTTAGCGGAAGTCTTTAATATTTTAGCGGAAATTTTTTTTTTTTTTTTTTTTATATTTTTTTCTTTTATAAAGCCTATGTGTGGAAACCAGGAAATAACGATCACCATATATATGCAAGTAAACGGCGAACATATATAAACAAAGTGAAAGCCAAAAGTCGGGTAATCTAACGCTCATCCCAATAACATCCCAAAAGATAAAGACATAAGTAAACATAATACAAAAAGTACCCTACATGTACGGGCAGCTACGCGCTCGGAGCTCAGAGGTAGTCGCCGATCTTCTCCTTGCCCGGCCTGGTGCTGCTCGATGGACCTACACCCACCGTCACAAACTAGACGGTGAGTATAGTGATATTTAAGTGATAACTGGGGAAATCTAATACTACATTTCCAATTTAAACAAAAGGTATTTAAAAGCATATGTAGCTGAAGAAATGCTGAATAAATAATGCAAGTAAATACCAACGTTAACAGATACCCATAAACTGACACAGGCTAAGTCGAGATGATCTACGTCCGGTTTGGCGGTGAGAACTATCACCTAGCCTTTTCCACTACCGTATGGAGCTATGCTCAACATATGATAATAATCTCTCTTTTTTTTTTTTTTTTTTTTTTTTTTCCTAATAACCTCAAATTGCGGAGCTGTGCTCGGCGTATTTAAATCATTTATACTTGCCGACAACCCCGTGATCCATGTCACGTGTGCCGCCCAAGTGTAGTGGCGAGTGCCGGAGACCCCGAAAGACCGAAATCCTCGTGAATCCGCGCATCTCATGTGCAATGGACACTAGATAATCCCTACTTTAGTTTTCAAGAATATATATCCTACAATGCTATGATTTCAACACAAGTTAGGCTACAAAGCCCCAAAGGAAATAGAGCACAAGTCCATCATAACAAATAACCCTATAGCATGCATTTTCTAAATATCCATTAACCATATTTCAAGACAAACATTGAGCATATAAGGACGCATGGAGTCAATGATATATTAAACAAGGCATCATGCTATATCGATATTCAATATGAATAAAAACAAGGAAAGCATGATGTGGGAAGTAAATTAGCTAGTCTACAAATAGACTCGAAATTTATAAATGACTGGAATGAAATAAAGTAAAGAGTTCCCAGTTTCACTTACAAGTCAACGCAAAGTAGTCCTAGCTATCCGCCCTCGACACCCCGACTCGTGCACTAGAACTTCCAAGAATTCCCTTTAATTCCTGAAGTTCATTTTTATAGCATTTTAATTGGTTTAAAGTCACAATAAATGGATTTATGATATTTAACTAAAATTTAGAATTTTATGTCAATATTTAATTGTGGCACATTTTTCGAGTTATTTCTGGGTACCAAAAATACTCGAGAAGTCCCGAATCATTTTTTCTACCTTTTTCAAATTTTCTATATTTTTCTAGAATTTTTCCCAATTTTTCGATATTTTTTTCCCTATTTTTCCTATTTTCCAAAGAAATTAAAACTGTTTTTTTTTTTTTTTTTTTTTTTTTTTTATAAATAAAAATATTATTTAAATATATTATTTAAATAATATTTATGTGGGTCCCCCGAACCGGGTCGGACCCGACCCAACCGGGTCGGCCGGTTCGGCCTCTGGCGGTCCGGTCGGGCCCGGTCCCAGTGCCCACCCGGTTGGGCCAGGGCCGGTTTGGCCCGCCCACCGGGATGGGCCCGGGCCGGCCAGCCGCCCCCGGGGGCACGCACGCACGCACGCGTGCGTGCCCCCCCCTTCTTCTTTCTCTTTTAACCGAGAGGCGCACCGGCGCCTCTCGGTTCTTCCTCTTTTTTTTTTTTTTTTCAATTTTTTTTTTTTCTTTCTTCCTTCACTTTTCTAATCTTCTCTCTATCACTAACCTAATAGCACTTCAAGAGACCAAATTTTTTCATCAAAAACCACATAAACAACAATAAATTCTCTGGATCAATGTGCATGTGTATAAACCCAAAAAATCCGAAAATACCAACTTCTCACCAACAATTCCCAACAACTTCGACTAAAATTAGTTTGTTTGAGTAATTCATACCATTTGGACTCCAAATCAACCAAATCCATAGTGCATGTCTATAAATTCGAAAATTGTGTTTGAAACCCAATAAATAAAAAAAATCCATATGAAATTGGGTAAAAGAAATGGTGGGTGAGATTACCTTAGTTTGGATCTCTGATTCTCTCCACTCCTAGCTCAAATTTCTCTCCAAACTTCTCCAAAATCTCCCCTCTCTTCCGTTCTATGTGATTTGCATGTAAAACTACCCTCGACTTGTCCCGACTCGCACGCAACTCGAGGCGCTTTCCCGTGCGTCGAACGTCGTATTTTCCAACTAAATTAAATAACTTAATTTATTTTAAGGTAAATTTGAAATAAATTGTTATTTCCTAGCCTAGTCTCGCTACCCCGAACCACTAACTTAGAGTTTTAATGTTTTTTTCTTCTAGCTTTCACCAAGTTAGATATATACTACCAAGTATTGACTTCTCTTCGATCTTCAAATCAAGACTTCAAAACAATTTGTCTAACTTTCACCAAGTTAGATATATACAAAGTATTGACCTCTTCGATTCTACTTTGTCACTTTCTTTCTTCTCATTTTTCTATTGTTCTCACATTCTCTCTCTTCTTTTGTTCAAATAGGACAAAAAGAAATGAAAGGAAACTTGGTGCTTAAGTTACTATCGCACTTGGACTCACGTGGCAGTGTTCCTAGAAACTTCTCATGGTCATTAGTGCTCCAATACATCCTTTATTATTATATGGCTAGGAATGATCCTAAGCTTTGTGGTTTAAAATAGGACAAGACACCCAATACATCACCACTAACATCCATTTGTCCTTTATTGTGTAAGACTTAGCATGCACTTATTTCCTATTAGTCCACCTACACAGAGCATACATTTTATCCCTTACCTTTTATGATAAGTACATGCAAGTGCTATGCCACTAACTTAATATTTAACCTTAGGTTGTACTATATTCACAATCAAGCCATAGACACATTTTATTAATTTATCAACTCTAACTTACACAAATTTAAATTAATTAATTGTTTAGTTAACTTAGGCATTCCTTATTAAATAAATTAACAAGCCTAAGTTGTAAATTAAACCAATTTCCACCAACCATCTAAGTGTTCACGTTCTCTCATATTGCAATCTACTCCGTATCCATTTTTACACACATCTCTAGGTGATCCACACTTGCAAAATCGATTATCAAATTCATAAAATAATGCACAAGAGTATAAATAAGTATTACATATCATTAACCACAAATAAGATATTTTCAAGCTATTACACTACTGACTCAAAAAAGTAAAAAAAATTAAAAAAAAATCGACACATAAAGAGATGAAGAATGCACCCATGGGGTTGAATTGATGAGGTTTCACTCAAATTTCATTGAATTTGGGTCAGAGGTGAGAGTTTGATTCAAGTGAGGGGCGACTAGGCTACTAATGAGCAGGGTAAGCATTGTATGGATTGTTGGGGCATATGCCCTAGGTCAAAATTATTTCTATTATTATTTTTGTTAATAAAATAGAGGATTCATTTGTTATTTATTATAATTGGTTTGTATGTTTACTTTATAATAAGATCCATGGATATTTACTGAAATATTGTAAATGTCCCTAGTCGATCATTATGCTAGGAACTATAATGAATTCAGACTAGTGTGAGTCATGATTTATGGTGATGCAATGATCATATGTATATGGATACAAATCAATATCATGAGTACTTGTTAGGGAATAATGTACTGGACCGACCCGCTATGAGAACGCCATGTAGATTAAGTCATTGGTGTAACTCATGATAGGTATATCATTTAATCCTTTGACTTGAGATTTCCATAGAATTCAACATTAGGAGAATAATGGTTTGACATAATCAAACTTAATCGGACAATTATAAAAGTTTCGATTGGTTATTATGTGAATAATGGGTGAAGGTGTGTAATTAAGATATAATTCATCACTCTCGTATAAAGAGCGATATCATTGGATCCCTCGATATGATTGACTGATAAATGGCCAAGTCTAATTGAATCGATAATATCAATGTTACTTGGATATTTTTAGTCTACCTTGAGATTAAGCCTAGCACAACTGAACATTAAGAATGACACTTTTGTGCATGTTGTTTAATCACATGATATCATATGATAAAGGGATGTAATATGCTCTATTGATTAGGTTGAATCAATTTTGGTCTTCGTGCAACTTGGGTAGTCATAATGTCTTACTAGAGACCACTTATGACTTTATACTAAAATAGGTTTTGGTTCACTACCATTGTTGTATGAACTTATTAGGTCGCACACTGAGAATGGATTTGCATGATTTCAAGTGGTCCAGATTAATGGATTTTATAGGATAAAATTCACATCAGAAAAATCTCTTACATTTTACTATATTACTACTTATTTAAGCAGGGGTATATGTGTCATTCACTTGAAAAACCCTAAATACAATGATTGTATGAATAGGTGTTTAAGTGAAAGACATAAGAGACCTACAATAAAAGTTGAAACCCTAAAAATGAATTGGTTTTTCCTTTTTGGCATTTAGTGAGTTTTTTGGACTTTCGGGAGAAAAGAAAAATGTTTCCAAAGTTTTCCAGTGCTAGAACCCCATCTCGTGGTCATCGTTCGTATGCGGATTGCTAATAGAGGGCAGTCGTGTGAACGGCTTGACTATCGATCAACACAAATTGAAAACCAACATTTAAGGTATGGTTACAATTATGTTAAGCATATCAATGGACTTTGTTTGATCCTGTTGGGGTTTTCGAAAATAAAATTTTAAATTCTGCAGCATTTTCGAACCTTAAACCCTACATGGGTGAGTACAAAACTTTTTTTATATTGAGGGGTAGTTGGGTCATTTCACTAGGAGCAAAAATAAAATTCAAAACTGGGGTCCCCTGAGCAAACAGTGGGATCTATTTAGCCTCTACCTTTCCATTAATGTTTTTTATTTATTTTATGATGTTTTAAGTTTAATATGTGTGAGTAGTTTATTAGTCTAAATAAAGGTATGAACTAAGCCAATTGTGAAGTCATAGTTTACGAGGTTTATGAACTTAATGCTTTAAATTGATATTATATTCTTAGATAACATTGTTTAAACAAGATTATTTTCTTGAATTATAATTTATGAACATGGATGTTTCTTGCATAGACGTAAATATGTTAGGGATTGATAACCTCTATATCTAAATAAAGTATTAACTAAGATTCTTCAGTTAATTATACCTACCTGAAAAGTCTTATATGGATTCCAGATGTAAGCTTAACACCTATGGCATATTACTGTTAATGTAATGACCCTAAAATCTAACTCGTGCTACGCGTCATTTTAGGTCGTATATAGAACCATTTGTCGTGATACGTGTGTCTAATTCTCGATAGTCAGCAACGAGGTATGTTATTTATGTCTCATGTTTGTATTATTTATTTTACTACTCGAATGAAATTCCAATATCTCAAATATGTGAGGACGTTTGTAACTAAGCGTTGGTATAGAGGAACAAGTTTGGCCTAGAAAAAACATGTGATATAAGTGTCAGGCGAACTGATGAAGGGCATTTTGTTGTCCGGGGGGTAATTTTAAATAAAACACTGATGAAATGTAATTTAAAATAATAACTAATTGATGTGAAACGTGATCGGTATGTTCGAGAGTACATGACAGTGCAAGTCGTGATGCAGTTTGGGTGCAAGAACGCCCGAGGAATCCAGTTTTGTGTTGATCATAGGATAATGTCAAAGGATCGAGTAAATGAGACTCCCCAAATGAGTTAGAATATTAGGTGGGATGGAGTGATTGAGGGCCATTAGATCAACCTTGAGATGAGATTGTGAGCCAAGATGCAAGGATCACTATAAATAGGGAGATTTTTGGTGTTTTGCCCACTTTTCTCTCTCCTCATCCATTCAAAATGAAATTTTGGGGTTTGCTGTGGCAATTTCGTGATGAACCGAAGGCTAGGGATCTACCTACATTGTGTATTAAGGTAAGATCTCGGATGTCCACTTAACTCTCGACGTTTTCGTACGAGTCTTGCCAGTTTTCACCGAGAATTTTTTAGCACCATGTTGAGCACAAATTTTTTAGCGCCATGTTGAGGGATTTTTTATCTGAGGTTTGGATCAATGATCGCGGATGTTTTTGAAACCGCGCCCAAGAGGGGGGTGAATTGAGTGTATCGAGAAATTATCTCCTTTTTAAAATAATTTAATGATCACAATAATATGCTCACTCAAACAAAAATATGGATGCTATGCAAATGAAGGGGATAGAAGAAAAGGAAAGAGACACGATTTATAGTGGTTCAATCCAATGATTTACATCCACTACCTAACCTCCCGATTAGAATTTTTAAACCCCCACTTATATTACTAATAAATGTTACAACCTAAGCATACAAGCCTAGTATGCCTAACCACAATTAGGACTTCCTACCTAGCTGCAGTTCGGGTTTATGCTTAGCCTCAACTAGGTCTTCCCTTCGACTTATATTCCACTAAGACTTACAATCATTCAATTACAACCAATAAATGATAATAATGAAATACACTTTACAAAGTAAAGTGGCACCAAGTTCAAATACTAGCAAGCCTCCTAGAGCCTAAATACTGTAATGCATGCAAGTATGAAAATAAATAAGAAATACAAATATATCACTGATTTTGTGCAAATCTCATATATGAAACTGTTTAAAAAACGAGACATAATGCACAACCAATTTCAATACCAAAGGACAATAAGTTTGATAAAATCAAGTTTAAGTGCAAACTTTTTATCCAAACCAAACCTAGGGTTTAATAAAACGAGTACAAGTGCAAAACCCAATATAAATGTGTTTAGAAACATAAGAAATAATTTTCCAAGTCAAACACACAAAAATATGTGATTTAGGCACGCAAAAAGCTAGGAACAAGGGCTTTCTTACAACCCTAAAGAGGTGACTTGAAAATCAGTTTTGGAGATTTGCAGTATACCTTAGAAGGCCTCAATAATGATGGTTTTGAGAGTGATTCGACAGCCTCAAAATATTCCTTGTATTCTTCACAAAAATCTAAGCTTCTCCTTTGAAAACTTTGAGCACTTGTGTGTTTTCTAGCTTGTGAAGATAAAAGAATGTTCTTGGTGGTTTTAGAATGTCCTACATTCATTTTTATCAGTTTATGACCGTTTTAGGGATCCAAGGGCTCATATTTCATCAAGGATTCAAAATAAAGTGTGATTTTTTGCTTTATAAAAAGGTTGTGATGAAAGCAATTAGCAGGCTAACAAAACTATTAGTGCATTAACTGCAGATCATAACATACCAAACCTCATATAACATATCATACAGGTTTGTTATGGGTCATATAGCCTATTTGGGAGATCTAGATAATTTCACAAATCTTGAAAATAGAAAATCCCAGTTTCATGACATGCGAGGGGCTTTTTTGCAAATACGCAGTTTTCTTTTTAAAAACAAGTTTTACTTTTTCGAAAACTTCTACAATAGTTTTCAAAATTCGATGTGAACATAGACACATGGTTTAACATTGTTTAAACTTATAAACCCGAGTCAAGTGTTAAATTTAACTTAAAACTTCAAATAATCACTTGAGATTTGAAAATGCATTTGAAAAGCTTGATGTGCATGAATTAATGCAATAGGCTTGCGTAAATGAACTTGTATACCTTATATCAATGTTACAACATGTAGTACAATCTTTTGTCTTCATTTCCTAATGTATGCCGAATCTTGAACTTGTCTTCCTTAAAATACTTGAATATTAGAGATGTGATGTTTGCAACCTTTGATGAAACTGAAATACACTTGATAACCTTATTAATATATTTTTCACCTTTTTGTTTCCAACAAAATCTTGGATGGAGTAAAAGTGACTAACTACTTAATCTAATAATCTCCCCCTTTTTGATGATAACAAACAGTGTGAACTTGACAAGCATAAAACATAATGCAAGTGTATAAACATCACATTCATGGTTATACACAAAATTTACAATCTCAAGTTCAAGAACATTAATCTCAAGTTCAACAACCTTTCTCCCCCGTTTGATATCATCAAAAAGTGGGGCCAAACTCCCCCGTACAACAAAGAGAAGTGAGCGAATAGTGGAGCAAAGACAATTGGTGGAATAAGCTCCCCATCACGTCATGCATATCATTAACCATCAACACGTACATGCACATGCAACCAATCATAGATCTCAATGAAAATCATTACCCATTCAACCGATACAGAGCAATAGACAAAAGTATAGTTAACTTAGAGATATGCAAAAAGATTTTCAAGATATAGAATACACAAATATAAATGCAAACATAGTTGTGGCTTTAATAGGAGTCTACAATTTAGTAATTGTGCATGAAAACACCTAAGACAAACATATATGAGCCTAATGCTCCCCTAATTATGATATCCTTAAACACTCCTCCTCTAATACTATGGTTGACGTGCAGAGCTAGAGGCACGATCATCTCGCACTGGCCTAGCTGTTAGCAACTAACCCTCGATGTGACGTAGTCGATCACCTTAACGCTAAACGCTCATATCGAAGGCAATGAAAGTCTGAGTCATATACTCATGCATGTACCCCAGCTGCGCGGAGACATACACTGACGATGGAGACATCTCAGGAGAATGGGCAAAGGCCGCCAAAAGTCAAAAGAGGTGGAGTTTGAAATGATGGATGTTGTGACTGCTACTGTGGAACCGTATATTCCTGATAAACCTCATCGCCTTGAGAAAAGAGGAAGTTGTAGTCCAAATATTCTCTTGCATCGAGAAAGGCAACTGGAGAATTGGTAGGTAGTGGAGACTCATATCCACCGTAATGCTTTTTGGATATCCTCTTCCCTTATCCATCTCTGCTCTTAATGAATATATCGATAATTCATGGCCTTCAAAGTGGCCATGTCAATGGTGTCATAAATAGAGAGTTGATAACCTCCTAGACTAAGATCCAACTGGGCTGACTCCAGGTAAGATGTGATGATATAAGCATAGGAAAGTTGACGACCAGAGATACACGTGCTAGTCATATAGTCGATGATGAGATTGGGTAAACTAAGAGGAATCCCACGAAACAAGTGCCCAAGGACAAACATGTCAAGTAGAGTGACGTAGTTCTTACTACCGCCACGTGGAAGAATAACTTCGTGAAGAACCTTATGAAGGAGGTGAGGTACAAGTTTGAAATCAGTGTTAGTGACTCCAGAAGGGTACTCGGTGACCTCTCTTTCCAACCGCATGAAAGAACTTAATAGTTCAAGCTGATCAAACGGCCAACTCAAAAATTTGCACACAACCGTAGTGGTAGGTAGGTGCAAGGGAAGCTTAAACCATTAAGCAAGATTTTTAGGGGTAATCTCGATAGACCGGCTACCAACATTTGATTTGAGAACAAAATTGTTTGTCATGACGGGATTAGAATAGAAAATTCTAACCAGAGGGGATTGTAAACAACATTATATTGACAAAAAGTAGTCTATCCCGCGATGTTATGGACCTCCTAAACGGTAAGATGAGCTTTATCAAAGAAGGCAAAATTAACAATGGCGAGCCTAAGGATTTTGGCATCCATAAGGCATGGAGTAACTGACTCGCAGATAGACTTAGGCTCATGAATAGATTTGGCTCAACCCTAGCTCTGGAGGGCATTAGCTGGAAGTATGGCGGACTATGGTGAACTTTAGCTAGAGGAATGGGTGAACTTGGACTCACTGTTGGATGATGACAGTTGGACGACTAGACACGTGAAGGGACAACAAGAGGAAGACATAGGTGTAGGACGTGTGGTAGTAGGGGCTTGCTGACGGGAAGAGGAATGGGTGAATGTTTGACGGGTCGACATTTGTAAGAATGGAATCCTAGGGCTACAAGGAAAAAAGTAAAGAAAATGACAAGGAGAATGAAGAATGTTACTTAAGAGTAGAGATGAACGTGGTAGAGATGACGAAAATCGAAAAGGAGAGGAGGGGCGTGTGAGGAGAAGAAAATTAGGGCAAAAAAATGTATTTATAACTGTCTGGCCAAACGACATTAATGCGCTAATCACAAAAGTAGCGCGCTAGTGGGTCACTTAATTAATTCCGGCCAGAACAATATTAGCGCGCTAGATTCTGCAATTAGCGCATTAATTGCTCTCTGAAGTTTTGGAAATAAAAATTTTGAATTTTTGACACACAACTCCGATTCATCTCAAACTTCATGGACGCTTCACTAACACCATATAAAAATGGTTAGAAAAGCTAAAACATGTGTAGAAGGTCCGATTCACGAGACATGCTTAATTCATGCTGAATCTTAAAAAAATGATCTTTAGGCAAAGGCTTGATGAAAATATCAGCTAGTTGATCCTCTATGGGCACATAGATAAGTTTAACATCGCCCTTTTGGACGTGAGAACGAAGGAAATGGTGTCTAATCTCAATGTGCTTTGTACGGGAGTGTACACTAGATTTTTTGATATGTTAATTGCACTTGTATTATCACAATAAATTTTAGCGTAATCAACTTGGATTTGGTAATCGTCAAGTTGTTGTTTCATGTACAAAACTTGAGCACAACAACTCCCGGTAGCCACATGCTCGGCTTCGACCGTAAACAGCAACTGAATTTTGCTTTTTGCTAAACCATGATATAAGTGAATTTTCTAGCAAATGACAAAATTCGAAAGTGTTTTTCCTATCTACTAGACTTCCCGCGTAATCGGAATCAACAAAACTCTGGAGTTTAAAACTCTTAGTTTTATTGAACCACAGTCCCAAATCTTGGGTCCCACTTAGATAACGAAATACATGTTTTACACATTTCAAGTGTGACTTCTTTGAATTGGATTGAAATCTAGCACATAAGTACACACTAAACATAATATCGAGCCTACTAGCGATCGAATATAGGAGGCTACCGATCATACCACGGTAAAGTTTAGGATCTATAGATTTTCATAATTTGTCTTTATCCATTTTGATGGTGGAATTTTTAGGAGTCTCACATGCTTTCAAATTTTCAAATTTTAACTTCTTGAGCATGTCCCTCTCATACTTTGCTTGATTTATAAAAATACTATTTTTGGATTACTTTATTTGCAAGCCTAGAAAGTATGTTAGTTCACCCATCATGCTTATTTCAAATTCATTTGTCATTAATGATGAGAATTCATTACATAAGCGTGTGTTAGTTGACCAAAAAATAATATCATTAACATAAATTTGAACAAATAGCATGTCTCATTTTTTTTATCAAAATGAACAAAGTAGGATCTAGCGTTCTTTTCTTGAAACCTTTGTCAAGTAGAAATGCACTAAGTCGGTCATACCAAGCTCTAGAAGCTTGTCTCAATCCATACAAGGCCTTTTGAAGATGATAGACATGACTTGGATGATCATGGTCTTCAAAACCCAGTGGTTATTCTACATATACTTCTTCATTGATGAAGCCATTTAAGAATGCAATTTTAATGTCCATTTGGTATAGTAGAAACTCATTGTAGCAAACATAAGCAAGCAACATTTGAATTGCTTCTTGTCTTGCTACTAGTGCAAAGGCTTCCTCATAATCAATTCCTTCCTCTTGATTGTAGCTTTGTGCAACCAACCTAGCCTTGTTTCTTACAATTTCACTCTTCTCATTCTTTTTGTTTCTAAAAACCCATTTGGTGCCTATTATAGTATGATCCTTAGGTCAAGGTACTAGTGTCCTTACCTTATTCCTAACAAAATGACTTAGCTCCTCGTGCATAGCCATGATCCAAAACTCATCTCCTAAGGCATCATCTATCTTGGTGCGCTCAGTTTGTGATATAAAGGTTATGTGTCCCTCGATTTCGGTGCAAAATTGACCTAGTGATAATTCCTTTGTTTGGATCACCAATAATTTGTTGGGAGGGATGACCAATAAGAAGTCTTGAGTTCTTAGGTGCACTAAATTCGGGTTCCATGCTCACGTTGACCCCTTGATTGTTTGAGGTTTGGCCAAGGGTGACATCAGCTTAATCATCAATCCTCAATTTTTTCAAGTTATGCATCATTTTCACTTTGGGATCTGCTTCATTAAATTTAACATGAATAGACTCTTCTATAGTTTTAGTTGACCTATTGAACACCCTATTTGCTTTGCTATGTGTTGAATAGCCTAGGAAAGTACATACATTTGACTTTGGGTCAAATTTGTCTAAATGATCCTGATCATTTAGGACATAGCAAGTGCAACCAAACACCTTAAAATAACTTATATTGGGTTTTTGGTATTTTCATAGTTCATAAGGAGTCCTTTTCACTTGCTTTCAGACATTTACCTTATCTATAATATAGCACGCAGTGTTAATGGCTTTAGCCCTAAAGTGTTTACCTATGTTGTACTATTTTAGCATGGTCTACACATCTCTTGGAGTGTCCTATTCTTTCTTTTAACAACTCCATTTTGTCGTGGTGTCCTAGGAGAGGATAATTGATGTGTATATCTTTGTTTAGCACAAAACTCCTCTAGATTCCTATATACAAACTCACCACCTCTATCACTTCTAATGATAGTAATCTTGTATCCCTTTTCATTCTCAACCAAAACACAAAACTTTACAAACACATCATACACTTCATGCTTATAAGCTAGAAAATACACCCATGTATACCTAGTAAAATCATCAACAATGACAAAGCAATATGATTTACCCCCTAGACTTTGTGTTTAGGTAGGTCCGAACAAATTCATTTGGATATGTTCTAAGGCTAGAGTTACATCACTTGTTATTTTCGTCTTAAATGACGATTTCACTTGCTTACCAAGGATACAAGGTTCACATTTCTTGTCTTTCTTAAAAGTGCATTTGGGTAAACCCTTGACAAGATCATGCTTGGTCAATTTGGACAAGTTTTCCATGTTAGAATGTCTTAATCTATGGTGCCACAACCATACATCACATTCACTTTGTGCACTCAACATGACACATTTTGCATATGCATCTCATCAAAGTTAATGATATAAACATTTTTATCTCTATATGCAATAAATAGAGTTTTATACTTCTCATTACTAACAATGCATTTTGATAATTCAAACATGACATCAAATCCATTATCACACAATTGACTAATGCTAAGCAAGTAGTGTTTTAGACTATCAACAAGATAAACATTAGAAATGGAAAGTAAATCGTTATCGACAGTTCCAAAACCTATAACCTTTCCTTTAATTTTGTCTCCAAATGTGACCTTTCCACCATCATGCCGCTCTAAATCAAGGAATTGATGTGCATCTCTAGTCATGTGTCTTGAGCACCCACTATCCAAGTACCATAGGGTGCTCTTCCTCGCATCCTACACAATATGAAACACAATAGATTTTGGTACCCAAACACCTTTAGGTCTGAGAAATTTTGTATTATAAACCTTTTTAACTACACATGCTATTCTACCTACTTTGGCCTTTTGTAAGGCGCATTTCCCAACCCATGAGACCTATTGCATTTTGAGCATTTACGGGCATCATCTAGCAATTTCTTATAACTAAGCAAGTTCGCTCCATAGTGCACATTGTTGTGATCCCAACATCATGTCAAATATCTCCCTACCATTGGTGAACATATGCACCGTACTAGTCAAATCCTCTACTTCCTTGACTAAAGCATCTCTCTGCTTTAGGACTTCATTCAAGTCACTTTGGAGATCATTAATGGTCTCATTTTGTGACTCTATTTTACTAATTTTTATGGTCAACCTCTTTTTGAGTTGTTTGGTCTTTTTGACCTCCTTTTCTAACTCTTTCCTAAGCTCATCAACATTGGGAATATCATCCAAATCATCAATATCATCAAAATTGAAATCATTAGTATTTATCTCACTTTGTGCCATGAGGCAAAGTATTGTTTTCTCACTTTCCTACTCGGATTCGGAACTTGATGAAGATGAATCATCCCATGTCACCTTGAAGCTCTTCTTGCCTTTCTTCTTGTCAAACGCTTTCTTGGACTTGCATTCTGCCTTGATGTGGCCTAGTTTGCCACACCCGAAGCATATGGTCTCACTTGACTTTCCTCCCTTGCTTCCACTCTTTAACTTCTTCTTATATTTATCTCGCTTGTACATGGCCTTGTTTAGCTTTCTTGAGAGCATAGCTACTTCCTCTTTAAAATCATTGTCACCACTAGATTTTTCATCTTCAATTATCTCCACTGATGTAACCGTGGAGCTATTTCATTCAAAGCAATCTCTTTTCTCGAACTCTTTATGCCCCCACTCAATGCTTCCAATCTAGCTCAGTCCTTAAGTTTGAATTCATGAACTGCTAGCTTTCCATACAAGGCATCAAATATATAATCTCCAAGATTTTGTGCCGATTGGATAGTATACTTCTTGGCATCTCATTCCTTAGACCCATTCCTTAGGCAAGCCTATAAGGAATTTGTACACTGAAGTCTCTTAATCATAGTTATTTCCAAGATTCTTGATCTCATTCAAGAGCTTAGTAAACCGAGTGATGGTTGTGGCTGTCTTCATTGGATCCAACTCGAAAAGTCTCATAGTGCTCCTCAAGAATTCTCAACTTTGTGTTCTTCACTTGAATGGTACCTTCATAGTGTCCTTCAAGCTTCTCCCACACTTTTTTGGCCGTTTGACATATGCTAACTCGATTGAATTTGTTCTCACTTAATGCACAAAACAAATGATTCATGGCTTGATCATTTGATAGCTCAATTTTGATCTCCTCGGCGATGTATTCTTTCAAGGGCTTGTCTGGTGGAGTCTAACCATTTTCAATTGCATCACGCAAAAACCTATTTTGCGCCCTAATGTAGAACTTCATCCTCACTTTCCAATAGCATAGGTCTTTCCATCAAAATACGGAGGCCTACTCGAGGAGTTGCCTTCCATAAGGCAAGCCGAATCTAAAGTTTGCATCCTTATACAAAAACACTCAAAGATACATTAGTAACACTTTGAGCAATAACCCGCCCTAATACCAATTGAAACAATAAACTTAAGGGGTGAATTGGGTGTATCGAGAAGTTTTCGTCTTTTTAAAATAATTCAATAATCACGATGCTATATGCTCACTCAAACACAAATATGGATGGTATGCAAGTGAAGGGGATAGAAGAAAAGGAAAGAGACACACGATTTATAATAGTTTGATTCAATTATCTACATCCACTACCTAACCTCCCCGTTAAGATTTTTAAACCCCTACTTATATTACTAGTAAGTGTTACAACCTAAGCTTACAAGCCTAGTATGTGTAACCACAATTAGGACTTCCTACCTAGCAGTAACTAGGGTTTATGCCTAGCATCAACTAGGTCATCTGTTCGACTTAGATTCCACTAAGTCTTACATCATTCAATTACAACCAATAAATGCTAATAATGAAACACACTTTACAAAGTAAAGTGGCACCAAGTTCAAATACTAGCAAGCCTCCTAGAGCCTAAGCACTCTAATGCATGCAAGTAGGAAAACAAATGGAAAATGCAAATATGTCACTGATTTTGTTCAAGTTCAAATAAGAAACTGTTTCAAAAATGAGTCAAGTAATGCAAAGCCAATTTTAAAGCCAAAGAACAATAAGTTTGATAAAAAAAATAAGTTTAAGTGCAAACTTTTGTCCAAACCAAACCTAAGGTTTAATAAAATGAGTTTAAGTGTAAAACCCAAGATAAATGTGTATAGAAACATAACAAATGATTTCCTAAGTCAAATACACAAAAATATGTAATTTAAGCACATGACTTAAAAATTAGTTTGGAAAGAGTGTAGTACACCTTAGAAGGCCTTAATAATGCTGGTTTGAGAGTGATTCGATATCCTCAAAATATTCCTTTTGTTCTTCACAAAACTCCAAGCTTCTCCTTTTGAAAACTTTGAGCACTTGTGTGTTTTCTAGCTTGTGAGGACAAAACAATGTTCTTGGTGGTTTTAGAATGATCTATATTTCTTTTTATCAGTTTATGGTCGTTCTAAGGATCCAAGGGCTCAGATTTCATTAAGGATTCAAAATAAAGCTTGATTTTTAGCTTTATAAAAAAAGCTGTCAAGAAAGCAATTAACACGCTAATCTTCAGACCTAACGCGCTAACTCTGCACTTGGCGCGCTAACTGCAGGGACCTTAAAATAAATATTTTAGACCCTTTAGTTAGCGACCCTTTATCTGATCCTGGACCCTACCAAACCTCATATAACATGTCATACATATTTGTTATAGGTCATATTGCCTATTTGGGTGGTCCAGATATTTTCACAAATCCCAAAAATAGAAAATCCCCATTTCCTTATTTGTGAGGGGCTTTTCCAAAAATATGTAGTTTTCTTTTGAAAAATAAGTTTTTCTTTTTCAAAACTTCCATAATGGTTTTCATAATACGATGTGAATATAGACATATAGTTTAGCATTGTTTAAACTTATATGACCGAGTCAATTGTTAAGTTTAACTTAAAACTTCAAATAATCACTTGAGATTTGAAAATCTATTTGAAAAGCTTGATGTAGATGAACTAATGTAATAGGCTTGCATAAATAAACTTTTATACGTTACATCAATGTTACAAAAAGTACTACGATCTTTTGTCTTTGTTTCCTTGTGATGTCAAATCTTGAACTTGTATTGCTTGAATACTTGAATACTTGAGATGTGATGTTTTACAACCTTTAACAAAACTGAAATACACTTAATAACCTTATTAGTATATTTTCAACTTAGTTGTTTCCATCAATATCTCGGACAGAGTAAAAGTGACTAACCATTTTTTCCAATAGTTTTGACGTATTTTGACGACGATTTTGGATAGTAATGGAGGTCCTTATGAGTTTCGGATAGGTTCGAAACAAAGCGACGCAAATTGGGGGTTCCAAAACCCTAAAATTTCAAAACTGGGTTCGACGTCGATAGGGACGCCGTGTAGCCTAAAGCTCCACGGCCTTCACGGTATGTGTCACGACGTCCAGGACTGGGAAGCCCTGGATCGCACTTTATGTAACGCTATGTAGAATTGTCTCCATAATGTCAATCACTGCGTATGGGATAGGAAAGCCCTGTTCTCACATTTTAAGTTACGCCGAAAGGTATTGTCCCCTACGACGCCACCCACGATGTGGCATTATACGTCTGAACAAATTTTTTGAAATTTTCAAATACATTAGGGCTCAAGTATCAAAATGGGTCCGAATAGAACTCGATACCCGAGTTATTGACCCAATTGCGCGAATGAATAAAATTTTGGAAAATTGGAAAAAATTTAGGAAAATTAATGTAAATTACAATTAAATGACTACCACGGTGTGTTGTTCAGTAGCAGGCATATGGGATTTGTAAGTGACGAGTCTGAGTCGTGTGACTATGCTTAGTACATATTATAGGTAAGTAAACCAGTGAGGAATTGTACATTTATTTCTTTAAGCTTTAATTTTTATTATTATTGCTCTTTTCCTATTTTGGAATTCCATTCGTATTGAGTTGTCCGAGGGCAACTGAGTCAATGGTGATCGTTGGAAAGACTGGCGGTGTGACGTAATATACATCGTCATAACCTCGGGATGCACTGTATAGGTTACTAGTTCTTTACGGGGTGAGAGTTCTCATCCGCGTGGATTTAGGGCTTGTTTGATGTTGACCACGTCCTAGAATCTGAGTCTTGTAGGGTATCCCTCAACTCAACGACCATTTGGTCGGGACTACTTGCACCTCTCTACTAATTTTCAATACACTCATCTTTCGATTAATCATTTATTTATTTACAGTCTTATTTATTTATTTATTCCCTGTACCATTCCTTCTATCTACATGAATGAGAATGCTTATTTATTTCGAAATGTTGTATACATCCTGTTTGACGTTACTTACTTGGACTCATCATTCTTGTGTTGGGCAAAGTGCAGATCCGTAGTCAAGCAAAGGATAGGCTCCACAGTTGGGTGATTTTCTTTGAGGATACCGGAGCGGTTCTCCATCTCTGACTGATGTAAGTTTCCTTACTTTTGTATTAAGTATGTATATTGTTTTTATCACATTGGGTTATGGGATTTGAGAGAGATATAGTGTTGGCTTTAGTGTTTTTATCACTTACACTCCACTCGGGATTTTGATGCTAACAAATAATGTGACATTACACTAATGAGTTTGTCAAGTGTATCAGAACAACAAACTACGTTATAGGAATCACAAAAGCATAGTTGAAGTTCGTGAAAGTTCAACTCAAAAAGTGACAACAGGAAGCCGGACAAGTTCAAGAATCGGCTCATATAACGACAAAAGGACCGGAAAGACAAGAAAATCATATGTACATATGTTCCATTCCTACAAGCCAAATGCATTAGAATCATGTATTACATAAATTTCAAGTTTTAAATAACTTAAATTATGATTTTTGTGATTTTCAATTTTGTGGCTTTTAAAATGTTTTAATTTATGCAAACATGTTTTATAACATGCATTAGAGGTGTATGAACTGTTAGAATTGTTTTTGAATGCACCGGCATGTCTTTAGACGGTTTTTGAATTTACATTAAAAATATTTGTTGAAAAGCCCCTTTGTTTTCAAGAAACCATGATTTTTGATATTCGAGGTTTACGAAATGATCTAGAATGTCTAGACATATTTTTAAGACCCTACTAAACATATATAAAGTAATTTCAGAGATTTATAAGAGTCATAGAGTTGTTAGGAGGTCGTTTTGCAAAACTAGAATTTTATTAATTTAGAGGCCCCTGCACCCTACCCAGCGCGTTGTGCATTGAGCCAGAAATTTTTCCAGCTTAGTGCCCAGAGCGCTCAACATTTACACAGCATGGTAGACATTTACCCAGTGCATTGTGTAGTGTCCTGATAGTTTTTTTAAAGTATTAATCCACACCTTTAATTTAAATTTGGGGATCATTTTGGACCCTTGGATCATATGTAACAGTCATATTGGAATATAAAGGGTTTGACTACTTGCTTAAACACCCAATAATACAAAAGCTACAACTCTTGTTCCTACACTTTCCAAAATTCAAGTTTGCACCAATTTTTATCAACTTTCATCACACAATCACTTGGAACTTTTGAGGGCTTGCATTTGGATCTTGAAGTTGGTATTCTAAAGCCTACTACTTGTGCTCGAAATATGATTTTTCATAATACATACTTGGGTTGTAAGATTTCTTGATTTCTTATACTTTTTTAGCTTAATCTATACTTTGTGACTAGTATATTGTTTGAAAATCGTTTGTTGTGTTATTGAGCAGACTTGTCTTGAGTTTTGAATTTAAACTTGATCTCTTTAAGCTTACATATTTGAACAAGTTGTTGTGCTTAATCTTGATTTTTGGACAAAACTACTTGTTCATTTGATTTGAAACCGCACACATTTTCATCAATACTCTTTTATCGGTTTTTTCACTAAGTATTGCGCATAACTAATTGATTTTATCTCCATCTTAGTCGAGTTCATACTTGTATGTATAGGAGTGGTTTAGCTCTAGGTGGCTTGTAAGAATTAGACTTATTGCCGCTTTACTTTATAAAGAAAACTTTCATTGTATTTGAAAATGATTTTGAATGTAAGACTTAGTGGGATAGACCTAGTTAAGGCTAGACATAAAACCTAGTTGATGCTAGGTAGGGAGAAATCCTAGTTAAGTCTAGGTGGTTTTATAAGACCTTATTGCGGTAAGGCATCTTTTAAAAGACCTAGTTAAGACTAGACATTTACTAAGCTTGCGGGCTTAGGTTGCAATACTTTTGGTAATATAAGTAGGGGTTTGAAAATCCTAACCAGGGAGGTTAGGTAGTGGATATAGATCAGTTGGATCAAACCACTATAAATCGCGTGTCTCATTTCCATCTCTTCTACCCCTTATTTATTGCATTGCATAGATATTTATTGTTGATGTGTGTGCTATTGTTAGTATTTAAGCATAAAGGTTTAAAAAGGCGATAATCACTCAGTAACCCAATTCACCACCCTTTTGAGTGACCATAAATTGGTATCAGAGCGGATAATTGCTCAAAGTGTTACTAACATATCTTAAAGTGTTTTCTAGTAAGGATGCAAACATTAGATTTCACTCGCCTTAGAGAAGGTAACTCATCTGTTAGGCCTCCCTACTTTGATGGGACCAACTATGCTCATTGGAAAGTTCAAATGAAGTTCTACATAAGAGCACAAGGTAGACTTTGTGAGATTCTATCATGGATGGCTACACTCCACCAAACAAGGCCGGAAAAGACTACACTCCCGCTGAGACAAGACTTGATCTATCTAATGATCAAGCAATGAATCATTTGTTTTGTGTACTAAGTGAAAATAAGTTCAACTGGATTAGTGCATGTGAGACGGCTAGGGAGTCATGGGAAAAGCGTGAAGTGCATTATGAAGGGACTCAACATGTCAAGAACACTAAATTAATGATTATTGAAGAACATTATGAGACTTTTCGAGTTGAGTCCATGAAGACATAGCCACGGCCATTACAAGATTCACAAAGCTTTTGAATGAGGTCAAAAACCTTGGCAAACATAATGATCAACAGAACTAGGTGTAAAAGTTCCTTAGAGGCTTGCCTAAAGAATGGGATGCGAAGAAGTATGCTATTCAATCGGCTCAAAACCTTGGAGACTACACTTTTGATGCATTTATTAGAGAGTTGACTGTCCGTGAATTCGAGCTAAAGGACTGTTCTAGATTGGAAGCATTTGATGGAATGACCAAACGAGAGTTAAAGAAGGAGCATGCCTTGAAAGCTACTTGTTCACTAGCCGAAGATAATGTGAGTTCAAGTGAGAATGATTCCATTGAACAAGAAGTGGACATGTTGTCAAGAAAGCTCAAAAATGTTATATACAAAAGAGATAAGTACAAGAAGTACAAATGGGCAAACAAAGCAAGCAAATCACGCAAGATGATTTGCTACAAGTGTGGCAAACTGGGACACATGATGGCAGAATACAAGTACATGAATAGAAGCAAGCAATATGACTCATCATCATTATCTAGCTCCAACTCCGAGTCGAAAAATGAGAAGGCTATCATTTGTCTTATGGCAAGGAATGAGGTAAGTGACTCTTTCTCTTTTAATTGTGATGATGTTAATGCATTGGATGATATGCCTAATGTTCGTGACCTTATGAAAGAGTTGTAAAAAGAGGTCAAAAAGACCAAACTACTCAAAAAGAGCTTGATCAAAGCCATTAGTGAGACTTAAGTCTCAAAATGAGATTATTGATGATCTCCAACATGACTTAAAATTGGTCATAAATGAGATAAATGACTTAGCCAAAGATGTAGAAGACTTGACCACTACGATGACTAAGTTCATAACTGGTACCAAGATGTTTGATATGATGTTGCGAGCATAACGACGTGCACTTAACAAGAGAGGCATAGGCTATTGTGCTAGTTTATTGAGCTATGAAAAGATATTGGCCGACTCAAAATGATGCCTCAAATTTAATAGATCGCATAATATTGATAAATGTGTCTTGAATAAGACCAATAGAGGCAAACTAGAATGGGTAGAAAAGAATGTCTATGATACACATTTTATGGAACCCAAAGGTGTGTGGGTACCAAAGTCGAGTGTTTTCTTGATTTCATGAGTGATATGTCTAGCATTAGTCGCATACATAATAGAATGTTTAGATTGTTAGTTTTGATGCCATGCTTAATTTTTTTTAATCATGATTAGATTTATGTGTCCGTGAGTTTAGGAGGAGCAATACAACCTTAAAAGGGGAGAGTTTTTGTATGCTAAGTGTTATCATTTTTACATATGCCACACCATGTCATTTGTTTTTATTTGTACTATTTAATGAAATGACACGGATTATGTATATATTTTGCATTGTTTTTCTCATGTCATCATTGCATATGAATGCATGAAACTAGTCGTGCTTGCACTCTTACTTTAAAGGGAGACTTATACACACATTACTTTGCATCGGGGGAGAAGTGTAACAATACTATTGACATTGATGCATATTGATAAGGGAACCTTCATGTATTTCTTTTTGGTATCTAGTCATTGTATGAATTTTATTATATAGGGGTAGCTTGTATCGAAAATGGGGAGATATATTTGTATCATGACTTTGAACATGCATGTTAATAGGGGGAGCATATTTTTTTACTATCATGTTATGTTTGTCTATGTATGCATATCGATAGGGAGTTTTTTTCTCACTTTTTGATGTTATCAAATGGGGGAGAAATATTGCTTTGAACTTGTAATTATGAACTTAATAATGTGCTTCATATTTATCTTTTGTTTATCAAATTCATGTTGTTTGTTATCATCAAAAATTGGGAAATTGATGGCCTAAATATTTTTAGCACTTACACTCCACTTGGAATTTTGATGCTAACAAACAATGTGAAATGACACTAATGAGTTTGTCAAGTGTTTCAGAACATCAAACTACATTAGAAATCACAAGCTTAAAGCAAAGTTGAAGTTCGTGAATGTTCAAGTCGAAAAGTAACAACACGAAGCCGGAAAAGTTCAAGAATTGACTCATACAAGGACACAAGGACCAGAAAGACAAGACAATCATATGTACATCATTTATAAGGTATATATGTTTCATTTCTACAAGTCAAATGCATTTGAATCATGCATTCCATAAATTTCAAGTTTTAAAAAACTTAAAGTCATGATTTTGTGATTTTCAATTTCGTGGGTTTTAAAATATTTCAAATCATGCAAACATGTTTTATAACATGCATTTGAGGTGTGGGAACTGTTAGAATTGTTTTTAAATGCATCAGCATGTGTTTAGATGGTTTTTAGATTGTGTTGGGAAATATGCCCTAGGTCAATTCATTAATAGTCTTTATGAATACATTTTAGTTAATAAAATAGAGGCTTTCATTTGCTGTTTATTATAATTGATTTGCATGTTTATATTATAATAAGATCAATGGATATTTACAAAAATATTCTAAATGTCCCTAGTCGATTATTATACTAGGAACTATAATGAATTAAGACTAGTGTGAGTCTTGATTGATGATCATACGATGATCATACGTATAGGAATACGAATCAAGATCATGAGTACTTGTTAGGGAACAAAGTACTGGACCGACCCGCTATAAGAACATCACATGGATTAAGTCATAGTTGTTTCTCATGATAGGTATATTTTTCAGTCCTCTGACTTGAGATTACCAGAGACTTCAACATTAGGAATACAATGATTTGACGCAATCAAACGTTATCTTTAACCAGACGATTATAAAGATTGTGATTGGTTACTGTGTGAATAATGTGGTAAAGTTGTGTAATCGAGATAGAATTTGTCCCTCTCATATAAAGAAAGATATCCAGTGGATCCCTCGATGTGTAAGACTGTTAAAAGGCCTAGTCTAAGTGAATTGATATTGATCAATGTCACTTAGTTATTTTCAGTCTACCTAGAAATCGAGACTAGTACGATTGAACATGTTGGATGACAATTCCATGCCTTATGTTTGATCAAAAGGATATCATGTGACAAAAGGATGTTATATACACTATTGATTAGGTTGTATCGATTTGATATTCGTACAACTTGGGTTGTCATAATGTCTTGCTAGAGGCCGCTTATGACTTGTATACCAAAATGTATTTTTGTACACTGCCAACGTTATATGAGCCTATTGGGTTGCACACTGAGAATGGTTTTGCGAGATTTTAAGATGGTTCAGAAAAACGAGTTTATATGATAAAATTCATGACAGAAACGTCCTTGTACTGTATTACACTTATACTTCTTTAAGTAGGGGTATATGTGTAATTTATTTAACCGTCTATATACAAATATAAATAGACACTTTGAGTTAGAATACAAGTACAAGAAAGATTTAAAAAGGGCCGAAACTCTATTTTCGTTTTAAGAAATGACTTAGAGTTTTTTTGTATGCTCTGGATCATTTTGGAGAGAAACAAAAAGGTTTGGTATTCTCTTGAAGCTAGCACTTCAAATCTCGGCCACCGTTCGTGTGTGGACTGCTGATCGAGGGCGTTTGTATTTGGCAGCGCCTTAGAGATCGATTAATCTTTAAAAAGGTACATTGCGTTTGAGGTATGATTAAGTTTTCATAGTTTAAACGTGTTTTAATGGAATCAGATTCGGATCCTATTGGGGTTTTTCTCAAAATTGTTTTGTAATCTCCGCTGCGCATGAACCCCAAAACCCAACAGACTGACATTAAAAATATTTGTTGAAAAGCCTCTATGTTTTCATGAAATTGGGATTTTTTATTTTCGGAGTTTATAAAATAAACCGGAATGTCTAGACATGTTTTCAAGACCCTACTAAACATGTATAAAGTGATTTCAAAGGTTTAGTAGAGTAATAGAGGTGTTAGGAGGTCATTTTGTAAAATCAGAATTTTATTTGTTTAGAGACTCCTTCACCCTGCCCAACGCGCTTGGTGACTCAGCGAGCTGTGCAGTAAGCAAGAAATTTTTCCAATTAAGTGCCCTGCGCGCTAGACATTTACCCAGTGCATTGTGCATTGGCCTGACAGCTTTTTAAAGTATTGATCCACACCTTTAATATGAATTTAGAGATAATTTTGGGCCCTTGGATCATATGTAACGATCATATGGTCATATAAAGGGTTTGACTACTAGCTCAAGTACTGAATAACATAAAAGCTACAACTCATGCTCTTACACTTTCCAAAATCCAAGGTTGCACCAATTTTTATCAACTTTGTTCACACAATTACTTATAACTTTTGAGGGATTACATTTGAATCTTGAAGTTGGTGTTTTAAAGTCTACAACCTGTGCTTCAAATCTGATTTATTTGAATACATACTTAGGTTGTAAGGTTTCTTGATTTCCTATTCTTTTTTAGCTTAATCTGTACTTGTGACTAGTTTATTGTTTGGAAATCATTCAGTTTGTTTTTGAGTATATTTGCCTTGAGTTTTGAACTTAAACTTATTCACTTTGAGCATAAGACATATTTGAACAAGTTGTGCTTAATCTTGATTTTTGACAAAACCACTTGTTCATTTTATTTGAAATCGCACACGTTTTCATCGATACTCTTTTATCGATTTCTTGACTAATTATTGCGCATAACTTGTTGATTTTATTGTCATCTTAGTCGGAGTTGATACTTGTATGTATATGAGTGGTTATGCTCTAGATGGTTTGTAAGAATTTGACCTATTGTCGCTTTACTTTGTAAAGCAAAACTTTCATTGTATTTGAAATGGATTTGATTGTAAGACTTAGTGGGATCTAAGTCAAAAAGGAAGACCTAGTTGAAGCTAAGCATAAACCCTAGTTAAGGCTAGGTAGGGAGAAATCCTAGTTGAGTGTAGGTGGTTGTATAAGACTTTATTGCGGTAAGGCATCTTATAAAAAGCCTAGTTGAAGCTAGACATTCACTAGGCTTGCGGGTTTAGGTTGTAACATTTCTTGGTAATATAAGTGAGGATTTGAAAATCCTAACTGGGGAGGTTAGGTAGTGGATGTAGATCGGTTGGATCGAACCACTATAAATCACGTGTCTCATTTTCATCTTTTCTACCCCCTTCTTGTTAGCATTGCATAGATATTTATAGTTGGTGTGTGTGCTATTGTTGCTATTTAAGCATAAAATTTTAAAAAGGAGATAACCACTCAGTAATTGAATTTACCCCCTCTCGGGTAACCTTAAAAACATGTTTAGACATTCCGGATTATTTCATAATCCCCAAAAATAAAAAATCTCGATTTCATGAAAACATAGGGCCTTTTCAACAAATATGTTTAATGCCAATCCAAAAACTATCTAAACACATGCCGGTCCATTCAAAAATAATTCTAACAGTTCACATACCTCAAATGCATGTTATAAAACATGTTTGCATGATTTAAAACATTTTAAAACCCACGAAATTGAAAATCACAAAAATCATAACTTTAAGTTCTTTAAAACTTGAAATTTATGGAATGCATGATTCTAATGCATTTGGCTTATAGGAATCGAACATATATACCTTACAAATAATGTACATATGATTGTTTTGTCTTTCCAGCCCTTGTGTTCTTGTATGAGTCGATTCCTGAACTTGTCCAGCTTCGTGTTGTCACGTTTTGACTTGAACTTTCACGAACTTCAACTTTGCATTGAGCTTGTGATTCCTAACGTAGTTTGTTGTTCTGAAACACTTAACAAACTCATTAGTGTCATTTCACATTGTTTGTTAGCATCAAAATCCCAAGTGGAGTGTAAGTTATAAAAACACTTAGGCCAACAATCTCCCCATTTTTGATGATAACAAACAAAATGAACTTAATAAACAAAAGATAAATATGAAGCACATTATCTAGTTCATAATTGCAAGTTCAAAGCAATATTTCTCCCCCGTTTGATAACATCAAAAAGTGGGGAAAAATCTCCCTGTCGACATGCATGCATAGACAAGCATAACAACGATAGTAAAAAAAATATGCTCCTCCTATTAACATGCATGTTCAAAGTCATGATATCAATATATCTCCATTTTTGATACAAGTGGCCCCCATATAATAAAAATTCATACAATGATTAGATACCAAGAAGAAGGACATGAAGGCTCCCGCTATCAATACGCATCAATGTCAATAGCATTGTCACACTTCTCCCCTGATCCAAAGCAATGTGTGTATAAGTCTCCATTCAAAGTAAGAGAGCAAACAACAAGTTTCATGCATTCATATGCAATGAGGACATGAGAAAAAAAATGCAAATATATACTTAATCCGTGCTATTTTATTAAGTATTACAAATAAAAACAAATGACATGGTGCGGCACATGCAGAAATGATAACACTTAGCATACAAAAACTCTCCCTTTTTAAGTTCCTAATGCTCCCTTTAAACTTATGGACACCTAAATCTAATTATGACTAAAAAAATCAAGCATGGCATCAAAACTAACAATCTAAAAATTCTATTATGTTTGTGACTAATGCTAGACATATCATACTCATGAAATTAAGAAAATACTCGACTTTGGTATCCATACACCTTTGGATTCCATAAAACGTGTGTCATAGACATTCTATTCTACCCATGCTAGTTTGCCTCTAGTAGTTTTATTCCAGACACATTTATCAATATTATGCGATCTATTGCATTTGAGACATCTATTAGATTTGGCCAATATCTTTCTAAATCTCAATAAACTAGCATTATAGCCTATGTTTCTCTTGTTAAGTGCACGTCTTTGTGTTTCCAACATCATGTCAAACATATTGGTACCATTTGTGAACTTAGTCATCGTAGTTGTTGAGTCTTCTACATCTTTGGCTTAGTCATTTCTTTCATCCAGGTGGATTTAGGGCTTGTTTGGTGTTGACCACGTCCTAGAATCCGAGTCGTGTAGGGTATTGCTCAACTTAACGACCATTTGGTCGGGACTACTTGCACCTCTCTGTTTTGATTTCCAGGACACTCCTCTTTCGATTGATCATTCATTTATTTATGTGTTCCTTGTACCTTTCTTTCTATCTGCATGAATGAGAATGCTTATTTATTTCAAAATGTTGTATACATCCTGTTTCGCATTACTTACTTGGACTCATCATTCTTGTGTTTGACAAAGTGTAGATCCGTAGTCAAGCAAAGGATGGGCTCCTCAGTTAGGTGATTTTCTTTGAGGATACCAGAGCGATTTTCCCTCTCTGACTGATGCAAGTGTCCTTACTTTTGTATTAAGTATGTATATTGTTTTGATCACATTGGGTTATGGGATTTGCGAGAGATATTGGAACATGCATACCATAAGATTTTTCTTCTTTGACTAGATATACTTGATGATGGTATACATTTGCGTGGTTTTCACACTATGTTTTTCTGATTAGTGTCTTGGAGTTCATTCGATTAGTTTGAGGTTTTGATCGCTTCTACTATACTTTGATAACTCACTAATTTGAATAACTCATTTAAATTAATACAATAATGCCTAATTAACGGTTAATGGTAAGGAAGACTGATTAGGCTTGCGTTCACTTCGCGAGGTTGGCTCGAGCATCCACCTAAGTCTAGGCCGGGCAAGGTCGAGTTTAAGGTTGTTGAACTGTAGCCGTTATAAAGTACCAGAGCCTAAAGTTTTAAAAATAGACTCCTGATTAAATCACAACTAGTTAAGCACAAACAAATGATTAGTTATGACAATAGTTAAACTTAAAGTGGAACCCTATGATCCTTACTTAAGTCTTAGTTGGGAAGTGAAGGGAGTTGGGGAATTGAAAACTAGACTATATGAGCCATTTGATGTGTTCTATAATACTATTATCGATAGCTATGTTTTGATCATGAACTCGCATTCTTTTCATATTACAATGGTCGATCTGCCCGAGACCAGCAATAGTGGTTCGGGAGACGTTCAGGAGAGACTAGATGAGGTATCCCAGCTGGTTGCATCAAACAGCCAACAGCTTTAGGAGATCCTTTGACTGTCGAGGACCCATGCTATATCATCACCCTTTATGTCTGCAGCACTAGTTACGTAGGTTATGAGTGCTCCGACAGTTCAGGATACACATTTAACTACCATAGTACAAGTAGGACCTACGATAGTTGAGCAGGCATAGATTTTAGGTGAGATATTACCATCTACACTAGATACACCTGTTGAGGATACACCGAATACACTGACAGACATAGGTACTAAGGCAACAGTTAAGGTGAGATAGTCTTGCAAGTTCTAGCGACACCATCCAGAGAAGTTCGACGGTGGTGCGGATCTTAAGGTAGCTGTGATGTACATGAGGAGCCATGAGAAGATTCATGACATGTTAGCCACACCGGAGCACATGTGTCCTAGTATTTCTTTAGCTTCACCATTCGGAGAGGCTAATGTCCGATGTCGTATCATGGTGGCTATGAAAGGGAAACCCAAGGACTAGGCTGAGTTTAAGGAGAGATTTGATCAAAAGTATGATGGGGGCATTGTTGCTACAGATGCAGCCAGTGATGCAGTACATGGGCCCATACTTATAGCTATGGAGTATGATGGGGACATTGTTGCGACAGATGCAGCCAGGCCTACTACTTTATGCATGTCCTATTGGATTCCATTTGATCCATGGTGGTGACTAAATCTCCGAGAACATTACAGGTGGCCTACGAGAGGGGTATGGTCATCGAGACCTTATTGTGCACACCCATCGGATTATTAGTTGTTCCTTCAACACTATCACAATCAGATGTCAGACCTAGAAGTGACAGGAGGAAGAAAACATCAAACAGTTGATGCGGAGAGATCGAACTTAGAGTGCGAGATTTATTGTATCTCTGCCTACTAACACAATATACCATAAGCTCCAGTACAGAGTTATGCCATCACACCACAACTGTCAGCACCGTCAGGTCCTTAGAGACAACAGTATTAGTTGGTTGAAGGCAGTGGTAGTGACAGACATAGAGGTAATGGTCATGGGTAGAGGCCAAGGCATGGTCAGAGATATGACTAGGGACAGAGTCAAAGTTCCGGTCAATCACAGAGATAGGGGCAGAGTGTTCAGTCTGGATCGAGCTCTCATTACAAATGTGGACAGATAGTGCATTTCATCAATGCATGTCCACGACTTGGTCGAGTGCAGGTGCGGTAGAGCCGAGAGCAAGTTCATACCGTTATTGCACCAAACTAGATTGCTACCTGTAACCTGATTGATGGTATGGTTTATATTTGCATTCATTTCATGCATATTATGTTTGATTCTTGTTCTACGATTTTATTTATATCTGGTCACAAGGTTGATGAGTTCGGATTGAGACCCACTAGACAAGAGTGGCCCTTGATCCTTTGTATAGCGGTTGAGGATAAGATTTACCCAAACTTGTTGTGTGTTGATTGTCTGGTAAGATAGGGAGTCACGTCTTACTAGCAAACCTAATAGGATTGGAGTTCCTAGAGTTCCATGCTTTATTTGTCATGGATAAATTGGGTGCGTATCAAGCACATATCCATTACTTCAGCAAAAGGATCACATTTTAGATTCTTGAGCATCTGGAGTTTAGTTTTCGGGAACTTCGACCAACTTACTGATTACTAGAGGGAGGATAGCTTCTAGCATTGATATCGAGACATAAACTAGTGTTTTGAGTATGACAGGAAAGTGGAGACTAGGTTGGAGAAGGTAACTTTCCTATGTGAGTTCCTAGATGTCTTTCTGGCAGAACTACCAGGTTTACCACTGCCTAGGGAGATTGAATTCATTAATAACTTTGTCCTAGGAACTAAACCTTTATCTATTCCATTGTACCGTATGGATCCGAAGGAGTTAAAGGAGTTGAGATCACAGCTTGACGAATTGTTAGATTTGGGATTTATTCACCCGAGAATGTCACCTTGGGGCGCACTGGTTTTGTTTCTTAAGAAGAAAGATGGCATCCTGCGATTGTGTATCGATTACAAACAACACAACATAGTTACAGTGAAGAACAAGTATCCACTTCCTCGTTTTGATGACTTGTTCGACCTGCTAACAGGAGCATAGTGGTTCTCGAAGATTGATTTGCGATCTAGGTACCATTAGCTGAAGATTAAAGCAGAGGACAGGGAGAAGACTGTTTTTCGCACTCAATACGGCCATTACTAGTTTATAGTCATGCCATTTGGGCTAACTAACGCCCCAACAATGTTTATGGATTTGATGCATCAAGTGTTAAGACAGTACTTGGATAGGTTCATCATTGTGTTCATTGACAACATCCTTATCTACTCCATGACTCATGAGGATCGCGAGGAGCACCTCAGGATGATTTTACAGCTATTGAGGGAGCGAGACTATTTTTCAAGTTCACTAAGTGTGAGTTTTCGCCTACAAAGGTCGGATTTCTAGGTCACATCATCGGAACTAACAGAGTGCCAGTAGACCCTGCGAAGGTCAGAGCGGTGAATGATTAGCTTACACCGAGATCAGTGACAGATATCAACAATTTTTTTGGCTAAGTAGGTTATTACAGGCATTTTGTTAAGGACTTCTCGAATATTACGGCACCTATGACGCAATTGACGAAGAAGGATACCCATTTTAAGTGGAATGATAGTTGTGAGTTGGGGTTTTAGACATTGAAGGAGCGTTTGGCTACTGAACAATTTTCAATTTTACCTGAGTCAATGAAGGGTTTTAAGGTGAACACCAATGCTTCTAAGGTCAGTTTAGATTGTGTATTGATGCAGGACGGTACAGTGATTGCCTACGCATCCCAACAACTAAAGATTCTTGAGAATAACTACCCTACAGATGAATTGGAGTTAGGGCCAGTGGTCTTTGCACTGAAGATTTGGCATCATTATCTCTATGGTGAGAGATTTGTGTTTTTTACTGACCACAAAAGTTTGAAGTACCTCTTCACTCAGAAGAAGTTGAATGTGCAACAGGGGCATTGGTTTAATTTCCTCTAATATTATGATTTCTTTTTGGAGTACCACTCGGGGAAGGCCAATGTTGTTGCAGATGCATTGTGCCGCAGAGGGGTTGACTCAAAGGTTGTTACGTGTCACATGACACACAAGTATGGGTTACTTGAGGCGGACAAGGTGATGTATTATGTTAATATCCGGAGCAGCACCAAAGTGTTGATTTGTGAGCTGATAAGCACTCAAAAAGTGTTGATTCAAAGTGTACTTGAGGGTTAGTGAGCTGATGAGTCGTACTAGTGGTTTCTTGGTTGGCTCAGAGTTTGAATCATCCAAATTGGAGTCAGTCAATAGACTCATGCCGAAGGTTTAGAGGGCGAATGTAGATTTCGTTAGTGGCTGAGCTATGTGATGAGGTACTTCATGTGGCACACTACTCACATTTTATGGTTCATCGTGGCAGGACCAAGATCTATGCAGATGTGAGTCGTCTTTTATGGTAACTGAGGATGAACACCGATGTTTCTAATTGCATTCGAGGGTGTGAGATTTGTCAACGAGTTAAGGCTCAGCATCCCAGACTTATTGGGTATTACAGCCACTTCCCAATCCTCAGTGGCAGTGGGAGCATATGGCCATGGACTTGGTGAATGGTTTACCTCGATCTCAGAATAGACATGATAACATTTGGGTAATTATGGACAGGTTGACAAAGTCTGCGCACTTTTTACTGATCTCAACCACATATCGGGTGGATAGGCTAGCGATTTTGTATGAGTAAGAGATTGTTCTACTGCATGGTGTTACATTATCAATTTTGTCTAACAAAGGGCCAGAGTTTATGTCTCAGATTTCGCAGATCATGCATGCACAGTTTGACAAGCAGTTGGATCTCAGCGCCACCTATCATCTACAAACTGAGGGACAGTTAGAGAGATTGATTTAGATTCTTAAAGATATGTTGAGGATGTATGTGTTGGAGTATGGTGGATCATGGGAGGAGTATCTTCATCCGCATGAGTTTACCTACAATAACAGTTATCAGCCCAGTATTGGTATGACAAAGTTTGAGGCACTATACAAGAGGTTGTGCAGATCTCCATTTTACTGTGCAGACCTCGAGGATGTGGCAGTTATTGGGCTAAAGGAAGAAGAGACAGAAGAAGTATTACGACATATATCATGACGAGTTAGAGTATCATGTTGATGATCATGTCAATGTGAAAGTGTCTCGGTTGAAAGTTCACAAGAGGTTTGGGATTAGAGGGAAGCTTGTGTCGAGATTCATTGGTCCATTCAGAGTGGTAAAACGGATGGGCACAATTGCGTATGAGTTGGAATTGCCACCTCACTTGTTTGGGATCTACCCCGTATTTCATGTTGTGATGCTTCGACTGGATACTACGAGAGAGGGCAAATGACCAAGAGTGGACTTGATCAATATAGACTTAAGGGAGGGCATTACTTATGACGAACATCTTAATCAAATTTTGGACTGTAAGGTGAAGATTATGAGGAACAAGGAGATCCCATTAGTTCTTGTAAAATGTCAACACCACGGGGACGAATAGCTGATTTGGGAGCTTAAGTCGTATATGCTCGAGTATTTTCCCTACCTCTTCTGAGTTTGGTTTGTTTTTCCTTTTGTTTTTTTTTTCATTTCGATGACAAAAAGGTGACAAAAATTGATACAACAATGGTTAATTAATGGATAATGGTAATGAAGGCTAACTAGGTTTGCTTTGACTTTGTGAGGTTGACTCTGGGGTCCACATAAGTCTAAGCCGAGTAATAGTTTAAGGTTGTCACACCCAAAAGGGGGTGAATTGGGTTAACCAAGAGGTTATTGCCTTTCTTAAAACTTTAAGCTAAAAATCAAAGATAACGCACACGTCAACAATAAATATCTATACTATGCTATAAAGAAGGTGCTAGAAAAGATGGATATGAGATGCGATATTTATAGTGGTTTGATCCCAGCTATCTACATCCACTATCTAACCACCCCGGTTAAGATTTTCAAACCCCCACTTATATTATTAATAAGTGTTGCAACCTAAGCATACAAGCCTAGAATGCCTGAATACAAAATAGGACTTCCCACCTAGTTTCCACTAGGGTTTTTGCCTAGCTTCAACTAGGTTTTCCCTTGACTTTGATCCCACTAAGTCTCACAATCAATAGTACACAATGAAATTGATGAATACAATGAAATGTGCCTTACAAAGTAAAGCGATAATAAATCCAACAACTCATAATCCTCCTAGAGTTAAACCACTCTAATCAAGGCAATTATGGATGCAACTAAGTTTTAAATAGAAGTCAATGAGTTTGTGCAACACTTAGTCAAGAAAATTAGAAAAATGATATCGATGAAGAATATGTGGTTTCAAAAAAAAATGAACAAGTGGTATATGAAAATCAAAATTAAGACTAACAACTTGTTCAAATAAGTCCTAGGTTTTAAGAAATCAAATTTAGGTGTCAAACACAAGACAAGTATGCTCAAGAACACGACAAACGATTTCTAAAGAAAACACTAACCAAAAAGTATAGATTAAGTTTAGAAAGTTTAGGAAATCAAGAAATCTTGCAACCCTAAGTATATACTCCAAAATTCATATTTGGAGCACAAGTTGTAAGCATTAAAACACCTACTTCGAGATCCAATGCAAGCCCTCAAAAATTTCAAGTAGTTGTGTGAACAAAGTTGACAAATTTTGTTGTAAACTTGGATTTTGGAGAGTATGTGAGCAAGAGTAGTTTGTTTTCTATTCTTGGTGGTTTTGGTACTTGGTCAAACTCTTTTTGTTGCCCCATGACCGTTACTAATGATCTAAAGGTCCAAAACGATCCCCAAATTCAAATTAAAGGAGTAGATCTAAGCTTTAAAAAAGCTATCAGAATACTGCTCACTGCACTAGGTAGGTATCTAGCACGCTAGGCACTATTTAAAAAAAATTGTCTGCTTATTGCATAGCGCAGTGGGTGCAGGGCCTGAAAATAATTAAGTTTTTTGTTTTTTAAAACCTTTGAAATCATTTTATACATGTTTAGTAGGGTCCATAAAACGTGTCTAGACACCCTAGATGATTTCAAAACCCCAAAAATTAAAAGTCCCAGTTTTATGAAAAACATCAGGGCTTTTCTACAAATATTTTTAATTTCAACCCAAAAGCTGTCTGAACACATGCTGGTGCATTCAAAAATAATTTCGACAGTTTGTACACTTTAAATGTATACTCTAAAACTTGTTTGTATGA
Organism: Stephania japonica; assembly: GCA_039657345.1. Classification (NCBI taxonomy): domain Eukaryota; kingdom Viridiplantae; phylum Streptophyta; class Magnoliopsida; order Ranunculales; family Menispermaceae; genus Stephania; species Stephania japonica. Next base: position 20,592,138 of record CM077566.1, read on the forward strand.
TTTAAATCGTTTTAAAACTCAAGAAATTGAAAATCACAAAATTCATGATTTTAAGTTCTTTAAGAACCGAAAAATATGAAATGCATGATTCTAAACTCTTTTACTTGTAAGATGGGACTTATATACCTTACACAAGTTTTACAATTGATAGTATAAGCTTTTCGGTCCTTATATCATTGTATGAGCCAAGTCTTGAACTTATCTGGTTTCATTTTGACAAGTTGACATGAACTTGTGCATAACTCTATTTTCTTTTTGAACTTGATGTTCCTAACAAGGTTTGATATTGATATTCAGAAATACTAAACAAACTTGTTAGAACCATCTCGCATTGCTTTTTGCCATCAAAATCTCGGGTGGAGTGTATAGCAAAGACACTTAGTCCAATAATCTCCCACATTTTACGATAACAAATATTAACGTGCATATCAAGTTCATAATTGCAAGTTCAAAGTAATATTTCTCCCCCGTTTGATAACATCAAAAAGTGGAAAAAAAGTCTTCCCCTTTCGATATGCATACAAGAATAAGTGCAAGGAAACAATTTAAAACATAAGCTCCCCCTAACACATTTCATTCATTCAACACATAGCCACAACTAAAGGGAAAATTCAAATATAAATTTCATACATTCATAAAAGATAACTCAGAGATTCACAAAAGTCATGTCATACAATTAAGTACACAAAGTAAGGATAATGACATGATGTGCACATGCAAAAGTAAAATAGAGTTTACATAAGATTAACAAATTGAACTCTCACTAACATGAATCCTAACACTTATCCTAACAAGATGTTCCTAAATCATCCTACTAAGAAGAAGCATGATGAGCTAAACAAGATGGGCCATCATTCCTCAGTCATGGTGGGACACACGATTGCCAAGTTTTTAGAGGCAAAAACTCTGATGTGCGAGAGAGTTTTTGATGGTACTGAAGTGAGTAGTCATATAGTCTACTAAACGGTCAAATCATGAAGCAAGGAAGGCTGCATACAGAAGCATATCTGACGGTGTCTAGTAAGCATAAATTGGCAGAGGAGCTGGCTGCTGTGGTGGACCCTTTAATGAATCATGTTGTGCCAGAAGCTTTGGCTGGACCTCCTAACCTCCCTGAGTCTCATGCACATCATAATCCACACCCTGTTGATGTAGGAAGCTAAGATCCAAATACTCACCCTCGTCAAAGTTGACATCTAGGTCCGGATCATGCGGAGACTCGTACCCGCCATAATGTTGCCCACTGTCCAACTCCTCACTATCTGAACGTAACGATACTTCATCACAAGTAGGCTACCTGCACCCACTGTCTCTATCCCGATGAGAGGGTTACTGCCCAGTGCAAGATCAACTCTCGCCTCCTCAAAGAAATGAGTTAAGAGATTAACAAAATGGGAGATGTCGAACGACGACTAGAGATGAAGTCATTACTCCAATAAGGATATGCAGCAAACTGATCAGAATGTGTCATATGAGCACCCTGAGAATATGCATGTTAAGCTGAGAGACATAGTTCTTGTTCCTGCTGCTCGGTAGAATAACCTGGTGCAACACTTTGTAAAGAACATGCGGTAGTAGCTTAAAGGTCGCGTCGAGTGTACTAATAGGATAATCTGCAAGTGGTCGTTCATGTCGAAAAGAGTTCAACGCTATTAATTTGTCAAATGGCTAAGAGTGAACTTTCCCGTGTACAGCGATAATCGAATCAATTATTAGTATACTGAATGCGGCACTAAGAGACACCGGAGTGATCACCAGTTGCCGGCCCCCAACTAGCGATGATATAATATAATCACTATACATCTTCATGTTGGAGTAGAATACTCGAAGAAGTGACTAATTATATTTAGCCCTATATCTACAGAAGTACACCCATCTCGTCATCCCTAATAGCTTGACAACCAGAAGGTGTGCCTTGTCGAAAAAGTTGAGGTTGACGATGCTCGATTCGACGATGGTCACATCCATCAACTTAGCACGAACCTGCTCAAGTGTAGATGATGTGCTCAAGTACATCCCTCGTGATTTGGAGAATCGACAGGTACGATAGTCGAAATGTCGACTGAATTGCGGCTATTTGATAGCGTAACCCTTTGAGTGCTCGAGAGAGTCATGATTTAGGATGATGAGGATGAGCAGAAGTTATGCTTGGTTGACTCTTGGACTAATTGGTGAGTGGTGGGACACTTCGAAGTTGATCCGGAGGCCAATTGTGATGATACTTTTTGTTGAGACATTTCATCGAACACTTGGTGCGCGATCCTAAATTGACAATTTTTGACAAAAATTTATGGATCAAGATGATGGAACTAGGCAAAGAAGGTGTATCCATGTCTTAGAGGCTAAGAATAAACCCAAAGGAAGGCCAGAAAGCAAGTTTGAAGAGGTTGGGTTTCGGGTGGTTGAAAGGGAAGGCGCTGGAAAACAGTTCTGGAGGAGAGAGAAAATGCCACTGGTCGTTTAAAAAAATAAATCCTCGAACTACCCAGTAGCGCGCTAGCTAATGCGTCTAGCACGCTGGGTGTTCTAGGTTTTGTCCCAGAAATGTAGCACTACATAGTGCGCTGGTCATCTTGCCTATCACGCTGGGCAGAGTCTGAAATGATTTTTGAAAATCAGTTTGACTCTAGAATGGCTGCTTGAACGCGACATATGTCCCATAAACACCTCGAGATCTATGTCAAACAGTATAGACAGTACGTAGGACATACTCTAAAGGTCGAACTTACTAATCATGCCTAATTCTCACCTAATTCTTGAAAATTGGTCCCTAGGCAATGGTTTGATGAAAATGTCTGCAAGTTGGTCTTCTGTAGGCACATGAATCATTTTAACATCCCATTTTTACACATGATCATGAAGAAAATGTTGTGTAATTTCAATGTACTTTGTGTGTAAATGTAATGCCAGATTCTTGGAAATATTAATTGCATTTGTATTATCACAAAAGATTTTGGCACAACCAACATGGATTTGATAATCCTCGAGTTGTTTCATGTACAGTACTTGAGCACAATAACTCCCAGCTGTCAGATATTTGGCCTCGGCGGCGGACAATGCGAACGAATTTTTCTTCTTGCTAAACCATGAAATCAATGAATTTCCTAATAAGTGACAAAATCCCGATGTGTTTTTCTATCTACTAGGCTTCCCGCATAATCGCAATTAACAAAGCTTCTAAGTTCAAAGTTAGAAACTTTGTTGAACCATAGTCCTAAGTTTGTTGTGCCACTCAAGTATCTAAATATGCATTTGACACACTTTAAATGCGACTCTTTTGGCTCGGATTGAACCTAGCACATTGACAAACGCTAAAAAATGATATTCGGTCTACTTGCGGTCAAATAGAGTAGGCTTCCTATCATTCCTAGATAAAGCTTAGGATCAATATACTTTCCTAAAGGGTCCATGTCCATTTTGACGGTTGAACTACTAGGAGTGTCACATGCCTTCAAATTTTAAAATTTGAATTTCTTAAGCATGTCCCTCACATACTTCACTTGATTGATGAAAATGCCATACTTAGATTGTTTGATTTGCAAACTTAAGAAGTATGTTAGTCCACTCATCATGCTCATTTCGAACTCAAGTGTCATCAAAGATGAAAATTCATCACATAAATGCTTATTTGATGACCCAAAGATGATATCAACTACATAGATTTGAACAAGTAGCATATCATCATTTTTGACCAAAATGAACAACGCAGGATCTAATGTTCCTTTCTTAAACCACTTGTTAAGAAGGAATGCACCCAACCTATCATATCATGCTCTAGGAGCCTATCTACAACCATACAAAGCTTTTTGAAGCCTATAAACATGATTTGGAGAATCACGGTCTTCAAAATCCGATGGTTGTTCTACTTATACCTCCTCATTGATAAAGCCATTTAAAAATATTTTTTTACATATATTTGGTATAGAAGAAAACCAGTAAGTAGCAAACAACATTCGAATTGTTTCTAGTTTTGCTACCAGTGCAAAGGCTTCTTCATAGTCTATTCATTCTTCTTGATTGTAGCTTTGTGCAACCAACCTAACTTTGTTTTGCACTATCTCTCCCTTCTCATTTTGTTTGTTCCTAAAAACCATTTGGTTCCTATGATTTTATGGTTCTTATGTCTAGGGACTAGAGTCCACACCTTGTTCCTTACAAAGTTTGCTAACTCTTTTTGCATAGCCATGACCCAAAACTCATCACGTAAGGCTTCATCTATCTTAGTAGACTCGGATTGTGACAAAAAGGCTATACGCCGTTAATCACGATTTCATTTTCGACCAATGCACAAAATTTGACAAAAACGTCAAACACTTCATATTCGTGTGGCAAGAAATAAACCCATGTATATCTAGTGAAATTATCAACAAGCACAAAACAATATGATTTACCACCTAGGCTTTGTGTTTGTGTGAACTAGTTCAAATGCTCTAGTCACATCACTAGTTACGTTCGTCTTAAAGGACAAGTTCACTTGTTTGTCAAGTATGCAAGGTTCACAATCTTTTTCTTTCTTGTAGGTGCACTTAGGAATGCCTTTAACTAAGTCATACTTAGACAATTTTTACAAGTTCTCCATACTATAATGACCTAGTCTACGGTGTCACAGCCATGCATCACATTCATTTTGAGCACTCAAGCATGAAATATTTTGCATATGCATCTCATCAAAGTTAATGGCATAAATATTCTTGTCTCTACATGCAACAAATATGGTGTCATGCTTCTCATTTCTAACTATTCATTTCGATGATTCAAACATGGCCTGAAAACCTTTATCACACAATTGACTAATGCTAAGCACGTTATGTTTCAACCCGTCAACAAGATAAACATTTGATGTAACGGCCCAAATTTATAATTGCCGTTAATTATGACGTCATTGCAGATGTGGATGCCAGCGAAGACATTCGAGGGTCCCACAGCGAGACTGGAACGCACTCGAACTAGGTATACAGTCCGTTTTGTATGCTTGTTGTGGTAAATTGTGATGGAAATGTACAAATTAGCTAATTCCATTACAATATGTATGTTAATGTAGATTATTGACGAGTGAGGAATTGTCTCGGGGTGCGTGCGGACACGGGACACGAGGCACGAGGTGCCGGGTAGTCGAGGAAACTAAGGTGAGCTTATCCATAAACTTTGGAAATTTATTGAATAAAATAGGAATTGTTATGGGCTAAATCAATTGGAAATCAATTGATCCTATAGTTAAGGAGAATAAATGACAACAATTGGATGATTCTCGAGATGCACAAGAGGGTGTTAAGTGTCAAGATAAGGTGTTTGGAGTTGGAGTGACACAGGGTGATCAAGAACCCTTGGATTGTTCTCGAGATTTGTGTATACACTTGATTAAACTAAGTATATATATGTGTGTGTGTTTGACCGATCAAATGGGGAGAGTGAGAGTGAGGTTTTGAGAGAAAGCTTGAAGGAGAGAGAGATCGTTGGAGAAGAGAGGGAGAGATCATCAACCAAAGTGTGAAGAAAGTGATTTTGGCATCCAACAACGAGATCAAGAGGTGAGATTTATGACCTTCTCTCAATTCTTTCCAATTTGTAGAGGGTTTTGGGTATGTTGGTGTTGAATCTGTGTGGTTGGTGTAGTGCATATATTTCTAGAGATAAGTTTAAATTCGACAACTTTGTGGTTAAATGGAGTTTTTGAGGTGAATTGTGAGTCTTTGAGGTGTTGGAGTCGAATGAATGAGTTTTTGGGGTGTTTGGAATGTGAATTTTTGAACTCGTAAAAATCTGACAGAGCGATTAGCGCGTTAATAGGAGGACCTAGCGCTATTTACCCTCTCGGAAAATGATGAACAAGTGACTTAGATGAATTAGCGCGCTAATAGTTCACTCGGAATGTGTAAAATTGGAAAATGAAGAAATGAGTCTAACCAACATTTTAAACCTATTAATTGATCATTAATACTCATAAATGAATTCCAGGAGTCTCAAATAGTAATTTGAGTCTGGGGTTAGTCGAAATCGGGCCGGAGTGATACCCGGGATTTGGAGGTATTGGACCAGGGGTTTGATTTGTGGAGCAAGGAGTGCGGTTTGAGGTGTGTAGTATTCCAATTGAACTTCACTTTAAGTATTTACAGCTTTGATTTATTTGAATTCAGCTCCGATTATTCATTATTCCATTCCATTATCGCTTTACGGTGGTTGAGTCCTCTCACTTGGTGTTTTTACGGTAGTGGAGTTTACTCCTACCTGAGCCTTTACGGTGTTGAGATCACTCCCCACCTGGTGTTTATTCGTTACGGCCATAGAGTCCACTAAGTCATAGCACTTGTCTATGCATATACCGGTGAATAGGCTACCTAGTTATGGTAGGCTCGTGTGGGTGCGTCGTGGGTCTACGCCGGCCACCTAGAGGGTCCAGGGACAACTTTGTTGGTGTGTTTGAGGGTTGTGCCCAAGGAGAGGCTCGAAGTATGACTTAGTCCGATTTTTACCGTGCACGTACTTTCTTTTCGTTACTATATTTATACATGCGATGATCCTTTCACGCTTCTCGTATTTCTTTTGTTCCGCATGTTTATTTATGGTATTTAAATTCCAAGATTTCTTTTACTTCCGTAATTACTTAGTGAATTTCCTTGGGATTACTCACTCGGACTCGTCATCTGTCTTTTTATGATGGCTCGAGTGCAGATCCGGCACGAGCGAGGGAAGGGCAAGCTTGAGGACTACATTGATTGATAGCTCTAGCCCTACTCGTACGTATGTTTATATTTACTTGTTTTATGCTTTGGGTTTTGGGATTGGAGAGATAGGTTGTATACTTTTGATATTTTGTGGATCTCAAAGGACATGTATATGATGTATATTTGGTATGGTTTCCACTTAGGCATTTTGATCATGGAATTCAGGATAAATCTTTATGTTGTTCATTTAATTTTCCGCTGCGTAATTTATGGTTGAATGATATTGAGGAAATAAAAGTTAACTCATAACATCAAGGTTAACTGATAATTAATTGATAATGGATAATTGGGCGTGGAGCACAAATTGGGCGGTGACGTGGTCGGGTCATGTGGTCCGCGTGGCCTCCTCAGTGGCGGACCAATGTGGAAATAGGGACCGCCACATTTTGGTATCAGAGCTTAGGCTCGGTTTGGAGATTTAATAAGAGTATAAACTTGATGAATAAATCTTAGATGTGGAAACCACAAGTGAATGATTAAAGGCTTAGTTGGGAAGTGATGTGAGGCGGGTAAATTTAGGAAATTACATATGCGTATGTTTTGATTGTGTACTATATATTATACGCGTATGTACTTGAAGTCCGATCCACTCGCACTTGGGTTGTGCGTTTATGATGATGGACGGACGACTCCTCCTACTCCGCCGACTACTCAACAGAGGTTGGAGAGACTAGTGATCATACCACTAGTGACGTGGCTGATTTGCGAGCTATGATGCGAGAGATTGACGGAGCGCAGCTATTGCAAAAGAGCTCGGATGGCCGAGTTGATGGAGTACATTCGAGCTCGAGGACGCCAAGCAGCAGCACCCACCGCCGAGCGTCTTTGCCTGTTACCACTCGGGCCACCGCATTAGCACCGGTTGTTGCTACACGTGCGGCCGGGTCGAGACAAGATTATAGAGAGGTTGAACTCGTGGTAGTACCAAAGAGAGACTACGGTGGTGACACCCACCACTACAGAGCAGCAGGTAGGGACTTCGACTGCTAGGAGTAGGATGTCAGTAGAAGCGAAGATGGTGAAGGATTTTATGAGATTTAATCCTACGTACTTCACGGGAGTCAGCGATCCTGAGGTTGCAGGACGTTGGCTGATGACTCACCGACGACTACATCAGTTGTTGGAGGTACTTGAGGTAGATCAGGCGCGTATTTCGAGGCTATTGTTTGAGAGGTCGTCGCAGCTTGGTGGACCACTTACACCGACATACATTCTACACCATCGACGTGGGCGTAGTTTCATCGTGGTCGACGGAGAGATTGGCATGATCGTGGTCGACGAGATAGGAGTCCCGAGCAAGAGAGGGGATGAGAGAGCGAGGTGGTGTACGTTCTTTGCACCAAGATCTTTTGAGCGACCACGACGAATAGTGTTCGGGATGGAGGAGGTCATGGTAGGGGACAGAGAGGTCGGCCGTGATTGGGCTCGTACATATAGTATCGCAATGGATTGGCGGGATACACGACGATGTTACGGATGTCATCGGGTCCTGACATATACGAGTAATTGTCCGATGTCAACTTCATCATCACGACCGTAGATTGAGGCAAAGCTAGGGAGAGAGTTCATGTTCGCGCTACCATCGCACCTACCGTCGTACGACGAGATCGTGATGCGACTCGTCGCCTTGTCGAGGGTATGTTAACTATATGCGATGTTTCCATGCATGTATTATTTGATTCCGTAGAGTACTTTGTCGTTTATATCGGGACGAAGGGTCGGACAGTTAGGATTACAGGTTGAGACCTTAGACCCACATCTTATCCTCAGTACGGCTTCTGGGGATAAGATTTACCCTAACCGGATATGTCGGAATTGTGTGGTAGAGGTTGAGGGACACCAGTTGCCTGTCGACTTTCGTGTCCTAGAGTATTTAGAGTTTGATGCGTTATTGGGTATGGATTGGCTAGCGACCTATCGCGCACACATTGATTGTTTCGGTAAGATGGTGGTATTTGATATTGAGGGTATTCCCGTATTTACTTTTGTTGGGACGGCGTCGGGACTTACCGATTACCGAGGTCGATTAGCTACGATTCGAGAAAGATGGAGGCGTTAGGACGGTAGTTGAGCCGGACCGAGACCGAGATTAGATTAGAGGATGTCCCAAGAGTGTGTGAGTTTCCCGAGGTGTTCCCCAGACGATTTGCCGGTTTACCACCTCCTAGGGCGCTGAGTTCATGATTGAGTTAATTCCGGGACGCAAATGATATACGTGACCATCATGGGATGTCGGATGTCGTCGGAGCAGGAGAGTTGAGGTCCCAATTAGAGGAGTTGTTACTGAAGGGTTTTATTCATTCCAAGATATCTCCTTGGGGCACGCCATCCTTTTGTTAAGAAAAAGGATGGTTCTTTGAGGATGTGTAGATTATAGGAAGTTGAATCAGTGACGATTCGAAATCGTTATCCACTTCCTAGGATTGACGATCTATTCGATCGCTAGCAGTGCTAAGTTTTTCTCGAAGATTGATTTACGATCTGGATACCATCGATTGAGGATTCGGAGAGTGATATCGAGAAGATGGCGTTTAGCACGCGTTATGGATTGTTCGAGTTCACACCATGCCATTTGGGGTGACTAATGCGCCTATTGCTTTATGGATTTGATGCACGAGTATTACGGCCATTTTTGGATCGTTATGTGATTGTGTTCATTGATGATATCTTGATATACGAAGACTCGTGAGGAGCACGAGAGACACCTCGAGATGTATTGATGACGCTGAGGAGCATAGATTGTACGCTAAGTTCAGCAAGTGCGATTTCAGTGAGAGAGGTGAAATTCCTGGACATGTCATTGGTAGTCAAGGAATATCTCGTTGATGGAGACAAGATTCGAGCGATCATCGATTGGAGGACACTGAGACATTCAGACATTCGTAGTTTCTTGGGGCTTGCGGGCTATTACACGGCGATTTGTGCAGGCAGACTTTTCGTTGATTGCGCCGCCGATGACGAGGTTGACCAAGAAGAATGTTAAGTTTGAATGGTCCAAGGCTGTGAGGCGACATTTTTAGAGTTGAAGAGGAAGTTGACTTCTGCGCCGGTGTTGGCTTTACCCGAGGCGGGAGAGGCTTCTCGGTCTACACCGATGCTTCGAGAACTGGTTGGGATGCGTGTTGATGCAGGAAGGACACCCAGTTGCTTATTTGTCGAGGCGATTGAGACCCCACGAGGAGAATTATCCCAGACATGATTTAGAGCTAGTGCAGCTTGTGTTTGCGCTCAAGAATGCCTTTAACTACGGTCAAGTTACTTAGACAATTTTTACAAGTTCTCCATACTATAATGACCTAGTCTACGGTCACACCGTTCGAGTTGTGGCACGTGCCATGCATCACATTCATTTTGAGCACTCAAGCATGAAATATTTTGCATATGCATCTCATCAAAGTTAATGGCATAAATATTCTTGTCTCTACATGCAACAAATATGGTGTCATGCTTCTCATTTCTAACTATTCATTTCGATGATTCAAACATGGCCTGAAAACCTTTATCACACAATTGACTAATGCTAAGCACGTTATGTTTCAACCCGTCAACAAGATAAACATTTGATATGAAAAAGGAATCGTTAGCAGCAGTGCCGATGCAAATCACTTTTTTTTGTCTCAAAATGTCACCTTTCCACCATCATGTCGTTTAAGCTCATTAAATTGACTTGCATCTTTGGTCATGTGCCTTGAGCACCCACTATCCAAGTACCATGGGGTGCTCTTCCTCGCATCCTACATAACACAAAAGGCACTAGATTTTGGTACCCAAACTCCCTTGAGTCGGAGAAAGTTAGTATCATAAACGTTCTTAACTACCCATGCTTGTTTGCCTCTATATGTCTTGTTCAAAACACATATGCCAAAATTATGTGATCTATTGCATTTAAGGCACCTACTGGAGTCGGCTAATAGCTTTCCAGAGCTCAATAAGCTAGCACAATAGCCTATGCCTCTCTTCTTGAGTACACGTCGTTGTGCTCCCAACGTCATGTCAAACATCTTGGTACCATTAGTGAACTTAGTCACTATGGTGGTCAAGTCCTCTACTTCTCTTGCTAAGTCATTTCTCTCATTTATGACTATTTTCAAGTCATGTTCGAGATCATCAATAATTTATTTTGAGACTCTATCTCATTAACAGCTTTGACTAAGCTCTTTTTGAGTTGTTTGGTCTTATTGACCTTTTTTTCCAACTTTTTCTTAAGGTTATGAATACTTCTGTGACGGCCCCTCTCTTAATCTAGGGCACCGCCCAACCTAATCCCATAATTAAGCCGTAATCCTAGCCTCGTATGATTTAACTATGTATTAGTCAACCTTACAACCTATTTATTTCATTTCTCGTGTCCAAATCCATTTATGACATTTAGTGTTAATTATAACTTTATTAACATGGTTTATTATTTATCAAAAGTCTTGGTCAATAAAATTATGCGAAAACTTTACAAAAATATGCGGAAGCAAATTAGTATGTTATGAGGAAGCCAATTGATATAATCCTAAGTGTGGAAAGACCAAGAAATGACATCATATATATAATTACCCCAAAATACGATAAAGTAGTTTAAGTCTGGTCGGGGAACTAACTCTCAACCCAAATATACATCCCAATGTGTAAAAAGACATATTATCTAATACAGACAAAATATCAAAATGAACCTACAATAAAAGTCATGATGCACTACTGCTCATAGATAATCGTCTTTCCTCTCTTTGCCTCGCCTGCTGGTACTCGGCTCTGCACCCACAGTCATAAAAAGGACGGTAAGTACAAGAAATAAACAGTAATCTTCGATAACAAGTTTAAATTGCATTTCCAAATATAATCAACTGGTATTTCAAAGCATATAACTAGGAAAGCTAGAAAATAAACCATATGCAAATAATTACCAGAGTTAAGCAAATAAAACTGACACTAGGCTAAGTAGTGGTGAATTAGGTCCAGTCGGTTAGTGAACCGCGTCACTCTGACTACATAATCATAAATCACAAGGGACTCTAACCCAAATAAGACTAGGGACTCTAACCCAGTGTATAGACCACATCAGGGACTCTAACCCCGAGTGTCATACAAAGTCAGGTAAACTGTGCCGACTTCCCTAGGGATTCTAATCCCGTGAGTCGCGACCATCTCGATTGATTATGGGACCTAATTACTAAAACTATTTTTTTATTTTCAAGAAAGACCAAGTATAGAATGTCAAGGCATAGGCAAGTCTAGCATCTAATCAAATAAGGAGTACAAGTCCATATTGTTGGTCTAAGTGGTTAGTCACTCTAACTCCGACCGGGATTTTGATTGAAACAAACAAGGTGAAAATATACTAATTAATATCAAGTGTATTTCAGTTTTTGTTAAAGGATGCAAAACAACACATCACGGGTATTCAAGCCATACAAGTTCAAGACCCGGCATTCGTGAAGGAATGAAGATGAAAGACCATATTGCAATTTGTAATTTCGATGTAAGGTATCCAAATTCTTTCACGCAAGCCAAATGCATTAGTTCATGCATATCAAGTTTCTTAAAACCAATTTTCAAAAGTCATGAAATAACTTGGAATTTCAAAACGAAATTTAACACATAACTAGGTCCACGAGTTTAAACAATGTGAGATTATGTGTTAATGATCATTTGCATTTTGGAGATCATTGTTGAAGTTTTCAAGACTGAAAAACTTGTTTTTAAAAGGTTTTTGAAAAGAAAAACTGCAAATTTGCAGAAAAGTCCATCGCGAGTTATGAAATCGTGATTTTCCATTTTCGGGGTTTGTAAAAATATCCGGACCATCCAATTAGGCTTAATGACCCATAATAAACGTGTATAACATGTTATATTAGGGTTGGTTAGGTCCCGAACGTGTTTAAGGGTCGCTAACACAAAGGGATAAAATAATTATTTTGAGCTCCCTGTAGTTAGCGCGCTAATACTGCCATTAGCGCGCTAAGTGCAGAGTTAGTGCGCTAGGTCTCAGTATTAGCGCGCTAATTGCCCACCCTGACAATTTTTTTAAAAAGCTGGAAAATGAACTTTAATTTGAATTCTTGATGAATTCTGGACCCTTGGATCCCTAGAACGGTCATAAACTGTCACAATGGGATACCTAACACTATAAAAACACCAAGACAATGGTTTTCTCAAAACAAGGAACAAACACACTCAAAAGCTCAAAAGATTCAAAAAGAAGCACTTTGATTTTTGTGAAGGAAACAAAGGAGATTCTTGAGGCTGTCCACTAGCACTATAATCCAGCACTTTGAAGCATTCAAAGGAGTACAAGAATCTCTTCAAAACTGATATATTTTGTCATCTTCTTGGTTGTAAGCAAGTCCTTGTTCTAGATTCTTTTTTTTGAGCTCAATCTACATAGTTTTGTGTGTTTTGAATGAAAATCAGTTTGTTGTGTGTTTAAACATCATCATCTTTGGTTTTGCACTAAAACTTATTTTATCAAACCTAAGAGTGTTTTGAACAAGATTTTTACACTTGAACTTAGTTTTTGACAAACTATTGTTCTTTGCTTCGAAATCGGTTTTGCAAAAATACATTGGATTTTAAAACGATTTCATATTTGGGATTTGCAACAAAATCAATGACATACTCTGCATTTTCCATTCATTCTCATACTTGCATGCATTAGAGTTGTTAGGCTCTAGGAGGCTTGCTAGTGTTTGAGTTTGATACCACTTTATATTGTAAAGTGTATCTCATTTTTTTTCAGCAAATTGTTGTAAGTGTATGATTGTAAGACTTAGTGGAATCTAAGTCAAAGGGAAAGACCTAGTTGAGGTTAGGCACAATTTCTAGTTGCGGCTAGATAGGAAGTCCTAATTGTAATTAGGCATTCTAGGCTTGTATGCTTAGGTTGTAACACTTATTTTGAATATAAGTGAGGGTTTAAAAATCCTAACCGGGGAGGTTAAGTAGTGGATGTAGATCACTTGATCGAACCACTATAAATCGTGTGTCGCTTTCCATCTCTTCTACCTCATTCACTTGCATAGCATAGACATTTGTTGTTACTTGTGCTTAAAAAAAATTTAAAAAGGCAATAACCTCTCGGCACACCCAATTCACCCCCCTCTTGGGTGTGGTTTCACATATGAACATTTAAAATATGTACTAGCCTAATAGCATGATATTTATCATTAATTTTATATTTAAACAACAAAAATATACAAAGCATGAGATAGATTCAATGAACCAAATCAATAGGTGGATATCATGCAAAACTAGACTCAACAAGTGAGCATAGATAACAACAACTCGTGACATCAGATTACAATGGTAGAGATAGTCCAAAAGAACCATACAAGAACACATATATTAAGAATGAAATGCTAAGTAAATTGTCATTGGGCATACTCAAAACAAGCAATTCCCTAGCTTATCTGGCCTCCCGACACCACGACACACATACCCGGACTCCTGGAGTAATTCTCTACGTTCCCGAGGTATTTAGATATCATTTTAAGTTGTTTAGGTTTTGTTTCAGGTGTTTTTAGGGTGTTAGTAGTGTTGCAGGAAATTTAGCAGAATTGCAAAAATCTTGTTGTCCAAGTCTCCCAATGCACTGGCTGGAATCGTCCAGCGCGAGCTAAATGCAGAAACCCAGAAAATTTTCTAGGTTTCATTCGACCCGATTTTGGCCATCACGAAGCCCTTTGGGTTCCTGTTCTCCACCACCAGGGGTCCAATCACCTCCTCCACAACATACATACACCAGGTACTCCATATTTGCAGTCAAACATCAAATAAACAAGGATTAAAGGCATGCATTTCAGAATTTTAACTCAAGAACACCAAAAACACCCATTTTCCAATTTCTAAAAACAAAACTGATTTTTCAAAAGTTGGACAGTGTCCCAAGTGATTTTCCACAAGGAGTTCAAATATGAACTTAGATTAAAAATTAATCTCATTTAATAGATCGACATTCATTAAAATCGTAATTACAAGAAAAATCTCCATTTTTGGCAAAAACTTGTAAAATTCAAAAATAGAACTTTAAATTGGAAATCAAAGCTTGTAAATGCTTCACAATACACATTAAAACATTTACATGTGATTAAACAGAAAACCCTACGAATTTAAAAAACAAAACCCCAATTTGTTTTGCATGTAAGTGAAGAAAACTTACCCACAATTTGTAGCTATGATGGTGTTTGATTCTCTAACTTGTGTGATATAAACCTCCTTAAATCCCTAAAATTCCAGCTGAGAAAACCCAATCCATAGCTCTGGAATTTTGGTGTTTATACATGCATTATGAAGCAAAGAAGACAAGAGGGGTTTTTATAGGTAGTGGGTTCATCTAGTGTGCCCTCCCTTGATTCTAGGTTGATCAACATTATCAAAATCTAAAGAAGTAGAATTATTTACCTCACTCTTTGCCATGAGGCAAAGAATAGACTTCTCATTTTCCAACTCGAAATCGAAACTTGATGAAGATGAATCATCCCATGTAGCTTTGAAGCTCTTCTTTTCCATTCTCTTATCATTGCTTTTCTTGAAGCGACAATTTGCTTTTATATGGCCCGATTTGCCACATTGGAAACAAGTTGTATCGTTTGACTGGCTTCCACTGTTGAACTTCTTTTTGAATTTGTGACGCCTATTACATGCCTTTATGAAGCTTATTGGATAGCATTGCCACTTCTTCTTCAAGTTCATTTTCATTGCATGGTTCATCATCATCATTGATCTCAACCGGTGGACTAGGAGCCTTGAACTTTGCTGGTGGACTACTTGCCTTTAAAGCTATCTCCTTCTTTGACTCTTTTTTTGAAGTATCAGTAAGTGCTTCCAATCTAGCTCGATCCTTTGGCTCAAACTCATGAAATGTCAACTCTACACACAAAGCATAAAAGGTGTTGTCACCAAGATTTTGTGCTAATTGAATAGCATACTTCTTTGCATCCCCTTCCTTAGGTAAACCTCTAAGAAACTTGTACACTAATTCCTCTTGATCATAATGTTTGCCAAGGTTCTACATCTCATTCAAAAGCTTAGTGAAGCGAGTGATGGCGGTAGCAATGTCTTCATCGGTGACAACTCAAAATGTTTCATAATGCTCCTCAAGAATTCTCAACTTCATCTTCTTTACTTGAATGGTACCCTCATAATGTACTTCAAGTTTCTCCCATACTTCCTTAGCCATGTTCCATGCACTCAATCGGTTGAACTCATTTTCACTAAGTGCACAAAACAAAAGTTTCATGGCTTAATCATTGAAAATCTCAAGTCTTGTCTCCTCAGGAGTGTAGTATTTTTTGGCTTTGTTGGGTGGAGTTTAACCTTCAATGATAAAATCCCATATATGTCTACCTAGTGCTTGTACATAGAACTTCATTCTCACTTTCCAATGAGCATAGTTGGTCCCATCAAAGTATAGAGGTTTAGTAGATGAAGTGTATTTCCTAAGATGAGTAGAATCTAATGTTTGCATCTTTGCAAGTAAACACTCAAAAGTATGTTAGTAACACTTTGAGCAATAACCCGCTCTGATACCAATTGAAACCACACCCAAGAGGGGGCTGAATTTGGTGAACTGAGAGGTTATCGCCTTTTTTAAAACTTTAAGCTAAAAATCAAAGATAATGCACACGTCAACAATAAATATCTATGCTATACTACAAAGAAGGTGGTGGAAGAGATGGATATGAGACACGATATTTATAGTGGTTCGATCTCAACGATCTACATCCACTACCTAACTGCCCCAGTTAGAATTTTCAAACCCCACTTATATTATCAATTAGTGTTACAACCTAAGCGTACAATCCAATAATGCCTAAATATAAATTAGGACTTCCTACCTAGTTTTTGCTACGGTTTCTACCTAGCCTCAACTAAGTCTTCCCTTGACTTAAATCCCACTAAGTCTCAAAAGCAATAATACACAATGAAGTTGATGAATACAATGAAATATGCCTTACAAAGTAAAGCAATAATAGGTCCAACAACTCATAAGCCTCATAGAGTTAAACTACTATAATGAATGCAAGTATGGATATGACTAAGTTTTCAATAAAAGTTAAATAGTATATGCAACATTTAGTCAAGAAAACTGGCAAAACGATATCGATGTAGAATATGCGATTTCAAAAACAAATTAACAAGTGGTATGTAAAAATCATGATTAAGACCAACAACTTGTCCAAATAAGTCCTAGGCTTGAAGAAATCAAATTTAAGTGTCAAACCCAAGACAAGTATGCTCAAGAACACAACAAATGATTTCCAAACAAAGCACTAGCCAAAAAATATAGATTAATCTTTAAAAGTGTAGGAAATCAAGAAACCTTACAACCCCGAGTATATATTTCTAAAATTCATATTTGGAGCACAAGTTATAAGCCTTAGAACACCGACTTCAAGATCCAAATGCAAGCCCTCAAAAATTTCAATTAGTTGTGTGAATAAAGTTAACAAATTTTGGTGCAAACTTTGATTTTGAAGACTATGTGAGCAAGAGTAGTTTGTTTTGTGTTCTTGGTGGTTTTAATACTTGGTCAAACCCTTTTTAGGGGCTTTTCTACAAATATTTTTAATGTCAATCCAAAAGCAGTCTAAACATATGACGGTGGATTCAAAAATAATTTTGACAGTTTGTACATCTTAAAAAATGCATGCTTTAAAACTTGTTTGCATGATTTAATCGTTTTAAAACTCACGAAATTGAAAATCACAAAATTCATGATTTTAAGTTCTTTAAAAATTGAAAAACATGAAATGAATGACTCTAAACTCTTTGGCTTGTAAGATGGGACTAATATACCTTATATAAGTTGTACAATTAAAAGTATAAGGTTTCCAGTCCTTGTGTCCTTGTATGAGCCGAACCTTGAACTTATCCGGCTTTATTTTGACGAGTTGACTTGAACCTGTGCATAACTCTACTTTCCTTTTGAACTGGATGTTCCTAACAAGGTTTAATATTTTGAAATATTAAACAACCATGTTAGAACCATTTCACATTGTTTGTTGCCATCAAAATCTCAGGTGGAGTGTATAGCAAAGACACTTGATTCAACAATAAGAACCCATGACTGAATTATGACTACAGTTACAACAATTATATCTTAAGTTTGAATACAATTTGGATTATATTCATTATCTTCTATTTAGACTTGTTAATATTGATTGTTTGATTTAAATTCGTAATTATAATATTTAATTGATTTAATAGTATTTAATTAGTTAATTTCCTTTTAACCAGAGTATTTAAATCCCATTAGTAATTAATTAAGAGTGGGTCTATGTGCACCTGTCACGACCCAAATTTCTAATCCTTGTATTTGGCCATAACCATGGTCACCAACCGTGACGTAGGATCCACGTCAGGACATGTGCACTTACCGAGGAACATAGGCAAGGCGTATTTTATATTTGTGATGACGTATTCTTAGTGTGTTGTATATGTGTAGACTAATTAAGTCAATTCTACTGGTGTACAGACGTCAAGACACGAGCGAGAACGCACCTCGAAATGCATGCGAGTCGTGAGACCGGGTAGATAGTGACATGGAAAGTTCTAACTTATTAAGTAGGATTTAGTAATTAAATTGAATATACCAACGGCATGTATTTAATATGAATCAAGTTAAAAATGAATATGGTTGTACATAAAATGTTAGACACGTTGATATGTCTTGAGTTTCGCGATACAACACATCACTCTAAGACTGTGTAAAAATGTGTCACTTGGCTGATTTAAGTGGCTTAGTAGGAGTGCATAAAGATCATAAGATTTCATTGAGATGTGCGTGTCTGCACATGATGAAAAGGTGGATTGTAAAAAACACCACTTAATGCTTTCTTCTTCATTCTGCATGCACCCAAAACAAAGAATTTCAAGTTTGATGGAGTAATTGAGGTTGCTGGAAATCAAAAATTTGGAGTATAAGAGCATCAAGAAATCAAGAGCAGCAGGAATTCAACGATCAAGTTCTACACCTTAGCTACAATTCTAGGTGATCAATCTAGCTCATGTATGCATCTAATTTTCTAATTTGGGTCTCTATTGATGAAATTCTTAATCAAGGCTAGTATGGGAGTGTTTTTAAAGCTAGTTTGAGTACAATGAAAATTTTGTTTTAGTATCAAAGTCTCATTTTCGAAATCCTTATGGTTTTCTAGTAGTCCAACCGTCAAAAACATTGAAAATTAGTTTTGATTTCACAAAGTTATGAATTTCCAAAGTTTCATGTGTTCTTGATGTTTTTGTTGTCATGAATGCTGAAATCCATTATTTGTTTTTATGAATGCATGTATACATATGAAATGTTTGCCCACTTTTTGACAAGGGGAGATGTATGGGATCCCTGGTGGAGGAGAACAGGGATCCCAAACGAATGGAGATGGCCATTTTGAAGAAGAACAACTAGAAATTTGAGAACTTCTAGTTTTTCCAGATCATGGATCGCGCTCCATGCTTAGAGGAACGCGCTCCCTACACTAAACACGTAGGTGACCGGACCAGTAGGATTTTTACTGCACTCCCTTAATCCAAACATCAACACCCTAACCCAAACTAAGACACCAACCACTAGTCTAAACCAACTCTAAAAAATATAAATTACTTTTAGGGACCTAGGGGAACATCTCGAGAGTCTTATAGTAGGTTTCAGGGTGTCGAGAGGCAGGTAAAGCTAGGAATTCTTGCATAACGGTGAGTATACCCGATGATACTTTATATTGCATTTTATTTCCAATATTATCGTTGTATCATAGTCTATTTGATTGTGTAGCCCCTTTTATATTCTGATATAATGTGCTTGTTGGTTGTTGCTCACTTGTTGAGTTGGAATTTGATGATATCCATTCTTGTGTTGATTCATTAACTCCTATAAAATGTTTTGTCGATCTCTTGTGGATTTGATTATTTATTGGGATTTAAATAGCATGCAATTAGTGTAGAGGCAATGGTAATTATATTGAT
The DNA here is from genome assembly GCA_039657345.1 of Stephania japonica. Taxonomy (NCBI): domain Eukaryota; kingdom Viridiplantae; phylum Streptophyta; class Magnoliopsida; order Ranunculales; family Menispermaceae; genus Stephania; species Stephania japonica. The sequence goes on from CM077566.1 coordinate 20,611,805, forward strand.
GAAATTTTACTCACTTTTTGTAGGCCTTTAGCTGTCACTATGCCTTGACCATTCCATAACCAAGTCATTCTTGAATATATAAAGTAGTTTTAGTATGTAGGTCCTTTACTCAATCGAGGTGTGCATGACGCACAGGGTTTGAGTCCCTGGAGTTGTCGGTAGATGTTATTTAGTTATATGCACCACTCGGAATTAGAGCCCTTGGGGTAATTGACACACCGGAGTTAGTGTCCCTAGTGACACCTGGGTTAGAATCCCTTGTGCTATTATGATTATTGAGTTGGTCTGACGTGGCTCAATTGTTCAACTCTGGTATTTACTAGCATATTTTCTGTTTTCCAATATTTATTATTTATATGCTTTTAAATACTATCTAGAATATTTGGAAATGTGCAATAAACGTGTCATCGAGGATTACTGTTATATTCTTGTACTCACTGTCTTTTTTATCACGGTGGGTGCAGAGACGTCAACCAGCAGGCCGGGCAAGGAAAACATCGGCAAATACCTCTAACCCAGCGGTGTGATCCTATTTTCGACATTATAGGTCTTTTGATAATTTGTTGTATAATCTTACGTTATGTGTTTTTTATACACTTGGGGCTTTATATTAGGTTGAGCATTTAGTTCCCCGACCTTTTGTGACTTTCACACTGTTTATACTCGCCAGTCTACCATATATCTATGTGATCGTTATTTCCCAATTTCCACACATAGGATTTTATTTAATTGCTTCCGCATAAATTGTTAAGACTTTCGCTAATCTAATTAATTTAAATAAAAGTTTTAATTTAACCCTTAATTCAATAATGGTATAACACGTGTATTACTTGTCCTTAATGTGAAGAATGAGGATAATATGCTAAAAAGGTTGACTAATACGTAGTTAAGTCATACATTGCTATATTAGGGCTTAATTATGGGCTTAGGCCAGGCGGTGCCCTAGATTAGGAGAGGGGTTGTCACAGTTGGTATCAGAGACAACATTCTTGAAAAGTAAAACAAAAAAATGAATAAGACAGAAACTTTAGTTGTGGAAACCAAACAATCCTTGCCTAGAAACCATTTTTTTAGGAATTGAGTGAAAGTGAGCAGGGAATTGCTATATGTGCAAGTTATGTTTTGTATGAATATATGCACGATATTTACGTAGAAGCTAATGACGCGTACGCTATCAGCTTGCTAAACAAGATGGTAGATCAGCATGAGAGTAGAGATGGTAACGCCAACAGTTGTCGGCATACGATATCGGCAGAGGACTTTCAGAGGGTATCGGATAGAGTTGCGGCACAGGGGCAGCAGTTGAGAGACTTCATGTCTCTAATGACGGCATACATTACTGCACTCCAACACCACCATTGCTACTTCGAATGGAGTATCCCCGACTTAAGAGACTCCGACTGCACTGGCTACTATTGCAATAGATCTACAGGCACTGACACCTCGTCTGCTAGAGTTGTCGATTGTTACAGCACCGGTAGTAGTTCCAGCCAAGGATACAACCCTACCCACTATTTCTAAGACCATTGGCTTGTTAATGGATGCCAAGCTAGTGAAGGAGTTCATTCGACTCAGATCAGCTTGTTTCGCGAGAGGAGGAAATTACAATTGGAGAAGGCAGAAGTGTAAAGGACAGAGGACAAAAGATGTAAGGTTTGAAATATGCGAAGCACCAGCTACCTATGCATCATCAGTATCAAGTACACCACCAATACCACGACAATAGTCGTGTAGTTCCCAAAACAGATGCAATGGATTGCAGGGACGGAGACTATGTTATCATTGCAGATAGCTAAGACACATGGCTGTGTATTGTCCTCATGTGACGAGTATGTTGTGTGGCGAGGGACAGAGATTATGATGTCACTGTAAACAGCCATTGCACATTGCTACGATTGTCCTCTGTTGATGAGCATGTCGCGTGGTGACGCTTATCCACCTATGCGAGAGAGAGTCCACGTTGTTGTAGATCCTACACTAGAGCCAACACGAGACCCTACTATCGGTAATGTTTACTTTAGTGTCGCGGCAGGAGTGAGTGTTCGTATTGTGGATTTGAGATGAAGTGACTTTGTGTAACTCCTTATTCCAAATGATGTAAAAATTAGTAAATTAAAAGACTCTAGGTGAGTCCATAACCTAAATTAGCTTACCGAACTATTAGTAGAGCGACGCTGGGTGGGTCTAGTCTAATATGAAAGATCAAATAACTAACTAGAAGACCCTTTGTGACTCTAAAACTGGAATGAAAAATAGAAGGTTTTCAAGCTAAGTGACATTGCATAAAAGTATATGTCAAAAATAAAACATTGAAACCACCAAATGAGTGACTCTACGTAAGTCCACCCTTCGAAGTATAGTGAATGAAGCTGTGTGCAAAGATCCTATGTGAGTCCCTCCTTCGAAATGGGAATATCGAGAGGTGTTCGATGGCCTATATGGGCTTGCTCCTTAAAGTTTGGATATCAAGCTATGTGTCTCAACTCTGTGAGAGTCCATACTTCGAATTAGTAAATAGAGTTGTGTGCATTAACTCTGTGTGAGTCCATAACTCATGGTAAGATATCGAGATGTGTGTGTAAACTCTATGAGTTCGCCCTACATAAATATAATTTCAAGGGAGAAATTTTCATTTTGTTGGAATATTTGTCAAGGCCCAAATTTCTAATCCTATAATTTAGCCATAAATAGGGTCAACGACCCATGATGTGGGACCCGCATTGGGACACGTGCACTGATCGAGGCACGTGGCTAAGATGAATTTTATATTTCTGGTGATGTATTCCAAGTTTGTTGTATATGTATAGACTAATTAAGTCACTTCTACTTGTATATCGACGTTGAGACACAAGCGAGATGTGCCTTAAAATGCATGCAAGTCGTGGGACCGAATAGATAGTGACATTGTAAGTTCTAACTTATTAAATAGTATTTAGTAATTAAATTGAATATGCCTATGATATGCATTTTATAGAAATCAAGTTAAAAAGGACTGGATGTATATAAAATGTTAGACACATTGATATGTCTAGAAATTCGCAACACAATACATCACCATAAGACTTTGTGTCAAAATGTGTCACTTGGCTGATTTAAAAGGTTTGTAGGAGTGAATAAAGATCATTAGATTCATTGAGATGTATATGTGTGCACATGATTAAAAAGTGGATTATAAAAGCACCACTTAGTGCTTTCTTCTTCATTTTGCATGCACTTAATATAAAAAGAAATTTTGAGTTTACTGGAGTAATTGGGGTTGTTGCCAATCAGAAATTTGAAGTGTAAGAACATTAAGAAATCAAGGGCAACAAGAATTCAAAGATCAAGTTCTACACCTTAGCTTCAATTTAGAGGTAATCAATCTAGCTCATGTATGCATCCAATCTTTCTAATTTGGGTCTCTATTGATGAAATTCTTAATCAAGGTTGGTTTTTGAAACTAGTTTAAGGAAAATAAAAAATTGGTTTGAGCCCCAAGGTCTCATTTTTTAATTTGAAGTTTTTAATCAAATTTGGGGTTTCGTAAGCATGAAACTAATTTTGTGAAATTCAGTTAGATTAAAGACTTTCTTTACAAAATGCAACCTCATTTTCAAAATCCTTATGGTTTTCTAATAGTTCGGCTGATAAGAACTTCGAAAATCACTTTTGATTTCACAAAGTTTTGAGTTTCCCAAGTATCATGTGTTCTTGATGTTTTTGGTGTCATGCATGTTGAAATCCATTATTTATTTTTATGAATGCATGTATACATATGAAATGTCTGCCCTGTTTTGATTGTAGGGGATGTATGGGATCCTTGGTGGAAGACAACAAGGATCCCAAGGAAATGGAGATGACCATTTTGGGGAAGAAGAACTGGAAATTTAAGAACTTCTGCTCTTCCCAGATCATGGAGCGCGCTCGGTGACCTGGCCAGCAGGATTTTTCCTGCACTCGCTTAATACAAACAAAAACACCCTAACCCAACCTAAGACACTAACCACTAGTTTAAATCAACTCAAGATAAAATAAAATACTACCTGGGACCTAGGAGAACATCTTGGGAGTTCGGTGGTGGGTTTCGGATGTCGAGAGGCCACTAAAGCTAGGAATTCTTGTATGACGGTGACTATACCTGATGATACTTTATATTGCATTTCATTTTTAATATTGTTGTTGTATTATAATCTATTTAACTGTGTAGGCCTTTTTGTATTTTGTTATCATGTGCTTAATGGTTGTTGCTCACTTGTTGAGTTGGAATTTCATGATATTCATTCTTGTGTATATTAATTGACCCCTTTCAAATGCCTTGTCGATTTCTTGTTGATTTGATTATTGATTGGGATATAAATAGCAAGTTGTTAATGTAGAGACAATGGTAATTATATTGATGGAATTGTACTCATTTTGTATAGGCCTTTCGTTGTCTTTATGCCTTCACCATTCCATAACCAAGTCATTCTTAAATATATAAAGTAGTTTTAGTATCTAGGTCCCTTACTAGATCAAGGTATGTGCGACTCAAGGGGTTAAAGTCCTTGGGGTCTCGGTACATGTTACTTGGTTGTGTACGACACTCAGGGTTTGAGTCTGTGTGGTAATTGACATACCAGGGTTAGAGTACCTGGTGACACTTAGGTTAGACTCCCTAATGATATTTTGATTATTTAGTTGGTGTAACGTGGCTCACTACCTACCGGACCTAGATCACTACTACTTAGCCTAGTGTTAGTCTCAATTGTTTAACTTTGTTATTTACTAGCATATTGTCAATTTATCAGTATTTCTTATTTATATGCTTTTAAGTACCATCTAGAATATTTGGAAATGTGAAATAAACATGTCATTGGGGTTGAGCGTTTAGTTCCCCAACCTTTCATGACTTTCACACTGTTTATATTCGTCACTCTACTATAAATCTATGTGAACGTTACTTCCTAGTTTTCACACTTAGAAATTAATTTAATTGTTTTCACATAAATCATTAAGACTTTCGTTAATCTAATTAATTTAAAAAAAAGTTTTAATTTAACCTTAAATTCAATAAAGGTATAACACGTGTATTACTTATCTTGAATGCGAAGAACGAGGGGAATAGGTTAAAAATGATGACAAATATGTAGTTAAGTCCTACTTGGCTGAGTGTCATGGCCCAAATCTCTAACTCCTGTTTTGATCACCAATTAGGATCTCTGAACAATTATGTGGGACCAACACAATGATGCACGCAATGACTGAGGCATGTGGCGAGGTATATTTTAATTTTGTAGTGATGTATGCTTAGTGTGTTGTATTTGTGCAGACTTATTAAGTCAGTTCGTACAATTGTAGGCGTCAAAACGAGAGCGGGGACGCACCTCGATTTGCGTGCGAGCTGTAGGACTGGGCAGCTAGTGATATGGTAAGCTTTAGTTTATTTAAATATAATTTGAGGAATTATTTTATAAGCCTAAGGTGTTTTGTAATGCAAATCAAATTTAAAAGTCTAATAGTTTCTAATTATATTACAACTAGAAGATTTACCTCAGGATAGCCCACAATCCCATGTAGCTTGTGTCATACTTTATGTCACTTGGCTGGAAATTAGTAGGTTGTAGGAGTGATTAGTGACCATGAGATTGCATGGAGATGGGTTGTACACACTTGATGAAATACCAAGCATATAAAAGCAACACTTAGGAACTACTTCTTCATTTTTGCATGTTTTCTAAACAAATGAGAGAGACGGTTGGAGTTCATTAAGGGACTAGTTTCTCATATTTGAGGATTGAAGAAGCTTAGATATGTCAACAAATGAAGAACCAAGTGCACCTAATCAACCTACAACTTTAATTATCATCTCTACTCTTTTAAGCTTCAAATTGATGAACTTTGTTATCCTAAGTGATAGGGCTTTTCTATAAAATCGATTTCAAAGAGTTGTTGGCTCAGTTTTGATGCACTATGAAGTCCCAATTTGGATGTCCAAGCTTGATTTTCAAAATTGAAGTGATTGGTCAAAAATGGGGTTTTCATGTAATGATTTTGTGAAAATCAGTAATATAAATGTGTTTGCTTGCAAAATCAAAACTCATTTTTGAAATCCTTGCCGAAAAACACTAGGGATAGCACTAATGCCTTAAAATTTCAGTTTCTAAAATCAAAGTTATGAATTTTCAAGTTATTCCCCAATTTTTTTGAAAATGCATGTTTAATCTTGATGTTTGATAATATATTGATGAATGCATGTGAAATATTGAAGTGTGGCTTTATTGATGTTTGGGGGTTGTTATAGACCTATGGTGGAGGAGAACAAGGGTCTAGGGGACGATGGGGAAGAATTCCCAAGTTGCAGGAACTCAGAAGTCAACTGAGCTAATGCACTCAGCGCTTCCGACATCCCAGCCAACGCACTGAGGACACCAAGTGCACTAAGGATTTTCCCCAACGTGAAGAGTGTTTTGTGTAGCCAGTGTTTGCGTAGCCAATTTTGTGCATTTTTCCCAACTTTACTACAATACTTAACACAAGCCTAAACATATCTTAACTGACCTTAACACACCCAAATACATGTCTAAGCATCTCAAGAGCCTTGGGATTGTTCTAGAAGTCTAAGTGAACAAGTTTAGGTGTCGAGAGGCTGAATTAGCTACAAAATTTGCATGAACTTGTGAGTATACCCGATGATGACCTATTTTAGAATTCATTCCCAATAAAATTGTTGTTTCATAGTCCTCTTGACTATTAGATTGTTTGTATTATGATATCATGAGCTTTCTTGTTGTGATTCTTACTTGAAAGCTTGATTTCATAATATTCATTTCTTGGGTTAACTCATTGACTCTATTTGCAATGCCAGGTTGTTCCTTGCTATTTTAATGATCAAAAATATATATACATAGCATGCTAGTAGGATTTGAGGAATTATGAATGACTCTATTGACTTTGTACTAACTTTGATTTGTTTATTAACTTGTCCCTATGCTTTGGTAAATCCATACGTGAGTCATTTTTTAAAACATAATGTAGCTTTAGCATCTAGGCCCCGTACTCGATCCAGCTGTACGCGACTCACATGGTTAAAGTCCTTGGGGATGTCGGCAAATACTACCGATGTTGTATGACACTCGGGGTTTGAGTCCGTGAGGTAGTCTACACACCGGGGTTAGTGCCCCTGACGACACTAAAGTTACAGTCCCATGTGCTATATGATTATTAAGTTGGCGTGACGCGATTCACTATCGACTAGACCTAGATCACCACTATATAGTCTAGTGTCAGTATGCCTTGTTTAACTCTAATATTTACTTGCATATGGATTATTTTTTAGTCTTTCCTATTTATATGCCTTTAAATACCATTAGATTGCTTGGAAATGTGAAATAAACTTGTCATCGGGGATTACCATTATTTTCATGTACTCATTTATGACAGTGGGTGTAGAGTCGTCCACCAGTAGGCTGAGTAAGGAGAAGTTCAGTGATTACCTCTAAGCCAGTGGCGCGACACTGCTTGTGATCTCATAGGTCTTTTGATATTTTGTTGTATTAGTTAGTTTATGTTTCTATACATTTTGGGCTATATATTAGGTGGAGCAATAGTTCCCTGACTTTACTATGACTTTCACATTGTAAATTCGCCACTTTATGATATATCTATGTCATTGTTAGTGTCTTGGTTTCCACACTTATAATATAAATTAGATCGCTTCCACATAAATTACTAAATTGCTTAACCACAACTGCTAAGACTTCCGCTAAAATAAACAACTTGATAAAAGTTTTAACCAACTCTCAATTTCAATAATGGTAGGACTTGTGTATTACTTATCATGAACATGATCAACGACGTAAATACGTTGTAAAGGCTGACTAATACATATTTAAGTCTTGCGGGATTGAGATTAGGGCTTAATTGAGGGATTAGGTGGGGCGGTGCCCTAGATTTTGAGATGGGTCGTCACACTAAGATTAGGGCTTAGTTAAAGGATTAGGTAGGGCAGTGCCCTAGATTATGAATGGGGTCGTCACACCCCCCAGCTTATGATTAAGGCACCTCGACTATTTTTTTATTTATGTTGGTTCTTAAAGGAAATGACACATTTGCCCCCACAGTGCCCAAAGTAATCAGTGGGGTGCCTATAGTGTGACACTACATAAAAGACACTACATTTCAAGTTTTGGGGGGAAATGACCAACTCTATGGTCTTGGACACACAGGAATGAGACATAGGTTGTTGTGTCGGTTGGTATGAACCGAGACATATACACTTGTCTCAGCACAAGGCCTCCGAGACCACTTGTATACTCTCAGTGGTAACACATCGAGTTAGGTGTTTGACTACCCTCATTCGGGTATCGGTTGGTAAAAGTCTCGGGTTCCTGATAAATTTCTTAAGTGCCTTGATCAATGGAGGTGCTCGGATTGGATGTCGTAGTGCACATAATGCAACTCTTAATTTACTAGTGACGTTATAAAAAAAGTAGATTTTAAGAAGTTTGCAAAATCTCTGTATAAACAATCCCACTTACTACTACTGCAATTTTCTAAGCATAGCGAAAGTTGGAAAATTTGTTATACACTCTCGACATGTGTCAACATCTCCTCATTGCCTCTATCATGATCAAATTCATCTAACTACAAAAGAAAAAACACGACACCATACCATAACGATTAATAACATCTATTTAATCAACTATCTAAAACTAACAAATAAATGGGGCACGACTTGACACCCAACGAAATCAAGTGCCAATGAAGTCATCATTGGTGAAAAATCTCACCATACCCAAACATTCATATTTTTTGTTGTTGTATATCACAACCACAGTTCGCCAATAACGAACTTTCCACAACATGCAAAATAGTAGAAACTAACATACTAGGTAATGCGCGTCGTAACTCGTCAAATATAATTCTCGATTTCTGGACCGAAAACTACAAAAGACTGCAGTAGTGGAAACCTCGAAGTCATACCTCAAGGACTGGGTTATTGACTTCGGTTTCTAAGGGAGAAGAGAAAACAGGGGATTTTGTAAAACTTTTGGAAACTTTGAAAACTTTGGAGTTAGAGTAACGCAATGGAAGAAAATCTAGATATTCAGTTTCACAATCTTCGCAATACAACTTGGGATTGATTTCATTAATCATTGATTTAGGAAAAATATGAGACTAACCTGTGATCTAGTGCAGCTATAGACCCAGTAACGCATTCGGTTCCTCGCACTTCCTAATATCGGCAGCTAAGGTACGACCGTAGACTAGTTCCCTAACCAAACACGCAACCTAATCGCTAGTGCTCCAGATTTAACGCCTTAACCACATTGATTCGATTCGTGAAAGCACTACACCTAGACAACTGGATTGCTAGTACTCCCGATTTAGCCTAAATTCCTAAGGTATTTGACTGGTTGACCAATTGTCACAAGTTTGAGTCTATCGCGTGAGGACGGCCATTTCTACTTCAATGACTAAGGGTAGTCAACCTAATATGCATACACATCCCTATATATACAATCAAATCTAACCCTATTATTAAAAATAATACCAAAGATAATAAACTATAGAAAAGAATCAAGAGAATTAAATATAAATAAACCTCATAATGGAATCCCAAGTTGCAAAGCTTGACTGATCCGCCTTCAACCTAGAAGGAGGAGATTAGCTAGACATAATCAAGCCAAAAACCTAGTTTCTAATATAAATCGAAAGTAAAACAAAAGTCAATTTCATTTTAGAGTCTATTGGTATTTATAGGAACACCCTAAAGTGGGTTGAAAACCTAAAAATCCTGAAAAGTAGGTAAAATCCTAAAATTTTGAGTCTTCAAGGCACCGGCGTGTTGGTGGCATGTTGGCAATGTCTTCACAACGTCTTTTTTGATATCTCAGGTTCAGACGTATGTGAGTCACACTGTGAGAATTTGTTAAGCACGGCGTGACTCGCGGCGTGAAAACTTTCTCTTCCTTGTAACACAATTTTGGACAACTTAGAGGCCGAATTTAGAGAAGCTTGAGAGACAAGAATATGTTCTGATTGGAGTCTAATTTCCAACCAAGGAAACAGAAAGTCATTTAAGTTTGAGATGGGGAAGTTATGGCCTTTATACTGACGATGGATCATTAAGAAACTTGACCAAACTTTTCTAACTGCGTTTTGCTCCTTTGAGCCAATTCAAATCCGTATCTCATGATGCTTGGGAGATATGAAAATGTATGTCTCAAAGTCTTCTTTCCAACATGACCAACGCTGAGTCATTCCGACTTCGAATGTGAAAGTTATGGCTTGTGAACTAAACATCACTCAATTAAGTTCATAACACGTCTTTTGCTCCAAAAACGTCTGACTCATGTAAAATCCTTGAAACACATAAAACAAGCATTTATCAGTTTAAAACAAGATAAATATAGTACATTAACTCTTAATAACCTATACTAAATCATGCCTAAATGAACACTCGTCACTAGGATCTCTACATATACTAACTTGACATAAAAAATATACAACGAAATCAAATTATCCATAGTCAAGGTCCCACTAAACACATCAACCTAAGTCCTCACAATTTGTAGGAAAGGTCGACCGAAAATAAGAGAAAGTAAGGCATGGAGAGAATCAACTCCCATATCCATCACATAAAAGTCAGCCGAAAATATAAAATCATGAATCTTAATTGGGACATCTCGATGAACCCAACCGAGTGTACAACCAACCTATTAGCAAGGTGGATTGCAACCTAAGTGTCCTTAAGAGGACCATTACGAAGAGACTCATATAAATAACTGGACAAGACATTTATGGAAGTGTCAAGATCACACATGACACTCTCAACATCACACATGACACTCTTAACAGTAATATTACCTACTTTACAAGAAACAGTAAAGATACCAGGGTCTGGACATTTGGGTGGTAGCTTTCTTTAGATTTGCTCCTCTGGTACTTCATGTACCCCTAAACTTACCTCGTCCACATCTGCGTATACCTGCTATGGGGGATCCTCAATCTCAATGACCTGTGCAACCTCCTCAACCTTCTCCTGAATATCTATAATCTACTCAACTGGGGGAGGTAGAGGGATGTCTGCCGGTATCTCAAGATCTATGTGTTTATGGAACAAGTCCGAAAAAAAACTATGTGGGAAAGGAGCTCTTATCAACATCTCACGTCGCCTCCTCGCCTCTACCTCCTCGTCCTGCTTAAGTGTAATGTGATGCTATCTATGGGCTACCTCAGTCTCCCTAAACTCGTTCTCAGTAGCTAATGATACAGCATTTACATGCGCCTTAGGGTTAGGGATGGGTTGGGCAGGTAATCTACCCAGGTCTTCGAGTCTACCTACCTGTTTCGCTATTTGACTTACCTGAACTGCTAAGTCACTCACATTAGCATCATTAGTTGTTTTGTACTATGTCATGTCTGTCGCAAGGTTGTCCACCTTATAGATGAGTGTCCTTATCATATCCTCTAAGGATCCAGTAGTCTGAGCAGGTAGGGGCTGTTGAGGGAGGGGTTGTCCCTTCGGAACGAACTGTGAGAAGTTCTAATTCTGTAGCCCATAACTCAAATAGGGGCTTTTAACGGCTTGATTATATGCATTACCATTAGTGTTGCCGTATTGATTTCTATGAGGAGCTTAGAATCCGCCACCTAAAGCTTTAGCTTGTTCTTCGAACAAGATGGAACAAGAATTAGTAGTATGGTCAGAAGCGTCATAGAAGCCGCAAGTCTTGGCCTGAGCTTTCCCAGAAGTAAGGAAATGTTCCATGAAATTAGTGAGTTTGTCAAGCTTCCTATCAGTGTCACTTGACCAACTTCCACTGAAGATGTGTCTAAAAGCCTTCTCATCCTCATCGTCATCAACATATTGACGAGATTGAATAGCCATAGATTTGAACAACTCGAACATCTTATCGGTAATTCTCTTCTTATAGGCCCTACCACAAGTGTTGTCAATCATGCACTTCTCGAGGGACCTAAAATAACCCTTTCAGAGGAATCAGACAAGAGAGGTTTTACTCTGACCATATTGGGGACACTGTGCAATTAGTCTTTTGAACCTGCCCCAATAGTCATTGAAGGTCTCTCCCTTTTTCATCTTAATATTACATATCCCTAAGATAAGCTAAGATGATCGGGATTCAGGAAAGTATTCCTTTAAGAATGTTGAAATCAAGTCGTTCCAGCAAGTTATAGATCCCGGGGAAGGTAAAACATTTGGAGTCAAAATTTTTGATGAAAGTCAATGGATCTTCACAATCTAAGCTAGAGAAGGAGGGTAAAAGGTTTAGGAAATCGGACTTAAGCTCAAAGTTACCCCTATGTGTAGGATATGCAATGCAATAGGGCTTATATGCAAGAAGAATTTGCATCTCTGGGTTCTCCATCTCAATGGTGATGCGGGGCTCATCATGTGCTGGTGCACGTGCAAGGTTGAACCAATTAGGTGCGTGTGGCTAAAATTGGGGAATTACAGGTCTCCTCAGTCCTAATCATGCCCTATCCTGATTATCCCCTTGATTTTGATTTTTCCCCTCATCTTAGGGAGGATTATGGTGATTATCCTCCATTTCTGGAGAATATGAAATGCTACGAGTAGCTTCGGAAGCTTGCTTTCGTTGGTGCGTTTCTATCACATTTCGTTAGCAAGTCTTCTCGATCTCTGGATCAAAGGGTAGAAAGGATCCGGTGAACTGTGATCGACGAAGACTCTTATGCATAAAAGAAAGAAAAGAAAACCCTAAATCAAGTAGGACCTAGTCCCCAGCAACGGTGCCAAAATTTAATGTGCGTCATAGCACGTCAAATATAATTTCCAATTTCTAGATCGAAAAGTACAAAATATTGCAGTAGTGGCAAGCTCATTGTCAAACCTCAAGAATCGGGTTACTGAATTAGGTTACTGACTTCGATTTCTAAAGGAGAAGCGAAAGTAGGGGATTTTGTAAAACTTTTGAAAACTTTGAAAACTTTGGAGTTAGAGTAATGCAATGGAAGAAAATCTAGGTATTCTGCTTCACCGCCTTCTTAATACAACTTGGGATTGATTTCATTAATCCTTAATTTATGAAAGATATGAGACTAACCTATGATCTAGTGCAGCTATAAACCCGGTAATGGACTCGGTTCCTCGTACTTCTTGATATTGGCAACCAAGGTATGACCGTTGACTAATTCCTTGACCAAACAAGCAACCTGATTGCTAGTGCTCCACATTTAACGCGTTGACCACATTAATTCAATTCGTGAACGCACTACACCTATATATTCGGATCTCTAAAACTAATTGTCACAAGTTTGAGTCTACCGTGTGAGGACGAACGTTTTGACTTCAATGACTAAGGGTATTCAACCTAATATGCATGCACAACACTATACATACAATCAAATATAACCCTATGATTAAAAGCAATACCAAAGGGAATAAACTATAGAAAAGAATCAAGAGAATTAAATAAAAATAAACCTCATAATGGAATTGCAAGTTGCAAAGCTTGAACGATCCACCTTCAACCAAAAGGGAGGAGATTAGCTAGACATAACAAATAAAGAATACAAATAAAAGAATTTTCCAATAATTTAATTAATTAGTTAATAGGATGTGGTGAGAAAATGGGCGCAACGAACCAATTTACGAAGAAATATAGACCGAGAAAACACAAGATCAATATGGGAGTTGGATAGCTTTGCAACATACGGACTATGGGATATAAATTGTTAAAGTGATAAAGCTTAATGAGGAGCGTCACGAGATTGGCATCGAGATTTGTATGTATGTTGAGATGTTATAAAGGGGTAAAAGACCTATAAGGGCAACTATTTTGAAGTGTGCGAGAAGCAAGTTGAAGGGCAAAAAGGTCATTTGACCAAATAAAATGCATATAAAAGAAATGAAACCCTTATTTCACTATTCATCTTCTCCTTTAACACACACTGCGCCACCCCTCCTACTCACCCCACTCAGCCTTTTTGGAATCGTCACGCCGGAGGTCTCTCTCTCTCTCTCTCTCTCTCTCTCTCTCTCTCTCTCTCTCTCTCTCTCCTCTCGTTCTCGATCACGTTCACGGCATTCATGCATTTGGGCACTGCCGCCACCACTGTACGTCCCTCGCCGACTGGCCGACGTCGGAGACGAACCTACAGCCTCACCGGAAGCTCAAGGGATCTCCAAATGTGGGATGATATGAGTCGTGGTGGTGGTGCTGGCCATCCTTGGCTGCTGTGCATCTCGGACTGTAAGTGTCCTTTCCCCCCTCTCATCACGTCCGATCGGTGGTGTGGGTGGTGTCGTGACCAGAGTCCGGTTGAGGACGACTCGACGGTGCCTCACCGGAGTTCCATCGATCCCAAAGCACCCCCACCCCAATGTATGTGTATAAATAACTATGTACGACATTATACCATATTTTGGATGATGTTTTCGAAATTGTTAGAGTGACTATCATGGCGCGCCGTAGCCATCGATTGCCGTGGCCTTGGGGACTACGGGGGTCGTCACGATCATGTTAGCGTCGCCCTAAAGTCGAAACCAGTTGCCTTGTGAGTGGTGTTCACTGTTTCATGTGTATGTTGAGTTGTTTCACTATTTTGCATTTTGGGCAGGGAACCACCACAACTGGAGGCGCCGCCGCCAACCACCGTGACCACTAGTCAACGGGGACCACGCAACATACAAGTTGGTGTCCCACAACCCTAGAGAGGTTCATAATCAGTGAAGGTAGGGAAGAGTGGATCAACTCCCTTTTTATTCTAGTTATCATTTCATGTGATTATATGTCAAAGTATAATACTATTTACGTTGAGTAAACGAGCAGCCTGAGGAGTTCCTGGCAACCCAATGCTGCGGTAACCCCTCCCAAACATCGAATAGCAGCCACATGGTACAACAATAGTTCATATTCTTGATTTGAGTTTGGTGTTGATTATGTTTGAGTATACGTATGATTGGGTTCTTTCAATAAGGAACTCACAACATGAATACATGATTAAGTGATTCGAGTTCATGCATACGTGAGAACACTCATGTGTCGAGTACGATATGGGTTTTGAGTATGTGCGTGTGTTATTGGTCGGGGTTTTCAGGATGAGTATGGTTATGGTTATGGTTTGGTGTATAGGTTGTGTTTATATGTGGACGAATGGTCATGACGTCGTGATCACGCCGCTAGCTCTCGAAGCTATGACGTGATTCACATATGACCGAGCCGAGCCTAAGAGAGTCATTGTGCTTCGTTGTGTTTTTAGTTTGATTAACCGATTGAATTATCGAGTTGTTCGGGTCATTAAGACATTAGGAAAATACTAGGGTTTCAACCTATGGTTAGTAATGACTCGACCCATTAATTAGTGTTTCCAACCTTGTCAGGTCGCAAAAAATTGGGGGATACGCATTAGGGACACGAGAGTGTCTACGGGTTGCGATTAGTCAAGTAAGTACACTTGCCTTAAAACTTGTGTATGATTTGTAAGCCAGTAAGAAAATGCCATGTGATTCATTATCATTTATTCAAATTCGTTATGCTCTATTATTGGTATTCCATTCCATTCCTTATTGTGTGTTTCTTGGCATAAGTGTTTCGTTTCAAGAGTACTAGGACCTGCACTAGAGAGATAAAATATGGGCACTCTTGTACAGGAGTGTGTGACCACCCTTAGTGATCCTGTGACACCGAGTACTGGGTGGGTGGGCTTGTGTCCCTCCCATCATAGATGTGCTTTCGCTTCTGTCGATGCCTGGGAAGACCTCGCGAGGCCTTCGTCGTTATGCTATGATTTAGACCACTTATGGGCTTCTTTTGATTCTTTAGAACACACTTGACTTTCGATTGATATCTATTAGTCTGTTTATCATGCACTTGATCTATTTAAATTCCTGTCTTTCTATTACCGCATGTTATTTAGATTGCTTTACTTGTTGTATCATGAATTACTTTTATCTTCTTCTGACATTACATTCGATTTCTCAAGTTGCTCACCGTCTAATTTGTGACTGTGGGTGCAGATAGATCAGAGTGCAGTAGAGGCAAGGAGCCCTGCCTAGGCGAATTTTTGTGAGGATTAGTAACTGAACTCGAAAGACATTATAGTAGGTTTTTATGTTTTGCTTACTTGTATACCGTTTCATACATATGTTTTGGATTATAGAACTTGGTATTTTGATGAGATTGGTATCATGTATCTTGGCTTATCGAATTGTACATGAATACACGGGGTTTTTCACACTTAAAGATTCCAACATTTCCCCCTGATTGTGTTATTTCCCTTATGTTTAATTTATTTACTTTTCACTGCGTAAAAACTTGGAATAACTATTTCATAAATTGTATAATTGAATGATTTGAAGTTGACTAGGCTCGCCAGGTCCACCGAGTACCGGCTTGGGAACCTGTATGAGTCTAAGCTAGGCGTACCTAAATGCAAGGGGAATTTGGGGCCGTCACAGTTGGTATCAGAGCATAAGCTTTATAACTTTAGGGACAGTGTATAGAGTTGTCTAAAATTGCGATACCAACGTCACAGTTGGTATCTCAGCGCAAGGTTACATAGACCTGACTCTTAATTTAAAACACAATCCATTTAAACCAGCGAAAGTTAGGAACGGTTGAACTTAGAGTGGAAACCCTATGATCCTTTTTGAAACTTAGATGGGGGAGTTAGGGATGAATCGGATTTAACTTCGTACACATTATGCTTGTTGTGTGTACTATATGGTATGTGGTAGCTATGTATTGATCCGAAGTATTCGTTCTCTTAGTTCAGATAGCGATGGCGGATCAGGCAGGTCCGAGCGACGACATCGGGACGGCTGATTCTCGATTCATTACTTCAGAGGAGTTTCGCGCTTGGACATGGAGATTCAAGGAGTTAGTACAGTCGCTGACGACACTCGAACCAGCTACCACGACACCATCGACCTTGACTACACCTATTCCACCCATTTTGACTACTCAGGGGATGGATACGCTAGTGGCTACAGCTTCCACAGCGCCGATTCCGATTACATTGATGCCAGGGACGGCAGTTGCACATATAGCCCAAATGGAGGTTGTTGTACATCCGGTTCATACTGAGGAGGCACCAGTGACTCTCATAGTTGCTGCAGAGACTACTCCAGTCACTACCCTAGAGAAGATTCCCAGAGCCACTGCTGAGGGGAGGCAGTGGAGAGAGTTCAAGAGGCACGACCTAGTCAAGTTCTTTGGTGGCATAGACATTGCCGCGGTAGAGCTATTCCTGAAAAATCATGAGAAGATTCATACCATCATCGCGACTGTGGACCACATGAGGGTGACGATCTCTTCATCTATGCTACAGGGGGAGGCAGATGATTGGTGGACGACTATCGTTACTACTCGAGGCATTCCAAGAGATTGGATCGATTTCAAGACCACGTTTAACCAGAAGTACTTCCAATGACTGTTCTTTGGGCGAAGAGGAACGAGTTCATGGCATTGAAGAAAAGCACCGATGAGTCAGTGATGGACTATATGGGCAGGTTTATTTCACTGCTACCTTATGCTGGAGGATCCACATATACTGAGGCTGATCGAGTCTACTATTTTACTGGGGGTATACTACCCGTACTCGGAGAATTCATTGTTACGACTAAGCTGGAGAGCTTGCATAGAGCATATGAGCGCAATTTGGCGAGGAAGAGTTACTTGCTCACGCATCCGAAGAAGGTTAGGGCAAATAGAGAAGAGACCCAATCAGATAATCACTATCAGCATGACAAGAAGAGAAAGATGAGCAGATGGGTTACTCGTGAGCACCGGACGTAGAGTGTAGGATCTTTTGTACAGCAGACCACGCGACTGGTACCGATCATTCCATCTGTGCAAAGCTTTGTCAGTCATCCACCACAGCCTAGTCGACAGGACCAGCAGTCACAGAGGTAAACTTTTGAGAGCAAGGATATTGACCGAGGAGACAGGCAGAGGAAAGCGCAGAGGTCTAGTCAGACCCAGATTCATGGTTCTGCAGAGGGACGAGGCCAAAGCCAGACTCAGAGATCGCAGGATACCCGTACATGTTATAGATGCGGACAGGTCAGCCACATTCAGAGGGAGTGCCCTCAGCCAGCGAGAGCACCACCACAGCACCACTAGCACCAGAGGGAGCGTGTTCAGGATGCTGTTGAGCCAGACCAGGGGGTGTCCAGACACAACGTTGAGGGTATGATTTTCATTTGCGGTACTTGCATGCATATCGTATTCGATTCAAGTTATGTTGATTCCTTGATTGTTGTGCACTTGGTAGACATGTTAGGTTGTAAACTTGTTAGACGTAGCAGACCTCAACCCAAGACACGGCTGCCAGGATGTGATATACCAGAATGTGCATAGTCTTGACATTTCAGTAGAGTTAGGGGGCTACGAGTCGCCAGTAGACATGCGAGTATGGGAGTTTTTAGCGTTCGAGGCCTTAGTTGGTGTGAACTAGTTATGAACATTACATATTTGGATTGGTTGATAAGAGAAGACAAATTGGAGACCTTCGTGAGTTTCATACGGGCTGGAGCGAGACAGAGGCATTGGCTTGAGTTCTTGAAGGACTACAACTTCTTTTTTGAGTACCATCCAGGGAAGACTAACGTTGTTGTTGATGCTTTGAGCCGCAAAGGATTTGATGCTGAGGTAGTTGTGTATCAAAGGACCTACGAACGTGGTCTATGTGAGGCAGCCGAGTTGATGTGTTCAGCGGACGTGCCAACGACTACCAGGACATAAATATGTAGTCAAATGATGTTGCAGACCATCTCATTTGGCATTGTGCACGAGGGACAGCAAGACGATGCATCATACCAGCGGTGTAGTGAAATGGCGGATAGTTCAGATTGCCCAGAAAAGAGTAGGTCGACAAACTCATACTAGAGGTATCGCGGACGACTTGGTTTCCATTGGAGGCTGATGCGTGTGACGAGGTACTTCAGGAGATTCACCATTCCCGTTTTGTGGTATATCCGAGTCGACCAAAGAAGTGCGCCGACATGCGGCATCTCTTTTGGTGGCCAGGGATGATTTTCGTGGTGTCGAAATTGTTCGAGCGTGTGACATGCCAGCACGTAAAAGCTGGGCATCGACGACCTGGAGGACTACCGTAGACCCCACCCATTTCTCGATGGAATTGGGAACATATTGATATGGATTTCATTAGTGGTTGCCCCAATCTCCTCATGGTCACGATAGCATCTGGGTAATTATGAATAGATTTGCTCGAGACTTAAGAATGCCCGGGGGTGGCAGAAGAAATACTTGACGAGTATCACGATGAGCTTCGGTATGACTTGGGGGAAACTATGTAGACCTGAAGGTCTCTCCACTGAAGGGTTACGAGCGGTTCGAAGTCAAGAAATGACTCACTCTGAGTTTTATCGGTCTCTTCGAGATTTGTGAAAAGTAGAGGTAAAGTCATTAGTATTAGATTACTTATTAGGTAAATTTCGAGGACGAAATTCTAATAAGTGGGGGAGACTATAACAACCCTCAATTTTTAAGCCAACCAGTGTTGCACTGGTTAGGAACGTGACCCAGCTACGTGATATTAGGCAGTATTTCGAACTTCGGGAGTCGACACCGAAGTGATTTTATGATTCTTTGGTTATGTGTATTAGTATTTTAGTGTTTTATTGTTTCAAGCCGTTTGGGCGATGTTTAGTTGAGTAAGGTTTCGCCTAGTTAAACGGGGGATAAAAACTAATAAAGAATACAAATAAAAGAGTTTTTCAATAATTTAATTAATTAATTAATAGGATGTGGCGAGAAAATGGGCGCGATGAACCAATTTACGAAGAAATACTGACCGAGGAAACGTAAGATCAATGTGGGAGTTGGATAGCTTTGCAACATATAAACTATGGGATATAAATTGTTAAAGTGACACAGCTTAACAATGAGAGCCACGAGATTGGCATCGAGATTTGTATGTATGTTAAGATGTGATAAAGGGGTAAAAGACCCATAAGGGCAACTGTTTTGAAGTGTCTGAGAAAGAATTTGTAGGGCAAAAAGGTCATTTGACCAAATAAAATGCATATAAAAGAAATGAAACCCTTATTTCACTATTCATCTTCTCCTTTAACACACACTACAAGCCACCCCTCCTGCTCACCCCACTCGGCCTCATCAGAATCGTCATGCCGGAGGTCCGTGATCTCTCTCTCTCTCTCTCTTCCTCTCGTTCTCGAGCACATTCACGGCAGTCATGCATTTGGGCATTGCCTCCACCATTGTGTATCCCTGACCGACTGGCCGGCATCAGAGACGAACCTACAGCCTCACCGGAAGCTCGAGGGATCTCCAAATGTGGGATAATGTGAGTCGTGGTGGTGGTGTTGGCCATCCTTGGCTGCTGTGCATCTCGGACTGTAAATGTCCTTTCCCCCTCTCGTCACGTCCGGTCAGCGGTGTGGGTGGTGTAGTGACTGGGGTCCGGTCGGGGATGACTCGACAGTGCCTCACCAGAGTTCCATCGATCCCAGAGCAGCCCCCACCCCAATGTATGTGTATAAATAACTATGTATGACATCATACCATGTTTTGGATGATGTTTTCGAAATTGTTAGAGTGACTGTCTTGGCGGCGCCGCTTCTGGCGACCGCCGTGGCCTGGGGGACTGCCAAGGGGTCATCACGATCATGTTGGTGTTGCCCTAAAGTCGAAACCAGTAGCCTTGTGAGTGGTGTTCACTATTTCATGTGTATGTTGAGTTGTTTTACTATTTTGCATTTTGGGCAGGGAACCACCACAACTTGTGGCACCGCCGCCAGGGACCATCGTGACCAATGGTCGACGGGGATACGCGACATACATGCTGGTGTCCCACAACCCTAGTGTGGTGCATAATCAGTGAAGGTAGGGAAGAGTGGATCAAATCCTTTTTATTCTAGTTATCATTTCATGTGATTATATGTCAAAGTATAATGCTATTTACGGTGAGTAAACGAGCGAGCTGAGGAGTTCTCGGCAACCCAATGCCGCGGTAACCCCTCCCCAACGTCGAATAGCAGCCACATGGTACAACAATAGTCCGTATTCTTGATTTGAGTTTGGTGTTGATTATGTTCGAGGATACGTATGATTGGGTTCTTTCACTAAGGAACTCACCACATGAATACATGATTAAGTGATTAGATTCATGCATACGTGAGAACACTCATGTGTCGAGTACGATATGGGTTTTGAGTATGTGCATATGTTATTGGTCAAGGTTTCAGGATGAGTATGGTTATGGTCATGGTTTGGCGTATAGGTTGTGTTTATATGTGGACGAATGGTCATGATGTCGTGATCACGCCGCCAGCTCTCGAAGCTATGACATGACTCACATACGACCGAGCCGAGCCTAAGACTTGTAATTAGGCTTACATAAGTATGGTTATAACACCCAAGAGAGTCATTGTGTTTCGTTGTGTTTTTGGTTTGATTTACCGATTGAATTATCGAGTTGTTCGAGTCATTAAAACATTGGGAAAACACTAGGGTTTCAACCTAGTGTTAGTAATGACTCGACCCATTAATTAGTGTTTCCAACCTTGTCAGGTCGCATAAAACTTGGGGATACGCATTAGGGATGTGAGAGTGTCTACGGGTTGCAATTAGTCAAGTAAGTACAATAGCCTTAAAGCTTGTGTATGATTTGTAAGCCAGTAAGAAAATGCCATGTGATTCATTATCATTTATTCAGATTCGTTATGCTCTATTATTGGTATTCCATTACATTCCTTGTTGTGTGTTTCTTGGCATAAGTGTTTCGTCTCAAGAGTACTAGGACCTGCACTAGAGGGATAAAACGCCGGCACTATTGTTCAGGAGTGTATGACCACCTTTAGTGATCGTGTGACACCGTGTACTGGATGGGTGGACTTGTGTCCCTCCCATCAAAGTTGTGCTTTCGCTTCTATCGATGCCTTGGAAGACCTCGCGAGGTCTTCGCCGTTATGCTATGATTTAGACCACTTATGGACCTCTTTTGATTCCTTAGAACACACTTGACTTTCGATTGATATTTATTAGTCTGTTTATCATGCACTTGATCTATTTAAATTCCTGTCTTTCTATTACCGCATGATATTTAGACTGTTTTACTTGTATCATGAATTACTGTTGTCTTCTTCTGGCATTACATTCGATTTCTCAATTTGCTCACCGTCTATTTTGTGATGGTGGGTGCAGATAGATCGGAGTGCGGTAGAGGCAAGGAGCCCTTCCTAGGTGACTTTTTGTGAGGATTAGTGACTGAACTCGGAAGACATTATAGTTGGTTTTTATGTTTTGCTTACTTGTATACCATTTCATACATATGTTTTGGATTATAGAACTTGGTATTTTGATGAGATTGGTATTATGTATTTTGGCTTATCGAATTGTATATGAATACACGGGGTTTTCCACACTTATAGATTCCTACATTTCCCTTTGATTGAGTTATTTCCCTTATGTTTAGTTTATTTACTTTTTGCTGCGTAAAAACTTGGAATAACTCTTTCATAAATTGTATATTTGAATGATTTGAAGCTGACTAGGCTCGCCAGGTCCGCCAAGTACCGGCTTGGGGACCTATATGAGACTAGGCCGAGCGTACCCAAATGCAAGGGGAATTTGGGGCCGTCACAGTTAGTATCAAAGCATAAGCTTTATAACCTTAGGGACAATGTATAGAGTTGTCTAAAATTGCGATACCAACATCATAGTTGGTATCGGAGCGCAAGGTTACATAGACTTGACTCTTAATTTAAAACACAATCCATTTAAACCAGTGGAAGTTAGGCACGGTTGAACTTAGAGTGGAAACCCTATGATCATTTTTGAAACTTAGATGGGGTAGTTGGGGATGAATAGCATTTAACTTCGTACATATTATTCTTGTTGTGTGTACTATATGGTATGCGGTAGCTATGTATTGATCAGAAGTATTCGCTCTCTTGGTTCAGACAGCGATGGCGGATCAGGCAGGTCCGAGTGATGACATCGGGATTGCTGATTCTCGATTCATTACTTTAGAGGAGTTTTGCACTTGGACACGGAGATTCGAGGAGTTAGTGAGGTCGCTGACGACACTCGAACCAGCTACCACGACACCATCAACCTCGACTACACCTATTCCACCTATTTTGACTACTCAGGGGATGGAGACGCCAGTGGCTATAGCTTCCACAGTGCCGATTCTGGTTACATTGATGCCAGGGACGGCAGTTGCACATATAGCCCAAACGGAGGTTGTTGTACATCCGGTCCACACTGAGGAGGCACTAGTGACACTCGTAGTTGCTGCAGAGACTACTCTAGTCACTACCCTGGAGAAGATTCCCAGAGCCACTGCTGAGGCGAGGCAGTGGAGAGAGTTCAAGAGGCACGATCCAGTCAAGTTCTTTGGTGGCATAGACATAGCCGTAGCAGAGCTATTCCCAAAGAATCATGAGAAGATTCATACCATCATTGCGACTGAGGACTACATGAGGGCGACGATCTCTGCATCTATGCTACAGGGGGAGGCAAATGATTGGTGGACCACTATCGTTACTACCCGAGGCATTCCGAGAGATTGGATCGATTTCAAGATCAAGTTTAACCAGAAGTACTCCCACCGACTGTTCTTCGGGCGAAGAGGAAGGAGTTCATGGCATTGAGGAAAAGCACTGATGAGTCAGTGATGGCTTATATGGGCAGGTTTATTTCACTGCTACCTTATGCTGGAGGATCCGCATATACTGAGGCTGATCGAGTCTACTATTTTACCGAGGATCTACTACTCGTACTCAGAGGATTCGTTGTTACGACTAAGCTGGAGAGCTTGCATAGAGCATACGAATGCAATTTGACGAGGGAGAGTTACTTGCTCATGCATCCGGAGAAGGTCAGGGCGAACAAAGCAGAGACCCAATCAGATAGTCACTATCAGAAGGACAGGAAGAGAAAGAGGAGCAGATGGGTTACTCGTGAGCACAGGACGCAGAGTGTAGGATCTGTATACAGCAGACCACGTGACTGGTACCGACCGTTCCATCCATGCAGAGCTTTGCCAGTCATCCACCACAGCCTAGTCGACAGGACTAGCAATCACAGAGGCAAACTACTGAGAGCAGGGATATTGACTAAGGAGACAGGCAGAGGAAGGCGCAGAGGTCTAGTCAAACCCGGATTCGTGGTTCTGCACAGGGACGAGGCCAGTGCGAGACTCAAAGATCGCAGGATACCTGTACGTGTTACAGATGCGAAACAGTCAGCCACATTTTGAGGGAGTGCCCCTCAGCCAGCGAGCACCACCACAGCACCACTAGCACCAGAGGGAGCGTGTTCAGGTTGTTGTTGAGCCAGACCAGGGGGCGTCCAGACACAGTGTTGAGGGTATGATTTTCATTTACGGTACTTGCATGCATAGCATGTTCGATTCAAGTTATGTCGATTCCTTAATTGTTGTGCACTTGGTAGACATGTTAGGGTTGTAAACTCGTTAGACGTAGCAGACCTCAACCCAAGTCACGGTTGCCAGGATGCGATATACCCGAATGTGCATAGTCTTGACATTTCGGTAGAGTTAGGGGGCTACGAGTCGCCAGTAGACATGCGAGTACGGTAGTTAGAGTTCAAGGCCTTAGTTGGTGTGAACTAGTTATGAACATTACATACATAGATCGGTTGATACGAGAAGACAAATTGGAGACCTTCATGTGTTTCATATGGGCTAGAGCGAGACAGAGGCATTGGCTTGAGTTCTTGAAGCACTACAACTTCTTGTTTAAGTACCATCTAGGGAAGACCAACGTTGTTGCTGATGCTTTGAACCGCAAAGGATTTGATGCTAAGGTAGTTGTGTGTCAAAGGACCTACGAGCGTAGTCTATGTGAGGCAGCCGAGTTGATGAGTTCAGCGAACGTGCCAACGACTACCAGGACACAAATATGTAGTCAAACGATGTTGCAGACCATCTCATTTAGCATTGTGCATGAGGGACAGCAAGACGATGCATCATACCAGCGATGTAGTGAGATGGCGGATAGTTCAGATTGCCCAAACAAGAGTAGGTCGACAAACTCATGCTAGAGGTATCGCGGTTGTCTGGGGTTTCCATTGGAGGCTTATGCGCGTGACGAGGTACTTCAGGAGATTCACCATTCCCGTTTTGTGGTATATCCGGGTCGACCTAAGATGTGCGCCGACATGCGGCATCTGTTTTGGTGGCCAGGGATGATTTTCATGGCGTCGGAATTGTTCGAGCGTGTGACATGCCAGCGCGTAAAAGCTGGGCATCGATGACCTGGTGGACTACCGTAGCCCCCACCCATTTCTCAATGGAATTAGGAATATATTGATATGGATTTCGTTAGTGGTTACCCCGATCTCCTCATGGTCACGATAACATCTAGGTAATTGTGGATAGATTTGCTCAAGACTTAAGAATGCCCGGGGGTGGCAGAAGAAATACTTGACGAGTATCACGATGAGCTTCTGTATGACTTGGGGGAGACTATGTAGACCTGAAGGTTTCTCCACTGAAGGGTTACGAGCGGTTCGGAGTCAAGAAATGACTCACTCTGAGTTTTATCGGTCTCATCAAGATTTGTGAAAAGGAAAGGTAAAGTCATTAGTATTAGATTGCTTATTAGGTAAATTTCGAGGATGAAATTCTAATAAGTGGGGGAGACCGTACTGACCCTCAATTTTTAAGCCAACCAGTGTTGCACTGGTTAGGAACGTGACCCAGCTACGTGATACTAGGTAGTATTTCGAACTTCGGGAGTCGATACCGAAGTGATTTTATGATTCTCTGGTTATGTGTATTAGTATTTTAGTATTTTACGGGTTTCGAGCCGTTCGGGTGATGTTTAGTTGAGTGAGGTTTCGCTTAGTTAAACGGGGGATAAAAACTAATAAAGAATACAAATAAAAGAATTTTTTAATAATTTAATTAATTAGCTAATAGGATGTGGCGTGAAAACGAGTGTGACGAACCAATTTAAGAAGAAATACTGACCGAGGAAACGTAAGATCAATGTGGGAATTGGATAGCTTTTCAACATACGGACTATGGAATATAAATTGTTAAAGTGACACAGCTTAACGATGAGCGCCATGAGATTGGCATTGAGATTTGTATGTATTTTGAGATGAAATAAAGGGGTAAAAGACCCATAAGGGCAACTGTTTTGAAGTGTGTGAGACGAAAATTGAAGGGCAAAAAGGTCATTTGACCAAATAAAATGCATATAAAAGAAATAAAATCCTTATTTCACTATTCATCTTCTCCTTTAACACACATTGCAGCCACCCCTCCTACTCTCCCCACTCGGCCTCACGGGAATCGTCATGCCAGAGGTCCATAATCTCTCTCTCTCTCTCTCTCTCTCTCTCTCTCTCATTCTCGAGCACGTTCACGACAGTCATGCATTTGGGCACTGCCTCCACCATTGTGTATCCCTGACCGATTGGCCGACGTCGGAGATGAACATAAGCCTCATCGGAAGCTCGAGGGATCTCCAAATGTGGGATGATGTGATTCATGGTGGTGGTGCTGACCATCCTTGGCTGCTGTGCATCTCGGACTGTAAATGTCCTCACCGGAGTTCCATCAATCCCAGAGCACCCTCCACCCCAATGTATGTGTATAAATAACTATGTATGACATTATACCCTGTTTTGGATGATGTTTTCGAAATTGTTAGAGTGACTGTCTTGGCGGCGCCGCTGCCAGCGATCGCCGTGGCTTGGGGGACAGTCGGGGGGTCGTCACGATCATGTTGGTGTCACCCTAAAGTCAAAACTAGTAGCCTTGTGAGTGGTGTTCACTATTTCATGTGTATGTTGAGTTGTTTCACTATTTTGCATTTTGGGCGGGGAATCACCACAACTAGTGGCGCCACTGCCGGACCACCGTGACCAATGGTCGACGGGGACCACACGACATACATGCTAGTGTCCCAAAACCCTAGAGTGGTCCATAATCAGTGAAGGTAGGGAAGAGTGGATCAAATCCCTTTTTATTCTAGTTATCATTTCATGTGATTATATATCAAAGTATAATGTAAATGAGCGGGATGAGGAGTTCCCGGCAACCCAATGCCGCGGTAACCCCTCCCCAACGTCGAATAACAGCCACATGGTACAACAATAGTCCATATTCTTGATTTGAGTTTGGTGTCGATTATGTTCGAGGATACGTATGATTGGGTTCTTTCAACAAGGAACTCACGACATGAATACATGATTAAGTGATTAGAGTTTATGCATAGGTGAAAACACTCATGTGTCGAGTACGATATGGGTTTTGAGTATGTGCATGTGTTATTGGTCGGGGTTTCAGGATGAGTATGGTTATGGTTATGGTTTGGTGTATAGGTTGTGTTTATATGTGGACGAATGGTCATGACGTCGTGATCACGCCGCCAACTCTCGAAGCTATGACGTGATTCACATACGACCGAGCCTAGCCTAAGACTTGTAATTAGGCTTACATAAGTGTGGTTATAACACCCAAGAGAGTCATTGTATTTCGTTGTGCTTTTAGTTTGATGTACCGATTGAATTATCGAGTTGTTCGAGGCATTAAAACATTGAAAAAATACTAGGGTTTCAACCTAGGGTTAGTAATGACTCGACCCATTAATTAGTGTTTCCAACCTTGTCAGGTCGCAAAAAACTCAGGGATACGCATTAGAGACATGAGAGTGTCTACGGGTTGCGATTAGTCAAGTAAGTACACTTGCCTAAAGCTTATGTATGATTTGTGTATTATTGGTATTCCATTCCATTCCTTGTTGTATGTTTCTTGGCGCAAGTGTTTCATCTCAAGAGTACTAGGACCTGCACCAGAGGGATAAAGCGCGGGCACTCTTGTACAGGAGTGTGTGACCACCCTTAGTGACCGTGTGACACCGAGTACTGGGTGGGTGGGTTTGTGTCCCTCCCATCATAGCTGTGTTTTCGCTTGTGTCGATGCCGGGGAAGACCTCGCGATGTCTTCGCCGTTATGCTATGATTTAGACCACTTATGGGCCTCTTTTGATTCCTTATAACACACTTGACTTTCAATTGATATCTATTAGTCTGTTTATCATGCACTTGATCTATTTAAATTCCTGTCTTTCTATTACCGTATGATATTTAGACTGCTTTACTTGTTATATCATGAATTACTGTTATCTTCTTACATTCGATTTCTCAAGTTGCTCACCGTCTAGTTTGTGACGGTGGGTGTAGATAGATCGGAGTGCAGTAGAGGCAAGGAGCCCTGCCTGAGCGACTTTTTTGAGGATTAGCGACTGAACTCGGAAGACATTATAGTAGGTTTTTATGTTTTGCTTACTTGTATATCGTTTCATACATATGTTTTGGATTATAGAACTTGGTATTTTGATGAGATTGTTATCATTTATTTTGGCATATCTAATTGTACATCCACACTTATAGAATCCTACATTTCCCTTTGATTGAGTTATTTCCCTTATGTTTAGTTTATTTACTTTCCGCTACGTAAAAACTTGCAATAACTCTTTCATAAATTGTATAATTGAATGATTTGAGGCTGACTAGGCTCGCCAGGTCCGCCGAATACCGACTTGGGGACATGTACGACTCTAGGCTGGGCGTACCCAAATGCAAAGGGAATTTGGGGCCGTCACAACAACAACCAACGATATGCCAACCAACATAAAATAAGGAATTTTCCATTTAGGTGCCAAAAAAAATGCATACCTCGATATCAATGAAGTCGTCCATGGAAGAATCGAATCTCTGAGAAAGTGAGAACAATGGTCAAGATTCCTTTGTTGGCTTTGCTAAAAATTTGAGCTCGCCTTTCCAAGCGAGATTTAAAACAAACAATGCATATCAAAACCTTGCTTTTCATTCTTTGATTTTTTTGTCTTTTTTGTCAACTAATTTAACTTGTATGACAAGTTGTACCAACTAACATCAAACACGTCTAACAAAAATTGTCAAAGGTAGACTTTTGCATTACCCTTTTGATGACACTCCTATTGAGACACCCAACTTTTCAAGCTAAGATTCACCGCATCACCAACCTAGATTTGCCACATCACTCGCCATGTGAGCAATGTCAAATAGTGTCATAAATAGTGCTATCATAGAATTATTCTTTAACTAATGTTGAACTATAATTTTGTCCACACATCCCTAAATAACTTCCCTAAATAAGAACCTAGCTTGCATTTATACCATAGAGCATTCATCAAGTCACCTAATGACTCGCGTAATTGTTACCACAAGACATATAATAGTTCATTCATTTATTAATCATTTGTATTATATAATACATATACATGCAACTACTAGTGCCAGTGAAATAGAGCAAATTCATTGCCTATGTTTTCAAGATTTCAAAGCTTGTGGAAGATGATTTGAACTCCATGTTGAGGTTGAAGTGTTAAGACAAAATAAGGAGTATGCACATACTTGGGTGAAAGCTCGAAAGAAAAACGATATAGAATAGATGCCAAAACCATCTTTACTTGTGTCATGGCAAATGCTTGCCCAATGCACATTCGAGGGCCCCAACCGAAAGGGAAGTATGAAATTTGATTCTTCATGGCTTTTGAAGTTCCATCTGAAAATCGCCTAGGATTGAATTCTTCAACATCTTCCCCCCAAATTTCAGGATCATAATGAACTAGGAGTGCTGGAATACCAATCTGTATTCCTGCCGGTAGACTGATGTTCCCCACCCTTGACTCCTTGTAATTGTACCTCATAAGAACAGGCTCTGGAGGATATAATCTCAAAACCTCATAGAGAATCATCGTCACCTGAATTATAAGAAATGAGAACCACGTCCTTTACGCATGCAGAAGTACATATAACTATAAACTTGAATGCAAGACTTACAACTTTAAGATGGTTTAAACCATCAAAATCAGGTTCCCTTCTTCCGAATACTCCTCGAACCTCTTCTCTCGCTTGGACTTGCCACTCTGGATGACTACTCAACATAACCATTGTCCACACAAGCAAACTTGATGTTGTTTGATGTCCAGCAAAGTAAAATAACTTGCATTCTTCGATAATCTCGCTGATTGTGATCCCGGCATTCTTTGACTTGCCATTCTCTTGAACTTCCTTAAAATTGGATTCAAGAAGTAACCCTAATAAGTCATTGGTAGGTGCTTCTCCATCTTTCATTCCTTTCTCCTTCTTCTTTATCATGTCTGTTAATATACTACATACTTCGTTGTTGATTTCCTTCATTCTCTTGTTTCTCTTTGTTGGTAAGTACCTGTAGAAGTTCAAATATTTAGTTTTTTTTGGACAAGAAAGAAGCAACTTCCCCTTACTATAGTTCGACATGACCTCTTACTCTAGATTCCCATACCAAACCATTAGATCACCCTATTAGTTAGCTAATAGAAGTTCAAATATAAATTCACTAAGCACACAACTATAGTTCTCCTAGTCCAAGTTATTGTCTTCTTTGCATATAAAAAAATGACATAAGAAATTAATCATAAGTTTCATATTATATCTATATACCAAAAACCAGGGATGTAAATGGATTGAATGACTTGCAGGACATGCTCTGCCTGTTCTGTTTGTAGTTCGACTAATCGATGAGCATCTTTGTAGTTCTTTCCAAATGCAGCTCTGGAGATGACATCTCCGGTTAAGTAATGGAACTCAGGGAACACATCCAATTCACATGAACCATTTGAAACTAATTGCTCCCATCTGCTCATTAGTTCATTGCAACAGGTCAAGAATGCAGGAATCATCATCTAAAACAAAACCAAAAAAAGAAAAAGTTGTTAAGCCATAAAAGAACACATACTTTTTTGAGAATCAATAACCCAACCTCATCCACTGTGCTACAGACGTGGTTGGCATCAAATAACATATTTATAATGCCATAAAATTAAGAATCTTTAATTCAATACATAAAAAGCTGAAAACATGTGTTTTAACTTTGAGACATCTATGTTAGAATCTATAACCTTCAAAAGGTAAAAAGCTCAATAAGATTACAACACTAACAACTATAAGTTGAACCAATTTTATGTCTTTGCAACTATATAGTAATTGATGACTATCTCACTTGCAAGAGATTGGTTGGTCTTTGTATGGTAGGTCGTCCATGAATTTGTGAAAACCAAATGTGCTACACGTGGACTGGACACCCCACGTGTAAAAGACTAAAGCCTTTTGAATTATTTCAACTCGAGAAAATAGGGTATATATTGATTTTTATTTTGATATTTGTAGTTATGGAGATTAAGAGAGAACCTTCAACTTCTCCTGATGAAAGGCAGGGTTGATAATCCTTCTATGTTTCACCCATTTCTCATCATTGTGGCTAAACACTCCATCAGATAACAAGTTGACAAGAGCGTTTGGTTTTATCTTTCCAAAGTGACCAAACTTGTTTGACAAAATTTCCCTTATGAGCTTTGGATCAATAATGTTCACCCTTGCCGTTACTCCATACCAGATGACAAATAATTTACCTGCAGCTTCAATAGGAATCTATAAAGAAAATGATTCTCATAAGAAATAAAAAAGAAAATTAATTTTTATAATTCATGGCTACCAGTACATCCAAAACTAATGCACTTTGTAGTGGGAATATAGCACGTATTTTCGTAAAAAAAAAAGGAATATAGCACGTATTACCAAGGCATTATATAATAATCTTTTGTTCGTCCACTCTCAATTTTACTTTTTTTTAAAACGGTTTCAAAGATTATATATATTTTGTTCATGTCAATGTAGTTCAGATTATTTGTGATTTAATGCCCGTAAAGTAGGTCTTGAGTCCGCACAAAGCTTGGTTCTGACTAGCTCGTGCTAATTGATCCATAAATTTTAATACCTAAAGATTTCATAAAAATGATTGCAAATTTATTTATACATTTTTATTATGGAATCAAACTAATATCTTCTGCACCTTTCTTAACTATCTTAGGAAAGAGAAACATGATGAGAGCGCTTTGCCTTCGCACAAAGCTTCACATAAAATTTCTTATCAAAAAAAAAAAAAAAATGCTTCACACATACTTGATAATCTTTGGATATGTGAATCCTAGGCAAGTGTGATTAAATAAGGAAGTTAGGCCCCCCAATACCTTAAATATGCCCCCCCATTTAATTCAATACATTCTTAAACTAAAATGTCTTTAGCCAAAATTATATAAATAGCCTCACACAAAATTAAATCATGAACCCATTAATTTCCTTTTTTTGGTGAATGAACCCATTTCCACCTTTTCCTTTTCGCTTTCCACTTTCTACACCCCATTCACTTTACTTTTCAGTCTCTACACTCCTCCCTAAATGAAACGAAGTGGCTAAATGGATCCTATTCTTTGGTAGGAGAGCCAATTACTTCGTTGTACCAAAATTTTGAACTTTTTTTACTTAGTTTACCCCGGCTTTTTCTCAAAATCCCAAAAATAACTTTGATCACCTCAGCACCCTCACTCTCACCTCAGCGTCCCCTCGATCCCCCCCTATTTCTCAACTCTACCCATTGTAGAGTACTTGTACAATGTTAAAATTGCTGCTATAATTTTTTTTGTCAAAAAAGGTCAGATCTAGTCTCACCGTGCCTTAAAAGTAAGGACGCATCTTCCTCTGGTTTTGAACACATAGGGCCAAGACCTCTATAGATGTCTCAGTTGGCTCCCACCGAGACCTCTCAAGAGGTCTCGACCGACTCCACCGAGATCTTTGAAGATGTCACGGTCACCTCCCCTGTCGAGACTATGAAGAGGTCTCAGTCTCAATGAGAGACGGAGGGAGCAAACCGAGACCTTTAAAGAGGACTCGGATGGAGTTGGTTGAGACCTTTTTAGAGGTCTCGGTGGGAGGCTTTGTGTAACCATGGATTTGCGCATCGATGTTTCTGCGCACAAAAATCGATGAGTATGGAAGGGACACCAACAATTGAGTATTCACTCCGGGTGTCCAAAATGAACCATCCATCATTGTCCTTAAAGTCACACACTAGAACACACTACTTAATGCTTGGTGACAGTGTGTTACACCTCATTGTAAGTATGCACACATCATAATATATTGCATGTTGAAAACATCACTTTTTAGTTTTTACTTTTAACTTAAGTAGGAGTCGAACTCACTACTTCTCTAAACTTTATCTGACAAGTGATACGTTTACCATTCCTCCAAAGATGTTTTTGCAATATCATTTTTCATTTTAAAATGAAACATATGGTATCACTCTAAGGCAAAATATCTCCCAACTTTATCAAAATCTCCCAAAAATGCGCTAATGTCTTGAAAAAATCAAATATAAATTTTTGAAAAAAAAATTAACTTTTTAAAAACCAAACAAAATCTTTAAACTTTTTTCGCGTTTGTCATGAATAAATAATTTTTTTAATTGATAAAATATGTGATACTTTAACAATGTTTTTTTTAAGTCCGGCTAAGTGCATCGCATTTTGCGTAACACTCTAAACTTAAATTTCAATTTCTATGTGCACCTCACATTTTTACCAAAATGCCCTTTCATTTAAATCGAAGCACCCAACTCCAAAACCTTGGTCAAGACATCTATATTAGGTTTGGTGACATGTAGCCGAGACTTATCCACTAGGCTCGGTGTTGTCCAACCGAACTTCTTTAGTGAGATTTAGTTGACAATTGTTGACCTAAAGGTTCTGTAGGTTCTAACCGACTCTCCAATTAAAGGTTCGGCAAGCCATGACTGACTCTCCAACTAGAGTTTCAGTCGGCTCCGAACGACGCTCCACTAAGAGATTCGAACCTTCGAGGCCAAACAACTCAATGATGCCTTCAAATTACAAAGAAAAAAGTGTGTGGGGTGCATTTAAAAATTATAGTGGAGTGCACTTAGAAATTGTAATGGAGGCATAAGTGTCATTTTGTAGTAAGAGACTCTTTTTTTAAGTTTGACTTTTTCAAGGTGCACTTAGAGGGACTCTCTTTTTTAAAGTAGTTTTTATTTTTAGCTAAATAGAGTTGAGCAAGACTCCTAACAGTTTAACGAAAAGGGCACTTGACAAAACATTGCAACACAGGGTAGGAATTTATGACGGCAGCAGCAGCAACAATAACAACATCTTACCATGTTCCTTAGCTAGATGATGCTCAAAAGGGAGGGCCCGAGACAAAATACTGTCTGAAACCTTCATTGGCTTCGACAGTGCCTCATTTGTAACATGAATAAGCTCTTTTAGATTTCCTAGTAAGAGCTTGTAAGGATGACCTTTGATGCCTTGCTTCTCCAAATATCTCTGCAACTTCATGGGCTTCCACCAAACCCACACCAGCACATTCCAAACCAAAAAGACAAGAAGAACAATGAAGATTGTAAACAAAAACAACATGTTTTCTCCCATTGATCTCTGAAATTAGGAGATTGATCTGTGAAATTAGGTGGGGGGTGGAGGGGGAGACCGATTTTTTGGTGGTCTTTGCTCCCCTCTATCTGTTTTTATAGAACATGATTGTAAGGCATACAATGGTTGAACTCATTTTCGGACTTGTGGAATGTAACATCACCATTCTGCTCTCCTCTTTCCAATTTATTTTCATTATCATTAAATACTTTATTACACACTTTAATTAAATGTACAACTACATCACACATTTTAAAAAGACTTACATTTTACAAAAAACAAAAAAAAAATTATATATATATATATATATATATATAAAAAGAGAAAAGGACTAACAACAAAAATAGGGCAAATAAAAAAAAAATTATTTGATTTTTGCGGGCCCCACGGTCATTTTGCCCCGCAAACTCAGCATTCAGTCGCAGCTAATTAATGCAGCGATTGAATGAATGCCCATAATATTACACTTATTAGCGTGTAATCAATTGCCCAAAATATTACGCTTGGGGCCTCACTACCATTGTGAGGGCTCTAGGCTGACCAAGTCAAAATTAATTTTGACCACTAAAGTTGAATTAATGATGCATATGATTTTTATTTAAGCAAGCCGTTAATGTTTTTTTTATTTTTTTATTTTCCTTCTTTTTAGATGAAGCGATGGGATACTCCTTTATATATATACTAGTTTCGGATATGTGTTACCCGCGCTTGAGCCCACTTGCTGGATGTGTTACACTAAAACAAAAGAGCCTATGTAATAAATGTGGAATAAGAAAATGAAAACTAGTATGGTAAATAACCAAAAGAAAAAGTAGAATAAGAAAATGAAAATTAGTAGATGGATAAAAAAGTATTCAGGTGTAAGATTAGAATATTCAGAAGCCTTCAAAATACAATTACAAGAGTATATTTCAATGGCATATTCTTTTTCTAACTAAGTGGCAATACTATGACAAAAACTTCTTTATAGTTAGATAGGGCTTTATATGTTTTTTCATGAAGCTCTAGCACAAGAAGGCAATTTGCATCTTCATATAAATTTAAAATGAGTTGCCCACTGAGGATTTTGAGCCCATATGACAGAGAAGTTGCAACTTGTTGCCGCACCATTTGATCTTATAAGATGAAGCACAACCCTTTCATTTGGTTAGTTAGAGATGTCATATATTTCACCAATTCTTTCACCAACAGAATTGAAGAAGTTTGCTAGTTATTTGCTAGTAATCACTAATTACGTAAAACACCAATTTATTTATAACCATACATGTCGATAGTTTGTCACACCACAATGTCATGGTAGAACAACGCTATCAACTCATAAACTCATAAACTCGATCATAAGTTAAATTCTGCATTTCATACTTAGTATCTCTATTATAATATCTTACCTCATATATAAAGTTCTGATGAACCAAATCAAAGCCACAATGAGCTAATGAACTAATGAAAAATTTTCTATCAAATCTTCTTTGACATATAGTTAAATATAACTGTCTCTCAGCCTATTTGGCAAGGTAAAATAAAATTGACATTTGGTTTTGTCTTTTTCCTTAATTTTGGATTGCCTCTGATGCGTCATGGCCTTTTCTTAATAAGTTGTATTTACTCACTAGTTTTTATCAATGGTCTCCAAGGGTAGTCCTATGTACTATAAATATTTTGAAAGCCCATTCGGGTGTCGTACCATATATACTTGGCAAAGCTAAAGTAGAAGGTGACATTTGATAAATAGTAAAGAAATTTCTAGCTTTCAGCACAAATATATATATATATATATATATATATATATGTATGTATGTATGTATGTATGTATGTATGTATGTATGTATGTATGTATGTATATGGGAAATTTTATAATAGCGACCAAATATATACTCATGTTATGGGAGCCCCTCAAAATGTGTTGTGTATTAAATATTTTGTGCATTTATGTCACCTCGATTAATGTGATGGATTTAAATTTAATAGTTTTAAATAGTGTACCATGATATGAATAAATATTTGGTTTTCATGGTAGAAGTACTATATATAAATATGAAATCTCAATAAGGAGACAATAGCTATTCATTTACACCAATATCATGTGAGTGTCACGTAAAACTGATATAATTAACTTATTGTATCCTTGAGAGTGGAGAGGGAATGAAGTACACTAAAACTAAAACTGAATTACACTAAAACTAAAACTGAATTGAAATTACACATCTATCAGCACTTAAAAGAAAATTTACGAGGTTCTGTTGAAAATTACGCAAAGAGAATGGTTAAAATAGAGCATGTAGAAAAGGAAATCTAGCAACTGTACTTGAACGACAAAGAAGTTAGTACCAAACTTATCAAAGTTTTCTTTGCTTACTTCCTCCAATCTTCTCTAGATGTATTACATTAATTCCAAAATTAGCCTAGAGAATAAGCATACCTCACTGCCAAAGTGAAGAAGAAGACAACCATACCTTGCTCACTACATCATAGTGCATAAGCACTTGACTCCACTCTACGCGCCGAAAATCATGTAAAATAAAAGCTCGTCAAAGAAATCA
The DNA here is from genome assembly GCA_039657345.1 of Stephania japonica. Classification (NCBI taxonomy): domain Eukaryota; kingdom Viridiplantae; phylum Streptophyta; class Magnoliopsida; order Ranunculales; family Menispermaceae; genus Stephania; species Stephania japonica. Next base: position 20,648,633 of record CM077566.1, read on the forward strand.
TTATTCTAGATTAGTGTAAAATGACAAGGTTAACCAAACAAAAACTTAAATAAGTATTATGGTTTGAGCACACTACCTAAGCAAGACTTACCTATCAAGTAACAAATAAACCTTCTTCGAAGTAGCTTAGAAAGATGAGCGCTCCTCTATATGATTTTTAAATGGATTTCCTGCATCTCCAACATTGCTCACTAGTACCCTCATAATTAAGAACTGAAGCGATCATCGACACAAATAAGACATAGCTCAAACAATTACCCCCAAAATAAGCTAAACCAAGAAACACGAGTCTCATAAAACTAAGGTAAGATTAATTGGCTATCAATGTAATTTTTGCAAAACTGATGACTAAAAAGGAAGACAAAGTTATTCGAAAAAAAGGAAGATAAAGAAAAAATAAACCCAAGAGTAAAAAATGCAAATGCAAATGTTGATTTTTGAATATATAAACAAAAATCAGCAATAAATTAAAGAGTGGAGACGAAGAGAGCCAACCAAGTTCAGACCTTCTCATAGAAACAACGATCATTTGCAGTCGAAGTTGAAGATGCATATATGGTCATCTTCAAGAATTAAATCACTCGTTCAACAAGGAGTACTTGAAGAAGCTCGACTGGAATCTCATCTAAATCAAGAGTGACCCCAATAAGGAATCTCGCCACAAAGTCTTAGATGAGGAAAATCAGATTGAAATCAATGGTCTCATTCGAAGACTCCTAGCTAGGACGTTGTGCTGTGCAGGGAATTGTTGATGATTGTCTCTTATTTCTACCGTGGAGATATGTAACCCCAATTTCTTTTTATATCGTCAATTGGGTTTCCTTGTTTTGGTTTGATGAACCCCAATTAACGTATCGATATCCTCATTTAATGTAGTTTTTTTTTTGTTATAGTGTTATTAAATTCAAGAGACAATCAAAGAGCAGACCAAGAGATGGAGAACGAGGGGACATTAGAGATGAAACGTAAAGGTGGAATTTAGAAAGTGGAGAACGAGGGGATATTATTACACTTGTTGAAACAATTTTTTTACTCAAAAATTAAAAAAGCTATATTTTGAGACATTGAAACTAAAATTTTAAGCCGCTTTTATAGGGGTTCAACGATAAGGAAATGTACAAAAAATAGTTTTACAAAAGTATGAGCAATATAATCTCAAACTTATATTACATTTTTTTTTTCTCAAAATAACTCCAAACTTTCAATTTTATCAAAACAATTCCAAACTTCACTTTTGGTTTTAATATTATCCCAACTGCTTATATGGGTCAATTTTGATTAGGAATTTTGTGTAAATAAAGTAGTTATACAATTATGTAAATATGCAAGGTATTGACATGTAGGAATATCTTGTATATTAGGAAAGTAGAAGACTTGGTTTTCAAGTCAAGAAGATGTATATATATAAATATATATATATATATATATATTTATATATATCACATTGAATGAGATGAATAAACGATAGAGACAATTGACTGAATTTGTCATGGTATCAGAGCGGGAATACTATGTAGTTAGATGAGTAGTCATCTTCAACAATGACGCAAGTAAAAGAGGATCTCGTGTGTGCTAGTTCTTTCACAACCGAGTAATGGACAGTTTTTTTGAATTTGCTTAACTCCCCCAAATCGAGTATTGACAAAAAGATGAATGGTAAGAAAAAAAATCTAGAATGGATAATTAATTCTGGAGTGTCTCAGCATATGATTGGCAATTTATAGTATTTGATTGATTTAAGAGACATTGTGTCATGTCCAGTTGTTTTGCGAAACAGCAACAAGTCACGACATTGAAGGAAGGAACAATTGACTAGAGAAAACATATGAAAGGAACAACTTATGTGCTCTTTGTCCCAAGTTTGAATTGTAATATGATCTCAGTATCACAATTACATGATGAATCAAATTGTGAAGTAAAATTCACTAATACATTTGTGTTATACTGGATTGTCCTTCAACGATCGTGATTGGAGCGGGTGAACGATGCAAGGGGCTTTATTACCTCCAATCTGCAACACTAGCAATAGTATGCAAGGCAAATCATATAGATTCATTTGAGTTGTGGCATAAGAAAATGGAACATCTATCAACACAAGTAGCACAATTACTCCCTCAATTTAATTCTGGTAGTTCTAATAAAGCATGTGATGTTTGTTTTAGATCTAAAAAACTAGAGCAATATTCTTTCCAAGTGAAAATAATGTAAATGGAGTTTTTGAATTGATTCATTGTGATTTGTGGGGGTCCATATGCTACTAGTACAACTTGTGGGGCATCTTATTTTTTATAGTTGTTAATGATTGTATGGATCTATTTATTGATTAATAAAGGTAAAGTTGGTCGTGTATTGCTTTTTATTTTTGTTATGGTAAGAAAATAGTTTCACAAGGATGTAAAAATTTCTAGAAGCGATAATGGGACTGAATTCGTTTGCATGGATAATTGTTTTGTTGAAAATAGAATGTTATATCAAACCTCGTATGTTGGGACACTGCAACAAAATGGGCGTGTCGAACGAAAACATCATCACATTTTAAATGTGGCTAGAGCTTTGAGATTTAATGCATATCTTCCTATCGAGTTTTCGGGAGAATAAATGTTGACTACTATATTTTTGATCAATCGGACTCCTTCTAAACTTTTTGGAGGCTAAACACCTTATAAAGCTCTATTTGGAAAACTCCTAAGCTATGATCATACATGAAACGTTATGCACGAAATTTGACGCGTGAACGAGATAAATTTGCTAGCGGTAGCAGACGTTGTGTGTTCCTAGGGTATTCTTTTGGAAAGAAAGGATGATTGTGAGACCAAACAATATTTTGTGTCTAAGGATATGGTATTCTCTTAAGGCAATTATCCGTATGTAGACATTCCTAGTCAAAGCATGCAAGAAAGTGTTACAGAGCTCAATTCATTTAGGATAAATGCTTGTGCTAAAGATGACATAACTGAAAGTTGTGAAATGAGTCGTGAGTCCCCAATTACCAATAGAATGCCGACATACCCAATTTCATCCCAAAGTGAAAAGAGTATTAATGGAGATAGATGAGGTATGATATAAGTGGCAGATGTGTCGGTGCCAGAAGAACTTGGTCGTGGTCATCAGGTAAAACAACCATCTACACCGTTAAAAGACTTCGTCACATGTACTACTCAATGTATAAGCCCCTCTGCATGTTCATCCAAATTACCAACTCCATCCTCAAGTATTCCTTATTCTATAATACACCATGGGAATTGTGATAGGCTTTCTCCAAAACATCGTTCTTTCTTAGCAACTATTATAGTTGTTATAGAGCTGAATTCGTTTGTTCGGGCAGTAAAAGATCCTCAATGTTAAGAAGCCATGAAGAAAGATATTAAGGCACTTGAAATGGCACGTGAACGATAAAAGGCTTATCACCTGGTAAGAAAGCTTTAGGTAGCAAATGGGTCTACAAAATCAAATATAATTCATATGGCACCGTTGAACGGCTTAAGGCACGAATGGTGATTCTTGGCAACAATCAAGTTGAAGGAATCGACAACAATGAGACATTTGCTCCTATTGCAAAGATGGTTATTGTTCTTACCTTCTTAACCGTGGTTATAGTAAAAGGATGGGAACTTCATCAGATGGATGTCCACAATGCATTTTTACATGGAGATTTAGAATAAGAGGTTTACATGAAGTTGCCTCATCGATTTGTGAGCCCACAACAAGGAAAATTGTGCAGGTTGCACAAATCACTTTCTAGGTTGCGACAAGCTCCACGATGTTGCTTTGCCAAGCTAATGGGTGCTCTGCAGCACTATGGGTGCTCTGCAGCACTATGGGTTCTCTCAATTGCGCTTTGATTATTTGTTATTTACTTTAAATCAAGGTGAGAAACAATTAAGTATCTTGGTATATGATAACAATCTTGTTATTGCAAGGAACTACAATGCTGCAATTCATAAATTCAAGAAATATTTATCTCAATGCTTCTACATAAAAGACCTCGGTGTATTGAGTATTTTTTGGGAATCGAAGTGACTACAAATAAGAAAGGAGTTTTTCTTTGCTAATGCAAATATGCGTTGGATATTATTTGCGATTCTGGGTTATTAGGCCCTAAACCTTCTAGCCTTCCAATGGAACAAAATCATCGCTTGGCAATGGCTGATGGTGCTTTTCTAGTGGATCCAAAGAAGTATCAACGACAGGTCAAAAGATTGATTTATTTGGCTCTCAGTCGACCTTAGTTATCTTATAATGTGCATGTTTATCACAATTTATGCAGCAACCAATGGTTCAAAACTGGGATGCAACCTTGCTAGTGGTTCGTTATTTGAGAATTGTTTAGGGAAAGGAATTCTTTTTTGTGCTAATGGAGACTTACAGTTGTTTGCATATTGTGATTCCGATTGGGGATGTTTTTTGTTAACTCGATGATCTCTCAATGGTTATTTAATTCCATTAGGCAACTTACCCATATCTTGGAAAACTAAGAAACAACATATTGTGTCATGCTCCACTACTGAGGCGGAATATCAATCTATGGATACGACTATGTGCGAATGGAAATGGTTGAAAAGGCTTCTATTGTCTCTTGGGGGTACCCTAGGCCTATGAAGTTGTGTTGTGACAATCGAGCAGCACTACATATCGTTATCAATCCTATGTTTTATGAACAAACAAAGCGTATAGAGGTAGATTTTCATCTCGTGCATAATGAAATACAATTTGGTCACATTGCAACTGATTATGTTCATAGTTCCAAGCAATTGGTAGATATCTTCACCATATCTAAAGGATAACAACAGTTTGAGTACCATTTGCGCAAGTTGGGCGTTCAAGATCTTCGCACACCACCTTGAGGGGGGGTATTGGAGGAAATATATTTGGTAGTTATGCAAATATGTAAAGTAATCATTATATTTGGTGGATATGCAAATATGTAAAGTAATCTTTAGTCTGATTAGGAATTTTGTGTAAATAAGGTAGTTATACAATTATGTAAATATGCAAGGTATTGAGTTGTTGGAATATCTTGTATATTAGGAAAGTAGAAGACTTGGTTTTCAAGTCAAGAAGATATATATGTATCGCATTGAATGAGATGAATAATAGAGACAATTGACTGAATTTTTCATACAAAAATTATAGAAATAAAAAATATAGTTCTCAGATTCTTGGAATGTTTATCATCTTCATTGAACCCTATGAATCTTCTCTCAATCCCTAATGCCTCCTAATCTACCACCACTAAGTACGTCCTCCTGATAAGAACACTTACGATGACCTGTCGAGGCTGTCACCGCTCCTCATATAGCAACCATGGTTTTTCTGCTAAGAACGTCCTGACCCTTCTCCACGGACAACTTTGACCAGATGGGTGGGGTTTGCAGTAGCAAAGAATGTGTTTAGCTCTACATTTGTGGTATTGATTTTGTTGGGTAGAGAGATTTCATAAAGAAATTTTAGAGACGATGATTTGCAAGTGAAGCATTTGATATTAGTCAGTTGTAAGGACTTAGAGATGACTATAAATCAATTAAGGATGTGGTTGCCCGAGGAGAGAGATGAAGGTTAACAATAAATTGAACAAAGTGTGTGGGCACATCAGAGCATAACTTTTCTCCAAAGACTCCAGAGAGCTTTTTCTCTGAAAGACTCGAGCAAAAACAAAAGACACAAAATGTGTAGAAACCCTAGCTATTTATACTAAGACGGGATAAAACCGAATTAGGTATTGGGAATCTCACAAATCCACCAAATATGGAATTTAAAATCTCATGATTATCCCAAGTTGTACGTCCAATTTTGCAAATCATTGGGAATCGTTGGGTCAAGGTGTTGCGATGCTCTATTTTTTATTTCGTTCTATCTCGACTCGAACCTTGCACCTCGCCAGCGCTAGCGTAGTATGTTTATTTGACGGCATTCCATTTTTTCTTGACATTTAGGTCTCGGTTTTCTCTTGGGTTTTCACAAGGCTTCATCCGCAACTTTTCAGTGGTTTTTCTGCAAGATGATCAAGTTTGATTCAATGAACCTTTGGCGATATCAGTGCAATGAAGGGCGTTTTCAAGGCATTGAGCCTTTGTTTGGCTTTTTGTCTGGAACTTGATGAGGATTCATTCCTTTTTGCTTAACAGCTTGTATTTAAGTTGAAAATACATAAACAAAGAATTATCAGTATAAATGGAGATAAAAGTCTTAGAATTCTCAACAAAAGTACCTTGAAACATATCACAATTAACTTCTTATCACCAGGGTACACTCGATGTTCTACTATTTGATTCAACATTTGTTAAATTTGTGGTTTCTCTGACGATTTGGTAGTGACTTGTACTCATGTTTGGTTTACTTTCCTATTTTACTTACTTGAATGACTTGTCGTAACGTTATTGATTTCTTATGAATATTGTGTGGAATTCTCTGAGATTTTACTCATTGGGCTCGTCATTATTTTTTTGATAATTGAGTGCAGATCTTACAACGAGCCCGAGGCTAGGAGGTACTGGGTGACAACCTCTGATATAGGAAAGCCCATTTACAGATATCATGGTGTTTGATCAAAATGTATATATATTTACTGTTGTTGGGTTTTGAGGACTTTTATAACACTGATACGTGTATATGGAATCTCTTGTACGTAATCACCTCTTTTGTATACAAGGTATCCTTTTACCGGGTTTCTACCACTTAGTTTGTTATATATAAATGAAATCACTTTATTTTACATATTTTCATTTACTACAAGATTTTCGCTGATAAATTAATTATTTGACTTGACCAATAATATTGGTTAAACCATTAAATTTACTAACTTACTCAACAAATCACTTAATTATTATATTTTTCTTAATTAACTAAGTTAGTTTTATTAGGAAATGTGCAAGCAACTAGATAAGTCGTGGGCCGCATCGATTAGCGTGCCTGAAATGACAAAGCTTAGTGACCTGATCAGCGACATGGCAGTGCCCGAGTTGCCTTCAGACTTTGAGCCGCCACAAGAAAAGTGCCTATGTTGTCAATTTTTTATGAAAAGCTTTCATAATGCAACATATGTGAGTTATGGCTATTTCTTTATCGAAAGTTAGGCCTATTGGTTTAATTTCATTAAGTTTTTTTTTTCATTTTTCTTTTCAACTTTCTTTTTTTCAAGGTACACGCATATTTTTTTCCATTTTTTATGACAAGCTATCATAATATGAGACATGGTCGTTATTTTTTTTTTTGAAGCCTAAAAAGACATATTCATTATTCCAAACCCAATAGGGTAAGACAACCTATTACAACATTTCAATAAATGAAATGCAATAGATATTGCATTACATAGTGAAGCCTTAAACTATCCTAATAAAAATAGGGAGAACTACTGTAACGGCTCACTTTTTCAATAAATCACCACGGGGGCCAATATGGGCCCACAGTTTGGCTTACCAGCGCCAGCTGTGCCACACATTGAATACTGTTCACCATTTAATCGTTATTAACCTCATTAAGCGACCAGTTATTGTTTAAGTTGTTATTGAATTCAGTTCATCAATTATGAATCATTTCCAAACCTCAAAATATCAGTGAAAGTATTACAAAAATATTATCTCAGATATAATAATCGAATTATGTGATATAAGCGATAAACCTAGTGTGAAAAACCCATATGATAACCATATATGTATAAGAACACCTTAGATATCTCAAAATAACAAAATATACAAGGTTATATAGTTTCTCACAATCCGAAGTTCCCAAAATGAAACCAAAATAAATATAATACAAACGTACGAGTTGGACTCACAGTCCTTGAATCAATGGTACTCCAGTAGTTTGCCCTTACCTCGACTCGTACTAGAATCTGTACTCAAATCATCACAAAAGGCATATGATAAGTTTAAAGTGAGTATTTCCAAGGAAATTAAGTGAGTAATACTGAAATTAAATATTGGAATTTTAATAAAGCTATTAAATATATGCGGAAATAAATACAAGTAATTGCGCTCATCGCATGGATAGATAATAATGAAAGCTCAAAGTGCGTTTCTAAAGCCTACGACAAGACTAGCACCATAATTCAGACTCTTCCACAAAGTATTATCGGCGAGTCCCACTCAAGCAGGGTCAGTATCTAAATCCGCTCGGTGGCCGACGTTACACCTACAATGTACTGACACGTGTCACGATGTGATCCTTGGGTCGTGCTATTAACTGAGATCGATCTAACAATACGTGCTATGGCCTAGTGGGCATACAAACTGGAATGGCACGGAGGGAGCCTCGTTCAACATTCCTCCGTTAAACCCATAAACAGGAATATAATATTAAAATAATAGAAATTGAATTCAAATGTCAAGAGAAGTAAATACTCAAGTAATTTTAGTAGGGATACTACACACTTCAAACTGCACTCCAACTAATCCTAATTATCGCCCAAATCACCCCCACAATGCGTGCTAAATCTCTGATCAATCAACTCAACGCTTGATTATCAAAATTATATGTAAATTTCCCCAAATTCCAAATCCAAACTAAGTATATTTTTATCAATTTAAATCCCCATTAAATTGACTATAATCCCCAATAAAACCCAATTAAAAACCCATTTCAAAATAAAATAAAATAAAATAAAATAAAATAAAATTTTCTGTTCCAGACGCCGCAGATGGCACAACCATGTTAAACAGCCCCACGGCGTTTTGGATGCCATGACCCACGTCACCAAGAATTAAACTCCAAGGGGTGAACTAAAGCGTGGTATGTTAATTCGTTTCTAGTTCGGAAACTGCACGTGAAGCCGTGGGAGTATTCTCCCCACGGCGCCCCTGGCAGCGTCTGAACTAGTAACGCCTATTAGGGGTTTTCAAGCCTCCTCAGCTCGTCGTCACGGTTCAAACTCGTCCCAACATCGCATACAAACACATAGAAACCATTTACCGCCATAAACCTTCGACGAAAATCATCTGAATTAAAACCTCGATAAATTCGATTAAAAAACTTGTTTTGTTTCGAACACCAAAATAACAACCAACTCTTCAACACAAACCTCTACGAATGCTTCACAATCAACAAAAATCCATAGTAACACCTCTAAAACTAGTGTGCTCAAAATCCAAACACGGAACCCACGTAAAAACACAAAGTTTTACCCTCGAACCATAGATAACAAGATGGAGAACAAGATTCTAACCTCTGATTGTTGAACCTTTGTCATTTTATGCTCCAAATGCTCTCTTGAAATCAAGCAAACCCTATTCAACCCTCAAATTCTCAGACTTAGAACAAGAAGAGAGAGAAAAGGTGTTGAAATGATGCCTAAACAACATATTTATACTCTAAAGATCATCTCTTGTGTACACAAATCACAAGGCTCTATATAATGTCTCTCTTAAGGTCAAATGGTCCAACTTTGAGTGACTTAAATGTGTGACACTCCTCCTTTTGACTTGTTTTTGCTCACACAAAACACCAAACCCTCAGGTGTTCCGATACCTGAACCCTGCACGTCCTACGCGTATCCTCGCGTCATGAATGCTTATACGGAGTTATTTATTAATTATTAATTCTATTTTATCATTTCTCATATGTATATGACTACCCTACCTAGTGTACTGTTATTCATCTACTCAGTAGTTATGTCTGCATGCTATTCGTGGCGAATATTCGTCACACTATCTCACAAGTCAATAACACAATAAATTACACACATCGCGATGCCAATACATTAATTAAACATAAACATCGCAAAATAAAGCACAATAGCAAAAAAATTACTATTTACCTTGCTGCAGGAGTGCCAAGGCCTATATTTAGGTCGTACGAGCATCTGAGCTGTCAGCCACGTCTGCACACACATGATTAATAACGTTGAATTAACTTCGGGCCATTACAATTCTTTCCAACTAGATGAAACTTCATCCCAAAATTGAAATAATTAAACTAAACACTTACCAGCAAATAGCTGAGGGTACCGTCGTTGCATCCTAGACTCAAGCTCCCTAGGTGAGTCCCTCGGTCCCGTGATGTTGCCAATGAACCAAAACCATTGGGATCTCCCTATTCCTCAAAATCTGAGTCCTCCTATCCATAATCTCCACTGGCTGCTCCTCATACGTGCCATCAGATCGTACATCTATCGGCCTTACATCAACCATAGGTCTCTACCCCGACCTAGCCACTCACAACGTCGAAACATGAAACACTAGATGTACCCTAGCTAAATGCGATGGTAACTCCAACTCTTAAGCTACACTGCCAATGTGTGCCTTGACTTGTATGGTCCAACAAATATCGATGCCAGTTTCCCCTTAATGCCAAATCTTTAATGCCCCTTCCATAGAGAAACCTTCAAATACACCATATCATTAACCTCGTAGCTCAGATTCCCGTGATACTTGTCTGCATATTTCTTCTGTTTATCCTAGGTTTCCTGAGGTTTCTGCCTAATCTGTTTCACCTTATCAGTGTGATCCATAACAACGTCAAGTCTTATAGCTGTTGTATCCTCTGGTGCCACCCAAAATGCTGGTGACCTGTAGGGCCTACCATAAAGTACCTCAAATGGTGGCGTCCCGATACTCGTGTGATAGCTGTTGTTGTAGGCAAGCTCGCACAACGACATATAATCCTCCCACAATCTACCAAACTGTAAAATACACGCCTTGAGCATATCCTCGAGAATTTGAATCAATCGCTCTGATTGCTTGTTAGTCTGAGGATGGTACACATTACTGAACTGTAGTCGAGTGCCAAACTACTCCTGCATACTCTCCCAAAGCCTTAAAGTAAATCACAGATCTTTGTTAGAAACAATGGAGATTGGTACACTGTGTAATCTGACAATCTCTCTCTCAAAGATAATGCTGAGCTGTGTAACCAAATATCTTATGGCGATCGGTATAAAGTGTACTAATTTCGTGAAGCTGTCGATAACTACCCAAACTGCATCATGTCTCCTCGTAGTCTGCAGTAATCCACTGATGAAGTCATGGAACGTATTCCCACTTCCATTGAGGAATGGGCAGTGGCTATAGCAACCCAGTAGGTCTCCTATGCTTAACCTTCACCTGCTAGCAAATATGACAACTACAGACCTATCTCACTACGTCGGCATTCATCCCTGGCTACTAAAACAATCTTTGAAGGTCATGATACATCTTTGTCTGACCAGGATGAATTGTATAGCGCGACCCGTGTACGTCCTTAAGAATGTTGTCCCCGATCTTCGGTACTGTCGGTATCCATAAATGACCACTGTGTCTCAAGCATCCATCCGAACCCTTAGACCAATCTATGCACCCCAGATCCTGAGCCAGTCCACTGATCTGTAAATACTACATCTCACACCAAATTTGTAGCTCAGCAATAAACTCAGTCAAGTACAACACCGACGTAGCCTCAAGCAACCCGTGCTCGTGTGTCGTTTGTCGTAGTACCGTGTAACATTTGGCTCTCGATGCCGCTCTTATTCAGCGTATCAGCTGTGACGTTTCACCATACACGGGTGATACTTAATGGTGAAGTCATAATCCTTCAGTAACTTGAGCCATCTCCAATGTGTCATGTTCAACTCCCTATGAGTGAACAAATACCTTAAACTCTAGTGATCAGTGAACACACAAACCTTTCACCATAAAGGTAATGCCTCCAGGCCTTCAATGCAAATACGATTGCCGTAAGTTCCAGGTCGTGCATTGGATAGTTCCCCTCGCGGGGTCTTAATCGACGAGATAAGTAGGCTATTGGGTATCCTTCATACATCAACACGTAACCCAACCCAATGCCTGACGCATTAGTATATACCGAGAAACCTCTCATTTCCACAGGTAATGCCAAAACTGGCGCAAAAGTCAACTATCTCTTCAGCCTCCAAAAAACATCTTCACACTCCTATGAACAGTCAAATCTAACATCCTTTTTAGTCAACCTAGTCATCGGTGCTGCAATTAACGAGAAATCCTACACATAGCACTTGTAATATCCTGCCAAACCTATAAAACTCTGAATATCAGATATAAACTCAGGTCTCCTCTAGTCAATGATAGCCTAAATCTTGTCACCATCAACTAATATGCCCTGATCGCTGATGACGTGCCCTAGAAACTTGACTTTACTCAGCCAAAATGCATACTTGTTGAACTTGGCTTAAATTCGATGCTGTCTCAGCATCGCCAATGCCTCCCTGAAATGCCTCTCGTGTTCCACACGATTCCTACTGTAAATCAAGATGTCGTCGATTAAAACTATAATGTATCGATCACAAAATGGCCTAAGCACCTTGTGCATAAAATTCATCAGATCGTTGGCGTATTAGTCAGTCCAAACGGCATGACAGTAAACTCCTATAACCCGTAACACATACTAAAAACAGTCTTCTCAATATCACCCTCCCAAATCCTCAACTAATGGTATCCTGATTTTAGGTCAATTTTCGAAGGAATTTGGCTCTTACCAATTGATCGAACAAGTCATCGATATTGAGAAATGGGTAACAGTTCCGAATCATCACCTGATTCAACTTCCTGTAATCCACACACATACGCATCGAGTCGTCCTTCTTCTTCACAAAAAGAACTGGAGCTCCCTAAGGTGACATGATAGGATAAATAAATCCCTTCTGCAGTAACCACTCTAATTGGGTCCTTAACTCATCCTGCTCCGATGCTGACATCCTATACGACATGTTGTAAATCATCCGATTCCTCGAAATCAGCTCAATAATAAACTCAACAACTCTCTATGGTGGTAATCCGAGCAAATCCTCATGAAACATGTCCGAAAACTTACAAAGCAGAGGAACATCCTCTACCTTAAAATTGTCTTAAGATCTGGCTCAACCATAGTCGCGTACACCTCCATCTCCTTTTATGTCGATAGTCTGCCTCGAGTGATAGGTAATGCAGTCGCAACTCTGGCAGATGAAAACTCTGGAATCCTCTCGATGTAAAAAGTCACACAATCTTGCTGAAACAGTTAATCTGTGCATGATAAGACGATAACCAATACATACCAAACATCTCATCAAACTCCAGTTACTCTAATACTCTCAATTCAGCTGATAACTTATATCCCTCTATCTTAACACATAATCCCGACAAATCCGTTTAGGGTAAATCTTATCCCCAACTGTCGTACTGAGAATATGATATGTATCTAAGGTCTATGCATATAACCCTAACTTTCCTATCATGTGTTTGGAAATAAAAGAAAGTATGCTGCTTGAATCAAACATGACATGGATAGAAATACCACAAATAGATAACATACCATCTACAAGCTATCTGATAGCCTCCCTATCTGGCTGTACAACCCCAAAAGCAGTTTTTTGGGCCCTATCTCTGGCCTGATCAGTATGTTGTTGTACTGGTGCTGGTCTGGTACACTCTTCCACAAGATGTCCCACCTGACCATAACAAAAATAAGTACAAGTGTTTAATCTACCAGTAGTCCCCTGACTCTGTGCCTGACACTGGTCATTCTGACCCCTACCCTGCCTCTATTGCTGTCTATGTTGATTAACTAGAGCAAAAACTGCAGAATAAGCAACCTCATGATTATCTCATTTATCACAGTCATCACGATGATCTATGTCGCCTATACGACCCTAGTCTGATTGCCAATCACCTTGAGGAGGTCTCTGGCCCTGTCCCTGTTGGCCCTGATCTCTCATCTGTCTATTCGGTCTTTGATTAGACCGAGAACTCTGTATTGGTTATGCCTATTGCGACAAAAATGCTGGTCGACTGGACCTATACGTCAGATTTCTCTCATGTGTAAGGGCCATGTCAAGCACCTCTTATAATGTGTGTGCTCCTCTAGCCATAAAAACATTTGCGATCCTCTCGTCCAAGCCTCTGACAAATATGCTTGTATCGTATGTAATATATACTACCAAAAACATAACACGTATAATGTAACATCCCCAGCTCCACAACCCTAAAACTGGACCCTGCCCTTTCTAGACTTACGTAGACCCCAATTCCCCTTCACGTAGTTAACACAAACCTAGTCAGCCGTACCTTAACAATTTAAGACGAGATCATTAATATTAGTGAGTTATTCAAAAATAAGCGAAAGCAATTACAATCTCCAACTAATATAACAACCTCAAGACATAAGTTAGGATCACCTAGAAATGTGGAAACCCAACAAATATATACATCGTCACAGGAAAGAATATTCTTATATATAAGCCCCAAGATATATTATTCCTAAAACCCATTTTCAAAACATATATATATATATATACATAACAAAAATACAAAACAAACCTATATCGAGTCCAAAGATATAATAGCTCCGCTATCCTCTAAGTAAATCACCAAGCTGAGGAGCTTTCCCTTTGATCAATTGTGGATCTGCACTTAGTTAAATAAAAGAATGACGAGTTCCAGGTAAATAATGCAAGCAGGATGTTTACAGTATTTCACAATAAATAATAGTTTATATTCATGTTGATAGAAAGAAAAATACAGGGAATGCATGAATAAATATAGACTGTAAATAAATCTAAATCAATCAAAAATGAATGTCTAGGAATCTAAAAGAAAGGCACAAGTAGTCTCGACCAATAGTTGTTTGACCCGAGGAATAAACTATCCCTTCTAACCTCGGAGTTTAGAACGTGACCAACTCACACCATTCTAAATTCCATGCGGATGTAGAGTTTTCTGATAATCTAATGAAACAACTCCACACCCCGTATAGATCCTACACAATATCAAGAATCCCAAACGCTTGGCCTCTGGTTTATTCACCAGCTTAACTCGCAACTCTCCAGGATCACCTTGACTCCCTTGCCTTTGGACTACTCAAATAGAATAAAGTTCCAAAATAGGATATAGTAATAACAATAATAAATTAAAACTCAAAGAAATAACAGTAAATTTCCCTACTGGTTTATTTACCTGTTTTAAGCTCTATTACGTACTCACACGACTCAAGTTCGTCCCTTACGAATTTCCCGTGTAACTGTCATTGACTACAACCAACCAACTTTCTGTAGACTTTTCGAATTTACCAAAATGTTAAATCACCTTAAAACTAGTTCCAATAGCTTCTCTGCATACCTAAGTATATTATGGTCAATCTTCAAGTGAAACCAAATCACGAAACATCGTGAAATCTGCAACCAAAGTATGCTCTAGAGCTAGTTCCAAAAATAATTAGTTATAACAACTTCAACTAGCTAACTTAAGGTAATTGTTTAACCTCAAAAACCTCAATATTTGTCATACTAATCAATAAGCAATTTGTAGTAAACATTTCATACTTTCCATAGACTCTAAGAACACTCAAATCAGCTCACAGACAGAGAAGTTAAGAATTTTCCAATATAGCCTATTGACAAGGAAAACTTTATTCATTTTGAATTGAGAAAACTTCTCCGAATTAATGTTTTTGTAGTTAAATCCTCAAATCTCGATAACCAACACCAGAAAATCACTCAACTCCAAATTAAATATATTTCCCCAGTCCATGGAGTCAATTTAGATCAAAACTAATATTCAATTCATCCAAAATCCCAATATAAATCAACATCAACTATAAAAACATCTTTAAAACAATAATCAACTGAATCGCATCACTTCAAATAACAAAAACTCTATCCCACACTAGTGAAATTTATCATAAATTGACGCAAATCAACCCTATACATTAATTCACAATAATTGATGCCAAATCCTATAGAAACCTCGTGAAAGAAATAGAAAAATTGCGAGATTTCATATTGAATTGATGAAAAACACCATAAATTGAGATTTTACCAAATTTTTGGGCTAATACGTCTTTTCCACCGTGACAACATGGCACAAACTGACTGTCTCACGATGCTCTAATGTTTTGCGAAGAGAAACAGGAAGAAAATCGGATGTTGAGAGTTCTGCGTGCGAAGAACCGAATGGAGAGGGTTGGGTTTCAAAGAAACCATTTTGTTCTGATCATTTGAACGATTGAAAATTTTTTATTTTTTATTTTTTTATATTTATATATAAACCCTCAGTTGTTTGTCAGTAGCTTAATTTGTTTTTATTTATTAATTTTCATAAATTTCTATTTTGACATGTTTTGACTTTCAGTGCTCGTTTTGGATCATATTTTTCACCAAATTAAGCCAAACTCTTGTCAAAATAGTCTAACTTCATAACACGACCATAACACTGAAATTGGTCAAATCAAAACCTCAAAAATCTTAACTTTTTACACGACATACCAAATTTTTATAAACCAATTATCTTGTCATACTAAACTAAACTTGCACCAATTTAGACCCAATCCTAACCTCGACTACCGCCAATTGACACGAATCTCAAGGCAAGGTCTTGTACCAATTTTGTTCTTATTTTACTTTACAATCGATCCCAATTATAATGAAAATTGAGCTTAAACCTCAACAAACTCTAACTTCGGAACGAAATACCATATAATACACAAACAAAAATAACATACCTCGACGTCGACAACCAAGAATTGTTTACACGTATCGCAACAAGGGTCCACGTACGACCTAAAATGACACGTGGTACGAGTTAGATTTTAGGGTTGTTATAGTTTTCCCAACTTATTAGAATTTCGTCCTCAAAATTAAATCAAAAGAAAGGAAAGACTTACCAAAATCAAAAGAGGTAGGGAAAGTACTCGCGCATATATGACTTTTGTTCCTATGTCAGTTCCTCATCCCCATAGTGCTGCCATTTGACAAGAACTGATGGGACCTCCTTGTTCCTCAAAACTTTCATCTTCTGGTCCAAAATCTGGATAGACTACTCATCATATGTGATATCCTCTCTCAGATCTATCTGACTTAGATCCACCATTGGTCGTCTGTCCATTTCGACTTAGTCTCCGACTCGATACTCTAATTCCCCATGATACATGTCATAGTACTTCTTTTGCCTACCCTGCGCACCCTTCAACCATAATCTGATTAGGCGTATCTTCTCTATATAATCTATTACAATCTCAAGCCCAATCATTGCAGCATCCATCGGCTCTGCCCAACAAGATGGAGATTTGCACGGCCTCCCGCACAATGTCTTAAATGGTGCCATATCAATACTGGTATGAAAACTATTATTATATGCAAATTCACACAAATGAAAATACTCCTCCCATGATCCACCATATTCTAACTCACACATTCTCAGCATATCCTCAAGAATATGAATTAGTCTCTCAAACTATCCATCAGTTTGTGGATAATAGTGTTGGGTTTTGGGGTTCATACGCAGCGGAGATTACAAAACAATTTTGAGAAAAACCCCAACAGGATCCGAATCTAATTCCATTAAAACACGTTTTACTATGAAAACTTAATCATACCTCACTCGCAATGTACCTTTTTAAAGGTTAATCAATCTCTAAGGCGCTGCCAACAACGAACGCCATCTATCAGCAGTCCACACACGAACGGCGGCCGAGATTTGAAGTGCTAGCTTCGAGAGAATACCAAACCTTTTTGTTTCTCTCCAAAACAATCCAGAGCATACCAAAAAACCCTAAGTCGTTTCTTAAAACGAAAATAGAGTTTTAGCCCTTTTTTAAATCTTTTGTACTTGTATTCTAACTTAAAGCGTCTATTTATACAACCCTTGTATATAGACGGTTAAGTAAATTACATATATACCCCTACTTAAAGAAGTATAAGTGTAATACACTACAAGGACATTTCTGTCATGAATTTTATCATATAAAATTCATTTTTCTGAACCATCTTAAAATCTTGCAAAACCATTCTCAGTGTGCGACCTAATAGGCTCATACAACGTTGGCAGTGTACCAAAACACATTTTGGTATACAAGTCATAAGCGGCCTCTAGCAAGACATTATGACTATCCAAGTTGTACGAATATCAAATCGATACAACCTAATCAATAGTGTATATAACATCCTTTTGTCACACGATATCCTTTTGATCAAACATAAGGCATGGAATTGTCATCCAACATGTTCAATCATACTAGTCTCGATTTCTAGGTAGACTGAAAACATTTAAGTGACATTGATCAATATCAATTCACTTAGACTAGGCCTATTAACAGTCTAACACATCGAGGGATCCACTGGATATCTCTCTTTATATGAGAGGGACAAATTCTATCTCGATTACACAACTTCACCACATTATTCACACAGTAACCAATCATAACCTTTATAATCGTCCAGTTAAAGACAACGTTTGATTGCGTCAAATCACTGTATTCCTAATGTTGAAGTCTCTGGTAATCTCAAGTCAGAGGACTGAAAAATATACCTATCATGAGAAACAATTATGACTTAATCCATGTGATGTTCTCATAGCGGGTCGGTCCAGTACTTTGTTCCCTAACAAGTACTCATGATCTTGATTCGTATTCCTATACGTATGATCATCGCATGATCATCAATCAAGACTCACACTAGTCTTAATTCATTATAGTTCCCAGTATAATAATCGACTAGGGACATTTAGGATATTTCTGTAAATACCCATAGATCTTATTATAACATAAACATGCAAATCGATTATAATAAACAACAAATGAAATCCTCTACTTTATTAACTAAAATACATTCATAAAGACTGTTAATGGATTGACCTAGGGCACATTTCCCAACAAATAGATTGTATTGAGATCCAACCGCGTACTGAACTATGTCTGCATGCTCTGCTATATATGAGATGTAAACTATGGCCTTCTGTTAGACATAATTGATAATCGAACACCATGTAGTCGAACTATCATTTTCTCATACAAACTTGCCAACCTATCCACTCGATGTGTGGTCAAAATTGGTATAAAGTGCACAGATTTCATCAACTTATCCACAATCACCTAGATGTTATCAATTTTGTACTGAGATCGAGGTAAACAACTGACGAACTCCATAGCATTGTGCTGCCATTTTCACCTAAAAATGGGCAGTGGCTATAATAACGCACTAGATCTGCGATGCTTAGCCTTAACTCTCTCATAAATATCACCTAAGAAACATTGGTGTTCCTCCCAGGCCACCAAAAGAGACGATGCACATCTGCATACATCTTGGTTCTGCCCGGATGAACCGTAGATTAACCACTAATGGAATTGACCAACACCTTCTAAATCTTAGGCATGAGTCTATCGACTGACTCCAATGTGGATGATCTCGACTCTAGGCAAACTCCATAAATCTTCCATAATGCTCATCTAAATGCTAACCATCAAGTACTTGCTGAATAGAGATAGTCTGAGTCCTCATCAGCCAATAAATAAACACCCTAGTATCAGTTGAAATATCAACAGAATACATCATCTCGACCACCTCGAGTAACCCATACTCGTGTATCATATGGCAAGTAACAATCTTCGAGTCAACCCCTCTGCGGCTCAATGCATCAGCAACAACATTAGCCTTCCTCGAGTGATACTACAAAGAAAAATTATAATCTTTAAGGAACTCAATCCAACGCCTCTGTCTCAAATTCAGGTCCTTCTGTGTAACAAATATTTCAAGCTCTTATGGTCATTAAATAACACAAATCATTCCCCATAAAGATAATGGTCTTAAATCTTCAGTAAAAACACCACTGCCGCCAACTCCACGTCATGTGTAGGGTAATTCTTCTCATAAACATTCAGTTGTCTGAATGCATAAGCAATCACCCTACTGTCCTGCATCAATACACAGCCCAAACCGACGTTGGAAGCATTGGTGTTCACCTCAAAGCCCTTCCCTGACGAAGGTAATACTAAAATTGGTGTAGCAGTTAAACGTTCTTTCGAAGTCAAGAACGCTTGCTCACAATCATCTTTCCACTGAAAATGCACATCCTTCTTCATCTATTACGTCAGAGGAGCTGCAATCTTCGAAAAGTCTTTCACAAAACGCCAATAATATTTCGTTAAGCAAAGAAAACTATGGATACCTGACACTGATCTCTATGTAGGCCAATCAATAACAACTCTTACCTAAGCAGGGTCCACTGACACTTCGTTAGCACCAACAATGTGTCCTAAGAATGTGACCTCCGCAAGCCAAAATTCGTACTTACTAAACTTGGCATACAATCTATGCTCCCTCAGTAGCTACAAAATTGTCATGAGGTGCTCCTCGTGATCCTCACGAGTCTTAGAATAAATTAAGATATCGTAAATAAACACTATGATGAATCTATCCAAAAATGATCTCAACACTCCATGCATCAAATCCATAGACATGGTTGCGCATTACTTATTACAAATGGAATGACTGTAAACTAATAATGCCCATATCAAGTGCAAAAAGTAGTCTTCTCCCTATTTTCCTCTCTTATCCTCAGCTGTTGATAACTAGATATCAAATCTATCTATGAGAACCAGTGTGTTCCTGTCAGCTGATCGAATAAGTCATCAATATGAGGAAGTGGATATTAGTTCTTCACTATCACCCCGTTTAACTACCTTTAATTAATACACAATGTAAGGCTGCGATATTTCTTCCTCACCAATAAGACTGATGCTCCCTAAGATGATTTACTAGGGTAAATAAAACGAAGCTCCAATAGCTCCTCTAGCTAGCTCTAGCTCTTTCGGGGATACGGTACGGTGAAATGGATATTAGTTTGGTATCCGAACCCAAATCGATAATGAAATCAATCTCCCTAAGTGGAGGTAAATCTGGTAACTTCGATTGAAATACCTTAGGAAACTCATGCATTACAAGTATTTCCTCCATCCTAGTCTCAACCTTCCTAGTCATACCCAAAACACAAGCAAAGGTCTCCACCTCACTACTAGAAGCTACTCTACCTCCAGTAATCGACAATCAAGTCTAAGTCCCCTAGAAACTGAACTGTAGGTACTCAAAAATCTGAAAGATAACTCTTTTATTGAAGTAATGGATCTGTGCATGATACATACCCAACCAATCCACTCCCAACAATGAATCAAACTCTAAGAACTCCAACACTCTTAGGTTTGAAGGTAAGACATTACCCCTTATCTCTACCTAACAACCCACACATACCAAGTTCAAATAAATCTTATCCCCAACAACAATGCTTAGGATCTAGGGTCTCTTTAGTCTAATAGGTCTCAAATCCAATAAATCAACCATGCAACCAAAAAAATTACACCATCGAACTAGAATCAAACATAATATGCATGAAATGACCACAAATATAAACCATACCTTTAACAAGGTTACATGTAGCAGTTTGGTCTCGCACAAAAATAATATAAAAGGCTTCTTGGCTTTGCTGTGGCTATCCTCTACCCAATCGTAGGCTAGAACCAATGAAATAACCAATCTAAACACACTCAAAACAAGCTCCCCGAGAGCCTGCACTAGATGAAATGCCCTGGTCCTGTCTCTAAGAGTGACCAAAACTCTAACCCTAGTCAAATCTACCACTAAATAGCCCTCTCTGCCCCTGACCACCACCTCTGCCCTCAATCCTTTAATACTGCTATCTTTGATAACCTGATGTTGTTGTTTGTTGTGGTGTACTGGCATAAATATGTACTGGAACAGGTGACACAACATTAATAGAAGGTGATGATGTAACAGATGCTATACTTTGTGCTCGCCTTTCTTGAAACCACAATCTCAGTCTCTTCCCTCTCCTATTACCTCTAGAATGACCTCCATTCTAAACTAATGTTGATGGTCTAGCCTGAACTCTGGTAATACGCACAAAAACCTCACTGGCCGTTGCTCAGTCATAGAACTCCCGTAGAGTTTTCAAAGCTGTAGTGACCATTATAGATCCAATAGAACCCAATAGGTGATAAATCATTTAGTATGCATTATTTACCATTTGTTTATGTGTGTTTTTATGTCAAAGTCTCTAAAGTACCACTAAATTTATACTCATCTCTCACTTTTAGGTGAATCTGAGGTCACGGTGGGATTCGGGGCAGAAAAATACTCAAAATAAAGTATTTACTTGCAATAATTGGATGTCGGGGTTTTTTCGTAATAGAGTATTTAATTCTGCCATGTGTTATGCTTTTATTGGTCAAGCTACGTCTTATAGGACTTTTCCACCAATCATGCTCCACAAATCACGCCAATCAGCCTTTTCCACCAATCACGCACCATGTGTCGCGCCAGCACGTCACCAACACCTTCCTCAATCAATGAGCTTTCGACACGTCAGCAGAGCACAATTTTTGACCAATCAGAGCATGACAAGTGTCTTGAACCTGCACAAAACACTACAAGAAAATGCACTTTTTGTGGCAGCTATGTGACAGGATGGATGGTGCCACTAATACGCCCGTCGCAAATACATTTGTGACACCAGTAGCTGCCACTAAAAGTATTTGTGACGACATAAAATATTTTTAGAGGCAGCTTCCGCACTGCCATAAAAAAATTTTAGTGGCAGCATTTTACTGCCAAAAAAGATATTGTTCTTTTAAGGCATATTAGAAGCTGCCACAAAAAATATATATTTGTGACAATAATTAACTCACAAAAAAGTATATATTTGTGTCAACAAATTAGCTGCCACAAATAATAGATACATATCGTGACGTATTTAGCCGCCACAAATAAAAAAGCTCATACAAAAAAAATAGAACCTGTGAAATTAAATAAATACTGAAATCAAAACATTTTATGATTTGCAAAAAGTAAGACTAAGAATTCTATAACAAAATATTCATTAAGAACCTTAAAAGATTACAAGAGATTTATTATACATAAATATCATTTTTTATGAATTACAATGAAATTCCACTTCTCAATCCTCTTACCATCAGAGCAATCCTCTTATAGCACCAGTAACCATGGACAACCAAAAGTCTCTCCAATTTCAATTGTCATTTACTGCTACTGCAAGATTTTTGGCTTTGGGCTTCTTGTTCAATTGGAGACACAGCGTTGCTAAGGTTGGTTTCCGAGTCAACATCCAATGCACATTGATCAGGTTCCTTGAATACCCTATCGACAAATGACAATTCAGGTACAGCATGGGATCCATTTTGTGGCCTCAACTCCTCAGATCCATCTAGATCACAATTGCAAAACAAAGAAAGAACCAAAGTCAATTGCAAAACATAAAACAAACTAACAAGAAACAACTTCGAATAGCAAAAACAATATAATTGAAATGAAATCTCCCACGAACATACTAATTCAACAACTAAAAGAAAGCACTCATTCGATCTAAATTAAGCGATTTTGAGTCTCAAAGACAAGAGATATATAGTACATCTTCTAGCAATTGTATATCGAAAATGACAACAACCAACTGAGAATGATCAAATCAAGAAACAATAGAACCCGAATTGCCAACATGTATAATTAAGCTTATTCAATTCCTAAAAGCACTCGTGTTTCAAAGGCAAGAGATAGTTACATCTTCTAGCAAATGTAAATCGGAATCGACAACTAACAAGGGAGAATTATCAAATAAGGAAACAATTGAAGCCAAATCGCCAACATACAAGCTAATTCAACAACTCGAATTTTTCTTACCTCCATAGCTATTGCCTTGACTGATCCATATGCTGAGAAGCAAAACAAGCCCCCAAAACACAACAATCACAGACAATGACACCTTGTACAACCTATGATTCCTGCAAGTAAGGCACTCATCAAAGCTCTTCTTTGCGAAAGAGCTCTTCGCGATCTCTCGCATCGCTCATCAATCCGATCCAACCCGATCGAATCCGCGCTATCTCGCACCACAAAAATCAACTCAAATTCAATCCAATCTCCCCAACGAAGCCTTAAAAGCCAAAAACAAAGAAACCCCACTTCACTGATCATCAAATCCCATCTTGGCTTCCAAGCGAAATCAAAATCAAATCAAACCCATTTTCTTACATTTAAAGTCAAATCAAACAACCACTTTTACCATTCAAACAAATCAAAATCAAAACCAAAACCAAAACCAAATCCAAAATTGATTCTTTTTTATATCCAATCCAAAATTGATTCTTCTTTCCTATAAACAACAATTCAAGAATTAAACGTGAGAGTTACCACTATGAAATCCAAATTGAATCTCAGAAATCAGTAACAGTTACATCAATCCAATCCACATAGATCAATACTAGATCTTCTTCTTCTTTTTCTTCTTCTTCAAGAATTTCAAGAATTTCAAGAATTCAATAGACACCCAGAAATCTGACAATGCAGAAACAACAAAACCCCGTATTAAACAAACCAAACAGGACCTTAAAAAGCCATAAATTAGGCCACAAAGTCTCCTAGCTATATACATAAATTAGGCCATATTTACTTATTTTAGTTAGACACATGATTTTATATTTGATTCTCTATTGTGTAACTGTGTTAAAATTGTTTTCGCAATTGAGTACACTTAGGTCAATTTCATCAGAGCATCATGAAAATAGTCAAACTCGCCTAGATATAATGGTTCTCCTCTTAAGTAAGATACAGAGGTTAAGTTTTGTGAATGAAAATAAATTAGTTTCATCCTACCAAAAAAAAAAAGTTTCAGAGGTTCCCCTAATATAGAGTTCAATACTAAAGGATTTTTTTTTAAAGTGACAACTCGAGCTTTAATAATGGATTAGTTTGAGTCACAAGTGACTTGATTCACCTTAAAGTAACTTGAGTTGGGAGGATCACCTACCATTTGGAATCCCACATCACTGATGTGTGGATTAGTCAACGCAATTAACGAAATATCCCACATGAAAAAACCAAAGGATTTGATGCAAGTAGAAGAATGTATTTGCATGTCAACAAAAAATAAATAAACAAATAAATAAAAAAAGAGGATTCAAAAAGAAATAGCAGCATAAGAAGCTACCTCATCATGAAACCCTTCTACAAGATCTTTCTGCTGAGTCTCACTGAACCAGCTCAAGAAGCTGCACCAGCATGAGCATGAACACCCGATTATCCTCAACAATCACACTCTAGAGGATGACCAGGTGATGCTGTTCTGAAAATTAAGCAATCAAAATCAGAATCCAAATTTGAGCATTTATTGAGATAATATTAGTTTGATTTCATTTATACTATATGTGATTGTGAATAGAGTGAATAGTGAAATCCAAGGTTGCCTTAACTAAATTGGTGCCGTAAAATACAAGCCAATGATGAAATACAAAGCGAGAGAAAAAATTATTAAAAAAAAAACCCACCTCTCATCGGAAAATGGTCGTTTGCTCCCCTTTTTATCATGATTGACTCCATTAGCAAGATCCTAAATATCAACAATACATACAAGAAATTTAAATTAGAGAACAAAGAAATC
This sequence comes from Stephania japonica, assembly GCA_039657345.1. Taxonomy (NCBI): domain Eukaryota; kingdom Viridiplantae; phylum Streptophyta; class Magnoliopsida; order Ranunculales; family Menispermaceae; genus Stephania; species Stephania japonica. Next base: position 20,673,787 of record CM077566.1, read on the forward strand.
ATGCTTACAAATGTAAACAACAGTGGTATCCAACCTTTCCCTCCTTCCACTTGATTGTTGTGCCTGTTATCTTTGTTGTTCCTTCGTCAGAGAATAAGAATGTCTTTGTAAGCTTTGTATCTTCAAAGAAAGGATTGGGATTGAAGTTCTGAACATCAAAGGCACAGAAATCAGTAAAAAAAACAACATATACACAATTTTTCATCCCCTTCTTCCCACTAACTAAGAGCAAAAACCCCTCTCAAACTCAGGCCAAAGAGGATACAACGAAGAGATATGACATAAATCGTACCGTAAAATCAAGTAAAATTCCAAATCAAACACCAGGAAAGCAGAAGGAAAAGGAACTCACAAATGTTATTGAGTACCCTGATTTCACATCTTTGAAATCCTCTACTTCAAGGGAACTTAAGAACTTGAAAATCTATGTCAAGAAGAAGATACAACAGCAAATGAAGAATTAGCAAGTGGAAGTCGTCCATAGTATCAAACAAAATCGTACTTTCATATTTCAATGAATGGTAATAGTAAGATTTATGAATCAAGAGAACTGTTTTCGGCCCATTTAGTGCATTCTTAGCAACAAAAGTCAAACCTTTTGGTCTTCATCATTCAAAAGATCACCTAGGGCAGGATGACTCAAGAACTGCAAGCGTAAATAAAAAAGGTTTCAAAAATATAATAAAAAATACACAAAATACAGCATCAGCGTAAGATGTGAAACAAATAATCAAGAAAAATCCAGTGAAAGAGCGTAAAACACTAACAGCTGTTAACCAGAAATCAAGGATGGATTTGATGATGTCGTCACTTGTAAAGAGCAATAATTCTAAACAAAATCCTACAATTTATAGAGTTGGCTATTAAGCAAACACAAGCCAAAAAATACAAGGATTAAGTAAAATATCTCAAGGAGGGTGTCACTAAACGAACCTGGGTTATCAATTCGACATAACTTCTTATATTGAAAATTTCAAGATATGGAATAAGATTGATGAATGGAAGCGCACCATTATCATCGAATCTCCATTCCATTTACCAGAAGTATAGTTCCACTTCTCAATCATGTTTTCATCCTTCTTCCAGTCAGAATGTGAGTTTACGCAAGGAAAGACATGCTAATTAGAATACCTACCAATTTTTCTTCAGCTTATGCTAGTTCATCTTCTCTGTTAGATGAATTAAAACCAATAGTTAGTGCATCGTTCCATATATAAGATATTTCCAGCTAATACGATATAGTATTTATCATCTAATATATCCATTATACCAAATGTTGGAAGAGCAAATAAGACATAAACTTCATCGTAAGATTGATAAACATCAATCCTTTTTTTTTTTTTTATTAGAAGATTAATCAAACAAGAGCACATGATCAAATACAATAGCTTGCATAGTGCACACTAGTACATGGTTATGAATCTGAACCAAAAACTAAACAAATAAAAAAAAATCAACTAATTTGAGATGTTCAAATAACGCTGGATATATTCATGGACTGGCCATCTATTATAAGATCCTATAGAATGTGACTAACTGAATTATAAATGCCAAAGCTATTGCCCAAAAATCCAACATTAATTTAAAAGAAGAAAAGGTCTGAGACAAACAAGTAGTATTCTTAAATAGATATGAACAACCTAATAGCTAGACATAAGAACTAGAAAAAAAGAAGCTAACATCTTACATAGCAATTACCTCATATTTCATGCACATTGCTATAATCTCAGGAAGTTTACAAAGCTTGAACACTCAATTGTAAGTCTTGTTATAGTCATTAGAGTAACGCTCTACCACATCAATCCAAGCATCAGGAGCACTAGCAATCGCCTCCCAAAGCAATCCTTTAAAAACAAACAACAACAAAGTGATTATAAACACAATTGGTCTCCCATAGCATAGATCCAAGAATAGGGAGCACTAAAATTGGTCTACCAAAGCAATTCTTTCAAAACTGAAACAATAACAAAGTGAAGCCCCCTTGCCTATAACGTGATCAGAGTATAAGAATTCAATTCTATGGAATAAGATTTTGTTCATATGATCTTGAAAATTATAAAAAGAAAACATGAAATTCAAGTTTAATTCGAACGAGTTTGGATCGAACAAGCATAAATACTTAACTAAAGGAACAAAGAGGCACATACATAGTTCGCCGCTAGCATTGAAGTAACTAATTCACAACTTCACCATAGATGCTATGAAGCTATTTATGAAAGCAAAGATTCATAAATTTCGTTGCTCTAAACTACCTGCCAAATACTGTAAATAGAGGCACATACTTGAACCCTAAAAGAACTTAACCCCTAAAATTACTCAATTAGGCATTTGAAAAGGCAGAAAACTAAAATCAGCTATGAATTCAATTGCCAATGAAAGAAACTACCACAGAGAGATGACAAATTGTCGAATCAGCCGCCTTGATTGAGTTTCTCCATATTTTTGAAATCAACTTAGATACGAAACCTACAAAATCAAAAAGCACTCAAACCGGCACAACACTTAAACTTGAAAGAAGAGAAAAGAATCGTTTACAATGACAAATTAAGAGATAGATTACTGAAGCAAGTGTGAGAGATTGAGATTGAGATTGAGATTTCTCTCAAATCAGTACAATGAAGAGGTTTTTCTCAGATTTTCTCTTCCAAAACCTAGGATTCTCTCATCAATCAAGCAGATCAATCAATCGATTAATCTATATGATCAGAAATTGAGATTTCAAAGGGTCCATCAGATCAAACAGAGATGATGAAGTAGGTATACTTACCGAAGGAGCCGATTCAAAGTATCTGAAGATTGAACTCCTAGGGCTTCGGTTATGTCTCTGTTTTAGTGATCAAAGAGAGAGTCCGAGGAAACTAATTTGAGATTCGAAGACAATAGGCTTAAATCGATGAATCACTCACTGCGATGAGGAGGTCTCGAGCGAAGAAGATGAGAGTGTAAAGATATCTTCACAATTTCAGATCTAGAAACTCACTCGCGAAAGCAAAACCTCACCTTTGAGCATCTCCTTCAATCGAGTGCCTCCAGTCTTCGATCCAAACCTAAAACCACACCAAAGACAAATGCAGATTCCCTTCAATCGCAAACAAACTCCTCAAAACCGTCTCACCATGTACAAATTCCTCACACCAGACATTCCCAAGCATCAAATTAGGAAACCCTAGCTTCTGGTATGTGGGGGTTTCGATCCATCAAGCAGAGACGACAAGGCTCAAGAGCAATCCCCAAAGAAATCACTGCTGAACAACAAATCTATAGAGATAATATTTAGAATCACAGATCTTCAGATGAATTTGCAGCAACACGAAGAAGACGAGGACAAAATCGAAGAACACGAACACGAAATCTTAAGAAGACGAGGACGAAATCAAAGAAACGAGAGGGGGTAGTTTGATTTTTGTGTTTTGAAGTAAGAAGACTAACTTAAAGTCGTGCGGCACTTGTTTTTGATACTTTGGTTTTGGTATTTTTTTTGTTTCAATTTTTTATGGCAAGTCTTAAGCTGCCTTAAATAACTTATAACAATCACAAGGAAAATATAGGACTTCTTGCTTATTTAAATAGTGTTTCTTACTTATTTAATAGTGGCAGGCAATTCCTGCCATAGTAAATTTTTTTATGGCAGTTTTTTGACTGCCAAAAAATAACTTGTCACAATAAGCAACTTTTCTTGTAGTGAAATGCCCAAATCAATCCCAATGCACAAATCATGCCATTAATCATAAAAACATTCAAATGGGCATAAATTACTCCAACCGTTACAAAGATACATCTATAAATTGGGATTGAGAGATTGGTAGAGGCATCCTTGGTTCAGAGAAGAACATACGGAGGCGACAAACATATTATTTTAGGGTTTTTGTATTTTTTGTCTTTCTTCAATAAAAAGAGCGTGGTGTATTACTTCAATTATGTCCGGCTAATCCTTCGGGGATTCAAGCCGGAGACCGATCGCGGCTATTCTATGACTTTATAACCGCTGTAAGATCTATTTATTCTTCAATTTCACTGATTGATTGTTGTTTTCTAGTTTCTTTGGTATTGTTCTTAATATTATGGTCGATTACTTGATTGATGTGAAGGGCCCTCGCATTAGTTGTAGTTTGAGACTTATCGCCGTCTAGGTGTAGTGTTCTCATGAATCATGAATTAGAGTGGTCATCATGTTGAACCCAATGTACATGCCTAGGGTTATGTGAATTGACTAGGGTAATAGTTAGAGGTCTTACCCTAACTATCGGTAATAGGAGAACGAGGAATTCACGTCTTACGGGATTCTATAGCTACACTAGATCACGACATTCAATCTATCTTTGTTTAGGTAAATGATCAGCGTATTTGTCATAGGATAGTCGTGTGAAGTTAATAGTTTGGATCATTTTTCTTACTGAATTCTTTACTTGATTATCCTTGCTTGCTAACTTTCTTATCTTCTCTTAATCTAATTCATTCTTAAAACTCTCGATTTTCCTTTTCCGCACCTCCTAAAGGAATAACTTGGTTCTTGTGGTTCGACCCCGTCCTTACCGCTACTATAAATCTATTGTAGGATCTGGTATATATCAACGCGATATATATTTGGCACGTTTGACGCGTGACCAAATTTTGGTGCCGTTGCTGGGGATCAAGTTCCTTTCCTTTAGGTTTTTTTTATTTTTATATTTTTTATGCACCGGAGTTCGACTCGGATTAACCCCACAGGACCACTTCTACCTTTCGATCTGGAAATCGAGCGAACTCGCAAGCACCTTGAACGAGAGTCTTGGAGTCAACAAGCCTCGAGCTCGTCTAATCCTTTCCCATTAATGGATAATAGAGATCCACCCCCTAATGATCGTCTTCGCGACAATCGTCCACGTGCTGATCACCTTCATGGCAATAATCCACCCTTAGAAGACCCACCTCGAGGTGGCTATCGTCTTGTTCATGCACCTGCCGCAGTTCCTGATGCACGGGCAGATCGTCCCCTCACACTTGGGAAGCCTCTCTGAATGTGCAACACCTTCTTGCGCAATATCCGTTGTGCATTACCTATCCTCTGGATACGGGGACCTTCGAGTTGCAGTTTAGCTTCATTAAACTTTTGCCGACCTTTTACGAAAAACCTGGTGAAGACTCCATATCCTTCATAAAGGAGTTTCAATAGATCTGTGATTCGTTAAAACCTTCGAATGCCAACAGGGAAACTGTCATGCTTAGAGCATTTCCTTTTGTTCTTAAGGATAAAGCCAAGGATTGGCTTTACTATCTCCCTCTTGGATCTATCGACACTTGGGCCGATATGGTGTTTATCTTCACAGATCACTACTTCTCCAGTTCACGAGCTTCACAAATTATTCGGCAGATTGTTGACATTTCTATGGATGATGATGAGCCCCTCTACCAGTATTAGGAGCGTTACCAGCGATTACTCGCTAGTTGCCCCAACATAACCAAACTGACATTATCATTTCCCATTACTACTATGATGGTTTGACTTACGAGGAACAGAGAAATGTTGATAATGTGTGTGGGGGTCACATCATGAATAGAACAGCTCGTCAGATGATGGAGCTTTACGAGATTATGGCTAATCAATCTCGACATTACGGGGCAAAGCAGGGCAAGTCTAGTCAGAGTAGTTCTGATGGAGGAAGTTCTAACTTTGTCATTGAGAAAATGACGAACTTGGTGGAACGACTTATTACCCACCAGTCGTCGCAACATGTTAAGGCTTGCGGCGCTTGTTCACCTACTACGCATACTACGGATGCGTGCCCTACACTCTTCGAGAACTCGCCACAGGTTAATGCTTTGAGTAATCAGTTCCATGGAAACACTAGGGGTCCATACGGTAACACGTACAATCAGGACACACGAAGCCACCCAAACCTCAGCTACAGCCCATACAACATAAATTACCAGAGTTTCGTACGAGGGGCAACCATTGCCAGAATCTTCTAACGTCTATTCTCTCAAGGATTTGATGAAAAATCTCTTTGCTCAGCATAAACAAAAGATAGATCGTCAAAAGAAGGACACTGATCACCAGATTAAACATCTTGAGACTCAATTGAGTCAAATGGCACAACAATTGGCAAGACAGAATAAGCCTGGACGATTGCCCTCACAACCGCATCCCAACCCAAATGCTAACGCTAGTGCGATCACTCTTAGGAATGGAAGAGAGTTAGAAGAGCCTCAACCCAGTAGTCAGACCTCAAAAGCCAATAAGGAAGAACATGAGCTTGAAGTACTTCCGTCTCGTTCTAAGCAAATGGAAAAGCCTAAAAAGAAGTACCACATTCCTTCACTGTGTGACCTCCTTTCCCTCAACGCTTAATCTTGAATAAGAAAAAGGAGGAAGAGAATGAAATCTTAGAAACCTTCTGAAAAGTGGAAATCAATATTCCGTTTTTGGATGCTCTGAAGCAAGTACCGCATTACGCGAAATTCCTTAAAGAACTGTGCACTAACAAGGGAAAGCTTAAAGGCAATGAGAAAGTCCAAATGGGGGAATCTATCACTGCTATCCTCCAGAAAAAGTTGCCTCCCAAATGTAAAGACCCCGGGATGTTCTCGGTGCCTTGCATAATTGGGAACGTGAGCATAGAGAAGGCCATGTGTGATCTGGGCGCTTCAATTAATGTTATGCCTTTGTCTATCTACAAGAATCTAAAGGCAGGCCCACTCCACGAGACTGGTATCATCATACAATTGGCTGACCGTTCGGTAGTGAGACTAGAGGGTGTTCTTGAAGATGTCTTGGTTAGTGTAAACGAGCTTGTGTTTCCTGCTGACTTCTATGTCATAGACATGAGAGAGGAATTGTTCCCGCATTCATCCTCGGTGTTGTTGGGGAGGCCATTTCTTAAAACGGCGAGAGCAAAAATTGACGCTCATGATGGCTCTTTGACTATGGAATTCAATGGCGAGGTAATTAAATTTAACATATATGACGCCATGCGATTCCCTAGTGATGTCTCCTCAGTTGTTTGTTGTCTAGATTCTGTGGACTCACTCGTTGATGCTGCATCTGTTACGAAGGTGTCCGATAAGTTGTGCGTGGTGTTAGAGCATCATCTTAACACCATTTCTTTAGATGAGGGTATCTTCATCCTCGATACTGGGGTCGAGGAGGTTTGTCATGAGTTGGATTCCGTCCAACTCACGTCCCCCACTGCTTGCTATGTGGAGTTGCACCACGTTAACTCCACTATTCTACCCTATTTGGTTAAAGCACCTACATTGGAGCTTAAACCACTTCCTGAGCACTTGAAGTATATGTTCTTTGGCGAGAATGACACACTCCCAGTAATTATCTCGGCCAAACTATCTTCATTAGAGGAAGAGAAACTCATTCGAGTTCTTCGGGAATTTAAGGAAGCAATTGCGTGGACCATCGCGGATATCAAGGGCCTAAGCCCCTCTACATGCATGCATCATATACATATTGAGGAAGGGGCCAAACCATCGAGAGAAGCCCAGAGGAGGCTCAATCCACCAATAATGGACGTCGTGAAGAAGAAGATCCTAAAACTCCTTGACGCCAGCATGATACACCCTATCTCTGACAGTAAATGGGTAAGCCCGGTGCAAATAGTACCTAAGAAAACAGGCATCACTGTTGTCACCAACTCTTAGGGAGAGATAGTCCCAACCTGTATCCAAAACGGATGGTAGGTATGCATTGATTACAGGAAGCATAACGCTTCTACACGGTTCCACCAGGTGCCTGTGGCTCCCGAGGACCAGGAAAAGACAACCTTCACATGTCCATTTGGCACTTTTGCCTACCGACGCATGTCCTTCGGGTTATGCAATGCATCAGCCTCTTTTCAAAGATGTGTCGAGATGAATCTCATCCTGAATTATAAGAAATGTCACTTCATGGTCGATCAAGGCTTGATTCTAGGACACTTTGTTTCTTCTAAGGGGGTAGAAGTCGATCCAGCTAAGGTTGACGTCAGTCGTAAGCTACCGTACCCTACCAATGTGCGTAAGATCCGATCTTTCCTTGGTCATGCCAGCTTTTATCGCCGCTTCATTAAGGATTTCAAAGTCAATGGCCACAGGTTGAAGCCGTTCTATGAGGATTCCACACAACAGGAGTTGGACAATCATTCTTTAACAAACCTGAAATATACCGATTGAGGTGAAGTCGGATTAAGTCGAGCCAATGACGTTAACCAAAGGCGCTATTGGGAGGCAGCCCAAATTCTCATTTCTTTTGCTTTAGCGACTTATTTCTTAGCTTTTTTTATTTGAGTCTCTTTGTTTTCCCCTTACTCACCACTTCTCTTGCAGGTTTGAGTTGTCACAGTGTCATTCTTTCATGAGTGGATGCTCAGAGTATCAGGTTCTTTTGATTGGAGACTTAAACATTTTGCATTTGTATCATGTCATTCTATTTCTTTGTGGATTGTCACCTTCCCGCTTATTTTAACAACCTTGAGGACAAGGTTTGGAATAAGTTTGGGGGTGATTTTAGGGATTGTGGACTACTTTCAGTTGGTTGGTATGGAATTTGAGCAAGACATCAGGTGTAATAGTTATATTTTTTTTCGAGTATTATGTATTCCATGGGATGGTATGTATGGTTGTGTTTCTCTTTTTCTTGTCATCTTCTTATTATTTTGCATCTTCATGCATTTCGTGACATCTCATATAGTATGTTATCTAGGATCATGCTGTTTAATGTTGTTTATGTTGCATATGTTAGATGCATTTAGGATCATTTAGCTTAGGACATTTAAAGCTGCCTAAAACCTTGTTAAATGCCTTTGGTTATGGACGAGTTGCATAAGCCACTTTCGAGACTTGATATTTTTTTTAAGGTTTTGGAGACATCTTCACTTTGGTACGATGTCCGGTGTTGTTGAGATCACATAATAGGAGGCTGGGCTTTTGTTTGGGCCTTGTACTAGATACCAAAAAGGGTAGATGGTCAAACTTTGGCCAAGTTTGATTTCAAGGGTACTAGAATGATTGTGACTCCTACTTGAGGCGTATTTCTTGTGATCAAACAACCATTGAGGGAGTGATTTAGGCCGTCTTTGATATAACCTTTAGCCTCTAGCCTACCTAATGCGATTACCCTAGTTAACCCCCTCGAGCCAACCAAACTTTAACTTCCTTCAACGTAACACAAAACCCATACCCTTAGCGTTATACTATCCTTACCCAATTGGAAGCTTGGCTTAGACTTGAAATCCTTAAAAAGAGACATGAACAAAAAAAAAATAGAGATTGAAGCGTTGTTTATATACCCGAAATAAGGGAAAATTATTCATTATAAAAAAAATCAAGTTATGAATAGAGAGTCCCACCTAAAACGGTATCCGCAGGAAATGGAGCAGGGAGTCGGGTGGTTGGAAAAAGGTGAGGATTGCACATAATTCAAAGAAAAATCAGTTATGTGCATTTGTAATCCTTCATGTTCTCTTATAACTTATCTTTTGAGAGTCTAAGTTTTCAGCTTTCCAATGCTTCGAATTCCCTTATATCTTTTCCTTTGTACCCCACCCCGGCCAAGCTATAACCCATGAAAGACCTATTGACCCTCATTGGTGTTAGATCCACACTAGTGGAGAGTATGGTTGCATTTCTCGCCTATGGTACACTTAAAAGTGTTGATGCGCTATTATGAAGAGATCATTCTTGTGCGCTTTCGTGAATTGACCTAGAAAACCTTTGAGTAGTTGATGGTCTTGGTTTAGGCAATATCTAGTTTCTGAAAAGTGTAATTTCTATCAATATCCAGACTCCAATGTTGAACAAATCATAACTCTAAGCTTCATTGAAAAGGTAGTCGATTTAGTGGCGATATAAACTAAAGGTAACTCCATTTAACTTGGAATTGGCCATAGGATTAGTTAAGCATGTCTTTCATCATGCTAGGTTAGTATCGAGTCATTGTAGTATTAGGAGTCTTAGTTTGCATTTTAGGATTGTGTATCATCTACTTCCTTGCTCGGGACATGCAAAGTCCTAAGTTTGGGGGTATTTGATAAGTCCTTTAATATGCATTATTTACCATTTGTTTATGTGTGTTTTTATGTCAAAGTCTCTAAAATACCACTAAATTTATACTCAGCTCTCACTTTTAGGCGAATCTGAGGTCACGGTTGGATTCGGGGCAGAAAAATACTTAGAATAGAGTATTTACTTGCAGTAATTGGATGTCGGGGTTTTCTCGTAATAGAGTATTTAATTCTGCCACGTGTTATGCTTTTATTGGTCAAGCTGCGTCTCATAGGCCTTTTCCACCAATCACGCTCCACAAATCACGCCAATCAGCCTTTTCCACCAATCACGCCCCACGTGTCACGCCAGCACGTCACTAACACCTTCCTCAATCAATGAGCTTCCGACACGTCAACAGAGCACAATTTTTGACCAATCAGAGCATGACAAATGTCTTGAACCTGCACAAAATGTCCAAATCAATCCCGATGCACAAATCATGCCATTAATCATAAAAACATTCAAATGGGCATAAATCACTCCAACCGTTACAAAGATACATCTATAAATTGGGGTTGAGAGATTGGTAGAGGCATCCTTGGTTCAGAGAAAAACATACGAAGGCGACAAACATATTATTTTAGGGTTTTTGTGTTTTTTGTCTTTCTTCAATAAAAAGAGCGTGGTGTATTTATTCAATTATGTCCGACTAATCCTTCGGGGATTCAAGCCGATGTAAGATCTATTTATTCTTCAATTTCACTGATTGATTGTTGTTTTCTAGTTTCTTTGGTATTGTTCTTAATATTATGGTTGATTACTTGATTGATGTGAAGGGCCCTCGCATTAGTTGTAGTTTGAGACTTATCGCCATCGAGTCGAATGCATACGTAATCGTGCAAAAGACTCGTATTTGTGGCAAGTGGTCGCTCTAGTTCCGTTAATCCCCTTACAGAGTTTTAGACCATGTATCTTAGAAACATAGGTTGAATCGGACACGCTTGTTGTACCGGTTATCTAGGTGTGGTGTTCTCATGAATCATGAATTAGAGCGGTCATCATGTTGAACCCAAGGTACGTGCCTAGGGTTATGTGAATTGACTAGGGTATTAGTTAGAGGTCTTACCCTAACTATCGGTAATAGGAGAACGAGGAATTCACGTCTTACGAGATTCTATAGCTACACTAGATCACGACATTCAATCTATCTTTGTTTAGGTCAATGATCAACGTATTTGTCATAGGATAGTTGTGTGAAGTTGATGGTTTGGATCATTTTTCTTACTGAATTCTTTACTTTATTATCCTTGCTTGCTAACTTTCTTATCTTCTCTTAATCTAATTCATTCTTAAAACTCTCGATTTTCCTTTTCCGCACCTCCTAAAGGAATAACTTGGTTCTTGTGGTTCGACCCCGTCCTTACCGCTACTACAAATCCATTGTAGGATCTGGTATATATCAACGGGATATATATTTGGCACGTTCGACGCGTGACCAATAGGCCATGAACAATATAGTCCACCTGATTAACATTCGTACCCGCTATGTCGTCAGCATACTCCATCAATCTTAGGTACCATCCTATATACAGTATTACTGTCTTACCAGTTGCCTATTTAACATTTTGGAATTTAGTCCGTTTCACATTCTGAACTACAGGAGGAATGTATTTCTCATTGAACTTCTCCTTAAACTCCACCCAGTCCTTGGGCGCGTAGCAACCATGCTACACTACCAAGTATCAACCTCTCAAAACAGTAAAACTGATGATATAATAGGCCTCACATGCTCCAGTGTAGCCAATGCATAGTGAATCTTGGTGTGACTCCACATGTATTTCTCTGCAATCTCTAGATCTGAACCTCCATGAAATTTTTTTGGATGGTTTCTCTGAAACTAATGAGCCTATTTTTCCTCAGTAGTCGCCCTAGTACCATTCTCCCTAGAAGTAGTATGCATATCCCCAGCTAGTGACTCTACAATAGGTGGTACAAGATATGCATGAATTTGTGCCTCCTAGTAATTGTAGGTCCTGTCTGCAATGCTGGTGCTGCAGGTATATCCTTCACAATAGGAGCACTACCAACCTACGTATCCTGTACTAGTGTCGCGAAAGTAGTGGTGAAGGTGTAGCCTGAGTCCTTAACAACATGAGGATCTCCTCCAGCTACTACCCATATGATTAAACTAACCGAGACATCTCATTGACGTGCACCGAACGAATTAATAAAATACGTTAACCTAAACCAACTAATTTGTAGATAGTGGCAATGGGTCGATCCCACAAAGATTGGTAGTCATTCTAAGGTAAGAAAATGTAAAAAGGGAAATTGAAGGTTTTAGAGTGTATGTTTAAATACTTTGAAAAGAAAGAAAAGATTCAGTGGGAGTAAACCTAGGCTTTCAGTTTTACAAACTTCGTCATACAACTTGGAATGATTTTTTAGTCATTGATTTATGAAATATATGAGACTCAACTATGACCTAGTGCAACTATAGACCTGGTGACGCATTCAGTTCCTCGCACTTCTTGGTCACGATAGCCAAGTTACGACCATTGACTATTTCTCTAACCAAACACACAACTGGATTGCTAGTGCTCATGATTTAATGCGTTGGTCGCATTACTTCGATTCGTGAAGGCACTACACCTTGACAATCGGATTGCTAATGCTCCTGATTTAGCCTAGATCCCTAAAGTACTTGACCGGTTGGCTAACTGTCACAAGTATGAGTCTACCGCGTGAGGACGGATATTTCACTTCAATGACTAAGGGTAATCAACCTAATATGCATGCACAATACTATACATACAATCAAATCTAACCTATGATTAAAAATAGTACCATAGGAAATAAATTATAGAAAAGAATCAAGAATAAAAGGAATAAATAAACCTCATAACAAAATCCCAAGTTGTAGACTCATCCGATCCACCTCTGACCTAAGCGAAGTAGATTAACTAGACATTGTCAAGCTAAAAACCTAGTTTTTCTACGAGTTCTTAAGTAAAATTAGAGATAGTTTTGAAATAACACCTATTCCTATTTATAGGAAACCACCAAAATGGGTTTCAAACTAAAAAGTCTAAAAAAATATGAATTTCTGAGTTTCTGGGGTTCACACCACACCCTTTGGAGGCCACGATGTCCTGGCGGTGTGGAGAGCAGTAAGCTTTAAGTCTAGACGTCGTAGGTCATGCCGTGGTTTATTTTGTCCTTAGTGTCCTCACGGTGTAGGACTATTTCTCTGACTTGCAACACGATTTTAGACCACTTAGAAGCTGAATTTGAACAAGCTTGTGAGTCTTGAAAATGTTCATCTTGGAGTTTAGTTCCCAACAAACAAAATGACAAGTCATTTGGATTTGAGATGAGGAAGTTAAGGCCTTTATACTGAAGATGGGCATTAAGAAACTTGACCAAACTTTCCAACTTTGTGTCACTCAATCCCGAACTTTGTACTTTGCTCCCAGAGTGCCGTATTTGCTTCATATTCATGTTCAAGGCTTGAAATACTTGAAATTCAAAAAACGAGAGTTTGTTAACACAAATGAGAGATTTAGAGCCCATAAACACCTATAAACCTATACTAACTAATGTCTAATTACATACCTATTAAACACCCCCAAACTTAGACTTTGCTTGTCCTGAGCAAAAGAGTGAATGAAAACTCATACTTTACTACCTAAACTATTAACACTACAATGACTAGTCCTAACAATCCTATGCCCATCTCCAAATCACGTTGAGTTACTTTTTTATTTAAATGTCACTCAATTAACCATCACCCAAAAGAGGTTTAAAGTAAAGATTTGTCTAGAAACGGAGTCTATACATCAGTGAAAATCACCCTTTCAAAAACTTGAATCAATACAGACAAATGCCTTCAACTACTCAAGATTTTTCATGGTCACTACACTAAAGAACACAAGTTCAGAATTTCTTCAAAAATAGTGTATCAACACTGAAAAAAGGACTATGAACAAAAATGCAACACACTATCCACTATTGTAGACTTAACACACAAAAGAGAAACAATCATACTTTAAATTGAAAAGTATGGAATGAAACATTGGAATAACTTACTTAATCAAGCTATAAGCACTCGGTCAAATTTTTTTATTGAAGAGTTTTCAAAAACTTTCGCCTTTATTCATAAATATATTCTATTTTTCTCCAAAACATTTTAAAACAGTACTGTCCCTGTTCTTTTTCTTGTGGAAACCGTTTTTTTCACTTTTTCCCACCACAAGATTCCCTACTCCATTTCTTATGGAATCTATGGGACTCTCTAAATTTTTTTTAGAAAACTCTTATTGACTCTTCTCACTTTCGTTATAATCAAACAAGTCATCCAATGTCCATTCAAGCCTAGTCATTCCCAAAATGTTGTCAAGTCATAGTAATGTTTTGTTAACTCGTGATTATAGTTTGGGATTGATATCATGTAATGTCTCATTTGACCTTGGCTTATTGTACATGAATATTCTCATTTACAGGGTTTCCATATATATAGATTCCTGATTTCTGTTTGACCCAGTTATTTCCCATTAATTTTTTAGTATTAAAATTTTCTTCTGTTGTGTTATACTTGAAATAACTCTTTCATAAAACTTATAATTTGATAATTAGAGGCTGATTAGGCTCGCCAGACCATCGAGTACTGACTCGGGGATCTGTATGAATATAGGCCGGGCGTTCCCAAATGCATTGGGAATTTGGGGCCGTCACAGTTGGTATTAAGGTGTACAGGTTTAAATTAATAAAACACAAGCCATTAAACCAGTCGAAGTTAGGAATGGTCAAACTAAGAAATAGAAACCCTATGATCCTGTAGAAACTTAGCTGGGGAAGTAATGGGTTGAGTCGGATAATTTTAATACATATTATGATTGTTAAGCGTATTATTAAGGTATGCGGTAGTTATAGACTGATTCGAGAAGTTCGTTCTCTTGATTCAGCCGATGATGACAGATCAGACCGGTCCAAGCGACGATAACGACACGTTCGGCACACGATATGCTAACGCGGATGAAGTGCACGCCTTGATACAGAGAGTTACAACGTAGGACCAGCAGCTATAGGAGATCTTACGACTATTGAGGACACTCGTACCAGCTACCACTACATCATCGACTCTGACTACACCATTGCCACCTACTATTACTCGTGGAGCAGAGACTCCGATTGCTGTGGCATCTATGGCTCCGATTCCATTAGCCGCAATTCCTGAGGGAGAGGTTGCTGCGCTAGGTACACAAACTGAGGTAGAGACACCTTCGTTACAAACTAAGATAGTACGAGCGACAAAGACACCGACTATGCCAGTAGCTACTGTAGAGGTTACTTCGACTATGACTCCAAAGAAGAGTCTGGGAGCCACTACTAAGGCGAAACAATGGAGGGAATTCAAGAGACATGATCCGCTTAGGTTTTATGGCAGTCCTGATGTCCAAGTAGCAGAGCCATTTCTGAAGAATCATGGAAGATTCACTCGATTATTGCCATGGAGGACTATATGCGAGCGACGATCTCTTTGTCTATGTTACAAGGGAAGGCAGATGGTTGGTGGATGACTATCATTACTACCCGAGGCATTCTGAGAGACTGGATCGACTTCAAGACCCAGTTTAACCAGAAGTACTTTCCACCAACAGTAGTATGGGCGAAGAGGAACGAGTTTACGTCACTAAGGTAGTTTACAGGAGAGCCAGTTATGGATTACATGGGCAGATTCATTTAGTTATTGCCTTATGTAGGAGGATCAGCTGATTCAGAGACTGATAGGATTTACTACTTCATTGAGGGTTTGCTACCTGCGATTAGAGGTTCCATAGTCATTACGCAGCCAGAGACCTTGTAGACTGCATATGAGCAGAGTCTAGTACGGGAGAGTTACTTGCTTACTCATTTAGAGGAGGTTAAACCAGTCAGACTAGAGTCCCGATCGAAGGAGCACCATTAGGACAAGAAGAGGAAGAAGGGAAGAAGGGAAGGTGGAATTAAAATGACCGTAGGGCTTAAATTGTAGGGTCCGTTACACAGCAGAATACTCATCCGACACAGACCATTCTGCCAGTACTGAGTTTTGGCAGCCATCCATCGCACCTAATCGACCAGGACAGCAGTCGCAGAGGCGGTCTACTGAGAGTAGGGGTATGGATCAAGGAGATAGGCAGAGGAAGACAGAGGTCTGGTTAGACTCAAACTCAGAGTTCCACACAGGGAAGAGGCCAGAGCCAAACTCAGAGATTACAGGATACTTGCACATGTTTCAGGTGCAAAAAGGTTGGCCAAATTCAGAGGGAGTGCCCTCAACCACCGAGTGCACCGCCAAAACATTACTAGCACCAGAGGGAGCGTGTTCAAGCAGGTGTTGAGCCAGACCAGGGGGCGTCCCGAAACCTTATTGAGGGAATGATTTCTATTTGCGGTACTTTCATGCATACCATTTTCGATTTCGGTTCCACTATTTTGTTTTTTGCGGTTCACATGGTAGATAAGCTAGGTTTGAAACCTGTTAGGCTTAATAAACCCCTCATCCTTAGCACTGTTGCTGGGGATAAGATTTATCCGAATTTGTTGTGTTTTGATATTCCAGTAGAGATAGGGGGTTACGAGTTGCCAGTTGATATGAGAGTACTTGAGTTCTTAGAATTCGATGCCTTGCTTGGCATGAACTGGTTAGGATCTTTTCACGTTCACATCGATTTTTATGGTAAGAAGATCACGATTTCGTTAATAGATGGTACAAAGATCAGCATTCAGGGCACAACACCGCTACTTCCTATTACTAGAGGCAGGGAAGCCATGAGTGGCGAGATTGAGACGGTTGCGCGCATCATGAGCACTTGGGCGAGATAGGAACTTGGTATTGCCGATGTACCAATCGTGTGCGACTTCACAGACGTGTTTCCAGAGGATTTGCCGCGATTACCACCTCTGAGGGAGATCGACTTCATCATTGACCTAGTCCCAAGGACTAAGCTGAACTTAATACCACCATACCGTATGGCACCTCGAGAGCTTGAGGAGTTGAGAAGTCAGCTAGATGAGTTATTAAAGCTGGGATTCATTAGTCCGAGAATGTCGCCATAGGGAGTGCCAGTGCTGTTTATGAAGAAGAAGGATGGTAGTCTGAGGCTATGTATAGATTATCTCCAGCTGAACGGGGCCACAGTGAAGAACAAGTACCCATTGCCGTACATTGATGATTTGTTTGATCAGCTAACTGGTGCGCAGTGGTTTTTTAAGATAGATTTGAGGTCAGGCTATCACTAGCTCAGGATCAGGGCTGAAGATCGAGAGAATACAACATTCAGCACGAGATACGGTCACTTTCAGTTTACAATCATGCCGTTCAACTTGACTAATGCACCAGCAATGTTTATGGGTCTCATGCATCATGTGATGAGGGAGTACCTTTATCGATTCGTGATTGTGTTCATTGATGACATCCTCATCTATTCCAGGACTCGTGAGGAGCACGAGGGGCATCTACAAGCAATATTGCAAACTTTAAAGGATCACCGACTATTTACTAAGTTTAGCAAGTGTGAGTTTAGGCTGATAGAGGTCAGATTTCTAGGGCATGTAGTTGGAGCTACTAGAGTTGCCGTTGATCCAAAGAAGATTAGAGCCGTGATTGAGGGCCTTCTCCGACCACCGTTACGCAAATCTGTAGTTTTTTAGGATTGGTAGGATACTATCGTTGATTTGTATAAGACTTCTCTAAGATCGCTGCACCGATGACGAAACTGACTTAAAAGAATGCGAAGTTTGACTAGAATGAGGGGTGTGAGCAGGCGTTCAACACTTTGAAGGAAAAACTGACTACCACGCCTATCTTAGCATTGCCCGAGATAGGAAAGACTTAGTTGTGTACACTGATGCATCGAAGATTGGTTTAGGTTATGTGCTAATGCAGGACGACAAAGTTATCGCTTATGCATCCCAACAGCTAAAGGTTTACAAGAGGAACTACTCGATACATGACTTAGAGTTGGTTGCGATAGTGTTTGCATTGAAGATATGGAGGCACCACTTGTATGGCGTACGTTTCAAGTTGTTCACAGACCACAAGAGCTTGAAGTACCTATTCACTCAGAGAGAGTTGAACATAAAACATAGATGTTGGCTAGAGTTTTTGAAGGACTATGACTTCTCATTAGAGTATCATCCGGGAAAAGCTAACGTGGTTGCTGATGCTTTAAGCTGTAAAGGATCTGATGCTGACGTAGTTGTATGTCAGATGGCCCACGAGTATGGTCCCCTTGAGGCAGCCAAGTTGATGTGTTCAGCAGACGTGCCGACGAGTTCTAAGACACAGATCTATGGCCAGATGAGGTTACAAACCGTTTCACTAAAGACTATTCCCGAGGGACAGCAGGGCGATGAGTCGTACCGGCATTTCAGTGAGATGCAGACAGTTTAGAACATCCCGATTGGAGTCGGTCGACAGACTCTTACTTGAGGTATCGTGGGCGACTGTGGATTCAATTGGCGGCTGACTTTTGCACCGATATACTTCATGAGGTTCACCGTTCTCGTTTTTTTATGCATCCGGGTCGAATCAAGATGTACGCTAATATGCAACGTCTCTTTTGGTAGCTAGGGACGAAATCCAATGTGTCGAGTTCATTAGAGCATGTGAGATATGCCAGCGTGTGAAGGCTGAGTATCGACGGCCTAGAGGATTGCTACAGCCCTTACCCATTCCTCGATGGAAGTGGGAGCATATTGCTATGGATTTCGTCAGTGGCTTGCCCCAATCTCCTCGTGGTCATGATAGCATCTAGGTAATTGTGGATTGATTGACGAAATCTGCTCATTTCATACCAGTATCCACTACACACCAAGTTGATAGACTAAGCATTCTTTACGAGCGTGAAATTATCAGATTGCACGGAGTTCTGTTGTCGATTATGTCAGATTGAGGGGCGCAGTTTACTTCATTATATTGGCAGAGCATGCAGGCTTAGTTCAGCACCAGACTTGAGTTGAGTACGGCGTTCCATCCGCAGATAGACAGACAGTTTGAGAGGTTGATCCAGGTGTTGGAAGACATGCTCAGGATATATGTTTTGGAGTACAAGGAGTCATGGGAAGAATACCTTCGTTTGTGCGAGTTTGCGTATAACAACAGTTATCAGGTGAGTATCGGTATGGCATCGTTTGAGGCGCTTTATGGTAGGCCTTGTAGATCACCTTCTTGCTGTGCTGAGCCAAAAGATGTTGTGATAGTTGGTCCTGAGACTATTGTTGATCATACTGAGAAAGTACGACAGATTCGTCAAAGACTTAAGGGTGCCAAAGAGCAGTAGACATGGGAGACTATGTATACCTGAAAGTCTCACCTCTGAAGGGTCACAAACGGTTCGGAATTAAAGGGAAGCTCGCTCCTAAATTTATCGGTCACTTCAAGATTGTGAAGAGGTCAGTAAGGTTGCGTACTTGTAGAGTTACAGCCAGAGCTTGTCGGTGTTCATCCAGTATTCCACATTTTGAGCCAGATCGAGTTACAGGACGATGCTACGTACGAGGAGCAGCCGATCCAGATCCTTGGCTGCAAGGTCAAGACGCTAAGGAACAAAGAGATTCCATCGGTTCTCGTGAAATGGCAATTTCATGAAAACGAGGAGCTAACCTGAGAGTTAGAGTCCTACATACGCGAGCACTTTCCCTACCTATTTGATTACAGTAAGTTCGTAGTTTAGGTTACTTATTAGATTAATTTCGGGTACAAAATTCTAATAAGTGGGGGAGACTGTAACAACCCTCAAATTTAACGTGACTTTTTGTCAGGACCGTGACCCGGCTATGTGATATTGTACTGTGTTTGGAACTTTGGAAGTCGACACCGAGGTAATTTTATAATTATTTGTTATGTGTATTAGCATTTTAGTCTAATAAATATCTCGAGCCGTTCCGACGATTTTAGTCTGAGTGGGACTTCGCCTAAAAAAATGGAGGAATAAAACACAGTAAAAGACAAATAAATGAATTTTCAAAAATTTTAATTAATTAATTAACAGGACGTGGCAAGCCAATTAATGGAGAAATACGGACCGAGGAACGCAAGATCAACGTGCGAGTCGAATAATTACACAACACACGGGCTATGGGATTCAAATTGTAAAAATGACAGTCCAAAGTGAGAGAACCCTCGGATTTTCCTCGAGATGCATGTTTGTGTGGAGATTAAAACAAAAGACTATAAATAGGACCCACCTCCACTTTCCCAATCCACTATTCATTCATCTCCTCCACACACACACCTGAGTCTCCTATTCCCTCTCATAGCCACCCCTCTCCTCCTCCCCTCTCCCTTGGTGACCAAACATGACCCTCGCTGGAGCCCTCACTAAAGGTTCGTGTTCTTTCCTTCTCTCTCTCTCTATCGTTTCCTCTCTTCTCTCGGTCAAACACAATGGGCTATGAGGGGGGTGTCTATCCAACCTGGAACTGGTCGAGGATGACCCACGGAGTTCCAACAGTGGCGGATCTCCTCCCCAACCTCACGACTTACATGTAGTTATGACCCAAACGAACCTTACGACTGGTGGTTGTGCTGCGTATTAACCACTGCTAGGATAACTAGCGGTGGTTGGGGACATTCGAAGACGGTCCCTCGTGGCCCACCAAAATCCCCATGTCACCTGAAGACCACTGGATTTTTGATACCTAGAGTAGTTGTTGTCCATACTTTGTTTACAACATGTGTTGACGGTTTTTATGCCTCGCCAGAGTTGAAGAGCTCGGGCGGTGCCACTGGTTGGACCACCGTGACCTGGGGAACGTTGGAGACCACGCTAAACCCATGCTTGTGTCTCACAACTCCTGGAGTGGTCCATAACAGCGATGGTAGTGAGGTGTTGTAATTTATTTTTTTTCTCTATTCTTGATGTCTCGCCGAATACCGCCCCAATTGGCAGCATTACGGGCTGGACACCACGTCCGAGAGGCTGTCAGGGACTATGGCTTGCCCTTATTTATACCTCGTTTCCCTTTAGTATGTCCAAATCAGTTGCGTTTGGGCTGTTTGGTCATAATTTCATGTTTATGTTCATTTTATGTGCGTTATGCTCCTCCATGTCGGAATCCGCTGCCATGGGCGACACCACCATTGTGCCACCGTGACTGGGGATGTCGGGTATCAAGCTAAGTCCATGCTTGTGTCTCATGACTCTCGGAGTGGCCTAAAACAGCGGCGTTATTATTTATATTATGTCATTCATGTGTTGTTTGCGTGTTTTAGCCTTCTCGTCGGAAACCACCGGTCGTGGCAGCACTGTCGTCGACGCGATGACATGGGGGACTGCCGGAGACATTACCATGTCCGTCATGGTGTCTCACAGCCCCGAGCGTCCATATCAATGGTGATGAGTCGTAATGGCAAAGTTACGAGTGAGTTGTTTCTATTTCTATCACGTCGAGTAGTCGTCGACGTGACGTAGAGCATGCACATGGCCTTCCATGTCGTGTTGGCACTTTACGGACATTAGACCACACCCGCAAGGTTCCAAACTCATTGGTTCATGGTCATTTTGAGTAGTGTCGTTTTTATGGATTTACATTTGAAGGTCGGGAATTGGTTATGACGTCGTGGTCATGTCGCCGGCTCATCGAGGCTATGACGTGACCCACATACGACTGAGCCGAGCGTACGATACATAAGTAGGCTTATATGCATTGTGGATACCGCCGTTGTGATATCATAGTTGTGGTTATTGTCATGGTTTTTCAAACCTGAGAGAGTATACGTTTTCATAATGATTTAACAAGTTGTGTAAATATTTAAAACACTAGCAAAAACATTAGGGTTGACCTAGGGTTTAGTTGACGACTTGACCTATTAATACGAGTTTTCCAACCTTGTCCGGTAGCGGAAAACTCAGTGATACGCGTTTAGGATGTGAGTTGTATGCTGGTAGCGATAGTTCAGGTAAGTACATTTGCCTTAAAGCTTATGTACGTTAGTAAGCTAGTTAAGAAAATACCATGTGATTCATTATCATTCTACCATGTTTGCTATGATCTACTAGTTGGCATTTCCGTTCCATATTCCTTGTATGTGTGTTCTTGGCATAAGTGTGTGTCTTGAAGGTATATGCGGCCTGCACTAGAAGGTATAAAATGCGGGCACTCGTGCACACGATTGTTTGACCACCCCTAGTGATTGTGTGATACCATGTACAGGATTGTTATGGATATTGTTGTGGTTATCGATGTTGCAACATCTCTGTTGTGGATTTGTTGTGGATTTTAGACCACTTATGACTTCTCTTGACTTGTAGAACACGCATGTTTCGATTGCTATTATTTCCAGTTTGTTTATCATGCATCTTGCCTATTTAAATTTCTGTCTTTTAATTACCGCATGATATTTAGACTGCCATGTTTGATAATTCTTGAATTACTGTTATATTCTTCTGGCATTACTTTCGATTTCTCTCAGTTACTCACCATCTAGTTTGTGACGGTGGGCAGATAGAGCGGAGTGCAGTAGAGGCAAGGAACCTTGCCTAGGAGACTTTATGTGAGTGGCTGGACTTGAGGAACCCTAGAGTAGGTTATATGTTTTTGTTTGTATGTTGCTTGTTATTATTATAATGTTTTGTTAGTCATTGAACTCGGAATTATAGTTTGCGATTGATATCATGTAATGTCTCATTTGACCTTGGCTTATTGTGCATGAATATTCCCATTTACGGGGTGTCCATATATATAGATTCTTGATTTCTGTTTGACTGAGTTATTTCCCATTAATTGTTTAGTATTAATTTTTTCTTCCGCTGTGTTATACTTGAAATAACTTTTTCATAAAACTTGTAATTTGATAATTGGAGGCTGATTAGGTTCGCCAGACTACCGAGTACTGACTCTGGGATCTGTACAAATCTAGGTCGGGCGTTCCCAAATGCATTGGGAATTTGGGGTCGTCACATCTAGACTCTGAGCAAACTCCAAAAATATTTCATACTGCTCATCCCTCTGTTGACCATCAAGTGCATGCTCAATAAAGACAGTTTGAGTCCTCATCTTCTCACAAATCAACACCTTAGTATCGGTCAAAATATTAACAAAATAAATCATCTAGATCGCCTCAAGTAACCCATACTCGTATGTCATATGGCAAGTAACAATCTCAGAGTTAACCTTTCTGTGGCTCAATGCATCAGTAACAACATTAGCCTTCCCTGAGTGATACTCTTAAGAAAAATCGTAATCCTTGAGGAACTCAAGGCAACACCTCTATCTCATATTCAGGTCCTTTTGTATAAACAGATATTTCAAGCTCTTATGGTCAGTAAATAACACAAATCTCTCCCCATAGAGATAATGATGCCAAATCTTCAATGAAAACACTACTGCTGCCAACTCCAAGTCATGTGTAGGGTAATTCTTCTCGTAAACCTTTAGCTATCTGAACACATAGGTAATCACCCTATCGTCCTGCATCAATGCACAACCCAAACTGACCTTAAAAGCATCGGTGTTCGCTTCAAAGCACTTCCTTGACTCAATTAATACTGAAACTAGTGCAGTAGTCAAATGTTCCTTCAAAGTCAAGAACGTTGCTTACAATCACCGTTCCACTAAAAATGCACATCCTTCTTCGTCAATTGCGTCATAGGAACCACAATATTCAAGAAGTCTCTTACAAAATACTGATAATATCCTGCTAAGCCAAGAAAACTGTGGATATCTGACACTGATCTCGATGTAGGCCAATCGATAACAACTCTGACTTTTACAAGGTCCACTGATACTCCACTAGCTCCAACAATGCGTCCTAAGAATCCAAACTCCGCAAGCAAAAATTCGCACTTACTAAACTTGGCATACAATCTATGCTCCCTAAGTAGCTGCAAAATCGTCTTAAGGTGCTCCTCATGATCCTCACGAGTCTTAGAATAAATTAGGACATCGTCAATAAACACTATGACGAATCTATCCAAATATGGTCTCAATACTCGATGCATCAAATCCATAAACATGGCTGGCGCATTAGTCTGTCCAAATGGCATGACTGTAAATTGATAATGCCCATATCGAGTGCGAAAAGCAGTCTTCTCCCTATCTTCCTCTTTAATCCTCAACTGATGATAACCAAATCTCAAATCTATCTTTGAGAACCATTGTGCTCCTATCAGCTGAGCGAACAAGTCATCAATATGAGGAAGTAGATATTTGTTCTTCACTGTCACCCAGTTTAACTGCCTATAATCAATACATAATCGAAGGCTACCGTCTTTCTTCTTCACAAATAAGCAGGTGCTCCTCAAGGTGACATACTCGGGTAAATAAAACCCAACTCTAACAACTCTTCTAGCTGTGATCTTAACACCTCTAGCTCTTTCGGGGCTATATGGTATGGTGGAATGGATATCAGTTTGGTACCCAGAACCAAATCGATAATGAAATCAATTTCCCTAGGTGACGTTAAACCTGGTAACTCCGATGGAAATACCTCAGGAAACTCATGCACTACAGATAACTCTTCTATCCTAGTTTCAACCTTCCTAGTCGTACTTAAAACACCAACAAAGGTCTCCACCTCACTACTAGAAGCTAGTCTACCTTTGGTAATCAACAATCTAGTCAAAGTCCCCTAGAAACTAAACTCTGGATACTCCAGAATATGAAAGACAACTCTCTTGCTAAAGCAATGGATTTGTGCATGATACGCACCGAACCAATCCATTCATAACAATGCATCAAACTCTAAGAACTCTAACACTCTCAGGTATGCAGATAAGACATGACCCCTATTTCTACCGAACAACCCACTCATACCGAGTTCGGATAAATCTTGTTCCCAGTAGCTGTGCTAACGATCAAGGGTCTCTCTAGACTAATAGGTCTCAAACCCAATAAATTAACCATGCAACCCGAAATAAATGACACCATCGAACCAGAATCAAACATAGTACGCATGAAATGACGACAAATATAAATCGTACCTTCAACAAGGATACGTGTAGCAGTTTGGTCTGGTGCAGGAATAGTATGAATAGCCTCCCAGCTTTGCTGCGACTGTCCTCTACCTAATCGTGGACAAGAACCAATGAAATGACCCATCTAACCACACTCAAAATAAGCTCCCCGAGAGCCTACACTAGATGAAATGCCAAAACCTTGTCTCTAAGACTAACCAGAACTTTGACCTTAGTCAAATCTACCACTAAATAGCCTTTTCTGCCCTTGACCACTACCTTTGCCATCAGTCCTTTGATACTGTTGTCTCTAAGAACCTGATGCTGCTATCTAGTGAGGTGTACTAACATAACTACATACTAGAGCAGGTGATACAATAGTAGTAGAAGTTGAAGATGCAATAGATGCTACACTCTATGCTTGCCTTCCATAAAACCACAATCTCAGCCTCTTCCCTCTCTTGTTACCTCCAGAACGACCTCTAGTATGAACTGATGTTGATGATGTAGCCTGAACTCTAGCATGAATACCCACAAATACCTCACTAGTCGTCGCTCGCTCATAGGCCTCCTATAGAGTCTTTGGAGCTGTAGTGACTACTATAGATCAAATAGAAGCCAATAGACCATGAACAAAATAATATACCTGATTAACATCGTTGTCCACTATGTCATCACCATGCTCCATCAATCTCAAGTATCGGCCAATATATAGCATTATTGTCTCGCCAGCTTCTTGTCTAACATTTTAGAATTTAGTCTGCTTGACATTCTAGACCTCAGGAGGAATGAATCTCTCATTGAACCTCTCCTTAAACTCTGCCCAGTCCTTGGGCTTACACTTTGTAGCAACCATGCTATGCCACCAAGTATCATCCTATCCAAATAGTAAAGTTGATGATATCATAGGCTTCATATGCTTCGGTATAGCCAATACATCGTGAATCTTGGTATGACTCTGCATGTATTTCTCTACAACCTCTAGATTTGTATTCCATGAAATATCTCTAGATGTTTTTGTTGAAACTCACGTCGGCTCAAACTACCATTGGTCGAGACTACTTGCGCATTTCTTTTTGATTCCTAGACACTCATTTTCGATTAATTCAGATTTATTTCCAATCTTTATTTATTCATGCATTCCTTATACTTTTCTTTCTATCGGCCTGAATATAAACTGTTATTTATTATGAAATATTGTAAATGTCTTGTTTGGCGTTACTTACCTAGAACTCGTCATTCTTGTGTTTGACTGAGTGCAGATTCATAGTCGAGTAAAGATAAAGCTCCTCAGCTTGGTGATTTACTTTGAAGATAGCGGCGCTGTTCTATCTTTGGACTCGATATAGGTTTGTTTTGTACTATTGTTATGTATATATATATTTTAAAAATGGGTTTTGGGAATAAGAGATATTAGGGCTTGTATATAAGGATATTTTCTCCTGTGATGATGCATATATTTGTTAGGTTTCCATATTTCTAGGTGATCCTAACTTATGTCTTGAAGTTGTTATATTAGTTGGAGATTGTAATTGCTTCCGCTTATCTTTGAATAACTCACTAATATTAATGATCTCATCTTAAATTGTTAAATAAATGAAAAAAGTAAGGTAAGGCTAACTAGGTCTGCGTTGACTAGCGAGGGGGACTCAGGGTCTATGTAAGTTTAGGCCAGACGGGGTCCAGTTTTAGGGTTGTGGAACTAGGGCCAACCCAGTTGGTATTAGAGCCTAAGTTTGTAAAACTTGGCTCTTGATTAAATAACAATCCATTAAGACATAATCAGCGAAAATTAGTATAAGGGTTGGACTTAGAGTGGAACCCTATGATCATTACTTAAATCTTATCTGGGAAGTGGGGAATGTTGGGGAATTTAAAATTGGAGTATTAGCTATTTGATGCAATGTATATACTATTATCGATAGCTATGTCTAATCATGTACTCGTTATCTTTTTAGATTGCAATGGCACATTGACCTAGTACTAGTTATGGTAGCTTAAGAGATGTTCAAGGGAGATTAGATGAGATGTCTCAGTTTGTTTCATCACATAGGCAGCAGCTAGAGGAGATCCTCAGGTTGTTGATGACTCAGGCTATACCTTCACCCCAACTTTTGGGACACTAGTACAGGATACATAGGTTGGCAGTATTCCTACTGTATAGGATATACCTGCAGCATCAGCAGTGCAGACAGGACCTGCATTTAGTGGGGAGGCACAAGTTCATGCAGATGTTGTACCACCTACTATAGAGATACTAGCTGGGGATACGCCTACTACTTCTGGGGAGAAGGGTACTGGGCGACCGCTAAGCTCGGAGTTTAGGATCTGGCCAACTTACATCATCCTAAAGTCCACGTCGATGTAGAGTTTTCCGAAAATCTAGTGAAACAACTCCACACCCTGTATAGATCCCACACAATGTCGTGAATCTGAAATGCTTGGCCTCTAGTTTATTCACCAGCTTAACCTGCAACTCACAAAGATCATGTTGACTACCTTGCCCTTGGAATACTTAAATAGAATAGAGTTCTGAAACATGATAGAGCAATAATAATAAAAGATTAAAGCTCAAAGAAATAACTGTGAATTTATCCACTGGTTTATTTACCTGTGTCCAACGCTATTACACATTACACGACTCAAGTTTGTCCCTTACAAATCCCCCATGTAACTGTCATTGACTACGACCAACTAACTTTCAGTAGATTTTTCAAGTTTACCGAATCGTTA
Source organism: Stephania japonica (assembly GCA_039657345.1). Lineage (NCBI taxonomy): Eukaryota > Viridiplantae > Streptophyta > Magnoliopsida > Ranunculales > Menispermaceae > Stephania > Stephania japonica. Next base: position 20,701,413 of record CM077566.1, read on the forward strand.
GATCACTTTAAAACTGGTTCCAATAGCTTTCCTACATAGCGAAGTATATTATTGTCAAGCTTAAAGTTTACCGAATCGTTAGATCACCTTAAAACCAAATCATGAAACCTAGTGAAATCTGCGACAAAAGTATGTTCGAGAGCTAGTTCCAAAATAATTATTTATAACAACTTCAACTAGCTAACTTGGGGTAACTTTTTAACCTTGAAAACTCAATATTTGTCATACTGAAGAAAAATCAATTTGTAGTATACATTTCATACTTTCTATAGACTCTAAGAACTCTCAAATCAGCTCACAGACAGAGAAGTTATGATCTTTCCAATACAGTCTGCTGATAAGACAAACTTTATTTATATTGAAATAAGAAAACTTCTCCAAATTAATATTTTCGTAGTTAAATCCTCAAATCTCGATAACCAACACTAGAAAATCACTCGACTTCAAATTAAATATATTTCCCTAGCCTATTGAGTCAATTTAGATTAAAACTAATATTCAATCCATCATAAATCCCAATATAAATCAACATCAACTAAAAAACATCTTCAAAACAGTTATCAATTGAATCGCATCACTTTAAATCACAAAACCTTATCTCACGTCGGTGGAATTTATCCCAAATTGAAGAAAATCAACTCAATACATCAATTCACAACAATTGATACCAATTCCTATGGAAACTCCATGAAAGAAATAGAAAAATCGTAAGATTTCAAATTGAATTGAGGAAAAATAACCTGAATTGAGATTTTACCAAATTTCGAGTCGAATCCCTTGTTGCTACCACGACAACTTGACTCAAACTGACCGCCTCGCCATGCTCTACTACTTTACGGAGGGGAACCGGAAGAAAATCAAACATCGGGAGCTTCGCGTGCGAAGAATCAAGTGGATAGGGTTAAGTTTCAACGAAACCAATTCGTTATGATCGTTTGAACGATTGAAAACTTTTTTTTTTATTTTTTTTATATTTATATATGTAACGACCCGAAAAATTTGGCTATTTGTGAATGATGATGCGTATTACATATTTATATTAGTATTTGAGTGATTGGACAACGAAGTTGGTAAACGAGTAGGAAAACTGGACGAGCAGGTATTGACTGTTAGGTTACGAGTACACGGGGAGTAAAACACAATAAAAACACAAATAAATGAATTTTTGTGTAATTTAAATATTTAATTGATGGGACATGTTGAGAAAATAGGTGTGGTGAGCCAGTTGACAGAGAAATACAGAGATCATATAGGGATTGTTAAAGTGACATAACCCCAAGTGGGGGACAACCATGGGACCAACCTCAAGATGTGTGTGCATTTTGATATGAAGATAAGAGGCTATAAATGAGACAACACACACCCACTTTACTGTTCATCACATTCGAGCGTACCCAAATGCATTGTGAATTTGGGGTCGTCACGGTTGGTATCAGAGCAAAAGGTTCTAAAGACCTAACTCTTGATTTAAATTGCATAAAACACAAGTCATTAAACCAACTGAAGTTAGGAACGACTGAACTTTGAGTGGAAACCCTATGATCCTGACTTAGAATCCTAGTTAGGGAGTGAGGATGAGTCAGGTAATGGAAAATGAAAACTTATTGGTTTAAGTATGTTTTATGTGATGTATTGTATGGTATCGGTAGTTATTCGTCGATCCGGGAATTTGCTTTCTTTGTCAGATAGCAAGGGTGAATTAAGCTAGATCTAGTAACAACAACGGTAAGTCATTAACACATTGCATATAGGACCTTCATACGTTGACACAGAGAGTCACAGCTCATGAGCGACAGTTGGAGGAGATTATGGCGATATTGAGGGCGTCAGTTGCTGTTGTATCGGTACCATCTACAGCTAGAGTAACCGTCACTTAGAAGACAGACAAACCGGTGGTTACGACCACGACTATGCTTCCTACCACCACTGCAGCGAGACCAATGATGGCGGTTGTACCTCGCGCACTAACAGAGATTGCACCAGCGACACCAGTAGTGTATGGAATTACGGCGACTACTGAGGCCAGGTAGTGGCGAAAGTTTAAAAGGCACGACCCTGTTGTTTTCTATAGAGGCACTGACGTGACCATGACAGAGTTGTTCCTGAAGAGTCATGAGAAAATATACCACATCATAACTACTGAGGAGCACATGAAAGCTTCTTTTTCTTCCTCAATGTTGATGGGAGAAGCTGAAGACTGGTGGACTACGATTGTGAGTACTAGAGGTGTGCCGAGGGGCTAGATAGAGTTCAAGACCCAATTTAATATGAAGTACTTTCCTCCCACTGTGATGAGAGCCAAAAGGAAAGAGTTCTCTTCTTTGAGACAGTTAGCGGATGAGTCAGTTATGGAGTACATGGAAAGGTTTCTGCAGTTATTACCATATGTTGAACGATCAACTAGCACGAAGGCAGATCGGGTGTACTATTTTGCTAAAGGTTTACTACTCGAGATCGAAAGTGCGATCATCGTGACCGAGTCAGGGACGTTGCAGAGAGCCAATGAGCGGAGCTTGACTAGGGAAAGTTACCTAAGTACTCAATGGAGGAGTTTGAGCCTAATTAGTCTGAGTTGCAGTTAGAGCACCGATCAGAGAGACAAGATAAGAAACGGACGAGGGATCCGAATGGCGACGATGGTTCTCGAGGGCAGAGGGTGTGTTACTAGTGTGGACAACCCGAACATTTTCAGAACAGATGTCTAGACATGTACGTAGACTAGTAGGATGACGTTTAGCCTCAGGCTATTGAGGACGTGCACATGGCGAGTGAACAACAGCTGACAGTGGTTTGTAATCCTACCGGAGGTGAGGAATTTTCTCGATTAACATACAACATGTATGGAACTAATTATTTGAAACTTTAGGTGTTTAAATGCGATGTCGAACATCATGTGACAGAGTTAGGGTCGATACTGGCTAGAGTGGTGCCATTTAAACTTAGCAGAGTTGTCTAGGATGAGACAGACCTAACTTAGATTAGAGTCCAAAAGATATGGTAAGTTTGGGCAGAATGGGTTGCCAAAACTAGCCACGAGGACACCTAAATGGAGGCAGGGCAGACTGGTTGTGATTTATCTTATGATGCATGGACACGTAGTGTATATGGCCCCGGTTACAACTTTGTCGAACATATTTACTGCCTGGGAATGAATGAAACTTGCATTGAAACGCGAGTAGGTTGAGAGGCCATTAAGGGTTTGACGTGTGAGTCATGGTTCTAGCGTCTTACTTCGTAATTACTTAACTTGTGTTGTGGAAGGGGACAATGTTTGCGACGAGGTCATTGGCATTCCTACCATTTTGGGAAACGGGAGAGGTCTAGAGAGACCATGGTTGAATCAGGCTATTAGAAGTGGTTGGGACCCGCAGTCTGAAGACTAAGATTAAACCAAGTTATTTGAAGTGACAGAGGCCCACAGTTTGATAGATGTGGAGAAAAGGAGTGGATTTAAGACGTGTTATTTGAAGAGACTTTGTACAAGTCCGCAGTTCAATACCTGATGTCGAGCTGTTGGAAGTGACTCTCGCGCGAGTCCATAGTTGGTCATAGCATATTGAGCTATCTGAAGTGATTTTCATTGGTCCGCAGTTCAATGGTAAAAAGAGAGAAGTTTGAAGCAACTCTGGAAGAGTTCACAGTTCGATACAAAGGATCCGAGCTATCCGAAGCGGATCTAAGCCCGCAGTTTAAGGGAGGTGTGAACAGGTGTTGGTTCCCCTTATTCACTCGAGTTAAAGATAACTTCTAGGACGAAATTCTTGTTAGTTGGGGAGACTGTAATGACCTAGAAATTTGGCTATTTGTGAATGATGATATGTATTACATATTTATACTAGTATTTAAGTGACCGGATAATGAAGTCGATAAACGAGTAGGAAAACTGGATGAGTGGGTATCGACTGTTAGGTTATGGGTACACGGGAAGTAAAACACAATAAAAACACAAATAAATGAATTTTTGTGTAATTTAAATAATTAGTTGATGGGACGTGGTGAGAAAATGAGCGCGGCGAGCCAGTTGACGGAGAAATATGGATCGAGGAACGCAAAATCAACGTGAGAGTTGAATTACTAAGTGACACACAAATCATTAAAAAGGAGAACACATAGGGATTGTTAAAGTGGCACAACCCCAAGTGGGGGACAGCCATGGGACCAACCACGAGATGCGTGTGTATTTTGAGATGAAGATAAGGGGCTATAAATGAGACAACACTCACATCTCCTTTACTATTCATCTACTATTCTTCACCCTCTTCTCTACATATCCAATCTCTCTCTCTCTCTCACCACCGACCCTCTCTCTCTCCTTCTCCCCTCTCCCCTAGTGACCAAACCTTGACCCTAGCCAGAGTTCTTACCGATCATCGGAGGTCCATCTCTCTCTCTCTCTCTCTCTCTCTCTCTCTCTCTCTCTCTCTCTCTCTCTCTCTCTCTCTCTCTCATCCTCACTCACTACTCCTCATTCCTTTGCGCTGTTCGCGTTCGGCTGCCACAGTGGCGGTTACTGGCATGGATGGGAGCAGTCGGGGATGTCTCCACACTCTTGGAGGTCCTTGATTTGCGGCGTAGTTGCAGTGGAGGACCAGATCTAGTTGGGTTGCTTGAACTATGTATGTTTCTTCTTCGTTGGGTCTATCCAATGCTGTCAAATTTGGCTGCTACTCTGGTAGGTTCCTATGATCGGGGATGGTCAGGAATCCCCTCTAGACATCCACTCGAGCCCCACATCCTCGGAGAAACCTCTAGTCAGTGGTAAGAGTTGTTAAGGTTGTTTATGTCTAACGTGAGGTATATGTGTCATCCGAGCTTGCTATTGGAGTGCCAGCTGCCACTTTAGTGACTAGCGGTGGTCGAGTGACCCACCAGAGTCATCATGTACCTGGGACACCCCTAGTTTGCAGCCCATGTGTGTTGTTGTCCATGTTTGAGTGGTCTCTTTATATTTTCAAGTTGTTTTTTTTCCTCGCCGAAAACTGCCATGTTTGGCGATGCTGTCATCGGACGCAGTGACTTAGGGAAATGTCGGTAACCACACAAAGCTCTTTCTTATGTCCCATAGGCTCCAGAGTGTCCATGTTGGTGGTGGCGACTCATTTTGTTGATGATTTCATGTGTTTGCTCATCGAGTGTTTGTTGTCGTGTTTGGGTTATTTTAAACGAGTTGTGGAGCGTACCCCCAGTTTTCCAATGCCGTGGTGGTACCCTCTCGACGTTGGACAACACCAACGAGGTTTTGTACTCGCTGGTACATGATTGGTTGGGTTTATGATAAGTTATGGTTATGGTTTGGTGTGTATGTTGTGTTTGTGTCGTGAAATGGTTATGACGTCTTGGTTATGCCACCGGCACTTGAGGCTATGCGTGACCCACATACGACCGAGCCTAGCCTATATTTCATGAGTAGGCTTATATGCGTTATGATTATCGATGTTGTGATATTGCAGTCGTGGTTATTATTGTGGTTTTCAAACCCGAGAGAGAGTATTCATTTTTTTATTAAATTGTCGAGTTGTTCGAGTAATTTAAAACGTTGGGAAAATACTAGGGTATCAACCTAGGATTAGTTAATGACTCGACCCATTTAATTGGAGTTTCTGACCTTGTCAGGTAGCGGAAAACTCGGGGATACGTGTTAGGATTCGCAAGAGTGTTGTTACGCGGGTTGCAATAGTTCAGGTAAATACATTTGCCCTAAAGCTTGTGTACGCTAGTAAGCCAGTAAGAACATTGCATGTGATTCATTATCGTTCATTGTAGCTTGTTGATATCCGTTGTTGGCATTCCTATCATGTGTATTCCTTGGTATGTGTGTTCTTGGTGTGAGTGTGTCGACGTGGTTTTGAGGCCTGTCCCTTTTTATCAAGCTGCGCTAGTGTCGTGACATTGCTCGGGAAAGCCAGCGTCCTATTTCCATATGCTAGAAGGCCTGTATCCCTCTGATGCTGCTCTAGTGTTGCGACATTGCCCGGGAAGAGCCAGCGTCCTCTTTCCATATGCTGTGATTTTGACCGCTTCCTGTCTCGTTTGTTTTCTCAGAACACGCATGTTTTCGATTGATATCTAATAGTCTGTTTATCATGCACCTTGATCTTGTTATATTTTCTATCCTTCAATTACTGCATGATATTTAAACTGTTTTATTTGATATTCATGAATTATTGTTATATTCTTCTCGCATTACTTTCAATTTTCTCTCAATTGCTCATCGTGTAATTTGTGACGGTGAGTGCAGATTTACCAGAGCGTACAAAGGGTAAGGAACCCTGCTTTGGAAACTTTTGTGAGGATTTGCGGCTAGATTTGAGCACCTTAACCTAGGTTTTAGTTGATTTCTGCTTGTATGTTGATTTCTTTATATATACATCATGTTTGGTTTGAACTTGGGATTATAGGTTGTTCAATATCATGTACAACTTTATTTGGTTTCCGTTTGATGTACATGAATATTCCCATTTATGGGGTTTCCACATATATAGATTTCCTGATTTTCGTTTGACTGAGTTATTTCCCAATACTTGTTTAGTTTGATAAATTTTTCGCTGCATATAACTTGCAATAACTCTTTCATAAACTGTTAAATTGATTAATTGAAGGCTGACTAGGCTCGTCAGGCTCGCTGAGTACCAACTCAGGATCTGCACAGGTCTAGGCCGAGCATACTCAAATGCATTGGGAATTTGGGTCTGTCACAATATATAAACCCTCAGCTGCTTGTCAACACCTTAATTTTTTTATTTATTAATTTTATAAATTCCTATTTTGACGTGTTTAGATTTCCAGTGCTTGTTTTGAATCCGATTTATCACCAAATTGAGCCAAACTCTCGTCAAAATAGTCCAACTTCATAACACGTCCATAACACTGGTTTTTGTCAAATCAAAACTCCAAAAATCTTAACTTTGTCCATGATATACCAAATTTTTATAGACCAATTATCTTTCCATACTTAATCAAACTTGCACCAATTTAGACTCAATCTTAACCTAGACTATCGCCAATTGACATGAAACTCGAGGCAAGGTCTTGTACCAATTTTGTTCTCATTTACACTACAATTGATCCCGATTATAACCAAAATTATGGCTAAACCTCAACAAACTCTAACTTCGAAACGAAATAACATATAATATACAACACCAAACAAAAATAACATACCACATACAACTTAAAATGACAGATGACATGAGTTAGATTATAGGGTCGTTACATATAACACCTCAACTACCCATCTGACATCGCTTCCCAACTAGGATTCGAGGCAATTCCTAATGGTTTCAACATTTAAAGTTTATTCATCGACTTTATCCTCAAATTATACCATAAATTCGAGCCCTAGATTTCCTTAAACCTATGCCATGATACCAAAATGTAATGACCAATTTTTCGAATAAATTGCCACGGGGGCCAATGCCGGCCCACAGTCAAGCTTACCAGTGCCAGTTGTGCCTCACATTGAATAATGCCCACTATTTCATTATTAACCTCATTAAGCCACCAGTTATTGTTTAAGTTGTTATTGAATTTAGTTCATCAATTATAAATCATTTCCAAACTTCAAAATATCATAGGAAATCTAACAAACATATTATCTTATATATAATAATCGAATTATGTGATTTAAACTATAAACCTAGTGTGAAAAACCCATATGATAACCATATATCAATAAGAACACCTCCGATATCTCAAAATATCAAAATATACAAGGTTCTACAGTTTCTCACAATCCTAAGTTCCCAAAATGAAACAAAATAAATATAATACAAATGTACAAGTTGGGCTCATAGTCTATGAATCAACGATACTCCGGTAACATGCCCTTACCTCGGCTCATACTAGGATCTGTACTTAAGCCATCACAAAAGGCAGATGACGAGTCCAGAGTGAGTATTCCCAAAGAAATTAAATGTGCAATACTGAAAGTAAATACTGAAATTTAAATAAAGCTATTAAATAAAGATGTAGAAATAAATACAGGCAGCTACGCTCATTGTGAAATAAACATGGATAGATAATAGTGAAAGCTCAAAGAGTATTCTTAAAGCCTAAGACCAGACTAGCACCATGTACTGCGGGAGAGTTCCATTCAAGCAGGGCCAGTATTTGGATCCGTTCGGTGGCCGGTGTTACACCTACGTCGCACTGACATGGGCCACGACGTGATCCTTAGGTTGTGCAATTTACCGAGATCGATCTGGCAACATATGCTATGGCCTATTGGGCATACACACTAGAATGGCACAGAGGGAGCCTTGTTCAATGTCCGTCAATTAAAACCACAACCAATAATAGAATATTGAAATGACATAAATTTAATTCAAATGTCAAGAGAAGTAAATACTCAAGTAATTTCAGTTGGGATGCTACACACCTCAAACCCCAAATCACGCCCACAATGCATGTCAAATCCCCGATCAATAAACCCAACGCTTGATTATCAAAATTATCAGTAAATTTCCCCAAATTTCAAATCCTAACTAAGTCCATTTTTATCAATTTAAATCCTCATTAAATTGACTATAATCTTTAGTAAAACCCAATTAAAAACCCATTTCAGAAAATTCATTTTAAAATTTTTATTTTATTTTCTGTTCCAAACACGGCAGGTGGCGCCACCGTGTTCAACAGCCCACGTCGTGCCTCACGGTGTTCTGGATGTCGTAACCCATGTCGTCAAGAACAAAACTCCACGGCGTGAACTAAAGCGTGGTTTGCTAATTCGTCTTTGGTTTGGACGTCATAGGTGACGCCGTGGGAGTTTTCTCCCCGGCGCTCCTGACGGCGTCTGAACCAGTGACGCCTATTATGGGTTTTCGAGCCTCCTCGACTCATCGCCGTGGTCCAAACCCATCCCAACATAACATACGAACCTATAGAAACCATTTACTGCCATAAACCCTCGACATAAATCATCTAAAACCAAAACCCCGATAAATCTAATTAAAAACCTTGTTTTTTTTCCAATACCAAAAAAACAACCAACTCGTCAACACAAACCTCTATGAATGCTTCACAATCAACACAAAATCCTAACAACACCTTTAAAACTAGTGTGCTTAAAATCCAAACCAGGAACCCATGTAAAAACCCGAATTTTTATCCCCGAAACGTAGATAACGAGACGAAGAATAGGATGCTAACCTCATATCATTGAACCTTGTCTTTTGGTACTCCAAATGCCCCTTTGAAATCAAGCAAACCCAATTCAACCCTCAAAATTTCTGACTTAGAAGAGAGAGAAAATGTGGTGAAATGATGTCTAAACCACATATTTATACTCCAAAGATAATCTTTTGTGTACACAAATCACAAGGCTCCATCTAATGTCTCTCTTAAGGTCAAATGGTCCAGCTTTGAGTGACTTAGATGTGTGACACTCCTCCTTTTGACTTATTTTTGCTCATACAAAACACCAAACCCTCAGGTGTTCCTATACCCGAACCCCGCACGTACCCTCGTGTCCCCCACGTATACTCGTGCCACGAACGCATATACGACATTATTTATTAATTATTAATTGTATTTTATCATTTCCCATGTGTATACGACTACCCAATCTAGTGTATTATTATTCCCCTACTTGGTACCCGCATCTGCACGTTATTCAGGCGAATACCCGTCACACTATCTCGCACGTCAATAATATAATAAATTACACACATCGCGATGCCAATACCCTAATTACATATAAACATTGCAAATTAAAGCACAACAACACAAAAATTACTATTTACCTAGCTCCAGGCGCACTCTGACCTATTTGCGAGTCCCATGAGCTTCTGAGTTGTCAACCACGTCTGCATACACGTCATTAATAACGATGAATTAACTTTGGGCCATTACAACTACTACATAAAAGGGGAGAACTACCCCCATAAAGGCAATTTGGCAAAACATTCGTATGAGGAGATAAAACCTAAATTAAACATAAACTAAACCTAGAACAAACCAAAAATTAAATGCTAACGGAAGAAGAATTATATAAAGAAAGAGACCACCCAAAGCACTTTGCCAAAATGGATTGTTAATTGCCTTGCAGATGAAACCCCACCACCGCAACGTTATTGTCAAGTCTCCGTTTACTTTAAATTGCTACGTACCCATAATCATTGTTGCCCGAATGCACCACTGAAGGCTATCGACGACCTCTAAACACCTCATAAAATCCCAAAATCTCTCGCCTTTATCATTGCCCGATCTCACCTTCTTCCACTATTACTACACCATCAGTCTTTATCTCATTGAACATCCATAGATCTAAGAAACAAGGAGAAAAGAGGGAGACAACACGAACACATAAAGAAAACAAATAAACAAAAGCAATCAAAGCATTGTTTTATTGAGAGGATGGTTGCACATAGATGTCGTTGCTATTGAGAAAGGTCGACCGACGGCCATTGTGACCGCTGGCCGAACAAAGAGTGGGGAATGGGAGAAAACTGAGACATGGTCGTCGTTCTTTTTTTTATTATTATTTTTTCTGTCAATTTTTGTGTACGAGTGCCTACCTTTTCCATCATCATCTTTCGATTCTTTTGTTGTTAAATCGTTGTTCAAATATTGTGAATTTTGCAATTATATTCAATGATGAACTATTTTTAGCTTTATAATAAGTCGTAGTCGTTTCTTTTTTGACTTTTTCTTTACATGTAGCACAACATCACCCCACTAATTCACACTGGGATCTATGGAAAGGGTAAATTTTTTGGACATTTTGTTGTTATGTGCATCTATTTTTCATAAATTAGTGTAGTTTTTTTATTTTTTTGCATACTCATAAATTTGTTTAGTTATTTACCAAAAAAATGTTTTATCAAAAAAAAATACCAATAAAATGTATATAGCTTAATTATGCCATCCCATTACAAATAATTGTATTTTGATAGGGATAATTATCTATTTTTTTAACTATTAATGATATAATCATAATTTTTAAGTTTTCGACCATTATTATACAACTACAATTTATTTTTTCACTATTAATAACTATGTTTCAATTAGTTATTTTTTCACTATTTTCTTCTTTTCATTTCTACATCAGTACAAATTAATATATCTCAACCTTAAAACTATGCTACAACCACACAATTAAAACTGAGAAATATCACAGGTGATAAATTGTATAAAACAATACGGGTTCTATAAACCAACATAAAAAATATAGATTGTGTAATTGACAATTAGCCTTATTAGTATTAATTCAAAAGAAAAGAAAGGTTATTAGTAAGATAGTGATATACTGGTAACGCAGTAGAGATTGTATACACCAACATAAGAAAGTGACATGATACAATAGGGATACACCAACCTAGTTAAGAAACTAATTGATTCTGAAATCTCCAATGTACAATTAGAAGTTGTCATCTTTAATTGAAGTGTAGCCAAATCATCTTGAGTTGTCTATTCCAATGACATTGTTCTTGCCAATTAATTTGACGGTCTTACAGATTATAAAATAATAGATTCTTTTAATATTTTTTCACACTTTTCTTTTTCTCATCAAATTCATACTTATCTAACATATTGATACACAATCAATTATTAAATAAAAAATTATATCGGAACTACGAGAGTAACTCACTTTGAGAACCGATCAAGTTGAATGTCGTGCAATACACGCCAAGATGTCTACGTGCGTATATCGAGACAAAATACATGATATCCAAATTATAGGTCAGTGGCCATTGTGGGTTACTTGGATAATAGATTATTTGTCTCCCAGACGAGATCGCGGTCGCTGAGCACGATTGTAGGTTGTTGGCCTCCAAACCAAACTGTCATCATCCCGCCGTGCTCTCCAACCATCTCGGAGACTGTCACATGAAGTGGTTTACCTCCTCGGTTTAGCTTGTGCAAGTTCCCAACAAGGGGAAGTCTCTTGGGGCCTGCTGGCCATTGCTGCTTTGCAGCAGACCATAGGAATGTGGTCGAGTAGTAGCATCAATAACACAAGCAAAAGCACAGTGCCCACTATCATCAACGCATCTTCCATGTTTCTCCAATGTGTTCTTCAGAACAATCTATGGTGTTGTTACCAATTGGTGTGTGTATATATATATATATATATATATATATATATATATATATATATATATATAAAAGAAATAACTATAATCTAAAATCTCTAAACCAAATGCTTGCACAATAGCAATGTCTCAAGGCATAAATTTTCTTAATTCACTGATTGAATATTCTCCACATAAATTTGCCTCCAAGACATAACGAGATGCCCTTCCCAAACAAAGTTTACCAATTTCTAAAGTATGCCCAAACTGTGTTTTGCTTCTCTTTTAATAACTTTGTATTTGGGAAATTAAATAAGCTTATATAGTGTTTCAATTTTATTTAAATAGAATTTGGCGCACTGTTTAACCACATGACTCTTTTATTATGAAAATAATACCCGTTAGTGTTATTTACAATCGTACTTGTTAACAATATAATCGAAATTAACTGTCCAAATATTTACTTTCAAAATTTAAAAAAAATAATAATTTATAAAACAAAAACTTGATTTTATAAAGCTAAACAATCTAAGACAGGCATAAGGCCCTATCATTGATTTTAAATATTAAGTGTTATATATTTTTCGCGAACTGTTAAATATTATACTTAAATATTAAATATTATATATATACACCGTGTAACAGTTTGATTTTGTGATGTTGTTATTTAAATTATTTTCAGCACACTATCATACATTTTTTCTGACACCCTAAGTATATTTATATATATTGAATATATATATATATATAGAGTTGTTAAGAAGTGGAGAAGAATGATGGGTATTTAACAGAGTAGGAGACCGAGGGATAGAGCCCGAGAGTTGGAGGCGATGAAGGTGAGGCATTATTGTTGTTGTTGTTGTTGTTGCATTATTGTCGTTGTTGTTATTGTTGCGTTATTGTGGTTGTTGTGTCATTGTTGAGTTGGGAGCTCGGACGAATTTTGTAGTTCCTCTAAAGAGGGAGACGATGTGGGGGAGTTGTTTCCCCTCCCAAATCGAACTAGGGTCCAACACTAGTTCGATTGAAAAAAAAAATTTGAATTGAGAATCGGAACAGAGCAAAGGCTCTGTTCCAATTCTAAATAGGGAAGAAGTGGTTAGCCCCTGAACCAGGCTGGTTCGGCTCAGTTCAGTTGAATCTGGTTTAGGCCCAAACCTTTTTTCCCCAAATAAAGAAAACAATTCTAAAAAATGTTGGAATAATTCTCGAAAAATCGAAAAAATCTAGATAAATTATATTTTGGCCCAAATAAATAGAAATTTTGTTTTTTTAATGAAAAATAGAGAATTCGAGATTTTCTCAAGACTTCATATAGTGGTTTTTATCTCGTAAAGCATGTAATTGAAAAAATAAAAGAAAATATATAAAAATATGAAAATTTTTAAAAAAATCAAAGAAAACATGTAAAAATTAAAAAAAGAGTAGTTAAGTGAGTTTCGGGACTTTTTCAGGCATTTGATACATTGGTATAACCCGAAAAATGTGCCACAACAAAAAATTAGAATAAAATTTAAATTTTTATTGTTGTAATATAAAATTAATTTATTTGGCACTAAGTCACTTGAAATAGTTTATTCAGGCACCAGGGACTTAAAAGACTATAGTTGGGTGTCGGGCATGCATCCTGAGACGTGAGCGGGATCCGACTAGGGTATTTTTGGGACTTGAGCGTAACTTTAAAGGTAAGTAAAACCCTTGAGAATGCTTTACAACATTCGGTTAAATTTATTTTATTTATCTATTGTTGAATATTTGTGTTCCATGAAATTGTTGTTAAGCGTCTATCTATGATTGTCAACAGTAAAGGACCTACTCGTACGTGCTACATTTTGATATTTTACTTTATTTTGGGTTATTGGGCACTAATGAGACACTTGATAATATATGTATTTACTTTTGTCGCCTTATATACAGTGTACATTATGTCGGCTTTTCCACATTAGGATAATGCTCTAACTTACATGAATCTTATATTTATTTCATGCTATACATGTCTATTAAGTCTTCCGTTGAATCATTGAATATGAATGATAAAACCTTGATAAATGATGAACAATTTAATAATTGAAAGACTTTACATAAGAAATGAATAGTTAGTACGAGATTCAAGGCATGTGATGTGGTAAAGAACGTTTGTGGTGTGTAGGACCCAGCGGGTTGATGATATGGCTGGGTTATGGGGCCCGCGGCGCACCATGTGGCGGGCCTCAGTATTTGTGGTCGTAACAGTTGGTATCAAAGCGAGGTTGACATGGTGATGAAGCGTAATTTATTCTTCGACATGGTGACGAAGAATAGCTTATTCTTTAACCTGATACTAACAACACAGTTGGTATCAAAGTAAAGTCGATGGAGCCTCGAAGAAAAGTTTAATAAATAGCATAAAATTTAATGAATAAATCTCTAGATGTAGAAACCTGATGTACTTGCCCTAGAACCCTAATTGGGACGTGATTGTGAGGCGGGTAGAGTTTATAGTTTGTACACGTGTTGTGTTTCCATGATATTTGTACTATACGCATATATACACCGAGGTTAATCTGGCGTGTGTTTCACAATGCAGATCATGATATACGAACAACCCTTTTCGTCATCAGAGTCAGACGATCATTTTGACGAGCATGATGTGCTGATAACTGAAATTCTCATATATCTCAAGGATTATATGGCTCGTCGGGCACAATTTCAGGCATACAGGACGGTTGAGATAGATGCTACAAGACATGAGGCTCATACGAAAACACTTGCACCACAGCCAGAGAAGGTGCCTACCAAGCATAGCACTGGTGATGATTATAAGAGGACGAGGCAATGGACACAGGAGGTTTACAAGCCAATATTTGTAGATCATTATGCAGATAAAGAGCGTGATCGGTTACCCACACCTTCAACATATAGAAGAGGGAGGAAGGGTAAGGGTGCAAGAAAGAGTTCGAACAGAAAACGTGGAAGATATTTTCGGTGCGGCCAGAAGGGCCATGTGATAAGTAAGTGTCCATTAAGACTAATGAGTAATACTGCAGCGCCACCTACGCCCAAGCTAGACTGACATAGTGATGATACTCATTCACTAAGATCGAAGCATTTTATAGTGTGTTCACATTGTAGAGAGGTGGGCGGACATCATTTTAAATGGCCACTAATCGTTATGTCGCGAATATCAGAGAAGTCGCTACGGGTCAGAGACTAGGCTCGAATAATGTCTGGTCGGCATGCTGTTGGTGTGAACTGGAATGCCAGGCTATTTTGCGTAATTAATGAAACTTAATGTTTTTGCTATATTATGTGTATAAGCTTTACATTAAAGGAAACAATGATGATTACGACTAGTTATATATATATATAAATTTCCTATTAAAGAGGATGGTGACTACTACAATTATAGACTACGTGTATCATAGATCTTAGCACGGTTGTCAAGAGTGTGTTACTTCTCAATTTAGTAGTTACGGGATACCAAATTTTGAACTCGATGGGACATGGGGGTATGATGGTACATAAATACAGGCCACAGGTTATTGGTCGAGGGTATGGTAGAAGAGCTTATTGAGAAATGATATAGATCGATAAGCTATTGTGAACCATAACTTAAGGTATTGCATCGCAAGTATGGTGTAATGATTAATCGTAAGATGAGGAGGGCAAGACTTAAAAGAATGAGTTTCAGAAGAGGACAAGTTGTGGAAGATATTGTCAGTAACGTAAACATTTGAAGACGAGAGTACAGAGGATTTGAGACAAGGATTTTTGAAGACCTATTAGACTACTATAGTGTTAAGATGAATCGGAATGTGCACGAAAGCGATAATAGGCATCTTTAACTTCGACTAGAGCACTGGAGTTAGTTTTGCAATCATGACAATCCGCTTACCTCCACTGATGTTTTCTGATGGTTCTCAAATACGAAGGTATATGGAGGGCCCACACCCCCATCTCATTTGTAAGAGGACACATCAAAAGTACAAGCCGTGTCGGAGCCTAGAATAGCACCAGAAGATAACCATCATACAAGCATCAGATGTGGATTAGTTTCAATAAAGATGAATAACTGAGAACAGGTCGAGAGATATTCTATTCAACGTGATGGAACATTTTAGGTTCTAGGGAAATGTAAAAGATGAACACCGTTCAAGAGGGAAATGCATGGTATCACCATAGAATGATGATTGACACTAATGGAGGTGTGGTTACTTTCCATTGGGCATTGTACTCGAGGGTACGTTTACAGACATATTGTTGGTGTTTGGGGTTCATACGCAGTGGAAATTTCAAAAACAATTATGAGAAAACCAACAGGATCTGAATCTGATTCCATTAAAACACGTTTAAACTATGAAAACTTAATCATACCTCAGTTGCAATGTGCCTTTTTGAAGGTTAATCGATCTCTAAAGCGCTGCCAACGATGAACGCCCTCTATCAGCAGTCCACAAACGAACGACAGCCGAGATTTGAAGTGCTAGCTTCAAGAGAATACCAAACCTTTTTGTTTCTCTCTAAAATGATCCAGAGCGTACCAAAACCCTAAGTTGTTTCTTAAAACGAAAATAGAGTTTCGGCCCTTTTTAATCTTTCGTAAGTGTATTCTAACTCAAAGCGTCTATTTATACAACCCTTGTATATAGACGGTTACGTAAATTATACATATACCCCTACTTAAAGAGGTATAAGTGTAATACACTACAAGGACGTTTCTGTCATGAATTTTATCATATCAAATTCATTCTTCCGAACCATTTTAAAATCTTGCAAAACCATTCTTAATATGCGACCCAATAGGCTCATACAACGTTGCCAGTGTACCAAAACACATTTTGGTATACAAGTCATAAGCGGTCTCTAGCAAGACATTATGACTACCCAAGTTGTACAAAGATCAAATCGATACAACCTAATCAATAATGTATATAACATCCTTTTGTCACACGATATCCTTTTGATCAAACATAAGGCATGGAATTGTCATCCAACATGTTCAATCGTACTAGTCTCGATCTCTAGGTAGACTAAAAACATCCAAATGACATTGATCAGTATCAATTTACTTAAACTAGGCCTTTTAACAGTCTAACACATCGAGGGATCCACTGGATATTTTTCTCTATATGAGAGGGACAAATTCTATCTCGATTACACAACTTCACCACATTATTCACACAGTAACCAATCACAACCTTTATAATCGTCCGGTTAAAGACAACGTTTTATTGCGCCAAATCACTGTATTCCTAATGTTGAAGTCTCTGGTAATCTCAAGTCAGAGGATTGAATAATATACATATCATGAGAAACAACTATGACTTAATCCATTTGATGTTCTCATAGTGGGTCGGTCCAGTACTTTGTTCCCTAACAAGTACTCATGATCTTAATTAGTATTCCTATATGTATGATCATCATATGATCATCAATCAAGACTCACACTAGTCTTAATTCATTATAGTTCCCAGTATAATAATCGACTAGGGACATTTAGGATATTTCTATAAATACCATGGATCTTATTATAATGTAAACATGCAAATCAATTATAATAAACAACAAATGAAATCCTCTATTTTATTAACTAAAATATATTCATAAAGACTATTAATGGATTGACCTAGGGCATATTTCCCAACACATATTTGGTCAGTTATTTCTTTAAAATTATGTGGGTGCACATGTTGATTCTTGTTTATGCATCCAAAGACTCGATTGATTGTGCGGTACACTAGACCATAACATGTGACACAGGTGACCTCAGTGAATTTTAACCTAAATTGTCTATTTAGTGCACGTGTCAGTGGTTCATGAGTCCATACCAAACACCACAAGGGCTATTGGGTGACGATCTAGTAAGATTTGTTCACATTTGGGTTCCTAGCATGCATAAGTAAGGTTTAGTGGGGTTCAAGTGTGAGTTGGCAACATTGGTTGTTTCTGCCATATTTTTAGTTCCACGGAAGGAGATGAAAGTTTATTTTAAATTATAGAACAAAATTTTCCGTAGTTTGGAAGAAATGTAACAGTTTGATTTTGCAATGCCATTATATAAATTATTTTCATACAGGAACGCTAGTTCAGACACGAGTGAATGCCTCAGAACCACTAGGGCTTGCCTGACTTGGCAAATATTTATTATTAATTATTGGCTGTTGTATTGCAATGTTAATGCATTAAATTATTTTATTTCATCACAAGAGTGTGGTTCTAATTATTTAGCTATACTGTGTGAGACTGTATGATGGGTAAGTCATCTTGAGAAACGTGTCAGTACAGGTACCAAACACACAAAAATATGGGTACACTAAGTTGATGCAATAATTTGTATAAACAAACAAAATAAATGTGACAAACTAATAAATTAGTGGGCGCATAGTGACACGCGGGGTCGTGGACGACACGTGTGGGTTGTTGATAGTGTGCACACGCAAGTGTGCTCGTTAGAGCACATAACGGAATTTTAGGCGCAAAGATATAGGTGTGTGTATATATATACTTATATATATTGAATATATTTAAAGAAATGTGAAATGACCAAGATGGGAATTGAGGTTGTTAAGAAGTGGATAAGAATAGAAGGGTATTTTAGTAAGTTTGTTGACCTTTTTGTTTTAAAACCAAAAATCACAATTGATACCACCATTTCACACCAAAAATTGAAAGAGGGAAAAGAGAGAAAAAGAGAGATGCTAGGAAACCAAGAGATCGAGCTCGAGAGTTAGACACGATGAAGGTGAGGCGTTGTTGTTGATGTTATAGTTGCGTTTTTGTTCATTGTTGTTATTGTTGCGTTGTTGTTCGTTGTTGTTGTTGAGTTAGGACCTCGAACGAACTGTGTAGTTCTTCCGAGGAGGGAGACGACTAGGGGAGTCGTCTCCCCTCCTAAATCGAATTGGGGTTCAGTTCGATTGAAAAAAAAGAAACTGATTTGAGAATTGAAATAGAACAAAGGCTCTAATTTGATTCTAAATGGGGAAGAAGGGGTTGGCCCTTGAATTGGGCCAAATCGCTTTTCCCTAAATAAATAAAAAGAAGTTCCAGAAAATGCTGAAAAATTCCAAGAAAATAAAAATAATCATGAAAAACTATATTTTGGCCCAAATAAATAGAAATTGTATTTTTTATAAAAAAATAGAGAATGTAGGATTTTTTTCGAGACTTCATATCGAGGTTTTTATTTCATAAAGCGTATAATCGACAAAAATAAAATAAATTGCAGAAAAATATGTGAAAATTCAGAAAAATCAAAGAAAATATGAGAAATTGAAAAAAGAGTAGTAAAGTGAGTCTTGAGACTTTTTCCGACATTTGAGACGTCAGTGTAACCTAAAAATTGTGCCACAACAAAAGTTAAAATAAAATTCTAATTTTTGTGGTCATAATATAAAATCAATTAATATTACACTAAATCATTTAAAATGGTTTAATTAAAAACCAAATACTTAGGAGACTATAGTCAGGTACAAGGCTCACATCGGGAGACATGAACGGGATCATATCAGGGTATTTTGGGACTTTGGAGCACGGTTTGAGGTGTGTAAACCTGAACATAAAAACATATGGAGTATCTAATTGGATAAGTTCATTCATTTGTTATTCTTGTTGTTCATTTCCATATTCTAGCATTGGTTGGTCTGTTTATTGTTCGGTTGGTTTGATTTTGTCATCAGAGATTATTCAGGGCAGTGTGGTACGGGATCTAGAACGCTAAGCCATTGCACAGACTACGGTGAAAAGCCAGTGGAGGGGTGGGAGAAGCCCACTAGTGAGATCCTTGTATCCAGGGTATGGTTTCGTTTGCCATGTGTCACACATCCGTTATTTTATCGAAATTATTGCACATTTGCGTGGTAATATTGTTGATATTTGGTGCTCATCTTGTACATGGCTGTTAATTACGCATGTGTTAATCTACCATTTTCTATTATTACTGCATGTTTAGTTAACTTGTTGCCTTCTATTATTATATGCTAGATGGTTTTCTTTGGGAGTTTACTCAGTGAACTCATCATCTGTATTTGTTCGGATGACTGAGTGCAGATCTTATTACGAGTAGAGGCAACGATAAACAAGGCAACTACCTATGATTGTATACAGTTCAGGACCTACTCATACGTGCTTCATTTTGATATTTTGCTTTATTTTGGGTTATTAAGGACTTTTGAGACATTTCTACATTTATTTACTTTTGTCATCTTATATACAATGCACATTATGCCGAATTTGCCACATTAGGATGATGTTGTAAATGACATGAATTTCATATTTACTTCATGCTATACATGACTATTAAGTCTTCGGATGAACCATTGAATATAAATGATAAACCTTGATAAATGATGAACAATTTAATAATTGAATGACTTTACATAAGAAATGAACAATTAGTATGAGATTGATGGTATGTGGCGTGGTAAATAACGTCTGTGGCGCGTGGGACCTAGCGGGTTAGTGACATAGCCAATTTGTGTGGCCATGGCGCACCACGTGGCAAACCTCAGCATTTGGGGCCTCATACACCCTACTACGCAATGCCTCTTGGGCTCCATCCATTGGGTTTTCTAAAGTAAGGTTTTAGACTTAGTGTTAGTATTTAAATGAGCAAATAGTATCACTTGGTCCCCGAACTTTCACTTTTTTGTCGATTTAGTCCTCAAACATTCATCAGTTCATTTTTTGTTCCTGAAATTTTATTTCCCTCTACTCTTAGTCATTTTGTTATGTTTAGATAGTAACATATATATGCTAACGAAATGGTTCACAATCAATTTTTTAGGCTGATTGATCAATTGTAAGCTGCCCGCGAGTTGCTTATGAAGCACTTTAATAACAATCCTTGTACTCCAAACATAACAAAAGGACTGAAAGTAGGGGGAAATGAAAGTCCAAGGACCGAAAGTGAACTGATGAAAGTTTGAGGACTAAATCAACAAAAATTTAAAAGTTCAGGGGCCAAATGATATTTTATGCCATTTAAATAACAATTTTCTACTCTTTTAAGTGAACAATGTGGGACTAAAGGTATTTTCTATTCGGGAGAGGATTTGCTAATGTTTGGAGTGTGTTGTTGGTAATGTCTACCAATAATCAAGTGTCATGTATACAAAAGAGTAAAAGTGTTACAGTAAAAGTGTAAAACTACATCATACACGTAATGCCTAATTGGATATTAGTAAATATTACCAACATTACACTCTCGTACATTAAATTCAAATCCCTTTGAGACTTTGTCTCAAGTTCCAACACAATGATGATTAACTCGACTTGTATATCAATTTGAGTAGTGCTACTTGGACTCATGAGTCCGGACCCTTAGGGAGTTTTTTGAAAATTTTTTATTTCAAAGTCATCCTTAAGCAATCAATGACTTCAAAATTATAACTTGTAACACTCCTTTAATATTTACAAAAATCTCAAAAACCCCCCTTTAAGTCCGGACCCTTAGTGTCCAAATAGATTTTTTGTATCAATTTTGAAAAATTTCTCACTAGTTCCGGGTGATGCCTATTTCGGCTTTTCAAAGGGACAACATCCAACAAGCTAATTAAAGGTCAGCGCACCGACCTTATTTATTCCGGATTAAAAAAATTATATCATTGGGATATGTGTTTCCCAGTATCGATCTCAATGTTTTCTATACAAATGCACCAATTAATTTTTTTTCGAATCAAATGCAAAAATAAATTGTGTAGGAAATGTATGCTACAAGATTTAGATGGAGAATTATCGTGCTCCCAATAACAACCTTTATTAATTTTAGAGTCACGCTATAAGCACCTCAGCTATGTATAAGGGCACTCCAATGATATAATTTTTTTAATCCTCCTTAAAAATGACTCTTATGTGCTTCACTTAAACATATACATTGGGGTGCCCTTATACATAGCTAGGTGCCTTTAGCGTGACTCTAATTTTATTATTTATTCAATAAAAGACAAATTTACTCCCATATAAGATATATTATTAATTACATCGGGTCTCCAATGTTATTAGATTCATCATTTAATCCATGATTACATATACCATCGTTCAATCCATCCACAAGTACAAGAAAAATGATCTTTTACAACACTTAATTATATTGTTAAACAATATGTTGAAAGACTTATAAATTGTTTTTTGTAAAACTTATTAAATTTTAAATTAACATATAATTGAATATTTTTTATGAAAAAAAATAATGACTAAGAATTGATTAAATATTATAAAACAAAGAATTTCATTAAGTTTATTAATTAATTATAGATATGGTGTTGCATATATTGATTGCATTTTTATAATAAGTTTTTACAATGTTGAGTACACACCAACATTTTTGATGTTATAAAATATACTTTTGTCAACCAAAATAATAAGTTTTTTTTTAACAAAAAAAAGACATTTTTTTTCTTATAGTGATCCTCAATTTTACAATATGATCGTACATGGGTCTGCTGCAACTACAATTGCTAGTTTGATATTTTTCGTTAATTAGGGTATCAAGTTCAATAGGTTGACTTGGCTTGTTATAAGTAATTCGTCTTTGTCTTGTTCGAGTTTCTTTTTTTGTTATGCATAGTTCTAATAATGTCTGTATATTGTCATTTTGTTATAAACATTTGTCAAGAAAATATTCACTGATTGTTATACTATTCCATCGTTACAATCACAGTTTTTCAAATTCAACTTAATGGCAGTTGAATGCTAGCTGGTTTGAACAATCAGGTTAAGAAAATTTTTTAGTTTACCTAAAAAAGTAAATATCTAAAAAGAGAATCAATCAAAAACACGACAAAATAGTAACATATATATATATATGCATGCAGTAGCAAGAGAGTACTCTATATAATAAAGAGGCCTGCTATGTGCACCCCAGTCATTACTTAGGGCACCCATCAAATTTCTCAAGGCACCCCTGAGTTAGACGAAAATGTCCTTCTTCATCAATGTGAGGTATCCCACCACAAAATCTTCTTTCCCACTCTTTTCCATCACAAATCGACGCTTCAATCTACCAAATCTCCTCATTTTCTTGCTCATTTACCTCTTGATTTGCTTTTTTTAGGGTCAGGTAAGTGTTTGCGGTGTTTGTGAGGTGAGGGTTTAAATGATGACTTGTGGAAGATGGTTGATGTTGAATCTATATGGTTCGAAGGTGTTTTTCGTTGAGTTTGTTATTCCTTTATCTCATGTTGTTGTTGTCTTTCATGGAAATGTACCCATTACTGAGTTCATCCACAATCCTGTAATGTTCGGCCACACAGAGACTATTAAGTAAGTCTCGAAACTGCATGAACGAGACTCTACAATACATCTCAGTACCTAGTAACCGATCGAACAAGTAACTTAATTCACAATGAGTTCGGTTATCAAAGAGACTGAGACATAAGAAAATGTCCCGATTTTTGGTAACCGAGACATCCTCTTATATCTCTGTCTTATACGTCCGACACTTTCATGTATGTGGTACATTTCAAAATGCGGAAAACCCTAAACACATAAAGGTCAAAACACACCTAAACTCATGCTTTCAACCCTCAAATTGGGGTGGTGAGGTTCCCAAAGTTGTGTTCGACCGTCGACAAAGATGATGGGATCGGTTGGGAGCACAAGGGTGGTGAAGTTCGGTGGTCACACATCAAAATGGGGTGGTGGGGTGCCCAAAGTTGTTTTTTTTTGTTTTTATTGTAGATTTGTGTTGGAGGACATATGAGTCATTACACATACTATTAGAAAAAAAATGGGGTGCCCTGAGTGATAACTGGGGTGCACATAGCGGGCCTCATAATAAATTGTCCAAAATGGCGGGCTATAATCACATCCTGCGTTAATGAATTTCTTCTTGTTTAGTACTTTTCTTTGATGGTGGTCTGATCCTTTCAATTAATGACCTATTGTTATGTAGACTATAGTTATAAATTATATCAAGCAATGAAAGCTACATGAGTGAAAATATGTGTTAATGATTTTCTTCCTGTTTACTTTTTGTTTGATTTTTTTTTTTTGAAAACTACTTTTTCTTTGATTTAGATGGATAGATGGCGGTCCTTTCAATTAGTTGCAAGCTATTGTTATGTAGACTATAGATATAAATTATATCAAGCAATGAAAGCTACATGAGTGAAAATGTGTTAATGATTTTCTTCCTGTTTACTTTTTGTTTAATTTTTTTTTTTTTTGAAAACTACTTTTTCTTTGATTTAGATGGATAGATGGCGGTCCTTTCAATTAGTTGCAAGTGGAGTGGAGCGGGGCGGGGCGGGGATTGAAGTTTTCGTCCCTGTCCTCGTGGGACGCAGGGCGGGGATCTATCCTCTAAAACTCCTTGTAGGAGAACTTTGCGACCCACACCTTGTCCCATGGGGATCTATGTGGGGCAAGGAATCCTCGCGGTGCCCCCATCAAGTTTGTGAATAATTAATTATGATCTCCACTCCTTTGCCTTTTTGTCACTTAACTATTTTCTCAATTTTAATTTACTTAGGAAACGGCCTTTCTCAAATAATCTTGTTTTTGATATTGTTATGTTAATTAAGTTACAAATTTTATACTTAATTAAATATAAAACATTCCTATAAATTAATATGACAAATAAATTTCAATAAATATATGACTATTCTTTAATATATCCTTATGATAATAGAGTTGGTTTAATAGTACAACTTATGTTTTAGAGTTGGATATCTTGAATTCCATTTCATACGATTACAAAAAATTTTAACAAAAAATTAAATAAACTTTTAGTAAAAAATTTTAAAAACGGGAAATTTTATGTGGAGAGCGGGGTGGGAGGTGAGGAATTCCGACGTAGATCCCTGTTGGGTACGGGGCAGGGAATCCTCACGGAGCTAGAGCAATCTCCATCTCCACTTTGCCTCGTGTGATGGAGCAAGATTTTACCCTGTGCCCCACTCTGTGGGTGACAAAACAAAGAGAATATTTATCCCATTGGGGTGGGGCCTCGTGGGGTACGAAGATTTCACGGCCCACTTGCAAACCTAGTTTGTATGGCCTATGGTTTTAGACTATAATTACAGACTATAGTTGTATTTAGAAATAAAAGCTATGTGAATGAAAGTGATTTGATCTATTATATATAATTAACATTTATGGCATGAAGCAGCGAGAGAGTACTCCATATATATACATATAATAATGGAAAATGATAAAAATGACCTACTTTGGGCGCACACTTGGGACGCACACTTTGTCTTTTAGTTCATTTATGATATTTTGTTAGATGTAGGCCCACACCTTGAGAGACAAGAAATAGCCATAAATGGGCTAAAAGGCAAAGTGTGCGCTCCAAGTGTGCGCTCAAAGTGTGTTATATTATCATTTTCCTATAATAAATTGTCAAACATGGCGATCTATAATCACATCCCTGTGTTCGTGAATTGAGGCAGCGGCTAAACCGAACTCAATTTTTGCTAAATGGAAACTATTTTAAATTTTTACTTCATGTACCCCACTTTTTACTAAGTTTATTACATTTTTTTCTTTAAAATTCCAAAAATATCCTTGCTCAACCATCACCCTCACCTCAGCCCAACACGTTTCGATTCTGTTCATTTTTCGATTTTAGTTATTATAGAGCACTTGTATTAGGTCACCAGGTGTCCTAAAAGTTTTTTTTCGTTGAACTAGGTCGAATGTAGTCGCGTCGTGTCATAGAAGTTAACAAGTGTCGCCTGCGGGTTTCTAACAAACAAAGCTGACACGTCTAAAGGGGTATCGGACATACATGATAGACACCACTAAAGAGGTTCAAACACACATGACTGACATCTCGTTAAAGGTCTTGGCCGACTCCAACCGATAATGCGAACATAACTCGATCTCAGTGGGTGATGAAGGGATCCAGTCGAAATCTCTTTTGAGTTGTCGGCCCTATTTGTCTGACACCTCTAAAGAGGTGTCGGCTCTGTTAGTCAAGAAACCGCAGGTATGTGTGTGTTATTGGTGAGTACAATTTGAAGGAGAGGTTAGTGGAGTATGGGTAAGTGGGTGAGTAAAAATTTATTTGTATAAAAGGGTAGTTGGGTAATTTTATAAAATTGAGTCCGTTTAGCGGTTGCCTTAATTTATTCTTGTTTACTTTTCTTTGATGGATGCATGGATTTATGGTCTGATCCTTTCAATTAAAATGTATGACCTATTGTTATGTAGACTTTAGTTATAAATTATATCTAGCAATGAAAGCTATATGAGTCGAAGTCCCAATATTAAGGGGTAGTCAATCTGGGTCGGTTTGAAAATAAACGAGTTACTAACTAGAAGTGACATGAATTATTCAAGAATCGAAGTCATTTG
Organism: Stephania japonica; assembly: GCA_039657345.1. Classification (NCBI taxonomy): domain Eukaryota; kingdom Viridiplantae; phylum Streptophyta; class Magnoliopsida; order Ranunculales; family Menispermaceae; genus Stephania; species Stephania japonica. The sequence continues at coordinate 20,727,704 of CM077566.1, forward strand.
TTTTATAAAAAAATATATCAATGAACTTCTATGAAATGATTGTGTGTTAATGAATTTATTGTTGTTTGCTTTTTCTTTGATGTAGATCGATAGGGCAGTCCTTTCAATTAGTTTCTATGGCCAATAATTTTAGACTATAATCACAGACTATAGTTGTATTTAGAAGTAATAGCTATATGAATGAAAGTGATTTGATCCAATATATATAATTAACATTTATGGCATGTAGACAGAACAGTGTACTCCATATATATATATATATATATATATAAATTGTCAAAAATAGCGATCTATAATCACATCCCTGTATTAATAAATTTAGGTAGCCGCTAAACCGACCTTAATTAATTTTAAATTTTATTTCGTATATCTCACTTTTTACTTAGTTTATATCTCTTTTTTTTTTTAAATTCCAAAAATGTCCTTCATCACCCAATCACCCTCACCCTCACCTTCACTCTAACACCAACACCTTCCAATCTTCTCAATTTCTCTGTTTTAGTTATCGTTGAGTACTTCTACTAGGTCACCAAGTGTCGTAAAAAAATTTTTTCATTGAACTAGGTCGGATGTAGCCATGTCATGTCGTAGAATTGATGAAATGTCGCCCACGGGTTTCGAATGAACATAAATGATACGTAAGAAGAGGTGTCGAATACACGGGGTCGATACCTATAAAGAGCTTTCAGACACACATGACTGACATCTTTCAAGAGATTTCAGCCAACTCTGACTGATAATGCAAAGATAACTTGGTCTTAGAGGGTGATGGAGGAATCTAATCGATACCTCTTAGCCTTGTGCGTCCGACACCTCTTTAGAAACATTGGCTTTGTTTGTCTGACATTGGCTCTTTTAGTCCAAAACCCGTTTGGATTATTGGTGAGTGGGATTTGAGAGAAAGGTGATTGAGGTATGGGTGAGTAGACTATGAGTGAGTAAAATTTTTTTATATAAAAGGGTAGCTAGATAAATTTACAAAATTGGAGTCCGTTCACCAAAAATTCAGTTCCATTTAGCGACTGCCTAAATTTATTCTTGTTTACTTTTCTTTAATGGATGAATTGATGGTGATCAGATCCTTTCAATTAAAATGTATGACCTATTGTTATATAGACTATATTTATAAATCAATAAATCTACTTGGACTCATGAGTCCGGACTTATAAGGAGGTTATTAAATTTTTTGTACATATTTAAGGGGTATAATAAGAATTTTACAAGTGATTATGGTTGTTTCATTAATTGCTCGAAGGTGTATTTAAAATTAAAAAAAATTTTGAGTCCGGACTCACGAGTCCAAATAGCACTATCCTTTATAAATTATATCTAGCAATGAATGCTATATGAGTGAGTATGTGATAATGAATTTATTGTTGTTTACTTTTTCTTTGATGTAGATGGACAGATGGCGGTCCTTTGAATTAGTTTGTATGGCCATTAGTTTTAGATTTTGAATGAAAGTGATTTGATCTAATATATATAATTAATTGTCAAACATGGCGAGCGATGCCTGTGTTAATGAATTTCTTCATGTGTTACTTTTCTTTGATGGATGGATAGATGGCGGTCCGATCCTTTCAATTAATCTGTATGGCGTGTGGGTATATATTCGATTCTCATCGTAGTACTCATATATATAAATATAGGCAATATAACTTATATCTAGCAATTAATGAAAGCTATATGAGTGAAACATGTGTTAGTAAATTTCTTCTTCTTTACTTTTTTTCCATGTAAATCGATAGATGGCGGCCTTTCAATTAGTTTGTATGGCCTATTGTTTTAGACTAAAATTGTAGACTATAATTATATCTTGAAATACAAGCTATTTGAATGAAATGATTTGATCTGATATATATATATATATATAATTTTTTTCTTCTTAAATTAAAAACCACTTTTGGTTTCAAAAAGAAAAATTAAAAACCATTTTTTATCTCTTCAAATTTGCACATGATCACTCAATTTTCTCTCATTCTTTCTGTCAAAGAATATAATTGAAAACCATAGAACAACAAATCAAATCGACGTATACTCCGATGTTGCAATAATAATACTAGGTCAAAATAGTAGTCGGTCTGTCAAACCCACATGGACATGGTGTAATTGACTATGACCTAACTATGATTTAAAGTTAGGAGAGAATTGATTTTTGGATTTTCAAAGTAGATTAAGAGACTAAATTATGAAAACAAAGTAAATCGTTTATCAAGGAAGCATCTGAACTGACCCTACTAATTACTTAATATACCCCAATTTTTATATAATTACCCAACTATCCCTCATATAAAAAGATTTTTACTCATCATAAACCCCCATATAAAAAGGTTTTTACTCACCACCCCATACCCTAGCCACCTCTCTCAAATAGCACTCACCAAAAACTGGTCAAATACGATGAACTCTAAGCAAAACCATATAGATTTAACGCTGTGGGTGCATTCATCATCTCTTGTAGTGCCGATTTCGAGGTTTTTCTTAGATTTTTTTCATAATGAGTTATTTTGTTTGTGAATTTTTTTTAGGTTTAGGGTTTCGATTTGAGAGTTGAATCTTGCATTTTGACTACAAAATTTTGATGAAATAAAAAATATTAAGTGATTCAAAACAAACCCTACTATTTTTTGCCATTTTCATGTATTTTTAAGGTTTTGAAGTTTCTTTGTTCATTAAAGTCGCCCCCAGGTTTCGAACTAACAGAGCTGAAACCTTTGAAGAGGTGTCGGATGAACAAGGTCGATACCTATGAAGAGGTGTCAGACAAATAGGGCCGACACATCTAAAGAGATTTGGTTGGATCCCTCAGTCACTCACTGAGACCGAGTTATCTTTGCATTATCGGTCGGTGTCGCTGAGACCTTTAAAAAGGTGTCGGCACTGTGTATTTGACACCTCTTCATAGGTGTCGACCCTATGTATCCGACACCTCTTCCGAGGTGTCGGCTCTATTCGTCATAAACCAGCGGGCAAAGGTATAGGGATGAGGGTGAAGGTGATGGGGTACACAGAGTAAAAAAGTGGAGTACACTAAGCAAGGGTATTTTTAAAATTTTTTTTTTAAAAAAGTCGGATACACTAAGTAAAAAGTGGGGTACACGAAGTAAAAATATACAAGGTTCTACAGTTTCTCAAAATCCCAAGTTCCCAAAATGAAACCAAAATAAATATAATACAAATGTACAAGTTGGGCTCATAGTCTCTGAATCAACGGTACTCCGATAACTTGCCCTTACCTCGACTCGTACTAGGATCTGTACTCAAGCAATCACAAAAGGCAGATAACGAGTCCAAAGTGAGTATTCCCAAAGAAATTAAATGAGCAATACTGAAAGTAAATACTGAAATTTAAATAAAGCTATTAAATAAACATGCATAAATAAATGCAGGCAACTACGCTCATTGTATGAATAGATAATAGTGAAAGCTCAAAGTGTATTCTTAAAGCCTAGGACCCAACTAGCACCATAATTCGGACAATTCCACATAGTACTGCTGGAGAGTTCCAATCAAGCAGGGCTAGTATTTGGATTCGCTCGGTGGCTGGCGTTACACCTACGTCGTACCGACATGGGCCACAACATGATCCTTAGGTTGTGCTATTCACCGTGATCAATCTGGCAACACATGATAAGGCCTAGTGGGCATACACACTGGAATGGCTCGGAGGGAGCCCTGTTCAATGTCCATCTATTAAAACCACAACCAATAATAGAATATTGACATAAATTAAATTCAAATGCCAAGAGAAGTAAATACTTAAGTAATTTCAAATGGAATGCTACACACCTCAAACCGCACTCCAACTAATCCCAATTGTCACCCAAATAACGTTCATAATGCATGTCAAATCCCCGATCAATCAACCCAATGCCTGATTATTAAAATTATCAGTAAATTTCCCCAAATTTCAAATACTAACTAAGTCCATTTTTATCAATTTAAATCCTCATTAAATTGACAATAATCCTAAGTAAAACCCAATTAAAAACATTTCAGAAAATTCATTTTAAAATTTTTATTTTATTTTCTTTTCCAAACGCCACAGGTGGCGCCGCTGTGTTCAACAGCCCCATGGCGTGCCTTACGGTGTTCTGGACGTCGTGACCCACGCCATCAAGAACAAAACTCTACGGCGTGAACTAAAGCGTGGTCTCTTAATTCGTCTCTGATTTGGACGCCGTATGTGCGCTGTGGGAGTTTTCTCCCCACGGCGCCCCTGGCGACGTCTAAACCAATGACGCCTATTACGGGTTTTCGAGCCTCCTCGGCTCGTCGCCGCAGTCTGAACCCATCCCAAAATCGCATACAAACCTATAGAAACCATTTACTGCCATAAACCCTCGACAAAAATTGTCCGGAACCAAAACCCGATAAATCTAATTAAAATCCTTGTTTTTTTCCAATACCAAAAAAACAACCAACTCGTCAACACAAACCTCTACGGATGTTTCACAATCAACACAAAATCCTAACAACACCTCCAAAACCAGTGTGCTTAAAATTCAAACTCGGAACCCAAACCAGACTTTTACCCTCAAAACGTAGATAACGAGACGGAGAACAAGATGCTAACCTCGGATTGTTGAACCCTTGTCTTTTGGTGCTCCAAATGCCCCTTTGAAATCAAGCAAACCCTATTCAACCCTCAAATTTTTGGACTTAGAAGAGAGAGAAAAGGTGGTGAAATGATGCCTAAACGACATATTTATACTCCAAAGATCATCTTTTGTGTACACAAATCACAAGGCTCCATCTAATGTCTCTCTTAAGGTCAAATGGTCCAGCTTTGAGTGACTTGGATGTGTGACACTCCTCCCTTTAACTTGTTTTTGCTCACATAAAACAACTAACCCTCGGGTGTTCTTATACCCGAACCCTGTACGTACCCTCGTGTCCCCCACATATCCTCGTGCCACGAACGCATATACGACATTATTTATTAATTATTAATTATATTTTATCATTTCTTATGTATATATGACTACCCAATCTAGTGTATTGTTATTCACTTACCCGGTACCTGCGTCTGCACGCTATTCAGGTGAATACCCATCACACTATCTCGCATGTCAATAATAAAATAAATTACACACATCACGATGCCAATACCTTAATTACACATAAACATTGCAAATTAAAGTACAACAACACAAAAATTACTATTTACCTAGCTCTAGGTGCGCTCTGACCTATTTGCAAGTCACATGAGCTTATGAGCTGTCAGATACGTCTGCACACACGTCATTAATAATGACGAATTAACTTCGAGCCATTACAACTACACAAAAGGGGAGAACTACCCCCATAAAGGAAATTTGGCAAAACATTCACATAAGGAGATAAAACCTAAATTAAACATAAACTTCAATCATATTCTTTCGATTCTTTTGTTGTTAAATCGTTGTTTAAATATTGTGAATTTTGCAATTATATTCAATGATGAACTATTTTTTAGCTTTATAATACTTTGTACGTTTCTTTTTTGACTTTTTTTTCATGTAGCCAAACATCACCCACTAACACTACAACAATAAGGGATTTTAATAACAAAACCATTAATGACGGTTTGGGAAATCCGTCATTAAAGATAGGAAAAGATGATGGTAACCATTATCTTATGGTCTCTTGACCCATTAAACCCTTTCTCTCCTTCTCTCGACTTTACTCTCTCTACCCAAACAAAATGTAAACCTACTCTCTCTCGCGACTCTCTCTCTCTCGACCTTCTCACGTCGATCGAGCTTCTCTCCCAGATCTCTCTCTCACACAACGATCTCTCATGCGAGCACACACAGAATCAATCGAAGGAAAAAAGGTCAGGACCTTCAATCAGATCTCTCGAACTTCTTCTTCTCCTTTCTCGATCTCTTCATTCGTTAAGGTTTCACCACTCCCTCTCCTCTTCGTCTTCTCTGTCTCCGAATCTCTGCTATCTGATCTCAAACCCTACCTTCCTCTCCTTCGCTCCTCAACGTCTTCTGAGCAGATCGAGTTGGTTGAGGAGAGACTGGAGACGCTTTGATTTCATAATCTGCGCTTCGTCATCTTTCACTACAGTTGCCAATCCAGTCGGAATCAAGGTTTGTGGTTTGATTGGATTTGTCATATTTGTGGTTATTTGAGTGGAATTCGTGATTTGAGTGATGATTAGATCACTTCAGTGCCGACAAAGCTGATCAAAGGAAAGAAGACAGGGACTAGTGGCCTTCGCAAGAAGGTTTTTGTAGTTCTTTGCTTGATTGTTGAGATTGTTGTTCGGATTTCAGTTTTGACATGTTTGTTTTGGTTTTGGTTTTGGTTGTGTTTTTTAGGTTAAAGTGTTCAAGGAAGAGAATTACTTGGCAAATTGGATTAAGGTGCGTGATTTCTTAGTTTGTTTGATTACTACTTTGTTTCGATTTACGTTAGGTAGATAATGTGGTTAAGGCAATGTCAATGTAGGCTTTGTTTAATTCGTTAGGAGAGTCCAGCCTCTCAATAGCTGTGGGTTTCTTGTTCCTCTTTATTATTATTATCAATCAAATTTCTTGCATTTTTTTATTTGATTTTTCATTGCTTATTGTCCAATTGTAAATTGTGAAGATCGAATCATTTAGAACAAAGTTCTGTCACTATGACTTGTGGAGTAGAAGCTTTATTAGATTTAACTTTGTTTGACAACCTTGAACTTTTTGCGAAATGTTAGTTTAAACTGTTTGTCATTGATCGATGATGCCCATGAACTGATTGAAATGAATTCAGTCACTGAACTGAATGGGATGAACTTAACTAGACAATGATGGCAAGAATGAAACTAAAAATTATAGCAAAATGAAGTCAACATTTAGCATTAACCATTTACATAATTAATGGTGCATGCATCAGTAATCATTTAACATATAGAGAAATTATTAAGTCCCAAGATGCAAAAGAATGCATGTGTAGTTACTTGCAGTATATTCACTATTGAGTTGCTAGAAAGTTTCCAGTCCTTGGAACCATGGCATGCATCAATAATCATCCTCAAAAATTCATTGATGTGGTCATTTGGTATTTAGCTAAGATAGCCTAGAAAGTTTCCAATTCTTGACCTTGTTCAAGGAACACTTGCAGTTTAGTTACTTGCAGTTTATTTACATTTTCTTTCTATTTTCTCCAATGATAGAAAGGTAAAAGAGCTAGAAAACTAAAAGATCTTTCTAATTTTGATTTTTATATACTTAGCTAATAGTGCTAAAAATGGGTTTATGTTACTGTTAATTTTCTCTTCTTTCTAAAAGTACCCTCTGGTTTTAAAACAGCTTATAAAAATTATTAACTGGTTATAAAACCTAAGCTTTACTTGCATTGACATCCCATGTGCAGACTGAAGTTAGTTAACTGGTCATAAAACATAAGCTATAATCATTTCTTCCATTTTTTCTCTTTTTTCTGAGAACTTGTCGTCAATATGAAGTCTTATATCTGCTTGTCAAGAAATTTATAATTATTTTTCTCCAATCCTGCACTTCTCCATATGCATTTGATGATAATTCTTTTATATGGCTGTTCCGACATTCATTAAAAAAGTTGATGATTCTGCTCCATTTAGATATGGTCTTTAGAGTTTTAGTTACTGTTCACATAGGAGAAATGACTGTGAGGGAGACCTTGGCCATCTCTGCAAGAGTTCAAGGAGTTGGTGCTGGTCATGGTAAGTGTTATACAGTTAGTTTTAAAGAGCTGCCCAAGAATTTAAGTAGCGAAGAATCTAAAGATTAGTTTGTAATTTTTTTGTAGCAGAGTTGTTGTTGGAGCTCTCAAGAAGAGAGAAAGAAACAAACATCAAACCTGATCCTGATCTTGATTTGTTCATGAAGGTGAAAAGAAGATTCATTTTCATTGAACACTTTAATCTTACATGACAAGAACACTACTTATTCAAGCTAAGGAGTCATATTCTTAATTTATTCTTTTTATTGTTTTTATAAGATATTTTATTCTTGTTAATGATACAGGCTGCAGCATTGGACGGTCAAGAAGCTAGTGTAATAACAGACTATATGATAAAGGTACATGTTACACGGCTAGCAATATAATTGTGAACTTGGAAAATACTAGACTATATAATAAAGGTACCTTTACTTACTATACTTATCTGATTAAAATGCTACTCTAGATTGTTGGTGCAGAAAATCTTGTTCTAATATATGCAGCCTGAAGGTCACCCAAGAGGGGGGGTGAATTGGGTTACCGAGTAGTTATCGCCTTTTTAAAATTTTATGCATAAATAATAATGGTAATGCATACACCAATGATAAATATCAATACTATGCAATCAAAAAGGGGGTAGAAGAGATGGAAATAAGACACGTGATTTATAGTGGTTCGATCCAACCGATCTACATCCACTACCTAACCTCCCCGGTTAGGATTTTCAAACCCCACTTATATTATTGATAAGTGTTACACCCTAAGCCAACTAGCCTAGTGAATGCCTAGCCTCAACTAGGTCTTTTACACGATGCCTTATCGCAATAAGGTCTTATACAATCACCTAGCCACAACTAGGAATTTCCACCTAGACCCACCTAGGACTTTTCCCACCTAGCTGCAACTAGGATATATGCCTAGCCTCAACTAGGTCTTCCCTTTCGACTTAGATCCCACTAAGTCTTACAATCAAGATTTGATTAATACAATTGAAATTACACTTTACAAAGTAAAGTGATATCAAGTTCAAATACAAGCAAGCCTCCTAGAGCCTAACCACTCTTATGCATGCAAGTATGAAAACAATTGAGAAATGCAATTATAAAACTGATTTTATGCAAAACTCAAAACTGAAACCATTTCAAATAGATTAATGAGAACAAAACCGGTTTCAAATCCAAAGAACAAGAAGTTTGATAAAAATCGAGTTTAAGCACAAACTCTTGTTCAAATCAGTCCAAGGGTTTAATAAATCAAGTTTAAGTGCACAACCCAATACAAGTGTGTTTAAAATTCACAACAAGTAATTTCCCAAATCAATCACACAAGAATATATAATTTAAGCACAAGAAAAGCTAGGGAATGGACTTTCTTACAACCCCAAGAAGATGACTTGAAAATTAGTTCTGGAGAGGTTGTTATACTCCTTAGAGTGCCCCAAAAGTGCTGGTTTTGATGTTGAAGGAACAGCCTCTAAGTGTAACTTGAAGACCCCAAGCTCCTTCCCTTGAAAAATTTAAGCACAAATGTTTTTTTTTATTTTAAAACCTAATTTGTGTGTCTTGTGTGTTTGGGAGTGTTGTATATATTTATAGACCAATATATGACCGTTGTGTGCATCCAAGGCCTGAGATTTGATCAAAAATTCGAATTAAAGTGAATTTTTCAGCTTTATAAAAAGCGCTAATTTTATGACCTAGCGCGCTAACTCCGCACATAGCGCGCTAATAACAGTATTAGCGCGCTAACTGCAGGGACCTCAGAATAATTAATTATGTATCTTGTGTTAGCGACCCCTTAACACGTCCTAGACCCAATAAACCCTCATATAACATATAATACATGTTTGTTATGGGTCATATGGCCTATTTGGATGGTCCGGATATTTTCACAAATCCCGAAAATGGAAAGTCTCGGTTTCATGATTTGCGAGGGACTTTTCTAGAAATATGCAGTTTTCTTTTCAAAGACCTTTCAAAAACAAGTTTTTCTTTTTCAAAAACTTTCACAATGATTTTTAAAATGTGATAGTAACATACACATATAGTTTAACATAGTTTAGGCTTATAGGACCGAAATCTTCGAATAATCTCTTGACATTTGAAAATCCATTTTAAAATCACAATATGCATGAACTAATGCAATAGGCTTGCTTAAGTGAACTTGAATACCTTACATTAATTTTACAACTCTTGGCCTTGATCTTTCGTCTTCATTCCTTTTTGTATGCCGAGTCTTGAACTCGTATAGCTTGAATGCTCGAATACCCATGATGTGATGTTTTGCAACCTTTGACGAAACTGAAATACACTTGATAAAACTTATTAGTATATTTTCACCTTGTTTGTTTCCATCAAAATTTCGGTCGGAGTTAGAGTGACTAACCACTTTAGTCCAACAATCTCTCCCTTTTTGATGATAACAAACAATGTGAACTTGACAAGCATAAAACATAATACAAGTGTATGAACATTAGAATACTCACAATAATGGATAAAATTTATACTCTCTCAAGTTCAACACTCTTTCTCCCCCGTTTGATACCATCAAAAAGTGGGGCACAGAAAAATCATGATATCATTAGAAAGGCTCCCCCGTTTTATGAGAATGTTAACAAATAAGTGCTCCCCCTATCGATATGCATCAGATGAAAGTTTAAGGAAATAATCGAGAATCTAGGCTCCCCCTATCAACATGCATGTTTCAGTTTGTGATACCAACAAATATCTTATTTTAGGTACATGTCTTGCTCCCCCAAAAAATAGATGCCAACAAAAAATGAGTATAAGGTTTTCCCTTATCAATGTCATTCACATTATCTAAATGTCTCCCCCAATTTAAAACAATGGCTTCAACACATGACTTTAAAAACATGGTGAATGTGAAGTTTGTCTGGTCAGGGGGTATTAGCGCTCTAATTGATTGACCTAGCACGCTAATTGCTAGACCTAGCGCACTAATGGAAATACCTAGCGCGCTAATTCCTCTCTGGAATTTCGAAATTAAAATTTTTGAGTTTTTGACGCACAACTCTGATTTACCTCAAACTTCATGGACACTTCATTAACACTATATAAAGATGATTAAAACACTTAAAACATGTGTAGAAGGTCCGATTTATGAGAAATGCCTAACTCATGCCGTGTCAATGAATTTGGCCTAAAAGTGCTTGGCTACATTGTATTAATTCATCATGGTCCTATATAAAATGTATGTGAAATGCAGTCATGACATCAAAACTAACAGTGTATGCATGCAATGTGTATGTGACCAATGCAAGGCCTATCATGCTTAACTCCTATATATCAATTTGTCATTTTAGCACATTCATGTTTCAAAGTGAATCTAATTTACTCTATGAATCATGAACTTTGGTACCCATACACCTTTGTGTTCCCTAACATGTGTATCACATACATTCTTTTCTACCCATGCAAGTTTACCTCTATTGGTCCTATTTATGATACATTTGCCAACATTATGAGATCTATTGCATTTTAAACATCTCTTGGACTCAGCCAAAAGCTTTCCATAGCTCAATAGGCTTGCACCATAGCCTATGCCTCTCTTGTTGAGTGCACGTCGTTGTGCGCCCAACATCATGTCAAACATTTTGGTGCCACTTGTGAACTTGGTCACCGTAGTGGTCAAGTCCTCTATTTCTTTTGCTAGGCCATTTTTCTCATTTATGGCCAATTCTAAGTCCTGTTGGAAATCATCAATAATCTCATTTTGAGATTCAATCTCACTAATGGCTTTGATCAAACTCTTTTTGAGTTGTTTGGTCTGTTTGACCTCCTTTTCTAATTCATTTCTAAGATCATGAATAATAGACATATCATTCAATGCATTTACATCATCATAATTGAAAGATTTAGAGTCACTTACCTCACTCCTTGCCATGAGACAAAGGATGGCCTTCACATTTTCCGACGAGCTAGATGATGATGATGATGATGATGATTCATGTCTCTTGCTTCTTCTCAAGTACTTGCATTCCGATGCTTTATGTCTCGGTTTGCCGCACTCATAGCAAATCATCTCGCGTGATTTGTATGTTGTTTGCACCTTTGTACTTCTTCATGTATTTGTCTCTTTTGTATGTTGCCTTCTTGAGCTTTCTTGATAGCATGGCCACTTCTTGCTCAATAGAGTCACTTTCACTTGAGCTCACATCATCTTCAGCCGATAGACAAGTAACTTTCAAGGCATGCTCCTTCTTTGACTCTTTCTTGGTCGAGCCACCAAGTGCTTCCAATCTAGCACGGTCTCTTAGCTCAAATTCATGAACCATTAATTCTCCGCATAATGCATCAAAGGTATAATTTCCAAGGTTTTGAGCCGATTGAATAGCATGTTTCTTTGCATCCCATTCCTTAGGCAAGCCTCTAAGGAACTTGTACACCGAGTTCTCTTGATTATAATGTTTGCCAAGATTTTTTATCTCATTTAAGAGCTTCGTGAACCGAGTGATGGCCGTGGCTATGTCTTCATGGGGCTCCACTCGAAAGGTCTCATAATGTTCTTCAAGAATCCTCAACTTAGTGTTCTTGACTTGTTGTGTACCTTCATAATGCACTTCAAGTTTTTCCCATACTTCCTTGGCCGTTTGACAAGCGCTAACTCGGTTGAATTCGTTCTCACTTAGTGTACAAAACAAATGATTCACGGCTTGATCATTTGAGAGCTCGATCTTGATCTCCTCGGCGGTGTATTCTTTCAAGGACTTGTTTGGTGGAGAGTAGCCATTTTCAATTGTGTCCCACAAATGTCTCCCTTGTGCTCTAATGTAAAACTTCATTCGAACTTTCCAATGAGCATAATTTGTTCCATCAAAGTAGGGAGGTCGAATGGATGAGTTACCTTCCCTAAGGCGAGAAAAATCTAGAGATTGCATCCTTGCACAAAAACACTCAAAGATACGTTAGTAACACTTTGAGCAATAACCTGCTCTGATACCAATTGAAGGTCACCCAAGAGGGGGGTGAATTGGGTTACCGAGTAGTTATCGCCTTTTTAAAACTTTATGCATAAATAATAATGGTAATGCATACACCAATGATAAATATCAATACTATGCAATCAAGAAGGGGGTAGAAGAGATGGAAATAAGACACGTGATTTATAGTGGTTCGATCCAACCGATCTACATCCACTACCTAACCTCCCCGATTAGGATTTTCAAACCCCACTTATATTATTGATAAGTGTTACACCCTAAGCCAACTAGCCTAGTGAATGCCTAGCCTCAACTAGGTCTTTTACACGATGTCTTGTCGCAATAAGGTCTTATACAATCACCTAGCCGCAACTAGGAATTTCCACCTAGACCCACCTAGGACTTTTCCCACCTAACCGCAACTAGGATATATGCCTAGCCTTAACTAGGTCTTCCCTTTCGACTTAGATCCCACTAAGTCTTACAATCAAGATTTGATTAATACAATTGAAATTACACTTTACAAAGTAAAGTAGTATCAAGTTCAAATACAAGCAAGCCTCCTATAGCCTAACCACTCTTATGCATGCAAGTATGAAAACAATTGAGAAATGCAATTATAAAACTGATTTTGTGCAAAACTCAAAACTGAAATCGTTTCAAATAGATTAATGAGAACAAAACCGGTTTCAAATCCAAAGAACAAGAAGTTTGATAAAAATCGAGTTTAAGCACAAACTCTTGTTCAAATCAGTCCAAGGGTTTAATAAATCAAGTTTAAGTGCACAACCCAATACAAGTGTGTTTAACAACACAACAAGTAATTTCCCAAATCAATCACACAAGAATATATAATTTAAGCACAAGAAAAGCTAAGGAATGGACTTTCTTACAACCCCAAGAAGATGACTTGAAAATCAGTTCTGGAGAAGTTGTTATACTCCTTAGAGTGCCCCAAAAGTGCTGGTTTTGATGTTGAAGGAACAGCCTCTAAGTGTAACTTGAAGACCCCAAGCTCAGTCTCTTAAAAAATTTAAGCACAAATGTTTTTCTTTGATTTTAAAACCTAATTTGTGTGCCTTGTGTGTTTGGGAGTGTTGTATATATTTATAGACCAATATATGACCGTTGTGTGCATCCAAGGGCCGAGATTTAATCAAAAATTCGAATTAAAGTGAATTTTTCAGCTTTATAAAAAAGCTGTCAGGACTGCAATTAGCGCGCTAATTTTATGACCTAGCGCGCTAACTCCGCACATAGCGCGCTAATAACAGTATTAGCGCGCTAACTGCAAGGACCTCAGAATAATTAATTTTGTCCCTTGTGTTAGCGACCCCTTAACACGTCCTAGACCCAATAAACCTTCATATAACATATAATACATATTTGTTATGGGTCATATGGCCTATTTGGATGGTCCGGATATTTTCACAAATCCCGAAAATGGAAAGTCTCGGTTTCATAATTTGCGAGGGACTTTTCTGCAAATATGCAGTTTTCTTTTCAAAGACCTTTCAAAAACAAGTTTTTCTTTTTCAAAAACTTTCACAATGATTTTCAAAATGTGATATTAACATACACATATAGTTTAACATAGTTTAGACTTATAGGACCGAAATCTTCGAATAATCTCTTGACATTTGAAAATCCATTTTAAAATCACGATATGCATGAACTAATGCAATAGGCTTGCTTAAGTGAACTTGAATACCTTACATTAATTTTACAACTCTTGGCCTTGATCTTTCGTCTTCATTCCTTTTTGTATGCCGAGTCTTGAACTCGTATAGCTTGAATGCTCGAATACCCATGATGTGATGTTTCGTAACCTTTGACGAAACTGAAATACACTTGATAAAACTTATTAGTATATTTTCACCTTGTTTGTTTCCATCAAAATTTCGGTCGGAGTTAGAGTGACTAACCACTTAGTCCAACAATCTCTCCCTTTTTGATGATAACAAACAATGTGAACTTGACAAGCATAAAACATAATATAAGTGTATGAACATTAGAATAATCACAATAATGGAGAAAATTTATACTCTCTCAAGTTCAACACTCTTTCTCCCCCGTTTGATACCATCAAAAAGTGGGGCACAGAAAAATCATGATATCATTAGAAAGGCTCCCCCGTTTTATGAGAATGTTAACAAATAAGTGCTCCCCCTATCGATATGCATCAGATGAAAGTTTAAGGAAATAATCGAGAATCTCGGCTCCCCCTATCAACATGCATGTTTCAGTTTGTGATACCAACAAATATCTTATTTTAGGTACATGTCTTGCTCCCCCAAAAAATAGATGCCAACAAAATTCCGGTCGGAGTTAGAGTGACTAACCACTTAGTCCAACACAGCCGAGCAGATATTTGGAGCTGGTGGAAAAAGACTCAGGCCTGCTTTAGTATTCCTTGTTTCTAGAGCCACAGCAGATCTAGCAAATTTAAAGTGAGTAATTTTAGTTTAATAATTTTGTTCTTGTATGTTTTCTGTGCAATACTGGATGTTAATTTACGGCCTCAATCCAGGGAGCTTACACCAAAACATCTACGTCTAGCAGAGGTCATTGAGATGATCCATACTGCAAGCTTAATACATGATGATGTATTAGACGATAGCAGTATACGGCGAGGTGCGTGCTATGTGTTAACTTTATCAGTTGATTGTAGCTAGCTTTACTTATGACATACACATAATGCTATATGGGATATGCTTTATTATTTTATTGACATTACAAGTTCCAGTGGTAGTCACTTGATTTCCTTAGTAAGGAAGCATTGGTTAAGTTCTCCGGATCAATTAATGAGTCATTTCATAAATTTTACTTGCAAGCAAGAGGATTCAACCGCATTACTGTACACCCCTTAGTTTCTTTGTTATGATGCCCAATCTCATGGAGCTCTTTATAGTTATACTTAGATTAGAAGAGCTTATGATGATAAATTGCCAAATTTTTTAGCTCAGCAGCTCACATAATCTGGGCTGTTCATATAGAGTCCTCTCCTTGTGAACGTCTTCTTGACTGTTGTAGCCATCAATTAGTCACGAATGCACTTAGTGAGCATATCAGATGTTTTATTTAGCTTTTTCCATTTGTTCGGGAGATTAGAAAGAAGTTAATCTGCGCCGCTTCAGTAATTTTCCTTTGAATTTATTTTTCTTGTTTTAAATAAAATAGTTTCCAAGTACCAAGTGCATTATATAGTTTTTTTATGCCTTCCATTACTTCATTCAACTAGTTCAACCGTAAAAAAGGAATATAGTTGTTAGTTCTTACAAAAGGAAGCGCAAAAGTACTTTTTCTTGCAACATGTCTTTTAAAATGTATTTGTGTAACTGATCTCCGTGAATAGTTTAAGAATATGAAGGCTGAAAAACAAAAAGATTCAAGGACTTGAATATAAACTAATTAGAGCATTTGTGAGGGAAAACTTGAAAGTAATCTAGATTTTGGCATTATAGTTCAAGTCATTTCCATTTCCACCTGCATTTCTCTTTGTATTTGAGTCAGGATGAAGGATTTTAAATGCATGGTTTCAAAAATAATTCATCTATATAAGCGGTGTTACTATGGAAAGAAATTCCAAAATTGCAAGAACAATTTAAGAATTGCACAGCTGGTACTCTTCTGAGAAAGATGCTATTTAAGTTATCTTAATGTTTCATTCTAGATAGCATACCAACTTGAAAAGTTACTAAACAAACCATAAGGTAGTCATCAACAAGCCGAGTGATTGATTGAAAATACCCTTGAAGAGTGGCCAAATCACAAGCCGAGTGATTGAAAGTACTCTTGAAGTGTGTTGTTGAGGGACTGGTGAAGTGGCAAGATGACACAAAGAATCCTTTTAAAGCTAAGGTTTGTGGTGTCATATAAATTTTCGCATATTTATGGTATCACTAACAAATTCATGAATTGTTTTTAGAGATATCGAAGCAATATTTTCAAAATTGGGTTTTTAAGTTAAAAGACACGTCTTATTGTAGGTTGAAGCTAGTATTGGTCTCAATAAATGATATTCTCCTTATCTTTCTGAAGCCTAAGCTATCTCTATTTTTAATCTAATTCTGCATAACAATTGAATTGTTTTTTATGTGGATTATATAATTTATTCACCATCAAGTTTTTTTTCCTTGATGTACTGTCACTTTTTTCTCTATTTATTGAAACGTTTCTCCTTTCTCGGCATGTTGTAACTCTTCAATTCATTATTATTAACTATCCTTAATTGCTTGGAAGATAAAAACCTATCTTCGATTCAACATAGGAATCTTGTTCAGATTCTTGGTTGTTGTGTCGAAGAACAGGAAAAAATGTTGATTTATGAATACATGCCTAATAAAAGCTTAGACTTTCTACTCTTCGGTATGCTTCAATTAATTAGTACTGTTTACTTGCAAAAAATAAATGGGACTTCAAGGTGATTTTCAAAGAATAGAGTTGATTGTGTCAATTTTACTTGCAGTGCATTACATTGCTAATCCATAATATACATGATATTGGGTGTCATTGGTTTTTTAACATGTGATATAATTTGTCTCTTTTTCTTGATTGGGTTGATGACCAGGTGGGAGATGATGAGGTAAGTAGTTGGCTCTTTTTCTTGATTGGGTTGAGTTAGCCATTCATCTGCAATGTTTCTTACCTTCTTGAAAGGCAATATCTAATTAGAAATCTGCAAAACTGAAAAAGAAAAAAAAAAAGAAGTCAAGAATTTCAGTAATTAATTTTAGAAAGAAGAATGACTTCTTCAACACCAGGCAGTTCCTAGATGGGCTCTCAGAATTTATGCATGAATTTGTTTTTTTTTTTCCCTGCTTTGAAGACCATATATGTTGCTAAGTAGATTTTTTATGTTTTAATTTTTCCTTGATATTTAATCCTAGTAGATCCCATTTACAGTCACTTAGTGCTACTGTTTGATGCAGCAAGGGGAGGAATGGCCATATTCCATACAGAGACTCCAAGCTAACTCGCATTCTGCAATCTTCATTGGGCGGTAATGCAAAAACTGCCTTCATTTGCACTATTAGCCCTGCACGGAGATATACATGCTTATGATGAATTAGTAATAAGATGCTTCTTTTGTAAGGAAACGGATGATCATGGTTGTTAAACATGTAATGGATGATTAGTTTGTTGAGAACTTTTCAATATGGTCATGGACAGACGATCAATTTTTGGGATTGTTCCTTATTGCTGATAAACATTTCATCCAATCAATGTATTTAACTGCCTGATCATTTATATGCTCAACTGGAATTACTGGTTTTGCATTTGCAGATATGGAACATTAATGAGCGGAGCCTGCTGCTTATGGAAAGCTAGGGTGGGCACTCAAATTTGGTGGTAGTTGGTGGCGACATCGACGATGGAGGAGCATCGAAGGATCAGTAGTAGAAGAGGTGGAGTGGGCACTGGCTTGACTGGCAGAGAGAGATAGGATGAGTTGTTTGATGGATCTATTCCATGCATTTGATCTATCAAGTCTGGTTTTTGAACATTTATTGATATGTGTATCTTTTAATTGTATAAGAAGATTCAATTTCTTTTTTAATAATTATTATTTATTATTATTATTTTGTTTGTAAAAAAATTATATGTTGCAGGTAACAACAACACTTTTTTTAAAAAAAAAATTATATGCTGCAGGTAACAACAATACTTTTTTTAAAAAAAATTAAAAACCCTTTAATAACTGTTTATAGCCGTTATTAAAAGTTTTCCTACCATTTTGGGCTTTACATAAGAAGACGGTGAAAAACGGTCACAAAAGGCTTTGAGTTTTTATAACTCTTCATAACATGACGGACCTCATGACGGTCAAAAACCATTATGAAAGGTCTTTAATGACGGTTAAAAATCGTCATTAAGACCTTTACTAATGTAGTGAATCCACACTGGGACCTATGGAAAGGGTGAATTTTTTGGACATTTTGTTGTTATGCACATCTATTTTTCATAAATTAGGTTAGTTTTTTTTTTTGCACACTCATAAATTATTTTAGTTATTTACCAAAAAAATGTTTTATCAAAAAAAAAAACCAAAAAAATGTATATAGCTTAATTATGCCATCCCATTATACATAATTGTATTTTGATAGGGATAATTATCTATTTTTTTAACTATTAATGATACAATTATAATTTTAAGTTTTTGACCATTATTATACAACTACGATTTATTTTTTCGCTATTAATAATTATGTGACGTGGTAATTAGCGTATGTGGTGCGTGGAACCTAGCGGGTCGGTGACATGGCGAGTCTGTGTGGCTGTGGCGCACCACATGGCAAACCTCGTCATTTGGGGCCTTCATACCCTACTACGCATTGCCTTTTGGACTCCATCCATTAGGTTTTCTAAAGTAAGGTTTTAGACTTAGTGTTAGTATTTAAATAAGCAAATAGTATATCTTGGTCCCCAAACTTTCACTTTTTTGTTGATTTAGTCCTCAAACATTCACCAGTTCATTTTCGGTCCTTGAAATTTTATTTCCCTTACTTTTAGTCCTTTTGTTATGTTTAGAGAGTAACATGTATATACTAACGAAATGGTTCACAATCAATTTTTTAGGCTGATGGATCAGTTGTAAGCTGTCCGTGAGTTGCTTGTGAAACACTTTAATAACAATCGTTGTTCTCCAAACTTAACCAAAGGACTAAAAGTAGAGAGAAATGAAAGTTCAAGGACTGAAAGTGAACTGATGAAAGTTTAAGGTGTAGCGGCCTCCAATTCATCGACAATGACGGCGTACATCGCGGGACCACAGCTCTGTCAACTCATCACCCAGCTGTGTTCCGCGGCCACTCGTAAACTAAATATAATCAAACTCTTGCTAACTTTAAGTTATGTATTAATAATTATTGATTTAAGTTAGCTTTAAATTCTTTGTTATCATTTTACCTCAAAGTATGGAGCGGATAATTAAAATCATCAAGGTGTTTTATGGGCATATTACCTAAGGTGGAAACTATCTCAAAATATACATCATATACATATCAACTGAGATCCTCAAAATATCAAAAACATAACCTACAAGTTATATACAAGTCATATATATCTCTCATACCCCAAAACCCAGCATAAAACAAGGAAACAAAACAAACGTACGTGTAGGGCAAATGCAGTCAATTAATGTAGTCCTCAAGCTTACCCTTCCCTCGGCTCGTACTAGGATTTGCACTCAAGCCATCACAAAATGGCAGATGACGAGTCTAGAGTGAGTAATCCCAAGGAAATTCACCAAGTAAATACGTAAATAAACTGCTGAAATTTAAAATATTATAAATAAGCATGCGGAACAAAAGAATACAGGAAACTGTGGAAGATCATCGCATGCATAAATATAGCAGTGAAGCAAAGTGCGTGCACAATCAAATTCAGACTAAGCCATACTTAAAGCTATTCACCAGACACGGCCCGTGACGGTACCTCTAACGGGTGAACTTGGACCTCTAGGTGGCCGGTGTATATTCATGGCACACCCACACATGCCTATCATAGCCGAGTAGCATATTCACCATCACATGCCTAGACATATGCTATGGCTTAGTGGACTATATGCCCCCGCAACGAACAAATATAAGGTGGGGAGTGATCTCAACACCCTAAAGACACCAGGTAGGAGGAAACTCAACTACCGTAAAGTCACCAGGTGAGAGTACTTAGCCATCGTAAAGTAATAAGGAAATTGAATAGTAAATGAACATGACTGAATTCAAATAAATTAAGCAGTAATTATTAAAGTGAATTTCAGTTGGGTTACTACACACCTCAAACCGCACTCCTTGTCCTGTAAAATAAACCTCGGTCTAGCTCCAATAAATACACGACAATCAAAATTATCACCTGAATGTACCTAATACAATTTGTTATTGAATTAGCTTCAAGTGGGTATATTGTGTCAATTTTACGTTTTACGAGGTAAAAACTCCAACATCTCGGCAAAATTCTGATAAAATCCCAAAACTTATTTATTTGATCAAAATATAATTTTTCTAAAATTTTTCTCTTTTATCTGAGTTTTTCTATTAATTTTTCAGAATTTTTTTTTGGGTTGGGCTTAACCGGACCCGGTTCATCTGGGTCTGGTTCGGCCTAACTGAACTGGCCAACCGGGTCGGCCTGACCCACCCAAAACAGGGTCGGGTCACCCCGACCCGTTTGGTCTTCTTCTCCAAGAGATTGAAACAGAAGCTCTGTTTATATCTCTTTTTTTTAATCGGGGTTGGCTCTCAACCACAACCCCTCCTCTTATCTTGGCATGGGAGACCTCTCCCATGCCATGTTCATCCTCAGACGAACTGCCATGGCGGTTCGTCCGAGCCCCCCACCTAACCACCACACCAACATCCAACAACAACACATACAACAACATCATCAACAACACAGACATTCACCTCGACGTCGTCGTGCTCTCGTTCTCTCCTCCTCAGTCTCTCTCATTCTCTTCTCCTTTTCCTCTCCCTCGGTCTCTCGATTTCGATCGAAACGGTGAGAAAAATGGGGTTTCGATGGTGATTATCAACATGTTGGGGTGAAATGACCCAAACACCCCTATGTTCTTATCCTTTTCGTTAACAATCAAATGCCCTTTTTTGTCATTTCATAATTATTTATTTATTTTCTAATTTTAATATATATTTATATATATATATATCTATTTTAAATTACATATATATATAAATATATATATTCACCTATATTTTCACGCCAACAATTTCATCGTGCGTGCCAATGAGCGAACTCGAGCGTGCACACTATCGTACAACCCATTTGTGTCGACCATGACCCCGCGGGTTACTAGGCGCCCACCAATTTACTATTTTATCACATTTAATTCATTTAATGGGTGTATTATTTTCTTTGACCTAGTTTTTCGTCTTTTAGTCTACCCAGTACCCGCGTCGACACGTATATCGAGGCAAATGCTTAACACACAATCTCACATGTCAATTGAAATATAATTACATACATCGCGATGTCGTTTAACCTATTTTAACATAAACATGGAAAAATTAGTCAAAACAACACACAAAATAACTATTTACCTAATACGAGCGTGCTCAAGCCTCGTTGTGGGATCCATGAACGTCCCCGCTGGCATCTACGTCTACAATGACGCCATAAAATAACACTAATTATTAATTGAGCCGTTACAGTTCTTCCTAACTAGTTTGAAATTTTATCCCGAAATTTAAGTTATACTAAATACTCACCAGTTAATAACTGAGGATATCTTCGTCTCATAGTCGACTCAAGGTCCTAGGTGTGTCCCTTACTCCCGTGATGCTGCCATCGTAACAATACCTTCAGGATCTCCCTGTCTCGTAGAGCCTATATGCTGCAATCTATAATCTCTACTGGCTTGTAACGACCTGAATCTTCCCCGATTCGATTTAGGGGCAATTTAGTAATTTAAATACTAAAAGTGTGTTGGATTTCTTTGGATTGGATTATTAGTGATATAGTAGAATATCCTACACCTTGAGATGCACATTTTATGCGGTTTGAAGAGATATCAAAATATATGCCTGTTCTTATTAAGGAAACTCACAAGAAAATAAAGATTTGAAAAACGTTTCTTAAACCAAATTTAATAGATCCTATTAATTAAGAAAAGATTTTTGGAAACGTTCTTAGTCAAAATGCTCATTAAGATAAATTAATGAAAACGGCCTAAAATATATTAAATAGGGAGTTAGACTTAAGGCCAAGTATGAGGGCACTTTAGTCTTTAATACAAAAGGATGTATGTAACCTAAACTAACCCTAACCTATAAAAGGAGAAGTTGAATAAACCTAGCCACCACTTGTTGTTCTACACTATTTGGAAAAAGATAGGAGATTAAGGGAAGATAGCTTGGAATGGTGAGAATGAGTTTTGAAAAGTCAAAGAGATCAAAGAAGGTCGGATTGAACATTCAAATCGAGCCCTAGTACGAAAGGATCAATACTAGGATTTACGATGAGTTTAGGTAAGTGGGGAGCTTGCTCAATTATCAAAAATGGCATGATTATTAGTTATGCTTAGGATTCATAATGTGAATTAAAGACTTGGGATTTATGGGTTGCGTCGTGGTATTGGCTCGAATCTACGAATCTATGGAATGTGAATGCACTGTTATTCATGGCCCCAGAATGTGTGGAGTTTACCACCGAGGGTCGTTAACACCCCAGGGTGTGGAGTTTACCACCGAGGGTCGTTAACACCCCAGGGTGTGGAGTTTACCACCGAGGGCTTTACTTGACTAATTGAATTCATAAGTATGTCATGTAGGGACATGAGTTGGAGTTACCTTCTCTTGTACTCTTGAGACATAGAGATGTGCATCGGTGATGGCTTGGACGAACCTCTTGTTGATTTGATGGGACAAATGAGAGGGCACATAAGGCCTGTGTGCTAGCTGGTTGTTTTTATCACTTTGAGAGTAGGAGAATCGGTCACCGGATTCTTGCCAATATCTAGTATGCATTGAATGGAACATCGACTTATCGTATTATTATATTCTATAGTACATAATCTCGCGAAACCCCCTCATTTGTATGAAAGTTTGAAATTATGAAATGATTTGTCAATCTCTTTAATGTTATTCATGATTATTTTTGTTACAATTTGTGACTTACGAATCTTATGTCTATGATAGTACTTGATGGTTTATTATAAGTCTATTTTTTTAAATCCTGCTACCACGCTACTATTTAATGAATCCTTGTTTGTTTTCAAATACATGCTAAACTATGCATGCTTATTAGGTATTACTTGCATATTTGATGGTTGAGCGGGTTTTCCGCATTACTGAGCTCTGTTGGTTCTTTTAGTTCATCCCACTTATATCTCAGGTATCCACGATAGCGCTAGGTTGAGGCAAGGGAGAGACGAGCTTGAAGTCTCCTCTTGATGTGAGCCTTTATATATATATATATCATGTATATTTGGTTTTGAAACTATCAACTTGGGGTTAAAAATTAAAATAGATCTTTGGGTAGTTTGAATCCTAGTTATCTTTAGTTGGTCCATTTCGGAGATTATAATTAACTGGTTTAGTTTAAAGGAGCATGAACAGATGTATAATTTTTATAAATGTTCTACGAACTTAAATCTATTGGCTTAGGATATCTTTTTATATTCTTTCCGCAATTATTATCCTTTGTTTAGCCAATGTGTATTCCGCAGGTTTATTTGTTTAGGCGTGCCAGACCGTTATTTGGGCTTGGTTCAGGTATCGGGTCTAAATGGTAGTCTGGGCCGGGCAACCTGACCCTAGGTTGGGGACGGGTCATCACAGTTGGTATCAGAGCCTATGGATTAGAACCTAGGGAAACGTTAGGTTAGGGAAACCTAAGATGTAGAGCCTTTAAGTTTAAAGGTCAAGTTAAGTCAACAAATCAGTGGTATGGGACATTGGTTCAAAGTCGACTTAACACACAATAATGATAAATCCTAGGATGGGATGGGACAAAAGAAACTTGATAAAGATTTAATGTGATGATTATTTGCTACTTTGTATATATAAATATATCGTTAGATATATAGGTAAATGTCTTTCCTTAAGACGTGAAACCTTGGTTCCACGAGTTGGAAATGACAATTAACGACATAAGAAAAT
This sequence comes from Stephania japonica, assembly GCA_039657345.1. Classification (NCBI taxonomy): domain Eukaryota; kingdom Viridiplantae; phylum Streptophyta; class Magnoliopsida; order Ranunculales; family Menispermaceae; genus Stephania; species Stephania japonica. The sequence goes on from CM077566.1 coordinate 20,751,932, forward strand.
CGAAGGGAAGTCCTCAGAAGATTCCACATGTGTTGTAAGGAAGTCCTCAACGATTGCTGCGAGAATGGTTCTGATAGAACGCCTAAACTTAGATTGGAAATTGTATGGCGAGATGCGCCTATACTTAACGATAGAGTGGCAAATAAAGACATAAGCAAGAATTGATAGACTTGAAAGGACAATTAGATGCCACGCTAAATACGCAAGATGGAATTGTGACGCGGTTTCATTTCAGAGAAGTAACTCTGACGTCGAAAACTCTAGTAGGATGATTAAAATTAACGATATCTTGTTGAAAACGGAAGTTAATGATCCTAGTAAGGATGCAAATGCATCTTTAGTTTCAAACAATGATAAGCAAGTTAGTCTGGCCAGGAAGCTGAACTTAATTCAAGATATAGACGTCAAGTATACTCTAAAAATCTCTAATGCTCGATTAAGAGTGTGAATCATTGGTCTATAAATTCGATTTGAAGGTTATTGCTATAGATCGAATTATGTTGTTTCATGTGATCTATTTTTTTATCGAAAAATGATTTTTCGACTATATTGGACCATGATTTTTGTATTGTTTTAGAGTTGATGTTTGCCGCACTTTATTGAAGTTTTCATGGAAGGATTTAATGTGACTTTACAAAATTTTTTTTAAAAAAAGCGAACAAGTACAAAAAGGAAATAGTTTATTTTCCTTAGTGTTCAAAAATAGATACATATATATACATATATAAAAAAAAGCTTGATTTAGCTTGAAAAATGGAAACTCAATACTTGGAAATGGGTTTTGATTCAGGTTTAACTTCTTGATTGATTGATTTATGACATTCAAGTTTCGATCGAACTTGTGTAAAAGAAAAATAATATATTGAAAATTACTCAATAAGATGACCCAAATTGAGAGTTAGCTTGAAGCGTAAGTGCATAATGTACGAGGTGGCGAATGAGAAATTAAATAATATATTGAAAATTACTCAATGAGAAAATCTAGTGAATACAAAATGTCATATTAGTACACTCAAAGATGGATGAGTTACTAAAATTGAGGATCCAAAGTCAAAGACTATTTCGGTGAAATAGTCATGTATGAAGATCGTGTTGCCAAGTAGAAAATTTGTTGATGTTGTAAAGACTCAAGATCTGAGGTTAAAATGATATAAATCAAAGGTAACCACTGCAACAAAGAAATTATTCTAACATAATTAGAAGAGAGTTGATTCATAAAATTTGAGGCTACCAGGAATTGAAAAATTGTGTTCAAAATGAATGGAAAGTACGCGATAGCAGTAACCTGACTGAATAATTAAGGGAAACCCCAAACTAAACAATATGTATGAGTTATATTAGTAGGCTGTAAAGAGTGTATGATGCAGTTAATGATATTATAATGAACTCGATGATAAGTGAATCATTAAAATCGGGGGTACACCAATGAAAAGAATATTTCTGATATGATTTGTCGGAGATGGTTGAATGAAAAATGGCATTGAAAAGTAATCGAGGCAAATGATTGTCACATAACCTTAGTCAATAATGACTTGGTTCTTAAAATTGGGGATCCTAGAATAGGATCGACCCATGGAAAAACAAATAAGTAATTTCGTGATGAGAAGAATTGCGAACTCAAGAGAGACAACATGTACTGAAATAGTACCCTTTCCAAGAATGAAAATTTCTAATCAAAATGGTGACGTCGCTAAGAATCATGTTGATCACTTGTGGGATGTAACTTATGATCTCATAATAAAAGTAAAACATTACAAAAAAAAATACCTGAACTACCAAACTAAATGGTTGAAAGGAAAGATGAAATATCTGATCAGTGATAGGTCGACTATTAAAAGTGGGGATCTTAAGTTATGATCGAACTCCAATAAGATTTATACTGTGCAATATGTATGAAATAATAATTAGAGATGGTAAGAAAATACCCTAAACTAGCAATGAAACATGAATATATGAGTAAAGATAAAAATTTCTTAAACTTAACACCATTAATAACTGTTAAACAAAATGTGTGGTTTATACTTGGAAGCCGAATATATTAGAATAAGTCTAAAAGTGACAGCCCTAATGTGATGATGTAAGATAACTTGAAATATAACCCAGATGGGTAAGCAATAGATTTGCAAATGATCAATTGTTGAAGATATCAACATGAGGTGATAATGTACGAACATTTAAGGCCGACACCTTAACTAGGGACAAAAGCATGAGAAACTTATACGGCATAAAGGTTTGCCTAAGTATGGAAAGATGTGATGAATCATGACCATGAGTTTGATCTACATTAAAAGAAAGATCATTGGGTAAATGATATTAGCAATATATAATAATAATTAAAAAAAAATTGAGACCGTAAACATTAGTGTTAGTGAGTTAAACTTGAGAATTATGCCGATAAGAGAAGTTTGAAAAAGAATTCCACAGATGAGATCTCTTTGAATTATTTGTGAGGAATCAGTCTAATATTCTCACTATCAAGAATCACTGAATTTAGAGAAGAGAAGAACATTATGAATGACTTCGTGTTGGATGTGAAGCAAGGAAACCATAAGCTAAACATTGCAGATAACTCTCGAAGCATGTATAAAAGTGAGTTTAGGTACCATTGAATTGAACCATAGTTTTAAATTGAATGACATGCAATAATGTTTGCCTAAGTACTAAGTACCCATCGTGTACTTTACTTATGGAGTACTCGACATACAAATAAACGTGCGATAGTATTAACGCATACGAGTAATGAATTGAGAGATAGAGGATGAATAATAAATTTTAAATGAATGAGTCGTATTGAGATATGAGTTCTTAATGACAATACCGGTGATATGAGTTGAATACTCTCAGAAAATGACGTGGAAGTTAAAATTAAAGCATGAAAGCTAAATCAACCTTGGTTCTCAATGAGAGAAATTCTAACCAATCAATGAGAGCTAAGAGGTAGCTCAAAAGAATGACAAGAGGCATTAGTGAACTAAATGTGAACCTGACTAGGCCAAGAGAAATTTAAAATGCTCACCCATGATCATGAGAGTTAATCGATACGAGGACACAATGCGAAAAGTTTTCGAAAATTTAAGTTATTGCAATAAAAGACCTTGCTGTGAAATAAAGATGGCAAAGTAATAAGTGCATACAAATGAGTACCGAAATTCGCTTAGGGACGAGGATAATGAATACTTCACAAAATTATAAAGGTGGAAACTTACTACATAAGTTAACAATCAAAGGTGACAGAGGAGTTACGAGGTGGACCATTAGTCAAGAGTTGACTTAAATTCATAACCTACAATAATGAATGTCAATAAATGTATGATGACAATAATATTAAGGTATTATTTCGTAAAGGAATACTGTGTCTGCCTAATTGTAACCTTCACAGATAAGTCGCAAGGATATGATGAGTCGTTCTTTGATATATATAACCAAGATGTTGACAGAGATGGTGTACTAGTGTTCATATTATAGCAGATAGCTATCCATGTTCCTACTACCAGGTGGTGGTATGGTTTTTATTGCCAGATAGGCAGAGATATACTTCTTTTCAACACAGATAGACACCATATCACATCTTAATATTATTCTTTCATTTTTTTTGGACGACTCGAGTGCACCTTGTGACTTCGGTGGAGATCACAAAGGAATACCCCAGAAATGCGTAACTATATGAGAAATTGGCATGTAGCTAAGTATGATAGCTCTATTGATGACCTATACGAGGTAGCCTTTATGAATTTTAGTTTGTAAAACGAAAATAAAAATAATGAGATATATTAAAGTCATGAGTAAAACTTTATTTCATGTCGAGTACAGGCTGAATACGCAGGCAAAAATGCACCAACTAAAGGATGGGTGGTAAAATAAATCATTACGAACGGACACACCAAACTGCTAATGTAAATATTTTTACTTTCGAGGACGAAAGTTCTTAAAATTGGGGATGTTGTAACGACCTGAATCTTCCCCGATCCGATTTAGGGGCAATTTAGTAATTTAAATACTAAAAGTGTGTTGGATTTCTTTGGATTGGATTAGTAGTGATATAGTAGAATATCCTACACCTTGAGATGCACATTTTATGCGGTTTGAAGAGATATCAGAATATATGCCTGTTCTTATTAAGGAAACTCACAAGAAAATAAAGATTTGAAAAATGTTTCTTAAACCAAATTTAATAGATCCTATTAATTAAGAAAAGATTTTTGGAAACATTCTTAGTCAAAATGCTCATTAAGATAAATTAATGAAAACGGCCTAAAATATATTAAATAGGGAGTTAGACTTAAGGCCAAGTATGAGGGCACTTTAGTCTTTAATACAAAAGGATGTATGTAACCTAAACTAACCCTAGCCTATAAAAGGAGAAGTTGAATAAACCTAGCCACCACTTGTTGTTCTACACTATTTGGAAAAAGATAGGAGATTAAGGGAAGATAGCTTGGAATGGTGAGAATGAGTTTTGAAAAGTCAAAGAGATCAAAGAAGGTCGGATTGAACATTCAAATCGAGCCCTAGTACGAAAGGATCAATACTAGGATTAGCGATGAGTTTAGGTAAGTGGGGAGCTTGCTCAATTATCAAAAATGGCGTGATTATTAGTTATGCTTAGGATTCATAATGTGAATTAAAGACTTGGGATTTATGGGTTGCGTCGTGGTATTGGCTCGAATCTACGAATCTATGGAATGTGAATGCACTGTTATTCATGGCCCTAGAATGTATGGAGTTTACCACCGAGGGTCGTTAACACCCCAGGGTGTGGAGTTTACCACCGAGGGCTTTACTTGACTAATTGAATTCATAAGTATGTCATGTAGGGACATGAGTTGGAGTTACCTTCTCTTGTACTCTTGAGACATAGAGATGTGCATCGGTGATGGCTTGGACGAACCTGCTGTTGATTTGATGGGACAAATGAGAGGGCCCATAAGGCCTGTGTGCTAGCTGGTTGTTTTTATCACTTTGAGAGTAGGAGAATCGGTCACCGGATTCTTGCCAATATCTAGTATGCATTGAATGGAACATCGACTTATCGTATTATTATATTCTATAGTACATAATCTCGCGAAACCCCCTCATTTGTATGAAAGTTTGAAATTATGAAATGATTTGTCAATCTCTTTAATGTTATTCATGATTATTTTTGTTACAATTTGTGACTTACGAATCTTATGTCTATGATAGTACTTGATGGTTTATTATAAGTCTATTTTTTTAAATCCTGCTACCATGCTACTATTTAATGAATCCTTGTTTGTTTTCAAATACATGCTAAACTATGCATGCTTATTAGGTATTACTTGCATATTTGATGGTTGAGCGGGTTTTCCGCATTACTGAGCTCTGTTGGTTCTTTTAGCTCATCCCACTTATATCTCAGGTATCCACGACAGCGCTAGGTTGAGGCAAGGGAGAGACGAGCTTGAAGTCTCCTCTTGATGTGAGCCTTTATATATATATATATATATATATATATATATCTTGTATATTTGGTTTTGAAACTATCAACTTGGGGTTAAAAATTAAAATAGATCTTTGGGTAGTTTGAATCCTAGTTATCTTTAGTTGGTCCATTTCGGAGATTATAATTAACTGGTTTAGTTTAAAGGAGCATGAACAGATGTATAATTTTTATAAATGTTCTACGAACTTAAATCTATTGGCTTAGGATATCTTTTTATATTCTTTCCGCAATTATTATCCTTTGTTTAGCCAATGTGTATTCCGCAGGTTTATTTGTTTAGGCGTGCCAGACCGTTATTTGGGCTTGGTTCAGGTATCGGGTCTAAATGGCAGTCTGGGCCGGGCAACCTGACCCTAGGTTGGGGACGGGTCGTCACAGGCTGCTCCTCATATAAAACATGAGGACTAACCTCAATCTGTCTGATGTCAACAATCGGCCTCGGTTCCGATCTAGATCTAGCTAGCTTCAACATAGACACATGAAACCTAGGTGAACCCCCACTAATTCTGATGGCCATGTTTGAGTGGTCTTTTTGTTTTGTGAAGTTGGTTTTTTTCCTCACCGAAAACTACCATGTTTGGCGGCGCTGTCATCAGACGTAGTGACTTGGGGAAATGTCGGTGACCACACAAAGCTTTCTTATGTCCCACAGCCTCCAAAATGTCCATATTGGTGGTGGTGACTCGTTTTATCGACGATTTCATGTGTTTGCTTATCGAGTGTTTATTGTCGTGTTTGGGTTATTGTTGACGAGTTGTGGAGCATACCCCCGATTTTCTCATGCCGTGGTGGTACCCTCTCGACGTCAGACAACACCAGCGAGGTTCTGTACTCGCTAGTACATGATTGGTTGGGTTTATGATAAGTTGTGGTTATGGTTTGGTGTATATATTGTGTTCGTGTCGTGAAATGGTTATGACGTCTTGGTCACGCTGCCGGCACTTGAGGCTATGGCGTGACCCACATACGACTGAGCCGAGACTATATTTTATGAGCAGGCTTACATGATTATCGATGTTGTGATATCGTAGTTGTGGTTATTATTGTGGTTTTCAAACCCAAGAGAGAATATTCAACTTTCTATTAAATTGTCAAGTTGTTCGAGTCACTTAAAACGTTGGGAAAATACTAGGGTATCAACATAAGCTTAGTTAATGACTCGACCTATTTAATTGGAGTTTCCAACCTTATCAGGTAGCGAAAAACTTGGGGATACGCGTTAGGATTCGCGGGAGTGTTGTTACGCGGGTTGCGATAGTTCAGGTAAGTACACTTGCCCTAAAGCTTGTGTACGTTAGTAAGCCAGTAAGAATATTGCATGTTATTCATTATCGTTCATTATTGCTTGTTGATATCCATTGTTGGCATTCCTATCCTGTTTATTCCTTGGTATGTGTGTTCTTGGCGTGAATGTGTCGATGTGGTTTTGAGGCCTGTGCCCCTCTTTTATCAAGCTGCGCTAGTGTAGTGACATTTCCCAGGAAAAGCCAGCGCCCTCTTTTCATATGCTACGAAGCCAGTGCCCCTTTGATGCTGCGCCAGTGTTGCGACATTGCCCGTGAAGAGCCAGCGTCCTCTTTCTGTATGCTGTGATTTTGACCGCTTATTGCCTCGTTTGTTTTCTCATAACACGTATATTTTCGATTGATATCTGATAGTTTGTTTATCATGCACCTTGATCTTGTTACATTTTCTGTCCTTCAATTACTGCATGATATTTAGACTGCTTTATTTGATATTCATAAAATACTGTTATATTCTTCTCTTATTACTTTCAATTTTCTCTCAGTTGCTCATCCTCTAGTTTGTGACGGTGAGTGTAGATTTACCAGAGCGTTCAAAGGGTAAGGAACCCTGCTTATGAGACTTTTTGTGAGGATTTGCAGCTGGATTCGAGCACCTTAGCCTAGGTTATGGTTGGTTTCTTTATATATACATCATGTTTGGTTTGAACTTGGGATTATAGGTTGTTTGATATCATGTATAACTTTACTTCGTTTCCGTTTGATGTACATGAATATTCTTGTTTACGGAGTTTTCATATTTATAGATTTCCTGATTTTCGTTTGATTGAGTTAGTTACCAATACTTGTTTAGTTTGATAAATTTTTTGCTGCGTATAACTTGCAATAACTCTTTTATAAACTGTTAAATTGATTAATCGGAGGCTGACTAGGCTCATCAGGCTCGCTGAGTACTGACTCGGGATTTGCACAGGACAAGGCCGGGCGTACCCAAATGCCTTGGGAATTTGGGTCCATCACAATATATAAACCCTCAGCTGATTTCTTTTTATTTATTAATTTCTATAAATTCCTATTTTGAGTTGTTTTGACTTTCGGTGCTTGTTTTGGATCCGATTTATCACCAAATTGAACCAAACTCTCGTCAAAATAGTCCAACTTCATAAAACGTCCATAACACTAGTTTTTGTCAAATCAAAACCCCAAAAATCTTAACTTTGTCTATGATATACCAAATTCTTATAGACCAATTATCTTTCCATACTTAATCAAACTTGCACTAATTTAGACTCAATCTTAACCTAGACTACCGCCAATTGACATGAAACTCGAGGGAAGGTCTTGTAACAATTCTGTTCTAATTTTACACTGCAATTGATCCCGATTATAACCAAAATTGAGGCTAAACATCAACAAACTCTAACTTTGGAACAAAATACCATATAATACACAACACTAAACAAAAATAACATACCTCAGAGTCGACAACAGAGAATTATTCACACGTATCACGACAAGGGTCCACGTACAACCAAAAATGACAGATGACACGAGTTAAATTATAGGGTCGTTACATATAACACCTTAACTACCCATCTGACATCGCTTCCCAACTAGGGTTCTAGGCAGTTTCTAAGGGTTTCCACATTTAAAGTTTATTCATTAGCTTTATCCTCAAATTATACCACAAATTTGAGCCCTAGATTTCCTTAAACCTAGGCTTTGATACCAAAATCTAATGATCAATTTTTTGAATAGACTGTCACGGGGGCCAATGTGGGCCCACAGTCTAGCTTACCAGTGTCACTGTGCCTTACATTGAATAATGTCCACCATTTCGTTATTAACCTCATTAAGCCACCAGTTATTGTTTAAGTTGTTATTGAATTTAGTTCATCAATTATAAATCATTTCCAAATCACAAAATATCATCAGAAGTCTAACAAACATATTATCGCAGATATAATAATCGAATTATGTGATATAAATCATAATCCTAGTGCAGAAAACCCATATGATAACCATATATAAATAAGAACACCTCAGATATCTCAAAATATCAAAATATACACAGTTCTATAGTTTCTCACATTCCCAAGTTCCCAAAATGAAACCAAAATAAATATAATACAAACGTACAAGTTGGGCTAACAGTCTCTGAATCAACAGTACTCCGATAACTTGCCCTTACCTTGACTCGTACTAGGATCTGTACTCAAGCCATCACAAAAGGCAGATGACGAATCCAGAATGAGTATTCCCAAAGAAATTAAATGAGCAATACTGAAAGTAAATACTGAAATTTAAATAAAGCTATTAAATAAACATGCAGAAATAAATGCAGAAATAAATACAAGCAGCTATTCTCATTGCATGGATAGATAATAGTGAAAGCTGAAAGTGTTTTCTTAAAGCCCAGGACCAGACTAGCACCATAATTTGGACAATTCCACATAGTACTTCTGGAGAGTTCCACTCAAGCAGGGCCAGTATTTGGATCCGCTTGGTGGTCGGCGTTACACCAACGTCGCACCGACACGGGCCACGACATGATCCTTATGTTGTGCTATTCACCGAGATTGATCTAGCAACACATGATATGGCTTAGTGGGCATACACAATGGAATGGCACAGAGGGAGCCCTGTTCAACGTCTGTCCATTAAAACCACAACCAATAATAGAATATTGAAATAACATAAATTGAATTCAAATGTCAAGAGAAGTAAATAATCAAGTAATTTTAGTTGGGATGCTACACACCTCAAACCACACTCCAACTAATCCCAATTGCCGCCTAAATCACGCCCACAATGCGTGTCAAATCCCCAATAAATCAACCCAATGCCTGATTATCAAAATTATCATTAAATTTCCCTAAATTCCAAATCCTAACTAAGTCCATTTTTATCAATTTAAATCCTCAAATTAAATCCTTAGTAAACCCCAATTAAAAATCCATTTCAGAAAATTCATTTTAAAATTTTTATTTTATTTTCTGTTCCAAACGCCGCAGGTTCCGCCGCCGTGTCCAACAGCCCCACGGCGTGCCTTACAATGTTCTGGACGCCGTGACCCACGCTGTCAAGAACAAAACTCCATGGTGTCAATTAAAGAGTGGTATGTTAATTCGTCTCTGGTTTGGACGCCGTAGGAGTTTTTTCCCCAAGGCGCCCCTGGCGGCATCTGAACCAATGACGCCTATTATGGGTTTTCTAGCCTCCTCAACTCGTCGCTGCGGTCCGAACCCATCCCAACATCGCATACAAACCTATAGAAACCATTTACACTCAACAGATAAATCAAATTAAAAACCTTGTTTTTTTTTCCAATACCAAAAAACAACCAACTCGTCAACACAAACCTCTAGAATGCTTCACAATCAACACAAAATCCTAACAACACCTCCAAAACTAGCGTGCTCAAAATCCAAACCCGGAACCCATGTAAAAACCCAAACTTTTACCCCCGAAACATAAATAACGAGACGGAGAACAAGATGTTAACCTCGGATCGTTGAACCCTTGTCTTTTGGTGCTCCAAATGCCCCTGTGAAATCAAGCAAACCCTATTCAACCCTCCAATTTTGGACTTAGAAGATAGAGAAAAGGTGGTGAGATGATGCCTAAACCACATATTTATACTCCAAAGATCATCTTTTATGTACACAAATCACAAGGCTCCATCTAATGTCTCTCTTAAGGTCAAATGGTCCAGCTTTGAGTGACTTAGATGTGTGACACTCCTCCCTTTGACTTGTTTTTGCTCACACAAAACACCAAACCCTTGGGTGTTCCTATTCCCGAACCCCGCATGTACCCTCGTGTCCCCCACGTATCATCGTGCCACGAACGCATATACGACATTATTTATTAATTATTAATTATATTTTATCATTTCCCATGCGTATACAACTACCCAATCTAGTGTATTGTTATTCACCTACTCGGTATTCGCGTCTACACGCTATTCAGGCGAATACCCGTCAAACTATCTCGCACGTCAATAATATAATAAATTACACACATCGCGATGCCAATACCCTAATTACACATAAACATTACAAATTAAATCAGAACAACACAAAATTACTATTTACCTAGCTCCAGGAGCGCTCTGGCCTATTTGTGAGTCCCACGAGCTTCTGAGCTGTCAGCTATGTCTGCACACACATCATTAATAATGACGAATTAACTTTGGGCCATTACAACTACTACACAAAATGGGAGAACTACCCGCATAAAGGCAATTTGGCAAAACAATCTTATGAGGAGATAAAACCTAAATTAAACATAAACTAAACCTAGAACAAATCAAAAATTAAATCCTAACGGAAGAAGAATTATATAAAGAAAGAGACCACCCAAAGTACTTTGCTAAAATGGATTGTTAATTGCCTCACAGACGAAACCCCACCACTGCAACATTATTGTCAAGTCTTCGTTTACTTTAAGTTGCTATGTACCCATAATCATTGTTGCCTGCACGCACCGCTGAGGGCTATCAACGACCTCTAAACACCTCATAAAACCCCAAAATCTCTCGTCTTTATCATTGCCCGATTTCACCTTCTTCCACCATTACTACACCATCAGTCTTTATCTCATTGAAAATCCATAGATGTAAGAAACAAGGAGAAAAGAGGAAGAATAGACAACACGAACACATAAAGAAAACAAATAAACAAAAGCAATCAAAACATTGTTTTATTGAGAGGATGGTTGTACATATATGTCGTTGTTATTGAGAAAGGTCGACCAACGACCATTGTGACCGCCGGCTGAACAAAAAGTAGGGAATGGGAGAAAACTGAGACATGGTCGTTGTCCTTTTTTTTTTATTATTTTTTCAGTCAATTTTTGTGTACGCGCGCGTACCTACCTTTTCGATTATATTCTTTCGATTCTTTAGTTGTTAAATCGTTGTTTAAATATTGTGAGTTTTGCAATTATATTCAATGATGAACTATTTTTTAGCTTTATAATACGTTGTAGTCGTTTCTTTTTTTGACTTTTTCTTTTCATGTAGCCCAACATCACCCACTAATCTACACTGGGACCTATGGAAAGGGTGAATTTTTTGGACATTTTGTTGTTATGCGCATCTATTTTTCATAAATTAGTTTAGTTTTGTTTTTTGCATACTCATAAATTAGTTTAGTTATTTACAAAAAAAATGTTTTATCAAAAAAAAAAACCAAAAAAATGTATATAGCCTCATTATGCCATCCCATTACAAATAATTGTATTTAGATAGGGATAATTATCTATTTTTTTAACTATTAATGACACAATTATAATTTTTACGTTTTCGATCATTATTATACAACTACAATTTATTTTTTTCGCTATTAATAATTATGTTTCAATTAGTTATTTTTTCACTTTTTTTTTTTCATTTCTACATCAGTACAAATTAATATATCTCAATCTTAAAACTATGCTACAACCACACAATTAAAACTGAGAAATATCACAGGTGATAAATTGTATAAAACAATATGGGTTCTATAAACCAACATAAAAAATATAGATTGTGTAATTGACAATTGGGATTGTATACAACTACAACCACACATTTAGTATTGAGAAATATCAAGGGTGATATTAAGTGCAACACAATAGGGACGGTATACACCAACATAAGAAGTGATATATGGTGTAATACAATGTAAGAAGTTAACCTTATTAGTATTAATTCAAAAGAAAAGAAAGGTTATTAGTAAGATTGTGATATACTGGTAACGCAATAGAGATTGTATACACCAACATAAGAAAGTGACATGATACGATAGGGATACACCAACCTAGCTAGCTAAGAAACTAATTGATTCTGAAATCTCTAATGTACAGTTAGAAGTTATCATCTTTAATTGAAGTGTAGCCAAATCATCTTGAGTTGTCTATTCTATTTTATTCACTGAAAAGTTGAATGACATTGTTCTTGCCAATTAATTTGACGGTCTTACAGATTATATAATAATAGATTCTTTTAATTTTTTTCACACTTTTCTTTTTCTCATCAAATTCATAGTTATCTAACAAATTGATACACAATCAATTATGAAATGAAAAATTATATCTGAAGTACAAGCTTAACTCACTTTGAGAACCGACCCAGTTGAATGTCGTGCAATACAAGCCAAGATGTTTGCGTACATATCTCGAGACAAAATGCATGATATCCAAATTATAGGTCAGTGGCTATAGTGAGTTACTTGGATAATAGATTCTTTGTCTTGCCCGTACATGAAGCCTCCGATGTCGATTAGTTTATATTAATTCATGCTATTTTACATTATATCTAGATTTGAATGAACTTTCCAGAACTTTCATTTAATTTTTTTGTTTTTGTTTATTTTTTGGACTACTTTTGTATATGGACAATTAGATTATCCTTGATAGAGTAACTAAATGTCCAATCACTTCATTGCCCTTGCTAGTGTTACAAGCTCGCGTTATCTAAACTCGGATCGGAACTTCCATTAAGAAGAAGATAGTTCTAAACAGGCAAAACCTAATAGTAATTTGTAAGTGCCAAGTAAGCAGTGGTAGGATGTCTGGCACATTAATTAATAATTAATTAAGTCGGTCTGGGCAGTATCCGTGCCACAAGGGGCGTCTTCATCTTGAGAAGAAAACTGATGTCCTCCGACAAATCAGGTGGCTGGCCTTCCACCACAGCGCGCCACTGGAACCTGTTCACCAAATTCGCCAATGTAAGAGCCATATGAAGCTTAGCTAATTCCATTCCTCCACAAATCCTTCTCCCCGCACCAAATGGAACAAAAGACCTCTCCTTGCTTTCCAACCACCTGCATCTTGATCGATAAACCTTTCCGGCATGAACTTGTTCGCTTGTTTCCACGCTTTCTCGTCGTGATGCACTGCATACAAGTTCAACATTACTGCCGTCCCTCCTCTTATTTTCAAGCCCTCCAGCTCGCTATCTGCACTTGCCCGCACCGGCGCCAACACCACTGCCGGTCTCATCCGCATAGTCTCCTTCACGACCGCGTGCACGTATTCCATGCCAGCGGTCGACACCTCTTCCGTGCTAACCATGTTTCTCATCTTTGACAATTTGCCATGATTCATTATCTCTTTGTACATCCTCTCCTGAACCTCCTCGTTGTGTATGATGAACCCGAGAGCCCACGCAAGAGTGTTGGAGGTGCTGTCTCCGGCGAGGGAGAATAGGTCGAAGAGATTGAAGATCACAACTTCTTCAGGGAGCCCCTGGGAGACGAGGAAACTCATGAAACAATTAATTGGATGGGTAGTTTTATTAGTAGATCCTATTAGGTATGGTCGAATAAGCTCCTTGATCCTTCGTTTCAGATTCTCTGCTTCTATGAAAGGACCCCAGAGACCCGGAACGTAGCGAGTGAATGAAAACACGTCTGCGAAGCGAGTGTGCCCCATGAGCCTACCCTCATCCAACATCAGCAAATCCAATTCTTCCACGAAGTGGTCCTCATTGGGGAATTCGCGTCCGAAGCAGAATCGGGCCATGAGGCGTATGACTAGTTTTCGAAGCTTGGGAAGTGGCTCGACGACCCCATCGTTTAAAGAGGCTTCATGTTCAAGAGAAGTGATGAGATCAGCTATATCCTTCTCTTGTAACTGGGATTGAGAAGATATGGTGAGAGGATTGATAGCACAGGACTGAAGACCCTTCCGAAGTGTTTGCCAATGATCCCCCAATTCGCAGGTCGCGAGTGTGCCCCAGTCCGCAGTAAAGATCTTGGTGATCTTAGGCAGCGACCGTGCCCCAAAATCAGTTGCTTTATTCACCATCACCTCCCAGACGAGATCGCGGTCACTGAGCACGATTGTAGGTTGTTGGCCTCCAAACCAAACTGTCATCATCCCGCCGTGCTCTCCAGCCATCTCGGAGAGTGTCACATGAAGTGGTTTACCTCCTCGGTTCAGCTTGTGCAAGTTCCCAACAAGGGGAAGTCTCTTGGGGCCTGCTGGCCATTGCTGCTTTGCAGCAGACCATAGGAATGTCTGGTCGAGTAGTAGCATCAATAACACAAGCAAAAGCACAGTGCCCACTATCATCAACGCATCTTCCATGTTTCTCCAATGTGTTCTTCAGAACAATCTATGGTGTTGTTACCAATTGGTATATATATATATATAAGAAATAAATAAAATCTCTAAACCAAATGCTTGCACAATAACAATTTCTCAAGACAAAATTTTTCTTAATTCACTGATTGAATATTCTCCACATAAATTTACGTCCAAGATATAAATGCCCTTCAGAAACAAAGTTTACCAATTTCCAAAGTATGCCCAAACTGTGTTTTGCTTCTCTTTCAATAACTATGTATTTGGGAAATTAAATAAGCTTATAGTGTTTCGATTTTATTTAAATAGAATTTGGTGCACTGTTTCACCACATGACTCTTTTATTATGAAAATAATACCCGTTGGTGTTATTAACAGTCGCACCTGTTAACAATATAATTGAAATTAACTGTCCAAATATTTACTTTCAAAATTTTTAAAAAAAATAATAATTTAGAAAACGAAAACTTGATTTTATAAAGCTAAACAATCTAAGCCAGGCATAAGGCCCTATCATTGATTTTAAATATTAAGTATTATATTTTTTTTGTGAACTATTAAATATTATAATTAAATATTAAATATTTATATATACACCCTGTAACGGTTTGATTTTGTGACGTTGTAATTTAAATTATTTTCAGCACACTATCATACATTTTTTCTAACACCCTAAATATATTTATATATATTGAATATATATATATAGAGGTTGCTAAGAAGTGGAGAAAAATGAAGGGCATTTTAGTAAATTAGTTGTCCTTTTTGTTTGAAAACCAAAAATAACAATCGACACCACCATTTCACACCAAAAACCGATAGAGGGAGAGGAAAGAAAAAGACACAGGGTAGGAGACCGAGAGATAGAGCCCGAGAGTTGGAGGTGATGAAGGTGAGGCATTGTTGTTGTTGTTGTTGTTGTTGTTGCATTATTGTGGTTGTTGTGTCATTGTTGTTATCGTTGCGTTATTGTGGTTGTTGTGTCATTGTTGTTGAGTTGGGAGCTCGGACGAAATGTGTAGTTCCTCCGAAGAGGGAGACGATGTAGGGGAGTCGTTTCCCTTCCCAAATCAAACTATGGTCCAACACTAGTTCGATTGAAAAAAAAATGAATTGAGAATCGAAACAAAGCAAAGGCTCTGTTCCGATTCTAAATGGGGAAAAAGGGGTTGGCCCCTGAATAAGGCTAGTTCGGCTCGGTTGAGCTGAACCTGGTTTAGGCCCAAACCCCTTTTCCCCAAATAAAGAAAAAAACATTCTAAAAAATGCTGGAATAATTCCAGGAAAACAGAAAAAATCTAGATAAATTATATTTTGGCCTAAATAAATAGAAATTGTGTTTTTTAATGAAAAATAGAAACTTTGAGATTTTCTTGAGACTTCATATAGTGGCTTTTATCTCGTAAAGTGTATAATTGAAAAAAATAAAATAAAATACAAAAAAATATGGACAATTCAAAAAAATCAAAGAAAACATGAAAATTAAAAAAAGAGTAGTTAAGTGAGTTTTGAGACTTTTTCGGGCGTTTGATACTTTGGTATAACCTGAAAAATATGCCACAACCAAAAATTGGAATAAAATTTTAATTTTTATTGTTACAATATAAAATTAATTAATTTGACACTAAGTCACTTGAAAATAGTTTATTCAGACACTAGAGACTTAAGAGACTATAGTCGGGTGTCGGGTACGCATCGTGAGACATGAACGGAATCCGACTTGGGTATTTTTGGGACTTGAGCGCGACTTTCAAGGTAAGTAAAACCCTTGAGAATGCTTTACAACATTCGGTTGAATTTATTTTATTTATCGATTGTTGAATGTTTGTGTTCCATGAAATTGTTGTTGAGCATCTATCTATGATTGTCAACGGTAAAGGACCTACTCGTACGTGCTACATTTTAATATTTTGCTTTATTTTGGGTTATTGGGCACTAATGAGACACTTGATAATATATGTATTTACTTTTGTCGCCTTATATACAATGTACATTATGTCGGGTTTTCCACATTAGGATAATGCTCTAACTGACAGGAATTTTATATTTATTTCATGCCATACATGTCCATTAAGTCTTCCGGTGAATCATTGAATATGAATGATAAAATCTTGATAAATGATGAACAATTTAATAATTGAAAGACTTTACATAAGAAATGAATAGTTAGCACAAGATTCAAGGTATGTGACGTGGTAAAGAACGTTTGTGGCTTGTAGAACCCAGCTGGTCGATGATATGGCTGGGTTGTAGGGCCCGCGCCGCACCATGTGGCGGGCCTCAATATTTGTGGTCGTAACAGTTGGTATCAGAGTGAGGACGACATGGTGATGAAGTGTAATTTATTCTTCCACATGGTGACGAAGAGTAGTTTATTCTTTAACCTGATAGTAACGATGTAGTTGGTATCAAAGCAAGGTCGATGGAGCCTCGGAGAAAAGTTTAATAAATAGCATAAAATTTAATGAACAAATCTCTAGATGTAGAAACCTGATGTACTTTCCCTAGAACCCTAATTGGGAAATGATTTTGAGGCGGGTAGAGTTTATAGTTTGTACACATGTTATGTTTCCATGATATTTGTACTATACATGTATATACACTGAGGTTGATCTGGCACGTGTTTCACAATGCAAATCATGATATACGGACAACCCTTTTCGTCATCAGAGTTAGATGATCATTTTGACGAGCATGACGTGTTGACGGCTGATATTCTCATATATCTCAAGGATTATATGGCTCGTCGAGCACGATTTCGGGCACACAGGACAATTGAGATAGATGGTACAAGACATAAGGCTCATACGAAAACACCTGCACTACAGCCAGATATGGTGCCTACCAAGTATAACACTGGTGATGATTATAGGAGGACGAGGCAATGGACACAGAGGTTTGCAAACTGATATTTGTAGATCGTTATGCAGATAGGGAGCGTGATCGGTTACCCACACCTCTAACATATAAAAGAGGGAGGAAGGGTAATGGTGCAAGGAAGAGTTTGAACAGAAAACGTGGAAGATATTTTCGGTGCGACTAGAAGGGCCATGTGAGAAGTAAATGTCCATTAAGACCAACGACTAATACTTCAGCGCCACCTACGCCCGAGCTATACTGACAGAGTGATGATACTGAGTCATTAAGATCGAAGCATTTTACGGTGTGTTCACATTATGGAAAGGTAGGCGAACATCATTTTAAATGGCCACTGATCTTTATATCGTGAATATCATCGAAGCCGCTACGAGTCAGAGCCCAGGCTCGAATTATGTCTGGTCGGCATGCTAATGGTGTGAACTGGAACGCCAGGCTATTTTGTGTAATTAATGAAAACCTAATGTTTTTGCTATATAATGTGTATAAGATTTACATTAAAGGAAATAGTGACGATTACGACTAGTTATAAATATATAAATTTCCTATTAAAGAGGATGGTGACTACTACAATTATAAACTACTTGTATCATAGGTCACAGCTCGGTTGTCGAGGGTGTGTTACTTCTCAATTTAGTAGTTACGGGATACCAAATTTTGAACTCGACAGGACATGGGGGTATGATGGTGCGTAAATACAGTCCACAGGTTATTGGCTGAGGGTATGGTAGAAGAGCTTATTAAGAAATGATATAGATCGATAAGCTATTGTGAACAATAACTTAAGGTATTGCATCACAAGTATGGTGTGATGATTAACCTTAAGAAAAGAGGACAAAACTTAGAAGAATGAGTTTCAGAAGAGGACAAGTTGTGTAAGATATTGTCAGTAACGTAGACATTAGAAGATGAGAGTACAGAGGATGCGAGACAGGGATTTTTAAAGACATATTAGACTACTGATAGTGTTGAGATGAATCGGAATGTGCACGAAAGCGATGATAGGCACCTTTAACTTCGGCCAGAGCACTAGAGTTAGTTTTGCAATCATGACAATCCATTTACCTCTACTGATGTTTTCTGATGGTTCTCAAATACGAAGGTATATGGAGGGCCCACACGACCATCTCATTTGTAAGAGGACACATCAAAAGTACAAGCCGTGTCGGAGCCTACAATAGCACCAGGAGATAACCACCATACAAGCATTAGATGTGGATTAGTTTTAATAGAGATGAATAACTCAGAACAGGTCGAGAGAGATTTGCATTCAACACGATGGAACATTTTAGGTTCTAGGGAAATGTAAAAGATGAACACCATTCAAGAGGAAGTGTATGGTATCACCATAGAATGATGATTGACACTAATGGTGGTGTGGTTACTCTCCATTAGGCGTTGTACTCCATGGTACATTTACTGACATATTTGGTCAGTTATTTCTTTAAAATTATGTGGGTGCACATGTTGATTCTTGTTTATGTATCTGAAGACTCAATTGATTGTGCGATACACTAGACCATAACACATGACATAAGTGACCTCAATGAATTTCGACCTGAGTTGTCTGTTTAGTGCACATGTTAGTGGGTTATGAGTCCATACCAACCACCGCGAGGGCTATTGGGTGACGATCTAGTAAGATGTGTTCACATTTGGGGATCCCAACGTACATAATTAGGGTTTAGTGGGGTTCAATTGTGAGTTGGCAACGTTGGTTGTTTCTGCCAAAGTTTCACTTCCATGGAAGGAGATGAAAGTTTATTTTAAACTATAGGATGAAATTTTCCCTAGTTTGGAAGAAATGTAACAGTTCGATTTTGCAATGCCATTATATAAATTATTTTCATACTGGATCGCCAGTTCTTGCACAAGTGCATGCCTCGGATACATTAGGGCATGCCAGACTTGGCAAATATTTATTATTAATTGTTGGTTATTGTATTGCAATGATAATACATTAAATTATTTTATTTCATCACAAGAGTGTGGTTGTAATTATTTAGCTATACGGTGTGAGACTATATGATGGGTAAGTCATCTTGAAAAACATGTCAATACGGGTACCGAACACAAAAAATACGGGTACAATAAGTTGATGCAATAATTTGTATAAACAAACAAAATAAATGTGACAAACTAATAAATTAGTGGGCACATAGTGATACGCATGGTCGTGGGCAACACGAGTGGGTTGTTGATAGTGTGCATGCGTGAGTGTGCTTGTTGGCACACATAACGGAATTTTAGGTGCAAAGATATAGATGTGTATATATATACTTATATATATTGAATATATTTAAAGAAATGTGAAATGACCAAGATGGGCCTTGGGGTTGTTAAGAAGTGGATAAAAATAGAAGGGTATTTTAGTAAGTTTGTTGCCCTTTTTGTTTTAAAACCAAAAATCACCACTGATACCACCATTTCACACCAAAAATTGAAAGAGGGAAAAGAGAGAAAAATAGAGATACTAGGAGATCGAGAGATTGAGCCCAAGAGTTAGAGACGATGAAGGTAAGGCGTTGTTATTGTTATTGTTGCATTTTTGTTCATTGTTGCTTATTGTTGCGTTGTTGTTTGTTGTTGTTGTTGTTGAGTTGGGAGCTCGGACGAACTGTGTGGTTCTTCCGAGGAAGGAGACGATTAAGGGAGTCGTCTCCCCTCCTAAATCGAACTGGGGTTCAATTCGATTGAAAAAAAAATTGATTTGAGAATCGAAATAGAACAAAGGCTCTATTTTGATTCTAAATGGGGAAGAAAGGGTCTGGGGCCAAGCCCCTTTTCCTTAAATAAATAAAAAGAAGTTCCAGAAAATGTTGAAAAAATTCCAAGAAAATAAAAAAAATCATGAAGAATTATATTTTGGCCCAAATAAATAGAAATCGTGAATTTTTATAAAAAATAGAGAATTTGGAATTTTTTTTGATACTTCATATTGAGGTTTCTACTTTATAAAACGTATAATCGACAAAAATAAAATAAATTGCCGAAAAATATGTGAAAATTCAAAAAAATCAGAGAAAATATGAGAAATTGAAAAAAGAGTAGTAAAGTAAGTTTTGAGAATTTTCAAGCGTTTGAGATCTCAACGTAACCTAAAAATTGTGCCACAACAAAAAATTGGAAGAAAATTCTAATTTTTGTGGTCGTGATATAAAATCAATTAATATGACACTAAATCATTTAAAATTGTTTAATCGAACACCAAATACTTAGGAGACTATAGTCGGGTATCAGGCTCGCTTTGAGAGACATGAGCGGGATCATATCAGGGTATTTTCGGGACTTTAGAGCGTTGTTTGAGGTGTGTAAGAGCATATGGAGTATCTACTTAGTTCGGGACTTTAAAGCATGGTTCATCTGTTATTTTCGGGACTTTAAAGCATGGTTCGGGACTTTAGAGCGGGATCATATCAGGCTCGCTTCGAGAGAAATGAGCGGGATCATATAAGAACATATGGAGTATCTACTTGGTTGAGTTCGTTCATATGTTATTCTTGTTGTTCATTTCCATATCCTAGCATTAGTTGGTCTGTTTATCGTTTGGTTGGTTTGATTTTGTCATTGGAGATTATTCGGGGCAGTGTGGTACGGATCTGGAACGCTAAGCCATTGCACGAACTATAGTGAAAAGCCAGTGGATGGGTGGGAGAAGCCCACTAGTAAGATCCTTGTATCCGAGGTATGGTTTAGTTTGCCATGCCTCACACATCTGTCAGGTTATCGAATTATTGCACATTTATGTGGTTATATTATTAATATTTGGTGCTCATCTTGTTCATGGTTGTTAATTACACATGCGTTAATTTACCGTTTTCTGTTATTACCGCATGTTTAGTTAACTTAGTTGTTGCCTTTTATTATTATATGCTCAATGGTTTTCTTTGGGAGTTTATAAAGTGGACTTATCATCTGTATTTGTTGGGATGACTGAGTGCAGATCCTAGTACGAGTAGAGGTAACGAAAACTAGGTAACTACCTATGATTGTGTACAGTCCAGGACCTACTCGTATGTGCTACATTTTGATATTTTGCTTTATTTTTGGTTTATTTTGGGTTATTGAGGACTTTTAAGACTTTTCTACATTTATTTACTTTTGTCGTCTTATATACAATGCACATTATGCCGAATTTTTCACATTAGGATGATGTTGTAAATGACATGAATTTTATATTTACTTCATGCTATACATGTCTATTAAGTCTTCGGATGAATCATTGAATATAAATGATAAACCTTGATAAATGATGAACAATTTAATAATTGAATGACTTTACATAAGAAATGAACAATTAGTATGAGATTGATGGTATGTGGCGTGGTAATTAACGTCTGTGGCGCGTGGAACCTAGCGGGTAGGTGACATGGCAAGTCTGTGTGGCCGTGGCGCACCACGTGGTAAACCTCGGCATTTGGGGCCTTCATACACCCTACTACGCAAATGCCTCTTGGGCTCCATCTATTGTCTTTTTCTAAAGTAAGGTTTTAGACTTAGTGCTAGTATTTAAATGAGCAAATAGTATAACTTGTCCCCAAACTTTAACTTTTTTGTTGATTTAGTCCTCAAACATTCAACAGTTCATTTTTGGTCCCTGAAATTTTATTTCCCTCTACTTTTAGTCCTTTTCTTATGTGTAAAGAGTAACATATATATGCTAACGAAATGGTTCAAAATCAATTTTTTAGGCTGAGGATCAGTTGTAAGTTGTCTGTGAGTTGCTTGTAAAGCACTTTAATGACAATCGTTGTTCTCCAAACTTAACAAAATGACTAAAAGTAGAGAGAAATGAAAGTCCAAGGACTGAAAGTGAACTAATGAAAGTTTGAGGTGTAGCGGCCTCCAATTCATCAGCAGTGACGTCGTGCATCGCAGGACTACAGCTTTGTCAACTCATCACCCAGTTGTGTCCCACGGCCACTCGTAAACTCAATATAATCAAACTCTTGCTAACTTTAAGTTATGTATTAATAATTATTGATTTAAGTTAGCTTTACATTATTTGTTATCATTTTACCTCAAAGTACACAGCGGATAATTAAAATTATCAAGGTGTTTTATGAGCATATTACCTAAAGTGGAAACCATCTCAAAATATACATCATATACATATCAACTGAGATCCTCAAAATATCAAAAACATAACCTACAAGTTATATAAAAGTCATATCTATATCTCATACCCCAAAACCCAGCATAAAACAAGGAAACAAAACAAACGTACTAGTAGGGCAAATGCAGTCAATCAATGTAATCCTCAAGCTTGTCCTTCCCTCGGCTCGTATTAGGATCTGCACTCAAGCCATCACAAAAAGGCAGATGACAAGTCTAGAGTGAGTAATCCCAACGAAATTCACCAAGTAAATACGTAAATAAACTACTTAAATTTAAAATACTATAAATAAGCATGCAGAACAAAAGAATACATGCAACTGTGGAAGATCATCGCATGCATAAATATAGCAGTTAAGCAAAGTGCATGCACAATCTAAGTCAAACTAAGCCATACTTCGAGCTATGAGGGTACCTCTAATGGGTGACCCCTCTAGGTGGCCAGCGTATATTCACGGCGCACCCACACATGCCTATCATACCCGGGTAGCATATTCACCGCTGCATGCCTAGACATATGCTATGGCTTAGTAGACCCTATGCCCCCGCAACGAACAAATACTAGGTGGGGAGTGATCTCAACACCGTAAAGACACTAAGTAGGAGTAAACTCAACTACCGTAAAGTCACCAGGTGAGAGTACTCAGCCACCGTAAAGTAATAAGGAAATTGAATAGTAAATGAACATGACTGAATTCAAATAAATTAAGGAGTAATTACTAGAGTGAATTTCAGTTGGGTTACTATACACCTCAAACTGTACTCCTCGTCCTATAAAATAAACCTTGGTCCAACTCCAATAAACACCCGATAATCAAAATTATCACCTGAATGTACCTAATACCATTTATCATTGAATTAGCTTCAATTGGGTATATTATGTCAATTTTATGTTTTACGAGGCCAACCGGGTCGGTCTGACCCACCCAAAATAGGGCTGGGTTGGCTCGACTCGTTTAGTCTTCTTCTTCAAGAGATCGAAACATAAGCTCTGGTTCGATCTCTTTTTTTTTAATTGGGGTTGGCTCTCAACCCCAACCCCTCCTCTTATCTTGGTATGGGAGACCTCTCCCATGCCATGTTCATCATCGGACGAACTGCCATGGCAGTTCGTCCGAGCCCCCTACCGAACCACCACACCAACATCTAACAACAACACATGCAACAACATCAACAACAACACGGACACTCACCTCGACGTCGTCGTGCTCTCGTTTTCTCCTCCTCAGTCTCTCTCGTTCTCTTCTCCTTTTCCTCTCCCTCGGTCTCTCGATTTTGATCGAAACGGTGAGAAAAATGGGGTTTCGATGGTGATTATCAACATGTTAGGGTGAAATGACCCAAACACCCCTATGTTCTTATCCTCTTCCTTAACGATCAAATGCCCTTTTTGGTCATTTCACAATTATTTATTTATTTTCTGATTTTAATATATATTTATATATATATACATATCTATTTTAAATTACATATATATATATATATAAATATATATATTCGCCTATATTTTCGCACTAACAATTTCATCGTGCGCGCCAACGAGCGTACTCGGACGTGCAAACTACCGTACAACCCACGCGTGTCGACCACGACCCCGCATGTTACTAGGCGCCCACCAATTTACTATTTTATCACATTTAATTCATTTAATGGGTGTATTATTTTCTTTGACCTAGTATTTCATCTTTTAGTCTACCCAGTACCGGCGTCGATACGCATATCGAGGTGAATATTTAACACACAATCTCACATGTCAATTGAAATATAATTACACACATCGCGATGTCGTTTTAATCTATTTTAACATAAACATCGCAAAATTAGTCAAAACAACACACAAAATAACTATTTACCTAATACGGGCGTGCTCCAGCCTCGTTATGGGACCCGCGAACGTCCCCGCTGGCATCCACGTCTACAATAACGCCATAAAATAACGACAATTATTAATTGGGCCATTACAGTTCTTCCCAACTAGTTTGAATTTTTTTCTCGAAATTTAAGTTATACTAAATACTCACTAGTAAATAATTGAGGATATCTCCGTCTTATAGTCGACTCAAGCTCCTAGGTGTGTCCCTTAGTCCCGTGATGCTGCCATCGTACCAATACCTTCGGATCTCCCTGTCTCGTGAGCCTGTATCCTACGATCCATAATCTCTACTGGCTGCTCCTCATACAAAACATCAGAACTAACCTCAATCTGTCTGATGTCAACCATCGGCCTCGGTCCCGATCTAGCTAGCCTCAACATATACACATGAAACACTGGTGAACCCCCGCTAATTCTGATGGCAACTCCAACCTGTACGCCACTGTGCCGATGCGTGCCATGACTCTGAACGGTTCAATATATCTCGGTGCTAGTTTCCCCTTGATCCCAAACCTCTGATGACCTTTCCAGGGCGAAACTTTTACGTACACCAAGTCATCCACAACATAACTCAAACCATCAATATACCTATCAGCATACTTCTTCTGCCTCTCTTGAGCTGCTTGCAATCTCAATCTAATCTGTCGAATCTTTTCTGTGTAATCAACAACAACTTCAGGCCCAATCACTACCACATCCTCAAGTGTTGCCCATCAAGCTGGTGACTTGCAGGGTCTACCATTTAAAGCCTCAAATGGTGGCATACCAATACTCGCCTGATAGCTGTTGTCTTACGCAAACTCGCATAATGACAAATACTCTTCCCAAGCACCTTAAAACTGTAAAATACATGCTCTGAGCATGTCCTTCAATATCTGTATCAATCTGTCTGACTGACCGTCTGTCTCAGGATGATGAGCCATACTGAACTGAAATCTAGTGTCAAACTGCTCTTGCATGCTCTCCCATAACTTCGAAAACAACCTGGGATCTCTATCAAACACAATAGATATCGGCACTCTATGTAGCCTAACGATCTCTCGCTCAAAAATACTACTCACGCTGAGGAAACGTATGCTTCATCGATATAGGGATGAAGTGTGCTAGCTTCGTCAATATGTCAATAACAACCCAAACAACATCATGACGCCTGGCAGTCCGTGGCAAACCACTGACAAAATCCATCGTAACTGCTCCCATTTCCATTGTGGAATGGGCAGTGGCTGCAACAATCCAGCTGGTCTCCCGTGCTCGGCTTTAACCTGCTGACATATATGACAAGCCCTAACATATGCACCCATATCAGCCTTCATCCCTGGCCACCAGAACAAACGTTGCAAATCATGATACATCTTGGTCCTGCCAGGATGAACTGTATATCGCGAATGGCGTGCGTCCTCAAGAATGCTATCACGTAGTTCCTGCACCTCAGGTATCCACAACCTGCCCTTGTGTCTCAAGCACTCGTTTGAACCACCAGACCAATCGGTGCAATCCAGATCTTGAGCCAGATGACTAAAGCGAGCAAAATGTCCGTCAGCCCTTTGTCACTCAACAACCCTTTCTAATGACACAACAGGAACACGCACCTGATTACAGATATGAACATCAGCAAGAGCATCAGACAAACACAATACCGTCTCAGCCTCCAACAATCCAAACTCATGTGTCATTTGCCGCAACACGGTCTGACTCTCTACACCACTCGTGGCTTAACGCATCAACAACATTCACCTTCCCAGGATGATACTCAATTGTGAAGTCATAGTCCTTCAGTAACTCAAGCAACCATCTTTGTCGCATGTTTAGATCCATCTGAGTGAATAGATACCTTAAGCTCTAGTGATCTGTGTATAACATGAACCACTCCCCATAGAGATAATACCTTCAACCTTCAGTGCAAACATAACTGCTGCTAGCTCCAAGTCATGCACTGAATAATTCCCCTCGTGGGGTCTCAATCGCCTCGATAAGTAAGCAACTGGGTGACTATCTTGCATCAACACGCATCCCAACCCAGTATCGGAAGCATTCGTATAGATCGAGAAGCCTCTCCCCACCACAAGTAAAGCCAACACCAGTGCAGAAGTCAACTTCCTCTTCAACTCCCAAAATGCTTCCTCACACTCCTCAGACTACTCAAACCTAACATTTTTCTTGGTCAACCTCGTCATCGGCACTGCAATCAAAGAAAAATCCTGCACAAACTGCCGATAATAGCCCGCAAGTCCCAAGAAACGACGAATGTCTAAAATCGACTCAGGTGTCCTCCAATCAATAATTTCTTGATCTTGTCTCCATCAACAGATATTTCTTGACTACTGATGACATGTCCGAGAAACTTCACCTCACTCAGCCAGAAAACACACTTGCTGAACATAGCATACAATCGGTGCTCTTTCAATGTCATCAAAACATCTCTAAGGTGTCTCTCGTGCTCCACACGAGTCTTACTGTATATCAAGATATCATCGATGAATACAATCACATAACGATCCAAAAATGGCCTCAATACTCGGTGCATCAAATCCATAAAGATAGCCGACGCATTAGTTACCTCCAATGGCATGACTGTGAACTCAAACAACCCATAATGCGTGCTAAAAGCGTCTTCTCGATATCATTCTCCCGAATCCTCAACTGATGATAACCAGATCGTAAATCAATCTTTGAGAAAAACTTAGCACCTGCCAACTGATCAAATAAATCATTAATCCTAGGAAGTGGATAACGATTTCGAATTGTCACCTGATTCAACTTTCTGTAGTCTACGCACATCCTCATAGAACCATCCTTCTTCTTAACAAAAAGAACTAGTGTGCCCCAAGGAGACATATTGGAATGAATGAAACCCTTCTGCAGCAACTCCTTTAGTTGGGACCTCAACTCCCCGTGCTCGAACAATGACATCCTGTAGGGTCGTATATCGGTTGCGTCCCCAGAATAAACTCAATAATGAACTCAACTGCTCTAAGAGGTGGTAAACCTGGTAAATTTTCGGGGAACACCTCAGGCACCTCACACACTACTGGAACATCCTCCACTTTAACCTCTGGTTTTAATTCTGGCTCAACTACTGCCATAAAATGCCTCCATCTCCTGAGTCGTAGCCAATCGACCTCTGGTAATCGGTAAATCTGACGCATTACCGACAAAGGTAAATACTGGAATGCCCTCAATATCAAATACTACTGTCTTATTAAAGCAATCAATATGTGCATAATACGCTGCTAACCAATCCATACCCAATAGCGCGTCAAACTCTAGGTACTATAGAACACGTAAATCAATAGATAATTGGTGTCCCTCCACCTCTACTACACAATTCCGACATATTCGGTTAGGGTAAATCTTATCCCCAACAGCCGTCCTGATGACAAGATGTGGGTCTAAAGTCTTAGCTTGTAACCCTAACTGTTCGACCATACGTCCTGCAATGAAAAATAAAGTACTACCGGAATCAAACAATACATGCATGTAACCACAATGAGCTGACGAGTCGCACCTCGATCTGGCTGTATAACAGCAGGTGTAGCTTGGCTCAATCTGAGGTCGTGATGAAAGAAGGTGCCATCGGACAATCAACATGCACATGTACGACCTAATGACATCTAAAACATCGTCGTCTCTCCTGCCAACCAGACCGTGACACTGTTTGAACCTGAGCTCTATCACGGTTCTGACCTCTTTGTCCTCTGCCACGACCTCCTCCAGCCCTAACATGTTGTCGCAGCTGCTCAACAGGTGCAGGTGCAACAACATACACCACTTGCCTCTCATCTCCTCTCTGCTGCTTGGGAAGCCTATCTCGACCCGGATCCTGCCAATCTCTCTATCGACCCTACTGATCTTGTCTCTATCTGTCAGACTGATCTCTCTGTCTCTTCGATCTCTGATCAGACCGAGAACTCTGCCCAGACTTATCCATCAACTCACCTCTATGTCATAAGTATGTCTCACAAGCTAAAGCCCTATCATATATAGCCTGTAAAGACTCAGCTCCATTCGTAACAAACATACCACCAATCCTCTCATCCAATCCCCTGGTGAAGTAGTAAATTTGGAGTCTTTCGGTGTTCGCCACACCCATGCATACATCATAAGATACCTGAATCTCTCCATGTACTGTGATACTGACATGGTACCCTGTCTCAGTGCAAGAAACCCCTCTCCAAGTCTCAATTGTACCTCAGTGGGATATACTCATCAAGGAATAACTATCGAAACTCTGCCTAAGTAGACGGCTCAGAATGTGTGCTGGTGTAAGTCGTCCACTAAATCGTCGTCTGTCTCTCAAATAGTACCCAAATCTCTGCGCTCGACTCCGCTTTGGTACCTCTAACAACTGGTGTAGTCGTCGGTGCGTCATCAACTAATGCCCGACAATCTCTGGATCACTGACCCCAATAAAGAAAGTGGGGTTGAACCTCATAAAATCCTTTACCATCTTCGCTGCTTCCAACATCCTACTCCTGGCGGTCGAAGCAACTACCTGCTGCTCTATAGTAGTAGGTGTCACAGCGGTGGTCTCTACTGGCACCACAACAGGCTCGACCCTCTCTATCAATGTCTCTGACCTTGCCGCTTGTGCGATAACAGCTGGCGCTAATGTTGCCAGAGTAGTAGGTACAGCTAGCTCAGTAGTCGGTGCCACTGCAAGTACTCTCGAGCCTCGTATATACTCCATAATCTTCACCATCTCCTGCTGTAACAAATGCTGGTCAGTAACTGTCTGCACCATAGTCCGCAGATCAGCTACCTCTTTAATGGTGGGGTCACTGGTCTCCCCAACCTCTTGCTGAGTAATCGGCGAGTAGTAGTAGGAGTCTGTCTATCCATCGTAAACTGCACAACTAACGTGCATTGGATCAGACTCAATATGTACACATATAATATTTATTCTACAATCAAAGCATACATATATATATATATATATATATATATATATATATTTCTGATTCTACCCATCTCACATCACTTCCCAACTAAGGTTTTTGTTATTCACTTTGGTTTCCACATCTAGGTTTATTCAATTTATGCTCTTATTAAATCTCCAAATCAAGCCTAAGGTTTCATAAACCTAGACTTCGATACCAAATGTAGAGGCCTCCAATTCATCTGAAGCTACGACATGCACCGCGGCATACAGCTCTGTCAACTCATCACCCAGCTATTTCCCACGGCCACTCGTAAACTCAATATAATCAAACTCTTGCTAACTTTAAGTTATGTATTAATAATTATTGATTTAAGTTAGCTTTAAATTCTTTATTATCATTTTACCTCAAAGTACGCAATAGATAATTAAAATCATCAAGGTGTTTTATGAGCATATTACCTAAAGTGGAAACCATCTCAAAATATACATCATATACATATCAACTGAGATCCTCAAAATATCAAAAATATAACCTACAAGTTATATACAAGTCATATCTATCTCTCATACCCCAAAACCTAGCATAAAACAAGGAAACAAAAACAAACGTACGAGTAGGGCAAATGTAATCAATCAATGTAGTCCTCAAGCTTGCCCTTCCCTCGACTCGTACTAGGATCTGCACTCAAACCATCACAAAAAGGCAGATGATGAGTCCCGAGTGAGTAATCCCAAGGAAATTCACCAAATAGATACGTAAATAAACTGCGGGAATTTAAAATACTATAAATAAACATGCGGAACAAAAGAATACAGACAACTGTGGAAGATCATCGCATGCATAAATATAGTAGTGAAGTAAAGTGCATGCACAATTAAAGTCAGACTAAGCCATACTTCGGGCTATCCACCAGGGACGACCCGTGAGGATACCTTTAACGGGTAACCCTGGATCCTCTAGGTGGTCGACGTGTATTCACGGTGCACCTACACATGCCTATCATACCTGGGTAGCATATTCACCGGCGCATGCCAAGACATATGCTATGGCTTAGTGAACCCTATGCCCCCGCAACGAACAAACACCAGGTGGGAAGTGATCTCAATACCGTAAAGACACCAGGTAGGAGTAAACTCAACTTCCGTAAAGTCTCCAGAGTACTCAGCCATCGTAAAAGTAATAAGGAAATAGAATAGTAAATGAACAGGACTAAATTCTAATAAATTAAACAGTAATTACTAAAGTGAATTTTAGCTGGGTTACTACACACCTTAAACCGCACTCCTCGTCCCATAAAATAAATCTCGCTCCAGCTCTAATAAACACCCGACAATCAAAATTATCACCCGAATGTACTTAATACCATTTGTCATTGAATTAGCTTCAATTGGGTATATTATATCAATTTTACATTTTACGAGGTAAAAACCCCGACAACATCTCGCCAAAATTTCGATAAAATCCCAAAACTCATTTATTGGATCAAAATATAATTTTTCTAAAATTTTCCTATTTTATATGAATTTTCTATTAATTTTTCAAAATTTTTTTTTGGTTGGGTTGAACCGGACCCGGTTCATCTAGGTCCGGTTCGGCCTGACCTGCCCAAAATAGGGTCGGGTCGGCCCCACCCATTAGGTCTTCTTCTCCAAGAGATCAAAACAGAAGCTCTCTTTCGATCTTTTTTTTTTTTTTCGGGGTTGGCTTTCAACCCCAACCCCTCCTCTTATCTTCGCATGTGAGACCTCTCCCATGCCATGTTCATCCTCGGATGAACTGTCATGTTAGTTCATTCGAGCCCCCCACCGAACCACCACACCAACATCCAACAACAACACATACAACAACATCAACAATAACACGACACTCACCTCAACGTCGTCGTACTCTCGTTCTCTCCTCCTCACTCTCTCTCGTTTTCTTCTCCTTCTCCTCTCCCTCGGTCACTCAATTTCGATCGAAACGGTGAGAAAAATGAAGTTTCAATGGTGATTATTAACATTTTGGGGTGAAATGACCCAAACACCCCTATGTTCTTATCCTCTTCCTTAACAATCAAATGCCCTTTTTGGTCATTTCACAATTATTTATTTGTTTTCTGATTTTAATATATATTTATATATATACATATCTATTTTAAATTACATATATATATATATATAAATATATATGTTCACCTATATTTTTGCACCTACAATTTCGTCGTGCGCGCCAACGAGCGTACTCGGGCGTGCACACTACCGTACAACCTACGCGTGTTAGTAAGCGCCCACCAATTTACTATTTTATCACATTTAATTCATTTAATTGATGTATTATTTTATTTGACCTAGTATTTCATCCTTTAGTCTACCCGGTACCCGCGTCGACATGCATATCGAGGCGAATACTTAACACACAATCTCACACGCCAATTAAAATATAATTACACACATCGCGATGTCGTTTAACCTATTTTAACATAAACATCTCAAAATTAGTCAAAACAACACACAAAGCAACTATTTATCTAATATGGGCGTGCTCCAGCCTCGCTGTGGGACCCGCGAACATCCCTACTGGCATCCACGTCTACAATGACGCCATAAAATAACGACAATTATTAATTGGGCCATTACATAAGGACTAAATTAATAAAAACTTAAAAGTTCAGGGGCCAAATGATATTTTATGCCATTTAAATAATAGTTTTCTACTCTTTTAAGTGAACAATATGAGACTAAAGGTATTTTCTATTAGGGAGAGGATTTGTTAATGTTTGAAGTGTGTTGTTGGTAATGTCTACTAATAATCAAGTGTCACGTATACAAAAGAGTAAAAATGTAAAAATACATCATACACGTAAAGCCTAATTCGCTATTAGTAAAGATTACCAACATTCCACTCTGGTACATCAACAAATTCTCCTTTCTATTCAAATCCCTTTGAGATTTTGTCTCAAGTTCCAACACAATGATGATTAGCTCGACTTGTATATCAATTCTGATAAATTTCTCACTAGTTCGGGGTGAGGCCTATTCCGGCTTTTCAAAGGGACAGCATCCACCAAGCTAATTAAAGGTCAGAGCACCGACCTTATTTATTCCTGATTAAAAAATTATATCATTGGGATATGTGTTCCTAATATCGATCTCAATGTTTTCTATACAAATGCACCAATTAATTTTTCAAAAAATCTATTTGGACTCATGAGTCCGGACTCATAGATGAATTTTTAAATTTTTTATAAATATCAAAGGAGTGTTGCAAGTTGTTATTTCAAAGTCATTGATTACTTGAAGATGACTTTGAAATAAAAAAATTTCAAAAGACTCCCTAAGAGTCCGGACTCATGAGTCGAAATAGCACTACTCTTAATTTTTTTTCGAATCAAATTCAAAAATAAATTGTGTAGGAAATGTATGCTACAAGATTAAGATTTAGGTGGAGAATTATCGTGCTCCCAATAACAACCATTATTAATTTTAGAGTCATGCTATAGGCACCCTAACTATGTATAAGGGCACCCCAGTGATTTAATTTTTTAATCCTTCTTAAAAATGACTCTTATATAGTAAACATATATGTTGGGGTACCCTTATACATAGCTGGGTGCCTTTAGCGTGACTCTAATTTTTTTGTTGAACTAGATCAGATGTAGTCGTGTCATGTCGTAGAATTGATGAAATGTCACCCACTGGTTTCGAATGAACATAAACGATATGTTAGAAGAGGTGTCGGATATATGGGGCCAATACCTATAAAGAGCTTTCAGACACACATGGCCAACATCTCTCAAGATATTACAACCGACTCCAACTGATAATGCAAAGATAACTTGGTCTCAGTGGGTGATGGAGGAATTCAACCGACACCTCTTGGCTTGTGTGTCTGACACCTCTTTAGAAACATCAGCTTTGTTTGTCCGACATCGACTCTTTTAGTTTGAAACCCGTGGGTATGGGTTTGGATTATTGGTGAGTATAATTTGAGAGAAAGGTGATTGATGTATAGTTGAGTAAAAATCTTTTTATATAAAAGATAGCTAGATAATTTTATAAAATTAAAGTCCGTTTACCATAAATTCAATTAGCCACTGGCTAAATTTATTCTTGTTTACTTTTCTTTAATGGATGAATTGATGGTGGTCAGATCCTTTCAATTAAAATGTATGACCTATTGTTATGTAGACTATAGTTATAAATTATATCTAGCAATTTATATGAGTGAGTATGTGTTAATGAATTTATTGTTGTTTACTTTTTCTTTGATGTAGATGGATAGATGGCGGTCCTTTCAATTAGTTTGTAGGGCCATTAGTTTTAGATTTTGAATGAAAGTGATTTGATCTAATATATATAATTAATTGTCAAACATGGCGAGCTATCCAAGTTAATGAATTTCTTCATGTTTTTCTTTGATGGATGGATAGATGGCGGTCCGATCATTTCAATTAATCTGTATGGCATGGTTATGTATTTGATTCTTACGGTAAAAGTACCCATAGTACACTTACAGACAATATAACTTATATCTAGCAATTAATGAAAGCTATATGAGTGAAACATGTGTTAATGAATTTTTTCTTCTTTACTTTTCTTCGATGTAGATGGATAGATGGCGGCTCTTTCAATTAGTTTGTATGGCCTAATGTTTTAGAGTAAAATTGTAGACTACAATTATATCTTGAAATAAAAGCTATTTGAATGAAATGATTTGATCTGATATATATAACTTTTTTTTTCTTAAATTAAAAACCACTTTTGGTTTAAAAAAAAAAAAAAAATTAAAAACCATTTTTGATCTCTTCAAATTTGCACATGGTCACTCAATTTTCTCTCATCCTTTCTGTCAAAGAAAATAATTGAAAACCATAGAACAACAAATCAAATCGACGTATCCTCGCCGCAAGTGTAGAACTCCGATGTTGCAATTATAATACTAGGTCATAATAGTAGTCGCTCTGTAAAACCAACGTGGAGATCGTGTACTTGACTATGACCTAACTATGATTTAAAGTTAGGAGAGAATTGATTTTTGGATTTTCAAAGTAGATTAAGAGACTAAATTATGAAAACAAAGTAAATCGTTTATAATGGAAGCGGCTAAACTGACCCTACTAATTACATAACATATCCCAATTTTTATAAAATTACCCAACTACCCCTCATATAAGAGGGTTTTTACTCATCATAACCCACCGATTGCTAAACGAGCCCCAGTTTGTGTAATTACCTAACTACCCCTCTATATAAAAGAATTTTTACTCACCACCCCATACCCTAGCCACCTCTCTCAAATAGCAATCACCAAAATTAGCCAAATATGATGAACTCTAAGCAAAACCATATGGATTCAACGCTCTGGGTGCATTCATCATCTCTTTTAATGCCGATTTCGAAGTTTTTATTGGATTTTTTCATAATGAGTCGTTTTAATTGTGAATTTTTATCGGGTTTAGGGCTTCAATTTGAGAGTTGAATCTTGCATTTTGGGTACAAAGTTTTGATGAAATCAAAAATATTATGTGATTCCAAGCAAACCCCACTATTTTTTGCCATTTTCATGTATTTTTTGAGGGTTTTGAAGTTTCTTTGTTCATTCTAGTCTCCCCCAGGTTTCGAACTAATAGAGCTGAAACCTCTGAAGAGGTGTTGGATGAACAAGGCCGATACCTCTTAAGAGGTGTCGGACAAATAGGGCCGACACCTCTAAAGAGGTTTTGATTGGATCCCTCAGTCAATCACTAGACCGAGTTATCTTCGCATTATCGGTCGGAGTCGGCTGAGACCTTTAAAAAGGTATCGGCGCTGTGTATCTGACACCTCTTCAGAGGGGTCGACCCTATGTATTCGACACCTCTTCCGAGGTGCCGGTTCTATTCGTCCTAAACCTGCAGGCAAGGGTATAGGGGATGAGGGTGAAGGTGATTGGGTACATAAAGTAAAAAAATGGGGTACACTAAGTAAGGGTACTTTCAGAATTTTAAGAAAAATGTGACGTACACTAAGTAAAAAGTGGGGTACACAAAGTAAAAATTCAAATCTAAGGTACATTTAATAATTAGTTGAGTCCGTTTAGTCGCTCCCTTTTTAAACAACATGGAGAAATGTTGGGTTAAAATCTATTGATAGACATATATATTTGTTAAAAATAATGTATCGTTAGCTCTCACATAAAGTTAAGTCCATTAAAAGTGCTCTAATTATATTAATTTCTCATTCGCGGGCATAACGTACGCAAGCGGTCTACCCGCAACACTTCTTCGCAAGCCCATGGATTTCCGCCAGTATTGATATTGTCCCATGCTTAACCACCTTTAACTCATAGGTGACTGGTTTTTATGCAGCGAGGATCTTTTAAATTGAATTGCTATAAAAACACAAACATACAACCTAGGGCAAGAACTTAAACTAAAGTTCAAAATTTATTAATTAATCAAAACCCTATGAATTGCAATAAAAATGCCGTTTTATATAGCAAAACCCTAATTTTTGCCAAAAATAGTAAAAGTCTAAAAATATCTTAAACCGTTATCTAGACGAAAAAGGAAATGTAACGCTATAAAAGACAAAAAATGGAAAAACCTAATAAAAGTTCTAATCAAACTAAAGCTTTTTAAAAATAATAAATTTGCTGTTTCAAAGGCCTAAACAAAGAAATATTGTAAAAAAACTTTGTTGTCATAACAACCTTTTGTGTATTGATGAGTGTCCATTTAGGCATGATTTAGTGTAGGTTATTAGTAGTTAATATACTATATTTATCTTGTTTTAAAGTGATAAATGTGTGTTTTATGTGTTTCAGGAATTTTATGCAAGTCGGGTGTTTTTGGGATCAAAGGCGTGTATTGAGCTTAATTGACAGTTGTTCAGTTCAGAGGGCATAACGTTCACATCTAAAGTCAGAATGAATCGTCGTTAGTTTTGTTGGAAAGAAGACTTCAAGACGGACATACAAGCATCACAAAATTCGGACTCGAAGGGGCTCAAAATCGCAGTACAATTCACAACCAGATCTTCAGTTCGAAAACCATCTCCACCACTCTACTTGCGACACGTGTCCGCTCAAACCTTCTCCCACTCATCCGCGAAAATGCATGCTCTCGTGTCTCCTGCTGCTGCCATGTGTCGACCGCTTAACCCATCTCCAACACGTCACACCACCACTTCTTCTCCAATCAAACCTAGCCACGTTAGCTTCTCTCTACTTCCCTCCAATCATTTGCAGATACGTGGCAACTCCTTAATTTCCAGCGCTCAACAAGCTCTCTCTATCCTCACGCGCACAAAAATTGGGGATTTTAAGGGTTTCAACAAACTTAAAATATTCCAATAAATACCAGTAGGCTCTAAAAAGATAAGAACCAAGTTTTACCTTTGTTTAGTCTATTGTTTTATTTTTTGAACTAGGGTTTAGTTTAGTGAATCCTCTTCAACTAGGTTGAAGGTGGATCGGTCGATCCTTGTGACTTGGGACTCCATTAGGAGGTTTATCTATGCATGATTTTATTGATTCTTTTCTATGATTCATTTTCTTTGGTATTGTTTGAACAATTGAGGTTAAACACTAGTTTAAACCTTGATTTACATGTCAGTGAGTCGTAAGCACCCGTCCTTGTGCGATAAGACCATACTAGTGGCAATTGATCATACTAATTGATTAAACCCTTTTGGGACCGGTCAATTACCATAGGAATCTAGGCTAAATTGGGAGCACTAGCGATCAGGTTGTCTAGGTGTAGTGCCTTCACGAATCGAAGTAATGCGACCAATGCGTTAAATCTGGAGCACTAGCGATCAGGTTGCGCGTTTGGTCAGAGAAGTAGTCAATGGTCGTACCTTGGCTGCCGACATCAGGAAGTGCGAGGAACTGAGTGCGTCACCAGGTCTATAGCTGCACTAGATCATAGGTTAGCCTCATATCTTTTATAAACCGAGGAATAATGGAATTGTTCCCAAGTTTTTTGACGTAGACCGTGAAGCTAGATACCTAGGCTTTTAATTTATTGTTCTTCTCTTCTTCCCCTAGAAACCTAAGTCAGTAGCCTAATCCTTGAGGTTCGACCCCGAGCTTACCACTACTGCAGTCTTTGCAGTTTTCAGTGTAGAATCGAGAATTATATTTGATGTGTTACGATGCACGTCATGTATTGATCACCACGCCATTTCCAATATCCTTAAAACTTAAAAATTCCTTAGTCGGCCCTTTAAAAAGTCAACAAAAAACAATTCTGGTCAAAGTTTTGCAAACAAATATTTGCCACTTCTTGGACTGCATCATTCTCCTCTAGGCGGACATGGTTCGCCCTCGAATCGTCATCTTCTAATGTATCCTTAGAAAAATGAATCAAATGCTTGACATTGAACACATCTGTCGTACAAATATGACTCGGTAACTTCCATTGGTTGGCATTATGACTTATGTTTTCAATAATTTCTACTGGACCAATCTTTTTTTTGAGAGCTTATTGTAATCACCAAAAGAGAAACAATCCTTTGTAAGGACCGCCCAAACAAGTCACCAATTTCAAACTCCACATGACGTCTCTTTTGATTCACAAATTTCTTGTACTTGTCATTAGCCGCCTGCAAGATACCCTTGATAGTGTGATAAACCTCCTATAAACCACTCACTAAGTCTTCTGCTTTTCCATGCTACGTCGACGGTCTTGCTTGGTATGACATCAAATCAAGAGAACCCCTAGGAATTAAGAAATAAACAACATGAAAAGGACTAATCCTGTACTCTGGTTAACAATATGATTGTGTGCAAATTTTGCTTGACTCAACTTCATGTCCCAAGTCTAGCGATTCTTATCCACTAAGCATCTCAAAAGATTTCCCAATGA
This sequence comes from Stephania japonica, assembly GCA_039657345.1. Taxonomy (NCBI): domain Eukaryota; kingdom Viridiplantae; phylum Streptophyta; class Magnoliopsida; order Ranunculales; family Menispermaceae; genus Stephania; species Stephania japonica. The sequence goes on from CM077566.1 coordinate 20,790,288, forward strand.
ATGGTTGACCACCTTAGTTTGCTGTCTACCTGTGAATGATTAGCACTACTAAATCTCAGCTGCGTGTTCACTATTTTTCACGACGTACGCTAAAAATGACTAAGGAATCGGGTATCTATATTTAATACAATCAAAGTAGGTAACCCATACAACGTATAAACTTCTCAAAAGAATAATACAACTATCTTAGAAAAATGGTCAGCCACCACATAGATAGAATTGTGACCCCGTAGTGTTCTAGGCGACCCTAATACAAAATCCATGTTATGATTAACTCATGGCTGCTCTTGAACTAGAAATGGCATATAAAGATCCGCATTAGTCTATGTAGCCTTTTAGACTTGATCACAAGTCCAGCGACACTGTATATATTTCTCCACCTTTTAGCTAATGGTAGGACAATAGTAGGAAGCACGAACCAATTGCAAAGTTTTGTCACGACCCACATGAACCTCACTATGTAGCTCCTTAATGATTAGCAATCTCAAACTATAATTAGAAACACAAAGTTGGTTACCTCTTAATAGAAACTAATCAAATAGTGCACAATCTATATGTTCACCACTACGCACTTTGGCAAAATACTAGCAAAGAAAGGATCCATATCAAAAAAATTAGAGAAAGATGAAAAGCCAGGTACTTCTACTTTTATTCGACTTAATAAGCTTATTTTTTTTGCTTAAAGCCTCAACCACCCTATTTGTCATACCAGATTTGTGTTTTACCACAAAAGTAAAACGTTCCAAGTATGCCACCTACGAAGCATCCCTAACTGACACTTTATCTTGCCCGTGCAAAGGTCTCTGTTGGACTAAGTGCTTTGTCACTTATACTCCACTCAAGATTTTGATGACAATAAACAAAGTGAAAAGATTATGACAAGTTTGTTTAGTGTTTATGAGCGTCAAACTTAGTTATAAATCTCAAGTTCAAAAGAATTTCAAAAATTTACAAGTTCAAATCAAATTGGCGAAATGAAACCAAACAAGCTCAATACTAGACTCATACAAGGAAACAAGGACCAGATAGCTAAAATTATCATTTGTAAAACTTATGAAAGGTATATAAGTTCTGCTCCTACAAATCAAATGCATTAGAATCATACATTACATGAATCATGACTTTCAAAGTACTTAAAGTCATGAATTTTGTGATTTTCAATTCCATGAGTTTCAAAATGTTTTAAATCATGCGAACATGTTTTATAGCATGTATTTCAGGTGTATAAACAGTTGGAACTAAATTTGAATGCACAACATGTGTTTAGACGGCTTTTGAATCATCATTAAAATTATTTATAGAATAACCCCTATTGTACATGATGCCATTTGCCATGATACATGTGTATAATTCTCAGTCTTCGACATCGACATATGTTATTTTTGTCATATGTGTGTATTATTTATTTATTACTCGAATGTTAATCCAATTTTCCAAATGCGTGACTGTTGGGTTTTGGGGTTCATGCGCAATGGAGATTACAAAACAATTTTGAGAAAAACCCCAACAGGATCTGAATCTGATTCCATTAAAATGCGTTTAAACTATGAAAACTTAATCATACCTCAGTCGCAATGTACATTTCTGAAGGTTAATCGATCTCTAAGGCGCTACCAACGATGAACGCCCTCTATCAGCAATCTACACACGAATGGCGGCCGAGATTTGAAGTGCTAGCTTTGAGAGAATACCAAACATTTTTGTTTCTCTCCAAAACGATCCAGAGCATACAAAAAAACCCTAAGTTGTTTCTTAAAACGAAAATAGAGTTTCAACCCTTTTTTAAATCTTTCGTACTTGTATTCTAACTCAAAGCGTCTATTTATACAACCCTTGTATATAGACGGTTAAGTAAATTATACATATACCCCTACTTAAAGAAGTATAAGTGTAATACACTACAAGGACGTTTCTGTCATGAATTTTATCATATAAAATTCATTTTTCTGAACTATCTTAAAATCTCGCAAAACCATTCTCAGTGTGCGACCCAATAGGCTCATACAACGTTGGCAGTGTACCAAAAAATATTTTGGTATACAAGTCATAAGCGGCCTCTAGCAAGACATTATGACTACCCAAGTTGTACGAATATCAAATTGATACAACCTAATCAATAGTGTATATAACATCCTTTTGTCACACGATATCCTTTTGATCAAACATAAGGCATGGAATTGTCATCCAACATGTTCAATCGTACTAGTCTCGATTTCTAGGTAGACTGAAAACATCTAAGTGACATTGATCAATATTAATTCACTTAAACTAGGCCTTTTAACAGTCTAACACATCAAGGGATCCACTAGATATCTCTCTTTATATAAGGGACAAATTCTATCTCGATTACACAACTTCACCACATTATTCACACAGTAACTAATCACAACCTTTATAATCGTCCGGTTAAAGACAACATTTAATTGCGTCAAATCACTGTATTCCTAATGTTGAAGTCTCTTGTAATCTCAAGTCAGAGGACTGAAAAATATACCTATCATGAGAAACAACTATGACTTAATCCATGTGATGTTCTCATAGCGGGTCGGTCCAGTACTTTTGTTCCCTAACAAGTACTCATGATCTTGATTCGTATTCCTATACGTATGATCATCGTATGATCATCAATCAAGACTCATACTAGTCTTAATTCATTATAGTTCCCAGTATAATAATCGACTAGGGACATTTAGGATATTTCTGTAAATACCCATGGATCTTATTATAACGTAAACATGCATCTATTTTATTAACTAAAATGTATTCATAAAGACTATTAATGAATTGACCTAGGACACATTTTCCAACAGTGACGATGTGTAAGTGGAATGCATTTAAGTCACAGATTAGTTTTGGCCTAGGGAAAACGAGTACCGGGTGAATGAATTACAGGTAAACAAAGTCCCTAGGGGATAATTTCAAATAAAACATTGAAAAAATACAAATAAATATAATAATTAATTAGTTTGGGAACACGTCCCAATTGATAGTGTCGATAGTTGGCACGCGATAGTGTGAATAGTGTCTAGGCCGGGTACGAGAATGCCCGTGAAAACCAATATTTAAGTTGAACAAGAATAAGGTCAAAGGACCAAGTCACATTTTGTGTTAGAAGAGTGGTTGGATGAAGTGAGTTTAGGCCTTGAGATTAACTTAGAGATGGGGGGTTGTTTGGATGCGGATAAAGGTATAAATGGGCTTTAGTTGATTTACAACAACTTTTATCTTTCTACTTCCTATTTAAACGAAATTACAAGGGTTTTGGGCGATTTTTGAGTGATTTTGAAGGTCGACAATCAACTAATGACGTGTGTTAAGGTAAGATATTGGATCCTCGTCCAGTTTTTTCGATTAGGCGGTGATTTTAGGGTTTTCATCGTAATTTTTGAACACTAACTTAGGCCATGGGTTTCTGGGTTTTTGAGTTTGATTTTCATGGTGTTCAAGTGATCAAGTGATAATATGTAGGTGAGGATTGGTGGTGATGTTGACAACTTATAATATTTTACCATTTTTTGATGATTTTTTTAAGGTTTTTGGTTTGAACGATGAACTTCCAATTATTGATGGTTTTAAGGTGGTTTGATCGTGGCTTATAATGGTAATGGAGCTCCCTAAGTGAATGGTATTGGCTTGTAACACGGTGACGCAAGACGGTGGTTCAAAACCTCTAGCATTCGTGAAAAGGGCTAGACGCCGCGAAGTTTAGAACTTGATCACGTGTGTCATGATGTCCAGGGCAACACTAGACCCTGGATCATGCTTTATTTGACGCCATGGAGAATTGTTTTTCACGGTGTCAGTCCGTGTATGGGACAGGGAAGTCACATTCCCACGTCTTAAATGACACCGTAGGGTATTAACCCTCATGGTGTCAACCACGACGCCTAGAACAGATTTTGAACAAAAATTTCAAAAAATAAAAAAACTTTGGGGATCTCTCGGGTATTCAAATGGGTTCAAATGCGATCCAATACCTGGGTAATAGACCCAATTATGCAAATGAGTAAAATTATGGAAAATTGGAAAAACATGGGGAATTACGAAAATTGAGCCTAAATGAATGTTAGGAAGGGTAATTTACTGACGGACATACGAGAATTGGATTTGGTGGCGAGTCGGGCGTTTTAGTGCTTATAGTTTTGGATACTGGAAAATAAAGTAGTTAGAAATTATACAATTATTTCATTGAGCTTTAATTTGTTATTGTTATTGCTCTGTATCTATATTTGGATTTACATTCCATTTGAGTTGTCTGAGGGCAAGTGAGTCAATGGTTATCCTTGGAAGGAGTGGTCATCTGAGGTAATATGCTAGAGCCATGTCCTCAGGATGCACTGCACTGGTTACTGGTTATAAACGGGGTGAATATTTTTAGCTGGATTACCAAGAAGTCTCTCATCCACATATATTTTTGTGACTTAACAACCATTTGGTCAGCACTACTTGCGCCTCTCTGTTTTTATTCTTGGACACTGATATTTCGATTGATTCTGATTTATTTACAATCTTTATTTGTTCATGCGTTCCTTGTACCTTTCTATCTGCATGAATATAGACTGCTTTTTTATTTCAAAATGTTGTATACATCTTGCATGGTGTTACTTACCTGGACTCGTCATTCTTCTGTTTTACCAAGTACTGATCTACAATCGAGTAAGGGAAAGGCTCCATAGTTAGGTGATTTTCTTTGAGGATACATGAGCGATTCTCCCCTTCGGGCTGATGTAGGTGTTCTTACTTTTGTATTTTGGATGTATATTTTTTCATCACATTGGGTTATCAGTTTGTGAGAGATCTTGGGACATGTATACATTATGATATTTGTGATGGCCCTAGTTCCCCATAAAACTGGATCCCGCTCGACCTAGACCTACGTAGACCTCGAGTCCTTACTCGAGAAGTCAACGCATCCTAGTCTTCCTTAACTCCTCAAGTACATCGTTACATTATTAAGTTAATGTGAAAGTTATAGGATTATAAAGTTATCAGGAAATTTGCAGCGGAAATCACTATAATTGTAATAACCTTCAAATTTAACTTGACTTCTGTTGCACTTGTATGGATTGTGATTCAGCTACATGATACTGGATTGTATTTTGGACTTTGAGTGTTGACACCGAGGTGATTTTATGATTCCGTGTTTGTTGTATTAGTATTTTAGTCTAATACGGGTCTCGAGCCGTTCGGGCAATTGTTAGTCTAAGAAAGGCTTCGCTTAGGTAAATGGGGGAGTAAAACACAGTAAAAATGCAAATAAATGAATTTTTGAATAATTTGAATAATTATTTGGCGAGACTACGCGTGCTATGGGAGTCGAGGCAAGGTAAAACGGACCAAGGAACGTCGTTTCAATGTGGGAGTTGGTTAATTATGCAACACACGGGCTATGAGATAGGATTTGTTAAAATGATACAACCAAATGTGGAGAGCCAAGTGACCAACGCCCAGATGAGTGTGGGAGTTAGGATGGAAAGAAAAAGGCTATAAATAGGACCCACTCCTACAACTTTACTATTCACTCTCTTTTTCTCTCTCACTCACCGAATTCACCCTCCTCTCCCTCCTTTCCTCGTCCTCTTGGCGAGCACCACCGGCCCTCAGTGGCCCAGAGGTGGTCGAACTCTCATCGGAGATCCTTCAGGTCGTCGGAGTTAGGTCTCTCTCTCTCTCTCTCCCTCTCGTTCTTACTGGTCTTCCCGTTTTAAGTCGTTGTTCACTCGCCTGGTCGTGCTGTGATGGGTGGCAATGACCGGAGACTGATCGGAGGTCACGCCTGGTGGTTCAGTCGGAACACCCCAATTCATAGCATAAGTTGTTGTGGTGACTGGTTTACCCTCGTCATCACATGTATACCCTATTTTGTATATTCTATTTTTTGCCAGAGTGTCTGGCCGAGCGGCGCCACTGCTAACAACCGCCGGTGCCTAGGGTACTGTTAGGGGTTTCATCATGATCAAGTTGATGTCTCCCAACCTCCAAAAAGTCTATAGCAGTAGCAACAAGGGTGTAATGTCGTTGATTTGTTTTTATCGAAGTATGTCTATCCTTGCGGCCCTCTTCAGAATTGTTGCGATCAGTGGCGTTGTTGGTTGGACCGCCACGCATGGGGTTGTTGGGGATCTTGTCAAGTCTATGATAGTGACTCACAACCTTTGGTGTGTCCGAATCAGTACTGTTTGGTCTGTTTTTGTTCATTATTTCATATAGTTTTATGTTCTTTTCCTCGCCGGAAACCACCGCGTCAGGCGGTGCTGTGCTGCTATCGGACCACCGTGACTAGGGGTTGTCGGAGACCATGCTACACACATGCTGGTGTATCGCAACCCCGGAGTTGTCCATAACAGTGATGGTAGTGAAGTATTGTTGTGTTTGATCAATTTTCTTTATTGTTGTTGTCTTGTCGAAAAACCACCAGCTTGGGCGGCGCTGCCGCCGGATGCCGTGACTGGGGGACGTCGGGGACCTTACCATGTGCATGATGGTGTCTCACAACCCCCGAAGCGTCCTAACCAGCGGTGGTGAACATGTGTTGTTGTCATTTCATGTGATTTCGATGTCGAGTTCTTAATCGTATGTATGGTGGGTATTCGATCTGGTTAAGGGATTTTCCGGCAACCCAATGCCGTGGTGACTCCTCCCCAATGTCGAACAACACCAACATGTTACTACAATAGTTTCGGTTTTGATTGGGTTTCGATTTTGGTCGTGTGTTGAGTTTATTTCATCTATTACAAAACTCATGGCATGAATACATGATTTGGTTATTCACATTCATGCATACGTGAGAACATACATGTGCCGAGTACGGTATTGGTTTTGTATATATGTGTATTGAGTGTCCGAATGGTTGTTTCGGGTTTATGATGTGTTATAGTGGTGAGTCTATGTAGGTTACATGAGTCGATGAATTGTTATGACGTCGTGATCGCGTAGTCGGTCCTCGAGGCTATGTCGTGACCCACATACGACTGAGCTGAGCCTATAATTCTTGAATAGGCTTACATATGGTGTGGTTATCAAAACCCAAGAGAGTTGTGTTTTTGTTTGGTTTTCCGGTCGATTTTCATCGAGTTGTTCGAGTCATCAAAACATTGGGAAAACACTAAGGTTTAAACCTAGGGTTAGTAATAACTCGACCCATTAATTAGAGTTTCTGACTTTGATAGGTAGCGGGAAACTTGAGGATACGCGTTAGGATTCGCAGGAGTGTTTTACGCGAGTTGCGATTAGTTAGGTAAGTACACTTGCCTTAAAGCTTGTGTACATTAGTAAGCCAGCTAAGAAAATACTATGTGATTCATTACCAATCTATCATGTTTGCTATGATCTACTTGTTGGCATTCCTTTCCATTTCCTTGTATGTGTGTTTTTGGCATAAGTCTGTGTCTCGAAAGTACATGCGGCCTGCACTAAAAAGGATAAGACGTAGGCATTCGTGCGCACGAGTGTTTGACCACCCCCAGTGATTGTGTGATACCATGTACTGGGTTGTGGTTACCGATGTTGTGACATCGTTGTTGTGGATTTGTTGTTGATTTTTATACCACTTATGGCCTCTTTTGACTCGTAGAACACGCATGTTTCAATTCCTATTATTTCCAGTCTGTCTATCATGCACCTTGTCTATTTAAATTCCTGTCTTTCAATTCCCGCATGATATTTAGACTGTCATGTTTGCTAATATATGAATTACTCTTATATTCTTCTAGCATTAATTTTGATTTCTCTCAATTTCTCACCGTCTAGTTTGTGACGCTGGGTGCAGATAGAGCGGAATGCAATAAAGGCAAAGAACCTTGCCTAGGAGACTTTTGTGAGAGGTTGGACTTGAGGAACTCTAGAGTAGGTTATATGTTTTTGTTTGTATGTTGCTTGTTATTATATATCATGTTTTGTTGAGTCATTGAACTCGAGATTATAGTTCGGGATTGATATCATGTAATGTCTCATTTGACTTTGGCTTATTGTACATGAACATTCTCGTTTACGGGGTTTTCTCATATATAGATTCCTAATTTTCATTTGATTGAGTTATTTCCCAATACTTGTTTAGTTTGAATTTTCTTCTGTTGTGTTATACTTGCAATAACTCTTACATAAAACTTGTAATATGATAATTTGATGCTGACTAGGCTCGCCATATCGCCAAGTATTGACTTGGGGATCTGAACGAGTGAAGTCCGGGCATTCCCAAATGCATTCAAAATTTGGGGCCGTGTGACAATAATCAACTATAACTAGGTAATGGAAATCAGAAATAATAGACAACCTATAATGTGGAAACCCTGAGAAATGAATAAGTACATGCGTGTCTGGTGATCAAAGCTAAATAAAGCGATCATATATGATATCCCTAATGTAACAACCTATTTTTCAAATAGACCGCCACAGGGGCTAATGTGGACCCTCAGTCTGTCTTACCAGCGATAGCTGTGCTCTACATTGGATTATATCCTCCATTTTATCTTTTTAGACCTTATTAATTGTCCATTTACTGATTAAGTTGTATTGAAAATAAATTATATGTTAAATCATCCTAAAATCCTCAATTTAACACATCGGAAGCCTTACTACCACATTTACTTGTGTAATGATAATATAAATGTGTAACATAAACCATAAACCTAATGTGAAAAACCCATATACAACCATAAATACCTCTGAAGTCACAAAAATATCAATATACACAAAGTATCTCAAAATCCCAAACCCAAAAGGAAAACAAAATAAACATAATACAAAAGTACGAGTCAGGCAATCTCAGATCAACAGTACTCTGGCAGCTTGCCCTTGCCCCTGCTCTACTAGGATCTGCACTCAATCCATCACAAAAGGCAGATGACGAGTCCAGAGTGAGTATTCCCAAGGAAATTAAGTGAGCAATACTGAAAGTAAATACTGAAATTTAACTAAAGCTATTAAATAAACATGCAGAAATAAATACAGGCAACTATGCTCATCGCATGAATAAATAATAGGAAAAGCTCAAAGTGTGTTCCTAGCCCCTAGGGTCAGACTACCACCATAATTCAGATTCTTTCACAGAATACTGCCGGCGAGTCCTACTATAGCAGGGCAAATATCTAGATCCGCTCGATGGCTGACGTTACACTTACGGCGCATCGACACATGCCACGACGTGATACTCAGGTCGTGTTATTCACCGAGACCGATCTGGTAGCATGTGCTATGGTGTAGTGGACATACACACAAGAATGGAACGAAAGGAGCCCCGCTTAACGTCCGCCCATATAGCCATAACCAGAGTAGAGTATTGAAATGAAAGAAATTAAATTCAAATGCCAAAAGAAGTAAATACACAAGTAATTTTAGTTTTGGTACTACACACCTCAATCTGCACTTCGCGTCCCAAAAATCAAACCCCGGTCTAGCTCCAATAAACACCCGATAATCAAAATTATCACCCAAATGTACCTGATACCATTTGTTATTGAATTAGATTCAATTGGATATATTATGTCAATTTTACATTTTTTGAGGTAAAAACCCCAACGACATCTCACCAAAATTCTAATAAAATCCCAAAACACATTTATTTGATCAAAATTTATTTTTTCTAAATTTTTCCTATTTTATCTCAATTTTCTATTAATTTTTAAATTTTTTTTTTTAATTTGTGTTGGGCTGAACCGGGTCCGATTCAGTTGGACCCGGTTCGGCCCAACTGGAGCGACCGGGTCTGGGCTGATTCGGCTCGACCCGTTTGGGGCCAGGACCGGGTCGGCCTGACCCATGCGGGCCTCGGCAACCAAGCCCGGTCTGTTATCGACACGTGCGACTCATACATTTGCCACCCCTTCTTCCCCAATCAAACTAGGGAACCAGGAGCTCCCTGGTTCAATTTTTTTTAAAATTATTATTATTATTATTATTATTATTATTATTTTTTAAATCGGGGTTGGCTCTCAACCCCAACCCCTCCTCTTATTTTGTCATAGGAGACATCTCCTATGCCATGTTCATCCTCAGACGAACTGCCATGGCAGTTCGTTCAAGCCCCCACCAAACCACCACACCAGCATCCAACAACAATACATACAACAACATCAACAACAACAGACTCACCTCGACGTCGTCATACTCTCTCTTCTCTTTCCCTCGATTTCTTTTTTCCTTCTCTTCTTCCACGGTCTCTTGATCGAAAATGGTGAAAAATGTTGTGTAAGTGGTGGTGATTCTTGATATTTTGGTTCAAATGACCAAAATGCCCCTTTATTCTTATCCTCATTCTTCATAATCTACTGCCCTTTTTGGTCATTTTACAATTATTTTTTAATTTTCTGATTTTAATATATATATACATATATATTTTAAATTACATATATATACATATATATTTTAAATATACATATATATCCGCCTATATTTTCGCCCGTATAATTTTGTCGTGCGTGCCAACGAGCGTACTAAGGCGTGCACACTACCGTACCACCCACACTTGTCGACCACGACCCCGCGTGTCCCTTGGCGCCACCAATTTACTATTTTATCACATTTAATTCATTTAATGTGTGTATTATTTCCTTCGACCTAGTATTTCATCTTTTAGTCTACCCGCTACTCGCGTCGACACACATATCGAGGCAAATACTTAACACATAATCTCACACGTCAATTGAAATATAATTACACACATCGCGATGTCGTTTAACCTATTTCAACATAAACATTGCAAAATTAGTCAAAACAACAATCAAAACAACAATTTACCTAACTCCATGCACGCTCTAGCCTAGTTGCGGGTCCCACGAGTGTCTAAGTTGTCCGCCATGTCTACAATATATCACAAATAACGGCGAATAAAATTTGGGCCGTTACAATTCTTCCCAACTAGGTGAAATTTCGTCCCGAAATATGAATTAAACTTAAATACTTACCAATAAATAAGTGGGGATACTATAGTCGCATGGTAGACTCGAGCTCCCAGGTGAGTCCCTCAGTTCCATGATGTTGCCAACGAACTAAAACCTTTGGGATCTCTCTATTCCTCAAAGTCTGAATCCACCTATCCATGATCTCCACAGGCTGCTTTTCATATGACACATCTGGTCGCACCACAATTTGACGCACATTAATCATAGGTCTCGGTCTTGACCTAGCTAGCCTTAATATAGATATGTGAAATACCGAATGTACCCCCCGCTAACTGTGGCGATAAGTCTAAACGGTATGCCACTCTGCCAACACGTTCCTCAAATCTGAACGGTCCAATAAACCTTGGTGCCAATTTCCCCTTAATGCAAAATCTCTGATGACCCATCAAGGGCGAAACCTTCAAGTACACCATGTCTCTAATCTCGTACCTCAGATTCCCGTGATACCTATACGCATATTTCTTCTGTCTATCCTGCGTCGCCTGAAGTCTCTGTCCAATCTGCCTCACCTTCTCAGTGTGATCCATAACAACCTCAGGTCCTATAGCCGATGTATCCTCCGGTGCCGCCCAACATGTTGGTGACCTGCAGGGCCTATCATATAGTGCCTCAAATGGTGGCATCTCGATACTCGCCTAACAACTGTTGTTGTACACAAACTCGCACAATGGTAGATAATTCTCCCACGATCCACCAACATGTAGAATACAAGCCCTGAGCATATCCTTGAGAATCTGAATCAACCGCTCTGACTGCCCGTCAGTCTGAGGATGGTACGCAGTACTAAACTGTAGTCGAGTGCCAAACTGCTCCTGCATACTCTCCAAAAGCCTCGAAGTAAACCTCGGATCTCTGTCAGAAATAATGGAGACCGGTACACCGTGCAATCTGACAATCTCTTTCTCGAAAATAATGCTCAACAGTGTAACTGAATATCTTATGGCAATCGGTATGAAATGTGCCGACTTCGTCAACCTGTCGATAATTACCCAAACTGCGTCGTGTCTCCTCGTAGTCTGCGGTAGGCCACTGACGAAGTGCATGGTCACATGTTCCCATTTCTACTGAGGAATGATCAGCGGTTGTAGTAACCCAACTAGTCTTTTGTGCTCAACCTTCACCTGCTGGAAAATATGACTACTCCGGACGTACCAACCCACGTCAGCCTTCATCCCTGGCCACCAAAACAATTGTTGAAGCTCGTGATACATCTTGGTCCGACCAGGATGAACTCTAAATCGTGATCGGTGTGCGTTCTCGAGAATACTATCCCTGATCTCTGGTACCTTCGGTATCTACAAACGACCCCTGTGTCTTAAGCACCCGTTTGAACCCTCAGACCACTCTGTGCACCCCGGATCCTGAGCCAGTCCATTGATCCGTAAATACCAGTCCTCAACTCTCTACAACACAGCAACCCACTCTAGAGACACCGTAGGAACTCGTATCTGGTCGCAAATGTGCAGCTCAACAATAGAATCTATCACACACAACACTGACGCAACCTCAAGCAACTCGTGCTCGTGTGTCATATGTCGTTGTCCCGTTTGACTCTCAATGCCACTCCTACTCAGCGCATTAGCTATGACATTCGCCTTCCCCGAATGATACTTGATAGCAAAATTGTAGTCCTTCAGTAACTCGAGCCATCTTCGCTGTCTCATATTCAACTCCCTCTGAGTGAACAGATATCTCAAACTCTGGTGGTTAGTAAACAGTATGAACCTTTCACCACAGAAATACTGTCTCCAAGCCTTCAATGCAAATAAGACAGCCGCAAGCTCCAAATCGTGCACTGGATAACTCTCCTCATGTGTCTTAATCATCGCGATAAATAGGCCACTGGATGTCCGTCCTTCATCAACACACAACCCAACCCAGTGCCTGACGCATCAGTGTAAACTGAGAAACCCTTACCTGCCACAGGTAATGCCAAAACTGGTGTAGAAGTCAACTGCCACTTTAGCTCCCAGAAAGCATCCTCACACTCCTGCGACCAATCAAATATAACATCCTTCTTGGTCAACCTCGTCATCGGCGCTGCAATTAAAGAAAAATCCTGCACAAATTATCGGTAATAGCCCGCAAGTCCTAAGAAACTACGAATGTCCGAAACCGACTCAGGTGTTCTCCAATCAATAATCGCTTGAGTCTTCTCTCCATCAACAGATATCCCTAGACTACTGATGACGTGCCCCAAAAACTTTACCTTACTCAGCCAAAATGCGCATATGTTAAACTTGGCGTAAAGTCGATAACCAGAGTAGAGTATTGAAATGAAAGAAATTGAATTCAAATGCTAAAAGAAGTAAATACTCAAGTAATTTCAGTTGGGATAAACCCTAAACCCTAAACCCTAAACTTGGCGTAAAGTCAATAACCAGAGTAGAGTATTGAAATGAAAGAAATTGAATTCAAATGCCAAAAGAAATAAATACTCAAGTAATTTTAGTTGGGATACTACACACCTCAATCTGCACTCTTCATCCCGAAAATAAACCCCGGTCTAGCTCCAATAAACACTCGATAATCAAAATTATCACCTGAATGTACCTAATATCATTTGTCATTGAATTAACTTCAATTGGATATATTATGTCAATTTTACATTTTTCGAGGTAAAAACCCCGACAACATCTTGCCAAAATTCCAATAAAATCTCAAAACTCATTTATTTGATCAAAATTTATTTTTTCTAATTTTTCCTATTTTATATGAATTTTCTATTAATTTTTAAGATTTTTTTTTAATTTGTGTTAGGCTAAACCGGGTCTGGTACAGTTGGACCCGGTTCGGCCCAACTGGACCGATCGGGTCTGGGCTGACTCGGCTCGATCCGTTTGGGGCCAGGACCGGGTCGGCCTGACCCGTCTGAGCCTCGGCAACCAAGCTCGGTCCGTTATTGGACACGTGCGACTCGTACGCGTGCCACCCCTTCTTCCCCAATCAAACCAAGGAACCAGAGCTCCCTGGTTCAATTTTTTTTCAAAAATTATTATTATTATTATTATTATTTTTAAATTGGGGTTGGCTCTCAACCCCAACCCCTCCTCTTATCTTGGCATAGGAGACATCTCCAATGCCATGTTCATCCTCGGACGAACTGCCATGGCAGTTCGTTCGAGCACCCCCACCAAACCACCACTTCAGCATCCAACAACAACACATACAACATCATCAACAACAACAAACTCACCTCGATGTCGTCGTACTCTCTCTTCTCTTTCCCTTGATTTCTCTTTTCCTTATCCTCTTCCACAGTCTCTTGATCGAAAATGGTGAAAATGTTGTGTCAGTGGTGGTGATTCATGATATTTTGGTTCAAATGACCAAAATGCCCTTTTGTTCTTATCCTCATCCTTCATAATCTAATGCCCTTTTTGGTCATTTTACAATTATTTTTTAATTTTCTGATTTTAATATATATATATCTACATAAATATTTTAAATTACATATATATACATATATATTTTAAATATACATATATATATATCCGCCTATATTTTCACCCCTACAATTTCATCGTGTGTGCCAACGAGCGTACTCAGGCGTGCACACTACCGTACCACCCACACTTGTCGACCACGACCCCGCGTGTCCCTAGGCGTCACCAATTTACTATTTTATCACATTTAATTCATTTAATGTGTGTATTATTTCCTTCGACCTAGTACTTCATCTTTTAGTCTATCCGGTACTCGCGTCGATCCGTATATCGAGGCAAATACTTAACACATAATCTCACACGTCAATTGAAATATAATTACACATATCGTGATGTCATTTAACCTATTTCAACATAAACATAGTCAAAACAACAATTTACCTAACTCCATGCGTGCTCTAGCCTAGCTGCGGGTCCCACGGGTGTCTGAGCTGTCCGCCATGTCTGCAATATGTCACAAATAATGGCGAATAAAATTCGGGCCGTTACAATTCTTCCCAACTAGGTGAAATTTCATCTCGAAATTTAAATTAAATTTAAATACTTACCGGTAAATAAGTGGGGATACCATCGTCGCATGGTAGACTCAAGCTCCCAGGTGAGTCCCTCAGTTCCATGATGTTGCCAACGAACTAAAACCTTTGGGATCTCCCTGTTCCTCAAAGTCTGAATCCACCTATCCATGATCTCCACAGGCTGCTTTTCATATGACACGTCTGGTCGCACCTCAATTTGATGCACATCAGTCATAGGTCTCGGTCTCGACCTAGCTAGCCTCAACATGGATTTGTGAAATACCGAATGTACCCCTGCTAATTGTGGTGATAACTCTAAACGGTATGCCACTCTGCCAACACGTTCCTCAACTCTGAACGGTCCAATAAACCTTGGTGCCAGTTTCCCTTTAATGCAAAATCTCTAATGACCCATCAAGGGCAAAACCTTCAAGTACACCATGTCTCTAATCTCGTAGCTCAGATCCCCATGATAGCGATACGCATATTTCTTCTGTCTATCCTGCGTCGCCTGAAGTCTCTGTCCAATCTGCATCACCTTCTCAGTGTGATCCATAACAACCTTAGGTCCTATAGCCGATGTATCCTCCGGTGCTGCCCAACACGTTGGTGACCTGCAGGGCCTATCATATAGTGCCTCGAACGGTGGCATCCCGATACTCGCCTAACAGCTGTTGTTGTACACAAACTCGCACAATGGTAGATAATTCTCCTACGATCCACCAAACTATAGAATACAAGCCCTGAGCATATCCTCGAGAATTTGAATCAACCACTCTAACTACCCGTCAGTTTGAGGATGGTACGTAGTACTAAACTGTAGTCGAGTGCCAAACTGCTCCTGCATACTCTCACAAAGCCTCGAAGTAAACCTTGGATCTCCGTTAGAAATAATGGAGACCGATACACCATACAATCTGACAATCTCTCTCTCGAAAATAATGCTTTACTGTGTAACTGAATATCTCCTGGCGATCGGTATGAAATGTGCCAACTTCGTCAACCTGTCGATAACTACCCAAACTGCGTCATGTCTCCTCGTAGTCTGCGGTAGGCCACTAACGAAGTCCATGGTCACATGTTCCCATTTCTAATGAGGAATGAGCAGTGGCTGTAGTAACCCAACTGGTTTTCTGTGCTCAGCCTTCACCTGCTAGAAAATATGACTACTCTGGACGTACCTACCCACGTCAGCCTTCATCCCTGGCCACCAAAACATTCGCTGAAGCTCGTGATACATCTTGGTCCGACCAGGATGAATTGTAAATCGTGATCGGTGTGCGTTCTCGAGAATACTATCCCTGAGCTCTGGTACTTTCGATATCCACAAATGACCCCTATGTCTCAAGCACCCGTTTGAACCCTTAGACCACTCTGTGCACCCCGGATCCTGAGCCACTCCATTAATCCATAAATACCGGTCCTCAGCTCTCTACAACTCAGCAACCCACTCTAGAAACAATGTAGGAACTCGTATCTGGTCGCAAATGTGCAGCTCAGCAATAGAATCTGTCACACACAACACTAACGCAACCTCAAGCAACTCGTGCTTATGTGTCATATGCCGCAGTCCCGTTTGACTCTCAATGCCACTCCTACTCAGCGCATCAGCTATGACATTCGCCTTCCATGAATGATACTTGATAGCAAAATTGTAGTCCTTCAGTAACTCGAGCCATCTTTGTTGTCTCATATTCAACTCCCTCTGAGTGAACAGATATCTCAAACTCTGGTGGTCGGTAAACAGTACGAACCTTTCACCATAGAAATAGTATCTCCAAGCCTTCAATGCAACAAGACTGCCGCAAGCTCCAAATCGTGCACTGGATAACTCTCCTCATGTGTCTTAATCGTCGCGATAAATAGGCCACTGGATGTCCGTCCTTCATCAACACACAACCCAACCCGGTGCCTGACGCATCAGTGTAAACTGAGACTACCTCTTTTACTCCCAAAAAGCATCCTCACACTCCTGCGACCAGTCAAATATGACATCCTTCTTGGTCAACCTCGTCATCGGTGCTGCAATTAAAGAAAAATCCTACACAAATCGCCGGTAATAACCCGTAAGTCCCAAGGAACTACAAATGTTCGAAACCAACTCAGGTGTTCTCCAATCAATAATCGCTTGAGTCTTATCTCCATCAATAGATATCCCTTGGCTACTGATGACGTGCCCCAAAAACTTTACCTCACTCTGCCAAAATGCGCACTTGCTGAACCTAGCGTAAAGTCGATAACTAGAGTAGAGTATTAAAATGAAAGAAATTGAATTCAAATGCCAAAAGAAGTAAATACTCAAGTAATTTCAGTTGAGATACTACACACCTCAATCCGCACTCCGCATCCCGAAAATTAAACCCCGGTCTAGCTCCAATAAACACCCGATAATCAAAATTATCACCTGAATGTACCTAATACCATTTGTCATTGAATTAGCTTCAATTGGATGTATTATGTCAATTTTACATTTTTCGAGATAAAACCTCGACAACATCTCGCCAAAATTCCAATAAAATCCCAAAACTCATTTATTTGATCAAAATATATTTTTTCTAAATTTTTACTATTTTATCTAAATTTTCTATTAATTTTCTCGATTTTTTTTTAATTTATGTTGGGCCGAACCGAGTCCAGTTCGGTTCAACCAGACCAACCTGACTGGGCCGGCTTGGCCCAACCCGCTTGGTGCCAAGACCGGGTCGGCCCGACCCATCCGAGCTTGGACAACCAGGCCCAGTCCGTTATTGGGGAGGGGTGCACATGTGCGGCTTGCACGTGTGCCACCCCTTCTTCCCTAATCGAACCAGGGAACCAGGAGCTCCCTGGTTGATTCTTTTTCAATTTTTTTTTTTTTTTTTTTTTTTTCTAAATCGTGGTTGGCTCTCAACCCCAGCCCCTCCTCTTATTTTGGCGTGGGAGACATTTCCCATGCCATGTTCATCCTCGGACGAATTGCCATGGCAGTTCGTCCGAGCCCCCCACCGAAACACCACACCAACATCCAACAACACACATGCAACAACATCAACAACAACATGATACTCACCTCGATGTCGTCGTGCTCTCTCTCCTCTTTGCCTCGATTTCTCTTCTCCTTCTCCTCTCCCACGGTCTCTTGATCGAAAATGGTGAAAAATGTGATGTCGGTGGTGGTGATTATTGATATTTTTGATCAAATGACCAAAATGCCCCTATGTTTTTATCCTCATCCTTCATAATCCAATGCCTTTTTTGGTCATTTTACAATTATTTTTTAATTTTTTGATTTTAATATATATATTTATATATGTATACATATATATATATATATATATTCGTCTATATTTTCGCGCCTACAATTTCGTCGTAGGTGCCAACGAGCGTACTCGGGTATGCACACTACCGTAGCACCTACACGTGTCGACCACGACCTCGCGTGTCCCTTGGCGCCCACCAATTTACTATTTTATCACATTTAATTCATTTAATGTGTGTATTATTTCCTTCGACCTAGTATTTCATCTTTTAGTCTACCCGGTACCGTGTCGACACGCATATCGAGGCGAATACTTAACACACAATCTCACATGTCAATTGAAATATAATTATACACATCGTGATATCGTTTAACTCTAGCCCATCTGCGGGTCCCACGAATGTCTGAGCTGTCCGCCATGTCTGCAATACATCAAAAATAACAGCGAATTAAATTCGGGTCGTTACAACTAATCTCTCAAATCGCAATACATGCCCCCAGTGTTTTACAAAACATAACATACAATAATCACAGTCAAAAGAATAAAAACCTGAAGTGAGAAAAGGAAAGGATCGCTCCAAGAGTCCTCAAATGATATCACCTAGCATCAATTCCTTCCTCTTGCTCGTCTCTGCTCTATCTGCACCACCGTTACAAACTAGATGGTAAGTGCTTGAAAAAAGTCCAAATATACAGTAATTCAAGATTTCTCAAATAAATAGTCCAAATATCATGTGGTATTAAAAAGCAGAAAATATAACAAATAGCCTGATAAACAGACTGATAAGATGAGCAACAAAGTTTGAGTGTCTACAGAATCAAAGAAGGCCCACAAGTGGTACATATCAATGCAGTACCGCATCACCACATTTATAGTCACTATAGTGACCAACAAACTATAGACACAGGAGCATCCAAAACATCCAGTACTCAGGGTATAACCCACTATTAGTGGGGTGGAACAACAAAACCGCAGAAGTTACCCACTCATATGGACCCAAGAGTACCTCCGCAACACACTTACACCATAACACTCAACCATGAAAATAAGAATGGAATTCCAACAAAGGCTCAATTCAAATATAATTGACAATAAATGGAAAATGAATTAATGTATAATTCCTAACTGGCTTACAATCGTACGATAACGTACCTCACACAGTAAAACCTTGATCCTTGTGAATACTCTAAGTCGGCCCACTCGAATTCTCAAAGTCTATCAATTCACCCAAATTTGCAAATCCTATTAATATCATTCTAATTTACCCAATTTTCGGGGTATTAGGTCATATTTGGACACATTTGGATACCCGATAGATCCCCATGATTTTCCAAATTTTTTAGAAAATTGGTCTCTGTGAACAGTGTCACACCGCCAAAACGCCATGCCCCATTTTGTTCTAGATGGCATCCCCATGGCGTCTTTTCTTATTTTTGTTTTTTCTTCTCTGCTCGAGATGCCGTGAGTGGCGCCGTGGGAATAACCCCTCGCGGTGTCCCTCGCGGCGTGTTCAGCAGAACACGTATTCTGAGATTTTTCAAAACCCTAAGGGATGTCCATAACAACTTAAAACCCAACTCCCTTTACGCGAAACCCCAACAAAACACCCCGATTCGAAAATAACACAAAATTCTTCAAAAATTCTCGAAAACTTCAAACAACTTTCAATCCACAAATCAACCACCAATTCATCAATAAAATACTTAATTGATCCAAAACCCATCATTCAAAATTCATTTCCCAATAGTTTTCTGAAAATTTGTCTGAAATCATCACGACGAAAACACACAAAATTAACGCCAAACTATGCAAAAACATAAGAGGAGTGAAGATTCTACCTTTTTACACATATTGGGTCGATCCACGACGTCGCAACGCATCCGAAAACTACCAAAACCCCCTCCTTCTAGTCCATTCTCCTTTTCTCTCACATTGTAAAATTGAAAAGTTGGATGAGGAGAGAGAAAAGTTGGTATTTATACTTCCTATTCATCTCATCACACGCACAAATCTCGACGCACATCTTATGTCTTCTCTTCATCCCTTCCACTAACTCTAACACACTAGCTTGACTTCAATGGGTGACTTGATTTCAAACACCATTCCATTTTTCGCTCAAAACACGCGTTCCCGAACCCGTTTCAACTCTCAATTCACACCGCGTATGTTCCCGGATATAACCTTGTTCCCATATTTTATTTAATTATTTATTATTTTTAATAATTCACTAATTATCATTTTTTGGTGTTTAATTGTCCGTGTTATACCCTAAATTTCTGTTTTTCCTAGTCGAATCTCACATATAAATCCGTAGCGATTAATAAACGAAAACCACACACTAGAACACATAACGTTCTCATTCGGGTATAAATAACAATACAAACATCACAGAAAAATAAAATATACCTCAGTGTCGACTCCCGAGGCTTGAGTAATATGACAAATCACACCTAGTAGGTCACGACCCTGTAAAACATAACACATTTCACCAATTAAATTTAAGGGTCGTTACAATATTACTCTCCTTTGACTTGATATATTGATGATGATATACATATGTAGGGTTTCCACACTTTAGGTTGTCCTGACGTGTCATGGAGTTGATTCTATTAGTTTGAGGATTTTGATCTTTTCGCTATACTTTGATAACTCACTAATTTAAATAACTAATTTAAATTGATATAATAATACTTAAATAAATGGATAATGGTAAGGAAGGCTGACTAGGCTTGCGTTGACTTTTAGAGGGTTGGCTCGGGGTTTGACGTAAATTTAGGCCGAGCGGGGCCCAGTTTAATGTTATGGTACTGGGGCCATCACAATCTGAGATGTCTACACATGTTTTGTGGACTATACGAAGCATGTGTGAAGTGTTTTCAGAGGTTTAATAGAGTCATAGGTCCGTTAGGCGGTTGCTTACCAAACTAGAAAAATATTTCTTCTAAAGCCCGTCTCTACTACGCTAGGCTTATTGGGTAGTGCACTAGCTGACATAGTGAGCTATCCAGTGGACCTAACGTGCTATGCAATAATCTGACAACTTTTAAAGTTCACATCTTCACCTTTAATTTAAATTTAGGGATCATTTTGGACCCTCGGATCATATGTAACGGTCATAGACTAACAAAATTGGTTGTACAACACATGCAAACCACTTCGAACAGAAAATACACAACTCTTGCTTACACATTCTCAAATATCTAAGTTTCATACACATTACTGCTAGATTTTTGATCACATACACTTGGTGATTTTAAAGCTATCAATTTGCCTGTCACGGCGATACTAGATACGTGTTCTAAGCATTTGAACTTGCACTCAAAGGCTAATTTTTGGATTTCATACTTGAGGTTGTCAGATTTATTGATTTTGTACTTTTATTGAGCTTAATCTATACTTTTTGATTGAAGTATTGTTTGGAAATTGTTTGTAGTGTTTTTGAACACATTAGTCTTTGGTTCATGTGCTTAAACTAGATCTATTTAAGCCTATGGTTTTTTTGAATATGTTGTTGCTCTTAATCTTGATTTTTGATAAAACCACTTGTTCATTTTCTTTGAAATAACACATATTTTCATCGATATTGATTTGTCGGTTTCGAGGCAAAGTGTTGCGAATACTCACCTATTTAATTGGAATCTTAGTTGCATCCATACTTGCATTCATTAGAGTTGTTTAGCTCTAGTAGGTTTGTAAGATTTGAAATTATTACCGCTTTACTTTGTAAGGCACATTTTCATTGTATTCATCAAACTTTATTGATTGTAAGACTTAGTGTGATCTAAGTCGAGGGAAGACCTACTAAGGCTAAGCAAAATCCTAGTTGTGGCTAGGTGGAAAAGGTCCTAGTGTGGCTAGGTGGGAAGACCTAATTTGTACTCAAGTATTCTAAGCTTGCAGGCTTCGATTAGATCAAACCATTATAAATAACTGTGTCATTTCCATCTCTTCTACCTCCTTCGCCTTTGCATTACATTAATATTTATTACTTGTGTAAGCGTTGAGCATTAACATTTGATTTAAAAGTTTAAAAAAATAATAACCACTCGATACACCCAATTCACCCCCTCTTGGATGGTTTCAATTGGTATCAAAGCAGGTTATTGCTTAAATTGTTACTAACTTATTTTTAAGTGTTTTATTGCAAGGATGCAAACTTTAGATCCCGATCACCTTAGGGAAGGAAACTTATCTTCTAGGCCTCCATATTTTGATGGGACCAACTATGCTCATTAGAAAGTGAGAATGAAGTTCTACTTAAGAGCTCAAGGGAGACAATTGTGGGATTCCATCAAGGATGGTTATACTCCACCCAACAAGGCTGGAAAAGACTACATTCCCGAAGAGATGGGAATTGCACTTTCCAATGATCAAGCCATGAATCACTTGTTTTGTGCACTTAACCAAAATGAATTCAACTGAGTGTATGCATGCGGCACGGCTAAGGAATTATTGGAGAAACTTGAAGTACACTATGAAAGTATCATTCAAGTGAATAAAACAAAGTTGTGGATTCTTGAGGAGTACTATGAAACCTTTCGGGTTGGTGGCGATGATGACATTGCTACCGCAATCACTTGCTTCTCTAAGCTCTTGAACGAGATCAAGAATCTTAGCAAACACTATGATCAAGAGTACTTGGTGTACAAGTTCCTTAGTGCTGGACAAAGTGTCTTTGTCATATACTCCACCCGAGATTTTGATGGCAACAAATAAAGTGAAATGGTTTTAAAAAGTTTATTTACTATTTTAGAACATCAAACTTAGCTAGGAATCACAAGTTCAAAAGGAAAGTTGAGTTTGTATAAGTTCAAGCAAAATTGTTAAAATGAAGCTGGATAAGTTCAAGACTCGGTGTACAAGTTCCTTAGTGTTGGACTAAGTGTCTTTATCATACACTCCACCAGGTATTTTGATGGCAATAAACAAAGTGAAATAGTTCTAACAAGTTTGTTTAGTATTTCCGAATATCAAACTTTGTTAGAAATAACAAATTGAAAAGGAAAGTTGAGTTTACACAAGTTCAAGCCAAATTGTGAAAATGAAAATGGATAAGTTTAAGACTCGGCTCATATAAGGACACAAGGACCAAAAAGCTTATATTATAATTGTACAACTTATGTAAGGTATATAAGTTGAAGTTCACAAGCCAAATGCACTAGAATCATGAACTTCATGTTTTTCATTTTGTAAAGAACTTAAAATCATGAGTTTCTTGATTTTTGATTTCGTGAATTTTAAAACAATTTAAATCACGCAAACGTGTTTTATAACATGTATTTGAGATGTACAAACTGTTGGAATTAAGTTTGAAAGCACCAATATGTGTTTAGGTGACTTTTGAATGGATATTAGAGTTATTTGTAGAAAAGCCCCTTAATGTTTCATGAAATCAAAAATTTTAATTTTTGGGGTTTGTGAAATCATTCGGGATGTTTAAACACATTTTATGGACCCTACTAAACATGTGTGAAGTGTTTTTAAAAGTTTAGTAGAGTCGTAGGTTCGTTATGGGGTCATTTTACAAAACAAAAAAAAATTAATTATTTTGAGGCTCCTATACATAGCGTGCTAGGCTTGCTGGGTAGCGCTAGCTGACATAGCTTTATATCCAGTTTACCTAGTGAGCTATACAGTGGACTGACAACTTTTTTAAAGTTTTTATCTCCACCTTTAATCTGAATTTGGGGATCATTTTGGACCCTTGAATTAAATTAATGGTCATAGACCAACAAAAAAGATAGTAGAACATAACCAAACCACTTAGAACACACATTGAACAACTATTGCTCACATACTCAAAAAAATCCAAGGTTACACTCAAACTTGTAAGATTTATGCTCACCACTTGAGACTTTGGAAGGAAATTGATTAGATCTTGAAATCTGTGCTCTAAGCCCTACAACTCGAGCTCCAAATATGATTTTTGGCTTACACAGTTGAGGGTGTAAGATTTCTTGATTTCTTACTCTTTTTGAGCTTAATCATTACTTTTTGAGTGGAGTATTGTTAGGAAATTATTTGTTGTGTTCTTGAATGCATTTGTTGTGATGACCTCTCTTCTAAACCAGGGCACCGCCCTGCTTAATCACGTAATTAAGCCCTAATCCCAATTATGTATGTCTTAACTACATATTAGTCAGCTTTTACATCTTATTTATCTCATCAATCGTGTTCAAGATAAGTAATACAGAAGTTGTACCAATTATTGAAAATTAGAGTTAATTAATAGTTATATTAAATTAGTTATTTAACAGAAGTCTTTCAATTTGTGCGAAAGTGATTTAATAATTTATGCGGAAGCAATTAAATAAATTATAAGTGTGGAAACCAGGAAAGTAACGATCACATAAATATATCATGAAGTGGTAAATATACAATGTGAAAGTCAGTAAAGTCGAGGAATTATCACTCAACCCAATGTACAACCTAAAGTATATCAAATGACATAATACAACTAATACAACAAAATATAAAAAGATCTACGATATCGATAACATTGTCTCACCGCTAGCTCAGAGGTAATCGTCGATCTTCTCCTTGCCCGGCCTGGTGGTCGACGGCTCTGTACCCACTATCATAAAAAGGATGGTGGGTATAAGAAAATGACAGTAATCCCCGATGATATGTTTATTTCACATTTATAAATATTCTAATGGTATTTAAAAGCATATAAAAGAAGCTCTGAAAGATTAACCATATGCTAGTAAGTATTAAAGTTAAACAAGTGATACTGGTACTATATTAAGTTGTAGTGATCTAGGTCCAGTCAGTCGTGAGCCGCGTCACCCCAACCTATTTTATCACAAGGGACTCTAACCCTGGTGTGTTGATTATCTCAGGGATTCTATCCCCGAGTATCGCACACAACTAAGTAACATGTAAAACATCACCACGGACTCTAACCCCGTGAGCCACAGACACCTCGATCGAGTAAGGGACCTAGATACTAAGACTACTTTATATAGTCATGAACGAGTTGGTTATGGAATGGTTAAGGCATAGGGACAACTAAAGGCCTACACAAAGTGAGTACAATTCCATCAATTAATTACCATTGTCTCTACACTAATATCATGCTACTTATATCCCAATCAATAATCAAAACAACAAGAAATCGACAAGGCATTTGAAAGGAGTCAATGAATCAACACAAGAATGGATATCATGAAATCAAAGCCCAACTTGTGAGCAATATCAGACAAGGCTCATGATATTAGAATACAAGCATCATGTAGTCAACAAGACTATGAAACATCAATTAAATACTGGAAATGAAATGTAAAACAAAACATCATTGGGTATACTCGCATCAAGCAATGTCTATCCTAGCTTTACCGGCTTCCTACACTCTAACTCCTCAATTCCTCCCCGAGTCTCTCCTCTAAACTCTTAGTTTTTGTTAAATTAAATTAAGTGTGTTTTAGTTTCTCATTAAGTGTTTTAGATCGGGTGAAATCAAGTTACTTTAAGTTTATTAAGTGTGTTTTAGGCTCTCCTCCCCGAGGCTCTCCTCTAAACATCATTCGAAAATTATTTATGCACACATCCAGTTATTTAAGTTCATTTTCACCTAAAAAGGAGGCTTGATTTTTTTTTAAAATCTAATGACTCTAAGTCGTTGTTCTCTCTTTCAACTTTCAAAAACTATAAGGAACTCCCAATTTTGATAAAAAAACGAGAGAGATGTGATAGTTTTGCGACAATTGCTTAAAACAGTTTTAAATTCCAACCAATAACTTCAAAAATTCATTTCTCCCAAAGCATAGCTCTAAAAATTATGATTTTTATAGGAAGACCAAAAGCATATCCAAGAACATCATAATAAAATATGAGCTTAATCCTATAAGAAATGAGTTTGTTATTCAAAAAGCATCAAGGCATTATCAAAGCTGTGAAACTCAGAAACTCCAGATTTAACATAAAAGTTGCAGAGGGGTTTTGGACCATAAAACGTTCGAATTTCAAAATCTTTTAGTGCGCAAAAGTTGTTCTAATTTGAGTTCGCTTTCACATGCCACTAGAATGAGTCCATTTCGATTTAAAAATGAGGACGTTATGACAAAAATAAAGAGACTGGGCTAAAACTTTAACATGCATGCATCAAGAAACTTCAAGAATTTCATTTGGGTTTCAAAGCCCAGTTGTAACTGTCATTGATCATAAAGTTGAGTTTAGAAATCTAATTAAACAAGAAAAATAGTAGCTCAATCTTGGAAACTCATTTTGCATAAGAATTCCTAACTTTGAAATAATTTTCTTGAATTGAAAAACATGGAAGTGAAGGTGTTGATTACCAACGTTCATGATGCATGTTTTGAGCTTCTACTCTCTTTGATCTCCTTGAAATTTCAGCCAAAACCCTCCTCCATTTTACTGATTTTTCAGCTCAATTTTGTGAATTAAGTTTTACTATTAATTAGGGGATTAATTAGCCAAAACATAGTTTATTAGGCTAATGGCTAGGACACGTATCCTCTTCTTAATGCCACTAAACATGAAACTCCCCCTCAATGCCATTTGTCAAGCATGAAACTTCCCTCAATGTCACTTGTCAAGAATGAAACATCATTCCATGCCACTTATCATACATGATGTGTGATGGCCCCAGTTCCCCATAAAATTGGGCCCCACCTGGTCTAGACCTACGTGGACCATCGAGACCATGCTCGCAAAGTTAACGCATGCCTAGTCAGCCTCAAATCCTTATTTCATCATTAATTTATCAATTTAAAAGTTGAGTTATTAGATTATATTCTTATCAGGTAAGTTCCCAGCGGAAATCAACTATAATCATTTAAATAACTCAATAAGTAGGAAATCAGGAACATCCTATAGTGTGGAAACCCTGAGAATGGATAATCATGTAAATCTGGTGACAAAGTATATCAATACGATAATACATGATATCCCTAGTCAATCAATCTCAAAATACACCCCATTATTACCAAAAAAATTAGTTACAATAATCACAAGTTAGAAAGGCAACACATACTATGGAAAAAAGAAATGAACCATTCTGAGAGTCCTCAAAGGAAGTCACCTAGCATCGGCTCTTTTCCCTTGCTCGTCTCTGCCCTATTTGCACCTACCCTCACAAACTAGACGGTGAGTACGTGACAAATTTGAAAGTAATGTCAGAAGAACATAAACAGTAATTCATGAATAACCAATAAAGCAGTCCAAGAATCATGTGGTATTGAAAGACAGATAATTAGCACAAATTACATGATAAACAGACTAATAAGTGATTCGATGATATTTGAGTATCTATCGAGTCAAAAGAAGCCCATAAGTGGTCAATAACCACATCAATCCACTACATATCCACAACAATTTCCACAACCAGTCCACATTCATTTCCATAACCACATTTACAACAATATCCACAACAATCCAGTAGTCGGGGTGTGTATTGGCCCTCTTTTAATCTAGGGTATCGTTCGACCTAATCCAATAATTAAGCCCAAATCATATTCATGTAAGACTTAAATACGTATTAGTCAACCTTACAACTTATATATCTCATTTCTCGTGTCCTATTCAATTTATGAAATTTAATGTTAATTAAAAACTTTTATTAACATGGTTACTTATTTAGCAGAAATCTTTGTCATTTAAATGCGAAAATTTTTAAAAATATGCGGAAGCCATTTGTAGTTTATACGAAAGCTAATTAAAATAACTTAAGTGTGGAAAAATATGAAATGACATCACATATATAAAATAAACTCAAAATACAATAAAATCAGTCTAAGTCTGGTTGGGGAACTAACACTCAACCCAAATATACAACACAAATAGTATCTGAAAGCCATAAAATATCTAATACAATCAAAATATTAAAATAGACCCAAAAAAAATGTCGTGACGTACCGCTGACTTAGAGATAATCACCGATCTTCTCCTTGCCTGGCTTGTTGGTAGTCGGCTCTGCACCCACCATCATAAAAAGGACGGTGAGTATAAGAATAAATAGTAATCCCCGATGACAAGTTTAAATTGCATTTCCAATTATAATAGACTAGTATTTAAAATCATATAACTTGAAAAGCTGAAAAATAAACTATATGCAAATAAATACGAGAGTTAAACAAGTGTGACTGACACTAGACTAAGTAGTGGTGAATTAGGTCCGGTCGGCAGTGACTCTAACCTAAGTGTTTATTCGATGTGTAGACCACCCCAGGGACTCTAACCCCGAGTGTCATACAATGTTAGCTAACTTGTGCCACCCTCCCCAGGGACTCTAACCCCATGAGTCGAGCACACCACGATCAATTATGGGACCTAATTGCAAAAACTACAGTTTATTTTCAAGAAATACCAAGTATGGAATGTCAAGGCATAGACACATCTACACATCTATACAAGTAAGGAATACAAGTCCACATAAATGTTTCATATGGTGTTCACTAGCCTAATAGCATGTTATTTATCATTTATTTCACATTTAAACAACAAAAATAGATAGCATGAGATAGAGTCAATGAACCAAATCAAATAAATGATATCATGCAAACTAAACTCATCAAGTGAGCATAGAACACAAACAACACATGATATCAGAATACAATGGTAAAATAGTCCAAAAGAGCTATGCAAGAACAACAAATTAATAGGAATGAAATGCCAAGCAAAGTTGTCATTGGGTATACTTACAATGCAAGCAATTCCCTAGCTAATTCTGCCTCCCGATACCCCGACACTCGCACTTGGACTCTCGGAATACTTCCCTAAGTTCCTGAGGTGTTTTGATATAATTTTAAGTTATTTAGGTTCGATTTGAGGTGGGTTTAGAGTGTATTAAGTGTTGCAAGAAATTAAGGAAAGTTGCAGAAATTCTATTAGTTAGGATGCCCAGCGCGCTTGGGAAATTACCAATCGTCTGGCTGCCCTCAGCACGCTAGCTTGGAAATGCCCAGCACACTGAGTGCAGAAACCCACAAAATCTACAATGATTTTCTGGGTTTTCCAACTCTGGAAATTCATCACCATCGCACTCAGATCCCTTGCCCCCATCTACTAAGGGTCCGTGACATCCCCCAAACATTCATACACTAGGCACTTCTTATGTCATGATCAAAACATCAAATTTACGACATGCATTAATCGAAAACATGAAGAACATCATGAACACTCACTTTTCCAAAATTTCGAAAACACCACTGATTTTTGAAAAGCTAGGCAATGCCCCAAGTGATTTTTAGTGGGGAATCCAAATATGAAGTTAGATTTAAAAAACAACACCATTTTATTGTTCGAGAGTCAATAAAACTGAAACTATGCAAAAACCCTCTTTTTTACCAAAACACCCAAAAGTGAAAATTGTCTTTTAAAACTTGAACTGATGTCTTCATTTGACTTCAAACAACATAAAAGACTCTCTGATATTGTTTGTATATAAAAGCCCCAACCTTTGAACTCCAACCATCTGAAAACTATTTGCATTGAAGTTGAAGAACAATAAATAAACTCATTACCTAACTTGTGTAGTGATTTCCCTTGCTTGATTTTCTTTGCTAGATAATTTTTTCATTCTCTTGTAGTTAGGTTGTGAATTTTTCAACAGCTCTGGATTCATTTGGTTGAAGATAACGCATGCATGATGAAGCAAAGAAGACAAAAGGGGTGTATATAGTTTTCATGTTCATCACACCTCACTTACCAAATCTCTAGGAGATCCTACAACCCTCATGCACTCCTGCACTCCCACTAATTCCAGTTCACGAACAATAGATGTTAACACACCTATCATGGGAGTGTGTGCTATAACTATTTTTGGTTCCAACAATTAGATTTTGATTTGATTCACATTAATAATTATAACTATAGACTTATAAATATTTCCATAATGCATGTGAATATTTCCTAAATTCATATTAATATTAAACAAGACTTACAAAAATGCAAATTACCTGGTTCCCTGGCTAGCACGCAACTCGAAGCGTGTCTCCACCCCACCTCAACACTAACGTTGTACAAACCGACTTAGTAAGTTTACACAATACATAACACTAGGCATACAATCAATACAAAATATAATATAACTCGGCCACGTGCCTCGGTCATTGTTGTATCACGGTGTGGGTCCCATGTGATGGGTCGGTGATCCTGCTAACGAAATCAAAACGGGGTTAGAGATTTGGGTCTTGACAAGGTGAAACTCAATATTAGGTGGGTGGACAATACTTTTGCATAAGTGTTCACGTTAGCCCAGCTAATATGAACCCATGAGTACTTTCATGACACACTTAAGCCAAAGACAATCAACTAAGGAATATAAGAATGAAATTCCAACAATGGCTCAATTTAATAGAAACAACAATTATGGAAAATGAATTACTATTCACCTTCTTACTGGCTTAGTAACATACCTCAAACTGATAACAAAACCTCGCTCCTCACGAAACTCTAACTTGTCAAATTTGATTTCCGAAATTCCTGACAATCATTTAAATGCAATTTGGTTGAATAAGTGTCATTCCATGACCTTAAATAAACTCTCAAAGTTTTCCAAAAGTTTTGAAAATTATTTAAAAAAATAGATCTTACTATTCCAAACCCCGTGGGTGACGCCGCCACGTTTAAAACCCCATGGCGCCCTTGAAAATGCCAAATTTTTTAGTCCCTGGTTTGGACGCTATGAGTGATGCCGCTAGGGCTTTTGGTTCACAACGTCTCTTAAAGCGTCTATTCTCCATTAGTCTCTGGTTTGCACGCTGTGACTGACACCATGGGAGAAAACACTCCACGGTGTCCCTCGTGGTGTGACACCCTAAACCTATTATCAGGGTTTGTTGAAACCCCAGCTCACGTCACCTCGTTTCGAGCCTCTTCCAAACTCTTAAAGACGTCCAAAACCATACAAAACGTTTCTTCGCTTTGTGTCAAAACCTCGAAAAAAGCCTGATTCGAAAATCACATAAAAAAATCCTCAAAAGTACCACCAACACCTAAATCACTAAAACAACTCTCTTGGTACACCCAAATCACCAAAACAACTCTCAAAAGATCATTTTATCAACCCTTTGATCACCAATACATCACCAAACTCCAATAAAATCGAACTCGCAAAAATATCATCCGAAATTATTTGACAAAAATTTACCTCCAAAACGTAGGGAATCGCAAGAGAAGTCGAGATCTCACCTTCTAATCTATAGTCATGAATCCGAACTCGAAAATTCAAAAACCCTTGTCCACGATTTCGTTCGTTCAAAGAGACAGAAAAATGAGATAGAGTGAAAAGAGTAAAAGGTGATGGGTGAGTTTATATACTCCCCCTTCATCATCTATAACGTACATGTCCCGAGGCAAATCTTGTGGTCTCTCTTCAATCTAGCCAACCACTATGACTCCAATCCATAACTTCAATAGGTGACTTGAACTTCATAACTAAGCCATTTCTTGCTCACACCTCACATTATCGAACCCGTACCACCTTATGACTCGTACGTCGTGCGTTTCCGGACATAACAACGCATTCGCATATTAATTATTTACTTATTATTTTCCAATAATTCATTAATTATCATTTTCTGTTTTTAAATATCCCAATTATACCCTTTCTTCCAAAAATTCATGTTTTTCCTAGGCGAAACCTCACAAACAAATCTTTGGCGATAAACAATACAAAATCACGCACTAGGATATACAGATATCACATTTGGGTATAAATAATAGTACAAACATCACAGAAAAATAAAATATTCCTCAGTGTCGACTCCCGAGGCTCATGCAATATGACAAGTCACGCAACCAGTTCATAGTCCTGAAACACGACACGCCTCACCAATTAAATTTGAGGGTCATTACAGTCTTCCTAACTTATTAGAATTTCATCCTCAAAATTAAACTAATAATTAATTCTTAGTAACGACTTACCGGAATCAGAACAAATAAGGAAAATACTCATGCATATAGGATTCTAACTCCTAGGTCAACTCCTCGTCGTCGTGGTACTGCCACCTAACTAGAACTGAAGGTATCTAATTGTTCCTCGGTATCTTGACCTACCTATCCATAATTTGAATTGACTGCTTATCATAAGTAATATTCTCTCCCAAGTCAATCTGACTCAAGTCTACTGTCGGTCACGGTCCTTCGCTTGACTAGTCTTGTCGAAGCCAAAGAGATATAAAAACTAGATGAACTCCGTCGAGCTGAGGTGGCAACTCTAACTCATAAGCAACCTTGCCGACTCTCTTCACAATCATGAATGGACCAATAAACCAATGTGCATGCTTTCCCTTGATTTCGAACCTTTTGTGACCCTTCAGAGACGAAACCTTTAAATACACATAAGCTTCCTCATGGTACTATAGCTCGTTGTGATACTTGTCATAATATTTTTTCTGTCTCTCCTGAGCACCCTTTAATCTCTAACGAATCTGTCTTACCTTCTCAGTATGATCAATAACAATCTCTAGCCCAACGGTCACTACATCCTTAGGCTTTGCCCAACAGGATGGTGATCTACAAGGCCTGCCATACAACGCCACTATGACGGCCCCAAATTCCCAATGCATTTAGGTACGCCTGACCTAGACTCATACAGGTCCCCAAGTCAGTACTCGACGAGCCTAGTCAGCGTCTAATCGACTAATTATACAATTTATGAAAGAGTTATTGCAAGTTTAACGTAGCAGAATATAAATAAACTAAACAATATGAGAAATAACTCAGTCAAAGGGAAATCAGGAATCTATAATGTGAAAAACCCCAAAATATTCATGTATAATCAAATGTGAACGAGAATAACGTGTACATGATATTCAAATTAAAATGATCCCCAGTTCAATTATAAGAAAACATATATATAAAACAACATACAATCAAGCAAAATATATAATAAACCGACACTAAGGTCTCCAAATCCAGCCGTTAATCCTCACAAAAAGTCAGCTATGTAGGGCTACTTGCCTCTACTGCACTCCGCTCTATCTGCACCCACCATTACAAACTAGACGGTGAGTAAGACAGTAATTCCTGATTCATAAAGTAAGGCAGTCTAAATATTATGCGGTAATTGAAAGACAGGAATTTGAAATAGATCAAGTGCATCATAAAAGACTAATAGATAGCAATCGTAAACATGTGTCTTCTAAGAATTCAAATAGAGGCCCATAAGTGGTCTAAATCATAACATAACGGTGGAGACCGCGCGAGGTCCCCCGGGCATCGACACAAGCGAAGTCACAACCATGATAGAAGGGACACAAGCCCTCCAACCCAGTACTTGGTGTCGCACGGTCACTATAGGTGGTCCAACACTTTTGTACAAAAGCACCTGCGTTGCCCCACTAGTGCAAGGTCGAGTACTCTCGAGACATAACATTTACGCCAAGAACACACATAATAAGGAATAGAATAGATTTCCAACAATAGATCAACATGCAAAGCAGAATAAATGGATAATGAATCACATGGTATTTCCTTACTAGCTTACAATATACATAAGCTTGTGTCAAATATACTTACCTGACTATCGCAATCCGGTATCACTCTGTGGCTCTAACGCGTTCCCCATAGGTACTTGACTACCTGACAAGGTTGTAAGATCCTAGTTAATGATCTAGTCATTAATTAACCCTAAGTTGAAACCATACTGTTGTCTTAACATTTTAATGACTCGAAAACCTCAATAAATCAATCTGAAACACAACGATTCTCTTAGGTTTCGAAACCACACAAATATAGGCCCATTCATTGAATAATAGGCTCTTGGCTCAGTCGTATGTGGATCATGCCATAGCCTCAATGACCGGCGGCGTGACTACGATGTCACAACCATTTAACGACATGTAAACACTTTAGCATGCCCAAACCTAATGCATGTGATGTTCAAACATACACCAAATCACGAAAATGTTTCCATAACATGTCAAATCGATCCCACAATTCACCACACGTCTCGTTCTCACCACGCCATGCAAATAGCTTATGAGAACTCAACAAAATCTTCAAACCAAACCATACAACCCTTGACCGTTACGAGGAAAACATTATTCGAAATTGAACTATGTCCAAGGTCGAGGCCTCCACATCCATTCATGGATGCTGTCCAACTCTTGAAGGGAGTCTTCTCGGCATGGGATGGTTGGAGACACCTCACCTAGTTGGATTATATCATCACAAAGTGAACAAGACAACCAATGGCAAAACAACATGAAATCACAAAGAATCCATCACTACCAAACACACATACATGAAATAACGATAATTCAACTCGCCGCCACAGGTTTGTGTTGGGAAATGTGCCCTAGGTCAATCCATTAATAATCTTTATGAATACATTTTAGTTAATAAAATAGAGGATTTCATTTGTTGTTTATTATAATTGATTTGCATGTTTACATTATAATAAGATCAATGGGTATTTACAGAAATATCCTTAATGTCCCTAGTCGATTATTATACCGGGAACTATAATAAATTAAGACTAGTGTGAGACTTGATTGATGATCATATGTATAGGAATACGAATCAAGATCATGAGCACTTGTTAGGGAACAAAGTACTGGACCGACCCGCTATGAGAACACCACATGGATTAAGTCATAGTTGTTTCTCATGATAGGTATATTTTAGTCCTCTGACTTGAGATTACCAAAGACTTCAACATTAGGAATACAGTGATTTGACGCAATCAAACGTTGTCTTTAACCGGACGATTATAAAGGTTGTGATTGGTTACTGTGTGAATAATGTGGTGAAGTTGTGTAATCGAGATAGAATTTGTCCCTCTCATATAAAGAGAGATATCCAGTGGATCCCTCGATATGTTAGATTGTTAAAAGGCCTAGTCTAAGTGAATTGATATTAATCAATATCACTTAGATGTTTTCAGTCTACCTAGAAATCGAGACTAGTACGATTGAACATGTTGGATGACAATTCCATGCCTTATGTTTGAATAAAAGGATATCATGTGACAAAAGGATGTATATACACTATTGATTAGGTTGTATCGATTTGATATTTGTACAACTTGGGTAGTCATAATGTCTTGCTAGAGGCCGCTTATGACTTGTATACCAAAATGTGTTTTGGTACACTGCCAACGTTGTATGAGCCTATTGGGTCGCACATTGAGAATGGTTTTGCGAGATTTTAAGATGGTTCAGAAAAATGAATTTTATATGATAAAATTCATGACAGAAACGTCCTTGTAGTGTATTACACTTATACTTCTTTAAGTAGGGTTTACTTAACCGTCTATATACAAGGGTTGTATAAATAGACGCTTTGAGTTAGAATACAAGTATGAAAGATTTAAAAAGGGTCGAAACTCTATTTTCATTTAAAAAGAAACAAATTAGGGTTTTTGGTATGCTCTAGATCGTTTTGGAGAGAAACAAAAGGTTTGGTTTTCTCTCGAAGCTAGCACTTCAAATCTCGGCCGCCGTTCGTGTGTGGACTACTGATAGAGGGCGTTCGTCGTTGGCAGTGCCTTAGAGATCGATTAACCTTCAGAAAAGTACATAGCGACTGAGGTATGATTAAGTTTTCATAGCTTAAACGTGTTTTAATGGAATCAGATTTGGATCCTGTTGTGGTTTTTCTCAAAATAGTTTTGAAATCTCCGTTGCGCATGAACCCCAAAACCCAACAGTTTGGACATACTGGAGGGCTGCGATACTCTAGTAAGGGTATGACATGGTCTCCGATAGCCTCCTTGAGCGGCAGTTCGGCCAGCAATGGCACCCCAAATGCGATAATCCGATAAGATAGAAAAACCATGCAATTCGACACAAAATAGTCGACAACGTTAAAACCAGTGCCCCCACACCTATGCCACGAGGTTGCGTGCTTTGGGACAGTCAGGACTTTGGTAAGCCACCGTAGAGTGGTCTCCGACCAGTCCCTAGGTCATGGCAGCAACTTCTACAGCGGCGGAGACGAAAAAAGTACAAACAGTTTGATAAGAGAAAAAGAAACAAAAGATAGTCGACACCCGCACACACAACGCCTCCATGTCCATTGTGAATTGGGGCTCTGGGACTGTAGAGTCGTCGCTGACAAGCTCCATCCGAGGTAGCAACCATCGCAGCGGCAACAGTCATAAAACAGTGACACCAGTTGCAAAAATTGTGAAAGACTGAGCGAGAAAGAAAAAAGGAAGGGAGATATAGAGACCTTGCTGCAGTGAGTTATAAGTACTCCGACGAGGTCCAGCCACCTCTGGACCCTGGTGGGTCGATGGCTTGTTCACCAAGGGAAAGAAGGGAGGAGAGGGAGAGGAGAAAATCGGTGAGAGAAAGAAATAGTAAAGTGAATAGTGTTTTAGTTCAGGTGGTGGGTCTCTTTTTATAGATCAAATTTCATCACTAATCACACACGCATCTCGAGGCTGATCCCATAGCTCTCCATCTTGAGCTGTGTTACTTTAACAACCCTTCAATTTGTTCCTACAAAGTAACTCGAGTGTTACTTAGTTAAATGGCTCCCCGTGTCCAAATCAACGCTCCTCGGTCCGCATTGCCTTGTAATTTTGCTTGTCGCGATCGTAGTCTCACCTTGTCTCGCAAAATAATTATTTAAATTATCCAAAAATTCATTTATTAGTATCTTATTGTGTTTTTACTCCCATGTTTACCTAGGCGAAGCCTAACTCAGACTAACAGTCACCCAAAAGGCTCGAGACACGTATTAGACAAAAATACTAATACAAACAACAAGGAATCATAAAATTACCTTGGTGTCGACTCTCAAAGTTCGAAATACTATGTAGTATCACATAGCCGGGTCACGGTCTTGACAAGTGCAACAAAAGTCGAGTTAAATTTTGAGGGTTGTTACAGTCTCCCCCATTTATTAGAATTTCGTCCCTAGAATTAAACTAATAAGTAAAATAAACTACAAACTCACTGGAATCAAACAAGTAAGGAAAGTGCTCGCGCATGTAGGACTCTAACTCCTAGGTTAGCTCCTCGTCTCCATGTTCCTTAGCGTCTTGACCTTGCGGTCAACAATCTAGATCGACTGCTCCTCATACGTGGCATCGTCTGCAACTCAATCTGACTTAAATACACCATCGATCTCTGTCCTCCGCTTAACTTGTCTAGTCGAAGCATGAAAATGTGGAATACTGGAAGCGTATTAGCAAGCTCTAGCGGTAACTCCAACTGGTAAGCAACTTTATCGACCCTCTTCACAATTTTGAAGGGACCGATAAATTTAGGAGCGAGTTTTCCCTTGATTCCGAACTGTTTGTGGCCCTTCAGTGGATAGACCTTCAAGTATACATAGTCTCCCAAAATCATACTGAAGCTTATCGTGTATTGATCATAGTATTTCTTTTGGCGCTCCTAAGCACCTTTAAGCCTCTAACTAATCTGTCGTACCTTCTCAGTATGATCAACAACAGTATCAGGACATACTATCACAACATCCTCTGGCTCAGCCCAGTAAGAAGGTGATCTACAAGGCCTACCATAGAGTGCCTAGAATGGTGCCATACTGATACTCGCGTGTTAACTGTTGTTGTACGCAAACTCGCACAAATGAGAGTACTCTTCCTATGACCCACCGTACTCGAAAACACACATCCTGAGCATGTCTTCCAACGCCTATATCAACCTTTCGGACTGTCCTTCTGTCTGCAGATGGAATGCCATACTCAATCCAGTTTAGTGTCGAATTGAGCTTGCATGCTCTATAATAACAACGAAGTGAATTGCATCCCTCAATCTGACACAATCGATAACGAAACCCTGTGCAATAGGACAATCTCACGCTTGTGGAGGATGCTTAGTCTGTCAACTCGAAGTGTAGGGGATACAAGTATGAAATGAGTAGATTTCGTTAATCTATCCACAATTACCCAGATGCTATCCTGACCACGAGGAGATCGGGGCAAGCCACTAATGAAATCCATAGCATTGTGCTCCCACTTCCATTAAGGAATTGGTAGGGGTTGCAGCAATCCTTTAGGACGTCGATGCTCAGCCTTTACGTGCTAGCATATCTCACGTTTTAATAAACACCGACGCATCGAACTTCATCCCCGACCACCAAAAGAGACGTCGCATATCGGCGTACATCTTGGTCCAACCCGGATGTACAGAAAAATGAAAACGGTGAGCCTCCTGAAGTATCGTGGTGCGCAAGTCAGCCGCCAATGGAATCCACAGTTGTCCATGATATCTCAAGCAAGAGTCTGTCGACTAACTCCAATCTGGATGTTTTGAATTATCCACCATCTCACTCTACCACTGGTATGACGCATAGCCCTGCTATCCATTGTGTACAATGTCAAGTGAGATGGTCTGCAACCTCATCTGAGCACATATCTGTGTCTTGGTAGTCATTGGCACGTCCGCTAAACTCATCATCTCGACTGCCTCAAGTAACGCATACTGGTGACTCATACGACAAACAACTAACTCAGCATCAGATCCTCTATGGCTCAAAGCATCAGCGACAACATTTGTTTTCCACGGATGATACTCGAGTGCGAAATCGTACTCCTTCAAGAATTCAAGAATTGAAGATATGATCAATGTCACTTAGATGTTTTCAGTCAACCTAAAGATCGAGACTAGTACGATTGAACATTAAGGGTGACTTTCCATGCCTTGTGTTTAATCAAACGATATCGCACAACAAAAAGATATGATATATGTTATTCATTAGGTTTTATCATTTTTTATATTCATAGTACTTGAGTAGTCATAATGCCTTGCTAGAGACTGCTTATGACTTGTGTACCGAAATTGATTTTTGGTTCACTATCAACGTCGCATGAACCTATTGGGTCACACACAAAGAATGACTTTTCGCAATTTCAATTAGTTTAGAGTAAAGAATTTTATATGATAAAATTCAAAACATGAAAACCCATATGATTTGTTATATGATAGCTTATTAATAGGGGTATATGTGTAATTTTCTTCAACTGCCTCAATACAATAGTTGTGTTACGAATAAGATTTTAAGTGAGGGCTTATCTACACATATAAATGAAGTGTCATACCCTAAAACCGAATAAGATTTTCCTTTTGCCTTTTTTAGAGTTCTCTGGATTTTGGAAGAGAAAGGAAAAACGTTTTCTATCACTTTTGGGGCTAGCACTCCAAATTGCGGTCACTCTTTGTGTGTGAATTTCTAATAGAGGACTTGTTCTTGGACGTTTAGGAGCTCGAACAATCAGTGAAGGAAATCACGAATTAAGGTATGGTTATTTTTGTATATCTTTTTTAATGAAACTTATTTGAGATATTGTTGGAGTTTTTTATAAATTGTTTTGAATTTTTCGCTTCGTATGAAGCCCTAAAACCAAGCACCTTCTGTATTCTTGCACTATTTTGATCTATCTGTCAATTTTGGGAACAAATTATGGTTTTCATTATGTTTTAAGGTAGGAGGTGAGCCTTGGTTGTTTAATTTGTGATTTGGGTTCATCTCTACTTATTTTTTCTTTGTTTTCAATGTGTTTATGATTGGAATGTTGTTCAATGGAATATTCAATTGGATTGGAAATCTTTGTTTTAATGGATGATTTGATTCAAAATTTTAATGTAATTAAAGGAAGTGTTTATGTGCTTTTAAATGAAGGAAATACTACTATTTTGGCCAGATTAGGATTTTGGATAGTTGGCGTAGTTTGTCTAGTGGAGAAATTGGGTTTCAGTTATGGAAAAACCCAATTTCGCACTCAGCATCGCACTAGCGCCTCACTTACAAGCAATACGACGTATGCCACAACACTGACTCGGGAATAGGAATTCAGATCCAATAATCCCCATTGCCGTGATGTAACATACGGTGCCAGTACATTGCTTGGACTTATTTTTGGTTGTCAATTTCGAAATTCATTTATTTCACCCAGCGTCCTATAGTTAAAACAATGGCACTGGGACGACACTGGAGGATTTTTTTACTATTAATCTGTTCTTACTATTTTTTGAAATTTAGAAAGTGCTATTGAGGTTTATATAGTTGGGCAAGGGTCGATAACTAACTTCAAAAACCTTTGTCGCTACGCCGCATGTCATTTATTCAAAAATCAAGTTTAAAGATGTTTTCAAAATTTTATTACAATCAAATGACTAATCTCAAATAAGTTCATTGATGAAATGGAATAAACCTATACGAATGTAGACACACGAGGAGAATCAAATAGGAAACTCGAAGGCAAAGATTGGATAAAACACAACCACCCTTCGAGTCAAGTGGAGATTTCTTTATTATCAATTATTCCATGCTAGTAGATATGTTAGGATTCATTTTAGTAATTTTGATGTTTTACATGGAATCATTTTTTATATCTCTTCATTGAAATTATTTCATATTTTGTCCCATTTTATTACCCTTTCTCTTAAATGTATGTAGAACTGATATGGGATGCTTGTTATGAATTGGTACCTCAGAGTGGAGAGCTGGTGGCCACCGGTAACCTCCCTCCGCTATAATAGTACGGGTTCTTCTACTTGGACTTATGAACTCCAAGCTGTTTGATCCGTGGTATTAGGGGAAGGATAAGTTATGTTGTGACAATAGGTACTTAGACTTATGAACTTGATGTTGTCTAATTCATAGCATTAAGGGAAGGATAAGCTAAGGACTACGACCTAAGTTAAAGGACAATAGGTATTTAGATTTGTGAACCTCAAGCTATCTAATTCGTAGCATAAAGGGAACGTTAAGCTAAGGTCTATTGCGCAATTGGTATATCAGTTGCTACTCCTGTTGACTCTAAAGGCGTTCATTATAATCATTTATCCTTGTTTGAAATATCGAGTTGGGCATGGTTGTTTTCTTATCTTGCTATATTATTAGCTTGTTTAAGTATTTCTATAGTTACCGAAAAATAAAAATGGATCTCATCATCTGACTGTTGACAAATCTAGTGTTTTAGAATATTACATATTACTTGATGATTGATGGTAGAGTAGGTTTCTGCTTTACTGAGTTTGTTAGATCTATTGCTCACCCTAAAACTTTCCCTCCACAGGTACCTCAGCAGCTACTCTAGCCATAGGATAAGAGAAGTTTGTTTCGTAGAGATCTTTTTTCCTGATGCATTCGTTGAATAATATATATCTATTTTATTTTGAACTTGCTGCGTATTAAAACTTTGAATGGGTAGACTTTTGGAGGAACCCATAGTTTTATTCAGGTTATTGATGTAAGACTTTTTATTTTAATTTTGTATTATATAGACTTGGAAGGTTTTTATTTTCGCACTTTAATATCTTAAATGTCTTTTAGTAGATTTTCTTGGTTTATTTCCATATGTTAATGCTTATTAGGTCATCACCAAAGTCGCTGGGTATCTCAAGGGTTTCGGCGAAGATCTAGGCCGAATATACCGTGCCCACTGAGGTTTAAGTTTTCAAAAACATACTTCGCCATTCTAACTCTACAAGATCTCTATAACCATTCGATCTTGAAGTGGAAATTATTTTGAATCGAACCTTAGGAGATCAACAAAGTAAGGGAACAACAAGCTCCTACAATGGAAATCAATAATAATAATATTGATAATAAATAACTTACTTTTAGGCAAGTCAAACAAAATGTCACGACTTATAAGCCAATGTGCATTGCCTATCTTAAAGGATTTCCTAAATCCAATTTGAGATTTTGATACATTAGTGTCTTACCTAATTTCTTTGGTAAAGATAATGAAGACCTCCAGAAATTTATAAGGAAATATCAACACAAAGTTAATGGGATGAAAACTAAAGATGGTAGTTTAGAACAAGTCAAACTTAAAGCTTTTCCTTTTACTTTGATAAATCAAGGACAACATTGGTTGTTCTATCGTCCTCAAGATTCAATATCTACATGGGCTCAGATGCTAGAACCTTTCTTAGATCAATACATGCATGCACGAAAGACTAGCTATTATAGAAGACAACTCACAGTTGCAAAGATGAAAGAGGATGAAAATTTTAGTGAATTTTTTAATATATTCCAAAGAATAATTTCTTCTTGTCCACAACATGGATATACTGAAAAGGCTTTATTGGAATACTACTTTATAGGACTTAATCATTTTGAACTAACATTATTAGTACTATTTGTGGTGGATCTTTATTTGAAACAACACCAACCTCAGCAAAAAAAATCTATTAGTTAGATGGCTAAGCAATCGAAGCAATGTGGTGAAAAGAATGAAAATGAAAAGAAGAAACCTTATGAGGTTAATACTAGAAGAACTAATACATTTGATGAAAAGGTTAATGACTTAGCAAGCATGGCTAATATGTTCTAAGGAAACAAATCAAATCAATTTAAACCATATGGATTTTGTACTGAAGTTACACATCATATGAATGCGCATACTATTTTACATGAAGTTAATATTGAAGAGGTCAATGCAGTTACAAACCAATTTCCTAGTCCCCCAAGAAATCAATATAATAATAACAATAGTTATTACACATGAAAACATCATTCAAATCTTAGCTATGATTTACAAAATAAAAATTATACAACTTATCAATCTGCACCAATTCAACAGATTCAACAAATGGTTCAACCTATGCGGCTAAATCTATAACAAGTATTGTATAATTTTATGAAATAAAGTCATCAAGACTTTACATAGATTTCTCACAATCAAGTTCGAACTGATACATCTATTAATAAACTGAAAAATCAGTAATGTTAGATGAATTTGCAAATAAATAAATTAAGTAATCAAACTAAAGCACTTACCCAAACTATTTCTACCAATAAGACAAAAGTTAATGGTTTATTTTGTGAGAATTGGAAAAATACACATGTACTTGAAAAGATACCTAAGAGAGGTATAAGGAAAATAAAAATACAGAAAGCAATAGAGGAAGAAGAAAAGATGATGGCCAATGTCATTCTTACTAGAGAATGGATGACTGAACAATCAAAATATACACCTTTTCTTGAAAGGTTGTACCCATGTGTGAAGGCCCTAGTTCCCCACAAAACTAGGCCCTGCTTGGCCTAAGCCTACGTGGGGCCCCAAGCCAACCATTGCGAGGCCAACGCATACCTAGTCAACATTCTTTTCCATAAATTTCAAGTCTTTCAATAATTATAAGTTGAGTTATTTACCTTTTGCAAGTTTTACTAGTTAAGCAGTAGAATATAACTTAAACAAATTTAAATAACTCGAAATCATTAAATTCAGGACAATCTATGGTGTGAAACCTTGCATATATTCAAACAACATGTATATCAAGTAAGAAATTGTAAATGAAATCCACATACATGTATCGAAATGGCTCGCAACCCCAAAATATACTAATATGACAAAAAATGATATACAAGTCAATCAATAGTAAGAAAAACCTATAAAAGTGAGTAAGGAAAGGTCACTCGGAAGTCCTCAAAGTAAATCACATAGTACCAGCGCCTTGCCCATACTCGACTGAGGATCTGCACTCAATTAATCACAAGAATTGCTAGTCCAGATACGTAAAAGCCAATAGGATCTAAACAGTATTTCAAAATACATAAAGCAATCTAAATTCATGCGGATAGAAAGAAATATATAAATGATGCATGAATAACAATAAGACAATAAAATGAAAGTACAATGACAAATGAGTTTCCATAAGAAACGAAAGAGAGGCGCCAAGTAGTGTAAGATGACTGAGTGCGGGTGCCACATGGTTGGGATTATGAAGTTGTGGGAACACCAAGTAGACTTGGGTCCTAGGACGCAA
Organism: Stephania japonica; assembly: GCA_039657345.1. NCBI lineage: Eukaryota > Viridiplantae > Streptophyta > Magnoliopsida > Ranunculales > Menispermaceae > Stephania > Stephania japonica. The sequence continues at coordinate 20,834,047 of CM077566.1, forward strand.
CAACTCCTATTGTACCTAGACCATCACAAATGAGAGAAATGTATGTAGCCCCATATGAGAACCCTCGTCCCAAACAAACAATCCAGTGCCTCGAGATCATGGCTGCTATAGCTAGTTGGCAACCATTCCAATCAGAGACACCTTCCTAACTCATTTGGCCCTCAAACCATCATATAAGAGTGGGGATTCAAAAAAACGTATTCATTACTATAACAAGAAAGTTATAAAGTATATTGAATTGTTGTACATTTGCTAGCTAATTTTACCTATCCCTTATCGATGTTAATACGCTCTCGTGGCTCTTAGACGTCACTAAAGTTGGTCTCCGAATGTCTGTCGCCAGTCCATTAGATCCTAAGTATTCATTTGGGTCAATTTAGTTTGTGTCAGAGTCTTATAAACTTGTTTGTAGTTGCAACTCAATCTAAGTTGCGGAGTCCAAAATAAGCTAAAAAATACCCTGATCCAGTCTTGTCCCACTTTAGACTATCATATTATAGTCCTTAAGCCCATGGGAATCCATTCTATGTGTTTTAAGGTGATCCAAATATGTTTGAATAGATTTTGAACCAAAAGTCCCAAAACAGTGCGCTCCCGAGGTTCTTCCTCAAGAACACAGGGCCTGGCCCAAATTAGAGAGCACACTCCTTAGCCGAAGGATCGTATTCCTCGTGCTGGGCAGCAGAGTTTCCAACTCTGGAATTTTGCTCGCTGACGTCGTGAGGCCGTCTTCTTCATTGTCGACCTAATCCTCAACTAGTTGAGAAACTCTAACACTAATAAAATAGTCTAGATAACAACAATTCACATAAAATTAATAAAATCATCGAAATCATCAATTTCATTTAATTCACCAAAACCAACATTATACCACCAATTAATTGTTGTATTGAGCCCTTATAACACTTTGTTTTATAAAAACCCGTGGGCTATGATATTAAATTCATTTTCACATAACATCTACAAAACATAGCTCAAATTGTTGAGAATTAAAAGAGGGGTTGAGATCTCACCTTGTTTATTGTATTTGATTGTTGGATGGCCACCCAAACTCCAAGTTTTTCTCTAAATCTCTTCCTGTCTCTCTCTCACATAGTTTTCGGATTTTGTGTGTTTGAGTGGTGAAAAGGTTAACCAAAAAAATATCAACTTGTGATATTTATACTCCAATCTAATCAAGATGTGCTACACATATCTCGAGGACATCTTAAGGCACATAATTGAGTTGTCCAACTAACTTTTGTGACTATAATGGGACACTCAAGTTTTAATCTTATCTTCTTGACTTTCGGTACACGGTTTTTCGCACTGTTGGCATGTACCACAAAATGCACTGTAATCTAATTTATTTATCAAATGTCTAGGCTACAAGTTTATCATTAATATTTCATCGCATTCACCTCAGTCCTTTATCAAAATCATTTTCTAAACTTAGAGTACCTGTATTTCGCCTGTCGATACTCCATATCGATACGTTTTCCTACGTGGACCTTGCCTATAATTTTGACAAGATAAAAATGAAATACTATTTCACAATAATTGATGTTCACATTTGCTATAAATACATAATACAAACATCAAACAAAATTAATGTACCTCGTTGTTGACTCCCGAGAATTTGAAAAAGTACGCCATGTTATCCAGATCCCACGTTATGGCCTTGACATGACACGTGGTACGAGTAAGAATTTTCAGGGTCGTGACAGTCTTCCTAACTAATACGAATTTTGTCCTGGAAATTAAATTAAACTTAGGATAAAACTTAACGAAATGAAAACAAATCTACGAATTGCTCTCGCAGGATGGACTCCAACTCCCAAGTCAGCACCTCGTCCCCATGATGTTGCCACTTGATGAGCACTCACATGATTTCCTTATTCATTAATGTCTTCACCTTATAGTTCAATATGTGAATAGGCTACTCCTCGTAAGTGATATCCTCTCTCAAGTCTATCTAACTTAGATCCACTGTCAGTCGCCTGCCCTTTCTCGAACTATCCCATCAGAGCATTGAAATTTAAAACACAAGGTGGGTTCCAGCTAATTAAGGCAACAACTTAAGCTCATATGCAACCTTGCCTACTCTCTTCTTCACATTAAATGGACCAATAAATCTTGGTGCAAGCTTTCTTCTGATTTTGAACCTCTAGTGACCCTTTAGTGGGGAAACCTTGAGATAAACATAGGCTTTCATGCCATACTCTAACTCGTCGTGGTACGTATTGTCATACTTTTTTTGCCTCTCCTACACACTCTTCATTCATATATTGAACATTCGTATCTTCTTTGTGTGATCCACTACAAACTCTGGCCTAATAACTGCTATATCCTTTAGATCCACCCAATACGATAAAGATCTGTATGGTCTAATGTAGAGTGCCTCAAATAGTGTTATCCCAATATTGGCCCGAGAACAGTTATTGTAACCAACCTTTCACAAATGAAGATACTCCTCCCAAGAAACACCATAATCTAGTACATACATACTCGACATATCCTCAAACACCTGGATCAATCGCTCTAGCTATCTGTTTATTTATGGATGGTAGGTTGTACTGAGGTTCAACCACGTGCTAAACTATACTTGTATACTTTACCTAATCTGTTATGTTAATTGTGGACCTTTGTTTGACATAATCGACAATGATACCGTATGGATGCTCATATAAACTAGCTTGTCTATCTACTCAGTGTGTAGTAGTGATTGGTAAAAAGTGCTCTGACTTAGTCAACTTGTCCACAATAATCCAAATGTTATCATGGTTGCATTGAGATCGAGGTAATCAACTATCGAAATCTATGGTAATATGGTCCCTCTTCCACCGAGGAATGGGAAGTGGATGCAGTAATCTATCGGGTCTTTGTTGTTGACCTTAACTCGCTAACCTATCTAACACGTTTGAATGTAGTCACTAATATCGACCTTCATCCCTGACGACGAGAAAAGAGGACGCACATAACCATACATCTTGGTCTACCCGAGATGGACTGTGAAACATAAACGATGAGCCTCCTAAAGTATCAAATGAAGTATCTTAGCCATTGATGGAATCTACAGAATCACTTTAAATCTGAAGCATGAGTCTCTCGACTGACTCCATTTTGGATGATTGGGACTATGAGAGAACTTACTGAACCTGTAGTATTATTGATCTGCCTACTAACCTTCAAGTACACTCCAAATAGACATTATCTACGTTCTAATTTGCTCATAAATCAACACTCTAATAGTGGTTGGTATATCAACTGAATACATTAACTCAACCGCCTCGAGCAACTTATAATGATGTACCAAGTGGCAAGTCACTACCTCTGAGTCTAATCTTTTACATCTGAATATGTCAACCAAAAGATCAACCTTCCTTAGATGGTACTCCAAAGAGAAATTATAGTCCTTGAGGAACTCTAGCCAATGCTTCTATTGCATATTCAACTCCTTTTGAGTGAATAGGTAGTTCAAGCCCTTCTAGTCTGTAAATAATGTGAATCTCTCTCTATATAGATAGTGGTGCCAAATCATTAGTGTAAAGAATAATACAGCTAACTCCAAGTCATGAGTAGGGTAAATCTTATCGTGAATATTCAGCTGTCGGGACTCGCAAGCTACACTCTACCAGGCTATATCAAAACACAAGCCGAACTGACCTTAGAAGCATCGATATTCACTTCAAAACCTTTCCCCGACTTTGGTAATACAAACACTGGCGGGGTAGTCAATCTTTATTTCAAAGTCATGAAAGCCTGCTCACAACTATGATTCCACCAAAACGAGACTTCCTTCTTTGTCAACTGCATCATCGGCGCTGCAATTTTAGAGAAATCACGCATAAAACTTATGTAGTAGTATGGCAATCTAAAAGAACTATGGATATCTTTCAGTGATCTCGATGCAAGCTAATCAATTACTGCTTTAGCACTTCTAGCTAGCTCCGACGATGTGTCTAAGAAAGTTGACCTCTTTAAGCCAAAATTCGCACTTACTAAACTAGACATGCAGTTTATGCTTCCTCAAAGTCTGTAAAATCGTCTTGAGGTGCTCATCGTTGTCCTCAAAAGTCTTGGAGTAGATAGGAATGTCGTCAATGAACACTATGATGAACCTATCCAAATACTTCCTAACACTTGATGCGTGAGATCCATGAATATCCTTCGGGCATTCGTCAGTCCAAAAGGCATGACGGTAAACTAATAATGCTCGTATTTGATGTGGAAAGCAAGCTTCTCCCTATCCTCTACTTTAGTCCTTGACTAATGGTATCCTGATATTGAATCAATTTTTGAGAACCACTATGCTCCTACAAGCTAGCCGAACAAGTCATCAATGTGAGGAAATGGGCAATTATTCTTCATAGTAACTCTATTAAGTTGTTTGTAATCAATTAACATTCTCAGTTAGGCGTCTTTCTTCTTCACAAGCAAAACTGGCATGCCCCATCGCAATATGCTCATGTGAATAAACCCTAACTCCAATAACTTATCCATCTTGGTCCTCAGTTCCTCCAACTTTAGAGGAGCCATCCTATACGGTGATATGGAAATGGGTTTGGTGCCCAAGACCATGCCTATGATTAAGTCAATCTATTTAGGCGGTGTTAATCATGATAGTTTTGCGGGAAAAACATCCGTGAACTTGCATAAGATAGGTACCTCCTAAAACCTAGTCTCAACACTCTATGTCATACCCATGAAACTAAGAAACGTCTCAACATATATGCTCTTAGCCACTCGGCCCTATAGTAAATGATAATATTGTAAAAGTCCCCTCACAACTATACAACATTTCCAAAGTAAAGACAGATATTTAAATGCATAATATAGCAGAAAAAGGTGCTGAGAAAGTAATGCATATAAATATCACAGTTAACTAAATTATATAGACTGACACAGGCTAAGTTGAGATGATCTACGTCCGGTCGGCGATGAGAAATATCAACCAGCCTTTTCCACTATCGTATGGAGATACTCTCAACATACTTTGTAAATTTTGAATATATATATAGAACTTGCCGACAACCCCGTAGTTCAAGCTACATAATGCTATCCAAGTAATAGTGGTGAGTGCCGGAAACCCAGAGGTCCAATGACCCTGTGAATCCACCCATCTCTCGTGCAATGGACACTAGATAATCTCCAACTTTTGTTTCAAGGATTTTCATTTCAATGGTTCTATGATATCAACAATAAGTTAGGCTACAAAGCCCCAAAGGAAATGGAATACAAACCAATTACCACAGTAACCCTAGTGCATGCATTTCTAACATCAATTATAACATAATTCACAGCAAAATATGACATATCAGGAAAGGAGTCAATGAAATTATCACAAGGCATCATGCTATTTCAACATTCAATTTGAACAAAACAAGGAAGCATGATGGTAGATTTCTAATAGCAAGTCATCAAATTGACTGAAAAAGAAGTAATATGAATAAATAAAGTAGAGAGTTCCCACAGTTTCACTTACAAGTCACAGGATAGCTCTAGCTATCTGGCCTCGCGACACTCCGACTAGCGTTCCCGAACTCCCGTAACACCCCTAGGTCCCTGAAAGATTATTTCATATCATTTATTTATATTTTATTGGATATATTTTATGTATATATACATACATGTGTATATGTATATATATATATATACAGATGCATGTGTATTTGCATATATATATATATATATATTTTTATTTTTTATTTTTATTTATTTATTTTTATTTTTATTTTTATTTTTAATTTTTTTATATATATTTTCGAGCTGGACCGGGTTTGACCCAGTCCAACCTGGTCCAACCGGGTCAGACCCGGTCTAACTGGGTCCGCCTCCCTCTTCTTCTTTTTCAGATCTGCTTCTTTTTTTTTTTCTTTCTTTTTGATTTCTTTCTTTCACTCCTTCAATCCATCAACATTACAACAACACCACCAACACCATAGCATCAACAATCCACCATTAACACATTTATTTCAAAATCAATCAACTTCATCAACATCACCATTAACGTGTACAACAATAATGCCAACATCAACAACGAAAGACTCACCTCGCCAATGTCGCCGTCGTCTCGATTTCCTCCGATCTCCCTCCTCCGTTGAGCTCTCTCTCTCTTCCTCGGACTCTCTTTTTCTCCTTGTGCGGCGGTGTGGTTTTTGTTGGTGTTTTAGAGGTCAAATGACCATTTTACCCCTCCAACCCTATCATTTTCTATATAAGCCAATGCCCCTTATTGTCATTTCTCAAATCTTTTTTCTGATTTTTAAAATGTATATATATGTCCAATTCAATTTAATTAATTTATAACCATAGGCTATGATCTAATGTGCATTAATTTAATTACATTCATTTTACTAAATTTAGACTTACCACAAATCTCTCTCTACCCGGTACCTCGACTCGCACGCAACTCGAGGCGTGTCCCCGACCACGTCTCGACGTCGATAGCTGCAAGTACTGACTTAGTCAGCCTACACACATACACAACACTAGGAATACATCAATACAAATATAAAATTTACCTCGACCACATGCCTCGGTCTGTGTGTGCATCTCATGCGGGCCCTACGTCACGGGTTGGTGATCGTGATCAAGAAATTAGTCAAGATTAACAAAATTTGGGCCGTGGCATCCCCATTTTCCTTACTCTCATTTTTCTTCCCCTTTGCCTGTTTAGACCTATATTGCCCATTCCGTTCAACCCATCTTCATTCTAGCTCGACGACCTCTCCCACTATTGCCGGTGTCCGATTTCAGAATTATGACAATAAACCCACATTCAGCAGTTGTATCCTGAGCCCAAATGAGGGCCTCCTCTCTAGATTTCAATGGCAACTTCGGTTTGAATGCGGAAGTAAAGTCCGGGAACGCCTTCCCCTCCTCGGATGTACCAGCCCTGGAAGCACCAACTTGATCAGCCATATTAACCTATAAGATGCATGAAAAAGACAATTAAAACCTGGATCAATGTCAAAAATTCATTTTTAAATTAAAAATTATAGGTGGCAGCAGACAAAACCGATATATGTATTGATCTAAGTCGGTGAAAGAAGACCGATAGGTATGAAAATGTGGCGAAAAAAATCTACTGATACATTAAAGTTATTAGCGGTAAACAAATACAGAAAGTTATGAAAGTGTGTCGATTGTAATAAACCATGAACACTCTTTCCCTATCGGTCCTGTGTGACCATGCACCATGGGTTTAAAAACCGTCAACAATGACTTGTAAAAAATGACGAAATATGCAAAAAAACAATAACAAAACTTACATCTTCTTGTTGGATATCGCTTCGTTCAACATGATCTTGAGACATTGTGGGAGATTTCGCGCAAAGCATGCGAGTAAAGAGGAAGCCCAAAAAAATCGAAAATGAAACAACAACCTACAGTCAAACAACCACCTAACAACGAACAAAAGACACTAATACGAAGATAAACGTCTTGATAACTACCTACTCGGAAATCACTTGTTTTGCAGGAGATGGCTTGGTCGGAGGTTACATGTGAGAGTGAGTTCGGCTTTCCCGCGGAGCACAATTGCTTTAAATCGTGGGATCAGTGGGGTATAGAGGAGTAAAACACATATTTATATGTGTGGGCATCAAAAACCTTTCACATGGGGGCTAAAAAAAATAAAATTGGGATATAAAGAGTAAAAAAGGGGGTCCGAATAGTCGCACCCAATTTTAATGTACAACTATATGGGAAGTTGATGCGGTCAAAAATTATTGGTTGGTATGGGGTCCATACCATGTAATAAATTTAATGTACACAACTATCGGAACTTAATGCGGTTCAAGAATCAGATTGTACAATATTGACAAAATTAATATCAGAGCACCCCAAACCAGTTCAAACATGCTGACTTTGTTTTTTTGGATAGAAAGTTCAAACATGACTTTATTAGATTGCGTTGAAGATGTGTGAATCAAAAAAAGTATACGATTGATTAACTCCTCCTAATTAGTATCAAGATCTTTTGAAATAAAAATCCTCATACCTAAAAGTTAAAGGTAATTAAGTTGGAGACAATATCGGTACTAGCAGAGGAGATTCATTGGCTCGCGCACGCATGTGCGGCATGATTGGGAGAATTTAACATGGTATCAAAGACCATGATTCGGATGGGACCTTGAAGAAGAAAAAACAAAAAAAACCTTGGATCATGTTACTTTTGGTCCATAAAAAATGTTGAAGATGTGTAGGCCGAAAGTTAGAGAATTTCGATTACAAGCGTCAATCCATATTATGTAAATTTTTAAGAGCTGTATGTTTATTATCCAAAAAAAAAAGGACGATATATCAACTTAACTTCATGCATTCATTAAATTGCAGTATGTGCTGTAAGGTACGGCTTGGGTATGGAAATGATATGTATGGGTGGAAAGGAAAGAACCAAGAAAGAATGGGCAAACCTCTGTGACAAGGCTGATTTTGATCACTATATGCTCATTCCTATTTCTGCTCTCGAGTCTGTTGTTGTTCTTTATTAATGAGATTTATAATAAGTATATCATCGAATTTTCACCTCTTTTGTTTTTTTAACAAATAATGGACTGCGTGCCAAATTTATTTGGAATTGAGGTTTTATGTTGTTGTAATTGTTGAAGCTCGTGCCCAAATTAATCATCGCATCTCTACATAGATGTTAGACTCGAAACCCTAAAAACTAGATGAGAGGATAAGGAGAGACAGAAAACAGATATGCAATATAATTTTCTTTCTTAAACAAAATAGGGATTATATGGCCTTATATATTCGACAACCCTAAAGTAGTGTGTGAGTAACTTACTAACGTTTCCTTCCTGTAACAAAACTAATTGGGATGGGCCCTTACGTTAATGTTGATAACCCTGGAGCCAATCTGAGCTTTAAACTGTTGTTTGGGCCTTGTGCGGGTCACATTGGTGGCAACTAGGTACGGTCTCGACCGCTTTGACTTGCGAGTAAAAACCCAAGCGTGCATCAATCGTCTCTTCGTGGTCTCCGCCAAGTGACACTTGTTTCTCGAGCAGTTCGCCCACCTGACGTGTATGAATAACCATCCCTTGCCTTGAATCTTGTCTACAAGATTGTGAGAAGGCCACAACTTTTTGAACTGAGTCACAGAGATCCAAGAGGGTTCGGAGTTCTCATCGTCCTAAGTCACGAGGACTTGTTTGATGGTTCAATGGCGAATCTGAACGAGGCGGAACCCAACGAGGTCTTTTGGTCTGAATAGTCGCACCCTAATATTTAATGTACAACTATATGGGAAGTTGATGCGGTCAAAAATTATTGGTTGGTATGGGTCCATACCAACTAATAAATTTAATATACACAACTATCGGGACTTAATGCGGTTCAAGAATCAGATTGTACAAGATTGACGAAATTAATATCAGAGCACCCCAAACCAGTTCAAACATGCTGACTTTGTTTTTTTAGCATGACTTTATTAGAATGTGTTGAAGATTGTGTAGATCAAAAAAAGTATACGATTGATTACCTCATCTTAATTAGTACAATGTCTTTTAAGATAAAATCTCATACCTAAAAGTTGAAGAGTGATTAAGTTGGGGACAATATCGGTACTAACAGATGAGATCTACGGGCTCGTGCACGCATGTGCGGCACGATCGTGAAAATTTAACATGGTATCAAAGACCATGATTCGGATGGGATCTTCAAGAAAAAAAAGCCTGGATCGTGTTACTTTCGGACCATGGGGAGTGTTAAAGATGTGTACACCGAAAGTTAGTTCCACATCGATTAAATATAACTTGATAAAGAAATATATAATTGATTAATTCCTCCCAACTAGTATTGAAGCCTTTGAGATAAAATTTCACATCTAAAAGTTAAAGGGTATTTTAGTTGGAGACAATATCGATACTAGTGGAGGAGATCCACGAGCTCACATACGCAAGTGCGGCGCGACTCTAAGAATTTAACATACTGCATGCAAATTAAATTAATGACATCTGAACTACTGAAGAAAAATACAAGAATGGCACCCCTAACACACATAAGCCTTACTAGCAGCTCGACTTGGGTGTCGTGTGTGCGTGCACTGGGATGAGAATCTATGCTACCCATTTTGTTGTGCACTTGAATCTATGCTACCCTTTTTTTGTGTACTCGTATTTTCGAATTTATAATCGTGTCATTATATATAGTATTGCTCTTGGTTTTAAGAATACAGTCACTTTTTCTTTTTTTTGTTTATCTTTAAAAAAAATTAGTTGGACTCTTTGAATCCAGACTTATAGAGGTGTTTTACACTTTTACAAATATCAAAGAGTTTTACAAGTTATTTCAAAGTTATTTATTATTTGATGATAACTTTAAAATAAAAAAAATTAAAAAAACCTCCCTTTAAAGTACCTAAGAAAGAAACTAACTTTTCTCCTTCCTTTCCGACAGCTTCCTTTTCGACTTGAAGTACCTCCACTCTCTTGCAACAATACTACTTACTAAATCATTAGGCCACCCACTAGCTTGATAGGTGTATTTTCTTCATTTATTTTAAGAGCATAACCGTGTAATTGTGTTTGATCATCAAGGTCTTCATCCACGATGGATAAGCCCCAATATGAAGATGCAAAAAATGGCGTACTGGAAGAAGTGGAGGTGGGAGCTCGGGCTCAGGTGTGGAAGCACATGTTTGCCTACATAGAAACAATTTTGATCAAGGGTGCCGTCCGACTCCGCATAGCTGACCATATCCATGACCACGGCGGTTTCATCACTCTGGGTGAACTAGCAAACAAGCTTCCTATGGAGTCGGTAAATATGAGCCAACTCCACCAAGTTATGAGGTTCATGGTGCACATGAACCTCTTCAAACTAGTCTCATCACCGGACGAGTCTGTAGAAGACCGCTACGGACTCACTCCAGTATCGCAACTCCTTGTCCGCAGCCACGAGAGGAGCCTAGCCCCTCTGGTACTGGTAGAAGAGTCCGACGCTAAAGACCTTTTCGCGCGGTGGGGGCATATGATTGAAGGGTTGGATGGAAAGAAGTACCCAAAGACGTTTTGGGAGGGTCATTATGGGATGCCTTTTTATGAGGTGGTGGAGAAGGATCCAGAGTGGAACCAAAAGATGTGTGAGGGGATGACCAGCCTTGGGAAGTGCACGGTTGATGCTCTTGTGCATGGGCTGGTGAGGGAGAAAGTTATGGATGATGTGACTACAGTTGTTGATGTGGGTGGAAACACTGGTGATGTAGCCAAAGTATTGTTAAGAGCTTTCCCACAACTTAAGTCATGTATTGTTTTGGAGTTGCCTCATGTTGTAGTTGAGAGCGCTGCGGCCGCGGCGGAGGAACCCAAGTTGGAATTTGTGGCCGGAGACATGTTTAAGTCCATTCCGAGTGCCGATGCCCTACTACTCAAGGTACCTAAAATTTGTCTTTGAGTTTTTGTTGATTTTTTGGGGTTTAAAGCAAGGAGAATGCTTAGAATGACACCCAAAATCACATCATAAGATGCGAGCACTTGGACTGCATTTTTTGTAGTCATTTGTATACACCTCAAATATACACTACTCGTAATATGCACCGTCAACTACATGGTTAACATTTATTTTTTATATGGAGCCCACACACACGTCACGAGGGTGTGACTTTGGGTGTGACTTTGGGGTGTCATTCTATAGTATCTTCCTTAAAGTAATATGCTAAAATGACACTCCAAAGTCACCCCAGACATGCGAACCCTCATCTTTATTAGTTATCCATGTGCATCTTGGGAAACACACCTCGCGTGTTATGTCAAAAACTTCATGCCTAACACTCATTTTTACATGAGGGTCACACACTAGGTCACTAAGGTATGACTTGGGATGTGACTATGGGGTATTATTTTAGCATCTTTCAAGTAACTAATTACTAGAACAAAACAATATTGGTCTTTAATGGAGGTTTTAAAACCCCTATTAAAATGGGTGTTGTTAAATGTCATATGAGAAATATGTTTGAGAGTTGTGTTTTAATTCACTATGAGAGTTCTGACATTTAATAACACTTAATTGATAAGGGTTTTAAGCAACCTTTATGTAATATTTATATTTACAATTAAAATACGACTAATTGAATACAATTCTCACATTATATTTAAAAACATCTATTTTAAATAGGGATTTTAAATCTCCATTATCCACCAAAATTTTTATTGTGTAATTTTGTGTTCTATCGTTTTCTTATTGTGTTTTGTTGGTTTTGGTTAATCTTTTGGCTAATCTTTTTCGATCGTGATTAAAGAAATCATTTATTTCTTTGATTTGACATATTCTACCTACGGGAGTTTTAGTTTTTCTTTGTTAAGATTGATGGAAGTGGCCTCCAACTGGTAAGAGATTTGGTATGTGGCCTTAAGCAAAGTTTGGTGTTCTAACCTTATGAAAAAAAAAAAAAAAAAAAAAAAAAAAAGGCTATAGAGGGTCGTTTTCTATATGCGGTTCACAAATGTGTGGCGTGGGTTAGTCAATGCAAGTTGACAACGATACCATCTTGAGAAATCAAAAAAAAAAAAAAAAAGTTTGAGAATTTAGATTACAAGTGTCAATCCATATATATTATGTAAATTATTAAGATCTGTATCTTTATTATCCAAAAAAAGGGACGATATATCAACTTAACTTCATGCATTCATTAAATTGCAGTATATGCTCCATAGCCATGAAGATGATGCATGCATCAAAATTTTGAGAAAGTGCAAGGAAGCAATACTAGAGAAAAAGGGGAAAGTAATATTAGTGGAGATTGTACTTGACATCGAGGATAAGCCAGAACTCACCTATGTAAGATACGGCTTGGGTATGGAAATGATATCTATGGGTGGAAAGGAAAGAACCAAGAAAGAATGGGCAAACCTCTTTCACAAGGCTGATTTTGATCACTATAAGCTCATTCCTATTTCTGCTCTGGAGTCTGTTGTTGTTCTTTATTAATGAGGTTTATAATAAGTATATCATCGAATTTTCACCTCTTTTGTTTTTTTAACAAATAATGGACTGGGTGCCAAATTTATTTGGAATTGAGGCTTTGTGTTGTTGTAATAGTTGTTATAGTTGTTGAAGCTCGTGCCCAAATTAATCATCGCATCTCTACATAGATGTTAGTCTCGAAACCCTAAAAACTAGATGAGAGGATAAGGAGAGAGAGAAAACAGATAAGGAAAATAATTTTCTTTCTTAAAAACCCAAAATAGGGATTATATGGCCTTATATATTCGACAACCCTAACGTAGTGTGTGAGTAACTTACTAACGTTTCCTTCTTGTAACAAAACTACTTGGGATGGACCCTTACGTTAATGTTGATAACCCTGGAGCCAATCTGAGCTTTAAACTGTTCGTTTGGGCCTTGTGCGGGTTTCATTGGTGGCAACTAGGTCGGTCTCGACCCGCTTTGATTGCGGTAAAAACAGCGTGCATCAATTGCTAGTGGTCTCCGCCAAGTGACTCTCGACCAGTCCGCCCACCTGACTTATCAATACCCGTCCCGTGCCTACGCCAAAACTCTTTGAACTGAGTCAAAGATCCCCAGCGTCCTAAGTCACGAGGACTTGTTTGATGGTTCAATGGCGAATCTGGACGAGGCGGAACCCAAGGAGGTCTTTTGGTTGCAGATCGACTGTAAGTGCAACTGTTGCAGGGGGTTTATGGAGGCGAAGGAGACTGAGAAACTGGGGACAGATCGAGCAAATACGATTTTAAATGGGGAAATGGTCATTCACAGTAGCGTGGACTAGTTTAATGGACCTGGTGATTTTGGAGCTAGAGGTACACTAGATCCCCGACTTTGAGTTCAATCTTTTTATGGTGTTGATATGCGAAGGATTTCATTCGATGTTGGCATCTGTGAAGTTGGCGACGCAGAGAAGCCATGATGCAATCTTTTGCACTGAGCGGGGCAGATCCAGGATTTTAAATTGCTCTGAATATAAACTTTTTTTTTTCCGGCTGTGTGATTAAGAAAATAATTTTTTTCAAGAATGTTTATAAAATTTTTCTTCTTGATGTGCTTGATTGCGCATATAAGAACATTTTCCCTCAAAACTTACTAACAACAAGTTTTAAAATAAATAAGAAAACTTAGAATATATATTGAATATATTAATTTTTATATTTAAAATATAAATTTAACGTGTCTTAATATAAAAACTTATTTTTTTTAAAGAAAAACTTAATTTGCTCACTAAAATTGGTGGGAAAATATATAAGTCTTAATATAGAAAATTGACAATCGTAAGAAAATGTTCTACGAGAAAATTTTGGCTATCAAATGCAAGAAAATCTTATTTTCCTACAAAATTTATCATTTTTTTAGAACATTTTTCTTTTCCTTGGTTAGCTTTAGATTAGAGTGTGAAATTTTTTTACAATTTATAATTATGCACATTAGGAGTACACAAAATATAAGTCAAATTTGTATTTAACTATTTGTGTTCAAAAAAATTAAAAGAGAAACTATTTATCCTACATATCAAAAACGAGTTGCGAATAGATAGTCCCCAGATTTAGGAGAGTTGAAGTCCCTTGTAGATCAATTAGAGATCGAGCTCGAAGTAATTAGTTAAATTTGAATGCACAAACAAGTAAAAAAAACACGTAGATATACTAATTTAATTAATATGCTTATTTGTGAGGTATTGTGATGGTCCCAATTTTTTTGTGCAATTGGGTACGTCCGGCCTAAACCCATGCAAGCCCTAAGTCGAAACTCAGCAAACCTGACGAGCCTATTCAGCCTCTATTCATTTAAGTTATACAGTTTATGAAAGAGTTAATGCAAGTTAACGCAACGGAAAGTAATCAAACTATAGTATGGGAAATAACTCAATCAAAGGAAAATTCAGGAATCTATAAATGTGGAAAATTTAGAATCTATAGACACATGATATCAATCTCATCTAAATTTCAAGTTCCATAACTAAAAAACATGTATATAAAACGACATACAAATAAGCAAATAACAAACCTACTCTAATGGTCTCCTAGGTCCAGCCTCCATCAAAGTAAATCTCCTAGGTAGGGCCTCTTGTCCTTGCTGCTCTCCACCCTATCTGCACCCACCGTAACATACTAGACGGTGAGTAATTGAAGAAATCAAAAGTAGTGCCAGAAGAATATAACAGTAATTTATGATTTAACAACAAGACAGTTCAAATATCATGCGATAATTGAATAGCTAGAATATAAGTAAATCAAAGTGCATGATAAACAGACTGATAGATAGCAATTGAAGTTTGCAGGTTATAAGAATCAAAACAGACTCATGAGGTGTGTAATTTTACAGCAATACGAAAAAAATCTCGCAAGATCTCCCCGGGCAATGTCGCAACATTAGCGCAGCTTGAAATCGAGAGGCATCGCAACACCTCTCAAATTCAGTACCTAGTACACACAACACTAGGGGTGGTCAGTTACCCCTGCAGGAGGCACCCTCGTTGTCCCAGCTAGTACGGGACCACATGATACCTTTAAGACACACACTCATGCTAAGAACACACAACCAACAAAATAGAATGGAATATCAAGCTAGAGATCAATTCAATAATAACAATAAATAGAGGATGTATAAATCACATAATATTTCCTTACTAGCCTACTAACGTACACATATACAAAGCACATATGTACTTACCTAACTAATCGCAACCCGTAGACACTCTCGCGTCCCTAACACATTTCCCCGAGTTTCTCACTATCTGACAAGGTCGAAAAAACTCATGTTAATAGGTCAAGTCATCCACTGAACCCTAGGTTAAACGCTAATGCATTCCCATTGTTTTAAGTGACTCCAGAAGGCTCGATAAATCATTTGAAAACTCAACGACTCTCTTGGATTTCGAAAACCACATCAATGTAAGCCCATTCATAGAATTATCGCTTCGGCTCAGTCGTATGTGGGTCACGCCATGGATTTAAGGATCGGCGGCGTGACCACGACGTCATAACCTTTTAATGACTCATAAGCATGCCTATACACTAAAATGAAATACATACACCACACACCTACTCGTGACTTGTTGGACTCAAGAACGTCTCCAAGTCATTTTTCACGACTCAACATCTCCTATACACATAAAACACATGCATACATACTCCCATGGACTTTCCTTTTGGTCCATAGGTTTTATTGGGCCCTTGTTGGGCCTAGACACTTTGAATATCCCACACGAAACACAATCATATATAACTATGGGCCTTAGCACCAAACTGTTGTGGCCCTTATTGGGCCAAACACCAACCCATTCACATACACATACTCACCAAACACAACACACCAAGAAGGTGTATACAAACCGTGACCATGCCAACGCCTAACACATATCACGTTTTACATCCAACAACTAACACACCATACACACCCCACACCCCAACCTCTCAACTGTGAGTCACACACACCATACGCACCACACAACACACCAAAAACCTCTATACCATTCGTGATTCGGCCACACACTTAACGCACCCTAACACCAACATATTGACAGCCAAAATACACACAAATCAACCACAACTACGTTGCATATGAGGTAACTGTGACGGCCCCAATTTCTCCGTGCAATTGGGTACACCTAACCTAGACCCGTGCAGGCCCCAAGTCGTCACTCGGCAACTTGACGAGCCTAGTCAGCCTCCGATTAATCAATTTAACAGTTTATGAAAGAGTTATTGCAATGATACACAGCGGAAGATTAAACAAGTATAATAAGGAAATAACTCAATCAAAGGGAAATGCAGGAATCTATAAGTGTGGAAAACCTCGGGTATTCATGTGCAATTCGATATGCATAGATATATGATACCAATCTCATAAAAAATACCAAGTTCTATAACCCAAAATATATATGATACGATATACAAATAAGCAAAATGAAAAACCTACTATAATGGTCTCCCAGGTCCAACCGCTAAGTCCTCAAAGTAAATCACCTAGGTAGGGCCCCTTGCCTTTGCTGTACTCCACCTTATCTGCACCCACCGTCACAAACTAGACGGTAAGTAACTGAAGAAATTGAAAGTAGTGCTAGAAGAATATAACAGTAATTTATGATTTAAACAAGTAAAACAGTCTAAATATCATGCAGAAATGAAATGGCAGGAAAGTAAGTAAAACAAGTGCATGATAAACAGACTGATAGATAACACAATCGAAATTTGCATGTTTTAAGATTCAAAAGAGGCTCATGAGTGGTCTAATTTCACAAAAATAAGGCAAAGATCTCGTAAGATCTCCCTGGGCAATATCGCAACATTAGCGTAGCTTGAAATCGAAAGGCGTCGCAACACCTCTCGAATCTAGTACCCAGTACACACAACACTAGGGTGGTCAGTTACCCCTGCATGAGGCACCCTCGTTATCCCAGCTAGTGCGGGACCACATGATACCTTCAAGACACACTCATGCCAAGAACATACAAAAAAACAATATGGAATGGAATATCAAACAAGGGATCAATTCAACAATATCAATGAATAGAGGACGTATGAATCATATGTTATTTCCTTACTGGCCTACTAACATGCACACATATAAGGCACGTATGTACTTACCTGACTAATCGCAACTTGGTACCACTCCAAGATTCTAACGCATTCCCCCGAGTTCTCGACTACCTGATAAAGGTTTGAATCCCGAATATTGGTTTAGGGTTAATATTTAGTCTTAGGGTATTCTATATAAGTTTGGTTTAAAATAGTTTGTAAGAGTGACTCAAACAATTGTGAAAAAGTCCACCACTTGGGTTATGTTCAGGTTACGCCGTGAACTCGTGGTTCCGCGGTGTAAATACGACGGTTTTATGATACAGACCCATATACACCACACCCATGAATTCATATATTCACACCCAAGACATACACACATACACTCACGACACCCGAGTACCAAGCTCACAACAAGGATACTCATACAAACCGCCACTTTAAATCACACAAACATATGATGGGCTTTTATACACACTATGCATTTTACAAAAAATTATACATGTGGGCTGTTATTTAAGTAAGGAAAAATAGTAGGCCTCTATTTGGCCTACACTATTAAGGCCCAATAACAAAACTTCATCTTCTTCCTCAATACATCTTCACTGCTGTCACAACACATTCCATACATAACACACTCCACACATGACACCCCACACCCTAATTGTGGTGTACACACCCGCACATTTCACGCACCCCACACTATCATGCACCCTACACAACAACCCAACCAAAATACCTAATCGAACACAATCGAGCCCAAAAACATTTCATCCAAATTGTCCCAAGTGTGTACACCATGGACCACAACTGCTGCACATGGTGGGAGCTGTAACAACCCCGAATTTTTAACTAACTTGTGTTACACGTGTCAGGATTATAACTCGGCTGCGCGGATACTGGATGGTATTTCAAACTTCGGTAGTCGACGCCAAGGTAATTTTATGATTCTTTGACTTTGTGTATTAGTATTATAGTATTCTACGGGTCTCGAGCCGTTCGGGCTATATTTTAATTGAGTGAGATGTCGCCTAGTTAAACGGGGTTTCGGGAACCGTTTTAGTGAACATTATTAATAAACAAAGTCAAATGAAAAATATGACCTAAGTTGAGGAAATACAATTCTAACAATAAAGTATAACTTAAAGATGAGGGAATTTATTCGAATCCCAAGAGTGGGACCGCCTCGAGAAGCGTGTCGGACGCGGGGCACGGTGCACCGAGTAGGCGAGAATTTGTGTGACCTTATTTATAATTTAATAAGGTTGATCTAATAGTTTAATATGGATAGGATTGTTAAAATGACACACTTGGGTGAGGAGGACCATTGGATGGTCATGGAGATGTGTACATGGGTTAGATTAGGAGGATGAGCCAAATGACTCATAAGGGTAGCTGTCCAAGGGTTGGGCAAGTGTAAACTCAAGGGCAAAAGGGTCATTTCGTCCTAACTCATTGATATAAAAACAAAAGAAACCCTAAAACCCTAATACACTATTCATCTTCTTCTCCAACTTCAAGCCGCCACTATTCATCCTCCCCACTCTCTCCCCCACTGCCGTTCGCCACCACCGGATCTTCGACCAAGCCAGAGGTGGCCGGAGACCGGGACGACGTCTCTCTCCCCTCCTCTCTCGTTTGCTCTCGGCCTCACGATCACACTCTCTCTCGGCCTCACGTTCACTCCCTCCTCACTCTCGACTGCTCCTCCCTTGGCTGGACAGCCACCACCACCGTCTCCTACTACGTCACCGGAGCTAGGTGAGTCCTCTCTCTCTCTAAGTCCGTGCTCTTTCTCTCTCTCTCTCTTTCTATTCTCCTTCTCTCTCTTGGAAGTTCACTCATCCTCTCCTTCTCATGCTCGGCCTCCACGGTGACAGATCACCCCCTACCTGGACCGCCACCACCTTCACCCTCACGGCATTGGAAACCTCGGACACCCACCTGAGACACCAAGGTGAGCCGTCCTTGATCATCTCCCTTCTTTCGTGCTCCTCTACTCATTGTTTTCATGTTTTTTTTTGGATTGATTGTGGGACTGCTATGGTGACGATTTGCACCACTGTCTTGGGAGGTGCTGACCGGAGGTCAACCTTCAACGACTCTGCTGGCTGGAGGTGACCCCATGTGTGGTTGTTTTGGAGTGTGTAGGTGTGGTTGTTTGAAGTGTATGTATAACTATTTTTGTGTGTGTGGGTGACGGTTTTGGTGAGTGTGTGTGTGGGATGGCTGCTCTATATGTATGGGTGTGTGGCTGTGTATGTGAACACCCCAGTTGGGGTGTGGGTACCATTTGGGATTGTTTTCATGAGATGTATAGTTGTGGGTTTCGATTTACATAAGTGTATATAGGTGGCTGTTGTAGGGTGTGAATGTTGTGTAAGGGGTGTACACAACAGTGGGTGTGTACACCACAGTGGGGTGTACACAGCACTGTGTGTGTACACCACAGTGGGGTGTACACAATAGTTGTATATGTGTGGAATGGACAAATGTGTATATAATATAGTTTTAAGTAATAAAGTAACGTTTTAATGCATATGAACAGTGGGGTGCACACAACAGCGGGGTGTTGTGTGCACAAAACAGCGGTGTGTGTGAATAAATAAAACAAGTGTATGGACATTTTAAATATTAATTGTTGGCTTGTGTTGAGGCCCAATAAGAGCCCAACACACACTTAACACCTATTACAATAAGGGCCCAACACACATG
Source organism: Stephania japonica (assembly GCA_039657345.1). Classification (NCBI taxonomy): domain Eukaryota; kingdom Viridiplantae; phylum Streptophyta; class Magnoliopsida; order Ranunculales; family Menispermaceae; genus Stephania; species Stephania japonica. Next base: position 20,854,224 of record CM077566.1, read on the forward strand.
GTAATGATGGCCCAACACACATCTAACCCACATTATAATAAAAGCCCAATACAATAGGTACAACTTAAAGCCCAAATACATGCATAAAATGAAGGGAATAGCTCATATGTACCTAAGTCCAACAAGTGTCCACCTATTAAGCCTACTTAGGTGAATATAGGCTTGACACATGGACCCAACAAGAGCCCAACCAGGCTATAAAGGACATCAACGATAGTATGGGTTACATTAATTGAAGGAATTCAAACCAGGTTTATGGGAATCATCTTAAAACTAAACATGAACTCTAAAACAACATTCGGGGTTTGATTCGTTGTCAGGTTGTCGAGTGATGACTCGGGGCCTGCACGGGTTTAGGCCGGGTGCACCCAATTGCACGAGGAAATTGGTGTTACAGTTGGTATCAGAGCTTAATGTTATAACGACCTGACTCTTGATTTAAAACACAAAACATTAAGACAGCGGAAGTTAGGAATGGTTGAACTTAGAAGTGGAAACCCTATAATACGTTTAAAAGCTTAGATGGGGGAGTTGGGGATGAGTCGGATTTAACTTTATACATATTATGATTGTTGTGTGTACTATATGGTACGCGGTAGCTATCCATTGATCCGAGAAATTCGTTTTCTTGTTCAGACGACGATGGCAAATTAGCCAGGTCCGAGCGACGATATTGGCGCAATTTTGTCACGATGCCTTAAAGAGATACGCACATTATCTCAAAGAGCCGCGACGTAGGATCAGAGGTTTGAGGAGCTAGTGCAGTCACTGAGGACACCCGTACAGGCTACCACGACACCATTAACTCTGACACGCCTTTGCCGCCTGTTTCTACCACTCAGGGGACTGAGACTCCGGTAGCTACGCTTTCCACCGCCTCGATTTCGTTAGCGGCGATTCCTGAGGGAGACGTTGCTGCGACAGTACACAAACCGAGGCAGAGACACCTCCATTACAGACAGAGCTAGTACGAGTGACGGAGACACCGACTACGCCGGTTGCCGCCGTATAGATTACTCCGATCAGTACTCCGGTCACTACTCCGGAGAAGAGCAGAGAATTCAAGAGGCATGATCCTATTAAGTTTTTCTTAAATATTATAAGTCAGGGTACAGATGGCAACGACGAGGAGCTTTTCCCGAAGAATCACGAGAATATTCATACAATTATTGCGCACCGAGAGATCACATGAGAGCGACGATTTCCATCCCACATCCCCGCTTTTAGGGGAGGCGGATAATGGTGGACTACCATTGTCACTACCCGAGGCATTCCGCAAGACTGGATCGATTTCAAGACCCAGTTTAACCAAAAGTATTTCCCACCGATAGTGTTACGGGCGAAGAGGAATGAGTTCACTTCATTGCGACAGTCAGTAGGAGAGCCAGTGATGGATTACATGGGCAGATTCATTCAGCTATTACCCTATGCGGGAGGATCAGCAGATTTAAAGGCTGATCGTATCTACTATTTCACTGAGGGTTTGCTACCTGCCATTGGAGGTTCGGTAGTCACTACCGAGCCGGAGACTCTTCAGAGGGCATACGAGCGGAGTTTGGCTAGAGAGAGTTACCTGATTTCACACCCAGAGGAGGCGAGACCGGTCAGACTGGAGACTAGATTAGAGGATCATCAGGACAAGAAACGGAGGAAGAACAGACTTCGTTACCGAGATTCTAGAGCTCCGAGTGTAGGATCCACTACACCACCTACTCGACCAGCACGGACGACTCCACCAGTGCCGGCCTTTGCTAGTCACCCTCCACAGCCTACGAGACCTGTACAGCAATCATAGGGACAGTCTACAGTGAGCCGAGATTCTGGCAGAGGAGGTAGACAGAGACAGACATCGAGGCCAGGGCAGACTCAGATTCAGAGATCTACACAGAGTCACGGACATGTTTCAGATACGGCAGAGTGGGCCATATCCAATCGTAGTGTACTCAGCCTGAGAGGACACATGCACAACATCATCAGCACCAGAGGGAGCGGGTGCAGGCCGCAGTTAAGCGAGATCCGGGGGCGTCCCAAAACCTAGTTGAGGGTATGATTTCTATCTGTAGTACATTCATGCATACCATGTTCGATTCTGGTTCGACTATTTCGTTTATTTCCGGACGTATGGTAGACTTGTTAGGGTTGAGACCCATTAGACTTAGTAAACCCTTGATCCTTAGCACGGCTGCTGGGGACAAGATTTACCCGAACTTTCTATGTGTTGAGTGTCCGGTCGAGATAGAGGGCTATGAGTTTCCTGCTGACTTGAGAGTACTTGAGTTTCTCGAGTTCGATGCCTTATTGGGCATGGATTGGTTAGGAGCTTACCATGCTTATATTGGTTGTTACGAGAAGACGATCACGATTCCGTTGGCAGACGGCACAGAGATTTGTATTTAGGGTACTGCACCATTACTTCTGATCACCAGAGGTAGAGAGGCCACGAATGGCGACGTTGAGATTGTTGCGAACGTCATGAGTACTGGTGTAAGATAAGAGGTTGATATAGAAGATGTACCGATCGTGTGCGAATTCGCTGATGTGTTCCCCGAGGATCTGCCAGGATTACCACCGCAGCGAACGATAGATTTCATCGTTGACTTAGTCCCAGGGACTACACCGATTTCGATACCACCGTATAGGATGGCAACCCGAGAGCTTGAGGAGCTGAGGAGTCAACTAGATGAGTTGCTAGAGTTGGGCTTCATCAGTCCTAGTATGTCGCCATGGGGAGCACCAGTGTTGTTTGTCAAGAAGAAGGACGGTAGTTTGAGGCTTTGTATCGACTACAGGCAATTGAACAAGGTTACAGTGAAAAATAAGTACCCGTTACTACGCATTGACAATTTGTTTGATCAGCTAACCGGAGCGCAGTGGTTCTTTAAGATAAATATGAGATCAGGCTATCACCAGCTCAGAATCAGGGCTGAGGATCAAGAGAAGACAACATTTAGCACGAGATACGGTCACTTCCAGTTCACAGTCATGCCGTTTGGATTGACTAATGCGCCGGCGATGTTCATGGACCTGATGCACCGAGTGATGAGGGATTTCTTAGATCGATTCATGATTGTGTTCATCGACGACATCCTCATCTATTCCAGGACTCGTGAGGACCATGAGGGACATCTACGAACAGTGTTGTAGACTCTAAGGGACCACCGACTCTACGCTAAGTTTAGCAAGTGCGAATTTTGGCTACCAGAGGTTAGATTTTTAGGGCACGTAGTTGGAGCTGACGGTGTTGCCGTTGATCCAGAGAAGATTAGAGCCATAATTGAGTGGCCTACTCTGACTACCGTGACTCAGATTCGTAGTTTTCTTGGCTTAGCAGGATACTATTGCCGATTTGTGCAAGATTTCTTCAAGATCGCTACACCAATGACGAAACTGACGCAGAAGAACGCGAAGTTTGATTGGAACGAAGAGTGTGAGTAGGCATTCTGTACTATGAAGGAGATATTGACGACCGCACCTGTCTTAGCATTGCCTGAGACTGGGAAAGACTTAGTCGTGTATACCGATGCGTCGAAGATTGGTTTGGGTGGTGTGCTGATGCAAGAGGGCAGAGTTATCGCTTACGCATCCCGACAGTTGAAAGTTCATAAGAGGAACTACCCGACCCACGACTTAGAGTTGGCGGCGATCCTATTTGCATTGAAGATTTGGAGACACCATTTGTATGGCGTGCGCTTCGAGTTGTATACAGACCACAAGAGCTTGAAGTACTTGTTTACTCAGAAGGAACTCAACCTGAGACAGAGACGTTGGCTTGAATTTCTGAAGGACTACGATTTTGCACTTGAGTATCATCCGAGGAAAGCCAATGTTGTTACCGATGCTTTGAGCCGCCGAGGATCTGATGCAGAGGTAGTTGTATGTCATATGACTCACGAGTATGCGTTACTTGAGGTGGCCGAGATGATGAGTTCAGCGGACGTGCCGACAACTACCAGGACACAGATGTGTGGTCAGATGAGATTGCAGACCGTTTCACTACAAACTGTTCTTGAGGGACAGCAGGGCGATGAGTCGTACCAGCATTACAGTGAGATGGTAGACAGTGCAGAGTATCCAGATTGGAGTCGGTCGACAGACTCTTGCTTGAGGTATTGTGGGCGACTGTGGATTCCATTGGCGACTAACTTATACATCGAGATACTTTAGGAGGCTCACCATTCCCATTTTTCTGTGCATCCGGGTCGAAGCAAGATGTACGCTGACATGCGACGTCTATTCTGGTGGCCAGGGATGAAATTCGATGCGTCGAAGTTTATTCGAGTGTGTGAGATATGCCAGCGCGTAAAGGCTGAGCATCGACGGCCTGGAGGATTGCTGCAGGCCCTACCCATTCCTCGATGGAAGTGGGAGCACATTGCTATGGATTTCGTCAGTGGTTTGCCCCGATCTCCTCGTGGTCACGACAACATCTAGGTAATTGTGGATCGATTGACGAAATCTGCTCATTTCATACCGGTATCCACTACACATAGAGTTGACAGACTGAGCATCCTCTATGAGCGCTAGATTGTCAGATTGCACGGAGTTTCGTTATCGATTGTGTCAGATCGAGGGGCGTAGTTTACTTCGTTATTATGACAGAGCATGCAGGCTCAGTTTGGCACCAGACTGGAGTTGAGTACGACATTCCATCCACAGACAGACGGACAGTCTGAGAGGTTGATCCAGGTGTTGGAAGACATGCTCAGGATGTGTGTTTTGGAATACGGCGGGTCATGGGAAGAGTACCTTCATTTGTGCGAGTTTGCATACAACAACAGTTATCAGGCGAGTATCGGTATGGCACCGTTCGAGGCGCTTTATGGTAGGCCTTGTAGATCACCTTTTTACTGGGCTGAGCCAGAGGATGTTGTGACAGTTGGTCCTGAGATTGTTGTTGATCATACTGAGAAGGTACGGAAGATTCGTCAGAAACTTAAGGGTGCCTAGGAGCGGCAGAAGAATGTTGGGAAATGTGCCCTAGGTCAATCCATTAACGGTCTTTATGAATACATTTTAGTTAATAAAATAGAGGATTTCATTTGCTGTTTATTATAATTAATTTGCATGTTTACATTATAATAAGATCCATGGGTATTTACAGAAATATCCTAAATGTCCCTAGTCGATTATTATACTTGGGAACTATAATGAATTAAGACTAGTGTGAGTCTTGATTGATGATCATACGATGATCATACGTATAGGAATACGAATCAAGATCATGAGTACTTGTTAGAGAACAAAGTACTGGACCGACCCGCTATGAGAACATCACATGGATTAAGTCATAGTTGTTTCTCATGATAGGTATATTTTTCAGTCCTTTGACTTGAGATTACGAGAGACTTCAATATTAGGAATACGGTGATTTAACGCAATCAAACGTTGTCTTTAACCGATGATTATAAAGGTTGTGATTGGTTCTTGTGTGAATAATGTGGTGAAGTTGTGGAATCGAGATAGAATTTGTCCCTCTCATATAAAGAGAGATATCCGTGGATCCTCGATGTGTTAGATCGTTAAAGGCCTAGTCTAAGTGAATTGATATTGATCAATGTCACTTAGATGTTTTCGATCTACCTAGAAATCGAGACTAGTACGATTGAACATGTTGGATGACAATTCCATGCCTTATGTTTGATCAAAAGGATATCGTGTGACAAAAGGATGTTATATACACTATTGATTAGGTTATATCGATTTGATATTCGTACAACTTGGGTAGTCATAATGTCTTGCTAGAGGCGCTTATGACTTGTATACCAAAATGTGTTTTGGTACACCGCCAACGTTGTATGAGCCTATTGGGTCGCACACTTAGAATGGTTTTGCTAGAACAAGTAAATATTTTAAAAGGGCGAAACTCTATTTTTGTTTTAAGAAACGACTTAGAGTTTTTGGTATAACTTGGGTTTTGGAGAGAAACAAAAAGGTATGTATGCTCTGAAAGTCTCAATCATCGAAGGGTCACAAAGTAGGTTCGGCCTTAATCAAACCTTCGAAGCTCATCCGAGGTTTATCGGTCATAGTTTAAGATTGTAAAAAGATTCGTAGGTAAAATTGTTTTGTAATTGCGTATCGCCAAAACCCTTAGAGTTACCGCGAGAGCTCACTTGTTCATCCAAAAGTCTCATTCACATTTCGATCAAAGGGAAGCTCACTCCGAGACAAGTCCCTTTAAGATTGTAAAAAGAGGAGGTTGCGATCGAGAGTTAACGGTAGACTTTATCCGAGATCGAGCTGCGGATGATGCCACGTACAGTTGCAGGACGATGCCACGTACGAGGAGCAACCGATCCAGATCGTTGATCGCAAAGTCAAGACATTGAGGAACAAAGACATTCCTTCAGTACTCGTGAAATGGCAATTTCATGGAGACGAAGAGTTGACCTAGGAGTTAGAGTCCTACATGCGCTAGCATTTTCCCTACCTGTTTGATTTCGGTAAGTTTGTAAATTAGTTTACTTATTAGTTTAAATTTCGAGGACGAAATTCTAATAAGTGGGGGAGACTGTAACAACCCCGAATTTTTAACTGACTTGTGTTACACGTGTCAGGATTGTGACCCGGCTACGTGGATACTAGATGGTATTTCAAAGTTCGGTAGTCGACGCCGAGGTAATTTTATGATTCTTTGACTTTGTGTATTAGTATTATAGTATTCTACGGGTCTCGAGCCGTTTGGCCTATATTTTAATTGAGTGAGATGTCGCCTAGTAAAACAGGGTTTCGGGAACCGTTTTAGTGAGCATTATTAATAAACAAAGTCAAATGAAAAATATGACCTAAGTTGAGGAAATACAATTCTAACAATAAAGTATAACTTAAAGATGAGGGAATTTATTCGAATCCCAAGAGTGGGACCGCCTCGATAAGCGTGTCGGACACGGGGCACAGTGCACCGAGTAGGCGAGAATTTGTGTGACCTTATTTATAATTTAATAAGGTTGATCTAATAGGTTAATATGGATAGATTGTTAAAATGACACACTTGGGTGAGGAGGACCATTGGATGGTCATGGAGATGTGTACATGGTTAGATTAGGAGGATGAGCAAATGACTCATAAGGGTAGCTGTCCAAGGGTTGGGCAAGTGTAAACTCAAGGGCAAAAGGGTCATTTCGTCCTAACTCATTGATATAAAAACAAAAGAAACCCTAAAACCCTAATACACTATTCATCTTCTTCTCCAACTTCAAGCCGCTACTATTCATCCTCCCCACTCTCTCCCCCACTGTCGTTCGCCACCACCGGATCTCCGACCAAGCCAGAGGTGGCCGGAGACCGGGACGACGTCTCTCTCCCCTCGTCTCTCGTTTGCTCTCGGCCTCACGATCACACTCTCTCTCAGCCTCACGTTCACTCCCTCCTCACTCTTGACTGCTCCTCCCTTGTCTGGAAAGCCACCACCACCGTCTCCTACTACGTCACCGGAGCTAGGTGAGTCCTTCTCTCTCTCAGTCCATGCTCTCTCTCTCTCTCTCTCTTTCTATTCTCCTTCTCTCTCTTGGAAGTTCACTCATCCTTTCCTTCTCATGCTCGGCCTCCACGGAGACAGATCACCCCCTGCCCGGACCGCCACCACCTTCACCCTCTCGGCACTGGAAACCTCGGACACCCACCTGAGACACCATTGTGAGCCGTCCTTGATCATCTCCCTTTCTCTCGTGCTCCTCTACTCACTGTTTTCACGTTTTTTTTTTTTTTGGATTGATTGTGGGACTACTATGGTGACGATTTGCACCACTGTCTTGGGGGTGCTGACCGGAGGTCAACCTCCGACGACTCTGCTGGCCGGAGGTGACCCCATGTGTGGTTGTTTTGGAGTGTGTAGGTGTGTTTGAAGTGTATGTGGACTGTTTTTGTGTGTGTGGGTGACGGTTTTAGTGAGTGTGTGTGTGTGGGATGGCTGCTCTATATGTATGGGTGTGTGGCTGTGTATGTGGACACCCCAGTTGGGGTGTGGGGTACCATTTGGGATTGTTTTCATGAGATGTATAGTTGTGGGTTTCGATTTACATAAGTGTATATAGGTGGCTGTTGTAGGGTGTGAATGTTGTGTAAGGGGTGTACACAACAGTGGGTGTGTACACCACAGTGGGGTGTACACAACACTGTGTGTGTACACCACAGTGGGGTGTACACAACAGTTGTATATGTGTGGAATGGACAAATGTGTATATAATATAGTTTTAAGTAATAAAGTAACGTTTTAATGCATATGAACAGTGGGGTGCACACAACAGTGGGGTGTTGTGTGCACAAAACAGCGGTGTGTGTGAATAAATAAAACAAGTGTATGGACATTTTAAATATTAATTGTGGGCTTGTGTTGAGGCCCAATAAGAGCCCAACACACACCCAACACCTATTACAATAAGGGCCCAACACACATGGTAATGAGGGCCCAACACACATCTAACCCACATTACAATAAAAGCCCAATACAATAGGTACAACTTAAAGCCCAAATACATGCATAAAATGAAAGGAATAGCTCATATGTACCTAAGTCCAACAAGTGTCCACCTATTAAGCCTACTTAGGTGAATATAGGCTTGACACATGGACCCAACAAGAGCCTAATCGGGCTATAAAGGACATCAACGATAGTATGGGTTACATTAATTGAAGGAATTCAAACTAGGCTTATGGGAATCACCCTAAAACTAAACATGAACTCTAAAACAACATTTGGGGTTGATTCGTTGTCAGGTTGTCGAGTGATGACTCGGGGCCTGCACGGGTTTAGGCTGGGCGTACCCAATTGCACTGGGAAATTGGGGCCGTCACAGGAACCACCTCTTGCCAGCGGAGTCCTCGAAGAGTTACCTCCGATCAGTCTCGACTGGGGATAGGCCCATATGCCACGGTAGGGACTCAAAAATCGTCCACAAAAGTCACAAAACAGTCTCAAAACAATAGCAAAACAGTGAGAAAATGACCTTTCATCTCGTCGGCAAAAGCCACCTATCCGCTGGACGTGAATCCCTCCGGGAACGTCGAGACCCACATAGGTGGTCTACGCCCAAGTTCCCAATCGAGGGTGCCCCACGGTGGTCGGACAATGGGTGTGTGTGTGGGGATGTACCAATGGCTACGGGAGAGAGAAAAAATTATCGAGAGAGAGAGACAGGACTGTCGAGAGACAGGTGGGTGGGATATTCACTTAGGCGTCTCCGGTGGATGGCCAAGGTTCCAGTGTCGTGAGGGAGGTGGTGGCTGCCAGTCCAGGGAGGAGGAGAAGGAACAATCGAGAAGAGAGAGAGAGAGAGAGAGAGAGAGAGAGAGAGAGAGAGAGAGAGAGAGAGAGAGAGAGAGAGAGAGAGAGAGATGCTCACTCCATCGACGGTGGTTCTTAGGCCACCACTTGCCTGATCGGAGATCTGTAGGTCTTAGGCAATGTGAATGGAGGAGAGGGGACATATGGATGGAAGGGAGGCCGAGAGGTGTGAGAGCCGTTGTGTGAGAGGAAGTAGGGTTAGGGAAGATGATGAATAGTAAAGTTGTGGGTTCCTTTTTATATCTTTTTTTTATCTCAAATCCCAAACTCATCTCGAGGTCCCTTGGATGGCTCTTAACAACTCTAGCCACAATGTGACACCCCCATATATGACACATCTATCTTGATTACCTCATGTTGTATATCCCAAAATTTATCCTATGCCTAATATAGTTTTTTCCCACTCAACCATAGGTCTCATATTGATTAGATTCAAAATAAATCATATAACGTATGCTAGGCTATGAATTAAACTTTATAAAATAGTACCCAAGATCATACTAACTCCCGTCTATCCAGTACTCAGTGCCCCACGTCCGACACACTTTTCGAGGTGGGCCTACAATTAGTGTTCCAATTAATTAATTATGCCTAAATTATACTTTATCTGATTAAATCATGTTTCCTCAATTAAAGTCATATCATTGACTTGACTTAGTTTATTACCTCTAATAACATGTTAAATGACTATCGAAACCCCACTTACCTAGGCGAAGGCTCACTCAGATTAATATTCGCCCAAATGGCTCGCGACCCATATCATACTACAATACTAGTACATACATCACAAAATCATAAAATTTACCTCGGTGTCGACTCCTGAAGTTCGACATACAGTCCAGTATCACGTCGGCGGGTCATAATCCTGACATGTGTACCATAAGTCAAGCTAAATTTGAAGGTTGTTACAGTCTCCACCACTTATTAAGATTTCGTCCCCAAAATTTAAACTAATAAGTAAATTAAATTACAATCTTACCGGAATCAAACAGTTAGGGAAAGCGCTCGCGCATGTAGGAATTTAACTCCCAGGTCAGCTCCTCGTCTCCATGAAATTGCCATTTAACGAGAACTGAAGGAATTTCCTTGTTCCTCAGTGTCTTGACCTTGCGGTCAATGATCTAGATCAACTGCTCCTCGTACGTGGCATCGTCTCGAACGTCGATCTGGCTTAAGTCTACCGTCGGTCACTGCCCTCCACTTGACTTTTTTAGTCGAAACATCGAAATATGGAATACTGGATGAACACCGATGAACTCTAGCGGTAACTCTAGCTGATAAACAACCTATACCGACCCTCTTCACAATCTTGTAGGGACCAATAAACCTCAGAGCAAGCTTCCCTTTGATTCGGAACGTTTGTGACCCTTCGAGGTGAGACTTTCAGGTATACAAAGTTTCCCACGTCATACTGAAGCTCATTGTGATACTGATCATAGTATTTCTTCTGCTGCTCTTGGGCACCCTTAAGTTTCTGATGAATCTGCTGTACCTTCTCAATATAATCAACAACAATCTCAGTACCAACTGTCACAACATCCTCTGGCTCAGCCCAACAAGAAGGAGATCTATAAGGCCTACCATATAGCGCCTCGAACGGTGCCATACAAATACTTGCCTAATAACTGTTATACGCAAACTTGTACAAATAAATATACTCTTCCCATGACCCGCCGTATTCCAAAATACACATCCTGAGCATGTTTCCAACACCTGGATTAACCTCTCGGACTGTCCGTCTGTCTATGGATGGAATGTCGTACTCAACTCCAATTTAGTGCCAAATTGAGCCTGCATGCTCTGCCACAACAACGAAGTGAACTGTGCCGCTCGATCTGACAGAATCGACAATGAAACTCTGTGCAATCTAACGATCTCGCCCTCATAGAGGATGCTCAGTCTGTCAACTCTATGTGTAGTAGATACCGGTATGAAATGAGCAGATTTCGTCAATCGATCCACAATTACCCAGATGTTGTCGTGACCACGAGGAGAATGGGGTAAGCCACTGACGAAATCCATAGCAATGTGCTCCCACTTCCATCGAGGAATGGTTAGGGCTGCAGCAATCCTCCAGGTCATCAATGCTCAGCCTTCACACGCTGGCATATCTCACATGCTCGAATAAACTCCGACGCATTGGACTTCATCCCTGACCACCAGAAGAGACGTTGCATGTCAACGTACATTTTGGTTCGACTTGGATGCATAGAAAAAAGGGGAACGATGAGCCTCCTGAAGTATCTTGATGCGTAAGTCAGCCACAATGGAATCTACAGTTGCCGACGATACCTCAAGAAAGAGTCTATCGACCGACTCCAATCTGGATGCTATGAATTGTTCGTCATCTCACTATAATGCTGGTACGAGTCATTGCCCTGCTGTCCCTCGAGAACAGACTGCAATGAAACATCTGCAATCTTATCTGACCACACATCTGTGTCTTGGTAGTCGTTGGCACGTCCGCTGAACTCATCATCTCGACTGCCTCAAGTAACGTATACTCGTGAGTCATACGACATACAACTACCTCTGCATCAAATCCTCTGCGGCTCAAAGCATCGGCAACAACATTGGCTTTCCATGGATGATACTTGAGTGCAAAATCGTAGTCTTTCAGGAATTCAAGCCAATGCTTCTGTCTCAGATTGAGTTCTTTCTGAGAGAACAAGTACTTTAAGCTCTTGTGGTCTGTATACAACTCGAAACGCACGCCATACAAGTGGTGCCTCCAAATCTTCATTGCAAATATGATCGCCGCTAACTCTAAGTCGTGGGTCGGGTAGTTCCTCTCATGAACTTTCAACTATCGAGATGCATAAGTGATAACTCGGCCCTCTTGCATCAGCACACTACCTAAACCAATCATCGATGCATCGCTATACACGACTAAGTCTTTCCTGATCTCGGGTAATGTTAAGACAGGCGCGACGTCAATTTCTCCTTTAGGGTGGAGAATGCCTGCTCACACTCTTCATTCCAATCGAACTTCGCGTTCTTCTGCATCAGTTTCGTCATCGGTGCGCGATGATATTGGAGAAGTCATGCACGAATCGCCGATAGTAACCTGCTAATCACAGAAAACTACATATCTGAGTCACAGTAGTCGGAGTAGGCCACTTAATCACGGCTCTAATCTTCTCTGGATCAACGGCAACACCGTCAGCTCCAACTATATGCCCTAAAAATCAGACCTTTGGTAGCCAAAACTCGCACTTGCTAAACTTAGCGTAGAGTTGGTGGTCTCTCAGAGTCTGCAACACTACTCGTAGATGCCCCTCGTGCTCCTCACGAGTTTTAGAATAGATGAGGATGTCGTTGATGAACACAATCACAAATTGATGTAGGAAATCCCTTATCACTCGGTGCATCAGGTCCATGAACATTGCCAGCACATTAGTCAAACCAAATAGCATGATTGTGAATTGGAAGTGACCGTATCTCGTGCTGAATGTTGTCTTCTCTTGATCCTCAGCCCTGATCCTGAGCAGATGATAGCCTGACCTCAGATCTATTTTAGAAAACCATTGCGCTCCGTTCAACTGATCAAACAAATCGTCAATGTGCGGTGACGGATACTTATTCTTCACTGTAACCTTGTTCAATTTCCTGTAGTCGATACAAAGCCTCAAACTACCGTCCTTCTTCTTGACGAACAACACCGGTGCTCCCCATGGTGACATATTAGGGCTGATGAAGCCCAACTCTAACAACTCATCTAACTGAGTCCTCAGCTCCTCAAGCTATCGGGGTGCCATCTTATATGGTGGTATCGAAATCGGTCTAGTCCCTTGGACTAAGTAAACAATGAAATTGATCGTCCTCTACGGTGGTAATCTTTGCAGATCCTCAAGGAATACGATAGTTAACTCGCACACAATCGATACATCTACTATGTTAACCTCTTGTCTCACACCAGTACTTATGACATTCGCAACAGTCTCCATATCGCCACTTATGGCCTCTCTGCCTCTAGTGATTGGAAGTAATGGTGCGGTACCCTGAATGTTGATCTCTGTACCATCTGCCAATGGGATCATGATCGTCTTCTCGTAACAACCAATTTGAGCATGGTATGTTCCTAACCAGTCCACGCCCAACAACGCATCGAACTCAAGAAACTCAAGTACCCTCAAGTTAACAAGAAACTTGTAGCCCTATATCTCTATCGGACACTCAACACATAGAAAGTTCAGGTATATCTTCTCCCCAAAAGTCGTGCTAAGGATCAAAGGTCTACTAAGTCTAATAGGTCTCAACCTTAGAATGTCTACCATACGTCCAGAAATAAACGAAATAGTGGAACCAGAATCGAACATGCTATGCATGAATGTACTAGAGATAGAAATCATATCCTCAACTAGGTTTCGGGATGCCGCCTAATCTGGCTCAACTACGGCCTGCACTCATTTCCTCGGGTGCTAATGATGTTGTGTTTGTGTCCTCTCATGCTGAGTACACTGAGCCTGGATGTGGCCAACTCTGCCATATCTGTAACATGTACGTGTATCCTGTGTACCCTGAGTCTAACCCTGTCCTCGACTCTATGTAGATTTCTAAGTCTGAGTTTGCCCATACCTCTGTATCTGTCTCTGTCTACCTCCTCTGCCTAAATCTTTACTCGCCATAGGCTGTTTCTATAACTGTTGTACAGGACTTGTAGGCTGTGGAGGGTGACTAGCAAAGCTCGGCACTGGCAGAGTTGTCTGTGGGTCGAGTAGGTGGTACAATGGATCCTACACTTAAAGCTTTGGAATCTTGGTAACGAAGTCTATTCTTCCTCATTTTCTTGTCCTGATGATCCTCTAATCTAATCTCTAGTCTGACCGATCTTGCCTTCTCTTGGCGAGAAATCAAGTAACTCTTTCTAGCTAGACTCCGCTTGTATGCTCTTTGAAGAGTCTTTGGTTCGGTAGTGACTACTGAACCTTCAATTGTAGGTAACAAACCCTCTGTGAAATAGTAGATACAATCGGCCTCTGAATCTGCTGACCCTCCGGCATTAGGTAACAACTGAATAAACCTACTCATCTAGTCAATCACTGGCTCTCCTACAGACTATCATAACTGTTGGGAAATATGCCCTAGGTCAATCCATTAACAGTTTTTATGAATACATTTTAGTTAATAAAATAGAGGATTTCAATTGTTGTTTATTATAATTGATTTGCATGTTTACATTATAATAAGATCCATGGGTATTTACAGAAATATCCTAAATGTCCCTAGTCGATTATTATACAGGGAACTATAATGAACTAAGACTAGTGTGAGTCTTGATTGATGATCATACGATGATCATACGTATAGGAATATGAATCAAGATAATGAGTACTTGTTAGGGAACAAAGTACTGGACCGACCCGCTATGAGAACATCACATGGATTAAGTCATAGTTGTTTCTCATGATAGGTATATTTTTCAGTCCTCTAACTTGAGATTACCAGAGACTTCAACATTAAGAATACAGTGATTTGACGCAATCAAACGTTGTCTTTAACCGAACGATTATAAAGGTTGTGATTGGTTATTGTGTGAATAATGTGGTGAAGTTGTGTAATCGAGATAGAATTTGTCCCTCTCATATAAAGAGAGATATGCAGTGGATCCCTCGATGTGTAAGACTGTTAAAAGGCCTAGTCTAAGTGAATTGATGTTGATCAATGTCACTTAGATATTTTCAGTCTACCTAGAAATCGAGACTAGTACGATTAAACATGTTGGATAACAATTCCATGCCTTATGTTTGATCAAAAGGATATCGTGTGACAAAAGGATGTTATATACACTATTGATTAGGTTGTATCGATTTGATATTCATACAATTTGGGTAGTCATAATGTCTTGCTAGAGGCCGCTTATGACTTGTATACCAAAATGTGTTTTGGTATACTACTAACGTTGTATGAGCCTATTAGGTCACACACTGAGAATGGTTTTGCGAGATTTTATGATGGTTCAGAAAAATGAATTTTATATGATAAAATTCATGATAGAAACGTCCTTGTAGTGTATTACACTTATACTTCTTTAAATAGGGGTATATGTGTAATTTACTTAACCGTCTATATACAAGGGTTGTATAAATAGACGCTTTGAGTTAGAATACAAGTACGAAAGATTTAAAAAGGGCTGAAACTCTATTTTTGTTTTAAGAAATGACTTAGGGTTTTTTGGTATGCTTTGGATTGTTTTGGAGAGAAACAAAAAGGTTTGGTATTCTCTCGAAGCTAGCACTTCAAATCTCGGCCGCCGTTCGTGTGTAGACTGCTGATAGAGGGCGTTCGTTGTTGGCAGCGCCTTAGAGATCGATTAACCTTCAGAAAGGTACATTGCGAGTGAGGTATGATTAAGTTTTTCATAGTATAAACGTGTTTTAATGGAATCAGATTTGGATCCTGTTGGGGTTTTTCTCAAAATAGTTTTGAAATCTCCGCTGTGCATGAACCCCAAAACCCAACAGTGGTATCAGAGCCTTCGAGTTTGATTCCATTAAACTCATTACATGTTTTCTTATGATATATGATTGAAAGCATATTAATAGTTGATGTATATATGATATACATAAGTTTTCTGTGAGATTTATTATCATGTTTTGTGTACATGATACATATATTCGTGATTTAATTGAAATTAGTTTTGTACATGCTAGTAACCATATTAGGTTAATTTGAATAATTTTAATGAATTGAGTTTCGTGTTCTATGATCCATGACACCATTAGGTTCGATTGGGATAGTAGTTCATGATTTAATTACATGTTTGTGATTATTTGGATGAAGATCGAAATTGCAAATAATTAATTTTCGAAATTATTTATTTATCTTGTTATATCTTTTTTGTTATGAAGTTTCTATTTGATAAAGATAGATAACAATTAGATTAGGAGATGTATGCAAAAACGGTTTCATTATCCCTATTGGATAGGAGATAAATATGGAGAAGTTTGTTATAGGTGATATGCTAGGATTCAAATATCTAAAGTCCTAATTGGATTAGGATAAGATGATTAGTTAGATGTGGGCTCGAGTTAATTAAAAACGTTTTAATTGACTTAATTTTGGATAAATTAAGGGGTAAATTTAGTATAGTAAAATCAGCGAAAAATATGATTTTCTATAGCGAATTTGAATTTTCGGAATTGAGATTTGTTTTCCAAAAAAAATGAAAAAAAACTGACCGGCCAGTGGGACCACTGTCTAACTAATCCTAGCGCACGGAAATTCTTCTATTAGTGAATAGCATAAAAATTTCCTAAATTATTTAGTGGTTCTACAAATCAATAAAATATATGATATTTCATTGTTTACTTAAAAATCACTAAAACGAATAAAATCCCTCTATTAAATCTTAAGTCTTGTGCCATCCAATTTTACACACTTATTAAGGCCTCGATCGCACTAATATAGTTTCAGCCATAGTTGGGTGTATTGTGTTATCTTGGTGAGATAAGTTGGGTAAGAATTACCTAAATGTTTAAATTGGTCCGACTTAATAAAGCTATCAAAATAGTTTTGGACTTTAGGCATATGATGAGATAAAAACATGCTAAGACATAAGATGTCCTGTATCTCATAAAAGTATCTAAAATTACATAAGATGTAATTGGTAACTGTTACCTACCTAAATAATCTAGTTCTGTGTTTCATGCCATAGCTGTCATAGAATTAGGTGACATATGGATTTAGTCCCCTAAATAAACAGTATGTTTTAGGAGGGTTGTTAATTTAGTGGGAGTCTATTCCTCTATACTAAAATAAACTCTGCATAATCTTTATTGTAGATCAATGGCCTCTTCAAGTAACAATAATCCCCTGTCATTGCGATCTATCCTTGAGAAGGATAAGCTATCTCTGGGACTAACTTTTTGATTAGTTCGAAACTTGAGAATCATTCTCAAGCATGAACGCAAGTTGTATGTTCTGGATGCTCCGATCCCTGAGGACCCACCAGCCAATGCTACGAAAGCAGTGAAGGATGCGCATAATAAGCATGTCAACGATTCTACTGATGTTGCATGCATTATGTTGGCAACTATGGTTCCTGAACTTCAGAAGGACATGGAACAAATGGAAGCCTACGACATGGCTGTAATGCTGAAGGAAATGTTCCAACAACAAGCTAGGCAAGAAAGGTTCGAGACAGTCAAAAACCTGCATTCTTGTAAGATGACTGAGGGTGCGTCAGTTAGTCCTCATGTTCTGAAGATGAAGGGCTATGTTGACCAACTTAATAGACTTGGATTTCCCATAAGCCAGGAGTTGGCTACGGATTTGATCCTAAATTCATTATCGGAAAGTTACTCACAATTTGTGATG
Organism: Stephania japonica; assembly: GCA_039657345.1. Lineage (NCBI taxonomy): Eukaryota > Viridiplantae > Streptophyta > Magnoliopsida > Ranunculales > Menispermaceae > Stephania > Stephania japonica. The sequence goes on from CM077566.1 coordinate 20,871,826, forward strand.
AACTACAATATGAATAATATGGAGAAATCAATTTCAGAGTTGCATTTGATGCTCAAAACTGTTGAACAAAATATCAAGAAACTCTCTAGTAATGTGTTGATGGTCCAAAAGGGAAAGGGAATGAAGAAGAAAGGTAAAGGCAAGGCTAAAGTTGCCAAGGCTACTTCTGCACCTGTCGCAAAGCCTATGGAACAAGTCAAGCCCAAGCTTGTTCCTGCTTCAAAGCACCAAAAGGAAAAGGGAGGAAATTGTCATTTCTGCCATGCACCTAGACATTGGTTCAAAAATTGCAAACTTTATCTAGAAGATCTAAAGAAGAAAAAGGGTAGTGCGACTACCACCTCAGGTATTTATGTTATTAAAATTAATTTATCCACTAGTGATTCCTGGTTATTGGATACCGAATGTGGATCTCACATTTGTATAAATGTGCAGGAACTCACTAGAAGTAGGAAGCTGAAAAAAGGAGAAGTCATTCTCCGCGTAGGGAATGGAGCAAGAGTTGCTGCCCTGGCTGTTGGATCATATGACTTAGTCTTACCTAATGGACTTATCTTAACTTCAAATAATTGTTATTTTGTGCCTGCCTTGAGCAGAAACATCAGTTCTGTTTCATGCTTGGATATGGATGGTTTTGATTTTATTATTACGAATAATAGATGTTCCATTTCTCGTAAAGGAATATCTTATGCAAATGCTGATTTGTGTGATGGTCTTTATATTCTAAGCATGAAAAAGTCCACTGATACTCCAGTCTTTAGCATAAATACAAAGAGATTAATGTCAAATGATTTGAATCAAACCTATATTTGGCATTGTCGTCTCGGGCACATAAATGAGAAACGCATAAAGAAGCTCCATAAAGATGGACTTCTAGATTCATTTGATTTAGAAACATATGAAACATGCGTATCTTGTTTACGAGGCAAGATGACTAAAAGTCCCTTTACTGGACACAGTGAAAGGGCAAGTGATTTATTGGGTCTAATACATACTGATGTATGCGGTCCTATAAACACAATGGTTAGAGGAGGTTATCAGTAATTCATTACATTTACTGATGATTTCAGCAGATATGGTTTTGTATATCTTATGAAACATAAAGCTAAATCATTTGAAATGTTTCGAACGTTTCAAAATGAAGTGCAGAATCAGCTTGGTAAAACTATCAAAACACTTCGATCAGATCGAGGTGGTGAGTATTTAAACCAAGAATTTAATGATCATCTTAGAAATTGTGGGATTGTCTCCCAATTGACTCCACCAACAACTCCACAATGGAATGGAGTTTCTGAAAGGAGAAACCGAACCTTATTAGATATGGTTCGATCTATGATGAGTCATGCGGATCTTCCATTATCCTTTTGGGGTTATGCATTACAAACTGCAGCTTTCACTCTAAATCGAGTTCCTTCTAAAACGGTTGATAAAACACCTAATGAGATATGGTACGGGAAGAGACCTAGTTTGTCTTTTCTTAAGATTTGGGGTTGTGAGGCTTACGTAAAGCGACAAGTCTTAGAAAAACTAGCACCTAAATCTGATAAGTGTTTATTTGTGGGGTATTCTAAGGAAACAAAATGATATTACTTTTATAATCCCGCTGAGAACAAAGTATTTGTTGCTCGGTATGGTGCCTTTATGGAAAAAAGTTTATTTCAAAAGACACTAGTGGGAGAGAAATAAATCTTGAAGAAGTTCAAGAATCACAAATAAACACTGAATCGCTACTGGAAGTTCAACAACGTTCTGAACCAGTTGAACCTCCGCAAGTGACATAAGGCCCGCATAAATCTGGTAGGGTAAGACATGAGCCAGAGAGATTCGATTTCTCATTACTGATAGTCGTGATGTGTTGCTTATGGATCAAAATGAGTCCACCACTTATCAAGAGGCTATGTCTGGACCAGACTCAGATAAATGGCTAAGTGCTATGAACTCTAAGATGCAATCCATGTATGATAACCAAGTTTGGAACTTGGTTGATTTACCTGAAGGTGGTAAGACCATTGGATGTAAATGGGTTTTCAAGAAGAAAACTGACATGGATGGCAAAGTACATACTTTTAAAGCAAGACTTGTAGCAAAAGGTTTTAGGCAGACTCAAGGTGTTGATTATGATGAAACTTTTTCGCCAGTAGCCATGCTTAAATCCATAAGAATTTTAATTGCCATTACTGCATATTAAGACTATGTGATATGGCAAATGGATGTAAAAATAACATTTCTTAATGGAAAGTTGCTTGAGGACGTGTATATGACACAACTTGAAGGTTTTGTATCCTGAGAATTCTAGGGAGGTATGCAAGATTCAAAGATCCATTTATGGATTAAAGCAAGCTTTTCGGAGTTGGAATCTTCGTTTTGATGAAGCAATCAAGGATTTTGGTTTTATTAAGAACGAAGATGAGCCTTGTGTATACAAGAAGGTCAGTGGGAGTGTAGTTGTTTTTCTCGAAGTGCTTGTATGTTGATGATATATTACTCATTGAAAATGACATCCCAACATTGCGAGTGTTAAGTCTTAGTTAGGGAAGTGTTTCTCAATGAAAGACTTAGGAGATGCAGCCTATATCCTCGGGATAAGGATCTATAGGGATAGATCTAAGAGGCTAATCGGTCTAAGTCAGAGTGCTTACATAAACAAGGTACTGAATAGGTTTAGTTTGCAAGACTCTAAAAGAGGATTGCTGCCAATGTCTCATGGCATAAGTCTCAGCAAGAATCAATGTCCTAGGACAAATGATGAGCGAGATCGTATGAATAAGACTCCATATGCATCAGCTATTAGATCTATCATGTATGCTATGCTATGCACTCGACTGATGTATCATATGCTTTGAGCACTACAAGCAGATATCAGTCAGATCTTGGTGAGAGTCACTGGATAGCAGTAAAGAACATCCTTAAGTACTTAAGAAGGACTAAGGAAGTGTTCTTGGTCTATGGAGGTTTTGAAAATGATGTAGTTGTAAATGGTTACACAGATGCAAGTTTTCAAACTGATATAGAGGATTTTAGATCACAGTCTGGATATGTGTTTACTTTGAATGGGGGTGCAGTAAGCTGGAAAAGTTCAAAACAAGAGACTGTGAGCAGATTTTACAACAGAAGCTGAGTATATTGCAAAGATCCGATGCAAAAAGAGGTAGTTTGGATCAAAAAGGTCATTTCGAACTAGATCCACACCTAACCCTATTTGTTTGTATTGTGACAATAATGGGGCAATAACACAAGGCCAAGGAACCTAGATCACCCCACAGATCCAAACATATACTCGGGCGTTTTCATCTCATCAGAGAAATTATTAAGAGGGGAGTCGTAAAGATTTGTTGAGTACCTACTGAAGACAACGTTACGGATCCATTGACAAAGGCTCCTCCACAAGCAAAACATGATGGTCATGTTAGATCATTAGGCATTAGATGCATGAATGATTGGCCCTTTAGTAAGTGGGAGATGTTGGGAAATGTGCCCTAGGTCAATCCATTAACGGTCTTTATGAATACATTTTAGTTAATAAAATAGAGGATTTCATTTGTTGTTTATTATAATTGATTTGCATGTTTACATTATAATAAGATCCATAGGTATTTACAGAAATATCATAAATGTCCCTAGTCGATTATTATACTGGGAATTATAATGAACTAAGACTAGTGTGAGTCTTGATTGATGATCATACGTATAGGAATACGAATCAAGATCATGAGTACTTGTTAGGGAACAAAGTACTGGACCGACTCGCTATGAGAATATCACATGGATTAAGTCATAGTTGTTTCTCATAATAGGTATATTTTGCGGTCCTCTGACTTTAGATTACCAGAGACTTCAACATTAGGAATACAATGATTTGACGCAATCAAATGTTGTCTTTAACAGGACGATTATAAAGGTTATGATTGGTTACTGTGTGAATAATGTAGTGAAGTTGTGTAATCGAGATAGAATTTGTCCCTCTCATATAAAGAGAGATATCTAGTGGATCCCTCGATGTGTTAGACTATTAAAAGGCCTAGTCTAAGTGAATTGATATTGATCAATGTCACTTAGATGTTTTCAGTCTACCTAGAAATCGAGATTAGTACGATTGAACATGTTGGATGACAATTCCATGCCTTATGTTTGAACAAAAGGATATCGTGTGACAAAAGGATGTTATATACACTATTGATTAGGTTGTATCGATTTGATATTCGTACAATTTGGGTAGTCATAATGTCTTGCTAGAGGCCGCTTATGACTTGTATACCAAAATGTGTTTTGGTACACTAACGCGTTGTATGAGCCTATTGGGTCGTACACTGAGAATGGTTTTGTGAGATTTTAAGATGGTTCAGAAAAATGAATTTTATATGATAAAGTTCATGACAAAAACATCCTTGTAGTGTATTACACTTATACTTCTTTAAGTAGGGGTATATGTGTAATTTACTTAACCGTCTATATACAAGGGTTGTATAAATAGATGCTCTGAGTTAGAATACAAGTACAAAAGATTTAAAAAGGGCTGAAACTCTATTTTCGTTTTAAGAAACGACTTAGGGTTTTTTGGTATGCTTTGGATTGTTTTGGAGAGAAACAAAAAGGTTTGGTATTCTCTCGAAACTAGCACTTCAAATCTCGGCCGCCATTCGTATGTGGACTGCTGATAGAGGGCGTTCGTTATTGGCAGCGCTTAGAGATCGATTAACCTTCAAAAAGGTACATTGTGAGTGAGGTATGATTAAGTTTTTAATAGTATAAACGTGTTTTAATGGAATCAGATTCGGATCCTGTTGGGGTTTTTCTCAAAATAGTTTTGAAATCTCCGCTGTGCATGAACCCCAAAACCCAACAATAATGAAGTGAACTCATTCCTCTTCACCCGTAACGTTATCGGTGGGAAGTATTTCTCGTTAAACTGGGTCTTGAAATCAATCCAATCTCGCGGAATGCCTCGGGTAGAGACAATGGTAGTCCACCAATCATCTGCCTCCTCCTGTAGCATAGATGAGGAAATTGTCGCTTTCATATGATCCTCAGTCGCGATGATGGTATGAATCTTCTCATGATTCTACGGAAAAGCTCTACTGCTGCTACGTCTGTACCATCGAAAAACTTGACTGGGTCGTGCCTCTTAAATTCTCTCCATTGCCTCACCTCAGCAGTGGCCCTGAGACTCTTCTCTGGAGTAATGACCGGAGTAGTCTTTGCAGCAGCAACAAGTGTCAATGGTGTCTCTTCATTCTGGATTGGATGTGTAACACCTCAGTCTGTACTATCTGTGTAACTACTGTCCATGGCATCACGGTAACCGGAATTAATGTTGTGGAAGCTGTAGCCACTGGAGTCTCCGTCCCCTGAGTAGTAGAAATAAGTGAAAAAGGCATAGTCTAAGTCGATGGTGTCGTGGTAGCCTATGCGAGTGTCCTCAGTGATCGCACTAACTCCTCAAATCTCTGGTCCTGCGTCGCGACTCTATGAGTTAACGTGCATATCTCCTTAAGGCATTTTGACAAATCATGTTGATATCGTCGCTCGGACTTGGCTGATCTGTCATCATCGTCTGAATAAGGAAACTAAATTTCTCGGATCAGTGGATAGCTACCGCATACAATATATTACAATCAATAATCGTAATATGTATAAACATCACATCTGACTTATCCCTACTCATCCTTCCAAACTAGAGTTCTAATTAGGATCGTAGGGTTTTCCACTCTAAGTTTAACCATTCCTAACTTTTGCCGTCTTAATGGTTTGTGTTTTAAATCAAGAGTCAGGTCATTATAACCTTAAACTCTGACACCAACTGTGACGGCCCCAATTTCTCCCGTGCAATTGGGTACGCCCGGCCTAGACCCGTCCAGGCCCCGAGTCTTCACTCGACAACCTGACGAGCGTTGTCAGCCTCCGATTAATCAATTTAATAGTTTATGAAAGAGTTATTGCAATGATACACAACAGAAGATTGAATAAGTATAATAAGGGAAATAACTCAATTAAAGGGAAACACAAGAATCTATAAGTGTGGAAAACCCTGGGTATTCATGTACAATTTGATATCCATAGATACATGATACCAATCTCATAAAAAATACCAAGTTTTATAACCTAAAACATATATATGAAATGATATACAAATAAGCAAAACGAAAAAACCTACTGTAATGGTTTCCCCAGTTCAGCCGCTAAGTCCTTAAAGTAAATCACCTAGGCAGGGCCCTTGCCCTTGCTGTACTCCATCCTGTTTGCACCCACCGTCACAAACTAGACGGTGAGTAACTGAAGAAATCAAAAGTAGTGCCAGTAGAATATAACAGTAATTTATGATTTAAACAAGTAAAGCAATCTAAATATCATGCAAAAATGAAATGGCAGGAAAGTAAGTCGAATAAGTGCATGACAAACAGACTGATAGATAAACAATCAAAATTTGCATGTTCTAAGATTCAAAAGAGGCCTATGAGTGGTCTAATTTCATAGCAATACGGCAAAGATCTCGCAAGATCTCCCCGGGCAATGTCACAACATTAGTGCTGCTTGAAATCAAGAGGCATTGCAACACCTCTTGAATCCAGTACCCAGTACACACAACACTAGGGGTGGTCAGTTACCCCTGCAAGAGGCACCCTCGTTTTCCCAGCTAGTGCGGGATCATATGATACCTTCGAGACACACACTCATGCCAAGAACATATAACAAACAATATGGATTGGAATATCAAACAAGGGATCAATTCAACAATATCAATAAATAGAGGATGTATAAATCACATACTATTTCCTTACAGGCCTACTAACATACACACATATAAGACACGTGTGTACTTACTTGACTAATCGCAACCCGATACCACTCCAAGACTCTAACGCATTCTCCGCGAGTTCCCGACTACCTGATAAAGGTTTGAATCCTGAATATTGGTTTAGGGTTAATATTTAGTCTTAGGGTATTCTATATAAGTTTGGTTTAAAATAGTTTGAAAGAGGGACTCAAACAGTTGCGAAAAAGTCCACCACTTGGGTTGTGTTTGGGTTATGCCATGAACCCGTGGTTTCGCGGCGTAAATACAACGGTTTTATGATACAGACCCATATACACCACATCCATGAATTCACATATTCACACCCAAGACATACACACATACACTCACGACACCCGAGTACCAAGCTCACAACAAGGACACTCATATAAATTGCCACTTTAAATCACACATACATATGATGGGCTTTTATACACACTATGCATTTTACAAAAAATTATACATGTGGGCTGTTATTTAAGTAAGGAAAAATAGTGGGCCTCTATTTGGCCTACACTATTAAGGCCCAATAACAAAACTTCATCTTTTTCCTCAATACATCATCACTGCTGTCATAACACACCCCACTCATAACACACTCCACATACTCCACACCCCACACCCCAACTGTGGTGTAGACACCCACATATTGCATGCACCCCACACAACAACAACCCAACCGAAATACCCAATCGAAAACCCACACAAACGAACCCAAAATCATTTCTTCCAAACTGTCCCAAGTGTGTACACCACAGACAACAATTGCTGCACGTAGAGGGAGCCACTTCGGCCAGTGGAGTCGTCGAAGAGTCACCTCCGATCCGTCTCGACCGGGGACTGGCCCATCAGCCACGGAAGGGACTCAAAAACGTCCATAACAGTTACAAAACAGTCCCAAAACAATAGAAATATAGTGATAAAATGACCTTTCATCTCGTCGGCTAAAGCCACCCATCCGCTAGACGTGAAGCCCTCCGGGAACGTCGAGACCCACATAGGTGATCTACACCCAAGTTCCCAGTTGGGGGTGCACACGGTGACCAGACAGTGGGTGTGTGTGTGGATGTAATAGTGGCTATGGGAGAGAGAACAAAATTGTTAAGAGAAAGAGAGACGGGACTGACGAGAGATAGGTGGGAAGGATACTCACATAGGCGTCTCCAGGTGGATGGCCAAGGTTCCAGTGCCGTGAGGGAAGTGGTGGCTACCGGCCCAGGTAGGAGGAGAAATAACAACTAAGAAGAGAGAGTACAGTCCGAGGGAGAGATAGATGCCTCACTCTGTCGATGGTGGTTCTCCAGCCACCACTGGCCTCATCGAAGATCTACGCAGGTCTTAGGCGTGGTGAATGGAGGAAAGGAGGAGAGGAGACGTATGGATGGAAGGGAGGCCTAAAGGTTTGAGAGCCATTATGTGAGAGGAAGTAGGGTTAGGGAAGATAATGAATAGTAAAGTTGTGGGTTCCTTTTTATATCCTTTTTTATCTCAAATCCCACACTCATCTCGAGGTCCCTTGGACGGCTCTTAACTACTCCAGTCCTCAATGTGAGTGACACCCATCTATGACACATCTATCTTAATTACCTCATGTTGTGCATCCCAAAATTCATCCTAAGCCTAATATATTTTTTTCCAACTCAACCATAGGTCTCATATTGATTAGATTCAAAATAAATCATATAACCTATGTTAGGCTATCAATTGAACTTTATAAAATAGTACCCAAGTTCATACTAACTCCCATCTATTCGGTACTTAGTGCCCCGCGTTCAACACACTTCTCAAGGTGGTCCCAAAATTAGTGTTCCAATTAATTAATTATGCCTAAGTTATACTTTATCTGATTAAATCATGTTTCCTCAATTAAGGTCATATCATTGATTTGACTTAGTCTATTACCTCTAACAACCGGTTAAATGACTATCGAAACCCAGCTTACCTAGGCGAAGCCTCACTCAGATTAATATTCGCCCAAATGGCTCGGGACCCATATCATACTATAATACTAGTACATACTGATGGTGATTGGGGTTCATACGCAGCGGAAATTTTAAAATAATTTTGAGAAAAACCTCAACAGGATCCAAATCTGATTCCATTAAAACGTTTGATCTATGAAAACTAAATCATACCTTGATTGCAATATACCTTTCAGAATGTTGATCGATCTTTAAAATGCTATCAATGACGAACGCCCTCTACTAGCTGTCCACACACGATTGGCGGACGAGATTCAAAGTGCAAACGTTTGGTTTCTCTCCAAAATAATTCAGAACATACCAGTCAACCCTAATTCATTTCTAAAATGAAAAATTAGAGTTTCGACCCTTAATTTTCATACATGTATTGTAACTTAAAACGTCTATTTATACAACACTTGTACATAGACGGTTAAGTAAATTACATATATACCCCTACTCAAGAAGTATAAGTGTAATACACCACAGGGACGTTTCTATCATGAATTTTATATTCTTCTGAACCATTTTAAAATCTCGCAAAACCATTCTTAGTGTGCAACCCAATAGGCTCATACAACGTTGGCAGTGTACCAAAACACATTTTGGTATACAAGTCATAAGCGGTCTCTAACAAGACATTATGACTACCTAAGTTGTACAAAGACCAAATCGATACAACCTAATCAATAATGTATATAACATCCTTTTGTCATACGATATCCTTTTGATCAAATATAAGGCATGGAATTGTCATCAAACATGTTCGATCATACTAGTCTCGATCTCCAAGTAGACTGAAAACATCCAAGTGACATTGATCAATATCAATTCACTTAGATTAGGCCTTATAACAGTCTAACATATCGAGGGATCTACTGGATATCTCTCTCTATATGAGAGGGACAAATTCTATCTCGATAACACAACTTCACCACATTATTCACACAGTAACCAATCATAACCTTTATAATCATCCGGTTAAAGACAACGTTTGATTGTGTCAAATCACTGTATTCCTAATGTTGAAGTCTCTAGTAATCTCAAGTCAGAGGACTGAATAATATACATATCATGAGAAACAACTATGACTTAATCCATGTGATGTTCTCATAGCGGGTCGGTCCAGTACTTTGTTCCCTGACAAGTACTCATGATCTTGATTCGTATTCCTATACGTATGATCATCATATGATCATCAATCAAGACTCACACTAGTCTTAATTCATCATAGTTCCCAGTATAATAATCAGCTAGGGCATTTAGGATATTTCTTGTAAATACCCATGGATCTTATTATAATGTAAACATGCAAATCAATTATAATAAACAACAAATGAAATCTTCTATTTTATTAACTAAAATGTATTCATAAAGACTATTAATAAATTGACTTAGGGCAAATTTACCTCGGCGTCGACTCCCGAAGTTCAAAATATAGTCTAGTATCACGTAGACGGGTCACAATCCTGACAAGTGTAACACAAGTCAAGTTAAATTTGAGGGTTGTTACAGTCTCCCCTAATTATTAGGATTTCGTCCCTGAAATTTAAACTAATAAGTAAACTAAATTATAAACTTACCGAAATCAAATAGGTAGGGAAAGTGCTCGCGCATGTAGGACTTTAACTCCCAGGTCAGCTCCTCGTCTCTATGAAATTTCCATTTCACGAGAACTGAAGGAATTTCGTTGTTCCTCAGAGTCTTGACCTTGCGGTCAACAATCTGGATCGACTGCTCCTCGTACGTGGAATCGTCTCGAACGTCAATCTGGCTTAAGTCTACCATCGGTCGCTACCCTCCACTTGACTTGTCTAGTCAAAGCATCGAAATATGGAATATTGGATGAACACCGGCGAGCTCTGGCGGTAACTCTAGCTGATAAGCAACCTTACCGACCCCCTTCACAATCGTGAAGGGACCGATAAATCTCGAGCGAGCTTCCTTTTGATTCCAAACCGTTTGTGACTCTTCAGAGGTTATACTTTTAGGTATACATAGTCTCCCACGTCTTACCGAAGCTCATTGTGGTATTGATCGTATTATTTCTTTTGCCGCTCCTGGGTACCCTTAAGTTTCTGATGAATCTACCGTACCATCTATGTATGATCAACAACAATCTTAGGACCAACTGTCACAACATCCTTTGGCTCAGCCCAGCAAGAAGGCGATTTATAAGGCCTACTATAGAGCGCATTGAACGGCTCCATACCGATACTCGCCTGAAAACTGTTGTTATACGCAATCTAGCACAAATGAAGATACTCTTCCCAAGAGTCGTCATATTCCAAAACACACATCCTGAGTATGTCTTCCAATACCTGGTTCAACCTCTCAAACAGTCCATTTGTCTGCAGATGGAATGACGTACTCAACTCCAATGTAGTGCCAAATTGAGCTGGCATGCTCGGCCATAACAACGAAGTGAACTGCGCCCCTTAATCTGACATAATCGACAACGGAACTTCGTGCAATCTGACGATCTCACGCTCGTAGAGGATGCTCAATCTTTCAACTCTTATGTAGTGGATACCGGTATGAAATGAGCAGATTTTGTCAAACGATCCATAATTACCCAGATGCTATCGTGATCACAAGGAGATCGGGGCAAGCCACTAATGAAATCCATAGCAATGTGCTCCCACTTCCATCGAGGAATGGGTTGGGGCTGTAGCAATCCTCCAGGCTGTCGATGTTCAGCCTTCACGCGCTGGCATATCTCACACGCTCGAATAAACTCTGACGCATCGGACTTCATCCCTGGCCACTAGAAGAGACGCCGCATGTCAGTGTACATCTTGGTTCGACCCGGATGCACAGAAAAATTGGAACGATGAGCCTCCTAAAGTATTTTAGTGCGCAAGTCAGTCGCCAATGAAATCCATAGTTGCCCACGATACCTCAAACAAGAGTCTATCGACCGAATCTAATCTGAATACTCTAAATAGTCTGCCATCTCACTGTAACGCTGGTACGACTCATCGCCCTACTGTCCCTCGAGAACAGACTATAGTGAAACGATCTGCAATCTCTTCTGACCATACACTTGTGTCCTGGTAGTCGTCGGCATGTCCGTTGAACTTATCATCTCGGCTGCTTCAAGTAACGCATACTCGTGAGCCATACGACATACAACTACCTCTGCATTAGATCCTCAGCGCCTCAAAGCATCGGCAACAACATTGGCTTTCCCCGAATAATACTCGAGTGCAAATCGTAGTCCTTCAAGAATTCAAGCCAACGCCTCTTTCTCAGGTTGAGCTCCTTTTGAGAAAACAAGTATTTCAAGCTCTTGTGGTCTGTATATAACTCGAAGCGCACGCCATATAAGTGGTGCCTCCAAATCTTTAGCACAAATACGTTCGTTGCCAACTCTAAGTCGTAGGTCGGGTAGTTCCTCTCATGAACTTTTAACTGTCGGGATGCATAAGCGATAACTCTGCCCTCTTAAATCAGAGCACCACCCAAACCAATATTTGACATGTCGGTATACATAACTAGGTCTTTCCCGGTCTCGAATAATGCTAAGACAAATGCTGTCGTCAATTTCTCCTTCAGAAAGGAGAATGCCTGTTCACACTCTTCATTCCAATCAAACTTCGCATTCTTCTGCATCATTTTCGTCATCATTGTAGTGATCTCGGAGAATTCCTGCACGAATCGACGATAGTAACCTGCTAATCCCAGAAAATTGTGAATTTGTATCACATTAGTCGGAGTAGGCCACTCAATCACGACTCTAATCTTCTCTAGATCAATGACAACACCGTCAACTCTAACTACATGCCCTAAAAATCTGACCTCTGGCAGCCAAAACTCGGACTTGCTAAACTTAGCGTAGACTCGGTGGTCCCTCAAAGTCTTCAACACTGCTCGTAGGTGCCTTTCGTGCTCCTCACGAGTCCTAGAGTAGATGAGGATGTCGTTGATGAGCACAATCACAAATCGATATAGGAAATCCCTCATGTTTTGGTGCATCAAGTTCCTGAACATAGCAGACGCATTAGTCAAACCAAACAACTTGACTGTGAACTGGAAGTGACTGTATCTCGTGATGAATGTTGTCTTCTCTTGATCCTCAACCCTAATCTTGAGCTGATGATAGCTTGACCTCATATCTATCTTAGAAAACTGCTGCGTAGCGGTCAATTGATCAAACAAATCGTCAATGCGAGGTAACGGGTTCTTATTTTCACTGTATTCTTGTTCAGCTACCAGTAGTCGATACAAAGCCTCAAACTATCACCCTTCTTCTTGACAAACTACATTGGCACTCCCCATAGCAACATACTAGGACTGATGAAGCCCAACTCTAGCAACTCATCTAGCTGACTCCTCAGCTCCTTAAGCTCTCGAGGTGCCATCCAATACGGTGGTATCGAAATCCGTCTAGTCCCTAGGACTAAGTCAACAATGAAATCAATTATCCTTTACGGTGGTAATCCTGGCAGATCCTCGAGGAATACGTTAGTGAACTCGCACACGATTGGTACATCTGCTATGTCAACCTCTTGTCTTTTGCTAGTACTCATGACGCTCGCAACAGTCTCGACATCGCCATTCGTGGCCTCTCTATCTCTGGTGATCGGAAGTAATGGTGTGGTACCCTGAATGCTGATCTTTGTACCATCTGCCAATGGAATCGTGATCGTCTTTTAGTAACATTTTATTTAAGCATGGTACGCTCCCAACCAGTCCATGCCTAACAACGCATCGAGTTTCAAAAACTCAAGTACCCTTAAGTTAGTAAGAAACTCGTAGCCCTCTATCTTGTCCCCAATAGTTGTGCTAAGGATCAAGGGTCTACTAAGTTAAACGGGTCTCAACCCTAACATGTCTACCATACGTCCAGAAATAAACGAAATAGTGGAACCAGAATCGAACATGGTATGCATGAATGTACTACAAATAGAAATCATACCCTCGATTAGGTTTCGGGATGCCCCCTGATCTGGCTCAACTGCGGCTTGCTCTTACTCCATCTGGTGCTGATGATGTTATGTTTAAGTCCTCTTAGGCTGTAGATGTGGCCAACTTTGCTGCATCTATAACATGTACGCGTATCCTGTGTACCCTAAGTCTGACATTGTCCTCAACTCCGTCTAGATCTCTAAGTCTGAGTCTGCCCTGACCTTTGTGGCTACCTTTGTCTAACTCTTCTTCCAAAATCTTCACTCATCGTAGACTGTCCCTGTGACTGCTGTACAGGTCTCGTAGGTCGCGGAGGGAAGTTCGGCACTGGTGGAGTCATTTGTACTGGTCGAGTAGGTGGTGCAATGGATCCTACACTCGGAGCTCTGGAATCTCGGTAATGAAGTCTATTCTTCCTCTATTTCTTATCCTGATGATCCTCTGATATGGTCTCCGGTCTAGCCGGTCTCACCTTCTCTAAGTGAGAAATCAGGTAACTCTATCTAGCCAGACTCTTATAGTATGCTCTCTGTAGAGTCTTTGGCTCGGTAGTGACTACTAAACCTCCAATAGCAGGTAGCAAACCTTTCGTGAAATAGTAGATAAGATCGGTCTCTGAATCTGCTGACCCTCCAGCATAAGGTAACAGTTGGATAAACTTACCTATGTAGTCCATCACTAGCTCTCCTATAGAATGTCGCAGAGAAGTGAATTGGTTCCTCTTCGCTCGTAACACTGTCAGCGGAAAGTACTTCTGGTTAAATTGGGTCTTAAAATCGATCTAGTCTCGTGGACTGCCTCGAGTAGCGATAATGGTCGTCCACCAATCATCTGCCTCTCTCTGTAGCATTGATGAGGAAATCGTCACCCTTATATGATCCTCAGTCGCGATGATGGTATGAACCTTCTCATGATTTTTCAGGAAAAGCTCTATCGCTGCTACGTCTGTACCATCAAAAAACTTGACTGGGTCGTGCATCTTAAATTCTCTCCATTGCCTCGCCTTAGTAGTGGCCCTTGGACTCTTCTCCGGAGTAGTGACTGAAGTAGTCTCTGCAGCAACTACAGGTGTCACTGGTGTCACCTCAGTCTGAACCGATGTGCAACACCCTTTGTTAGTGCTTTCTGTGCAACTGCCGTCCCTGGCATCACTGTAACTAGAATTGGTGCTGTGGAAGCTGTAGCCACTAGAGTCTCCATCCCTTAAGTAGTCGAAATGGGTGGAAACGGTGTAGTTGGAGTCAGTGTCGTGGTAGCCGGTGCGGGTGTCCTCAGTGAACGCACTAACCCTTCAAATCTTTGGTTCTGCGTAGCAGCTCTTTGAGTCAACATGCGTATCTCGTCAAGGCATCGTGACAAAATCATGCCGATATCGTTACTCGAACCTGTTTGATCAGCCATCGTATGCTGAACAAGAAAACAAATTTCTCGGATCAGTGGATAGCTACCGCATATCATACAGTACAATCAACAATCATAATATCTGTAAAATATCACATCCAACTTCTACAAATACCTCTTTACACAACAAACTAAAGTTCTAATTAGGATCGTATGGTTTTCCACTCTAAGTTCAACCATTCATAAATTTCGCTGTCTTAATGGTTTGTGTTTTAAATCAAGAATCAGGTTGTTATAACCTTATAATCTGATACTAACTGTGATTTTCTCGTGCAATTGGGTACGCCTGGTCTAGACCCGTGCAGGCCCCAAGTCAAAACTCGGCAAACCTGACGAACCTAATCAGCCTCCATTCGTTTAAGTTATACAATTTATGAAAGAGTTAATGCAAGTTAACGCAGCGGAAAGTAATCAAACTATAGTATGAGAAATAACTCAATTAAAGGGAAATTCAAGAATCTATAAATTTGGAAAAACACCAAGTATTCATGTATAATCCGATATGCATAGACACATGATATCAATCTCATCAAAATTCCAAGTTCCAAAACTAAAAAACATGTATATAAAATGACATACAAATAAGCAAATAGCAAACCTACTCTAATGGTCTTCCATGTCCAGCCGCTAAGTCATCGAAGTAAATCACCTAGGCAGGGTCGCTTGCCCTTGCAGCACTCCACCCTATCTGCACCCACCGTCACAAACTAGTTGACGAGTAACTGAAGAAATCGAAAGTAGTGCAAGAAGAATATAACTGTAATTTATGATTTAACAATAAGACAATCCAAATATCATGCGGTAATTGAATGACAGGAATATAAGTAAATCAAAGTGCATGATAAACAAACTAATAAATAGCAATTGAAGTTTGCATGTTCTAAGAATCAAAAAAGACCCATGAGTGATCTAATTTCACAGCAATACGACAAAAATTTTGCAAGATCTCCTCGGGCAATGTTGCGACACTAGCGCAGCTTGAAATCAAGAGGCATCACAACACCTCTCGAATCCAGTACCCAGTACACACAACACTAGGGGTGGTCAGTTACCCCTACAGGAGGCACCCTCGTTGTCCCAGCTAGTGCGGGACCACATGATACCTTCGAGACACACATTCATGCCAAGAACACACAACCAACAATATAGAATGGAATCAATTCAATAATAACAACAAATAGAGGATGTATAAATTACATGATATTTCCTTACTGGCCTACTAATGTACACACATACAAAACAAAGCACATGTGTACTTACCTGACTAATCGCAACCCGTAAACAGTCTCGAGTCCCTAACACGTTTTCCCGAGTTTCCTACTACATGACAAGGTCGGAAAAACCCATGTTAATAGGTCAAGTCATCCACTGAACCCTAGGTTAAACCCTAGTGTATTCCCATCGTTTTAAGTGACTTTGGAAAGCTCGATAAATCATTCAAAAACTCAACGACTTTCTTGAATTTCAAAAACTGCATTAATGTAAGCCCATTCATAGAATTATTGGCTCGACTTAGTCATATGTGGGTCACGCCATGAACTCAAAGACCAGGCAGATGACCACGACGTCACAACCTTTTAATGACTCATAAGCATGTCCATACACTAAAACGAAATACAGGCACCACACACCTACTCGCGACTTGTTGGACTCAGGAACATCTCCAAGTCGTTTTTCACAACTCAACATCTCCTTTACACATTAAACACATGCATACAAACTCGCATTGACTTTCCTTTAGGTCCATAGGTTTTATTGGGCCCTTGTTGTGCCTAGACACCTTGAATATCCCACACAAAACACAATCATATACAACTATGGGCCTTAGCACCAAAACTGCCCTATTGGGCCCTTATTGGGCCCAAACACCAACCCATTCATATACACATACTCACCAAACACAACACACCAAGAAGGTGTATACAAATCGTGACCATGCTAACACCTAACACATATCATGTTTTACATCCAACAACCAACACAACATACACACCCCATACCCCAACGTCTCAACTGTGAGACACACACATCATACGCACCATACAACACACCAAAAACCTCTATACCAGCCATGATTCACCCACACACTAACACACCTAAACACCAACATATTGACAGCCAAAACACACACAAATCAACCACAACTACTACACATCCACCTCCAGCCGATGAAGTCGTCGGAGGACCACCTCCGATCAGCCTCGACCAGGGACAGACCTTCCACCCACAGCATGAGCTAATCCAGTCGACAACAGCCGTAAAAAAAAAAAAATAGTGAACAAAAACCACCCAACAGCTCGTCGAAAAATGCCATGTCCACCGCGTGTGAGGCTCTCCAAGAACGTCAAGATGCCTATGGGTCATCAACCCCTAAGTTCCCCGTCGGAGAGACCTTACGGTGATCGAAAATCGTGAGTGTGTGCAACACAGTGGGCAAAAATGAGACAGAGACAAAGTCGAGAGATTGATGAGAGAGACATGAGGAACAAAGAGAGAGAGAGTGACAGAGAGGGAGATACTCACTAAGGTAGTCGAGACATCTCCGACGAGGGTCCTCTGTTCCAGTGCCATTGAGGGAGGTGGTGGCTTGCCAAGAAGGATAGGAGTAGGGGAGATGATGATAGTCGAGAGAGAGAGAGAGGTATCTCATTTCGGCTACTATGGTTCTCCGGCCACCACTGGCCTTGTTGGTGGTCGACAAGTCTTAGGCGAAGTGAATGGGGAAGAGGAGGAGAGGGGAGTTTCGGTGGGAAGGGAGGCCAGAGGTGAGGGGGTGTGACCTAAACAAAGGAGATGATGAATAGTAAAGTTAGGGTAGATCCCTTATATCGGCCCTTATTTGCATCTCAAAATCCACACTCATCTCGAGGCCAATCCTATGAATCTCTTAATTAGGTTGTGTCACTTTAACAATCCCTTATCCCATGACTCGTGTGTTACGTAGCTAACCAACTCTCGTGTTCAAATGACGTTCCTCGGTCCGTCTTTCCTTTGCCCGACACTCGTAGCGCGCATAGTTTCACCAAGTCTCGTGAATTATTTATTTAAATCACACAAATATTCATTTATTAGTGTTTTTATAGTGTTTTACTCCCCTGTTTACCTAGGCGAAGCCTCACTCAGACTAATATTCGCCCGCATGGCTCAAGACTTGTATTACACTACAATACTTATACATACATCGCAAAATCATAAAATTACCTCGGTGTCGACTCTTGAAGTCCAAAATACAGTCCAGTATCGCATAGCCAGAGTCACGATCTTGACAAGTGCGACACAAGTCAAGTTAAATTTGAGGGTTGTTACAGGGGACAGAGACACCAATAGCTACTGCTTCACAGTGCCGATTCTAATTATAGTGATGCCAAGGATGGCAGTTGCACAAATAGCCCAGACAGAGGTTGTTGCACATCCGATCTAGATTGAGGAGGCACCAGTGACACCCGTAGCTATTGCAGAGACTACTCCAGTCAGTACTCTGGAAAAGAGTCCCAGAGCCATTACTGAGGCGATGTTGGTGTTTAAGGTTCATGCGAAGCGAGATTACAAAAAAATTTTGCTACAAAAACCCCAACAGGATCTGAATCTAATTCCATTACAAACGTTTAAACTATGAAAACTTAATCATACCTCAGTCGCAATGTACCTTTCTAAATGTTAATCGAACGCCATCTATCAGCAGTCTACATATGAACGCCCTCTATCAACAGTATACATACGAACGACGGCCGAGATTTGAAGTACTAGCTTCGAGATAATACCAAACCTTTTTGTTTCTCTCCAAAATGATCCAGAGCATACCAAAAACCCTAAGTCGTTTCTAAAACAAAAATAGAGTTTCGACCTTTTAAACTTTCATTCGTGTATTCTAACTCAAAGCGTTTATTTATACAACCCTTGTATATAGACAATTAAGTAAATTACACATATACCCCTACTTAAAGAAGTATAAGTGTAATACACTACAAGGACGTTTCTATCATGAATTTTATCATATAAAATTCATTATTCCGAAACATTTTAAAATCTCGCAAAACCATTCTTAGTGTGGGACCCAACAGGCTCATACAATGTTGGCAGTATACCAAAACACATTTTGGTATATAAGTCATAAGCGGTCTCTAGCAAGACATTATGACTACTGAAGTTGTACAAAGATCAAATTGATACAACCTAATCAATAATGTATATAACATCCTTTTGTCATACGATATCTTTTTGATCAAATATAAGGCATGGAATTGTCATCCAACATGTTCGATTGTACTAGTCTCAATCTCCAAGTAGGCTAAAAACATCCAAGTGACATTGATCAATATCAATTCACTTAGACTAGGCTTTTTACAATCTAATACATCGAGGGATCCACTGGATATCTCTCTCTATATGAGAGGGGCAAATTCTATCTCGATTACACAACTTCACCACATTATTCACACAGTAACCAATCACATCCTTTATAATCGTCCTGTTAAAGACAACGTTTAATTGCGTCAAATCATTGTATTCCTAATGTTGAAGTCTCTAGTAATCTCAAGTTAAAGGACTGAATAATATACATATCATGAGAAACAACTATGACTTAATCCATGTAATGTTCTCATAGCGGGTTGGTCTAGTACTTTGTTCCCTAACAAGTACTCATGATCTTGATTCGTATTCCTATACGTATGATCATCGTATGATCATCAATTAAGACTCACACTAGTCTTAATTCATTATAGTTCCCAGTATAATAATCGACTAGGGACATTTAGGATATTTTTGTAAATACCCATGGATCTTATTATAATGTAAACATGCAAATCAATTATAATAAACAGTAAATGAAATCCTCTATTCTATTAACTAAAATGTATTCGTAAAGACTATTAATGGATTGACCTAGGGCACATTTCCCAATAGGCGATGCAGAGGAGATAGTTCAAGAGGCACGACCCAGTCAAGTTCTTTGGTGGCACAAACATAACTGCGACAGAGCTATTCCTGAAGAATCATGAGAAGATTCATACCATCATCGCGACTAAGGACCACATGAAGGCGACGATTTCTTCATCTACGCTACAGGGGGAGGCAGATGATTGGTGGACGACTATTGTTACTACCCGAGGCATTCCGAGAGATTGGATCGATTTCAAGACCCAGTTTAACTAGAAGTACTTCCCGTCGACTGTTCTTCGGGCGTAAAGGAATGAGTTCATGGCATTGAGGCAGAGCACCAATGAATCAGTGATGGACTATATGGGCAGGTTTATTTCACTACTACCTTATGATGGAGGATCCGCAGATACTGAGGCTGATCGAGTCTATTACTTTATCGAGGGTCTACTACCTATAGTTGGAGGATTTGTTATTACGACTGAGCCGGAGAGCTTTCAGAGAGCATACGAGCGCAGTTTGGCGAGGAGAGTTACTTGCTCATGTATTCGAAGGAGGTTAGGGCGAATAAAGCAGAGACTCAATCAGATAGTCACTATCAACAGGACAGGAAGAGAAAGAAGAGCAGATGGGTTACTCGTAAGCACAGGACGCAGAGTGTAGGATCTGTTGCACAGCAGATGACACGTCGGGTATAGACCGTTCCACCCGTGTCGAGTTTTTCAAGTCATCCACCACAGCCTAGTCGATATGACCAGTAGTCGTAGAGGCAAACTACTGAGAGCAGGGATACTGACCGAGGAGACAGACAGAGGAAGACGCATAGGTCTAGTCAGACCCAAACTCAGGGTTCTGCACAGGGACGAGGCAAGAGCCAAACTCAGAGATCGCTGGATACCCGTACGTGTTATAGATGCGGACAGGTCGGCCGCATTTAGAGGGAGTGCCCTCAGCCAACAAGAGCACCACCACAACATTACCAGCACCAGAGGGAGCGTGTCCAGGCTTGTGTTGAGCTAGATCGAAGGGCATCCAGATATAGTGTTAAGGGTATAATTTTTATTTGCGGTACTTGCATGCATGCCTCATTCATTTCAAGTTATGTGGTTATGGTTGACATGTTAGGGTTAGAGCCTGTTAGACTTAGTAAACCACAAAATTCTTAGCACGTTGGCTAGGTTAAGATATACCCGAACATGATTTATCTTGACATTTCGATAGAATTAGGGGGTTACGAGTCGCCATTAGACATGAGAGTACTAGAGTTGTTAGAGCTCGAGGCTTTAGTTGGTACGAACTGGTTATGAGCATTATATGCTTGGATTGGTTGATACGAGAAGACAAATGGGAGACTTTCGTGAGTGTCATGCGTGCTGGAGTGAGATAGAGGCGTTGGCTTGAGTTCTTGAAGGACTATGACTTCTTGTTTGAGTACCATCCGGGGAAGACTAATGTTATTGCTGATGCTTTGAGCCGCTGAAGATCTGAGGCTGAGGTAGTCGTGTGTTAGAGGACCTACTAGCGTGGTCTACGTGAGGTAGCCGAGATGATGAGTTCAACGGACGTGTCAATGACTATCAGGACACAAATACGTGGTGAGACGATATTGCATACCGTCTCATTTAGCATTATGCACAAGGGACATCAAGACGAGGCGTCATACGAGTGATGCAGTGAGATGGTGGATAGTTCAGATTGCCCAGACAAGAGTCGGTCGACAGACTCATGCTAGAGGTATCGCGGGCGATTGGGATTTTCCATTGGTGGCTAAAGTGCGTGACGAGATACATCAAGGAATTCACCTCTCCCGTTCTACTGTAGATCCGGGTCGACCTAAGATGTGCGCTGACATGCGACATCTCTTTTAGTGTCCGGGATGATTTCTGACGTGTTGGAGTTGTTCGAGCGTGTGACATGCCAGTGCATAGAGGCTGGGTAATCGATGACCTGAAGGATTGCTACACCACCTACCCATTCCTCGCTGGAAGTGGGAACGTATTGATATGGAAGTTGTCAGTGGTTGCCCGATCTTCTTGTGGTCACAATAGCATCTTGGTAATTGTGGACAAATTTGCAAAATCAGCAGTACCTTCATTTGTGCGAGGTTGTGCACAACAACAGTTGTCAGGCGAGTATCAATATGGCACCGATTGACGCACTCTGTAATAGGCCTCATAAATTTCCTTCCTGTTGGATTGAGCCAGAGGATGTTGTAGCAGTTGGACCTGAAACTGTTGATGATTATGCATAGAAAGTACGGTAAATTTTCCTGAGATTTAAGAATGCCCGGGAATGGCAGAAGAAATACTTGACGAGGATCACGATGAGCTTCATTGTGATTCGGGGAGATTATGGATACCTAAAGGTCTCTTCACTGAAGAGTCACGAATGGGTCGAAGTCAAGGAATGACTCACTCTGAGTTTTATCGGTCTCTTCAGGATTTGTGAAGAGGAAGGTAAAGTCATTAGTATTAGATTACTTATTAGGTAAATTTCGAGGGCAAAATTCTAATGAGTGGGGGAGACTGTAACAACCCTCAATTTTAATCTGACTAGTATTGCACTGGTTAGGAACATGACCCAACTACGTGATACTAGATAGTATTTTAAACTTCGGGGGTCGACACCAAAGTAATATTATGTTTATGTGATGTGTGTATTAGTATTTTAGTCTTATGTGTGTCTCGAGTTGTTCGGGCGATTTTTAGTTTAGTGAGGCTACGCCTAGGTAAACGGGCGACTAAAACATACAAATAAATGAATTTTTTAATAATTTAATTAATTAGTTGATGGGATGTGGCGAGAAAATGGGCAAAGTGAGCCAATTTACGGAGAAATACTGACCGAGGAAATGCAAGATTTATGTGGGAGTTGGATAGCTTCGCAACATACGGGCTATGGGATGGAAATTGTTAAAGTGACATAGTTTAATGAAGAGATCCATAAGCGCAACTATTTTGAAGGGTATGAGAAGGAGGATGAAAGGCAAAATGGTCATTTTACCCATTTATTCATATATATAAACAACTAAACCATGATTTCACTATTCATCATCTTCTTTGCTCTAACCCACTGCCGCCATACCTCCTCTCTCCACTCGGCCTCACTGGAACCGACCACACCAGAGGTCTTCCTCATCTCTTACTCTCAGTCTCTCTCTTAATCTCTAGGTCTTCTCTCTTGGTTTTCTCTCTTTCGGTCACATTCTCTCCCCTTCTCGACTCTCTTTTGGCGACCGGACCACGACCCCTGTCGGAGCTCTCACTTGTCGTCGTAGGTTCTCTCTCTCTCTCTCTCTCTCTCTCTCTCTCTCTCTCTCTCTCTCTCTCTCTCTCTCTCTCTCTCTCTCTCTCTCGTTCTCACTGGTCTTCTCATTCTGGGCTGCTGTTCGCCTCTGGCCGTCGCTACTGTGGGTGACGATGGTCGGGGATGGACCCTTGTGGCCCATCGAAGTCCCCATATTCCCGGGAGACCTCTGATTCGTGATACATATAGTGTTATTGTCCCTATTCGGTTTGATCACATGTGTTGATGTTTGTTGGTCTTGCCGGAGTTGCAAAGCTTGGTGGCGCCACTGGTCAGACCACCGTGACTTGGGGAACATTGGAGACCATGCTAAACCCGTGCTTGCGTCTCACGGCTCCCGGAGTGGTCCATAATAGCGACGGTAGTGAGGTGTTGTATTTTTTTGGTTTTTCTCTGTTGTTGATGTCTCGCCGAAACTGCCCCAACTGGCAACGCTGTGGGTTGGACGCCACGTCCGAGAGGTTGTCGGGGACCATGGCTTGCCATTGTTGGTACCCCAGTGCCCTTCGGTGTGTCCGAATCAGTTGCGTTTGGACTGTTTAGTCTTAATTTCATGTTTATGTTCATTTCGTGTGCATTATGCTCCTCCTCGTAGGAATCTACTGCCGTGGGTGACGCCACCGCTGTGCCACCTTGACCGGGGACGTCGGGTACTAATCTAAGTCCATGCTTGTGTCTCACGACTCTCGAGTGGCCTAAAACATCGGCGTTATTGTTTATATTATGTCGTTTATGTATTGTATGCGTGTTGTAACTTTCTCGTTGGAAACCACTCGTCATGATGATACTGTCGTCGACGCGATGACATCGGGGACTTCCGGAGACCTTACCATGTCCGTCATGGGGTCTCACAGCCTCGGAGTGTCCATATCAATGGTGATGAGTCGTAATGGCGAAGTTATGCGTGAGCTGTTTCTATAACGATGAGTAGTCATCGACGTGACGTAGGCATGCACATGGCCTTTCCATGTCGTGTTGGCACTCTTACGGATGTTAGACTACACCCGCGAGGTTCCCAAACTCGTTGGTGTATAGTCATTTTGAGTCGTGTTGTTTTACGGATTTGCGGTTGAAGGTCGGGAATTGGTTATGACATCGTGGTCACGTCGTGGGCTCATCGAGGCTATGACGTGACCCACATACGACTTAGCTGAGCCTACGATACATGAGTAGGCTTATATGCATTGTGGATACCAACGTTGTGATACCATAGTCGTGGTTATTCTCATTATTTTTCAAATCCGAGAGAGTATACATTTTCCTAACAATTTTACGAGTTATGTAAATACTTAAAACATTAGGAAGAACACTAGGGTTTAACCTAGGATTTAGTTAATGACTCGACCCATTAATCTGGTAGCGGGAAACTCGGGGATACACGTTAGGATTTACGGGAGTGTTGTTATTCACGGGTTATGTTTTCAGGTAAGTACACTTGCCTTAAAGCTTGTGTATGATTTGTAAGCTAGTAAGAAAATGCCATGTGATTCATTATCATTTATTCAGATTCATTATGTTCTATTATTGGTATTCCATTCCATTTCTTGTTGTGTGTTTCTTGGCGTAAATGTTTCGTCTCAAGAGTACTAGGACCTGCACTAGTGGGATAAAATATGGGCACTCTTATACAAGAGTGTCTGACCACCCTTAGTGACTGTGTGACACCAAGTACTGGGTGGGTGGGCTTGTGTCCCTCCCATCATAGCTGTGCCTTCGCTTGTGTCGATGTCCGAGAAAACCTCGCGAGGTCTTCACTGTTATGCTATGATTTAGACCACTTATAGGCCTCTTTTGATTCTTTAGAACACACTTGAAATTCGATTGATATCTATTAGTATGTTTATCATGCACTTGATTTATTTAAATTCATGTCTTTCTATTATTGCATGATTTTTAGACTGCTTTACTTGATATATCATGAATTACTGTTATCTTCTTGTGGCATTACATTCGATTTCTCCAGTTGCTCATCATCTAGTTTGTGACGGTGGGTGCAGATAGAGCAGAGTGCAGTAGAGGCAAGGAGCCCTGCCTAGGTGACTTTTTGTGATGATTAGCGACAGAACTTGGAAGACATTATAGTAGGTTTTTATGTTTTGCTTACTTGTATATCGTTTCATACATATGTTTTGGATTATAGAACTTGGTACTTTTGATGAGATTGTTATCATGTATCTTGGCTTATCGAATTATACATGAATACCCAGGGTTTTCAACACTTATAGATTCCTACATTTCCCTTTGATTTAGTTATTTCCCTTATGTTTAGTTTATTTACTTTCCGCTGCGTAAAACTTGCAATAACTTGCCAGGTCCGCCGAGTACCGACTTGGGGACCTGTAAGAGTCTAGGCCGGGCGTACCTAAATGCAAGGGAAATTTGGGGCCACCACAGTCTGTGCTCTCCGGCCACCACTGGCTATGTCGGAGTTCAGTCAGTCTTGGACGGGGTGAATGGAGGAGAGGATGAAAGGGGACATGCGGTGGGAAGGGAGGCGAGAGATTAGAGGGTGTATACACTAAAACAAGAGATGATGAATAGTAAAGTAGGTAGGTTTGGGGTGGGTTTTCTATTTATACCACTTTTACTTCATCAACATATGTGTACACATCTCGAGCTCCCTTGATTGCTTCATGTTGTGCATACCAAGATTCATCCTAAGCCTAATAAACTTCTCAACTCAACCATAGGTTTCATGTCAATTGGATTTGAAATAAATCATATAACCTATGTTAGGCTATCAAATGAACTTTATTAAATGGTACCTAAAGTCATACTAATTCTCGTCTATCCGGTACTTAGTGCCCCGCGTCTGGCACACTTCTCGAGGTGATCTCACACTTAGTGTTTTAATTAATTAATTATGCCTAAGTTATACTTTATTTGATTAAATTGGGTTTGACTTAGTCTATTACCTCTAACACCTGGTTAAATGACTACCTAAACCCCGCTTACCTAGGCGAAGACTCATTCAGATTAATATTTACCTAAATGGCTCGTGACCCGTATCATACTACCATACTAATACATGCATCACAAAATCATAAAAATTTCCTCGGTGTCGACTCCCGAAGTTCGAAATACAGTTCAGTATCACGTAGCCGGGTCTCAATCCTGATAAGTGTAACACAAGTCAAGTTAAATTTGAGGGTAGTTACACCTTAGCCCAACATCTAACTACCATTGCTTAGAAACATGCACACATGAATTCATTAGGATGACGTTAGAGCATGCCAACTACTTTGGCTCGGCGTCCAACCGCCATTGCTTAGAAGTATGAGCACATGAATCCATTACAACGACGTTATAGCCCACTAAAAGTAGAAATATAGTGGTGATTGGCACCGGTGGCTGACGGCCCAATCCCAAATCATTGCATTGTATAAAAATATCCATTCCACGGACATTCATTGCATTACAATATCCATTCCATATACATTCATGCAAATAGTAACTGAGAGCTCAAGATAGGACAATAATCAATTTCAATAATTCATTCAATAAGGGAATTCAAGCATGATATCAACATTCACTACCGTGAACTAATACGCCTAATAGCATGGCATGATTGATAATAGAGCAAACTACATTTTCCACTCATGTTGCCATATAACTGACAATCTTTGCCTCGAGAAGTCATTTGAAGCGTTCCTCGAGTATTTACAATTTATATGCGCTAGATAAGTTTCTACGCCAATATAACAATCCTCAAAATTAACACGACCCATGTCGTATGTCCAAGACCATGACCCGACTGCCATGAAACGACGAGTATTTTAGACCTTGGGAGTCGACATCGTGGTGATTTTATTTTTCTGTGATTGCTTGTATTAGTAGAGTATTTTGATACGAGTCTCGAACGATTTGGCGGGTTGATAGTCTGAGTGGACTTCGCCTAGATTAAATGGGGTTTAAAACACAAAAAATGATAGTAAAAGGTTAATTAAATGAAAATTAGGCTACTTAACATGATTGATTATGATGGTGAGATCAAGTGCACACGACACGCGAGTTGTGGTGCGCTGTAGGTTCGAGAACTTGAAGAACAGGTTAAGAAGTTGGCTAGTTAAACGGCATGCGTGTCACCTATTGGAGTCCATAAGTGGATTTAGAGTTGTTGGATAGCTTAAAATGAGGAGTATAGGATCCACCTCGGGATACGTGTTTGTGAGTCATGAGGAGACCTATATAAAGGCCCACCTCTCAACTTTTCCTCTCATTTCTCCCATTCTCTTCTCTCTCCTCTCCTCTCCTCCTCTTTTTCTCTTCTTTCTTGGTAAACAAGAAAGCTTGGCCAACCACTTTGGGCATGACCGAATGTGACGGCCCCAATTTTTGAACCAAATTGGGAACGCCACCTAGACCCGCATAGGCTCCCGAGTCGGTACTCGACGACTCTATACACGCTTAGTTAGCCTCAATTCATTCATTTGCAGATTAAAACATGAGTTATTAGATTATAAATTTTATCAGATCAATATGCAGCGGAATTCAACTATAATCAATCAATAACACATGGGAAATCAAGAATTTTACTAATAATGTGGAACCTCAAATACAAGATAAACATGTAAAGCCTGGCGACCATAGTAGAATGGGGGCATATACATGATATCCAAGTCTCACAACCCAATACTATCCATAATGTTTTCAAACAACATATATAAGTAAAAGCATTACATACTATGCAGCAAGGAAAGAAATCGTCCCCGATGAGCGCTCAGAGGAAGTCACCTATCGTCAATCCCTTTCATTTACTATCACCTGCCCTAGCTGTACTCACCGTCACAAACTAGAAAGTGAGTAATTGAGAGAAATTGAAAGTAACGCTAGAAGAATATAACAGTAATTCATGAATAAAACAAGAAGGCAGTTGAAGAATCATACGGTAATTGAAAGACTAGAAATATAACAAGGTGCATGATAATTAGACTAACATATAACAATCAAATTTTGCGTGTTCCAAGAATTAAAAGAGGCCCATAAGTGGTCTAAATCATGGCATAACAATGAAGATCTTGAGAGATCTCCCCAGGCATCGACATAAGCGACGGCACAACCATGATGGGGGACATAAGCCCCCAGTACTTGCTATCACACGATCACTATGGGTGGTCCCACACTCCTATACAAAGTACCCATGTTGCCCCACTAGTGCAAGGCTGAGTACTCTGACAAACACTTACGCCAATAACACACAACCAAGGAATAGAACGGAATGTCAAGCATGAGATCATTTCAACAATCACAACAACAGAGGAAATAGAGTTACATAGTATTTTCTTACTGGCTTACTTACCTAGTAATATCACGAAATTCGTCCCTCGCGCTTCTCCCCATCTCAAACAAATTCCAAAACCCTCGTTACCAGTCCACCGTGTTCCAAGTATTCAATTGGGTCAAAGTTGTAAATGTGACAGCCCCAATTTCTCTGTGCAATTGGGTACACCCGGCCTAGACCCGTGTAGGCCATGAGTCATCACTCGGCAACCTGGCGAGCCTAGTCAGCCTCCGATTAATCAATTTAAAATTTATGATAGAGTTATTGCAATAATACAAAGTGGAAGACAAAACAAGTATAATTAGGGAAATAACTCAATCAAGGGAAATATG
This sequence comes from Stephania japonica, assembly GCA_039657345.1. Taxonomy (NCBI): domain Eukaryota; kingdom Viridiplantae; phylum Streptophyta; class Magnoliopsida; order Ranunculales; family Menispermaceae; genus Stephania; species Stephania japonica. The sequence goes on from CM077566.1 coordinate 20,900,686, forward strand.
GGAATCTATAAGTGTGGAAACCCCAGGTATTCATGTACAATTCGAAATGCAAAGGCACATGATACCAATCTCATCAAAATTCTAAGTTCTATAACACAAAACGTATATACGAAACGATATACATATAAGCAAAACATAAGAGAACCTACAAAATGATCTCCCCAGTCCCGCTGCTAGTCCTCAAAGCAAGTCACCTAGGCAGGGCCCCTTGCCCTTGCTGCTTTCCACCCTATCTGCACCCACCGTCACAAACTAGACGGTAAGAGCAACTGAAGAAATCGAAAGTAGTGCCAGAAGAATATAACAATAATTTATGATTTAACAAGTAAAGTGGTTTAAATATCATGTGGAAATGAAAGTAAGTAAATCAAGTGCATGATAAACAGACTGATAGATAAACAATTGAAATTTGCATGTTCTAATATTCAAAAGAGGCCCATGAGTGGTCTAATTTCACAACAATACGGCAAAGATCTCGCAAGATCTCCCCAGACAATGTTGCAACACTAGCGCAGCTTGAAATCGAGAGGCATCGCAACACGTCTCAAATCCAGTACCCAGTACACACCGCACTAGGGGTGGTTAGTTACCCCTGCAGGAGGCACCCTCATTGTCCCAGCTAGTGCGGGACCACATGATACCTTTGAGACACACACTCATGCCAAGAACATACAACCAGGAATATGGAATGAAATATCAAACAAATGATCAATTCAACATTATCAATGAATAGAAGATGTATAAATCACATGTTATTTCCTTACTGGCCTACTAACATACACACATATAAGGCACGTGTGTACTTACCTGAACTATCGCAACCTAGTATCACTCCGAGATTCTAACACATTCCCCGCGAGTTCCCAACTATCTGGCATAGGTTGAAACCCCAATTAATGGTTTAGGGTTAGTATTTAATCTTAAGGTGTTCCCTATAAGTTTAGTATAAAATAGTGTCTAAAAGCGACTCAAACAGTTGCTAAAAAGTCCACCAATTTAGTTGTATTTGGGTTATGCTGTAAGCCCATGGCCCACGGCGTAACTGTGGCATTTTATTCTTAAAACTCGCATACACCACACCCATGAATCCATATATTCAGCTCAAAGACACACACTCACACTCACGATACCCGAGTAACATGAACACAACAAGGGTACTTATGCACACACCCCGCCACTCTAAATTAACTCACACATATGATGGGCCTTATACACACACTATGCATTTTAAAGCAAGTTGCACATATAGTGGGCTTTAGTTGAAGTAAAGAAAGTTATTGTTCTCATTTGGGCCTACTCTAGTAAAGATCCATTCACAAACACTTCTTCTTTTTAATACAAACACATACAATAATAAAATTTATGGTTACACACGCTACACATAGTACACCCCACACCCTAACTGTGGTGCACACACACACACCACTATTATGTGCACACAACACCCACTGTTGTGTGCACCCCACTGTTCTACATACCCACACACACCCATACCTACACAAGGCCGATTCTCACTATGCACAAATACACATGCACAAAATGTGGCTGTTGGACATGGGGGGAAGGGTCATTTCTCGCCAGTAGCGTCATCGTAGATTCTCCTCCGATCAACCGTGACCGGGGACGGTCCCACCAGCCACGGCATCCCCAAAATAGTGGCCAAAATAGTCATAAAAATGGCAAAATTGTGGGAAAATGACTCATTTAGCTTGTAAGAAAATAGACCACTCGCTGGACGTGAGGCCCTCCGGGAACGTCGAGACCTACGTGGATAGTCTACGCCCAAGTTCCCAATCGGAGGTGACCCCACGGTGGCCGGGAGGAGTGAAACATGTGTACAGTGGACCAAAAACATGGACTGTTGGAGAGATAGTGTTGCTGCCGCGAGAGAGAGAGAGAAGAAAGGGAGAGAGGAAAAGCTCACTTAGGTGTCTCTGGTGGGTGGTGGAGGCTCTAGCGTCGTAAGAGGTGGCGGTGGTGACGGTCCAATCAAAGGGGCAATCTGCCACAGTGTGGAGGGCGAGAAAGGTGAGGGTGAGTGTAGGCCGAGAATGAGAGTGAGAGAGAGAGAGAAGAACTCACCTCGTCGACGGCAGTTCTTCGGTCTCTCTGGCGTCGTCGGAGGTCTGGTGAGTCGGTGGTGGCAGTGAGGGAGAGTGAAGAGGGGAGGAGAGTGTGGGGGAGCCGTTTGGAGAAGATGATGAATAGTAGGGTTTTAAGACAAAATATTATGTATATATATAATAAAAATGACCCTTTTGCCCTTCATCCTCCTTTTCATACACTTTAAAACAGCTACCCTTATGGGTCTTTTACCCCTTTATCACATCTCAACATACATACACATCTCAATGCGAATCTCATGGCTCTCCTCATTATGATGTGTCACTTTAACAATTTCTATCCCATAGCCCGTATGTTGCGAGACTATCCGACTCCTGCATTGGTCTTGCGCTCCTCGGTCCGTATTTCTCCCAAATTTTGTCCCTCGTGCCCGTTTTCTCGCCACATCCCATCAACTAATTTATTAAATTAATAAAAATTTCATTTATTTGTATTTTAACAGTGTTTTAAATCCACCGCGTGCCTGTAACCTTAATTGTCCGGTCACTCAAATACGAGTATAAATATATAACACGCATCATCATTCACAAATAGCCAAATTTCTGGGTCGTTATAGTAAATTACACACTTCATGAGGTAAAAGCCCCGACATAAAGTCCCATAAAGTTTTCAAATATTTTATTTTTTCATAGAAATTCATCAATTTCTATTTATTTGGTCAAATTACTATTTTCTAGATTTTCTCATATTTTTTGGTTTTTTCCCTATTTTTCTTGAATTTTTTATTTTAATTTAATTTTTTATTTATTTTAATTTACTTTTTCTGGTCGGGTCGAGTTGGACCCTACCCGACCTGGCACTACCGTGGCCAGGCACTGGGCCTGACCCAGTTCCGGTCAGGTGCTTGGCCTGGTCTAGCTACATTTGGGATGGCCTTACACATTTCTCATTTTTTTGTTTTTGAACACGGCGCTGTGAGTGGCGCCGTGGGGCATTTTGCTACAACGCCAATCACGATGCCTAGACTAGTGGATCTTTTGCTGGGGTTTCCAAACCCTGGCTTGCGTCGCTGCGCTCCGTGCCTTTCCCTAATGTGTACGGGGTTCGTGACCATCAAAAACCGCTTTCAGATTGTCGTGGAACCCCATAAATTTGTCCAAAATGGCAACACCACTCTAAACGTTGCAACTCCACGTATCACATAACTCACGCGTAAGACCCAACTGCGACAACCTAAATGGGTGTTGATCACTCCATGGATCGCCATGGCAGTGGGCTTGTCGATTAGATAGACTTCTTGGTGCGGCGTTTGTGGTCATCGCGATGTAAATTAACAAAAACTAACGCTTAAAATGTTAGAAATCCACAAAGAGGGTTGAGATCTCACCTTATTGTGGTGAGGTTGAGACTTCGGCGACCCTCCAGCGGGTTGGACAGCCCTACAATGGTTGTCCACTCACTTTCTTGCTCACCAAGTTTTGATAGAGGAGAAGAGAAGAGGAAAAGAGGAGTGAATGAGAGAAAAGTGTGTTAGTATTATGAGTCGGGTGCGAGAATACACGAGGGAAACTTTGAGTGTTGTGTGAAATAGATGAGATCAAAAGATCAAAAGTCAACTAAGTCACCCAAGTGAGTTATCAAAGTTGGTAGGTAAAATTGTGAAAAGTCCAAAAGGGCAATAAAGTTGTAAAGGGTATGGATAAGGGTTAGGGGTATTTTGGTCATTTGACCAAAATACCCAATTTTCTTCACACCACCGCCACCCATTCTCTATAGCCGATCGAAAAAAAGAAAAAAATTGGAGAAGAAGAGGAGAGACGAAGGAGAGGAGAGCTACGATTCGCGGAGAACGTGGACACGACATCGAGGCAAAATCCAGGTAAGAAGTTGATTTCATTGTGGGTGTTGTCGCTGTGGTTGTTTTCGAATTTGTTGTCGAGGTTGTTGTTGAGGGGATGGTGGATTCAAATGGTGAAAATGGTGGTGATGATGGTGGTTAGGTGTATGTGATTGTTGTTGTGTGTTGTTGTTTTGAAAAGAAAAAAAAAAAAAAAAAAAAAAAAGAGGTTCTTCTTTGTTGCTTGTTGGAAAATTTCCAGCAAAAGCAACGAAGAAGATGAGGATGGTCCAACCCGGTTGGACCGGGTCTGACCCGAGTTGACCGGGTGGACCCGGGTTTGACCTGGTGGACCGGGTTTGACCGAGTTTGACCCGGTCTGACCCGACCCAGTTGGGTCGGGTTTGGCCCGACCCGCGACCCACCCACATATTATTTTATTAATAAAAATTATTTATTCCAATTAAATTATTTAAAATTGATTTTTATTGAAATAAATTCCAGAAAAATAGGAAAAATTTAGGAAAAATTTTAGAAAATTCCAGAAAATTATATTTTCATCAAATAAAGAGAAATTTGAAAATTTCTACGAAAAGTGAAATATTCGGGATTTTGCGAGACGTTATGTCGGGGTTTTACCTTGGAAAACGTGAAATTTGGCAAAAATAGCTAGAAATTTAGAAAAATCATATGAGACAACCTAAATGGGTGTTGATCACTCCATGGATCGCCATGGCGATGGGCTTGTCGATTAGATAGACTTCTCGGTGCGGCGTTTGTGGTCATCGCGATGTAAATTAACAAAAACTAACGCTTAAAATGTTAGAAATCCACAAAGAGGGTTGAGATCTCACCTTATTGTGGTGAGGTTGAGACTCCGGGCGACCCCCAGCATAAAGGTTGAATAAAATATTGTGGAATTTAAATCACAATCCATTAAGACATTGGAAACGGAAGTTAGGTAGTTGTTGAACGGGTTGGACAGCCCTACAATGGTTGTCCACTCACTTTCTTGCTCACCAAGTTTTGATAGAGGAGAAGAGAAGAGGAAAAGAGGAGTGAAGGAGAGAAAAGTGTGGGAGGTGGGCTTTATATAGGCCCACATCTCATCCATTGAAACACACGTATCCCGAGGTAGATCAAACTAACATTCTATTAAGTTGTCCACCTACTCTAACTGTCCTATGTGATTCCACTAGGTGACTCACTTGCCACTTAACTAACCAACTCCTTGGTCCGTTTTTGCGTTCTCACACTTCAAACACCCCACGACTCGCGAGTCACTTGCTTTGGTCTCACCGACGCTCTCTCATCATTAATCGACTAAATTATTATTAATTGGCTTATCTATTAATCATTTTCAGTGTTTTAAAGTCCCGTGTACCTATAACCCATCTACCGATGCCCACTCGACCAGTTTTCCTACTCGTTTACGGACTTCATTGTCTGGTCACTCAAATACGAGTATAAATATATAGTACACGTCATCATTCACACATAGTAAATACTTTGGGTCGTTACATCAAAGGCTCACCGGAGTTAAGGTGAGATTTCTAGTCCTCTTTTTCTCTTCTCCGTCTACGTGTTTATTTTGTTGGTTTTCATCGCGATGACCACCAGCGGTGCACCAGAACATCGATATGATCGAAGGCCATAATGCCTTGGATCCATGGAGCGATCAACACCCATTTTTGTTGTTGGTATTGAGTTTTACGCATATTTGAAGTATTTCATCGAGTTACGACGTTTTGGGATGATTGTCATTTTGAAAATGTTTTGGAGGTTCCATGACAATCCGAAGTCGATTTTGGATAGTCACAAACTCTCAAACAAGTTGGAGAAAGGTGCGAGAGTGCGGTGACGCAAGCTGAGGTTCAAAATCCCAGGAGAAAATGATTCTGGTCAATATGACGTCGCCGAGGCACCGTGAGCTAGGGGACGACGACGCCTCCCACAACACCCAAAATAGAGAACCATTGACAGGTAGTTGGGAACTAAAGGGTACGGACTAGAGTCGTGGGAGTGGTTTCGTGTCGTGACGTAGTCAGGTAAGTATACATGTGCCTTTGTATGTGTGTATGTTAGTAAGCCAGTAAGAAAATATCAATTGATTCATCCATTATTATTTTAACATTGCTATGATCTTGTTGTTGGCATTCTATTATGTTATTTCTTGGTTATGTATGTTCTTGTCGTGAGTGTGTCGGGAAGGTATCATGTGGCTCGCACTAGTTGGGAAAACGCGAGTACTTCTTGCAGTGGTATTGAACACCCCTAGTGTTGTGTATACCTAGGTACCGGATGTAACGATCCTAAACTCTAACTTGTGCCACGTGTCAATTTAGGTCGTACGTGTGCCCATTTGCCGTGATACAGAGTCCAGTTCTCGGTCGTCAATGCCGAGTATGTTATTTGTGTTCGGTGTTTTGTATTATATTGTATTACCCGAATGTTTAATTCCAATGTTCCAAATGTGCACGGACGTTTGAGTGTGAGCGTTGGTACGGGGTACTATTCAGCTCGAGGGTTTCGTGAAGTAACGAGTTTTTGGGTGAACGGTGGTCGGGTACTTAGTAGTCCGGGGGACTTAATTAAATTAAAAACACTAACAACATATAAAATAAATAATAATTAAAAGTTGTAAAACACGTTCGATACGTTGGTATGTCCGGGTGACGTTACGAATAAATTTGGTGTTTGAAACGAACTAGGAAACGCTCGTATGGTGCGAGAAAAAACTTAAACAAGAATTTTTTTCACACATTGAAGTCACAAATTGGTGTTAGAGTTGGTGGATAAAACGAAAGGTAGTCACAAGATTGGCCTCGGGATCCATGTGTGAAAAGAGATGAAGGGAGGGGATATAAATACACTTCATCAACTTTTCTCTCACCTTTCTTGTTCTCTCATCTCTCTTTCTTTCGATCAAAACAACTAAATGACAGGGTTTCTATGGTGTTTTGACATGGTTTGATGCCACGGGATTGACCAATCGCGAATTCTAAGGTTAGATTTTGATTCTCCTCTTGATTATCTACATTTTGGAGGTATTTTTGTTGCTTTTTGTCGCAATGAATTTAGACAGCGAATTGGGAAACTCATTTTTTATTGTATGTTTTGATGGATTGGGAGTCAATGGGAAGATCAAAACATAAATTGTGAAGTGGTGATGGTGTTTGGGGATTTTCTAAATTTTTGGGGATTTTTGTTGAATTTTGGATGATTTTGAAAAATTGATGATTTGATCGGGTTTTGACACGAGCTGAGGGTGTATTGGTGTGTTGTAGGATGCTTAGTCAAAGAAAGGATAGGTTCGAAACACGACGACGCGAGCCAGGGTGTTGAAAACTCGGGTTCAAAGGCGTTCTGCAAAAGATGCCGTGGTGACGCCGTAAGTATTCCAACTTACGGCGTCAACCACTTACGTTTTGGGCAAGAGCTTCAAGGGCACACACTGTGAGGACGCCACCACAACCAATGAGGTCACGACGTCACTCACATATGAGTTGGGCAGACAGACCTCATTTCCACATCGTGAAGACGCCGCCCAAGCCATTGGACGCTACGACGTGACACTGTTCACAGGGACCAATTTTTATAACATTTTTGAAAACTTTTGGAGATCTTTTAGGTATCCCAATGCGTTCGAGAAACCGACCCAAATCGTGTGAACGAATAAATTATGGAAAATTTAAATAGAATGATGATAATTAATGGGAATTTCAATCTAAATGTATATTAGGGATTTTGAACATCGACGGAACACAGGACGTCATAGGAGACGTGTCGGGGGATTCGTTGAGTGCGTATTAGTTGGATTAAAGGTAAGTAAACTACTAAGAACTTTTACAGTTATTTCTTGAGCTTTAATTTGTTTTTATTACTCTGTTTATCAACGTATCTATTGGAATCTCTTTTGGTTGAGTGGTCCATTGGCAATAGGGTCATGGTTACTAAATATCTATGATATGAGCTCTTATCTAGACGCTGTTGACATCTTCTAGTTGAGTGTTCGTTGGGAGCTCTTATTCGGGTCTATGAATATCTCATAGTTGCAAGGGTTAGGGTTGGTAGGCTGTGTTCTCGTCCTGAACTTTAGTTTTTAGGTTTTACCTCGACTCAACAACTGTTGTCGGCACTCCTGGCTATTCTATTTCCTAACTCAGACATTCACTTTTCGATTGATCTACTTACAGTATTATACGTTCATGTATTCCTTATTCATTTCTTTCTATCATCATGAATGTGGACTGATGTTTATTTATTTTGAAATGTTGTATTATTGTTCTACTTGGCATTACTTACCTGGGCTCATCATTCTTATGTTTGACGGAGTGTAGATCCACAGTTCATTAAGGGGAAGGCACCAGAGCATAGAGATTTGCTTTGAGGACATCATAGTACGCCTTTCCACTTGGCTTAGTAGGTGATTTTTTATGTTATTGTATATATATGTTGTTTTGAAACTTGGGTATGGGTATGAGAGAGATTCTAGGCATGTATATCTATTGGGTTGTTCTTTTCTGACTGATCATTTATGATGATATACATATGCGGGGTTTCCATACTCTAAGATGTCTTATTTTTATATGGTTGTGATTACTTGATTAGTATGATGTTTTTGCTTCCGTTATATTGATGATAAATCACTAATCAATGTTAGAACTTGTAAGTGAATAGTAAATAGTAAGGTAAGGTTGGCTATTCTTGTGTGACTTGTCAAGACAGATTCGGAGTTTCACGTAAGTTTAGGCCAGGCGGGGCCCAGTTTAAGGACTGAAACTGGGGCCGTCACAGTTGGTATTAGAGCCGATGTTTTAAATACTCGACTCTTGATTTAAATCACAAGCCATTAAGACATTAATCAGCGGAAGTTAGGAATGGTTGACTTAGAGTGGAACCCTATGAACTTGACTTAAGTCTTAGTTGGGAAGTGACGAGAGTTGGGAAAATAAAAACTGGAGTATGAGCTTTTTGATTGTTGTATATTTTATTATCGATAGCTGTGTCCTCATTGTGAGAATCATTTTCTTTTTAGATAGTGATGGTTGATTGGCTTAGTACGGGCGATACTAGTATGGTTATAGGGCCAGTTAGATGGCATGCCGTAGAAGATTTCATCGCAAGATCAATAGTTATAGGAGATTTTTAGACTGTTTAGAGCTCAGGTGACAGGATCATCCAGAACATCAGCAGCTCTAGTTGCTCTAGCTAGGAGTGCTCTGACAGTTCAGGATACGCTAGCAACACCTACAGTTACTATAGGACCCACAGTGACTGAAGAGGTACCTGCACAAATAGAGATAGTACCTTATACGCTAGAGACACCAATAGAGGATATGCCAAGCACATGGACTGACAGTGGTGTTAGAGTGACGTCGAAGGCAAGGCAGACTCGAGAGTTTATGAGACACCAACCGGTGAAGTTCCACGGGGGAACTAATTTGGAGGCAGCAGATAAGTTTTTAGGAGCCATGAGAAGATCCACGAGGTATTTGCTACACCGGCACATATGCAGCGGAGTATTTCTTCAGCATGTCTGTTTGCGAGGCTGATATTTAGTGGCGCACAACGGTAGCGTCGAAAGGGAGGTCCAAGGACTGGTCTGAGTTCAAAGAGAGGTTTCATAAGATGTACGTTCCTCCTATTGTCCATAATCGGAAGAGGCCAGAGTTCCAAACGATCAGACAACAGATAGAAGAGTCTATTATACATATGGATCGGTACTTAAGTCTAATGGAGTATGCTGATGGCGCATCCGACATTGACGCCGACCAGGCTTACTATTTCGTATATGGTCTACTAGATGCGATCAGTTCTGTAGTAATGATGACAACTTCGAGCATGTTACAGGATGCCTATGAGAGGGCTATGACTAGTGTGAGCTTTGGGAGCTCACGCACTAGGGAACCAGCGACGTTTTAAGCAGCCTCACAGTCAGTTGGGGGTCTAGAAGGGATAGGAGGAGGAAGAAAGTGAGACAGTGGAGGCTGGATTATCGAGCGCAAAGTGTAGCATCAGTTGCGTCTTCACTTTCTACAACGACAGTACCAGTTATTCCAGCGAGGAGTTGCGCTAGTTCACCTTAGCAACCAGCACAGTCAGGTCCTCAGCAACATTTTTATTAGAGGGCTGATGATAAAAGTAGTGGCCAAAGACAGGTTTCCAGTCAAGTGCAGAGATAGGGATAGATGTCTAATTAGGCACAGGGACAGGGGCAGGGACAGAGAACACAGTCTGGGTCAGGATCTCAAAGAGGTTGTTAGGAGTGTAGTCAACTAGGTCACTTTATCAGTGCGTGTCCATGATTGGGTCGAGGACAACAACAGGAGCAGTAGAACCGAGAGCAGGTTCACGTGGTTGCTACACCAGATTCAGCTGCCAGCCGTAGTCTTATTGAGTGTACGATTTTCATTTACAATCATTTCATGCATGTTATGTTTGATTTAGGCTCTACCGTCTTTTACTTAGGGTTGTATGGTTGTTGATTTGGGTTTGAGACCTATTAGACTAGAGAGACCCTTAATCCTTAGTACAATTGTTGGGGAAAAGATTGACCCAAACTTGTTGTATGTTGATTGTTCGGTTGAGATAGAGGGTCATGTCATGCCAACGGACGTGAGAGTGTTAGAGTTCCTCGAGTTTGATGCATTATTGGGCATAGATTGGTTGGGTGTGTATCATGCACAGATCCACTGCTTTTGTAAGAAGGTCATATTTCAGATTCTAGAGCATCCAAGTTTAGTTTTCGGGGACTTCGATCAGTTTGCCTATCACTAGATGTAGAGTCGCCATTAACATATATATCGAGATGTTTGCTAGTGTATTGAGTACGACGGAGCGAGTTGTGACTAGGTTGGAAGAGGTACCAGTAGTATGTGAGTTTCCTGATGTCTTTCCAACAGAGTTACCATGATTACGACCGCCTAGAGAGATAGACTTTATTATCAACTTGGTCCCGGGGACTAAACCTATTTCAATTTCACCGTACCGGATGGTTCCGAGAGAGCTAGAGGAGCTGAGGAGTTAGCAAGATGAGTTACTAGAGTTGGGTTTCATCTACCCGAGCATGTCACCCAGGGAAGCACCAGTTCTGATTGTCAAGAAGAAGGACGGTGGCCTACGATTGTGTATCGACTACCGATTGTTCAACATGGTGACAATGAAGAACAAGTATCCACTTTTGTGCATCGATGACTTATTTGATCAGCTGATGAGAGCACAATGGTTCTCAAAGATACACTTAAGATTTGGGTACCATCAGCTGAGGATTAGAGAAGAGGATAAGGAGAAGACAACATTTTGCACTCAATACGGGCATTATCAGTTTACAATCATGCCTTTTGGACTGATTAATGCACCTGTGATGTTTATGAACTAGATGTATCAAGTGTTGAGACAGTACCTGGATCGCTTTGTCATCAAATTCATCAACGATATTTTGATCTATTCCAGGACTCATGAGGACCATGAGGAGCATCTCAGATTGGTGTTACAGATTCTGAGAGAGCACAGATTATTCACCAAGTTCAGTAAGTACAAGTTTTGGCTTGCGAAGATCGAATTTCTTGTGCACATCATCGGAGCTGATGAAGTGTTAGTGGACCTCGCTAAGGTCAGAGCAGTGATTGATTGGCCTACACAGAGATTAGTGTCAGATATTCACAGTTTTCTTAGTTTGGCGGGTTATTACAAGCGATTTGTATGTGACTTCTCAAAGATTGTGACACCTGTGATGTAGTTGACAAAGAAGGATGTTAAATTTTAGTGGAATGACAGTTGTGAGCAGGCGTTTTAATGTTGAAGGAATGTTAGACTACCGCACCCGTGCTAGTATTGCCTGAGTCAGGGACGAGTTTTGAGGTGAACATCGATGCTTCGAAGGTCTGGTTAGGCTGTGCTTTGATGCCAAACGATAGAGTGATTGCCTACGCGTCGCAACAGCTGAAGGTTCACGAGAAGAACGGCCCTACGCATGACTTGGAGTTGGAGGCAGTGGTGTTTTCACTGAAGATTTGGCATTATTACCTATACGGAGAAAGGTTTGTATTGTTTACCGACTACAAGAGTTTGAAGTATCTGTTTACTCAAAAGGATTTGATTATGAGAAAGAGATGTTGCAGGAGTTCCTCAAGGATTATGATTTCTCTTTGGAGTACCACCCAGGGAAAGCCAATGTTGTTGCAGATGTGTTGAGCCTTACAGGGTCAAACTCAGAGGTTGTTACTTGCCACATGACATATGAGGATAGGTTACTCGAGGTGGTCGAGAGGTTGTTTTTAGTTGATATTTTGACCGACACTAGAGTATTGATTTGTGCCAGTTGAGGATTCAGACTGTCTCTATTCAGAGTCTACTAGATGGTCAGCGGGGGTGGCGAGGAGTATGGCAGATTTTTGGAGTTTACTCAGAGTTCAGATCATCCAGATTGGAGTCAGTCGACAAACTCATGCTTGAGATTTAAAGGCGGCGTGTGAATTCCATCAGTAGTTGAGTTACGCGATGAGATACTTCATGAGGCACATTGCTCCCGTTTTACGGTTCATTCGGGCTAGACCAAGATGTATGCTGATGAGCGTCATCTATTTTGGTAGCTGCGGATGAAGACCGTTGTTTCTAATTACATTAGAGGGTGTGAGATTTGTCAACGAGTTAAGGTTGAGCATCGCAGACCTAGCATGTTACTACAGTCACTTCCCATTCCTCGATGGATGTGGGAGCATATAGCTATGGATTTCGTCAGTGGTTTACCTCGGTCTCAGTACGGTCATGATAGCATCTGGGTGATTGTGGACAAGTTGACGAAGTCTGTGCACTTTTTACTGGTTTTGACCACACAACAGGTGGATAGGTTGGCTTTATAGTACGAGCATGAGATAGTTCGACTGCATGGCGTACTTTTATCCATTGAGTCTGACAGAGGGCCACAGTTCACATCACAAATTTGGCAGAGTATGCACGCAAAGTTTGGCATGCGGTTGGATCTCAACACCGCCTATCATCCACAAATTGATGGACAGTCAGAGCGTCTGATACAAATACTCGAGGATTGTTAAGGATATATGTGTTGAAGTACAATGGTTCATAGGAGGAGTATTTTCACTTATGTGAGTTTGGCTACAACAACAGTTATCAGACCAGTATTGGTATGGCATCGTTTGAGGCATTATACGGGAGGCCGTACATATCTCCATCTTGTTAGGCAGAGCCAGAGGATGTGGCAGCTATTGGGCTAGAGATTGCTATGGATCACATAGAGAAGATATGCCTGATCAATTGAGGCTGAAAGGTGGGCAGGAGAGGTAGAAGAGATATTATGAATTGTATCATGGGGAGTTAGAGCCAAGTCGGGGACTAAGTATACCTGAGGGTGTCTCCGATGAAGGGTCACAAGAGGTTCAGGATTAAAAGGAAGCTTGAGCCGAGATTTATTGGTCCATTCAGAGTTGGCGGATAGGCAGAGTCGCGTATGAGCTGGAGTTGCCACCTCAATTGTCTGAAGTCCACCCTGTATTTCACATATCGATGCTCAGATTTGATAGATCGAGTGAGGGCAAGAGGCCAGTGGTGGACCTGAGCTAGATAGATGTGAGGGAGGACATCACCTATAACGAGCAACCTATTCTGATACTGAACAGGAAGGTGAAGACTATGAGGAACAAGGAGATAACATCGGTCCTAGTCAAGTGGCAACACCACGGTGATGACGAGTTGATGTGGGAGCTTGAGTCTTATATGCGCGAGTACTTTACCTATGTCTTTTGATTCGGTAAGTCTTTTCGTTAGTTCGTTTTAATTTCGAGGGCGAAATTTCAATTAGTTAGGAAAACTGTAACGACCCCAAATTCTAACTTGTACCACGTGTCAATTTAGGTCATACGTGGGCCCATTTGCCGTGATATAGAGTTCAATTCTTGGTCGTTGACGCCGATGTATATTATTTGTGTTCGATGTTTTGTACTATATTGTATTACTCGATTGTTTAATTCCAATGTCCCAAACGTGCGAGGACATTTGAATGTGAGCGTTAGTACGGGATGCGGTTCAGCTCGAGGGTTTCGTGAAGTAACGGGTTTTCGGGCGAACGTTGGTTGGGTAATTAGTTGTCCGGGGGACTTAATTGAATTAAAAACATTGACAAAATATAAAATAAATAATAATTAAAAGTTGTAAGACGCGTTAGATACATTGGTATGTTCGGGGCGACGTGACGAATAAATTTAGTGTTCGAAACGAACTCGAAAACGTACGTATGGTGTGAGAAAAGGCTCAAATAATAAGTTGTGTCATGCGCATTGAAGTCACAAATTGGTGTTAGAGTTGGTAATTAGAACGAAAGGTAGTCATAAGAATGGCCTCGAAATCTGTGTGTGAAAAGAGATGAAGGGAGGGGGTATAAATACACCCCATCAACTTTCTCTCACCTCTCTTGTTCCCTCATCTCTCTTTCTTTCGATCGAAGTAACGTAATGACGGGGTTTTTGGGGTGTTTTGACGTGGTTTGACGCGACGGGATTGACTAATCACGAATTCTAAGGTTAGATTTTGATTCTCCACGTGATTATCTTCATTTTGACAATATTTTTGTTGGTTTTTGTCGCGATAAATTCAGACAACGAATTGGCCAATTCGGTTGTTATTGTATGTTTTGATGGAATGGGAGTCAATGGAATGATCAAAACATGAATTGTGAAGTGGTGTTGGTGTTTGGGGATTTTTTGAATTTTTAGAGGTTTTTTGTTGAATTTTGGATGATTTCAAAAAATCAATGGTTTGGTCAGGTTTTGATGCGAGCTAAGGGTGTATTGGTGTATTGTAGGATGTTTAGTTGAAGTTGGGATAGGCTCGAAGCACGGTGACGCGAACCGGGGTGTTGGTTCAGAGGCGTTCTACAAAAGATGTCGTGCGACGCCGTGAGTATTCTAGCTCACGGCGTCACCAACGTACGTCTTGGGCAAGAGCTTCAAAGGCATATGCCGTGAGGACGCTGCCACGACCAATGAGGTCACAACATCACTCATGTACAAGTTGGGCAGGCAGCCTCATCTCCACGCCATGGAGACGCCGCCCTAGCCATTGCATGCCACGGCGTCCTAGTGGCATGACACCGTTCATAGGGACCAATTTTTATATAATTTTCGAAAACTTTTAGGGATCTCTCGGGTATCCCAACGGATTCGAATACGACCTAATACCCTGTTAATCGACTTAAATCGTGTGAACGAATAAATTATGGAAAATTTGAATAGAATGAGGGTAATTAATGTGAATTTTAATCTAATTGTATATTAGGGATTTTGAACATTGACGGGACACGGGGGGTCATAGGAGATGTGTCGGGGATCGTTGAGTGCGTATTAGTTAGATTACAGGTAGTAAACTAGTGAGAACTTTTACAGTTACTTCTTAAGCCTTAATTTGTTGTTATTGCTCTGTTTATCAACATATCTATTGGAATCTCTTTTGGTTGAGTGGTTCATTGGCAAGGGGGTCATGGTTACTAAATATCTAAGATATGAGCTCTTATCTAAACGCTATTGATATCTCTAGGTTGAGTGTATGCTAAGAGCTCGTATCCGAGTCTATGGATATCTTATATTTGCAAGGGTTAGGGCTAGTTGGTTATGTTCTCGTCCTGAAGCTGAGTCTAGTAGGTTTTACTTTGACTCAACGACTGTTGTCGGGACTCCTTGCTACTCTATTTTGTAACTCGAACATTTACTTTTCGATTGGTTTATTTACAGTCTTATATGTTCATGCATTCCTTATTCCTTTCTTTCTATTAGCATGAATGTAGACTGATGTTTATTTATTTTGAAATGTTGTATTATTGTTCTACTTAGCGTTACTTGCCCGGGGCTCGTTATTCTTGTGTTTCACAGAGTGCAGATCCACAGTCTAACAAAGGGGACGACACTAGAGCATAAAGATTTGCTTTAAGGACACTAGAGCACGCCTTTCCACTTGGCTGAGTAGGTGATTCTTTGTATTATATATATATATATTGTTTTGAAACTTGGGTATGGGTATGAGAGAGATTCTGGGCATGTATATCTATTGGGTTGTTCTCCTCTGACTGATCATTTGTGATGATATACATATGCGGGGTTTCTACACTCTAGGATATCTTTTTTTTATATGGTTGTGATTACTTGATTAGTATGATGCTTTTGCTTCCGCTATATTGATGATAAATCACTAATCAATGTTATAACTTCTAAATGAATGGTAAATGGTGAGGTAAGGCTGACTAGTCTTGCGTGACTCGTCGAGATGGACTCGGAGTTTTGCGCGAAGTCTAGGCCGGGCGGGGCCTAGTTTAAGGATTGAAATTGGGGCCGTCACAGTTGGTATAAGAGCCAAAGTTTTAAATACTCGACTCTTGATGTAAATCACAAGCCATTAAGACATTAATCAGCAGAAGTTATGAATGGTTGACTTAGAGTAGAACCCTATAAACCTAACTTAAGTCTTAGTTGGGAAGTGAGGAGAGTTAGAGAAATAAAAACTGGACTATGAGCTATATCCTGGATTTGAGAGGTGATGCGATGCTTCTTTTTCATGCTCTGTGATGTTGCGACGTTGCCCGAGGAGATCTTTAGAGGTTTTTGCCTTTTTGCTATGATTTAGACCACTTATGGGCCTCTTTTAATTCTTAGAACACACTTGTTTTATCATGCTCTTGATTTGCTTTATTTATCTATCTCTTTCAATTACCGCATGATTATTAGACTGCCGTATTGTTAAATCTTTAATTACTGTTATATTTTTTTGGCATTACTTTCGATTTCTCTTAGTTACTCACCGTCTAGTTTGTGGCGGTGGATGTAGATAGACTAGAGTACTACAAGGGCAAGGGCCCCATTCTTAGCAGCCTTCTTTGAGGGCCTTTCGGAGTAGTGCACTTTCTCAGGATTTGTGTTGGTTTATTTGTTTGTTGCTCATATATTGCTTTTGGAAATATTATGTTTTGATATTACTTAGGATTCGAGAGTTTTTGATATCATGTACTCTTGCTTAATCTTTGATACTCGGTCGTACATGAATATCTATTTTAGGAGTTTCCACATGAATAGAATATTTCCTTATTTCCCTTTGATTTGAGTTATTTCCATACTTATAGTTTAGTTCCGCTGCATAACAATTGATAAATGATAATTGCAATAAATCACTTCATAAATTTATAATCGGATGAATTGAGGCTGACTAAGCATGTTTAAACTCGCCGAGTACTAACTCGGGAGCCTATGCGGGTCTAGGCTGGGAGTACCCAATTGTTTGGAAAATTGGGCCCGTCATAGCCAAACTATACTCGTGACTTCTTATACACTTTTAAATTATTAAGAGTATTAATTAGGCGTTTTATCAAATCCTTGTTGTTAAGCTATCCATGAGCTTTCCAATGATCTTTAGAACATCGAAATAGGAGTTAAAACGAAGAAGCTATGGTTATCCCAAATTTGTGTGAAAATCGATGAAAAATCACTTTTTAAAATAAAAAACAACTGGTGGCGCCGTGGGAGACGCTGTAAGGTTCAACCCCTACAGCATGACTCGTGGTTCCTCAGAGAGGTCATCCCCTGGTCACGGTGCCGTGGCAGGCGCCATAACTGGCTAACCAGCATAACGCCAAGTGCGGCGTCGTGTGGGCCAACCGCTTCCTTAGCTTTTATTGAACCTTTCCGCGATCATCTGGGCATTCCCGAACCCTCCCGACGTTTTCCCAACCCAAAATCTGTATTGGGTCTCAAAACTTATTTCCTATCGATAAATCATCTAATTTACATAAATCCATTCCAATTTCAAATCCAACATTTCTTTGGCCAAAAACTTGAAAAAACCTAACAAATTTTTCAAGAAATCAACCAATCACTTAAACCGCATTCAAGAATCAAACCTCCAAAGATAAACACCATGAATCTCGGATTAAACATTTATCAAATCATCAAAAATATGTTATTCCCCATATTGAGCCAAAGAAAATCAAAACTACACCAAATCCATGTGTACTAATCGCAAAACCATGGAGACAACATTGTGATTCTATGAAATCCTTTCAAATCCAATTTGAAATCATAAGAATCAACACAAATCTAAGAATATATAAGTTTGCCATCCAATTTATACAAGATCTAAGCTTTGTTGAGAGTTTTATACCTTAGTGTGGTGTTTCCTAACTTGAGAGATGATGGAGACTCCTAGCTTTCCTTTACCTCCTATCCCACTCACACTAAAACCCTAGCCTTCCTTAGATCATAATGGTGAAAAAGTGGCTACAATCTTAGTTGTAGCTATTGTTTATGTAGTGCTCCTTCAGGGTTTGGTTGACCAAGTCCAAACCCATTTCACCATTACTTATTACACAAGTAACCCCCTTTTTACTATTTACTAATTACTATTACTTGCTACCCAAGTAAATCACTTAGTAATTATTAAATGTCATACAACTTTGGCACAACAGCAAAATATTTTTTGGATCTGTGCCACTATTGGGCTGGTACTTATTTTAGTTGTATTTTTAGGTAGTTTGTATTCCCTTTGTTGAAAGTCTTGATTTTGTCTTTTCCTTGTCAGGAAGTCTTAGCTTTTCTTCTCCTTGTTGAAAAGTTTTGTTATTCGTTCTGTGGTTATAACGAGTATTTGTGTATTGTAATATGTTTCAACGTTATAGTGAGCATGTGACAACCCCAATTTCCCCGTGCAATTAGGTACGCCTGGCCTAGACCTGTGCAGGCCCCGAGTCGAAACTCGACAAACCTGAAAAGCCTAGTCAGCCTCCAATTAATCAATTTAACAATTTATGATAGAGTTATTGCAATAATACACAACGGAAGGCTAAACAAGTATAATAAGGGAAATAACTCAATCAAAGGGAAATGCAGGAATCTATAAGTGTGGAAACCCCGGGTATTCATGTATAATTCGATATGCATATATACATGATACCAATCTCTTCAAAAATACTAAGTTGTATAATTCAAAACATATATATAAAACGACATGCAGATAGGCAAATATAAAACCTACTCTAATGGTCTCCACGGTCCAGCAGCTAAGTCCTCAAAGCAAGTCACCTAAACAGGCTCCTTGCCCATGCTGCTCTCCACCCTATCAGCACCCACCGTCACAAACTAGACGGTGAGTAACCGAAGAAATTGAAAGTAGTGCCAGAAGAATATAATAATAATTTATGATTTTAACAAGTAAAGCAGTCTAAATATCATGCGGAGATGAAATAACAGGAAAGTAAGTAAATCAAGTGCATGATAAACAGACTGATAGATAAAAAATCGAAATTTGCATGTTCTAAGATTCAAAAGAGGCCCATGAGTGGTCTAATTTCACAACAATACAACAAAGATCTCGCAAGATCTCCCCGGGCAATGTCGAAACATTAGCGTAGCTTGAAATCGAGAGGCATCACGACACCTCTCGAATCCAGTACCCAGTACACACAACACTAGTGGTGGTCAGTTACCCCTGCAGGAGGCAGCCTCGTTATCCCAGCTAGTGCGGGACCACATGATACCTTCGAGACACACACTCATGCCAAGAACATACAACAAACAATATGGAATGGAATATCAAACAAGGGATCAATTCAACAATATCAATGAATAGAGGACGTATAAATCACATGATATTTCCTTACTGGCCTACTAACATACACATATATAAGGCACGTGTATACTTACCTGAACTATCGCAACTCAGTGCCACTCCGAGACTCTAACACGTTCCCCACGGGTTCCTGACTATCTGATAAAGGTTTGATGAATATTGGTTTAGGGTTAGTATTTAGTCTTAGGGTGATTCTCATAAGTTTAGTTTAAAACAATTAGTTAAAGCACTCAAACAGTTACGGAAAAGTCCTCCAATTGAGGTGTATTCGGGTTACGCCGTGAACCCGTGGCCCCGCGGTGTAACTATGGCCTTTCATGATTAAAACCCACATACACCACACCCATGAATCCACATATTCACACTAAAACGGTAAACATATATATACTTCTATAAATAGTGGGCCTTAACACCAAAACTGTCCCTTTGGGGCTTTGTTGGGCCCAAACACCAATTTCACACACACACAAACATCCTATTTGTTGGACTCTTGTTGCGCCTAACTACATAAGCCCATTTAAAAAAAAAACTCACACATACACTATAATAACTGAGATACACCAACCTACATCTCCTTTTTATTTTAATACACACCCACATGCCATATTACACCCCACACATAACACACCCCACGCCCCAACTGGGGTGTACACACACACCATAATGCATCCCACACCCCAACTGTGAGGCACAGACACACCATCACGCACCAACCGAAACAAAAGTAAACACGTCCTCCAAACTATCGACAACATACACCACTGTTGCACATGGGAAGGGAGCCACCTCCAGCCAGCGGAGTCGTCGGAGGGCCACCTCCGATCAGCCTCGACCGGGGACGGTCCACCAGCCATGACAGGGACTTACACATTCGACAAAATAGTCCTAAAAAAATAGTAAAATTAGTGGGAAATCATCCATTTATTTTGTCGGAAAATGACTCCATACACTATGCGTGAGGCCCTCCAGGAACATCAAGATGCTTATGGTCATCTACGTCCAAGTTCCCCCGCCAGAGGTGCCCCACGTTGACCAGAAACCGCTGTGTGTGTGCACGACAGTGAGTAACGAGAAAGGGAGAGAGAGACAGTCGAGAGAAAGAGTAAAACGTGAGGTACAGAGAGAGAAACAGAGAGGGGACGAGTTTACCTGCTCCAGTGACCGAGCTATCTCCAACGAGGGGCCACTGTCTCAGCGCCATCGAGGGAGGTGATGGTTCACCAATGTAAGAGGAGAGGAGTGGGGGAGAGGGAAATTGCAAAAAGAGAGAAGTGAAAATGATAGAGGAGATAGAGATATATGGAGGACCACCTTTTCTCCAGCAAGGTTCATGGCTCGTGGAGGAGGAAAGTGCTATGGAGGAGGTGAGTGGTTGACAAGAGAGACGAAGTGGGGAAAGGGAGAGCCGACTTGGTGAGGAGGAGAACAAAGTAAATGTTTTGTTGGTTAAGTGATTAGGGTTTTGTTTGTTAACCCTATTTATATCCATTTGATTTCATCTCAAAAACACACCCACATCTCGAGGTCAATCCCATGGTCACTATGTCGTGTAGTTAACAAACTCCCGCGTTCAAACAACGTTCCTCGATCCGTCTTTCCATATCCTGACTCCTATAGTGCGCGTAGTTTCGCCGAGTCTCGCCAATTATTTATTTCATTTATACAAAATTTCATCTACTTGTGTTTTTATTGTGTTTTAAGTTCCCTGTGTACCCGTAACCTAACTGTCAATACCTACTCGTTCAGTTCTCCTACTCGTTTACCGACTTCATTATCCAGTCACTTAAATACGAGTATAAATACGTAATACACATCATCATTCACAAATAGCCAAATTTTCGGGTCAATATAGAGCAGTCCCTGATTGTCAAACTATTTCAATTTCACAATCGCATTCACAGCCAAAGTAATGGCAGTTCTTTTAAACAAATAGGATTAGTGAATCAATGTACTTTTTTGATTCTACGTCTAGTCCTATACTAAGTCATTAATGATTAATTAAAATTCAACTTTTCTTCAAAAAAAAAACAAACAAACAAAATTTTGGGTTGTTTGTCTAATCACCACATTAAGATTAATTAATTAGAACTTGAAATATTCGGGTGTTAGAGCATTCTCAATTTTAAGGAGTTTCGTCCTTAAAACTAGAAGTCGTACCTTACGGTTAGAACAACTCTAAGACGTGTTCCACCATGTAGTTGTCCCACTCCTAAGTTTGTTCCTTGTCACTATGAAATTGTGATCTTTCTTTCACTAAAGGTATCTCCTTGTTGCGAAGCCTATGTACCTTTCGATCAAGAATTGAATTGGTTGTTCCTTATACGTCATGTCCTCCTTTTAAGTCTAATTGACTTCAATCCACGGATGGCATATACATTGTCGATGTCTTCTGCAACATAGATACATGGAACACATTGTCGTGGCAAAGCTAACCTATAGGCAATTGGTCCCACTTGTTTGGTCACTACAAATGGCTCGATATACCTAGGAGCAATCTTCTTTTTCAACCCAAATAGGTAGTGTCCCTTCATTTGTGATACTTTGAGCAATACATGGTCGTCTTTTTTGATGGGCACATCCCTATGATCTTTATCGACATACTTCTTCTGCCTGTCTTCTACATTTTGTAGTCGTTGCTTAATTTATTTAATCTTCTCGGTGTGATCCTACACAATGCCTAGCCCTATCAACACCATGTTGCCTACCTCTACCTAACACACCGGAGACCTTCAAGGTCTCCAAAAAAGCGCCTAGAATGGTTCTATAGTAAGACATGCTTGAAAACTGTTGTTGTAAGCAAGCTTGCATAATGGTAAGTGATCCTCCCAATTTCCATTGAAACCCACTACATAAGCCCTGAGCATGTCCTTCCGAATTTGGAAAAGTCTCTCAGTCTGGCCATTTGACTTAGGATCAAAAGTAGTTATGAGATTGAGCTTGGTTCCCATTTGGGTTTGCAAACCCTCCCAAAACTTGGAAGTAAAACGTGGATCTCGATAAAAAATAATAGACACTGGGACTCCATGAAACCTCAAGAACTTATTAAGATATTTCCCGCTTAACTTGCCACTTCCATACTTTAGGGCATCACCAGGCTTAATCCTGTAATTAAGCCCTAATCATCACTACGTAGAACTTAACTACATATTAGTCAGCTTATTTGTCCAATTCTCCCCGTGGATCATATTCAGGATAAGTAATAAACTTGTCATACCATTATTGAATTTTAGAGTTAATTGAAACTTTTAATGGTTTATAAGATTAGTGGAAGTCTTAAAAGTTTATGTGGAAGCAGTAAAACAAAATCCTAATTGTGGAAATCAAGAAATAACAATCAATGGATATATAATAAAGTGGTGACTTTAAACAGTGTGATAGTCACGAAAAGTTAAGGAACTAAACATTTAACCCAATATACAACACCAAAATGTAAGTGGAAGACATAAGGTAAGTAATACACAAAATATCAAAAGACTTACAATGTCGAGAACAAAGATATGCCGCTGGCTCAGAGATAGTCGCTGATATTCTCCTTGTCGGGCATGATGTTTGACATCTCTGCACCTACCATCATACAAAGGATGGTAAGTACAAGAAAATAACAATAACTCCCAAAAATATGTTCATTCACATTTCCAAATATGAGTAAATGGTTTTTTAAAGCATAAGTAATTGAAAGCTAACTGAAATCTGAATTATTCTAGGAAATACCTCAGTTAAACAAAAAAGATTTGACTCTATGCTAAATAGCGGTGGTCTAGGACCAGTAAGTTGTGCGCTATATCACCTCAGCCTTTAAAGACACTTTTAAAAGATGTGTATGTCATCGTAGTGTGTAATAATCATTAGGGTGTGACGGCCCCAATTTCCTCGTGCAATTGGGTACGCCCGGCCTAGACCCGTATAAGCCCCGCGTTATCACTCGTCAACCTGACGAGCCTAGTCAGCCTCATATTTACTCAATTTAGCAATTTATGAAAGAGTTATTGCAATAATACACAGCGGAAGACTAAATAGTAAATAACAAGGGGAAATAACTCAATCAAAGGGAAATTAGGAATTCTAAAATTGTGGAAAAACCCTAGGTATTCATATACAATTCGATAAACCAATATACATGATACCAATCTCAATAATAATGCCAAGTTCTATAAACCAAAACATACATATATAAAGTGATATACAAATGAGCAAAAACATATAAAACCTACTCTAGTGTTCCTCAAGTCCAACCGCTCATATAAAGTCTCTAGGCAAGTTCCCTTGCCTCTACTGCACTCCGCTATATCTGCACCCACCGTCACAAACTAAATGGTGAGCAACTGAGAGAAATCGAAAGTAATGCCAGAAGAATATAACATTAATTCATGAATTATCAAATAAGGCAGTATAAATATCATGCAGGACTTGAAAGAAAGGAAGTTAAATAAACAAGATGCATGATAGGCAGACTGGAAACAATGGTAAAGAAGACAAATAAAAAAAGTTCTCTCCCAGTCATAGCAATTTTCATGTCAGGGAACCTAGTCATCTATCCCCTCAAAGCCCCAAAAGTTCGTCACAGGTCATATACATAAACAGTGACAATGAACACAAGGACAACAATGGGGAGTCACTACCAACACCTAATGAAATCGACTTCAATACAGTTACAACTACTACACTAGAAAATCCAAATCAAGTGTCGTCTTCTGAAATCTCTTAATGGATAACCCATGGATCTTACAATTGGGTCAACCCCACAGAATCTACAAGTGCACAACAAGAGAATTTACCTTCTTATGATCTTGAATCATGGATAGACTACAAGGCATATAACCTTGAAGACTTCAATGCACCCTAACAGTTGACGAAAGCATCTTCAATTTGGAAGATTTCGATAAGGAATTTATAAATCTCTTATACTCATTTAAGGATCCAATGGCAGAGATATTTCCACCAATATCTTAAAATCTCATAGAAAAATATGTCATGCCACCTGAACTCATGATGCTAGAAAGTACCGACAACTTGGAAGAATTAAGCCTTGATACTTCTTCCAGTTATGATGAGATAATCTTTAGATGTTACGATGTCGATGATGAGACTGAAACATCCAGGGAGGGGAATTCGAGCATTGGTAGTAACGAATTAACTTTTACAAGTACTCTTACTTAATTTCGAGGACAAAATTTTATTTTATAGAGGAAGAATGTGACACTCCAAATACTTCACATCTCAAAATCCTCATTCTCAACACTATAAATATGAGGATTAGTTTTTGACAACCCAAATTTCCCTTTGCAATTGGGTATGCCCGGCTAGACCCATGCAGGCCCTGAGTCATCACTCGGCAACCTAACGAGCCTAGTCAGCCTCCGATTAATCAATTTAACAGTTTATGAAAGAGTTATTGCAATGATACACAGCGGAAGACTAAACAAGTATAATAAGGGAAATAACTTAATCAAAGAGAAATGATGGAATCTATAAGTGTGGAAAACCCCGGTTATTCATGTATAATTCGATATGTATAGATACACGATACCAATCTCATCAACAATATTAAGTTCTATAACCCAAAACATATATATAAAACGATATACAGATAAGAAAAACATAAAAACCTACTATAATGGTCTCCCCGGTCCCGCTGTTAAGTCCTCAAAGCAAGTCACCTAGGTAGGGCCCCTTGCCTTTGCTGCTCTCCACCCTATCTGCACCCACCGTCACAAACTAGACAGTGAGTAACTGAAGAAATTGAAAGTATTGCCGAAGAATATAACAGTAATTTATAATTTAACAACTAAAACAATCTAAATATCATGCGAAAATGAAATAGCAGAAAAGTAAGTAAATCAAGTGTATGATAAACAAACTGATAGATAAATAATCAAAATTTGCATATTCTACGATTAAAAAGAGGCCCATGAGTGGTATAATTTCACAGCAATACAGCAAAGATGTGACGACCTTAAAAATTTAACTCGTGTCATGTGTTAATACAGGTGATGTTAAGTTTTGGGGTTCATGCGCAGCGGAGATTACCAAACAATTTTGACAAAAACCCCATCAGGATCTGAATCTAATTTCATTAAAAACGTTTAAACTATGAAAACTTAATCAACCTCAGTCACAATGTACCTTTCTAAAGGTTAATCGATCTCTAAGGCACTGCAGATGACGAACGCCCTCTATCAGCAGTCCACACACGAATGGCGGCCTAGATTTGAAGTGCTAGCTTCGAGAGAATACTAAACCTTTTGTTTCTCTCCAAAATGATCCAGAGTATACCAAAAAACCCCTAGGTCATTTCTAAAACGAAAATAGAGTTTTGGCCTTTTTTAATCTTTCATTTTTTTATTCTAACTTAAAGCATCTATTTATACAACCCATGTATATAGACGGTTAAGTAAATTACACATATTCCCCTACTTAAAGAAGTATAAGTGTAGTACACTACAAAGACGTTCTGTCATGAATTTTCATTTTTCTAAACCATCTTAAAATCTCGCAAAACCATTCTTAGTGTGCCACCTAATAGGCTCATACAACGTTGGCAGCGTAACAAAACAATTTTGGTATACAAGTCATAAGCGGCCTCTAGCAAGACATTATGACTACCCAAGTTGTACGAATGTCAAATCGATACAACCTAATCAATAGTGTATATAGCATCCTTTTGTTACACGATATCCTTTTTATCAAACATAAGGTATGGAATTGTCATCCAACATGTTAAATCGTACTAGTCTCAATCTCTACGTAGACTGAAAACATCCAAGTGACATTGATCAATATCAATTCACTTAGACTAGGCCTTCTAACAGTTTAACACATCGAGGGATCCACTAGATATCTCTCTTTATATGAGAGGGACAAATTCTATCTCGATTATACAACTTCATCACATTGCTCACATAGTAACCAATCACAACCTTTATAATCGTTCGGTTAAAGACAACGTTTGAAGTGTCAAGTCACTATGTTCCTAATGTTGAAGTCTCTGGTAATCTTAAGTCAGAGGACTGAAAAATATATCTATCATGAGAAATAACTATGACTTAATCCATGTGATGTTCTCATAGCGGGTTGGTCCAGTACTTTATTCCCTAACAAGTACTCATGATCTTGATTCGTATCCCTATACATATAATCATCATATAATCATCAATCAAGACTCACACTAGTCTTAATTCATTATAGTTCCCAGTATAATGATCGACTGGGGACATTTAGGATATTTTTGTAAATGCCCATGGATCTTATTATAATGTAAACATGCAAATTAATTATAATAAACATCAAATGAAATCCTCTATTTTATTAACTAAAAGCATTCATAAAGACAGTTAATGGATTGACTTAGGGCACATTCCCCAACATCTCCCACTTGCACTAGGGCCAATCATGCATGCATCTAATGCCTAATGATCTAACATGACCATCATGTTTTGCTTGTGGAAGAGCTTTTGTCAATGGATCAGCAACGTTGTCTTCAGTAGGTACTCACAAATCTTTACATCTGCCCTCTCAATAATTTCTCTGATGAGATGAAAAAGCCTGAGTATATGTTTGGATCTGTGGTGTGATCTAAGTTCCTTGGCCTGTGCTATTGCCCCGTTATTGTCACAATACAAATAAATAGGGTTAGCAATACTTGGAACCACACCTAGTTCATAAATGAACTTTTTGATCCAAACTGCCTCATTTGCTGCATCGGACGCTGCAATATACTCAGCTTCCGTTGTAGAATCTATTACAGTCTCTTGCTTCAAACTTTTCCAGCTTACTGCACCCCTATTCAAAGTAAATACATATCTAGACTGCGATCTAATATCATCTATATCAGCTTGAAAACTTGCATCTGTGTAACCATTTACAACTAGATCATTTTCAAAACTTCCATAGACCAAGAACACTTCTTTAGTCCTAAGTATTTAAGAATGTTCATTACTGCTATCCAGTGACTCTCACCTAGATCTGACTGATATCTGATTGTAGTGCTCAAAGCATATGATACATCAGGCCGAGTGCATAGCATGGCGTACATGATAGATCCAATAACAGATGCATATGGAATCTTATTCATACGGTCTCACTCATCATTTGTCTTAGGACATTAAGTCTTACTGAGTCTTATGCCATGAGACATTGGCAACAATCCTCTTTTAGAGTCTTGCAAACTGAACCTATTCTGCACCTTGTCTATGTAAGCACTCTGACTTAGAATGACTAGCCTCTTAGATCTTTCCCTATAGATCCTTATCCCTAGGATATAAGCTACATCTCCTAAGTCTTTCATTGAGAAACACTTCCCTAACCAAAACTTGACATTCTGTAATGTTGGGATGTCGTTTCCAATGAGCAATATATCATCAACATACAGTACCTGAAAAACAACTACACTCCCACTGACCTTTTTGTATACACAAGGCTCATCTTCGTTCTTAATAAAACCAAAATCCTTAATTGCTTCATCAAAACGAAGATTCCAACTCCGAGAAGCTTGCTTTAATCCATAAATGGATCTTTGAAGCTTGTATACTTTCCTAGAATTCTCAGGATGTACAAAACCTTCAGGTTGTGTCATATACACGTCCTCAAGCAGCTTTCCATTATGAAATGTTGTTTTTACATCCATTTGCCATATCTCATAGTCATAATATGCAGTAATGGCAATTAAAATTCTTGTGGATTTAAGCATGGCTACTGGCAAAAAAGTTTCATCATAATCAACACCTTGAGTCTGCTTGAAACCTTTTGCTACAAGTCTTGCTTTAAAAGTATGCACATTGCAATCCATGTCAGTTTTTTCTTGAAAACCAATTTACATCTAATGGTCTTACCACCTTCAGGCGAATCAACCAAGTACCAAACTTGGTTATCATACATGGATTGCATCTCAGAATTCATGGCACTTAGCCATTTATTTGAATCTGGTTTAGACATAACCTCCTGATAAGTGATGGGCTTATATTGATCCATAAGCAATACATCACGACTATCAGTAATGAGAAATCCAAATCTCTCTGGCTCATGTCTTACCCTACCAGATTTACGTGGGCCTTGTGTCACTTGCGGAGGTTCAACTAGTTCAGAACGTTGTTGAACTTCTAGTAGCGGTTCAATGTTTATCTGTGATTCTTGAACTTCTTCAAGATTTATTTCTCTCCCACTAGTGTCTTTTGAAATAAATTGTTTTTCCATAAAGGCACCATACCGAGCAACAAACACTTTGTTCTCAGCGGGATTATAAAAGTAATATCTTTTTATTTCCTTAGGATACACCACAAATAAACACTTATCAGATTTAAGTGCTAGTTTTTCCTGAGACTTGTCACTTTACATAAGCCTTACAATCCCAAATCTTAAGAAAAGACAAAACTAGGTCTCTTCCCATATCATATTTCATATGGTATTTTATCAACTGCTTTAGAAGGAACATGATTTAAAGTAAAAGCAGCAGTTTGTAATGCATAAGGTTCGATTTTTTCTTTCAGAAACTCCATTCCATTATGGAGTTGCTGGTGGAGTTAATTATGAGACAATCCCACAGTTTCTAAGATGAACATCAAATTCTTGGCTCAAATATTCACCACCTTGATCTGATCAAAGTGTTTTGATAGTTTTAACAAGTTGATTCTGCACTTCATTTACTGATATCATCAGTAAATGTAATGAAGCACTGATAGACTCCTCTAGCCATTGTGTTTATAGGACCGCATACATCAGTATGTATTAGACCTAATAAATCACTTGCCCTTTCACTATGTCTAGTAAAGGGACTTTTAGTCATCTTGCCTAGTAAACAAGATACGCACGTTTCATATGATTCCAAATCAAATGAATCTAGAAGTCCATCTTTATGGAGCTTCATTATATGTTTCTCATTTATGTGGTGAGAAGACAATGCCAAAGATAGATTTGATTCAAATCATTTAACTTAAATCTTTTGTATTTATGTTAAAGACTGGAGTATCAGTGGATCGTTTCATGCTTAGAATATAAAGACCATCACACAAATCAGCATTTGCATAAAAATGTCTTTACGAGAAATTGAACATCTATTATTCGCAATAATAAAATCAAAACCATCCATATCCAAGCATGAAACAGAAATGATGTTTCGCTCAAGCGTGCACAAAATAACAATTATTTAAAGTTAAGATAAGTCCACTAGGTAAGACTAAGTCATATGATCCAACAGCCAGGGCAGCAACTCTTGCTCCATTCCCTATGCGGAAGATGACTTCTCCTTTCTTCAACTTTCTACTTCTGGTGAGTCCTTGCACATTTATACAAATATGAGATCCACATCCGGTATCTAATACCCAGGAATCACTAGTAGATAAATTAATTTCAATAACATAAATACCTGTAGTGGTAGTCGCACTACCCTTTTTCTTCTTTAGATCTTCCAGATAGAGTTTGCAATTTCTTAACCAATGTCCAGGTGCTTGAAAGAAATGACAATTTCCTTCCTTTTCTTTTCGGTGTTTTAAAACAGGAATAGGCTGGGGCTTGACTTGTTCCACAGGTTTTAAGATAGGTGCAACAGCAGCCTTGACAACTTTAGCCTTGCCTTTGCCTTTCTTCTACATTCCCTTTCCCTTTTGGACCATCAACACATTACCAGAGGGTTTCTAGATATTTTCTTCAGCAGTTTTGAGCATCAAATGCAACTCTGAAATTGATTTCTTCATATTATTCATATTGTAGTTCATCACAAATTGTAAGTAACTCTCCGGTAATGAATTTATGATCAAATCCGTAGCCAACTCTTGGCTTATGGGAAATCGAAGTCTATCAAGTGGGTCAACATAGCCCTTCATCTTCAGAACATGAGGACTAACTGACATGCCTACAAACATCTTACAAGAATGCAATTTTTTTACTGTCTCGAACCTTTCTTGCCTAGCTTGCTGTTGGAACATTTCCTTCAGCGTTACACCCATGTCGTAGGCTTCCATTAGTTCTATGTCCTTCTCAAGTTCAGGAACCATAGTTGCCAACATAATGCATGCGACATCAGTAGAATCATTGACATGCTTATTATGCGCATCCTTCACAGCTTTCATAGCATTGGCTGGTGGGTCCTCAGGGATCGAAGCATCCAGAACATACAACTTGCGTTCATGCTTGAGAACGATTCTCAAGTTTCTTAACCAGTCAAGAAAGTTAGTCCCAAATAGCTTATCCTTCTCAAGGATAGATCGTAGTGACAGAGGATTATTGTTACTTGAAGAGGCCATTGATCTACAATAAAGATTATGCAGAGTTTATTTTATTATAAAGGACTAGACTCCCACTAAATTAATAACTCTCTTAAAACACACTGCTTATTTAGGGGACTAAAATCCATATTTCACCTAATTCTATGACAGCTATGGCATGAAACACAGAACTAGATTATTTAGGTAGGTGATAGTAACCAATTACATCTTATGTAATTTTTAGATACTTTTATGAGATACAGGACATCTTATGTCTTAGCATGTTTTTATCTCATCATATGCCTAAAGTCCAAAACTATTTTGATAGCTTTATTAAGTCGGACCAATTTAAACATTTAGAAAACTCTTAACCAACTAATCTCACCAAGATAACACAATACACCTAGCTATGGCTGAAACTATATTAGTGCGATTAAGGCCTTGATAAGTGTTTAAAATTGGATGGCACAAGACTTAAGATTTAATAGAGGAATTTTATTCAGTTTTAGTGATTTTTAAGTAAACAATGAAATATCATATATTTTATTGATTTGTAGAACCACTAAACAATTTAGGAAATTTTATACTGTTCACTAATAAAAGAATTCCGAAAATTGAAATTCGCGATAGAAAATCATATTTTTCGCTGATTTTACTATACTAAATTTACCCCTTAATTTAACCAAAATTAAGTCAATTAAAACATTTTTAATTAACCCAAGCCCACATCTAACTAATCATCTTATCCTAATCCAATTAGGACTTTGGATATTTGAATCCAAGCATATCACCAATAACAAACTTCTCCATATTTATCTCCTATCCAATAGGGATAACGAAACCGATTTTGCTTATATCTCCTAATCTAATTTGTTATCTATCTTTATCAAATAGAAACTTCATAACAAAATAGATATAACAAGATAAATAAATAATTTTGAAAATTAATTATTTATTTTGGATTTAATATATTTGAATCCTAGTATATCACCAATAACAAGATTCTTGATATTTATCTCCTATTCTAATTTGTTATCTATCTTTATCAAATAGAAATATCATAACAAAATAGATATAATAAGATAAATAAATAATTTCAAAAATTAATTATTTGCAATTTCTATCTTCATCCAAATAATCACAAACATGTAATTGAATCATGAACTACTATCCCAATCGAACCTAATGGTGTCATGGAACATAAAACACGAAACTCAATTCATTAAAATTATTCAAATTAACCTAACATGGTTACTAGCATGTACGTAACTAATTTCAATTAAATCACGAATATATGTATCATATACGCAAAACATGATAATAAATCTCACAGAAAACTTATGTATATCACATATACATCAACAATTAACATGCTTTTAATCATATATCATAAGAAAACATGCAATGAGTTTAATGGAATCAAACTCGAAGGCTCTGATAGCACTGTTGCGTTTTTGGGTTCATGCACAACGGAGATTACAAAACAATTTTGACAAAAACCCTAACAGGATTCGAATCTAATTCGATTAAAAATGTTTAAATTATGAAAACTTAATCATATCTCAGTTGCAATGTACCTTTCTGAAGGTTAATCGATCTCTAAGGCGCTACCAACGATGAATACCCTCTATCAGCAGTCTGCACATGAACAGCGGCCGAGATTTGAAGTGCTAGCTTCGAGAGAATACCAAACCTTTTGTTTCTCTCCAAAACATTCCAGAGCATACCAAAAAAACCCTAAGTCGTTTCTAAAACGAAAATAGAGTTTCGGCCTTTTTAATCTTTTGTTTTTTTATTCTAACTCAACGCGTCTATTTATACAACCCTTGTATATAGACGGTTAAGTAAATTACACATATACCCCTACTTAAAGAAGTATAAGTGTAATACACTACAAGGACGTTTCTGTCATGAATTTTATCATATAAAATTTGTTTTTCTGAACCATCTTAAAATTTCGCAAAACCATTCTCAGTGTACCACCTAATAGGCTCATACAACGTTGGTAGTGTACCAAAACACATTTTGGTATACAAGTCGTAACCGACCACTAGCAAGACATTATGACTACCCAAGTTGTATGAATATCAAAATGATACAACCTAATCAGTAGTGTATATAACATCCTTTTGACACACGATATCCTTTTAATCAAACATAAGGCATGGAATTGTCATCCAACATGTTCAATCGTACAAGTCTCGATCTCTAGATAGATTGAAAACATCCAAGTGACATTGATCAATATAAATTCACTTAGACTAGGCCTTTTAACAGTCTAACACATCGAGGGATCCACTAGATATCTCTCTTTATATGAGAGGGACAAATTCTATCTCGATTACACAACTTCATCACATTGCTCACATAGTAACCAATCACAACCTTTATAACCGTCTAGTTAAAGACAACGTTTGATAGTGTCAAATCACTATGGTCCTAATGTTGAAGTCTCTGGTAATCTCAAATCAGAGGACTGAAAAATATACCTATCATGAGAAACAGTTATGACTTATCCATGTGATGTTCTTATAGCGGGTCGGTCTAGTACTTTATTCCCTAACAAGTACTCATGATCTTGATTCGTATCCCTATATATATAATCATCATATGATCATCAATCAAGACTCACACTAGTCTTAATTCATTATAGTTCCCAGTATAATGATCGACTAGGGATATTTAGGATATTTCTGTAAATACCCATAGATCTTATTATAATGTAAACATGCAAATTAATTATAATAAACAACAAATGAAATCCTCTATTTTATTAACTAAAAGTATTCTTAAAGGCAGTTAATGGATTGACCTAGGGCACATTCCCCAACAGGTGATACATGGGCCCACGCCGTGGTACAGTCATCAATTCTTGGACGTCGAACGCCGAGGTATATTAGTTTTATATGGTGTTTGTATTATATTGTATTAGCTACTTATATTATTTTTGTACATGGGGTTATGGGTTGATAAAGTTTTGATATTATGACTTTGATGACACTCTCCTTGCTTTACATGGTATATATGATATACGGGGTTCCCACACACTAGTTTTTTTTTCTAACTTGGAACTTCCCAGGTTAATTGATTAGTTGAGATTTATTCTTCCGCTTTACACTTTGATAACTTGCTAATTAATTGACTTCAATTTTAAATGATTAGTAAATGATTGAATGGTAAGGATAGGCTCACTGGCCTTACGTGACTCGACGGGATTGGCTTGGGGGTTCACGTGGGTCCAGGGCCGGGGCGCTCCAAATTCTAGGATTGTGGAATTTTAGGTTGTCATAGTTGGTATCAGAGCATAAAGGTTGAATAAAAGACTCTTAAATTTAAATCATAATCCACTAAGATATAAGAGAACGAAAGTTAGGATAGTTGTTGAACTTAGAGTGGAACTCTATGAACCGAACTTAAGTCTTAGTTTGGAAGTAAGGAGAGTTGAGGAAAGTCGAAACTTGTAATGTACATGCTATATTTGAGATGGTGTATTACTATGATATTGATTAGTAATTCACTGATTCGGAGATTCTCCTAATTGCATATAGTGATGGTGGATCAGCCGGGTTTTAGTGATGATAGTGGGACATCAGTCCTAGAGTGTCAGTATGGAGGAGTTCCACATATGGACTCAGAGGATTATGAGTTTGGATCATAAACTTGATGAGATCCTGAGACTATTGAGAACACCCCCTACAATGACACCATCTACGCCGACTACTTCCCAGGTGCCTGCTGCACAGGAGACCGATATACTAGCTATAGTGGTGACGTCGACAGCTCCTACTCCGATTGAAGCGATGCTGGAGACTGCAGTAGCTCCGATAGCATAGATAGTTGTACTGCCTACTCAAACGGAGGTGATACCATCGACACAGAGTGCACCAGTTGCTAAGATGCCTAATACACCGACTACTCCGAGTACTAAGGCTACGCCAGAGGCAAGGCAGGCCAGGGAGTTTCAGAGGCATCAGCCCGAGAAGTTCTACGGGGGTATGAATCTTGGGGTAGTAGAGATCTTCTTGAGGGGTTACGAGAAGATTCACGACATTCTAGCTACACCGGCCCACATGCAGCCTAGAATATCTTTCACCTCACTATTTGGAGAGGTCGACGTTTGGTGGCGCATTACGGTGGCCACTAAAAGGAAGCCTAGGGATTGGGCTGAGTTCAAGGGGAGGTTCAAGCATAAATACATTCCTCCTACGGTCCGTAATTTGAAGAGGACCGAGTTTCAAAATATCCATAGAGAGCTGACGAGTCCGTGATGCAGTACAGGGACCGATATCTACGACTAATGGAGTATGATAGAGGAGCAGCAGATACTAATGTCGACAAGGCATATTACTTTGTACACGGGCTACTCGATTCGATAAGTTTGAAAGTGGTGACGACGCCTCCGAGCACACTACAGGTGGTGTAGGAGAGAGTCGTGGCTAGTGAGGGATTTGGCAGTACACGCACCGGGGCACAGGCTACTTCATCGGTGCCTTCCCAATTCGGGAGGCCTTCGGGGGATGGTAGGAGGAGGAAGAGTTCAGGTAGTGGTTGTAGAGAGACAGAGCTCAGAGTGTAGCATCAGTAGCATCTCCGCCCATCGCAGCAGTTGTGTCATCCGCTCCTGCACGGAGCTATGCTAGTGTTCAACCACCATACTCTCAGTCAGGCCAGCATCGACAGCAGCACCATGAGGACTGAAGGCAGAGGCGGCGGTCAGGAGTAGAGATACCGATAGGGACAACAACGAGATCAGGGCTAGGGATAGAGTTCTGGCCAGGCACCGAGACAGGGACAACGTGTTCCATCTGGTTCAGGGTCTTAGAGAGGAGCATGTTTCGAGTGTGGACAGTTGGGTCACTTTGTTAGTGCTTGTCTACGACTGGGTCGAGGGCAGCCACAGGGTCGGAAGCAGGTACATGCCATAGTCGCACCAGGCACGACTGCCACACGTAACCTAATTGAGGGTATGGTTTACATTTGTAGTCAATTTATGCATACCATGTTTGATTCCGGTTCTACAGTTTCTTTCATTTCAGGTCATATGGTTGACAAGTTAGGGTTGAGACCTATTCGATTAGAGAGACCCTTGATCCTTAGTAACACTGCTATGGACAAAATTTACCTAAATTTAGTATGTGTCGACTATTTGGTAGAGATAGAGGGACAAACCTTACCTATAGATCTAAGAGCATTGGAGTTCCTAGAGTTCGATGCACTACTGGGCATGGATTGGTTGGGTGCTTATCATGCTCAAATTCACTACTACGGTAAGAGGATCACATTTCAGATTCTTAGGCATCCAGAGTTTAGCTTCCATGGGACTTCGACCAATTTACCGATCACCAGGGGTAGAGTCGCCACTAACGTAGATGTAGAGACATTCGCTGGCGTGTTGAGTACGACCGGAGTAGAGACTAGGTTGGAGGATGTGCTAGTAGTACGCGATTTCCTTGATGTCTTTCCAGCGGAGTTACCAGGCTTACCACCACCTAGGGAGATTGATTTCAACATTGACTTGGTCCTAAGGATCAAACCCATTTCTATTCCGCCGTACGTCATGGCTCCGAGAAAGTTAGAGAGGTTGAGAGGAAAGCTCGACGAGTTGTTGGAGTTTGGCTATATTCGACCGAGTATGTCGCCTTAGGGAGCGTCGGAATTGTTTCTGAAGAAGAAAGACGGCAGTTTGAGATTATGCATCGACTACAGACAGTTGAACAAGGCGATGGTAAAGAACAAGTATCCATTTCCTCGCATCGACGATTTGTTTGACCAGTTGACAGGTTCGCAGTGTTTCTCAAAGATTGATCGGAGAACCGGGTACCATCAACTGAGGATTAGAGCAGAGGACATGGAGAAGACTGCATTTCACACTCAATATGGGCACTACCAATTACAGTTATGTCGTTTGGTCTGACTAATGCCCCAACGATGTTCATGGATTTGATGCATCAAGTGTTGAGACAATACTTGGACAGATTCGTCATTGTGTTCATCGACAAAATCTTGATATATTCCAGGACTCACGAGGAGCTCGAGGAGCACCTTAGGTTGGTTTTACTTACACTGAGAGAGCATCGATTATTCTCTAAGTTCAGCAAGTGTGAGTTTTGGTTGACAGAGGTAGGATTCCTAAGTCACATTATTGGGACCGGCGAGTGTTAGTGGACCCCACTTAGGTCAGGGCAGTTAGCGATTGGCCTACACCATCAGCGTTAGATATCCGCAATTTTTTGGGTTTGGCAGGTTATTATCGGCGTTTTGTATAGGACTTCTCAAGGATCACGACACTGATGATGCAGTTAACAAATAAGGATGTCAGATTTCAGTGGAGCGACAACTGTGAGTAGGCATTCCGGACATTGAAGGAACGATTGACTCCTGCACCAGTTTTGGTTTTGCCCGAGTCAGGGAAGGGTTTGGAGGTGAACACCGATGCTTCTAAGATCGGTTTGGGCTATGTTCTAATGCAAGAGGGTAGAGTGATTGCCTACGCATCCCGACAACTGAAGATTCATGAGAAGAACGACACTATTTATGACTTGGAGTTAGCGACAGTGGTTTTTGCACTGAAGATTTAGGCGCCACTATCTTTACGGGGAGAGATTCGTCCTTTTTACTGACTACAAGAGTTTAAAATACCTCTTCATGCAAAAAAGATTGAATATACGACAGAGGCGATGGCTTGAGTTCCTCAAGGATTATGATTTCTCATTAGAGTACCACCCGGGGAAGGGTAATGTGGTAATAGATGCATTGAGTCGCAGAGGGTCAGACTCAGAGGTTGTTATTTGCTACATAACGTACGATTACAGTTTGCTCGAGGCGCTTGAGAAGATTTGTACCGATGATGTTCTGACCGATAATAGATTGATGATTTGTATGGAAGATGAGGACTCAACAGTGTCGATACAGAGTGTACTCGAGGGTCAGCAGAAAGATGAGCAGTATCAGAAGTTCTTAGAGCAGTACGGAGTTTAGATCATCCAAATTAGAGTCAGTCAATAGACTCATGCCTGAGATTTAGAGAATGACTGTGGATTCCATCAGTGGCTGAGCTAGGCAATGAGATACTTCATGAGGCACACCACTTACAATCTACGATCCATCCGAGCAGGACTAAGATGTACATAGAGGTGCGTCGTCTCTTCTAGTGGCCGGGGATGAAGACCGACGTTACTAATTTTATTTGAGGGTGTGATATTTGTTAGCATGTTAAGGCTGAGCATCGCAGACCTAAAGGGTTATTACAGCCACTTCCCATTCCTTAGTGAAAGTGGGAGCACTTTGCCATGGACTTCGTCAGTGGGCTACCTCGATCTTGGTAGAGACATGATAGCGTCTGGGTGATTGTGGACAGATTGACTAAGTCCGTGCACTTCATACCAATCTTGACCACATGTTAGGTAGATAGGTTGGCAGAGTTGTACGGGCGAGAGATAGTTCGACTTCATGGTGTACCATTATCAATCGTGTTTGACAGAGGGGTGCAGTTCACACTATAGATCTAGCAGAGCATGTAGGCACAGTTTGGCACGAGACTGAATCTTAGTATCGCCTATCATCCACAAATTGATGGATAGTCAGACCATTTCATCCAAATTATTGAGGATATGTTGAGGATGTGTGTGTTGGAGTACGGTGGATCTTGGAATGAATATCTTCATCTGTGTGAGTTTGCATATAATAACAATTATCAGCCCAGTATTGACATGGCACCATTTGAAGCATTGTACAGGAGGTCGTGTAGATCTCCAAATTGTTGTGAGGAGCCCGAGGATGAAGGCAACGATTAGGCCAAAGATTGTGGTAGATAACATAGAGAAGATACGCCAGATCTGTTTGAGACTGAAGGGTGCGCAAGAGAGGCAAAAAAGTATTATGATTTGTATCACGGGAGTTAGAGTACCAAGTCGGGGACTTTGTATATCTGAAAATGTCTCCATTGAAGAGTCACAAGAGGTTTGGGATCAAGGGGAAACTTGCGCCAGGTTCATTGGTCTGTTCAGAGTGGTGAAGTGGATAGGCAAGGTTGCATACGAACTAGAGTTGCCACTTCCGATGTTAGGGATTCATCCTGCCTTCACATATCGATGTTACAACTGGATAGGTCCAGGGAAGGCAGACGACTGACACTAGATTTGAGCCAGATAGACCTGAGGGAAGATGTAACATACAACCAAAGCCTATCCAAAACTTCGACCGCAAGTTCAAGACCCTAAGGAACAAGGAGATCCCATCAGTCCCCATTAAGTGGCAGCACCACG
The DNA here is from genome assembly GCA_039657345.1 of Stephania japonica. Lineage (NCBI taxonomy): Eukaryota > Viridiplantae > Streptophyta > Magnoliopsida > Ranunculales > Menispermaceae > Stephania > Stephania japonica. The sequence continues at coordinate 20,939,667 of CM077566.1, forward strand.
GGGACGAGGAGCTGACGTGGGAGCTAGAGTCATATATGCGCGAGTGTTTTCCCTACCTCTTTTGAGTTCGGTAAGTCTTTCCTTAAGTTTCATTTAAATTTCGAGGACAAAATTCCAGTTAGGTGGGAAGACTGTAACGACCCAAAAATTTAACCCGTGCCACGTGTCAATACAGGTGATACGTGGGCCCACGCCGTGGTACAATCATCAATTCTCCGACGTCAACACCGATGTATGTTAGTTTTGTATGGTGTTTGTATTTTATTGTATTAGATACTTATATTATTTTTGTACTTGGGGTTATGGGTTGATAGATTTTTGGATATTATGACTTGATGACACTCTCCTTGCTTTACATGATATATATGATATATAGGGGTTCCCACACCCTAGGTTTTTGTCCTAACTTGAAGCTTTCGAGGTTAATTGATTAGTTGAGATTTATTGCTTTCACTTTACACTTTGATAACTCGCTAATTAATTTACTTCACTTTTAAATGATTAATAAATGATTGAATGGTAAGGATAAGCTCACTGGCCCCGCGCGACTCTACGGGATTGGCTCGTGGGTTCGCTTGGGTCCAGGCCGACCGGCGCCCGATTCTAGGTGTGTAGAATTTGGGGCCGTCACAAAAGATCTCGCAAGATCTACCCGGGAAATGTCGCAATATTAGCGCAACTTGAAATCGAGAGGCATCGCAACACCTCTCGAATCTAGTACCCTGTACACACAACACTAGGGGTGGTCAGTTACCCCTGCAGGAGGCACCCTCTTTGTCCCAGCTAGTATGGGACCACATGATACCTTTGAGACACACACTCATGCCAAGAACATACAACAAACAATATGGAATGGAATATCAAGCAAGGGATTAATTCAACAATAACAATGAATAGAGGATGTATAAATCACATGTTATTTCCTTACTGGCCTATTAACATACACACATATAAGACACGTGTGTACTTACCTGTAGTGTCACAACCCGGTACCACTCCGAGACTCTAATGTGTCCCCCGCGGGTTCCCAACTACCTAATAAAGTCCACCGATACGGTAAACATATACACACTTTCATAGATAATGGGCCTTAACACAAATCTTATCCCTCTTTGGGCTCGTGGGGCCTAAACACTAATTCCTTATACACCCAAGTATTCTATTTATTGGACCCTTGTTGGGCTTTAACACATAAGCCCATACCAAACATCATCACATACCTATTATGGGCCTTACCATCTAATTATCTTGTTGGGCCCTTATGGGCCCTAATACAAACCCATTTATATACACACTTACATATACACTTATAATAACCATAACCCATCCACACATATCACCTTTTATTATAATTATAAACTATCCATACACATCACTTTTCATTTTAATACACACCCACACATACAATAATACACCCCACACCCCAACTGTGGTGTACACACCCACACAAAACTGCTCAACATATGCACCAAAATTGAACTTCACACACACCAACCCAACCCACTATCAACTATTCAAACACCCCATTACTGTACATGGGGGGACCATCTCCGGCCAGTGGAGTCGTCGGAGGGCCACCTCCGAACAGCCTTGATTGGGGACAGACCCACCAACCACAACAGGGCCAAAAACCGTCGACAATAGTACTCGAAAAAAAGGCAAAATAGTAAACAAAACATTATTCATCTCGTCAGAAAAACTACCCATCCATTGGACGTGAAGCCCTCCGGGAACATCGAGACACACATGGGTGGTCTACGCCCAAATCCCCTGTCAGAGGTGCCCACGATGGCTAGAAACAGTAAGTATGTGCATTACGGTGAAACAAAACGAAAGAGAGAGAGACAGTTGATGGAGAGAGAGAATGGACTAACGAGAGAGAATAGAGGTGATAGGTGGGAGAGGGATACTCATTTAGGCATCTCCGTGACTGTCCAAGGTTCCAGTGCCGTGAGGGAGGTGGTGGTTACCGGTCCAGAGAGGAGGAGAAAAACAGTTGAGAGGAGAAAGAGAACACAGGTCGAGAGGGAGGGAGAAAGGTTTTGTCACCGGCGACGATGGTTCTCCGGCCACCACTGGTCTCGTTGAGGTCTAGTGATCCGGTGATGACAGTGGAGGAGAGTGGAGAGGGGAGGAGGAAGTGAGTGTTGTTTGTGAGAGAGGGTAAGGTTAGGGAAGATGGGTGAATAATAAAGTGGGTTCCTTTATATAGGTCCCTTTATTTGCATCTCAAATCCCACATTCATCTCAAGGTCTCTTGGACTGCCCTTAATAACCCTAGTCCCCAATGTTAGTGACACCCATCTATTACACATCTATCTAGATTACTTCATGTTGTGCATCCCAAGATTCATCCTAAGTCTAATATATTTTCCAACTCAACCATAGGTCTCATGTTGATTAGTTTCAAAATAAATCATATAACCTATGTTAGGCTATCAAATGAACTTTAATAAATGGTACCCAAGGTCATACTAACTCCCGTTTATCCATTACTCAGTGCGCCGCGTCTGGTACACTTCTCGAGGTGGTCCCAAACTTAGTGTTCTAATTAATTAATTATGCCTAAGTTATACTTTATTTGATTAAATCATGTTACCTCAACTAAGGTCATATCATTGATTTGACTTAGTCTATTACCTCTAACACCTAGTTAAATGACTACCAAAACCCCACTTACCTAGTCGAAGCCTTACTTAGATTAATATTTGTCCAAATTGCTCGTGACCCATATCATACTACCATACTAATACATGCATCACAAAATCCTAAAATTTACCTCGATGTTGACTCCCGAAGTTTGAAATATAGTCCAGTATCACGTAGCCAGGTCACAATCCTGACAAGTGTAACACAAGTCAAGTTAAATTAGAGGGTTGTTACAGTCTCCACCACTTATTAGGATTTCATCCCCGAAATTTAAACTAATAAGTAAACCAAATTACAAACTTACCGGAATCAAACAAGTAGGGAAAGTGCTCGCGCATGTAGGACTCTAACTCCCAGGTCAGCTCCCATCTCCTTGAAATTTCCATTTCAAGAGAACCGAAAGAATTTCCTTATTCTTTAGTTTCTTGACCTTGTGGTCAACGATTTGGATCGGCTACTCCTCGTACATGGTATCATCTTGCTACTCGATTTGGCTCAGATCCATCGTCGGTCGCCGCACTCTGCTTGACTTGTTTAGTTGAAGCATCAAAATGTGGAATACTGGATGAACACCGGCAAGCTCTAGCAGTAACTCTAACTGGTACACAACCTTGCCGACCCTCTTCACAATTTTGAAGGGATCGATAAACCTCGAGCGAGCTTCCCTTTGATTCTAAACCGTTTGTGACCTTTTAGAGGTGAGACTTTCAGGTATACATAGTCTCCCAAGTCGTACTAAAGCTCATCGTGATACTGATCATAGTATTTCTTCTACCGCTCTTAGGCACCCTTAAGTTTCTAACGAATCTATCGTACCTTCTCAATATGATCAACCACAATCTCAGGACCAACTGTCACCATATCCTCTGGCTTAGCCCAGTAAGAAGGTTATCTACAAGGCTCACCATAGAGCGCCTTAAATGGTGCCATACCGATACTCGCTTGATAATTGTTATTGTACGCAAACTCGCAAAATGAAGGTACTCTTCCCATGACCCGCAGTACTCCAAAACACACATTTTGTGCATGTCTTCTAACACCTGGATCAACCTCTCGAACTGTTCGTTTATCTGTGGATGAAATGTCGTACTCAACTCCAGTCAGGTGCCAAACTAAGCCTGCATGCTCTACCATAAAAACAAAGTGAACTGCACCCCTCGATCTGGTACAATTGATAACGGAACTCCATGTAATATAATAATGTCATGATCGTAGAGGATGCTCAGTCTGTGAACTCTATGTGTAGTGGATACCGGTATGAAATGAGCAGATTTCGTTAATCGATCCATAATTACCCAAATACTGTCGTGACCACGAGGAGATCGGGGCAAGCCACTGACGAAATCCATAGTAATGTGCTCACACTTCCATCGAGGAATGGGCAGCAGCTACAACAATCCTCCAAGCCTTCAATGCTCGGCCTTCACACACCGGCATATATCACACACTGGAATAAACTCTGACACATTAGACTTCATCCCTGGCCACCAAAAGAGACGTCACATGTCAGCGTACATCTTGGTTTAACCCAGATGCAAAAAAAATGGGAATGGTGAGCCTCCTGAAGTATCTCGGTGCATAAGTCAGCCGACAATTGAATCTACAATCACCCACGATACCTCAAGCAAGAGTATATCGAACGACTCCAATTCTGGATACTCTAACTTGTCTGCCATCTCACTGTAATGCTAGTATGACTCATCACCCTGCTGTCCCTCGAGAATAATCTATAGTGAAATAGTTTGCAATCTCATCAGACCATACATCTATGTCCTAGTAGTCGTCGGCACATCTGCTAAACTCATCCTCTCGGCTACCTCAAGTAACGCATACTCATGAGTCATACGACACAAAACTACCTTTGCATTTGATCCTCTATGGCTCAAAGCATCCATAACAACATTGGTTTTCCCCGGATGAGACTCAAGTGCGAAATCGTAGTCCTTCAGGAATTCAAGCCAACATCTCTGTCTTAGGTTGAGTTCCTTATGAAAGAACAAGTACTTCAAGCTCTTGTGGTCTATATACAACTCGAAGCGCACGCCATACAAATGGTGTCTCCAAATCTTCAGTGCAAATACGAAATCCGCTAACTCTAAGTCCTGGGTCAAGTAGTTCCTCTCATGAACTTTCAACTATCACGATGCATAAGTGATAACTCGGCCCTCTTGCATCAGCACATCACCCAAACCAATCTTCAATGCATCGGTATACACGACTAGGTCTTTCCCAATCTCGAGCAATGCTAAGACAGGTGTGATTGTTAATTTCTCCTTCAGAGTGGAGAATGCCTTGTGATTGTTAATTTCTCCTTCAGAGTGGAGAATGCCTACTCACACTCTTCATTCCAATCAAACTTCGCGTTCTTTTACATCAGTTTCGTCATCGGTGCAGCGATCTTGGAGAAATCCTGCACGAATTGGTGAAAGTAACCTGCTAACCCCAGAAAACTGTGAATCTGTGTCATGGCAGTCGGAGTAGGCCACTCAATCACGACTCTAATTTTCTCTAGATCAACGGCAACACTGTCAGCTCCAACTAGGTGTCCTAAAAATTAGACCTTTGACAGCCAAAACTCACACTTACTAAACTTAGCGTAGAGTCGGTGGTCCCTCAAAGTTTGCAATACTGCTTGTAAATGCCTCTCGTGCTCTTCACGAGTCGTGGAATAGATGAGAATGTCGTCAATGAACACAATCACGAATCGATCTAGAAAATGTTGGAAAATATGCCCTAGGTCAATCCATTAACAGTCTTTATAAATAAATTTTAGTTAATAAAATAGAGGATTTCATTTGTTGTTTATTATAATTGATTTGCATGTTTACATTATAATAAGATCCATGGGTATTTACAGAAATATCCTAAATGTCCTTAGTCCATTATTATACTGGGAACTATAATGAATTAAGACTAGTGTAAGTCTTGATTGATGATCATACGATGATCATATGTATAAGAATACGAATCAAGATCATGAGTACTTGTTAGGGAACAAAGTACTGGACTGACCCGCTATGAGAACATCACATGGATTAAGTCATAGATGTTTCTCATGATAGGTATATTTTTCAGTCCTCTGACTTGAGATTACTAGAGACTTCAACATTAGGAATACAGTGATTTGACGCAATCAAACGTTGTCTCTAACTGGACGATTATAAAGGTTGTGATTGGTTACTATGTGAATAATGTGGTGAAGTTGTGTAATCGAGATAGAATTTGTCCCTCTCATATAAAGCGAGATATCTAGTGGATCCCTCGATGTGTTAGACTGTTAAAAAGCCTAGTCTAAGTAAATTGATATTGATCAATGTCACTTAGATGTTTTTAGTCTACCTAGAAATCGAGATTAGTACGATTGAACATGTTGGATGACAATTCCATGCCTTATGTTTGATCAAAAGGATATCGTGTGACAAAAGGATGTTATATACACTATTGATTAGGTTTTATCGATTTGATATTCGTAAAACTTGGGTAGTCATAATGTCTTGCTAGAGGTCGCTTATGACTTGTATACCAAAATGTGTTTTGGTACACTGCCAACGTTGTATGAGCCTATTGGGTCACACACTGAGAATGGTTTTGCGAGATTTTAAGATGATTCAAAAAAATGAATTTTATGTGATAAAATTCATGACAGAAACGTCCTTGTAGTGTATTACACTTATACTTCTTTAAATATGGGTATATGTGTAATTTACTTAACCGTCTATATACAAAGGTTGTATAAATAGACGCTTTGAGTTAGAATACAAGTACAAGAAAGATTAAAAGGGCCGAAACTCTATTTTCATTTTAAGAAACGACTTAGGGTTTTTTGGTATGATATGGATTGTTTTGGAGATAAACAAAAAGGTTTGGTATTCTCTCGAAGCTAGCACTTCAAATCTTGGCCGCCGTTTGTGTGTGGACTGCTGATAAAGGGCGTTCGTTGTTGGCAGCGCCTTAGAGATCGATTAACCTTCAGAAAGGTATATTGCGAGTGAGGTATGATTAAGTTTTCATAGTATAAACGTATTTTAATGAAATCAGATTCGGATCCTGTTGGGGTTTTTTTCAAAATAGTTTTGAAATCTCCACTGTGCATGAACCCCCAAATCTAACAGAAAATCCCTCATCACTCGGTGCATCAAGTCCATGAACATCGCCGACGCATTAGTCAACCAAAATGGCATGAATGTGAACTAGAATTGACCGTATCTCGTGTTGAATGATGTCTTCTCTTGATCCTCATCCCTGATCCTGAGCTGGTGATAGCTTGACGTCAGATCTATCTTAGAAAACCACTGTGCTCCAGTTAACTGATCAAACAAATCATCAATGTGTGGTAACATGTACTTATTCTTCACTATAGTCGATACAAAGCCCTAACTACTGTCCCTCTTCTTGACGAACAATACTGGTGCTCCTCATAGTGACATACTAAGACTGATGAAGCCCAACTCTAACAAATCAACTAACTGACTCCTTAGCTCCTCAAGATCTCGGGGTGCCATCCTATACGGTGGTATCGTAATCGGTCTAGTCCTTGGGACTAAGTCTACAATGAAATCGATCGTCCTCTGCGGTGGTAATCCTGGCAGATCCTCTGGGAATACATCAATAAACTTGTACGACGATCGGTAAACCTGCTATATCAACCTCTTGTCTCACACCAATACTCATGACGCTCGCAACAATCTCGACATCGCCACTCATGGCCTCTCTGCCTCTAGTGATCAGAAGTAATGGTGTGTTACCCTAATGTTGATCTTCGAACCATCTGCCAACGAAATCGCGATCGTCTTCTCATAATAACCTATATGAGCATGGTACGCTCCCAACCAATCCATGCCTAATAATGCATCGAACTTAAGAAACTCAAGCATCCTCAATCAGTAGGAAACTCGTAGCCCTCTATCTCTACCGGGTACTCAACGCACAAAAAGTTCATGTAAATCTTGTCCCCAACAACTGTGCTAAGGGTCAAAGGTCTACTAAGCCTAATGGGTCTCAACCCAAACATGTCTACCATATGTCTAAAAATAAACGAAACAATGGAACCAGAATCGAACATGGTATGCATGAATGTACTACAGATAGAAATCATACCCTCAACTAGGTTTCGGGTCGCCCCCTGATTTGGCTCAACTGTTGCCTGCATCCGCTCCTCTCGGTGCTGATGATGTTGTGTCTGTGTGCACTCAAACTGAGTACACTAAGCTTGGATGTGGCCAACTTTGCGCATCTGTATCATGTACGTGTATCCTATGTACCCTGAGTTTGACCTTGGCCTTGACTCTGTGTAGATCTCTGGGTTTGAGTCTGCCCTGACCTTGGTGTCTGTCTCTATGTACCTCCTCTACCAAAATCTCTACTGGCCATAGGATGTCCCTGCGACTGCTGTACAGGTCTCGTAGGCTGTGGAAGGTGACTAGCAAAGCTCAACACTGGTGGAGTCATTTATGCCGATCGAGTGGTGGTGCAATGGATCCTACACTCGGAGCTCTGGAATCTCGATATCGAAGTCTGTTCTTCCTCTGTTTCTTATCATGATGATCCTCTGATTTGGTCTCCCGTTTGGCCGATCTCACCTTCTTTGGGTGAGAAATCAGGTAACTCTCTCTAGCCAGATTCCATTCGTATGCTCTTTGTAGAGTCTTTGAATCTGCTGACCCTCCGATATAAGGTAACAGTTGGATAAACCTACCATCTAGTCCATCACTAGCTCTCCTATAGACTGTTGCAAAGAAGTGAACTCGTTCTTCTTCACCCGTAACACTGTCGGTGGAAAGTACTTCTAGTTAAACTGGGTCTTGAAATCTATCCAATCTCGCGGAATGCCACGGGTAGTGACAATGGTAGTCCACTAATCATCGGCCTCCCCCAGTAGCATAGATGAGGAAATCGTCGCTCTCATATGATCCTCAATCGCGATGATAGTATGAATCTTCTCATGATTCTTTTGGAAAAGCTCTGTCTTTACTACGTCTGTACCACTGAAAAACTTAACTGGGTCGTGCCTTTTAAATTCTCTCCATTGCATCGCCTCAGTAGTGGCCCTAGGACTCTTCTCCGGAGTAGTGACCGGAGTAGTCTCTGCAGCAGCTACAGTTGTCAATGGTATCTCCTCATTCTGGATCGAATGTGTAACACTCTCAATCTGTACTATCTGTGTAACTGCAATCCTTGGGATCACTGTAACCGAAATTGGTGTTGTAGAAGCTGTAGCCACTGGAGACTTTGTCCCCTAAGTAGTAGAAATAGGTGGAAAAGGCGTAGTCAGAGTTGATGGTGTCGTGGTAGCTTATGCGGGTGTCCTTAGTGACCGCACTAACTCCTCAAATCTCTGGTCCTGCGTCGCGGCTCTCTAAGTCAACGTGCGTATCTCCTCAAGGCATCGTGAAAAAATCATGTCGATATCATCACTCGGACCTGGCTGATCCACCATCGTCGTCTGAACAAGGAAATGAGTTTCTTGGATTAGTGGATAGCAACAGTATACAATATATTACAATCAACAATCGTAATTTGTATAAGCATCACATCTGACTAATCCCAACTCATCCCTCCACACTAGATTTCTAATTAGGGTTGTAAGGTTTTCCACTCTAAGTAAGGTTTTCCACTCTAAGTTCAACCATTCCTAACTTACGTTGTCTTAATGGTTTGTGTTTTAAATCAAGAGTCAGGTCGTTATAACCTTAGGCTCTGATACTAACTGAGTTGGCCCCAATTTTCCTGTGCAATTGGGTACGCTCGGCATAGTCCCGTGTAGGGCCCGAGTCATCATTCGATAACCTGACGAGGCTAATTAGCATCCGATTAATCAATTTAACAGTTTACGAAGGAGTTATTGAAATGATACGCAAAAAAGACTAAACAAGTATAATAAGGGAAATAACTCGATCAAAGGGAAATGTAGGAATCTATAAGTGTGGAAAACCCCGGGTATTCATGTACAATTCGATATGCATAAATACATGATACCAATCTCATCAAAAATACCAAGTTTTATAACCCAAGACATATATATGAAACGATATACAGATAAGCAAAACAAAAAACCTACTATAATTGTCTCCCCGGTCCCGTTGATAAGTCCTCAAAGTAAGTCATCTAGGCAGGGCCTCTTGCCCTTGTTGCTCTTCATTCTATCAGCACCCATCGTCACAAACTAGATGGTGAGTAACTGTAAAAATCAAAAGTAGTACTAGAAGAATATAACAGTAATTTATGATTTAACAAGTAAACCAGTCTAAATATCATGCAGAAATGAAATAGCAGGAAAGTAAGTAAATAAAGTGCATGGTAAATAGACTGATAGATAAACAATCGAAATTTGCATGTTTTATGATTCAAAAGAGGCCCATGAGTGGTCTAATTTCACAGCAATACGACAAAGATCTCGCAAGATCTCCCCGGGCAATGTCGCGACATTAGAGCAGCTTGAAATCGAGAGACATGGCAACACCTCTCGAATCCAAGCTGCGCTAATGTTGCGAAATTGCTCGGGGAGATCTTGCAAGATCTTTGTCGTATTGCTGTGAAATTAGACCACTTATGGGCCTCTTTTGAATCATAGAATAGGCAAATTTTGATTATTTATCTATCAGTCTATTTATCATGAACTTGATTTACTTGTTTTCTTGTTATTTCATTTTTGCATGATATTTAGACTGCTTTACTCGTTAAATCATAAATTACTGTTATATCTTTTGACACTAATTTCGATTTCTTCAGTTACTCACTATCTAGTTTGTGACGGTGGGTGCAAATAGGGTGAAGAGTAGCAAGGGCGAGGGGCCATGCCTAGGTGACTTGCTTTGAGGACTTAGCAGCGGGACTGGGGAGACCATTATAGTAGGTTTTTATGTTTTTGCTTATCTGTATATCGTTTCATATATATGTTTTGGGTTATAGAACTTGGTATTTTTGATGAGATTGGTATCATGTATCTATGCATATCGAATTGTACATGAATACCCATGGTTTTCCACACTTATAGATTCCTGCATTTTCCTTTGATTGAGTTATTTCCCTTATTATACTTGTTTAGTCTTCCGCTGTGTATCATTTCAATAACTTTTTCATAAACTGTTAAATTGATTAATCGGAGGCTGACTAGTCTTGTTAGGTTGCCGAGTGATGACTCGGGGCTTGCACGGGTCTAGGCCGGGTATACCCAATTGCACGGGGAAATTGAGGCCGTCACATAGTTCAACTTTGAAGTGTCATTATATTCTTTGCTTTTTGTTATTAAGTAGAGAAGGAACACAATAGAGTTTTGTTTAGCTATCAGATAAGGTGATTTTCTTATTACATGTTAATTTCTTTATATATGTCTTGACACTAACACATTTATTACTGTACTATTGTCCTAATTATCCACATGTGAGACTTAGGCCGGCGGGCTACCATTGTCCACTGGTGTGGTTAGTGTGGTACTCCAAATTTGATCATGTGTCGACGAACACTATAAATTATATTAATGACCATGGTGTGGTTGTAGCCTTAAGGCAAAATTTATGAGGTCCACCGGTGTGGTTACTAACCAATATTATTTGCAGTTAGTGATACATGTTGCTATTGTTTTTCTATATATTTTGCATTAACAGGGTGTAATTAGTAAATTACAGGGTGGCTGGCTCATTAAATTTAATAAATTTTAAGTGTTACTTTAGTCAGTGAGGAAATATGAATTTAGAGCAGGTCAGAAGGTGATCATGTTAGATAAATAATGTATAGTGGGTAATGTAAAATACTAATAATGGTATGGGGAGCATGTGCGTGTTATGTAAAACTAATAACAATGTAAACTCATTATAAAAAAATAATTAAATGGGTTTTTATGATGTATTTCCCAATATTCAGTTATAATCGGTACTGGCCCTATGGGCACTCCATCCTGGTCTTGTAAATATTTTCGAGATCGGGGTGTGACACTAACTTTCCCAATTAGGATCTTCAACCCCCACCGCCCCCACTTATATTACCACTAAGTGAATATCCTTTAGCCCATAAGCTTAGTGAATGTCTTGCCTCAACTATGTCTTTCACAAGATGCCTTACCGCAATAAGGGCTTATACAACCACCTAGCCACAACTAAGATTTCCCCTACCTAGCCTCAACTTGGGTTTTTGCTTAGCCTCAACTAGGTCTTCCCTTTCAACTTAGATCCCACTAAGATTCACAATTCAAGTTTGATGAATATAATGAAAGTTTGCTTTACAAAGTAAAGCGGTATAAGATGATCTCTTCTTAAAAGCCAAATGTAATCCTAATATGAATCAATGCAAGTGAGACTTTGCAAATTGAGATACCTTGTAAAATCAATTTCTTATAGGCTAACTCTCAATATTGAAGCCAATTAAGAAGAGTATAAATTATGCTCAACTTGGATCAAATGAATGGCTAATTGATGCACTAATGAAAGATACAATTTTAAGCTTAAATTGTGCAATCAAAAACTCGGGTCACAAACAAGTTCAAATTAAAAACAAGACCCATGTAAATATGATGTTTAAACAAAATAAGCATGAAACCAAAAAATCAAATATAGATTAAGCACAATTAGGTTTCAAGTTAATGTAATGAACTAATGAAAAATCACAATTAATCTGAAACTAGTGCACCTAATGTTTCGGGTATATAGAAAATCAATTTTAAGTTCAAAAAACCCTTTTAGTTGTGTTTTACATACACTTCAATGAAACCAACAACAATATGTATAGATTAAGCTCAATGTGGTTTCTCTAATTTCACATGCACACTAATGGTTCAAGTTTAGGCTCAATAAGTGCAAATCCGTTCTAAGTCTTATCTAGACTCAATATTAAGCAGAAAACTCTATTTGAATGTGTTCAAATCACTCACACTTGATTCTTACATAAATCTTTAACAACAAGATATAGATTAAGCAAAAAAGAGAAGGAAATCGAGAAATCTTACATCCCCAAGTGTGAGATCCGAAAATTAGTTTTGAGCAAGATTTTTAATGCTTAGAACACTTCCTTTGACCTCATTTAATGTACATAAGTTCAGCCCCCAACAATACCCAAGTCAGTGTGTGTATTTGATCTTCACATTTCTTGCAAAATAATAATTTTTGAGCACTTTATGTGTGTTCTTAACCAAGAGCTATGTATTTTATGTTCTTGATTATTTTGGTGCTTGGTCAAATCCTTGACCATGATTGATATATATAATCCCAGGGCTCAAATGATACCCCAAATTGAAATTAAAGGTATGGATCAACACTTTAAAAAAAACTGTCAGATTCCTGCCCAACATGCTGGGTAAAATGGGTAGCGCGCTGGGTAAAACATTTCGGTTTACTACAGAGTGCGCTGGGTAGACTGGCTAGCGCACTGAGTAATGTTTTTGGCAGTTAACTGCACAACAAGCTGGGTAACTTTTTTTTCTAGTGTCCTGCACAACACATTGTCTTTTGCCCAGTGTGCTGGGTCCTAAGGCCTGAAAATAAATAGTTTTTTGGTTTCCTAAAATGAACCCCCTAATGACCCTAAGACACTACTAAACCTCTTAAATCACTATGAACATATTTAGTAGGGTCCTTAAAACGTGTCTTAACATCTCGAATGATTTCACTAATGCAATAAATAAAAAATCCTAGTTTCATGAAAAACATAGTGGTTTTCTTACAAATATTTTTAATGTCAATGCAAAAGTTATCTAAACACATGTCGGTGCATTAAAAAATAATTCCGACACCTTGTGTAGTGGCCCTAAATCTTGAGTCCCACCACAGATGCCAATGTGAACCCACAACCAACCACATAGCTGCCAGCTGTGTCCAACGTGCAACTACTATACCTTATTTCTCATTTATCCGAGTTATTAATATTTAAAATGCATTAATTCAACGAAAGACTTTGAAATATGTAATTTGTTATTTATGCCATCAAATTTAAGAGCACTAGTCCTATATGGATAACCCGATAATGTACATTGTATATAAATTAAGAAAAGTAAGTGCATACATGTACTGGTTATCTCATAAGACCACAATACCAAAATAAAGCCAAAAGAGTAAAATAAAAATATACATACGAGTCAATCTAGTCAATGCAGCCAAGTCACATGTAGTCTGTTAAAGTCTCCTGGCCTCTACTCATAGTAGGTCCTACACTCAAGCCATCACAAGAGGCTGATGACTAATCCATTGAGTAAAACCCAGAAGGAAACCACCCAACATTAATAATAATGAAAGCCAACAATATGATAAATAAACATGCGCATTAAACATGCAACTGTAAATAAAACGCACACATAAATAATAACAATAAAGCAAATGGATATGTGTTGTGTAGCAGGACTGAACCCTAAACTAGATATCAGGATTTTTCCAAGAGGCTTATCCTCCTCCTCCGCTTTTCCAACACCTAAGTCTGTCCCTATTGTCCAGCCTAACCAAGTTAACCCACACATCTCGAAGTAAACTAGAATCCGACAGTGAAATAAATAGCTAATTGTGCAACATAAGTAAGCACATGGAAAGAATATACAATGATAAACAACAATATTGGGATTAAATGAAAACACAATAAATAAATACTTCAGTGTGTTCTTAAGTTGTTTATGCGCCTTAAACGCACTCCAATACCAGATATTAGTCCCGATCCAATCTCTCTTTTGCTTCTTAATAAGTGCCCGATACCTGACTAGGTCCTCATAAGTCCCCAGTATCTTAATTAATCATTGAACTCCCAAAAATCTTGAAATCCAATTACTTGTCAATTTATTTTCATTTTTTTACTGTGTTGGGTGACGTGGGTGGCACTGCTGTGAAGATGCCCTACGACATCGAGGGAAGTCTCCTGGACTCCACGTGGTTGACCACGCCACCGTGAGTTAGTACCTACAGTGTAACCCAAAACGGCTCAAATTGTTAGCCCCTGGACGTGACGTCATGGGTGGGGCCCTAGAGAATTACTCTCCACGGCGCCATTTGCAGTGCCCTCCCAGTTTTGGGTTGGGTCAATTTTTCAGACCTCTCGGCCCATCGCAATGGTCTAGACCTGTTCCAAACCCCTATGGTTTCCTAAAACAACCATAGTATGCGTTCAAACCTAGATAAAACCTTGAAAACATTGATACACTTGGCGAATCTCTCCTAAACGACGGAAAATTCCCAATTTTTTTAACAAGAGCAACAACTGTAACAAATCCTCAACAAATTCTCAACACCCAACATAAAACCATACAATAACTCCAAAAACCCAGTCAGCTCAGCTCACTCTTCGAAAACTCTCGCCAAAACATGTAAAACTTTGTCCAAAAGATAGACTACGATGTGGAGAAAACTGATCTTAAATTGGTTTAATGATTCACTAGCTCAATCACCTCTAAAATCACTACCAAAGTCACTCAAACCCTCCCAATGTTGCTCAAATTTTCGCCCAAAAGAGAGTGGAGAGAAAAAAGGTGGTCAAAATGAGTTGAAACACTCATATTTATAGTCCCAAGTCATCTAATGCGTAATGTGCATCCCTAGGACCATCTTGTGGTGAAGATTGAGTCAATTTGTCAACCTTTGGCGATACATTTGTGGGCTTTGTCCTCTTGGTCTTATCCCCCTACAAACAACTAGTGCATTCCCAAACGTTCTGATACCCGACACAAGGCAAACTCGACTCGTTGTTCGAAACTTCAACGATATGTCCAGCCTACACCATGTTCCTATAAATGTTATTTATTATATTTCATTTTTTTCATCTATGTTAACCCATTCCTCGATTTAGTGTTCGCATCATTCGCTCGTCTGCTACCCGCTTCAACACGTTATTCTAAGCAAAAACTAGTCACACTACCTCACCCCATCTATCAATATAATTTTACACCTCCGATGTAATAAGTCATTACATAATCCTTACGATCGTAGTTACACAAAAAATCAATAAAAAAATAACATTTTTACCAAATCCAGGCAACCGTGGCCTTACTATGGCATCCCCGAGGACCTAAGCTGGCTTCCACGTTAGAAAATACCTAAATATTGACCTTAATGAAAGTTGGGCTGTTATAGTTCTTCCCAACTAGGGGAAATTTGATCTCGAAACTCATATAGGCCTCCACCTCGAGCCATGGAACAATTATAGTGGCGAAAAGCAACTATCCTCGCTGTCTCTTCCGCGACTCATTCCTATACCATAGTTCAGTACGTTGGGATCCAACTAGTGTATGCATCACCTGACCAATCACGGACGCGCGCCGAACGCGTCAATAAAATATATTTCCTACACCAACTATTTTGTAGATAGCGGTAAAGGGTCGATCCCACAGAGATTGGTTTTCTTTCTAAGGTAAAAAAAAAAATAACAAAAAGGAAATCGGGGGATTTATAGAAAATGAGTTAATTACCTAATCTAAATATAAACAAAATAAATAAAAGCAATTAAAATAAAGTAAAAAACAATTAATAAAAATAACACCTAGGTCAAGACATACAAGTTTGGTTCGATAAAAAGATTGAATTTGGTCATCAACTTATGTCAAAAATACAAATCACATTATCCTAGTGTAGCTATAGACCCGATGACGTACGCGGTTCCTCGCACTTCCTGATATCGGCAGCCAAGGTACGACCGTTGACTACTTCCTTAACCAAACACGCAACCTGATCGCTAGTGCTCCAGATTTAATGCATTGGTCGCATTACATCGATTAGTGAAGACACTACACCTAGACAATCGGATCGCTAGTGCTCCCGATTTAGCCTAGATCCCTAAGGTATTTGATCGGTCCCAAAAGGGTCTAATCAATTGGTATGGTCAATTGCCACAAGTGTGGTCTTATTGCACAAGCATGGGTGCTTACGACTCACTGGCATATGAATTGAAGTTTAAACTAGTGTTTAACTTCAATTGTTAAAATAATACCAAAGATAATAAATTACTATGAAAAACAAAATAAATAAATAGATCTCACATATGTTTTATGCCAAAAAGAGTGATTTGATCCACCTCCGGTTCGAACTGATGAGTTTAGCCGGCCATAGTGTAGAAGAAAAGGAGAGAAAATACTAGAAAATACTGAAAAATGAAGGAATAATTGTCCTCTCCCTCTCTCGTGTATGCCCAAAACAACTCCTCCGGTGTCCGATTTCTGCAAGTGTATACTCTATTTTGAGTATTTTTTCGCTCCGAATCCAACCGTGCACTCCGTTTCTCCTAAAAATGAGAATTAAATATACTTAGATATATATTCTCATATTATTCCAATAAATCACTAATTTCCTAAAATATGCATTTATCACCATAAAATAGAATAAATATAGTCCAATTACACCTAATAATCTATACTAAATTATGCATAAATGAACACTTATCAATCACCCCGAACCCATTCATGTGGGATACCACCAGTGATCACACCCAATCCAACCCAATCACGCGATAGCCCTTTGTTATGGCCTAATGTATCATGTGATCAATCAAGTTTTCATTAAAATCCTCTAGTAAGTACACCAACCGTCACCAAGCATGTAGGTAATAACAAAAATATATAAACCTACGAAATAAACAACAAAATAAATAAATAATTTCATACGTACCCTCGACCGGCTGTCGAGTCTCCTCCCGGATTGGTTGTGCAATAAGATGGGCCCTCTCTCTGGCCTATACCAACTCCGGTGGTAAGGATGCCCTCTACAACAATTCACTCGAAGGTTTCCAATCTGACAGCAACATTGACCATGACGTGTCTTTGGTCTCTTAGCTTGCCTGTAACGACCCAAAAAATGTGATATACTTATATGGCTTGGTGTGGTACCTATTCATACTTGTGTCTATGTGGACTGACGATGATATCAGTGTACTAGGTTCGCCTAGAAAAACTTATTGAATGGGGGCTCAAGCAAATGAGATATGGGTACATGATGCCAGGGAAATGATAATTGTGGATGACCAACAAATAAAACACAATAACTAATTAACCAAGGAACATGTTCGGGTCGTTGATATTCTATTCGTACGCGACAGGGTAAGTCATGGTGCGGTCTGGAGGTGGAAACGTGGTCATGAACGTCGCATGTCACATGGTGTCACTAACGGAGTCATGCAGTGTGTGTCAGTTTTGTTCAAAATGTGAGGCGCTTGGAGTGAATAGAAGTAGTTAGACGTGCCTCGGGATACGTGTTGGGGAGTTGATGAAAGGGATTTATATAAACACCTTCTCTCTCTCTCTCTCTCTCTCTCTCTCTCTCTCTCTCTCTCTCTCTCTCTCTCTCTCTCTCTTTTCCTTACTGCTTTGTCTCTCATTCTCGTCTCTCTATTTCATTATCATTTTCTCTCGGCTAGACAGGAGGAGCAACTGGGGTTCGAAGCTCGCGACGACGCGGAGACATGGCAAACACCCGAGTTGAGGTAATATCTCCACTCGTCATCTTGCGTGTGTAGTTTTAACATGGGTTTTGGGTGTTTTGGTCGACGTGCGAATTCGATGTTGTGGTTATGGATGTGTTTGGTGGTTTTGGGTTGGTAACTACCTCTCGAGGAGTTTGGGATAGCCTCGGAATGTGGTGACAAGAGCTAAGGTGTCAAAAAACCCCAAAAACGTGTTCAGGAAGTGGCACCAAGAGGCATTTCATGGAGCCTATGAGCCACAACGTCAGTCACAACGTTCTGAAAAGAAAAGGTTGGGGAATTCACGATTTATTGGACACCGTTAACAAGATTGGCCACGGCATGACTTACAGTGTCTGTAACAGTGCCAATATGGTTTTCTAATTTTTATCGTTGCCACCAAGTGTTTTGTTCACAACGTACACCGTTCACAATAATAAAATTATGAAAATTGATGAAAATTTTTGGGATTTCTCTCGGGTAGCCATATGGGTTCGAATACAACCAAATACCCATGGAATTGACCCAAAATACAGGGAAAATGAATAAAATTATGGAAAATGGGGGAAACTATAAGGGAATCGAAAAAGAACTCTAACGTAACCGAACTGTATTGAAATGATTACCAGGTATCAAAGAGAATGTGATAAGCGTACGGGGTCAGTTTGGGACGTTCGAGAGCTACAAACATAAGGTTTTGTGTTGTACTAGGTGTACGGTGAGTAAAACCAATGGAAGCTTTAATATTCTTTCAGTTGTATATTTATTTGGCTATTATACTAGCTGAGCTTTTGGAATTGTTATTGTTTTGATATATCCTAGTATGGAACTTTATTCTGTTTGAGTGGTCCAAGGGCAAGTGAGTCAACGTGATCCTTAGAAGGATGGGTTAGTTAGGGTCATGCCTTAGCTCCAGGAACTCAGGATTCACGTTACATTTTTGGTTCTAAATGGTTGGGGAATTCGGCATTCGCATGTATTTAAGGATTGTGTGAGTGTACCACTTTACGTAAGTCTAGGTCGGGCAGAGCCCAATTTAAGGTTGTGGAATTGGGGCTGTTACAGTTGATATCACAACTATGTTCTATACTCTAGTATTGAATCCAGTGTGATACCACATTACGGTTGGTATCAGAGCATATACTTTATGACTCTGGGATTAAGGTTATAATTGGTATTGGAGCTTAAATTCTATAAACCTGAGGTTGGAATAATTCTGATATCATTGTTACAAGTGTTATCAAAATTTTGTTTTGTGACTCTGAGGTTATATTAATTAAGATACCAATGTCGTAAGTGGTAATACAGAGAAAAAGTTTACAACTCTGAGGTTCATACAATCGTGATAGTAAGGTCATAGTTAGTATCATAACTTATGGGTAGGAGCTTAGGGAATGATGGGAAGGTTATTCTGTAACCTGATATCAATGTTATATTTGGCATCTATCAGTGCCTGAAATTGTAAAACTTGACACTTAATTGAATCACAACTAGCATAAGACAGAAATCAGCGAAAGTTAGGACAATGGTTGAACTTAGAGTGGAATGCTATGATCCCGACTTAAGTTTTAGTTAGGAAGTTAGGAGAGTTGGGAAATGTAAAACTGGACTATGTGCTATTTAATGTGTTATATGTTATTATTATCGATAGCTATAATCTGATCGCGGATACGCTTTCGTGGTAGATTGTAACGATAGATCAGCTACCAGTAGTGGTGGTGGTAGTCCAACAAATTCTCAGCAGAGGCTAAATGAAATAAATCAGTTAGTTATGTTGCAGGGTTATCAATTGGAAGAAATTCTTAGATTTCTGAGAACACAAACCATAAAAAATGTCTCCTATTTCTACAGCAACGGTTACCAGAGGGAGTTAATCAGTGGGTGCCTAGGGATATGAGTAACAAGGCAGCAACTGGTCTGAGACATGAGAAGATCTATAGTAGTGAGTATCGGGAGTATGATTTAAATGCAACTGTGTTGACGGTGAAAGTATCCAGGGTGGTAGTTCCTTCTACTCCAACAACTGGGATCGTTAGGCGATTAGCTCAGGGAGTACATGCAAGAAAATATTAGTCGTACAGTACCAAGGGTAGAGGTAGTAGATCACACGACAAAGACTGTGTTACCGTTGCAAACAATCGGGACACATTACTGTTGATTGTCCTTTGAGGCCAAAGGTACCGCAGTACAATAGTCAGTTGCGAAGGTGGGAGGAAGCACAGGATGTTATAGATCCTAATCCTGAGCAGACGTTAGACCCGAGGGCAGGTAAGATTTATATTTTTGCGTCTAGGCATGGTATGATATTATGGGGCATGTATTTTAGATCTTACTTAAAGGAGACTCTAGATGAGTCTGGATTAACATTGACTCTAGGTGAGTTAGATATTGGAAGTGACACTATATGAGTCAGAAAAGAGATGGGACTCTAGGGGAGTCAAGGAGAGAATTGAAAACAAACTCCAGGAGAGTCGGTGATGAAATTGACTTTAGTTAAGTCAGCTATGGTAATGACTCTATGTGAGTCAATGGTGAAAAAGTACTGTGACGACCTGTCCCTGACATAGGGTCGGGTCACCAGGCCTAGACCGCCACTTAAGCCCAATACCTGAACCAGGCCCAAATAACGGTCCAACACGCCTAAACAACTAAATATGTGGAATACACATTGAAAAAACAAAGGATAATAATTGCGGAATAAATATAAAGAGATATCCATAAGCCAAATAAATTTAAGTTCATAAGAACATTAATGAAACTATACATGGGTTCATACTCATTTAAACTAAACAATGTTTATTAAAGCTCCCAAGTGGATCAACTAAAGGTAACTAGGATTCAAGATACCCAAAGTCTTATTATTATTTTAACCCAAGTTGAATAGTTATTGTAACATCCCCTAAACTCAATTAGACAATGTTCGCCTGAAACCCTAATTAAGCCCCTATAAACCAAATCGGACCTAAATAGAGCTAGAAGCTTTATACTCATTTCCTGAAACAACTTTAATATCTTAATTTTAAATAAACAAAATAAAACAAACACAACGAAAAATTTAAAAGTTTTTTGATAAAACACATGATATACAATACCAACATGAACATCGGTATTGAACTTGTATTCCCAACCCAATTATTGCAAATTATAGAGCAATGTAATATATATATACACAATAGGATAACTCACTGCACCGTAAAGAAGATTTTAAACTCCTGATCTTCTCCTTTCCTGAGTTTCAAGTCCTAACGTACATCCACACCTAAAAATGTTAAGGTGGGTGAGCTCCTACATACTTTGTAAGTAACTCTCATACCAACCATCAACTACTAATTAATATAAAGGCAATGTATAACAACATGAATCAAATGCATATCTACAGGAGCATATGAATCAATATAAACAATATATATAACAGATGCAAGTTCCTTGGTTCATTGCAATCTACCCGTGATTTGTATTTCCAAGATTCGTACTTGAATTGAGTTCTCTCACATCATCAAGAACCAATCACTGGGCATCTAACCAGTTCTTGTCAATGTCCAACCAACTCATAAAAACATAGAGTCGCACTCCCTCATCATCACTAAACCAATCACTGCTCATCTGATTGGTTTATGATTGATGAAACGCCAACTCAATAGGAAAGCATTGATTGGGATAATTCCCAAGTCACCGGGGGCGCAGTAATGGTTAGCAATTCCACCACAATTCCAAACCCCTGGCCGATCCGTCACGTTAAACCTCTTTCCGAATCCATTTTTCATTTCAAAACATTTTTGTAAAACCAAAGTCAAATCACGGTACATTGCCTCATTTCCAGTCCAGTACACTACATGTTCTAGTAATACTATTTTACATTGCATAATTAATAAAAGCTATGAGTCCCACTTGCCTGTCCTGAGCTTTCTATGTTTCACTAACTTGTACGACTCCTCGGAGTCCTCAAACCTTTCCCCATCGGTCCATTACCTAAAATAGACCAATTGTCATCAACTTAAGCCCCATACTTATTTACTAACATTCCTAAACTGGTCCCATTCGAATTCAGAATCTTGGGACCTAATTTATAACATATTTTTACCATTTCACGCTTTTCGAGGTAAAAACCCCGGTATAAAGTCTCCTTCGACTTTCGAATTTCTCATTTTCCATAGAAATCCCTCAATTTCTATTTGTTTGGTCAAAATACTATTTTTCCATATTCTTCCCTATTTTTCTAGATTTTCATTCCTTTTTTTTACTTGACCCTTAACCGGGTTTGGCTCAACCAAGCCGAACAGGCTCGGTTTAGGGGCCATCCCCTCCTCTCGACTCAATAGAGCAACAACTCTGTTATGTTCTTGTTTTTTTTCTTCGATTGGGGTTGGCTCCCAACCCCAACCCCAATTCGGTTTGGCAAGGGAGACTACTCCCTTGCCGTCCTGAGCTCACTCACCATCACAACAATGGCAACAACCCTTCGACAACAAGAAAACACAACATCATCTCACCTCGAGCCCTCCTCGTCTCCACGATCACGCGGGCTCACTCCCGCTTTCTTTGCTCTACTCCAGCGTGCTCTCCTTCCTCCTCTCAACACTCCCTTGTCTTCCATTGTTCGTCGATTTATATATTGAAGAAGAAGGCAGTTGGCTTGGGGAATTACCAAAATACCCCCAAGCCTATCCCCTCTTCTTTTATTTCTAGACACCCTTAACGGTAATTTCACATTTTCCTGATTTTATTATATATATATATATTCTAATTTATATATAAATATATATATTTATCAATATATTGCGCCTAAAAATCCGGTTGCCACGCCAACGAAAACTCTTAATTGTGCACACCACCGTAAGTTCTATGCGTGTCACTCGTAACCCCGCGTATCACTCTGCACCCGACAATTCACCCTTTATTTATTAATTTTTCCATTTTAATATATATTTATATATAACCATAATATATATAAATATATATTTATGCCAATTATTACGCCTATAATTACATAATTTACGTCAACGAGTACACTTTGGCGCAACGCTATCCCGCGTCTTATATGTGTCCTCCTTGACCCACACATGGTATTAGGCATTCCCTCGTCAGTTTGATTATTCATTTATGCATACTAATACACATCAAAAAAAAATAATACATCACACAAATCTATACGCACGTTAATCGAGATAAATTGGGCTTAACCACGAGCCTAACTCTAATTAATTTGATTCGGATTACTGTTAATTACGTGCTTAAAGTAACGGGTCGTTACAGTCTCCTAAATTTAGCAATAGTTTCATCCTCGAAATTAAAGTTATGTACATGTCACCAATAATTTCGAAGAGTAATGGGGTTCACCATTCCATTATATTTCCTATTCCTTAGCTTTCTCATTCCTTGCTTATATAGTATATGTGGTTGCACCACCCTATCACTAGCACAAAGCTTATCTCAACTTTACTTTGAAGAATAAATATAACTAAATTACCATTTCATTCTTCTCTTTTAGTTTAATGAAATGTGAATAACACTATTCCATTAATTTCATTTAATTTGAATCTCTATAGCCCGCTCGTAGGTGAGATTCCCAAATGATCTCATTTATCTTTTGATATCTCTAATAACCTATGATATTTAACACATTTTCTCTTTTTCTTAAGGGTTGTTGTAGCTCAAGCATTGACAAATCCACTAAGGATCAACAATATCGTGTCTCTTACCTCCATTCATCCTATGACTGAACGACAAAGTCGACAATCATCATGTCTCCTACCTCTGTCCACCATAATTGAACAACAAGGTCAACATATGTGTCTCCTACCCCCATTCCACCGATTGGTGAATGGCAAGGTCAACCACACAACATTCTCATCATTTTCTTTCGATACTTGCTTGAAACATATATATTTCGTCAATCTATATACTACAACTTTATCCTTATATTATTTGTTTCCTTTATATTGTAGTTATACTTTACCTAGTATGCTCTATTCTCTCTATGTAGTTCTTTATTACTTCATTCACTCTAGTACAATATCTCCCATTCTTATCTCTCACCCCCATGATAGGATAAGAAAGAGCATACTTTCATTCTGTAACCCCTAGGATTACTAAAATCATCAAATAACTCCTATAGGTAAATTGATTCTTTCAGTGATTATCATGATGAGAAACAAACTCAATTATACTCGTTGAATTAGGATTAATAACACAATCTCTTTGTCAACATGAAGGAAATATATTGTATCGAGATTGAGACTGGTTTCAATTTAAATCAATAACTTATTCCCTCAGTGGAAGCAAGTCTTGGATACCTATCCAGAATATTTTTAATATTATACCATCTTACAACTCTCATACAACTATTTTGCTCAATCATTTCGAGCATAACGGATGCTTTCACTGACAAGAATCTTGTAGACTAGATTCCCTCATTATCTGTAATTCATTGTGCTGACATTTATTTAACTGACAAGAATCTACCTTGAAACCACACCCAAGAGGGGGGTGAATTGGGTGTATCGAGAAGTTAATCCCATTTTTTAATTTAATTCAATTATCTGTTGGTATTTGGGGTTCATGCACAGTAGAGATTACAAAATAATTTTGACAAAAACCCCAACAAGATCCGAATCTAATTCCATTAAAAACGTTTAAACTATGAAAACTTAATCATACCTCAGTCGCAATGTACATTTCTAAAGGTTAATCAATCTCTAAGGAGCTGCCAACGGCGAACGCCCTCTATCAGTAGTCCACACATTAACGGCGGCCGAGATTTGAAGTGCTAGCTTCGAGAGAATACCAAACCTTTTTGTTTCTCTCCAAAACGATCCAGAGCATACCAAAAACCTAAGTCGTTTCTCAAACGAAAATAAAGTTTAGGCCTTTTAATATTTCCTTAGTATATTCTAACTCAAAGCGTGTATTTATACAACCCTTATATATAGACGGTTAAGTAAATTACACATATACCCATACTTAAAGAAGTATAAGTGTAATACACTACAAGGACGTTTTTGTCATGAATTTTATCATATAAAATTTATTTTTCTGAACCATCTTAAAATCTCGCAAAACTATTCTTAGTGTGCAACCCAATAGGCTCATACAACGTTGGCAGTGTACCAAAACATATTTTGGTATACAAGTCATAAGCGGCCTCTAGCAAGACATTATGACTACCCAAGTTGTACGAATATCAAATCGATACAACCTAATCAATAGTGTATATAACATCCTATTGTCACACGATATCCTTTTGATCAAACATAAGACATGGAATTGTCATCCAACATGTTCAATCGTACTAGTCTCAATCTCTAGGTAAACTGAAAATATCTAAGTAACATTAATCAATATCAATTCACTTAGACTAGGTCTTTTAACAGATTAACTAACTGTCTAACACATCGAAGGATCCACTAGATATCTCTCTCTATATGAGAGGGACAAATTTTATCTCGTTTATACAACTTCACCACATTATTCACACAGTAACCAATCACAACCTTTATAATCGTTCGGTTAAAGACAACGTTTGATTGCGTCAAATCACTGTATTCCTAATGTTGAAGTCTCTGGTAATCTCAAGTCAGAGGACTGAATAATATACATATCATGAGAAACAACTATGACTTAATCTATGTGTTGTTCTCATAGCGGGTCGGTTCAATACTTTGTTCCCTAACAAGTACTCATGATCTTAATTCGTATTCCTATACGTATGATCATCGTATGATCATCAATCAAGACTCACACTAGTCTTAATTCATTATAGCTTCCGATATAATAATCGACTAGAGACATTTATGATATTTCTATAAATACCCATAGATCTTATTATAATGTAAACATGCAAATCAATTATAATAAACAACAAATGAAATCCTTTATTTTATTAACTAAATGTATTCATAAAGACTATTAATGGATTGACCTAGGGCACATTTCCCAACATAATCAAGATGTTATATGCTCACCGAAATACGAATATGGATCCTATGCAAGTGAATAGGATAAAAGAGATGGAAAGTGATACACAATTTATAGTGGTTCGATCCAATGATCTACATTCACTACCTAACCTCTCTGGTTAGGATTTTTAAACCCCCACTTATATTGCAAATAAGTGTTACAACCTAAGCTTACAAGCTTAGAATGTCTAATCACAATTAGGACTTCCTACCTTACCACAACTAGGGTTTATGCCAAACCTCAACTAGGTCTTCTCTTTGACTTAGATTCCACTAAGTCTTACAATTATCCAATTACAATCAATAATTGAAAATAATGAAATACACTTTACAATGTAACGTGCCACCAAGTTCAAATACTAGTAAGCCTCCTAAAACCTAACCAGTCTAATGCATGCAAGTATGAAAACAATAGAGAAATGCAAATATGTCACTGATTTTATGCACAACTCAAATATGAAACCGTTTCAAACAAATCGATTATGACAAATCCGGTTTCAAATCAAAAGAACAAAAGTTTGATAAAAATTAAGTTTAAGTGCAAACTTTTGTCCAAACCAAATCCTAAGGTTAATAAAATAAGTTTAAACACAAACCCAAGATGAGTGTGTTCAAAGACACAATAAACGATTTTTCAGGTCAAACAAATAAAGTTATGGAATCTAAGCACAAAAAAAAGCTAGGACAAGAAACTTTCTTACAACCCCAAGAAGGTGACTTGAAAAACTGATTTGGAGAGGTTGTTGTACACCCTATAAAGCTTCAAAGATGCAGGATTTGAAAGTGAATGGACAGCCTTTGAACATTCTTTGTGTTCTCTACAAAAATCCAAACTTCTCCTTTTGAATGGTTAGAGCTCTTTTGTGTTTTCTTGCTTGTTGAGACAAAACCCTTGTTACTTGTGTTTAAGAATGTTCTTGTTCTTATATAATAGTCTTATGACCGTTCTAGGGATCCAAGGGCTGAGATTCCATCAAAAATTCTAATTAAAGTGACTTTTTCAACTTTATAAAAAAGTTGTCAGGAATGCAATTAGCGCGCTAATGTTGAGACATAGTGCGCTAACTCTGCACTTAGTGAGCTAACTGTAGGGACCTCAAAATAAATAATTTTGTCTCTTTTTTTAGCGACCCTCACTCACGTCTAGGACCCAACCAACCCTAATATATCATACTACATATGCTTGTTATGGGTCATTAAGCCTATTTGGATGGTCCGAATATTTTTACAAATACTGAAAATGGAGAATCTTGATTTCATGACATGTAAGGGGCTTTTCTCCAAATATGCAGTTCTCTTTTGAAAAACAAGTTTTTCTTTTTCGAAAACTTTTACAATGATTTTCAAAGTACGATATAAACATAAACACTTAGTTTAACATTGTTTAAACTTATAGACCAAGTTATGTGTTAAGTTTCACTTAAAACTTCAAGTAATCACTTGACATTTGAAAATCCATTTGAAGAGCTCGATGTGCCTGAACTAATGCAATAGGCTTGCGTAAATGAACTTGTATACCCTACATCAATGTTACAACACATAGTTTGATCTTTTGTCTTCATTCCCTTTTGTATGCCAAATCTTGAACTTGTATGGCTTGAATGCTTGAATACTCGTTCTGTGATGTTTTGCAACCTTTGACAAAAACTGAAATGCACTTGATATTTATTAGTACGTTTTCACCTTATTTGTTTCCATCAAAATCTTGTACAGAGTTAAGTGACTAACTACTTAGTCCAACAATCTCCCCCTTTTTGATGATAACAAATAAAGTAAACTTGATATGCATAAAACATAATCAAAGTGTATTTATATCACATTCATGGTTGTACACATCATGTAATTTTCATTTAAATGTTCAAGTTCAACCACATCCACATTTTCAAGTTCAACCACATTTTCTCTCCTGTTTGATACCATCAAAAAGTGGAGCCAAGCTCCCCCATATAGCAAGAACAATAGAGAAGGAAACGAAGAATAGAAACAATGAAGAGAGAAATGAGCTCCCCCTCACTTCATGCATATCAATCAAGAAATTGCATTATATTAAGTCAGAGATATGTAAAAAAGTTTTTCATGATATAAATGGCATAAAAAAATGGAGGCAGAGTTGTGGCATTAAACATGAGTCTAAAAAAGAGAAATTTTTCATGAACATCTAAAACTAACATTTTTAGCCTAATGCTCGCCTATCAATAATATCCTTAAACACTCCTCCTGGAGGACGATGGCCGACTCACCGAGCCAGAGGCATGACCATCGCGTGCTGGCATAGCGGGTAGCAACTGAGCTTCGATGCGACGTAGCCTCATGTCGAATTTAGTGAACGTCTGAGTCATATACTCATGCATGTATCCCAGCTGCGCAGAAACATATTTCGACGATGGAGACATCTCTAGTGGAGGGGTGAAGCTGCCGAAAGTCAAAGGAGGTGAAGGCTGCGTCATTGAATATTGTGACTGCTGCGGTGGATCCATAAACTCATGATGAGCTTCATCATTGCCATCATCACCATTATTGCCATCACCACCATCATTGTCATCATCATCTTGAGAAAAAGTATAGCTGTATTTCAAATAGTCCGACGCATCGATATAAGCAACTAGAGAGTCTATAGGTAGTGGAGAGTCATAACTGTCGTAATACTGACCATTCGGGATTCCATCTTCCCATATCCATTTCTGCCTTTCACGAATGTAACGATACTTCATGGCCTTCAAAGTGGCCATATCAATGGTGTCATAGACAGAGAGTGGACGACCACCTAAAGTGAAATCCACCTGGGCGGACTCCAAGTAGGATGTGATAATATGAGCATAGGGAAGATGACGACCCGAGCTACACGTGCTCGTCATATAACCGATAACGATGTGGGTCAAACTAAAAGGTATAATACGAATCAGGTGTCCAAGGACAAACATGTCGAGTAGAGTGACATAGTTCTTACTACCACCTCGCGAAAGAATAACCTTATGAAGAACCTTATGAGGAAGGTGAGGTATAAGTTTGAAGTCAGTGTCCATTATACAAGTCGGGTATACGGTTACATTCCTTTTCGACCGCAAAAAGGAATTGAGTAATTCAAGACGATCAATGGGCCAATTTAGAAATTTGCACACAACTGTAGTGGTAGGAGGGTGCAAAGGAAGTTGAAGCCATTAAGCAAGATTTTCATGGGTAATCTCAATAGACCGGCTACCAATAGATGATTTGAGAATAAAATTGTTTGTTGTTTCAAGATTTGAATAGAAAACTCGGACTAAGGGTTATAATTAACATTATATGCTCAAAAAGTGGTCCATCCCGCCCTATCGAAAATCTCCCGAATTGGGAGATGAGCCTTATCAAAGAAGGCGAAGTCAACAATGGCGGGCCTAAGAATTTTGACATTCGTGATCCGCGGAGCCACCGACTCTATGATGGCGTGGACTCATGAACGGACTTTGCACGACCCTCATTTCGTGGGGCATTTGCCGAATGGGGACGAGTTGGCTGTGGGTAGAAGAATGAGTGGACTCGGACTCACTGCCGGATGAGGATGATTGGACAACGCGACGTGCCAAGGACGGCGAGAGGATGGGCAGGGGTAGGATGAGAAGTGGTGGAGACGGTTGGACGGGAATAGGAATGGGTAGAGCTTTGACGAGTCGACATTGGGGAATGAAATTCTAGGGCTTAGTGCCCAAATCGTGAAGAAATTGACAAGGAGAGTGAAGAATGTTACCTTAGGGTGCAGAGAAGCACGGTGGTCGACGGGAATGAGAGAATAGAATTAGCGCGCTAATGACTGAAATTAGCATGCTAATTTCCCTCTGATAATTTTGGACAAAAAATTTTGTGTTTTTGACATACAACTCTGATTCACCTCAAACTTCATGGGCACTTCACTAACACCATATAAAAGGTTCGGAACAGCTAGAACATATGTAGAAGGTCCAATTTACGAGACATGCCTAACTCACGCCGAATCTTAGAAAATTGATCTCTAGGCAGAGGCTTGGTGAATATATTTGTGACGGCCCCAAATTCCCCTTGCATTTGGGTACGCCCGGTCTAAACTCGTATAGGTCCCCAAGCTGGTACTCGGCGGACCTGGCGAGCCTAGTCAACCTCCAATAATTTAATTATACAATTTATGAAAGAGTTATTGCAAGTTTTACGCAACGGAAAGTAAATAAACTAAACATAAGGGAAATAACTCAATCAAAGCGAAATGTAGGAATCTATAAGTGTGGAAAACCCTGGGTATTCATGAACAATTCGATAAGCCAAGATACATGATACCAATCTCATCTAAAGTACCAAGTTCAATAATCCAAAACATATGTATGAAATGATATACAAGTAAACTAAACATAAAAACCTACTATAATGTCTTCCAAGTTCAGTCGTTAATCCTCATAAAAAGTCACCTAGGCAGGGCTCCTTGCCTCTACTGCAATTCGCTCTATCTGCACCCACCGTCACAAACTAGACAATGTGCAACTGGAGAAATCGAATGTAATGTCTGAAGAAGATAACAGTAATTCATGATATATCAAGTAAAGCAGTCTAAATATCATGTGGTAATAGAAAGATAGGAATTTAAATAGATCAAGTGCATGATAAACAGACTAATAGATATCAATCGAATTTCAAGTGTGTTATAAAGAATCAAAAGAGGCCCATAAGTGGTCTAAATCATACCATAATGGCTAAGACCTCGCGAGGTCTTCCCGAGCATCGACACAAGCGAAGGCACAACTATGATGGGAGGGACACAAGCCCACCACCCAGTACTCGGTGTCACACGGTCACTAAGGGTGGTCACACACTCCTATACAAGAGTGCCCGCGCTTTATCCCTCTAGTGCAGGTCCTAGTACTCTTGAGACGAAACACTTACGCCAAGAAACACATAATAAGGAATGGAATGGAATACCAATAATAGAGCATAACGAATCTAAATAAATGATAATGAATCACATGGCATTTTCTTTCTAGCTTACAAATCATAAACAAGCTTTAAGGCAAGTGTACTTACTTGACAATGCAACTCGTGAATAACAACACTCCCGCGAGTCTTAACGCGTATCTCCGAGTTTTCCGCTACCTGGCAAGGTTGGACAATCTATTTAATGGGTCGAGTCATTAACTTCCTAGGTTAAACCCTAGTGTATTCCCAAGTGTTTTAAGGA
The DNA here is from genome assembly GCA_039657345.1 of Stephania japonica. NCBI lineage: Eukaryota > Viridiplantae > Streptophyta > Magnoliopsida > Ranunculales > Menispermaceae > Stephania > Stephania japonica. The sequence goes on from CM077566.1 coordinate 20,970,798, forward strand.
CTCAAACAACTTGACAAATCGATAAAAAAATGGGTACTCTCTCTCGGGCTGAAAACCATAACGTATGTAAGCCTAATCACACATAATAGGCTCGGCTCAGCCTCGTAATCAGGTCACGCCATGGCCTCGAAGACCGACGACATGACCACGACGTCATAACCATTCACAATACATAAACCTTTAGCATGCGACGTTCAAACACCCATGGACCAAGTTATACACAACGTAAGGTCAAAACGGAAGGAAAACACTCACGCCATGCAATTTGTCACGAAATTATGACACAAAAAACTCATTGCTCGGCGTAAAGTATACATGTACACATACTACACCGCACACACATACCAATATCCTTATGACCTCAAACTTCAACACAACATATTCTCGAGACCTAACCAAGATCGAACACCAAATTGAGACTGAAAACTATTGTAGCAACATGTTGATGTTGCCCGACATGTTGGGAAATGTGCCCTAGGTCAATCCATTAATAGCCTTTATGAATATATTTTAGTTAATAAAATAGAGGATTTCATTTGTTGTTTATTATAATTGATTTGCATGTTTATATTATAATAAGATCCATGGGTATTTACAGAAATATCCTAAATGTCCCTAGTCGATTATTATACTGGGAACTATAATGAATTAAGACTAGTGTGAGTCTTGATTGATGATCATACGATGCTCATACGTATAGAAATACGAATCGTGATCATGAGTACTTGTTAGGGAACAAAGTACTGGACCGACCTACTATGAGAACACCACATGGATTAAATCATAATTGTTTCTCATGATATGTATATTATTCAGTCCTTTAACTTGAGATTACTAGAGAGTTCAACATTAAGAATACAGTGATTTGACGCAATCAAACGTTGTCTTTAACCGGACGATTATAAAGGTTGTGATTAGTTACTGTATGAATAATGTGGTGAAGTTGTGTAATCAAGATAGAATTTGTCCTGCTCATATAGAGAGAGATATCCAGTAGATCCCTCTATGTATTAGACTATTAAAAGGCCTAGTCTAAGTGAATTGATATTGATCAATGTCACTTGGATGTTTTTAGTCTACTTGGAGATCGAGACTAGTACGATTGAATATGTTGGATGATAATTCCATGCCTTATGTTTGATCAAAAGGATATCATGTGACAAAAGGATGTTATATACACTATTGATTAGGTTGTATCGATTTGATATTCGTACAACTTGGGTAGTCATAATGTCTTGCTAGAGGCCACTTATGATTTGTATACCAAAATGTGTTTTAGTACACTGCCAACGTTGTATGAGCCTATTGGGTTGTACACTAAGAATGGTTTTGCGAGATTTTAAGATGGTTCAGAAAAATGAATTTTATATAATAAAATTCATGACAAAAATGTCCTTGTAGTGTATTACACTTATACTCTTTAAATAGGGGTATATGTGTAATTTACTTAACCATCTATATACAAGGGTTGTATAAATAGACGTTTTGAGTTAGAATACACTATTGAAAGATTAAAAAAAGGCCAAAACTTTATTTTCATTTTAAGAAATGACTTAGGGTTTTTGGTATGCTCTGGATCGTTTTGGAGAGAAATAAAAAGGTTTTGTATTCTCTCGAAGCTAGCACTTCAAATCTCGGCCACTTTGTGTGTGTGGACTGCTGATAGAGGGCGTTCATCGTTGGCAACGCCTTAGAGATCTATTAACATTCAGAAAGGTACATTGCGACTGAGGTATGATTAAGTTTTCATAGTTTAATAGAATCAGATTCGGATCCTGTTAGGGTTTTTTTCTCAAAATTGTTTTGTAATCTCCGCTGCGTATGAACCCCAAAAATCTAATATGACATTGGGGAGGGGTCACCACGGCATTGAGTTGCCGAAAATCCCCTCAACCAGATCGTATTTCCACTATACATACGATTACGAACTCGATGTTGAAATTCACATGAAATGATAACGAAAGTCAAGAAAATTGTTTAAACACCACAACTCTTCTCTACCTTCACTGTTATGGACCACTCCGAGGTTACGAGACACCAGCATGTGTGTAGTGTGGTCCCCGTCAACCCCTGATCACAGTGGTCCAGCGGCGGTGCCGCCCCTAGGGGTAGTTTCCGGTGAGGGCATAAAACAGTAACCAATTCAATAAAATAATGCATATGATAACAAACAACCAACTTACACCAGTGCAGCGAAGTGGGGTGTACTCTGGGACCATCGAAGCTCCGGCGGTCCTCCGAGTATCGACTCCGACCAGCCCCATTACGGCAGAACACCTCCTTCATCGGACCGACCTTCATCAACCCAACAGTGATGCAAACACAACGAACCACGCTCCACCATAGCACGGCGGCGTATTGGGGCTCCGAGACCATCGAGGCTCTGATGTATGACCAGTCGAACCTCTAACCTGTCTCCGGTCATTACCACCACCACAGTAGCGGCCAACAACCACCACTCTCACATAGTTCAAAGAAAATGAAACAGTGAGATGAGAGAGAGCAACCTCGACTTCGATGAGGACTCCAGTGACTACCACTAGCTGTCTTTGGTGATGACAGTCCCATCCCAGTCCAACAGTCCCAATAGATGGTGCACAGTCGAGAGAAACGGGAGAGAGAGAGAGAAAAAGAGAGAGAGAGAGATCGAGAGAAACTGAGAGAGAGTACCTCTAGACCTGATGACTCGAGACACCTCTGGCAAGTGTTTGACACTCCAGCATCGCTGAGAGAGGTGGCGGCTCGTCAAGGGGGGAGAGTGACCAAGAACAAAAAGAGAATCGAGAGAGAAGACCGAAAGAATGAGAGAGAGACCGAGAGAGAGAGTGGAGGAGAACCTCTAGTGAGGTTTGGCCGTCCAGTGCTAGTGGTCGGTGGTGGCGTACCCAGGGCGGAGAGAGGGACTGGTGTGAAAGAGTGAGGACGGTGGTGAGAATGAAAATGTAATAGAGAGAGAGAGGTGTTATATGTATATATATAGAGGTGATGAATAGTAGGTGAATAGTAAAGCAGGTGTGTGTTGTCACATGCATGGCCCTTCATCTCAACACACACACGCATCTCGAGGTCAATCTCATGGCTCCTCACCATTGGGCTGTGTCACTTTAACAATCTTGTCATGTAGTCCGTATGTTATGTAGTTAACCAACTCACGACGTTCCTCGGTCCTTCTTTCCTTGTTTCGACTCTCAAAATGCACGTAGTTTCACCTTGTCTATTTAATAATAATTTAAATTATACAAAAATTCATTTAATTGTATTTTTAATTGTTTTACACCCCCGTTTACCTATGCCAAGCCTTACTTAGTCTAATAGTCATCCGAACGGCACGTGACACGTAATGGACTACAATACTAATACGCACATCATGGAAATATAAAATCACCTCAATGTCGACTCCCGAGGTTCGAAATACTGTTTAGTATCACGTAGCTGGGTCATGATCCTAATCACTGCAACACTAGTTGGTTAAAATTGAGGGTTGTTACAATATCAGCTAGTTGATCCTCTATTGGCACATGGATGAGTTTAACATCGCCCTTTTGGACGTGATCATGAAGGAAATGATGCCTAATCTTAATGTGTTTTGTGCGAGAGTGTAACACCGAATTTTTTGATATGTTAATTGCACTTGTGTTATCACAATAAACTTCGGCACAACCAACTAGGATTTGATAATCTTCAAGTTGTTGTTTCATGTATATAACTTGAGCATAACAACTCCCGACAACCACATATTCGACTTCCGCCGTAAATAAAGCAATAAAATTTTGTTTTTACTAAACCATGATATAAGTGAATTTCTAGCAAATGACAAAATTCAGAAGTGTTTTTTCTATCAACTGGACTTCCCGCATAATCAGAATCAACAAAACTTCGGAGTTCAAAACTCTTGGTTTTGTTGAACTACAATCATAAGTCTTGTGTTCCACTTAGATACCGAAATATGCGCTTTACACATTTTAAGTGTGACTCCTTAGGATCGGATTAGAATATAGCACATAAGCAAACACTAAACATAATATCAGGCCTACTTGCTGTCAAATATAGGAGGCTACCTATCATTCCACGGTAAAGTTTAGGATCTATTGATTTTTCTAGTTGGTTTTTATCCATTTTGATGTGGAACTACTAGGAGTGTCACATGCTTTCAGATTTTCAAATTTGAACTTCTTTAGCATGTCCCTCACATACTTTGCTTGATTTATAAAAATACCATATTTGGATTGCTTTATTTGCAGCCTAGAAAGTATGTTAGTTCACCCATCATGCTCATTTCAAATTCATTTGTCATTAATGATGAGAGTTCATTACATAGATGTGTGTTGGATTACCCAAAGATGATATCATCAACATAAATTTGAACCCGTGGTATCATGCTTTTCAAAATAACATATCCACTTTCTTCTTGGATGAAGAAATGCCCTAAGTCCCATTTAGGAGCTTGTCTTAGTCCATGCACTTTTTGAAATATCCATTTAGTATAGTAAAACCCATTTGTTCTAGCAACCATAAAAACCCATTAACATTTTAATATCCATTTAGAATTTGTAGCTTTAGAATTGCTTCTAGTCTTGCTACGGGTGCAAAGGCTTTCTCATAATCAATTCTTTCTTCTTGATTGTAGCCTTGTGCAAGCCTTGTTTCTTACAATTTCACCCTTCTCATTCTTTTTGTTTCTAAAAACTCATTTGGTGCCTATAATAGTATGGTCCTTAGGTCTAGGTATTAGTGTCCATACCTTATTCCTAACAAAGTAACTTAGCTCTTCTTACATAGCCATTACCCAAAACTCATTTCCTGAGGCATCATCTATCTTGGTGGGCTCGATTTGTGATACAAAAGCTATATGTCCCTCATCTCGATGTAACCTTGACATAGTGATTATACCTTTGTTTGGATCACCTATAATTTGTTGGGAGGGATGGCCAATAAGAAGTCTTAAATTCTTAGGTGCACTTGTTTTGGGTTCTATGCTTACCTCGACTTCTTAACTATTTGATGTTTGTTCTAGGATGCCATCATCTTCATCATCGATCCTTATTTTTTCCAAGTTATGCATCATTTTTACTTTGGGATCTACTTCATCAAATTTCATATGGATAGACTCTTCTATGGTTTTGGTTGATCTATTAAATACCCGATATGCTTTGCTATGCATAGAGCCTAGGAAAGTACATACATTTGACTTTTGGCCAAATTTTTCCAAATGATCCTTATCATTTAAAACATAGCAAGTGCAATCGAATACCTTAAAATAACTTATCTTGGGTTTTCAACCTTTCCATAGTTCATAAGGAGTATTTTTCACTTGCTTTCAGATATTTACTCTATTTGTAATATAACACGTCATGTTAGTGGCTTCGGCTTAAAAATGCTAAGCTATGTTGTACTCATTTAGCATAGTCCTACACATCTCTTGGAGTTTCCTATTTTTCTTTCAACAACTCCATTTTGTTGGGGTGTATATCCTTGTTTAGCGCAAAAATCCTCCAAGTTTCTATTTACGAACTCACCACCTCTATCACTTCTAATGATGGTGATCTTGTATCCCTTTTCGTTCTCAAGCAAAGCACAAAATCTTACAAACACTTCATACTTATGAGATAGAAAATACACCCATGTATACCTAGTAAAATCATCAACAATGACAAAGCAATATAATTTACCCTCTAGACTTTGTGTTTGAGTGGGTCCGAATAAATCCATATGGATAAGTTCTAAGGCTCGAGTCACGTCACTTGTTATTTTTGTCTTAAATGATGATTTCACTTGCTTACCAAGGATATAAGGTTCACATTCCTTATCTTTCTTAAAAGTACATTTGGGTAGGCAATTGACGAGATCATGCTTGGTCAATTTTGACATGTTTTCCATGTTAGAATGTCCTAATCTACGGTGCCACAACCATGCATCACATTCACTTTATGCACTCAAACATGAAACATTTTGCATATGCATCTCATCAAAGTTAATGGCATAACATTTTTATCTCTCTATGCAAGAAATAGTGTGTCATGCTTCTCATTCCTAATGATGCATTTAGATGATTCAAACATTACATGAAATCCTTTGTCATATAATTGACTAATACTAAGCAAATTATGTTTCAAATGATCAACAAAATAAATATTAGAAATGGAAAGTAAATTGTTACCGACGGTTCCAAGACTAATAACTTTTCCTTTGTTGTTGTCTCGAAATGTAACCTTTTCTCTTTCATGCCACTTTAATTTAATAAATTGATATGCATCTTTGGTCATGTGTCTTGAGCACCCACTATCTAAGTACCATGGGGTGCTCTTCCTCGCATCCTACACAATTGGAAACACACTAGATTTTAATACCCAAACACCTTTAGGTCCGAGAAAGTTAGTGTCAAACATTTTTAACTACCCATGCTAGTCTATCCACTTTTACCTTTTGTAAGGCACATCTCCCAACTACATGAGTCATATTGTATTTAAAGCATTTACAATCATCATCTAGCAATTTCTTTTAACTCAACAAGTTTGCTCAATAGCCTATGCCTCTTTTGTTGAGTGCACGTCATTGTGCTCCCAACATCATGTGAAACATTTCTCTACCATTGGTGAACTTATGCACCGTGTTAGTCAAGCTCTTTACTTCCTTGACTAAAGCATCTCTCTCCTTTAGGACTTTATTCAAGTCACGTTGGAGATCATCAATGGTCTCATTTTGTGACTCTATTTCATTAATTGCTATGGTCAAGCTCTTTTTGAGTTGTTTGGTCTTTTTGACCTCCTTTTCCAACTCTTTCCTAAGCTCATCAAGGTTTGGAACATCATCCAAATCACTAACATCATCAAAGTTAAAAGCATTAGAGTTTACCTCGCCTTGTGCCATGAGACAAAGTATAGCTTTCTCACTCTCCGACTCCGATTCGGAACTTGATGAGGATGAATCATCCCAAGATGCCTTGAAGTTCTTCTTTACTTTCTTCTTGTCCAACACTTTCTTAGACTTGCATTCCGCCTTGATGTGACCCGATTTGCTACACCCGAAGCATATGGTCTCATTTGACTTTCCTCCCTTGCTTCCACTTTTAAACTTCTTATACTTGTCTCGCTTTTACATGGCCTTGTTGAACTTTCTGGAAAGCGTAGCTACTTCCTCCTCAAGATCATTATCGTCACAAGATTTTTCATTTTCAATGATCTCTACCAATGTAACCGAGGGGCTATTTGCCTTCAAAGCAATCTCTTTTCTTGAACTCTTTGTGCCTCTACTAAATGCTTCCAATCTAGGTCGGTATTTAAGTTCGAATTCATGGACCGTTAGCTCTCTACACAAGGCATCGAATGTACAATCTCCAAGATTTTGTGCCGATTGGATAGCATACTTATTGGCATCCCATTCCTTAAGCAATCCTCTAAGGAACTTGTACACCGAAGTCTCTTGATCATAGTTCTTTCCAAGATTCTTATTCTCATTCAATAGTTTAGTAAATCGAGTGATGGCGGTGGCTGTCTTCATCGGATCCAACTCGAAAGTTTTATAGTGCTCCCAAAGAATTCTCAACTTTTTCTTCTTCACTTGAATGGTAGCTTCATAGTATACATCAAGCTTCTCCCACACTTCCTTGCCCGTTTGACAAACACTAACTCATTTAAATTCATTCTCACTTAATGCACAAAAAAAATGATTCATGGCTTGATCATTTGAGAGCTCAATCTTGATCTCCTCGGCGGTGTATTCTTTCAAGGGCTTGTCCGATGGAGTGTAGCCATTTTCAATTGCATCCCACGAAAATCTATTTTGTGCTCTAATGTAAAACTTCATCCTCACTTTCCAATGAGCATAGTTGGTTCCATCAGAATACAGAGGCCTACTTGAGGAGTTGCCTTCCCTAAAGCGAGCCAGATCTAGAGTTTTTATCCTTCCACAAAAACACTCAAAGATACGTTAGTAATACTTTGAGCAGTAACCCGCTCTGATACCAATTGAAACCACGCCCAAGTGGAGGGGTAAATTGGGTGTATCGAGAAGTTAATGCTCTTTTTAATTTAATTGAATAATCAAGATGCTATGTGCTCACCGAAGTACGAATATGGATGCTATGCAAGTGAATGGGATAGAAGAGATGGAAAGTGACACACAATTTATAGTGGTTCGTTCTAATGATCTACATCCACTACCTAACCTCCCCGGTTAAGATTTTTAAACCCCCACTTATATTGCAAATAAGTGTTACAACCTAAGCTTATAAGCCTAGAATGTCTAATCACAATTAGGACTTCCTACCTAGCCGCAACTAGGGTTTATGCCTAGCCTCAACTAGGTCTTCCTCTTTGACTTAGATTCCACTAAGTCTTACCATCATTCAATTACAACCAATAACTGAAAAATAATCAAATACATCTTACAAAGTAAAATGACACCAAATTCAAATACTAAGAAGCCTCCTAGAGCCTAACCACTCTAATGCATGCAAGCATGAAAACAATTGAGAAATGCAAATATGTCACTGATTTTATGCACAACTCAAATATGAAACCATTTCAACCAAATTGATTATGACAAATCCGATTTCAAATCCAAAGAATAAGAAGTTTGATAAAAATCAAGTTTAAGCGCAAACTTTTGTTCAAACGAAATCCTAGGGTAAACACAAAACCCAAGATGAGTGTGTTCAAAGACACAACAAACAATTTTCCAGGTCAAAGAAACAAAGTTATGGAATCTAAGTACAAAAAAAGCTAGAACAAGAAACTTTCTTACAACCTCTAAGAAGGTGACTTGAAAAACTGATTCGGAGAGGTTGTTGTACACCTTAGAAAACTTCAAAGATGCTGGATTTGAAAATGAATGGACAGCCTTTAAATATTCTTTATGTTCTCCACAAAAATCTAAGCTTCTCCTTTTGAATGCTTTGAACTCTTTTGTGTTTTCTTGCTTGTGGAGACAAAACCCTTGTTATTTATGTTTGAGAATGTTCTTGTTCTTATATAATAGTCTTATGACCGTTCTAGGGATTCAAGGGCTGAGATTCCATCAAAAATTCAAATTAAATTGAATTTTTCAACTTTATAAAAAAGCGCCAGGAATGCAATTAGCGCACTAATGTTGAGACATAGTGCGCTAACTCTGCACTTAGCGCGCAAATAGTATTATTAGTGCGCTAACTGCAAGGACCTCAAAATAAATAATTCTATTTCTTTTGTTAGCGACCCTCAATCACGTCCGAGAACCAAACAACCCTCATATAACATATTACATATGTTTGTTATGGATCATTAAGCCTATTTGGGTAGTCTAGATATTTTTACAAATTCAAAAAATGGAGAATCTTGGTTTCATGACATGCAAGGGGCTTTTCGCAAATATGCAATTTTCTTTTCAAAAACCTTTCAAAAAGAAGTTTTTCTTTTTCAAAAACTTCCACAATGATTTTCAAGTACGATATAAACATAAACACTTAGTTTAACATTGTTTAAACTTATAAACCGAGTCATGCGTTAAGTTTCACTTAAAACTTCATGTAATCACTTAACATTTGAAAATCCATTTGAAAAGCTCAATGTATATGAACTAATGCAATAGGCTTGCGTAAATGAACTTGTATACCTTACATCAATGCTACAACACATAGTTTGATCTTTCGTCTTCATTCCCTTTTGTATGTCGAATCTTTAACTTGTATGGCTTGAATGCTCGAATACTCGTTATGTGATGTTTTGCAACCTTTGACAAAAATTGAAATGCACTTGATATTTATTAGTATGTTTTTCACCTTGTTTGTTTTCATCAAAATCCTGTACGGAGTTAAGTGACTAACTACTTAGTCCAATATACCTAACTCTTTAAGTTTCACTACTCCATATCACATACTGAATACATCTCATATCTCTTTATATTCTCCGTATATATCATCATCTCAACCCATTTATAATTCGTTCATATACCCAAATATGGTATGGCATTACATATATTAATCATATCAAAATCATTCTTGCTTAACCTTTAACCTGAACAAATTTCCATTTCAGAATTTATTACGTCCATCATAATTTCCATTAAAACATCTAATCTGGACACTACTCATTCATAATCAATCTCTAACACATTGAGTAGTTCCAATTAGATTTCTTAATCAATCCCATCTCCTATTAATTCATTCATTTACTGAGTTCAGTCTCATTCTGAACTCCAAAGAAATGACTGGTAATTATCAATTTCAACCTCTCAATTGATGATATACCTGCACAGGACTTCCCTTATACATCAATTTTATCTATCTCTCTGATGAGATAATACTGAGAAGTTCCTATTATAATTATATCTCTTGCCCCTTTCTTTCATTCAATTATTAACCATCGTCAATCACTTTATATGAGTGATTCCTTAGAGTGAATATATCATCTTTCACATTCTGGTGACTAATTATATCTCCAATTTATTTCACTCTTGCAAAATTATGCTCTTCAAATTCTCATAGTTTGAAGCTTCCCTTAAATCACATGTTACTAGTTTCATTGGTTTTTCAAAATTTTTTTTCATCTATCATTTAGTGATTCCTCCAAGATATTCTAATCTTAGGAATACTAAATGACATTCATTCCCTTCAAACCCCTTGTACATGATACAACTGTACTTCAAAACCTCTTAATGAATGAATGAACTTGCATGTTTTATCTAATCAACTGAATTTATACTAATACTAGAATCCTCATCCCTATCTTATCATTTTCAAGTCTTTCCTCTAAGACTTATTCTTGCAATTCATTTCATCCATCATTTGAAATAAATATTCTTAATTTTTCATTATCAATTGATGTATTACAATAGTTTGACACTCTTACCAACACAATTATTGTACATTAGTTCCTCATGAACTATATCAAATATATTTACTACAATCTCTTGCTTTATTGTGTCAACATACAACTACTTGGATAAAATTATTAGGATACAACTAAAACTTTTTCGTAATCCAAGTGTAATTAAGCAACTCTTTTAGTCAATTACATTTCAATTTTCTCAAGACATCCTTTGTATCATGTACAACTCATCCTCATATTATTATAGTGTTAATTGAATATACAATACAACTATATCACAGATATCTGGATAAGTTGTTTGCATCCTTCAATCATTTCACGTTTCACTACTTTTCTATCTCTGTGTTGAATATGAGACAACTCTTCAATTGTCTTAATCTCACTCAAATCTCTTAACTCATAATTTAAGATTTAATACATATCCTAGTGGTTTTCAGTTAAACTTAACCATTGCACGTACAACTTTTGGTATATGCCAATTTATTGTTAGAGTTCCACATAACTTTCAACAATACTTTGTGATTTGGGCAACGTTTCAACTATTTTCACATTTGTCATTATTATCAACTTAATGATGATCTTATCTCAATAGAGTTCAACAACTCTACATCTTTCTATTTTTAAATATAGCATGAGCTCTAGTGAGTTTCTATGGTCTACACCATAATTTTCTCATATTGTTAAACCATCACTTGATCATATACTCCTTGATGCTGATCTTTACTCTACGATAACCAAATTTTCATCAACTATTGGTTTCATTCAGTTAAACTCTTGAGTTGTCAATTATGGAAAATCACTATTCCTTTGGGATCCACTTCAAATTAATTTATCATTCAAATTGAATTCTCAAACTCATACAATTCTCATAATACCTCAAAGTAAAATAGAATTGATCATTAGTTTGGCATCAAAATCAAGGAATTACTGAATTCCTAACTTAAGTTGTGATAAGATTCCAAGCAACTCAAATAAACAACCTTCTTGAAGCCTTAACACCACAACTTTCGTTCATCAATCTTGACTTTTCATTAAAGATCTATTATCAATTTACACAACCTAAACCATTTGAATTTAAAATGATTACTCTATTTTTACGAATTATCATTCACATAATTTATAAATTTCAATATTTTCCATCATAGATTGCAGTCAATACCAACCTCTTGATATATTGCTTACCTATTCATTCTCAGTATTGTACATCATTTTTTGGATTCTCAATCCTTAACTTTATTGACAACTCATTCTCCTCAATTTAGACGGTACTAGTACAAAAGATCAAATTAAACACCTCACTAGCTCACGGCTATGTTTTTCTCAATTTACCTGAGCGGTACACTTCCTATCTACATCAAATATCTCTAATGGCAAGAGTGTTATACCTATGAATCTTTCTGTATTAATACCTCAAAATATTCTTAAATAATTTGATGTTAAATTTCTACCTTTGACCTTTCCAATCCTTAGGCTTATGAAGTTGTTACTCACCTTCTACTTTTATTTTCAATTTACCCTTACCTTACAAGTGATCCTACTTCCTCAACAAGATAGATTTGATCCAAAAACATAAATTTCTCTCAAATCCTTCAACTCTCAACTCTTGTTGTAACTGTTCACTTTTAGAGTAACTTCATTATTTCCTTACCATCTTAACATTGAGCTACACCTCAATCTAGTATCCTCACATTTCATTTCTCTATGTATGGTTCTTCTACATCATAATTCATTTATCTTTATTGCTCTATTAATAAGTACAGTTACCCACAACAACACTAATAAGCCCTTTCTATTCCGCCTTCAGTATGTGCAACTATATCCCAACTACTGACAGGGTTCCTTATTATCATACTATTAGTGCGTGCAGTTACATCGCAACAATACTAATAAAGCTCTTTCTTATATTACTTTCGGTATGTGCGACTATACTACAGCCATACTTATAAGTTTCTTTTCTCACTATTTCAGTATAGACTAGTACTATATCTGAAATTGTATACTTCATAATCATTCATGAAGTATGAATAATTGGTGACTACCTAACCTCAACAAGGTTCTTATCCTCATTCGTCACTATTTCCCACATTGAATAACTTTTCATCTAACTCCACTAGTCACAACACTAGTATATTTTCTAATCAAAGTAACTCATCACCTTTGAGTTTCATTGTCTATCATTTCATATTTCTTTCATCTTTTATGGTCATTTCATCTGACCTATGCCTCTAAGTCCAGAACCCATCATTCCTTCTACACTTATTATTTCTCATCAAACCATATCAGTGAAAATCAAAACCATTACAGACTACTCAATGAGAGAGTTATTTATAACTCATCTCTTTTCCATATTTATATCATTTGGGTTCATGGTTCCATAAACCCTAACCTCAATATAAACATATTCTCATCTCATGAGAAATAGATGGATACAAACCATCTTATTATCATTTCAGTCTTCCTTTATCTCGTTATTTCTGAAGTCCAGGTTCCCAAAAACCCTCACCATCCCTTTTTCTTTGACTTACCAAGTTATAGATGTGAGATAAAACTTTCAGATGCATTCCTAGGCAAGAAAGTACCGCTATATCTATCGCATAGATATAATATCAACTCAAAAATACATATCTCAAACTTTTATCTTTCATTGCCCCCAAAACATAGATAAAAATCGTTCATTTAGTCCTAGGTTATCCCTGACTTGATAACCAATCTCCAAGTCAGTTAACCTAAATTTCCATTTTAATATATAGGTACAACTTCAGGCATCAATCCTTATGTATCAGAGTTATCACACCATTCAAAACCAATTCGAAAGTGATAACCTCAGTCTATGATACTTACTGCATCAAAGTTATTCCATCAACTGATCAGTGGAATAATCATGCCAAGCTTTACCAATCAATCTCTGATATCACATTTTATAAAAACTGTCTCTTACTTCGAGACCAACAATAAGTTATGTTTGTAAAGCCTTTGCTCTGATACCAACTGTAACATCCCCTAAACTCAATTAGAGAATGTTCGGCTTGAAACCTAATTAAGCCCCGGTAAACCAGATTGGACCTACTTAGAGCCAGTAGCCTTATACTCATTTCCTGACAACAACCTGTATATCTTGATTTTAAATAAAGAAAATAAAACAAACGCAGTGAAAAATTTAAAACTTTTTCGATAAAACACATGATATACAATACCGGCATGAACATCAATATTGAACTTGTATTCCCACCCCAATTATTACAAATTATAGAGCAATGTAATATATATATATACACAACAGGATAACTCACTACACCATAAAGAAGATACTAAACTCCTGATCTTCTCCTTTCCTGAGTTTCAAGTCCTAACGTACATACACACCTAAAAATCTTAAGGTGGGTGAGCTCCTACATGCTCAGTAAGTGACTCTCATACCAACCATCAACTGCCAATTAATATTAAGGTAATGTATAACAACATGAATCAAATGCATATCTACAGGAGCATATGAATCAATATAAACAATATATATAACAGATGCAAGTTCCTTGGTTCATTACAATGTACCCGTGATTTGTATTTTCAATATTCGTACTTGAATTGAGTTGCTCCATCACATCATCCAGAACCAGTCATTGGGCATCTAACCAGTTCTTGTCAACGTGCAGCTAACTCATAAAAACATAGAGTCGCACTCCCTCTTTATCACTAAACCAATCATTGTTCATCAGATTGGTTTATGACTGATGAGCCGCCAACATAATAGTAAAGCATTGATCGGGATCATTTCAAAGTTACGGGGGCGTGGTGATGGTTATCAATTCCACCACAGTTCCAAACCCCAAGTCGATCTGTCCCGTCAAACCTCTTTCCGAATCCATTTTTCATTTCAAAACATTTTTGTAAAACCAAAGTCAAGTCATGGTACATTGCCCCATTCCCAGTCCAGTACACTACATGCTCTAGTAATACTATTTTACATTGCATAATTGAAAAAAGCTACGAGTCCCACTTACCTGTCCTGAGCTTTCTATGTTCTACCGACTTGTACGACTCCCTAGAGTCCTCAAACTTTTTCACATTGGTCCATTACCTATAATAGACCAATTGTCATCAACTTAAGGCCTATACTTATTTACTAACATTCCTAAACTGGACCCATTCGAATTCGGAATCTCGGGACCTAATTTCTAACCTATTTTGACCATTTCTTGCTTTTCGAGGTAAAAACTACGGTATAAAGACTCCTCTGACTTTCAAATTTTTCATTTTCAATAGAAATCCCTCAATTTCAATTTGTTTGGTCAAAATACTATTTTTCCATTTTTTTTTCTATTTTTTAGATTTTCTTTCCTTTCTTTTCTTTT
The DNA here is from genome assembly GCA_039657345.1 of Stephania japonica. Classification (NCBI taxonomy): domain Eukaryota; kingdom Viridiplantae; phylum Streptophyta; class Magnoliopsida; order Ranunculales; family Menispermaceae; genus Stephania; species Stephania japonica. The sequence continues at coordinate 20,985,949 of CM077566.1, forward strand.
TTTTCTTTTACTCGACCCTGAACCGGGCCTGAACTAGGTTCGGCTCAACCGCGCCGAACCGGCCCGATTCAACCGTGCCGAACCGGCCTAGTTCAACCATCATCCCTTTCCTCTCAACTCAACAGAGCAACAACTCTGTTTTGTTTTTTTTTCTTCGATGGTTTGGCAAGGGAGACTACTCCCTTGCCATCTCCACCCTCGGCCATGGCAAAAGCCATGGCTAAGCTCACTCACCATCACAACAATGGCAACAACCCTTCAACAACAAAAAAACACAACATCATCTCACCTCGAGCTCTCCTTGACTCCATGATCACGCGAGCTCACTCCCGCATGCTCTGCTCTGCTTCAGCTGAGCTCTCCTTCCTCCTCTCGACCCTCGTCTTCCACTGTTCGTTGATTTATATATTGAAGAAGAAGGTGGTTAGCTTGGGGAAGTACCAAAATACCCCCAAGCCTATCCCCTCTTCTTTTATTTCCAGACATCCCTAACGGTAATTTCACATTTTCCTGATTTTATTATATATATTTATATATACTAATTTATATATAAATATATATATATATTTATCGATATATTGCGCCTAAAATTTTGATTGGCACACCAACGAGAACTCTCGGGCGTGCACAGCACCGTAAGTCCTACGCATGTCACTAGTAACCCCGCGTATCACTTTGCACCCGACAATTCACCTTTTATTTATTAATTTTTCCATTTTAATATATATTTATATATAACCATAATATATAATATATATATATTTATGCCAATTATTATTCCTATAATTACTTAATTTACGCAAACGAGTACATTCGAGTGTCAACGCTATCCCGCGTCTTATATGTATTCTCCTTGACCCACACATGGTATTTGTCATTCCCTTGTCAGTTTGATTATTCATTTATACATACTAATACACACCAAACAAACATAATACATCACGTAAATCTACACACACGTTAATCGAGACAAACCAGGTTTAACCACGAGCCTAACTCAGATTAATTTGGATTTGGATTACTGTTAATCACGTGCTTAAAGTAACGGGTCGTTACAATTTTAAAATCGAATATACATAATATATATCAACAAAGGCTCACATCAAGAGGAGACTTTAAGCTCGTCTCTCCCTTGTATTGATCTGGCGCTGTTGTGGATACCTGAGATGTAAGTGAGGTGAGCTAAAAGAACCAACGGAGCTCAGTAATGCGAAAAGCCCGCTCAACCATCAAATATGAAAGTAATACCTAATAAGCATGCAAAGTCTAGCATGTATTTGAATGCAAACAAGGATTCATTGAACAGTAGCATGGTAGCAAGATTTTATAAGAGCTAAGCGTATAGTGAACCATCAAGCACTAACATGGACATAAGGCTTGTAAGTCCTAAATAAATAGGAATCCATCCTTTCATAGCATATAAAACATATTCATAAGTCATCAAGTTGTAACAATAATTACCATGCATAACATTGAAAGCTTATTCCAAAATTCTACAATACATAGCATAATTCTCCATCAATAGCATGCAAGGCATATATTATGATTCTTTACCTATGACAAGAACGAGATTGACAAATCATTACATAGATTCAAGCTTTCATGCAAAAAAGGGGGTTTCGCAAGAGTATATACTATAAAATATAGTAATGCAATAAGTCGACATTCCATTCAATGCATACTAGATATTGGCAAGAATCCGGTGACCGATTCTCCTACTTTCGAGGTGATGGAAACTACTAGCTGACACACAAGCCTTATTTGCCCTCTCGTTTGTCCCATGAAATTAACAGTAGATTCGCCGAAGCCATCATCGATTCACATCCCTATGTCTCAAGAGCACAAGAGATGGTATTCCAATTCATGTCCCTACATGACACACTTATGAATTCAAATAGTCAAGTAAAGCCCTCGGTAGTGAACTTCACAAACATCCTAGGGCATTGCCAACCCTCGGTGGTACCACGAACATCCTGGGGCATTTATATAGATGTACTTGCTAATAAGGCCCTTGGTGGAACTCCACAAACATCCTAGGGCCGTGAATAACATAGATGGAAAAAGCAGTGCATTCACATTCCATAGATATGTAGGCTCGAGCCAATACCACGACGCAACCCATAACTTCCAAGTCTTTAATTCAAATCATGAATCCTAGACATAACTAGTAATCATGCCATATTTGATAATTGAGCAAGCTCCCCACATACTTGGACTCACCATTAATCCTAATCTCGATCCTCTCGCACGCTTGGGGTCTTTTGTGAACCTCCTTGCGTGTATATATAACACATTTTCAAGACTCGTTTATAACTTCTTTATATTAACTTTGACTATTTAAGGACTCGTCCTCATTCCTATTTAAGTACATTTAGCTTGTTCATGACCCTAAAACCACTACTTCAAATTAAAACCAATGATTCAAGTAAAATAATAATACAATGAAGCAAAGCAATGTAAAAACCATAGAAGTTGGTTTCCCAACATAAATCGAATGCAATCGACTAATCACAACTAAAAGAGTCAAGTTAGACTCAAAAACTCCCAATTCATAGCATTTAGCCAAAAATTCACAACTTGATTAATTTAAATTCATTTTTCAAAGAAATCACTCAAACTCTCTTTCTGATCTCGATGTTATGACATTTGCATTAGTGTGCAGGGTCCCACCAGAAGTAGAAAGCTAAAAAAAGGAGAAGTCATCCTATGAGTTGGAAATGGAGTAAAGGTTGTTGCATTGGCTATAGGATGCTATGGGTTAACTTTATCTAGTGGACTAGTTTTAGTTTTAAACAATTGTTATTATGTCCTTGCCTTAAGTAGAAACATCATTTAAGTTTCATTTTGCATTTAAATGGTTTTAATTTCATTATTGCGAATAATAAATGCTCCATTTCTCTTAAATACGTTTTCTATGCAAATGTCGATTTATGTGATGATCTTTATATTATAAACATGAAAAGGTCCACATATACTCCTATTCTTAACATAAATACAAAGAGATTCAAGTCAAATGATTTGAATCAAACCTACCTTTGGCATTGTCGTCTTGGCTACATAAATGACAAACACATTTCTAAACTCCATAAAGATGGACTTTTATATTCATTTGATTTTGAATTATATGAAACATGTGTATCTTATTTGTTACACAAGATGACAAAGAGACCTTTTATTGGACAAAGTGAAAGGGCAAGTGATTTATTGGGTCTAATACATACTGATGTTTTTAGTCCTATAAACACAATGGCTAAAGGTGGTTATCAGTACTTCATTACTTTTACCGATGATTTCAGCAGATATGGTTACTTGTATCTCATGAAACATAAAGGTGAATCTTTTGAGATGCTTTAAATATTTTAGAATGAAGTGCAAAATCAACTTAGCAAAACTATTGAAATACTTTGATCAGATCGAGGTGGTGAATATTTGAGCCAAGAGTTTAATGATCATCTTAGAAACTAAGGGATAGTCTCACAGTTAAATCCTCCATCAACTCCATAATGGAATGGCGTTTCTGATAGGAAAAATTGAACTTTATTGGATATGGTTCGATCTATGATGAGTCATGCAAATCTTCCTATTTACTTTCGGGGCTATGCCTTAGAAACTGATGCATTTACACTGAATCATGTTCCTTTTAAAGTGGTTGATAAAACACCATATGAGATGTGGTTTGGGAAAATACCAAGTTTGATTTTCTTTAAGATTTGGGGTTGTGAGGTTTTCATACGACGATAAATATCAAAAAAATTATCAGCCAAATCTACCAAGGGCGTATTTGGTACTTATCCTAAAGAAACTAGAGAATACTACTTTTATAATCCCACTGATAGCAAAATGTTTGTTGCTCGGAATGGTGTATTTATGGAAACAAAGTTTATTTCCATAGACAACAATGGGAATAAAGTTAGTCTTAAAGAAGTTTAAGAACAACAAAAAAACACTCAACCGCTAGTGGGACATTAACAAAGTCTTGAATTAGTTGAGCCTACATAAGTATCACAAGGCCCGCGTAGGTCTGATAGGGTAAAACATCAGCCTTAGAGATTTGGTTTTCCTATTACTGATAGTAGTAAGGTGTTGCTTATGGATCAAAATGTACCTACTACTTATCAAAAGGTTGTGTCTAGCCCTGAGTCAGATAAATGACTTAGTGTCATGAACTTTGAGATGTAATCCATGTATGGTAACCAGGTTTGGAACCTGGTTGATTTACCTAAAGGTGGTAAGACCAAGTTTGGTAACCAAGTTTGGAACCAAGTTTGGAACCTGGTTGGATGGCAATGTGCATACTTATAAAGCATGGCTAATAGCAAAAGGTTTTAGACAAAATCAAGGTGTTGATTATGATGAGAATTTTTCTCTTGTAGCCATGCTTAAATCCATTAGAATTCAAATTGTCATAGCCACATATTATGACTATGAGATATGACAAATGGATGTCAAAACAACTTTTCTAAATGGAAAGCTACGTAAGGATGTGTATATGATACAACTTGAAGGGTTTGTTCATCCTGAGAATTCTATGAAGGTGTGCAAGACTCAAAGATCTATTTATGGATTAAAACAAGCTTCTCAGAGTTGGAATCTTTATTTTGATGAACAATTAAGGAATTTGGTTTCATTAAAAATGAATATGAGCCTTGTGTATACAAGAAGGTCACTGGTAGCATGGTGGTTTTCCTTGTACTGTTGTTGATATATTACTCATTAGAAATGACATATTGACAAGGACTTAGGAGATGCAGCCTACATCTTTGGGATTAAGATCTATAGGAATAAATCTAAAAGGCTGATTGGTCTAAGTTAAAATACTTATATTGACAAGGTATTGAATAGGTTCAATATATAAGACTCTAAAAGAGGGTTGTTGCTAATGTCTTATGGTATAAGTCTCAGCAAGACTCAATGTTCAAAGACTTATGATGAGCGAGAACGCAAGAATACAATTCCATATGCATCAACTATTGGATCTATTGTGTATGTCATATTATGCACTCGACCTGATGTATCATATGTTTTAAGTGCAACAAACATATATCAGTCTAATCCTAGTGACAGTTCATTGGATAGTAGTAAAGAACATTCTTAAGTACTGAAGAAAGACTAAAAAAGTGTTCTTGGTCTATGGAAGTTTGGAAGACGAGCTTGTGTAAATGGCTACACAGATGCAAGTTTTCAAACTGACATAGATGACTTCAGATCACAGTTGCATATGTGTTTACTTTGAATGGAGGTACAGTGAGCTAGAAAAGTTTTAAACAAGAGACTGTGACAGATTCTACAACTAAAACTAAGTACATTGCAGCACCCGATGCAAATAAGGAGGCAGTTTGGATCAAAAAGTTCATATTTGAACAAGGTGTGGTTCCAATTATTTCTAACCACATTTGCTTGTATTATGAAAACAACAGGGATATACCATAGGCCAAGGAACCAAGACCACACCATAGATCCAAACATATACTCAGACGTTTTAATCTCATTAGAAAAATCATTGAAAGGGGAGACGTGAAGATTTGCAGAGTTCCTACATAAGACAATGAAGCAGATCCTTTGATGATGATGGCTCTTCCACAAGCGAAACATGAGGGTCATGTTAGGTCATTGGGTATTAGATACATGAATGATTGGCCCTAGTGCAAGTTGGAGATGTTGGGGCATGTACCCTAGGTCAACCTACAAACATTGTTTATCATATAATTTTAATTAATAAAATAGATGTTTTCATTTGTTTTTTATTACAAGTGATTGCATGTTTACCTTATAATAAGATCCATGGATATTTGTTGAATTATTCTAAATGTCCCTAGTCGGTCTTTATACTGGGAACTATAATGAATTAAGACTAGTGTAAGTCTTGATGGTCATGTGATGATCATGCATATAGAGATACAAATCGAGATCATGAGTACTTGTTAAGTAATAAGGTATTAGACCACCCATTATAAGAACACCACATGGATTAAGTCAGAGGTGTTACTCTTGATTGGTATATCATTTAGTCCTTTGACTTGAGATTATCATAGACTTCAATATTAGGAGCATGGTAATTTGATACAATTAAACGTTTTCCTTAACCGGATGATTATAAAGATTGTGATTGGTTATCATGTGAGCAATATGTGATGGTGTGTAATCAAGATATAATTTGTCTCTCTCGTAAAGTAAGAGATATCAGTGGATCCCTCGATATGTTAGATTGTTAAATGGCCAAGTCCAAATAAATTGATATGATCAACATCACTTGGATGTTTACAGTCTACCTAAAGATCGAGACTAGTATGATTGAACATTAAAGGTGACTTTTCATGCCTTATGTTTGGATATCGCACGACAAAAGGATATGATATATATTATTCATTAAGGTGTATCGATTTTGATATTTATGGTACTTAGGTAGTCATAATGTCTTACTAGAGACTGTTTATGACATTGTGTACCAAAATAGTTTTTGGTTCACTACCAAGTCGCATGAACCTATTACGTCTCACACAAAGAATGACTTTACGCAATTTCAATTGGTTTAAAGTAATAAATTTTATATGAAAAAGTTCATGACATAAAAGCCCTTATGATTTGTTATATGATAACTTTTTAATAAGGGTGTATGTGTAATTTTCTTAAACTACCTAAATACAATAGTTGTATTATGAATAGGATTTCAGTAAGGGCTTATATACACATATAAATAAAAAGTCATACCCTAAAACAAATTAAGAATTTTGTTGTTGCTATTTTAGAGATCTCTAGATTTTGGGAGCGAAAGAAAAATATTTTCTCTCTCTTGGGGCTTGCACTCCAAATTACGGTCACCATTCGTGTGTGGATTTTTGATAGAGGACGTAAGTTTGAGCATCTTGGAGATCGAACAATCAGAGAAGGAAATCAAAAATTAAGTTATAGTTTACTTTTGTAGATCTTGTTTAATGAAACTTATCTGATACGTATGAACCACAAAGCCCAACAAACAAGCGACTAGCTGCTGTTAGCACTGGTGTCTTTGCCATCTTGTGGATCCTTCATCGATGTCTGCACGTTGATAATGAACGTGAATCAACTGCCACGTGGCGTAACTCATATTTATATACATAAAGAAATTAACATGTACATAAAGTAATCCCCAACTCATTCTAGCTTACTTCCCAACTAATGGTTTCTAGGCAAGATCATCAAGCTTTCACTTCTAAGATTTATGTTTTATTCAAATTTGTGTTTTACTTATCGAGAACATGGCTCTGATACCAACTATGATGGCCCCTCCTTAATCTAGGGCACTGTCTGGCTTAATCCCTTAATTAAGCCCTAATCATCGATACGTAGGACTTAACTATGTATTAGTTAGCTTATTTGTTCAACTCTCCTCATAGATCATGTTTAGGATAATTAATACATTAGTCATACCATTATTGAATTTTAGAGTTAACCAAAACTTTTAATGGTTTATAAGATTAGCGGGAGTCTTAACAATTTTGCGGAAGCAATTAAACATAATCCTAAGTATGGAAACAAGGAAATAATGATCACATGAATATATAATAAAGTGGTGAATATAAACAGTGTGATAGTAAGAAAAACTCAGGAAACTAAACACTCAACCCAATTTGAATCCCCAAAATGTGACTAGAAGACACATGGTAAGTTACACACAAAATATTATAAGACCTAAAATGTTGGGAACAAAGACACGTTGTTGGCTCAAAGGTAGTGGCCGATCTTCTCTTTGTTGGGCCTACTACTAACAGACTTTGCACGGACCATCATAAAAATGATTATGAGTACAAGAAAATAATAGTAACTCCTAAAGATATGTTCATTCACATTTACAAATATGACTAAATGGTATCTAAAAGCACAAGTAATTGAAAGCTTACTCAAATCAGAATTATGCTAGGAAATACCTCACTTAAACAAAAGAGACTGACTCTAGGCTAAGTAATGGTGGTTTAGGTTCGGTCGGTCGTGCGCTACGTCACCTCAACTTATAAAGCCACTTTTAAAGGGCGTATGTATCATCACATAGTCTAATAATCATTATGGACTTTAACTCAACTCCAAATATCACGATGGACTCTAACACCGTGTGTCGCACTTCTCTTATAGTGCAATGGGCCTAGACGCTAAAGCTACTTTATAAATTGAAGGAAACAACCTAAGGTTGAACATTACGAATTGAACCTAAATGTTATGTAAAGCACGCGAGTAAAGAGTACAAGTCCATTAATTCATTCATAACTCATCTAATCCCAATAGCATGCAACTTATAAAGTAATCACCACAAAACATCAAGAAAGACATGTCACGTGGATGGATTCAGGGAAAATCAATTCATCACAATATCATGATAATCAAACTCAACAAGTGAGGAATAACAAATAATGATCATAATATGAGAGTACAATGGTAATCATAGTCAAAATAGAGTGCTGAAACAAGGCATAAAATTAACATGAAATGTAGAATAAAAATATCAATGGTTTTACTCACATCAAGCAAAGAATATCCTAGCTTTACCAATCTCCTGACTCCACAACTCGTATACCTGAACTCCAAAGAAACTTCCATAAGCGCCTAGTATCAATTTGTCATGTTTACAATGTGTTTAGGCTTTTGGTTAAGGTTTCTGTTTAAATTATGTGTGTTTGAGGCTGTTAAGGACTTGCAGATTTTCTATTGTCTAGAAGCTCTGGCGCATTTAGGTGATTCTCTAACACATTAGAGGCCCCCAGCTCACTATTCGATCCTGGTAGCGCTAGGTGTTGTGGGAAACCTAGAACTCTGCAACCAAAATTCTTAGCTCTTCCCAAGTAATGGCCTTTTCCAACGCCTTGGGTCCCTGTTCTCCTCTACCAGAGAACCAATACACCCTCCACAACAACAAACAAGTATGTAGTATATTTCATCAGATTCATAAAAATTATTGGATTTAGGCATGCATTTGTTGAAGAACACTAAAAACACATCAACAATAGTTCAAGTGTTTTTCAACAAGGAATCTAATGAAATTAGATTTTGCAAACAACCACCTTACTTTATTGAATTCTCTAAAAAGAGATTCATTAGGAAAAAAATACCAATTTTTACTCTAAAACTTCAAATTTTGAAATTGAGATTTAAAACCAAAATCAATGTTTCCTTTTTGCTCATAAACAACAAGACAAATGTTTTGAAATGATTTCACCTAAAACCCTTTGATTTATGTCCAAATTTCATGAAATTAGAATGCATTGATGAGTTAAAAACCTTACCTAGGGTTCTAGCTTAGTTATAGATGCCTAGGCCACTTTCATGATTGATAGATGAACCCTTAGTAACTCCAACATCCAGCAATTCTAGAAAACTATTGCTCTAATTTTCTTTGTGTTCATATTACATGCAAATGGGGAATAAAACACTAAGTTTCCTATTTAAATTGTTGGTTGCGTCTATGCTAACATGTCCATCTCCATGAAATAAATCCAAAGGTTCACAATATTTGACACAAGGCTTCATAGAGGTGTATTCTTGTGCAGATCTCAAGTCATATCCTTGTGTTATCAATTTATATTTAATCTGTAAGATTTGTAATTTAAATCACTTTAACGATGTACCATAGGCTAAGAAATATATCATTAAATCACATTAAAATAAAATATGACTTACCCGATCACTATCTACCAAGTCTCATGACTCGCACACAACTCGAGGCACATCCCAATTCTCATCTCGATGTCTATAACTGCATAAATCGACTTAATAAGTCTATAAAAATGCATAACACAATAAATACACCACAACAAATATAAAATATACATTGACCATGGATCTCGGTCGGTGTGCATATCACGGTGTAGGTCTCACGTCACAGGCCGGTGATCCAAATTAAGGATTAAAATGAGGGTTAGAGATTTGAGCAGTGACAGGATCTTCTTTGTAGTCGATAGTCCGGTCACAAAGTCTTCGACTATGTGTTCCCACTTCCACTCTGGAATGGGCAATGGTTTTAACATCCCTATGGGCTTTTGATGATCTGTTTATACTTGCTTATAAGTCACACATTCTGTGACGGCCCCTCCCCTAATCTAGGGCACCGATCGACCTAATCCCGTAATTAAGTCTTAATCATGCCATGTAGGAAATAATTGTATTATTCAGCCTTAATTGTCATATTCCCCACGTTGATCATGTTTAGGATAAGTAGTACACACGCCTCGCTATTTGTGTTTTCGGAGTTCATTTACAACTTTTGTTGATTTACTTGAATTAGCGGAAGTCTTACAATTTATTCTGAAGTAATTACAAAATAATCCTAAATGTGGAAGCCAAGAAAATAATGATCACATGGATATATATAATAGAGTGGCAAAATATAAACAATGTGATAGTTAAGAAAAGTTAGGGGAACTAACGCTCAACCCAATATACATTCCAAAAGTATAGAATGACATAAAAGTATATTACATGAAAAAACCCAAAATAACCTATAAGGTGAGGAGTAACAGATTGCCAAAGGGCTAAGAGATAGTCACCGATCTTCTCCTTCCTTGGTCTGCTACTCGAAGGATCTGCACCACTGTCACAAACATGATGGTTAGCACAATATGTGATTTAAGTAAACCTTAAAGTTATTTATCCATAATTCCAAATATGTCAAATGGTATTTAAAAGCATATCAAATAGCAAGGAATGACTGGAACATACAATATACTAGAAAATACCAGGGTTAAACAAATGATACTGATAGTAAGCTAAGTAGTAATGATCTAAGTTCAGTCGGTCGTGAGCAACGACTCTAACCCCAGTGTCACCAGAGACTCTGACCCCGATGTGTCAACTACCTCAGGGACTCTAACCTCCAGAGTCGCACAATGTCAAATAGTAGGTGCCGACATCCAAGGCACTATAACCCCGTGATTTGCACACATCTCGATCGAGTTAAGGGACCTAGATATAAGGACTACTTTAATTTTTACTAACGAGACTTGCGCTAGGAAGTCAAGGTTCGACTAATTGCTTAAGCACACAATCGGATAGAATACAAGTCCACACAATCAATTGATAACTACGCTAATATCATGCTATTGAGACTCAAATCACTACATATAATCACAAGAAAGGCAAAATGTAACGGGCCCAAATTCCCAATGCATTTGGGTATGCCCGACCTAGACTCATACAGGTCTCCAAGTCAATACTTGGCGAGCCTAATCAGCCTCCAATCGATTAATTATACAATTTACGAAAGAGTTATTGCAAGTTTAACGCAATGAAAATACTAGACTAAACAATATGGGAAGTAACTCAGTTAAAAGGAATTCAGGAATCTATAATGTCGAAAACCCCAAAATATTCATGTACAATCAAATGTGAACGAGAGTAACATATACATGATATCCAAATCAAAATGATCCCCAGTTCAATGATCAAAAACAAATATATAAAACGTCATACAATCAAGCAAAACATATAATAGACCTACATTAAGGTCTCCAAGTCCAAATTACTCAGTCCTCAAAGGAAGTCACCTAGGCAGGGCTCCTTGCCTCTACTGCACTTTACCCTATCTACACCCACCGTCACAAACTAGATGGTGAGCAACTTAAGAAATTGAATCCAATTCCAGAAGAAGATAACAGTAATTCATGATATATCAAGTAAAGCAGTTTAAATATCATGCAGTAATAGAAAGACAGAAATTTAAATAGATCAAATGCATGATAAACAGACTAATAGATATCAATAGAAATTCAAGTGTGTTCTAAGCATTCAAAAAAGGCCCATAAGTTGTCTAAATCATAGCATAACGACGAAGACCGCGCGAGGACTTCTCGGGCATCGACACAATCGAAGGCACAGTCATGATGGGAGGGACACAAGCCCACCCACCCAGTACTCGGTGTCACACGTTCACTAAGGGTGGTCGCACACTTTTTGTACAAGAGTGCCTGCGTTTTATCCCTCCAATGCAGGTCCTAGTATTCTTGAGACGAAACAATTACGCCAAGAACACATAACAAGGAAAGGAATGAAATACCAACAACAGATCATAACGAATTAGAATAAATGAAAATGAATCACATGGCAATTTCTTTCTGGCTTACAAATCATACATAAGCTTGTGGCAAATGTACTTACCTGATTTACGCAACCCGCGACAACTTTCGCGAATCCTAGTACGTAACCCCGAGTTTTCCGCTACTTGACAAGGTTGGAAAACACATGTTAATAGGTCAAATCATTAACTAAACCTTGGTCGGAACCTTAGTGTTTTCCCAGTGTATAACAACTCGACGACTCGATAAATCAATCGGTAAAACGACCAGAAACCCAATGAACACAACGACTCTCTTAGGTTTGCAACCACAATACGTATAAGCCTCATCACAAATCAAAGGCTCGGCTCAGTCGTAAATAGGTCACGCCATAGCCTCAAGGACTGGTGGAGTGACCACGACGTCACTACCATTCAATCAACGTAAAACACAATATCGACGTTGTTCGACAATAACGACTCAACACGAACTCAAAATGACTATACACCAATGAGTAGGGAACCTTAGGGGTGTGGTCCAACGTCCGTAGAGTACCCTTATGACATGAAAAGGCCATAGGCACGCTCTACGACACGTCAATGACTACTCGAGCGATAAAAAGATTCATACATGAATTCGCCATTACAACTCTAAACAAAAATGACATATACAAACACCAACGCCACTGTTATGGACCAATCCAGGAGTTGCGAGACACAAGCATGAACTTAGCTTGGTCCCTGACAACCTTGGTCACGGTGGCTCAGCATTAGTGGCGCCAGGGCAGTGGCTTTCCGGCGAGAAGTGCAAAACAGCGAACAATTGGACAATCGATAAAACAGCGAACACCACACCATATACAACCTTTTGCCGCAAGGGGAGGGTTGCTCCGGGACTTTTAGGACTCTAATGAACCACTAGAAGTCATCCCCACTAGTCCCGATCCCTGAAGCACCTCCACCACCGGACTGAACTCACTAGACACACATACACATCATAACGTTAACGGCATGGATCTACGCAACTATTATTGCAAGTCATGGACTCTTCGGGGACATAGGGACTCTGGTGGAAACCAGGACCATCCCTGACCTTTGACACCCACCGGAGCAGCGGCAAACAACCTCCAACAACGAGGACAGTCGCGCACAGTGAGACAAACACGACGAAAAAGAAAACACACATAGTTCACACAACTCAACCTGATCAGGACCTCCATTGCATCTCCGCCGCGGATTGGACTCTTTTGGGACTTGTGGAGACTCCGATGACCCCAGCTGGGTCGTCTCCGACCTTAATAGCCCCCACAACAGACCAAAAATACTAATGTAGCGGCCTCCAATCCATCGGTAGCTACGACGTTCATCGCGGGCCCACAACCATTCCAACTCATCATCCAGTTGTATCCCACGGCCACTCGTAAATTAAATATAATCAAATTCTTGTTAACTTTAAGTTATGTGTTAATAATTATTGATTTAAGTTAGCTTTGGATTCTTTATTATCATTTCACCTCAAAGTATGCAGCGGATAATTAAAAAAATCATTAAGGTGTTTTATGAGCATATTACCTAAAATGTAAATCATCTCAAAATATACATCGTATACATATGAACTGAGATCCTCAAAATATGAAAAATATAACCTACAAATCATATTTATCTCTCATACCCCAAAACCTAGCATAAAACAAGGAAATAAAAACAAACGTACGAGTAGGGCAAATGTAGTCAATCAATGTAGTCCTCAAGTTTTCCCTTCCCTCGGCTCGTACTAGGATCTACACTTAAGCCATCACAAAAGCAGATGGCAAGCCCAGAGTGAGTAATCCTAAGGAAATTCACCAAGTAAATACGTAAATAAAATACTGGAATTTAAAATACTATAAATAAACATGCGGAACAAAAGAATACAAGCAACTGTGGAAGATCATCGCATGCATTTATATAGCAGTGAAGCAAAGTAAGTGCACAATCAAAGTCAGACTAAACCATACTTCGGGCTATCCGCCAAGCACAGCCCGTGAGGATACCTCTAACGGGTGACCTGGACCCTCCAGGTAGCCGACGTGCATTCACGGCGCACCCACACATGCCTATCATACCCGGGTAATATATTCATCAGCGCATGACTAGACATATGCTATGGCTTAGTGGACCCTATGCCCCCGCAACGAATAAACACCAGGTGGGGAGTGATCTTAACACCGTAAAAATACCAGGTAGGAGTAAACTCAACTACTGTAAAGTCACCAGGTGAGAGTACTCAACCACCGTAAATTAATAAGGAAATAGAGTAGTAAATGAACATGACTGAATACAAATAAATCAAGCAGTGATTACTAAAGTGAATTTCAGTTGGGTTACTACACACCTCAAACTGCACTCCTCGTCCCATAAAATAATCCCCGGTCCAGCTCCAATAAACACCCAACAATCAAAATGATCACCCAAATGTACCTATGATTATTTGTCATTAGTTAGCTTCAATTTAATATATTATGTCAATTTTTCGTTTTACGAGGTAAAAACCCTGACGACATCTCGCCAAAATCCCGATAAAACCCCCAAAACTCATTTATGACCCTTTTTCTAATTTCTCATATTTTTCTGGATTTTTTTTAATTTTCCCATAATTTTTAGCTATTTTCCATATTTTTTGTATTTTATTTTATTTAAAACTGTTTTTAATTTATTTTAAAATTATTATTATTTTTTTTTTTTTTTTTTTTTAAATTGGGAGGGCCCCACCTGGATCGGATCAGTCCAGGCAGTTGGACCGCCTAGGCCGGTCTAGCCCGGTTCAGGGGGACACACGCATGTAGCACGTGTGTCCCCTTCATCCAAAATCGAGTTCGTCTCCTCATATTTCTTTTTTTAACGAAATTAGGGAAAAGGGGGAAATGACATGGGGTCGTCTCCCTCCTCGGACGAACTGCGAGCAGTTTGTCCGAGCTCTCAAACTTCACCCCACCTTCACCACCGAACCGCCACCACCACCACCACCATCCAACAACGCACACAACAACACAACAGCAAACAACACAACAACTCACCTCGACCACGCTGTCTCTCCAACACTAGTTCGACCTCCTCCTCGTCGATTCCTTCTCCTTCTTCTTCCCTCGGTTTCGATCAAAAAAATGAAGAAATTGTGAGAAATGTGATGTTGGTGGTGTGTTTATCAAATTTTGAGGTGAAATGACAAAAATACCCCTATGTTCTTATCCTCATTCTTCACAATCAAATACCCTTTTTGGTCATTTCACAATTATTTCTTTATTTCCTAATTTTTAATATTTATATTTATATATATACACATATTTATTTTAAATTACATATATATATATATATATATATATATATATATTCGCGTTATCTTCGCGCCTACAATTTCGTCTTGCGCGCCAACGAGCGTACTTGGGCGTGCACACTATCATATCACCCACGCGTGTCAACCACGACCTCGCGTGTTACTAGGCGCCCACCAATTTACTATTTTATCACATTTAATTTATTTAATGTGTGTATTATTTTCCTCAACTTAAAATTTCATCTTTTAGCCTACCCGGTACCTGTGTCGACATGCATATATCGATGCGAATACTCAACACACAATCTTACAGGTCAATTGAAATATAATTACACACATCGCGATGTCGTTTAACTTATTTTAACATACACATCACAAAATTAAACAAAAAAACATACAAAATAACTATTTACCTAATATGGGCGTGATCCAGCCTCGCTGTGGGACCCACGAACGTCCCTGCTAGCGTCCACGTCTACCATGACATCATAAAATAACGGCAATTATTAATTGGGCCGTTACAGTTCTTTCCAACTATTTTGAAATTTCTTCCCAAAATTTAAGTTATGCTAATACTCACCAGTAAATAACTTAGGATATCTCTGTCTCATAGTCAACTCAAGCTCCCAGGTGAGTCCCTCAATCCCATGATGCTGCCATTGTACCTATACCTTCGGGATCTCCCTGTTTCGTAAAGCCTGAATTTGGCGATCCATAATCTCTACTGGCTACTCCTCATACGAAACATCAGGACGAACCTCAATCTGTCTAATGTCAACCATTGGCCTCGGTCCCGATCTAGCTAGCCTCAACATAGACACATGAAACACGAGGTGAACCCTAGCTAATTCTGATGGTAACTCCAACCTATACGCTACTGTGCCGATGTGTGCCATGACTCTGAACGGTTCAATATATCTTGGTGCTAGTTTCCCCTTGATCCCAAACCTCTTATTACATTTCGAAGGTGGAACCTTTAGGTACACTAAGTCATCCATAACATAACTTAAGCCCTTAGGATACCTATCAGCATACTTCTTCTGTCTGTCTTGAGCTGCTTGCAATCTCAATTTAATTTGCTGAATCTTCTCTGTGTGATCAACAACTTCAGGCCCAATTATTGCCATATCTCAGGTGCTGCCCAACAAGTCGGTGACCTGTCGGGTCTACCATACAAAGCCTCAAATGGTGGCATACCAATATTCTCTTGATAGCTGTTGTTGTACGCAAACTCACACAATGGCAAATACTCTTCCCAAACACCTCCAAACTGCAAAATACATGCTCTGAGCACGTCTTCCAATATTTGTATCAATTTCTCTGACTGACCATCTGTTTGAGGATGATAAGCCATACTGAATTGAAGTCTAGTGCCAAACTGCTCTTGCATGCTCTCACAAAACTTCGAAGTCAACCTGGGATCTCTATCAGACACAATAGCTGTCGGCACTCCATGTAGCCTAACGATCTCTCGCTCAAAAATAATACTCAACTGAGGAAACGAATAGTTCATCGATATAGGGATGAAATGTGCAGACTTTGTCAATCTATCAATAACAACCCAAACAACATCGTGACGCCTAGCAGCTCGTAGCAAACCACTAATAAAATCCATCGTAACATGCTCCCATTTCCACTGTGGAATGGCAGTGGCTGTAACAATCCAGCTGGTCTCCTGTGCTTGGCCTTAACCTGTTGACATATATGACAAGCTCTAACATATGCACCCATATCAGCCTTCATCCCTGGCCACCAGAACAAACGTCGCAAATCATGATACATCTTGGTCCTGCTAGGATGAACTGTATACCGCGAACGATGTGCATCCTCAAAATGCTATCACGTAGTTCCTGCACCTCAAGTATCCATAACCTGTCCCTCTGTCTCAAGCACTCGTTTGAACCACCAGACCAATCCGTTCAATCCCGATCCTAAGCCATACGCTGAAGCGATCAAAATGTCCATCAACTCTTTGCCACTCAGCAACCTTCTCTAGCGACATAACAAGAATACGCATCTGACAATAGATATGAACATCAGCAAGAGCATCAGACAAACACAACACCGTCGCAGCCTCCAACATTCCATACTCATGTGTCATCTGCCGTAGCACAGTCTGACTCTCTACACCGCTCTAGCTCAACGCATCAGCAACAACATTCGCCTTCCCAGGATGGTACTTAATCACGAAGTCATAGTCCTTCAGTAACTCGAGCCATCATCTCTGTTGCATGTTCAGATCCCTCTGAGTGAATAAATACCTTAAGCTTCGATGATCTGTGTATAACATGAACCGTTCCCCATAGAGATAATGTCTCTAAGCCTTCAATGCAAACACAACTGTTGCTACCTCCAAGTCATGCACTAGATAATTCCCTTCGTGGGGTCTCAATCGCCTCGATAAATAAGCAACTGAGTGTCCATCCTGCATCAATACACATCCCAACCCAATGCCGGAAGCATCCGTGTAGATCGAGAAACCTCTCCCCGCCACAAGTAAAGCTAACACCGGTGCAGAAGTCAATTTCTTCTTCAACTCCCAAAATGCTTCCTCACACTCCTCAGACCACTCAAACTCGACATCTTTTTTGGTTAACCTCGTCATTGGCGCTGCAATCAAAGAAAAATCCTGCACAAACCGCCGATAATAGCTTGCAAGTCCCAAGAAACTACAAATGTCCAAAACCGACTCAGGTGTTCTCCAATCAATAATCACTTGAATCTTGTCTCTATCAACAGATATCCCTTAACTACCGATGACATGTCCAAGAAACTTCACCTCATTCAGCCAGAAAGCACACTTGCTGAACTTAACGTATAATTGGTGCTCTCTCAATGTCATCAAAACATCTCTGAGGTGTCTCTCATGCTCCAAACGAGTCTTACTGTATATCAAGATATCATCGATGAATATAATCACATAACTATCCAAAAATGGCCTTAATACTCAATGCATCAAATCCATAAAGATAGTTGGTGCATTAGTTACCCCAAATGGCATGACGGTAAACTCAAACAACCCATAACGCGTGCTAAAAGTCGTCTTCTCGATATCACTTTCCCGAATCCTCAACTGGTGATAACCAGATCGTAAATCAATCTTCGAGAAAAACTTAGCACCCGCCAACTGATCGAATAAGTCATCGATCCTAGGAAGTGGATAACGATTTCGAATCGTCACCTGATTCAACTTCTATAGTCTATACATATCCTCATAGAACCATCCTTTTTCTTAACAAAAAGAACTGGTGCGCCCCAAGGAGACATATTGGGATGAATGAAACCCTTCTGAGCAACTCCTCTAATTGGGACCTCAACTCCCCGTGCTCGGACGCTAACATCCTGTACGGTCGGCTATATATTGGCGGCGTCCCCGGAATCAACTCAATAATAAACTCAACTACTCTAGGAGGTGGTAAACCTAGTAAATCGTCGGGGAACACCTCAGGGAACTCACACACTACTGGAACATCCTCCACTCTAACCTCCGGTTTCAGTTCTAGCTCAACTACCGCTATAAATGCCTCCATCTCCTGAGTCGTAGCCAGTCGACCTCTGGTAATCGATAAGTCTGACACAGTACTAATAAAGGTAAATACTGAAATGCCCTCAATATCAAATACTACTGTCTTATTGAAGCAATCAATATGTGCCCGATACACCGCTAACTAATTCATACCCAATAGTATGTCAAACTCTAGGTACTCAAGAACACGTAACTCAACTGGTAACTGGTGTCCCTCTACCTCTACTACACAATTCTAACATATCCGGTTAGGGTAAATCTTATCCCCAACAGCCGTACTAGGACAAGATGTGGGTCTAAAGTCTCAACCTGTAACCCTAACTGTCCGACCATACGTCCCACAATGAAAGATAAACTACTACCAGAATCAAACAATACATGCATGAAAATATTGCAAATAAATAACATACCCTCGACAAGCTGACGAGTTGCACCTCGATCTCGCTGTACAACAGCATGGACTCTCTCCCTAGCTAGCTCAATCTGTGGTCATGATGAAGAAGGTGCCATATGACAATAAGTATGTACATGTCTGACCAGATGACATCTAACACATCATCGTCTCTCCTGCCAACCAGACTATTAAACTATTTAAACCTGAGCTCTATCACGGCTTTGACCTCTTTGTCCTCTACCACGGCCTCCTCCACCTCGAACACGCTGTCGTGGCTGCTTAACAGGTGCAGGTGTAGCAACATACACCACTTGCCTCTCATCTCCTCTTTGTTGCTCGGGACGCCTATCTCGTCGACTCTGATCCTGCCAATCTCTCTGTCGACCCTGCTGATCCTGTCTTTATTTGTCAAACTGATCTCTCTATCCATTCGGTCTCTGGTCAGACTAAGAACTCTGCCAGACCTATCCATCTCATCACCTCTATGTCGTAAGTATGTCTCGCGAGCTAAAGCCCTATCATATATAGCCTGTAAAGTCTCAGCTCCACTCGCAACAATCACACCACCAATCCTCTCATCCAATCCCCTGATGAAGTAGTAAACCTGAAAGTCTCTCAGTTGTTTGCCACATCCATGGCATACATCATAAGATACCTGAATCTCTCCATGTACTGTGATACTGAAATGGTACCCTGTCTCAGTGCAAGAAACTCCTCTCTAAGTCTCAACTGTACCTCAATGGGGATATACTCGTGAAGGAATAACTGTCGAAACTCTGCCCAAGTAGATAGCTCGGAATGTGTGTCGGTGTAAGTTGTCCACCAAATTGTTGCATGGCCTCTCAAATACTACCTTGAAAATCATGCCTGATCTGCCTCTGGTACGTGTAACAACTGGTGTAGTCGTCGGTGCGTCATCAACCAATGCCCCGCAATCTATGGATCACTAACCCAAGTAACAAAAATGTGGTTGAACCTCATAAAGTCCTTTACCATCTTCGCTGCCTCCGACATCCTATTCCTGGCGGTCGAAGCAACTACCTGTTGCTCTGTAGTAATGGGTATCATAATGGTAGTCTCTACTGGCACCACAACAGGCTTGGCCCTCTCTATCAATGTCTCTGACCCTGACGCCTGTGTAGTAACGCTAGCGCTAATACGGCCTGAGTAGTAGGTACAACTAGCTCAGTAGTCGGTGCCACTTCAGGTACTCTCGAGCCTCGTATATACTCCATAATCTCTGCCATCTGTGCTTGCTGTAACAACTGTTGATCGGTAACTCTCTGCACCATAGACCGCATATCAACTACCTCTCTAGTAGTGGGGTCACTGGTCTCCCAAACCTCCTGCTAAGTAGTCGGTAGAGTAGTAGTAGGAGTCTGTCCATCCATCGTAAACTATACAACTAACGTGCATTGGATCAGACTCAATATGTACGCTTATAATATTTATTTTACAATAAAAACATACATATATATTCCTGATTCTACCCATCCCACATCATTTCCCAACAAAGGTTCTTGTCATTCACTTTGGTTATCACATCTAGGTTTATTAAATTTTATGCTCATATTAACTATCCAAATTAAGCCTAAGGTTTCACAAACCCAGGCTCTGATACTAAATGTAGCGGCCTCCAATCCATCGGCAGCTACGGCGTGCACCCCGAGCCCACAACCCTTCCAACTCATCATCCAGCTGTGTCCCACGGCCACTTGTAAACTCAATATAATCAAATTCTTGCTAACTTTATATTATGTCTTAATAATTATTGATTTAAGTTAGCTTTGGATTCTTTATTATCATTTTACCTCAAAGTACGCAGCGGATAACTAAAAAAAATCATCAAGGTGTTTTATGAGAATATTACCTAAGGTGGAAACCATCTCAAAATATACATCATGTACATATCAACTGAGATCCTCAAAATATCAAAAATATAACCTACAAATCATATCTATCTCTCATGCCCCAAAACCTAGCATAAAACAAATGTACGAGTAGGACAAATGCAGTCAATCATTGTAGTCCTCAAGCTTGCCTTTCCCTCGGCTCGTACTAGGATCTGCACTCAAGCCATCACAAAAGGTAGATGAAAAGTCCAGAGTGAGTAATCCCAAGGAAATTCACAAGTAAATATGTAAATAAACTGCTGGAATTTAAAATACTATAAATAAACATGTGGAACAAAAGAATACATGCGACTGTTGAAGATCATCGCATGCATAAATCTAGCAGTGAAGCAAAGCGCATGCACAATCAAAGTCAAATTAAACCATACTTCGGGCTATCCACCAGGCACGACCCGTGAGGATACCTCTAACGGGTGACCCTGGACGCTCTAGGTAGCCGACGTACATTCATGGCGCACCCATAGATGCCTATCATACCCGGGTAACATATTCACAGGCGCATGCCTAGACATATGCCATGGCTTAGTGGACCCTAAGCCCCCGCAACGAATAAACACCAGGTAAGGAGTGATCTCAACACCGTAAAACACCAGGTAGGAGTAAACTCAACTACCCTAAAGTCACCAGGTAAGAGTACTCAACCACCGTAAAGTAATAAGGAAATAGAGTAGTAAGTGAACAGGACTGAATTCCAATAAATCAAGCAGTAATTACAAAAGTGAATTTCAGTTGGGTTACAACACACCTCAAACCGCACTCCTCGTCCCGTAAAATAAACCCCGGTCCAACTCTAATAAACACCCAACAATCAAAATGATCACCCAAATGTACATATGATTATTTGTCATTGAGTTAGCTTCAATTTGATATATTATGTCAATTTTTTGTTTTACGAGGTAAAGCCTGACAACATATCGCCAAAATCCCGATAAAACCCCTAAAACTCATTTATGACCCTTTTTCTAATTTCTCATATTTTTCTAGATTTTTCTGAATTTTCCCATAATTTTTAACTATTTTTTCATATTTTCTGTATTTTATTTTATTTAAATTTTTTTTTAATTTATTTTAAATTGGGAGGGCTCCACCTCGACCGGTTCGGTCCAGGCAGTTGGAACGACCTGGACCGGTCCAGCCTGTGCGTGCATCCCCTTCATCCAGAGACGAATTCGTCCTTGGTTTTCACTAGAGACGAGTTCATCTCTTCATATTATTTTTTTAACGAAATTGGGGAAAAAGGGGAAACGGCATGGGGTCGTCTCCCTCCTCGAACGAACTGCTCGCAATTTGTCGAGCTCTCCAACTTCACCCCACCTCCACCACCGAACCGCCACCACCACTATCCAACAATGCACACAACAACACAACAGCAAACAATACAACAACTCACCTCGACCACGATGTCTCTCCAACACTAGCTCGACCTCCTCCCCGTCGATTCCTTCTCCTTCTTCTTCTCTCGGTTTCGATCCAAAAAAATGAAGAAATTGTGAGAAATGTGGTGTCGGTGGTGTGTTTATCAAATTTTAGGGTGAAATGACCAAAATACCCCTATATTCTTATCCTCATTCTTCACAATCAAATACCCTTTTTAGTCATTTCACAATTATTTTTTTATTTCCTGATTTATAATATATATATATATATATATTTAAATATATATACACATATTTCTTTTAAATTACATATATATATATATATATATATATCGCTATATTTTCGCGCCTACAATTTCGTCGCGCGCGCCAACGAGCGTACTCGGGCGTGCACACTATCGTACCACCCACGTGTGTTGACCACGACCCCGCGTGTTACTAGGCGCCCACCAATTTACTATTTTATCACATTTAATTCATTTAATGTGTGTATTATTTTCCTCAACTTAAAATTTCGTCTTTTATCCTACCCGGTACCTGCGTCGACATGCATATCGATGCAAATACTCAACACACAATCTCACATGTCAATTGAAATATAATTACACACATCGCGATGTTGTTTAACTTATTTTAACATAAACATCGCAAAATTAAGCAAAAATAACATACAAAATAACTATTTACCTAATACGGGCTTGCTCCAACCTCGCTATGGGACCCACGAACATCCCCGCTGGCGTCCACATATACCACGACATCATAAAATAATGGTAATTATTAATTGGCCCGTTACAGTAGACAACGACAAAGCAGAGCAAAGAGATAGAGAGAAAGAGAAAAAGAAAAGAGATACCTACACCAGCGAGCTCCGACCATCACTGGGTCTATGAGGACCATAGTGATCAACTGAGGTGGGGGTGAGGAGGAGAGGGAAGAAAGGGTCGGTGATGAGAGAGAAGGATCGGTTATGTGTGGTTTGGAGAAGATGAATAGTAGAGTGGGTTTGGGTTCCTATTTATAGACTTCTCACTTCATCACCACACACGCACGCATCTCGAGGTTGATCCCATG
Source organism: Stephania japonica (assembly GCA_039657345.1). Taxonomy (NCBI): domain Eukaryota; kingdom Viridiplantae; phylum Streptophyta; class Magnoliopsida; order Ranunculales; family Menispermaceae; genus Stephania; species Stephania japonica. Next base: position 21,009,558 of record CM077566.1, read on the forward strand.
GTTCTCTTAATTTGGTTTGTGTCACTTTAACGATTTCTTTCACATAGCCCGGTAGTTGCGTAGTTATCCCACTCCACGTGCCCAAACAACGCTCCTCGATCCGTTTTGCCTTGCCTTGTCTCCCGTCGTGCGCATATTTTCGCCTTGTCTCATAAATTATTTATTTAAATTATCTTAAAATTCTCTTATTTGTATTTTTTATTGTGTTTTACTCCCCCGTTTACCTAGGCGAAGCCTTACTCAGACTAAAAGTCACCCGAATGGCTCAAGACCCGTATTAGACTAAAATACTAATACAACAAATACAAAATCATAAAATTACCTCGGTGTCGACTCCCAAAGTTTGATATACGGTCCAGCATCATGTAGTCGGGTCATGGTCCTGACAAGTGTAACACAAGTCGGGTTAAATTTGAGGGTTGTTACACATAAAGAATTGGAAAAGAGACTATGAGATTGAAAAGATAATAGTACCACGAATTGACAACTTCACCAAGTGATTAGAATAGAAAACAAGTCATGGCATCAGATTTCAAAGGTAATATAGTCAATATGAACTAAAAAAGATTTTGAATAATAGAATGAATTGCAGAAAAATAACTTGGCAAGTTTACTTACCCTCCACGAAATGGTTACGAAGCTAATCCGGCCTCCCGACTCCCCAACTACCGTACCTGTGTTGGGTTTTGGGGTTCATACGCAGCGGAGATTACAAAACAATTTTAAGAAAAACCCCAACAGGATCCAAATCTGATTCCATTAAAACATGTTTAAACTATGAAAACTTAATTATACCTTAGTCGCAATGTATCTTTCTAAAGGTTAATCGATCTTTAAGGCACTGCCAATGACGAACGCCCTCTAACAGCAGTCCACACACGAACAGCGGCCAAGATTTGAAGTGCTAGCTTCGAGAGATTACCAAAACTTTTTGTTTCTCTCCAAAAAATAATCCAGAGCATACCAAAAACCCCTAAGTCGTTTCTTAAAACGAAAATAGAGTCTTAGCCCTTTTTTAAATCTTTCGTACTTGTATTCTAACTCAAAGCGTCTATTTATACAACCCTTGTATATAGACAGTTAAGTAAATTACATATATACCCCTACTTAAAGAAGTATAAGTGTAATACACTACAAGGACGTTTCTATCATGAATTTTATCATATAAAATTTATTTTTCTGAACCATCTTAAAATCTCGCAAAACCATTCTCAGTGTACGACCCAATAGGCTCATACAACGTTGGCAGTGTACCAAAACACATTTTGGTATACAAGTCATAAGCGGCCTCTAGCAAGACATTATGACTACCTAAGTTGTACGAATATCAAATCAATACAACCTAATCAATAGTGTATATAACATCCTTTTGTCACACGATATCCTTTTTATCAAACATAAGGCATGGAATTGTCATCCAACATGTTCAATCGTACTAGTCTCGATTTCTAGGTAGATCGAAAACATCTAAGTGACATTAATCAATATCAATTCACTTAGATTAGGCCTTTAACGATCCTAACACATCGAGGGATCCACTGGATATCTCTCTTTATATGAGAGGGACAAATTCTATCTCGATTACACAACTTCACCACATTATTCATACAAGAAACCAATCACAACCTTTATAATCATCCTGTTAAAGACAACGTTTGATTGCGTCAAATCACTTGTATTCCTAATGTTGAAGTCTCTGGTAATCTCAAGTCGAGGACTGAAAAATATACCTATCATGAGAAACAACTGTGACTTAATCCATGTGATATTCTCATAGCGGGTTGGTCCAGTACTATATTCCCTAACAAGTACTCATGATCTTGATTCGTATTCCTACATATGATCATCGTATGATCATCAATCAAGACTCACACTAGTCTTAATTCATTATAGTTCCCAAGATAATAATCGACTAGGGACATTTAGGATAATTCTGTAAATACCCATGGATCTTATTATAATGTAAACATGCAAATCAATTATAATAAACAGCAAATGAAATCCTCTATTTTATTAACTAAAATGTATTCATAAAAATTGTTAATGGATTGACCTAGGGCATATTTCCCAACATCTCCCACTTGCTCTAGGGCCAATCATTCATGCATCTAATGCCTAATGATCTAACATGACCATCATGTTTCGCTTATGGAAGAACCTTTGTCAATGGATCCACAACGCTGTCTTCAGTAGGTACTCTGCAAATCTTTACGTCTCCCCTCTCAATAATTTCCCTTACAAGATGAAAACGCCTGAGTATATGTTTGGATCTGTGGTGTGATCTAGGTTCCTTGGCCTGTGATATTGCCCCGTTATTGTCACAATACAAACAAATAGGGTTAGCAATACTTGGAACCACACCTAGTTCAAAAATGAACTTTTTGATCCAAACTGCTTCCTTTGCTGCACTGGACGTTGCATATACTCAGCTTTTGTTGTAGAATCTGCAACAGTCTCTTGCTTCGAACTTTTCCAGCTTACTGCACCCCCATTTAAAGTAAACACATATCCAGACTGCGATCTAAAATCATCTATATCAGTTTGAAAACTTGCATCTGTGTAACCATTTACAACTAGATCATTTTCAAAACCTCCATAGACTAAGAACACTTCCTTAGTCCTTCTTAAGTACTTAAAGATGTTATTTACTACTATCCAGTGACTCTCACCAGGATCTGACTGATATCTGGCTTTAATGCTCAAAGCATATGATACATCAGGTCGATAGCATAGCATAGCATACATGATAGATCCAATAGCTAATGCATATGGAATCTTATTCATACGATCTCGCTCATCATTTGTCCTAGGACATTGATTCTTGCTGAGACTTATGCCATGAGACAATGGCAACAATCTCTTTTAGAGTCTTGCAAACTGAACCTATTCAGTACCTTGTCTATGTAAGCACTCTGACTTAAACCGATTAGCCTCTTAGATCTATCCCTATAGATCCTTATCCCTAGGATATAGGATGCATCTCCTAAGTCTTTCATTGAGAAACACTTCCCTAACTAAGACTTGACACTCTGCAATGTTGGGATGTCATTTCCAATGTGTAATATATCATCAACATACGGTATCAGAAAAACAACTACGCTCCCACTGACCTTCTTTGTATACACAAGGCTCATCTTCGTTCTTAATAAAACCAAAATCCTTGATTGCTTCATTAAAACGAAGATTCCAACTCCGAGAAGCTTGCTTTAATCTATAAATGGATCTTTGAAGCTTGCATACATTCCTAGAATTCTCAGGATGTACAAAACCTTCAAGTTGTATCATATACACGTCCTCAAGCAACTTTCCATTAAGAAATGTTGTTTTTACATCCATTTGCCATATCTCATAGTCATAATATGCAGCAATGGCAATTAAAATTCTTATGGATTTAAGCATGGCTACTAGCGAAAAAGTTACATCATAATCAACACCTTGAGTTTACCTGAAACCTTTTGCTACAAGTCTTGCTTTGAAAGTATACACTTTGCCATCCATGTCAGTTTTCTTCTTGAAAACCCATTTACATCCAATGGTCTTACCACCTTCAGGTAAATCAACCAAGTTCCAAGCTTGATTATCATACATGGATTACATCTCAGAGTTCATGGCACTTATCCATTTATCTAAGTCTGGTCCAGACATAGCCTCCTGATAAGTGGCGGGCTCATTTTGATGCATAAGCAACACATCACGACTATCAGTAATGAGAAATCTGAATCTTTCTGGCTCATGTCTTACCCTACCAGATTTACTTGGGCCTTGTGTCACTCGCGGAGGTTCAACTGGTTCAGAACGTTGTTGAACTTCCATTAGCAGTTCAGTGTTTATCTATGATTCTTGAATTTCTTCAAGATTTATTTCTCTCCCACTAGTGTCTTTTGAAATAAACTATTTTTCCATAAAGGCACCATACCGAGCAACAAACACTTTGTTCTCAGCGGGATTATAAAAGTAATATCCTTTTGTTTCCTTAGGATACCCCACAAATAAATACTTATCAGATTAGGTGCTAGTTTTTCTGAGACTTATCGCTTCACGTAAGGCTCACAAGACCAAATCTTAAGAAAAGACAAACTAGGTCTCTTCCCGTACCATATCTCATATGGTGTTTTATCAACCACTTTAGAAGGAACTCGATTTAGAGTGAAAGTTGCAGTTTGTAATGCATAACCCCAAAAGGATAATGGAAGATCCGCATGACTCATCATAGATCGAACCATATCTAATAAGGTTCGATTTCTCCTTTCAGAAACTCCATTCCATTGTGGAGTTGCTGGTGGAGTCAATTGGGAGACAATCCCACAATTTCTAAGATGATCATCAAATTCTTGGCTTAAATATTCACCACCTCGATCTGATCGAAGTGTTTTGATAGTTTTACCAAGTTAATTCTGCACTTCATTTTGAAACGTTCGAAAGATCTCAAATGATTCAACTTTATGTTTCATAAGATATACATAACCATATCTGCTGAAATCATCAGTAAATGTAATGAAGTACTGATAACCTCCTTTAGCCATTGTGTTTATAGGACCGCATACATCAGTATGTATTAGACCTAATAAATCACTTGCCCTTTCACTATGTCCAGTAAAGGGACTTTTAGTCATCTTGCCTAGTAAACAAGATACGCATGTTTCATATGATTCCAAATCAAATGAATCTAGAAGTCCATGTTTATGGAGCTTCGTTATGCATTTCTCATTTATGTGGTCGAGACGACAATGCCAAAGATAGGTTTGATTCAAATCATTTGACTTAAATCTCTTTGTATTTATGTTAAAGACTGGAGTATCAGTGGACTTTTTCATGCTTAGAATATAAAGACCATCACACAAATCAACATTTGAATAAAATATTCCTTTACGAGAAATGGAACATCTATTATTCGCAATAATAAAATCAAAACCATCTATATCCAAGCATGAAACCGAAATGATGTTTCTACTCAAGGCAGGCACAAAATAACAATTATTTAAAGTTAAGATAAGTCCACTAGGTAAGACTAAGTCATATGATCCAACAGCCAGGGCAGCAACTCTTGCTCCATTCCCTACGCGGAGGATGACTTCTCCTTTTTTCAGCTTCCTACTTCTGGTGAGTTCCTGCACATTTATACAAATGTGAGATCCACATCTGGTATCCAATACCCAGGAATCACTAGTGGATAAATTAATTTCAATAACATCAATACCTGAGGTGGTAGTCGCACTACCCTTTTTCTTCTTTAGATCTTCCAGATAAAGTTTGCAATTTCTTAACCAATCTCCAGTGCATGGCAGAAATGACAATTTCCTTCCTTTTCCTTTTGGTGCTTTGAAGCAGGAACAGGCTGGGGCTTGACTTGTTCCACAGGCTTTGCGACAGGTGCAGCAGCAGCCTTGGTAACTTTAGCCTTGCCTTTGCCTTTCTTCTTCATTCCCTTTCCCTTTTGGACCATCAACACATTACTAGAGGGTTTCTTGATATTTTGTTCAGCAGTTTTGAGCATCAAATGTAACTCTGAAACTGATTTCTTCATATTATTGATATTTATCCATATTATCCATATTATTCATATTATTTCGTGTGTGGACTGCTGATAGAGGGAGTTCGTCGTTGGCAGTGCCTTTTGAGATCGATTAACCTTTAGAAAGGTACATTGCGACTAAGGTATGATTAAGTTTTCATAGTTTAAACATGTTTTAATGGAATCAGCTCTGATACCACTGTTGGGTTTTGGGGTTCATACGCAGCGGAGATTATAAAACAATTTTTAGAAAAACCCCAACAGGATCCAAATTTGATTCCATTAAAGCATGTTTAAACTATGAAAACTTAATCATACCTTAGTTGCAATGTACCTTTCTAAAGGTTAATCGATCTCTAAGGCGCTACCAACGACGAACGCCCTCTATCAGCAGTCCACACACGAATGACGGCCAAGATTTGAAGTGCTAGCTTCGAGAGATTACCAAACCTTTTTGTTTCTCTCCAAAAAACAATCCAGAGCATACCAAAAACCCCTAAGTCATTTCTTAAAACGAAAATAGAGTTTCAGCCCTTTTTTAAATCTTTCGTACTTGTATTCTTACTCAAAGCGTCTATTTATACAACCCTTGTATATAGACGGTTAAGTAAATTACACATATACCCCTACTTAAGGAAGTATAAGTGTAATACATTAAAAGGACGTTTCAGTCATGAATTTTATCATATAAAATTTATTTTTCTGAACCATCTTAAAATCTCACAAAATCATTCTTAGTGCGACCACTAATAGGCTCATACAACGTTGGCGGTGTACCAAAACATATTTTGGTATACAAGTCATAAGCGGCCTCTAAAAGATATTATGACTACCCAAGTTGTACGAATATCAAATCAATACAACCTAATCAATAGTGTATATAACATCCTTTTGTCACACGATATCCTTTTGATCAAACATAAGGCATGGAATTGTCATCTAACATGTTCAATCGTACTAGTCTCGATTTCTAGGTAGACTGAAAACATCTAAGTGACATTGATCAATATCAATTCACTTAGACTAGGCCTTTTAATAGTCTAACACATCGAGGGATCCACTGGATATCTCTCTTTATATGAGAGGGACAAATTCTATCTCGATTACACAACTTCACCACATTATTCACACAGTAACCAATCACAACCTTTATAATCATCCGGTTAAAGACAACGTTTGATTGCAAATCACTGTATTCCTAATGTTAAAGTCTCTGGTAATCTCAAGTCAAAGGACTGAAAAATATACCTATCATGAGAAACAACTATGACTTAATCCATGTGATGTTCTCATAGCGGGTCGGTCCAGTACTATGTTCTCTTACAAGTACTCATGATCTTGATTCATATTCCTACGTATGATCATCGTATGATCATCAATCAAGACTCACACTAGTCTTAATTCATTATAGTTCCCAGTATAATAATCGACTAGGGACATTTAGGATATTTCTGTAAATACCCATGGATCTTATTATAATGTAAACATGCAAATCAATTATAATAAATAGCAAATGAAATACTCTATTTTATTAACTAAAATGTATTCATAAAGACTGTTAATGGATTGACCTAGGGCACATTTCCCAACAACCTGGACTATCGAGAACATCCATTAGTTTGCTATTGTTATTACATATGGTTTATTGTTGGTTTAGGTTATTTAATGTGGGTTTAAATAGAGTTAAGGGGTTTAAGTCTTATTTAAGAAATTGGAGAATAGTTGTTGCCCATTAAGTGGAGCGTGCTATAAGGGATGGATCACGTTTCCCTTAAATGAGAAGCGGCTCTCCTATCGAGAGCCCAAAATTTAGGGTTTTCCCACGGGAAGACCTCTTCCTACGCTACATGGACCCTTGCTCACTTTTACCAAGGGTCCGCAACACCTCCATAATCACATACAAGGTAGGCACTTCATATGTAGACATGCATTCATCAAAACTAATGGATTTCAACATGCATGACACCAAAGACATCAATAACACATGAAAACTGAAAAATTCATAACTTTAGATTTTTGAAACTGATTTGAGTGATTCTTAAGAGTGGGTTGAGTGAAATTCAATAAGCAATCTAAATATGAACTTTCTTTTCAAAATAAAAACCATTTGATTCCTTAAAAAACCATTACTTCAGTTTCATATGAAAACCACAAACTTAGGCAGAAGCTTCAAATTCAAAAATTGAGACTTGGGAAGTGAATTAATGCTTTCAAATGAAACAAAACAACAACTAAAACATTTGAAATTGCTTAAACACAAAACCCTATGGGTCATACTCAAAATCCATGAATCGTAGTGCATTGAAATTAAATTTCTCACCTAGGTTGTGTTGGTTGGACACCGAACACCTATGCATCAATTAGAATGATGAATCCTCCCTTTTTAGCCTCTAATTCTTCAACAATTTCACTGCACTACAACTCTGATTTTTTCGTGACTTTCAGCATTGAGTAGGTTTGTTCAAGTGTTGGTTTATATAGTTTAGGCTCTAATCTAAGCGCACACACACATCTCTAGATGTATTTAATGGCCCCAAATGGCTCCAAACTCCACTACTTTTAGCCAAGTAATATAAAACTTGACATAGGTTTCATGGGAGTGTGTGCTTGCAAGGATCTCAAGGCACATCAATGAGTGTTGATTTTGATCCTGATTAAGGTTTCAAACGAGAGTTAGAGATTTGGGTCGTGACACATTCCAGTATATACTTATCAATATTCGCCTTCATCCCCAGCCACCAATACATCTGCTTCATGTCATGGTACATTTTGGTGCTCGTATGAATAATTTAGTGCGATTGATGAACCTTTCGCAGTAAATCTTCTTGCAACATAACATGTGATGGTATCCATAATAGATCCTTGAATCTGAAAGCCCCGTTTGCCAAAAGCCTCCAATTCAAGAACTCCTCCCTGTCAACATGTAATCGGTATGTGCCATACTATGAATCCACCCTCAGATAGTCTATTACTCTGGAAACAGCTTCTATTTGCGCTTTCATTTCAACATGAACTGAGAGACTTGAAACATTTTACTCTTCCATAAGTAACTCATGCATACACATCACTGAGACCCCCTTAAGCATTCGATACTCGGTCATCATCATATCTACATCCTCCATTTGCCTTCTCATGCGACTTAGGGCATCTACCATAATGTTTAGTTTTCCTGAATAATATTGAAAAGTGAAGTCACGATCTTTCAAGAACTCGAGCCAACGCCTTTGTCGCATGTTCAGCTCGCATTGTGTAAATAAGTACTTCAAACTCTTGTGATCTGAAAACATCGTGAACCTTTCACCATATAGGTAATGCCTCAATAACTTTAATGCGAAGACAATGGTCACCAACTCTAAATTGTGAGTGGGGTAATTCTTTTCATGCACGTTCAACTACCTTGAAACATAGAAAATCACCTTTCCTTCCTGCATCAACACATATCCCAACCCGACTTTCGAAGCATCAGTGTAGAAAATCAATTCCTTCCCTGATTCTGGAAGAGTCAAAATAGGTGTAAAATTTAACTTCTCTTGCAACTCCATAAATGCATTAGTTCATTCTTCAATCCACTCAAACTCTACATTCTTCTAGGTTACCCTTGTCATGCCGCAACAATCTTTGAGAAGTCCTTCACGAACCTTCGGTAATAACTCATCAATTTCATAAAACTTCAACTACAAAAAAAATACCTGATTAGAAATGAAAATTTTCGTTGCTGAAAAGCATATATTCTGTTTCTAATCCAGTTTTGCAATAGATTAGAAATGAAATGTGTTCCAATTCTGAAATCTTCGTCGCTAATTATTCTACAATGGAATTTAATTTCCATTGTTGAATGTAGACGATTCAAAAACTGAACAAAGAAAAATTAAAAGATGAATCAGAGACAAAATAGAGATGCACACCTATCCAAGGCGAAAGTCCGTTTCTCATCAGCAATAGATCAGAAACATAAATCAAGTTTTACTTATTCTCATGGTTTGATTCCCTTGCGATTCTGTTGCAACTTAGAGACTGATTAACAATGGATTTCATAAATTCAGTTGCTAATCTGTCTCTATTCCGTTTTTAAACCTAGCTTACCCAGTTATGGATTATTTTCCTTTGCTATTCTCTTGCAAATTAGAGGCAGATTAGCAACGGAATTCATGAATTTCGTTGCTAATCCGTCTATATTCCATTTCTAATTATTGATTCTTTATTTTCACTTAAATCACAATGGTTCTCCAAAACTTCAAAACCTGCAAAGTGACCTCCATCGTTTGTACCCCTCCAACAACTCCTTGGTGGTGCTAACATCTCCCAAAAGGCAAAGCTTCACATACACACAATAATCAACAATATATATCAATAAAAAAGATGCAAATAAGAAAAAACAAACCCTTACAATTTGAAAATCTAAAAGATTTACATATCCATAAAAGTTTTACAATTCAGAAGTTTTACAAACAACCATAAAATATACCTAAGTATCCCCCATGTTGTTCATCTCTCGTAACTCAGTCCTTTAAATATCCAAAAAAAAGAAATACCAATCCAAAAGTTCTACAAAAATCTATAAAAGATACCTAAGTATCCCCAAGTTATTTATCCCCTGCAACCAACCAAGTCATCTAAATATCCACCAAAAAGAACTATCAATTCAAAAGTTCTACAAACCACCATAAAAGATACATAAGTATCTCCAATCCATTTATCCTCCACAACCCAGTCTTGTCTCTCCTGATCAATGTCGTCATGCTGTAATGGATCAACTGAATCCATATACTCCTACGGTTGTTGCTCTTGAGGTGGTGGTGGTGGATGAGACGGGCCCGCTCCACCCATGGTCATCCCAAACTGGCTCTGCATGAATGCTACAACCTGTCTTAATTGGTAAGCAATATTATCGAACTCCAAACGTGGCACCATCGATTCTTCTCTTCATGCTCCCTAATGACCTGAGACCGTAGACACGCCCTTTAGTACAATCACCCACCATATCATAGTACAGTGCCATCTCATCCACTGGCCGGTCTAGTGTAGCCTGTGTCAGCTCCTGACGCCTGCTCTCGAGCTGAGCCTGCATGGATCAACAATAAACAACTAAAACAATATGCTTTTAAGTAAAGTTATTACAACTTAACTCATATTTCTATACTTACATAGAACCTCACCGATCTAGTATGGGTAAATGTCACCCCGTTGTGATTTTTTATGTGGAGATGCAAATATAAGTCATTCACGGTAAGAGTCCTCTCTGATGCATGAGTCTGCACACCAAAGTTATTTAAATGTTAGATATGGTATCAAATTAAAACTTGATTCACTACATTAAAAATCACTTTCCACGACTCAATTTTTATGACATCTTTAAAATTATGACATTGAAATTAAGTTAAGCGTGACAATTTCTTTCTGAATAAAATGTCATTGAAAAGTGATAAGATAATACATAGAACTAACAATATTTTCAATGACAGATAAGTTAGCTATTAATGGCATTTATATAATGACATTAAAAGAACTACTAAGTTACTAAAATGACTATTGTCGTTCTACCATATAACTCTCTCAAAAAGGAAAAAATATGACTGCCTACATTAAACGAAGTCGTCGCCAAGATTCACGTCCGCCGCTCGAGTAGTAAAGGCAGATTAGTCATTTGACACTAAAACACAAAAGCGACATATACTCATGTTAGTAATGCATGTTTCACGCTATCCATGTTGTTGGTGTTTATGGAACTCGAGCTATCTATGTTTCATTATAATGGGCAATTTAAGAGTTATTCTTATGTGCAGTGGTAGTCGTTGAAGATGATTTGTAGTAGAAAAGTTTCTTAATTGGTCATATACTCATGTTGGTAGTATTTTTGGAGAGCTGAATATTCACTTGTATTTTTTATGTTGCAAATGTTTTTAAACTTAGAGGTATCAATTTAGATCTCATTGACCTTTGTATTTAACGTCTTTAACACTTGATTGACGCTATTTAGTTGTCATGACTTCCTGAAACTTATTCCTATGTTTATTTCCTATATACTTGAAGAAGAGGCTACAAACTTTTTTTTAACAAAACAAAGACACTATAACTAACACCTCTCATTATATCTCTACTGCAAGAGGCTGATTTGAGAGGCAAGGAGTTAGATTCATTATAGTGTTATTTGACACTATAACTAACACCTCTCATTAGGCAGCATGCCATAACTCTCTACAATAACTCTATGGTACATTAATCATACTTTATACTATAAAAAAACACTTACCATTCATTCATTAGTTGTCACAAAAGACATCGAGCCGCCACTATGCTTTGAGACTCAGTTTCTGGTCCTTCCACCTCAGTGTTCCTATTCTCAAACGCCTGCTTAAACCTGGCAAGAAAGTCTTCGCTCTCCAATACTCCAAGTATCTCCTCCACACCTCATCTATAACAAAGTCTAGTTGGACACGATTCTTCTTCAATTTACTCATCAACGTGGATTATCTGATGCCTGCACGAATGAGGTTGTCGTGAATCACGGAGTCCCATCGAAAATGTACCTGAAAACTAATGAGTGCAACTATTATGAGAAGGAAAAACTAACGTCTAACATCTGCAACTTATATGAAGCTCCTAGAAAAAATTTAAAATCAGTGGAAGTGTGGAACTTTCCATTCTAATGAACAATAATCCTCATTAAGATGTTAGCAACGTAAAAAATATCATAAGACCATTAAACAACTATGATAATGGATCGAAAAATTATAAAATTATCGCATAGCATACTAGTCATAATCATTACAAAAACATCACAAGGCCCATTTTACAGAATTTAAACTCGATGGAAGTGTGGAACTTTCCATTCTAACTTGTGAATGACATACTAGTTACAATCATTACAAAATTATTCATTGCATACAAACTAAGTAACTAATGCTTATTCTTCTCATGTGGAATAAGAGCTACTTAAATCATATTCAGAAGCTCAGTCCGAAATTGAAATGGATGACAAGTATTACTTGAAAGATCCATATCCCTTCACCAAAAAAAGATCCATATAGATAAAGGCAATCAATTTTCTTTCATTACATTTCTATTAAGCCACCGACCTCCAACTGATTCTAAAATGGTACGTTACAAAGAAAGTAGAGAAGATTAAGGATGTGAACTTCAAGATGGCAATGCTATCATTTAAAAAGGGGAAAAAAGAGTTTTAAGTAAGAATTGTAGGATTCTCTTTTAATCAGACATGTAACATTAGGAAATTAGTTGATGTCAAATCAAATAAATGTTTCAAAGACATGAACAATAAGGACCGATTGATGTATTAGTAAAGAAAAAATGACCCATGACCAATAAATAAGAATTCCAGATGAGAAAGCCTGAAAGAATGATATACAACATAAATTCTCAACTTGAAATCAATAAATCACAACCAGAAGGAAACATCCTTACACCTCCACATAAGCAAGACAATAAAATTAGGAAGTATACAAAAAATACAAATATACTCCTAGATAAGAATTTTATATTGAACATATGATACTTATGCAATCATGTTAACTCTGTGGCTAAATATTTGGAAGAGATAACAACGTTATAGTAAGTCAAGATTGTAATAAAAAGTTGAAATGCAAGTAACTCACACTACTTTGCCTCAAATGGCTGGCTAAAGAAGGTAGATAAAGATTCGACAATGAATGTTCAACAAAAATGAAATCAAACTATGCATTCCAAATATACCAAACAACATTTTGATATTGAACTAATCTTAATTAAATTGACTTCTCAAGGTAACCTAAATATGTTAAAAGTTGAAAAATCAAAAAATAGAAATCAATTCAAATAACCATCTATTATGAATTGATAGCATTGCTAAAACATAAACCAAAATTTTATTCGTGAAAGAATAAATACCAACATCCAAAAATTCAATGATTTTTAGTAGGAATAGCTATCTTGAAAAATAAAGACCATTGCCATTTGCAGTAGCTACATGTGTTCATATGAAATAACTCTAAGAAAAGATTTGATAAGGGAAGCCTTGAATGGTAGGAAACAATTTAAATTTTCAAGGTTAACACAAAGAGGTAAACTATATCCTATATAACAAAATATAAGTTAATTTGGCATCCTAAACTAAAGAATAGGCTTATAGCACTCATTGACAGGGGATCACTTCAAAACAACTTCAACTAACTCAACCAAAAATGACTCGAGAACACTAAAAGAAGATATGGATATAAGGTATCACGTGTATAGAGGAATAAAGTCTCAACTACATTTTGTCAACCCACTTTTCCAATGCATGTTAATACTCGAGGAGGCTACAAACAGTGTTGAGTATGAAATTCAACTAAGTCAAATAAATCTATAGGTAGAAGCACAAACACCAATTTGTTCAATCTAGTGCTCACAACATAAGAAGCATATGGAAAAAAAAAGATTATGTCAAAACATCTCATATATATTCTAACCACTAAAAAGATAGTTGTTGAAGGAACCTTCAAACATAAATAAATTCAGTTAAAATAGTTGCAGGTTTATCAAAAAGGACCTAGAAGTTATGGCTTTAATTAAGTGACCAGCATTGGAACAATTTTGTAATGATAATCAGACCAATATTCTCATGAGAATTTCATCAAACAACTTAAGAGCAATCCTAATCACATTAATCATCTAATTGTAAGTAGCTAGTATTTGAAAACCAAATCTCCAAACCAATGAAAAATCATACAAAGTCAATAAAGCAAGACATCAATCAATTATGAAATATCAATCATAAAATTCAATAACAATATAGACCTCAAAAATTGAGGAAATCAGATTCTTATGTACAATAAGTAACTGCACTATTACTATATTTGATATACTCCTAAACTTATTTGAGCCAGCTCTCTCTAAACTTATATGACTATTTAACTTTTTCTTTCTACTGCATCAAGTATAAGTAGATATTCCTTTTGGGGAAATTCATTAACTGGGAACAAACTTGTTGCAAACTATAGTTTTGTTTGATAACTAAAGCTATTGGATAAGGCTCATCTATGGCACAAGGTACTGGCATTTTCTTTTTCGCTTATCCCTCCCTCGTTTTCTCTTTTTTTTTGTAGATATGGGAAGAGCAAAAGTCAAGAGTGACAAACAATGAAAAGATATACATACTGAACAAGAGAATAAAGCTAAAAAGCTTAAAATAGTAACAATAAATCCTATGACATTTTTTGTTCCTACTTACCTTCCATTCGCGCCAATATTGGTCCTTATGATAATTACTAACTTCTAGCAGTACCCTTTAGGAATCATCCCCCATCTAAAACTTTTGACATCCTCTGTGCACATTTATGAGAAGGATGCAACTGTCTGTGTATCAATAAAATAAAAAGTGAGAACAAAGTCAATCGTTTACATGAATAATTAGAAATAAGTTAATTAGTCATACTCAAACTTATGTATCTTTCGCGATCAATGTGATCGGGATCCTATGCTCGGGAGTGGGGTCAACCCCTCTCCTTTGAGGTGCTCGTGAGGCGTCCCTCTAGGTGCTTGACAAGCACCTGCAACCTGCGAGCCTGCTCTGCCCTCATTAGATGTTGCTAGTGATGCGATGGCTGGAGGCGCAGGCATCATTAGTGTAGGAGTGTCATGTCTCGATGACAAAGACACCGAAGGTGATTGCAATGGGCAATTACATAGGGTTCTAGACAACGATGTCGATGGTACTTGAGACATCGATGGTATGGATGGTGAAGGTGACGCTGAATGTAACTCATGATCGAGTGAATGAGAACCAGGAATCGATAGGGAAGCAACTATCCCACGACCTCCTCGACCCCCTCGTGTGGTTAGTCCTTGAGTTCAATTGGTATACTAGTTCCTATGGTCTGTGCTACACCTCCTCCATCTAACGAGGACGCCCTGAAGGTATCCCTCGACCGCCCCGAGGTACTGTGCGACCTCGCGGTGGGGGCATCTGATCATCACTACGAGCCATGTAACCTTAAAAGCACCAATCATAAACAACCATAAGTAAGGGCTTATAAAAAATGTAACGTCGATCAAACACTTGAATAAAAAAGGCATACGTCACTCGCTGACGTCCGTTTGAAATTCACTTTCATGGCTAGATGTCGATGTTTCATGTTATGAATCTTCCTCATTATTGACAATGAAGTCATTGTCTTCATGACTTGAACTGACTTCGATAATAACACGGGTCCCATTTGGAACACCCAGGAAGCTGACATCCTAAATTGCATCGTTGACTAAGCATGAGGTAGGTTCACCATCTTGGAATGCAATCTCCGCCGAGCCTTGGTCATTATCGTCTTTGCTCTTTCCCTCATAGAAAAATTTTGGTTGAGAACAACAAACTGCTAGCCATTCTTGTCGCTTATTCCTCAAAGATGGGTACAAAAGGTAGCACACCTTAATAGCTTGCATTGCAAGGACAAAGGGTTCATAATCGTTATATCTTCGACTTCGGTGAACCTCTACCAGTTTAAGTGTTGGGTGACTCCTCAGACCATGATTTGGTGTAGGTTCAAACCATTCATACTTAAACAACACCACGCATTTGAGGCCAGTATATTCAATTTCTACAACCACTTTTAGTTTTTCATAGTAATCATAAGAAACATCGGTTAGTTGGAGCCTTTCACCAAGACCCTGTTGTTCTGCGTCCTTCTATTGGCGTCGTATGTTTCAGTGTGAAACTTATATCCATTCACTAAGTACCCAGGGTACACATTACAAGATCAACTAGGACTAAACGAGAGATCAACAAGTGTCTCCTCTTTGATGAAATTACAGGCCTATTCATAAAAATTTAGAAAATAAAGAGATTATTTATTAGAAAAAAAAAAGTGGTAAAGTATGATTGTAATAACATTACATATGTTTTAAACCAAATGGGGAAGTTGCGCTCCAGATTAGTGTCGATGTCCGACTCCCCCATTCCTTGAGTGATTTCATCGATGAAGATCCTACACTTGATATGCACATGTCAATGCTATATCTTAGACAAAGATAAATACATACGAATGAGCGGCATTATACTCCTGCTCTGTTAGGTATTGCTCCTTTGACGTACCCAAGAGTCATCTAGGATAAGTAAAATATGAGAAATTTCCAACGAAATGTGGTGTGGGTCCCACACCACCATCATCGTTGTGTTGCACTTTGTCATGTAGTGTAAAGATGTGATCTTCAAAGTAGTAACAATAAAATGATGTGACTTCTTCGACCAGATAAGCATTACACATCGAGCCCTCAACCCTCGCTTTGTTCCTAACGTTATTTTTTAAATGTTTAAGGTACCTATCGAAGTTTAGTTGATGTTAATTTAAAATTTTATTGGATGGAAAAATGACTTTAGGAACACGAGATATTACCTCTCAAACGGATACATCCACCGAAATTGAACTGGACCGACAAGACGGATCTCGTGTGCCAAGTGGATTAGTAGGTGTTCCATAGAGTCGAAGAAACTTGGAGGGAATATCTTCTCTAACTTGCAAATGATTTTTGGTATTTCAGACTCTAAATCCTCCATATCTTTGGGACTGATACTTTTTGCAGTTAAGGATCGAAAAAAAGGCTCAACTCACTAATTGCAGCCCAAACCGCGTCTGGGAGGAGTTCTCTAAATGCAATTGAAATCAATCGTTGCATGAAATCATGACAATCATGACTATTCATGCTAAACATTCGCAACTTCTTTGGATCCAAATATCGCTCAAGATTCGAAACATAACCATCAGGGAAACGCAACTGTTCAACCCACTCGCACATTTTTTTCTTTTTTCAATTATTGAGAGCGTAGCATCCAATGACGTAAGTATTTGTCACCGGATCAATGTGTAGAGAAGGTTGGTGACAATATTCACGAATATCTTGCCTCGATTTTGTATTGTCCTTACTTTTGCCTACTGCACTTATAACAGTGTTCCATATGTTGTCAAAAACATTTTTCTCAGTGTGCATGATGTCTAAGTCATGTCTGATCGAGTTTGTCTTCTAGTACGGCAAGTACCAAAATATGTTTCTTTTTCTCCATCCCGAAGTCTTCGCTATCCTCCCATTCAAAAAATAAGCTCCAATATCTGTGACCTTCATCAAGCCCAATATGTAACGACTCAAATTAATTTAATCAGGATTAGTGTTAATCACAGCGATTAGCGGAGTTTAATTCGGGTGTTACGTGGACAGTTGGGATGACTCAGATAAGAGTACCCAGGTTATTTATGGTATTTGTGTATGTTGTATGCCTAATAATGCGGTGTTGAGGCTTATTATTATATATGTAACATCGCATGTGTGTACATTGTTGTTGGGCAAGGTTACGAGTCGAGTATTTGTCCTGAAGTGTGTGTTGACGCAGGTGGCGCGTAGGTGCGACCCGGGGTTACCCGACAAGGCTAGGAAGGTCAAATTGGATTTAGTTGAACCATAGCCTAAGTTAGAGAAATTAATTAAGTTGGTAAAATTGAGATACGACGCACCTTGGAGTGCGTGTCGGGTGTAGGTAGTCGGGTGCGGGGCACTGATTGCCGGGTAGTTAAAGGTTAGTAGGACCACCAATTGGGTCAATTAGGTGACGAGTATACTAATTTTAGAAACAAATTTAATTAAGGTAAAGTAAATAAGTAAATTGATTAGACAAAGTCCTATAGTTGGTAGGAAAATTAAGGAGCCATAAGATAGGCATAGAGATTTGTGTGTTGATGATCACAAGGGCAAGTGAGTTACAAATTGTGTCAATTGAGTTGTTGGTCAACTAAACTATAAACCATAGGATGTGCCTTGAGATTCACATAACACAATTGATGAAATATATATATATATAGAGAGAGAGAGAGAGAAAGATGGGCTGATCAGAGGAGAATTTATACGTGCAAAATCATTTCTGGAGAAATTGAGATGGATCTGGAAGGATTGAAGGATGGATTTATTTGAATTGAAAAGCTAGGAAGTTGGATCAGTGGACACTTTGTTAAGGTAATCACCTAACTCAAGTTATTTCATGAAAATGAGTTCAAACATATGGGTTTTGTGGGTTTCAAACACAAAACTCAGATTTTTATACATGCATTATGGTTTATGTTGAATTTGAAGTTTAAAGGGTGTGAATTCATCAAACAAACTAGTTTGGATCAGATTTGTTTGGAATTTTTGGTGAGAAGTTGGGATTTTCTGATCTTTGTTAGGTTTTGGGGTACTGTAGAACACTTTCACATATATATGGATAGTTGTTTATATTTTCGTCTTAGTTATATACATGGTATTATTCCGGGCTTTCCACTATATAGGTTTAATAATTTCTCATAATATACATATTTAAGACTTCCACTATAAATAACTAACCTACTAGATGTTTAGGTCAAATAAACATTTTAATATAGTAGGACTAGGTAGAATAGACGAAGCGTCACTTCCCAGAGCTGTGGACGTGGCAGCGGTGATGACGTGTTCGGTGACGTGGCAGATGCTACAGGGCTTACGAGCAAAGGTTGTGGGTGACAGAACAACTACGAAATTTGAGGTCGTTACAGTTTGGTATCAGAGCAAGGCCGATAGAGCTTATGAATAAAAGCTTTAGAGAAAGAGATAAAACTTAAACAAACACTAGTTGTGGATACCCGAAGATCTTAATTAGAATCCTAGTTGGGAAGCAAATATAAGTCAGGTAGAGTTTGGACTTATATATATGTTATGATTTTAGCATGTATTATACATATATACGTATGTTGAAGAGGATGCGGCACATGTTAGCAGGTCAAAAGGGCTTGATGTATGAAGACTTAACAAACAGAGTAGCAATCGAGTGTTGCAGTTCAACATCAAAGATCAAGGACAAAGGGCTTCTTAGGGGAACCAAGGACCAAAAATTGTGAGGTTGGGGACAAGGATTGGAGTATGGTGGACTGAACCTAATGCAGATAGAGAGAACAGACAGTGAGATCAGAGACTCAAAGTCATCAAGATAGAAGATCATAAAGTCAGTGGTTGCACACCACAAGGACGTCAGGACCAAAAATGCAGAGACCAAGGATCATGGAGTGAAAGCTTGAGGTTGGAGCCAGAAGTAAAGAAATCTACGAACATAATTAAGATAGTGGGGTTAAGTGTTTTCGATGAGGACTAGAGGAACTGTCCACTGAGATCAATAACATCTGGGATAACAACATCAGTGCACTCAGAGCCGATGCGCGTTGTGGTTAAGATATGCAGGTGATGAGCAAGTAAGGAGTAATCACTAGTGGGATCCTGACGTATTAGGAGTATAGTTAAAAAGGATCGCTATAAGTGATGGTAGTTTCTAGTAGAATGTGATATGGCTAGATGCGTCATAGTCAGTTATGAGTATGAAGAATCTATCATGATGTGACACATGATAGGAAAGAGATAGCATTACCTCGTGACAGGTAATAGCGATATGTTTATCATCTATGTCAGTTAGATGATGCTATGCAAGGTAAGCCATGGGTTGTGGTGGTGAGTTAGAGTTATCGTGTTGGGATACACGATAGGTGAAGAAGGTTTCAGTTGATTAGGTGACTGGTGACTGGGTTAGAGTTTCTTGGACATTGGTTTTAGTTGAGTGCAAGTGGCAGAGGTGTCAAAAGAAAATGATGACTGTGGTTCACACGTGCGACACGCACGTGTAGCTCTATTTGATATTCACTTTGAGAGTTGGTGCGGTAGTGTCTAAGAAGCTGTAGAGAAGTTAGTCAGTGGTGGAACTGACGAGGTGTATGAGGTGTTAACAAGGTGTGCGATTTAGTGAACTGGGTGTTACTCAAGTTGTTCAATTTCGAGGACAAAATTCTCCTAGTTGGGAAAAACTGTAACGACCCAAATTAATTTTATCAGGATTAGTGTTAATCATGGGGATTAGCAAAGTTTAATTCGGGCGTTACGTGGACAATTTGGCTAACATAGATAAGAGTACCCAGGTTATTTATTATGTATGGTGTATGCCTAATAATGCGGTGTTGAGGTTTATTATTATATATGTAACATTGCATGTATGTATATTGTTGTCAGGCAAGGTTATGAGTCAGGTATTTGTCCCGAAGTACTTGTTGACACGGGTGGCGAGTAGGTGCTAGCCAGGCTTACCGAACTAGGCTAGGAAGGTTAAATTGTATTTAGGTGAACCATAGCCTAAGTTAGAGAAATTAATTAAGTTGGTAAGATGAAGATACGACGCACCTTAGAGTGTGTGTCGGGTGCGAGTAATCGGGTGCGAGGCACTAACTTCCAGGTAGTTAAAGGTTAGTAGGACCAGCAATTGGGTTATTTAGGTGACGAGGATACTAATCATAGACACTAATAAGATTAAGGTAAATTAAATAAATAAATTGATTAAACAAAGTCCTATAGCTGGTAAGAAAATTAAGGAACCATAAGATTGGCATAGAGATGTATGTGTTGATGATCACAAGGGAAAGTGAGTTACAAATTGTGTCACTTAAGGTGTTGGTCAATTGAACTATAAACCATAGGATGTGCCTTGAGATTCTTATAACACAATTGATGAAATCAATATATATATATATATAGATGGGCTGATCAAAGGAAAATTTATACATGCAAAATCAGTTCTGGAGAAGTGGAGCTGGATCTAGAAGGATTGAAGGGTGGATTTCTGTGAATCGAAGAGCTAGGAAGTTGGATCAGTGGACACTTTGTTAAGGTAATCACCTAACTCAAGTTATTTCATGAAAATGAGTTCAAACATATAGGTTTTTGTGGGTTTCAAACACAAAACTCAAATTTTTATACATGCATTCTGGGTTATGTTGAATTTGATGTTTTAAAAAGTGTGAATTCATCAAACAAACTAGTTTGGATCGGATTTGTTGGGAATTGTTGGTGAGAAGTTGGAATTTTCGGATCTTTGCTAGGTTTTGGGGAACTGTAGAACGTTATCTGCATGTATATGGATAGTTGTTTATATTTTCGTCTCAGTTATATACATATTATTCTGGCTTTTCCACTATTTAGGTTTAATTATTTCTCATAGTATAGACATTTAAGACTTCCGCTGTAAATAACTAACGTACTAGATGTTTAGGTCAAATAAACAGTTAAATATAGTAAGACTAGTTAGACTAGACGAAATGTCACTTTACAGAGCTGCAGATGTGGCAGCAGTGATGACGTGTCTGGTGACGTGACACACGCTGCTGGGCTTACGAGTAGAGAGGGCGTGGGTTACGGAACGACCTTGGAATTTGAGGTCGTTACACAATTTCTCAATTTTTGGCAAAATTTCTTCACCATAGGGTAAAACGGGCAGTTCTACGTTTGGTACGATTCTTCCTCTAAGAAAACTTTTTTGTGTTTCCTTAATGGTGTGTTCTTCAGCAAGAAACGACGGTGACAGTCGAACCACGATGTCTTTCCACTAGTTCGCAATTAAAAGGCATTAGTATCATCCATACAATATGGACAAGGCATCTTACCATGTGTGCTCCAACCGGACAACATGTTATACGCAGGGCAATCACTTACAGTCCACAAGAAGGCGGCTCGCATCAAGAAATTTGTCTTTGTGGAAACGTCGTAAGTGATCACCCCGTTGTTCCATAAATCTTCTAAGAACTTGAAAGCCGTCAGTGCACAACCCTAAACGAACATTCAGAACCTTGGCGGTGAAGTCCCTGTTGACCTCATAGAAATGCCTCCATGCAATCGAATCAGAATAGAGTTGCATAACATCTTTCGGCGAGGCATGCTCTCCGTACCACTGTTTATGTTTTGCCATTGATTCAAATGCGTACAAGCGTTGCAATCGAGGACCCAAGGGGAAGTAGTACATTTTTTTTGCAAGGCTGTTTTTTTGTGTTCCTTCCACGACCTCATCGTTATGCAATGTAACGTGATTTTTCTACAGAATTTGCATGATGTCAATTCAGAGTCCTTGTGACGGCCCCAGTTCCGTAATACTAAAACTGAACCCCGCCCAGCCTAGACTTATATAGACCCCGAGTCAACCCTCGCGCAGTTAACGCAATCCTACTTAGCCTTACCTTACCTTTTATCGTCTATTTAACAATTTAAGATGAGATTATTGATATTAATGAGTTATTCAAAGATAAGCAGAAGCATTTACCACCTCCAACTAATATAACAACCACCAGATATAAGTTAGGATAACCTAGAATGTGGAAACCCAGTAAATATATACATCATCACTAAATATCATATCACAGGAGAGAATATCTTCATATACAAGCCCCAAGATCTCTCATTCCCAAAACATATATATATATATATATAACAGTAATACAAAACAAACCTATATCGAATCCAAAAATAGAATAGCGCTGCTACCCTCAAAGCAAATCACCATGTTTTGGAGCTTTCCCTTTGCTCAACTGTATATCTTGCACTCAGTCAAACATAAGAATGACGAGTTCCAGGTAAGCAGCGCCAAGCTGGATGTTTACTGTATTTCAAAAATAAATAAGTCTATATTCATGCTGATTAGAAAGAAAAGTACAGGGAACACATGAATAAATAAAGACTGGAATTAAATCTAAATCAATTAATAATGAGTGACCAGGAAAACAATGGAAAAGGCGCAAGTAGTCCCCGACTTAGTGAAATAGTTGTTTGAGTCAGGGGAATATTACC
This sequence comes from Stephania japonica, assembly GCA_039657345.1. NCBI lineage: Eukaryota > Viridiplantae > Streptophyta > Magnoliopsida > Ranunculales > Menispermaceae > Stephania > Stephania japonica. The sequence goes on from CM077566.1 coordinate 21,032,683, forward strand.
TCCAAAACTCAGAGTTTAGGATGTGGTACACTCACACCATCCTAAAATCAACACGAATGCAAAGCTCCCGAACAATTTAGTAAGGAAACTCTCACTCTGTATAGAACCACGAACAATATCGTGCGTCCTTAGCTACTGGCTCTTGCATATTACATCAGTAGGCCATGCTCCTAATGATCACTATGACTTACTTGCCCTTGGACCACTCAATCAGAATTGAGTTCCAAAACAGGGTAGAGTAATAACAATAAGAAATTAAAGCTCAAAAAAATAACTATAAATTTCCCCACTGACTTACTTACCCGTATCTAATGCTAACATGCACTCACACACCCGTAATTGGTCTTATGAATCCCTAAGTATGCCCAGTACTGTCCTATAACACCTGTTAACTAAAATCCAACATTTTATCCCTCAATGACCATTTTCCATAATTTTATTCATTTACTTAATCAGGTCAATTACCCGAGTATTGGTCCTTATTGAAACCCAATTAGATACCCGAGATACCCCCAAAGTTTTCAAAAAAAATGAAATTTTGGTCTGATGAACTGTGCCACGCCCGGAGTGGCACCATGACCAAATAGCCTAGCATCGTCATCCAAAGCATAGAATCCAAATTCCTCTCTATTTCAGACACCGTGGGAAATTTTCTCACGGCGTCCCTCGCGATACCAGTTCCTGAAATCATTCTTGGGGTTTTCTGACACCCCGGCTAGTTTCGTCGTGTTCCGAGCCTGTCCTTAACTTATAAGGACACTCAACTACAACTATTCCAACATTTGGTTCGACCAAAACAGTGGTTTATAACCCCGGTGTTGAAATGAACTCCAAAAATCACAATAATTCCCCAAAAATACAAAATTCACCCAAACACCCAAAACAACTACATGGTTGTGATCCACACCAAAAACTTAGTCCATAGGATTGTTCAAAAAACTTGAATAACAAATTTCCAAATTCATCTTTCAAAAAAACCACAACTACCCGTCAAAACGTAAATAACATCACGAAGAATAGAAATGTTACTTTGGTTTTCGTGTTTGGTCACCCCTTGGGTCATTTTGAACTTGAATTCAATCGAAGAATCCTTCCCGATATTCACTCTCGCATTCTCACGAAGAAGAAGTGAATATAACGTGGGGAGAGAGTAATTTTTTTTATCCTCAACATCAATTTCTCGTACGCATCCCAAGGAAAATCTAATGGTTCCCATTTCCTTCAACCAACATGACCGCCACTTCCACTTTTACTAACTAACACACTTTGGTGACTCTGCTGGGACACTCACTCACATGAACACCCTTCCATACGCGTTTTCGAACCCTCATTCGCACCATGACTCGCACCACCGTGTGCCCAACAACTTAGTAAAGCACCGAACACATTACCCAACGTATAAATATTATGTTTTAATATATTTTGTTAGTGTTTTATTCAAATTTGTCCCTCGGACACTAAATACCCGACCACAGTTCGCCTTGACTCTCGAAAACTGTATTTCCTCGGTCGAACCCATTTCTCCACGTCAATGCTCTCACTTAAATGCCCTCACACATTTGGAACATTGAGTCTAAATTTGGGTAAACAAATAATATTACAAATACCAACCAAAAATAGCATATCTCGGTGTCGACGACCAAGAATTGTTCCCATGCATCACGACAAGAGGTCCACTAGCACGAGTTAGATTTTTAGGGTCATTACAGTCTTCCCAACTTATTAGAATTTCATCCTCGAAATTAAATCAAACGAAAGGAAAGACTTATCAAAATCAAAAGAGGTAAGGAAAGTACTCGCGCATATATGAACTCAAGCTCCCATGTCAGTTCTTCATCCCCATGATGCTGTCATTTCACAAGAATTGTTGGGACCTCCTTGTTCCTTAAAACTTTCACTTTCTAGTCCAGAATTTGGATAGGCAACTCATCATATGTGATATCCTTCCTCAGATCTATCTGGCTCAAGTCCACCATTGTTCTTTTATCCTTCTTTTGACCTATCAAGTCAAAGTACCGACACATGAAATACTAGGTGGATCCCTGATAATTGAGGTGGCAACTCCAACTCATAAGCAACTCTACCTATCCACTTCCTAACTAGAAATGGACCAATAAATTTCGGCATAAGCTTCCCTTTCATCTCAAACCTCTTATGACCCTTCATTGGAGATACCTTCAGGTAGACATAAGCTCCGACTTAATACTCTAACTCCCCGTGATACATGTCAAAGTACCTCATTTGCCTGTCTTGTGCACCCTTCAACCTCAATCTGATTAGGCGTATCTTCTCTGTGTGATCGACTACAATCTCAAGCCCAATCGTTGTCATATCCTTTGGCTCTGCCCAATAAGATGGAGATCTGCATGACCTCCCATATAATGCCTACTATTATTGTAGGCAAAATTACAAAAATGAAGATACTCCCATGATCCCTCATATTCTAACACACACATCCTCAACATATCCTCCAAAGTCTGGATCAGTCTCTCAAACCGTCCATCGGTCTATGGATGATTGGCGGCACTAAGATCAAACTGCGTACCGAACTGTACTCTGCGCTGGCATGCTCTGATAGATATGAGATGTAAACTGTGGCTCTCTATCAGACACAATCGATAATGGAACTCCATGCAATCGAACTATCTCTTTATCGTACAAACTCGCCAACTTATGCATTCAATGTGTGGTCAAAATCGGTATGAAGTGCGCAGATTTCGCCAACCTATCCACAATCACCCAATGTTATCATGTTCATGTTGAGATCGAGCTAAACCACTGACAAAATCCATTGCAATGTGCTACCATTTCCACCTAGGAATGGGAAGTGGCTGTAATAACCCATCGGGTCTGTGATGGTCAACCTAACTCACTAACAAATATCACACCCTCTAACATAATTAGAAACATCAGTTTCATGCCACGCCACCAATAGAGAAGACGCACATCTGCATACATCTTGGTCCTGCTCGGATGAACCATAAAACGTGAACGGTGTGCCTTATATAGTATCTTATCGCGTAAATCAACCACTGATGGAATTCACAGCCTCAATATGTGACTCTCAACAAACTCCAAAAATCTCTAGGCTCAATTCATCAGCAACAACATTAACCTTCCCCAGGTGATAATCCAAAGAGAAATCATAATCCTCGAGGAACTCAAGCCAATGTCTTTGTCTCATATTCAAGTCTTTCTGAGTAAACATTTCAAGCTATTATGGTCAGTAAACAAAAACAAATCTCTCCCCATAAAGAAAATTGTGCCAAATCTTCAGTGGAAACACCACTGCCGCCAACTCCAAGTCATGTGTAGGGTAATTCTTCTCATGAACCTTCAATTGTCTGGATGCATTGGCAATCGCCCAATTGTCCTACATCAATACACAATCTAAACCGACCTTAGAAGCATCAGTGTTCACTTCAAAACCCTTCCTTAACTAAGGTAACACTAAAACTAGTGCAGTAGTCAAACTTTCCTTCAGAGTTAAGAACGCCTGCTCACAATCATCATTCCATTGAAAATAAACCTCCTTCGTTAATTGCGTCATAGGAACCACAATCTTCGAGAAGTTTTCACAAAACTCCAATTGTATCCCGCCTACACAAGAAAACCGTGGATATCTGACACTGATCTCAGTGTAGGCCAATAAATAACAACTCTGACCTTAGCAAGGTCCACTAACACTCTGCTAACGCCGACAATATGTCCTACAAATCTGACTCCGCAAGCCAAAATTCGCACTTATTAAACTTGGCGTACAATCTGTACTCCCGTAGTAGCTACAAAATCATCTTGAGGTGCTCCTCGTGATCCTCACGAGTCTTAGAATAAATCCGGATATCATCAATACACACTATGACAAATCTATCTAAATATGGTCTCAACACTCGATGCATCAAATCAATAAACATGGTTGGCGCATTAGTCACTCCAAATGGCATGACTCTAAACTAATAATACCCATATCAAGTGCGAAAATAAGTCTTCTCCCTATCTTCCTTTCTAATCCTCAGCTGATGATAACAATATCTCAAATCTATCTTTGAGAACCAGTATGCTCATGTCAGCTAGTCGAACAAGTTAACTATCCGAGGAATTGGATACTTGTTCTTCATTGTCACCCGGTTTAACTGCCTATAATTGATACACAATCGAAGACTACCATCTTTCTTCTTAACAAATAACATTAGTCTCTTCAAGGTGACATACTAGGGTAAATAAAACCCAACTCCAACATCTTATCCAGTTGTGATCTCAACTCCTCTAGCTCTTTTGGAGCCATACGGTACGATGGAATAGATATCGGTTTGGTACCCGAAACTAAATCGATAATAAAACCAATCTCCCTAGGCAGCAGTAAACCTGGTAGCTCCGCTGGAAATACCTTAGGAAACTCTCGTACTACAGGTAAATCCTCCATCCTAGTCTCAATCTTCCCAGTTGTACCCAAAACTCTAGCAAAGGTCTCCACCTCACTGCTAGAAGCTATCTTGCCCCTTCAAATAGTAAAGCTGATGATATTATAGGCCTCATATGCTCCAGTGTAGCCAATACATCGTAAATCTTGGTATGACTACGCATGTATTTCTTTGCAACCTCTAGATCTGTACTTCCGTGAAATTTCTTCAAATGGTTTCACTGAAACTCATGAGCCTCCCCTCCCCAGAAGTAGTAGGCATATCCCCAGCCGGTGCATCTATAATAGGTGGTACAACATCCACCTAAACCTGTGCCTCTCAAGTCACAACAGGTCCTGTCTGCACTGCTTGTATTGCAAGTGTATCCTATATAGTAGGAGCAAGGTCATCCTATGTATTCGGTACTGGTGTCGCAAAAGTTGGGGTAAAGGTGTAACCTGAGTCCTCAACAACTTAAGGATCTCCTCCAGCTGTTGCCCATATGATGAAACCAACTAAGACATTTCATCCAATCTCCCTAGAACATCACCTGAACCACCATCATTGGTACTAGGTCAATCAGCCATCGCAATCTGAAAAGATAGCGAATACTTGATCAGACATAGCTATCGATAATAGTACATAAAATACATCAAATAGCTCATTATCTGATTCTTAATTCCCCAACTCTCCTCACTTCCCAACTAAGACTTGAGTTAAGATCTTAGGGTTCCACTCTAAGTTCAACCATTATCCTAACTTCCAATGATTATGTCTTAATGGATTGTGATTTAATCAAGAGCCAAGTCTTATAACTTTATGCTCTAATACTAACTGTGACGGCCCTACTTCCACAACCCTAAACCTGAACCCCACCCGGCTTAGACTTACGTAGGCCCCGAGTCAACCCTCGTGTAGTCAACACAATCCTAGTCAGCCTTACATTAGTTTTTATCGTCCATTTAACAATTTAAGATGAGATTATTGATATTAGTGAGTTATTCAAAGATAAGTGGAAGCATTTACCATCTTCGACTAATATAACAACCAACAAATATAAGTTAGGATAACCTGGGGAAACCCAGTAAATATATACATCATCACTAAATATCATATCATTGGAGAGAATATCCTCTTATACAAGCCCCAAGATCTCTTATTCACAAAACTCAGTTTCAAAACATATATATATATATATAAAAGTAATACAAAACAAACCTACATCGAGTCCAAAGATATAACAGCTTTGTTATCCTCAAAGCAAGTCACCAGGCTGTGGAGCTTTCCCTTTGCTCAATTATGGATCTCCACTCAATCAAACATAAGAATGATGAGTTCCAAGTAAGTAACGCCAAGTAGGATGTTTACAGTATTTCAAAATAAATAACAGTCTGTATTCATGTTTTGATAAAAGAAAAGTTCAAGGAATGCTTGAATAAATAAAGACTAGAAATAAATCTAAATCAATCGATAATGAGTCGTCGAAGAAAACAATGGAAAAGGCGCAAGTAGTCCTGACTTAGTGAAACAGTCGTTTGAGTCATGGGAATATTACGTACAAAACTCGAAGTCTAGGATGTGGTACACTCACACCATCCTAAAATCCAAGCAAATGCAGAGCTCCCCAGCAATCTAGTGAGGAAACTTTTACTCTGTATAGAACCACGAACAATATCGTGCATCCCAAGCTACTAGCTGTGGCATATTATATCAGTAGGCTGCGCTCTTAAGGAACATGTTGACTCACTTGCTCTTAGACCACTCAATCAGAATAGCGTTCAAAAATATGATAGAGCAATAACAATAAGAAATTAAAGCTCAAAGAAATAATTGTAAATTTCTCCACTAGTTTACTTACCCATGTCCAATGCTAATTAACGCACATTCAAACGCACGTAATTCAACTTACAAATCTCCAGGTATGCCTAGTACTATTCTATAACACCTGTTAACTAAAATCCAGCATTTATCCCTCAGTGACCACATTTTCTATAATTTTATTCATTTACTTAATTATAACAATTACCCGAGTATTGGTTGCAACCCATTTAGATACCGGAGATACCCCCAAAGTTTTCAAAAAAAATAAAAATTGGTCAGATGAACAGTGCCACGCCATGAGTGTCGCTGTGACCAATAGCCTGGTGGCGTCATTTAAAGCATGGAATCCAAATTCCTCTCTGTTTCAGACGCCATGATCGACGTCGTGGGGAAATTCTCTCACTGCTTCCCTCACGGCGCCAGTTCCTGAAATCGTTCCTGGGGTTTTTCGACACCCCGACTTGCTTCCCTGCATTCTGAGCCTATCTCAAACTCGTAGGACACTCAACTACAGCTATTCCAACATTTAGTTTGACCAAAATAGTGGTCTATAACCCTGGTGTGGAAATTAACTCCAAAAATAACAATAATTTCCCAAAAATACAAAATTCACCCAAACACCCAAAACAACCACATGGTTGTGATCCACACCGATCACTTAGTCGATAGAAATGTTCAAAACACTTGAAAAACAAATTTTCAAATTCACCACCCAAAAATACCACAACTAAAACCCTCAAAAGACTCGTCAAAATGTAGATAGCATCGCGAGGAATAGTGATGTTATATTGGTTTTCGAGTTTGGTCACGTCTTAGCGTCGTTCCGAACTTGAATTCAATTCGAGAATCCTTCCCAATCTTCACTCTCACGTTCTTATGAAGAATAAGTCAATATAACGTGAGGAGAGAGAATAAATTTTTTTTTATATTTATCCTTAGCATCAATTTCTTGAACACATCCCGAGGAAAATCTAAGGGTCCCATTTTCTCCAGCCAACTTAATCGCCACTTCCACTATTACTAACTGACACACTTTGGTGACTCTGTTGGGACACTCACTCCCATGCACACCTTTCCATACGCGTTTTTGAACCTCTGTTTGCACCACAACTCACACCACCGTGTGCCCAACAACTTAGTAAAGCACCAAACACGTTACCCAATGTATAAATATTACATTTTCATGTATCTTGTTAGTGTATTATTCATATTTGTCCTCCGGACAACTAAATACCCAATCACAAATCACCTCAACTCCTAAAAGCCACATTTCCTCGAGCTGAACTCATTTCTCCGCGTTAATATTCTCACTCAAATGCCCTCACACGTTTGGAACATTGGAATCTAAATTTAGGTAAATAAATAATAATACAAATACCAACCAAAAATAGCATACCTTGGTGTTGACGACCGAGAATTATTCCTATGCATTACAACAAGGGGTCTATGTACAACCTAAATTGACACGTGGCATGAGTTAGATTTTTAGGTCATTACAATCCTCTCCCCAATAAATCATATATTGGTCCTTACAACAATCTATTTTCTCAACTCGAAGACCTAGACCTCGCATTAGTCTTTTAGTGGCATAAAAACTTTCAACCAATGAATTGTTGGTTGGTAAACAATCCATCATAAATTTATGATTTCGTTGTACCCTCGCTCTGAGATGTGGTGTTCAGATTTGATCGCAAGCAACTTGGCCATTACGGAAAACTTTTTCATGGTTTCGCATCCCGACCACAATTGTTCGCTACTAGCCTTAATCATGTCATATAGTTGGCGTACTTGGGGGTTTGGTGAAACTTCCATGTGATTCCAATTAAAACTTGAACTTGCCACGTTGTGTACCATCTAGTGGTATGTTGTCGTCTTAAAACCTCCCACATCGTCATCATCATAGTTCTCGAATTCGTAGATGTTTGGCAGCTCTTGACCTCCATTTTCCCCGTGTTTATACTAACAGTGATATCTCGAGACAAATCCGTACCTGCATATATGGTACTCAACCGTGTTGATGTTGAGGTAAGGTACAAGTCCACATTTTTTAAAACTGCACGAAAACCTAATCCTCTTGTCGCTATCATAAGTAGGACAGTGTTCCTTGGCAAATGCTATGACCGCTACCGCAAACACCCATCGAATGAAGCCATTGTCGAGATGGTTGTACATCCAGACGTGACATTCCTACTGCAATTTAATTAGTCAGCAAATCTATTAATTTTTGGTGTAAGATCTACTGCGATATTTTCGGTTGTTTCTTATTTTTACTAATTATTAAATTAAGGTCAGTATTTGGAAGAGATATTAAGAGTGTGTTCTCACCCTGATATTAACAAAATTGTGAGTTTCCCTAGCCCATACGTCAATAAATGTTGGGATAATATGTGCATGAAAATAAAAGTTTTAAGAACACACTAGTAGGGCACATTAAAACATCACTTTCTCATAGAGATTATGAAGTATCAATCCCACACCCATAAATGAATTTGTCCTGTAGTCTAGTTATCTCAATTGTAGAAGTGTTAAAACGATCAAAGAATGAAATCTTTGTTTGTTTGTTCGATAAAAATTAAAAAGAAAAAAAATCTTCTATTGATTATAATTAAAGTTTCAATTCCTATGAGAAGGCAAAACCTGATCAAACTTATAGAATGCTTGCTTGATCTACTATACACCAAATCAAAACCTTAAAAAGTAAAGGCAAAAGTAAAGAAAAGTAATCTTAACAACAATAAGCCAAAACTAAGAAAAAAATAAAAACCTGCAAAGATCACCTTCACTAAGTTCTTTAAGACTTGTTGTGCCTTCTGATGTGGAAGAGGAAGAGATAACCTTTTAAGGCTCTTTTATAGTGGTTACATTTATATTTATATAACATGGCATCTTATCAAACCAAATGAATTACCAAATAGTATTAACTCTTTAAGAGCACAAAACAATATGAAAGAAGAAGAATAGTGCTAGAAAAAACAAGGGAAAAAAGAACTACTATCTTATAGAAAACAATGGAAAAAATTAAAACTGGGAAGCAAAAAAAATAGCAACTAATGAACCAATAGAAAAATAGTGCAACAAAAATAGTGGGAAAATTCTAAACAGGGAACCAAAAAAGAAAGAAACTAATGAAGAAGAAATAGTAGAAAAATAGAGCAACAATTAAAGAAAAATAGTGCAACCATGACAGTGGAACATAAGAACAAAAAGTGCAACAAAAAAAGTGGAAAAGATGAAAAACTAAACAGTAAAAATCTTGTAGCATTGGTTTTAGATTTTTGTTTTAGTTTTTTTGTCTATGTTTTTCCTTCTTGCTGAAACTATTATTTTTTGTTCCGTAGAGAAACCCTTTTATTCTTGTTTTCTACAAGTGAATAGGTGTATGAATCAAAGGAGGTTGAGGGAAATTAGGCTTGCAATTTTTTTTGTTAATAGCCACAGTTAGCTGTTGACTTTCATTCTTGTGAATTGTTCGAATCTAGATTGGAAAAAATAGATACTTTGGAGCGCTACCTAGCTGAATTTATATTTCATAGGTTGATAAAAAGATAAGAGATTGAAGAACGTAGCTTGCCTTTCCTTACTCTTTTGAAGAACGATTGGCACCTTTTAGGTATTCCTTTTAGTGCCAATGCTATATCGTATATGCAGTAAGTTCATAATCTTTTAATCCATTCTTCAATAAATTAGAACATGTTATATTGAATGTATGTTTTTTATATTCTCAATTTAGAAGCAATAAAGGGGAGCATGGTCATATGGATTTGATGGCGTTTGTTGATAAATGTATAATAACTTGATTAATGCTTAAGAAGTCAAGTTTCCTAGACACCAGGCCATGAGTTAAAGTTTATGTTTTTGTTAGGATGGAACAAAATATTAAACGAAAAGGGGTATGAGGGGTCCTCAAAATAATGTGTATAGTTAAGTTCACAAACTAACAACAACAATAACATACTAATTTGACATAAGTTTCAATTGAGAATCAAAGACGGCTCACCTTGGATATGATTGAGAGTCTACGTGAAATTGATCTCCTTCAAGGAAATACCAATTGAATTGCCTTTCTCTACAAATCTCATTGAAATCAAAGAACTTGTTGATGAACAGAGAGACCACAAGAGAGAAAGAGAGATGATGTGAGGGCTCTGGAAGCTACTGCTCCGACATCGTTGACGAAGGAGAGAAAGGAACGCGAGATGGGAAAATGAAGGTTAGGATTTTCAGGATAAGCTTTTGTTTTCAAGAGAAAGAGAGTGGAGTCAAAATAGAAAGAGGAGTCGAGAGAGACGAAACAGAGAGAGGACTAGAAAGAGGGATGAAACAGAGAGAGTGAGGAGTTGAAACAGAGAGAGAGGAAGGGGGAGGAGTTGAAATAGAGAGGGGGAGGGAGAGGGACGAAACAGAGAGAGGTTTGAGGGTTGAGAAGAAAATGTGTGGGATGAAACAGAGAGAGGGAGGAGTCAAAACAAAGAGGGGGAGGTGTTTCGAGGAAGAGGGGGAGGGACGAAAACAAATAGAGGTTTGAGGGTTGAGAAGGAAGAAAAGTGTGGGCCCAATTTTGTAATCAACTTCTCATCTATTGTTTTTGTATGTCACGAGGCGTAATGGGTGGTTATAAGGTACCTGAGTGTGTCAAATTTGGTGAGAATTTTTGCGCCACTATTTTAGAAATGAAATTTAATTCTGTTGCCAAATTCCATCTCTATCCCGTCTCTTGATTGGTCACCAATTTTCCACCATAGTCCATTTGTATTCTATTTCTAATTAGCAATGGAATAAGATTTTGTTGCTATTTTGTTGTTAATTCACTATTTTTTGTAGTTTTCTAATCTCCATCACCGTGGTGGGTCGTGGCCATTTCGTGATGACAACAAATTTAGCTGGATCTTAAGAAATGCCCTTCAAATTCACCACGTGACCTAAATATTTCACCCCCGAAGCCTAAAACTCGCACTTGGAGAACTTAGCATATAGTCGGTGATCCTTCAAAGTATGCAAGGTCTCTGAGATAACTCTCATGCTCTTCATAGGTCATGGAATAGATCATGATGTCATCAATGAAGATGATGATGAACTTGTCGAAGTAAGGTTTGAAAATCATATGCATGAGATTTATGAATATTTCGACGCATTAGTAAGCCCAAATGGCATTAGCATGAACTCATCATGCTCGTAACGCGTCTGGAATGTTGTCTTCTCAATGTGTTCCTCACGAATCCTCAACTAGTGGTACCCCAATTTTAAGTCGATATTTTAGAAGAAACTCGTTCCCTACTACTAGTTAAACAAGTCATTGATCCTCAGGAGTGGGTATTTGTTTCTAATGGTCACCCTATTTAGTAGACGATAGTCAATGCACATCTACAAGCTACCATCCTTAATTTTAACAAACAACACAGGAGCTCCTAAAGGTGACATACTCAGATGTATCAAACCTTTCTCTAACAACTCGTCCAACTGAGTTCTCAACTCCGCTAACTCCTTGGGTGCCATTCTATATGGTACAATGGATATAGGTTTCGTGTCAGGAATAAGGACAATGATGAAATCAATGGCTCGGCAAGGAGGAACTTTGGCAAGTCTAAAGGAAAGACTTCGAAGAATTCTTAAACTACTGGTATCAACTCAAACGATGCCTCCTAACCTTCTTCACCCATTGCCATCATACTCATCAGAATCTCTAACTCTCAAATGGTTGCTAGCTTTCCCTTAGTGGCACTCTGACCGGGTGTGCAACCTCTAAACCGAAATGGTGGTAAACAGAATTTGAAAAGTAACAACTTTATGATAACAATCGGTACTAGCACAATAAGTCGACAACCAGTTCATCCCAAGTAACGTGTCATACTCTAAGAATTCTAAAACTAGCAAATTGATCAGTAATTCGTGATCCTCAATTTTAATGACAAACTAGGTTAGGATAGACTTTCTCACTAGCAGTTATGCTCAGAATCAGTACTGAACTAGCTTTGACTGGTCTCAACCCTAACATATCAACCATGCCACCCGATATGAAAAAAATAGAGATATTGAATCAATCAATGTATGCATGCCTCTACCACAAATGTAAACCGAACCCACCACTAAATGTTGTATGGCCTCCGGGTCTGCCTAGCCCACGGCATGCACTGTAATGACCAGTTAATTTAAGCACGTGTTTATTGTTAATTCGAATCTTAATTAACCTTGAGTTAGGCTTGGTTAAGCCCAATTAGATACGATTAACGTGTGTGTGGATTTGCGTGCTGGATTGTGTTTGTATGAATTGTAATATTAATTATAAAAGAATAATCGGACAAATGAGGGAACGCCTAATACCGTTTGTGAGTCAAGGAGGACACATATGAGATGCGAGATAGTGTTTATGCCAAGCGTACTTGTTGGCATGAGTTATGTATTGATAGACGTAATTGTAGGCGTATATATATTGTAGTATATATAAATATATATTAAAATGAATAATTAACTGGTATTGAGTGACATGAGGGATCGCAGAGGACACGCATAGGTCACCAGGATGGATGCACACTAAGTGGACTTAGTGGCGTACACAACAACTAATTAAAACTCATAAAATTATATTTGGTCGGTGACCAGCGTGTTGGGTAGTAAGGTCAAGGGATAACTATGAGTATCCTCGAGATGACGTGATGCATATCTCAAGGTAGTTAGTTTATATTATTTTCACCACCTCTTCTCTTCGTTATAAATAGAGGAGTGAGAGAGAAATAGGGAGTCGAAAGGAGAGAGCTCATGACGGGGAGCTCATGGAGTCGAGGTCGTTGATACCCAGTAAGGTGAGTTGTGTCATTTTTGTGGTTGTTGTTCGTCGTTGTTGTTGTTGTTAGTTATGTTTGTAGTTGGGTTCGGTTGGGTTGGCATAGTGACCCAATAGTGTTGTGATCATGCATGTATGTTGTAAGTCCTATTGTGAGGCCCTCTCTGAGGTTACAGGGTGTTTGGATCCTATTTGAGTCAGATTTGGCTAAGTCGATCATTGTTGGAATTACTGTCTCGCAGTCGATCAACGTGATGGGCAAACTAAACGTGATAGGGAACAGTTTCACTGAGCAACGCGTTGGGCATTGGTCCTAGCACACTGGATAGTGTGAGCAATGGATGACTATTTTGGTTAGGTTGGTTAGAGTGAGTTTTGGGGTTGGTTTTGGGGTTTCACTTGGAAGACATTGGACCCGAAGTGATACCAATGGGTATGACATAGGTTTTCGGGCATTAGGGAACGTGATGGAACCCCGAGAATGCTAGGGAAACCCGGGTAAAACTTAGGAAAGTTCAAGACAAGTAAGTGGGACTCGTATCTTTCATCAATTATGCAATGTAAACTAATATTATTAGAGCACGTAGTGTTTTGGACTGGGAATGTGGCAATGTACCGTGATTTTACTTTGTTTTTCAAAAATATTTTAAATAAAAGTAAATTTGGAAAGAGGTTTGGCAGGACGAATCGACCTAGGGTTTGGAACTGTGATTGGGGTGGCCCCCATCACCATGCCCCCAGTGACTGGAATATCCCGATCAATGCTTTCCTATTGAGTTGGTGGCACATCGGTCATAAACCAATCAGATGGTCAATGATTGGTTTAGTGATAATGTGGAAGTGCAACTCTATTTATTTGAGTTGGCAGGACATCGATTGGAACTAGTTAGATGACCAGTGACTAATTCCTGATGATGTGGGAGTGTGACTTTGTTCAAATACTGAAATTGAAAATACAAATCACGAATACATTGCAATGGACCAATGGACTTGCATCTATTTATATATTGTTTATATTTATTGAAATGCTCCTTAGAAATGCATTGGATTCACATTGTTATACATTATCTTTTGATATTAGTTGATAATTGATGGTTGGTATGAGAGCCATTTACTGAGCATGTAGGAGCTCAACCCCTTAACATTTTCGAGAAATAGGTGTGTACTAGAACTCAGGAATGGAGAATAGTTGAAGTCTAAGGTCTTCTCCTTGATGTATTGAGTTTCCCAATATTTATTTATCTTGTAGTACTTTACGATTTTCTTATAATTAAGGTAAGAATACGAGTTTAATACCGAGGTTTATATCAATTTTGTATATCTTGTCTATTATCGAAAAAGTTTTAAATTTTTGCTGCGTTTTGTTGTTAATTATTTATTCGACATCAAGATATACAAGTTGTTGTCAAGAACAGGTACAAGGTTGTTGTCTCTAATTAGGTCCGATTCAGTTTATCAAGGCTTAATCAGGATTTCAAGCTGAGTATTGCCCTAATAAAATTAGGGGATGCTACATACTCTCGGACTGGTTAAGCTACACTGACTATAGAAATTTCTCGCCTAATCGGACACTCCGTCTTGTTATGCCCTATCTGTCTGCACGAATGGCCATCCAATGATCTTAGCAGGCTGAGTAGTGGATGCACCATGTTTCGACCTTATGGGTCCCTGTCCTTACTCTAATTTTGCAAAGGTACTGACGCCGTCGACCTGGCCACCGAACCATATGTAGTAGAGGGTATAGGGGTATCTTAGTCCTTATAGAAGTGTATGATGCCCTCCATGTTGCATTGGTGCGAGTGAACCCATTGAAGTACTCTTTGGTCTGGCTTCTCTTTTAATGATTTCCCTAAAAGCTTCCCTGTGTCAGTTCTTGTTTACATCCCGATGGTGGTCCCTAATTATTGACCTCAGTGGGGCATGGCCTCCTTGTACTATTCCAATGAATGTGCCACCTCACAATATAGAGCACTCTCCACCGCTACTGCATAAGTCTCTGGAATATACGCAGCTACACTAATCTTGATATGCATGTCAAACCCATCTATGAACCTTGAGACTTTCTCCCGCACGATAGAAACATAATCAAGTACGAAGTCTAACATATCATTATAATCTAACTCATACTCCCTCACTAGCCTGTCACCCTGCATTAGGTTGATAGATGGGTTGGACGGAAGAATCTTGATTAACAATTTTGTCACAATGTGTGTAGCAAATATATATATATTAGAACATTAAGATAAAAGAGATTTAAGGCTCTTCTAAATGGAAAAAGGGGGCTGGGAGGGCAGCCCCGACCCCAACAACTAATTGGCTCAAGTAATAAGGGACTTGGTTGGAGGCCACCCTCACAGCCCAATTTTTTTCATTCAAAAAATTGGGTGGGGAGCTAATATATGGTGCTTGATAGAGTCCGAGCCTGAATTAGTCGATGCGTTAGTAGCAGACACCACGTAGGAAACCAAAAAGAAAAAAAGAATAATGCTCTTTTGACCCGTTTTGGCATGTCAATTTTGCACGCTCTTGATTGGTTCATTGATCTAACTAAACTTGAAAATACATAAAAAAAAAAAAAAAAACGCATAATGAATGCGTACCATATTGACATGTCCAAATTAAGTGAGTTCAAATAGCATGACACTTATAATAAATGTAGGTTGTTAACTAAATTCTTATAATAACCAAGCAATAGAAGTCAAAAACCTTTAAAAAATTATTTATATAAACTTCAGATATGTTCAATATGATGAGATGATTACTTCTATCCCCATTGTGGCCATCAAACTTACTATTGACAACAATCATTTCTCTATGTTTGCATACTTCTAAAAGACTATGTGTGAATATGCGTTTATGGGGTTAATACTCGTCATTAGATTTTATTTCTTAAGTAGTTGTATCCTTCTCTTCTTGAAAAGTTTAGATTTTCTTTTCTCGTTGGAAGTTTTGTGTCCCCTTGTCAAAAATTTTATTTTTCGTTACGATTCGAGTGATATATTTGTGTACTGTCGTGTTCGAGACGTGTGTCAAAAGAATAGTCATTGATTGTCAAACTATTTTATTGTTACAATCACAATTCTTGAATACTAACCTTATAACGGTTAAATATTCTTTTGAACAATTAAGATTAGCGAATCAATTTGCTACGGTGATTGATTCCATATATGTCTACTTGTTTCATTCAATGTATAAAGAGTCATTGATGATTAATGAAATTTCTATTTATTCAAAAAAAGTACAATTTTGTAACCACCCTAATGTGTGGTTTTATTTTAAAGGAATGCTATTGTGCCCCCATATGAGACACACAACACCCCACCATGCGCCTTGTGATGTGTGCGCTTAAAGCGCTAATGAGCAGGTTCGTTTTGCATGTGCATGCTCCATCGATCTGGGCACAACAACATTTTTCTTGCATACAGTTATAATTATTTTTCGGTAGATATCATATAGTAATTGAAAATGCCTTTTTTGTCAAAATTGAAAATTCTTTTATCAAGCACAAAATAGATTATTTTCCTAAAATAAATAATTTAACATATAATCTAAATTATGAGCTACTTTCACCAAATAGTTGTGTTTGGTTAACTATATTTATTTAAAAAGAAATTTACATTAACAATCAAATTTGGAAACATGACTCAGGGAATCAGTAGGTCTATGATTGATTGATTAATTATTATAGTAATATGTTTTTTTGTGAAAACACATGAATCTAATTTGTATTTTTTGACAATTGAAGGGTATAATAAATTAAAGCCAATTACAATATCTCCAATCACAAAACTTTATTTTCCTTTATTTTATAGCTGTGACATATTAAACTCTATTTCTTCTCCAATTACATACTCTATTTCAACACAAAAACTCTATTTTTTATTTTTTTATTTTAAAGTTATTTAATTGTATGAATTTTAAAAAATTATTTAACCAATAAAAGTATTTAGAAAAAATATATATTTATGCTTTAGAAATAAAGATAAAGCCTGCTTTTTTAGTTAAAAAAATTTAAAATATAAAAATATTATTTTGGCGTTCCATTGGAGTTGGTTTTGCATCCTTCTGGGGAGGCGGAGGGTGTAACCCGTCACTTATTAAGCCCCGTCACTTATTAAACAGTCACTTATTAAGCCCCGTCACTTATTAAGCTGCTTGTCTACTTTTGGAGAACTATTTTAACGCTTTTGCAAGTTCACAATTTTTAGGAGACATCACATCAAATATATAAGCCAATTTGAAACCTTTCAAACAACAAATTAATGGTCTTACCGAGAAATGTATGTACACAACGCAACGTACACGAAGCCAAACTACTTAATGTACAAAATATGTCTCATTAACATGCATGCCTAAATATGCCTATATAAGCCAACACACCAGATGACCACAAATGCACAGCTAGCATATCATACAAATAATACAAATTATCATGGCTTCCTCATCATCCCAATTGCAATATACCATTTTTGCTGCATTGTTCATTCTAGTAGTCTCGATGACATCCCAAGCAGGAGCATTGCGTGACCTTAAAGATGCAACTATGGCCGTGAGGCACGAGCAGTGGATGACCCAATACCAACGAGTTTACAAAGATGGGGCAGAGAAGGAGAGGCGGTTTCACATCTTCAAGGCCAATGTTCAGTTTATAGAAGCTTTTAATGGGGCTAAGCGCCATTTTTACAAAGCTAAGAATCAACCAGTTTGTGGACCTTACCAATGAAGAATTCCTAGCAACTTATACTGGATACAAAAGGGGCTCATCGGAGCGTGCGACAACGCGGTTTAGATATGAAAATGTTACTGCCGTGCCTTCTAGCATGGATTGGAGAAAAAAAGGAGCTGTTACACCCATCAAGGACCAAGGACAGTGTGGTATGTATACAAATTAGGTTATATACAAATGAATAAGCTCGATCATAAATGCAAATTGATTTTTTAATTAATGTGCCAATCAAGTGAACAAATATTTATTTGGAGTTGCGAATCCAACAAATTAATCTTGGCTGCAGGGTGGACTCAAAAATAAAAAATAAAAACATGCAAAATGAATTCACATTGTTAGATGTTGCTCTATTTCTCAACCATGTATATTACAATTATAAAACCGTTTATAATAATGTAAAATGCAGGAAGTTGTTGGGCTTTCTCAGCTGTAGCAGCAACAGAAGGAATAACCAAGATTAAGACCGGAAAATTAATCTCGCTATCAGAGCAAGAACTTGTAGACTGCGACACCGGAGGCGAAGACCAAGGCTGCGAAGGAGGCTACATGGAGGATGGATTCAAGTTCATCGAAAAATACGGCCTTGCCTCCGAGGCCACTTACCCATACAAGGCAGATGGCACGACTTGCAACACTAAGGCCGAGAGCCACCCTGCAGCCAAGATTACTGGCTACGAAGTAGTCCCTCCAAACAACGTGAAAGCCCTACTGCAGGCCGTCGCCAACCAGCCGGTATCAGTGTCCATAGATGCGAGTGGGTATGCATTTCAGTTCTACTCCAGCGGGGTCTTCAGCGGCCAGTGTGGGACGGATTTGGACCATGGGGTGACTGCTGTGGGGTATGGGACTACAAGCAATGGGACTAAGTATTGGTTGGTGAAGAACTCTTGGGGCACTAGTTGGGGTGAGAAGGGGTACATTAGAATGCAGAGAGATGTTGATAGTGCAGGGGGGATTTGTGGGATAGCCATGGATTCGTCCTACCCAACTGCATAGCTTGATAGGTTTTTATTTGTTCATCATGTGGTGATGTATATCAGTATATGTGGTCTACCTAGGTCTGTTCAAGTCATAGTGTTGAGATAATTACAAGAAAACAACAGCCTAGGCATACTGGTGATTTATTAAGTTGATGTTTTATGTCTATGTAAATATTTCGCAATAGTAATCCTATATATGGGAGCGACTATTATTGCACCTCCACCAACTAATTTGGGATTGAGGCTATATGTTGTTGTTGTTAAATACATACTTCAAGTTTTAAAATATATCTTGATTTTCTTATAAATTATATATGTTATAAGTCTTAATTTGTGTCACGAAAGCTCATACTCCTAAATTTAAACCGTAAACATACTTTGTTTGACAGATCTTTACTATAGACAATAAATGTAGCATGTCAATATATTGTATTTATAATGTATTTTTTGGACCGAACTGTATTTATATTGTATTTAGAGTGTCTTAAGTGGATATTTTATCATGACATGTAAGGGAAGTCTTAAAAATGTTGAGAGAAAGATCACAATCACTTTGGTTGAGGTTGACATACTTTTGATTCCCACACACATTTGTTACACATAAATGGTTGAGATTTTTTCAACATACATTGCGATGTGTACAATCCCTAGTGATGACTTCTTAATTGCAAAGCTTGGGCACAATCAAGTTATACATGGCGACATATACCTGAAGGCAGGATAGTTCTAACCAATGGTTATCTATGGAGGATTGGCGAGGGAGTAGAGCTGAATGTGTAGAGCACTCCTTAGATCAAGGACAATTGTAGTTTTTATGATTGTTAAGGGTCTAACTAGGTTCCAATTAGGAGTGGGCACGAAACCCGTTGACCCGACTCGGGTCGGGTCACCCGACTCGGGTGGCGGGTGGCGGGTCGGGTAGGGGGATTTTTTAAAAAAAATCGGGTCAAAAAACCCGACCCGTCGGGTATCGGGTCGGGTTTCGGGTATGTCACAAAATGGACCCGACCCGACCCGATACCCGACCCGACCAAAATACCTTAATCCCTAAGTCTAAGTCCCGCGCGCGGCCCGCCCCTGCTCTCTCTGGCTCTCTGCGTCTCTACTCTCTGCTCGACTGCTCCTCATCCCCACTCGGCCACTCCCCAACTGCCTCATCCCTCGCCTCCCTCGCCTTCCTCATCGATCATCGATCGATCATCCGATTCATCCCCTCTTCGTCGAGCAGAGCCTCCTTCTGTCCCTCGCCTTCCTCATCGATCACCCCCTCTTCGGCTCTTCCTGCTTCGGTTCGCTCCACTGCACCGCCATCCGCTCCGCGCCATCCACCATCATCTTCTTCATCCGCCTCACGGCCCTCACCTCTGCCTCACCTCCGCCTGCACAGTGACACATTCGCTGCACATCCTCCGCGGCTCCGCCTCACCTCCGTTTGTAACTGCGTTGAAGATCTCTCTCTCTCTTTCAATCTTCATAATCATAGGTAATTGAACTCTTCTTTGAGCTCATGTTCTCGTATTCGAGAGATTTGGGAGAGTTGTAGCCTTGTAGCCCTGTAGGAGCAGAAACCCTAATTTAGCCCTAATTTGATGGCTGGTTGATTCTCAAATTGGGAAACAAACCCCTTGCGACGGTGCTGCTGGAGACCCGACCCGACCCGACCCGACGACGCTGTTTTTCATGAAACCGGGTCACCCGACGACCCGACCCTAAACGGGTCGGGTTTAAATCGGGTCTACTACCTGTCAGGTCGGGTTACGGGTCTGTTTTCCAACGACCCGACAAGAGTCGGGTCGTCGGGTATCGGGTCGGGTCGACCCGGACCCGAACCCGTGCCCACTCCTAGTTCCAATACAGCAAGTGTTCCCCAACTGAAGCTGAAGTAATAGCTGTTAGAGAAGTTCTATGGTGGGCCCATATGCTAAGGTTACCAAATGTGCTTTTTGAATCAGACACATTAGAGGTGGTGAATGGTTTGACAACAGACAGTAAGAAGTCGGTACTTGGAAGCATACAGGATTGCAATCAAATACTATCCTGCACCCGACTTGTAAAATAGTTCACATATGCCAAAAAGTGAACAAGCTCGTCGTAGGTATGAAACTAAGTGGAATGAAGCTCCTATTGATGTATTAACTCTGTTCTGAAATGAAATGAAATGTTTCTTTCAAAAACTAAAAACAAACATTGAGATGTGTACACGCGACTTGATGCATGTTGAGAAGATCCCAACCATTGTGTAACAAATTTATGAATCAAAAGTATGTTTATCACTTTACAAGTTGAAAATCTCTCGAACCCCATTTTTTATGGTTTCAGGTCTTAGGAATGTTGAGAGAGATTAAAAAATATAAGAGAAATCATTAAGAAGTGATGAAATGTTTTTTCTGTACGAGGAAATTGCAGAATTTGATTCTGTTCTTGTAGAAATAAGCAATATTTTAATTTATATCGTAAACAATT
Organism: Stephania japonica; assembly: GCA_039657345.1. Lineage (NCBI taxonomy): Eukaryota > Viridiplantae > Streptophyta > Magnoliopsida > Ranunculales > Menispermaceae > Stephania > Stephania japonica. The sequence continues at coordinate 21,053,851 of CM077566.1, forward strand.
ATAATTATTAATTTATTATACTATTATGAATTTTTACTAATATATATTTTTATTTGACAAAAAAAATTATTTTAAGTGGCACGCCTGAAAAACAGCTTAGGCTTAGATGGGTCTAAACAAGCCCAACTCAATCTTTGATTTGGATAACCCCTTTCATTAAAGCTGTGCAACTCTTTTTTTTTTTTTTTTTTTCTAAATATCAATAAAATATTTCATAAATTCTAGTTGAGGGGTCGGAAAATGCAAATTTAAGTATGTATGTCAAATAATCAAGTTTTAGCGTGGTTGGGTAGGGTCACTATATTATTTTTGTAACCTAAGCCCGACCCGCGTTGGATGGGTCAGATGGATACCCAAGCCTATTAATAGGTCTAGGTTAAAACAGGAAACATATCATAAAGTTGCAATACTGACTTGTAAGATAGAAACCCTAATAATTTAAAATAAAAATTCTAAAGCTCTTTATACAAGTAACATCCCTTTACAAAGATTCCAATAAGAAGCAGACACCTTATTATCTACATCTAAGGATATGGTTGTACATTGACCAAAACTTCAAGAGCAAAACGAGACACATTTACTTGTTCAGCAACTCGCCGCAGTCAGCTACTGAGCGCAATATTTCTCATATTATTTTTCAACACGACTTCCAGAGCTATTTTCAATGGTACTGAATCTACTGATCTTGATTCCTTAAAAGTGACGGACTGGACATGATATAGACAAGCCTAAAACAAAATCAAGGGTGCAAGATAATTATATATGTGAATGCCGGATGAAAGAAAAAGCGGAGTCGCAATTTCAAATGATGAAATTTACCTTAGAGAGAAGTGATCCGACTTAGGCAGTAACGAGGGACATCAACAGATCAAATAACCAAGAAATTTCCGGCCAACTCATGAAGTCATAAGCACCCTTGACAGCAATTAAATCTTTGTAAATTGCAACTTGCGTTGAAGAATCAAATCAGCCAGAGCTTGAATTAAAGACTTCGGGTCAAAAATAATCCCCACTTTAGGATCATCTATGGAGTCAACTGTGATCTGCAAATATAGTGATGGAGGTCAATAGTCATGTTCTTGCCCAAATAGTCAAGAAAAACCCAACTTACGGATTTGTATCTTAGGACATGGGCACAAACATCAGCCGAGTTCAAAAAAACTCCATGAAAGGTGGACTAGAAGAAATGTAAATATAACACCAAGAGATAAAACAATGCTGAAGAAGTTATTTTCTTTTCCGGGAAATGAAATTTATATGTGCTTGATAAGGCTACATACTGTCACGAGATGTAATTGATTATCTTGTACACTAATACCATATTGTTGGGGGTTATAAAATTTTTGTTGCCTACATGAACTTGCACTTTATAGCACTACATCCCAATGCTTGAAGTTCTTAATATAGACATTACTCTTAGTCTTAAAATAAAATAAAAAGGTCTTCAATATTAAATAAAAATTCTAATAAATTATAAACCGAAAAATCGATGCCCTAATCAAACACAAAATTTCTAATTTTATAAATTTCAAATTATAAATTTATCTCCAACTGTAATAACTGGCCGCTGCACCGTATGCTAACAAGTTCATAAGATGAATCAGTAGAGTGGTTTCATTTTTGTTAAGGCAGTGGATCTGATACTGCCACAACAAAGCTTTCTTACCCGTAGTCAATCTATGAACTGATAGCAATTCTTATAAACCCTTTGATTAATTTACTAAATATCATGTTTTCATGTTTTCCACATGAGGACCAAAAGTGTCAGATGGTATTATTAGTAGTACCACATGAGAGATTCCTAGTGCCTCCAAATATGGCCCATCAACAGGAATTTGACCACCTCTAGGCACTAGCAAAGCATTTATATAGTGACTTGGCTGCAAAGAAAAATAGAGCTCGTTAGTTGTTCATGATAATTGTATGATGAATCCAACATGAAATATGGCCATGGAGAAATGAAATAATGCCAACAAATTATCACTACATAAATTCTAAAGAGTAGAAATGATGACTGAGGCAACAAAGATCACTTAGCCAGTAAAATTCAAGAAGAGAAACAGAATATTATATGAGAACCAAATAAGAAAACAATTTAATGACGTTTATAACCTGAAAGGATCTTGATATGAACCATCAAGGCATCAACGACATCGTATTATGCAATTAATAGAATCAACATATAGTTAGGGAAATAAGAAAATTAATTGAACATTTTACAGAAGATGGCAAGAAGATTTTCTAAATATGGAAAAAATTTAGATTTTGTGAGAGATTTCATTTGACTATTAATGGTCTGTATCAATTCAAGAATTTTTGAGTCAATAACTACATGAATCAAACACTTAAGCCAAATTTTTACTCGATTCATAATTTTATAATTTTAGCAATGATATTGCATTGCAAGTGGACGGCAAACCTTTTAGTCATTTCAAAAAGCTTATTTATCTGCCGTTCTAGAGATTTTCTGTATCAATATCTTAAATAATGCAAGTCCTACTCTCCAAGTAATTTAATATCTAGATACTTATGAAAGATAACAGAACTTTATTGGCTTTTGTCCAACTTTTGATGCCTAGGTTAATGCAACAACCCTTCCAACTGTTCTACATAACTCCACCTAAAAGCTTCATATAATACATTTCCGGAAAATATAATGTTTGTGTATTCAAATTGTTTATATGAAACGACTTTTTCAAGTTAAGTTTTCATATGGCGTGCAGCAGGATATGATTGGTTCTTATTAGTTTTTCTAGACATACACATCCCTTCTTTCTTTTTTTTCGGATATAAATTTAATTGACCTAAACACCCTAAATCAATTTAGTTTGATTATTGAAAATCAAATTTGGTATAAAAGCTTTGCTACCCACATCAAGCTATTACAAAGCTATCAATGAGTAAAACTTTTTTACATCAAATACAAAAAGATCAATCAAATTAAGCAGTGTATCCACTCTTGGGCATACAAATGAATGACAAAAGGCACATAAATTGCACAAGAGTAAACTACCAAATACAAATGACCAAAATAAAGAATTGGCATATAATATTTTGCAGAACATATTTGTCAAATTCTTTACCCAAACTTTCTCTTTTTTCTTTTTCCTTTTTTGTCAAAGTGATCTGAACTTTCTTTGTTCTTTCTTTCAATAAGAAACAAGCTTTTATAATAGTCAAAATTTTACAGGAGCTATTAGAAATTTAACATGGCACCATAAAAACAAGCAACAAATGGAGACATGATCGAAGTCACGTGCAAAAAATGAACTGAAAGAAAGGCACCACTCAACAACAAAAATATTAAATGGTAGCATGACAGATTTTTTTTGAATCATTCAAGCAGAAGCTAAAAGCTTTATCCACACTTAAGAGCCAAAATTAGCATTTTGCTTGGTCGTCTCCACACATCCTTCAAACTAGAAGACCCTCCTTAGAAGTTTTAATTCATCACCATTGACATGCATTAAAGAACCTGATACGATCTTAAGGAACTTTAGTAGTTTCAAGGTAGTGTTAGTTGGAAGGTTTCTATTAGAGTCGGATTCTTATTTTCTAATCAGTAGTTGCTATTTCCTATTATTAATTTCTATTTGATTGTAAGAGAAGTCTATATATTGAAGTATTATGCAACTAATGATATAAGCTATTATTTGTGAAAAAAATAGTCTAATAAGAAGTAGTCACTGGACTATACAAGACTTAGTCATGGATTAGTCTTATTCGAAGAACCTAATCCAAGGTTCAAAACAGAACCACTGAGGCAGCTAAATTCCAAGCAACATGCAGGACTCCTAAAAAGTGGTTTAGTGCTAAAAAGCACTTATCTTGAGGCTAGCTCATCTCATATTGGTCATTCGTTTTGAGAACTTTGCACAAAAAAGAGTACCTAATTACTTTTGTTATTCTTCGAAAGGTTTATTTAGGTGGTAAGAGCAAAAGGAATGAAATTGGTGAAGATCAACGTTGATTTGATTAAATTTTGAGCAAAAAGAGGTGGTCATGTTGAACACATGTTCACAAGACAAAACGTGTATGTCTCCGAAAAGCCGACACCAGGCAAGCAAGACGTGTAGAAAACAAAGCACGGCCAAGTTTGCAGGTTCCGTTCTAACACAAGAAGAGATTACCAACACAAGGACAAACACGTGATGAACATGGTGGTATTGAGTGAATTTTGAGAACACTAGTGAACACAACCATTTTTGGTGGTCATTTTCACTACATTTGGTCGAGTATTAAGCCGAACCGAGAGACAAAATTTGAGGATATTACATTCTTTATACTCACACTTTCATACATAGTTTAAGGGTTTTTGATGTTCGCAGATAAGTTTTTTGAGCTGAGGGTAGATCAATCAAATCAAAGGAGATTCAGAGTGGATCTGACAAGAGAATCAAGGATACAAGAAATCCATTCTTAGATTTGATTCTCATTCTCTATTCCTCTCTATTTCTTTATATTTTTGCATAAGATGTCTTTATGATGAGCTGAACTTATGTTCTACTAGGATTTGATGAAACATTGATGGATAATTGTGTCTAGTCTTTATGAAATTCAATGAAATCTGTCATCTCTTATTGAGATTCAATTGAATTTGTCGCATCAGGTCTCGAATTGATATTTCTAGAGTACTAATTCATGTCTGTTTTTGCTTCATTTGTATCAAGAGATCAGTTAGTGAGTAGATCACGCAGGATTGAAGAGATCACTCAAAATTAGAGATAGGATGTATGATTCCACCCGTAATGGATACGATTCCATTAAGAACGATTCAGATTAATTATCCACTATGGATCTTTAATATGCTCGAGAGATATTGAAAGATACAATGGGAATTCCCACTGTATAATGAGGTAAAGATCATATTGATGTCTGTTTGAGAATTAGATGAAGTTCTAGGGTGATTCAATTCCATGTAAATATTTCTCATTGGTTCTAGTCTCATATTTTATGACTTATCAATCTTATTTTTTTCATTCTACTTAAATTTAAATCGTTTTGTTTAAATTCGATTGATGTTTAATCATTTTATGTTAGAAGGGAGAAAGCCATTGCTAGCATTTGCGTTCCCTGAAGGATTGACACTCAACTAAACTCTCCACTGCACTAAGGAAATGATAGGTGCACTTGCCTAGCTCAACCTCGTCGTTCTAGTCAGTTAATTAGATGAAGTCACAAATTCTTAAATGAGATAGGCAACAATTAAATCTCGAATAAAGGCCTGAAGCCAAATATCTTTCAGCAAGGCAATACAAATGGATTAGGAGAAGCTGCCATAGAAAAATACGTAGTACATTAAGTTGCAGCAAGCACAAGCAAATCTTCTTTTGAGCAGATCATATATACTGGTCCTCTGACATTCCAGATAAAAGGCCTAAAAACAAATATGTTATAAGATATAAAAACATGCATTTGCAGGAAAAACAGCCATTTAGTGGTGAGGCTTCATGATCTTTTATCCTGGATACATGGAATTGCCTCATATTATATTCAATGGTAGTTGGAAATTCCAATTCATGGCAATTGCCCATAAATGATGAAATTGGGGAATTTGGACAGAGATTACAGAGAGAGGGAAATGATATCATAAAGGAAGATGAAAAACATCAATATTACTTCCACATTTAATTTGTTTCACAATTTCACATTCCCTTACTTGAAGTGGATATGAGGCTTGATGTTCCATTGAGGAACTTCGTGATGTAGTAATTACTTTTATGCAACCACATGACCTTTTAGCATTAATGAGATTTAGTGATGAATGAAATTAGTTGAAGGCTTTTCAAATTGTTTTTGATGTTTTTGCAACATGCATAGACTGATCACCAACTTAATACCAAAAAAGGAGACTAGTCACCAACTAAAACTTTGATATTTTCATTGTTAAACAGTAGAAACTGTTACTAGTTATTCAATTATGTAAGAACTTAAACTAATTCCGTTGTTCATTAACATAAAGAGTAGCCAAAAAAAAATGTAGGTAAACCGCCCTAAGAGAACATGCATTTGAATTTAAAACAGAGTAAGGGGCACTAACAGCGTTCTTGAGGCAGCGTTCTGGATCTCCATAAGTTCGATTTAAAGCATCTGTGATGGCTGTAACAAAGCCAGTTGCAGATAAGCCAATAGTTTCTCGATCATATGACCCATTCAACAGAAGTACCTATAGTTCAGGAAAGACTTGAGTAAATAATCCATGTTAATGGAGAAAAGAAGGTTTTACCTGCAGCCATTTTACATGTATGTACATGGCTGCTAAGCAAAGAAATTCAGAATTTACAATGATCATTTCCAAAATAATCCTACATTGAAAAATATCACAATTGTACCAAGAGAATTTTAACATATATTAACAGAAACCCATAACAAAATGGAATAGGAGAGCTGATCAAAAGTTCAATGATTTCAGGCTTGACTCGAAGGTACCTTTGGACATGATCTTGAGGAAATGATCTCCCCGATACCACGTAGCACCTGGAAAATTTACACACAAAGAGAGAGAAAAAAAAAAATTGGCACTATATATATCAAAAGAAAAAAACGGAGACTGCAAAAATATCACTCAATATTTTTTTTCAAGAAAAAAAAGTAACAAGAACTGAAAGAAGTTTTATATCATACTAATAAAACATTCGACTCAAGAAGATTTGTGAAACAAGCACAATAGAGAGAAGTAGAAATCAACAACAGCAATAGGACCTATGTTACTTGGAGTCTTGAATCATTCAGCCTAACCCAAAGTACACGTGTAGCCCACTTTAAACGCATCGAACGCATAAAAAGAATTAAATATAAAGAAAGAAAGAAAAAAATAGCAACAAGAAATTCTTAAAGTAAAATAAGAAAGAATATAGGTTTATACACTAGTATGTGCACATTAATACATATATCAAAGCTTATGTAAGGGCCAAATCGCTAATCATGTTTTATCCTTAATTATAGGATCACCGACCCGTGGCGTAGTACGCGGTCTGACCCTCAGCATAGAGACGAGGTAAATGTATTTTTTGTTTGATGATTGCCTAGTGTGATGTACATGTGTATGTTACTCAACTGAGTTATGCTACTTAGTTGTTGAATTCGTGAGTAAGATGGTGCCTCGAGATACATCCATTCACGGGGTAGTCATTCATGTTTGGAAAATCTAAAGTTTTTATTTATGAAACTAATCTATCTCATAATATATATATATATAATGCCTAAGTTGCTTAATTAAGTTAAGTTGAGTCTCATTTAAACAAGAAAAATAAAGAAAAATGCCTAAGTTCTATATAAAGTACAAGAGCCATGGCTTTTACACATAGTGATAGAATCCTAGGCTCAAATAGTAACACTAAAGTGGGATATAAGGTAGCCTCCAATCAACTCTAGATGATCTTAGAGATTTACATTAGTTTGAGATGATGAATGGTGGGGATCAAAAACCAAGAGAGCTTATAGAAACATATGGTTTGCGTTTCCATGCACAACAAAGAACACATTGAGCTTGAAGAAGGTGTCATGTAGACAGAGAAGGAGATTGAAGACACCATAATTTCAATCTTCACAAAGCTATACACCAGCAGCGCGCCAGAGTTGTAGGATTTAAAGGGATTGCAGTGGTGCCCCATCACACAAGCTACGAGCAGAATCCTTGAAAGGTCGTTCTCAATGGAGGAAGTAAAAGAGCCAAAGGCCCCAAGACCGCATAGGTTTACAATGGCGATGTTCCAAAAACAATGGTCAAAGACAAAGGAGGATGTGATGAAGGTGATGCACAAGCTCCATCTCACCAGAGTCATTAATGGGATCACCTATGAGCAAGGTTCGAAACTTCAACTTTGCCCTTAACTTTGTCCACTCAAAATTCGGAAGTAATTCGGGGAAGTTAACTTCGACGAAGGAAGTTGTGCAATTAGGGACGTTTGTTAATTTTTATTTTAAATCATAAAATATTCAAAGTTTATTAAAAAATAGTTAAAAACAAACATAATTGTACAATTATAGTACATTAGAATTACTATATACATCATTTTTTTCTTAGTTATAAACTTAGATCACAAGTTCCACACTCCATAATGCCTTTTAATGGTATATATGTATTTATTTATGTACTTATATTAGATCCACAAACTCATGAGAGAGAGTGTGTGACTTTATTTTCCCTCTTTATTATCATAGTAAAAAAGCTTTTCCTTTTTTTTTACTTCTACTAAAAAAGAATTTTAAAATGACTTTATTTGATTTTAAGTTGTGTTTGTTAGCTAGCTTAATGGAAAATAAGCTAGCTGATCATCTAAAATCATAAACGCTACTTAGAGGAGCGTTTACATTTTAAGATGACGGATTAACATTTATCTGACAATTTTGCCCTTACTTTTGGTTGAAATTGGAAACACATCAATCTCTTTTGCTTATCCAGCTCGTTTAAATATGAGGTGGACCCTCTTAATAACAAAAAATATAATAAAATATGTGATATACATTCCATTGTCCTATAGCATCTATCGCTATACATGTGCATCACCTTTCAACTTGATAAATTGTTACATAAATGATAGATAGAAAAAAAAAAAAAAATTGATGCATTATTGAATGAACAAATGAATATTTTGATATAGACACATATAAATTATATGCAATAATGTTTATATATATATGTATAAACTATATGTTTTTATATATGACATGACCTTTTAAGTCATTTTAAGTCATTTTGTATCTATCAGCTAATAAATCAGCTAAGCATTCCAAACGATTTTAATTGATCAGCTATCAGTTGTCAGTGACTAGATTATCAGCTTTAAGCTCGGTTATCAGCTTTTAACTAGATTATCAGCTGTCAGCTAGATTATCAGCCAGCATTGCCAAACAGAGCCACAAATGTTGACCATTGGCCTTTGTTGACAACACTTACTATGCACATCTAACAAGCTGCAAACACCATTGACAAAAAAAAACCCTGCAAACACCAACTATGAATAAAATGTTAAAGTACAATCATGTCAGCCTTTGACAACTTTACTTTTTGGACTTTAGGAGGCATATATCTAAACCCTAACCTTCCTCCGTCTCTCTCATCTCTCTCAATTTTGTTGAGCAGTTCAGATGAAAGCGTTGAGCATCTCAAATGAAAGACTAGAGGTTGGTGCTCCCTCACTGCGTAAGAATCTACCCTTTCACGATGGCTTTCTCTCCCCCTCTAGAGATGGAAGCCCTACATCCTTGCTCTCTTTCTCCCTTTCCCACTCTAGCGATGTGCTAGTTCAGTTGTTTTTATTTTTTTTATTTTTGGTAACTTTCGACATTTTCATTGAATTTGTCCCAACTTCGTCAATTTTTGACAATTTTCTGTTGCATTTTATCAGCTTCTATCGATGTGGTAGAAGTTCGCTGATGTCGTCAATTTTTTGTCGAATTTATGAAACTTTTAGTTCACCGTTTGATTTCGCTTCGTTAATCTTTGTCGACAAATTTCGACTGAAGTTTGGCGAAGTTGAGAGATTTTTTAAACCATGCCTATGAGATGTAGATATGCCTTATACAGAAACAGTTGGACTATTGGAAGCTTAAAGATTTTGGACCAATTAGCTAGATTAATTGTCTAGTCATTGGAAAGACTCTAGCTTAAGAGGTTGAGGGATGTCATACACACCACCATTGATGAGACACAATTTGCCTTTGTTAAGGGTAGACAAATTTTAGATGCAACACTTATTGCAAACAAAGTCATCAATGAGTGCCGGAAAAAAAAAAAGGAAGAGACATTTGTTTTTAAAATAGGCCTCATTAAAGCTTGTGATCACATGGAATAGAAAGTGATAGATTATGTGATGAAGATGAAAGGAATGGGGGAACAGTGGAGAAAGTGGATCAAAGGTTGTTTGTGTTAGTAGGCTTCTCTATCCTGATTAATGGAAGACCAAGGGCAAGTTTAGAGCTTCCAAGGGAGTTAGGCAAGGGGATCTATTCACACTAATAACAGACGTGTTGAGCAGAAAAATGACCAAAGCAAAGGGGGACACTTAATCAAGGGTATAACCGTGCACAGGGATCAAGTGGAGGTGACCTACCTATAATTTGCAGATGATACGTTTTTCTTATAAGGTGGAGAGGAGAATGTGTGGTACATTGGAAGTGGTCAAGACCTTCTGTGCAGTAACACCATTGGTGGTCAACTTGGTAAAAAGTGAGATTCTAGGCATTAACAAGGAGGAGGAGAGGGTACGAGGCATAGCAAGTCAAATGGGATGCTTACTAGGATCTTGGCCAATAAAGTATCTAGGCTTACCATTAGGAGGAAATCAAAACAAAGTATCTTTTTGGGAACCCGTTCTCGTGAACATAACATTGGGAGCAAAATGGTATTGGCGCTCTCAGAGGGATGGCAAACATTTATGGGCCAGAGTGATTGCCAATAGACAAGGAACAAGTGGAGAACACGTGGTTTTTGGGAGTTCAAAACCAAAGCACTTACAAATGTCCATGAATATTCACCGCCTCCACTTCCCATGTAATGAAACACTTCCTTAGATTTTGGGTGGGAAAAGGTGGTCGCATACTTTTTTGGGAAGACCCTTGGTGCGTTGAATAGACATTAGCTAGCTATTTTCCAAGCGTATTCTGACTGTCCCAAAAACACAATGAAACCATCTCCGATTTTGTTGTCGATTCCAGCCCCACTTGGAGGAATTTCCATCGACCCCGACCATTAACAAATAGGTAAGTGGAAGAGATGTCACAACTCTTGTCTGCCTTAGAACCATTTAGGACCTCCCCGGGTACCAATGACCACACAAGTTGGTCCCTAGACACTAGTGGTCACTACTCTTGCAAGTCCATGTTTTACCACGTTATTCATAATGAATCTGACCAACCATTACTCATCATAACTACATTTGGAAAGCTCCTATACCCCATAAAATAAAAATTTTGTTTGGGAGGATGCCCCAGGTAACCCTTCTTCCTAGTTGGTGCACACTATGCAAAAGGGAGAGTGAGTCTTTGGTACACCCATTCTTGGAATGTAGTTATACCAAGAGGATATGAAGGGCACAACTTGTGGATTTCGGGAAGATGGGCAGCACATCTAAGGAGTAGGATAACATTTTCTCAAGTGGGAACGTCATGAGAGCCTCCAAGACTTTCATAATTGTCAGGGAATGCTTCCAATTTGGCAATAATTTGGTACAAATAACTTGAGAGAAATAGAAGAATATTTGAAGAAAAAAACATCACAAATGAAGAGTTATAGGAAAGTATCAAACATAATGTGCCACGTGGACGGTTGCTCACAAAAACTTGGGATTCTCAATCAACGAGTGCGAGAGAAATTAGAGATCTATATTAGGATGAAATTACTAATGTAATTGTGAGATAGCATTACTATTAAAACAGCAATGTTGGTTCCATTATCGTTAACTACATAACTTTTGCTTTTGTATTTGTAAAACCTTCTTACTATTACAAAAGTTTGTTTCCTATCAAAAAAAAAGAACACATTAAGGTGAAAGTAGAGAGCTTGGAGAGAAAAAGTTAAAATTAACTCACTGAAATTTCATATTTGAGAGATCAAAGAATTTGAAGTTGCATTGATGATTGTCCACGGCTGCGAGATCAAACAAAGCCCTAGGTATGTAATTTATGTTCCTCTATGCATAAAAAATGAGTGAAATTGGCATGAATTAATTGCAGTTTTCAAAAAAGGAGATTAAGACCCTTATTTGAACTAGAATTGTACCCGATGAACTCTCGTTTTCATATTTCAAAAGGGATCAAAACAATTCAATACTTATTTTGTTATGTTCTTTAAAATGAGACAATTTTTATGTAAAATAACTTGATCAAATTGAGTTGCATTATTGTTGTTGTTGCTATTGCCGATTGGTTCTGAGGTAGTTGTGCCCCTGTAAGGGAGTACAAGGGCTGGGGGATGAAGGAGAGGGCTCTCCCAAGGTGAAGACCAGAATTCTAACTTGTAGAATTTTAGGCTCCCAACTAGGGAGCGTGCTTCCCAGTCAGGGAGAGTAATTCCCATTTAGGGAGTGTGCTCCCCAGTCAAGGAGCGCACTGCCAACTTAGGGAGTGGGTTCCCAGTGTTGTGACAGCAGAAAATCTGGTTTTTAATGAAACTTCCCAAATCACCTAAACTGGACTTAAACCAACTTTAAGGGTTCAAACACACCCTAATTGAGTCTAGTAAACCTCAGGAACCTTTAGAGTCGATGTGGGTGTGGGATACATGATTCAAGGTGAGTGACGGCTGATTTTTGCTTAAGAAATTGCGTGGGTTGTTGTAAGTAAACCTGTAGAACATCTACTTCCTTTTCTTTTCGATTATCATCATCTTGAATGCTTTATTTTCTGAAACTCTTGATTTAAAGCATGCCATTACTTGTTATTCCAAATGAGTGTCACTAATGCAATTGTTTTGATATGAGGGAATGGGGATCCGGTAGAGAGGATTTATCGGGCACATTCCACGAACACGTGTGGGGCAGTGTTCCGACATCAAGATTGTAGGATTGTGTTCCTCATAATATCTCGAAGGACCCTTATCAGACTTGGGACTCGACATAGGGTTATTTTCCTTTCGAAAATCTAAAAGGATCACACCAAAAAAAAATCTAAAAGGACCTCTATGGAGATAGGGTTTTGTTCCTTCCAAATGGCCGAAGAACCCTGATGGGTAGGGTTGTCTTTCTTCCAAGGGCCGAAGGACCTCTATCATTGATTCTAGGACATCCAACATGTACGAACTCATGATCACACCCGTAGAATTTAATTTTATTCCCGCACGCATTTATTTCCTCGATTCAATTGGTAACTTCTTGCATGATTTACGTATCTGTATTTCCTTTAATTATAAGTTATGCACTTAGTTACATGTCTTTGAATATTCGAAATGTGAATAGATCATCTTAGGATTTACTCATTAAAATCGTTGATTTTTGTGCAATTATAGAGTCTACCAGCAGCAAAGGAAAGGAGAAGTTGTGCGACTACCTCTGAGCCCCGACATGAGCGAGTTCTACTACTTTTGGAGGTTTTGTTATGTAGTACATTACTTACGTTGTTTTGGTACATTTGGGATGGCATTGGGATGAGTGATATTTTCCTGGTTTCCAAAATATAGGTGTTGTGATTTAATTTTCTCTGTTATAATATAATCTTCCACACTAAAAAGTTTAAATTAATTGTGAAATCTACAAAATGAATAAGTTTGTTAAAATACTTATCTGGAACAAGTTTGAAAGAGTTTGACAAGTTGACGGGCTGACTGGGACGTCATTAGCGCATACGTGGATCTAATTGGGGGTTAATGGTGAATTAGTATCGAGCGATGCCCTGTTTAGAATAAGGGGCCATTACAGCATATGTGTCCAATCTTTTAGACACTTTTTCCCTGTCCTGAATGGGAGAATAGGTAGTTCCAGTCTTTACATAGTGACACATACCCACACCCAATGCCATTCCTAAGTCCAAGTAATACAAAATAGGACACAAAAGAACAAGTCAACCTAAATAAAGGATATGAACTGTCTGAAAGTTACAAATTAAGTAAAAATAAAAAATAAATAAACATCTAAAAAAGTCCTAGCAATACATTAGCCATTTGAAACATGCACAAATTATTTTGTTGATTTCTTAACAAGAAGGAAGCTTTATTCAATCAGAACAGTAAATAAAAGTCAAAGTGACCTCCTATAATAAATGATAGGAAGCAGCTAAATGACCCACCTTTTGCTCGGGGACCCCATTACTTCAATGTACTTTTTGAATACTTTTTACTTCGTTTACCACAGTTTTTTTTTTCAAAATTCAAAAAATACCCTTGCTCACCCTATCACCCTCACCCCAACAGCCCTCAAACCTCTCCATTTCTCGGTTTTAGCCATTGTAGAGCACTTGTACTAAGTCGCAAGTGTTGTAGGAGTGTATTTTTCATCGAACGAGGTCGGTTGTGGTTGCGTCGTGCCCTAATAGTAAATGCGTGCCCGCAGGTTTCAGTTGCACAGGGCCGAGACCACTTTAGAGGTCTCAGCCGCCTCCCACCGAGATTGTGAAGAGACCTCTTTAGAGGTTGCTGCCCTATGTGTCCGAGACCCGCGTACAACAAGAATAAACAAAAATATTTCAATCCTCCTACAAAATACATTAAAATGACCAAAAAAATAGAGGGTTTTGCTCGGAATCGTTTGATATTCTCGATTCCATTGACATTTTGAACTCAAAATGCAAGATTCAATCCCCAAATCGAAGCCCCAAACCTAACAAAACCACAAATACTACCGACTCAAAAAAGCAAAAAAAAATCCATAAAAATTAGAAATCGACTCGAAAAGAGGTGAGAAATGCACCCATGGCATTAAATCAATGGGGTTTCTCTCATATTTCATTGAATTTGGGCTAGAGTTGAGAGTGTTATTCAAGAGGGCTGAGATATGGGTGAGTAAAAACCATTTTATATGGAGGGGTAGTTGGGTCATTTCAGTAAGGGCAAAAATAAAATTCAAAACTGGGGTCCCTGAGCAAACCGTTTAGCTGCTACCTAAATGATAAAAGGGGAAAATCAAATCAAAAACAAATTACCAAAAACAATAATTTATAACAAAATAGATACATTCACTAATATTGAAATCTGACAGGCATATGGATAGATGCATGACAATAAATTAAAAGTTGGAAGCAAGTTTCCCAAATGACCAGTTTTATACATGATGCCATGTAATACTAAAATTGGAAAATAAGTATGGTATTTCAATTGATGATGGAAAATATATATATACACAGTTTAATTATTCATTTGTACTTTCAATCAAATAATGCTGGAATATCAAAATGAGTAAACAATGAATGCTAGTTGGATTTGTTAGAAACTATCATGCAAAAATAGCATATAACAGGTATAACACAAAATCCCACCTCAAGCATTTCCAAAGCTGATCCACTATACTTTCATGTACGAGTTACAAAGACTTCAGTCAAGCATGTATTGGGCATACATTGCCTAATGACTATTGATGTAAGCCTTAATTCATTAACAGACATATCTTATTCTTAGACAGGACAAACTACTGACAGCATTACTGTTTTGTGTTAGTGGTCATCTATTGCAATATACAGCAGCAAACAACTCCAAAATGCAAGGTTTCAAGAACATGAAGAAATATAGCATGTAGGAGCCAGAACCAAAGCTCATAAATAGAAATAGATAGATAATTATATTATAAGACAAACTTTGGTAGCAGATAGATAATTATAATTATATTAAAAGATGTTCTATGAAGTGTAGTCACAAGGTAAAGGATCTTCATTAGCATGTACAAAAATCAACTATGTAGGTCAAGAAGATGCTCATACCAGTGAAGGACAGACCGATGTGAAAAGGGAACCCATAGCATAAACAATGCAGTCCACTTTGCTCAATTGCTCAAGTACTCTAGGATTTACTGTAGGAAAAACCTATTAACATGTAATGGTTACATTAGTAAGAAATATTCATGAAATCAGATGTATATTCCAACAATTTGCAGTTGATGGTTTGAGATAGAGATATTAAAAAAATATATATAAAAACAAAACAAAATGTGAAAAAAAAAGTAGGTAGAAATTTATAAGAATCGTTCCATAATGACCATAACTCATAACATTTATGTAATCTATCCTATGCTCCTTCGACTCCAAGGAAACTGTTGTCAGTAAAGTTTGATGACATAATTATAATCAAGAAATAACTTGATGATCATGGATAGAGGAAAGAGGATGTTCTCTGTAAGACCTAAACTGCAATACTAAGGCATTGCCAAATAGGCGTTCATTAATTGGTTTCATCTTCAATCATCTACTTAGTATCACCATTAATTTTCTTGCATAAGACCTTGTGCAATTACCACTTACACGTCAAGGTTGTTCTGCATTGGATTCTTCTGTATTGGCGAATCCAAACATTCATACATCACCTTTACTTCACATCTCACCATTTTTTAGTGCCATTGATTATAAAAAAATAAAATATTGACTGTTGAGTTCATTAAGGAAAATGATTTTGCGACCCGTTTTGGGACACCAAGAGTGGACACCCAGTTGTTGGTGTCATTGATTTCCGCATCAATGTTTGTGCACACACAAATCGATTTGTATTGAATGGACACCACACCAACAACTGGGTGTCCATTTTGGGTGCCTCACAGCATAGCATTGTCCTATTCAGAAAGCTTTATTATTTTATTAAGGCATTTCAATCAAGCAATCAAGTAGTTTTTAAGGCACAAGGAGGAAGAGGTGGAATATCGAAAAAGCATGGATCTAGTTTTAAAGAGAGGACATCAAAGTGCAAGTATCAATTTAAGAGCTAGCAACATATATAAAGTGCATAAGGTTACACACAAAGTGGGGTTCAGTGAAAGTAAGGTTCGAAACTTCGACTTCGACCTGAACTTCGCTCACTCAGAGTTCAGTAGTAATTTGGGGAAGTTAACTTCGATAATGGAAGTTTAACAAAAAATCCCTGATGTACAGAAGTTAAAAACTATATATTTAAAATATTTTTCCTTAGTTTTAACAATTTATTATGATATATTTAAATACCTAAATAAGAAAACAGTGTATCAAAAAAAAAAAAGAAATAAGAAAGCAATAACATTTCTGAAAAACCTTGATATAAGAAAAGGTGTTTTTTCACTTAGATCCAAACGTGCCTTTAAAATATCTTTCTTGTATGTACACAAATGTGTTTCTCAAGATAGAGAAAAGAGTGAGAAAGAGAGGCTTGAGCCTGAGAGGAACAGAGAGATGAAGAATAGCATGAGAGTAACAGGGAGATGATGAATCGCAAGAGAAGATGGTGAAGGATAAGAGGAGTGAAAGACCAATGAAGGAGATTGAAGGTTGAGGTTCGATTGGTGGGTTCTTCTTATTCCTTCTTCTCTACAAATTCTTTCTCTAGATCTCCAGATCTGCTATCTACAACTACTCTTCCTTCCTCACTTGACCGACTCTCTCATTCTCGAGAA
Source organism: Stephania japonica (assembly GCA_039657345.1). Taxonomy (NCBI): domain Eukaryota; kingdom Viridiplantae; phylum Streptophyta; class Magnoliopsida; order Ranunculales; family Menispermaceae; genus Stephania; species Stephania japonica. The sequence goes on from CM077566.1 coordinate 21,070,848, forward strand.
TAAGTAATGCTCAGCCTTAGCCATATCGTTTCAGCTTTTCTTATTTTGTTGGGGTCATTTCGGTAGTTTCGGTTAAACTTCGTCGAAATTGTACAATTTTAGGGTACTTTTTTGTAGCTTCAACCGAAACTATCGGATTTCGCGACGTTGTAGGCGAAATTCTTACATTTTTTCATCTGCCTCAAAGTTTCGCTTCGCTTTCTATAGAATCAACATAATTCGTCCGAAGTTCAGCGAATTATGTCGATTTTTTAAACCATGAGTGAAAGTTACTAAATACAGCTTCACTTCGCTGTGCGGAAAAAGCATTTACAGCTTCAAGTTCATCACTGCAAGCTCATAATAGAGAAATCTTATAACTGCTCAAGGCCACCCCTCCAAAGACAAGGCAAATTGTACGAGCAAAATTCCAAAAGGGAACGAGTCCAAATTTTAAAAATTATTGAGGTGGAATTAAGCCTTTTTGCCCAGGTCAAGTGAGGCATAAGACTCAGTTTATCTTTAAGAAATAGTAAAGATAAAATTTAGTCACAAATAATATAAACTTTCATGGAATAATAAGAGAATCACAAAGGGGAAATTATCATCAAATGCATAGGCTAATACCAGAAACAAGCTACAAAAGTTGATCATCACAGTTCACAAAAAAAACAAAATCATACCATATAACTGGAAAAAATAAGTTAGACAACAATCAAATATAATTGTTGCTTTGTGATATATAATACATTATGCAATACAGTTATACATTTAATCAACAAGATTACATTTTTCACCAATGCTGCTACATAAGCTATACCATTTTTTACTTTTCTATCCTAAAGTAATATAGCCACAACAATTATTTATAAATGAAACAATATTTATTGAAGTAGCAATGCTGCTCTTATTATTTTCAAAAGAAACTGAGAAGAAAGAAGAAAGGTCCCTCTCCTTGCCTCAATGCTTATGTGCATGACATAGCTGAAACTAAAGCTTTTTGGCAATGTTCATTTACAATATGAAACTTGCGCACACATATATTGCAACTTTAAAAATATGCAGCAAGCCAAAGAATCTCTAGTGAGATGGATGAGGCATCACTTGGTAAAAGCCACGGTCAATGGAGTTCTTGGGTTCGACTGATGTTAGAATCAGTTTTGGGTTTCTTATCAGGAAAAAAAGATAAATTCAGCAAAAAATTAAGAAATTACAAAAGAAAAATACTCAAATCTTGAAAACAGGGAAAAATTAAAGCGTTAGCGTTACGTAAATAAGGCTTATGCCTCAACGCGACACTTCATCGAAACGGCTGAGGTGAGCCTCAAAGCTTAAGCATAACCTAGCATTCTAAAGCATCGTCATAGTCCCAATAATAGGGAGAAAAAATGATGATGATGACGATGATGAATACCTAACTAGTACTCATCAAACTTTTTTGCTTCCAATTACACCATTTGAAGTACAGCAAAATGTCAAATCTTCACTGAAAATCACGCAAAAAAACAAAGAAAACAACAATGAGAAGAATTGTACCAACTAATTCACGTCCTAAGCAATAATTCATAAATTTAAAGTTCTGAAACAAAACAAGTGCCAAATCTGTATGAACAAAATAGTGTCAAATGACAATTGAAATTCAAGAAAAGAAAAAACATTATGAAGCCTTCAATATAATCTGAAAAATTGATGTTTTTGCATGAAAATTCAAAACAAGTTATTCACCTCATGCAATAAGTTCCTTCCCTCGCTTGACATGTAGAATATTCGCTTTATTTTTGAATGCAACATTGAAACTGAAGAACATGTCTAAACAAAAGAATACAAAAAAAAGGTAAAATAAGAGTTAATTTATTACCATCCAGAAAAAACAAGCCAGCAAAATTGCAAAACATTTTGTACCAAAAATAATTAAATAAAAATTTGCAAAACATTTAAGTATCTTTTTTTAATGTATATTATGCGTATCAGTGAGTCAAAGAAATATGTTCCATGAGTAATTTAAATTATACAATGGATGCAATTTATTACTAATCCCAAAGAATCAGCAAAAAAAATCCCCAAATTAAAAGTCACTATCATATTCAATGATTATCATATAAATTTTCAATAGTCCAGGGCTTCAGATGTCTTCATCAAATAGTAAGGGAAACGTTGCGAATATCATTCATGTTCTTTCTGTTTTTTTTCAACTAATTAGCTGACATAATAAACAAAGACTGCAAGAGTAAGAAATGGATAAACTAGTGATGCCTTACCAATTTAATGCCAACAAAGCAAGTTTCAATAGTGCTAACATCAATAACACTCCAACTATCAGTCCCAAAAAAAGGAATTTTTTTTTTTTTTTTCGCTTCAAATAGTTACAATCAGGGTTTCTTTGAAAATGAGCAAAATCAGGAAATTGTTGTGAAGCACACAAGAAGTATAGAATGCTAGTAAAGTTTTACCGTGTGCATAGCACTAACAAACGAAGCAAATCTCTCAGCAGAAAGAAAATCAACTGGTATGATGACATGCCAATACCTTATCCACATGTTGCACCAGTCCAACAGTTGGATGAGAGATTTCATTTTGTCCACGTATTATAGTTCCATCCTGAAATTAAAATTAGGATTGGAAAGATCAACTTAAACATGTAATTGATTTTTCATATGATTCACAAGGTGACTTTGGGAAATGTAAGATTTTAACTGTACTAAAATGTGCAATAAATTGGTAAAAGATCATATTAAGTTGAAACTAGTTGTTGTAAGTACAAAATGGAAGCAGCTGATCTCAAATATTAATGTCCAAAAAAAATATTTTTTATGATAATAATTGTGTAAATATCTCCAAATTCAAGAAATCTTGATTTGAAAAAATTCAACCTGAAAGGCTAACCAATTTAAGATTTACTAATAATAATTCATTGAAAAAAAAAAGAAAAGGAAATTTAAAATGCAAGGATTACTCCTTTAGTCGATGGCAGTATCATACAAAATCATGTTATTAAGGGGCGACATTTTTAAGGAAAATCTCTTGCTAAAATATGCATATGAGATGCATCAAATAGGCATGTTTAGTTCGTTTTTAATTTGGCTTATAGTAAGGGACAATTGATGCGGTACTTTCTTGAATATATGCAAGTCATAGCTATCCACACATGCTAAAAGAGGCCACTTGGGTCCACATGGCCACCTTTCCCCATTTTTATTTTCGTCAGCTTCCCCATTGTATATCCCTCCCTCACCCATTTCAATATCTCAGAGCAGTCTCTAGGAGTTTCTCTCTCTCTCTCATTTCAACACATCTCTCATTTGCATTTCCCACTCTATTTCTGCTTTTTACTCAATCTCTCGCTTATATCTTATTCTTCCCAAACTTTATCAACATTCCTTTATTTGCAATTTGGCATCTGCAGATAAAAGTTTATTGGGTCAAACTGATCATGATTTGAGGATAACTGAGATTTTAATGGGTTATGAAAGGATTCATCCCGCTTCAACAGTTTTGGAATGTTTATGAGAATTAAGATTATACCACAACTAACAATTAGTTTTATTTGATTCATATATCAAACTAAATATTCAAAATATATTAAACAGTAAGTCAATAATAGTAAGCAACAACCGCTGCAGTGGGAGGCGCAGCAGCAACAACAGCTGCAGCAGGAGCAGCAGCAGCACCAACAACAACAAAGCCTCAGTCCCAAATTAGTTGTGGTTACTTGATTTATTGATAGATTATGCAATTCATTATCTATTAAAGATTTTATCATTAATGGATCCCAAATGAGATTCTGTTATCTTTTAAAGATCAGTTTCTGTCTCATAACATTTTCCTTTTCAGTTTAACGGGTATGTTTTGCCCACATGTCACACCTGTTAAACTCCTCTACTTCTTCGATCCAGCTTGAATTATGTGTAAGTGCAATGTTATCATTAATGTGTTCAACCTTCTGTATGATTGAATACTATTCTTATTGTTCATACCACAGATCCATCTAAAACGTTTTACTTACAGAATTTTGCTTCTAATCGTCCCACTCCATTATCTTGATCTCTAATATTCGTCTCACAATACATATATTTGTTATTAGCCTACTTAACCTAAAGCTCTTACAATTTAATATAGTCCGCCAAAGTTCTAATCTCCTATTCTTAAAAATTAGCAAGTAACAAGCATTTGAAATTTCAATTTCGCCTAAGGCGTGATATTATTCTTTAGGAGCATCTTCTAGCAATAATTGGCAATACATATTGAAAAAATTACATCCGTACGACACTTTTTACTTTTAATTCGTAAAATGCAGTGTTGTACTTTAAATTTTGATAACTATGGTATAGCGCCCTTTTAAAACACGCAATCTATTGGTTTGTTTTGAATTTTATTGAGGTGGACAGATGATGTGGCAAGAACCACAAATAGCGCATTCTCCGGTTGCGCTATCTGTGGTTCTTGGAACCAAATCATGCATCTTGGTATAGAAGATGGCGTGTTTGCAAAACACGCTATCTTTTGTACCCTATCACATCTATGGCAGAAATCACAGAGACTATACTCTCTGCTATTTCTGCAAATCCTACTTCTAAAACCCTACTTTCTATTTCTCGAAACTATGCAAAAATCAATAGAGTTGATAAAGAACTGCAGGGGAAGGTGAGTTTTATTTATGGTGTTAGGTGTTCATCAATAATGATATTAACTCAATTATTATTAAATAAACCATCAAACTAGGTTTTCCATCATTCCTTAATGTCACTTTCTCGCAATAAAACGTTTTGAGTATCAACCATAATACATCTTACATGACATCATGTTTCTTTCTATTTCTTTATTTGGCTGGCCAATAGATATATTTTTCGCCATCTCTACTACCTACTTTTGCATATAAATCTCCCTTGAAGTTTCTTTACCGATCTAACATTAAACTATTGTTAATTTTCCTTTTTTTCGAATATAGTCATATCTCAAGTAGTCCAGGTAATGGGGTCATAAACCTTGGCCTAACACCTAGCTTGAAATTATGGAAAGCAAACAGAATTCAAGAGTGCACATTGCTCAATATTACAGTCATATTGAACTTGTAGGGTAAATTCTTCAAGCACTAAGTCTCATGATTGCGTTAAGTGAGCAATATTGTGCAAAGGGTATTTGCAGGGGAAAAGGACAATCAATTTTAGATTGGAATAAATAGCATGAGTGGTCTGAACTCTACCTAATAAACAGCCCTCAGAAGATAGATGAAAAGTCTAACTCACCTAATTGAAAATATAATTTTATGTTCTTGATGCTGATGGTATTCACAACCAAGACAATTAACAAGGTCACGGACAGTAAACAATCATATACATTGAAACACGGAATCAAATGCAAACATGTTAGTTGATATTAACCAAAGGCCTAAGAGATAGAAAAGATAAAGACAACATGAAGTAAAGGTCAAAGCATGACTTCTCCCTTTTGATATTAATGACCTGTTGAAGAGAATGAAAAACAAATAAAGAAATACATATATAAAAGGGTCCAAACAAAGGTGGATTAATAATTCGATATTAAGAAAAGCTAGGTGATAATTATATGGCCATCCTACTTGACGAAAAATACTCAGACAAATCCTTTGGCTGTGCAAACAAGCAAATGGTATGACCAACATCACCATCCTTCTCTTTCATTTGATATGCTCTTCATGAAAAAGAGGTATCCAGACTTCAATTTAACTTTGGAAGAATAAGCCCATAAATATAGCACACAAAATGGCAACAGTGACTAAACATGTTAATGTGGCTCATATACATACTTGAAGTGTAATTAAATCAATAACACAAACATTTAAGGGAACCAGGTCAAGAGAGATGCCTAATGGAATACACAGATAAAATTTCAATTTCATTGGAAGAAACAAAAGTAGATATATAATTTAATAAAGTATGCATGTCCACTATGACAACAAGTTTAGCCAAAACATACCCATAACTCACAACCCAAGGTAAGCCTATCATTTGTGGAGATCACAGGAAGAACAAGACTTTCTGTTGGAATGTCCGAAACACGTGAAAACAAAAATATTGCAGGATCTAAGGAGTCAAAAAATATTCTTGCACCAGCAAAAAAGAAATTTCCAATGCTGCAAACAATAACCAACAAGTTTGTTAATATTTAACCATTAAGAATATAAAAAAGGAAAATACTAAGTTGACCTAAACTGGGCAAGTGAAATGGACACGCACTTGTGGGTGTTCATTGATTTATGCATCGATGTGTGCGCACAAAAATCGATGTGCATCTAATGAACACTAGCATTTCCCATCAAAAAACCACTAGAATCCGACTTCATCAAAACAAAAATATAGCATAAGGTGAACAAACAACCTAAAAGCTAGTTGTGACACTCATAATACACCAACATACGGATCAAGGCTAGTTGGAGCTCAAGGAAAATGGTAAAATATAGATTTACAACAATGACTACTACTACTAAAAAAGCCTTTTTGCGAACCAATATGGAGGGGGTCCATTGAATAAATTTCTTCATTCTATATTGTCAATATTGGAGGTTAATTCAAAATTCAATTACCTCAACAAATCAATTACTTTGACCTTGTGCATATCACTTTTCTATTATATAAACTAAAACTAATCTAGGATATTAGTTAATTAGTAGTGGGGTGATCATGTTTTGACTTGTGGCTAAAGTTTAGGAGGTAGTAGTTATCATTAAATGAATTTGAATATGTCAATACTCAATAGTTAAAGAGATTTAATGAATGATTAAAAAGATGTAGTCATTCAGTATTTTTCACATTCTTTTCATCTCTTTATCTAGGTTACATGGACTCGGATACGAGTATCTAACACGGGTACATATCCAAAGGTCGAACCTGTAATTATCTAAGTTTAAGGATACAGGGACTCGGCTAAAGTGTCCAAATATTTGGACACGGGTACTTGGATATGGCAAAATATGGAAATATATAAATATATAGTAGTTTGTTAGATAGTTATATATATAATGTGTAGATAGGTGCTGGTCAAATATGGGTAATGTGCAAAGTAGTAGTTTTTTTTTTTTTAGAAGCGTAAAGTAATTGTTTATATTGTGGTTGTATTACATGTGTATATGTGTGTGTTGAAAAGTAAAAGTGGGTCCATTTGAAGATAAAAACAATTCTCTCTCTCTCCTCTGTCTATGTTGGAAAGTAAAAATGAGACGTACCAAAAAAAAAGTCAAAATAAGTGGGCCCATTAACACAAAAACAAACTTTCTCTCTCTCCATCGATGAGTTTAGTGTTTTCTCATCTTCCTCAACTAGCTCTCCGCAACTCATGGTGGCGGCTTCTCCATTGTCGCAAGTCTCTCTCTCTCTCTCTCTCTCTCTCTCTCTCTCTCTCTCTCTCTCTCTCTCTCTCTCTCTCTCTCTCCCACTCTCTCAAGTCAGCATCTCTCTCTTTCTATCTCAGATTTGGATCTCTACCTTAGATCTATCGTGCCCGACCACAGATCTGTCATGTGTGACACGTATCCCGTGTCCATATCATGTCGGATTGTGTCGACATGATACTCCGGCACAAAGTGTCGAGTCTAGGTATCCCAGCTATTTATTACTTTTGTTCTTCCATAAAGTTTACAACAATAGCAACAGAGTTGTTGGTTCAATCCTGAAGCATGTTCGATTTTTAGAAGTTAAGGCGATATCCAAGAGTGTGCTGCAAAGAAGGAAAAAGATCTGGGTTCAATTTTAGAGAAGAGGAGGTTGTTGATGAGAAGTGCATCAAGAAATTATTTGAAAATTTTGGTAAGAGGCAAATCAAAGTGAAGAGAAATGCTTAACAGTTCAAGAAGTGTGAAGGGAAGTGTTTCGCACGTTTGAGATTTGCAAAGAAGTGTGGTTCAAAGTTTAGAGTTCAAGAAGAGATGTTCGTCATAGAGATTTTAGGAAATTTAAATTAAGGAGTTTTTTGTAGGTTAATCATATTTGGATTATTTCAACACATTAAAGATTTTAGTTTTGGTAGAAGCTATCCTAATGTATATTATGTATTTATTATATGGACTAAAATTAATCTAGGATATTAGTTAATTAGTAGTCGGGTGATCATGTTTTTGACTTGTGGCTGAAGTTTAGGAGTATAGTAGTTATCATTGAAAGCATTCAAATATTAATGAGATTTAAATGAGATTGAAAATGTAACAGCCCAATAATTAATTAATGCATTTTATTAGGCATTTTCAGACTAGGATGCCAGCTTAGACCTACATGGGTGCGCCACGAGATAGGACTAGGGCACGCATGACTAGGTATAATTTGTTATTGTGTGTTGTTTAACTAAATTGTGATGTGTTGTCGTTTATTTATTTAATTAAATTGCATGAGTGTGTTATATTGTTGTTATCACGTGAGTTAGTGCGATGGTACATTGCCTTAGGAAGCATGTCGATGCAAGTTTCAGGTAGGACAATATGCGAGTACTAGGATAGATTAACCAAGCCAAATAAACACTAACATACCAAGTTAAGATGATAAATATGATCAATGAAACCATGGCCTAAGTTTTAATTACTTAAAATACTAAACTATGGCGCGCCTCGAGATGTATGCATAAGCGCGGGGCAAGGGGTGCCACGTAGTCGGTTACTAGAGGGGTTGTAATTATATCGATAAAAGACCCTAAGTAGACAACTTCACATATTAATATGCCTAAGTTAATGCTTTAGACTAAGCCAAATTAGAGATGCCAAATTAGAGATGCCTAGGTTCAAATGGATAAAACTATAGCCCTTAGATAGCTTAGAGATGATTCTAGAGTGAGGGGATGAAGGCAAGATGAGAATCATTGGTGAGTTACTTGAGAGATGACTTCATAAGCATGAGCTATTAGATCAACCTAGAGGTGGAGAAAACACAACATGATGAATGGCCAAGATGTGATATGGCAAAGTATAAATAGCAAGTCATAATGGAAATGCTCAACATGCAAACCACATCCAGGGAGTTTATGCTTGTAAGAAGGAACACAAGAAGGGCTAGAATTTGGGTGAATTTGGTGGAGGGAAAATCAAGTTGAAGAAGATCTAAGCAAGGTAATCAACCTCCTCCACCATCTTGTTCAAATTCTTGAAGTGGATTGCTTGAAACATTATCAAAACCAGGGGTTCCTAGTGAAAAACGAATTTCAATGTGTTCTCACTGATTGAGTTCATGTTATTAAGACTTTTCATCAAATGCATGTTAATTTTGTCAAATTGATGCATGATTATGGTTCATATTAGAGTACCATTGATGATTTGGGTTAATTAGGAATCATAGGGGTCAAATAGACCCACAAGGAGCAAGGATTGCTTGAATTGGATTGAGATTTCTTGTTGAAATAGATGTTATTTTCGTGCATATTGGGTTGTTGGAGAAGATGATGAATATGGTATGTGCCCATAAAGGTCGTATGTGCCCACAAGTCCTTGTGCTCACAAGGGGCGTTTGCCACAAGGATGTGCCCAAAAGGGACGTTAGTGGCCATAAGGATAGTAACAAAAATCTTATTACAACTATGCAATAGAACAGCTATCGAACACATCAACAATTTATCAAATTGACACCAAGGACCTAGGAGTCGATGGGCGGGTGTCAAGTACGAGGACAAGGTCAGTTTAGGGGCTGAGCGAGCGAGGTTTCAAAATGTGCAGGGTAAATAAACCCACGAGAAACACAAGTTAAGCATTTGCACTGTTCTTCTGATCTTTCCATGCTATTTCATTGTGGTTATGAATGATCTTAGGTATTTCCGACTTGTTGTATGGTTGTGTGACTAGACCATAGCACGTGCATACCGCGCACTTAGTGAACAGCTACCCGAGTTACTTGCCTTTAGTGCACGTGTCAGTGGTCGTGGGACTACGCCGACCAGCGGGAGGGTTGTATGGTGATGGGCCGGTGAGTCCACTCACTGGTGGGATCTAGTATACCGTAGTATGGTCTAAGTCAGTTCGAGATGGGTATGCACGCACTTATTGACTTCGATTATGCTTTACCTTCATGCGATGGCCTACATATTGCTCTTTTTCATACTGCGTGTTTTGTAAGCATTGTTATTGGCTTCTTTGAATGCTTGGTTGCTTTCTCTAGGATTTTACTCACTAGAACTTGTCTTTGTTTTGAATTCGAGTTGAAGATCCTTCTACGAGTAGAGGCAAGGGGATCTTGGGCAACTATCTCTGATTATCTATTGTCCGGGACATACTCGTATGTGTTCATTTTGTTATTTTGCTTTACTTTTGGGTTACTTGGGGACTTGAGAGACACATGTACATGTATATATACACTTGTCCGTTTGCTTTGTCGCCAAATAATGATATACATGGTACTCTATTTCCAGGTTTTCCACTATAAGTTGATGTTATGACTACATGAAAACACATATATAAATGCTATCTTTCATGTTATTTAAGACTTCTGCTTATTTTATTGTTTAAACTGCTTGTAAGACTCCTGTAAAACTCCAATAACTTGGTAAATTGGACTTGATAATAGTAAACTCAACTAAACAACTCAATTAAGCTAATAATTGGCAAATTGGCGCATAACTGGCTAAGTCAAAGGATAGTATACGGGATAAATAGATAAGTAATCGGCTAACTTAACATTTGAATTCGAATAATTGGTTAACCCAATGGCTAAAAACCGGTCACTTCACAATGGTGGCATCAGGAGTGGTGCCAACGGGGTGTGGGTCCTAGCGGACCAGTGACGTGGCAGGGCTACGAGGCCCACCGTGGCGGCCCCAGGCACGGGGCAGCCACAGAAGGGATCAAGTCTTTCAGTATTTTCTGTGTTCTTTTCCACTCTTTATTACTTGCATTATTCCATAAAATTTACAACAGTCAAAAGCTACATCTACAGTCACATTAGTTCCATGACTATCTTTCCTTAACAATTGTGTGAGTGTCATCTTTGGTCTCCTATTTTTGCTAAGATTGCCACTTATTTTAATAAGTCATTTCAGCTAAGTAGTGCATCTATTGATCTTCAATTCACCCTCTCCCACAATTTCATTATATGTAGTCAATTCTATGCTTCATTGATATTCATAATCTTGAAAAACCCTCCACCCCATCAACAACAAAGCCTCAATCCCAAATTAGTTGGGGTTGGCTACATGAATCAAACTTTCCATTGCCCTCGATTTGGTGCAATTGATAGTCTACTTTCCAAATCCTTTAAATCATTCCTAATCAATGCGCCCAAGTTAGCTTCGCTCTACTACTGCATCATCTAATCCCTCATTCAATGTTTTTATGCATAGGCACTAACACATTCTTTCTTTCAATTTGGCTAAACACATTAACTAGATCAAGGAGATGACGATTGTAAGTAAGTTTTATGAGGTTTTAATGTTAAATTCGTGTTTTTCACTTTCAATCTAGTAATTTTGATTTTACTATGCTTTTAAGACTCTTTTCTTGAATTAGAGTCCATAATATTTCAATTTTCATTCTGTAGTGACCAATATGCATTGAATGTGATAAAATCTTGAGTCTAGAAGATTTACACCACCACTAGTGTAGGAAAATCAACATAAATAGAAACTAGGACCAACATTTGGTTCACCTCTTTCGAAAAGTCCTAGGTGATCACAAATTATAGGTCGAGTAACATAGCTTTTATTGTTATTGCCTAGAGTAGGCAGACTCGACATTTAGGATTGCAGTGCCCATGTCGACACGACACGACACGACACGAACACGGACACGGACACGAGATTTGTGTCGATCCTCCCAAAGTGAAGTTGGACACAACTATTTTGACAGGGAGAGATCGCTGCAGAGATTTTGACGTAGAGAGATGATTGAGAGATAAGATTTCTCTAAGAGATTGAGAAAACTATCGATCAAAATCGTTAGAACTCGACATTTAGTGTTGAGAGTTAAGTTGACATGTTGAAGGCTTAATTGAATGTTAGCCAAGTTTCCACTCTTTATTCTTTGTAGTTTCTTTATTTTAGTCATACAATAAAAAATTTTGTTATTATTTCAAAAGGATGGAAAATGGTAAATTCCTAGTATAATACAAGCTACACCCCGAATAACATTGGGCATGTTCAAAGTCCTATTTTTTATTAGGAATTGAATGCAATTGGTTGTAACTTGAAGGTTTGACCAAGCATGTTGCATCTATTGTAAGAAAACTACTTTGCGATGACAATGCCTTTACAACCACATAATGTCCCTTGAATCTATATAACCATACTAACCATACACTTATCAAAATAAAAATTGCAGTTGTACTACAAGATGTAGAGGAATTTACAAGAACGTTATGGATCTAACTCTAGTGAAAGTATAATTACCATGAACCATCCAAGAAAAATATCAGCATGGAGTTGAGATGAGCACACAATAAAAGTTCAACTGTCCAAGAGCAAAATAATTCAAGACCCTTGGCATCAAAGAGTTAAGGTAATATAGTGAGGAGGAGGCTGAAAAAGGTTCGAAACCCATGGTTATCAAAAAAAAAAAAAAAGAGTTAAGATAATATTACATTGTATGGAATATTGATTTGGTACTATAGCTTCCAAAGCATAAGTGCATAAGTACAGAAGAACGCAGTAGATATCTATGATCACGTAAACAAGAAGAGGAAAAAGAAAATTCCAAAGCCAACCTAAGAGAATGTGTTGAAAACGAAAAACCTGAATGTGAAAAAAATGATATTTACTACCTAGTCCCTCATGCTATAATTCAAGATTCTTTAGACCAAGGAATAAAGAGCATTGCATGAAGAATGCTTCAATACAAGAAAGCTTCCACAACAATTATGAAATCAATGATTAAGCTAAATCCGAAAAGCAAATCTAGGAGTCAGTGCTGAAAAGGAAAGAAAAATCAGACCAAGTAACTATAAAGGAAAAAAGGAATAAATGCAACACACCATGTTGATAAAAAAGAATGTCATTATAATATCACTAATACACATCATATAATTAATGACGGGAGAATGAATAATATTTACCTCCCATTGCTGAAACAAAAGGATTCATTTGCCCGACGAAGGATCTGCATAACAAGAGGCAACAGCGATCTCAAGAACTCAAAAGCCTCAATTTGTAAATGGTATAAAAGTAGAGCGACATCTTGAATGTGAGTTAGCCAAATGAAAATAATAGATCCATAAACAAAAGCCACCATTAGAAAACTGAAAAAAAAAGCCCAACAGAATAGATGGAAATAAAAATCCTTTCAAGAATACAAAATATACTAGCCCAAAGATGCGAAAATATATTCGTAATTATGCTACCAAATATCTGTTTACGAAATCATCAATTGCATAAAAACATACTTTAGGATTTCTTCTACAGTCTTTTTTCTTAATTCATAGTTTATGTCATATGAAGTTTACTGGTAAAGCACAGAACAGCAAAATGTGAAAGTTTCGGATCCAAAACTTTAATTCATGAATTCATCAATGCCTACATTAATGCACCAAAATAAATAAATAAATAAGGATCTACCATCTTTGAAAAAAAATCACAAATGTTGACACTCTTGTAGGAAAAGAGCAAATAACCCTTAACCTTATGAAGAGGGGGACTTTTCAAATGAATGAAAATGGTACAAAGAATAGAAGGATGGGTCGTCAATTAGGTAGAATAAAAAGGAGATGCAAGAATATAGTTTGGATGAAAAAGACATATGATTAGTGCTCTAACGTAGCATTTACTTCCAATCAAACTTCAGCAAATCTTTTCATTCTTCTAATCATATTTGTGTAAGAATACAATGTACCAACAGATAGGAATCCAAGTAGAAAGTAATTTCTAATTATTTCCAGATTGACAGATTTATTTTGGCATTACCTGTCAACATATCAACCCAATTTGATCCTGTCTTTGCATTCCTTTTTTGCGACTTGTAATGCAACATTGGCACAATGCATTATTGGATTTAAAGAGTTTGAGGTAGTTTATGTTATTTGTGGGTGATTTAGTTAAGCATAATCTCAGTCCAAAAATTAGTAACCATAAGACCAAAATATAACAGCCGAACAAAGTTATATTCCAGGTATGATAGTGACTACTACAGAAGTAATAAACCCAACCTTAAGCTTTCAAGAAGTACTTTGTAATCATGATCCTTTACAATTAAATACAAACAAAAAAGAGAAGATTCAAAATTTTGATTTAGTCTTTGGTACAAGTATATAATAATATTATGGAACTTTTAGCATCTGTTAAGAATATGAACACCTTAGCAATCCCTGCATTGATCCAGCTCAATCATCCATAAGAAGGGAGAATATAATGGAAGAGAAATAGGAATAGCATTGATACCTAGTAATGAACTAAGGGACGACTTATGATCTACCAAAATAAAAAAACAGAAAGCTCTTTTTGCATTTGCATTTCCAACATCAAGTTCTTCATGCCTTGTGATTGATGCTTATCCCCAAGTTTCATAAGCAACACAACAACAACAACAACAACATAGCCTCAGTCCCATATATGGATCAAACTCTTCCATTGTGCTCGGTTTAATGCAATTGATGAAAGTTTCATAAGCAACAAACACAAAAAAAAAATAAAATAAAATAAAAAATAAAAATTCATGCATCAAGTCATCCAAATAAGCACGGACAGGAAGGAAACAGACTCAAGTCTGAAAGAAATGCAAGGAAGTCAGTTGGGAATGTGTGGAATTCAAAGTTGTGTCGAATGTGTTAAGAACAACTTCAAAATGAAATATTATCTAAAAAAAATCTTCAAAATGAAATATAAAAGCAAGGATCTCTCCTCAAATGATACCAATGACTTTCAAAATAAAGCCCACACCTATGCTCCCAGAGTGGTGACTAGTGAAGTAGAGAACAATATCAATGGTAGTTGAGATCCATGTGTGCGCACATGCCTTGATACAATTTGCTTTTATTTTTTTTTTTTTTTTTTTTTTTGTTGAGCAAAAGCAGTGTAATCCATATTACTGGAAAAAATCAAAAGAACTATGACTTAGGAAGGTCAGGCTAATACAGACTATTTTTATTAGATAGTTAATCATCAAAAAGCAAGGAACTTCATTACCAAGGTGGAAAGTAACTAGGAGCAGGTTAATGAAGTGGAGGATGTCGTCCAAGTGATTGTTGCTACTTCAAAAAAAATGTTCAAAGGTCACTTTTGTGGGAGAATGACAGTTTTCACGGGTAGCATATCAAGCATGCAAAAAGAGACTATCTGTCAGGATTTGGTTAATCATTTATATACTAATAGAGATGAGAAGAACTTGAATAGTAAAAAATTTCTTTAATAAGAATCTATTTACACCACTGTAACCACAACCCAAACTCCCATATAGGGAAACTCAAATCTCAACCTCATGTAAAGATGAGGGCATGTGTTAGGCCTGTGATTAAGTTTACTTATCAGAGGAAGAGAAAGAAAGGTGGACTGATTACAGCAGCAAAGTCGAGTACACCAGCAGCACATGTCAAGGACAAGTAGTAGTCAAGTCCAATAAGGAATCACATTAACTAGTAACCTAATTACGATTTATTCAATATTAGAAACAGAGAGTATATACATAGTTAGTAAGGAGACTATTAATCGATCAATTCACTTTTATTTTGGCTAATAGGAAAAGTAGGAGAGGCTGCCCTCTCGAACGTCGAGTATTGTTTTGTTCCATTAACCATTATCATCAATAAAGACTCCAGTTCTCTCTCACTTTTAATCATTGTCTTTGTTTAACCCCTCTTTGTGCTCTTGATAGAACTGGTGTTCTATCAAACAGGCATCAAAGCAAGTCATATGCCGTCAAGGATGGAGACTCGTGTGGATGCTATGGAGGTGGAGTTGAGGACGATTGCAACCTTAGAAGATCAGTTGAAGGAGATGAGAAAAGAAAACAGTGACTTACGGGATTCAATTAGTGACGTCTTAAAGATGTAAGGATGGATGAAACCTGGCCAAAAACAGCAGCCCAAGTATGGAGATCTTGGTACCTCTCAATCAGACGATGCTAGAGCCAAGTTGGTCGACCCTCCCGACAACACACCAATCGAATTGGGCAAACCAATTTCCGTGTCGGACAACATATTAGAATCGAACGAGACAAACAACCCTCCCCTCTATCGCACCACGCCCGATGTGAGAAAAATAAAGATGCCAACCTTGGAAGGGGATAACTTGATTGTATGGATGAATAACACTATTTCGCGTTGCATGAGATGAACGAGGAAACGAAGTTGTGCGCAACTAGAAATTGTTTTCTGGGGATGGCGTAAATTTGGTTGCAACCGGAGGAAAAAAAAAAAGGCCTTCGTCACATGGAAGAACTCAAAATGCAATTTGTGCGCAGGTTCAAGGGAGCCCAACCCCATACCCACCGACAACAACTCCTCATGATCAAACAAACCACCACTATCATTGCCTACCACGAGCAATTCGAATTTCTTTCATTGCATGTCCGAGATGTGAGTGAGGAAAACATGATCATGGTGTTCGTCAATGGGTTGGAAGAAAGAATACGTGTCGAGCTTTTGGTACATCCATAAGAGAGGTTGCAGGAGGTGATAGAAAAAATAGAGGAGATTGAAGAACGCAATGACATCCTTTCTCGTTTAGGATCAACAATCGGGCAGTAACGGGCCAAACAAATGGGCCCAATTTTCAAACACGTACAATCACTTGGGATGCATCTCAATCAACAAATACCCTATTTCAAAACAAAAGGGCAGTGCCTCCTAAACTCAACAACACGACTTCGCTCGGATCAGAGAAGAGCACACCGGCTTCTAGCATCGTGGCAGCCAATTCGACTGCTTCATTAGCCACCTCTCGAGCCCGCAAGTTGTCCGTGTCCAAGGCACAAGATCGATGCGCACCAAGGGTTTATGTAATAGGTGCGATGAAAAATGGCATGTGGGGGCACCTTTGTAAATCAAAAGAGTTGTTGATGTTGTTGCCATTCGAGAAGGAGACCAATGAAGGCAAAACCACAGACGCAACCTCGCCAGATTTGATAGATTTGGCTGAAATTGAATTGATAGCAAGCTCACTGATGGGGTTAACGAAACCAAATATGTTGAAGATGTTAGGGAAGATCCAAGGCGAGGAGGTGGTAGTGTTGACAGATTTTGGCGCCACTCACAATTTCATCTCATCTGTTGTGGTGAATCGTCTCCAACTTCCCATGTCCTCTTCTAAACCTTTTAGGGTAACGATTGGAAATGGTAATCGCATTCAAAGTTCAGGTTTTTGCTCAAAAGTGGCCCTATGGCTCTAAGGGATGGTAATTGTGCAGGACTTCCTCCCGATGAGTTTAGGAAGCGCTGATGTAATTTAAGGAATGCAATGGTTGTCTACTTTGAAGGTAACACATGATGATTGGAGGCATCTTCCGATGAGTTTCAAGATCAACGGTAGGGTGGTCTCATTACAAGGTGATTCAGGATTAACTAAAGCACAGGTATCCTTGCGATCTATTTTCCGTTCTTTCACACAAGTGAAGAGTGACCTGTTGTTAGAATTGAGCCTTTGCAGCACAGAGGAGCATGAGGAAATTTCTCCACTAGTCAACCCCCTGTTACATTCGATTCTTAACAAATTCCCAGTGGACTTTCAATCGCCCTCAAAGCTTCCACCTGCGAGAGCTTACGACCACTCCATTCTCTTGAAAGAGGGTACCGACCCCATTCACACATGCCCTTACCGATATTAGCAGATTCAAAAGAGTTTAATAGAATGACTAGTGGCAGAAATGCTAGCAACAGGAATCATACGTTCGAGCACCAACCCCTTCTCCAATCCAGTTCTATTGGTCAAAAAGAAAGACGGAATTTGGCAATTATGTGTTGATTATCGGGAAGTATATAAAGCTACAATTCCATATCACTTTCTTATACCGAACATTGATGAGTTGTTAGACGAGCTGCACAGGGCCACAATATTCTCCAAGCTTAATTTAAAATCAGGTTACTAGATTCGCGTTTGCGAAGAGGACATTCCTAGATGGCTTTTTGCACTCATGGGGGCCACTACAAATTTCGGGTCATGCCGTTTGGCTTAACATTACCTGCTACTTTCCAAGCACTTATGAATTCAGTGTTTAAATGTTTTATTCGTAAATTTGTGTTGGTGTTCTTCGATGAAATCTTGATCTACAGTTCATCTATGCATGACCATGTCCAACACTTGCATCAGGTGTTGTCGATGTTGCGAGATCATTCTCTTTTTGTAAGCTATAAGATGTGTTGCTTTGGTCAATCTTCTTTGGAATACATAGGCCATATTATTTCTGTCAAAGGGGTGCAAGCAGATCCTGCCAAGGAGAGGACTATGGATGATTGGCCTACTCCGTCTAACCCCAAGGAGCTTCGGGGATTTTCAAGGCTGACAGAGTACTACCATCGATTTGTGCGGGATTATGGAAAGATAGCGGACCCTCTTACAAAACTGTTGCTGAAAAAGGGTTTTGAGTGGAATGAGGAGGCATCAAAGGCAGTGGCTATATTGAAAAGTGCCATGAAGACAGTACCTATTCTAGCGTTGTCGGATTTCTCCTCCCCCTTTATTGTGGAAATTGACGCGTCAGGGATGGGTTTGGGAGCAGTTTTGTCACAACCGCTTTCTATAGTCATGCACTCTCTCATCGGGCGCGAGTGAAATCAATGCATGAACGTGAGTTAACAGCAATAGTTTTTGCAATACAAAAGTGGAGGCACTATTTGCTTGGTCGACACTTTGTTGTGCGCACTGATCAAAAGAGTTTAAAGTTCTTACTAGAACAACGAGGTGTCACTAGAGTACCAAAGATGGCTAGTGAAGTTTTTGGGGTTCCATTTTGAGATTCAGTATCGTCTTGGGTTGAGTAATAAAGTTGTCGATGCCTTCTCATACATTCCTTGCTCAAGTGTGCTTCTTACATTATTGTCCATCAATTCTTTTGATCTTTCATAGCTTTGGAAGGAGGTGTTGAGGAATATAGTGCAATTAGGAAATATGCACAAACTACTCCCGTAATTATGTTGTTCACAAATTACTCTCATAATTATATGCTACCTTATTTAGATGTTTCCTTTTGTATGTAATTGCATCTCTATATATAGAGACATGTATCATGATCAAAGACGATAATAAACTTATCATATTCTGTTAAGATTTGTCATGGTATCAGAGCCTCCATTTGGTTATAGGTAATCTCTTGTTTCTCCTCTCTTTTGGTCGACTTCATTTGTTGCCTTAATCTTTTGCGTGCATCGTTCTTCTTGTTTTCCTTGCTTGGTGCCTCTATTCTACTACTGATCTTGTTTTTCTTCATCTTCTTTGGTCCTCGTGTCCACCTTTGTTTGTTTCCCTTATTCTTGCGCAGCCACCAACTTATTCCTTGTGCATCCAAATCGAGACCTCATTACAAGCACATCTCGTCATCAACCATGTGTGTTTCTGTCATTTTGATTTGATTCAAATCAATGCTTATTTAATCAGATTTCTCTTTTGGTTCATTAGAAATTGATCAAGTGATGGCAAATCAGATTTATCTTTTGTTTGTTGATAAGAGTTGTTTTTTTTTTCACTTGATTGGTGTTAGTTCAAAACTAGTTTTGATTTGGCAGTGCAATATTGGTTAGTGATTTCATTGCATCAGTACTAATGGTTTTTGGTAGGTCTTCCAATTTTCTCTTCGTCCCTCATTGTTTCAGCCCTCTTCTCTGGTTTATGAGGCCCATGTCCAAACATCCATGCGTTTTGCAATCTTGGGCATTGCACATGTTGCCATGCATCAATCCGTCCCTAATTTGCTTAGTTAGCGTGACACATCAGGCAGTGCACATCAATGATGTGATTTGATCATTCTCGTTGGTTTGTCGTCATTGCCAGTCCATTAACATTATTTACCGGATGAACCTTTTCACAACAGTTCTTGTGTTCCTATGTGCGGCTTCTCGTCGGCCCTTCTTCTTGAGGACGATATTTTCACTGCAGCATTCTGTGTGCATGTTTCTTGTCGATATGTCATCATTGTCCTCTTCTTGTTGCTGGTTCGCCGCCATTGTTAGCCGGACGAACATTTTCACAACAGCTCTGTGTGCGTGCTTCTCATCGGTATGTCATCGTCACCGACTTGTCGTTGCCAGACCGTCATCATTGTTTGTCAGATGAACCTTTCGCAACAGTTTTGTAGGCGTGCTTCTCATTGGCCCTTCATCGTCGCCATTGTTTGTTGGACAGTCATATTCGCGGTGGTCACCGCTTCATCTTCCACTCATTATAGTGCTTTGGTGCTTACCAGAGTCATTATTATTATTATTATTATTATTATTATTACTATTATTATTATTATTATTATTATTATTATTGTTCTAGTCAATTATTATTATTTCGTCTATTTATTTCAGTGTATTAATTTGCAAACTAAAGATGTTGATTGACCGTGAGTTTGAGGGAGGGTGTTAAAGTATCTATTGGGTATTTTTTCGTTTGCAAACTAAAGTGGTTCCATTGTTCCCACTTTGAGTTTAAGGGGGAGCAAGGAATATTGTGCAATTAGAAAATATGCACAAGCCACTCCCGTAATTATGTTGTACACAAATCACTCCCATAATTATGTGCTACCTTATTTAAATATTTCCTTTTTTATGTAATTGCATCCCTATATATAGAGACATTTGAATCATGATCAAAGACGATAATAAACTTATCATATTCTGTTAAGATTTGTCAGAAGGTGCTCGAAGCTCCCAAATTGGGCCCTATTGTGGATGTTTTGCGTCTTGGTGCTAAGACTACAGCGAGGTACTCGCTTGTGGGCGACCACTTGCGCTTCAAAAACCGTTTGGTATTGTCTAGGAACTCGACATACAAGTAAGCCCTGTTGGAGGAGTTTCATAGGAGTCCAGTGGCCCAGTGGGAGGCCATAGTGGGTTTTAGAGGACGTACAAACGAATTGCAGCTAAGTTGTTTTGGGATGGGATGAAGGACAACGTCAAGTCATTTGTGGCAGCTTGTTTGGTGTGTCAGCAACACAAATATGAAACTCTTAAACCAACAAGAATACTCCAACCGCTTCTGATTCCATTAGCAATTTGGGAAGATATAGCTATGGACTTCATCGAGGGATTGCCTACATCTCGCGGTACTATTTTAGTGGCAGTTGACCGCTTAAGCAAATATGGCCACTTCTTGTTGTTAAATCATCCTTTTAATGCACGAACGGTTGCTTCTGAGTTCATCAAGGGAATCGTCAAACTTCATGGTTTCCCTCGTACCATTGTATCTAATCGAGATCGAGTGTTCACAAGCAATTTTTGGTGTGAACTTTTTCGGTCACAAGGAAATGCTTTGCAACGGACCTCAACTTATCATCCGCAAAGTGATAGCCAAAGCAGAGTTCTTAACAGAAGCCTTGAGTGTTATCTCTATTGTTTGTTAGCCAATGTACGAAGGCATGGTCTGATAGGATTCCATAGGCAGAGTACTGGTACAACACTTCTTTTCATTCTACCTTGTGATGCTCCCCATTTAAGGTCATTTATGGTCGTGATCCACCTTTATTGCTACCATATGGTGACTCCACATCTTCTTCCAATGAAGAATTGGAACAATTGTTGTTGATGTGCGATTATTCACTAGAGAAGCTACGTGAACACTTGTTGATAGCAAAAAATCGGATGAAACAAATGGTTGATCGAAAGAGGCGAGAAATGGAATTTGTGGTGGGAGATTTGGTGTTTTTGTAGTTGCGTTCTTATAGGCAGCAATCTGTGGCGAGATGGGCCAATGAAAAGCTTTCTCCTAAAATTTTTTGAGCCCTTTAAAGTATTACAGTGCGTGGGACAATTAGCATATCGTCTTAAACTTCCTCCATCAACTGCTATCCACCCGATTTTTCATGTGTCGCAGTTGCGCAAGTTTGCAGGGGACGCACCTGTGCATTCATCCTACCCCCGACTCTTTCCGACACAGTTGAATGGGTTGTCAAGCCTAAGTCCATTTTAGACTCCAAGATTATTGCTGAGGGTCCTATGTTGTTAGTCAAATGGAAGCATCTCCCAAAATTTGAAGCTACTTGGGAATCACCAACAATTCTTCGCAATTTCCTGACTTCAACCTTGCGGACAAGGTGCTTGTTAAAGGGAGGGGGTATTGTTAGGCCTGTAATTAAGTTTACTTATCAGAGGAAGAGTAAGAAAGGTGGATTGATTACAGCAGCAGAGTCGAGCATACTAGCAGCACATGTCAAGGCCCAGTAGTAGTCAAGTCCAATAAGGCATCACATTAATTAGTAACATAATTAGGGTTTATTCAATATTAGAAACAGAGAGAGTATATATAGTTAGTAAGGAGACTATTAATTGATCGATTCACTTTTATTTTAGCTAATAGGAAAAGTAGGAGAGTCCGACCTGTAATGGCCCAAACCTAATTTGTCGTTATTTGACACGTGATTGCAGACATGGAAGCCAGCTTGGACACGCGTGGACCCCGCCGTTAGGTCAGAGCACGTCGATATAGGTATACAGTCCATTTTTGTATGCTTTTTGTTGTATTTGCGATGTAAATGTTTAAATTAGATTATTGGCATCGCAATGTTGTGTGTTATGTTGTATGTGCCGAGTGAGGTAGTGTGACAAGAATTCGCCGCAGGTAGTGTGTAAACGTGGGAACCGATGAGGCGCATGGTTAATACCCAAGGTCGGGGGCTAATATACACACAATAAATGATTAAATATGCTAAATAATCACTATAAAATGATGTATATACGTGAGTGACGCGAGTGTACGCGTTAGACATGCGGAACGGTTCGGGATCGGGTGTTGGAACGCCCGAGAATTGAATAGGTTGTTGTGAGAAGGATAAGTGTGAGCTCAAAGTCACACATATAAGTCACTTAAAGGATGACTAATTGACCACTTGTGAGTCACAAGATCAACCATTGAGATATGTGGTTGCATTAGATGGAGATTTTGATATAAATATCTTGGAAAATCACTCACCACCTTTTCTCTCTCTTTTCCAGTACTTGGAGGAAAATAAGGGTGAGTGGCTAGGGTTTTTGGAGTTTGTGAAGATCATTTGGAGCACAAGGGAGCTTGGAAAATCGACAAAAAGTTTAGAACTTCGATCCCCATCTCGTTCTCTACATTTCGGACCTAATTCCTCGGATTTTGATGAGGTTTTCGAGGGTGTAAGTTGGGCACACCAGCTTCTATGGTGCTGCAATAAGTTCAAATGATGGTTTTGTAGCAACAAGGTGGTTTGTGTTGAGTTGTTGCTAAGACTTTTGAAAGGATTTTACTGTTTTGTCGAGAAAACCTGGGGTTTGCATCTTGGACGGTTTTCATCGAGAGGTTTTGATAGATTAAGTTATTTTGTAAGTTGTGGGACTGGTTTGGACAAGCGTGAACCGCGGCGACGAGCCGAGGGGGTCCAAGAACCCCAAGAATTTGTTCGGACTCGAACGCCACCAAGCGCACCGTGGGCGTTTGGAGGCCACGGCGCCACCTGCAGCGTCCAAACCAGTAACAAAACATCAACCCACGTTTTATATGACGTCGTGGATGGTGTGAACGTGACGGCATCTGTCACGGCACCCTGGACGCTGTAAGGCACGTCGTGGAGGCATTACACACGGCGACGCCTCTGGCGGCATCCAAAACAGTGTTAGACCATGAATTTTAAATAAAATTGGAAAAATTTGTAGGTATATCTAAGTGTTTATATAACCTATTTAAATGGTTTAATGGGTATTTTTATCGAGGATTTGTCGAGGATTAATGATATTCGAGGTTTAGTGAATTGATTAGATTTGTCGAGAATTCAGGTTTTCGGTTGAACTGACAGGTAGAGATACGTGTGTTGAGAGTGTATTTGGACATTAGCGTTAGTGGAGCGTGGATTAAGGTGTGTAGTAACCCAACTAAAATTCAATTGAGTATTTATTGCTTGGATTATTTGAAATCTTATCCAGTTGTTTTATTTACTCTGCTTTCCAGTATTTATTTACGGTCGGTTGAGTTACTCTCGCCGGGTTTATTCTATTGTATTGGCATTGTGGCACACTAGGCCATAGCATGTGTTATAGGGGAATGTCGGTGGATTTTCGACCCGACTGCTGGTTTTTCTTAGTCACATGTCATTGCGCCATGATCTACGCCTGCTTTGAGCGGACAATAGGGATTTTAGTTAGTTTGAGTTTACTCACTGGCGGTGCCTGGGTGATAGTCCGAAGTATGGTGCTAGTCTGACCTAGATCATGCACGCACTTTGATTTCATTGCTATTAGATATATATGCGAGGGTCCTTTCCAATTGCCTAATTCTTTTCTTCCGCATGTTTATTTAATAATCGTTTGATTCCAGCATTCATTGCTATTAAATAATTAAGTGGGATTAGGATATCAATATCTGTTTTGTTGTGATGGCTGAGTGCAGACCCTAGTACAAGCAGAGGGAAGGGCAAGCTCGAGGTTTTCTTCTGATTTATCAGCTATTCCCTACTCGTATGTGTGTTTACTTTATTCGTTTTATGTTGGGTTTTGGGACTTGAGCGACATTTGGACTTGTATATGACCTATTTACGTCCTTTTGATGTTTTGACTGGACATGACTAATGTTATATATGATGATGATTATATTGATGGGTTTTCCACATTAGGTATAATGCTTTTCACAAAAATTTGCAATACATTACTCTAATTGATTGATTTACTAGTTTAAGTCTTCCGCTGATTATTTACGGTTTAAACAAATGATTTGAAGTCCTTAAGCTAACTGATTATATATTTAAATTGAGAATAGTTAGCTACAAAATGATTGACAGATGATTTGGTACGCATAGAACATAACTAGGCCAGTATAGGTAGGGTTGTGGGTCCATGGCGTATGACGTGGTAGGCTTCAGATTTTGGGGCCGCTACACGACCTCTCGAACGCCGAGTATTCTTTTTTTTCGTTAACCATTATCATCAATAAAGTCTCCAGTTCTCTCTCACTTTTAATCATTGTCTTTGTTTATCCCCTCTTTGTGCTCTTGATAGAGCTGGTGTTCTATCAACATGTCAAACAGCCGAGCAACAACTTGGCAAGCTTGGATAGCAGAAGTTGAAGCTACAACATGACTAGTAATGCAAACTATGTGCTAGGACATGGTCATGAACAACTTAGTACAAAATTTTACTTGGCTTTTTGACTTTTTGTCAAACGTTTTCTCTAAAATTTCAAATTTCATAAAAGTTTTTATACTTGAAATATTGAGTTAAGAGAAAACATAAAAATTTACAAAAAAAAAAAATAGAAAAAAGACGAGAAATCATGATCAAAACACAAAAAAAATGGCAAAGCATATCTATAGTTATAAAGAAACTGTTTTTGGGAAAAGCTCTCAAGGATTGACATGTGGCATCATGGCATCACACTTTCTTTTTTTTTTTTTTTTTGGTTTATGTGTGCACCTACTTTTTAGCTTTTCTATGGTTTTTAGCTTTATTTTAGGATTTTCCATATCTTTTTCGATATTTTTGGCTGATATTGACCTAGTGGACGAAATAAGAGATGTAGTGAATAGGAGCTTAGAACTTTGGGGGAATGCTTTAGATTCAACTTTAACTTGAGTAGGAAGAAGACCGAATACATGGACCGTGACTTTAGAAATACTAGACATCGAGATGATGGAGTAGTAAATTAGGGGAAGTAGAAGTTCCTAAGGTGAACCACTTTAGACATCTAGCATCAATTGTACAAAATGATGGAAATATTAAGAATTATGTCACACATACAATCCAAGATGGATGGAAGAAATGAAGGAATGCAACAGGTGTGATCTATGATCGAAATATCCCTACTAAGTTAAAAGGAAAATTTTATAGGACCGCAATTAGGCAGCCTATGCTCTATGGAAGTGAATGTTGGTGGTAAAACAAGAACAATTACATAAAATGAACGTAGCGAAAATGAGGATGCTTAGGTGGATGTATAGTAAAACTCGTAAAGATAGAATGCGAAATACAGAAATTCAAAAAAAAGGAGCACCAATTAATACAAAGATTAGGGAAGAAGGGCAGTTGCGATGGTTTGAACACCTACAAAAATAGCCTACAAATCCCCTACTAAAAAAATTGACTTAATAGAAACTGAAGAAATTTGACGAAGGGTAGACCGAAGTTAAGTTGAAATGCATTAAAGAGATTTAAATGGTTTAGAAAGCTCACCATAAATTGCACTAAATCAAGCACAATAGAAGAGTTTGATCCATGTATCCGCCCCCAATTAACTTGGGACTGAAGATATGTTGTAGTTGTTGTTGTTTTCTATATTTTTTGCTACTATTTAGCAATATTTGGCTATTTTGATTTTTTTATTAAATAGCAATTTTTTAGGGATCAAAATTAGTACACGATTTTCCGATTCTTATCTAATATGTTGGAATTAGAATAGAACTTGGAGTAACTTTTTTTTCCATTCAACGAAGTTGGAGTCAACTTTGATTCGGTGTGAAACACATACTAGCTACTTGAATAATATTAAGTACGTGAAATTTCTTACGTGTGTATACAACACCAAAAAACCTCGCTATTTTTATTGTTTCCACATAATAGTTGTTGATTTTAACACGTCAATCGTTCCTCTCAGTAACCCAATTGTTCTTAGTGTTCTTAGGATTTAATCAATTAAAACTCATAACTTTTCATATTTTTTTGCTTTTTTTGTTATTTTGATTTGTTTTGATTGTGTTTTACAACAATAAAAATGAAAACAATGATTACAGAGCTTTTAAAATTATTTTATATAATTTTAGTTGATTAATATTATTGGTCGTAGTAAAAAAATGACCGATAGATTTCTAACAAAATAATGCCTGTGGATATAAAGTGAGTATCTACCTAATTTAACCCTGATATTGATATCCTAATCCCGCTTAATTATTTAGGGTTTGGGTAACAAAAGTTTTACCAAAACCCATTTTATAATTTATATAGAGTACATATAAGAAATTGTAAAAAGGCTTTAAGTCGAGTATTAATATTTAATAAAATAATGACTGGGTTTGGTTATCCATATGATAATCAAGTTTGGGATGGGTATGGTTAGGTGAAATTCCGCAGATACCCTACGTGTTTACATAACTATAAGAGTTTGGTAATTATAATAAG
The DNA here is from genome assembly GCA_039657345.1 of Stephania japonica. Taxonomy (NCBI): domain Eukaryota; kingdom Viridiplantae; phylum Streptophyta; class Magnoliopsida; order Ranunculales; family Menispermaceae; genus Stephania; species Stephania japonica. The sequence continues at coordinate 21,097,940 of CM077566.1, forward strand.
TGCAGGTTTAGGTATAATGTATTTGAAATGGGTACGAGTATTAGTATCATAAAACAAGTATGACTTGGGAAAAATTGTGCAACTTCCCTACCCTTTTACATCCCTTGAAGAGTTGAGATAGCAACTATTTATTTGAAAAAAAAAAAATTGAAAATATATAATATTGACAATTTTAGTTAAAAAATTTTAAAATATAAATGGCTACTATTTTAGTATCAAAAAAATAATTGCATGCTAATTAGGAGTCGATAAAAAGTAAGATTTCTCCAATCAAGGGCTCAGTAGGTATATAAAATAAATTAATTTTGACTGAATTGTATATATTCTCCGTTTAATTCTACAAGAAAATCGGATTTATATTGTTTTTTGACATTACATTTCTATTAAAAATATATAGATAAATCAATCTTGCCCACGCGCGAATTGGAGCTCAACAACGTACGTAACTTAACTAATAGAAACTAAAGAATAACTAGAAATAGAAAAGGAACGTTAAAAATATGTATCATCAAAAGTAAATAAGATCGTGCAGGATTGGACCTCAACAACGTAAGTAACTAATAGAATCGAAAGAATAACTAGACGTAAAAAAAAAAGAATGTTATCATGAAAAAGATAAATATTTTTAAAAAAAAAACAAATCTAAAAAGGGTTGAATTATTGAACAAAAAATGTAACCAAAGTAGCACAAAGTTGAAATTTGAGACAAGGATTTATGTTTGTATGTTCAAACTCCCGGAGTGACATTATCAACATGGACAAGCATCACCATTTTTATTTTTTATTTTTTTTTGGTGGGGGGTTAGTCAGCTTTTTAATAATGGGTGAAGCCAGGATTGAGTGAAAATAACTCTAGATAATATGTCCTAACTCCACCTCATTTCTTTCCAAAAAACATAGAAGAACACACCCCCCTCCACTAATACAGCAATGCCAAACGGTCTTTTCATAGCTCATTATGAATGTTGTATGCATAAACCGGAATCAATGAACTGTATAGCATATTATTTAAGAGGAAAGGATGAACCTGGTTTTGAAAGTAAACCAGAAATGCTCGTATTGTTTCTCGATAGGGGATCGATACACCTTTCCATAAAGTGTGTTCTCCTTCTACAATATTGTACCTGTCAGGTGCTCAACCCAGTAAAACCATCCTCAGAAGCAGATATTAGAAAGCACTGGTAAACAACATACATTTGTAAGATAAAAAACAAACACAATGGTAAGAGAAGTTATGAAATCAACTACAAATGATATTCACAAAAACAAAGCTCATAATAGAAAACCTGGTCAATGAAAACATGATGTAAGTTGTTGCACCATATTTGGATATACTCTCCTATGATGAACAAATGCACTAATTATTGAACCTTTCTGAGAAATATTAATGAACAGACTAAAGATAGGAGGAAAATGACTAGAAATCATAAATAAAAATCAATAGCGAAAGACAGGTTCACCTACTTAACATTGAGACTATTACAGTCAATATGATTAATAGTTTAAAATAGGCTTACTTTTCATTAGGCATATTCAATGTGTTCGAACATACTGAGGGACTTGGTATGTGTATGATTGAATAAAAAATAGGAAGAGGCTCTTCTATTGTTCGAACAAGAGTGTATTCAGCCCATTTTTATCTTTGCATACTATATTTAATCTTTTTTTCACGTGCTTTTACTGTATTCCTTGCTAAACTTATAATTTAGCAATAGCTAGCAAATAATTGAGTCAACAATTCATCAGCATCACGTAATAAATCAATTAAAATATCTATTTTAATTTTAAAGAAAGTCAATAAATCCAGTAGTTAAATGTCCCATATGAACATTTCCAATTACAATAAATGGTAATAGCACTTGCAAAATAATTGAGTTCACAGCTCCTAGCAGTCACCATCAAAGTGAGAATAGATATGAGTATAGAAATGTAGAGACAAAAGTCTTTGGCACAGAAGAGTCTTACGAACTGCTACGATCATGGTTTAGGCCAAGGACGCGAAAAGAGGAAAAGTTTTAGGATTCTCCTCAAATTGTTTTGTTTCTTGTGAATTTAGGGCTATGGCATTGCAAAACGTAGAATCCAAATTGGCTGAAGCATATGAACCGAATTAGGTAAAGTTGGGCTTGGCACTATTGTTATCACGCATGCACAAATTTTTAATAGAGTTGAACTTGATCTAGTTCTTTTTCACACAAACTCCTACCACTAAGCACTAGATCCACCACTAGAACATGAAAAATTAAAACCAAAGCACTATTTTGCAACAGAATTTTCATTCAACCAAAAACTTGTAAGGGCTCGTCCATGGTGGTACAAATTTTGACATCAATTAATTCAAAACTTTGTATTTGCTTGGGCCAAAACATAAATCCAAAAGAAATTTTCCAACAAATAGGCCAACTGACTAGCTAATCTTAACCAACACCAACAACAAAAACAACAACAAAAACAACAACAACAACAACAACAACAACAACGATAACAACAACATAGCCTCAGTTCCAAATTAATTGGGGTCGACTACATGGATCAAACTATTCCATTGTGCTCAATTTAGTGCAATTGATAGGTAAGCTTTCCAAACCATACAAATCTCTCCTAATTAATGCGTCCCAAGTTAACTTCGGTCTACCCTTACCTTGTCGGATTTCTTCAATTTTTATAGAGTCAAGCTTTCTAGTAGGTGCATTTGTAGGCCGTTTTTGCAGGTGACCAACCACCATAACCGCCCTTCCCTAATTTGTAGGTGGTACTACTTGTCATTGAATTTATGTATTTCTTATTCTATCTTTACGAGTTTTACCACACATCCATCTAAGCATTCTCATTTCTGCTACGTTCATTTTATGTAGTTGTTGTTTTACCGCCCAACATTTACTTCTATATAGCATAGTTGGCCTAATTGTAGTCATATGAAATCTTCCTTTTAACATAGTAGGCATATTCCTATCATAGATAACACCGGTTGCACTCCTCCATTTCTTCCATCCAGCTTGAATTATGTGTTGCATCATTCACTTTTTTTCTTGAGAAAATGTGCGACATCATTCTCAATTTTGCCATCATTTTGTATGAATCTTAGACCTGTTCATGGGCCGGGTTTGGGTAGGGCCCGGGCCTAAGAACCTTAACCCAAACCCAGCCCACTATATATATATGCGGACCTATACATAAGTCCAAGCCCGGCCCATCAAACCCATGAATAAATATTTTAATATTAAAAAATCTAAAAAATAAATTATTTATTCATTTAATAAATTTTTTATAGACTTTTTTAACAACATATGTGTTTCCATATGTATATAGTATATTCATATATTGTGCAAAAATAAGGAGTAGCTCAAATGGTAAGCATCACTTAATGTGTGCATTAGGTTCTAGGTTCAAACCTTTCCTACAACACTTTCATTTTAGAATATATTAATTATAAACTTATATTCGCTCAGGCCGGACTTGGGCTTTTTAACGTGGCCCAAGCCCAACCCATTTAAAAGCGGTCCTAACTAGGCTCAGGCTCGGGCTCGAGCCCGAGCTCAAGCCTTTCTTGAAAAAGTTTGCCCAAGCTCGGTTATTTGTTCACGGGATTGGGCGGGCCAGGCGAGTACGCGAGCCCATGATCAGGTCTATGAATGATTGATCCTAAATATCTAAAGTGGTTCACCTTGGGAACTTTTACTTCCCTTAATTTTACCACTCCATCATCTTGATGTCTGGTATTTCTAAACTCACAGTGTTTATTCGATTTTCGTCCTACTCAACTTAAAGCCTTTAGATTCTAATATATTCCTCCAAAGGCTAATCTAAACCAACAAACAAAAAATACACAAAAAAGCTAAAACAAAACGAAACAAAAATGACTAAAGAACATGCTAGCGTTTAACGTGGCAGTAGTACAGGTTGGCCCAAATAAGATGCATCCAATTTCTTCGTGTTGCTAGACGTTATGTTCATATTCAATAAGACTCTAGCTCCCATAGTCGTTCCAATTCCATGATTAAAATACATAGAAACTCATCATAAAATACTTATATCAAGGTTAAGAGTAGGCTCATCAACTTCCAAGTTCATACTTGACTACAGTCTTACATTTGTATAGTTCTTCCAAAGCCCCCATGACATGAGGTTAAATGAGGCCAATTTTTTCTAAGTTAATGCTCCAACCCCATGTGTTTCCTTGACACCAACTCAAGAGGACATAATAGGTCCTTACACTGACTTCTAATCAAATTGAGGATAGACAAGTCCATTGCTTACTGCATATATGACAAAAATATTCTTTTTTCCAAATGAAACCGATCAAAGTTGTTTCACAGATCAAATTATATGTAGACAGTATTAAGAACTGAGATATCATTCTTCAAAAAAAAACTGAGATATCAAAGTCTAGATTTTTCGACGAGGTAGAGGGTAGACCAAAGCTAAATTGGGACACATTACTTAGGAGGGATTTGATTTGGAATGCACGTCATCAATTGCACTAAAGCATAAATGGAAGAGTTTGCACTATATCAAAGTCTGGATTTCACATAGGATAAACTTAAGGCATCAATTTAAGGATTTTTTACTACAAGTCCTATGGATTTAACCAATTTAATTATGTCCATGACTCCATGAATTAATTATTACAGAAATATGGGGGAGCAAGGCTGCAAGAGCAACAATGTATTAGGAGTTTTGTAGTTATAACTTACAATTAAAAAGATTTATTTCATCTGCATTATCAAGTGCTTTGATCAATAACCATTAAAAAGAAAGGCCATGCAAATTTTAAAAATATATTTACAACTATTCAAGGTAATCCTCGTCTTTGCAACCCATATATCTCATCGGAAAAAAAAAATCAAAAATAAAAAATAAAAGGTGTATCAGATGATCATGGGTCCTGAACCATTCACATTTGGCTCACATATAGTAGTATGTTCTCATAGATACTTCTGAATTAAAGTTGATGATCTCAAAGTCAAAAAGGAGAAATCCGATAGAAGAGTCAAAGGCCACCTTTCCTTATCACTAAATAATGTTTTTAACAAAACCTAAGAAGCTAAGAATCCTCGACAGCGCGTATGGCACAGCCATTCAATCACATAAAATATTTGTATGAAAGAGAAAAGTTAACTGAACCACAGTCAACAGTTTGATGCATTTGTAGACAACATCCGAAAGAATGAATGGAAACATGTTGTCCAGTTAGAGATTGAACATGTTGTCCTATATTAATAGATATACCAAGCCAAAATTAATGCCACTAAAGAAACTGGTAAATTAAGGAAACTTGATTAACCAAGTAAATCAGACAAGTAACAATGAAGCAAGTGAGCAAAGAACCTGCTTTATTACCATTCTGATTTGGCTTCCTTTCCATCAAGAGGTAACCGGTGGCCAAGCAACCGTCGCACAGCAAGAGCTTCTAAAGTACTTTCATCTGACAATCTCAAGCATCGGGATCGAATATCTCCAACAGCTGGGCCACCTATAACATACGCACAAACTAATCATCAATTCATCTCAAGGATAGTATGATTAATTTGTTTTAATTCTTTTTCTCCATCATTTCTTTTGCTTTAATTGGTTGTTAAGATCTCCATTATGTCACAAAGTGCTCTATATAATTCAACAGAAACATGGCACAAGATATGTCAAACACTTCAGATCAACAGATCTTTCCACCATAATGGCAATATAAAATAGCATTTTAGTTTTTTTTTCATCTGGAATGAGAAAACAGATACGTATAACCGGAAAAAGAAAAAAATATATATAAAGGAGAAATGGGTTCCTGGGTGGGTGCGTGGGTGCGTGGGTGGGTGTGCGTAAGTGCAAGTGCACTATATACATGTTGACTATACATAAATATGCTTGTTTGAGAGTTAACCAACCAAGTACACGAACTATTTCAGCGGTGCTTCCTCCATCATCAGAAACAGGAAGAACATGTGCAACACGAGTAGTTAATTTTTTCAGCTCCTCCACAACACCGTTAAATGCAGTTCCACCTGCAATAAAATGGAGAAGCTAATAAAGCAGACTAATAAAATTAAAACAGTAACACTCTACATCATATTGCAAGGAAAATACAATTTTGTTGCATGCAAAGCATTGGTCTCAAAGAAATTAATACAGAAGAAAACAAATGGAAGGCAAGAATTTATTTTCCTAAGAAACAATGTTTTTATAGGCGTAATAAGAGAATAAAGAGACAACAGCAGTGTAAGTGAATAACACATGCCAATAAGCAATCCGACTAAATCAAGCCAAACTTTAAACAGTGTCTCCTCAGTTCTTTAATCTGATACAGTACACCCCTTATCTTGTCTGTCCCCATCATCCAAAAAGCTGGAGTAATTTTGGGCCATTCCATTATATTTATGGCTGTTGAGGATTTGTCACAATGATCTATCATTATATTCCTTTCAAATAAGCCTCAAGTTTCCAAAACTGTGCATTTCTTACATTCTTGAAAGTCCTCCAAGCCTTTCCAAGTGAATATTCAAACTGCTGGTGATAAAGTAGTTGCAAGAAAAGATTGAATTAGCATTTCCTTCCACATTGCTTGGGCTAGGTGCAGCGCAAGAGTAGAGTCAACCAACCTGTCATCCTCCCTGCAGTACCATCAATAGGTTTTGGACCCAATGAGAAGTTTTAGCGCAAGAACATCGGACAAGAGCTACTTCATTGATACAGGATATTAGTGTATAGGTAGTGCCTTCTCCACTCAATGTCTAGGAAGAAAATATGGTGAAATTCAAAAGGGTTGAGCTTAAAAGAAACTTCCTTTAAAGCAAGTATTCTGGATATTGTTCAAAGGAGAAGACCCAGCAGCATATTCACTCACTAACTTTATAATGTAAAAGCCATAACTGCAGCTCAATTCTTGTACCATCGAGAATAATGCAGCACACTTGATCATTACACTGATTTAAAACTCAAGCTCAAGGGAAGCAACAACAGTTAAATTCATTTTTCAGATTTAACGATGCATAAATATGACTAAATAAAATGAAGAGATTAGCATATTTATAATTGATCTTCTTTAGCATATTTATAATTGATCTTCTCACCTTTCCTTTAGATGTTTTCTGCCAGTGAAGTGGGAGAAGATTTAAAAGTGATAGGTACATGAACTAGTTAAAGATAAAGTAAAGAGCTTCCCAATATATACTTTTACTATGAACAGCCACCAGATTTGAAGATGAAGCTGTAGACTTGTAGCTGAATTCATTTCAATGGACGACTTCATTATGAAAATTCACTTATGCAGCTTCAGCAATTCAATCAAGTTCTTGCTTTCATCATTTCATGGAATCAAAAGGAGCCTAAGATTCATGTCCATGCATCTTTGTGTTGGCTATAACTAAAAAGCACAATGCGTCTAATACACCATGAGAAGGCCACTAGCAAGAAGCTATTTTGCTTCCAAGTTTTCAACTCCATCTGTGTAGATACTCATTGTCCAACCTAAGATCTCATTGTTTCTAATAAAAGTTTAATCTTTCCTTGCATCAAGCTGAACTCTAGTGGAGACTTTTAGCAAGGATTTTAATTCATATATACAAATGCCATATTTTTTTTTCCTGTCACCAGTTCACCACCACGCGTTCAATTAATCTTTCACATACAAACCCAGCCCATGTAAACACCTCACTAGCCTAGTTGCCCCCCCCAACAAGCTTCTTCATACAATGAAAAGTTTTAATTACATACTCCCAAATCAAACAAGAAAAACCTCAGTGGAAGGAAACAAACAGATAACAGTACAACAAAGACCAAATCTCAAGTGTCAGTATTTTTACATGAACATCGACACGGTAACACTTGACCAAACATTAATCATTGCATCCAATCCAAAATTCTTTTTATGATAATTGAGCATTTAAGTTCATTTAACATTCATTCCTCCATCCCTAGCCCCAAAACCTTTGCACCACTCGTTATTAAGCAAATATCAAAGACACCACTAACAAACAGTTGGTTGGCGCAATTGGAAGCAAGTCATTGTCCCTTAACTAGTGACTCGAGTTCGAGTCTTGGGAATGGAAACACCAATGCGGGGAGCTCTCCCTATCTATCCGGTGCGCGACTCGAGGCAAACCTTGAGCAGTCGTACCAGGTGGTTTAGAACCAAAAAATGCCCACATTACCAAAATCCCATAATCCCCAATTTCAAATCCTCTCACTACTTCCGAAATTGATTAAAAAAAAAAAAAAAAACCCTTGTTTCAAAGAGAGTGGGACGGGTTATTCACATTTCATTTGATGGTCAGAACTCAGAGAGGTGAATTCCCAAAATGCCCACATTGCCCCAGAAACCCCATAATCATATAAATCAATGAAACAAAAACCAAGAAGAACAGATGGAATCGGAGAGCATACCAGAGAAAACAAGCATCGAAGGGTGGTGGTGGTCAGCGGAAGATGCAACCGAGCGTGACGAATTATGGGTATCCATAGACAAGTCGCTTCTGGGACTGCACCACCAAGTCCTGAGGCCGCTGCGGCGCTTCCGACAAGTTGGGGGAGGCGAGAAGGCTAGTGGGTAGGCCTTACTACATTGCACAACGAAACCGAGTTTGGCGTCTGCCATGGCGCGTTCTTGACTTGACCGACACGAATCGAACCGCCACCATATCTGGGTATTGTTGGTGTTAAAAAGCGAGAGAGCGCGAGAGCTGCTGGAGATGTTGATTGGACGAGCGAGCCAATAATGCAGGTTCCGCTCCAAGAAACGTGGACCAATGTTGGGGTTTGGATTCTGATGTCGTTTGATTTGGGTTTCGTCTTTTTCTAATAATTCACTTGAGTATGTGAATTATTGTTGTTGCATAATTGGCAGTTTTGTTGTATTTGGTTAGGCATCCGCGATCACAGAGAAATCAACGATAAATGAGTGTTGAGAGCACAAAGTAAAAAGACATCCAAATTTTTTAAGTCTATCAGGTTGCAACACACAGTACACAACCTGACTTCCAAGGCATATTCTGGACTTAAACAAACCACTTCAGACAACTTAGAGTAAGTCACACAACAGTAGCAGATACCTAGTCGAACTACCGGTTTGACTCCCAACCCCAAACTGTGAGTTTTGGCAAGTCCAAACATCTGTGTAGTCACGGTGTTGAAAAAGATCACATAACAATTCTACCGCACCAGTAGCCATCATATCGTCTACTTAGACCCAAAACCACTCATTTCGAAATCTAAGGAAAATCAAAACCAATAATTCTTCAAGGATAGATATCATGAGCAGAACTCAAAACTATATTCACAAGAAATACTACTCAACAAGGATAATAGCCAAGTAATTGCACAAACAATTGCTTCTCGGGCGTTTTGGTACCCGAACTTACACCAAAACTCGTGTCATTGGTGAACGATTGTGCCACTAAGCGACTACGCGACAATTTATATTAATTATTAAATACATTTTATTTATTTACCATAAGTGTATTATTTCCTGACCTAATGTCCCTGTCATTCACCCGCTTGTTACCACGTGTCAGCACACTTTTCAAGGTGAATACCTATCACACTATCTCACTCAGTCTATCAATATAATACACACATGCGATGTAATAAGTCATGAAATAATCATTATCATTGCAGTTATACAATGAATCATTCAAAAATAACAATTTTGCCCAATCCAGGCATACCATAGCCTATTTGTGGCATCCCCGTGGACCAGAGCTCATGTCTACGTCCGAAAATACTCAAATAACGGCCTAATTAAAATTGGGTCATTGCATGGTGTCCATTCTAAGTGTCCCAAAAAGAGTCATCCAAGTTTTTTTCATAAATAATTCACAAGTCCTAAAAAATAAAATAAGATCTTGCAAACATGGAAATAAAATTTTCAATTCTTCTTTCTCATCCCCACATCTCTTATCTCAATTTTTTTTTTCTTTTTTCTTTTTTATTTTTCTATTTCTACAAATTAACCGTTTTTAAGTTCACTGATGATAATTGCTATATTTTTCATTGTTGGGCTCAAGTACAGTAAATGGAGGAAAAATGCCTAAAAATCTCGATTAGTTAATTTTAAATCCTATGCATGCAATTTCTAACTCACCTAATCATTGATTCAGGCCCCGTTTTTTAAGCTTCGCCCTAAGCCATAAAAATGACAAGGTCGGCTCTATTTGCATTTCTTTAGTTATCGAGTATCTACTAATATCTCAATACAAATACTATATGAAATAGTAAATCACTGAATGAATTTCGTCACAAAAAGGTATTTGCGACAGTCATGCGACGTTTATTGCACTGTAGCAAAAACTCAGTGTGGCAAAAACTTTGCAACAATAAAATGCTGTCGTAAATAGTTTTTGCGACAAAATTATTTTCGTAGCAAAGATATGTGTCGTATTAGAATTTTCTTTTACAACAAAATATAGAAACATTTTTTGGATGTCACTAAAACATTTACAACGATTATATGTTATAGCAAATGAGTAACATGCATTTAAAATATTTGTTTGTAACTCATATATAGCGTTACAAAAAAACATTTACGACATTCATTTGCGACATTAAATAGCATAGCAGATTTATCTTTATTTTAAGATAATATTTTGTGACACTTTATTTCCGTCTTAAGTATATACGACATTCAATTTTAAAATCATTATTTTTTTGATAAAATTAAAATCATTATTAGTCACAAAAAATAATTATTTTTTTTTGAAAACACAATAAACAATTATTACAATGTTTTTCTAGCTTCTAGTAAATATAGAGGCAATAGTACGCTAATTTACAAATATGGTTATATCTCTAAGAAATAAAGATAAAACATAATGAAGAAATTTTTAATAGATAATAACACCTGTTGTGTTTTGTTCACCACATTAAAAAATAAAAGCACAAATATAAGCAATATTTGTAGAATTCAACCCTTTTACCAAGTATTTAATACTTTAAAAATGATTTATTAGCTAAAACAACAACTTAATACTACTAAAGAAATGTTTTCAAACAAATACTACTAAAGAAATAAAAATGCGCAACTCATAATATTTTCCTTCATATCTTGTGCCATCTTCATTGGACCCCTTTTCTCAAAAAAAAAATCTTCATTGAACCTTGAAAAAAATAACAATTAGAATATATAAAAACTTCAAAAAAAATTTTTTTTGCAAAAAATCCGAATGAAAAGGGGGTAGAACTTAAGAAAAAATAAATAAAAATTAGAGACTTGCTTTGACAAAGATCACATAAAAAATTGTCAAAGAGAAAATGACAATTAATGTGACCAATCTTCAAGGTACAATATAAATTTTATAAAAATTTTGACAGAGTTTTCTCATTAATTAAAATACCTTCACATCACTTCAAATAAAACATCAAATCACTTCATATATTCAAAATTAGATCAAGAACAAAACATTCTCTCCAACAGTTGACTATAACTTAATATTCATCCCAAAATATTGAGATAAATATGTGATCCAACATACAGTAATGGAACCATATGAGTTGGGGAGTTGAAGCTACATTCATTCCTCTTAATTCAAAAATCAAAAGAAAACACCACAACCGCCAACTTTAAGTACAAATCAAAAGATATATTCATTTGAGAGGATGTACATTGACATCATCAATAAGCTGAAATATGTAATCCTACAATTTTTTGTAACTATCAACAAATACATGAAATATTCTAGCCCTAACATGATTTATTAAATTTATATCAGTGCTGAAAAAAATCTCCAATCAAGCAAAGTCACCACTTAAAACAAAAACATTTTGAACTACCCCAACAGATAGATTGGTTGAAATAAATAACAAAACCCAAAAATTGAATAAAATAAGGCACATAATAATAAGAAGTTAGAAGCAAATATAAGTAAATTGAATCATGCATGGATCAACAATCTACTTAACTTTCATTTGGCAACTTTTCTTTTTTACTAATCCATTTGACAACTTTGATTTCAACTTTAATGGTTCAATTTTTTGCGTTCTAAAGATGGGTACAAGAAAGCACAAAAGTAATTGAATCAATAATCAAATAGAGTTATTTTAAACCAAAGCAAACATATTTTTTTTAACATAATCAAAATGAACTCATATGATTGTCACAATCTCAAATTACTAATGACCATGAGAGACATGTACAACCCAACTCAATAGTATCCAACAAGATAAAAGGATCATAAGACAATCAAGATTTCACATATTAATCTATAATTCATAACATAAAAATACTCAATCACCATACAATACAAAAACAACAGTCATAGGGGCCATAAATAATTTATGACAAAAACTCAACAATGGCATATGAAAAATCTCAACAAAAGTGCTAACGATTTAGATGTATAAGAGATCGCATATCTGATTTTTCAGGAACACATGAGAAATCAGATTTTATCACAAAGCATCCACTTTGTTTCCATGCAATAACAACTAATAAGAAGATTCACCACAACTATTTAATTTTATACTTTCACAAGTATCAGAATTTTTAACAATCACAAGTAGAAATACACATAGACGATGCATTCTTAAGTTAAAAAACCCATAAACATGAAACTACTATATCAAAATTTGAATTTAAAAAAAGAAATAAGAAATCATAAAATATAATTAAATTAATATAAGATAGATATAATATATACCTCTATGCGAAACAAAATGCAATGTGATTAATGAGACATAGAAGGTCCATGAACCTGAAAAATAAATATATATAATGAAAATTTAAGAAATAATGAGTGAATTGTTAATAAATAAAGTTTTTTTTATTAAAATCAATTAAGTGGAAAGTTTAAAGTTGATATTATATATAGATAGACAAAAACTTGATCATTAAGAGAAGACCTAATATTTGCAAGATTTATATCAGAAACTCCATGAACCTACACAATTGAAAAAGTAAAAATTAAAATGAAAACTTAGTTAATTAATTGAACATAAATAAAAAGATTAAAACTCACCTGCTCAATCGCATTAGGATCAGAGCGAAGATTAGTATTCCCTTGTTGAGACTCAAGCATTTGAATGACTCTGTCATATTTAGAATTAACTTCATCAATAATAACTTGAGCTTTTCTTCGTTCATCTTCACGAATTCTTTCTTCGTTTATTTTGTGTTTCTTCGTACTTTGAACTGAAGAAGGAACTAAACCTTGCATACGAACACGACCACGTGCATCAGTTCCAAAAACTTCACCGAAAATTTGATTTCTGATAGAGGTAGTTCATTCATCTTCTGGTATTTCAGACAAGAGTTAATTCATTTGATGCTGCAAAATCACAAATAGTATTAAAAATGAAAACAAAAATTGAATGATAAAAATTTTTAACATGCATTAATAAAGTATGCTTCAGACTTACAATAGCTTCTGCACTGTCTTCGTCACTAATAGAACCATTCTTCTTTGTACGTGTCTTCATAAATATAGTCATACAGTTCACATCTTCGCCTTTCTTTTTCATCTGTATATTTTTATTTTATGGTAATTTTTCTTTTCATTATGATAATTAAGAATCATTGTTATGGTAATTAGTAACTTGCCTTATCTCGCACAATGGCATACGAAGTGCGACCTGTCCTAGAAAGCATCTCTGCTTGCTTACGACTATCACAATTTTTTTGAGCATGTTCCTATAAATAGAAGTTTTCAATAAAACATATGTTGCAATAAATATCAAAATACACAAAAATTAATTCATAATGAATTTTTAAAAAAATTATAATGAAAACTAATCTTAAAAAAACATATCACCTGCACTTTAAGAAGACCCCAATAAGAAACAAGTGTTTTTCATTGGTCTACTGCAACACATGGAGGAGGATTAGCTAAGCGATCCGAGTCATTTGACCATGAACTGTACCAATTCTTTTTTACTCTGCATTTCCAATCTCTCCAACGCGAACAAACTTCTTGCAAAAAAGAAACTTTATATTCCTCGGGAACATTTGTATTATCCTATATTGCATAAAAATCAGAATAAATATAACACCAATGCAAGCCTATCAAATAGGTTTTTAAATATATATATATATATATATATATATATATTGTATTTCATACCTTAACCTCTTTCCAAATATCAATTTTAATAGCTTCAGGTACATCAGTCCATCGTTCATAAGTCAAGGGGACTTTTTCTCATCACGAGCTATGACTCCCAGTTGAGACTTAAACTTGTCAGCATTGCTACCAATCGGTTTCAATATTCATCAAACTCAACATTCATAATATATCCTGTACCCCAATCATCAATAGCTAGAGCAGCACACGACCTTTTGAAATTTGCTCCGAATTTAGGGTATCTATTAAACAAGCACTTATAAAATAATGACCAAGTGAAATGAATACAACATACCATCGATTCTAAATATATTGGGGTCGGCTTCATGGATCAAATTCTTTTGTTGTGCTTGATCAAATGAAATGAATAATTAATACATAATTTTTAATTAACACGTACCAGAATCAGGTGAATGGTGCTCAGAAACAATTGAAGATGCCACATGTAACTAATTTCCGTTACGAGTACGAGTTGATTGCCTAGGTCGAGAAGAAACAACTTGTGATTGAACGATATCCGCCATCGAGACACCCCTTTTTCATTGATGAGACATAATTAACTGCAACAAAAATATATTAAAAATACCAATTTAAACTGACGTCTAATAAATAATGCTTTATATTGTAATAATTGAATAAGTAAAACATATATCAATTTATTTGAAGTAATTGAAATATGTTGTACAAGCAATTATTTAACTCAACTTTTTAATCAAACTCTTCAATGTTAATGTCGTGATTCTCATTATCATTAGTCACTTCATTTGCTTCTACTGTTGGTCCATCAACACCTTCCCTTACCCAACCAACATCATCATCATGAAGATATGTGGTTTCATCTAGTTGTTTTGAGCATATAACTCAACTTGAGGAACCATTATCGAACATGAGTAGAATCAAGCAAAGTACATGTCAAATAAATCTCGTGATGTCAATTTCAGTACAACATGCCAATCAGGACTCAAAGGATCTTGCATATAACAAACTTGTTATGCTTGAGTTGCTAAAATGAATGGCTCATCACTAATTTGATTGTCTTTATATAATAAGTGCTTGAAATTCACCATCTTGAATTTGAACTCATCTTTGATTTCTCCACCTCGAGAATTTACCCAATCACCTTTGAACAAAACGAATTTCATATCGTTTGTATAGCGAATCTCAATTATATCTTTCAACACACCATAATATGTAACTTCATTAACAAGAGGATTCCTATCATTGGAACCAAGAAAACTTGGTGTATCCACCTTGACTACAACACCAGAGTTTTGAGTCGATTTACTTCTATCACAATCCTTTATGCAAAACCGAAATCCATTAACAATATATCTTTTGAATCTTCTTGCAAATTGATCGGGTCCATTAGCTAATTTGCATATTTCCTCTGAGAGCTCTATGTTGCATGCTTGTCGAGTTGTTTGAACCTTTAAAAATAACAAAAGGACTTTAAGTTTGAATCAAAATAATAATGTATGTCATATACTAATTTATAGGACATACCTCATTCTTAAACCACACATGAAACGATTCATTGTGGACCTTATGAATCTGGTGAGTTGATGCATGCGGCATTTCCCTTGAAAGTATTGCAAGGTGTTTTCTAGTAACATTAAAAAATATTAAACATATTGTGCATTGTATATATATATATATATATACACACACAGTACCTATAAAGATTGAATCAAAATTTATATAGCACATAAGTATAAGTGATGTCAATTATAATTTATACTTACGAACGAAATGGTAAGACACTATCTGTGTTAATTAACACATATCTATGTGCTTGCACCCATGTGACGTTATCAAGACAAATCTTAACTCCTTTGCCAAGCGAACGACCAATCCTATTATCTCTATTGTCATTTCGAGGTGGTCTAGTAGCTTTGGTTTCAACACCACTAAGGTATCGAGCACAAAAATTTACGCATTCTTCCATTAAATAGTCATTTGCAATAAAAGCTTCAGGATGAGCTCGATTACGCACATAACATTTAAGCGTTAAAAGATACCTATGAAACATAAAAAATGTTTAGTATTGTTTTATTACTACTTAAAATACTTTAAACATAAAAAAACATGGATAATACCTTTCTATAGGATACATCTATCGGTATTGCACATGTCCTCCAAGCAATGCTTCATCAGCTAGATGAATTAGCAAGTGCTCCATAATATCAAAAAATGATGGTGGAAATATTTTCTCCAGATGACAAAGTGTAAGTATGATTCGAGATTAAATTCTCTCGAGATCTGAAAGTTTATTTGTTTTAGAACACAATTGCCTAAAGAAATTTGTTACTTCAATCAATACTTCAACAACATTTTTTGACAATGCTTTTCTAGCAGCTATAGGAAGCATTTGTTGCATCAATATATGATTGTCATGACTTTTAAGACCAAAAATATTGCGCTCTTTCATGCGTACACGACGAGAAATATTAGATACGTATCCATCTGGAACCTTTACTTCCTTGAGCACTTTCAAAAATATATCCTTATGTTCGCTATTCATTGAATAACATGCAAAAGGTAGATATGCCTTAGAACCTCGTTGTTGAGGATGCAATGGATATCTTATACCCATTTTTTCCAAATCACGACGAGCTTTCAAATGGTCTTTTGATTTTCCCGCAACTACCAATATCGTGTAAAAGATATTATCGCACATATTTTTCTCAATGTGCATAATATCAAGATTATGACAGAGTAAGTTATGTTCCCAATATGGCAATTCGAAAAATATACTCTTCTTTTTCCAGTCATACACTTTATTTGCTTGAACATTTTGAGCATCTTCATCACCCCTTTTTCTTTTTCGAATGTCTTCCTTTTTATACTCTGTAAGGATATTCTTCAGTTGAGTGCTTACACGAGTTCCAGGTGATCTAAATGGTGGACGACTGAATTCTCGAGTTCCATCAAAAGACACTTTATCTTTTCGAAACTTATGGCTTGCTAGTAAAAATCGTCGATGTCCAATGTAAGAATGTTTATTACAAAATGACAACCACTGAGATTTTGTATCTTTACAACATACGGGACATGCTTTCGCTCCTCTAGTGCTCCATCCAGATAAGTTAGCATATGCTGGAAAGTCATTGATCGTCCATAGTAATGCTACATGCAATGTAAACATTTGATTACTCGATGAATCATATGTAGGAACGCCTTCATTCCATAACTCCTTCAACTCTTCTATTAAAGGTTGCATGTAAACATCAATCTTATTACCAGGTCCTGTAGGTCCATCAATCAGTGTAGATAATATGAGGAATGGTTGTTTCATGCACATCCATGGTGGTAAGTTGTACGGAATAAGGATAACAGGCCACGTGCTATGAGGTAACGTCAATGACCTAAATGGACTAAAACCATCGGAAGCCAGCCCTAGCCGCACATTTCGAATATCTGCTGCAAAGGTCGGATATTTTTTATCAAAGTCTCGCCAAGCAGGAGAATCAGCAGGATGCCTCAGGATACCATCATTTGTACGCTCATTTACATGCCATTTCATAAGTGAAGAGGTTTTAGAAGACATAAACAACCTTTGCAATCTTGGTTTCAAGGGAAAATATCGTACTTGCTTGGCAGGTAGCTTCTTTCCGTCATTTGCACTAGTAGAAGCACTACTGTCAATCGATTTATACCTCGATGCCTTACACACATCACAAGTATCATGGTTCTCGTTCTCATTTCTAAATAACATGCAAATATTTGGACATGCATCCCGTGTTTTGTATGTAAAACCTAATTCAATAGTTATTTTGTTGGCCTCATAATATGAACTAAGTAGTTTTACTCCTTCAGGATATGATTTCTTTAACAACTCTAACAACATCGTAAATGACTTATCAGTCCACCCTGACAGAACCTTCAAATGTAAAAGTTGAACAAGGAATGATAATGCTGTAAAGTTTTCACATCCAGGATACAAAGGACATTCAGCCTCTTGGAGCCACTTCATAAATCTACAAGTATCTTCATTTGGACTATCCCAAGTATCATCTCCAATTGAACACTCAACACCAACATCAGGACTATTATTTGGAATTCCCATTGCATCATGCACCATTTCCACCATATCATCCCCATTGAAAGGGTCACTATCTCTTAAATCATTATCATCAATATTTAATGAAACATAACGCTCTCCATGAGAAGTCCAATTTTTATATTTTTTTCAAAATCCATTTATGATAATGTGTTCTCTTGCCTTTTCCCTTACAAGCAAATAACGATTACGACATTCTCTACATGGACAATAAATTGTGTTTTCAGCAGGATTGTTAGAGAATGCAAAATCTAAGAACTTTCTAACCCCATTTTCATATTCCTCAGATAGTCTATAAGGCAAATCAATCCAACTTTTATCCATATTTTTGTTTTTCGTAGCTGTGCCAAAAAGTAAAAAGTATTGTTTGTCTCAAATTCTTCATAAAGCATAAAACGTTTATCTAAATAAATAAATTTCAAAAATAACATAGTTTGGATATAAGAACATATTGAAGAGTTGAAAAGCAAATAAAATAAATATTCGTATATAACTCTAAAAGGAAAAAAAATGACTTTACACATTCATGAAAAACAAAGGAGTAGTCATCTATATTATCGTATTTGTTGAGTGATGACTCACTTAAAAGTCCTTTAAATCCACAAATAGGAAATTAAAACACAATTAATAATTGTTTTGCAATTACCATTAGGAAATAGAGTTGTAACAACACCAATATATATCACATAAGTAACTAAAAAAAGGTATTGGAGCTACTGTAAATTCTCATAAGCATTTCAAGACAAAGACCAAGGCTAGACTCCATGACCTTCAAGAGATCTTTTCTTCATACTAGATAAGGAAAAAATAGAGTACTCTCAAAAAAACGTACTATCTATTACATTATAGTACTCTATTTTCTTTTTTCTTGTTGAGTTTTACATCAATGCATGCAGTTGTCACAATTACCAATCATTCTCCTTAATTCATTTTATCTTTTGGTATCTACCAAAGAATTTATTAATTTGAACTTAGTGAACTATAAGCCTCAAATTACATACCTATAAAATGATTCTTTTAAGTCAAATAGCATATGCTAAATAGTATCAAGTACATATGTTGAATTTGAGCATGCAAAAGAAATTACAAAGCTAAAAATGTATCAAAAGAATATATTGCATTATGAAAAATGGAAACATTGGAAAGGGAGTTGGTCTAAAATATGAGCACAAGGATCACTGCATTCTTTGTAAGAATCTATATCAAACAAAAATAGTACATTTGTAGTAATATCAATTTAGTTCAGGAAATCTATCTTCAAGTGCAGAGCGCTGAGCATTTACTCGATCCTTCTTTCTCTCAATTCCTAATAGATAAAAGTTTATAAGAAATCAGAAAAAATAAAGAAAAGAAAGCAGTAGAAGATCAATAAATCTATGGAGCACACATGTGACTAATATATGTTGACAGAGGTCATACATATGACTGACAAACAAGTATGCAAATGCATATCAGTAACATGAATTTCAAGATTCTCATTTGAAGGGTTGGAGGTTCAAGTCCTAAAGGGGGCAAGATAAGTTATCTATTTTTTATTTTTTTTGAAAAAAAAACTAATTTGGAGGAAACCATTTAAAAGGTTTAGCCACACTACCAAAGTACCCAAATTTTAAGAAAAATTACCAATCATAGAAATGAAAGAGTGTGGAATAGTATGAAGTTAGGTTTAGCACAAGGGATTTAATTAACTATGGACTGATTTGAGGCCCAGATTTGAACTCGATCAGAGACGAGCGAAAGGGTTGAATCTGACAAAACACTTAATATTAAGCACTCACAAAGGAAGTCATTTTGTTTCGACAAGGTAGATAGGGATGTGGGCTATACTTGGAGATGATAAAGAAATTTATCTCAAAGCGCTCACAAGGAAGTCATTAGTAGATGCAAACCTATTGAAGCCGAAACTATTGTTGAAAAAGAGTCACTTGATTGGGCACATGAGGTGAATCAACAGATTGTGATTTTTTTTTATAAAGGAAGTTATATATGAATCCTTAAATATATATATTTCATACAAAAAAAAGGGATGTATACCCTTTTTAGGGCCCTGTACACAACTACAAGTATTAAATACAAAAAAGTTGTTCAAAATTTGCAGCCATCCCTTATTGTCTTTCCCAAAGTAAGAATTGAAGACAAAAAATAGGCAGTAGAAAACAAAAATTGCAGCCATCCCCATTGCTTTCCCAACTAGAAGAAAAGCATGTAGACTCTCATTAATCTAACTCGGATCAAAACCCAACATGGGCGTCCAGTCCCTCAATATATCATTAAGGTTCCGACATTTAAGCCCTATCAACACTATATAGAGCAAAAAAATTTTCAATAAGTGGAGGTGATACTCCTTCATTAATGAATACATATATATGTAAAAAAATACAAAAAATAGTGTGTCAAAATTTAGCTATTCAAAACTGTAACAAAATATGGGTATATATAACTAATGTTTACACAAAAATGGGCGGTACAACACCACCAAAATGAAGTATATATATATATATATATATACTATTATAATGAGGATTCTTGGTATAGTTGACGGTGAAGCCTATTTGGCCACCAAACTACCAAGAATGCCTATCTTTTAAAACCTTGTAAACAGACAATGGATGGGTAAACACGTAATAAGACTTCAAATTAATGCAAATTATTTCGATTCTCTTGGTTTCCACATTAAACCGTCCAATGCCCCAAGACACCCAAAATAAAAACTGCTCCTATCTTCACGTTATCTCTCTTCACATATTTTCACGTTATCCCAATTCTTACTGATCAACATACCTTCTTTCTTACTAATACTTAGTTTTTGAATGGATAACTTATCTTGGTTTAGTCACAAATCATTGTATTTTGAATGCACTATATTTAACAAATCCTGAGCATTAGAAAATTTAAATAACTACATAAAGACAAATAAAAAAAACTACATAAAGAGAAACTCAAATCAGTTCACATTCATAGGTAAAATATATTGGCACTTTTAACCGTTGAGACCAAAATAAGAATATAATCAAAACCATTTTTTTTGTTTGGTGATGCACAAACATAGCACCACTTAGAATTAATGAAATTGTCTCCCCTTTCCTGTCCCAGCATCCAATACACCCCCTAATCGACCTAACTCAATGAACTCATCAATTCCACCCCCAAATTCAAGAACCCTAACCCACTAAATCAATCAACTTAATTCCCAAATCCTAACAAAGATCTAAACAAATTAGACCAATTGAAATCACAAACTAGAAAGTAAATATAAACACTCTTTTAGCAAATCATCAACAAGAGAGCTTTGTGGATCATTGATCTAACTTGAATATGATGTTTAAACATCTAAAGTAGAGGAAGAAGAAGAACAGTTTTCAAAAAAAAAAAAGAGGAAGAACAGAGATACTCACAAAGCCAAGATTTGATTTTGGATTAGCGATGTTGAGTGCGAGTTTACAAATCTTCCTTCTTCTAGCCCTCACCAAATCTGGAGTTTGTTGTATCTTCTCATCAAAATCGAAATCCATACCTTTCCCCAATCTCGCAGCCCTTTTCTTTCGGTCTGTCGTTTTTGTTCTCGCGCTCCTCCTTTTCGTTCCCGCGCTAAGAATTCGCTCCTCCATTTCGTTCTCACAGTGAGAATTTCCTCCTCTTTTTCGTTCTTGGCGGACCCCTTTTCCTTTGCGCTCCTCCTATTTTTTAGGGTAGAATCGCCCTTTGGTTAGAGCACTCCTTTTCGTTCTCTTATATATTAACACATTTTTTTAAGATTTTTTTCTTAAGATTTCGTTCTGTTTTTTTTTAAACCAGATTTCGTTCTCTTAAGATATCTTATATATACATGTACTCCTCCTTTTTGTTGTATGCCAAAAAAACACGTTTTTTTGTTGACTTTTTTTTGAAACCACATTTTTTTTGTTGTGTTATATATCCGTCCTTACGTGTTAAAAGCCTTAAATTTGTTACCTTTTAAAAAGAAATCTTAAAACTATCTCAAAAACATTATTTTTTGCCACATTTTACAACTAACGTTGTAAGTAAAAAATAATATACTGCCAATTTTATCTTTTTAATATTTAAAAACTATTTTTAACACAATTTATTTTTTCAAAGTAAAAGGTACGTCACAAGAACCCTCTATTCTTGTAGTGTCATGCGCTTCGAGCCCATAACTCTGCCACGTTATTGCCCTGTTGTGTCCCACGTGCAACCCCTGTTCCTTATTCCTCATTCATCACAGTTTTTCATTTATATTCAATAATATCAGTGGAAGACAAAATAACATGATAATTTACAATTTCATATTATTTCAATTAGAGCATTAGTCCTATGTGGAAAACTCGAAATCATACACTGTATATAAAGCAACAAAAGTAAATACATACATGTACTGGTGTCTCAAAAGTCCCCAATTGCCTAACAATGAACAAAATATCAAAGTGTACATGTACGAGTAGGTCCTAAATTATAGATAATCAAAGGTAGTCTCCAAATATCTCTACGTCTTTGCTCATACCCAGATCTGCACTTAATCACGCAACAAATACAGTGACAAGTCCAGTGAGTAAACTTGCAAAGAAACCCATCGAGTAGATAATAACAAAAGCCAATAAATAGGTTAACTAAGCATGTGGTAACCACAGACAACTGTAAATCAATGCAAGCGCAGTTAACAACCAATACAAGATGATCAACAGATAACGATAATGTAACACATACATATGCAACAACAATACTGATAAAAATCAGACTAATGTGTGACACAAACTAACAAACTAGATCATACTTCGTCAACTCGAATGTGTAACGACCCAAAAATTTGGCTATTTATGAATGATGATGTGTACTATAATTTATACTCGTATTTGAGTGATTGGAAAGTAAAGTCGGTAAACGACTAGGAAAACTGGTCGAACGGGCATCGGCAGTTGGGGGTACGGGTACCTGGGACTTTAAACACTGAAAATAATTAATAAATAAGCCAATTAATGATAATTGAGATGAATAAACAACGAGAGAGTGTCGGTGAGACCAAAACATGTGACTCGTGAGTCATGGGGTGTTTGGAGTGCGAGAACGTACGAACGGGCCAGAGAGTTGGTTAGTTAAATGGTGCGTGTGACGACCCTAAATTCCCAATGCTTTCAGGTACGCCCCGCCTAGACCCGTGCAGGTCCCGAGTCCGTACTCGGCGAGCTTGATGAGCCTAGTCAGCCTCTGATTAATCAATTTAACAGTTTATGAAAGAGTTATTGCAAGTTAAACGCAACGAAAAGAAATAACGAACTGAACAATATGGGAAATAACTCAATCAAGGGAAATTAGGAATCTATTATGAGGAAACCCTGAATATTCATGTAAAAATCCTAGATGAACAATACATGATATCAATATTAACCTAAGTTCAACAACAACAACTTATATATAAAGCATCATACAAGTAAGAGAACATAACCTACGTCTAAGGTATATGCTAGTCCAATCGCTAGTCCTCAGCTGTAATCCTCTAAGCAGAGTCCCTTTCCCTTAGAACACTCTGGTCTATCTGCACCTACTGTCACAAACTAGATGGTGAGCAACTGAGAGAAATCGAAAGTAATGCCAGAAGAATATAACAGTAATTCATGAATATCAAATAAAGTAGTCTAGACATCATGCAGTAATTGAAAGACAGGGAATATAACAAGATCAAGGTGCATGATAAAACAAACTATCAGCTATTAATTGAAAACATGAGTGTTATGAGAAAACAAACGAGGCAGTAAGCGATCAAAATCACATCATACGGAAAGAGGACGCTGGCTCTTCCCGGGCAATGTCGCAACACTAGCACAACATCAGAGGGACACAAGCCTCCTAGCATACGAAAAGAGGACGCTGGCTTTTCCCAAGCAATGTTATGACACTAGCACAGCTTAATAAAAGAGGCAAAACCAAATTGACACACTCATGCCAAGAACACACATACCAAGAAATAAACAGGATAGGAATGCCAACAACGGATATCAATAAGCATAGCAATAAATGATAATGAATTACATGAGATTTCCTTACTGGCTTACTAACATATACAGGCATGTAGGCGAGTGTACTTATCTGACAACGTGACCCGCGTAATAACACTCCTGCAAATCCTAACGTGTATCCCCGAGTATTCTACTACCTGACAAGGTTGGAAACTCATGTTAATAGGTCAAGTCGTTATCTAAACCTAAGTTAAATCCCTAGTGTTTTTCCCAATGTTTTAACGACTCAAAAATGACTCGATAAATCCATCTATAAGTCGACCGTAAAACCAAATGTATACTCTCTAGTTTGAAAATCACAACCACAATCAAAACTACGATACTGATATCTCAAAGTCAGTAACCATAATGCATGTAAGCCTACTTACAAATTCATAGGCCTGGCTCAGTCGTAAATAGGTCATGTTATAGCCTCGAGGACCGGCGATGTGACCACGATGTCACTACTGTTCAATCAACGTAAAAACTTAATATCGATATCGCTCGACAATAACGACTTAATACGAACACAAAATGACCATAAACCGGTGGGTAGGGAACCTCACAGGTGTGGTCCAACGTTCGTAGGGTACCAACACAGCATGGAAAGATCGGGGGCACGCTTAACGTCACATTAACAACCACGTGACGGGAAAGTGAAAATCATTGTATGAATTCATCGATAAAACAACTTGCCACCATCAATATGGACCTTATGGGGCTATGGGACATGCACAAGAGTTTGGCATGATCCCCGACCCTCCCCTGGTCACGGCGTCCGATGGCAACGCCGCCCGTGATGGCGGTTTTTCGGTAAGGAAAAGAACAAGATACCAACATGAAATCAAGACCAAAACAGTGCGAACACAACTGATTCGGACACACCAGAGGGCAGCGAGGTACCAACAAGGGCAAGCCATGGTCCCCGACAACCTCTCGGACGTGGTGTCTGGCCCGCAGCATAGCCAGTTGGGCCGGTTTCTAGTGAGGACACTAAACAACTAAAACAGTCGAACAATCCATAAGACAACACCTCACTACAGTTGTTATGGACCACTTTGGGAGTCGTGAGACACAAGCATGGGTCTAGCGTGGTCTCCGACGTTCCCCAAGTCATGGTGGTTTGACCAGCAGCGCCGCCCAAGCTCTGCAACTCCGGCGAGGCAGGAAAACATCAACACATGTGGTAAACAGAGTATGGACAACAACTACTATAGGTATCGCAATTCAGAGGTCTTTCGGGTACATGGGGGCTTCGGTGGGTCACGAGTGCCCATCCCCGACTGTCCCCGACCACCACCACTCACCCTAACAGTGGTCAAGACGTGGTACAGCTGCCAATCGTGAAGTTTGTTTGTGTCATCACCACATGTACGCCGTGAGGTTGGTGAGGAGATCCGCCACTGCTGGAACTCTGAAGGGTCGTCTCCGACTAGTTCCTAGTCAGAGAGACGCCCCCCACCCATGAATAGTAGCCCCTTACAGCCCACTGTATGTGACTGAGAGAAGAGAGGGAGCGATAGAGGAAAGAGAGATATATATATAAAAAGAGAGAGAGAGAATGAGGGCACCTAACTCTGGTGAGCAAAGCGTAACTCCGATGAGGAATAACTATCTCATTCGATCGGAGAGGCAAGAGGAAGAGAGATAAAGGGGGTGGCTCTATGAAGAAGACGATCAATAGTGTTAGGTGTAGGGTTTTTTTCCAAGTTTATGTTTTTATATAAGTTAATTTGGTCAAAATGACCGTTATACCCTTTTGGTCTTTTTATTTCATCTTAAAACACATGCGCGTCTCTAGGCCAATCCCATGACTCTCCTTATGAGCTGTGTCATTTTAAGAATTCCTATCTCATAATCCTGTGTGTCATGTAGCTATCCGACTCGCATTGGTCTTGCGCTCCTCGGTCCATATTTCTTCGTCACGTGCATAGTTTCGCCTTGTCTCATACAAATAATTATTTCAAATTCTACAAAAATTTTCATTTAATTGTATTTTTACTTTGTTTTACTCCCCCATTTAACTAGGCGAAGCTTCACTCAGATTAATATTCGCCTGAATGGTTCGAGACACGTATTAGACTACAATACTAATACAACCAATACAATAAAAAAATTACCTCGATGTCGACTCCCAAAGTTTGAAATACTATCCAGTATCCCGTAGCCAGGTCACGGTCTTGACTGGTGCAACACAAGTTAGGTTAAAGTTGATGGTTGTTTCAGTGCGTGTGTCACTTAATGGAGTCACATTGCAAGGTGTTAGAATAGGTAGACAACTAAAGTGGTGTTAGTTGAATCGACCATGAGATGCATGTGTATATGGGATGAGGTGTGGGCCTATATATGGACCAACCCCACACTTTTCTCTCATTTCTCTTTCCTATCCTCTTTTTCTCTTCTCTTCTCCTCTCCTCTCCTCGCAAACTTGGTGAGCAATAAATTGGGGGGCAGCCATTGGAAGGCCGTCCACCCTCCTCTCTCCTTATGATTTCCTTTCTATTTTTCCCTATTTTGAGTTATCTTATGTTAATTTCACTGTTGAGTCATCGCCATAACCAAGGGTGGCTTATTGGAGTCGAGTTTGGTGTTTCACCAATGTTTCGGCAACCCCTGGAGCAATCAACACGGGGCATGTAATGGCCCAAATTTTATTAAGACCGTTATTCGCGTATTTTCAAACGTGGACACCAGCTCAGGTCCACGGAGACGTCACGGACCGGCGATGATATACCTAGTTGGGTGGAAAGTATTATTTTTGACTGATTGTTTGACTAACTGTGATAATAATGACTAGGCTATGAATCATTACATTGCAGGTGTGGTTTAATATTTACTAGATCGAGTGAGATTGCATGTCGGGTATTCGCTTAAAAATACGTGCAGACGCAGGAACCAGACAAGTGAGCGATGGGAACACTAGGTCGTGGAATGCATTTATTTCGATAAAAATTAAATAAATTTGACAAAATAGTAAATTTGTGGTCGCTTAGTAACACGTGGGGTCGTGGTCGACACGCGTAGGTGGTACAGTAGTGTGCACGCCCGAGTACGCTCGTTGGTGCGCACGATGAAATTGTAGGCACGCAAATATAGGTGAATATATATATTTATTTATATATGTGTAATTTAAAATATATATTAAAAATAAGAAAATAAATAATTAATCGTGAAATGACCAAAAAGGGTATGTAATTGTGAAGAATGAGGATAAAAATATAGTGGTATTTTGGTCATTTCACCTTTAAATTGTTGATAACACCATCGACACCACCATTTTCCCTTTTTTTGATCGAATCTGAGAGAGAGAGACGAAAGAAGAAGAAAGATCGAGAGATCGAGGTCAGGAGCTTGTGGAAGCGGCGTTGGCAAAGGTGAGGAGTTGTTATTGTGGTGTTGTTGTGCGTTGTTGTGTGGAGGTTCGGTGGTGTTTGGTGGGGGGGAGAAATTCGGACGAACTGCCATGGCAGTTCGTCCGAGGATGAACATGGCATGGGAGATGTCTCCCATGCCTAGAGAAGAGGAGGGGTTGGGGTTGAGAGCTAACCCCAACCGAATTGAAAAAAAAATCTCATCGAACCAGGAAACTCCCTGGTTCGATGGAGAAGAAGAGGTGCACACGTGCGACTTCATAGGCCGGGTCAGGGCCGGTAGGCCGGCCCTGACGCAGACGACCGGTTGGGCCGAACCGGGTTCCGACGTTCGGCCCCGGTTTAGCCTAACTAGAGGAAAAAACAGTTTTAAATTAAATAAAATTTTAAAAAATATGAAAAATAGCTAGAAAATTATGAAAAAATTCTGAAAAATCAGAGAAAATGTGAGAAATTAGAAAAGGGTTGAAAAGTGAATTTCGAGACTTTTCGGGATGTTGGCACCCCGATGTAACTCGAAAAATTTGCTATTACTAAAAATTGGAATAAAATTCTAATTTTTATTGTCACGATATAAAATCAATTAATTTGATACGAAATCACATAAAATGACTTATTCGGATACCAGGGACTTAGGAGACCATAGTCGGGTGTTAGGTGCACATCCCGAGGCGAGAATGGGATCAGTCCGAGACAAATATCGAGTAATTGGAGTGCGATTGAGGTAAGTAAAACCCTTAAGAAACACACTCGAGTATTTATTTATTTGATTTCATTTGATTCCAACTATTATTGTTTATCGTTATTTACTCTATTTCCATGTTCATACTCATGTTGCACAGTTGGCATTGTTATTCATCGCTGGATCATCTGATTTACTTTGTGATGTGTGGACGGACTTGGGTAGGCTGGATAATAGGGATAGAATAAAGGTTCGGACCGGTTAGGGGGTTGGAGAAGCCAATGGGGGAATGCCAATGTTGGGATTAGGGTTCAATCCTACTACACGACATACATCTATCATTGGTGTTTATCGGTGTTATGTATGCATGCGTCTTAACTACAGTTGCCTGTTTTACTACGCATGTTTATTTAATAGTTTATTGGCTTCCATTATTATAAATGCTGGTTTGTTTACTTTTAGGTTTTACTCACTAGACTCGTCATCTACCTCTTATGATGATTCAGTGCAGGATCTACTACGAGCAAGGGCAAGGAGACTCTCGCAGACTACCTGTGACCTTGTCACCGACGGAGTTCGACTTGTATGTTTTCATTTTGCTGTATTGACTTGTTTTTGGGTTTATGGGGACTGTTTGAGATACCTGTACATGTATCTATCACATTTGTTATGTTATATACAATGTACTTTACCATGTTTTCCACATAGAATTGATGTTATCTGACTTGAGGAATTTACATATTTTAAATTTTTCGTTGGTTACAAGTTAAAATATTAATTACTGATTAACTGAGGCTGAATTAATTAATAATGATGGTTAGTTGGGCGTGGGACACAACTGGCAGCTACGTGACCAGTTGTAGGCCTGCGTGGCCTCCCGTGGTGGACCAATATGGATTTTTGGCTGCTACAGAGCATAGGTGTCGGTGTTGTTGTATTTTATTAATTTGATATAAATGGGTTGGGTTTTCAGATTAGATTATTTGATTTGGGTTTTCAATTGAATCCGGGCATCCCACAACAATCCGGGGTTGATTTTAGGAAGTCTTGATGCCCGAAAATATGTGGATGCTGATCGCTAAGAAAGGGGTTTCGATTTGGCGTTCAGTGTTTTCTGGAATTTGGGTTTTACAGTGAACATCATAGAGACGCTGCGCACTCTATAGCGCGACGGCGTCTCTCACATACACGGACAATAGAAGGGAGTCTAATTTTTGTTTCCGATTTTACGCTGTTGGAGGACGTTTTCCTGTGTATACTCATCACGATATGTGTGCGGTGTGTCTCACCGCAGAAACGTTGTGAGTGTTGTGTATGTCTTTGACATGTGTTTTGTATTTTTGGTCTTTGCGTAAAAACGTCACATGAGAGTTGTGTATGTATGCGGTGTGGGGTGTGTGCGTGGTGGTGCTTATGTCCCACGCCGTGAGAGAGTTTTGAGGTTTTTGTATGTGCAGCGTGAATGGGATACGAGTATATGTGTTCGGTTTCCGTAAATACGTTTTAGAGATGTTTCCAAGTTCATGCATGCACGACGCCTACAAGGCAGTAGGGAGTATGATTTTTGTTTCGTTCTTGCGTTTTAGGAGAAGTTGTTGTGTGTATTAGTGTGTTTTCATGGGCTGTGTGTGTGTTGTGACCGAGCCAGGCTGGGTCGGGTTGGCCAGACCCGACCCGACCTAAAAATAATAAGAAAATGAATATAAAATAAAATAAAATAAAATAAATTAGGGAAAGTAAAGGAAAAACTTAGAAAATATGAGAACAATATATAAAATAATATTGACTATAAACCCCAACCTATTGGGGTTCAAACTGTTGACAGGTAGTTTGGGGACTCGGACAAAAGTGTTAGGATCACGAGAGCGCAATGGATACATGACGTACCAGGTAAGTTAGTAAGCCAGTAAAAAAATATCATGTAATTCTATTTCCTCTATTAATCTTGATTGTTGAATTGATCTCATGCTTAGCATTCTATTCTATTCCTTGATTGTGTATTCTTGGTGTAAGTGTATGGCAGAGTACTCGACCCTACACTAGAGGGATAAAATGCGGGCACTTTTGTACAGGAGTGTGTGGCCACCCTTAATGATTGTGTGACACCAAGTACTAGGGGCTTGTGTCTCCCATTATGGTTGTGCCTTCGATTGTGTCGATGCCCGGGAAGGCCTCGCGCAATTTTTGTCGTTATGCCATGATTTAGACCACTTATGGCCTCTTTTGATTCTAGGAACATGCAAATTTCGATTGATTATCTATTAGTCTGATTATCATGCACTTGTTTATATTTCCTGTCTTTCGATTACCGCATGATCCTTAGACTACTTTATTTGTTAAATCTTGAATTACTGTTATATTATTCTGGTATTACTTTCAATTTCTCTCAGTTGCTCAGCGCCTAGTTTATGACGGTGGGTGCAGCTAGAGTAGGTGACAACAAGGACAAGGGACCGACGATAGGTGACTTCTTCTGAGCGCTTCTCAAGGACGACCTCTTGCTTTGCTGCTTAGTATGTATTTACTTTGAGTTATATGTGTTGGTTTGAAAAACATATCGGATAGTATTGGGTTGTACGGTTTGGATATCATGTGCATGCCTGTATCATATTGTGGTCACCAGGCTGTACATGTTTATCTTGTATTTGGGGTTCCACTTTAGTAAGTAAAATCCTGATTTCCTTTTGAGTTATAGTATGATGATAGTTGAATTCCGCTATGTATCAATCTGATAAGCTTTGTAATCTAATAACTCATAATTTGAACGGTAAAAGAACAATTTAAGGCTGACTAGGCACGTATAGACTTATTGAGTATCAACTCGGGAGCCTATACGGGTTTAGGCAGGGCGTTCCCAATTGCATTGGGAAATTGAAGCCGTCAAAGTTGGTATAAAAGCATACCAGGTTTAAATTTCATAAAACACAAGTCATTTAAACTAGCTTAAATTAGTTATAGTTGAACTTAGAGTGGAACCTTATGATCCTGACTTAGAATTCTTGTTGGGGATTGAGGATGAGTCGGGTAAAACAATTGAAAACTTATTCGTATAAGTATGTTTTATGTGATGTATTATATGATACCGGTAGTTATTCGCCGATCCGGGAAATCGCTTTCTTTATCAGATAGCGAGGGCAGATCAGGATGGATCTAGTAACGATAGTGGTACATCGTTAACACGTGCGTTGGTGCATAAAGTCGCATTTTAGAGCATCGATCTGAAGGACATGATAGGAAACGGATAAGGGATTCAAATGACGATATTGTTTCTCGAAGGCAGAGAGTATGTTTCCAGTGTGGACAGCCCGAGCATTTTCAGAACCGATGTCCAGATTCATACAAGGACCAGTAGGATGACAATCAACATCAGTCTATTGAGGATGTGCACATGGCGACTGAGCCGCAGCTGATGGTGGTTCGTGATCCTAACGGAGGTAAAGAATTTTCTTGGTTAGCATACATCATGCATGGAATTGATTACTTGAAGCTTTAGGTGTTTAAATGCGATGTCGGATGTCATGTGACAGAGTTAGGGTTAATACTTGCTAGAGTAGTGCCATTTAAACTTAGCATAGTTTTCTAGGATGAGACAAACCTAACTTAGATTAGAGTTCAAAAGAGGTGGTAGGCTTGGCACAATGGGTTGCCAAACCTAGCCACGAGTAAACCTAAAGAGAGGCAAAATCAAATGGGTTGTGATTCATCTTACAATACATGGGCACGTAGTGTACATAATGGCCATGGTTGCAACTTTGTCGAACATATTTACTGTCTGGGTATAGATGAACTTGCGTTGAAACGTGAATGGGTTGGGAGGTCATTACAAGTTTGACATGCGAGTTGAGATCGTAGCATCTCACTTCGTAATTACCTAACTTGTGTTGTGGTAGTGGACGATGTCTGCGACGAGGTCATTGGCATTCCTACCATTTCGAGAAACGGGAGCCGTCTAGAGAGACCGCAGTCGAATTAGGCTGTTTAAAGTGGTGGTGACCCGCAGTTTGAAGACTGAGATGAAATCAAGCTGTTCGAAGTGGCAAAGGCCCACAGTTTGATAGATGTGGAGAAAAGGAGTGGATTTAAGACGTTGTGTTGTTCGAAGAGACTTTGTACAAGTCCGTAGTTTAATACCTGATGTTGAGCTGTTGGAAGTGACTCTCGCGCGAGTCCACAGTTGGTCATAGCTTATTGAGCTGTCTGAAGTGACTTTGTATCAGTTCGCAGTTCAATGGTAAAGAAAGAGCCGTCTGAAACTTTGGAAAAGTTCGCAGTTCGATACGAAGGATCCAAGCTGTTTGAAACGGTTGTAAGCCCACAGTTTTGAGGAGGTGTGAACGAGTGTTGGTTCCCGTTATTCGCTCGAGTTAAAGCTAATTTCGAGGATGAAATTCTTGTTAGTTGGGGAGACTATAACGACCTGAAAATTTGGCTATTTGTGAATGATGACGTGTACTATATATTTATACTCATATTTGAGTGATCGGACAGTGAAGACGGTAAACGAGTAGGAAAACTAGCCGAACGGGCATCGACAGTTGGGGTTACTGATACCTGGGACTTTAAAACACAAAATATGATTAATAAATAAGTTAATTAATGATAATTGAACCGAATAAACGATGAGAGTGCGTCGATGAGACCAAAACGTGCGACTCGTGAGTCGTGGGGTGTTTGGAGTGCGAGAATGTAAGAACGGGCCAGAGAGTTAGTTAGTTAAGTGGTGCGTGTATCACCTAGTGGAGTTACATTGAGAGGTGTTAGAATAGGTGGACAATTAAAGTGGTGTTAGTTGGACCGACCTCAAGATGCGTGTGTGTGAGGAGATGAGGCGTGGGCCTATATAAGGACCAACCCAACACTTTTCTCTTATTTCTCTCTCCTCTCATTTTTTTCTCTTCTCTTCTCCTCTCCTCTCAAACTTGGTGAGCAAGAAATTGGGGGACATCAATTGGAAGGCTGTCCACACCATCGGAGAGCCGCCGAAGCTATAGGGACTCACCAGAAAAGGTGAGATCTCCTCTTTCCTTGTGATTTCC
Organism: Stephania japonica; assembly: GCA_039657345.1. Taxonomy (NCBI): domain Eukaryota; kingdom Viridiplantae; phylum Streptophyta; class Magnoliopsida; order Ranunculales; family Menispermaceae; genus Stephania; species Stephania japonica. Next base: position 21,131,118 of record CM077566.1, read on the forward strand.
TTTCCATTTCCTTGTTTTGAGTTCTCTTGTGTTAATTTCATTATTGAGTCATCGCCATGACTAAGGGTGGCTTGCCGTAGACGAGTTTGGTGTTTCGCCAATGCCTCGGTAACCCCCAGAGCGATCAACACGAGGCATTTGTGCCAGTGTTGTTGTATTTTATTAATTTAATTTTAATTGAATCCGAGCATCTCACGACGATCCGGGTTGATTTCGGGGAGTCTTGATACCCATAAATATGTGGGCATTGATCGCCAAAAGAGGGGTTTCAATTTGGTGTTCAGTGTTTTCTAGAATTTGGTTTTAAAGTGAACGTCGTGGAGACATTGCACACTCTGTAACACGGCGGCATCTCTCACATACGCAGATAATAGAGGAGAGTCTGTTTTTGGTTTTCGATTTTACGCCGTTGGAGGAAGTTTTCCTGTGTATGCTCATCGCGACGTGTGTGCAGCGTGTCTCTATGCACACCGACACGCCACAGACACATTGTGAGTGTATGTAGTCTCGGACATGTGTTTTGTATTTTTGGCATTTGCGTAAAAACGCCGCAGGAGAGTTGTGTGTGTGTGCGGTGTGTGTGTGGTGGTGTTTATGTCCCACGTCGTGAGTGGGATACGAGTGTGTGTGTTCAATTTTCGTAAATATGTTTTAGAGTCGTTTCCAAGTTCCTACATGCACGACGCCTACAAGGCATTAGGGAATATGATTTTTGTTTCGTTCTCGCATTTTAGGAGAAGTTGTTGTGTGTATTAGTGTGTTTTCATAGGTTGTGTGTGTGTTGTGACCAGGCTAGGCCCAGTGCCTAGCCAGGCCCAATGCCTGGCCAGGCCCAGCGCTTGGTCCGGGTAGGCCGGGTCGGGTCAAACCCGACATGACCCAGAAAATAATAAAAAATAAATATAAAAATTAAATAAAATAAAGAAATTAGGGAAAAATAAAGGAAAAATTCAGAAAAATATAGAAAATAATAGACTATAAAATCAACCTATTGGGGTTCAAACTATTGATAAGTAATTTGGGAACTCAGATAAAAGGATTAGGATCGCTAGAGCGCGACAGGTACGCGATGTACCAGGTAAGTTAGTAAGCTAGTAAGAAAATATCATGTAATTCTATTTCTTCTTTTAATTGTGATTGCTGAATTAATCCCCTGCTTAACATTCCATTATATTCCTTGGTTGTGTGTTCTTGGCGTAAGTATGTGTCAGAGTACTCAGCCGTGCACTAGAGGATAAAACGTGGGCACTTTTGTACAGGAGTGTGTGACCACCCTTAATGATTATATGACACCAAGTACTGGGTGCATGTGTCTCCCATTATGGTTGTGCCTTTGCTTGTGTTGATGCCCGGTGAGACCTCGCCTTTGCCGTTATGCCATGATTTAGACCACTTATGGGCCTCTTTTGATTCTTGAAACATCAAATTTCGATTGATTATCTGTTAGTCAGATTATCATGCACTTGTTTATATTTCCTGTATTTCGATTACCGCATGATTCTTGGACTACTTTTTTTGTTAAATCATGAATTACTGTTATATTCTTCTGGCATTACTTTTTATTTCTCTCAGTTGCTCACTGTCTAGTTTATGACAGTGGGTACAGGTAGGGCAGGTGACAGCAAGGACAAGGGACCAGTGATATGTGACTTCCTCTGAGTGCTTCTCGAGGACGACCTCTTGCTTTGCTGCTTAGTATGTATTTACTTTGAGTTATATGTGTTGTTTTGAAAAACATGTCAGATAGTATTGGGTTGTAAGGTTTGGATATCATGTGCATGCCTGTATCATATTGTAGGCACCGGGCTGTGCATGTTTATTTTGTATTCGGGGTTTCACTTTAGTAATAAAATCTTGATTTCCTTTTGAGTTATTGTATGATGATAGTTGAATTTTGCTGCGTATCAATCTTATAAGCTTTGTAATCTAATAACTCATAATTTGAATGGTAAAATAACGATTTGAGGCTGATTAGGCACATATAGACTTGTTGAGTATCGACTCTGGAGCCTATATGGGTTTAGGCTGGGCGTTCCCAATTGCATTGGGAAATTGGGGCCGTCACAGGATGCCTAGTTGTTCACATCAAGCCTTGGTCACACCTGAACCACTAATAATGACTGGAACGAATCCCACCCTGCAGCTCGGATCACAATCCATTGAGGGCACAAATACACGCGTTACAATCTAGCCTACCAGACTTTGTACCATACAGTCCTGAATAATCACCAACTACAAAACCAAACTAATCCAATAATAAACCAATAATGGAGTTGAATAGCAAAAATGACAAATGAACAAATTGAATGTTGGACTAAGTGGTTAGTCACTTTACTCCGTCCAGAATTTTGATGGAAACAAATAAGGTGAAAAATATACTAATAAACATCAAGTGAATTTCAGTCGTTAAAGGTTGCAAAACTTCACACCACAAGCATTCGAGCATTCAAGCCATTCAAGTTCAAGATTTGACATACGTAAAGGAATGAAGAAGAAAGATTAAATTAAGTGTTGTAACATTAATGTAAGGTATACAAGTTTATTTACGCAAGCCTAATGCATTAGTTCATGCACATCGAGTTTTTCAAATTGATTTTCAAATGTCAAGTGACTACTTAAAGTTTTAAGTGAAACTTAAAACTTGACTTGGTTTATAAGTCTAAACGATGTTAAACTATGTGTTTAAGCTCACATCGCTTTTTTAAAATCATTGTAAAAAATTTTCGAAAAAGAAAAACTAGTTTTTGAAATGTCTTTGAAAAGAAAACTGCACATTTGCAGAAAAGCCCCTCGCATGTCATGAAACTGAGATTTTTCATTTTTGGGATTTGTGAAAATATCTGGACCACCCAAATAGGCTATATGACCCATAACAAACATGTGTCATATGTTATATGAGGTTTAATTAGGTCCAAGATGCGCTAAGGATCGGTAACAAAAGGGACAAAAATATTTATTTTGAGGTCCCTGCAGTTAGCCCGCTAATACCTTCATTAGCGCGTTAAGTGCAGAGTTAGCGCGCTATGTCTCAACAGTAGCGCGCTAATTGTATCCTTGAAAACTTTTTTAAAAAAGCTGAAAAACACACTTTAATTTGAATTCTTGATGAATTCTGGGCCCTGGGATCCCTAGAACGGTCACTAACTGATAAAATGAGATATGTAACACTATAAAACCACCAAGAATATTATTTTGTTAACACAAGAAAGAAAAACGCATAAAAGCTCAAAACTTACAAAAGGAGAATATTGATTTTTGTGAAGGAGACAGAGAAGATTCTTGAGGTTGTCCATTCATTTTAAAATCCAGCACTTTTGAGGTTTCCAAAGGTGGATAACAACCTCTTCAAAATAGATTTTCAAGTCACATTCTTAGCGTTGTAAGAAAATCCTTTGTTTTAGCTTTTTCTTGTGTTTAAATTCCATAGTTTTGTGTGTTTTAATTGGAAAATCATTTGTTGTGTTTTTAAATACATTCATCTTGGCTTTTGCACTTAAACTTATTTTATTAAACCTTAGGATTGTTTTGGATAAAAGTTTGCACTTAAACTTGATTCTTATTAAACTTCTTGTTCTTGTCTTTGAAATCGGTTTTGCACAATACATTAGCATTTGAAACGATTTCACATTTAAGACTTGCACAAATTACTGACATATTTGCATATCTCATTTATTTTCATACTTGCATGCATTAGAGTGGTTAGGCTCTAGGAGGCTTGCTAGTATTTGAACTTGGTGCTACTTTACTTTGTAAGGTGTATTTGATTATTTTTTAGTTATTGGTTGTAATTGAATAATTGTAAGACTCAGTGGAATCTAAGTCAAAGGGAAGACCTAGTTGAGGCTAGGCAAAAACCCTAGTTGTGACTAGGTAGGAAGTCCTAATTGTGATTAGGCATTCTAAGCTTGTAAGTTTAGGTTGTAACACTTATTTGTAATATAAGTGGGGTTTAAAAATCCAAACCGAGGAGGTTAGGTAGTGGATGTAGATCATTGGATCGAACCACTATAAATCGTGTCACTTTCCATCTCTTCTATCTCATTCACTTGCATAGCATTCACAATCACGTTTTGGTGAGCATAGAACATCTTGATTATTGAACTAAATTAAAAAATGCGATAACTTTTCGATACACCTAATTCACCCCCCTCTTAGGTGTGGTTTCAATTAATATCTGAGCGGGTTATTGCTCAAAGTGTTACTAACGTATCTTTGAGTATTTTTGTTCAAGGATGCAAACTCTAGATCCAGCTCGTCTTAGGGAAGGCAACTCCTTTAGTAGGCCTCCATATTTTGATGGAACAAACTTGCTCATTGGAAAGTGAGGATGAAGTTTTATATTAGAGCACAAAATATATTTTTGTAGGATGCAATTGAAAATGGTTACACTCCACCGGACAAGCCCTTGAAAGAGTACATCGCCAAGGAGATCAAAATTGAGCTCTCAGATGATCAAGCCATGCATCATTTATTTTGTGCATTAAGTGAGAATGAATTTAACCGAGGTAGCACTTGTCAAATGACCAAATAAGTGTGGGAGAAGCTTAATGTACACTATTAAGGTACCATTCAAGTGAAGAAGACAAAGTTGAGAATTCTTGAGGAACACTATGAAACTTTTCGAGTTGGATTCGATGAAGACATATCCACCGCCATCACTCAGTTTACCAAACTATTGAATAAGATCAATAATCTTGGAAAGAACTATAACCACTCGGTGTACAAGTTCCTTAGAGGCTTGCCTAAGGAATGGGATGCCAAGAAGTATGCTATCCAATTGGCATAAAATCTTGGAGATTATACATTCAATGCCTTATGTGGAGAGCTAACGGTCTATGAATTCGAACTTAAAGACCGAGCTAGATTGGAAGTATTAAGTGGAGGCACAAAGAGTTCAAGAAAAGAGATTGCTTTGGAAGGCAAATAGTTCCCCGGTTGCATCGGTAGAGATCATTGAAGATGAAAAATCTTATGATGACAATGATCTTGAGGAGGACATAGCTATGCTTTCAAAAAAGCTCAACAAAGCCATGTATAAGTGAGATTAAGTATAAGAAGTTTAAAAGTGGAAGCAAGGGAGGAAAGTCAAATGAGACCATATACTTTGGGTGTGGCAAACCGGTCACATCAAGGTGGAATGCAAGTCAAAGAAGGTGTTGGACAAGAAGAAAGGAAAGAAGAGCTTCAAGGCAACTTGGGATGATTCATCCTCATCAAATTCCGAGTCTGAGTCGGAGAGTGAGAAAGCAATACTTTGTCTCATGGCACAAAGTAAGGTAAACTCTAAAACTTCTAACTTTGATGATGTTGATGACTTGGATGATGTTCCAAACCTTGATGTGTTTAGGAAAGAGTTGGAAAAGAAGGTCAAAAAGACCAAACAACTGAAAAAGAGCTTCACCATAGCAATTAGTGAAATAGAGTCACAAAATGAGACCATTAATGATCTCCAAAGTGACTTGAATGAAGTCCAAAATGAGAGAGATGCCTCAGTTAAGGAAGTAGAGGCCTTGATTAGTATGGTGCATAAATTTACCCATGGTAGAGAAATGTTTGATATGATGTTGAGAGTACAACGATGTGCACTCTACAAAAGAGTAGGCTATGGAGCAAACTTGTTGAGTTACAAGAAATTGCTAGATAATGACCATAGATGCTAAAAGTGCAATAGATCTCATGTGGTTGGGAAATGTGCCTTACAAAAGGCTAAAGTGAGTAGACTAACATGGGTAGTTAAAAATGTTTATGACACTTTCTCGGATCCAAAGGTGTTTGAGTACCAAAATCTAGTGCATTTCTCATTATGTAGGATGCGAGGAAGAGCACCCCATGGTACTTAAATATTGGGTGCTCAAGACACATGATCGAAGATTTGCGTCAATTCATTGAATTAAAATGGCACGATGGTGGAAAGGTCACATTTGGAGACAACAATGAAGGAAAGGTTATTGGCCTTACATGGGTGTTAGGAATGAGAAGCATGAAACTCTATTTATTGCATATAGAGATAAAATGTTTATGCCATTAACTTTGATGAGATGCATATGTAAAATGTTTTATGTTTGAGTGCACAAAGTGAATGTGATACATAGTTGTGGCACCGTAGATTAGGATATTCTAGCGTAGAAAATTTGTCAAAATTGACCAAGCATGATTTTGTCAAGGGCCTACCTAACTGTACTTTTAAGAAAGACAAGGAATGTGAACCTTGTATCCTAGGTAAGCAAGTGAAATCGTCATTTAAGACGAAAGTTATAAGTGATGTGACTCGAGCCTTAGAACTTATCCATATGGATTTGTTCGAACCTACCCAAACACAAAGTCTATGGGGTAAATCATATTGCTTTGTCATTGTTGATGATTTCACTAACTATACATGGGTGTACTTTCTATCTCATAAGCATGAAGTGTTTGATGTGTTCATAAAATTTTGTGCTTTGGTTGAAAATGAAAAAGGATATAAGATCACTATCATTAGAAGTGAAAGATGTGCTGAGTTTGTAAATAGGAACATGGAGGATTTTTGTGCTAAACAAGGATATACACATCAATTATCCTCTTCTAGAACACCCCAACAAAATGGAGTAGTTGAAAAAAAAAGGACACTCCAAGAGATATGTAGAACTATGCTAAATTAGTATAACATAGCTAAGCATTTTTGAGTCGAAGCCATTAACACGGCGTGCTATATGATAAATAGAGTAAATGTCCGAAAGCAAGTGAAAAAGACTCCCTATGAACTATGGAAAGGTCGAAAACCCAACATAAGTTATTTTAAGGTTTTCGGTTGCACTTGCTGTGTTCTAAATGATTAAGATCATTTGGATAAATTCGACCCAAAGTCAAATGTGTGTACTTTCCTAGGCTATTCCATGCATAGCAAAGCATATCAGGTGTTTAATAGATCAATCAAAACCATAGAAAAGTCTATCTATGTGAGATTTGACGAAGTAGATCCCAAAGTGAAAATAATGCACAACTTGGAAAAATTGAGGATTGATGATGAAGATGATTGCACCCTAGGTCAAACATCAAATACTCAAGAGGTCGAGTTAAGCATAGAACCCAAAACAAATGCACCAAAGAATTCAAGACTTCTTATTGGCCATCCCTACCAATAAATTATATGTGATCCAAACAAAGGAATAATCACTAGGTCAACATTGCATCGAGATGAGGGACACATAGCCTTTGTATCACAAATCGAGCCCACCAAGATAGATGATGCCTTAGAAGATGAATTTTGGGTAATGGCTATGCAAGAAGAGCTTAGTCACTTTGTTAGAAAAAAGGTATGGACACTAGTACCTAGACCTAAGGACCATACTATTATAGGTACCAAATGAATTTTTAGAAACAAAAAGAACGAGAAGGGTTAAATTGTATGAAACAAGGCTCGATTGGTTGCACAAGGCTACACTCAAAAGGAAGGAATTGATTGAGGAAGCCTTTGCACCCGTAGCAAGACTATAAGCAATTCGAATGTTACTTGCTTATGCTTGCTACAATGGACTATACCAAATGGATGTTAAAAGGGCATTTTTAAATGGCTTCATCAATGAAGAGGTATATGTGGGATAACCATCGGGTTTTGAAGATCATGACCATCCAAGTCATGTCTATCATCTTCAAAAAGCCTTGTATGGACTAAGACAAGCTCCTAGAGCTTGATATGATAAACTTAGAGCATTTCTACTTAATAAAGGATTCAAGAAAGGAACACTAGATCCTACTTTGTTCATTTTGATAAAAAAACATGATATACTACTTGTTCAAATTTATGTTGATGATATTACCTTTGGGTCATCCAGCACACGTTTATGTGATGAATTCTCATCACCAATGACAAATGAGTTTGAAATGTGCATGATGGGTGAACTAACATACTTTCTAGGCTTTCAAATAAAGCAATCCAAACATGATATTTTTATAAATCAAGCAAAGTATGTGAGGGACATGCTAAAGAAGTTCAAATTCAAAAATCTGAAAGCATGTGACACTCCTAGTAGTTCCACCATCAAAATGGACAGAGTCCAACTAGGAAAACCTATAGATCCTAAACTTTACCGTGGAATGATAGGTAGTTTCCTATATTTGACCACTAGTAGACATGACATTATGTTTAGTGTGTGCTTATGTGCTAGATTTCAATCCGATTCCAAGGAGTCATACTTAAAATATGTAAAGTGCATATTTCGATATCTAAGTGGAACATAAGACTTAAGATTGTGGTTCAACAAAACCAAGAGTTTCGAACTCCGAAGTTTTACTGATTCTGATTATGCGGGAAGTCTAATTGATAGGAAAACACTTCCGAATTTTGTCATTTAATAGGAAATTCACTTATATCATGGTTTAGCAGATAGCAAAATTCTGTTACTTTGTCTATGGCGAAAGCCGAGTGTGTGGCTGCTGGGAGTTGTTGTGCTCAAGTTCTGTACATGAAATAACAACTTGAGGATTACCAAATTCTAGTCGGTTGTGTTGAAATCTATTGTGATAACACAAGTGCAATCAACATATCAAAAAATCCGGTGTTACACTATCGCATAAAACACATTGAAATTAGGCACCATTTCCTTCGTGATCACGTCCAAAAGGGTGAGGTTAAACCCGTTCATGTGCCTACAGAAGATCAACTATCTGATATTTTCACCAAGCCATTGCCTAGAGACCAATTTTCCAAGATTCGGTGTGAGTTAGGCATGTTTTGTGAATCGGACCTTCTATATATGTTCTAGCTATTCCGAACCTTTTTATATGGTGTTAGTGAAGTGCCCATGAAGTTTGAGGTGAATCGGAGTTGTATGTTAAAAACTAAAAATTTTTTGTCCAAAATTTTAAGAGGGAAATTAGTGCGCTAATTGCAGTCATTAACGCACTAATTATGTTCTGGCCCAACTTACTAATTGACCCATTTACACGATAATTCTATTATTAGAGCGTTAATGTTGCTCGGCCAGACGGTTATAAAACCCGTATTTGCCCTAAAAATCACTCGCCTCACACAAATGTCCTCTCCTTTCGTCATTTCCACCGTGCTCTCTCCCCCAGGTAACATCGTTCACTCTCTTAGTCGATTTCTTCACATTTTTGTATTTAAGCCCTAGAATTTCATTGCTCCTATGTTGACTCGTCGAACCTCTGCCCATTCCTCTTCCTGTCCAACCACCACCACTACTTCTCGTCTTACCCATGCCACATCCTCTCGCCGTCCCTTAGCACATCATGTTGTCCAATCATCCTCATTTGGTAGTGAGTCCGAGTCCACTCATTCTTCTACCTATAGCCAACCCGTCCCTATTCTGGCAAATGCCCCACGAAATGAGAGTCGTGCCAAGTTCGTTCATGAGTCTCATCCATCTTAGAGTCGGTGGCTCTACCGCTCATGGATGCCAAAATTCTTCGGCCCGCTGTTGTTGACTTCGCCTTCTTTGATAAGGCTCATCTCCCAATTTGGGAAATTTTTGATAAGGCGGGTTGGACCACTTTTGTGCATATAATGCTAACTATAACCCCCTTGGTCTAAGTTTTCTATTTAAATCTTGAAACAACAAACAATTTTGTCCTCAAATCATCAATTGGTAGCTAGTCCATTAAGATTACCCCTGAAAATCTTGTTTAACGGCTTCAACTCCCTTTGCACCCTCCTACCACCACGGTTGTGTGCAAATTTCTCAGTTGACCCATTGATCGTCTTGAATTACTCAATTCCTTTCTGCGGTTGAAAAGGAATGTAACCGTATACCCAACTGGTATAACGGACACTGATTTCAAACTCATATCTCACCATCTTCATAAGGTTCTTCACAAGGTTATTCTTCCGCGAGTTGGTAGTAAGAACTATGTCACTCTACTCGATATGTTTGCTTTTGGACACCTGATTCGTATGATTCCTCTTAGTTTACCCCATATCATTATCGGTTATATAATGAGCACGTATAGCTCGTGTCGTCATATGCTCATATTATCATCCTACTGGGAGTCCGCTCAGGTGGATCTCACTTTAGGTGGTCGTCCATTCTCTGTCTATGACACCATTGACATGGCCACTTTAAAGGCCATAAAGTATCGTTACATTCGTGAAAGGCAGAAATGGACATGGGAAGATACAATTTCGGATGGTTAATACTACGACGATTATGAGTCTCCACTACCTACAGACTCTCTAGTTGCTTCTTTCGATGCGCCAGAATACTTGGAATGCAACTACAATTTTTCTCACGACGATGACGACAATGCTGGCAATAATGAACATGATGGCGATGATGAAGCTCATTAGGACTTTACAGCTCCACCGCAGTAGTCGCAACATCAGTCGACGCAGCCTCCACTTCCTTCTACTTTCGGCGGCTTCACCCCTCCACTAAATGTCTCCATCGTCGGCATACATTTTTGCACAGCTGGGATACTTGCATGAGTACATGACTTAGACGTTCACTTCCTTCGACATGCGTCTACGTCATATCGAGACTGAGTTGCTACCATCTGCGCCAGCACGTGATGGTCGTGCCTCTGGCTCGGTGAGTCGGCCATCGTCCTCCAGGAGGAATATTTTGGGATATTATTGTTAGGCAAGCATTAGACTCAAAATTGTTAGTTTTAGATGTTCACGAAAATTTCTCTTTTGTAGACTCATGTTTAATGCCACAACTATGCCTTTATTTCTGTATGCTATTTATATCATGAAAAACTTTTTTGCGTATTGCTAAGGTAATATAATGCTATTCCTTGATATCTATGATTCATTGTATATGAATGGATAATGCTTCCGTATGCTGTCTATTGATATGCATGAAGTGAGGGGGAGCTCATTTTTCCATTATTGTTTCCCTTTGTCTATTATGCTTGCTACGGGGGAGCTTGGCTCCACTTTTTGATGGTATCAAACGGGGGATAAAATGTGATTGAACTTGAAAATGTGGATATGGTTGAACTTGAACACTTAAATGAAAATTACATGATGTGTACAACCATGAATGTGATATAAATACACTTGCATTATATTTTATACTTATCAAGTTCACTTTGTTTGTTATCATCAAAAAGGAGAAGATTGTTGGAATAAGTGGTTAGTCACTTTACTCCGTCAATAATTTTGACGGAAACAAACAAGGTGAAAAATATACTAATAAACATCAAGTGAATTTCAGTCGTCAAAGGTTGCAAAACTTCACACCACAAGCATTCGAGCATTCGAGTATTCAAGCCATTCAAGTTCAAGATTTGGCATACGTAAAGGAATGAAGACGAAAGATTAAACTAAATGTTGTAACATTAATGTAAGGTATACAAGCTTATTTACACAAGCCTAATGCATTAGTTCATGCATATCGAGTTTTTTAAATTGATTTTCAAATGTCAAGTGACTACTTGAAGTTTTAACTGAAACTTAAAACTTGACTGTCATGGCCCAATTTTGTTCATCTTGATAATTTCTTAATCAGGAACACCAACCCGTGACGTGGGGCCCGCATGAGATGTGCACGTAGACCGAGGCATGTGGCCGAGGTGAATTTTATATTTGTATTGATGTATTCCTAGTGTTTGTAAGTGTGTAGGCTGACTAAGCCAGTATGTGCAACTATCGAAGCTGAGACGTGGTCGAAGACACATCTCGAGTTGCGCGCAAGCTGGGGTACCAAATAGCAAGACTTGTGGTAAGTCTAAATTTAGTAAAATGCAATGTAATTAAATTAATGCACATTAGATTATAGCTTATGGTCATAAATTAATTAAATTGAAATGGGACACATATACTTATAAATATATAATATAAATATATATATTTAAAAAAAACAGAAAATATTTGTGAAATGACAAAAAAGGGCTTTGGCTTATTAAGAAAGAGGATAAGATTGAGGGGCATTTTGGTAATTTGGCTACCCTTTTTTATCTAACCCCAAAACCACCACCACCACACACCACCAATCAAAGAACTGAGAGAGAGAGAGAGTCCGAAGAGAGAGGTCGAGAGAGGGAGAAGGGGAGATCGAGAGCTTGAGGTGCGGCAGCAACGTCAAGGCGGAGGTGAGTTGTCGTTCTCATCATTGTTGTTGTTATTGGCGTTGTAGTGTTGTTATGTTGTTGAAGTGGTGTTATGGTTGAGCTTGAAAAATTGTTGTTTTAATGGTGGTTTAGATTGTTGGTGGTATTGTTGTTGTGCTGATGGATTGAAGAAGTGAAGAAAGAAAGAAAGAAATCAAGAAAAAAAAGGAGAGAAGAGAAGAAGGGGGAGACTCGGTTGGACCGGGTCAGACCCGATTCATCGATCCAAGTCCCCCCAAATAAAAATAAAAAAATAAAAAAATAAAAAAATAAAAAATAAAAAATAAAAAATAATATATATATGTATATATACATATATATAGGAATATACATACATGTATATATGTATGTATATATATACACATACACATGTATGTATATATATATATATACATATACACATAGGTATATAAACATAAAATATATCTATGTAATAAAATATTAATAAATAAATAAATGATATGAAATAACTTTTCAAGGACCTAGGGGTGTTACGGGAGTTCGGGAGCGATAGTCGGAGTGTCGCGAGGCTGGATAGCCATAGCTATTCTGTGACTTGTAAGTGAAACTGTGGGAACATTATATTTAATTTCATTCATATTAATTCTCTTTTCAGTCAATTTGATGACTTATTGTACCATCATGCTTTCTTGCTCTATTCAAGTTGAATGTTGTAATAGCATGATGCCTTGTGATGGTTTCATTGACTCCTTTCCTGATATGCCATATTTTGTTGTGAATTATATTATAATTGATCTTAGAAATGCATGCACTAGGGTTACTGTGGTAATTGGTTTGTATTTCATTTCCTTTGGGGTTTTGTAGCCTAACTTATTGTTGATATCGTAGAACCTTAGAAATAAAAATCCTTGAAACAAAATTTGGAGATTATCTAGTGTCCATTGCACAAGAGATGGGTGGATTCATGGGGTCACTGGACCTTGGGGTTTCTGGCACTCACCACTATTACTTAGGTGGCATCACATAGCTTGAACTACAAGGTTGTCGGCAAGTTTTATATATATATATATATATATATATTCAAAATTTACAAAGTATGTTGAGAGTATCTCCATACGATAGTGGCTGGTTGATATTTTTCACCGCCGACCAGATGTAGATCATCTCGACTTAGCCTGTGTCAGTTTATCTAATTCGGTTACCTGTGATATTTATATGCATTACTTTCTTAGCACCTTTTTCTACTATATTATGCATTTAAATATCTGTTTTTACTTTGGAAATGTAGTATAGAATTCCACGGTTATTACTTAAATTAACTATACTCACTGTCTAATTTGTGACGGTGGGTGTAGGTCCGTCGAACAGTATCAGACTGGGCAAGGAGAAGATCGGCAACTACCTCTGAGCTCGTAGCGCGTAGCTGTCGTACATGTAGGTTATATTTTTTGTATTACGCTTATATACGTCTTTTGCTTAGGTTGTGCATTGGGACGAGAGTTAGTTACCTGACTTTTGACTTTCACTTTGTCTATATGTTTGTCGTTTATTGTATATTGATATTGTGACTGTTATTTCCTGGTTTCCACATTTAGGATTTATATATAATTCTTCCGCTAATTTGATAATCCTTATAAAATGATAAATAGTAATGATAGGAAATTTCTTATTCCTGAACCAATCCACGAGATAATAAGTAGCACATGCTGACTAATACGTAATTAGGTCCTACGTGTTGTAATTAAGGTTTAATTACGGGATTAGGCCAGGCAGTGCCTAGATGAAAATAGGGGCCTTTTCATTGACTTGGTCTATAAGTCTAAACAATGCTAAACTATGTGTTTAAACACACATCGCTTTTTGAAAATCATTGTAGAAGTTTTTCGAAAAAGAAAAACTGGTTTTTGAAATGTCTTTGAAAAGAAAACTGCACATTTGCAGAAAAGCCCCTCGCATGTCATGAAACCGAGATTTTCCATTTTTGAAATTTGTAAAAATATCTGGACCACCCAAATAGGCTATATGACCATAACAAACATGTGTTATAGGTTATATGAAGTTTAGTTAGGTCCAGGATGCGCTAAAGGGTCGCTAACCAAAGGAACGAAAATATTTATTTTGAGGTCCCTGCAGTTAGCACGCTAATACCTTAATTACTGCGTTAAGTGCAGAGTTAGTGTGCTATGTCTCAACATTAGTGCGCTAATTGCATTCCTGACAATTTTTAAAAAAAACTGAGAAATGCACTTTAATTTGAATTCTTGATGAATTCTGGGCCCTTAGATCCCTAGAACGGTCACTAACTGATAAAATGAGATGTGTAATACTATAAAACCACCAAGAACATTATTTTGTTAACACAAGAAAAAAACAAACAAAAGCTCAAAACTTACAAAAAGGAGAATATTGATTTTTGTGAAAGAGGCAAAGAAGATTCTTAAGGCTATCCATTCATTCTAAAATCTAGCACCTTTGAGGTTTCCAAAGGTATACAACAACATCTTCAAAACAGATTTTCAAGTCACCTTCTTGGGGTTGTAAGATAGTCCTTTATTCTAGTTTTTTCTTGTGCTTAAATTCAATAGTTTTGTATTTTTGAATTGGAAAATCATTTTTTGTGTTTTTGAATACATTCATCTTAGGTTTTGCACTTAAACTTATTTTATTAAACACTAGGATTGGTTTGGACACAAGTTTGCACTTAAACTTGATTCTTATTAATCTTCTTTTTCTTGGCTTTGAAATTGATTTTGTACTAATACATTAGCATTTGAAACGATTTCACATTTGAGACTTGCACAAATCAGTGACATATCTCATACTTGCATGTATTAGAGTGGTTAGGCTCTAGGAGGCTTACCAGTATTTGAACTTGGTGCTACTTTACTTTGTAAGGTGTATTTGATTATTTTTCAGTTATTGATTCTAATTGATTGATTGTAAGATTTAGAAGAATCTAAGTCAAAAGGAAGACCTAGTTGAGGCTAGGCAAAAACTCTAGTTGCAACTAGGTAGAAAGTTCTAATTATGATTAGGCATTCTAGGCTTGTAAGCTTAGGTTGTAAAACTCATTTGCAATATAATTGGGGGTTTAAAAATTTTAACCAGGGAGGTTAGGTAGTGGATATAGATCATTGGATCGAACCACTATAAATCGTGTGTCACTTTCTATCTCTTCTATCTCATTCACTTGCATAACATTCATATTCACATTTTGGTGAGCATATAGCATCTTGATTATTAAACTAAATTAAAAAAGGCGATAACTTCTCGATACACCCAATTCACCCCCCTCTTGTTGTGGTTTCACGGAAACCATTAAATACTCCATATGTGTTTTTGTTGGGGTTTACGCACTTCAAATCGAGCTTCAATTCCTAGAACTAATCCCCGGCCCAATCCTGCTCTCACTTCAAAATACACATTTAATACTCGAACAAACAATTTGAATCCTCAAACCTCGAAAATCAAACATTTATTTATTTATTTTCATTATATTTTTTTATGTTATTCATTGGTCTGACGTCGTAGGGGCGCCTTAATAGGTAAATCCCCACGATGTCCCCCCACGGCGTTAACCTTGGCAGTAGCTTACTGCCCCAATGACGTGGGTGGCGCCTTAGAGATTTACTCTCCACGGTGCCTTTGGCGGTGCCAGACCCTAATTCTATTTCTTTGGAGTTTTGGAAACCCCGGCTCGTAGTCGTGATCCGAACCCGTTTCGTCCTCCTATATATGGTTCTCCAAATCAACTATAGAGTACCCTCAAACTACAATCAAAATCATAAAATCAACTCCAAAACCATTAAGCTCAACTCATTACTTCGAAACTCACGTCAAAACTGTGACAACCACTTTTCTAATCTAGAGCACTGCCCGGCCTAATCCCGTAATTAAGCCTTAATCTCAATCCTGTAGGACTTAACTACGCGTTAGTCAGCCTTTCTAACCTGTTTACCAACTTAATCGCGTTCAGGATAAATAATACACTATTCCTACAAATTACAACAATTTAGAGTTATTTACAGATTTAACAGTTTAATTGTTTAATGGAAGTTTTAACAAAATTTAGCGAAAGTCTTTTCGATTTATGCGGAAGCAATTAGATAAAACCTAAGTATGGAAACCAAGAAATAACGATCACAATATATATATATATATATATATATGAAATAAGTGACGAACATATAAACAGTGTAAAAGTCAAAAGGTCAGGGAACTATCGCTCTACCTAATATACAACCCAACAGTATCGAAGACATAATAACAATGATATACAAAATATCAAAAGAACCTACAAGTTGAACAGTAGCACGCACGAAACTCAGAGGTAGTCACTAATCTTCTCCTTACTCGGCCCACTGCTCGACAGATCTGCACCCACCGTCATAAAAAAGATGGTGAGTACAAAAGTATAACAATAATTCCTAAATAATATATTTATCCACATTTCCAAAGTAAAAGAATGGTATTTAAAAGCATAGTAATAGCCAAGAAATTCTCTAAGTAAAACATGCTAGAAAATACCAGAAAATACAATTGAAACTGACACTGGCTAAGCAGTATGATCTAGGTTCGGTCGGCGGTGAGAACTATCACTCAGTCTTTTCTACTATATTATGGAGTTGTGCTCTACATATTTCATTAAACTCTAATAATCCTCAAATGACGGATGTAATGGCCCAAATTTATTAAGTTGTTAATTATTATTTATTTTCATATGTGGACGCCAGCTTAGGTTTACGGGGACACCTTGGACAAGCCAAGACACGTCGGATTGGGCGTAAACAGTCGTTTCTGACCAATCGGTTGCGTAACTACGAGAATAATTATTAGTAATGCCTTATTACATCATAGGTGTGAGTATATATTGATAAACCATATGAAACTGTGCGAGGAGTAGTCGTCTTGAAAAATGTGCCAGTTTAGGTACCGAATAGGGAAAATATGGGCACACTAAGTTTATGAAATGATTTAAAATAATGTGACAAAATAATAAATTGGTGGGAATTTAGTGACACGCGGGGTCGTTGTCGACACGAGTGGGTTGTATAATAGTGTGCATGCCCGAGTTTTCTCGTTGGCGTGCATGACAAAATTGTAGGCGTGAAAGTATAAGCGAATATATATATATATATAATTAATATATATATATATTAAAATCAGAAATTAAAAGGAAATGTGAAATGACCGAAAAGAGCATTGGCTTGTTAAGGACGAGGATTAGAACATAGCAGTATTTTGGTCATTTTATCCCGAAAATATCAACTAAAATTCTCACCTCACCACTGACACCATCATTTTTGTTATTCGAGAAAGAGGGAGAAGAAAAAGAGAGCGAGGAAAAGAAATCAGTCGAGGAGGCTAAGAAAAAAAATTCTGAAAAATTCTAATTTTTGAAAAAAAAATTACACCTAAATAAAAAAAATTCTAAATTTATTTTTTGAAAAAAATAAAAAAATTCTAATTTTGATTTCCAAAACCATCATTTTTGTTGTTTAGGTGGAACCCCAGTTCGATTGATTGGAAAAAAAAAATTCTGAAAAATGCTGGAAAAAATTCTAGAAAAATGAGAAATTTTTTGAAAAATGATAATTTGACCCAAATAAATTGAAATTGGGAATTTTTATAAAAAGTGGAGAATTCGGGATTTTGGCGAGACTTTTGTCCAGGTTTTAACCTCGTAAAGCGTGAAAATAGTGAAAATTATGAAAAATTAAGAAAAATCTGAGAAAATATGAGAATTTTGAAAAAGAGTAGTAAAGTGGATTGCGAGGCTTTTTCGGGGGATTGACACCCCGGTGTAACCCGAAAATGTGCCACAACAAAAAATTGGAATAAAATTCTAATTTTTGAAGTTGCGATATGAAATTAATTAATTTGACATTAAACCCTGAAAATGGTTTACTTTCACACAAGAGACTTAGAATACTATAGTCGGGTGTCTTGTGCGCATCCCGAGGCAATATCGGGATTGGACCAACATATTTTTAGGATTTGAGTGACTTTCAAGGTAAGTAAAACCCTTGAAAATTCTTTAAAACATTCAGTTCGATTTATTTTACTTATCGTATGTTGAATGTTTGCCTACAATGATATTGTTGTCGAGGTTGATTTATTACTTGATTTTTCAGTTGTGCTACCATATTGGGGTATTTATTTACTTTAGAAATAATTGTAGTCATGTATACGGTATGCTCTATGCTGGGTTTTACACATTAGGTTGATGTTTTGTAATGACTTAAATCATATTTTGTTTTATTTTCATTTTAGTTTGATTTAGACTTTTGCTACTAAAAATCACTGTTTATCTATTTGCAACTCTGTAAAACAAAACAAATTGCTATATGAATAAACCAAATGAATAATTTAGCGAACTCGGTTGACTATAAGGCTAACCAAACGAATGAACTGATCAACTTTACAATCAAATGAAATAAGTTAGCTATATTACAAGGTAAGTGCTTTTGTAAAGAGCGTGGGTTGCGCGTGGGACACAACAGAGTGATGATAGGCAAGGTTGTAGGCCCGCGGAGCATTACGTGGCGGGCCTCAAATTTTGAGGCCGTCACAGCGGAGCTGTGCTCTACGTGTATAAATCATCTATCTCAATTCTCGCCGAACACCCCGGTTCATTATGTCGTGAGTCGCACGAGTATAGTGGAGAGTGTCGATATCCCCGAAGTCTAGTGACCACGTGAGTCACCCACTCTATAATGTGCAATGAAGCATAGATTTTAAGACTACTTTATCATATCAAGGAAGATTCGATTTTAGATTTTAACACAAGGCAAAGTGCTATGCAAAGCACACAATCCATGAGTACAAATATTCCTAAGTTATCTCTAAACCAATGTCCTAATAGCATGCTATCTAATAAGCAAAAACCATTAACACAACAAGGAAGACAATAGGAATATCAATAAAGTCAATGAAACTTGAAGCAATGTAATATCATGAATTCGAAGCTCAACAAGTGAGGAACCAAACCAATATCATGCTATTTGAATACGATAGCAATAACAGTCACAATGGAAAGCAAGATAGTAATAATAGAATGAAATGAATACATAGATATTTCAAATGGGATTACTCACTCTCAAGCAAAGTTTCTAGCTAATTTTTGACCTCCTGACGCTCAAACTCGTGTACCCGGACTTGCGACACACTTCCCTATATCCCTGAAGTGTTTAATCATGAATTGGAGTGGTTTACGGTCGGTTAAGGTGGCTTAGGTAAGTGTTTTAAGTGTTGCAAAAAATTTCAAGACTTGTGGGTTTCCCACTCCAAAAATCACTACTCCATCGCCCCTGGACCTTGTTCTCCTCCACCAAGAGCACAACCTCCCAACATCAACAACAAGGCAGACACTTCGATTATCATTAATCAATCACGAATTAAACATGCATTTTGAGCAAGAACAAGGAAGAACATGTAAAAGTCAAAAACTTGAAACTTGTCAAAAACCCAACTAATTTTCGAAATCTTTGGTAGTTGGACTATCAACAAATCGTAAGGAAATCAAATCCACTTCTTATTTTCAAAACCATATTAAAACACTTTCAAAATGGTTTTATGCAAAAGACCAATGATCCATAACCAACAATCCATAAATTAAATGTATTAACTTGTAGAAGTGTTACCTAGGATTGTAGCTAGTGTTTGGTGCTTGGTTCTCCAATTCTTGATGATGAGCCTCCCCTCTCCAACACCAATTTCTACCAATCTTTCTCACTATATAGCTCTGAAATTTTTTGTGAAGAACATGCATGTAAGGGAGGGAGGGTTATGTGTTGTTATTTATAGTTGTATGTTTCATCACTTGTGCACTCACACATCTCTATGTGATCTAGTGATTCTTAGACACTCCTAACACTCCATTAATTCAACTCAAGTGATTCCAAGTTTGACACAAATTATGTGAGAATGTGTGCTAGCACGTATCATGAGGCATATTCATGTTTCTCCAATTTTTGTTAAAACTATAAGACATCTAATTTGATTAGCATTATTTAAATACCATAGGCTATGAAAGAAATAAATTGAATCATATTTGACTAAGTTTAGACTCACCACAAGTCTAGCTACCTAGCCACCTAGCTCGCATGCAACTCGAGGCACGTCCTCGCTTGCATCTTGACGCCTATAACTGCATGATCTGACTTAATTAGTCTATACATTTACATAGCACTAGGCATACACCATAACAAATATAAAATATACCTTGGCCACATGCCTCGGTCGGTGTGCGTATCTTACGCAGGTCTCACGTCATGGGTCGGTGATCCTGATTAAGGGTTTAATCAAGAGTTAGAATTTTGGGTCGTGACAAAAACCCGCAAAACTATAGCCGAAAGTTAAAGAACGATGAGGAGAGAGCGGATCTAACCTTGGATTCTTGTTTCCTGGCTCAATCCTCCTCCAAATCACCAAGCAAAGATCACAAAAACCCCAAGCTTGCTCACCAATATTTGGATTTCTCATATAGGAGAGAAAATCTCATATTTATACTCCAAATTTTATCTTATGTGTTATGTATGCCCTAAACCTATCTCGTGGACTTGATTTGATCAAAAAGTCAACTTTGGTGACTCATTTGGTAACTTGAACTCTTGGTCTTATCCATTTAAGGCACCAATTATTGTTTTCCTCGGGCTTTCTGATACTTGGCACCCGACACTTCAACCAGCTGTACTCAACTAACGATACATTTAGCCTATGCCTTGTTCCCATATCCATTATTTGTCATATTTAAATGTATTGTCTATGTGACATTTCTTTCACATAGTGTTCTCGTAATTCACCCGCCCGGTACTCGCATCAACACGTTTTTTGAGGCAAATACCTATCATACTATGTCGCTCGATCTATCAATGTAATTCACACATGCGATATATATATATATATATATATATATATATAAGTCACAAGATAGTCATTATCATCACAGTTATGCAACAAATCAGGCAAAAATAAAATTTTTCGCCCAACCAGACGTATCTTAGCCTGTCCGTGGCATCCTCGTGGACCTAAGCTGGTGTCTTGTTCAAAAATACTCGCATAACAACGCAAATCAAAATTGGTCCATTACATTATGCAAATGGTTGGAGATGACAATAGTGTTTGTGATACTTTTTACATTATTTTAATTTTAATATAAAAAATATCTCACTTTAGGGTTAAGGATTTGAGATGTCCTAATCAAAATTTATAGTGTGGATCATTATGCCACTTAAACTAAAGTTCCAAAATAATAATATCGTATTTGGTAATTAATGTTTTTTAGATGAATGTTTTTTTTGAAACTATTAACTTCTCATAAATTTTTCTCAAAAAGAAATTCTAATTAATTTTAGAGCCGCATTATGTGCACCCCAGACATCACTCAAGGCACCCCATTTTTTTCAATTGTATGTGTAATGACTCATATATCCTCCAACACAAATCCACAACAAAAACAAAAAAAATACAACTTTGGGCACCGCACCACCTGTTTTGATGTGTGACCACTGAACTCTAACACCATTGTGCTCCCAACCGATTCTATTATCTTTGTCGACGATCGGACACGTCGTTCTTGAATCAAAGAGTGCATACAAGGTTGGTATCTATCTATTTTTCAGTTTTTGAGGGTTGGAAGCATGTGTTTTAGTGTGTTTTGACCTTTTTATGTTTAGTATTTCCTGCATTTTGAAATGTACTGCGTACACAAAAGTGTCGGACGTAGATGACTGAGTCATAATAAGATGTCTCGGTTACCAACAACTGAGATATCCTCTTATGTCTTAGTCTCATTTCTATCTGAACCCATTGTGAAAATGGCTTACTTGTTCGATCGGTTATCAACAACCGGGACATCCTCTTATGTCTCAGTCTTGTTGATAACCAAATCCATTGTGAAATAGGTTACTTGTTCAATTGGTTACCAGGGTACCGAGATGTATTGCAGAGTTTCGTTCATGCAATTTCGAGACTTACTCAATAGTCTCGGCCCTGTATGGCCAAACATTACGGGATTGTGGTTGAACTCAGTGATGGAAACATTTCCATAAAAGACAACAACAACACGAGATAAAGGAACAACAAACTCAGTGAAAAATACCCTCGAACACTAGACGATTCGACATCAACCATTTGCCACATGTCATCATACAAACCCTCACCCGCAAACACTGCAAACACTCACCCGACCCTAAAAATAACAAATCGAGGGGTAAATGAGCAAGAAAATGAGGAGATTTGGTGGATTGAGGCGTTGATTTGTGATAGGAAGGAGTGCGGGCGAAGATTTGATGGCAGGGTGCCTCACATTGATGAATAAGGGCATTTTCGTCCAACTCAGGGGTGCCCTGAAAAAAAACTATGGTGCCCTTGTAAATGGGGTGCCCTGAGTAATGACTGGGTGCACATAGAGCGACTCTAATTTTAATGATATTAATTACTTAATTAATTAATTAATCAATATAGATTATGCATAAATATCATTAATTAGTATTTTCTAATGGAAGAAAATAAATAAATAATTTTCAATATTATTTATTTAAATTATACAATTGATCAATTGTATTAATGTTAATTAAAATTTAATTTAAAATTTCTAATATTAATGCTTAACAATTATTTTTTTTGGTGATTAATTTTTTTTGAAGAAGTGATTAATTAATTATTTTATTTTCAAGAAGCACTAAAAGATCAATATCTATATATTTTATCTGACTTATAATTTAATAAGTAGTTTGTGTTGAGAATCCTTTTTTTTTTCTAAAAAAACAAATTGAAGAACCATTTTTTTATATATATTTTTTTGAGTCAACAAACTGTAACCAACAATTCGGAGGGTTAAACTGTTAATTAGATCTCACAAACCAGTCAACCCTTCATAGCTCCACATGTACAAACTTACACCGTAAAAACAGTGCACCTGTTGGAACTATTCACAAAGTCAAAAAACAAACTTCACGACTTAGCGAGCTTTACTCCTCATTGCCTTCACTAACGTACATCTCACTAAAACTACTTCAACAATCAATCTCTCAACTCTCCTATAAATACAAACCAATCACTTCAACTGTCATTCATCAAACTGAGAGTGATAACCATAGTTACCATACCAATCATGTATTCATCAACTTTATCTTCCAAGCATGCCTTCTCTGCCGCAATGTCTTTGTTGCTCTTCTTGGGCATATGGGCTTCCCCTTCCATGTCTCGTAAACTTCATGACATGTCGATGCAAGAAAGGCACGAGCAGTGGATGAGCCAATTCGGGCGAGCCTACAAAAATGCTGATGAGAAGGCGATGCGCTTTGAGATCTTTTCTGACAATTCTGAGAGAATTGATCAGTTTAATGAGGCTGGGAACGCGACATTCACTCTGGCTGTGAATCAGTTTGCAGACATGACTAATGAGGAGTTCAGGGCAACTTACACCAGGCTGAAGACAAGTTCTCCAATTGGCAATGCGGCGACTCCGTTTCAGTATGAGAATGCTACTACCAACATACCGAGGTTTATGGATTGGAGGAGGAGGAAAGCTGTAACATCCGTCAAGAATCAAGGAGAGTGTGGTAACTAATATTTACTAATTGAAACTCTTTTGAGATTTGTACTACAAAAATGAAAAACCATTTTGATATAATTAGAACAACAAAAATCCACACACGATTCATACATCAGTCTGGATTAGTTGAGGCAGTTGGCTCCAGACACTGAATGGGGTGACCCCAAAAAACTCTCGGTTGTGTCCATTGGATTATGATTCTAGGATGTGTAGCACACGTTTATTATCGTTTTTTTTCTCACTGTGTGCTTTGTTTCTCTTGGTATGTGTAGGAAGCTGTTGGGCTTTCTCAGCTGTGGCAGCAGTGGAGGGAATTCACAAGCTTAAAACAGGAAGGCTAGTCTCCTTGTCAGAAGAGCAACTAGTTGAGTGTGATAGAGTTGGAGAGGATAAAGGCTGTGATGGAGGTTTAATGGACGATGCTTTCAAGTACATGATAAGACATGGAGGCCTTACAAGTGAAAGCAACTACCCTTACACAGCAACTGACAGTAGACCTTGCAACTCCAGGAAGGCAAACAGGATAGCAGCCAAGATCAAGCGGTACGAAGACGTGCCAGTCAACAACGAAAAGGCGCTCTTGAAGGCGGTCGCCCACCAACCCGTCTCTGTCGCCATCGAAGCTAGTGGTTTTGAATTCCAATTCTACTCAGGTGGTGTGTTCGATGGGCCATGCGGCCACAATCTCGACCATGGTGTTGCGGCAGTAGGGTATGGCACATCTAAGGGTAGGATGAAGTACTGGTTGGTGAAGAATTCATGGGGAGCTTCTTGGGGAGAACAAGGTTATGTAAGATTGAAAAGAGAGACAAGATCCAAGTATGGCATGTGTGGGATTGCCATGTCTCCCTCTTATCCAATTGCATGAGAAGAAAGAATGAAAATAACTGATTATATATGCTTCTATGGTTTCAGCAGTAGGAGTGGTTTCTTTAGAATGAGAGATGTAGTTGACTTGCTTTCAGGATTATCAGATGCTAGAATTCTATTTTTAAGAGATGTTCTTTGCTGTTCTAAGAAAAAAAGAGAATTCTCTTCAGATTTTTATAATAATTCAATTTCATGATCAAGATTTTAGATTTCCATTGATGAGGCTGGTCTGATATACTATGGTTTTTTCTAGTTTTTCTTGTCAATCAAATATATATTCTTTCAGGCTTCAAAAAATATATATTCTTTCAGATTTCGTTTTTCATCCACACTGTTTGCCTTCTTCAAGCAGTGATACATTAATCAAAGAGGTAAAGATTGAAGTACAACCAAAGCAACCCAAAAAAAAAAAATTGAACCACAACCAACAATCAGGAAGCACAAGCCAAAGGACTTCTCTCTCAGATATCAATACAAGAATGCCAGCAGAAAAAGAAAATGTGAAGATCAAGCACAACTTTTTTAAGAAAAATGTGAAAAAGTTTGTCATTGAAGATAGGAATTTAAGTTTGTCTTCAAAAAACTTTCCTAATAATTTACTAAATAAGTTTGGTATCATCTGGCAAAGCATCTCTAGTGAGATGGCAAAGACATCACTTGCCAAAAGGTAAGGTTTGGAGAGGTCGTGAGTTCGACTCCCGCTTAAGTCAAAAAAAAAAAAAGCAGTCTGGTATCATCTGGTTTTCAAAAAAATAAAGAAAAGTTTGGTATCATCTGAATCAAATAAATATATAGGGTAGCATACTATTACACCGTTCAATGAACTCCAAATCTAAACCTTATTCTCACATATCCATGACTTCCTAAACAGCCTAATATAAAAAAAACTCATTAATCTGTTCAGTTTTCTATCAAAAAAATTACTTGAACTTTTCTCATGTAGCTACACCTATGATTATTGATTTAAGGCAGCATTATCTGCCTTGATCTCCATCTGACGGCTATGTACATCTCTCATCTTATCTATAGAAGCTCCCAATCTGATTCACACGAATCATCCGTCGATACGACATGCTTGGTGAGCATGGAAGGAATAGAACCCTCAATTCTTACTTCTGTGACTGCAGCGTCCAAGTCCGAATGCAAAATGGATAGTTGCTCATACTCCCTTTGCTTGCTTGACCTTGAAGCCAACACATCTCTTATCTTCTTCTGAAAAAAAAAAAAAAAAAAAAAACAAAAATTACACAATAAACAAAAAATAATTATGTTGGTTGTCCAAAATGGGACTAAAAACTGAGGGAGGACTAGAAAGAAATATATACCTTGTAAGATCTAGGCCTGCGAGCTCTGGAAGGAATTGAAGGTATTTCTTTCAAGTCCACTACCATACAACTATCTCCAAGCTTCACATCTTCGAATTCATTCATATTCACAACTGGTTCAAAGCTGACATTGCATGTCACCAGTTCTGCACTCCAATCTGTGAATTTCATACAAGTATCACCTAGATCAGACCTCACGCTTAAAACTAACCAAATCCAAGCAAACAGTCAAAAATAAAATGAACAAATATCATGCGTTCAGATGATGAAAGTCGAGAACAAAACAGACATCTTGGAGATTAATCTACTTGCAAATACCAGTTTATCCAAAAATATAATCTGATAACTGATTTAGTAAATTCGACTATATGAAAATGCTTCATAACAAATTTGCAGGAATGAAACAAAATTCAAATGGAGCAAACTCCCACATCACGCAACAATCCAACACACATTTGTGCCTTGCAAAGTGATCCGTGTTCACATCCACCAAAGACAAAATAACCAATGCACAACAAAGAGTAGCATGGAGAAAAATGCAGAGCCACACGCACTAAATTAATTGGCACGTGCAATAAAATACTTTCACTTAACATGTTTTCTCTTGTACTCAATTCACGTAAATTTCTGAACCTACCTTAATTTTTTTATTTTTTATTATTTTTTTGAAAACTACTTTAATAAAATATTAAACACAATAATTTATGAAAATGCATATGACCCCAAGCAAGAAAAGGTCTTTCTAGGAAGCCTTTAAGCCACTAAAGCAAAGAATGCAGTTGGTGATAACAAACTAGAAAAGCCTTACCATTTTTTTTGGTTGATGAGATGTTGCTGGATGGAAGCAGTCCACTGTCTTCTGCTTTGCTTTCATAGGATAATCCTGAATGAACCAAATCAGCAACACCATCAGGGAAATCTGTAAGAGCAGCATTGTAAGCAGCATCTCCTAAGAAGACGCGAGAAGGTTCCCGCTCTAGACATTCAGGCGAATCTATACGAGCAGCATTGCTTGCACCCTCTCCTGAGCTGACACTAGAATGTACTTCCTCTACACTTTTCGGTTTGTCCTTCACCCTCTCACCATTTTCATTCAGTTTTCCACCCACCTTCTCCTCATTTTCATTCGGTTTTTCATCCACCTCATTCTCATTGAGAAGGCTACTACATGACAGATCTTGACTTAGGGGTTCCTTAGAACCAGCGACCTTTGCATAATCAGGAGTGGGTGGTTTCTCATGCGAGGGAATTTCTAAGCCATCTTTCCCAGACTTCTGACACATCTCACTACAATAACTCTCTTTCAATGTTGCCTCAAAACCACAAAAACCAAATTCATCAGCTGCATCCCCACAAGAAGTTTCTTTGGAAAACTTGGGTGTAGCCATCTTATCCTCTCTATTATCTCCATTTATGTCTGTGCCACATTCTTTGTGAGCCACAGAACTATTTCCATTGCAAGATGATTCTATACCTGCTGCTGCTTCACCAGTACTTATATGTGATGGTGCACTTCCATAGCAGATTTCGTTGGATATGGATATGCTAGGAAATATTTTTCCAGTAGAAGTTATTTTCTCTGACTCCTTGTTAGATGGATTGTCCTTTAAAGGATCTGCTCCCGCGCATGCATCACCATTAGACAATTTAGCGGGTTCAGACATGTTTAAAGGATGACGTATAATATCATGCACAACTGCAGTGTAAAGGCCTTCAACATTTGCAGTAA
Source organism: Stephania japonica (assembly GCA_039657345.1). Classification (NCBI taxonomy): domain Eukaryota; kingdom Viridiplantae; phylum Streptophyta; class Magnoliopsida; order Ranunculales; family Menispermaceae; genus Stephania; species Stephania japonica. Next base: position 21,158,611 of record CM077566.1, read on the forward strand.
CCTTCTCAAACTGATCTTCTACATGTTTAATTTTCTGTCATGAAAATAATTTAGCAGCATCAAAGATTGTAACTAGGCTTAAAGGAGAGAAGGTGTGTGAATGTACATGTGGCAAAATAAATTACAAGCATGCCAATCAAAACCTATTTTTTCTAAATTTATAAGTGATACAAGACATTTAAAAACCATTTTAACCTTTTTAACATTCTTATTTTCAGAGAATAAAATGATTTTAATAAAAGAATCCAAAAAAGGAAAATCGAGGGGAAAAAAAAAAACTTGTATACCTTGCCCATGTCGAGGTACATATTCCCAAACTCATGGCATAAGTTCTCTAACCATGGTACAGATTTAAGATTAAAATCCATACAGAAACTAGAGAAAAATCTCCAAGCTGATTTTCTCACTTCCTTTATTTTTGATGTATTATACCCTATAGGAATAAGATGAAAGTAATCTTAGATTAGCCATCCACAGCATGCTTTATCAGAAAGCCACAAAGAAAAAAAAAATACCAAAAAGATCAAAGCAAAGGTGAGTTCACCCTGTAATGTTTTAAATTGACTATCAAAAAACTGCATAAGTCGAGAAGCACCAAGAATTCAATAGAACCTGAAATTGACATAGTAGTCAATAGCTACATTAAAATGGCTATGGCACCAAGGTCTAATGCTTAAAAAAAAGAGTTTGAAGTTTGCACCAAAATCAATCTCTTACACTTAGTTGTTTTCTTTTTTTTTTTTAATATCCTAAACCCTAAACCAATTTTCCATACCCGAAAAATGGGGGAGGGAGGTTCCCAAGTCCATTTTCCATACTTGGAGAAATGAGGAAGGGTCGCCATAGGTTGACAACCAAGGGTGGATCTGGAGGGGGGACAAGGGGGGCGGTCACCCCCTCTAACCCCCGGGACCCCTATAGTACTCCTACGTATTTGTCGACCCTCGCCCCTTCCTGTTCCATTCCCGCCCCTCCTATAGTCGATACACACCGCGCGTATAGTTAAGATTCCCCCCCCCCAACAAGATTTTTTGGATTTGCCACTATTGACAACCAGCGTAAAACTTTGACCACTCTTTATGAAATAGAACTACCCAAACTAACTTGGGATTGAAGCTATGTTGTTGTTGTATCCTAAGCCCTAAACCCTAAAATAATTTTCTTCCTTTTTTTTTTTTTTCACATTCCACTCCCATGCGCAACCCACAACCCCATGTTTAGGTGACCACATACCAAACCATTGGTGTACATACATAGCTTATAATGTAAATAGCTTATATTCAAGTACCCTTTACTCTGCACAAATTTAGGTCATTCAGATACTTTGACAAATTCTGGCGCAATAAATAAACTTAATTGATAAGCAAAAATACAATCACGTATATATGGTTCTAAAAATCTAATTAATTAGCTCATCATCCCAACTCGCAAGTTGCAAACAATCATCGATCACAGTGCGCTTAAAAAAAATCAAAAAAATCAAAAATCAAAATCAAATAAAGAGAGAAACTGAAGAAGTAATAAATTAAAACCTAAATAAGCCCTGATTTCGCACGATCTTGAGCCACTAAACTGTTCTGCGATTTCAATTTCCTTCTCCAAATCCTTTCATTGTGGAGGGCAGAGAGAAAGAAAGGACTTCTCTTTGCCTTAACTTCTGTTTCTTTTCGTATTTGTATACGAAGGAAGAATCCTCCTAGTAAAAGTATAAAAAAAAAAAAAAAAAACCTTTTTTAAACTTAACGAATTTCACTCAAAAGAGTTCCAGTTTCGCCTACAACTTAAGAGTTACATCACCACCTCCGTGTATCGCACCTAGCGAAGCAAATTAATTCTCAATTTCGTTACAATTTCTGTTAGGATAAACCTAAAGTTTATTTGTAAATTTTTCAAAAACCATGACCCCATACTTATTACTTATTATTTAAAATATTTTTTTAAGAGTCTACTAAACGAGTAGAAAAAGCTAATGGGCAATTCTACTAGCTAGGGTTGGAACATATTTAGGTATCGATTTCTTTGGGGAATTTGACAAAATAGTCCAAAATAAACTTCAATAATGAAAAATAGCCCATAAATTTCAGATTTGTTTTTCTAATCTAAATCTAAAGGTGAAAAGTCTTTTTTACCCTTCACTTTACAATACAATCCAATTTCCCTCCACTTCTCCCTCTCCATCGTCCTCCTCGCCTCCAACTCTCCTCTATCCATCATCCTCCAGCAGCTCTCCTCTCTCCATCTCTCCATTATCCTCATTTTCATTCTCCCTCCAGCTCTCCTCTCTCCATCGTCCTCCTCTCCAGCACTCAGCTCTCCATCGTCCTTCTTTCTATTTCCCTCCAACTCTCCTCTCTCTCTCTATCGTCCTTTCCATCTCCCCCATCTCATCGACTTTTCTCTTTTCCTTTTTATTCTTCTTCCATTAAAATAAGCTTCTTCATCTTATCAACTTTTCTCTTTTCCCTTTATTTGCTTATGCATTAGCAAGTTTTATTGGCGTCATAGACAAGTTGCTCGCTCCTCGCAATCATCAAACGCACTAAGTCGGATACCTCTTATTATTTGCAACAACCAACTCTTAGGTTGTCAACATTATTGTTGTCAACATTATTGAATCCCTTGTTTCTATGTAAGTTCACCATATATGACTTTGTTTGCATTTATTTTTTTAACCTAAACCTTCTCAATCAACTAATTAATACATACATTTTACTCACATGATTATTTGATGATGTTGGGAGACTCCGTTGCCATGAATATGAGTTGTCCAACACCTTTCATTACTGGTAATGATTAAGTGTAGTTCTATAAATCATGGCTCCATTGTATTACAATGTTTATATAATATTATTATGAAGTAACCTCTTGCATAGATTTACTCATAATAGTCCAGATTATAGATGAATATTTTCAGATATAGTTTTTTTCATTCGTTATTGTGTCCATAACATATATATTGACAATATTTTTTATATTGACAATCGCTTATATATTGACAACATCATTTATAACAATAATAATACTTGTTATGAAAGTAGATTGCAAATGGTTTAGAATATAACTATTAAGTCTCTATTTACTCCTTTATTCATTTTAATAATACCTTTCAAAATGACAGCAATACATCTTCAATAATTGTTTTTTGTCAATAACATCTATATTGACAATATCGTCAATAATTACAATAATTCTATTCATTTCTACAAACTGCAATTAGTTGTACATATAATTTGTTTTATAACTTGACAGACCATCAACTACTTTATCTCTTTCTATGATTCATGCTAATAGTTTTTTTTTCTTAATTTCATATGTACCTCATGTCAAAATTGTTGTGCAATATGGCGGAGAGTGGGTCACCACTGATGGTGGCAATAAGATGTACAATACCAACACTAATACTTCAGTGCTAAGAAATTGCTCGTTCCAACAATTGGTCAAGGTTCTTGCTACTTATTTCAAGATTAACACTACATCTCACTTAGTTACATTAAGTTATGGGTGCAAAACAGTTATTGGCATAGTGGTAGTCAAAGTGAATAACGACGCAGATGTGCATCATTTTGTTCATGAGTTCAACATGTCTACAAACAATATAACTCCATTGTGCTTAAGTATTGAACTTATAAATCCATCAAGTGAACATGCTTTTGAAGACCAACCTGTACAACCTTTCAATATGGTACAAGAATGCATGGAGTTACCCATTACAAGCCAATGGAAAGATTCTAATAAGAATGCTAATAGAAAAATCGGGTTTGACAACTCATGGGGAGATGCAGTCATCATTCCATTTGATGAAGAAGATGAAGTGGGGATTGAAGATAATGTTGGCAGTGACACTATTAATATTGGCATGGAATGTGATGTTCATTGCATAGGTTTGGATGATGACTTCAACATGAACATGTATTCTTGCGAGTATGTTGGGCTTACAGATGAAAATCAAGGAAAAAATATTGACAATGATGACATACTAGAAGTTCAAGTTGGTGATAAGAAAAGTGGCAGTGTTCGACCGTCCACCATGGCTTCTGAATCGTTAACATTAGATGCTTTCATGAAGGATCAATTATTTGTCAATAAGAAAAGTTGCATCATAGTCTTGGACTCTTTGCAATGAAGAACAATTTTGAATATAAAGTTTTTCGTTCAACAAAAAATTTTTTATGGCTAGATGTGTGCAAGAAGGGTGCAAATGGCAAGTTAGGGCAACAAAGTTACCATCTTCTGATTACTTTCGATTGAGGAAGATAAACATAAATCATAATTGTTCGAAAGATATTATGAACCATGATCATAGGCAAACAAGTAGTTGATTGATAGAAGAGTGCATTAAATCTAAATATGAGGGAATAGGCCGTATCTACAAGCTAGATGACATTGTTAGTGATATACGCATAGAACATGGTGTAAATATAAGTTACGATAAGGCTTGGAGAGCCAGAGAGCGTGCTCTTGATTCTGTAAGAGGTAGTGCAGAGGAATCATATGCATTGTTGCCACATTATTACTCATTGCTTGAAAAAAAAATCCAGGTACAGTGACACATATTGAAAAGGAGAATAGGTTTTACTTCAAATATTTCTTCAAGGCATTAGGTGCAACTGTCAGGGGGTGTCGTGGTAGCATTCGACTAGTCATTGCAGTTGATGGAACCTTCTTGACCAGTAAGTATCAAGACACATTATTTGTTGCTGCGTGCATGGATGGGAACAACCAAATTTATCCCTTAGCATTTGGGATTGGTGACTCGGAGAATGATGCCCCTTGGACTTGGTTCATGATGAAGTTAAAGAGTGCAATTTTAGATGGAGTTCGTAGTAATTTAATGTTTGTATCAGATAGAATAATAACATTGCAAAGTCTATAAAAGAGGTTTTTCCAGATGCATTCCATGGTTTGTGCATTTACCATTTGAGTATGAATTTAAGGGCAAACTTCCACAAAATGGTTGATTCTATTATGCCTTTATATTTTGTTGCTGCGAAGGAGTATTTAGAATCGAATTTTAATAGGTTGCTTATGGAGATAGAGAATTGAGATAAAGATATAACAACTTACCTTCGAAATGTTGGAGTTGAAAAGTGGAGCAAAGCTTATTCTGATAAGAGGTGATACGGTATCATGACCACAAATATTGCTAAATGTCTTAATGCAGTTCTTAAGGAAATCAGAGCTCTTCCTATAACAATGGTGGTTGATCACATACGTGGGGTGTTGCAAGATTGGTATTACGAACGTAGGAACCTGGCATCAAACATGAATTGCTACTTGACAAGTTGGGCTGAGTTCGTATTAAGAGAGAAATCAACAAAGTCAGCACGATGGAAAGTGAGATCAATTGATTGTCATGAGTTTGATGTGTTTGATAATGAAAAGAATGGTTATGTCAATCTTTACACAAAATCATGCACATGCCATGAATTTGATTTAGATCAGCTACCTTGTGGACATGCGATTGCTGCAGCTAGCCTTAAAGGGATTTCATTGAATTCCCTATCATCAAAATATTACATCACGGATGCTCTTATGGCAGCATATGCAGAACCGGTGTATCCAGCTTGTCGTCCTACAGATTGGATGTTGCCTATTGAAGCAGGTGATATGATTCTTCCCCCAATTATAAGAAGAGCCCCGGGAAGACGTCGAAAGCAAAGGATACCATCAAATGGAGAAGAAAGGAAAAAGAAGAAGTGTGGCTGGTGTCATGGATTTGGTCATAATAGTCAAACTTGTAAGGAGCCCATCTCATTACATCCTAGTGGTTATGCTTAAGAAGCCGATTTCTGTGGATAGATTTTTGAGCACCTTTTTGAATGTGTGGGAGAATGTTCAGCATCGACACTTTACTATCTTTTCAGTTTATGTCGATATCTGAACATCTTATAGTCACATACTACATATAGTCATAATGTCATCATTTTGTTTATATCAATTGTATACACTTTTTGTAAATGTCAGCATTGTCAATATTGTCAAATATTGTTAGTATTGTCAATAGTACTAATATATCTTTTGTAGTCTAATTCTATACAAATCTATATTTTGGAACACCTACTACCTGTTGTCTTTTGATATTATATTACTTTACTGATATAGTAGTGCGTTTTGTAACTAATTCCATAATGTTTTTTTGAAGCACCTAATGTCATCATTTTCTTTATATCGATTTTATACATTTTTTTACATGTCAATATTGTTAATATTGTCAATATTGTGTCTACTACCTGTTGTGTTTTAATTCATATTATATTACTTTATTGATATAGTAGTGCATTTTGTAACTAATGTCATAATGTCATCATTTTGTTTATATCAATTGTATACACTTTCCGTACATGACAGTATTGCTAATATTGTCAATATTGTTAGTATTGTCAATAGTACTAATATACTTTTTGTAGTGTAATTCTATATAAATCTATATTTTGGAACACCTACTGCGTGTTGTCTTTTAATTGATATTATATTACTTTACTGACATAGTAGTGCATTTTGTTAATAATGTCATAATGTTTTTTGAGGTACCTAATGTCATCAATTTGTTAATATCAATTGGATACACTTTTGTACATGTCAGTACTGTCATGTTAATATTGTCAATAATACATGTCAGTATTGCCATATTAATATTGTCAATTGTAGATTTCTTTTTTTTTAAAACATTAATTGTAGTTTTCTAACAATTTTTTTGCAGGATAGATTTGCAGTTTTGTCAATATTGTCACTTTTGACAATTCAAACAATTCTTTGTAAATGTTGTCAAGTGAATAAAATTTGGCGTTGATGCATTGCAAGTAAAATCTAAAGTGATTGTTCAACACGGTAGAAAAGTAATACTTAAAACCTACTTAGTCACATATGAAAACATGAAGTTGTTTGACAGTTCCAAAATGTAGTTTAACTACACTTATTTGACATTTACAAAACGCAATACACAAAAATGACATCTAAATATTGGCATTGGCATTACCACTATGTATGGAATGTAATTCACTACAAAATGTCTACTATTCAATCATTTAATCTTCTCATGTTACTCTGCATCTTTAGAATTCGAACTTGCAGAAGTTAATGTTCCCCACCTAAAGAAATCAACAACTTTTTTTTTTTTTTTTTTTTTTTTTTTTTTTTTTTTTCGAATTCTGCAATTTTTGATTGAGTCAACAACTTTGGATCTTTTCCAAACACTAGGTACTCTAAGTGTATGAGAGTGAAGATTCCACAGTCTCCCCTGCCAAACAATTCGAACTTGAGTCAATGATTGGAAAACAAAATTATAACTGTATTACTAGAATAAGGATTGGTATCAATTACTCTATTTGTTGTGGTATTTTTGGGATAATTATTTTCTATTCATTGTTAGGCACCTCCCTCCTACACGCAATGAACATCTTGTCTATTGTGTTAGGGAAATATTATATTTCTTTTTCCCTATGACTTCTACTACTCATCATAGAATCAAGAACACAAATAACACGATCATTGATGTCAAAATCAAGGGCAACCAATGATTATTTCTAACATTGAGTGCGAAGACAATCTGCACCAAAACATAATATTAATAGTACATGCATCTGGTTGTAAGTACATATACAATAACATATAAATTAATTACCTCGTCTCTTTGAAAAAAAATAATTACCTTGTCCGCTTCCTTGAATGAAATTGACAGGTTTTGGCTACAAAAACTTTCATCCATATGACTCAATAATGTGTCATCAATTGTGATCTTGCTCCCCTTGTTTATAAAGCATTGACTGTATCAAATCATTTCATATAAAATCAACACATTTTTATTGATTGACAAAATAAAAATGATGGGAGGGTAAAGTGCATACCGAAAACATTGTGTCAAGTATAACCACGCGTGGTTTTGTGATTAGGTGACTTCAGCATTTTCTTTCGCAACCACCATGTCCTCGCATCAAGATGCTACTCATAATGTTGGAAAAAAAGAACAAATAAGTAGCATTCATAAGTGATCATTCATAATGAAAATAATATTAAAAGAATGAATCAACATAATGATGTGAACATGAACTTTGTATAGATATATTAAGAAAATATACCTTATTGTCTAACCACTTGTCTTCTGTCTACAGTATCTTAAACCATAGGTGGTCTCCAATGCAATAATTCAAATCAACTACCGTATCATCCTTAGATGAAAACCAATGTTTGATTCTCATAAAGTCATCATGGGGACGCTCTTCATCATGGTCATATGAATCTTCATTTTTTCTTAGCGTCTTCTTTTTTGCAGTTGGGTCCACATATGGTTCAAGGCAAGACGAAGCCTTCTTCCTTTTCCTTCTTCCTTTCACAATACCAAACCAATGAGGTATATTGTCCAACAAAGTTTCTAAAGATTTTCCCTCAATTTCATTTTCTTGTGCGAACTTCATTACATGAGTGTAATCTTGACGGGTAGCTTGACAAACTTCATCAACAACATCTTTTGCAGTGTCATATTATTGACGTTTCCCATGTTGAGGCTTTACATTCTCATTTGTAAACTGAAAATCTTCATTTGAAGTGGACGTATACTTTGTCTTTCGACTTGCATTTCCATTTGTAGGACATGGAGTTTGCTTCAACAACATATCTAGTTTCTCATGCATTGTTTTTATATCATTTCCTATATCACACTTCACTACACTAAAATCACACTTCACTGCATTAAAATCCTCTTGAATGCAATCTACTTTACAAGCCAAATTCTCCAACAAACTTTCAATGTGTTTTTGTTTCTTCTTGGATATACCTTTAAATTCATTTTCACCACCAGAAGATATTTCGTCGTCTTTGTTATCGCCTTCGAAGATCGAGTGTACTACATTGTGGTTAGGCATTCCGTGAGCAATCCATTTGAAGATTGTATGAGCCCCTTTGACATATTCTTCATTAATTGAAGCATACAACTCCCTTAATCTAATCACCACCTCATAAGCCCAGACATACAAAAAGAGAAGCAGAAATGTGAATCAAACGTAAATCTTTTAACCAAAAAAAAAAAGAAATTGCATATACTAAGATGTAGTTCAAATACTTGAAATACATATGGAAATCCAACAATACTATAACCCTTTTGTTTAGGTTTTTTCATCGCTTTCCACGCCTTCATTGGTTTTTTCAGTGACTCAAGAGTCATCTTGTACACATATGAGCCCCATGAAAACTTATTAAATTTCTTCAAGTTATCCACTAGAGCTAGAATATTTGTATCCACATTTGCCTTTTCATCTTTTCCCATCAAACCAAGTTCAAGAAAGTAGACCAAAGTAAGCCTAAAAAATTACTTGTCATTTGTCGTGTTCAACCCCTTGTAGGCTTTATCAAGTTTGGTCCTCTTGATCATGTGGTTGCCTCCAAAACCTCTTTTACTATAGAACTTGTATTGATGTCTTACTTATTTTCAGGAAAGCTAGTGGACCCAATCTTCAACCCGGTTATCTTATGAAATTGTTCTGCATCCAAGATGTTGACATTGTCACATATTACCACTGTCATAGAATCTGAATTTGATGCAGCTCCTTCTCTTAGCAACAAATTATGAATAATGTGGCTGGATAGATGTATTCTAGGAAGCTTGTAAATTAAGTCTCCAAAACAAGATTTTTCTACTATTGCACGACGTGTTGGAGACTCATTTGTTTTCTTTCTAATCTCCAACAATGTCTCTTGTAATTTTGAGCGTTGTCCAACATGTGCAGAAGTCCTTTTGTATCGATATGAGAACCTTTCATCCCATTTGTATGAACGGTCAACTGTGCTCCATTAGAAGAAAACAAAAATATAAGTTCAAATTGAGAATCAAAATGGACTAAATATGACAATACAAAGAACATAAACAACTCAAATAATATAGACAATAGAAATATAAGATATGGAATTTTATAGCTCTTTAGAAAAAATAATGTACTTAAACACAAACAATATAGACAATAAGAATATAAGATTTCCTATTACATAGTTCTTTAAAAAAATGATGCTCTTAAATTAAGATGTAAATCGAGACCGTTGATTTAATGTTATTGTAGCTAACTGTCCAACAACCTATACGATTTGATATTATATCACAAATCAGCATGATTGATTAATAACAATAACACATCTAACAAGGTTTTCATTTTTTAGATATAAGCAAGGTTTTTTTCTAGGTCATATCAATGCTTATTGTCAATATAGAGGATATAGACTGTATGGATAAAACAATAATTTCTACTATAATAATTTAGGTGTCATTAATCATACTAAGTTAACCAATTAAAAGACATACTAATTGACTTGCAGTCTGTTGAGGAAGATTCGACATCTTTATTTTGTTCAATAGAATTTGAGTTGATGGCCTCTTTTCTCTTCCACAAAGTCTTTGATTTGTGCTTCGCGATATTCTCTATTCTTTGGCAAACATGTGTAGATAAACAACTAGAAAAGCAAGTGAATTATTAAAAAAAATAAAAAGAAGATCAAATCAATATGTTACCAATAATATAATTCACAAATAACATTCAAAACAAGAAAACAAAAAACAAAGGATTCTAACAACCTAACAATTACCCAAAGTCTCATTCCAAGGGCTGAGTAGATTGACAGTGATGGAAAAGATTCAAGTATTGAAAAACATAATTCATGGAAGGCTTTTTATCAAAGGAATAAAAATAATTAATAGAAGATCAATCAATATTAGTGACTCTTTATATGCATGCACATAATGCACAAAAAAAGAGATACATACGCAGCTTTTCATGCATATTTAAAACATTTACTAGTGAGTGGATGGATAACAATTATTTATATAAGGGAACCATATTTGTTATTTTTATTTTCTTATCAAATACTAAAACACATAAGCTACACAAATAATTTATTTTGCAATAATATTTGTTCTTTATGCATTTAGTGTTTTCTTTATATTATTTAATCCAAAAGAATTAGTTGCGCTCACATGCAAAGAGAAAAATACTAAATTTATATTAACAGAAACATGAAAAGTCAAATAAGAAACTATGATGAAAAAAAGGAGAGATCATAGTTTCTTTACACTATGTGGTAACTATATTGACAATATGGATAATATTGACAATTAATATTCACTAAATTTATATTGATAGAAACATTTTGTGTTTCATTTACATTTTTAATCTAAAAGAATTAGTTGTGCTCATGTGTAAAGGGAGTATGTTTCTTTACACACCTACATTTGTATTAATTCTCTTAAACACCTTGAAAAGTATGGATAGATATATTTGACAATATTGACAATATTGATAATATTGGCCATATTATCAATATTGACAGTATTGACAATATTATCAATATATTATATTAATAGTGATCAAGGAAACATGAGCCCTATACAATATTGTCAGACCTCCAACAATGTTAGTAACAACTGAAATAATTAATTTCTCCTCAAATCAAGATTCTCTCATTGAAATGAAAACATCATCCTCTTTGTCCCCAAACACACGCATCTACACAAACTAACAACCATAAATCTCAATTGTTAGAACCTGTCAAAACTTGTGTTATTGGCTAGGAAGTTGGAGAATAAGAAAGTAGCGGCTCTAGTTATCATCTATTCACAACTAAAAAAGGTATTCTTCCATCAAAGCTTTATCTTTATTATTAAATTGACAAAGTTTTATTTTTTAAGAATAATTTTTTGTTGAGTTATGATTCTATGATAAAAAATGAATTAGTAAAAAATGAAGAGCAAAAAAACTATTTCTTTTTGTTTAAACGTTGCAGAAAGATATATCAGATTAACCTTAAAAAACTCGTCCTAAAAAATAATAAATAAGAATGGAATGCAAGATTGTTCCTAAAACTCATCCAAAGGGAGTATGTTTCTTTACACACCTACATGTGTATTAATTCTCTCAAACACCCACCTTGAAAAGTATGGATAGATAGATTTGACAACATTGATAATATTATCAATGTTATCAACCTATTTGGTGCATTGATATTTTTTGGTTCTTTGAGTACAGGCTGAGCGTGGGAATGGTTCGTTTTGGTAGTTTGCTTGAACATCTTATCATTAATTTGTAACTCTTTACATTGTACTTTTGATAGTGCAGGAATGAGTAGAGGTCTTTAATGGAGAAACCAAAAGAAGATAAATGATAAAGTTTGCAGTTTACTTTACTGTTACTTTTTCTATTTGGGTCTATATTTTTTGTTTACTCCATAGTTTATGTGACGGCCCCAAATTCTCAATGCATTTGGGTACGCCCGGCCTAGACTCGTGCAGGTCCCAAGTCGGCACTCAGCGAGCCTGACGAGCCTAGTCAGCCTCAAATAGTCAAATTTCAAGTTTTATGAAAGAGTTATTGCTAGTATAACACAGCGGAAGAAAATTTAATACTAATCAATTATTGGAAAATAACTCAATCAAACGAAAATCAGGAATCTATATAAATATGGAAAACCCCGATAGGTTCATGTTCAAGTAAACTTAATGAATTCTGGTATCCACCTCAAAATCTATCCCAGTTCCAAACTAAAAATCATATATATAGAATGTCATACAAAATGAAATAAGCATGAGCCTACATTTCGATACCTCAAGTCTTGCTGCTCACAAAAAGTCTCCTAGGCAAGGTTCCTTGCCCCTACCACACTCCGCTCTATCTGCACCTACCGTCACAAACTAGACGGTGAGTAATTAAGAAAAATCGAAAGTAACGCCAGAAGAATATAACAATAATTCATGAACTATCAAACATGGCAGTCTAACTATCAAGCAGGAATTGAAAGACATGAATTTAAATAGACAAGATGCATGATAGATAGACTGGAAATAATAGCAATCGAAATATGCGTGTTCTACGAGTCAAGATAGGCCATAAGTGGTCTAAAATCTACAACAATTTCACAACAATTCCATAACAGCGATGTCGCAACATCGAAATCCACAACAATATCCACAACAATCCAGTACATGGTATCACACAATCACTAGGGGTGGTCAAACATTCGTGCGCACGAGTGCCCGCGTTTTATCCTTTTTAGTGCAGGCCGCATGCACTTTCGAGACACACACTTATGCCAAGAACACACATACAAGGAATATGGAATGGAATGCCAATAAGTAGATAATAGCAAACATAACGGAATGAAAATGAATCACATGGTATTTTCTTAACTGGCTTACTACACAAATTTTAAGACAAGTGTACTTACCTGAACTTATCGTGACCCGCGTAACACACTCCGAGACTCTAGTGCGTCCCCCGCGACTTCCCGACTACGTGATAAGGGTTTGAATCTTGAATATTAGTTTAAGGTTTAACATTTAGTCTTTAGTTGATTTGCATAAGTTTGTTTTATTTGTTAGACTCTGGTTGGGCATAAATATTTAAGCCCATTTCCATAAAATTATTTACTTGTTATGGGCCCTATTGTATGTTTGTTATGTTGGGCCCTTATTGGACCCTAACACAAGCCCACTTACATACATCTTATTATATTTATAAATTATCCATACTCCTTTTTTTTATTTACACACACACATGGTATGACACACCCACAACCAAGTAGTGGGGTGTACAACACCATCACGCACCCCAATCGTGGGGTACACACACCCTGTCACATACCCCAAATCATGGGGTGTACATGCATACACATGCACACATACATACATACACATGCATGCACATGCACACACCATCCCACTACCAAACTGTCCACACCACACTCCCCATCACCCTGACTATCCAACCACACACCCTATCACGCACCCCAACCGTGGGGTGCACACACATGCCATCACGACACAATGCACCACAGTTTCACAACTGTTGCACATGGATGGAGCCTCCTCCGGCCAGCAGCGACGCCTCCGATCTGCCATGACCAGGGATGGTCCCACCAGCCACAACAACCCCAAAATGGAGAGAACAAAGAGCACAGGCCGTGAGAGAGAGAGAAAGAGAGACTGCAAGGTGGGAGGTGTGTGAGGTCGAGAGAGAGAGAGAGAGATCGAGAGAGAGAGAGAGAGAGAGAGAGAGAGAGAGAGAGAGAGATACCTTCGACAAGTCCGGCTTCCTAGGGACCATGCAACTCGTCGACAGCGAGAGGAGGAGGGTGGCGGTGACAGTGGCAGTGAACGAAAAGAGTGAGGCCATGAGTGAATGGGAGAGAGGATGGTGAAGCCATGAGTGAGAGTGAGACTGTGAGAGTGGAAATAGAGAGGGAGTGAGAGACCATGAGGGTGAGAGGGAGGAGAGAAACCGTGAGTGAGTGAGAGAGTGAAGAGAGAGAGAACCGTGGGTGAGAGTGAAAGAGGGGGGTGTGTGATATTTAAAAATAAAAGGTATGATGTGAATAGTGGTGAATAGTGTGTTAGGTGGGGTGTTGTCTCAATTATGTCCACCCATCTCCATCTAAACACACATCCCGAGGCTGATCCAAGGGTTCTCCATTATTGGACTGTGTCACTTTAAGCCATGGTCCATTTTTGTGTATTTATCAAACACCCTCGCTTTCCAACAATTTTCTCCGATCCATCTTGCCTCCTCGGTCCGTATTTCTCTGTCACCCGCATACTTTCGCCTTATCTCGCACAAAAAAATAATTAAATTATTTAATAATTCTTTTAATTATGTTTTTATTGTATTTTTCTCCCCTGTTTACCTAGGCGGAACCTCACTCATATTAAAAATTGCCCAAATGGCTCGAGACACGTAACGGACTACAATACTAATATACACATCATGGAAATATAAAATCACCTCGGTGTCAACTCTCGAGGTTCAAAATACTGCCTAGTATCATGTAGCCGAGTCACGGTCCTGACAAGTGCTATACAAGTCGGATTAAAATTTGAGGGTTGTTACAGTCTCCCCCACTTATTAGAATTTCGTCTTCGAAATTTACTAATAAGTAACCTAAATTAACGATCTTACCGTTCCTCTTTACAAATCCTAAAGACACCGATAACCTTTAGAGCGAGTCATTCCTTGACTTCGAACAATTCGCGACCTTTCAGTGGAGAGACCTTCAGGTGTAACTAGTCTCTCTGAATCATACTGAAGCTTATCGTGATACTCGTCAAGTATCTCTTTTGCCACTCCTGGGCAATATTAAGTCTCCGATAAATCTACCGTACCTTCTCAACATGATCCTTAACAATTCCAGCTCTAATTGCTACAACATCCTCTGGCTCACTCCAGTAGGAAATAAATCTACGAGGCCAATCACATAGCACCTCAATCGGTGCCATACCGATACTTGTCTGACAACTGTTGTCGTGCGCAACCTCGCACAAGTGAAGGTACTGCAGATTTCAGTACTTGTCCACGATTACCAAGATGCTATCGTGACCACAAGAAGATCGGGGCAACCACTGATTAAATCCATATCAATATGTTCCCACTCCCACAGAGGAATGGGTGGGGCTGCAGTAGTCCTCCAGGTCATCAATGCCTAGCCTCTACGCACTGGCATGCCATACGCTCGAACAACTTCGACACCTCAGAAAAATCATCCCTGGTCACTAAAAGAGATGTCGCATGTCAGCGCACATCTTAGGTTGACCCGGATATACAACGAAATGGCAACGGTGAATCTCCTGAAGTATTTTGTCACGCACATCAGCCACCAATGGAAACCCCTAATCGCTCGCCATACCTCTAACATGAGTCTATCGACCAACTCTAGCCTGGGAAATCTGAACTATCCACCATCTCGCCGCACCGCTCGTAAGATGCATCATCTTGTTGTTCCTCGCGCACAATGCCAAATGAGATGGTCTGCAACCTCGTATGACCACGTATCTGTGTCATGATAATCGTCGGCACTTCCGCTGAATTCATCAACTCGACTACCTCACGTAAACCACACTAATGGTCCTCTAGCACACTCTTATCTCGGTATCAAATCCTTTGCGGCTTAAAGTATCAGCAACAACATCGGTCTTCCTCAGATGGTACCCAAAACGAGAAGTTGTAGTGCTCCAAGAACTCAAGCCGATGCCTCTGTCTCGCTCCAGTACGCATGACACTTGCGAAGGTCTTCAACTTGTCATTTTGTATCAACCGATCCAAGCAGGTAATATTCGTAACTAGTTCACACCAACTAAGGCTTTGAATTCTAACGACCCCCGTACCCGCATGGTTACTAGCGACTCGTAGTCCCCTATTTCTACCGAAATGTCCAAAACAAATCACATTAAGGTGTATAGCATCCTGGGAACCGTGCCTAGGATTGGGGTCTGCTAAGTCTAACGAGCATCAACCCTAACTCGTCTACCATGCGCACAACAATAGATGAAAACAACATAACCTAAATCAAACATGGTACGCATGAAAATACTGGAAATGGAAGTCCTGCCCTCAACAAGGTTTTTGGACGCCCTTTGATCTGGCTCAATAGTTGCCTGAACACGCTCCCTCTGGCGCAGGTGATGTTGTGGCAGTGTTCACGGTGGTTGAGGGCAATCCCTCTAAATGTGGCCAACCTTTCCGCACCTGAAACATGTGCGGGTGTCCTGCAATTCCTGAGTCTGGCCTTGGCCTCGTCCTTGTGCGAAACTCTAAGTTTGACCAGACTTCTGTGTCTTACTCTGCCTGTCTCCTTGATCATTACCCTACTCTCAGTAGTCTGCCTCTGTGACTGCTGTCCTGATCGACTAGGTTGCGGTGAATGATTGGCAAAACTCAGTCCTGGCAGAGCGGTATGTATTAGACGGGTAGTCGACTGTGTAATAGACCCTACGCTCTGAGTCCTACGGTCACGAAAATTCCACCTGTTCTTCTTCCTCTTCTTGTCATGATGATGCTCCTCCAATCGGGACTTTGATTTGGCCGATCTGGCCTCCCCGAGATGAGTAAGCAGGTAACCTCCCGAACTAAACTCCGCTCATATGCAATCTGTAAGGTCTCCGACTGCGTCCTGACTACGGAACCTCTAATCGCGGGTAGCAAACCCTTAGTGAAGTAGTAGACTCGATTAGTCTCGGTGTCTGCAGATCCTCCATCGTAAGGAAATAATGATATAAATCTACCCATGTACTCTATCATTAACTCATATGTGCCTTATCTCAATGCCATGAACTCGTTCCTCTTCGCTCGAAGAATAGTCAGCGAGAAGTATTTCTGATTAAACTGAATCTTGAGATCGATCCAGTCTCTCGGAACACCTCGAGTAGTAATGATAGTCATCCACTAATCATCTGCCTCCCCATGTAACATCGAGGAAGAGATCGTCGCTTGCATATGGTCCTCCATAGCAATGATCGAGTGAATCTTCTCATGATTCTTCAAAAATAACTTCGCTGCTTTAACATTAGTACCGCCATAGAACTTCATGGGATCATGTCTCTTGAATTCCCTCCACTGCTTCGCCTCAGCAGTGGCTCCCAGACTCTTTGCTGGAGTCGTAAATGGAGTAACCTCTGCAGTAGCTACTGGCGTAGCCGATGTGTCTCCTACTCGTACTATCTCAGTCTGTAACGAAGGCGTCTCCGCCTAGGTCTGTGTATCGGGCGCAACAATAGCTCCCTCGGGTACCACCTCTAATGGAATTGGAGCCATAGATGTAGCAACAATCGAGGTCTCTGCTCCCCGGGTATCAGTAGGTGGTAATGGTGTAGTCAGAGTCGATGGTGTAGTGGTAGCTGGTACGAGTATCCTCAACAGTCGTAACATTTCCTGTAGCTGATGGTCCTACGTCGCAACTCTATAAGTCAAGGCATGCACATCGTCCGCGCTAGCATATCGTGTGTCGGACGTGCCGCTATCGTCACCCAGATCGGTCTGATCCGCCATCGTCATCTCGATTAAGAGAATGAACTTCTCGAATCAGTCTATAGCTACCGTAACCATAATAATACACATAACAATCATAAAAAGTATAAAAACTATCCGAATCAACCCATTACAGGATCATAGGGTTTCCACTTCTAGGTTCAACCGTTCCTTACTTCTGCTGGTTTAAATGGCTTGTGTTTTATGAATTTAATCTTGGTATACTTTGATACCAACTGTGACGGCCCCAAATTTCTAATGCATTTGAGTACGCCCGGCCTAGACTCCTGCAGGTCCTGAGTCGGTACTCAGTGAGCCTGACGAGCCTAGTCAGCCTCAAATCGTCAAATTTCAAGTTTTATGAAAGAGTTATTGCTAGTATAACACAACGAAAGAAAATTTAATACTAATCAATTATTGGGAAACAACTTAATCAAACGGAAATCAGGAATCTATATAAATGTAAAAAACCATGATAGGTTCATGTCCAAGTAAACTTAATGAATTCATGGTATCCACCTTAAAATCTATCTCCAGTTCCAAACTAAAAATCATATATATAGAACGTCATACAAAAAGAAATAAACATGAGCCTACATTTCGATACCTCAAGTCCAGCTACTCACAAAAAGTCTCCTAGGCAAGGTTCCTTGCCCCTACCGCACTTCGCTTTATCTACACCCACCATCACAAACTAGACGGTGAGTAACTGAGAAAAATCAAAAGTAACGCCAGAAGAATATAACAATAATTCATGAATTATCAAACATGACAGTCTAACTATCATGCGGGAATTGAAAGACAGGAATTTAAAAAGACAAGATGCATGATAGACAGACTGGAAATAATAGCAATCGAAACATGTGTGTTCTACGAGTCAAGAGAGGCCATAAGTGGTCTAAAATCTACAAAAATTCCACAACAGCGATGTCGCAACATTGAAATCCACAACAATATCCACAATAATCCAGTACATGGTATCACACAATCACTAGGGCTGGTCAAACACTCGTGCGTACGAGTGCCCGCGTTTTGTCCCTTCTAGTGCATGCCGCATGTACCTTTGAGACACATTTATGCCAAGAACACACATACAAGGAATATGGAATGGAATGCCAACAAGTAGATAGTAGCAAACATAACGGAATGAAAATGAATCACATGATATTTTCTTAACTGGCTTACTACACAAGCTTTAAGACAAGTGTATGTACCTGAACTTATCGTGACCCGCGTAACACACTCTGAGACTCTAATGCATCCCCCACAACTTCCGACTACCTGATAAGGGTTTGAATATTGAATATTAGTTTAAGGTTTAACATTTAGTCTTTAGTTGATTTGCATAAGTTTGTTTTATTTGTTAGACTTTGGTTGGGCTTAAATATTTAAACCCATTTCCATAAAATTATTTACTTGTTATGGGCCCTATTATATATTTGTTATGTTGGGCCCTTATTGGACTCGAACACAAGCCTATTTACATACATCTTATTATATTTATAAATTATCCATACTCCTTTTTTTATTTACACACACATATGGTATTACACACCCACAACCAAGTAGTGGGGTGCACAACAGCATCATGCACCCCAACCGTGGGGTGCACCACCCTGTGACACACCCCAAATCATGAGGTGTACATGCATACACATGCACACACACATGCATGCACATGCACACACCATATCACTGCCAAACTGTCCACACCACACTCCCCATCACCCTGACTATTCATACACACACCTCATCATGCACCCCAACCGTGGGGTGCACACACACCATTACGACACAATGCACCACAGTTTCGCAACTGTTGCACATGGATGGAGCCTCCTTTGGCCAGCAGCGACGCCTCCGATCTGTTGTGATCGGGGACGGTCCCACTAGCCACGACAACCTTAAAACAGTGAGAACAGAGAGTATAGGTCGTGAGAGAGAGAGAAAGAGAGACCGCAAGGTGGGAGGTGTGTGAGACCGAGAGAGAGAGAGATAGAAAGAGAGAGAGAGGGAAAGAGTTACCTTCGGTGAGTTCGGCTTCCCGGGGACCATGCAACTCGTCGACAGTGTGAGGAGGAGGGTGGCGGTGACGGTGACAGTGAACAAAGAGAGTGAGGCCGTGAGTGAATGGGAGAGAGGATGGTGAAGCCGCGAGTAAGAGTGAAACCGTGAGAGTGGAGATGGAGAGGGAGTGAGAGACCGTGAGGGTGAAAGGGAGGAGAGAAACCGTGAGTGAGTTAGAGAGTGAAGAGAGAGAGAACCGTGGGTGAGAGTGAAAGAGGGGGTGTGTGTGATATTTAAAAATAAAAAGTTATGGTGTGAATAGTGGTGAATAGTGTGTTAGGTGGGGTGATGTCTCAATTGTGTCCACCCATCTCCATCTAAACACACATCCCGAGACTGATCCAGGGGTTCTCCATTATTGGACTGTGTCACTTTAACAATCCTACATCATGGTCTATTTGTTGTGTATTTATCAAACACCCGTGCTTTTCAACAATTTTCCTCGATCCATCTTGCCTCCTCGGTCCGTATTTCTCTATCACCCACATACTTTCACCTTGTCTCGCACAAAGAAATAATTAAAATTATTCAATAATTCTTTTAATTATGTTTTTATTGTATATTTCTCTCCTGTTTACCTAGGCAGAACCTCACTCATCTTAAAAATTGTCCAAACGGCTCGAGACACATAACAGACTACAATACTAATACAAATATCATGGAAACATAAAATCACCTCGGTGTCGACTCCCGAGGTTCGAAATACTGTCTAGTATCATGTAGCCAGGTCATGGTCCTGACAAGTGCTGTACAAGTCGGTTAAAATTTGAGGGTTGTTACAGTTTAATTGTTCTATCATAATTGCAATTCTTTCTTTGTCATTTTTTTATATCATGAGGTTTTTTTTACTTGACATCGCCATAATAACCCACGAATTTATTTTTCCTTAATATTGAATAGATATCAGAGTTCTACTACATTACTCTCTAACCTTATTTTTGGGGTTTGGCATTGATTGGGAACAGGAGGCCGATATGATGTTTACATTTTGATATGGGTGTGGTTTATCTCAGAGTAGTGCTGATTTTGATTAAGACGTGGGAGGGTCAGGCGGCAAGAAGAAGTTTTGCTGTGGAGTGTTGGAAGCAATTAAGGAGTAATACTATGGAGTATGAGAAGCAGTTTGGACAAAGACTTCAAGATGCAACTTTCTTATCAAAAAAAGAAAAATAAATAAATAACTCATCCTAAAAATAATAAACAAGAATGGAACGCAAGATTGTTCATAAACCCTAGAATCACAACTCTTTTAATTGAAAACAACAAACAACATAAAATATGAATCAACACCAATAAATCAAACAAAAACAAGAAGCCTCAATTCCTTCCATTATAAATTAAATCAAAGCTAAAGTGAAGAAAACCTTTGTTTCTCTTCCTCACACCCAAACTCAAACAACTTCTCTCGAGCAATATCCAAACACAATTAAGACTTCTCTATCCGCCCAAATGCCCTAGGCACCATCTTTCCCTTTGTCAAACAAAACCCACCTCTATCAAAATTGACAAAAACACCACAATCCTAGATACCCATATGACATAAACCATAGCAACATTGAATCTAGCATATTAGCAAACAAACCCCCACCTCTATCAACATTAACAAAATCATCACAATGCAAGATACCCATAAAAATAACCAATCATATCAACATTCAATCTAGCATTAACAAACAACTATAACATAACATACCACACACCACAATCACAATCAAACAACATCATATATAGACATGAAAAACCATGAACTCAACAAAGAAACCAACATTAATGCAAAATACTGAACTTTATACCTAATTCTTCCCAGTGGGTTTCAAATTCTACACAAAGCTTTAGCTCTCTAGGTCTCAAATCTTGACACTCTCCTGCGTCGCTGAGCACAACCAATACCTCCCTCCGTGTTGATTATTGCTCCGGTGTCAAGCGAGTGCAACTTCTTCCCCTCCTCCAAGTTCCACAACAACGTCACCCCATCCTTCCCTCTGCTCGCACATAATGAATCTTCCAGACGAGTTAGGAATGTTCTAAAAGCCAAGGTCGCGGAGAGACGAACAACACAAACAAAAATGCAGAGACGACGACCCTGTCACATACTTATGTTGTCAAGGCCGGTCTTGGCGTGTGAGTTGCGGCGCGTGAATGCGATGATGAAGAAGATGAACAGTGGCATCTCCTCCTCCTCCCCTCATTTGCTCTTTTTCGTCTCGATTCAATACGGAAGAAGGAAATAATGGGTTAGGTTAGTGTTTTGAAATTGAAGGGTAGAAAAGACTTTTCACTCCTATATTTAGGCTAAAAAATAAAATGGAAAAGAGTGGGTTATTTTTCATTAGTATGGTCCGATTTGGGCTATTTTGTCAAATTTCCCATTTCTTTAAGGAACTGCTATATGGACTACAGTTTTTTCTAATACCCCACTTTAAAAAAATGAAATGACCCAAATACCTTCTATATAAAAAGAGTTTTGCTCTTCCTATACCCCACTCATCTCTTTCATTCATACCCCAGGCACAGCACCGTCTCTTGCACTCTCAAATCGCCCCACCTCCAGCCCTAATTTGACGAAATCCGTAAGAAACCCCATCGATTTGATGCCGTAGGTGCAATTCCCCATCTCTTTTGTATTGATTTTAAGGCTTTCATAGGTTTTTTTACTCTTTTGAGTTAGTTTGGTGTTGTTGTTCTTGTGTTTAGGGCTTCGATTTGGGGCTTAAATCTTGCATTTTAGATACAAAAATGTCGATGGAATCAAGAATATCAAGCGATTCTGAGCAAAGCCAAATAATATTTTGGTTATTTTCATGTATTTTTAGGAGTTAATTTTTTTTTTCGTTCTTGTTGCCCGTGGGTTGCGGGCACATAGGGCCGAGACTTCTTTAAAGGTCTTGGTCAGTTCCTACCGAGACCTATAAAGAGATCTCGGTGGGAGTTAGTTAAAACCCAATTAACTTCTATCAAGACCGAGACCTCTTTAAAGGTCTCGATTAGATTTTGATGAAGCCGGCCGAAACCTCTAATAGAAGTCTCGGTGGAAGTCATTTGATACCTCTTTAGAGGTCTTGATTTTGTACAACTGAAATCCACAGACGTGGTAGATAAGGGTATGTTTGAATAATGTGACTGCCCCAAATTCCACAATCCTAGAATTGGGCACCGCCCAGCCTAGACCTA
The DNA here is from genome assembly GCA_039657345.1 of Stephania japonica. Classification (NCBI taxonomy): domain Eukaryota; kingdom Viridiplantae; phylum Streptophyta; class Magnoliopsida; order Ranunculales; family Menispermaceae; genus Stephania; species Stephania japonica. Next base: position 21,181,614 of record CM077566.1, read on the forward strand.
TGTGACCCGAGCCAGTCTTGCTGAGTTACGCAGGCCTAGTCAGCTTTCCTTACCATTTACCACTCCTTACCATTTACCATTTATTACATATTTACAAGTGAAGTTAATCAATTAGTGAGTTATTATCAGATACAACAGTAGTACTTAAACTTCAAACTAATCAATAACTTCAAGACACACCAATTAAGACAATCCTAGGGTGTAGAAACCCCGTAATCATATCCACCATATGAACCAAAAGAGAGTGTCAATATTGTCCTACATGCCCAATATCTTTCATAACCCAAAATCCCATGTTCACCAAAATAATAGAGATACTTAATACAAACCATACTCAACACGCGAGAGGAGAATGCCTTGTGGTCCTCGCCTTCAATCGTCTAGTGCTAATCCCTTGCCTTGGTCTGTTCACCGATCTACCCATCGTCATAAACTAGACAATGAGTACAATGATGTAGAGAGTAAAATACCAATAGAGTCTAAACAGTATTTCAAATGTCAAGTAAATGGTTAAACTAGTATCATGCATGGATATCATGAAGAATATAAAAGACAGCATGATAAGTGAATCACGGAGATAACAACGATAAATGAGTGTCGAGAGTACACAACAAAAGAAAAGGCATCTAAGTGTCCTAAGTCCACCAGGTTGCCACACTTAGTTTACAACGTGACTTCCAAGACAAACCCTGGACCTACACAAACCCAAGATAGTCTAGAATAAGGCTTTTAGCCCTAGGTCACACTTAGTTCGCATACGGGCACCGCAATGTCACACGTAGTTCAACATACGGCCACCACAATTCCAAACTATGGGTTTAACCACGTCCAGAGTTCGTGTACTCACGACATAGACCGTGAGCACTGTGTTGTCCACTTAGACCCAAATATACCACTCATTAAGGAATGCAAACAAAAACTAAGCGTAATCACCAAGGATAGATATGACCAGAGAGAATTCAAGAATGCATAATCCACAAGAAAGTACTGCTCAACAAACATAATAGCTCAATTAAATGCACAAATGAAATAGCATAAATACTCTGGTTGGTTTTACTCACAAATACCGTGCATAACTCCGCGTTTGCAGCTTTCACACGCCACCAAAACGACTCCACACGCTTGTCACCAATTCAGTAAACACCTGGTAATCATTTTTTTTATCCATTTACATCATGTTAGAGCCTATTTGGAAAATTTTGATTTCTAAATCCACTCCCCATATTTTCCTTGATTTTTTTCTAAATTTCTTGGCTACTTTTGGCCAATTTCACACTTTTCAAGGCAAAACCCCCAACATAACGCCTCATAAGAACCCCAAATACTTCACTTTTCATGGAAATTCCCAAATTTCTCTTTATTTGATGAAAAATATAATTTCCTATAATTTTTTAGAAATTTTCTTGAAATTTTCCTATTTTCTGGAATTTTATTTCAATTAAAATTCTTTTAATTATATTTAATTGAAATAAATAATTATTTATTAACATAATAATATGTGAGTGGGTCCCAGGTCGGGTCTGGCCCGCCCCAACTGGGTTAGGCCATGACCTGTTTGACCTACCCGGGTCGGGTCACCTTAACCCGACCCGTTCGGGTCATCTTCGGTGACCCGACCCGTTTGGGTCATCTTCTCCAGTGTTGTTCGTTGGAAATTTCCAGTGAACAACACTGCAACCCATTTTTTTTCTCTTTTCTTTTCTTGTTTTTACAAACAAATCCGAGATGGGAGGGAGGGGAGACAACAACCATGTCGTCTCCCTCCTCGAACGAACTGCAAGGACAGTTCGTCCACTCCCCCTCCGTCACCACCATCACTGACAACCACATTCATCAACAACAACAACACCAACAACACAAACTCACCTATGCCTTAACGTCGCTGTCGAGCCTCAAGCTCTCGATCTCCCCGTCTCTGATAACTCTCTCTTCCTCTCTCCCGAACTCCTCTCTCGGACTCTCTTTCCCTCTCTCCCTCTTGATAGGTTATGTGTGGTGGTGGTGGTTTTTGGGTTAAATAAAAAGGGTAGCCAAATCACTAAAATGTCCCTCAATCTTATCCTCTTTCTTAATAATCCAAAGCTTTTTTTTTGTCATTTCACAATTTAAATTTCTGATTTTTAATATTTATATATATATAAAATTACATACATATACATATATAAATATATATTTGCCTACAATTTCATCGTGCGTGCCAACGAGCATACTCGGGCATGCACGCTATCGTACAACCCATGCGTCACCTATAACCCCGCGTATCACTCAACGATCACAAATTTATTTATTTAATTTATTTCTTGGTCGTCCATCAAATTCATTTCTCTGACTCGTGTATCCGTAATTCGCCTGTTGTCGCCCAGTCGATACGTTTTCTAGGCGAACACCACTCAAAACTTGATGTTCGTCTTGTTACACAGACACGAGTACACATCGATAATACACGTCATCACGTAGAAATTAATATAAAATTTTTGGGTCGTTACAAATAATGAGGTATATTTAGCAAAAAAGTGGAATACATTTAGCAAGGGTATTTAGGGGATTTTAGAAAAAAAATGGTGTACGTTAAGCAATTAAAATTCAAAAACTAGGTTACGGTGAGTAAATGGGGTATGTTTAGCAAAAACATGGGCCTGTTTAGCTGCTGCCTAATATATTAAATGGGTTCTTGACTTATACATAGGTATTAGGAAAATGCTACGTTGGCAACCCAAAGTCACGACCAAAGTCACACCATAGTGACGTGGTGTTTGAACTCCATGTAAAAATGGATGTTAGACTCATAATTCTTAGTGAATAACATGTGGGATGTGTGTAACAACCCTCATTATTAACACGTGCCACGTGTCATAATTCAGGACCCGACGTGGACTTGATGTGACCTGGCGTACTTGGTCAAGCCACGGGAGTCGACACTGAGATATATTTTATTTTTCTGTGGTGAGTGTATCATTTTCTTATACCAAAATGTGAAATTCAATTATCCTCATGTATTATTTCATTTTATCTCGTCGAATTTGCAGGCAAGGTTTGCCTAGAAAAACGTGTCGATATATGTATCGGGTGAGCAAAATACTGGTATACTAAGTCTAGGAAATGATTTTTCTAAATGACCAAGGTAAATGTGACAAAATATTAATGATAAAATCATAGTTTATGCCATTTGATCAAAATAATAGGCTATGACGTGCCTCGCAATGCATGTTGCGGTGTGGAACACCTGGTAACCGAAGGATAGGTGGATAAGACCAAGCAAGGGATTGTCCTATTGAAGTCGTTAAAGTGAGTTGGACAACCCAATTAGAGGCCTTAGGATGTCCTCGAGATACGTATATGCACACTTGATGAAATTAAGGGATAAGTATATGTTGGTAAGATATTTTGAACACTTTTTCTCACAACACAGGGGAATATCCAAAAATTTGGGAGAGAAAGAGGGATTTATGAAAGCTTGGAGATTTGGAGGTGATTAAATCAAGAAACACATCGATCAAGGTGAGTTCCTCAATCACCTTTCAAGTTCCAACAAAATGAGATAAATTTTTGGGCTTTTTGTTGAAAAACAAATTTGAAATGGAAGTGAACCCCGAGTATCGGGAGATGGAAGTGAACCCCGAGAGCTAGATAATTTGAAATCCAATTTACTGAAGCACGACCAAGGTAAGTGGGACTTGTGTTTTCATCAATATGCAATGTAAATTAGTACTATTAGAGCACATAGTAATAGAGACTGGGAATAGAGCAATGTATTGTGACTTAGCCTTATTTTATAAATGTTTTACAAATGAAAATGAATTCGGGAAGAGGTTCAATGGGACGTATCGATTTGAGGTGGATTCTGTATTGGAGGGGATCGACCAACACCGTGCCCTTAGTGACCTGAATTATCCCAATTGATGTTTTCCATTTAAGAACGGGCTATTACGTTAGGCCTGGATATATCACAAAATCACACGTCAGCCAACGTGTGAGTTCTGTAGACCGTAGTCCCTGATGATGAGAGTATATATGTAGTTTTTATGACGGCTCCAGTTTTTGAGGTCGTCCCGTGACCCACGCTCTCCACCAGCAAGCCCAGTAACGCCTGCCATGTCACTGGTTACGTCATCACTACTGCCACGTCCGCAACTCTGTGAAGTGACGCTCTGTCTAACTAATCCTATTATATTTAATTGTTTAATTCTCCTAAACATCTAGCAGGTTGGCTAATCGTAGCGGAAGCCTTTAATGCATATATTATAAGAATTTATTAAACCTAGATAGTAGAAAACCTGGAAATAAACACCATGTATATAACTGAGACGAAATATACAGTAATCCATATACATGTGATAGAGTTCTAAAGTTCCCAAAACCCAACAAAACAAAATATACATACTAGCTAGTAAAAACACGAGCTGTCAGCAGCAACGGCCTTAGAGATAGTCACCTAGTACCTCTTTTCCCTTGCTCTTGCTCATACCAGGATCTACACTCAATTGCCTAACACATATAGCAACGAGCCCAATGAGTAAATTCCCAAGAGAAGTCTACATGATAACCATGAAAACCACAGTAACATGTGAGGCATGTGAATATGACCCTAGTAACAAGAATCATATTCCTATGGCTGGCAGCAAACAACATTCACAACAATATACTGGTTACACACAGTGAATATAAAAACATCATTCAAGTAATCCAACTCAATAATAATATCAAATAAAACTAGACAAAAGTGAGACAAGGTCTAACAAACTAGATCATACTTCGTAGATTCGGATGCCCTGGTGATAGATCGATATTTATAGGATTTAATAGTCTATTTTAATATAGTTTAGTGTCGAAAGTTTATAGAATATTTATCAAATTATATTTAGTTTTGGTTTTCAGGTGAAACGTAGTGCACGGTTGAATCCGGGGCAGAAAATACTCAAAATAGATTATTTACTTGCAGTAATTGGATATCGAGAGAGTTTGTCTCGAAACATACACCAACAGTGGAGTAATTAGAGTCCAGTTGATGCCACGTGTCGCTTCGCGATTGGTCTAGCAAGTTAACACAGAGTTTATGCACACCAGCAGAGCTATGTGTTGGAGCCCCATTCGTCCAGCTGCGTCACACATGTTTTCTCAGCCAATCACAGTACGCCACGTCGTCACACAGTAGCTCCTCTCCACCACTCACGTTCCGCCACGTCGCCTCTCTCAATAGCTCCTTGTCTCTCTCACGTTGATTCGCCTCGGGATGCGTGCTCATAAAAATTCCCAGATTTTCAGTGATTCACGTGAGTCTCTTCCCGCCACTCTGCCTGCCACGTGTCCATGTCTGGTTAGTCTAGTACGTCACCACCCATCATTCCAGCCAATGAGAGAATGCCACGTGTCATGCCCTACACCTCTCACGCATATCACCAGTACTCCTCAGCACCAATCACGTTCTGCCACGTCAGCCGGTCACAACCCTATCCTCCAATTAGCTCATGACACGTCAACAGAGCACATAAAACACCCAATAGTAGCCTGACACGTGTCCTGATCGAAAAAAATACTCAAAACAGTTTTTCTCTCTTCCAGAGACCAATTTTTAGTAGTTTTATATATTAGGACTTTAGGGATTATTAGAAGAACAATCTATTATTCTTTTGAGAACTCTTTGCATTATTTTATGAAGAACATGTCTGGCTAATCAAGTCATTGCCTAGGTCAGAGGTGAAGCAAGTCAAAATTATGGATTCATAGCATAACTTGTGAGATCTAATTATTTTTATTATTTAATTTAATTTAATTTCTTCTATTTCTTTGTTGTTGGTTTTCATTAGCATGGTTTAAATCTAGGGTATGTATGTGGCCAGTGCATGTTCTAGGTGGAAAATCTATAGTCAATTGACTCAATTGTGTTCGTCATTGTACTTTTGGAACAATATAAGTGACAAGCATTTACCTGATTGCCATCATAACCTTTCGGTTCTTGAGTGTGCAACAATTGAATCTAGGTTAAATCGGGAGCGAACGCGATCCGGTTATCTAGGATTAGTATTCCCATAGAAGTTTATTACTGCGGTTAGTGTGTTAAACCTTATGGCGGATGTCTAGAGTTATGCATTGATTAAAGAAGTAGTTAGTGGCGAATGTCCTAGCTATCAAGATTAGGGGAATTATAAATTTCTGGCGGATGTCGATTTTCTATAGCTAATCTAGGGGAATTTGAATTAATACTTGTTTTGGGAAAGATTAACGACCATGATATGCCATTGAATCTTGATCTTTTCTTGTGGAATCGTAGACTTAGTTATTTAAATTAATTGTTCGTAGACCTAGGTATTTCTTTTATTTATTTAATTTCTTAGTAACATAATTAATTAATTAAGTTATTTTCTCTAAACCACTATTTCTCCTTTCATTTAGAACCTTAGAAAGATTACCAATCTCTGTAGGATCGACTCTTTACCACTATCTACAAATAGCTGGTTTAAGGAATTATTTTATTGACGCGTTCAACGCGCATCAATTTTTGGTGACGTTGTCGGGGACTTGGTCTTTCATTTTGAGCTTAGATTTCTTTTTCTTTTTCATAGTTTTATGTTCCCACGACTCACTCGATCAAAATCGACTGGTTCGTTGTTACCTTTCGATCCTGAACCGGAGAGTACATTTCATAGGTTGAATAGAGAGACCCAACTTAGGCAACAACAAAGCCAAAATCCTCTAGAAATGGCTGAAAATTGCCAAATCACTATGGGGCATGCTAATCAAGAGCTTCAAGCTCTTTTGGCACAACAACCCCTCTACATCAACTATCCGGATAATGCCGAAGATTTTGAGTTGAGGTCAGGGTTCATTCATCTTCCACCGTCATTTCATGGTGGCGAGAATGAAGACCCTATTACTTTTCTGAAGGAGTTTCAGACTAACTGCAAGTCTATGAAACCCTCTAATGCGGAAGAGAATATGGTTAAGCTTAGATCTTTTCCGTTTTGTCTTAAAGACAAAGCAAGGAATGGCTTTTCTACGTTCTGCCTGGCTGCATTAACTCCTAGAATGAGATGACAAATGCATTTTTAAATAAATATTTCCCTGAGGATAGAGTTGCTCAGCTCATCAAGGGCATTTGTAGCATCAAAATGAAGTTGGGTGAATCATTTGGTGAATATTGGGATTGCTATAAGTGATTAATTGCTAGTTGCTCGTAGTATAGCCAGTCTGAGAAGGCCATAGATCATTTCTTCTATGTTGGCATGTCACCCATAGAATGACGCATGATTGATAATGCGTGTGGAGATCACATTCGAAATAAAACTTCGACCCAAATGAAGCAACTGTATGAGGACATCGCTTAGCAGTCACGCCTTTATGGAGATCTTGAGGACTCTGCTTACCAAAATCTAACTATATACAGGAAGTGTCTCAAGTTCTACTGATCGAAAAATTAACCTACTGACCTCCATGATGGAACGTCTCCTCTCCTCTGGCAAAGTGTAAGTTAAGGCTTGTGGCATTTGTACTGCCACAAATCATGCAACTGATGAATGTCCTACTCTCTTTGAGGATAATCAACAAGCCAATGCCATGGGTAATCAGTTCCAGGGATAATCTAGTGTCCTATTTGAGAATACATATAATCACACAACGGCGAGGAATAACCCAAACTTCAGTTACGGGCCTCAAAATTAGAATTACCTGACCTTTATCCCGAGAGGTCAACCATTGCCTACACCCTCCAACCAGTCCTCTTCACTTAAGAATATGATGAAAGCTCTTATGGCTGAACATAGGCAATTTACAAAAGATGTTGCCCAATTCAAGGCTACCACTGAAAAATCCATTAGTGCCACAAATTCAACGGTCCAGAACCTTCAAGTTCGAATATACCAAATATCACAGCAATTGGGACGTCTTGAGGATAATGGTAAGTTACCTTCACAACTTTACCCATATCCTAACGCGAGTGCTAAATTAGTTACACTCAAAAGTGGTGAAGAGCTAGGGGCCCAAAAGGAACAATGGGTCATCTGATGCCAAAGACCAGGTAAATGAGGAAGAGAATGAATTAGTAGTGGCCCCGTCTATTCCTAAATAGATGTTAACTACTAAAAAAGAAGCCTTGCCCACATTTAAGGTCAAACCTCCTTTTCCACAACGACTTATCCTAGACAAGAAAAAAGAGGAAGAGAAAGAAATTCTCGAGACCTTTTGGCGAGTGGAAATCAATATTCCACTCCTCGATGCTCTGAAGAAAGTCCCTAGGTATGCAAAGTTTCTTAAGGAACTATGCACTAACAAAGGGAAACTAAAAGGCAACGAAAAAGTCCAAATGGGAGAAATTGTCACGGCTATCCTACAAAAGAAGTTGCTTCATAAATGTAAGGATCCTAGGATGTTCTCAGTGCCTGTATTATAGGTGATGTAAGCATTCATAGGGCTATGTGTGACCTTGGCGCTTCCATTAATGTCATGGCATTGTTTATTTATAAGACATTAAATGCAGGCCCATTAGAGGAGACTGGTATTGTCATTCAGTTGCCAGACCATTCAGTTGTGAGACCCGTTGGTGTTCTTAAGGATGTTCTAGTTCGAGTGAATGAGTTTGTGTTTCCTGCTGATTTCTATGTGGCAGATATGAAGGAGGAACCATTTCCTAATGCTTCGTCAGTGCTACTTGGACGCCCGTTCTTAAAGACGGCAAAGACGAAGACAGATGTTAATGATGGATCTCTTACCATGGAGTTTGACGGTGAAGTCATCAAGTTCAACATCTATGATGCGATATGATACCCAAGTGATGTGTCTTCTATGGTATGTACCATGGACTGTATTGACCCACTCATTGAGCAAGCTTTGCTTACGAGTAACGATGATGCGGTGAAAGTAGTGTTAAAGAACAATGTCCACACTACTCATATCCACCAGAGTGTTCTGACCTTCGATACTGATGTCGATGATGTTGTTTTAGAGTTGGATTCATTCCAACCACTGCCCCCAAATGTCTGTTATTTAGAGTTGCCCACTACTGACTTTAAACTTTCTCCCTCCTTGGTTAAATTTCCCACACTTGAGCTGAAGCCACTACTTGAGCACCTAAAGTACATGTTTTTGGGTGAGAATGACACGCTCCCTGTAATCATCTCAGCCAAACTTAAACATTTGGAGGAAGAAAAACTCCTGTGAGTACTCTAGGAGTTTAAACAGGCTATTAGGTGGACCATAGCGGATATCAAAGGTTTAAGCCCTTCCACTTGCATGCATCATATATATATGGAAGAGGGGAACCTACGAGAGAAGCCCAGAGGAGGCTCAATCCGCCTATGATGGATGTTGTAAAGAAGAATATACTGAAGCTCCTTGATGCTGGCATGATACCCTATCTCTGATAGTAAATAGGTAGGCCCTGTCCAGGTGGTCCCTAAGAAAACAGGAGTCACAATAGTCACCAATTCACATGGTGAGTTGGTTCCAACTCGCATTCAAAATGGATGGCGGGTTTGCATTGACTACAGGAAGTTAAATGCTTCTACTAGGAAGGATCACTTCCTTCTTTCATTCATTGATCAGATGTTGGAGAGATTAGCTGGTCGTTCTCATTATTGTTGTCTTGATGGTTACTCCGATTTTCACCAGATATCGGTAGCGCCTGAAGACTAGGAAAAGACGACCTTCACTTGTCCGTTTGACACTTTTGCCTATCGACGCATGCCCTTTGGGTTATGCAATGCACCTGCCACCTTTCAAAGTTGCATGGTGAGTATCTTTTCAGATTTTGTTGAGCATTTCATAGAGGTCTTTATGGATGACTTTACTATTTATGCTGATTCATTCGATAGTTGTCTCATCAATCTGACAAAAGTACTCAGCAGGTGCATCGAGAAGAACTTGATTTTGAACTATGAAAAGTGTCATTTTTATGGTGGATCAAGGTCTTATTTTGGGACACATTGTCTCAGCCAGGGGTGTAGAGGTAGACCAAGCTAAAATCGATGTTATCAAGAAACTTCCCTACCCTACGAATGTGCGAGAGACTAGATCTTTCCTTTGACACGCTTATTTTTACCATTATTTCATCAAGGACTTTTCAAAGATTGCACAACCCCTATGCCATCTACTCCAAAAGGACATACCTTTTGAGTTTGACAAGGCATGTAGGAGTGCATTTGATGCACTAAAAGCCTCACTTACTAGCACACTAGTAATTCAAGCCCCTAATTAGGAGCTTCCATTTGAAATCATGTGTGATGCTAGTAATTATGCAGTGGGTGCAGTCTTAGGATAGAGAGTCGGGAGAGCTTCACATGTTATTTACTATGCTTCTCGTATTATAGACGTGGCTCAGATGAACTACACCACTACTGAAAAGGAGCTCCTTGTCGTTATCTTCGCACTAGAGAAGTTTCAGCCTTATCTTTTGGGTACCAAGGTTATTATTTACTCTGATCATGCAGCCTTGAAATACCTGATGAGTAAAAAGGATGTCAAACCCAGGCTCATTCGATGGATACTCCAATTATAGGAGTTTGACATCATAATTAGAGATAAAAGTGGTGCAGAAAATCTAGTCGTAGACCATCTCGGCAAGATTGAGTATGGTGAACGTCTTACCCCTATAAAGGATGATTTCCCTGATGAGTACATGTATGCTGTCATGGAAGATCTTCCTTGGTATGCCAATTTGGTGAACTATATCATTTCTGGCGAGCTATCTCCTCATCTTTCGAAGGCTCAGAAGAATAAACTTAGGAGCGATGCTAAGTATTATGTGTGGGATGACCTATACTTATGAAAACTTTGCTCCGATCGGGTTATCAGGCGGTGTGTTTCTCAGACTGAGAGTCATTCCATCTTGGCTTTTTGTCACACTTATGCCTGCGGTGGCCACTTCGGTCCCCGTAGGACAGCTAGGAAAGTTCTTGAAAGTGGGTTTTACTGGCCTACTATTTTTCATGATTCATACATGTTCACCAAGACTTGTCCTAACTGTCAAAAAACTGGTAACCTTAGTCATCGGGACCAAATGCCACTTACCCCAATTCATATTTGTGAGATATTTAATGTATGCAGTATAGACTTCATGGGACCATTTCCAGTGTCATTTAGTAATGTTTACATATTTTTGGTAGTGGACTACATGTTTAAGTGGGTGGAAGCTAAAGCTACCCGCACTAATGATTCTAAAGTGGTTTGTGAATTCCTCAAATCGAGGATTTTTACAACATTTGGTAACCCGCGTGCCTTGTTCAGTGATAGAGGCACTCACTTCTGCAACCGTATGGTTGAAAGTCTTCTGAGGAGGTACAATGTTACTCATAGAATGTCTACGACGTATCATCCCCAAACGAGTGGCCAGGTAGAGGTTTCTAATAGGGAGATCAAATCTATCTTGGAAAAGACGGCGAATCCTACTCGGAAGGATTGGAGTACACGTTTTGATTATGCAGTTTAGGCTTACTGAACGACTTTTAAAACGCCAATTGGAATGTCCTCCTATTGCCTTGTGTTTGGAAAAGCTTGCCATCTGGTAGTTGAGCTCGAACATAAATCCTACTGGGCTGTGAAACAGCTTAATATGAAGCTCGACGAAGCAGGAAAAGAGAGAAAACTCACTCTTCAAGAATTGGAGGAAATCAGGAACGACGCATATGAAAATGCGCGAATTTACAAGGAAAAAACCAAAATGTTCCATGATCACATTCTTTTTAGGAAATCTTTTCATGTTGGTCAAAAAGTGCTTTTGTTTCAGTCACGTCTTAAGATTTTTGCAGGTAAGCTGAGATCGAGGTGGACAAGACCGTATGTGGTGATTACGGTGTATGATCACGGTGCAGTGGAGATTCAGAGTTTGAAGACTGGTAATGCTTTTAAAGTGAACGACCACAGATTGAAGATCTTTTATGAAGACTTCCCGAGTTAAAATGTAGAGGGTGTATCATTTGAACAACCAGTCTATGCTGATTGACAGACTCAGACCAAGTCGAGCTAAAGACTTTAAACAAAAGCGCTATTGGGAGGCAGCCCAAATTTTGATAAGTATTATTTAGTTTTTTTAATTTTTTATTATTATGCATGAACTTGTATCATTTCCTTCTTCTTATCATTATCATGTTCTTATCATTTTCATGTTCTTTCACTATTTCATTTGTTTTTTTATGTATAGACCACTTGAGTTGTTTTGAACCTTGAGGACAAGGTTCGAAATACGTTTGGGGGTATTTTAGGGATTGTGGATAGTGTTGATGGATTTTTCTTGCTAAAGACCACATGTATGATCGTTAATTTTTAAAATTATGCGGTTGAAGGATGGTAATGGTGGTGTTATTCTCATTCTTTTATCTTTCCATTTCTTTTTCTTTTGTCATTGATACTTCCATCTTCTATTTCACTGGTATATGATGCATTTTCATGCATGCATTTAGTATAGTTTTATTAGGAGTAGACATGTGTCTATCTATGTTTGTTCTTGCATTTAGACCTTACATAGTGTCATATGTCACATATGTTGCATTTAGAGCCACTGAAACTTTGTTTCATGCCTTTGATTATGGATGAGTACATTTCAATTGCTTTTTGACTTGAAACTCTGGAAAAATTAGGAGAAACATTCAATCAAGCCGTAGCTTAGCAATTTTATGATTTCATGATTAGGGACTTAGTATGATGGTTAAACTTTGTGCTAGATACCAAAATAAGCAGACGGTCAAAATTGTGCAAGTAATAGTGCTTTAATTCTTATTTGATAATCTGCTTAATCATAGTGAAAGTGAGAAGGGCTAACAGGAGTTTTCTTAAAATAAAGTGTCGCACAGGATTCCATAGGAAATGGAACAGGAAATCTTGTGGTGGGAAAAAGTGAGAAAAATAGTCCATAGGAAATGGAGCAGGGACCGTATTACTTGAAAATATTATGGAGAAAAAAAATAGAGTGTATTCATTGAATGAAAAAAGGCTAAAGTCTATGAAAACTCCTCAAATAAAAAAGATTTAGCTCGAGTGCTTTCACTAGAATAAGTAAGATTTTAAACTTGCATGCTTAAATGTATAGACCAAGAAAACTCATGAGTAGTTGATTGCCTTTGTTTTGACTAAATCTATGTCTTTAAAGTGTGATCTTAATTGTGTTTGGGTTGTGAGACTACACATATCATAACTCTGAAATTTCTTGAGTGGCTTGTTACTTGACGACTACGTAAATCAAAGGAACTCCATGAATTTTGAATCAGGTATAGGTATGAGTCTAGGTATAAGATTAGTTTAGTTAATGCATTAGAAGTCTAGTTTAGTTTGTGTTGTCATTTACACCTTTGCTCAAGACGTGCAAAGTCTTAAGTTTGGGGGTATTTGATAGGTCGGTATTTATAAGATTTAATAGTCTATTTTAATATAGCTTAGTATGGAAAGTTTATAAAATATATATCTAATTATATTTAGTTTTGGTTTTCAAGTGAAACGGAGTGCACGGTTGAATCCGGGGCAAAAAAATACTCAAAATAGAGTACTTACTTGCGGTAATCGGATATAGCGAGGGTTTGTCTCGAAACATACACCAATAGTGGAGTAATTGGAGTCCAGTTGATGCCACTTGTCGCTTTGTGATTGGTCCAGCAAGTTAACACAGAGTTTATGCACACCAACAGTGCCACGTGTTGGAGCCCCATTCGTCTAGCAGCGTCACACATGCCTTCTTGGCCAATCATAGCGTGCCACGTTGTCACACAGCAGCTCCTCTCCACCACTCACGTTCCGCCACGTCGCCTCTCTCAAAAGCTCCTCGTCTCTCTCACGTTGATTTGCCTCGGGATGTGTGCTCACATAAATTTCCAGATTTTCGGTGATTCACGTGAGTCTCTTTTCGCCACTCTGCCCGCCATGTGTCTACGTCTGGTTGGTCCAGCACGTCACCACGCAACATTTCAGCCAATGAGAGAATGCCACGTGTCATGCCCACACCTCTCACGCTCGTCACCAGCACCCCTCATCACCAATCACGTTCTGCCACGTCAGCCGGTTACAACCCTCTCCTCTAATCAGCTCACGACACGTTAGCAGAGCACAAAAAACACCCAATAGCAGCGTGACACGTGTCCTGATTGAAAAAATACCCAAAACAGTTTTCTCTCTCTTCCAGAGACCAATTTTTAGTAGTTTTATATATTAGGACTTTAGAGATTATTAGAAGAAGAAACTATTATTCTTTTGAGAATTCTCTGCATTATTTTATGAAGAACATGCTTGGCTAATCAAGTCATTGCCTAGGTCGGAGGTGAAGCAAGTCAAGATTATGGATTCATGGCATAACTTATGAAATTTAATTATTTTTATTATTTAATTTAATTTAATTTCTTCTATTTCTTTGTTGTTGGTTTTCATGAATATAGTTTAAATCTAGGGTATGTATGTGGCCAGTGCATGTTTCTAGGCGAAAAATCTTTAGTCAATTGACTCAATTGTATCCGTAATTGTACTTTTGGGACAATATAAGTGATAAGCATTCACCCGATTGCCGTCAAAACTTTTCGGTTCTTGAGTGTGCAATAATTGAATCTAGGTTAAATTGGGAGAGGACGCAATCCGATTATCTAGGATTTGTATTCCCATAGAAGTTTATTACTGCGGTTAGTGTGTTAAACCTTGTGGCGGATGTCTAGGGTTATGCATTGATTAGGGAAGTAATTAGTGGCGAATGTCCTAGCTATCGAGATTAGGAGAATTAGGAATTTTTGGTGGATGTCGATTTTCTATAGCTAATTTAGGGGAATTTGAATTAATACTTGTTTTGGGAAAGATTGACGACCATGATATGCTATTGAATCTTGATCTTGTCTTGTGGAACCGTAGAGTTAGGTATTTAAATTAATTGTTTGTAGACCTAGGTATTTCTTTTATTTATTTAATTTTTTAGTAACTAAATTAATTAATTAATTAAGTTATTTTCTCTAAACCCCCATTTCTCCTTTCTTTTAGAACCTTAGAAAGATTACTAATCTTTGTGGGATCGACCCTTTACCACTATCTGCAAATAGTTGGTTAAGGAATTATTTTATTGGCGGTTCGACGCACGTCACCCGGCTGAGCACATCAAGCCTAGACCACACCTGAACCGCTAACAGTGACTTGACACACATCACAACCCAACGGACACCTGCACCCCACTACTCGGGTAGCTATTCACTAGCTGCATCAAGTACACGGGCTACAATCTAGCCTGCTCAATTCGGTACCGCAACCATCTCGATTAATCTTCGACCATGTGAACAAATCGAACACCGACCAACACATGATCACAATGCATATGCATGGCAACCAATTAAGCAAGCAAAACGATAATAAATAAATGAATAAACACTCATTTAACAAGGACAAACCACTTATGAATTAAAGTATAACATTCTCAAGGGTTTTACGCACCTGAAAACATGCACACCGACTTCCTAGACCCGTCAATCCAACCCGCCTAGCTCCCCTGTGTCCGAGCTATGGTTCTCTAGTCCCTGGAGTCATTTATGATGTTTTTAGGGTCAATTAAGTGGGTTTATATGTTAACCAGACCTTAAATCCTGTAAACAACTTGCTGGAAAATTCCAATTTTATGTCCCCAGTGCGCTGAGCGATTCATAGTTTTAAAGTTGATTGTCTTCCCCAGGCTGCCCAGTGCATTGGTGTTCATCACCCAACGCGCTGGGTGGCTCCCTGCCCAGAATTCCAAAGCATAATTATGGGATTTCTTGGTTCCCATACTACACAAACATGCTCACAACACTCCCAAACTTTCAATCGCATCAAATCTATCAATTGAACACCAATTGAACACTAATTTAAACCCAAAACAGGGGATCAACATGCATGAACATAAAACCCAAATCCTTCCCGTAACACTTCAATTTCTTCCAAAACTAATCCAAACCGTTATAATTCATCAATATAACCCTTAATAAACTCAAAATCGTCAAAACCAGTGATAATTTACCATGAAATCTGTTTAAACATTCAGAACCCCACAAAACCACGTTTTCTAAAAAATTTACGTTTTATGGTAAGTAGATTACCTCAAATTCGCATCTTGATTGCCTGAACTCTCTCCCCACACCTTGAGTTCTCTCCTCCTAAACCATATTTGCACTAACAGAATCTCAAATTTTGTTGAAAAGGATGAGATTTGCATGATGGCACTCATCGTGGGGTATATATAGTTGTGGTTCTAATCTAGTGTGAACACGCATCTCGAGGCTGATCTAATGGTCACTGATCACCCTATGTCACTCAAGTCTTGACACCTTATCATGACACTAATTACCTTGTATCACTCTATTATGCATTTCAAGGATCATCCTATGTGTACTGATTTTTAGCTCACAACTGTAGGAACTTGATTAATCAATTTAATCTAACTTATACACCTTAGTTAGACTTCACAATAAATCCACAAAAATCATATGTGAGGTAACACTAAATCTCAGTTACCTGGCAACCCATGTCCCGTACCCCGGCTATCTGGTACCGGTATCCAGTCCCTGACATGTACTTCGGGACATATACCCAACTCATTGCCTTACCTGATATCAACTTTCACATACGTGTGATATTTTATACATATAATTACAACAATAGGAACTGCATCATACACAAATATCATGAGTATAACCCAGGTTCCCACATCTGAGTCACCAAGCTGTCCATGTAACGCCCGATTTAACCGTTAATCCTCATGATTAACCCTAATAATCAATTAAATAATTTGAGCCGTTACAATTCTTCCCAACTAGGAGAATTTTGTCCCTGAAATTTAAGATAACTGATACCTCTTCTCAGGGGTCGTAAAGCGGATGCAACTACCCACTAGTCTAACCTGACACCCGTTGTCTAGATGAACTAATCAACTCTAACTCCTCAATGAACAAATCAACTTAAATTCTTAGGGAACAAATCAACCTATCCTAGGGAAACACATCGACTTGGCCATGGTGATCGAATCAACCAGTCTTCAACTAATTCCTTGTGAGCAAATCAACCTGTCTTCCAATCCCCTAGTGTACAAATCAACTATGGTGCACCAGTCTAAGTGAACTAATTGACCTAGATGCAACGAATGCATGGAAATGCAACAAATGCAACAATACATTGAACTAATCAATCTATATGCAACACATGCATGGGAAAGCATAACAACAACGTACCCTTCTCATACTGTCGGGTCGTCTCTCTGACTGATTGTGCCACAACGTGAAATCTCTTATCAGTCTGTGGAATCTCTAGTACTGGAGAGGCTTTACAACAATCCACACTACTGTGATTTCTCTGATCGCACCTATAACCCTTACGTCTGTCCCTTCCTCCAAATTATTGATCCTCAGAGCATTGACTCCAACTCTGGTCTCTCTGATCCCGATCTCTACCTTTCTGGTCTGGAGTATAGTGCTGCTGTGGTGCTGCTATCGCATGTCCTGCCGTCTCGATCATCACCTCTGTACTTTCTAATTCGAACCCCCTATGCTTTCTTGATTGTTCATTGTCTAGACACCCTGAGGTTTCTAAGTTGCATTTCTACTACTCATTTCTGTGCTAGTTGTAACATTACAACACTAAACGTTCCTTCTAGAACCTGTCTTGCTCTATTTTAACATTTTGTGTGTCTCTTTTTATTTCTTCTCTTTTGTCTCAATTCAGACAATTCTTGATAGATCTTTAATATTACTATTATGCTCCTTGTTTAGATGGAGTGGTGGTGTGGGCCCCCACTAACCTCACTACCTGAACAAAATATTTAAATTTTAAGTGGAGTTGTTCGGCTTGCACGATAACGAGACAACTTCCGTACTCTGGCCGAAGTTACGTATGGATGTCAACGCTTACCTGCATTTCGAACCATCTTGACACTCCTACTCTTAATTGGTTAACGTATTTTGTCACGTTTTCTCGGTTGTCACCATTCTTTCAACTCGTTGATTTTCATTCGTTCATCTTTACCACTAAGGTTTATTAGTGAACGTTCTTTACTATCACTATTCGGTATGTCTACTCTAGACCCCTAGTCCTGACCCCTAACCTTACTGTTTCCGGGTCCTTGACTTCTCGTCTGGAGTATACTGCATACACTAGCCCTTTATCTCTTGGTCTGGTCTGCCAATTTCTCGACTCGCCGACCCCTGGCTCCGACCTCGATCCCATGATCCTTAGTCCCTGCCTCCTCGATCTTGAGTCCCGAATCTCCGGTGTTGTACCATTCTTATTCTTCTTGTACTACATCACTCGATCACCACTCCACCTGTCTAACACGTGTCGCATCCTCTTCAACATACATGTATATAATATATACAACCAAAATATAACTTATATAAGTCCTTCCCTCTACCCAACTTATACCGCTTCCCAACTAGGATTCTAAGTTAGGATCTTCAGGTCTCCACATCTACATTTATTTTAAAGTTTATTGTCTTTCTTTAGACTCATCTATTCTAAGGCCTTATTGACCTTACTCTGATACCAAAATGTGACGGCCCCAGTTTCCAAGGTTGTCCCGTGACCCACGCTCTCTGCCTGCAAGCTAGTGGCGCCTTCCACGTCACCGGTTACGTCATCACTACTGCCACGTCCGCAGCTCTGTGAAGTGACGCTCCGTCTAACTAATCCTACTATATTTAATTGTTTAATTCTCCTAAACATCTAGTAGGTTAGTTAATCATAGCGAAAGCCTTTAATGCGTATATTATAAGAATTTATTAAACCTAGATAGTGGAAAACCTAGAAATAAATACCATGTGTATAACTGAGACGAAATATACAGTAATCCATATACATGTCATAAAGTTATAAAGTTCCTAAAACCTAGCAAAACAAAATATACAAACTAGGTAGTCAAAACACGAGCTGTCAGCAGCAACGACCTCAGAGATAGTCGCCTAGTACCTCTTTTCCCTTGCTCGTGCTCGTACTAGGATTTACGCTCAATTGCCCAACACATATAGTAACGAGCCCAATGAGAAAATTCCCAAGAGAAGTCTACACGACAACCATGAAAATGACAGTAACTTGCGAGGCATGCGAATATGACCTTGGCAACAAGAATCATATTCCCATAGCTGGCAGCAAACAACATTCACAACAAACTACCGATCACATAGTGAATATAAAATATCATTCAAGTAATCCAGTTCAACGATGATATCAAATAAAACTAGATAGAGGTGTGACGGAGTCTAATAAACTATATCATACTTTGTAGATTAAGATGCCTCGGCTGAGCACATTAAACTTAGACCCCACCCGAACCAGTAACGGTGACAGGACACACATCACAACCCACCAGACATGTGCACCCTGCTACTCGGGTAGCTATTCACCTACTGCGCCAAGTACACGCACTACAATCTAGCCTGTTCAATTCTGTACCACGACTATCTTGATTAATCTCCTACCATGTGAACAAATCAAACACCGACCAACACATGATCACAGTGCATATGGATGGCAACCAATTAAGCAAGCAAAATGATAATAAATAAATGAATAAACACTCATTTAACAAGGAAAAACCACACATGAATTAAAGTGTAACATTCTCAATGGTTTTACGCACCTGAAAACATGCACTTTGACTTCCCAGACCCGTCGATCTAACCCGCCTAGCTCCCCAGTGTCTGAGTTGTGGTCCTCTAGTCCCTGGAGTCATTTATGATGTTTTTAGGGTCAATTAAGTGGGATTTATAGGTTAACCATGCCTTAAATCCCGTGAACAACTTGTTGGAAAATTCCAGTTTTGGGTCCCCAACGCACTAGGCGATTCATAGTTTTACTGTTCATCGTCTTCTCCAGGCTTCCCAGCGTATTGATGTTCATAACCTAGCATGCTGGGTAGCTCCATGCCCAGAATTCCAGAGCGGAATTATGGAATTTCTGAGTTCCCATTCTACCTAAACATGCTCAAAACACTCTTAAACTTTCAATCGCATCAAATCTATCAATTGAACACCAATTGAACACGAATTTAAACCCAAAATAGAGGATCAACATGCATGAACATAAAACCCAAATCCTTCCCAAAACACTTCAATTTCTTCTAAAACTGATCCAAACCGTTATAATTCATTAATATAACCATCAATAACCTTAAAATCGTCAAAACCAGTGATAATTTACCACAAAATCCATTTAAACATTCAAAACCCCACAAAACCATGTTTTCTACAAAATTTACGTTTCATGGTAAGTAGATTCCTCGAATTCACGTCTTGATTGCCTCAACTCTCTCCCCACACCTCTAATTCTCTCTTGCCAAGCTAGATTTGCACTCACATAATCTCAAATTTTGTTGAGAAGGATGAGATTTGCATGATTGCACTCATCGTAGGGTATATATAATTATGGTTCTAATCTAGTGCAAATGCACATCTCGAGGCTGATCTAATGGTCACTGATCACCCTGTGTCACTCAAGTCTAGACACCTTATCATGACAGTATTTGCCTGGTATCACTCTGTTGTGCATCTCGAAGATCATCCTATGTGTGCTGATTTTTAGCTCACAACTATAGGAACTTGATTAATCAATTTAATCTAACTTATACACCTCAGTTATACTCCACAATAAATCCACAAAAATCATATGTGAGGTAACACTAATTCTCAGTTACTCGACAACCCATGTCCTTTACCCCGGTTATCTAGTACTTGGTACCCAATCCCCAACACGCATTTCGGGACATATACTAGACTCGTTGCCTTGCCTGATATCAAATTTCACACACGTGTGATATTTCATACATATATTTACAATAATAGGCACTACATCATACACAAATATCATGATTATAACCTGGGTTCCCACATCTAAGTCACCCAGCTATCCACTTAATGCTCAAATTAACTGTTAATCCTCGTGATTAACCTTAATACTCAATTAAATTAATTTGAGTCAATGCAGTTCTTCTATTTGGTTTTCAAATCAAAATATAAGTCACAGTACAGCTGCAAATAACTTGTGAACTTGCATTTAGTTATGTATTCCTTATATTGTTTCATTATCCTTTTAAATATGCTTTGAAATCATATTGTTATGCATTGTTCTTGATATTTAGTTGATAATTGATGTACTCCCGAGATTCACTTACTGCATGTAGGAGCTTAGCCAACTTAACAATTTTCAGGTCCTCGCTTGAGCACACAAAAGATAGGGAAAGGGATGATATATGTGTATCAAAAATCTTCTTTAGATGTAATGATATTGATGATCTTGTATTATACTGGTTGATTATGTTTATATGTTATAACTGGGTTAGGTTGCTTTTATAAATCGATGAATTTCAGAATTATGTAGTTTTGTATATTGTATAATATCATCGAAAAAGTTTTAAATATCCGCTGCATTTGGTTTATGATTTATTCGATATATGCAATATATAGGTTGTTTTTAGGTACAAATGAAAGACCGTTGGCCCTAGTTAGGCCTGATCTGGTGTATCGAGGCTTAATTAGGGGCTCAGACTAGATATCGCCTAATTGGAATAGGGGATGTTACAATTTGGTATCAGAGCCTAGTTTTATATAAGCTTGGTTTACTGATTAAGTGGTTAGTGAAAATTAAGGAATAACTATGACAAGAGTTTAAATTTTTATATGGGTTCAATAATTCTAAGACTTGATTAGAGTTATGAAAGAGCTTAAAGCCTAATAACGGAGTTTTTATCGTTGTTTTAGGGGAAAAATGAAAATGCATTTATAAGTATACGTTATTTGTTGAGTTTATGGATATCTATAAGATATATATGATTTCTCTGTCTTCTCTTAACAACATATTGATGGTTTTATCTCCTTTGTGGACAAAATCCTATGGCTGATCAAGGATAGGGCTCTTAAGGGCTTAAACCTTAGGATGATACTAATGGAGAAACAGGATGGAAAACCCGTATGGTACAAAAATTATGAGAGGTATTAGAGGCTTAAGGTAAGATGATGGCTACATTGATGGCTCATATAGTAGCTCCTACCATACAACTAGATACTCAGCATGTTGCCAATCCTAAGGGTAGTAGAGCTGAGGGAGAGGTAGATAATGTTGCAGTCCTAGTGGCACAGGTTCAGGCATAGGTTTCAGAGGCAGTCCCAGCAGTTCTTGTGGTGTCTATGGATCTAGAGAAAACCTTATATATGTGGACTAGAAAGGAATTCATGAAATATGATATCATGAGATTCAATGGTAGTATGGTTGATGGAGTCGCAGAGGCTTGGATTTTTAAGATCTAACAACATTTTGAGGCTGTTGAGGTAGAGGATTGGTTTAAGGTTCGATTAGTAGCTTTTATGTTGATTGATGCAACTAGGAAATGGTGGAATTCGTTAGAGAGGGAAGCTAAAGTCCCCACCACATGGCCAGAGTTCAAGACTACTTTCTACAAACAATATTTTCCCAAATCAGTCAAAAACAAGAAGAAGGTCGAGTTTATTAATTTGAAGCAGGGATCTATGACTGTGAGGGAATATGAACAGAAATTTAATGAGTTGAGTGAGTTTGCACTGGGGTTGGTGGAGCTGGAAGAGAATAAGATAAATATATTTGTTAATGGACTGGCAATTGAGATTCTATTATGGTGTCTATATTCGTTAATGGACTGGCAATTGAGATTCTATTATGGTGTCTTCTCATCCTCGTACTAGTTTTGTTTTTATCTTTGAGAGTGCTATGGAAGTTGAGACGGCTATTCTTATTAGACAATCAGCACCAACAATAGTGTTACCACCTCCTCTACAGTACCCTGGGAGTTAGAGGGCTCGAGAGTTTGTACATATTCAGATAGGGCAGTCCTTAGGGCATAAGAAAGGCTATAGTTACTACCAGTTATGGGATGCCAATAGGAGGGTAGTTGAGGGATTTTCGATGTCAGGGCAACTGGTCCTGTCAGCTTCGCAGGCAACCACGTATGTTAGTGCACTGGTTACTGCACTAGTTATCTCTCAAGCCTCAATGGCAAAACCGCCATTACCACCAGCATAGTCAAGGGGTCGGGGTAGAAGCAAAGGTTCATCTGGGTTTCGATTAAGCAGCTCTATGCAAAGTTCTTAGGCCATTGCAGTTTGCTGTCGACCCAATGTTATTTGTTACCGTTATGGACAGATCGGGTACTTTCAACGAGAGTGTCCTTTACCACCACCTGATACAGCTGGAGGAAGTATAGCATAGCCAGCATGAGGGCAGATCTTAAGGCTACACGGAGGCTCATGTAAGGTATTCTTAATATTATTGGTCAAGATATGCATATTTTGATTGATGTTGGTTCTACAGTTTCTTTTATTTATGATGCAATGGTTGATGAATTGAAATTGAAACCTGTCAGAGCTAGTACACTATTGATCCTGAGCACAACAATGAGTGAGAAAACTTATCCTAACCTAATTTGTAGGGATTGTGTAATCAAAATTGGGGAGAATGAATTTTCTATCAGTCTTAGGGTAATGGAATACCAAGAGTATGATGCACTCTTAGTTACGGATTGGTTATCCATGTATCGGGCTACTATGGATTGCTTTCATAAGTGAGTTATCTTTAATATTCCTAATTTACGTGGAGTTATAGTATATCAAGGCCATAATTCGAAGAGGTTAGCTACTTGTGGTCAAATAGCTACTCCGAGAGAGTCAGAGATTTGTGCAGGGGTTACGACACTTTATAGAAGGGGTCAGGAGAGTAGGATTGAGGAGATTCTTGTAGTGTGTGAATTTCCAGAAGTTTTTCTATCTAAACTACCTGGGCTTCCACCACCACCACGTGTCATTGATTTCATTATTGAGACTATTCCTAGCACTAATGCTATATCGATTCTTTCATACTGTATGGCACCGAATGAATTACGAGTGTTACAGATTATGATTGAGGATTTGACGAAGAAAAGGTTTATTCAAAGTAGCTTGTCACTGTGGGGAGCACCTGTTCTTTTTGTTAAGAAAAAAGACAGAACCCGACGTATGTGTATTGATTATAGGTAGCTAAATAGGGTGACTATTAGGAATTAATATCCATTACCTAGAATTGATGACTTGTTTGGTCAGTTGAAAGGTGCCAAATGGTTTTCAAAGATTGATTTAAGATCTAGTTATCACCAGTTGAGAGTAGGGATTCTGATGTGTTATTGACAACGTTTAGTAGCTTATATGGTCACTTTAAGTTCTCAGTGATGCCTTTTGGGCTCACTAATGCTCCAGCTATATTCATGGATCTTATGCATAGGGTTTTCAAACTCTTGATCGTTTCATCATTGTATTAATTGATGACATTATGATTTATTCGAAGACTCAGGAATAGCACTCCCATCATCTCAGAGTTAAATTACAGACTTTGAAGGATAATAGGTTGTATGCCAAGTTTAGCAAGTGCAAATTCTAGGCTTCAGAGGTCAAATTTCTTGGACATGTGGTTAATGCTGAAGGGATTTCAGTTGATTCAGCTAAGGTTGAGGCAATTTAGAATTGGCTTACTTCTACCATGATGTCAGATGTCTATAGTTTTCTGGGGTTAACGGGATACTACAGGCGATTTGTTGAGGAATTATCTCGAATCGCACTTCCCCTTACTCGGCTAACACAGAAATATGTTGAGTTTGTTTGGTCTAATGAGTGCAACGTGTCTTCAAGGAACTGAAGCGTAGGTTGAATACAACACCTGTTCTTACATTACCTGAACCGGGAAAGGAATTAACGGTGTATATTGTTGCTTCTCATTTAGGCTTGGACAGTGTGCTGATGCAGGATGGCAGGGTTGTAGCCTATGCTTCGAGGCAACTCAAGGTTCATGAAATGAATTTTATCCAGTTCATGATATTGAGCTTGCAGCTGTAGTGTTTGCTTTGAAGATTTGGAGGTATTACTTGTATGGTGAGAAATTTACCATGTATTCAATCCATAAGAGTCTGAAGTACTTGTTTACACATAGTGAACTGAATTTGAGGCAGTGTAGATGGCTTGAATTTCTTAAGTATTATGATTTCACTCTGCACTATCACCCTAGCAAAGCAAATGTTGTTATTGATGCCTTACGTAGGAGGAGGATTGGTAGGGAAACCATCGCTACTGCTTGACCTTATTAGTTTCGACTTCTCGAGGAAGCTTTAGTGATGATGATTCGTAAAAGTCCAGTTGGCACATCATCAACTGAGAGAGCTAGTTCCAGTACTATTAGTTGATTCTTTTGTTTTCAGATTTAGGCAGTACCTGAGATTATTCAGAGGATTGTTGATTGTCAGAAAGTTGTTCGGGATTACTTAGCACATCTGGGTTTGCTAGTAGCATTGATCATCCTGATCAGTTAGTTTATGGCAATGGCATCTTATGTTTTAGGGATAAATTGTGGATTCTAGCTCAGGAGCAGTTGAGGGAAGAGTTACTTCAAGAGGCCATATATCTTTTTATTCTATTCATCCAGGTAATACCATAATGTATCGTGATATGAGACGTATGTATTAGTGGCCTAGGATGAAGACTGTTATAGCTGAGTTTGTGAGGAGATATGACATTTGTCAGCAGGTTAAGGCTGAGCATAGGAAACATGAAGGGTTGTTGCAGTATTTGTTTATTCTTGAGTGGAAATGGGAACATATATCTATGGATTTTGTTTTCGGTCTACCCCTGAGTTAGTGTAAGCATGATGCAGTTTGCGTTGTAGTGGATAGGTTGATGAAATCTGTTCATTTCTTGCTAGTTTCCATGAGATATCCTATGAACCAGTTGTGTGGGCTGTGTGTACGTGAAATATTAAGGTTTCATGTGGTTCCAGTGTCTATTACTTCGGATAGAGATCTGAGATTCACTTCCAGACTATTAGAGGAATTACAGAGGCAGCTGGGAACTACGCTTAATTTCAGTACAACTTGTCATCCTCAAACTGATGAGCATACTAAGCGATTGATTCTAGTGTTAGAGGATATGCTCTGAGCTTGTCTTGGAATTTGGAGGCAGCTGGGAGAAATATATTCCTTTATGTGAGTTCTCTTATAATAATATATACCAAGCCAACATCGGAAAGGCACCTTTTGAGGCATTATATGGTTGACCTTGTCGCTCACCTACGTGTTGGGCGAAGGTAGGAGACGCAATATTACTGGAGCAGGAGCTGATTTAAGACTATAAAGAGAGGATTCAACAGATTCGCCAACGATTGACTAGAACACAATTGAGACAAAAGAGACACATTGATAAACATAATAGGTTTCTAAAATATTAAAAAGACGATTGTATTCTCTTCAAAGTATCACCTATAGAGGGTTTATACAGATTCAGGTTGAGGAGTAAGCTAGCACCGAGATATATTGGGCCGTTTCGAATCGTGGCTAGGATTGGTCCTGTTGCTTACAGGTTAGAGTTCCCACATCAACTTACTGGAATTCATAATGTCTTTTATTTGTCTATGTTGGACTAAGTGGTTAGTCATTCTAACTCCGACCAGAATTTTGATGGAAAGAAACAAGGTGAAAATGTACTAATTAATATCAAGTGTATTTTAGTTTTTGTTAGAGGATACAAAATAACACATCATGGGTATTCAAGTCATACAAGTTCAAGACTCGACATTCATGAAAGAACGAAGATGAAAGATCGAACAACAATTTGTAATTTTGATGTAAGGTATTCAAATTCTTTCACGCAAGCCAAATGCATTAGTCTATGCATATCAAGTTTCTTAAAACTAATTTTCAAAAGTCATGAGGTAACTTGGAGTTTCAAAATGAAATTTTAACACATGACTAGGTCTATGAGTTTAAATAATGTGAGATTGTGTGTTAATGATTATTTGCATATTGGAGATCATTGTTGAAGTTTTCAAAACTGAAAAAACTTGTTTTTGAAAGGAAAAACTGCAAATTTGCAGAAAAGTCCCTCGCAAGTTATGAAATCGTGATTTTCCATTTTCAGGGTTTGTGAAAATATCCGGACCACCCAATTAGGCTTAATGACCCATAACAAACTTGTATAACATGTTATATAAGGGTTGGTTGGGTTCTGGACGTGTTTAAAGGTCGCTAACACAAAGGGATAAAATATTTATTTTGAGCTCCCTGCAGTTAGCGCGCTAATACTGCCATTAGCGCGCTAAGTGCAGAGTTAGCACACTAGGTCTCAACATTAGCGCGCTAATTGCCCACCTGACAGCTTTTTTAAAAAGCTGAAAAACGAACTTTAATTTGAATTCTTGATGAATTCTGGACCCTTGGATCCCTAGAACGGTCACAAACTGTCACAATGGGATACCTAACACTATAAAACCACCAAGAACATGGTTTTCTCATAACAAGGAACAAACACACTCAAAAGCTCAAAATACACAAAAAGAAGAACTTTGATTTTAGTGAAGGAGACAAAGGAGATTCTTGTTGCTGTCCACTAACTCCAAAATCCAGCACTTTTGAGGCTTCCAAATGAGTACAAGAATCTCTTCAAAGCTGATTTCCTTTGTCATCTTCTTGGTTGTAAGAAAGTCCTTGTTCTAGAATCTTTACTTATGCTTAATCTACATAGTTTTGTGTGTTTAAATTAAAAATCAGTTTGTTGTGTGTTTGAACACCTTCATCTTGGGTTTTGCACTTAAAAACTTATTTGATCAAACCCTGAGATTGATTTTGAACAAAAGTTTTGCACTTAAACTTGATTTTTGTTAAACTATTGTTCTTGGCTTTGAAATCGGTTTTGCACTAATACATTAGATTTTAAAACGATTTCACACTTGGGATTTGCAACAAAATCAGTGACATATTTTGCATATTCCATTCATTCTCATACTTGCATGCATTAGAGTTGTTAGGCTCTAGGAGGCTTGCTAGTATGTGAATTTGATACCACTTTATATTGTAAAGTGTACTTCATTATTTTTCAGCAAATTGTTGTAATTGTATGATTGTAAGACTTAGTGGAATCTAAGTCAAAGGGGAAGACCTAGTTGAGACTAGGCACAAACTCTAGTTGCGACTAGATAGGAAGTCCTAATTGTAATTAGGCATTCTAGGCTTGTATGCTTAGGTTGTAACACTTATTTGGAATATAAGTGAGGGTTTAAAAATTCTAACTGGGGAGGTTAGGTAGTAGATGTAGATCATTAGATCGAACCACTATAAATCGTGTGTTGCTTTCCATCTCTTCTATCTCGTTCACTTGCATAGCATAGACATTCGTTGTTATTTGTGCATAAAATTTTTTAAAAGGCAATAACCTCTCGACACACCCAATTCACCCCCCTCTTGGGTGTGGTTTCAGTCTATGCTTCGTAAGACAGAGACTAAATTCACTTCATGAATTGATTGAAATGAATTTTATCTTCAGGAATACTTATCTTACGATGAACAACTAATTCAGATTCTTGATTGTAAGATTCAGAGGTTGAGAACCAAGGAAACTCCTTTGGTTAAGGTGAAGTGGCAATTTCATGACAATATGGAACTAACCTGAGAGCGAGAATCTTATTGTGACGGCCCCAATTTCCCCGTGCAATTAGGTGTGCCCAACCTAGACCCCTGCAGGCCTCGAGTCATCACTTGGCAACCTGACGAGCCTAGTCAGCCTCCGATTAATCAATTTAACTGTTTATGAAAGAGTTATTACAATGATACACAACGGAAGACTAAACAAGTATAAAAAGGGAAATAACTCAATCAAAGGGAAATGCAAGAATCTATAAGTGTGGAAAACCCCGAGTATTCATGTACAATTCGATATGCATAGATACATGATACCAATCTCATAAAAAATACCAAGTTCTGTAACCGAAAACATATATATGAAACGATATACAGATAAGCAAAACATAAAAACCTACTATAATGGTCTCCCCGGTCCCACTGCCAAGTCCTCAAAGCAAGTCACCTAGGCAGGACCCCTTGCCCTTGCTACTCTCCACCCTATCTGCACCTACCATCAAAAACTAGGCAGTGAGTGACTGAAAAAATCGAAAGTAGTGCCAGAAGAATATAACAGTAATTTATGATTTAACAAG
The DNA here is from genome assembly GCA_039657345.1 of Stephania japonica. Taxonomy (NCBI): domain Eukaryota; kingdom Viridiplantae; phylum Streptophyta; class Magnoliopsida; order Ranunculales; family Menispermaceae; genus Stephania; species Stephania japonica. Next base: position 21,210,543 of record CM077566.1, read on the forward strand.
TAAAGCAGTCTAAATCATGCATAAATGAAATAGCAGGAAAGTAAGCAAATACCATGCATGATAAACAGACTGATAGATAAACAATCGAAATTTGCATGTTCTAAGATTCAAAGGGGCCCATGAGTGGTCTAATTTCACAGCAATACGACAAAGATCTCGCAAGATCTCCCTGGGCAATGTCGCAACATTAGCGCAACTTGAAATATAAAGGCATCGCAACACCTCTCGAATCCAGTACCCATTACACACAACACTAGGGGTAGTCAGTTACCCCAGCAGGAGGCACTATCGTTGTCCTAGCTAGTGCGGGACCACATGATACCTTCATGACACACACTCATGCCAAGAACATACAACAAACAATATGGAATGAAATATCAAACAAGGGATCAATTCAACAATATCAATGAATAGAGGATGTATAAATCACATGCTATTTCCTTACTGGCCTACTAATATACAAACATATAAGGCACGCGTGTACTTACCTGAACTATCGCAACTCGGTACCACTCCGCGACTCTAACGCGTTTCCCACAATTACCCAACTACCTGATAAGGGTTTGAATCCCGAATATTGGTTTAAGGTTAGTATTTAGTTTTAAGGAGATTTTCATAAGTTTGGTTAAAAAGAATTTGCTAAGGCGACCTAAGCCGTTGGGAAAAAGTCCACCGATACGGTAAACATATCTGTACTTTCATAGGTAATGGGCCTTTACACAAATCTTGTCCCTCTTTGGGCTCTTGTTGGGCCCAAACACTAATTCCATACACACCCATGTATTCTAGTTATTGGACCCTTGTTGGGCTTTAACACATAAGCCCATACCAAACACCATCACATTTTATTATAATTATAAACTATCCATACACATCGCTTTTTATTTCACCACACACCCACACATACAATAATACAATTTATGGTTACACACACACACCTAACGGTTTTGCATTCATTCACCACACACCATAACACGCACTACACATAAATGCCCAAACCGAACCCACACACCGACACATTTAAACTGTCCACAATATACTCAACTGTTGTATATGGGAGGGGAGTCACCTCTGGCCAGCGGCATCGTCGGAGAGTCACCTTCGATTAGCCTCGACTGGGGATGTCACACCAGCCACGACAGGCTAAAACAGTGGCCAAAACAGCCCAAAAAAAACAAAACGGTGAGAAAATGACCCTTCATCTCATCAGAAAAAGCCATCCATCTGCTAGATGTGAAGCCCTCAGGGAACATCGAGACCCACATGGGTGGTCTGCGCCCAAGTTCCCCGTTGGAGGTGCCTCACGGTGGTCGGACACTGGGTGTAACAGTGGATACAGGAGAGAGAAAGAAAATTGTCAAGAGAGAGAGAGATGGGACTGACGAGAGATAGGTGAGAGGGATACTCACTTAAGCGTCTCCGGTGGATGGGCGAGGTTCTAGTTCCATGAGGGACGTGGTGGCTATTGGTCCAGGGAGGAGGAGCAAGAACAACTGGGAGGGGAGAGAGCACAGGCTGAGAGAGAGAGAGAGGTTGCGTCACCACCGACGGTGGTTCTCCGGCCACCGCTGGTCTCGTCGAGGCCCAATGATCTAGTGATGACAGTGGAGGAGAGTGGAGAGGGGAGGATGAAGTGAGCCGTTTGTGAGAGAAAGTAGGGTTAGGGAAGATGGTGAATAGTAAAGTTGGTGGGTTCCTATTTATATCCTTTTTTTTACATCTTAAATCCCATAATCATCTCGAGGTCTCTCTAACGGCCCTTAATAACCCTAGTCCCCAATGTTAGTGACACCCATATATGACACATCTATCTAGATTACTTCATGTTGTGCATCCCAAGATTCATCCTAAACCAAATATATTTTCCAACTCAACGATAAATCTCATGTTGATTAGTTTCAAAATAAATCATATAACCTATGTTAGGCTATAAAATGAACTTTATAAAATGGTACCCAAGGTCATACTAACTCCCGTCTATCCGGTAGTCAGTGCCCCGCGTTCGACACACTTCTCGAGGTGGTCCCACACTTAGTGTTCTAGTTATATAATTATGCCTAAGTTATACTTTATTTGATTAAATCGTGTTTCCTCAACTAAGGTCATATCATTGATTTGACTTAGTTTATCACCTCTAATACCTGGTTAAACGACTACTAAAATCCAGCTTACCTAGGTGAAGCCTCACTTAGATTAATATTTGCCCAAATGGCTCGTGACCCGTATTACACTACAATACTAATATACATCATTCACAAATAATAAATTTTCTGGGTTGTTACAGTCTCCCCAACTAACAAGAATTTTATCCTCGAAATTAGCTCTAACTCGAGCGAATAAGGAGAACCAATACCCGTTCACACCTCATTCAAACTGTAGGCTTAGAGCCGTTTCGGATAGCTTGGATCCTTCGTATCGAACTGTGAACTCCTCCATAGTTGCTTCAGACAGCTCTCTTTTTTATCGTTGAACTGCAAACTGATGCAAAGTCACTTTAGACAGCTCAATAAGCTATGACCAACTTTGGACTCACGCGAGAGTCACTTCCAATAGCTCGACATCAGGTTTTGAACTACGAACTTGTACAAAGTCTTTTCGAACAGCACAACGTCTTAGCTTCACTCCTTTTCTCCACATCTATTAAACTGTGGGCCTCTGCCACTTCGAACAACTTGATTTCATCACAGTCTTCAAACTTTGGGTCTCAACCACTTCTAACAGCCTGATTCAACTATGGTATCTTTAGATCGCTCCCGTTTCCCCAAAATGGTAGGAATGCCAACAACCTCGTCATAGACACCATCCACTACCATAACACAAGTCAGGTAATTACAAAGTAAGACACTACGATCACGACTCGCAAGTCAAACCTGGGATGACCTTCCGACCCACTCGCATTTCAACGCAAGTTCATCTATACCTAGGCAGTAAATATGTTTAACAAAGTTATAACCGTGGCCACCATGTACATTATGTGTCCATGCATCGTAAGATGAATAACAACTAGTCTGGTCCTGCCTCTCTTTAGGTGTACTCGTGGCTAGTTTTGGGAACCCATTATGCCCAAACTTACCATCTCTCTCGAACTCTAGTCTAAGTTAGGTCTGTTTCATCCTAAACAACTCTGGTAAGTTTAAACGACACCACTCTAGCTGGTATCGACCCTAACTCTGTCACATGATGTCCGACATTGCATTTAAGCATATAAAGTTTCAATTAATCAGTTCTGTGCATGATGTATGATAACCAGGAAAATCCTTTACCTCTGGTAGGATCACGGACCACCGTCAGCTGCGGCTCAGTCACCATGTGCACGTCCTCAATGGCCTGAGGCTGATCATCATCCTGCTTGTCCTCGTACAAATCAGTACATCGAATTTGAAAATGTCCTGACTGTCCGCACTGGAAACACACCTTTCGCCTCCGAGAACCACTATCATCGTTTGGATTCCTCGTTCTTTTCCTGTCATGTCCCTCCTATCGGTGCTCTAACAGTAACTCGGGTCGATCAGGCTCAACCTCCTCGTGGTGAGTACTCAACTAACTTTCCCTAACCAGACTCTGCTTGTATTCTCTCTGTAAAGTATCTGGCTTGGTAGAGACCACTGAACCTCCAATAGCAGGTAGCAAATCCTCCATGAAATAGTAGATATGATAGGCCTTTAAATCTGTTGGGAATAAGGTAACAGCTGGATAAACCTACCCATGTAGTCCATCACTGGCTCTCCTATAGACTGTCGCAGATAAGTGAACTTGTTCCTCTTCGCCGTAACACTGGCAGTAGAAAGTACTTCTGGTTAAACTGGGTCTTGAAACCAATCTAGTCTCGTGGAATGCCTTGGGTAGTGACAATGGTAGTCCACCAATCATCTGCCTCTCCCTGCAGCATGGATGAGGAAAGCATCGCCCTCATATGATCCTTAGTCACGATGATGGTATGAATCATCTCATGATTCTTCAGGAAAAGCTTTGCTGCTGCTACGTCTGTACCATAAAAAACTTGATTGGGTCGTGGCTCTTAAATTTTCTCCATTACCTCGCCTTAGCTGCGGCCTTAGGACTCTTGTCCAGAGTAGTGACTGGAGTAGTCTCCGCAGTATCTACAGGTGTCACTGGTGTCTCTTAAGTCTGGATCGGATGTGCAACACCCTCTATCGGTGTTATCTGTGCAATTGTCGTTCCTGGCATCACTATAACCGAAATCGGTGCTATGGAAGTTGTAGCCACTGGAGTCTCCGTCCCTGTGTAGTCAAAATAGGTGGAAATGGTGTAGTCGGAGTCGATGGTGTCGTACTAGCCGGTGCGGGTGTCCTCAGCGACCGCACTAACTCCTCAAATCTCTGGTCCTACATAGCGGCTCTCCGAGTCAACGTGCGTATCTCCTCAGGGCATTGTGACAAAATCATGCCGATGTCATCGCTCGGACCTGTCTGATCCGCCATCGTCGTTCTAAACAAAAAGAAGAGTTTCTCAGATCAGTGGATAGTTACCACATACAATATATTACAATCAACAATCGTAATAAGTATAGACATCACATCTGACTTATCCCAACTCATCCCTCCAAACGAGACTTCTAATTAGGATCGTAGGGTTTTCCACTCTAAGTTCAACAATTCCTAACTTCCGCTATCTTTATGGTTTGTGTTTTAAATCAAGAGTCAGGTCGTTATAACCTTATGCTCTGATACTAACTGTAATGACCCCAATTTCCCCGTGCAATTGGGTACTCCTGGCCTAAACCTGTGCAGGCCCAGAGTCATCACTCGGCAACCTAGCGAGCCTAGTCAGCCTCTGATTAATCAATTTAACAATTTGTAAAAGAGTAATTGCAATGATACACATAGGAAGATTAAACAAGTAAAATAAGGGAAATAACTCAATCAAAGGGAAATGCAGGAATCTATAAGTGTTGAAACGATACCAATCTCATCAATAATACCAATCTCATATAAGCATAGATACATATAAGCATAGATACATGATACCAATCTCATAAAAAATACCAAGTTTAATACCAATCTCATCAAAAATACCAAGTTCAATTACCCAAAACATATATATGAAATGATATACAGATAAGCAAAACATAAAAACCTACTATAATGGTCTCCCCGGTCCCACTGCTAAGTCCTCAAAGGAAGTCACCTAGGCAGGGCCCCTTGCCCTTGCTGCTCTCCACCCTATCTGCACCAACCATCACAAACTATACGGTGAGTAACTGAAGAAATCGAAAGTAGCGCCAGAAGAATATAACAGTAATTTATGATTCAACAAGTAAAGCAGTCTAAATATCATGCAGAAATGAAATAGCAAGGAAGTAAGTAAAACAAATGCATGATAAACAAACTGATAGATAAACAATCGAAATTCGCATGTTTTAAGATTCGAAAGAGGCCCGTGAGTGGTCTAATTTCACAGCAATACGACAAATATCTCGCAAGATCTCCCCGGGTAATGTCGCAACATTAGCGCAGCTCGAAATCGAGAGGCAACGCAACACCTCTCGAATCCAGTACCCAGTACACACAGCATTAGGGGTGGTTAGTTACCTGCAGGAGACACCCTCGTTGTCCCATCTAGTACGGGACCACCTGATACCTTTGAGACACACACTCATGCCAAAAACATATAACAAACAATATGGAATGGAATATCAAACAAATGACCAATTCAACAATATCAATGAATAGAGGATGTAAAAATCACATGTCATTTCCTTACTGACCTACTAACATGCAAACATATAAGGCACGTGTGTACTTACCTGAACTATCGCAACCTGGTACCACTACGCGACTCTAACGCGTTCCTCGCGATTTCCCAACTACCTGATAAGGATTTGAATCCTGAATATTGGTTTAAGGTTAGTTTTTAGTCTTAAAGTGATTTTCGTAAGTTTGGTTTAAAACAATTTTTTAAGGCCACCCAAATCGTTGGGAAAAAAGTCCACCGATACGGTAAACATATCCACACTTTCATAGGTAATGGGCCTTAACACAAATCTTGTCCCTCTTTGGGCTCTTGTTGGGCCCAAACACTAATTCCATACACCCCCAAGTAATCTATTTGTTGGACCCTTGTTGGGCTTTAACACATAAGCCCATACCAAACACCATCACATTTTATTATAATTGTAAACTATCCATACACATCACTTTCTATTTTGCCACACACCCACACATACAATAATACAATTTATGGTTACACACACACACCTAACGGTTTTGCATTCATACACCACACACCATAACACACATAACACACAACTGCCCAAACCGAACCCACACACCAACACATCTAAACAGTCCACAATATACCTAACTATTGTACATAAGAGGGGAGCCACCTCCGGCTAGCAGCGTCGTCAGAGAGTCAACTCCGATCAGCCTTGAATGGGGACATTACACCAGCCACTATAGGCCAAAACAGTGGCCAAAACAGTCACAAAACAGTCCAAAAAATGTAGCAAAACTGTGAGAAAATGACCCTTCATCTCGTCGGAAAAAACCACCCATCCGCCCGGACGTGACGCCCTTCGGGAACGTCGAGACCCACATGGGTGGTCTACGCCCAATTTCCCCATCAGAGATGCCTCACAGTGACCGGACAGTGGGTGTAATAGTGGATATGGGAGAGAGAAAGAAAACTGTCGAGGGAGAGAGAGAGACGGGACTGACGAGAGATAGGTGGGAGGGATACTCACTTAGGTGTCTCCGGTGGATGAGCGAGGTTCTAGTGCCATGAGGGAGGTGGTGGCTGCTGGTCCAGAGAGGAGGAACAAGAACAGCTAAGAGGGGAGAGAGCAAGAGAGGAGGTTGCGTCACCAGTGACGATGGTTCTCCGACCACTACTGGTCTCATCGAGGTCCAACGATTCGGTGATGACAGTGGAGGAAAGTGGAGAGGGGAGGAGGAAATGAGCCGTTTGTAAGAGAAAGTAGGGTTAGGGAAGATGGTGAATAGTAAAGTTGGTGGGTTCCTATTTATATCCTTTTTTTTTACATCTCAAATCCCACACTCATCTTGAGGTCTCTTGGACGGCCCTTAATAACCCTAGTCCCCAATGTTAGTGACACCCATCTATGACACATCTATCTAGATTACTTCATGTTGTGCATCCCAAGATTCATCCTAAGCCAAATATATTTTCCAACTCAACCATAGATCTCATATTGATTAGTTTCAAAATAAATTATATAACCTATGTTAGGCTATCAAATGAACTTTATAAAATGGTACCCAAGGTCATACTAACTCCCGTCTATCCAGTACTCAGTGCCCCGTGTCCGGCACACTTCTCGAGGTGGTCCCACACTTAGTGTTCTAGTTAATTAATCATGCCTAAGTTATACTTTATTTGATTAAATAATGTTTCCTCAACTAAGATCATATCATTGATTTGACTTAGTTTATCACCTCTAATACCTAGTTAAACGACTACTGAAACCCCGCTTACCTAGGCGAAGCTTCACTTAGATTAATATTTACCCAAATGGCTCATGACACGTATAACTACAATACTAATACATACATTATTCACAAATAACTAAATTTCTGGGTTGTTACAGTCTCCCCAACTAACAAGAATTTCGTCCTCGAAATTAGCTCTAACTCAAGCGAATAAGGAGAACCAATACTCGTTCTCACTTCGTTCAAACTACAGGCTTAGAGCCGCTTCGGATAGCTTAGATCCTTCGTATCGAACTGTGAACTCTTCCAGAGTTGCTTCAGGCAGCTATCTTGTTTATCAGTGAACTGCGAACTGATGCAAAGTCATTTCAGACAGCTTAATAAGCTATGACCAACTGTGGACTTGCGCGAGAGTCACTTCCAACAGCTCAACATCAGGTATTGAACTACGAACTTGTACAAAGTCTCTTCGAACAACATAACGTCTTAGCTTCACTCATTTTCTCCACATCTACGAAACTGTAGGCCTCTACCACTTCAAACAGATTGATTTCATCTTAGTCTTCAGACTATGGGTCTCAACCACTTCCAACAGCCTGATTCTAATATGGTCTCTTTAGACCGCTCCCATTTTCCCAAAATAGTAGGAATGCCAACGACCTCGTCGTAGACACCATCCACTACCACAACACAAGTCAGGTAATTACAAAGTGAGACACTACAATCGTGACTCGCAAGTCAAACCCGTGATGACCTTCCAACCCACTCATTTTTTAATGCAAGTTCATCTATACCCAGGCAGTAAATATGTTCGACAAAGTTGTAACCATGGCCACCATGTACACTACGTGTCCATGCATAGTAAGATGAATAAAAGCTAGTTTGGTCCTGCTTCTCTTTAGGTGTACCTGAGGCTAGTTTTGGCAACCCATTGTGCCCAAACTTACCATCTCTCTCAAACTTTAGTCTAAGTTAGGTCTATCTCATCCTAAACAACTCTGCTAAGTTTAAACAACACCACTCTAGCCAGAAAAAACACTAACTCTATTACATGACGTTTGATATCACATTTAAGCATTTAAAGTTTCAATTAATCGGTTCTGTGCATTATGTATGATAACCAAGAAAATCCTTTACCTCCGGTAGGATCACAGACCACCATCAGTTGCGGCTCAGTCACCATGTGCACGTCCTCAATGGCCTGAGGCTGATCGTCATCCTGTTGGTCCTCATACAAATCTTGTAATCTTAGGTCTAGTGTTAGATTGTCAAACGTGACCTCACCCCGATTACTGGATTGTAGGTAGTAGACGTGGGCGAGGTATTCGGGGCACTTTTTATGCCTCATGCTACATCGAACTGAACTTGTGAACTTGTAAAGTCGCAGTTCTAGGAAGTCGAGCTGTGACACTTGATCTCAATGAATTTGGACCACTTGGTTACCTTTTTTTGTTCTTAGGCACACATATCGTTGCTAGTAAATTCTAGTCTATTTATCATGCCCTTTTCATTATTTATTTGTGTGATGATCCAAATTAATTAAACTAGGATTAACGTTAATCTCGAGGATTAACGGCCGTAATTCGGGTGTTATGTGAACAACTCGATTGACTCGAACATGAGAATCGATGACATATGCTATTTATGGATGATTTTTGTTCATTTTGCAGAGTTTAAAATTATTAATAGCATCACATGTGTGGATATTGTTGTATGAGGAGAGTTGTTGTGATGGGGTTTTACCTCATAATGCGTGTCGAAGCGGGTATCGGGTAAAAATTACCTAGGGATGCTTGACTAGGCTAAATTATAGTACATGGTGTATAATAACAATAGCTTAAGTTGGTTAATTGAATAATGTAAAATATGGTGCGTCTTGGTATGTGTGTCAGGGTGTGGGGCATTAGGTGCCGGGTAGTCAGGGGTTTGTGGGACCACTAATGTGTCAGCAAATAAAAAGTTATACACTAATGATGGGGTGAATATGCCTTGGAAATTAAATTGATCAAATAAAAAGAATCATATAGTTTGGATGGGATAATTGGAGACCTTTAGATATTTATCAAGATGAGATAAGTTAAAAGTGTGTGAGGACCTCTATCCTAAACTAGGGCACCACTCGGCTTAATCCCGTAATTAAGCCCTAATCTTAACCACGCAAGACTTAACGATGTATTAGTCAGCCTATACATCCTATACTCCTTAGTACACGCGTCCAGGATAAGTAATACACTTGTAATACCATTATTTGAAATTTAGAGTTAATTAAAACTTTTATTAAATTAGTTATTTAGCTGAAGTCTTAACAATTATTCGGAAGCGATTTAGTAATTTATGCAGATGTAGTTAAATAAATCCTAAGTGAAGAAAACTAGGAAAAGTCATCACTTGCATATATACCTCAAAATACAGTAAATAGTGTGATGATCTAAGTCAGGTCGGGGAACTAATGTTCAACCCAATATATACAACCCAAAGAGTATCTGAAAGACATAATGTAAAATAATACAACAAAATATCAAAACACCTACAATATAGAAAGTAGGATCGTGCCGTTGGCTCAGCGGTAATCACCGATCTTCTCCTTACCTGGCCTGCTGGTCGACGATTCTGCACCCACCGTTATAAAAAAGACGATGAGTACAAGAAAATAACATTAATCCCTGATGATATGTTTATCTCGCATTTCCAAATATTCTAATGGTATTTAAAAGCACATAAATATGAAACACTGAAGGATTAACCATATGCAAGTAAATACCAGAGTTAAAGCAAGTGATACTGACACTCAATTAGTAGTTGTAATCTAGGTTCAGTAGGTAATGAGGCACGTCACACCAACTCAATAGCCATAACATTATAAAGGAACTCTAACCTAAGTGTTACCAAAGACTCTAACCCCGGTGTATCGCACACAGCCAAGCATCACATACAACCAAGTATCGCACACAGCCAAGTAACATGTACCGATATCCCTAGGGACTCTAACCCCGTGAGCTCGCACACCTCAATCGAGTAAGGGACCCAAATACTAAGACTACTTTATATGTGTTTAATAAATGACTCGGGCATGGAATACTAAAGCATATGGACAAGCTATTAGACTAATCAAGCGAGTACAAAGTCCATTGTCTCATTCATAAATCCTATAATCCTAATAGCATGCTATTTTTTTGAGCCAATTTAATTCATATAGGCACATTAAAGTTCTCACATTGGTTCTATAATTTATTTTACAAGGTTACACTAACTCCCAACCACCCGGTACTTGGTGCCCATACTTGCACACAACTCGAGGCGCTTCCCCAATCGCGCTAAATCGTCGAAACTATCGAACTTAATAGTTCCGGGTATAAGGTACACGCATATAATACACTAGGCATTCATTGCGTCAAATATAAAATATACCTCGGTTATGTGTCTCAGTCAGTGCACGTGTCCCAACACTGGTCTCACGTCACAGGTCAGTATCCTTGATTACGACAAAAAATCTAAGATTAAAAATTTGGGCCGTAACATTGTGTCAGGTTGATGTGTAGACAAGTGAGTCATTAAATTGTATGGCTGGTGTAAATAGAGGCCATTAGATGGTCCTCGAGATGTGTTCACACACTTGATTAAAGAAACTACTATATATATTGAACTTAGTGGGAAATCTTCAAATGCAAACTTTACAACAAAATTCACAATTTTGGACGGCTAATTTTTAGGGTTTATGAAAAATGAGGTGTTCAAGTAGGGGTGGCAAAAGCTCGAGTTTGGACGAGTCTGAGTCTGGACAACCCTTACTATAAAAAGTAAACTCAGTATCTGAACTCGACCCAATTTTAAATTCAGACAAGACTTGTTTGTCTAGACCCGTTTCGCTTAAAATTCGAGTTATCCGATTATTTGGATTAATTGCAATCTTGAAAACTAACCTCCTATATTGAAAACCTGTTCAAATGTTTGAATATACACATTTTTTATAAGAAAATGCTTAAATATACACATTATAATGTAATGTGATGTAATTTGAAAAAGTAATGTCAACCTATGTAACTAAATATTTAATATCATGAATGTTTAAATATACACAATATAATCTTATGTGATGTAATTTGAAAAAATAATCCCAACTTATGTAACTAAATATTTAATATCATGAAATAATTATTCAAGTATTAAAAAATAAAATTTAATTCATTCTGCAATAAAAAATATCCTTAGTACATTAAATTCTATATATATTTGAGTAGATTAATCTTTGTAAATAAATTCAATAAGTGGGAAGTGTTTAATATACTCTTTTACTAAAGATATTTTTAACTTTATTTGAAATTTAAACCAGGTCTACGCCAGGTCTGAACTTTCAAGGCCTTGTTCAAACCCGACCCGATTTTAAATTTGAACAAAAACTCTTTGTCTAGACCCGACTCCGATTTGTTAAAACATACTATGAACCCTTTTCATTCTGAGCCAAACAAAATCGGGTGGACTTGCCTAGACACTAAATTGCCAACCCTATGTTCAAGGGATTAAATACAAGGGATTGAGATAGGTAATCATCTTTTCCATCTCCATTTTCATGAAATTGACATAAAATGAACAAAAAATGGAGTTTTCTTGCAAAACTGAATTTCAAGTTTTACTTATTTTAGAGGTGTCTCCCATAGGTTTTGAGTCCAAATCAACCATAAAATAGAGTCTTACAACTGATTTTCATGGAATTGGGATTTTTGAACAAAAATTGAAAAATTTATGAATGCATGTTAATGATTTGATTTGATGATAAATTGGGCCTCTAAAATGTTAATTGGTGTTTAGAAGTTCTCCTACAAGTCAAGGATGGTGTCATCAACGATGGAGAGGGCCTTAAGTGTTGGGGAGCAGGATTCTAGAGTTGGAAATCCTGCTACCCAGCGTAGGGAGCGCACTCCCTAATCTAGACAACAGACTGTTCTTCGTTTCAAGGAACAATAACGCTTGGTGGTTCCCTAGCAATATGTAGGCATAGTGCGCTAGGAAGCTTGTATCGGCCCAAATTTAATTAATCATGATTAAGGTTAATCTCGGGGATTAACAGGTTAATTCGGGCGTTACATGGACAGCTGGGATGACTCAGATAGGAGTACCCAAGATATATATATATATATATGTTATTTGTGTATGTTGTATGCCTATTATTGTAGTGTTAAAGTTATTACTATATATGCGACATCCTATACGTGTATGTTGATGACGGGTAAGGTTGAGTGCCGGGGTTTTGTCTCATAGAATTTACCAACGCGAGGTTTTTGATAGTTGTTAGGCCTGGTGTTGGGGATGGACTTAGGCAAACAATAATGATGTGATGATTGATTGAGGACTTAGGATAATTAAGATTAATATAACCTTAGGCTAAGTAGATCAATTAGGTATACTAAGTGTGGGACCGCTTTGGGATGTGTGTCGGGTGCGGGGCATGGATTGCCGAGTAGTCGAGAATTTAGTGTGACCATATTTACCATTTTATGAAATTTAATTGATGGGTTAACTAGGTTATATAAATTAAATAAACTAAAATATACAAGTCCTATAGTTGAAATCAACAAAATCAAGACCCACAGGATTGTCCTCGAGATACATATCAAGTTGTTAACAAGGTTATTAGTGTCATGATAAGGTGTCCTGGATAGAGTGACACAGGGTGATTAAGGACCATCCAATCAGCCTCGAGATGCGTGTGCATGTTAGATTAGAAGCCCAACTATAAATAACACCCGATGAGTGGGAGCATGCAAAACTAAAATTTTTCTCAACATTCAGAGGATCTGAGGGAGGAAAACTGGAGATTGATGAGAGAATTCAGGTAAGGGAGAGTTCAATTAGGCATCCAACCAAGAACTCTAGGTAATCTACTCACCCCAATCTTGCAATTCATGAAAATAATGTTTTTGTTGGGTTTTGAGGTTCAATCGGATTTCTTGACTAATTTCTTACTATTTTTAATGGATTTGGTGTTCATGAGGTTTATTTTGGTGAATTATGTTGATTTGGATCAAATTTGTAAGAAATTCAAGTGATTTGGATAAAGTTTGGGTTTTTGGACATGCATGTTTGATCGACTAGTTTTGGGTTCGTGTCTAAATCTGTGTTTTAGTGATGTCTTAGTGCGATTGAGGTGTTGGTGTATCAGAAATCATGTTTAAGTGTTAGAAAAACCCTAGAAATAATTCGTTGTTGGAATTCTGAGCAGGGGCGTACCCAGCACGCTAGGTGATGAACACTAGCGCACTGGGCATGCGGGAGAAGACGAGTCTCTTTCCTAGGTGAAGAATCACCTAGCGCACTGACTATTTTGCCCAACGCGCTGGTGACCCAACACTAGGAATAGTAACCAGATCACCCAACACGCTGGCCACCATGCCCAGAACGCTGGGGACCAAAACCCCTAAAATTCAAAATATGAAATCGAGCCTAATGGACAACACACCCACTTAATTAACCATTAAAAACCAAAAATCGATCTTAGGAGTCATGCAATAGTATTTGGAGTCGGGAACTAGTCGGGGATCAGACTGGGGGTGTTTTTGGGGTTATTGAGTGTGGTTTGAGGTACGTAAATTGAACACCACTACTACATTTACTTTTCCATTCATTTGAGCTATTATTCTTGATAATCTGTAAGTCCATTCTTACTGGGTTGATTGAGGTTACTCCCGCTTAAGTATCTGCGAGATGTTGGGGTCACTTGCTAAGTATGTAGCACATGTTCGCGGCCTCGGTAGATGCTATCCCGAGTTGAGTACTGGTTCACGTGTTCAACGTACACCAATAAGGCTAATATCGCTAGGACACAATCGGAGGGATTTGTAGATTCGATATCCAGGGCTCCTGGTCCGAAGTATATAGCTTAGTCCGTTGGGGTCACATCTGCTTTGTCTTTTTCTTAGTATTTTATATTCACGAAATGAGCTTTGAGCAGTTGCCTGCATTTTTCTTTGTTTTTGCATGATTATCGTATGCTATCTTTGGATGTTATTTATTTCTTTAATAATGCACGGTGGTTTTCCTTAGGATTTTACTTACTGGGCTCGTTATCTGCCTCTTATGATAGCTTGAGCGCAGATCTTGTGTATTAGTAGGGGCAAGAAGATCACAGACGACATATCTTTATTTGTCCACTGTCGAGGACCTACTGGTATGTGTAGATATTATTAAATTGTTTTATTTATTGTTATTGGGGACTTGTGATTATATCATTTTCAGTACTGGTATATATATTGACTGTTGGCAGTTGTCGCCTATATACTGTGTACTTCTAGGTTTTCCACTCTAGGTATAACATGTTTAACTTACTTATGCTCAGTTATGGTAATCAAAAGTTTTCACGCATTCAATATATCAATAATTAACTTTACAATTAGGTAAATATAGTGACTAGTTAGCCGTGGGACACAACAGGCAGTTACGTGGCCAGCAGTGGGCCCGAGTGACCCCGTGGCGGACCAATTTGGTTTTGGGGCCTTCACAAAGCCTGCCTAGTGCACTACACACCATTCCAGCCTACCTTTAAAGGTTGTTTTGGGTATTTTTGACCCTAATAAACATTTAAATCACTAAAAATACAATAAATACATAAAAATGGACTTTAAAGACTTAGGTGACCATTGCTTGGGTACCGGGAGCTAACGGGGTCAGATTTGGGAGTTCGGGGAAGTTGGAGTGCGTATTTTAGGTGCATAAAATCATTGAGAATGCTTCACAAGAATTCATGGCGTAGTTTTTCATCGATTATCGTTACATGTGTGATTGATGGTGGTCACGCATGGGTTTTCAGTGTTGGTTGTTGCTAGATCTCTTGCGCAAGTATTGCTTGTGATAACGCTCATGTCGATGGCAGTAGAATATATCTACGGCTGTCGGGAGGGATTAGGGGTTCCCTTGACTTGAAATAGAGTATGTAAGGTGTTCGCCTGTTTATTAAAGTTAGGATTTAGTCATTGAAGCCTGAAAGTATTTGCGCGGTATATTCGCAGGGTTCCTGTCCTTATTTTATCGTTTATTGACCGGTTTAGGTCAGGGTTTATTCGTGTGACTCAACTATTTATTTATTTAACTGTTTTACATTCGAGCCTGTTAAATAAATGCTTTTCCGTTTAAGTTTATATCAATGTTGAATACCTGCTTATTCATAAAATGCCTACATTCATAGGATTATGTTTTTCTATTGCTAAAGGTCATACTTGCATGTCTCGTAGTTTATTTGTTTTATTCATGAATGTTGTGTGGACTTCTCTTGGGATTTTACTCATTGGACTCGCGACTGTATTTGTAGGGTGACTGAGTGGAGATCATTCGACGAGCAAGAGCAAGGGTAAGGAGGTTATGGGCGACTACCTCTGAGATCGTTGTTACTCCAACCCGTGTTTTTATTAGGTTTTAAGGACTATAAAACCTTAAATACATGTATATGGATTGTTGTTTTATTATTCGCCTCAGTATATACATAGTATCTTTTGTCGGGTTTTTCACTATTTAGGATTGTTATACTCAGCATAAATAACTCATCTAAAAAGACTTCCACTATAACAACCCTAAATTCTAACTTGTGCCACGTGTCATTTTAGGTCGTACGTGAACCCACTTGTTATGATACTTGTGTCCAATTCTTAGTCGTCGACACCGAGGCATGTTATTTTTTCAGTATTTGTATTATTTATTTATTTACCCGAATATAAATTCCAATGTCTTAGATGTGTAAGGACGTTTGTGTGTGAGCGTTGTTGTTGAGAAATGGGCTCGGCTCAGAAAAATGTGCATTATCGATGCCGAGCGAACGACTATTGTGTAATTAGCTATTTGGGAGGATAATTGAAGTAAAACACTAACAAAATACAATATAATATAATAATTAAACATTTTGTGACGAGTTCGATACGTTGGTACGTTCATAAGCACATAATGGTGCAAGTTGTGCGGTTCAGGTGTGAAAACACCTGGGAACAAAGTAATTTGTTTAGGAATGAATGGAGTGTCACCAAATAAGTCCCTAAGTGTGTTAGTTGAGTGTGAAGGAGTGTTGATTGGTGTCGAGGAGGGCTTTTGAATGCACCTCGGGATATGCGCATGAAAAAGATAAAAGTGATAAGTATTTAAGTTGCAAACTTTCTCTCTTTTCATTTTCATTTCTCTTTCGTTTACACGAGAAACATAAGGAGGGAGGGTCTCAACTGGATTTTGAGCCGGAATGACGTTGAGGATCGACCAATAACGAATATAAAGGCAAGAACTTGACTCTCCATGGAATTCTCTATGTTTTTGATGTGTGTTTTGCGAGTTTTTGTCCTGGTGTTTTTGGATAACATATTGAATTTCAAGTTTTTTGAGCTAATGGATGTTGTTGTGTGGTTGAGTTAAGGGTGTGGAGCTTAACCATATGTTATTATGGTTGTTGGAGTTGAATTGGGACTTTTAGGGAATTTATGTTGAATTTTAGTTTAAATTCCATATTGACAAATTGTGGCTATTTCTATTGGTTTTGAATGGTGTTTTGGGTTCATATAGGTGTCCTTATGAGTTTGGGATAGGCTTGGAACGCGGGGACACGAGCCGGGTGTAAAAAGACCCCAGATTCTTGTTCAACAATCAACGCCATAAGGGACGTCCTGAAGCCATATGGCCACGATGTTGATTACAGCGTCCAGGATAATCCTATAATGTCATGCTTTAAGTGACGTCGTGAAAGATTTCACCCGATGGCGCCATTCACGACGTCTGAAATAGGGAAAAATGGGATTTCATGCTTTAAGTGATACCGCCAGGTTGTGAACCCCACGACGCCACTCACGACATGACAATATTCTCAGACATAAATTTTTAAAAATTTTAAAAAAACTTTGGGAATCACTCGGGTATCCAAATGGGTCTGAATACTACTCAATACCTAAGTAATCGACCCAATTACATAAATGGATAAAATGACAGAAAATGAGATAAATTGGAGGATAAGTAATGTATTTTACAATCAATTAATTAACAGGGAATCGTTGTACAGTGACAGTCACACGGGGATTCATTAGGGACGACTCAGAGTCATGTAAGTGCGTAATAGCATCAGATAGAGGTAAGTAAACCACCGGATTGGATTTCTATTCCGGATTGGATTTCGTACAGTTATTTCATTGAGCTTTAAATTGTGATTATTATTGTTTTGTTCCTAGTTTGAATTTCTATTCCGGATTGGGTGGTGCAAGGGCAAGTGAGTCAACGTGATCCTTGGGAGGATGGGTTATTTGAGGTAATATGCCAGAACAAGGAACTTAGGATGCACGATATTGTTTGTTGGTGTATACGGGGTGAGTGTTCGTGGCTAAATTGTCGGTAAGTTCTCATCCGTGTTGATTTTAGGATGGTGTGAGTGTACCACATCCTAAACTCTGAGTCTTGTAGATGTTTTTCCTCGACTCAACGACCATTTGGTCGGGACTACTTGCGCCTCTCTGTTTGATTTCCAAGACACTCATATTCGATTAATTCATTTTTATCGACAGTCTTTATTTATTTATGCATTCCCTGTACCTTTCTTTTTATCGGCATGAATACATATTGTTTATTTATTTCAAAATGTTGTAAACATCATCAGTTGCATTACTTACCTGGGCTCATCATTCTTGTGTTTGAATGAGTACAGATCTGCAGTCGAATAAGGGAAAGGCTCCTCAGTTAGGCAACTTGCTTTGAGGATAATGGAGCAGTTCTTCCTTTGTCATCAACGTAGGTTTTGGTATATTTTGTATTATGTTTATATTTGTTTTGTTCACATTGGGATATGAGTTATAAGAGATATTGGGGCATGTATACAGATAATACTCTCTTATGACTTGATGTAATTATTAATGGTATACATACGCAGGGTTTCTACACTCTAGGTTGTCTTGACTAGTGTCTTAGAGTTATTTCTATTAGTTTGAGATTTTAAATGCTTCCGCTATGATATGATAAATCACTAATATGAATAACTCAACTTAAATTGCTTAATAAACGGTAAATAGTAAGGAAGGCTGACTAGGCATGCGTTGACTCAACGAGATTGGCTTGGGGGTCCACGTTAGTTTAGGCATGGCGGGGTCCAGTTTTAGGTTGTGGAACTGGGGCCGTCACATCCACTATATAATATCGCTTCCGCATTATAATAATAACTATTAATTTATTAACTAAACTATTTTAATACTTAAACTATTAATAACATAAATATTAGTTAAGTTAAGTTTTATTGGTTAATGTGTAAGTAACTAGACGAGTTCGTGGACTATCATCTATAGAAGTGCCTGACGTAGCGGAGTGTGGTAACGTGTCTAACGACCTATCAGTGCCTGAGGTTACGTTGGAGTTCGCGGCTGCCATAATTTGTCTTTTAAATTTCCACATGATCCTTATACTACTTTAAATTATTTGTGAGTTACAGTTTATATCCAAATGCTTTTACTTCTATTTTATTATACTCATCGTCTTGTTTATGACAGTGGGTGCAGATCCGCTGTCAAGCAAGGTAAGAAGCCGGTGATTGGTGATTTCCTCCGAAGACTCTCAGAGCGTCTTCTCCTTTTGTATACTCCTAGGTTTTGCATTTTTGTACTGTGATTATGTATGTATTTATGGCTTTTTATGACATTTGGGATATTTGGGTTTAAGATACATAGACTCATGCATTATTGCATTATCTTACTGTCTATCATCAGATATGCATGACTATTTATATATTTGCAAGGTTCCACACCGTAGGTTGTTCGGACTCTAATTTTTTGAGTTATTTAAAATTGCTAAAGTTTATTTTCACTGCTCAATATTAAAACTTGCATAACTTAATAACTCAACTCTAAAACCCTAAACTAATAAGAATATAACGATTAGAGGCTGACTAGGCCTGCACTGAATTTGCAAGGGTTGACTCGGGGGTCCACGTAAGTTTAGGCTGGTGGGGCCCAGTTTGGGGAAATTGGGGTCGTCACAGTTGGTATTAGAGCCTAAGGTTTAATGCCTAGCTCTCAATTAATCCACAATCAATATGAGATACAAATCAACTTTAGAGTTAGAACACAGTTGAAACATAGATTGGAACCCTATGATCCTGACTTAGAATCTTAGTTAGGAAGTGAGGAGAGTTGGGGAAACTAAAACTTGATCTTATATGTGATATTTGTTGTATTGTACTACACTATATCAATAGTTATACGCTAATTTAAGGATTCACTTTCTTCTGCAGAATGCGATGATGGATCGGCCTGGGCCTAGTGATGATAGTTAGGTTGCAGGTCCTGAATTCGTGAGCATCGAGGAAGTTCAGGCTTTGGTATAGAGAGTCGCATCCCAAAATCAACGATTTAAGTAGATCCCAATGATACTCAAGGCACCGACCACAACCACACCATCATCCTCTTCTTTGGTAGTGACTATTGCCCAGGAGATGGATGTGCATATAGTACATACCACTTTTGCTGCTACAACTATTGCGGGTACTAGAGACGTTAGTTCTACTATCGGTACTAGTTGAGATAGTACCTCCTATACCTCCCGCATCGACAAAGCCAATGTCGTGTACACCGACAAAGACGGACACTTGGGCAACTACCAAGTCTAGGAAGTTGAATGAATTTTGGCGGCATAACCCCATAAAGTTTATGGAGGTACAGATTTGGAGACCACAAAGAGGTTCATGAAGTGTCATGAGAAGATATACAACATCATTACTACTGAGGAGCATATGAGAGCCTTCATTTCTTCAGCACTGCTTTTAGGAGAGGAAGATGATTAGTGGACTACGATGGTAGCCACTAGAGGAGTGCCAAAGGATTGGGCGGACTTCAAAAGGCAGTTTAACTTGAAGTATTTCCTGCCTATAGTGTTGAAAGAGAAGAGGAATGAGGTCATGGCCCTGAGACAATATTCTGATCAGTTTGTTATAGAGTATTTGGGATGGTATCTATAACTACTTAAGTATGCTCAAAGAGTATCATACACTGATGCAGACTAGACATACTGCCTCATTGAGGGTTTGTTACCTGAGATCGGAGGCTTTGTCACCACTGAGCCTGAGACGTTACAAAGGGCTTATGAGAGGAGTTTAATTAAGGAAATGTATTTACGTACACATCCAGAGGAGGCTAAACCCACTCTGTAACGACCTGAAAAATGTGCTATGTTTTTTTATGACTTCGTATAGTACCTATTTATACTCATGTCTGTGGGACAGGACAATGATGTCAGTGTACGAGTAGGGTTCGCCTTAAAAAATGTGTAGAAAGAGCATCGGGTGAATGAGATATGGGTACATGGTGTTGGGGAAATGATAATTGTGGGCGACCGGCAAATAAAACATAATAATTGATTAACTTGGGAAAGGTTCCGGATCATTAATATTCTATTCGCGTGCGACGGGGTGAGTCGTGGTGCGGTTCGAGGATGGAAACGTGGTCGGGAAGATGCGGTGTCACCCAACAGAGTCACAAATTTATGTTAACGTGCTGAAGTAGTGGAGGCAGCTATTGAGAATGGTGAGCGTCAGATGAGCCTTAAGATATGCGTTTGCGTGAAGATTAAGGAGAATGATATATATATATATATAAATATATTGTTTTTCTCTCTCACCTCTTCACTCGTCGCTCTATATTTCTTTCGTTTGCTCGTGAGGAGAAGGAGGAGCAGCGGTTTTGGAGCTTGCGACAACGCGAAAACATCGCAAACACACAAGTTGAGGTAAGATCTCTACTCATCACTTTGTTCTTGTCATTTTGACATTGGTTTCGGGTGTTTTCATCCGAGTTGGGATTTTGGTGTAGCTCAATTTTGGGTGTTTTTGGTCATTTTGGATTGGTAATGACGTCCCAAGGAGTCTGGGATAGGCTCGGAACGAGGCGATACAAGCCAGGGTGTCGAAAAACCCCGGATTGACGTTCAGGAGTCAACGCCGCGAGGGACGCCGTAGCACCGGTAAGCCATGGCGTCAGTCACGACATCTAGACAAGAGAAAATTGGGGAATTCATACTTTAAGTAACGTCGCCAGGGATTTTACCATATCACGACACCACTCATAGCGTTTGGAACAGTGCTAGTTGGGTTTTGACGTTTTAGGCAACGCCGCCAAGACTTTTGGCCACGGCGTGACCTACAGCGTGACACTGTTCACAACACTAAATCTGAAAATTAATGAAAAATTTGGGATCTCTCTCGGGTATTCGTATGGGTGCGAGTATGATCCAATACCCAGAGAATTAACCAAGAAAAATGGGGAAATTATTAGGAAATGGAAATAGAATTCTAATGCAACCAAACTGAATTTAAAATGATTACCAGGTGTCTAAGAGACTGGTCATTAGCGTACGAGGTTGGTTTGGGAACGTTTGAGAGCTACAAACACGAGGTTTCATATTGTACCGTGTGTACTGTAAGTAAAATCATTCGGAGCATTTATATAATTTTATTTTTGCATTTACTTGGTTGTTATTCTTATTGAGCTTTTTAAATTGTTATTGTTATTGCTATATCCTGGTTTAGAACTCTATTTTAATTGAGTGATCCAAGGGTAAGAGAGTCAACGTGATCCTTGGGAGGACATGTTACCTGGTGTCATGCACCAGGGTCGGGAACTCAGGATTCACGATACTATTTTTGGTTCTATACGAGGTGAGAGTTCTTATCTGGACTACTAGGGAATTCTTATCCGCGTGGATTTTTAGGATAGTGTGAATGTACCACGTCTTAAACTCCGAGTTGATAGGTGATCTCCTTCGACTCGATATGAGTCTAGTAGGTGTTTTCTCCTCAACTCAAATGACTGTATCTTAGTCGGGACTACTTGTGCCTTTCTTTTGTTTTCTAGACACTCATTTATCGTTGATATCTCAGTAATTCATTATCATGTTGTCTTTTATTATCTTTGGAATATTTATGCATGATACTTGGTTAGCCATTTATTTGACATTTGAAATTATGTTTAGACTTCATTTGGTTATTACTATTCTATTTTTTGTACTCACCAACTTTTTTATGACGGTAGGTGTAGCCTTATCGTATTCCAAGGCTGAAAAAGGAAAAATGCTAACGATAGGCGACTGAAGTAGAGAACTATTGAGGATCTAATCTCGCCTATTGGTAGGTTTCCTGTAATATATATACATGTTTTAAAAATTCTGGGATATGGGTTGCGAGAAATGTTTGTCATGTATAAGGGTGCATAAGGATTGGATCCAAACAATTCGCAATCCAATCCAATTATTGCGGATTGAAAACTTGCAGTCCAGTCTAGTCCAAATAATTTCATCAATTCAACTTAATACAATTTGCAAAATGCAGATCGGACTGGATCAAGTTCCACAGATTGATGTTTTCCTATCCAAAGATTCATGAAATTAAACTTAATCAATTGAATCACAAAAATTATACATATCATGAATAACAAATTTACAACATACATCCCACAAATCTATATATATAGCATATTTCTGATAAATTTGACATCACAAAAACTTTCAAAATGCAAGTTCCTATATAAATAAAAATGTCATAAAAAAACTCCAGCATATATCCAAATAAAAGCACAAAAAAGGTGCGCATTGCATCATAACCCACAAAATTATGTTTGAAATGTAATAAAAAAGGTACGAACAAACAAAGTCTTTGAGATACTATATAGTTTAGAGTTGATAGTTTGAGTTGATGCTCTTCGAGATACTGGAGTACATATGATGAGATTTGTATAAGTGTTGATGTAATAAACGGATTAGATCGGATTGGATCCGTGGTTTTTAAATTTTGGATTTGCAATCCAATCCAATTTTGCCGGATTGGTGATTTTTTAATTCAATCCAGTCCAAGGGCTAAAAAATTGATCCAATTAATGATAATTGGTCCGAATTGGACCGGATCTGCGGATTAGTGCAATCTATGTGCACCTCTAGGCATGTATACTATGTTGTACCTCCTCAGACTTGGTGTTGGTATACATATGTGGAGTTTCCACACTCTAAGTTGGCCTGACTAGTGTCTCAGGAGTATTTATAATAGTTTGAGTTTGATTTGCATCTGCTACATTTTGGTACTTTGAATAACTCACTAATATATAATAACTCAATTTAAATAACTTAATAAATGGTAAAAGGTAAGGAAGGCTGACTAGATTTACGTTGATTGAGCGAGAGTTGACTCAGGGTCTACGTAAGTCTAGGCTTGGCGGAGCCTAAATTTAAGGTTGTGGAATTTGGGGCCATTACATGCTTGACCGGTGGCATGGTCAGAGCGCTGATCTGGATCAGATAGGAAGAGGAAAAAGCATAAACATCATGACTTTAACGATAACATGGCTCAGAGTATGGGATCAGTTGCACTACCACCATGACTTGCCCAGATAGTTTATGTTCTACACGTGTCAGCACCAAGTTATCTTAGCAGATCACCACAGACTACCTGACCAGCACCGTAACTATAATGGTAGAAAATAAGCGCAGTCACAAAGGTCCAGACAGGCATAGACGCAATGATTTGATTAGGGATAGACTCAGAGATCTAGACAAGGACATGTACAAGGACGTAGTATTCCACCAGAACTTAGGATGGATAGGGCATGTTTTAAGTGCGGCGAGACCGGTGTTTAAAGCTGGGCAGAGCATACCTGCAACAGCAAACAAGGGAGAGAGCTTACGTCGTAGTGGAGAAGATCAGGGACCTTCCTATAATTTAGTCGAGGGTATGATTTTGATTTGTGGTACATTGATGCATACCATGATAGATTTGGTTCGCTTGTTTCATTCATTTTTGGATGCATGGTAGATACATTGGGGTTGAGATCCGCTAGACTTAGTAGACCCTTGATCCTTTGCATAACTGCTTGGGACCTTTAACATAACTGCTAGGGACAAGATATACCCGAATATAATTTGTGAGGGTTGTGTAGTTGAGATAAAGGGGCACTAGTTACCAACAGATTTACATGTGATAAAGTTTCTTGAGTTCGATGCTTTGTTTGGTATGGATTGGTTGGCTGCCTATCATGTTCATATTGATTGCTACAGCAAGTCTATTATGATTCGACTTTAAAATGGTATTAAGTTCAGTTTTCAGCGGATAATGGGTATACTTCAGATTTCCATAGGAAGGATAGCTACGAGAAGAGAGACTGAGACGCTTGCTAGTGTTATGAGTACGACACAGAGGTCAGAGATCATGTAATGACCCAAAAATTTGTGTATTTGTGAATGATGGCGTGTACTACATATTATACTCATATCAGAGTGATCGGATAGTGAAGTTGGTAAACAAGTAAGAAAACGTGCGAAATGGGCACTGGTAGACGAGTTATGGGTACACGAGACGTAAAAACACTGAAAGTGTTAATAAATAAGCCAATTAAATGATGATTGAGCAAATTGACTACTAGAGAACACCGATGAGACCAAAAACACATTACTTGTGAGTCATGGTGTGTTTTGGAGTGCGAGAATGCGAGAACGGACCAAGGAGTTGGTTAGTTAAGTGGTGAGTGAGTCACCTAGTGGAGTCACATAGGAGAGCTAGAGTAGGTGGACAACTTAAAAGAGTGTTGTTGGACCTACCTCGGGATACGTGTGTTTAAGTGGATGATGTGTGGGCTTATATAAGACCCACCTCCCATACTTTTCTCTCATTTTTTCCTTCTCTCCTCTCTTCTTCTTCTCTTCTCCTCTTCTCAAAACATGGTGAGCAAGAAAACTCTAAGAGAACCATTGGAGGGCTGTCCAACCCACCGGAGGGTCGCCGGAATTTTAGTCTCGCTGGAGCAAGGTGAGATCTCGATCCTCCTGGTCTTTTCTTTACATCTAGGCGAATTTTGTTTACAATTTCATAGTGATGACCACGGATGCCACACCAGGAAGTTGATCTAATCGACAAACCTGCTGCCATGGTGATCCACGGAGCGATCAACACCCATTTAGGTTGTCAGTGTTGAGTCTTGCAAGTGTTTTTACTTATTCCGTTGAGTTGCACCGTTTGGAATGGTTTAGTGGTTCTGGACAATATTTGGGGGTTCTACGATGATTCAAAGTCAATTTTGGATGGTCACAGACCCCCATACAAGTTGAGGAAAGGCGCGGAGCGCGGTGATGCAAGTTGGGGTTCGAAAACCCCAGAGAAAATGGGTTTGGCTAGGATGTCGCGATAGGCGCCGTGGGCAGTATGTCCCACGACGCCTTGGCCAGAGGACGCACATATGCATCTCTGGAAACACATATTGAGGACCCCCTCCATTTGGGCCTGGCCAGGCTGACCCGACCCGACCAGAAAAAAATAAATGAAAAAAAAGAGAAAAATTCAAAAAGTATGGGAAAAATCTAGAAAATATTATTTTGACCAAATAAAAAAAAATTGATGAATTTCTATAAAAAAGTGAAGTTTTCAGGATTTTTTCAAGACTTTGTATCGAGGTTTTCTTACCTCGTAAAGCGTGTAATTTAAAACTTTGACTCAATTGAATACTAGGAACATGGTGGACTGGTAACGAGGGTTTTGAAATTTGTTTGAGATGTGTAGAAGCTGCGAGGGACGAATTTCGCGATTGATTGAGGTAAGTTAGCAAGCCAGCAAGAAAATGACATGTGCTTTAATTTTTTCTTTCGTTATGATATTTGAATTATTCCTATACTTGGCATTCCATTCTATTTCTTGGTTAGGTGTTATTGGTGTAAGTGTGTCGGAAAGGTACTATGTAGCCCTCATTTCTTAGGCTAACGTGAGCACTTCCTGCAGTAGTGTGGGCCACCCCCTAGTGTTGTATGATACCTGAGTACTGGATTGTTGTGAATATTATTGTGGATATGGTTGTGGCTATAGTTGTGGATATGGTTGTGGACATGTTGTGGTTTGTTGTGGATTAGACCGCTTATGAGCCTCTGTTGATTTGAAGGACACTCAAATTTCGTTGATTATTTGTTAGTCAGATTATCATGCACTTTGTGTTATTTCCCATCTTTCAATTACTACATGATTCTTGTACTGCTTTATTGGTAAAACTTGAATTACTGTTACATTCTTCTGGCATTATTTTTAATTTCTCTCAGTTGTTCACCGTCTAGTTTGAGACGGTGGGTGCTAGCGTTAGGTGACTTCCTCTGAGCACTCCTTGGGGACGATTTCTTTCCATGCTGTATAGTAGGTCTTTCTTTCAGTTGGTGTTGTTGTTTTGGAACTACTATGGGTACTATTATTGGGTTATGAGAATTAGATATTATGTATTGTTCTATTCATATTGTGGTCACCAGATAATACATGTTTATCTTTATTTCGGGGTTCCACATTTATAATAATATTCCTAATTTCCCTTTTTATTGAGTTATTACATGATTATAGTTGAATTTCCGCTACGTATTGATCTGATAAGTCATATAATCTAATAACTCATACTTTTAATTTGTGACTGAACAAATTGAGGCTGACTAGACACGCATTGACTTGTCGAGTATCGGGAGTTTATGTGGGTCTAGGCAGGGCGCTCCCAATTGTATGGGAAATTGGGGTCGTCACAGTTAGTATCGGAGCCTAAGGTTTTAAATACTTGACTCTTGATTTAAAACAAATGCCATAAAAGACTGCGAAAATTAGGAATGATTGAACTTAGAGCGGAACCCTATGATCATGATTTTAAATCCTAGTTGGGGAGTGAGGATGAGTTTGGTAAAAAAGTTTGAAACTTATTTCTATAAGTATATTCGATGTGGTATATTATATGGTATCAGTAGCTATCCAGTGATCCAGGAATTCGCTTTCTCTATCAGATAGCGATGGCGGATCAGGGGGGTCCTAGCGATGATAGCGGTATGTCGATAGCACATTTTGCCGAGGATCTTCGTGCATTGATATAGAAAGTTGCTTCTCAGGAGCAGTGACTAGAGGAGATTTTGGATATATTAAGGGCGTCAGTTACTACTGCACCATTAGTACCATCTACGACTAGAGTACTTGCTACTCAGGTGGCGGACACACTATGGTTGCCACCACGATTGCGCTTCCTAGCACCACTACAGTGATACCAGAGGCTACGGTTGTACCTCGCATGCAGACTGAGATAGTGTATGCATCACTAGTAGAGTATGGCACTAAGGCTACTGCGAAAGCTAGACAGCAGAGAGTTCAAAAGGCATGATCCAATGGTTTTCTCTGGAGGCACTGACATGATAGCTGCTGAGCAATTCCTGAAGAGTCATGAAAAGATTCGCCGCATTATAGCTACCGAGGAGCATATGAGAACTTCCATTTCTTCCTCAATGTTGTTGGAGGAAGCTGACGACTGGTGGACTACGATAATGACTACCAGAGGTGTGTCGAGGAACTGGATAGAGTTCAAAACCCAGTTCAACATGAAGTACTTTCCTCCCACAGTAATGAGAGCTAAGAGGAACGAGTTCACCACCTTGCAATAGTTCGCGGACAAGTCTATCATGGAGTATATAGGATGATTTCTACAGTTGTTACTATATGCAGGTGGTTCGGCTAATACAGAGGCAGACCGGGTGTACTACTTTGCTAAGGGTCTATTGCCTGAGATCGGAGGTGTGATCATCACTACTGAGCCAGGGACATTGTAGAGAGCTTACGAGCGAAGCTTGGCTAGGGAGAGTTACTTGAGTACTCATCACGAGGAGACTAGACCTGCTCGACCAGTGTTGTAGTTAGAGCGTCAATAAGAGGACTCGATAGGAAGAGAATGAGGGACCAGAATGACAGTGGCGGTCTTGGTTCCAAAAGACAACAAGTATGTTTTCAGTGTAGACAGCCCGAACATCTCCAAAACTGA
The DNA here is from genome assembly GCA_039657345.1 of Stephania japonica. NCBI lineage: Eukaryota > Viridiplantae > Streptophyta > Magnoliopsida > Ranunculales > Menispermaceae > Stephania > Stephania japonica. Next base: position 21,238,738 of record CM077566.1, read on the forward strand.
TGTCCAGAACTGTACCAGAACAGTAGGACACAATTAGCCTCAGGCCATAAAGGGTGTACACATGGCGACTGAGCCGCAGTTGACAGTGGTTCGTGATTCTACCAGAGGTAAGAGATTCTCCTTGTTATCATATATCATGCGTTGTTTGGTTTACATGAAGCTTTGGTTGTTTAATTGCGATGCCAGACATCATATGATTGAGTTAGGGTTGATACTTGCTAGAGTAGAGCCGTTTGAACTTAGCAAAGTTGCCTAGGATGAGAAAGTCCTAACTTAGAATAGAGTCCAAAAGAAGTGGTAGGCTTGGGAACATGGGATGCCAAACCTAGCCCTAAATACACCTAAAAAGAGGCAGGACCAGACAAGTTGTGATTTATCTTAGGATACATGACGATCATGGTTGCAATTTTGTCGAACATATCTACCGCCTGGGTATAGATGAACTTGCGTTTGAGTTGTGATCGTAACATCTTGCAATGATTACCGGACCGTGTGATGTGGTAATGGATGATGACCACGATGAGATCGTGGGCATCCCTATTATTTTTGGAATTAAGAGCAGTCTTGAGATACCGTAGTTGACCTAGGAATAACTAGGCTATTAAAAGTGATCATGACCCACAGTCTGAAGACCGAGAAGAAATCAAGCTGCCAGAAGTGGCTGAAGCCTACAGTTGGAGGAATGTTGGAAGACGAGCTATTCAAAGCCATCTGGAATGAACCTCAGTTCATTGCAAAAAGACGTTGTGCTATTTGAAGAGACTTTGTACATGCCCGTAGTTCAATATTCTAATGTCAAGCTGTTGGAAGTGACTCCTGCACAAGTCCACAGTTGGTTATAGAATATTTAGCTATCTGAAGTGACTTTGCATCGGTCCGTAGTTCAACGGAAAAGAATGAGTTGTTTATAGCGGCTGTAAGCCTGTAGTTTGGAGAAGATGTGAACGGGTGTGGGTTTTCCCTAGTCTTCATTTTGTAAGAATTCGGTCGAGTTAGATCTAATTTTGAAGATGAAATTCTTGTTAGTTGGAGAGACTGTAACAACTCAAAAATTTATGTATTTGTGTATGATGGCGTGTACTACATATTATACTCGTATCAAATTGACCAGACAGTGAAGTCGGTAAACGAGTAGGAAACGTGCCGAACGGGCATCGACATACGGGTTACAGGTACACGGGACGTAAAAACACTAAAAAATGTTAATAAATAGGCTAATTAAATGATAATTGAGCAAATTAACTACGAGAGAATGCCAACGAGACAAAAAACATGCGACTTGTGAGTCATGGTGTGTTTTGTAGTGCGAGAACGAGAGAACATAGCAAGGAGTTAGTTAATTAAGTGGTGAGTGAGTCACCTAGTGGAGTCACATAGGAGAGCAAGAGTAGGTGGACAACTTAAAAGAGTGTTAGTTAAACCTACCTAAGGATACGTATGTTTAAGTGAATGATGTTTGGGCCTATATAAGATCCACTTCCCATACTTTTATCTCATTTTCTCCTTTTCTCCTCTTTTTTTCTTCTTTTCTCCTCTTCGAAAGACTTGGTGAGCAAGAAAGCTCTAGGATAGCCATTAGAGGGCTATCTAACCCACCAGAGGGTCGCCGAAGTTTCTGTCTTGCGCAGAGTAAGGTGAGATCCCGATCATCCTTGTCTTTTCCTTACATATACACGAGTTTTATTTACAATTTCATCGCGATGACTATAGATGTTGCACCGAGAAGTCAATATAATCGACAAACTCGCAGCCATGGCGATCCACGAAGCGATCAACACCTATTTGGGTTGCCGGTGTTGAGTTTTTCAAGTGTTTTATGTATTCTGTCGAGTTGCGACGTTTGGAATGGTTTTGTTGTTTCGAACAATTACCGGGGGTTCCACGACGATCCAAAGTCGATTTTGGATGGTCACAGACCATCGTATAAGTTGGAGAAAGGCGCGGAGTGGGGCGACGCAAGCTGAGGCTCGAAACCTTACAGAAAACGGGTTTGGCCAAGACGTCGCGACCAGCGTCGTGGGCAATATGGTCCACGACGCCGTGGCCAGAGGATGCACAAATGCATCTCTGGAAACACAAATTGAGGGCCCCTTCCATTTGGGCCTGGCCAAGGCCAAATAAAAAAGTGAAGTTTTTGGGATTTTTACAAGACTTTATGTCAGGGTTTTCTTACCTCATAAAGCATTTAATTTACAACTTTGACCCAATTGAATACTAGGAACACGGTGAATTGATAACGAGGGTTTTGGAATTTATTTGAGACGAGTAGAAGCCGCGAGAGATGGATTTCGAGATCAATTGAGGTAAGTTAGTAAGTCTGCAAGAAAATGACATGTGATTTAATTTCCTCTTTTGTTGTGATATTTGAATTGTTCCTATGCTTGACATTCCATTCTATTTCTTAGTTAAGTGTTCTTGGCGTAAGTGTGTTAGGATGGTACTATGTGGCCCTTACTAGCTAGGCTAATGTGAGCACTTCCTACAGGAGTGTGGGCTACCCCCTAGTGTTATGTGATACCCGAGTACTGGATTGTTGTGGATATTGTTATGGATATGGTTGTGGCTATGGTTGTGGGCATATGGGCCTCTATTGATTCGAAGGACACTCAAATTTTGTTGATTATATGTTAGTCTGGTTATCATGCACTTTGTGTTATTTCCTGTCTTTCAATTATCGCATGATTCTTGGGCTGCTTTTATTAGTAAATCTTGAATTACCGTTATATTCTTTTGGCATTACTTTCAATTTCTCTCAGTTACTCACCTTCTAATTTTTTACGGTGGGTGCAGATAGGACAGGTACCGACAAAGGAAGGGGACTGGCGTTAGGTAACTTCCTCTGAGCAATCCTCGGGGCGATTTCTTTCCTTGTTGCATTGTAGGTCTTTCTTTCAGTTGGTGTACGTTGTTTTGAAACTACTATGAGTACTATTATTGGGTTGTGAGAATTAGATATCATGTATTGTCTTATTCATATTATGGTCACCATATAATACATGTTTATCTTTATTTTGGGGTTTTACATTTATAGTAATATTCCTGATTTCCCTTTTTATTGAGTTATTACATTATTATAGTTGAATTTCCGCCGCGCATTGATCTGATAAGTCTTATAATCTAATAACACATACTATTAATTTGTAACTGAACGATTGAGGATGACTAGACACACATAGACTTTCCAAGTTCTGATTCGGGAGTCTATGTGTGTCTAGGCTAGGCATTCCCAATTGTATGGAAAATTAGGGCCGCCACAGATCGGTATTGGGAACCTGCCAGTAGTGTGTGAGTCCATAGATCTATTCCTGAAGGATCTACCAGGAATATTGTAATGTCCCAATTTTGATTGACGTAGTTATTCAAGTATTTTTCGACGTGGATGGAAGCTTAGGTGCACAGGGACACCACAAATAGGCTAGGATATGCTTGGTTAGACGTAAAATGTTATTTTTGACTGATTGGTTGCGTAACTGCGATGATAATTAGTTTTTTTATGTTCTATTACATCACATGTGTGAGTTTATATTGATAGATTGAGCGAGAGAGTGTGACAACTAGTCGCCTTGAAAAGCATCTCGGCGTAGGTATCGGGCGGTTAAATTACATGAACACCAGGCTGGGGAAATAATTCACATAGTCAAATACATTTAAATGGGACAAATAATTAATATGGAAACATAACCTAGTCGAAAAGTGTCGAGATCTTACGCGACTGCGCGAGTCGCGGTGTAAGCTGGGTACTGGAACGCCCGAAAGAACCAATTATTGGTGCTTTGTAAGGATAAGATCAAGAGACCAAGTCACCCATTTGAGTCACCAAGTTGACTTGGATGGACTAAATCTAAGCCACAAAATTTCCTAGGGATTTGTAAATCACTTGAGATCAAATCTATATATGTATATAAAGGAACTGTTTCAGTGAGGACGTGACATGTGACATGTGAGAAGCTCTCACAACATGACATGTGACATTATAATGTCATAATTGATATTTTATAAAAAAATAGAAAACACAAGGCATTGATATTTCTCGCACACTTAAGTGAGGGTAGGGTGGTAAAAATCTAATTTTCTATTTATTTAATAATTTTTTAATTTTTTTCAGTCTGTTTTTGACGATTTTATATTTTCGATTAATTATAGAAAATAATGTTTATGGGTTTTTTTTTGTGTCGTACTGTTTTGGGGTATAAATCCATCATAGTTGAGTTCTTTTGTTAATTTTATTTCTTGCATCAAATTAGTTTTCATGTATCGAGAATTAAATGAAGAGCAACGTGTTGCAACATAGTTCTTCAATTTTCAAAATTGAGTAATAATGTTCTTCATTCAATCGAGTCCTTCAAAAATATGATAAAATAATTCCTTTTTTTCTTACTTTTTTTTTCTTCTTAAAGTAATTGGACGATATTCTCTCCAGGCATTGAAAGATGGATATTGGTGTCGGTGGGAATTGACAGAGGCCTATCTATAAAAGGTATCATCCTTTGTGTCTGAAACACATAGGCAACAAGAACGAACAAAAAAATCCTCAAAACTTCAAACTAAAATACATAAAACGAATGGAAAAATAACTAGGTTTTGCTTAGAATCAAGAATCACTAGATATACTAAATTTTATCGACAACTTGTGTTCAAAATGAAAGATTCATGCCCTAGAATTAGAGCATTAAACCCAAAAAAACAAAAAAATCAACTAAAAAACAACAAAAAATTGAAAAAGCAACACCCCAGAATTAACACGAGAAGAGTACATCGAATCAATGAGGCTTTGCCTAGATTTCGCTAAATTTGCGTCAAAAGTGACTGCGTGATTCGAGAGAGTGAGTTCCAATTGAGTGATTGGAATATGGTGAACGGGATGAGCAGAGTATTGGTGAGCAAAAGTTTTTTTATATGGAAAGCATTAAGGCCATTTTGGACAGGGTTAAAATTGAAATGTCTAAAAAACTTTTATTGAGGCACATTTAGTAAAAAGTGTGGTATATTTAGTCATTTCCTTTTGCAAATATATATTTTTTTAGTAGAATGTGAACTATGTGTAGTTCTTGCAAGTATTTCTTATAATAGATTGTGAGGTGTGCTTAATGTGTGCTTGACTGGGGGACTATAAGAGCAAACATTTAATAAATATTTTATTTATGTAGTATGTAAAAATTCTTTTAGAGTTATATATGTTTTTTGATGATAATGTTCTTGATTTCAAGTCCAACGAAGTATATATGTTTGAGGTCGTAAAACCTTTGAGAATGCTTCATAGAATTCATGGTTTCTCGTGGTTTTTTGTTATCGTATTTATTTGTGGCTGCTCGTATCCACACTTGGGTTTCACTTTATAAGCTTCGGTTGCGTATATATATTGGTGGTGGCTAAATTCCTTGCATGAGTTCCTTGTGATAGGGCTCGCATTGATGGCAGCAGGATATACTTACCACCGTTTGGAGGGATTAGGGTGGTCCTGATGGGTATAACCATCGAGATGGGATCATTCCATTCACTGAAGTTGGCTATATTCTTGAATGGTATAAATGCGTGGTTCCTGTCCAGTTTTATCGATATCCGGCAAAGGTAGGTCGAGGAATTTCTCGTGATTATCTACTTGGTGATTTATTTACTGCTTAACGTTGAGAATATTTACTTAATTCTTGTTTTTGAAGTATTTTGTGATGCTTCTTTAACTTTCTTACTGCTATTTTTGGTATGATGTATGTTGCCTACAACCATGGGAATGTGATTTTCTATTGCCAGAGGTCATATTTGCATGTCTTATAGATATATTGGTTTTATTGATGAATATTGTGTGGACTTCTCTTGGGATTTTACTCATTGGACTCGTTACAATATTTGTTTGGTGATTTAGTGCAAATCCTTCTACAAGCATGAATAAGGGCAAGGAGGTCTTGGCGACTACTTTTGAGGCCATTGCTGTTTAAGCTCATGTTTTGGGACTACTGTATGTATATATATAGTTTTTACTGGGTTTTGGGAACTGTAGAACACTGATACATGTATATGGATTTCTGTTATTATTCGCCTATGTTATATGCATGGTATTTTGTCGGGTTTTCTCCAATAGGATGATGATGCTCTAAATGACATGAATTTTAAATTTATTTTCTTGCTATTCATGTCTATTAAGTCTTCTGCTGAATTATTAAACAAAAATGACATAACTCAGATAAATAATGCACAATTAAATAATTAAATAATTTTAATACGACATTCAAGGTATGTAAAGTGGTAAGGTACATCGATGGCACGTAGGACATAATAGGGTGGTGACATGGCTGGGCTCTAGGCCCGTCACATTTGGTATCAGAGTAAGGTCAATAGGGCCTAGGAAAAGAAGGAAAGTTAAAGGATAGAGAATAAAACTTAAACAAACAAACATTGGTTGTGGAAACCCAAAGATCCTAACTTAGAATCTTAATTGGGAAGCAAATGTAAGTTGGGTAGTGTTAGGGTTATATATGTGTTATGTGTTTTAATTTATACTGCATACAATACGCACATATACGAGACTAATTCAGAGCACGTCTTTTAATGCAGATCACGATGGACGGACATCAGACTCCACCAGTTACATAGTTGGTTAAACGTGTGATCAAACTGGAGATGGAGGTTTTGATTTGGTAGTAGCCACACAATTTGCAGCTCAAGATATGAAGTTTGAGGTACTCATGGATATGATACGCATACACATAATGGCGCTTACATCTCTTACCGCCGTACACACACTGAGCACTATAGAGATGACAAATGCTCATAGTATTCAGACTATACTGACTTAGGAAATGGTACAGGAAATTCAAGTAGTGTTGGTTGCACCGATAGTGGTACAGGCTGAGACAATGACAGATGCAACTGAGACACCTACACCTACATCGACACCGACACCCAGAGTGGCACCGACATATGTATTCGAGACTTCATTGACGACAGAGGTCAAGCTGATGAGGGAGTTCATCAATTCAACACCGAACACTTTAATGGGGCGGAGACCCGGAGACGGCCACAAAGTGGTTGGTCGCACATCAGAGGCTACATAAGCTGATGAGGATTCCCAAGAGTATTTAAGCCCGTAAGTTAGGGCACATGCTGAGGGGAGATGCTGCCGTGTGGTGGACAATGTACACCGATACTCATTTTGAGCCGACTACGTGGGCTGAGTTTTGACAGGTTTTTCACGACCAGTACATTCCAATAGAGGTTTAGCTAAGGCAAAGAGAGGAGTTTTTGGCACTCAGACTGGGCTACTGTTTAGGCTTGCAATACATGAAGCGGCATCGATACCTGATGCAGTACACCACGGATGTCGCAGGCATGGTGAGATTGTAGATATATTACTTTGTTCGATGAGTGGATGAGAACATTGTCAACATCATTGTGTCCAGCAACACATACACTGCAGGACATATGCTATCGAGCTCTCTCACATGAGACATATTTGGTACAGAGGGATAGCCGATACACATCTGCAGGGACAGAGAGGTAGACCGGACAAGGTTCTAGGTCGTATCATGGGCCAAAGAGGTAAAGATAGCGATACAATGAGGATGACAGGCAGTATGGCAGTGATTGCAGGGACGGTGACCGAACCGTCAGAGCATATGTTATACCGGCATTACCGATGCAACCACAGAGGTATACTTAGGATTAGGGAGGCAGAGACTGATATAGACTATTTATTTACTTTCGAAATACAGTAAATATCCTGCTTGACGTTACTTAACTGGGACTCGTCATTCTTGTGTTTGAATGAGTGCAGATCCACAGTTAAGAAAAGGGAAAGCTCAGCTTAGTGCTTTGCTTTGAGGATAGCGAAGCTGTTCTATCTTTGGACTCGACATAGGTTTGATTTTGTATTACTATAATTATATGTTTTGAAAGCGGTTTTGTGAAATGAAAGATCCTGGGCATGGATATAATGATATTCTCTCCTGTGATATTACTTTTGGTAATGATGTATATATTTGTTAGGTTTCCACATTTCGAGGTTATCCTAACTTATGTCCTGAGGTTGTTATATTAGTTGGAGATGCTAAATGCTTCTGCTTATCTCTGAATAACTCACTAATATTAATACCTCTCCCTTAAATTATTTAGTAAATAGGAAAAAGGCAAGCTAAGACTGACTAGATTTGTATGGACTGTGCGATAAGGACTCGGGGTCTAAGTAAGTCGAGGCCGGGCGGAGTCCAGTTTTAGGTTTGTGGAATTGTGGTTGTCATATTGATGACCGAGCGAGATAGTGTAATAGGTATTTGCCTCGAAAAACGTGTTGATGCGGGTACATAGTGGGCGAATTATTGGAACACTAGGCCAGGTAAATAATTCACATAAACAAATACATTTAAATATGACAAATAATTAATATTGAAACATATCCTAGTCGAGAATTGTCACGATCTTACGTGACGACGATAGTCACGGTGTAAGCTGGGTACCGGAATGCTCGAGAGAACCAATTGTTGGTGCTTTGTAAGGATAAGAGCAAGAGACCAAGTAACCTATTTGAGTCACCAGGTTGACTTGGACGGATCAAATCTAAGCCACAATATGTCCTAGAGATTTGTACATCACTTGAGATCAAATTGGAGTATAAATAGGTTACTTGAAAGATGTTTTCATCAACTTTTCTCTCTCTTCTAACTCAAATCTAAAAATTGAGAGCACTTTGTGAGGGTTTTAATGTGAAATCTTGGTGTTCTAGTGGAGGTTTGTACAATTAAACAAAAAATCAAGGTGAGTTCCAGCACTTTCTTTCGGTTCTCTTTTAAAAGAGCTAAGTTATTGGGGTTTTAATGTTGATGTTTGTTGGTGTTAATTTGTGGAGAAATTGAGGTTCATAATGGTGGTTGAGGGTGATGTTGTTCTTGTGTTGTTGATTGTTGAAGAAGAAGATAAAGAAAGAATTAAAAGAAACAAAGAAGCAGAGACAAACATCTTTTCTTCTCGAATTAGATGCGGGGTACCCCCGGGTCGGGCCAATGCAGTCTGGGCCCAACCCGGTTCAAGGGACCACCTATATTATTTAAATAATATATTTTTCAAAATTAATTACATATAAAATTGAATAAAATAAATTACTGAAAAATATGGAAAATAGTTAGAAAGTCATGGAAAAATTAAAAAAATTCATAAAAAATGTGAGAAATTAGATAACGGGATGGAAAATGGGTTTTGAGACTTTTTCAGCCATTTGACTCCTCGGTGTAACCCGAAAAATGTGCCATAACAAAAAATTTAAATAAAATTTTAATTTTTGTTGTCATAATATAAAATCAATTACTTTGACACTAAATCACTTAAAATGGCTTATTCAGACACTAGGGAGTTAAGAGAACATAGTTGAGTGTCGGGCTCGCATACCGAGGCGAGGGCAGGACTGGACTGGGGTATGTTTCTGACTTCGGAGCACGGTTTGAGGTGCCTAAAACCCTTGAGAATGCTTTTTAGAATTCATGGTTTATCGTTATCGTATTTATGTGTGTGCTGGTGGGCACACATGGGTTTCAATCTTTTAGCTTCAATTGCGTATATATATTGGTGGTGGCTTAATTCCTTGCATGATTTCCTTGTGATAGGGCTCACGTTGACGACAGTAAGATATAGCTGCGACCGTCAGGAGGGATTAGGGTGGTCTTGATGGGTAACACTATTGGGGAGGGATCATTTCGTTTATTGAAGTTGGAATTTAGTTACTGGATTACTGAATAATATATATGCGTGGTTCATGTCCTATTTTATCGATATCCAGTCGAGGTAGGTCGAGGAATTTCTCATGGTTATCTGCTTGGTGATTTATTTACTGCTTAAAGTCGAGCCTATTTACATAATTATTGTTTTTGAAGTACTTTGTGATGATTTATCTTTCTTGTTGCTGTTTTTGGTATGATGTATGTTGCCAACAGTCATGGGAATGTGATTTTTGTTGCTAAAGGTCATATTCGCTTGCCTCGTAGATTTATTGGTTTTATTCATGAATATTATGTGGACTTTTCTTAGGATTTTACTCACTGGACTCATCACTATATTTGTTGGGTGACTGAGTGAAAATCCTTCTACAAAGCAACTACTTTTAAGACAGTTGATGCTTCAGCTCGTGTTTTGGGACTATAGTATGTATATGTATTATTTTTGCTGGGTTTTGGGAACTGTAGAACACTGAATACATGTATATGAATTTCAGTTACTATTCACCTCAATTATATGCGTAGTATTTTATCGAGTTTTCCACAATAGGATGATGCTCTAAATGACATGAATTTAAATTTATTTTCTTGCTATTCATCTCTATTAAGTCGTCTGATGAATTATTAAACATAAATGACATAACTCTGAAAAATATTGCACAATTTAACAATTGAATAATTTTTGTACGAGATTCAAGGTATGTGAAGTGGTAAGGTACATTGGTGGCATGCTGGACACAGTAGGGCAGTGACATGGCAGGGTTGTGGGCCCGCGGCGCGTAACATGGCGGGCCTCAGGATGTGGGGTCCTCACAAATCCTGTCGCCCAAGGAGATTGATTTCATCGTTGACTTGGTCCCGGGGACCAAACCTATTTCATCCCGCCATACAGAATGGCTCCCTGAGAGTTGGAGGAACTAATAACCTAGTTAGACGAGTTATTGGAGTTAGGGATTATTCACCAGAGCATGTTGTCATGGGGCGTACCAGTCTTGTTTGTGAAAAATAAAGACGCCAATATGAGATTACGTATTATCGGCAGTTGAACCAGGTTACTATGGAGAATATGTACCCACTTCCTTGCATTGATGATCTATTCGACTAGCTTACAAGAGCATAGCGGTTCTTCAAGATTGACCTGTGGTCAGGCTATCATCAACTCTGGTTTAGAGCTAAAGAAAAGGATAAAACTGTGTTCAGTACGAGATACGACTGATGCCGCTCTGTAAGACACAATTAATAGTCCTAAATACCGTCTAGTTACGCACTTTCCCAATGTTGAATTTAGGCACAATTTGTAAAATTTTTGTATAGTAAGCCTTGAAAGTCAATATTGTAAATAGACTGATTTTTTGACCAGTTGAATTTTAGAATTCTGGCAGTTTAGTTTCATGCAAAATGGACAAGAACTCTTTATAATCAAGTTTCGCTATAGTTTGATATGACATTGGCAAAAACTCATTATCGCCTAGTTTCACATGTTTCCTACATTGATTTTAAGCACAATTCATCGAGTTTTATCGAAAATAAGCCTTGAAGGCCATTATTGTAAATATATTGATTTTTGCCTGGTTGAATTTCAGGATACTGACGACGTAGTTTGATGTAAAATGGGCATAAACTCATTACCGTCCAGTTACACACGTTCCCTATGGGATTTTAGGCACAATTTGTCAACTTTTTGCTATAATAAGCCTAGAAGTTCAATATTATAAATTTTCTGATTTTCGGCCAGTTGAATTTCTGTGTTCTAACGATGTAGTTAAGTGGTAAAAACTCATGACCGTCTAGTATTGCACGTTCCCTACGTGAATTTTAGACACAATTCGTCAATTTTTTGCTACAATAAACCTTGAAAGTCATTATTGTAAATATGTTGATATTTTCCTTAAAGAATTTCAGGATTTTCATGATATAGTTTGATGTGAAATGGGCAAAAACTCATTACCATTCAACAAATCACGTTCATTATGTGCATTTTAGGTATAATTCGACAAATTTTTACTATAATAAGTCCTCAAGGTCAATATTATAAATAGAATGATTTTCAGCAGTTGAATTATAGAATACTGACAATGTAGTTTGATGCCAACTGGGAAAAAACTCATTACCATCAAGTTTCGCTGTAGTTTGATGTGAAATTGGCAAAAACCCACTACCGTCTAGTCTCGCACATTCCTTATGTGGATTTTAGGCACAAATCATCCATTTTTTGCTAAAATAAGCTTTAAAGGTCAATATTATAAATAGTCTAATATTTGGCAAGTTGAATTTCAAAATTCTTACAATGAAGTTTGATTCGAAATAAGTAAAAACTCTTTACCGTCCTGCTTTGCATGTTCCCTATGTGGATGTTAGACACAATTTGTCGGTTTTTTGCAATAATAAGCCCAATATGGCAATATTGTAAATATGTTGATTTTCGACCAGTTGAATTGTAGAATTCTGACGATGTAGTATAATGTGAAATAAGCAAAAAATCATTAACTTCTAGTTTTACTGTAGTTTAATGTGAAATGGGAAAAAACTCATTACCATCAAGTTTTGCACATTCCCTACTTGGATTTCAGGCATAATTTGTTAATTTGGTAAATATATTGATTTTCTACCAGTTGAATTTTACAATTCTAACGATATAGCTTGAAGTGAAATTGGCAAAAACATATTACCCTCTTGTTACACACGTTCCCTATGTGCAATTTAGGCAAAATTCATCAAATTTTTGCTATAACAAGTCTTGAAAGTCAATATTGTAAATAGGCAAAATTTTGGCGGTTGAATTTATGATTTCTGATGATGTAGTTTAATGCGAAATGGGATCAAATTCTTTACCGTGAAGTTTCACTGTAGTTTGATATGAAATTGGTAAAAACTCATTACTGTCTAGTTTCGTACATTCCCTACATGAATTTTAGGCACACTTGGTTGATTTTTTGCTAAAATAAGCCTTAAAGGTCAATATTGTAAATAGACTGATTTTTGGGCAAGTTGAATTTCAGAATTCTTACAATTTAGTTTGATGCAAAATAGACAAAAACTCTTTACCGTCCAATTTTTCACGTTCCCTACCTAGATTTTAGGCTCAATTTGTCGAATTTTTGCTAAAATAAGCCATAATGGTCAATGTTGTAAATAAAATGATATTTGACTGGTTGAATTTTACAATTCTGACGATATAGTTTGATGCGAAATAAAAAAAACTCATTACCATCTAATCTCGCACGTTCCCCACGTAGATTTTAGGGGCAATTCATCGATTTTTTGCTATAAGAAGTCTAGTATGGCAATATTGTAAATACGCTCATCGTTCGTCCTATTGAATTTCAGAATTTTGACGATGTAATTTGATGTGAAATGGACAAAAACTCATTACCATCCAGTTTCGCTGTAGTTTGATGCGAAATGGGCAAAAACTCATTACCGCCCTGTTTCCCACATTCCTTGGATTTTAGGCACACCATTTGTCAATTTTTATTGCTAAAATAAATCTTCAAGGTCAATATTGTAACTATGTAGATTTTCGACTAGTTGAATTTTACAATTCAAACAATATAGTTTGATGTGAAATTGACAAAAACTAATTACCGTCTAGTTTTCCATGTTCCCTACGTGGCTTTTAAGCACAATTCGTCGATTTTTCGCTAAAATAAGCCTTAAACACCATTATTGTAAATATGCTGATTTTTAACTAGTTGAATTTCAGAATTCTGAGGATGTAGTTTGATGCGCAATAGGAAATCACTCATTACCGTCCAATTACTTACGTTCCCTACGTGCATTTTAGGTTAAATTCGTCAAATTCTTGCTATAATAAGACATGAATGTCAATATTGTAAATAGGCTGATTTTTGGCAATTGAATTTTACAACTTTGATGATGTAGTTTGATGGGAAATGAGATCAAACTCAATACTGTCAAGTTTCACTGTAGTTTGAGATAGATTGGCAAAAACTTATCACCATCTAGTTTCACACATTCCTTATGTGAATTTTAAGCACACTTCATCAATTTTTAGTGAAAATAAGCCTTAAAGGTCAATATTGTAAACAGGCTATTTTGTATAGGTTGAATTTTAGAATTCTTACAATGTAGTTTGATGCAAAATAGGCAAAAACTCTTTACCTTCTAGTTTTGCACGTTCCTACCTAGATTTAAGGCATAATTTGTCGAATTTTTGCTAAAATAAGTCATGAAGGTCAATATTATAAATATGTTGATTTTCGACGAGTTTAATTTTATAATTCTGACAATGTAGTTTGATGTGAAATTGGCAAAGACTCATTACCATATAATTTTGCACGTTCTCTACGTAGGTTTTAGACACAATTCGTCAATTTTTTAGCTAAAATAAGCCTTGAACGTCATTATTGTAAGTATTTGATTTTCGACTGGTTATATTTCAAAATTCTGATGATGTACTTTGATGAGAAATGGAAAAATACTCACTATTGTCCTGTTATGCACGTTCCCTACTTGCATTTTAGGTAGAATTCATCAAATATTTTCTATAATATGTAAAGGTCAATATTGCAAATAGGCCGAATTTCAGAAGTTAAATTTTAGAATTCTGACGATGTAGTTTGTTATGAAATGGGATCAAACTCATTACTATTAAGTTTCGCTGTAGTTTGATGTGAAATTGGCAAAAACTTATTACTGTCTAGTTTCGCACATTCCCTATATTATTTTTAGGCCTAATTCGTCAATTTTTTTGGTAGGTTGAGTTTCAGAACTCTTACAATGTAGTTTGATGTAAAATAGACAAAAACTCTGTATCGTCAAATTTTTTTTTCGCACCTACCCTACTTAGGTTTTAGGCACAATTTGTTGAATTTTTGCTAAAATAAGACTTGATGGTGTATATTATAAATATGTTGATTTTTGGCTAGTAGAATTTTACAATTCGGACGATGTAGTTTGATACAAAATGGGCAAATACTTATTAACATCCAGCTTCGCACGTTCCTTACATGGATTTAAGACACAATTCATCGATTTTTTATTATAATATGCCTAGTATGGCAATATCGTAATATATGCTGATTTTTGGTAAGTTGAATTTTGGAATTCTGATAATGTAGTTTGATGTGAAATGGAAAAAAACTCATTACTGTCTAGTTTTATTGTAGTTTGATACGAAATTGACAATCACTCATTACCGTCTAGTTTTGCGCGTTCCTATGAAACCACACCCAAGAGGGGGGTGAATTGGGTGTATTGAGAAGTTAATGCCCTTTTTAATTTAATTCAATAATCATGATTTTATATGCTCACAAAAGTACGAATATGGATGCGATGCAAGTGAATTGGATAAAAGAGTTGGAAATGACATACAGTTTATAGTGGTTCGATCCAATAATCTACATCCACTACCAACCTCCCCGGTTAGGATCTTTAAACCCCCACTTATATTGCAAATAAGTGTTACAACCTAAGCTTACAAGCCTAGAATGCCTAATCACAATTAGAACTTCCTACCTTACCGCAACTAGGGTTTATGCCTAGCCTCAACTAGGTCTTCCCTTTGACTTAGACTCCACTAAGTTTACAATCATACAATTACAATCAATAACTGAAAATAATAAAATACACTTTACAAAGTAAAGTGGCACCAAATATAAATACTAGCAAGCCTCCTAGAGCCTAACCACTCTAATGCATGCAAGTATGAAAACGATTGAGAAATGCAAATATGTCACTGATTTTATGCACAACTCAAATATGAAACCGTTTCAAACAAATCGATAATAACAAGCCCAATTTCAAATCCAAAGAACAAGAAGTTTGATAAAAATCAAGTTTAAGTGCAAACTTTTGTCCAAACCAAATCCTAGGGTTTAGTAAAATAAGATTAAAAACAAAACCCAAGATGAGTGTGTTCAAAGACACAACAAATGATATTCCAAGTCAAACACGCAAAGTTATGGAATCTAAGCACAAGAAAAAGCTAGGACAAAACACTTTCTTACAACCCTAAGAAGGTGACTTGAAAATCTGATTTGGAGAGGTCGT
The DNA here is from genome assembly GCA_039657345.1 of Stephania japonica. Classification (NCBI taxonomy): domain Eukaryota; kingdom Viridiplantae; phylum Streptophyta; class Magnoliopsida; order Ranunculales; family Menispermaceae; genus Stephania; species Stephania japonica. The sequence continues at coordinate 21,254,445 of CM077566.1, forward strand.
TGTACACCCTAGAAAGCTTCAAAGATGTTGGATTTGAAAGTGGATGGACAGCCTTAGAATATTTTTTGTGTTCTCCACAAAAATCCAAGCTTCTCATTTTGAATGTTTTGAGCTATTGTGTGTTTTCTTTGTTTTTGATACAAAACCCATGTTCTTTTTGTTTGAGAGTGTTCTATGTTCTTATATAATAGTTTTATGACTGTTCTAGGGATACAAGGGCTGAGATTCCATCAAAAATTCAAATTAAAGTGAATTTTTCAGCTTTACAAAGAAGTTGTCAGGAATGCAATTAGTGCGCTAATGTTGAAACATAGCACGCTAACTTTGCACTCAGAGCGCTAATACTATTATTAGCGCGCTAACTGAAGGGACCTCAAAATAATTAATTATGTCCCTTTGGTTAGCGACCCTTTATCGTGTTCGGGACCCAACTAACCCTCATAACATATTACACATGTTTGTTATGGGTCATAAAGCCTATTTGGGTGGTCTGAATATTTTCACAAATTTCGAAAATGGAAAATCTTAGTTTCATGACTTGAATGGGGCTTTTTTGCAAATATGCAGTCTTACTTCTTAAAAACCAGTTTTTCTTTTTTGAAAACTTTCACAATGGTTTTCAAAATATGATATGATCATAGACACATAGATTATCATTGTTTAAACTTATAAGATCTAGGCAAGTATTAAGTTTAACTTAAAGCTTCAAGTTATCACTTGTCAATTGAAAAAACCATTTTGAAAAAACACGATGTGCACGAACTAATGCAATAGGCTTGCGTAAGTGAACTTGTATACCTTACATCAATGTTACAACACATAGTTTGATCTTTCATCTTCATTCCCTTTTGTATGCCAAATCTTGAACTTGTATGACTTGAATGCTCGAAAACTTGTGATGTGATGTTTTGGAACATTTGACAAAAATTGAAATGCACTAGATATTTATTAGTATATTATTCACCTTGTTTGTTTCCATCAAAATCCTGGACAGAGTAAAATGACTAACTACTTAGTCAAACAATCTCCCCCTTTTTGATGATAACAAACAAAGTGAACTTTACGAGCATAAAACGTAATCCAAGTGTATTCATATCACATTATGGTTGTACACATCATACAATTTTCATTTAAATGTTCTAGTTCAACCACATTTTCTCCCCCGTTTGATACCATCAAAAAGTGGGGCCAAGCTCCCCCGTATAGCAAGCACAATAGAGAATGAAGCGAATAATAGAAACAACAATAGAAAAATAGCTCCTCCTCACTTCATGTATATCAATAAACAACAGATGGAAGCATTACCCATTTAGATACAATGAATCATAGATATCAATAAATAGCATTATATTAACTCAGAGATACGCAAAAGTTTTTCATGATATACATGGCATAAAGAAATGGAGGCATAGTTGTTGCATTAAACATGAGTCGACAAAAGAGAAATTTGTCATGAACATCTAAAACTAACAGTTTTGAGCCTAATGCTCTCCTAACAATAATATCCCTAAACATTCCCCCTAGGGGACGACGGCTGACGCGCCGAGCCAGAGATACGACCATCGCGCAATGGCGCAGCTGGTACCAACTCAGCCTCGATGCGACGTAGCCTCATTTCAAAGGTACTGAACGTCTGAGTCATATACTCATGCGTGCATCCCAGCTGCGCAGAAATATATGCCAATGATGGAGACATCTCTAGTGGAGGGGTGAAGCCGCTGAAAGTCGAGGGAGGTGGAGGCTGCGTCGACGGATGTTGCGACTACTGTGGTGGAGCCATAAACTCCTGATGAGCTTCATCATCGCCATCATTTCCAGCATCGCCTTGAGAAAAAGTATAGCTATATTCCAAATAGTTCAGCGCATCGAAAGAAGTAACTGGAGAGTCTGTAGGTAGTGGAGACTCATAACCGCCATAGTACTGACCATCCAGGATTTCATTTTCACGTATCTATTTCTGCCTTTCACGAATGTAACGATACTTCATGGCCTTCAAAGTGGCCATGTCAATGGTGTCATAGACAGAGAGTGGACGACCACCTAAAGTAAGATCCACCTCGGCAGACTCCAAGTAGGATGTGATAATATGAGCATAGGGAAGATGATGTCCCGAGCTACACGTGCTCGTCATATAACCGATAATGATGTGGGTAAACTAAGAGGTATCATACGAATCAGGTGCCCAAGGACAAACATGTTGAGTAGAGTGACATAGTTCTTACTACCACCTTGCGAAAGAATAACCTTGTGAAGAACCTATGAAGAAGGTGAGGTATAGGTTTGAAATTAGTGTCTGTTATACAAGTCGAGTATACTGTTACATTCCTTTTCGACTGCAAAAAAGAATTCAGTAATTCAAGATGATCAATTGGCCAATTCAGAAATTTGCACACAATCGTAGCGGTAGGAGGGTGCAAAGGAAGCTGAAGCCATTAAGTTGAGCAAGATTTTCAGGGGTGATTTCAATAGACTGGCTACTAATAGACGATTTGAGAACAAAATTGTTTGCCGTTTCAAGATTGGAATAGAAAACCCTGACCAAGGGGGGTTATAATTAGCATTATATACACAAAAGTTAGTCCATCCCGCCCTGTCGAAGATCTCCCGAACTGGGAGATGAGCCTAATCAAAGAAGGCGAAGTCAACAATGGCGGGCCTAAGAATTTTGGAATCCGTGAGCCGTGGAGCCATCGACTCTAAGATAGACTTGGACTCATGAACGAAATTTGCACGACCCTCATTTTGTGGGGCATTTGCCGGAATGGGGACGGGTTGGCTGTCGTTAGAGGAATGAGTGGACTTGGACTCACTACTGGATGAGGATGACTGGACAACAAGACGTGCAGAGGGACAGCGAGAGGATGGGGCAGGGGTAGGACGAGAAGTGGTGGGGGCAGTTTGACGGGAAGAGGAACGGACAGAGGTTCGACGAGTCGACATTAAAAGAAATGAAATTCTAGGGATTAGTGGCTAAATCGTGAAAAAATTGACAAAGAGAGTGAGGAATGTTACCTTAGGGTGGGGAGATGCACGACGGAGTCGACGGGAACGAGAGAGGAGAGGAAAGACGTGTAAAGTGAGAGGATTTGAGGGCAAATACAATATTTATAACCGTCTGGCCAAGTGACATTAGCGCGCTAATGGGTCAATTAGTAAGTTGGGCCAGAACAGAATTAGCACGCTATATCTGCAATTAGCACGCTAATTGCTCACTGGAATTTTCGTACTAAAAATTCTGAATTTTTGACATACAACTCTGATTCACCTCAAACTTCATGGGCGCTTCACTAATACCATATAAAAAGGTTCAGAACAACTAGAACATATGTAGAAGGTCCTTTTCACGAGATATATCTATCTCATGCCGAATCTTAGAAAATTGATCTCTAGGCAATGGCTTGGTGAAGATATCAGCTAGTTGATCCTCTGTAGGCACATGAATGAGTTTAACATCGCCCTTTTAGACGTGATCATGAAGGAAATGGTGCCTATTCTCAATGTGTTTTGTACGAGAGTGTAACACCGAATTTCTTGATATGTTAATTGCACTTGTGTTATCACAATAAATTTTAGCACAACCAACTAGGATTTGATAATCCCCATGTTGTTGTTTCACGTATAGAACTTGAGCATAACAACTGCTGGCAGTCACATATTTGGCTTCTGCCGTAGACAGAGCAACGAAATTTTACTTTTTGCTAAACCATGATATAAGTGAGTTTCCTAGCAAATGACAAATCCAAAATTGTTTTTCCTATCAACTAGACTTCCCGCATAATCAGAATCAACAAAACTTTGGAGTTCGAAACTCTTAGTTTTGTTGAACCACAATCCTAAGTCTTGTGTTCCACTTAGATACCGAAATATGTGTTTTACACATTTTAAGTGTGACTCCTTAGGGTCGAATTGGAATCTAGCATATAAACAAACACTAAATATAATATCAGGCCTAGTTGCAGTCAAATATATGAGGCTACCTATCATTCTACAGTAAAGTTTAGGATATATTGATTTTTCTAGTTGGTCTTTGTCCATTATGATGGTGGAACTACTAGGAGTGTCACATGCTTTCCGATTTTTGAATTTGAACTTCTTTAGCTTGTCCCACACATACTTTGCTTGATTTATAAAAATACCATCTTTGGACTGCTTTATTTGCAAACCTAGAAAGTATGTTAGTTCACCCATCATGCTCATTTCAAATTCATTTGTCATTAATGATGAGAATTCATTACATAGACGTGTGTTGGATGATCCAAAGATAATATCATCAACATAAATTTGAACAAGTAACATATCACGCTTTTTGATCAAAATAAACAAAGTAGGGTATAACGTTCCTTTCTTGAATCCTTTATCAAGTAGAAATGATCTAAGTCTGTCATACCAAGCTCTAGAAGTTTGTCTTAGTCCATACAAGGCTTTTTGAAGATGATAAACATGACTTGGATGTTCCTGATCTTCAAAACCTGGTGGTTGTTCTACATGTACTTCTTCATTGATGAACCCATTTAAGAATGCCCTTTTAACATCGATTTGGTATAGTAAAGACCCATTGTAGCAAGCATAAGCAAGCAACATTCGAATTGCTTCTAGTCTTGCTACGGGTGCAAAGGCTTCCTCATAATCAATTCCTTCCTCTTGATTGTAGCCTTGTGCAACTAACTGAGCCTTGTTTCATACAACATTCTTTTTGTTTCTAAAAATCCATTTGGTGCTTATAATAGTATGGTCCTTAGCTTTAGGTATTAGTATTCATACCTTATTCCTAACAAAGTGACTTAGCTCTTATTGCATAGCTATTACCCAAATCTCATCTCCTAAGGCATCATCTATCTTGGTGGGCTCGGTTTGTGATACAAAAGCTATGTGTCCCTCATCTGGATGCAACGTTGACCTACTGATTATACCTTTGTTTGGATCACCGATAATTTGTTGGGAGAGATGGCCAATAAGAAGTCTTGAATTCTTACCTCGACCTCTTGACTATTTGATGTTTGTCCTAGGGTGCCATCATCTTCATCATCAATCCATAATTTTTCCAAGCTGTGCATCATTTTTACTTTGGGATCTACTATTGCTGTTTTGGGGTTCATGCGCAGCAGAGATGACAAAACAATTTTGACAAAAACCCCAACAGGATCCGAATCTAATTCTATTAAAAACATTTAAACTATGAAAACTTAATCATACCTCAGTCGCAATGTACCTTTCTGAAAGTTAATCGATCTCTAAGGTACTACCAACGACAAACGCCCTCTATCAGCAGTCCACACACGAACAGCGGCCGAGATTTGAAGTGCTAGCTTCGAGAGAATACCAAACCTTTTTGTTTATTTCCAAAATGATCCAGAGCATACCAAAAACCCTAAGTCATTTCTAAAACGAAAATAGAGTTTCGGCCTTTTAATATTTCGTTAGTGTATTCTAACTCAAAGCGTCTATTTATACAACCCTTGTATATAGACGGTTAAGTAAATTACACATATACCCCTACTTAAAGAAGTATAGGTGTAATGCACTACAAGGACGTTTCTGTCATAAATTTTATCATATAAATTCATTTTTCTGAACCATCTTAAAATATCGCAAAACCATTCTTAGTGTGCGACCCAATAGGCTCATACAACGTTGGCAGTGTACCAAAACACATTTTGGTATGCAAGTCATAAGCGGCCTCTAGCAAGACATTATGACTATCCAAGTTATACGAGTATCAAATCGAGACAACCTAATCAATAGTGTATATAACATCCTTTTGTCACACGATATCCTTTTGATCAAACCTAAGGCATGGAATTATCATCTAACATGTTCAATCGTACTAGTCTCGATCTCTAGGTAGACTGAAAATATCCAAGTGACATTTATCAATATCAATTTAACGGTCTAACACATCGAGGGATCCGCTAGATATCTCTTTTTATATGAGAGGGAAAAATTCTATCTCGATTACACAACTTCATCACATTGCTCACACAGTAACCAATCACAACCTTTATAATCGTCCGGTTAAAGGCAACATTTGATAGTGTCAAATCACTATGTTCCTAATGTTGAAGTCTTTGGTAATCTAAAGTTTGAGGACTGAAAATATACCTATCATAAGAAACAACTATGACTTAATCCATTTGATGTTCTCATAGCGGGTCGGTCCAGTACTTTATTCCCTAACAAGTACTCGTGATCTTGATTCGTATCCCTATACGTATAATCATCATATGATCATCAATCAAGACTCACACTAGTCTTAATTCATTATAGTTCCCAGTATAATGATCGACTAGGGACATTTAAGATATTTCTGTAAATGCCCATGGATCTTATTATAATGTAAACATGCAAATTAATTATAATAAACAACAAATGAAATCTTCTATTTTATTAACTAAAAGTATTCATAAAGACAGTTAATGGATTGACCTAGGGCACATTCCCCAACATCTCCCACTTGCACTAGGGCCAATCATGCATGCATCTAATGCCTAATGATCTAACATGACCATCATGTTTTGCTTATGGAAGAGCTTTTGTCAATGGATCCGTAACATTGTCTTCAGTAGATACTCTGAAAATCTTTACGTCTCCCCTTTCAATAATTTCTCTGATGAGATGAAAACGCTTGAGTATATGTTTGGATCTATGGTGTGATCTAGGTTCCTTGGCTTGTGCTAATGCCCCGTTATTGTCACAATACAAACAAACAGGGTTAGCAATACTTGGAACCACACCTAGTTCAGAAATGGGCTTTTTGATCCAAACTGCCTCCTTTGCTGCATCGGATGCTGCAATATACTCAGCTTCTGTTGTAGAATCTGCCACAGTCTCTTGCTTCGAACTTTTCCAGCTTACTGCACCCCGATTCAAAGTAAACACATATCCAGACTGCGATATAAAATCATCTATATCAGTTTGAAAACTTGCATCTGTGTAACCATTTACAACTAGATCATTTTCAAAACTTCCATAGACTAATAACACTTCTTTAGTCCTTATTAAGTATTTAAGAATGTTCTTTACTGCTATCCAGTGACTTTCACCTGGATCTGACTGATATCTGCTTGTAGTGCTCAAAGCATATGATACATCAGGTTGAGTGCATAGCATGGCATACATGATAGATCCAATAGCTGATGCATATGGAATCTTATTCATATGATCTCGCTCATCATTTGTCCTAGGACATTGATTCTTGCTGAGACTTATGCCATGAGACATTGGCAACAATCCTCTTTAAGAGTCTTGCAAACTGAACCTATTCAACACCTTGTCTATGTAAGCACTCTGACTTAGACTGATTAGCCTCTTAGATCTATCCCTATAGATCCTTATCCCTAGGATATAGGCTGCATCTCCTAAGTCTTTCATTGAGAAACACTTCCCTAACCAAGACTTGACACTCTGCAATGTTGGGATGTCATTTCCAATGAGTAATATATCATCAACATACAGTACCAGAAAAACAACTACACTCCCACTGATTCTTGTATACACAAGGCTCATCTTCGTTCTTAATAAAACTAAAATCCTTAATTGCTTCATTAAAATGAAGATTCCAACTCCGAGAAGCTTGCTTTAATCCATAAATAGATCTTTGCAGCTTGCATACCTTCATAGAATTTTCAGGATGTACAAAACCTTCAGGTTGTGTCATATACACGTCCTTAAGTAGCTTTCCATTAAGAAATATTGTTTTTACATCCATTTACCATATCTCATAGTCATAATATGCAGCAATGGCAATTAAAATTCTTATGGATTTAAGCATGGCTACTGGCAAAAAAGTTTCATCACAATCAACACCTTGAGTTTGCCTGAAACCTTTTGCTACAAGTTTTGCTTTGAAAGTATGCACTTTGCCATCCATGTCGGTTTTCTTCTTGAAAACCCATTTACATCAAATGGTTTTACCACTTTTAGGTAAATTAACCAAGTTCCAAACTTGGTTATCATACATGGATTGCATCTCAGAGTTCATGGCACATAGCCATTTATCTGAGTCTGGTCCAAACATAGCCTCCTGATAAGTGGTGGGCTCATTTTGATCCATAAGCAACACATCATGACTATCAGTAATGAGAAATCCGAATCTCTCTGGCTCATGTCTTACCCTACCAGATTTACATGGGCCTTTTGTCACTTGCGAAGGTTCAACTGGTTCAGAACGTTGTTGAAATTCCAGTAGCAGTTCAGTGTTTATCTGTGATTCTTGAACTTCTTCAAGATTTACTTTTCTTCCATTAGTGTCTTTTGAAATAAACTGTTTTTCCATAAAGGCACCATATCGAGTAACAACACTTTGTTCTCAGCGGGATTATAAAAGTAATATCCTTTTGTTTCCTTATGGTACCCCACAAATAGACACTTGTCAGATTTTGGTGCTAGTTTTTCGAAGACTTGTCGTCTTACGTAAGCCTCACAGCTCCAAATCTTAAGGAAAGACAAACTAGGTCTCTTCCCATACCCTATTTCATATGGTATTTTATCAACCGCTTTAGAAGGAACATGATTTAAAGTAAAAGCAGCAGTTTGTAATGCATAACCCTAAAAGGATATAGGAAGATCTGGATGACTCATCATAGATCGAACCATATCTAATAAGGTTCGATTTCTATTTTCAGAAACTCCATTCCATTTTGGAGTTGCTGGTGGAGTTAATTGTGAGACAATCCCATAATTTCTAAGATGATCATCAAATTCTTTGCTCAAATATTCACCACCTCGATCTGATCGATGTGCTTTGATAGTTTTACCAAGTTGATTCTGCACTTTATTTTGAAATGTTCAAAACATCTCAAATGATTTAGATTTATGTTTCATAAGATATACATAACCATATCTGCTGAAATCATCAGTAAATGTAATGAAGTACTGAAAACCTCCTCTAGCCATTGTGTTTATAGGACCGCATACATCAGTATGTATTAGACCTAATAAATCACTTGCCCTTTCACTATGTCCAGTAAAGGGACTTTTAGTCATCTTGCCTAGTAAACAAGATACGCACGTTTCATATGATTACAAATCAAATGAATCTAGAAGTCCATCTTTATGGAGCTTTATTATGCGTTTCTCATTTATGTGGCCGAGACGACAATGCCAAAGATAGGTTTGATTCAAATCATTTTGCTTAAATCTCTTTGTATTTATGTTAAAGACTAGAGTATCAATGGACCTTTTCATGCTTAGAATATAAAGACCATCACACAAATCAACATTTGCATAAAAAATGCCTTTACGAGAAATTGAACATCTATTATTCGTAATAATAAAATCAAAACCATCCATATCCAAACATAAAACAGAAATGATGTTTCTGCTCAAGGCAGACACATAATAAGAATTATTTAAAGTTAAAATAAGTCCACTAGATAAGACTAAGTCATATGATCCAATAGCCAGGGCAGCAATTCTTGCTCCATTCCTTATGCGCAGGATGACTTCTCCTTTTTTAAGCTTCCTACTTCTGGTGAGTTCCGACACATTTATACAAATGTGAGATCCACATCTGGTATCCAATAACCAGGAATTACTAGTAGATAAATTAATTTGAATAACATAAATACCTGAGGTGGTAGTCGCATTACCCTTTTTCTTTTTTAGATCTTCCAGATAGAGTTTGCAATTTTTGAACCAATGTCCAGGTGCATGGCAGAAATGACAATTTCCTTCCTTTTCCTTTTGGTGCTTTGAAGCAGGAACAGGCTGGAGCTTGACTTGTTCTACAGGCTTTACGACAGGTGCAACAACAGCCTTGGCAACTTTAGCCTTGCCCTTGCCTTTGCATTTACCTTTCTTCTTCATTCCCTTTCCTTTTTGGACCATCAGCACATTACTAGAGGGTTTCTTGATATTTTATTCAGCAGTTTTGAGCATCAAATGTAACTCTGAAATTGATTTCTCCATATTATTCATATTGTAATTCATCACAAATTGTGAGTAACTCTCCGGTAATGAATTTAGGATCATATCTGTAGCCAACTCTTGGCTTATGGGAAATCCGAGTCTATCAAGCTAGTCAACATAGCCCTTCATCTTCAGAACATGAGGACTAATTGACGCACCCTCAATCATCTTGCAAGAATGCAGGTTCTTGACTGTCTCGAACCTTTTTTGCCTAGCTTGCTATTGGAACATTTCCTCTAGCGTTACAGCCATGTCGTAGGCTTCCATTAGTTCCATGTCCTTCAGAAGTTCAGGAACCATAGTTGCCAACATAATGTATGTAACATCAGTAGAATCGTTGAAATGCTTATTATGCGCATCCTTCACAGCTTTCGTAGCATTAGCTGGTGGGTCCTCAGGGATCGGAGCATCCAGAACATACAACTTGTGTTCATGCTTGAGAATGATTCTCAAGTTTCTGAACTAGTCAAGAAAGTTAGTCCCAGATAGCTTATCCTTCTCAAGGATAGATTGCAGTGATAGGGGATTATTGTTACTTGAAGAGGCCACTGATCTACAATAAAGATTATGCAGAGTTTATTTTAGTATAGAGGAATAGACTCCCACTGTTTATTTAGGGGACTAAAATCTATATTTCACCTAGTTCTATGACAGTTATGGCATGAAACACAAAACTAGATTATTTAGGTAGGTAACAGTTACTAATTACATCTTATGTAATTTTAGATACTTTTATGAGATACAGGAAATCTTATGTCTTAGCATGTTTTTATCTCATCATATGCCTAATGCCCAAAACTATTTTGATAGCTTTATTAAGTCGGGCCAATTTAAACATTTAGGTAACTTTTACCCAACTTATCTCACCAAGATAACACAATACACCCAGTTATGGCTGAAACTATATTAGTGCGATCGAGGCCTTGATAAGTGTTTAAAATTGGATGGCACAAGACTTAAGATTTAATAGAGGGATTTTATTTAGTTTTAGTGATTTTTAAGTAAACAATGAAATAGCATATATTTTATTGATTTGTAGAACCACTAAACAATTTAGGAAAATTTTAAGCTATTCACTAATAGAAGAATTTTCGTGCGTTAGGATTAGTTAAACGGCGGTCCAGTTGGCTGGTCAGTAGTCAGCGGACAGGGGTATAGGGGGCAGCGCCCCATTTTTTTTTTTAGAAGAAGAATCTCAATTCTGAAAATTGAAATTCGCTATAGAAAATCATATTTTTTGCTGATTTTACTATACTAAATTTACCCCTTAATTTATCCAAAATTAAGTCAATTAAAATATTTTTAATTAATCCGGGCCCACATCTAACTAATCATCTTATCCTAATCCAATTAGGACTTTAGATATTTGAATCCTAACATATCACTAATAACAAACTTCTCCATATTTATCTCCTATCCAATAGGGATAACGAAACCGATTTTGCTTATATCTCTTAATCTGATTTGTTATCTATCTTTATTAAATAGAAACTTCATAACAAAATAGATATAACAAGATAAATAAACAATTTCAAAAATTCATTATTTATTTTGGATTTAAGATATTTGAATCCTAGTATATCACCAATAACAAGATTCTTGATATTTATCTCCTATTCTAATTTGTTATCTATCTTTATCAAATAGAAACTTCATAACAAAATAGATATAACAAGATAAATAAATAATTTTGAAAATTAATTATTTGCAATTTCGATCTTCATCCAAATAATCACAAACATGTACTTGAATCATGAACTACTATCCCAGTTGAACCTAATGGTGTCATGGATCATAGAACATGAAACTCAATTCATTAAAATTATTCAAATTAACCTAACATGGTTACTAGCATATACGAAACTAATTTCAATGAAATCACAAATATATGTATCATATACACAAAACGTGATAATAAATCTCACAGAAAACTTATGCATATCACATATACATTAACTATTAACATGCTTTCAATTATATATCATAAGAAAACATGCAATGAGTTTAATGGAATCAAACTCGAAGGCTCTGATACCACTGTTGGTGTTTTGGGGTTCATGCGCAGCGAAGATTACAAAACAATTTTAACAAAAACCCCAACAGGATCTGAATCTAATTCCATTAAAAATGTTTAAACTATGAAAACTTAATCATACCTTAGTCGCAATGTACCTTTTTGAAGGTTAATCGATCTCTAAGGCACTGCTAATGACGAGCGCCCTCTTTCAGCAGTCCACACACGAACGGCGGCCGAGATTTGAAGTGCTAGCTTCGAGAGAATACCAAACCTTTTTGTTTCTTTCCAAAACGATTCAGAGCATACCAAAAACCCTAAGTCATTTCTAAAACGAAAATAGAGTTTCTGCATTTTAATATTTCATTAGTGTATTCTAACTCAAAGTGACTATTTATACAACCCTTGTATATAGACGGTTAAATAAATTACACATATACCCCTACTGAAAGAAGTATAAGTGTAATACACTACAAGGACATTTCTATCATGAATTTTATCATATAAAATTTGTTTTTCTGAACCATCTTAAAATCCCGCAAAACCATTCTTAGTGTGCGACCCAATGGCTCATACAACGTTGGTAGTGTACCAAAACACATTTTGGTATGCAAGTCATAAGCGGCCTCTAGCAAGACATTATGACTACCCAAGTTGTACGAATATCAAATCGATACAACCTAATCAATAGTGTATATAACATCCTTTTGTCACACAATATCCTTTTGATCAATCATAAGGCATGGAATTGTCATCCAACATATTCAATCGTACTAGTCTCGATCTCTAGGTAGACTGAAAACACCCAAGTGATATTTATTAATATCAATTCACTTAGACTACGCCTTTTAGCAGTCTAACACATCGAGGGATCCACTAGATATCACTCTTTATATGAGAGGGACAAATTCTATCTCGATTACACAACTTCATCACATTGCTCACATAGTAACCAATCACAACCTTTATAATCGTCTGGTTAAACACAACGTTTGATAGTCTCAAATCACTATGTTCCTAATGTTGAAGTCTCTGGTAATCTCAAGTCAGAGGACTGAAAAATATACTTATCATGAGAAACAACTATAACTTAATCCATGTGATGTTCTCATAGCAGGTCGGTCCAGTACTTTATTCCCTAACAAGTACTCGTGATCTTGATTCGTATTCCTATACGTGTAATCATCATATGATCATCAATCAAGACTCACACTAGTCTTAATTCATTATAGTTCCCAGTATAATGACCGACTAGGGACATTTAAGATATTTTTGTAAATGCCCATGAATCTTATTATAATGTAAACATGCAAATTAATTATAATAAACAACAAATGAAATCCTCTATTTTATTAACTAAAAGTATTCATAAAGACAGTTAATGGATTGACCTAGGGCATATTCCCCAACATCTACTTCATCAAATTTCATATGGATAGACCCTTTTATGGTTTTGGTTGATCTATTAAACACCTAATATGTTTGTTGGACTAAGTGGTTAGTCACTCTAACTCCGACCGGGATTTTGATGAAAACAAACAAGGTGAAAATGTACTAATCAATATCAAGTGTATTTTAGTTTTTGTTAAAGGATGCAAAACAACACATCACGGGTATTCAAGCCGTACAAGTTCAAAACCCGGCATTCGTGAAGGAATGAAGATGGAAGACCATATTGCAATTTGTAATTTCGATGTAAGGTATCAAAATTCTTTCACGCAAGCCAAATGCATTAGTTCATACATATCAAGTCTTAAAACCAATTTTCAAAAGTCATGAAGTTACTTGGAATTTCAAAATGAAATTTAACACATAACTAGGTCCACGAGTTTAAACAATGTGAGATTATGTGTTAATGATCATTTGCAGTTCGGAGATCATTGTTGAAGTTTTCAAGACTGAAAAACTCGTTTTTAAAAGGTTTTTGAAAAGTAAAACTGCTAGTTTGCAGAAAAGCCCTCGCAAGTTATGAAATCGTGATTTTCCACTTTCGGGGTTTGTAAAAATATCCGGACCATCCAATTACGCTTAATGACCCATAATAAACGTGTATAACAGGTTATATTAGGGTTGGTTAGGTCCCGGACGTGTTTAAGGGTCGCTAACACAAAGGGATAAAATAATTATTTTGAGCTCCCTGCAGTTAGCGCGCTAATACTGCCATTAGCGCGCTAAGTGCAGAGTTAGCGCGCTAGGTCTCAGTATTAGCGCGCTAATTGCCCTCCTGACAGCTTTTTTAAAAAGCTGGAAAACGAGCTTTAATTTGAATTTATGATGGATTTTGGACCCTTGGATCCCTACAACGGTCACAAACTGTCAAGATGGGATACCTAGCACTATAAAATCACCAAGAACATGGTTTTCTAGTAACAAGGAATACAAACACTCAAAAAGCTCAAAATATTCAAAAGGAGAACTTTGATTTTTGTGAAGGAGACAAAGGAGATTCTTGAGGCTGCCCACTAGCAAATATTCCAGCACTTTGAAGCACTCAAAGGAGTACAGGAATCTCTTCAAAACTGATCTCTTTTGTCATCTTCTTGGTTGTAAGCAAGTCTTTGTTCTAGATTCTTTTCATTGAGCTCAATCTACATAGTTTTGTGTGATTTGAAAGAAAATCGTTTTGTTGTGTGTTTGAACACCACTATATTGGGTTTTGCACTTAAACTTATCTTATCAAACCCTAAGAGTGTGTTGAACAAGAGTTTTGCACTTAAACTTGATTTTTGTCAAATCATTGTTCCTTGCTTTGAAATCGGTTTTGCATAAATACATTGGATTTTAAAAACGATTTCATTTCTGGAATTTGCAACAAAATCAGTGACATACTTTGCATTTTCCATTCATTCTCATACTTGCATGCATTAGAGTTGTTAAGCTCTAGGAGGCTTGCTAGTGTTTGAATTTGATATCACTTTATATTGTAAAGTGTATCTCATTTCTTTTTAGCAAATTGTTATAAGTGTATGATTGTAAGACTTAGTGGAATCTAAGTCAAAGGGAAAGACCTAGTTGAGGCTAGGCACAATTTCTAGTTGCGACTAGATAGAAAGTCCTAATTGTAATTAGGCATTCTAAGCTTGTATGCTTAGGTTGTAACACTTATTTGGAATATAAGTGAGGGTTTAAAAATCCTAACCGGGGAGGTTAGGTAGTGGATGTAGATCACTTGATCGAACCACTATAAATCGTGTGTCGCTTTCCATCTCTTCTACCCCATTCACTTGCATAGCATAAACATTTGTTGTTACTTGTGCTTAAAAATTAAAAAGGTAACAACCTCTCGGTACACCCAATTCACCCCCCCTCTTGGGTGTGGTTTCAATGTTTTGCTATGTATGTAGTAGCCTAGGAAAGTACATACATTTCACTTTTGGTCAAATTTGTCCAAATGATCCTTATCATTTAGAACATAGCAAGTGGAACCGAACACCTTAAAAGAACTTATGTTAGGTTTTCGGCCTTTCCATAGTTCATAAGGAGTCTTTTTCAAATGCTTTCAGATATTTACTCTATTTATAACATAGCACGCCGTGCTAATGGCTTCGGCTCAAAAATGCTTAGCTATGTTGTACTCATTTAATATAGTCCCACACATCTCTTGGAGTGTCTTATTTTTTCTTTCAACAACTCCATTTTGTTGAGATGTTCTAGGAGAGGATAATTGATGTGTATATCTTTGTTTAGCACAAAAATCCTCTAAGTTCCTATTTACAAACTCACCACCTCTATCACTTCTAATGATGGTGATCTTGTATCCCTTTTCATTCTCAACTAAAGCACAAAATTTTACAAACACATCAAACACTTAATGCTTATGAAATAGAAAATACACCCATGTATACCTAGTAAAATCATCAACAATGACAAAGCAATATGATTTACCTCATAGACTTTGTGTTTGGGTGGGTCTGAACAAATCCATGTGGATAAGTTCTAAGGCTCGAGTCACATCACTGTTACTTTTGTCTTAAATGACGATTTCATTTGCCTACCAAGGATACAAGGTTCACATTCCTTATCTTTCTTAAAAGTACATTTGGGTAGGCCCTTGACGAGATCATGCTTGGTCAATTTTGACAAGTTTTCCATGCTAGAATGTCCTAATCTACGGAGTCACAACCATGCATCACATTCACTTTGTGCACTCAAACATGAAACATTTTGCATATGCATCTCATCAAAGTTAATGGCATAAATATGTTTATCTCTATATGCAATAACTAGTGTTTCATGCTTCTCATTCCTAACGATGCATTTAGTTGATTCAAACATTACATGAAATCCTTTGTCACACAATTGACTAATACTAAGCAATTATGTTTCAAACCATCAATAAGATAAACATTAGAAATGAAAAGTAAATTGTTACTGACGGTTCCAAGACCAATAACTTTTCCTTTGTTGTTGTCTCCAAATGTAACCTTTCCTCCATCATGCCGCTTTAATTCAATAAATCGATGTTTATCCCCGGTCATGTGTCTTGAGCACCCACTATCCAAGTACCATGCTACACAATGGGAAACACACTAGATTTTATTACCCAAACACCTTTGGGTCCAAGAAAGTTAGTATCATAAATATTTTTAACTACCCATGCTAGTCTACCCATTTTTACCTTTTGTAAGGCACATATCCCAACTACATGAGTCCTATTGCATTTAGAGCATTTGCGATCATCATCTAGCAATTTCTTGTAACTCAACAAGTTTGCTTCGAAGCCTATGCCTCTTTTGTTGAGTGCACGTCGTTGTGCTCCCAACATCATGTCAAACATTTCTCTACCATTGGTGAACTTATGCACCGTGCTAGTCAAGTCCTCTACTTCCTTGACAAAAACATCTCTCTCCTTTAGGATTTCATTCAAGTTACTTTGGAGATCATTAATGGTCTCATTTTGTGACTCTATTTCATTAATTGCTATGGTCAAGCTCTTTTTGAGTTGTTTGGTCTTTTTGATCTCCTTTTCCAACTCTTTCCTAAGCTCATTCAAATCATTAACATCATCAAAGTTAAAAGTGTTAGAGTTTACCGCGCCTTATGTCATGAGACAAAGTATTGCTTTCTCACTCTCCGACTCGGATTCGGAACTTGATGAGGATAAATCATCCCAAGTTGCCTTGAAGCTTTTCTTTCTTTTCTTCTTGTCCAACACTTTCTTAGACTTGCATTCCGCCTTGATCCAATTTGTCACACCCGAAGCATATGGTCTCATTTGACTTTCCTCCCTTGCTTCCGCTTTTAAACTTCTTCTTATACTTGTCTCGCTCGTACATGGCCTTATTGAGCTTTCTTGAAAGCATAGCTACTTCCTCCTCAAGATCATTGTCGTCATAAGATTTTTCATTTTGAATAATCTCTACCGATGCAACCGGGGAGCTATTTGCCTTTAAAGCAATCTCTTTTCTTGAACTCTTTGTGCCTCCACTTAATGTTTCCAACATTTTGTGCCGATTGGATAGCATACTTCTTGGCATCTCATTCCTTAGGCAAACCTCTAAGGAACTTGTACACTGAAGTCTCTTGATCATAGTTCTTTCCAAGATTCTTGATCTTATTCAATAGTTTAGTAAACTGAGAGATGACGGTGCTTATGTCTTCATCCGATCCAACTCGGAAAGTTTCAGAGTGCTCCTCAAGAATTCTCAACTTTGTCTTCTTCACTTGAATGATATCTTCATAGTGTACCTCAAACTTCTCTCACACTTCTTTGGTCATTTGAAAAGCGCTAACTCGGTTAAATTCATTCTCACTTAATGCACAAAACAAATGATTCATGGCTTGATCATTTGAGAGATCAATCTTGATCTCCTCAGTGGTGTACTCTTTCAAGAGCTTTTCTAGTGGACTGTAGCCACTTTCAATTGCATCCCATAAAAATCTATTTTATGCTCTAATGTAAAACTTCATCTTCACTTTCCAATGAGCATAGTTGGTTCCATCAAAATACGGAGGCCTACTCGAGGAGTTGCCTTCCCTAAGAGGAACTGGATCTAGAGTTTGCATCGTTTCTCAAAAACACTCAAAGATACATTAGTAATACTTTGAGCAATAACCCGCTCTGATACCAATTGAAACCATACCCAAGAGGGGTGAATTGGGTGTATCGAGAAGTTAACGCATTTTTTAATTTAATTCAATAATCAAGATATTATATGCTCACTAAAGTGCGAATATGGATGCGATGCAAGTGAATGGGATAAAAGAGTTGGAAAGTGATGCACAATTTATAGTGGTTCGATCCAATGATCTATATCCACTATCCAACCTCCCCGATTAGGATTTTTAAACCCCCACTTATATTGCAAATAAGTGTTACAACCTAAGCTTGCATGCCTATAATGTCTAATCACAATTAGGACTTCCCACCTAGCCGCAACTAGAGTTTATGCCTAGCCTCTCCCTTCGACTTAGATTCCACTAAGTCTTACAATCATCCAATTACAATCAATAACTGAAAATAATAAAATACACTTTCAAAGTAAAGTGGAACCAAGTTGAAATACTAGCAAGCCTCCTAGAGCCTAACTACTCTAATGCATGCAAGTATGAAAACAATTGAGAAATGCAAATATGTCACTAATTTTATGCACAACTCAAATATGAAACCGTTTCAAACAAATCGATTATAACAAATCCGGTTTCAAATCTAAAGAACAAGAAGTTTAATAAAAATTAAGTTTTAGTGCAAACTTTTGTCCAAACCTAATCCTATGGTTTAATAAAATAAGTTTAAGCACAAAACTCAAGATGAGGGTGTTCAAAGATACAACAAATGATTTTCCAAGTCGAACACACAAAGTTATAGAATCTAAGCACAAGAAAAAGCTAGGAAAAAAGACTTTCTTACAACCTTAAGAAGGTGACTTGAAAATCTGATTTGGAGAGGTTGTTATACACCCTAGAAAGCTTCAAAGATGCTAGTTTTGAAAGTGAATGGATAGCCTTAGAATATTCTTTGTGTTCTCCACAAAAATTTAAGCTTCTCCTTTTGAATGTTTTGAGCTCATGTGTTTTTTCTTGCTTGTTGAGACAAAACCCTTGTTCTTTTTGTTTGAGAGTGTTCTATGTTCTTATATAATAGTTTTATGACTGTTCTAGGGATCCAAGGGCTAAGATTCCATCAAAAATTCAAATTAAAGTGAATTTTTCAGCTTTATAAAAATGCTGTCAGGAATGCAATTAGCATGCTAAAGTTGAGACATAGGGCGCTAACTTTACACTCAGCGCACTAATACTATCTATTATTAGCACGCTAGCTGCAGGGACCTCATAATAAATAATTATGTCCCTTTGGTTAGCGACCATCTATTGCGTCCAGGACCCAACCAACCCTCATATAACATATTACATATATTTGTTATGGGTCATAAAGCCTATTTGGGTGGTTTGGATATTTTCACAAATCCCGAAAATAGAAAATCTTTGTTTCATGACATGTGTGGGGCTTTTCTGCAAATATGCAGTTTCACTTCTCAAAAATCAGTTTTTCTTTTTCGAAAACTTCCACAATGGTTTTCAAAATACGATATGATCAGACACATAGATTATCGTTGTTTAAACTTATAAGATCTAGTCAAGTGTTAAGTTTAACATAAAGCTTCAAGTTATCACTTGTCAATTGAAAAAACCATTTTGAAAAAATACGATGTGCATGAACTAATGCAATAGGCTTGCTTGAGTGAACTTGTATACCTTACATCAATGTTAGAACACATAGTTTGATCTTTCGTCTTCATTCCCTTTTGTATGCCGAATCTTGAACTTGTATGGCTTGAATGCTCGAATACTCGTGATGTGATGTTTTGCAACCTTTGACAAAAACTGAAATGCATTTGATATTTATTGGTATATTATTCACCTTGTTTGTTTCCATCAAAATCTTAGATGGAGTAAAGTGAGTAGCTACTTAGTCCAACACCCTACGTGGATTTTAAGCACAATTCATCGAATTTTAGCTAAAATAAGCCTTAATAGTCATTATTGTAAATATGTTGATTTTCGTCTAAATGGGTTTGTGGCGGCTTCAATTTCCACATTGGTCCACCATGGAAGGCCACGCAGGCCCACAACTGTCCACGTCACCGCCAGCTGTGTCCCACACCCAATTATCCATTATTAATCAATTTCCGGTTAACTTTGATGTTATGAGTTAACTTTTATTCCTTTAATATCATTTAACCACAATTTACGCAGCGGAAGATTTACTAACAACATAAAGATTCAACATGTATATTATGAGCAAAATGCCTAAGTGGAAACCATATCAACTATACATCATATACATATCATCTAAGATCCTCAAAATATCAAAATATACAACCTATCTCTCAAGTCCCAAAACCCAACATAAAACAAGTAAATATAAACATACGTACGAGAAGGGCTAGAGCTGTCAATCGATGTAGTCCTCAAGCTTGCCCTTTCCCCGGCTCGTACTAGGTCTGCACTCAGCCATCACAAAAAGATAGATGACGAGTCCAGAGTAAGTAATCCCAAGGAAATTCACCAAGTAATTACGGAAGTAAAAGTACTGGAATTAAAAATACTATAATTAAACATGCGAAACAAAAGAATACAGACAACTGTAAAAAGGATCATCGCATGCATAAATATAGTAATGAAACAAAGTACGTGCACATAAAAATCAGACCAAGTCATACTTCGGGTTTTTCCCCAGGCACAGCCTGTGAAAATACCTCTACCGGGTGACCCTGGACCCTCTAGGTGGTCGGCGTAGACCCACGACGCACCCACACAAGTCTACCATACCCGGGTAGCCTATTCACCAGCGTATACCTAGACAAGTGCTATGACTTAGTGACTCTATGGCCGTAACGAATAAGCCCCAGGTGGGGAGTGATCTCAACACTGTAAAGACACCAGGTAGGAGTAACTCCACTACCGTAAAGTCACCAGGTGAGTGTACTCAACCACCGTAAAGCAATAATGAAATGGAGTAAAGAATAAATAGAACTGAATTCAAATAAGTCAAACGGTAAATACTTAAAGTGAAGTTCAATTAGGATACTACACACCTCAATACACACTCCTCGTTCCACAAATCAACCCCCGGTTCAATACCTCCAAATCCCCAATATTACTCCCGGTCTGATTTTTGACTAACCCCCCGACTCCAATTACTATTCCGAGACACCTGAAATTCATTTATGAGGGTTATTAATCAATTAATTGGGTTAAATTATTGGTTAGGCTCATTTTCTTATTTTCCAATTTTTCAGATTCCAGTGAACTATTAGCGCGCTAATGATACGTCACTGTTCATCATCATTTTCCAGAGGGCAATTAGCACGCTAGGTCCATCCATTAGCGTGCTAATCGCACTCTATCCATAATTTACAATTCAAAAATCCACATTCCAAATTTTCTCATACACCCATTCATTTGGTTCTAACACCTCTAAAAACCATCATCCACCCCAAAATCACCATTTAAACATAAATTCATCAAGTTTAAACATCGAAATCTAAGAATCATCAAAATCACATTTTTAAACCCATTTTCAGAAAATTATCAAATTCCTCTCAAACTAGCTCAAAATCGCAACCATCTCATGCCATTCTCACACACACTCACTCTCACAAAACTCAAGTTTGATGTGTCCATACCTCTTGATCTTGTGGTTGGATGCCCAAAATCACTTTCTTCACTCCTTAAATGTTGTTCTTCTTCCTCCTCTTCCAAAGATTCTCTCCCTCAAGCTCTCTCTCCAATCTCACTCTCTTTCTCTCCTTTGTTTAATCGATCAAACATGTATATATATACTTGGCATTTGATCAAGTGTGTGTACAAATCTCGAGAATAATCTAAGGGTTCCTGATCACCCTGTGTCACTCCAACTCCATACTCCTTATCTTGACACTTGACACCACAATACTCTCTATTGTGCATCTCGAGAATCATCCCACGGTTGTTGTTTTATCCACCTTAACTATAGAACTTATTGATTTCCAATTGATTTAGCATATATCAATTATCTAACCTATTCAATAATTTCCCAAAATTTGTGGATAAGACCACACTAGTCTCCCGACTACCCGGCACCCCATGCCTCATGTCCAGTGTCCGCATGCACCCCGAGGCAATTCCTCACTCGTCAATAAACTACATTAACACACATATTGCAATGAAATCTAGCTAATTAGAATATTTTCATCACAATTTACCACAAAAGCATACAAAACGGACTGTATACCTAGTTCGAGGGTGTTCCGACCTCGCTGTGGGACCCACATCTGTAATGACGTCATAATTAACGGCAATTATAAATTGGGCCGTTACAGGGTTACATAATTCTGATGATGTAGTATGATATTATATGGTCAAAAGCTCATTACCGTCCAGTTACACATGGTCCCTATGTGGATTTTAGGCATAATTCGTCAATTTTTTGCTATAATAAGATTTAAAGGTCAATATTGCAAATATTCAAATTTTCGGCCTATAGAATTTCAGTATTTTCACGATGTAGTTACATGAGAAATTGTTAAAAAAGCCTTAACCGCTTAGTTTTGCATGTTCCATTTGTGGATTTTAAGCACAATTCGTCAATTTTTTTGCTAGAATAAGCCTTGAAGGTTATTATTGTAAAGATGCGAATTTTTGCCTGGTTGAATTTCAGAAATTCTGATGATGTAATTAGATGCAAAATGGACAAAAACTTATTATCGTCTAGTAAAGCACGTTCTCTACATGCATTTTAGGCAAAATTCGTCAATTTTTTATTACAATAAGTCTTCATGGTCTATATTGTAAATATGTCAATTTTTGGTGGTTGTATTTCATTATTATGACGATGTAGTTTGACGCGAGATGGGCAAAAACTCGTTACCGTCAAGTTTCCCCCCCATAATTGATATGCAATTGGTAAAAACTCATTACCATTTAATTTCACACGTTCCTTATACTAAAATAAGTCTTAAAGATCAATATTGTAAATAGGCTGATTTATGGCAGGTTGAGTTTCAGAATTGTTACAATGTAGTTTGATGCAAAATAGACAAAATTCTTACAATGTAGTTTAATGCAAAATAGACAAAGACTCTTTACCATGAAGTTTTGCACATTCTCTACCTAGATATTAGGCACAATTTGTCGAACTTAAAAATTTTGACGATATAGTTTGATGCGAAATGGACAAAACCTCATAACCACCTTTTTTTGCACGTTTTGTACTTGGATTTTAGTCACAATTGATTTATTTTTGGTGAAAATAAGCCTTGAAAGTCATTATTATAAATATGATGATTTTTGGCTAGTTGAATTTCAGAATTCTGACCTTGTAGTTTGATGCAAAATTGGCAATAACTCATTACCGTCCAGTTATGCATGTTCCCTACATGGTTTTAGGTACAATTCGTCAAATTTTTGCTATAATAAACCTTGAAGGTCATTATTTTAAATAAGCTAATTTTTGGCTAGTAGAATTTCAAAATACTGATGATGTAGTTTGATGTGAAACGGGAAAAAACTTATTACCATCCAATTTCAGTGTAGTTTGATGAGAAAAGAGTAAAAATTCTTTACCGTCAAGTTTTGCACATTCTTTACATGGATTTTAGGCACGCCATTTGTCTTTGCTAAAATAAGCCATAGAGGTCAATATTCTAAATAAGTTGATTTTTGACCAATTGAAATTTACAATTCTAAAGATGTAGTTTGATGTGAAATTGACAAAAACTCATTACTGTCTAGTTATGTACGTTTCCTACGTGCATTTTACGCACAATTCGTCAATTTTTTGCTATAATAAGCCTTGAACGTCAATATTCCAAATATTCTAATTTTCAGCAAGTTGGATTTTCAGAACTCTGATGATTTAGTTTGATACGAATTACGCAATAACTCATGACCTTTCAGTTTCGCAGCAGTTTGATGCGAAATGGGCAAAAACTCATTTCCATCAAGATTCGCACATTCCTTACACGAGTTTTATGCGCACCACTTGTCATTTTTTTTGGCTAAATTAAGCATTGAAGGTTAATATTGTAAATATGTTGATTTTCTACTAGTTGAAGTTTACAATTTTGATGCCATACTTTGAAGTGAAATTGGCAAAAAATCATTACCGTCTAGTTACGCACGTTCAATACATGCATTTTTAGCACAATTACTCAATTTTTTGATATAATAAGCCTTGAAGATCAATATAGTAAATATTCTAATATTCAGCCAGTTGAATTTCATAATTCTGAAGATGTAGTTTAATGACCCTTAAATTTAGTTAGTGATATGTGTCGTGTGTTTTCAGGACCGTGACCTACTCGTTGTGATTTGTCATACTACTCAAGCCTCGGGAGTCAACACTCAGGTATATTTTATTTTTTTGTAATGTTTGTATTATTATTTATACCTGAATATATATGTCCTAGTGTGTGGTTATTGTAGTATTAATCCCCACGGATTTTTGTGTGAGATTTGCCTAGGAGAAACATGAATTTTACGATATAGCACGGATAATTAAACATCAAAAAATTGTAATTAGTGGATTATTGAAAATAATAAATAATTAAATAAAATGTGGGAGTGAGGTTATG
This sequence comes from Stephania japonica, assembly GCA_039657345.1. Classification (NCBI taxonomy): domain Eukaryota; kingdom Viridiplantae; phylum Streptophyta; class Magnoliopsida; order Ranunculales; family Menispermaceae; genus Stephania; species Stephania japonica. Next base: position 21,278,922 of record CM077566.1, read on the forward strand.
GCTGGGAACGCATGCGGTGAGAGTTGATAGTTGAAATGGGTTCGAGAACACATTTTGTGTGCGAGAAATGACTTGGTTTTGTAAATGAAGTCACCCATTGACGTCAATCATTGGAGTTAGAGTTGGTGGATGGAGCGAAAAGGAGACATAAGATGTACCTCGAGATCCGTACATGTAAAGAGATGAAAGATATGTATGAAAACCAAGTTTTCTGTCTCCTCTATCCATTTTTCCATTTTTCTCAAGAAAGAGAATGAACGAGAGAAGGGGGTTTCAGAAGTTCCCAAGCTTGTTGCGACACCGAGGATCGACCAATCACGTGTAAAAAGGTAGGATTCTCACTTCTCTCGTGTTTGTGTATAATTTGGCATTAGTTTTGCATGTTTTCGTCACGACGATTTCGAACGAGTTTTTCGGAAAAATGTTGGAAATGATTTTGGTTGATGTTGTTGGGACCAATTGAGCGTTTTATTGGTGAATTGGTAGTTGGTTTATGTACTTGAAGGTAAATGGAATTTATGGGGATTTTTGAAGTAATTTCGTGTTATTTATGAATCGAGGTATTTTGTTACGATTTTGACGCAAAGCGAGTTAGGGGTTAGGTTTTTATGGACGTACCTGAAGGTTTGGAATAGACTCAGAACGCGGCGACATGAGCTGGGATTTCGAAAAACCTTGGATATGTTGTTCTGTTGAACACACCACGAGGAACGCCGTGAGTTCGCTCCCACGGTGCCATTCACGGAGTCTCAAGCAGTCAGCCAAGAAAAGACGCTGTGGGGACGCCGTCCAGAACAAAAGGTCACGGCGCCTCGGCGGTGTGACACTGTTCACAAGGCCAAATCGCTAAAAGTTTAGAAAATTTTAGGGATATCTCGGGTGTCCAATTGGGTCCGAATACGACCCAATACCCCAAAAATCAACCTAATTACACTAATTTAATAATTATGGAAAATTGGGATAAATTAGAAATTTATATTTGATTTACAAACTTTGAGAATTCGAGTGGAATAACTTAGTAGTACGCGAGGATCAGAGTTTGCGATCGTTTGATGTACGTTATTGTACAATTGTAAGCCAGTAGAAAGTATATACTAATTCATTTTTTACTTATTGCCATTTTTATTTGAATTGAGCTATTGTTGGAAGTCAATTCTTTATTTCCTTGGTTGAGTGTCTTGGCGTAAGTGTGTTGCGAAGGTACTCCTGGGTCCATATTAGTGGGTAAGTGTGAACATTCGTACTCATATGTTGTCCCACCCTACTTATAGTGGGTTATACCCCGAGTGCTAGATTGTTTGGGCACTGTTGTGTCTATGGTTTGTTCGTCACTGTTGTGACTATAAATGTGGTGTTGTTGTACTAAATTGATATTAACCACTTATGGACCTCCTTTGATTCCTTGGACACTTAAACTTCGTTGTTGGCTTTTTAGTCTGTTTATCATGCTATTTATTACATTTTCTGCCTTTCAATACTGCATGATATTTGGACTGCTCATTTGGTAAATCTTAAATTACTGTTTAGTTTCTTTTGGCATTACTTTCATATCTTTCACGCATTCACCGTCTAGTTTGTGATAGTGGTGCAGATAGAGATAGAGCTGAGATGAGTAAGGGGAAGGAACTGATGCTAGGTGATATCCTCTAAGGACTATTGGAGCGATCCTTTACTTTACTCACTGTAGGTTTTTGTTTTTTTTGTTGTGATTACTGTATTACATATTTTCTTAAACACTAGGACATATATCGGGGATTGAGAGATTAGGGATATTATGTATTGTCGCTTTGTTTAGCTTTGATCACGAGACATGCATGTATTTAGCCATGTCTCAGGGTTTCCACATAATAGGTTGTCTATTTTTCTTAATTTCCATTTACTACTTATAGTTGATTATAGTGATTTCCGCTGCGAATTTCCTAATAACTTTATAATCCTATAACTCACATATTTAAATGATTAACTAATGATATATTTTAATATTTGAGGTTGACTAGGATGCGTAGAATTCGTGAGTAAGGGCTCGGGGGTCTACGTAGGTTTAGGCTGGGCGGGACCCAGTTTTATGGGGAACTGGAGCCGTCACAGTTGGTATTAGAGCATACTTGACTCTAGATTTACCTTACAACCGGCATAAAATACAAACCAACAGAAATAGGAAATAGTTGAAACCTAGAGTCGAACCCATGATCCTAAGTTGAGGTTTAGTTGGGAAGTGAGGTGTGTTGGGGAAAAGTAAAATTTAATTTTATATGTTATATCTGTTATGATGTACTGTACTATATCGGTGGCTATTGACTGATTCAGTTATTCGTTTTCGATTTCAGATCGCGATGATGGATCAAACAAAGCCTAGTAATCACACTGGGGTTGCTGGTCCTCATTTTATCAGTATCGAGGAAATCAAGCATTGACACAGTGAGTAGCTACTCAGGATCAGAGGTTAGAGGATATCTAGAGAATTTTGAGAACGCCAGTTGATGCTATGCCATCACCACCATATGCCTCAGGAGTTCCTACTACTCAGGAGATGGATACACTAATTGTTGATACATCCACTACTCCTACTACGGTTGCAGTGATACCAAAGACTACTGTAACTGGATAACCAACACTGAAAACTGTTTATACATTGGATGGTTTGGTGTTTTGATGATCCCTACATTATTGATCGCAACTACAGTATTTATTATTGCCTCCATTGCTGCTCCTCCTGTAGATATTGATGGTATTCGTGAACCGATTTTTGGGTTTACCACCGGTACAAGCTGATGCAGTGCCTGCAACACCTCTTATTCAAACTAATATAGTGCTTGCTCCAGTAGCAAAGAGAGGCATTAAAGCCACAACGAAGACTAGACAATTAAGGGAGTTCAAGATGCATAACCCGAAGGAGTTCTTTAGGGGTACAGATCTAGTGGCTGCTGAGATGTTTCTGAAGAGCCACGAGAAGGTGCACAATATCATCGCGACAGAGGAGCACAAACGAGCCTCGATTTCATCATCGATGTTGTTTAGGGAGGCTGATGACTAGTGGACTGCGATTATATACACCAGAGGGGTTCCGAAGGATTGGATAGAGTTCACAACATAGTTCAACCTGAAGTATTTTCCTCCTACAATTTGAGAGCGAAAAGGAACGAGTTCTCTACCATCAAACAGCTCACAAACGAGTCCATCATGGACTATATGGGTTGGTATCTGCAGTTGCTACCCTATACTGGGGGTTCAGCCAACAGTGAGATAGACAAAGTCTATTACTTCACTTAAGGGTTGTTACCTGATATTGGAGGTGATGTAGTCTCTACAAAGCCAGAGACTTTACAATGAGTTTATGAGCGAAGCTTAGCTAGGGAGGGTTATCTACGCACACAACCAAAGGAGGTTAGACCTGTTAGGCAGGAGACACGTTCAGAGAGCTGAAATGATAGGAAGAGGAAGAACAAGCAAGGTTTTAGGGACAATAGGCTCAGAGTAGTGGTTCAGTTGCTCCACCACCACGACCTGCACAAACGATAGTTGTTGCACCAATACGTGTATAGAGTTTTACTAGTCGACCACCACAGGCTACTAGACCTGCACAACAACAAAGGCGGTATTCTGAGAGTAGAGATACTAGTAGAGGAGGTGGACAGACATAGACATAGACGTAGAGATCTGGACAGGCACAGACTCAGAGGTCTGGTCAAACTTAAAAACCTCCATAGGGACGTAGGTAAGGTCAGACACAAAGGCAGGTTTCATTGGGATCATGGGAGATACATACTTGTTAATTTGCAGTCAGATCGAACATCTATAGCTTCAGTGTTCGTTGTTGACGAGAGCTCAACCACAACATCGCCAACAGCTGTAGGAGAGAGTCCAGGTTGCTATTAAGCCAGACCAGGGAGCAGCTCGTAATCTCGTTGAGGGTATGTTTTTTATTTGCAGTACATTGATGCATACCATATTTGATTCAGGTTCTACAGTTTCATTTATTTCTAGAGGCATGGTAGATGCATTAGAGTTGAGACCCATTAGGGTTAGTAGACCTTTGATCCTTAGCACAGTGGCTGGGGACAAGATATACCTTAACTTGTTGTATGTTGATTGTTCGGTAGTTATAGAGGGTCACGATTTGCCTACTGATTTGAGAGTACATGAGTTCCTAGAGTTTGATGCGTTGTTAGGCATAGACTGGTTAGGAGGTTATCATACCCATAATGATTGTTATGGGAAGATTATCACTATTCCATTGGTAGATGGTATGGAGGTTATATTTCAGGGTACATCAGCTTTATTACCGATCACTAGGGGCAGAGAGGCTACTAGTGGTGAGATTAAGACATTTGCGATTGTCATGAGCACTGCTGAGAGACTGGAGGTCAGTATTATTGATGTACCAATAGTGTATGAGTATATCCATGTTTTCCTTGAGGATCTACCAGGACTACCACCTCCAAGAGAGATAGATTTCATCATAAACTTAGTACTTGGGACTAGACCCATTTCTATACTGCCGTATAGGATGGCACCTCGAGAGTTGGAGGAGCTCAGAACTTAGTTGGATGAGTTGCTAGAGTTGGGGTTCATTAATCCTAGCATGTCACCGTGGGGTTCACCACTATTGTTTGTGAAAAAGAAAGATGATATCCTAAGGTTGTGCATTGACTACAAACAACTGAACCAGGTAACGGTGAAGAACAAGTATCTACTTCCTCGTATTGATAATTTGTTTAATCAGTTAACGAGAGTGAAGTAGTTTTCGAAGATAGACCTGAGGTCAGGTTATCACCAGCTCAGGATTAGGGCTGAAGACAGGGAAAAGACTGCATTTAGTATGAGATACGACCATTATCAGTTCACGATCATGCCATTTGGTTTGACTAATGCACCATATATATTTATGGATTTCATGCATAAATTACTGAGGACTTATCTATATAGATTTGTGATTCTGTTCATTAATGATATCCTTATCTATTCCACGACTCGTGAGGAGCATGAGGGACATCTTCGGATAGTTCTACAGACTTTGAGGGACCACCGGTTTGATGCCAAGTTCAGTTAGTATGAGTTTTGGCTACCAGATGTCAGATTTTTGGGTCATGTTGTTGGAGCTAACGATGTTTCTATGGATTCTACGAAGATTAGAGTTATTGTTAAGTGGTCTACTCCTACTATAGTGATAGAGATCCGTAGTTTTCTGGGTTTAGCTGGGTATTATCATCATTTTGTATAGAAGTTTTTCCAGGATTGCTACACCGATGACTACACTGACTCAGAAGAATGTGAAGTTTGACAAGGATGAGAGTTGTGAGACAACATTCTCTACTCTTAAAGAGAAGTTGACGACTGCACCAATTCTTGCATTGCCTGAGACAGGGATGGACTTGGTGGTTTACACTAAAGCGTTGAAGGTTAGGCTTAGTTGTCTTTTGATGTAGGAGGGCAAGGTGATTGCGTATGCATCTCGACAGCTCAAAGTTCATGAGAAAAATTATCAGACGCATGATTTGGAGTTAGCTGTTGTGGTATTTGCATTGAAGATTTGGAGACATTACCTTATGGTGTGAGGTTTAATCTTTTAACTGATCACAAGAGCTTGAAGTACTTATTCTCTCAGAATGAGCTGAATCTGAGACAGAGATGTTGGTTAGAGTTCTTGAATGATTATAATTTTTCACTTGAGTATCATCCAGGAAAGGCCAATGTAGTTGCATATGCTTTGAGCAGCAAAGGATCTAATGAAGAGGTAGTTGTGTGCCACATGACATACGAGTATGCGTTACTCGATCGAGTTAGCTGAGATGATGAGTTTAGTTGATGAGCCAACTACTACTAAGACACAAATTTGTGGTCAGATAAGGATGCAGACTGTTTCCCTTCAAATAGTTTTTGAGGGATAGCAGATTGATGAGTTATATTAGAGGTCCAGTGAGATGGCTGATAGTTCAGATTTTCAAGACTAGAGTCAGCCGACAGACGCATGTTTGAGATATCGAGGGTGACTGTGGATTCCATTAGTGGCTGATTTACGAATATAGATACTTTAGGAGGATAACGTTTGCATTTTTCTGTTCATTCAGGTAGGACCAAGATGTATGCTGATATGCGACGTCTTTTTTGGTGGTTGGGGATGAAAGTAATGTTTTGGAGTTTATATGAGCGTGTGATATATGCCAGTGTGGGAAGGCTAAGCATAGGCGACCTGGAGGATTGCTGCAGCCTCTTCCCATTCCACAGTGGAAGTGAGAGCACATTGCTACGGATTTTGTAAGTGGTTTGCCTCGATCATCTCGCGGACAAGACAATATCTGGGTAATTGTGGACTGACTAACGAAATCTGGACATTTCATTTCGGTATTCACTACACACATGGTTAATAGATTAAATATTCTCTACGAACATGAGATAGTCAGACTGCACGGAGTTCCATTGTTTATTTTTTCAGATAGAGGACCACTGTTTATGTCATTGCTATGGTAGAGTATGCAAGCACAGTTAGGCATGAGGATTGATTTGAGTATGGCATACCATCCAGAGACAAACGGACAGTCCGAAAGACTGATTCAGGTAGTCTGAGAGACTGATTCAGGTGTAAGAGGATATGCTCCAGATGTGTGTACTAGAGTACGGAGGATCTTAGGAAGAGTACCTTCATTTGTATGACACCATTTGATGCACGGTATGGCAGACCTTGTAGATCACCGTCATGCTGGGCGAAGCCTGAGGGTACAATGATAGTTGGGCTTGAGATTGTTGTTGATCATATTGAGAAGGCACGACAGATTCGTCAGAGACTGAAGGGTGATCAAGAGAGACAAAAAGTATTATGACAAGTATCACGATGAGGGAGCCTATGTTTATTTGAAGGTTTCGCCTCTGAAGGGTCACAAGAGGTTTGAAATCAAGGGGAAACTTGCGCCAAGGTATATTTGTCCTTTCATGATAGTGAAGAGAGTCGGTAAGGTTGTTTATCAGTTAGATTTGCTGCCTCAGCTCGCCGAAGTTCATCCCATTTTCCATATTTCTATGCTTCGACTAGATAAGTCAAGCAAAGAACGGCAACCTACGGTAGATCTGAGTCAGATTGATTTGTGTGATGATATTACTTATGAGGAGCAGCCGATTCAGGAAGGTCAAGATACTAAGGAATATGGAGATACCTTCAGTACTCTTCAGGTGGCAATGCCACGAAGACGAGGAGTTGACTTAGGAGTTAGAGTCCTATATGGACGAGTATTTTCCTCATTTATTCGATTTCGGTAAGTCATAATTTTGAGTAATTATTAGATTAATTTCAAGGACAAAATTTTAATAAGTTGGGAAGACTGCAATGACTGTCAAATTTAATTAGTGACACGTGTCGTGTGTTTTCTGGACCGTGACCTATTCATTGTGATTTGTCATACTACTCAAGCCTCGGGATTCGACACTGAGCTATATTTTATCTTTCTGTGATGTTTGTATTATTATTTATACCCAAATATAAACATTGTATGTCTTAGTTTGTGGTTATTGTAATATTAATTGCCACAAATTTCTATGTAAGATTCACATAGAAGAAACAAAAATTTTAGGGTATAATATAGATAATTAAACACCGAAAAAGGGTAATTAGTGAATTATTAAAAATAATAAATAATTAAATAAAATATCAAAGCGAGATAATGTCCGGGAACTCACGCGATGCGAGTTCATAGTTGAAACGGGTTCGAGAACAAGTGTTGTGTGCGAGAAACGACTTGGTTTTTAAAATAGAGTCACCAATTGAAGTCAATCATAGGAGTTAGAGTTGGTGGATGGAAGGAAATAGAGACACAAGATGTGCCTCGAGATCCGTGTACGTAAAAAAGATGAAAGATTGGTTTAAAAATAAACTTTTCTCTCTTTCCTTATCCATTTTTCCATTTTTCTCAACAAAGAGAACGAATGAGAGAATGGGGTTTCAGACATTCATGAGCTCGTTGCGACACCGGGGATCGACCAATCATGCATAAAAAGGTAGGAGTCCCGCTCCTCTCATGTTTGTGTACAATTTGGCATTAGTTTTGCTGGTTTTCGTCACTATGATTTCAGTCAAATTTTTTGGGAAAATGTTGGAAATGATTTTGGTTGATGTTGTTGCGACCAATTAAGTGTTTTATTGGTGAATTGGTAATTGGTTTATGGATTTGAAGGTAAATGGAATTTTTGAGGATTTTTGAAGTAATTTCGTGTTATTTACAAATCAGGGTGTTTTATCGGGGTTTTGACGCAAAACGTATTGGGGGTTAGGTTGTGATGGACGTCCCTAAGGGCTTGGGATAGACTCGAAACATGGTGACACGATCCGGAGTTTCAGAAATCCTCGGATATGCTGTTCTACTGAATATGTCGCGAGGGACGCCGTGAGGAGTTCTCTCCCACGGTGCCACTCACGGCGTCTCAGGCAGTTAGCCAAGAAAAGACGTCGTGGGGACGCCGTCCAGAACAACAGGACATGGTGCCTCGGTGGCGTGACACTGTTCACATGGCCAAATCTCTAAATATTTTGGAAAATTTAGGGGATCTCTCGGGTATCCAATTGGGTCCGAATACAACTCAATACCCAGGAAAATCAACCCAATTACACTAGTTTAATAATTATGGAAAATTGGATAAATTAAAAATTTATATTTGATTTACAGACTTTGAGAATTCGAGGGGAATAGTTTAGAGGTACGCGAGGATCGGAGTTTGCGATCGTTTAAGGTACGTTATCGTACGATTGTAAGCCAGTAGAAAGTATACACTAATTTTTTTTCCATTTATTTTCATTTCTATTTAACGTGAGCTATTGTTGGAAATTCATTCTTTATTTCCTTAGTTAAGTGTCTTAGCGTAAGTGTGTTGCGAAGGTACTCCTGAGTCCATATTAGTGGGTAAGCGTGGACACTTTTACTGATGTGTTGTCCTACCCTACTGACAGCGGGTTATACCCCGAGTACTTAATTGTTTGGACACTGCTATGTCTATGTTTTGTTTGAGATTGTACTGACAATAAATGTGGTGTTGTTGTACTATATTTATATTGACCACTTATGGGCCTCATTTGATTCTTTGGGCACTCAAACTTCGTTGTTAGCTTGTCATTCTGTTTATCATGCTACTTGTTACATTTTATGCCTTTCAATACTGCATGAAATTTGGACTGCTCATTTGGTAAATCTTAAATTACTGTTTAGTTTCTTCTGGCATTAGTTTCATATTTTTCACGCACTCACCGTCTACTTTGTGCAGATAGAGATAGAGCTGAGACGAGCAAGGGGAAGGAGCTGATGCTAGGTGATATCCTCTGAGGACTCTCAGAGCAATTCTTTCCTTTAATCACTATATTTTTTTGTTCATTTTGTTGTGATTACTGTATTATATGTTTTTTTAAACACTGGGACATGTATCGGGGATTGCGAGACTAGGGATATTATGTATGATCGCTTTGATTAGCTTTGATCACCAGACATGCATGTATTTATCCATGTCTCATGGTTTCCAAATAATAAGTTTTCTATTTTTCCTGATTTCCATTACTAGTTAAAGTTAATTATAATGATTTCCATTGCGAATTTTCTAATAATTTTATAATAACTCACATCTTTAAATGATTAACTAATGATATATTTGAGGATTTGAGGCTGACTAGGATGTGTAAACTTTGTGACTAAGGGCTCGGGGGTCCACTTAGGTCTAGGCTGAGCGAGCCCAGTTTTATGGGGAACTGGGGCCGTCACATGTAGTTTGATACGAAATGGCAAAAATTCATTACCATCTAGTTTCGTACGTTCCCTACTTGGATATTAGGCACAATTCGTCGATTTTTTGCTATAATAAGCCCAATATGATTAATTTCAGAATTTTGACAATGTAATTTGATGTGAAATGGGCAAACACTCATTATCGTCTTGTTTCGCTGTAGTTTGATGCGAAATGGGAGAAAACTCTTTACCGTCAAGTTTTGCTTATTCCCTACATGGATTTTAGGCACACCATCCATCACTTTTTTTGCTAAAATAAGCCTTGAAGGTGGATATCGTAAATATGTTAATTTTTGACCAGTTGAATTTTACAATTTTGACGATGTAGTTTGATGTGAAATTGGCAAAAACTCGTTGCCGTCTAGTTTCGCATACTTTCTATGTGGATTTTAGGCACAATTCGTCAATTTTTTGCTAAAATATGCCTTGAACCTCCTTATTGTAAATATGTTGATTTTTGGCTAGTTGAACTTTAGAGTTCCGACGTTGTACTTTGATGCGAAATAGGCAATAACTCATTACTGTCCAGTTAGCATGTTCCCTACGTGGATCTTAGACACAATTCATCATATTTTTGTTATAATAAACCTTGAAGGTCAATATTGTAAATATTCTAATTTTCGGCCGGTAGAATTTTAGAATTTTAACGTTGTAGTTAGGTTTAAAATTGATAAGAACTCATTACCGCCTAGTTTCGCACATTCCATATGTGGATTTTAGGCATAATTTATCAATTTTTTGCTAAAATAAGTCTTGAAGGTCATTATTATAAATATGTTGATTTTTGGCTGGTTGAATTTTAGAATTCTGAAGATGTAGTTTCATGCAAAATAAGCAAAAAACTCATTATCGTCCAGTTATGCATGCCCTTTACATTCATTTTAGGCATAATTCTTCAAATTTTTGCTAAGATAAGCATTAAAAGTCAATATTGTAAAGAGGCTAATTTTTGGTAGGTTGAATTTCCGAATTCTGACAATGTAGTTTGATGCGAGATAAGAAAAAACTCTTTACTGTCCTATTTTACACGTTCACTACTTTGATTTTAAGTACAAGTTGTCGAATTTTGGCTAAAATAAGCCTTGAAGATCAACATTGTAAATATGTTGATTTTTGTCCGGTTGAATTTTACAATTCTCACAATGTAGTTTGATGCGAAATGAGCAAAAAAATATTACCATCCAGTTTCGCATATTCCCTATGTGGATTTTAGGCAAAATTTGTTGATATTTAGCTATTGTAAGCCTAGTATGGTAAAATTGTAAATATGCTAATTTTTGTATTGTTGAATTTCATAATTCTGACGATGTAGTTTGATGTGAAATGACAAAAAATCATTACCGTCTAGTTACGCACATTCCCTACGTTCATTTTATGCACAATTCGTTAAATTTTTGTTAAAATAAGCCTTAAAGGTCAATAATATAAATATGCCAATTTTCGACAATTAAATTTTAGAATTTTGACGATGTAGCTTGAAAAGAAAGGGTGAAAACTCATTACCGTCAAGTTTCGCTGTAATTTGATGTAAAATTGACAAAACTCATTACCGTCTAGTTTCGCACATTCCCAACGTGGACTTTAGGCTCAATTCACCAATTTTTTGCTAAACCAAGTCTTAATGGTCAATATTGTAAATAGGCTGATTTTTGGCTGGTAGAATTTTACAATTCTCGTGATGTAGTTTGATGTGAAATGGGCAAAAACTCATTACCATCTATTATCACAAGTTCCCTACATGGATTTTAAGTCAATTCGTTGATTTTTTTTCTTTAATAATAAGCGTAAGAAGGTAATATTGTAAACATGCTGATTTTCGGTCAGTTGAATTTCAAAATTCTTACGATATAGTTGGAAGGGAAATGGATAAAAACCTATTGTTGTCCAGTTTCACTATAGTTTGTTGTCAAATGGGAAAAAACTCATTACTATCAAGTTTCACACGCTCCCTATTTGGATTTTGGCACGATTCGTCAATTATTTCGCTAAAATAAGCCTTGATGGTCAATATTGTACATATGTTGATTTTTGACCAATTTAATTTGACAATTCTGAGGATGATGTTGTTTGATGTGAAATTGACAAAAAGTCATTGCCGTTTACTTCCGCTCATTCCTTTTTTGGATTTTAAGAATAATTTATCAATATTTTGCTAAAACAATCCATTAAGGTCATTATTGTAAATATGTTGATTTTTGGATGGTTGAATTTTAGAATTATGACGATGTAGTTTGATGCGAAATGGGCAAAATCCCATCACCATCCAGTTACGTATGTTGCCTACATGCATTTTAGGCACAATTCGTCAAATTTTTGCTATAATAAGCCTTAAAGGTTAATATTGTAAATATGTCAATTTTCACAGTTGAATTTCAAAATTTTAACGATGTAGTTTGATGCGAAATGACAAAAACTCATTACCGTCTGATTTCGCACATTCCTAACGTGGACTTTAGACACAATTGCTCAATTTTTTGCTAAAATAAGTCTTAAAGGTCAATATTGTAAATTGGTTTATTTTTGACAGGTTGAATTTTAGAATTCTTAAAATGTAGTTTGATGCGAAACAGGAAAAAGCTATTTATCGTCTAGTTTTGCACATTCCTTACCTAGATTTTAGTCATAATTAGTCAAAATTTTGCTAAAATAAGCCTTGAAGGTCAACATTGTAAATATGTTGATTTTTGTTTGGTGTAATTTTACAATTCTTACGATTTAGTTTGATGCCAAATGTGCAAAAATTAATTACCATCCTTTTTGAACATTCCCTAATGGATTTTAAGCACAATTTGTCGATTTTTTACTATAATAAGCCAAGTATGACAATATTGTAAATATGTTGATTATGCCAATTTTTGGCTATTGAATTTTAGAATTCTGACAATGTTGATTGATGTAAAATTGCAAAAAATCATTACCGTTAAGTTTCACTATAGTTTGATTTAAATTGGCAAAACTGATTACCTTCTAGTTTCACACGCTCCCAATGTTGATTTTAGGCACAATTCGTTTGTTTTTTCTAAAACAAGTCTTAAAGGTCCATATTGTAAATAGGTTGATTTTTGGCAGGTTGAATTTTAGAGTTCTTAATTTGTAGTTTGAAGCGAATTAGGGAAAATCACTTCACCGTTCTGTTTTATAGGTTCCCTACTTATATTTTAGACACAAATTGTTGAATTTTTTGCTAAAATAAGCCTTGAAGTCAACATGGTAAATATACTGATTTTAAGTTGGTTGAATTTTATAATTCTGATGATGTAGTTTGATGCGAAATGGACAAAGACTAATTACCATCCATATTCGCATGCTCTCTACGTGGATTTTAAGCATAATTTGTCCATATTTCGCTATAATAAGCCTAGTATAGCAATATTGTAAATATGCTAATTTTTGGCCTGTTGAATTTCAGAATTTTGACAATATAGTTTAATGTGAAATGGAGAAAAACTCATTGTTGTCCAGTTTTACTGTAGTTTGATGTGAAATGAACAAAAGCTCATTACCATCAAGTTTTGCATGTTCCCTACTTGGATTTTAGGCACAATTTGCCAATTTTTTCTAAAATAAGCCTTGATGGTCAATATTTTAAATATGTCGATTTTCGATCAGTTAAAGCTTACAGTTCTAACGATGTAGTTTGATGTGAAATTGACAAAAAACTTATTACCGTCTAGTTTCGCACGTTCCCTAAGTAGATTTTAGGCCAAATTCATCAATTTTATACTAAACTAAGCCTTGAAGTTCATTATTTTAGATATGTTGATTTTTTACTAGTTGAATTTCAAAATTCTGATGATGTAATCTGATGCGAAATGTGTATAAACTCATTACCATCCAATTGAACACATTCCCTACGTGCATTTTAGTTATAACTCGTCAAATTTTTGCTATAATAATCCTTGAAGGTCAATATTGTAAATATGTTAATTTTTTGCCAGTTGAATTTCTGAATTATGACGATGTACATTGATGCGAAATGGTAAAAAAACTCATTACCATCAAGTTTCTCTGTAGTTTAATGTGAAATTGGCAAAAACACATTTCTTGTCTAATTACCAACGTTCCCTACATTGATCTTAGTCACAATTTGTGGAATGTTTGGCAAAATTGAAGGTCATTATTGTAAATATGTTAATTTTCACCTGGTTGAATTTTAAAATTCTGATGATGTAGTTTAATAAGAAATAGGCAAAAACTCATTACGGTCTAGTTACACAAATGTTCCCTAAGTGAATTTTATGCACAATTAGTCAAATTTTTTCTATAATAAGCCTTAAAGGTCAAAATTGTAAATATTCTAATTTTTGGCTGGTTGAAGTTTTGAATTTTGACTATGTAGTGGTGTCAAAAATTGGTGAAAACTTAATATCGTCTAGTTATGCTCGTTCTTTACGTGAATTTTAGGCACAATTCATTAATTTTTTGCTTAAATAAGCCTTGAAGGTCATTATTGTAAAAATGCTACTATTTGGCTAATTGAATTTCAGAATTATGACAATGTAGTTTGATGTAAAATTGACAATAACTTATTATCATCAAATTACGCACGTTCCCAACGTGGATTATAGGTACATTTTGCCAAACTTTTGTTATAAGAAGCCTTAAAGGTTAATATTGTAAATAAGCTGATTTTTGGCTGGATGAATTTCAAAATTCTAACGATGTAGTATGATGCGAAATGGACAAAAACTCATTACCATCTACTTTCACAAGTTCCCTACATGGATTTTAATTCAATTCGTTGATTTTTTTCTTTAATAATAAGCGTAAGAAGGTAATATTGTAAACATGCTGATTTTCAGTTAGTTGAATTTCAAAATTCTTACAATATAGTTTGAAGGGAAATGGACAAAAACTCATTGTTGTCCAGTTTCGTTGTAGTTTGTTGCCAAATAGAAAAAACTAATTACTATCAAGTTTCACACGCTCCATATTTGGATTTAGGCACAATTTGTGAATTTTTTCTCTAAAATAAGCCTTGATGGTTAATATTGTAAATATGTTGATTTCTGACCAGTTGAATTTGACAAATCTGAAGATGATGTTGTTTGATGTGAAGTTGACAAAAACTCATTGCCGTCTACTTTCGCTCATTCCCTTCGTGGATTTTAAGAACAATTTAACAATATTTTACAAAAACAATCCATTAAGGTCATCGTTATTAATATGTTGATTTTTGGATGGTTGAATTTTAGAATTTTGATGATGTAGTTTGATGCGGAATGGGCAAAATCCTATCACCGTCCAGTTACGCAAGTTCCTTACATGCATTTTAAGCACAATTCGTCAAATTTTTGCTATAATAAACCTTAAAGGTCAATATTGTAAATATGCCAATTTTCGTAGTTGATTTCTGAATTTTTACGATGTAGTTTGATGCGAAATGAAAAAAACACATTACCGTCTGATTTTGCACGTTCCCAACGTGGACTTTAGACACAATTCCTCAATTTATTGCTAAAACAAGTCTTAAATGTCAATATTGTAAATAGGTTTATTTTTAACAGGTTAAATTTTAGAATTCTTAAAATGTAGTTTGATGCGAAATAAGAAAAAACTCTTTATCGTCCAGTTTTGCACGTTCCTTACATAGATTTTAGTCACAATTTGTCGAATTTTCACTAAAATAAGCCTTGAAGGTTAACATTGTAAATATGTTGATTTTCGTTTAGTTGAATTTTACAATTCTAACGATTTAGTTTGATGCGAAATGTGCGAAAATTCATTACCATCCCTTTTTATACATTCCCTAATGGATTTTAAGCACAATTTGTCGATTTTTTACTATAATAAGCTGAGCACGACAATATTGTAAATATGCTGATTATGCCAATTTTTGGCGGTTGAATTTCAGAATTATGACAATATTGATTGATGTGAAATGGCAAAGGATCATTACCGTTAAGTTTTTTCTGTAGTTTGATTTAAATTGGCAAAACTAATTACCTTCTAGTTTCTCATGCTCCCAACGTTGACTTTAGGCACAATTCGTCTGTTTTTATCTAAAACAAGTCTTAAAGGTCCATATTGTTAATAGGTTGATTTTTGGCAGGTTGAATTTTTGAGTTCTTTATTTGTAGTTTGAAGCGAAATAGGGAAAAAACTCTTCACCGTTCTGTTTTGAACATTCCCTACCTAGATTTTAGACACAAATTATCGAATATTTGCTAAAATAAGCCTTGAAGTCAACATGGTAAATATACTAATTTTCAGTTAGTTGAATTTTATAATTCTGATAATGTAGTTTGATGCGAAATGAACCAAGACTTAATATTATCCATTTTCGCACGTTCTCTACATGAATTTTAAGCATAATTCGTCGATATTATGCTATAATAAGCCTAGTATAACAATATTGTAAATATGCTAATTTTTGGCCAGTTGAATTTCAGAATTCTGACGATATATTTTAATACGAAGTGGGAAAAAACACATTGTTGTCCAGTTTTACTGTAGTTTGATGCGAAATGGACAAAAACTCATTACCTTCAAGTTTCAGATGTTCTCTACTTGAATTTTAGGCACAATTTGTCAATTTTTTCTGAAATAAGCCTTGATGGTCAATATTGTAAATATGTTCATTTTCGATCAGCTGAAGCTTACAATTCTAACGATGTAGTTTGATGTGAAATTGACAAAAAACTCATTACCGTCTAGTTTCGCACGTTCCCTAAGTAGATTTTAGGTAAAATTCGTCAATTTTATACTAAACTAGGCCTCGAAGTTCATTATTTTAAATATGCTAATTTCTAGCTAGCTGAATTTCAAAATTTTGACGATGTAATCTGATGAGAAATGTGCATAAACTCATTATTGTCCAGTTGAACACATTCCCTACGTGCATTTTAGTCATAACTCGTCAAATTTTAGCTATAATAATCCTTGAAGGTCAATATTGTAAATATGCTGATTTTTTTCCAGTTAAAATTTTGAATTATGATGATATAGATTGATGCGAAATGGTAAAAAACTCATTACCATCAAGTTTCTCTATAGTTTGAAGTGGAATTGGCAAACACTCATTTCTTGTATAGTTTCTAAAGTTCCCTACATTGATCTTAGTCATAATTTGTGGAATATTTGGAAAAATTAAAGGTCATTATTGTATATATGTTAATTTTCACCTGGTTGAATTTCAAAATTCTGATAATGTAGATTAATGAGAAATTCGTAAAAACTCATTACCGTCTGGTTACACACACGTTCTCTACGTGAATTTTTTGCACAATTCGTCAACTTTTTTCTATAATAAGCCTTAAAGGTCAATATTGTAAATATTCTAATTTTTAGCTGGTTGAATTTTTGAATTTTGACTATGTAGTTGTGTGAAAAATTGGTGAAAACTCAATATTTTCTAGTTATGCTCGTTCCCTACGTGGATTTTGGCACAATTCATCAATTTTTTGCTTAAATAAGCCTTGAAGGTCATTATTGTAAAAATGCTGATTTTTGGCTAATTGAATTTCATAATTCTGACAATGTAGTTTGATGTGAAATTGATAATAACTTATTATCGTCAAATTACGCACGTTCCCAATGTGGATTATAGGTACCTTTCGTCAAACTTTTGTTATAATAAGCCTTAAAGATCAATGTTGTAATTAAGCTTATTTTTGGCTGGATGAATTTCAAAATTCTAAGGATGTAGTTCGATGCAAAATGTACAAAAACTCATTACCATCTATTTTCACAAGTTCCCTACATGGATTTTAAGTCAATTCGTATATTCTTTTTCTTTAATAATAAGCTTAAGAAGGTAATATTGTGAAAATGCTAATTTTCGGTCAGCTGAATTTCAAAATTCTTACCATATAGTTTGAAAGGAGATAGACTAAAAGTCATTGTTATCCAGTTTCGCTCTAGTTTGTTGCCAAATAGGCAAAAACTCATTACTATCAAGTTTCACACGCTCCCATTTGGATTTAGGCACAATTCATTAGTTTTTTTGCTAAAATAAGCCTTGATGGTCAATACTGTAAATATGTTAATTTTTGACCAATTGAATTTAACAATTCTGACGATGATGTTGTTTGATATGAAATTGACAAAAACTCATTGTCGTCTACTTCACTCTTCCCATCATGGATTTTAATCACAATTTTTGTCCACATTTTGCTAAAACAATCCATGAAGGTCATTGTTGTAAATATGATTTTTGAATGGTTGAATTTTAAAATTCTGACGATGTAATGTGATGTGAAATGGGCAAAATCCCATCACCGTCCAATTACGCATGTTCCCTACATGCATTTTAGGCACAATTTGTCAAATTTTTGCTATAATAAGCCTTAAAAGTCAATATTGTAAATATGTCAATTTTCGTGGTTGAATTTCATAATTTTGATGATGTAGTTTGATGCGAAATAACAAAAACTCATTACAGTCTGATTTCGCATGTTCCCAACGTGGACTTTAGACATAATTTCTCAATTTTTTGCTAAAACAAGTCTTAAAGGTCAATATTGTAAATAGGTTTATTTTTGACAGGTTGAATTTTAGAATTCTTAAAATTTAGTTTGATGCGAAATAGTGAAAAACTCTTTATCGTTCAGTTTTGTACGTTCCTTACCTATATTTTAGTCACAATTTGTCAAACTTTTGCTAAAATAAGCCTTGAGGGTCAACATTGTAAATATGTTGATTTTCGTTTGGTTGACATTTACAATTCTGACGATTTAGTTTGATGCGAAATGTGCGAAAATTCATTACCCTCCTTTTTCGCACATTCCTTAATGGATTTTAAGCACAATTTATCGATTTTTTACTATAATAAGTTGAGTACGATAATATTGTAAATATGCTGATTATGTCGATTTTTGGTGGTTGAATTTCGGAATTCTGACAATATTGATTGATGTGATATGGCAAAAGATCATTACTTTTAAGTTTCTCTGTAGTTAGATTTTAATTGGCAAAACTGATTACCTTCTAGTTTCACACGCTCCCAACGTTGATTTTAGGCACAATTCGTCTGTTTTATCTGAAAGAAGTCTTAAAGGTCCATATTTTTAATAGGTTGATTTTTGGCAGGTTGAATTTTTGAGTTCTTTATTTGTAGTTTGAAGCGAAATAGGGAAAAAACTCTTCACCGTTCTGTTTTGTACATTCCCTACCTAGATTTTAGACATAAATTGTTGAATTTTTGCTAAAATAATCCTTAAAGTCAACATGGTAGGTATACTGATTGTCAGTTAGTTGAATTTTATAATTCTGATAATGTAGTTTGATGCGAAATGGACCAAGACTCAATATTATCTATTTTTGCACGTCCTCTACATGGATTTTATGCATAATTCGTCGATATTTTGCTATAATAAGCCTAGTATAACAATATTTTCAATATGCTAATTTTTTGCCAGTTGAATTTCAGAATTCTGATGATATATTATAATGCGAAAGGGGGAAAACTCATTGTTGTCCAGTTTTTCTGTAGTTTGATGCGAAATAGACAAAAACTAATTACCATCAAGTTTCGCATGTTCCCTACTTGAATTTTAGGCACAATTTATCAAAATTTTCTTAAATAAGCCTTGATGGTTAATATTGTAAATATGTTGATTTTCGATCAGTTGAAGCTTACAATTCAAACGATGTAGTTTGATGTGAAATTGACAAAAAACTCATTACCATCTAGTTTCGCACGTTCCCTAAGTAGATTTTAGGCAAAATTCGTCAATTTTATACTAAACTAAGCGTCGAAGTTCATTATTTTAAATATGCTAATTTTTGGCTAGTTGAATTTCAAAATTCTGATGATGTAATTTGTTGTGAAATGTGCATAAACTCATTACCATCTAGTTGAACACATTCCCTACATGCATTTTAGTCATAACTCGTCAAATTTTTGCTATAATAATCCTTGATGGTCAATATTGTACGTATGCTGATTTTTTTCCAGTTAAATTTCTAAATTATGAAGATGTAGATTGATGTTAAATGGTAAAAAACTCATTACCATCACGTTTCTATGTCGTTTGATGTGGAATTGGCAAAAACTAATTTCTCGTGTAGTTTCTAACATTCCTTACATTGATCTTAGTCATAATTTGTGGAATGTTTGGCAAAATTGAAGATCGTATTGTATATATGTTAATTTTCACTTGGTTGAATTTTAAATTATGATGATGTAGATTAATGAAAAATTTGTAAAAACTCATTACAATCTGGTTACACACACATTCCCTACATGAATTTTATGCACAATTCATCAACTTTTTTCTATAATAAGCCTCAAAGGTTAATATTGTAAATATTCTAATTTTTGGCTGGTTGAATTTTTGAATTTTGACAATGTAGTTGTGTGAAAAATTGGTGAAAACTCAATATTGTCTAGTTATGCTCGTTCCCTACGTGGATTTTAGGCACAATTCATCAATTTTTTGCTTAAATAAGCCTTGCAGGTCATTATTGTAAAAATGCTAATTTTTGGCTAATTGAATTTCAAAATTCTGACATTGTAGTTTGATGTGAAATTGATAATAACTTATTATCGTCAAATTACGCACTTTCCCAACGTGGATTATAGGTACGTTTCGTCAAACTTTTGTTATAATAAGCCTTAAAGGTCAATATTGTAATTAAGCTTATTTTTGGCTGGATTAATTTCGAAATTCTAATGTAGTTTGATGAGAAATGGACAAAAACTCATTACCATCTATTTTCACAAGTTCCCTATATGGATTTTAAGTCAATTCGTTGATTTTTTTCTTCAATAATAAGCGTAAGAAGGTAATATAGTAAAAATGCTAATTTTCGGTCAGCTGAATTTCAAAATTCTTACGATATAGGTTGAAGGGAGATGGATAAAAACTCATTGTTGTCTAGTTTTGCTGTAGTTTGTTGCCAAATGAGCAAAAACTCATTACTATCAAGTTTCACACACTCCTTATTTGGATTTAGGCACAATTCATCAATTTTTTTGCTAAAATAAGCCTTGATGGTCAATATTGCAAATATGTTGATTTTTGACCAATTGAATTTGAAAATTCTGACGATGATGTTGTTTGATGTGAAATTGACAAAACTCATTGCCGTCTACTTTACTCTTTCCCTTCATGGATTTTAAGCATAATTTATCAATATTTTGCTAAAACAATCCATGAAGGTCATTATTGTAAATATGTTGATTTTTGGATTGTTGAATTCTAGAATTCTGACAATGTAGTGTGATGCGAAATAGGCAAAATCCCATCACCGTCCAATTATGCATGTTCCCCACATGCATTTTAGGCACAATTTGTCAAATTTTTACTATAATAAGCTTTAAAGGTCAATATTGTAAATATGCCAATTTTCGCGGTTGAATTTCAAAATTTTGACGATATAGTTTGATACGAAATAACAAAAACTCATTACAGTCTGATTTTGCATGTTCCCAACGTGGACTTCAGACACAATTCCTCAATTTTTGCTAAAACAAGTCTTAAAGGTCAATATTGTAAATAGGTTTATTTTTGGCAGGTTGAATTTTAGAATTCTTAAAATGTAGTTTGATGCGAAATAGTGAAAAACTCTTTATCGTCCAGTTTTGCACGTTCCTTACCTAGATTTTAGTCACAATTTGTCAAACTTTTGCTAAAATAATCCTTAAGGGTCAACATTGTAAATATGTTGATTTTTGTTTGGTTGACGTTTACAATTCTGACGATTTAGTTTGATGCGAAATGTGCGAATATTCATTACCATCCCTTTTCGCACATTCCCTAATGAATTTTAAGCACAATTTGTCGATTTTTTACTATAATAAGCCGAGTATGACAATATTGTAAACATGCTGATTATGATGATTTTTGGCGGTTGAATTTTAGAATTCTGACAATGTTGATTGATGTGAAATGGAAAAAAATCATTACCGTTAAGTTTCGCTGTAGTTTGATTTAAATTGGCAAAACTGAATACCTTCTAGTTTCACACGCTCCCAACGTGGATTTTTGGCACAATTCGTCTGTTTTTCTAAAACAAGTCTTAAAGGTCAATATTGTAAATAGGATGATTTTTGGCAGGTTGAATTTTTGAGTTCTTAATTTTTAGTTTGAAGTAAAATAGGGAAAAACTCTTCACTGTTCTATTTTGTACGTTCCCTATCCAGATTTTAGACACAAATTATCGAATTTTTGCTAAAATAAGACTTGAAGTCAACATGGTAAATATACTAATTTTCAGCTAGTTGAATTTTATAATTTTGATAATGTAGTTTGATGCAAAATGGACAAAGACTCATTACCATCCGTTTTTGCACGTCCTCTACATGGATTTTAAGCATAATTTGTCATATTTTGTTATAATAAACCTAGTATAGCAATATTGTAAATATGCTAATTTTTGGCGAGTAGTATTTCATAATTCTAACGATATAGTTTAATGTGTAATGGGGAAAAAACTCATTATTGTCCAGTTTTACTGTAGTTTGATGTGAAATGGACAAAAACTCATTACCATCAAGTTTCGCATGTTCCCTACTTGAATTTTAGGCACAATTTGTCAATTATTTCTAAAATAAGTCTTGATGGTCAATATTGTAAATATGTTGATTTTCGATCAGTTGAAGCTTACAATTCTAACGATATAGTTTAATGTGAAATTGACAAAAAACTCATTATCGTCTAGTTTCGCACGTTCCCTAAGTAGATTTTAGGCAAAATTCGTCAATTTTATACTAAACTAAGCCTCAAAGATAATTATTTTAAATATGTTGCTTTATGTCTAGTTGAATTTCAAAATCTAACGATATAATCTGATGCGATATGTGCATAAATTCATTACAGTCCATTGAACACATTTCCTACGTGCATTTTAGTCGTAACTCGTCAAATTTTTGCTATAATAGTCCTTGAAGGTCAATATTGTAAATATGCTGATTTTTCGTCAGTTGAGTTTCTGAATTATGACGATATAGAATGATGCGAAAAGGTAAAAAACTCATTACTATCAAGTTTCTTAGTAGTTTGATGTGAAATTGGAAAATCTCATTTCTCATTTAGTTTCCAACGTTCGCTACATTGATCTTAGTCACAATTCGTCGAATATTTGGTAAAATTGAAGGTCATTTTTGTAAATATGTTAATTTTCACATGGTTGAATTTCAAAATTTTGATGATGTAGTTTGATGAGAAATAGGAAAAAACTCATTACTGTCTAGTTACACACACGTTCCCCACATGAATTTTATGCACAATTCGTCAACTTTTTTTTTATAATAAGCCTTAAAGGTCAATATTGTAAATATTCTAATTTTTGGCTGAATTTTTGAATTTTGACTTTGTAGTTGTGTGAAAAATTTGTGAAAACTCAATATTGTCTAGTTATGCTTGTTTCCTACATGGATTTAGGCACAATTCATCAATTTTTTGCTTAAATAAGTCTTGAAGGTCATTATTGTAAAAATGCTGATTTTTGGCTAGTTGAATTTCAGAATTCCGACAATGTAGTTTGATGTGAAATTGACAATAACTTATTATCGTCAAATTAAGCACGTTCCCAACGTGGATTATAGGTACATTTCGTTAAACTTTTGTTATAATAAGCCTTAAAGGTCAATATTGTAAATAAGCTGATTTTTTGTCGGATGAATTTCAAAATTCTAACGATGTAGTTTGATGCGAAATGGACAAAAACTCATTACAATCTATTTTCACAAGTTCCCTACATGTATTTTAAGTCAATTCGTTGATTTTTTTTCTTTAATAATATGCGTAAGAAGGTAATATTGTAAACATGCTGTTTTTCGGTCAATTGAATTTCAAAATTCTTGCAAAATAGTTTGAAAGGAAATGGACAAAAACTTATTGTTGTCCAATTTTGCTGTAGTTTGTTGCCAAATGGGAAAAAAACTTATTACTATCAAGTTTCACACGCTCCCTATTTGGATTTAAGCACAATTCGTCAATTTTTTTGCTAAAATAAGCCTTGATGGTCAATAATGTAAATATGTTGATTTTCGACCAATTGAATTTGACAATTTTGATGATGACGTTGTTTGATGTGAAATTGACAAAAACTCATTGACGTCTACTTTCGCTCATTCCCTTCGTGGATTTTAATCACAATTTATCAATATTTTGCTAAAACAATCCATAAAGGTCATTGTTGTAAATATGTTGATTTTTTTTTATGGTTGAATTTTATAATTCTGATGATGTAGTTTGTTGCGAAATGGGCAAAATCCCATCACCTCCAGTTACGCATGTTCCTTACATGCATTTTAGCACAATTCGTCAAATTTTTGCTATATCAGGCCTTAAAAGGTCAATATTGTAAATATGCCAATTTTCGCGGTTGAATTTCCGAATTTTGACGATATAATTCGATGCGAAATGACAAAAACTCATTACCATATGATTTTGCACGTTCCCAACGTGTACTTTAGACACAATTCCTTAATTTTTTGCTAAAACAAGTCTTAAATTACTATATTGTAAATAGGTTTATCTTTGACCGGTTAAATTTTAGAATTCTTAAAATGTAGTTTGATGTGAAATAGGAAAAAACTCTTTATCGTCCAGTTTTGCACGTTCCTTACCTAGATCTTAGTCACAATTTGTCGATTTTTTGCTAAAATAAGCCTGGAAGGTCAACATTGTAAATATGTTGATTTTTGTTTGGTTGAATTTTACAATTTTGATCATTTAGTTTGATGCGAAATGTGTGAAAATTCATTACCATCCCTTTTCGCACATTCCCTAATGGATTTTAAGTGCAATTTGTCAATTTTTTACTATAATAAACCGAGTATGACAATATTGAAAATATGCTGATTATGCTGATTTTTGGCGAATGAATTTTAGAATTCTGACATTGTTGATTAATGTGAAATGGCAAAAAATCATTAACGTTAAGTTTCACTGTAGTTTGATTTAAATTGGCAAAATTGATTGCCTTCTAGTTTCACATGCTCCCAACGTAGATTTAGGCACAATTCGTCTGTTTTTTCTAAAACAAGTCTTAAAGGTCAGTATTGTAAATAGGTTGATTTTTGGCAGGTTGAATTTTTGAGTTCTTAATTTGTAGTTTGAAGCGAAATAGGGAAAAAAACTATTCACCATTTTGTTTTGTACGTTCCCTACCTAGATTTTAGACACAAATTGTCGAATTTTTTTTTCTAAAATAAGCCATGAAATTAACATGGTAAATACATTGATTTTCAGTTAGTTGAATTTTATAATTCTGATTATGTAGTTTGATGCGAAATGGATAAAAACTCATTACCATCCATTTTTCGCACGTCCTCTACATGGATTTTAAGTATAATTCGTCGATATTTTTCTATAATAAGCCTAGTATAGCAATATTGTAAATATGCTAATTTTTGGCCAGTTGAATTTTGGAATTCTAACGATATAGTTTAATGTGAAATGGGCAAAAAACTCATTGTTGTCTAGTTTTACTGTAGTTTGATGCAAAATGGAGAAAAACTCATTACCATCAAGTTTGTCACGTTCACTCTTTGGATTTTAGGCACAATTTGTAATTTTTTTCTAAAATAAGCCTTGATGGTAAATATTATAAATATGTTGATTTTCAATCAGTTGAAGCTCACAATTCTAACGATATAGTTTTATGTGAAATTGACAAAAATACTCATTACCGTCTAGTTTCGCACGTTCCCTAAGTAGATTTTAGGTAAAATTTGTAAATTTTATACTAAACTAAGCCTCAAAGTTCATTATTTTAAATATACTAATTTTTGGCTAGTTGAATTTCAACATCTGACGATGTAATCTGATGTGAAATGTGAATAAACTCATTACCGTCCAGTTGAACACATTCCCTACGTGCATTTTAGTCATAACTTATCAAATTTTTGCTATAATAATCTTTGAAGGTCAATATTGTAAATATGCTAATTTTATTCCAGTTAAATTTCTAAATTATGACGATGTAGATTGATGCGAAATGGTAAAAAACTGATTACCATCAAGTTTCTCTGTAGTTTGATATGGAATTGGCAAAAACTCATTTCTCGTCTAGTTTCCAACGTTCCCTACATTGTTCTTAGTCACAATTTGTGGAATGTTTGGCTAAATTGAAGGTCATTATTGTAAATATGTTAATTTTCACCTGGTTGAATTTCAAAATTCTGATGATGTAGTTTGATGAGAAATAGGCAAGAACTCATTACCGTCTACTTACACACACTTTCCCTACGTGAATTTTATGCACAATTCGTCAACTTTTTTCTATATTAAACCTTAAAAGTCAATATTGTAAATATTCTAATTTTTGGCAGGTTGAATTTTTCAATTCTGAAAAATTGTGGAAAACTCAATATTGTCTAGTTATGCTCGTTCCCTGCGTGGATTTTAGGCATAATTTATCAATTTTTGGCTTAAATAAGCCTTGAAGGTCATTATTGTAAAAATGCTGATTTTTGGCTAATTGAATTTCAGAATTCTGATAATGTAGTTTGATGTGAAATTGACAATCATCAAATTACGCACGTTCGCAATGCGGATTATAGGTACATTTCGTCATACTTTTGTTATAATAAGCTTTAAAGGTCAATATTGTAAATAAGTTGATTTTTGGCCGGATGAATTTCAAAATTCTAACGATGTAGTTTGATGCGAAATGGACAAAAACTCATTGACATCAAGTTTCTTTATGGTTTGATGTCAAATTGGTAAAGCTCATTACCATCTAGTTTTGCACGTTTCATACGTTGATTTTAGACACAATTCATCCAATTTTTACTAAAATAAGCCTTGAAAGTCATTATTGTAAATATGTTGATTTTCGCCTGGTTGGATTTTAGAATTCTAACGATGTAATTTTATATAAAATGGGCAAAAACTCATTACCGACCAGTTACACACATTCCCTTTGTGGATTTTAGGCATAATTCGTCAAATTTTTGATATTATAAGCCTCGAAGGTCAATATTGTAAATATTTTAGATTTTCGGACGATTCATTTTCAGAATCATGACGATGTAGTTAGGTAAGAAATTGGTAAAACTCATTACCGCCCAGATTCGCAAGTTCCCTACGTTGATTTCTTGCAATATTTGTCAATTTTTTGCTATATGTTGATTTTTGACTAGTTGAATTTTTGCATTTTGACGATTTAGTTTGATGCAAAATGGACAATATATCATTACCATCCAGTTACACATGTTCCCAAAGTGCATTTTAGGCACAATTTGTCAAAATTTTGCTATAATAAATCTTGAAAAGCAATATTGTAAATATGTGGATGTTCAGCTCGTTGAATTGAACAATTTTGACGATGGAGTTTGATGCGAAATGGTCTAAAACACATTACCATCTGGTTTCGCACATTCTATACGTGGATTTTAGGCACAAGTCCTTAATTTTTTGCTATAATAGGCCTAATATAGCAATATTGTAAATATGTTGATTTTTGACTTGCTGATTTTAGGATTTCTAACGATGTAGTTTTATGTGAAATAGGCAAAAACTCATTAGCATCGAGTTACATACGTTCCCTACGTGGATATTTCAAGTTTTGCTATAATAAGCCTTGAAAGTCAATATTGTAAATATGTTGATTTTTAGTCGGTTGAATTTCAGATTTCTGACGCTGCAGTTTAGTGCGAAATGGGCAAAAACTCTTTACCATCAAGTTTTACTATAGTTTCATGTGAAATTGATAAAAAATCATTACCGTCTAGTTTTGCATGTTCCCAACAACGATTTTAGGTACAATTCGGTGATTTTTTGCTATAATAAGCCTTGAAGGTCATTATTATAAATATGTTGATTTTTACCTGGTTGAATTTTAGAATTCAAACGATGTAGTTTGAAGTTAAATGGAAAAAAATTTATTACCGTATAATTACACAACTTCGGTACGTGGATATTAGACGCAATTTTTATAATTTTTGCTATAATAAGTCTTGAAGGTCAATAGTTTAAATATTTTACTTTTCGACTGGTTGAATTTCAGAGTTTTGACGATGTAGTTAGGTAAAAATTTGGTAAAAACTCATTACCCCTAGTTTTGCATGTTCCTTATGTGAATTTTAGGTACGATTCGTAATTATTTGAAAAATAAGCCTTGAATGTCATTAATGTAAATATGTTATTTTTTGTCTGGTTGAATTATAAAATTCTGACATTGTTTATGTGAAATGGGCAAACACTCTTTACCGTCCAGTTGTGCACGTTCACTAGTGCATTTTAGGAAAAAAATCATTAATTTTTTA
This sequence comes from Stephania japonica, assembly GCA_039657345.1. Taxonomy (NCBI): domain Eukaryota; kingdom Viridiplantae; phylum Streptophyta; class Magnoliopsida; order Ranunculales; family Menispermaceae; genus Stephania; species Stephania japonica. The sequence continues at coordinate 21,306,840 of CM077566.1, forward strand.
CTATAATAAGTCTTGAAGGTCAATATTATAAATATGCTAATTCTCGGCAGTTGAATTTTAAAATTCTGACGATGTAGTTTGATGTGAAATGGGCAATAACACATTACCATCAAGTTTTGATGTAGTTTGATTTGACATTGGCAAAAACTCATTACTATCTAGTTTCACATGTTCCTTACGTTAATTTTAGGCACAATTCGTCGATCTTGTTTTCCAAAATAAGCCTTAATGGTCAATATTGTAAATAGACTGATTTTTGGCAGGTTGAATTTCATAATTCTTACAACATAGCTTGATGCAAAATGGGAAAATACTTTTTACCATCTAGTTTTGCACGTTCCCTACCTAGATTATAAACACAATTTGTCGAATGTTTGATAAAATAAGCCTTGAAGAACAATATTGTAAATTGGCTGATTTTTTGCAGGTTAAATTTCATAATTCTTACAATGTTGTTTGATGCAAAATAGGCAAAAACTCTTTACCGTCCAATTTGAAACATTCCCTACTTAGATTTTAGGCACAATTTGTTGATTTTTTACAAAACTAAGCCTTGAAGTAAATATACTAATTTTCGACTGGTTGAATTTCATAATTCTGACAATGTAGTTTGATGTGAAATGGGCAAAAGCTTATTACCATCTAGTTCCGCATGTTCCCTACGTGCATTTTAGGTACAATTCATCGATTTTTTGCTATAAGAAAAAACCTAGTACGCCTATATTTTATTTATGCTTATTTTTCGGCCAGTTGAATTTCAGAATTTTGACGATGTAGTTTGATATGAAACGGCATAAATTGATTACTATCCAATTTTGTTGTTGTTTGATGTGAAATTGGCAAAAACTCATTACCGTCAAGTTTCAAACATTCCCTACTTAGATTTTAGACACAATTTGTCAATTTTTTTACTAAAATAAGCCTTGAAGGTCAGTATTGTAAATATGTTGATTTTTGACCTGTTTAATTTTACAATTTTGACAATGTTGTTCGATGTGAAATTGGCAAAAAGTCATTACCTTCTAGTTCGCACGTTCCCTATGTGGATTTTAGGCACTATTTGTCAACTTTTTTTTAAAAATAAGTCTTAAAGGTCGTTATTGTAAATTTGCTGATTTTTGGCTAGTTGAATTTCATAATTCTGATGATGTAGTTTGACGATAAATGGGGAAAACCTCATTACCATCCAATAACACATGTTCCCTACGTGGATTTTAAGAACAATTTGTCCATTTTTTCTACAATAAGCTTTGAAAGTGAATATTGTAAATATGGTAATTTTCAGCCAGTTAAATTTCATAATTATGACGCTTTAGTTTGATGCGAAATGGGCAAAATCTCATTTACATCAAGTTTACTGTAGTTTGATGTGAAATTGAAAAAAGTCATTACCGTCCTGTTTCGCACGTTCCCTACAACGACTTTAGGCACAATTCGTCAAATTTTTGCTACCATAAGCTTTGAAGGACATTATTGTAAATATGTTGATTTTTGCCTGGTTGGATTTCTAAATTCTGACGATGTAGTTTGAAGTTAAATTGGCAAGAAATCATTACCATCCAGTTACACACGTTCCCTACGTGGATTTTTGGCACAGTTCGTCAAAATTTCCCTATAATAAGCCGTAAAGATCAACATTGTAAATATTCTAATTTTTGACCGGATAAATTTTAGAATTCAGACGACATAGTTAGGTAAAGAGTTGGTAACAACTCATTACCACCTAGTTTCGCACGTTCCTTACGTGGATTTTTGGAAAAACTCATCAACTTTTTACTAAAATAAGCCTTGAAGGTCATTATTAAATATGTTGATTTTCAGCTTGTTAAATTTCAGAATTATGAAGTTGTAGTTTTATACAAAATAGGCAAACACTCACTACTGTCCAGTTAAACACGTTCCCTACTAACATTTTAGGTAAAATTCATCAGATTTTTAATATAATAAATCTTGAGTGCCAATATTGTAAATAGGCTAATGTTCGACTGTTGAATTTCAGAATTATGATCTTGTAGTTTGATGCGAAATGGGCAATAAACTCATTACCGTTAAGTTTCGTTATAGTTTGTTGTGGAATTGGCAAAACTCATTATCATCTAGTTTCGCATGTTCCCTACATAGATTTGAGGCACAATTTGTCAGTTTTTTTTGCTAAAATAGCCTTAAAGGTCAATATTGTCAATAGGCTAATTTTTAGCATTTTGAATTTCAAAATTCTTACAATGTACTTTGCTGTGAAATAGACAAAAACTCTTTACCATTCATTTTTGCACATTCTCTACTAAGATTTTAGACACAATTTGACAAATTTTTGCTGAAATAAACCTTGAACGTCAATATTGTAAATATGTTGATTTTCAGCTAAATAAATTTTATAATTTTGACGATGTCATTTGATGCGAAATGGATAAAAACTAACTACCAACCAGTTTCGCAAGTTCCCTACGATGTTTTTAGGCACAATTGGTCAATTTTTTACTATAATAAGTTCAGTATGGAAATATTGTAAATATGCTAATTTTCGGCCTGCTGAATTTTAGAATTCTGACGATGTAGTTGGAGTTGATTTGAGAAAAAACTCAATACCATCCAGTTTCACTGTAGTTTGATGTGAAATGGGAAAAAACTCATTACAATTAAGTTTCACATATTCCCCACTTGGATTTTAGGCACAATTCGTTAATTTTTTTTGCTACAATAAACTTAGAAGGTCAATATTGTAATTATGTTAATTTTTTACTTGCTGAATTTTACAATTCTGATAATGTAGTTTGATTTAAAATTGGCAAAAACTTATTATCATCTCGTTTCGCACGTTCCCTACACGGATTTAAGGCACAATTCACCGATTTTTTGTTATAATAAGCCTCAAAGGTTATTATTTTAAATATGCTGATTTTTGGCTAATAGAATTTTAGAACTCTCACATAGTAGTTTGATGTGAAACGAGCAATAACTCATTATCTTCCGGTTATGGACATTCCCTATGTGGATTTTGGGTACAATTCGTCAATTTTTGCATATAATAAGCCTTGAAGAACAATATTGTAAGTCTGCTAATTTTTGGCCGATTGATCTTTAGAATTGTAACGATGTAGTTTCATGCAAAATGGACAAAAGCTTATTACCATCAAATTTTGATGTAGTTTGATGTGAAATTGGCAAAAATTCATTACCGACTAGTTTCATACGTTCCTTACGTAGATTTATGCACAATTCGTCGAATTTTTGCTAAAATAAGCCTTGAAGGTAATTATTGTCAATATGTCAATTTTTACTTGATTGAATTTTAGAATACTGATGATGTAGTTTATTGTGAGATGGACAAAAACTCATTATTGTCCAGTTACACACGTTCCCTACGTGGATTTTAAACACAATTCATAGAACTTTTGCTATAATAAGCCTTGAAGGTCAGTATTGTAAATATTCTGATTTTCGACAGGTTGAATTTAAAAATTCTGACAATGTAGTTTTGTAAGAAATTGGTAAAAACTCAATACCGCTAGTTTCGCACGTTCCCTATGTGGGTTTTAAGCACAATACGTCATTATTGTAAATATGTTGATTTTCGCCTGGTTGAATTTCACTATTTTGACGACATAGTTTTATGCAAAATAGACATGAACTCATTATCGTCCAGCAACACACATTTCCGATGTGCATTTTAGCAAAAATTCATCCAATTTTTTCTATAATAAGCCATGAAGATCAATATTGTAAATAGATTGATTGTCGGTGGTTGAATTTCAAAATTGTGATGATGTAGTTTGATGCGAAATAGGGTCAAACTCATTATAGTCAAGTTTTGCTGTAATTTGATGTGAAATTGACAAAAACTCATCACCATCTAGTTTCGCACGTTTCTTACGTAAATTTTAGGTACACTTCGTCAATTTTTTTTTCTAAAATAAGCCAGAAAGGTCAATATTGTAAATAGGCTAGTTTTTGGCAGGTTGAATTTCAGAATTCTTACAATGTAGATTGATACAAAATAGACAAAAACTCTTTGTCGTCCAGTTTTGCAAGTTCCCTACCTTGATTTTAGACACAATTTGTCGAATTTTGGCTAAAATAAGCCGCAAAGGTCAATATTGTAAATATGTTAATTTTTGACCAATTTAATTTTACTATTCTGATGATAAATTTTGATGTGAAATTAGTAAAAACTTATTACCATATAGTTTTGCACGTTCTCTATGCAGATTTTAGGCACAATTCGTCAATTTTTTGCTAAAATAAGTCTTGAAAGTCTTTGTTGTAAATATATTTATTTTTGGCTAGTACAATTTCAGAATTTTGATGTGTAGTTTGTCACGAAATGGGCAGAAACTATATATTGTCATGTTACACTCGTTCCCTATGTGGATTTTGGGCACAATTCGTCAAATTTTTGCTATAATAAGTCTTGAAGGTCAATATTGTAAATATGCTAATTTTAGGTCGTTTGCATTTCTGAATTCTAACAATTTAGTTTGACGCAAAATGGGCAAAAAATCATTATCATCAAGTTTCCCTATAGTTTGATGTGAAATTTGCAAAAACTCATTACTGTCTAGTTTCGCATGTTCTTACGTTGATTTTAGGCACAATATGTCAATTTTTCGCTAAAATAAAACTTGAGGGTCATTACTTTAAATATGTTGATTTTAGCCTAGTTGAATTTCAGAATTTTGACAGTGTAGTTTGATGTGAAATGGACAAAAACACATTACCGTCCAGTTACACACGTCTCCTACGTGGATTTTAAGCATAATTTGTCAAAATTTTGTTACAATAAGCCTTGAAGGTCAATATTGTAAATATTTTGATTTTCGACCGGTTGAATTTCAAAATTCTGAAGATGTAGTTAGGTGATGAATTCATAAAAACTCATTACCACCTAGTTTCACATTTTCCCATCGTGGATTTTAGGCACAATTCGACAATTTTTTTAAAAATAAGCCTTGAATGTCAATATCATAAATATGCTATTTTTCAGCTGGTTAAATTTTAGAATTATGATGATATAGTTTGATACGAAATGGACAAAACTCTTTATCGTCCACTAAAGTACATTCTCTGCATGCATTTTTGGTAATATTTGTCAAATTTTTGCTATAATAAGTCATGAAGGTCAATATTTTAAATATGTTGATTTTTGGAGGTTCAATTTCAGAATTATGACAATGTAGTTTATTGCGAAATGGACAAAAAGTCATTATCGTCAAATTTTGCCGTAATTTCATGTGATATTAGCAAAAAATAATTATCGTCTAGTTTCGCTTGTTCCCTAATTGGATTTTAGACACAATTTGTCTATTTTTTGCTAAATAAGTCTTAATGGACAATACTGTAAATAGGTTGATTTTTGGTTGGTTGAATTTCGTAATTCTTACAATGTTATTTGATGCAACATAGGTAAGAACTCTTTATCGTCCAATTTTGAACGTTCCCTATCTAGATTTTTAGCACAATTTGTCGAATTTTTGCTAAAATAAGCCTTGAAGTATTGTAAATATGATGATTTTCGATTTATTGAATTTACAATTCTAATAATGTAGTTTGATGCGAAATGGGCAAAAATGCATTTCCTTCAGGTTTCACATGTTCTCTATGAAGATTTTAGGAACAATTCGTCAATTTTTTTGCTATAATAAGCCTAGTATGACAATGTTGTAAATATGTTGATTTTCAACCAGTTGAATTAGAATTATGATGATGTAGTTTGTTATGAATTGGGCAACAACTCATTACCGTCCAGTTTCACTATAGTTTTGATTTAAAATAGGCAAAAACTCATTACCTCAAATTTCGCACATTCCCTACTTGGATTATTGACACAATTCGTTAATTTTTTTGCTAAAATAAGCATTGAAGGTCAATAATGTAAATATGTTGATTTTTACTTTTACTATTATGACGACGTAGCTTGATGTGAGATTAGCAAAAACTCATTACCATCTAGTTTTGCAGATTTCTACGTGGATTTGTGGCACAATTCGTCGATTTTTTGCTAAAATAAGTCTTAAAGGTCATTATTGTAAGTATGTTAATTTTTGGGTAGTTGAATTTTAGAATTCTAACAATGCAAATTGATGCGAAATGGGTAAAAACTCATTACCGTTGAGTTACATACGTTCCCTACGTGGATTTTAAGCATAATTTGTCAATTTTGCTTTAATAAGCCTTGAAAGTCAATATTGTAAATATGTTGATTTTTAGCCGGTTAAATTTTAGAATTGTGACGTTGTAGTTTGATGTAAAATGGGCAAAAACTAATTACCATCAAGTTTCACTGTACTTTGATGTGAAATTAGCAAAAACTCATTACCGTGTAGTTTTGCCCGTTCCCTATAATGATTTTAAGCACAATTCGTCAAATTTTTGCTAAAATATGCCTTGAAGGTCATTATTGTAAATATCCTGATTTTTGCTTGGTTGAATTTCTGAATTCTAATGATATAGTTTGAAGTTAAACGGTTTAAACTTCATTACCGTTCAATTACATGTGTTCCCTACGTGGATTTTAGGCACAATTCATTAAATTTTGTTATAATAAGCCTTAAAGGTCTATAGTTTAAATATTTTGATTTTCAGTTGGTTGATTTTGAGAATCTTGACGATGTAGTTAGGTGAAAAATTGGTAAAAACTCATTAACCCCTAGTTTCGTATGTTCCCTACGTGGATTTTTTGCTCAATTCGTCAATTTTCTGAAAAATAAGCATTGAATGTGATTATTGTAAATATGCTTTTTTTGGCTAGTTGAATTTAAAATTTTTGACTACGTTGTTTGATGCGAAATGGACAAAAACTCATTACCGTCTAGTTACGCATGTTCCCTATATGCATTTTAAGCACAATTCGTCAAATTTAGTTATAATAAGTCTTGAAGGTCAATATTATAAATAGGCTTATTTTCGATAGTTGAATTTTAGAATTATGAGAATGTAGTTGATGCGAAATGGCCAAAAACTCATTATGGTTAAATTTCGTTGTAGTTTTATGTGAAATTGGTAAAAACTCTTTACCGTCTAGTTTCACGTGTTCCCTACGTTTATTTTAGGCACAATTTGTCGAATTTTTTTTCTAAAATAAACCTAAAAGGTCAATATTGTAAACTGGCTGATTTTTGGCAGGTTGAATTTTAGAATTTTTACAATGTAGCTTGATGCGAAATAGGCAAACACTTTTTAGAGCATCTCTAATGGGGATGTGAATTGGAAGTAGATGTGTGCCAACTAGGATAGAATAGACATTGGATTAGAGAAAATGTCTCCAATGGGAATATGGATTTGTTTTGTGTGGGTGACATGGCATAAACACTGTCTATCACATCCTCAATAAATATAAAGTGTGATAGAAAATGTGCGCTATGCCACCTCATCAAATGAAACCAAAAAATAGGTGTGACATTTAATTTTTTTCGCTTTTGGTTCGTAATCTTGATCAGTTGCAAAATTTCCATTTTTTTCTTTGTATTTATCACATATACATATATAAAAGATAATTACAAATAAGTTTTATGTAAAAAAAGATAAATACAAATAATAGGGCTATTTTTTGGCTATTATTATTTATACAAGTATAAAGAAGGTAGCAAAAAAATGTACATAAATAACATTCTATTTTTTATAAGTGTAATTTTATGTACAATAATTGTTAAATTAATATTATCAATGTGACAAATTTGAAAAAAATGAAGAAATATGCCACCTCATAGATAGAAGGTGCAATCCACATTGCCCATTGGAGACACTTTTATAAAGATGGATGTGCATTTATGCCACATAGAGTAGACATCCCCTCCACATTGATGATGTGGCGGCAATCCAGAGCCAAAATCTATATTTACCCTTGGAGATGCTCTAACCGTCCAGTTTTAAACGTTTCCTACCTAGATTTTAGGCATGATTTGTCGAATTTTTGCTAAAATAAGCATTGAAAGTCAATAGTGTAAATATGCTGATTTTCGACTGGTTGGATTTTACAATTCTAACTATGTAGTTTGATGCGAAATGGACAAAAACTTATTACAATCCAGTTTCACATGTTCCCTTCATGCATTTTAGGCACAGTTCATCGATTTTTTGCTATAATAAAAAAGCCTAGTATGATTATATTGTAAATATGATAATTTTTTGCCAGTTGAATTTCAGAATTCAAATGATGTGGTTTGTTGTGAAATGGACAATTATTCATTACCATCCAATTTTGTAATAATTTGATGTGAAATTGGCAAAACTCATTACCGTCAAGTTTTGCACGTTCCCTACTTGGATTTTAGACACAATTCATCAAATTTTTTGCTAAAATAAGCATTGAAGGTCAATACTGTAAATATGTTGATTTTCGACCTGTTTAATTTTAAGATTCTGACAATTTTTTTTTCTTTTCAAAAAAAGATTCTGACGATGTTGTTTTATGTGAAATTGGCAAAAAATCACTAACTTCTAGTTCGCACGTTCCCTAAGTGGATTTTAGGCACAATTTGTCATTTTTTTTTCTAAAATAAGCCTTAAAGGTCATTACTGTATATATGCTGATTTTTAGCTAGTTGAATTTTAGAATTATGACGATGTAGTTTGATGCGAAATGGACAAAAACTCAGTACCGTCCGGTAACACACATTCTCTGCGAAGATTTTGAGCACAATTTGTCAATTTTTGCCTGTTGAATTTTGAAATTCTGACGCTTTAGTTTGATGCAAAATGGGCAAAACTCAAATTTCTAATCCTAGATTTTAGCCATAATTAGGATCACCGACCCGTGACGTTGAACTCGCATTGGGACACGTGCACTGACCGAGGCACGTGGCCTGGGTATGTTTTTATATTTGATGTGGTGAATGCCTAGTGTGTTTGTGATGACCCCAAATTCCCATTGTATTTGGGTACGCCCAACCTAGACCCGTGCAAGTCTCGAGTCAGTACTCAGTGAGCTTGGTGAGCCTAGTCAGCCTCCAATTAATCAATTTAATAGTTTATGAAAGAGTTATTGCAAGTTATACGAAGCTGAAAAATAAACTAACTTAAAAATATGGGAAATAACTCAATCAAACGAAAATCAAGAAACCTATATATGTGGAGAACCACGATATATTCATTAACCAATATCGTATATATAAAACATCATACAATTTGGAATAAACATAAAAACAATATAACCTAACCCTGAAGTCGCGTACTCTAAGAGGTCCTCAGAGGGAAATCACCAAGTAGATGGCCCTTGCCTTTGCTGCACTCTGCGATATCTGCACCCACCGTTACAAACTAGGCGATGAAAAACTGAGATAATTCAAAAGTAATGCCAGAAGAATTTCACAGTAATTCATGAATATCAAATAAAATAGTATAAATATCATGCGAAAATTGAAAGACAGGAAAGTAAATAGATCAAAGTGCATGATAAGCAGATTGAAATGATAGCAATCGAAAACATGCGTGTTCAAAGAGTCAAGAGAGGGCCATAAGCGGTCAAGATGTACAACAATCACCACAACAATCCAGTGCCCAGGTTCACATAACACCAAAGGTGGTCAGGCACTCCTGCAGAGAGTGTTTTGTGTTTGCCCAACTGGTGTGGGCCACATGAGACCTTCACAAATTAGTACACACGTTCACACTCTCACATTCCTAGCACGTATCCCCGATTTTCCCGTTACTTGACAAGGGCGGAAAACTCATGTTAATGGGTCGAGTCATTAACTAATCCTAGGTTAAATTCTAGTGTTCTTCCTATGTGTTTTAAGGATTCGACAACTCAGTAAATCGATCAAAAAATCCAATGAAAACGCAACGACTCTCTTGGGTTTTGAAATCACAACACGTATAAGCCTCATCACGAATTATAGGTTCAGCTCAGTCGTTAATAGGTCACATCATAGTCTTGTAGACTGGTGGCGTGACCACGACATCACTACCGTTCAACAATGTAAAACACGACTTCGACATCGATCAACAATCACGACTCAACTCAACCTGACCATACACTGGTGAGTAGGGATTCTTACGGGTGTGGTCCAACGCCCATAGAATGCCAACACAGCATGGAAAAGCCGTAGGCGTGCTCTACGTCACGTCAATGATCACTCGATGTGATAAGAAGTACTCACATATGAATTTGCCATTACAACGACTCGTAACTATAGATATGGCCGCTCTGGGAGTTATAGGACACACACGAGAGTTTGGTGTGATCCCCGACACTCCCTTAGTCAGGGCGTTTGGCGGCAAGGCCGACCATACATTATGATTTTTGACGAGACACGCAAAAACAACAACACATGAAATGACGTTCACTAAGTTCACCACCGCTAATAGAGACGCTACGGGGGCTATGAAACTCCATGATAGGCATGGTAAGGTCTCCGGCAATCCCCTTATGTCCTCGTGTCGACGATAACGTCGCCATGACGGTTGTTTTTGGAGACAAAAGTATAACACACAAACAATGTATGAATGACATAAACCAACAACAACGCCGCTATTTTGGGCCACACCGAGGGTCGTAAGACACAAGCATGGACTTAGCTTGGTCCCTAACATCCCTAGTCATGGTGGCACAGTGGTGGCGTGGCCCATGGCAGCAAATTCCGACGAGTGCAAAATAGTCCAACAACAACATAAACAGCAACACTTGCGCAAAACTGCGACTCAATGCATAAAAACATAGAACTAGCGACACTCCGGGGATGTAGGGTCTTTGGTGGTCTAGGAGGACCTACCCTCAACCGTCCTCGACCACCGACAACACCTCCCGCAGCGGCACAAAACCCAACAGCAAAACAGTTTGAAAAAAGGTTGAAAAATAGGGCATCATGAAACAAAACAACGATCAACTACCAGTGCTACTAGTGGGGAGTATTCTAGGAGTGTTGGGGTTACAGTGAACCACCTAGGAGCATCCTTGACATACCCCCGACTACAACAACAGCACATATCTGACAACACCCATAAACATACTTGAAAACATGGTATGCGACTATGCCTTACGTCCGCTGCGATTTAGGGAGACTCCGAGACCGTCGAGGCTCTGATGGATAACCCGACCTGGCCCTGATCATCGTCGCTCATAGCAGCGGTGGCCAAAGGCGCAGACAGCTCTACAGTCGCTGACCAAGAGGGAGAGAGAGAGAGGGAAAAAAGAACCTTTGGTGAGGGTTGTGTCCGATCACAAATGGAGAGGGGAGGAGTGTCGACCGAGAGGGAGAAGTGGGAGAGAAGAGAGGTGGCGGTAGCTCTATGAAGGAGATGATGAATAGTGTGTGTAGTTTTCTTTATAAATATATAAATATACATCCATCTATCCAAAATGACCATTATACCCCTTGATCTTGTTACATTTCAACTCAAAACACACACGTATCTCGGGGCCAATCCCATGGCTCTTCAAATTAGAGTTGTCACTTTAACAACCTCTTTTTCATAACCTGTATGTTGCGTAGCTATCCAACTCCCCGTGTCCAAACACCGTTCTTTGGTTTGGTTCACCTTGTCGTGCGCGTAGTCCCACCTTGTTCCTTCAAATAGTTTTTTAAATTATCCAATCATTCATTTATTTGTATTTTAATAGTGTTTTACTCCCCCGTTTAACTAAGTGAAACCTCACTCAGACTAATATTCGCCCGAATGGCTCGAGACTCGTATAAGACTACAATACTAATACATACATCATAGAAACATAACATTACTTCGATGTCGACTATCGAAGTTCGAAATACTATCTAGTATCACGTAGTAGAGTCACGGTCCTAACCAGTGCAACACTAGTAGGTTAAAAATTGAGTGTTGTTGCAGTGTTGTATGTGTGTTCCTTATACCCAAATTATTAATTTCGATAGTTTTGATGATTCGGCGGCGAGGGGAAGCGCTTCGAGTTGCATGCAAGTATGTGCACTGGGTAGTTAGGAGTTAGTGTAACCTTAAAACGTGATTTTAGAAACCAATGTGAAGATTTAATGTGCCTAGCAATAAATTATTAGATCAAATCAAAGTCTAGGCCTATAGTTAAATTTTATAAATTGGGAGCCATGGATATGTATTGAGATGGTTCTAAAATTTGGAAAACTAGGCTGATGAGTGTGTGATTGGAGTCATAAGAGTGTATGGACAGCTAGTATGAGAGCCATAGGATGATCCCCGAGATGCATGCGTACATAAGATTTAAAGCTCAACTATAAATATGATAGATTTAGTGGAGCAACCAAACATGCAAACATTCTCATGAAAAATCAAGAATTCTGAAGTGTTTAGAGGCTAAATTATTGATGAATCTAGGATCGAAATCCGTAGTCTTGAAGGATCTAACAACTATAAGGTATTCATCTTTCTTAACTTAGGTTTCATTAGATTGAACTTAGAAATTGGGGGTTTAATGGTGGTGATGGTGCACTATGCTTGATGCTATTGTTGGAGTTGATATTTTGTTATTATTGTTGAAGGAACTAAGAGGTTTGTTGATAGAGGATGATGTTTGTTGAAGTTATTGTTGTTGTTTTGTTTTGAAAAAAAAGAGGAGGAAGCGATGCAAATCGTCTCTACAAATTTTAGGGAGGGGAGGTACGCATGCATGTGTGAGCTTGCCTGCGGTCCCTGGACCGGGATCGACCAGGTTGGACTGGGTCGCACCTAGTTCAGGGGCCTAACCCCCTTAAATAAATAAATAAATAAATAGTTTTAAATATATATGGAAAAAATATAGAAATTAACTAGATATTAATGGAAAAATTGAAAAACATATAAGAAATTGGGAAAAGATAGAAAATTGGTTTTCCGGACTTTTCAGACATTTGACACTCTGGTATAACTCAAAAAATGTGCTAGAACTGGAAATTTGGAATGATGTTCTAATTTTTAGTTTAATATTATAAATCCACTTAATGTGGCCTTAAATCAATTAAAATGATATAAAATGAACTTCATGAACTAAAGGGAATTCCCAAGAATCCATGTGCGCAAGTCGGGGTGATGAGAGGTCGGATTTACTAGGAATTTGCGTGAATTTGCGAGTATACCCGATAATGTTCTGTTTTACATTTCATTTCCAGTGTTTAATCAATGTTTTATAGTCCTTTTGACTATATGATGCTTGTATTCTAATATCATGAGCCTTGTTCGATGTTACTCAGATGTTGCGCTTTGATTTCATGATATCCCTCTTGTGTTGATTAATTAACTCATTTCAAATGCCTTGTCGATTTCTTGTCTTTTTTATTATTGATTGAGGTATAAATAGCATGGTATTGGGATTAGAATATTTAGGAATGAGACTATGGACTTTGTACTACCCTTGATTAGTCAAATTGCTTGTCCTTATGCCTTGGTATTTCATGCCTGAGTCATTTTATTGAACACATATAAAACAAACTTAGTATCTAGGTCCCTTACTCGATCGAGGTGTGCATGACTCACGGGGTTAGAGTCCCTTAGGATGTCGGTACATGCTTCTTGGCTATGTGCGAGACACCGGGGAGTCCCTGGTGATACTTGGGTTAGAGTCCCTTGTGATGTTATGACTATTGAGTCGGTGTGACGTGCATCATTACCGACTGGACCTAGATCACTTCTACTTAGTCGAGTGTCAGTATCATTTGTTTAACTCTAGTATTTACTTGCATATTGTTAATCCTCTAGTGTTTCATATATATATGCTTTTCAATACTATTAGAATATTTGAAAATGCGAGATAAACATTTTATCGGGGATTACTATTATTTTATTGTACTCATCGTTCTTTTAATGAAGGTGGGTGCAGAGCTGTCGACTGGCAAGCTAGGTAAGGAGAAGATTAGTGACTAACTTTGAGCAGTGGTGTGATCCTGCTTTCGACATTGTAGGTCTTTTGGTATTTTTTTGTATTACCTTCCGTTATGTCTTTTTATACTCTATGGGTTGTATGTATTGGGTTGAGTGTTAGTTCCCCGACCTGAATTTTATCATCACATTATTTAATGTATTTTGAGGTATATATGCATGTGATGTCTTCTCCTGTTTTTTCCACACTTAGGGTTTAATTTAATTGCTTCCGCAAAATTACCAAATCGCTTTCGCATTATCGTTAAGACTTCTGCTAAATAACTATTTTAATAAAGGTTTGAATCAACTCTAAATTTCAATAATGGTATAACTTGTGTGTTACTTATCCTAAACAAGAGTAACGAGGCGTAAAGGTTGTAAAGTCTAACTAATACATAGTTAAGTCATATGGGATTGAGATTAGGGCTTAGTTAAAGGATTAGACCAGGCGGCGCCTTAGATTTAGGAGAACGAGTCATCACAATTGAGTGTGACGGCCCAAAAACCACATTGGTCCGCCACAGGGGCCACGCGGGCCCACAACTAGCCACGTAGCTGCCAACTGTGTCTAACGGCTAACTAATCACTATATTTACCTAATTGTCAAGTAAATAGTTAATATATTGAATGTGCAGAAGCTTTTAATTATCATAACTAAGCATAAATAAGTTCAACATGTTACACCTATCAAGGATAACATGGAAGTACTCGGTATATAGGTGACAACGGCCATCAGTGAATATTTATATACTAGTACTAAAAATGATATAACAAGTCCCCAATAACAATAAATAAAAAAATTTAATAATAACTACACATACCAGTAGGTCCTTGACAGTGGATAAGTAAAGATGTATCGCCTGAAATCTCCTTGCCCCTACTGATACCAAAGATCTAAGCTCAAGCAATCACAAGAGACAGATGACGAGCCCAGTAAGTAAAATTCCAAGGAAAACCACCGTGCATTATTTAAAGAAATGAATAACAGAGTCAATAATAGTGTTCAATAAGCATGCGGAAAGAAGGAAAAATACAGGCAACTGCTCAAAGCTCATCGCATGAATATAAAATACTAAGAAATACAAAGTGGATGTGACCCCAGCTGACTAAGCTATGTACTTTGGATCAGGAACCCTGGATATAGAATCTACCAATCCTTTCGACTGTGTCCTAGCGGTATTAGCCTTATTGGTGTACATTGAACACGTGAAGCGATACTCAACTCGAGAATAGCATCTACTGAGGCCGCGTAACACACACTACACATTAAGCAAGCAACCCTAACATCTTGCAGATACTTAGGCAGGAGTAAGCTTAACTCAACCAACCTAGTAAGAATAGACTCACAAATTAACAAGAAATAACAATTCAAATGAATAAACAATAAGTAAATGAAGTAGTGTTCTTCAGTTGGGCTTTACGTACCTCAAACCGTGCTTAATAACCACGAAACCTTTCGGTCCGACCCCTAACTAGTCCCCGACTCCAAATACTGTCCCGTGACCCCTGTGATCGATTTTTCGATGTTTTATGGTTAATTAAGTAGGTTTATTGTCAATTAGGCTCGGTTAAAGATTTAAAATTTCTAGGTTCTGGTCCCGATCGCGCTAGGTAGGGTAGCCAGCACGCTGGGCGATTCTTCGCCCAGAAGGGATCATCACCGTCTCCAACGTGCCCAGCGCGCTGGTGTTCATCACCCAGTGCATTGTGTATGCCCTGCCCATAATTCCAACATGGAATTATGGGTTTCTAGGTTTCCCAAACACCCAAACACAATCCATAACACCCACACACTCCAATCGCACCTAATTCATCACTTGAATATAAAAGCACATTTTTAAACCAAAACAGAGAATCTAACATGCATGTGTTTGAAATCCGAAATCACCTAAATCACTTAAATTTTCCACAAATTTAACCCCGTGAGTCGCGCACACCTCGATCGAGTAAAGGACTTAGATATTAAGATGACGTTATATGTGTTCAATAAAATGACTCGGGCGTGGAATACTAAGGCATAGGGACAAGCTATTTGACTAATCAAAGCGAGTTATGACTATTGAGTCGGTATGACGTGGCTCATTACCAACTGGACCTAGATCAGTACCACTCAGTCGAGTGTTAGTATCATTTCCTTAACTCTGGTATTTACTTTCATATAGTTAATCCTCTAGTGTTTCATATTTATATGCTTTTAAATAACATTAGAATATTTGGAAAGGCGAGATAAACACATTAGCGACGATTACTGATATTTTATTATACGAATCGTCTTTTTTATGACAATGGGTACAACGCCATTGACTAGCAAGCCGGGTAAGGAGAAGATCGACGACTACCTCTAAGCAGCGACGCGATCCTGCTTTCGACATTGTAAGACTTTTGGTATTTTTTGTATTATCTTACATTATTTCTTTTGATATTTTTTAGGTTGTATGTATTGGGTTAACGGCTAGTTCCCTGACCTGACTTTGATCATCACACTATTTAATATATTTTGAGGTAAATATGCATGTGATGTCTTCTCCTTGTTTTCGAAACTTAGGGTTTAACTGAATTTCTTCCGCATAAATTACCAAATCGCTTTCACATAATTTTTAAGACTTCAGCTAAATAACTATTTTAATAAAATTTTAATTAACTCTATATTTCAATAACAGTATAACTTATGTGTTAATTATCCTGAACATGAGTAACGAGGCCTATAGGTTGTAAAGGCTAACTAATACGTAGTTAAGCTCAACGAGATTGAGATTAGGGCTTAATTATGGGATTAGTTGATTTGTTGCTAAAATAAGCCTTAAAGGTCAATATTGTAAATAAGCTAATTTTTGGCATTTTAAATTTCAAAACACTTACAATGTAATTTGATGCGAAATAGGCATAAACTCTTTTCTATCCATTTTTGCATGTTCCCTGCCAGGATTTTTAGCATAATTTGACAAGTTTTTGCTGAAATAAGCATTGGAAGTCAATATTGTAAATATAATGATTTTTGGCTAAATGAATTTTACAATTGGGACGATGTAATTTGATGCGAAATGGCAAAAACTCATTACCATCCACTTTCGCATGTTCCCTACATTGTTTTTAGGTACAATTTGTTGATTTTTTACTTTAATAAGTCCAATATGGCTATATTATAAATATGTTGATTTTTGGCCAGCTGAATTTCATAATTCTGACTAGTTTGATTTGAAATGGGAAAAAACTCATTACCGTCAAGTTTCGCACATTCCCCATTTGGATTTTAGGCACAATTCGTCAATTTTTTTTTGCTACAATAAACCTTAAAGGTCAATATTATAAATATGTTGATTTTCTACCTGTTAAATTTTACAATTATGACGATGTAGATCGATGTTAAATTGGCAAAAACTCATTACCGTCTAGCTTTGCACGTTTCCTACATGGATTTAAGGCACAATTCGTCAATTTTATGTTAAAATAAGCCTTGAAGGTCATTATTATAAATATGTTAATTTTTTGAAATAACTCATTACCGTCCAGTTACGGATGTTCACTATGTGAATTTTAGACACAATTCCCCAAGTTGTTGGTATAATAAGCATTGAAGATCAATATTGTAAATATGATAATTTCGGAAGTTGAATTTCAAAATTCTAACTATGTAGTTTGATGCAATATGGGCAAAAACTCATTACCATCAAGTTTCGATATAATTCGATGTGAGCTTAGCAAAAACTCGTTAACATCCAGTTTCTTAGATTCCCAACGTTTATTTAGCCACAATTCGTCGATTTTTTGCTAAAATAAGCCTTGAAGGTCATTATTGTAAATATGTTGATTTTTGACTGGTTGAATTTAAGAATACTAATGATGTAGTTTAATGTCAAATGCACAAAAACTCATTACTATCTAGTTATACACATTCCCTACGTGGATTTTAGGCACAATTCGTTAAATTTTTGCTATAATAAACCTTGAAGGTCAATAAAGTAAATATTCTTATTTCGGCAGGTTGAATTTAAGAATTCTGACAATGTTGTTAGGTAAGAAATTGTTAAAAACTCATAACTACCGAGTTTCACATGATCCCTTCATGGGTTTAATCTAACTCATGCCACGTGTCAATTTAGGTCGTACGTGGACCCTTGTCATGATACAGTTTTCCAATTCGCGATCGTCAACGCCGAGGTATATTATTTTTGTTCGATGTTTTGTGTTATATCTTATTAGCCAAATGTAAATTCTAATGTCCCAAATGTGTAAAGTCGTTTGAGTATGAGCGTTGGTGCTATGAAACAGGTTAGGCTCGATAGGAACGTGAATAACGAGTTTCGAGCGAATAGTTGTCAGGTAATTAGCAGTCCGGAGGATTTAACAGTTTAAAAACACTGACTAAATACAAAATAAATAACAATTAAAAGTTGTACATTGCGTTCGATATGTTGATACGTCCGGGATTATGAGACGAGCGAGTTGTTGTACAGAACGGGTCTGGAAACGTAAGTATTGTGCGAGAAAATGGTGAAGTATTAATGTGAGTTACTCATTGAAGTCACCAAGTTTTTCTCAAGGTAGTTGGATGGAGTGGAAGGGAGCCAAGGGATGTGCCTCGAGAATCATGGATGGGTGTAGATGATGGAGGGAGTATGAAAGCCAGTAATCACCTTTTCTCTTTCATCTCTCATTTCTCATTTTCATCTCAACGAAACAAAACAAAACATGGGTGGTTCTGGAAGTTTTTGACGCAATTTGACGCCAAATGATCGATCAACCTCGAATTATAATGTGAGATCCCGGTTCTCCATGTGTTTGTCTATGTTTTAGTGTCAATTTTGAGGGTTTTTGTCACAACAATTTTAGACGAGATTTTTGGGAAATGTTGGGAATGAGGTTGTATGATGAATTTATGATCTAATGGATGGTTTATTGGTGATTTGTAAGTTGGTTTCGTGATTGGAGAGGTTGTGGCATTTTTTGAAAATTTTGGAGATTTTTGAATCATTTTCGGAATCGAGGGTTTTATCAAGGTTTTGACGCGAACCGAATGTGTTTGTGATAGTTATGGACGTCCCTCAATGTTTGGGATAAGCTTAGAACGCGAATAGGCTCAGAACGTGACGACGCGAGCCGGGGTTTCGAAAAACCCCGGATGGCATGTGCAGAACCCACACCGCGAAGGACACCGTGGGCATTTATTGCCCACGGACCCATGGCGTCGGAGGTAGTGAGCTCCAAAATCGCGTCGTTCGGGTGCTGCCATGGGTTAAACCCCACGGTGCCACTACGGCTTGACATTATTTACAAGGGGATTTTCAATGAATTTCGAATATATTTTGGGGATCTCTAGGGGATTCAAATGGGTTCGAATATGACCCAATACCCCGAAAATTAACTCAATTACACAAATAAAATAAGTTTGGAAAATTGGGTAAATTTGAAAGTATGTAATAGGATTTGTAATTTAATTGGATTATCAGGAGTTTTAGTGGTTGATGGGTCACACGGGATTCGTAGGAGGCGAGTCGGAGGAAGTGTAAGTGCAGATACAAGTAAGTAAACTAGTGAGGAATTTTAAAGTTATTTCTGGAGCTTTAATTTGTTGTTATTGCTCTGTTCTATATTTTTTTGGAAATTCTTTTGGTTGAGTGTTCCATTGTCAAGTGAGTCATAGTTACTTTTATCTGCGATATGAGCTCTTATCTGGATGCTGTTGACATCTCCCAATTGAGTGTATGTTGAGGGCTCTTATCTGGGTCTTTAAATATCTCATAGTCGCAAGGGTTAGGGCTGGTAGGCCATGTTCTCGTTCTGAACCCGAGTCTGCTCGTCTTTTGCTCTGACTCAACGACTTTTAGTTAGGACTCCTTGCTATTCGATTTTCATATTCCTGACAATCTATATTCGATTGATTTATTTACAGTTTTGGGTATTCATGGCTCTCTATTCCTTTCTTTCTATCTGCATGAATTTGACTAATTTATTTATTTCAAAATATTATTTTTGTTTCCTGCTTGGCATTACTTACCGGGGTTCATCATTCTTGTGTTTGACTGTAGATCCAGAGTCCAGCAAGGGAAATGCTCCACAGTTAGGTGATATCATCTGAGGATACATGAGCACGTCTTTCCACTTGGCTAATATAGGTGACTTTTCTTGTATTATTGTATATATTATTTTTAAAACATTGGGACTTGTAGTTTTTGAGATATCTTGGGCATGTATATCTATATGTTACTCTTCTCTGACTGATCATTAATGATGATATACATATGCGGGGTTTCCACACTTTAGGATGTCTTATTTTGTATGGTTGTGATTATTTTGATTAGTTTGTGGATTGATTGCTTCCGCTTTAATAATGTTAACTCACTAATCGACATTTTCAATTTGTAAATGTTTTAAAATGGTAAAGGGAGGCTGACTAGGCTTGTGTGACTCTGCGAGATTGCTTTGGAGGTTCACATAAGTTTAGGACGGGTGGGACCCAGCTTAGGATTGTGAAATTGGGGTCGTCACAGTTGGTTTAAGAGCTGAAGTTTTAAAGACATGACTCTTGATTTAAAACACAAACCATTAAGATATAAAGTTTTGGAAGTTAGGACACTGGTTAAACTTGTAGTAGAACCCTATAATCCTGACTTAAGTTTTAGTTGGAAAGTGAGGAGAGTTGGGAAATGAAAAATTGGACTATATGAGCTATTTGATGTATTGTATACTATTATCGATAGCTATATCCTGATCGGGAACTCGCTTTCGTTGCAGAATGCGATCACCGATCAGTCTGAGACCAACGGTGGAGGTTTGGGAGATGTTCAAGCGAGGACTGATGAGTCTATGATGTAGTATATAGATCAGTATCTGCGTCTGATGGAGTATGTCGAGGGTGCCGTCGACACTGACCTTGATAAGTCTTATTACTTCATGCACGGTCTCCTCGACTCCATTGGCTCTGTAGTAGTGACGATAGCTTCGAAGTCACTTCAGGAGGCTTATGAAAGAGCTATGGCTAGTGAGAGCTTTGTGAGCACACGCGTCGGGGCACCTGTTGCATCATCTGCATCGTCACAGTCAGTGAGATTTTCGGAAGGTGATAAGAGGAGGAAGAGATTCCATCCGTAGTCGTAGAGAGATCGAGCTCATAACGTAGGATCTGTTGCATCTTCGCCTTTTGCAGCGTATACTGCTCCATTCTCAGTTGGTCCAGTACAGAGTTATGCTAGTACACACAATGGCCAACACCGTCAGAACCTTAACACCATTGTTATTAGAGAACTGATGGCATAGGTAGTGGCCAGAGATAGTGTCAAAGTTCCAGTCAAGTGTACAGACTGGGATAGAGGTCTTGTCAGGCACACAGACAGGGACATGGATAGCGTAGTCAGTCTTGGTCAAGATCTTAGATGGTTTGTTGGAAGTGAGGACGGATCGATCATTTCATCAGTGCGTGTCCACGACTGGGTCGAGGGCAGCCGCCGCAGAGCCTATAGCAGATTCACGCAATTGCTGCACTAGACTTGACTCCCACCGTAATCTGATTGAGGTTACAATTTACATTTGCAATCGTTTTATGCATGTCATGTTTGATTCAGGCTCTACTGTTTGTTTTATTTTGGGTCGTATGGTTGATGAGTTGGGTTTGAGACCTACTAGATTAGAGAGACCTTTGATCCTTAGAACAGCTACTAGGGAGAAGATCTACTCGAACTTGTTGTATGTTGACTGTTTGATGGAGATAGAGGGTCATATCATGCCAGCAGACCTAAGAGTGTTGAAGTTCCTCAAGTTTGATGTATTATTGAGCATGGATTGGATGGGTGCTTATCATGCACAGATCCATTGTTTCAGTAAGAGAGTCACATTTCAGATTCTAGGGCATTTGAAGTTTAATTTTTAGGGGACTTCGACTAATTTAATTTTCACTAGAGGTAAAGTCGCCACTAGCGTAGATGTTGAGACATTCGCTAATATATTGGGTACGACAGAGCGAGTTGTGACAAGGTTGAAGGAGGTATCAGTGGTGTGCGAGTTTCCTGATGTCTTTCCGACAGAGCTACCAGGGTTACCACCTCATAGGGAGATCAACTGTATTATTGACTTGGTCATAATGACCAAACCTATTTTGATTCCGCCATACTGGGTGGCTTCGAGGAGCTAGAGGAGTCGAGGAGTCAGCTTGATGAGTTGTTACAGTTGGGTTTCATCTACCCGAACATGTTACCTTAGGGAGCACCAGTTCTATTTGTCAAGAAGAAAGTTAGTATCCTGCGATAGTGTATCGACTACCAATAGTTGAATAGGTTGACAGTGAAGAACAAGAATCCACTTTCGCGTATCGACGACTTGTTCGATCAGCTGACAAGATCACAGTGTTCTCGAAAAAATATTTGAGATCTGGTTACCATCAGCTGAGGATTAGAGTGGAGGATAGCGAGAAGATGACATTTCGCACTCGATACGGACAATATCAGTTCACAGTCATGCTTTTTGGGCTGATTAATGCACCAGCGATGTTTATGGACTTAATGCATCGAGTGTTGAGATAGTACTTAGGTCGTTTCGTCATTGTGTTCATTGACGACATTTTGATCTACTCCAGGACTTATGAGATCACAAGGAGCATCCCAGGTCGGTGTTGCAGCTATTGAGAGAGCACAGGTTGTTAGCCAAGTTTAGTAAGTGCTAGTTTTGGCTTACGGAGGTTGCATTTCTTAGACACATCATCAGAGTAGGTGGAGTGTCAGTGGACCCCACTAAGGTTAGAGCAGTTATAGATTGGCCTACACCGAGATCAGTATAATACATTCACAGTTTTCTTGGCTTAGCAGGATTATACAGGCATTTTATATGAGACTTCTCAAAAATTGCAGCACCTATGACACAGTTGACGAAGAAGGACGTTAGATTTCAGTGGACAAATAGTTGTGAGCAAACGTTTCAGATTTTGAAGGAACGTCTAACTACCATGCCTGTGTTAGTATTGCCTGAGTCAGGGAAGGGTTTTGAGGTGAACATCGATGCTTCAAAGGTCGGTTTGGGTTGTGTTTTAATGCAGGATGGTAGAGTGAATGCCTATGTGTCGCGACAGCTGAAGGTTCACGAGAAGAACTACCCTACGCATGACTTGGAGTTGGTGACAGTGGCGTTTTCATTGAAGATTTGGCATCACCATCTCTACGGAGAGATGTTTGTGCTGTTTACTGACCACAAGAGTTTGAAGTACATGTTTACTCAAAAGGATCTGAATATGAGACAGAGGTGTTGACTTGAGTTCTTCAAGTATTATGATTTCTCTTTGGAGTACCACCTGGGGAAGGCCAATGTGGTTGCAGACGCGTTGAACCACAGAGGGTCAGACTCAGAGGTTGTTACTTGCCACATGAGACACGAGTATGGTTTGCACGAGGTAGTCGAGAGGTTATATTTTGTTGATTTTTTGACCAAAACTAGAGTATTGATTTGTGGCCGGATGAGGATTCACACAGTCTCTATTAAGAGTGTACTGAATGGTCAACGGGTTGACGAGTTGTACAAAAGGTTTTTGGAGTTAGCACAGCGTGAAGATCATCCAGATTAAAGTTAGTCGACAGACTCATGCTTGAGGTTTAGAGGGCGACTGTGGATTCTACCAATGGCAGAGCTACGCGATGAGATACATCATGAGACACACTGCTCGCGTTTTAAGGTTCATCCGGGCAAGACCAAGATGTATGCCGATGTGCGTCGCCTATTTCGGTGCTGGGGATGAAGACCTATGTTTCTGATTATGTGCGAGGGTGTGAGATTTGTTAATGAGTTAAGGCTGAGCATTGCAGACCTAGTGGGCTATTACAATCACTTCCTATTCCTAGGTGGAAGTGGGAGCATATCGCTAAGGACTTCGTCAGTAGTTTACCTCGATCTCAGCGCGGTCATCATATCATCTAGGTGATTGTGGACAGGTTGACCAAGTTTACGCACTTTATACAGATTTTGACCACATATTGAGTGGATAGGTTGGCTAGTTTGTATGAGCGAGTGATAGTTTAACTGCACGGTGTACCTTTATTGATTGTGTCTAACAGAGGGCCACAACTCACATCACAGTTTTAACAGAGCATGCAGGCACAGTTTTGCACGCGGTTGGATCTCAGTATCGCTTATCATCTACATACTGATAGACAGTCAGAGCTTCTGATACAGATATTAGATGACATATTGAGGATGTGTGTGTTGGAGTACGGTGGGTCATGGGAGGAGTATCTTCACCTGTATGAGCTTGCATACAACAATACTTATCAGACCAGTATAGGTATTGCACCATTCGAGGCATTATACGAGAGGCCGTGTAGATCTCCATCTTGCTGGGCAGTGCTAGAGGATATGGTAGCTATTGGGCTAGAGATTGCTGTAGATCACAGAGAAAAGATACGCTTGATCAGACTTAAGCTGAAAGGTGCGCAGGAGAAATAGAAGAGATATTATGACTTGTATCATGAGGAATTGGATACAAGGTCGGAGATTACATATATCTGATGGTATCTCCAATGAAAGGTCACAAGAGGTTCGGGATCAGAGGGAAGCTTGCACCGAGATTTATTCGTCCATTTAGAGTTGGGAAGCGGATAGGCAGAGGTGCATATGAGTTAGAGTTGCAATCTCAGTTATCTGTTGTTCACCTTGTGTATTACATATCTATGCTCAGACTGGATAAGTCGAGAGAGGGCAGTCGGCCGACAGTGGATTTGAGCCAGATAGACTTGAGGGAGGACATCACCTATGACGAGTAGCCTATTCAGATATTAGACCAGAATATAAAGATTCTAAGGAACAAGGAGATCCCATCAGTCTTTGTCAAGTGGCAGCACCTTAGGGATGAAGAGCTGATGTGGCAGCTTGAGTCCTATATGTGCGAGTATTTCTCCTACCTCTTCTGAGTTGCTAAGTTTTCCTTTGGTTTCATTTTAGTTTAGTTTTAATTTTGAGGACGAAATTTCAGTTAGTTGGGAAGACTGTAACAACCCTAAAATCTAACTCGTGCCATGTGTCAATTTAGGTCGTACGTGTACCCTTGCCGTAATACAGTTGTCCAATTCTTGGTCGTCGACGCAAAGGTATGTTATTTTTGTTTGGTGTCTTGTATTACATTTTACTATCCGAATGTAAATTTCAATGTCCCAAACGTGTGAGGATGTTTGAGTTTGAGCGTTGGTGTTGGAAAATGGGTTCGGCTTAATAGGAACGTGAATAAAGGGTTTCGGGCAAACAATTGTTGAGTAATTAGCAGTTTGGGGGATTTAACGAATTAAAAACTTTGACTAAATACAAAATAATTAATAATTAAAAGTCGTATATTACGTTCGATACATTGGTACGTCTGAGATTATGCGGTGAGTGAGTCGTGGTACGAAACAGGTCCAGAAACATGAGTATTGTGTGAGAAAACGATGAAGAATTGATGTAAGTTACTCAATGAAGTTACAAAGTTTGTGTCAAGGTGGTTGATGGAGTTGAAGGGAGCCAAAGGATGTGCCTCGAGATTCATGTGTGGGTGTAGACGAGGGAGGGAGTATAAAAGCCACTCATCACCTTTTCTCTCTCATCTATCATTTCTCATTTTCATCTCAACGAAACAAAACAAAAAATGGGTGGTTCCGCGAGTTTTCAACACAATTTTATGCCAAATGATAGATCAACCTCGAATTATAAGGTTAGATCCCGGTTCTCCACGTGTTTTTCTACGTTTTGGTGTCAATTTTATTGGTTTTCGTCAAAACAATTTCAGACGAGATTTTTGGGAAATGTTAGGAATCAGGTTGTATGATGAATTTATGATCCAATGGATGGTTTATTGGTGGTTTGTAAGCTAGTTTGGTGATTGGAGAGGTTGTGGAATTTTTTAGAATTTTTGGAGATTTTTGAATGATTTTTGGAATCAAGGGTTTTATTGAGGTTTTGATGCGAACCGAAAGTTGTTTGTGATAGTCACGGACGTCCATAAGAGTTTGGGATTGGCTCGGAATGCAGCGACGTGTGATAGGGTTTCAAAAAACCACAGATGGTGTGTGCAGGACCCACACGACACCCACGGCGTTGGAAGCTTTGAGCTCCGAATTAGCACCGTGAGGGCACCACTACGGTGTGACATTGTTCACAGGGGGATTTTAAATAAAATCTTAAAAAATTTAGGGGATCTCTCAGGGATTCAAATGGGTTTGAATACGACCCAATACCCCAGAAATCAAGCCTATTACACTAATAAAATAATTATGGAAAATCGGGTAAATTAAAAAGTATTAAATAGGATTTGTAATTTAATTAGATTATGAGGAGTTTAAGTGGTTGACGGGTCACACGAGATTTGTAGGAGGCAAGTCGGAGGAGAACAACATATAGATATACATATGTATGGTTGAGATTATCTATATGTTGGGCATGTATATCTATATGTTGTATGGTTGTGATTATCTCAATTAATTTGTGGATTGATTGCTTCTGCTTTAATAATGTTAACTCACTAATTGACGTTTTTAATTTGTAATTGTTTTAAAATGGAAAAGGAAGGCTGATTAGGCTTATGTGACTCGGCGATATTGGCTTGGGGGTTCTCCTAAGTTTAGACAGGGTGGTCCAAGTTTAGGATTGTGAAACTAGGGCCGTCGCAAGTTTTAGGCACAATTTGTCAATTTTTTATTCAAATAAACCTTGAAGGACATTACTATAAATATGTTGATTTTATGACTGGTTGAATTTCATAGTTTGATGTGAAATAAGCAAAAATTCATTACCGTCCAGTTACACACGTTCCCTATTTGCATTTCAGAAAAAATTCGACAAACTTTTGCAATAATTAGTCTTGAAGATCAATATTGTAAATAGGTTGATTGTCGGTAGTTGAATTTCAGAATAGTGACGATGTAGTTTGATATGAAATGGGATCAAACTCATTACTGTCAAGTTTTGCTTTAATTTGATGTGAAATTGACAAAAACTCATCACCGCCTAGTTTCGCATTCCCATCGTGAATTTTAGGCACACTTCGTCGATTTTTTGTTAAAAGAAGCCTTAAAGGTTGATATTGTAAATATGCTGATTTTTGTTAGGTTGAATTTCAGAGTTCTTACAATATAGATTGATGCAAAATAGGCAACAACTCTTTACTGTCCGGTTTTGCACGTTCCCAACCTTGATTTTAGGCATAATTTGTCGAATTTTTGCTAAAATAAGCCATGAAAGTCAATATTGTGACTATGTTGATTTTCGACCAATTTAATTTTATGATTCTAACAATGTAGTTTGATGTAAAATTTGGCAAAAACTCATTACCTTCTAGTTTTCACACGTTCTATACGTAGATTTTTGGCACGATTCATCAATTTTTTTGCTAAAATAAGCCTTGAAGGTCATTATTGTAAATATGTTGATTTTTAGCTAGTTGAATTTCAAAATTCTGATGTTGTAGTTTGACGCAAAATGGGCTAAAATTCCATACTGTCAAGTTACACTCGTTTCCTACATGGATTTTAGGCATAATTCGTCAAATTTTTGCTATAATAAGCCTTGAAGGTCAATATTGTAAGTATGTTGATTTTGCGTCGTTTGAATTTAAGAATTCTGACAATGTAGTTTGATGTGAAATGAGCAAAAACTTATTACCTTCAAGTTGTGTTGTAGTTTTATGCGAAATTGGCAAAAACTAATTATCGTCTAGTTTTGCACGTTCCCGATGTTGATTTTATGCACAATTTGTTAAATTTTTGCTAAAATAAGCTTTGAAGGTCTTAACTGTAAATATGATGATTTTTGCCTTGTTGAATTTCAGAGTTTTGACAATGTAGTTTGATGTGAAATGGACAAAAACTAATTACAAACTAGTTACACTCGTGCCATACGTGGATTTTAGGCACAATTCATCAAAATTATGCTACAATAAACCTTGGTGGTTAATATTGTAAATATTTTAATTTTTGGCCGGTTGAATTTCAAGATTTTGAAGATGTTGTTTGGTGACAAATTGATAAAAACTCATTACCACCTAGCTTTGCACGTTCCCTACATGGATTTTAGGCACAATTCGTCAATTTCTCGAAAAATAAGCCTTGAATGTCATTATCATAAATATGTTATTTTTTCAGCTGGTTGAATTTCTGAACTTTGACGAAGTAGTTTGATACGAAATGGGAAAAAACACATTACCATCTAGTAAAACACATTCCCTATATGCATTATAAGCACAATTCGTCAAATTTTTGCTATAATAAGTTTTGAAGGTTAATATAGTAATTCTAACGGCCCTAAAAATCTAACTCGTGCCACGTATCAATTTAAGTCGTACGTGGACCCTTGCCGTGATATAGTTGTCCAATTCTCAGTCATCGACGCCGTGGTATTTTATTTTTGTTTGGTGTTTTATTTTATATTTTATTACCTGAATATAAATTTTAACGTCCTAAACGTGCAAGGACTTTTGAGTGTGAGCGTTGGTGTTGGAAAATGGGTTCGGCTCGATGAGAATATGAATAACGGGTTTTGGGCAAATAGTTGTCGGGTAATTAGCAGTCTGGGGATTTAATGAATTAAAAATATTGATTAAATACAAAATAAATAATAATTAAAAGTTGTATTTTGCGTTCGATACATTGATACGTTAGAGATTATGCAACGAGCGAGTCGTGGTGCGGAACTGGTCCGGTAACGCGAGTATTTTGCTAGAAATGGTTATGTTGGGAATGTAAATCACCTATTGAAATTAGTATGTCAGTAGTTGGATGGGTTGAAAGGTGCCCAAGGGATGTGCCTCGAGATTCGTATGTGAGGTTTGATGATGGATGGGATATGTAAAGAGAAGCACAAACTTTTCTCTCTCCTCTCTCATTTTTCAGTCTCATCCCAACGAAAAACAACGTGGAAACAGAGTGGGCTCCGGGAGGGTTTTCGATGCGATTTTACGCCAAGGGATCGATCAATCTTGAATTCTAAGGTGAGATCCTAGTTCTCTGCGTGTTTTTTTTACGTTTTGGTGTGAATTTTGTGGGTTTTCGTCATGACGATTTCAGACGAGATTTTTGGAAAATGTTGAAAATGAATTTATATGATGGGTTTTTGATCAAATGGATGAATTATTGATGATTTGTTAGTTGCTTTGTTGATTGTGGAAGTTGTGGAATTTTTTGGATTTTTTAGGGATTTTCAATGATTTTTCGAAATCAATGGTTTGTTGAGGTTTTGGCGCAAGCGCGAAGGTGGTTTGGGATAGTCATGAACGTCCCTAAGAGTTTGGGAAAGGCTCGAAGTGCGGAGAAACGAGTCAGGGTTTCAAAAAACCACACCGCGAGGGACATCGTAAGCATTTATACGGTAGATGGGGTAGTGAGCCAATACCCTAAAAATCAGCCTAAGTACACTAATAAAATAATTATGGAAAATTTTGGTAAATTAGAAAGTAATTAGTAGGAGTTATGATTTAATTGAATTATCAGAGTTTTAATTGTTGACGGGTTACACGGGATTCGTAGGAGGCAAGTCAAAGGTCGTGCGAGTGTGAATTAGCTTGGATACATGTAAGTAAACCAGTGAAGAATTTTACAGTAATTTCTTGAGCTTAAATTTTTTGTTGTTTCTCTAATCCGCATTTCTTTTGGAAATTCCTTTGGTTGAGGGTTCTATTGGCAAGTGAGCCATGGTTACTTTTATCTACGATATGAGCTCTTATCTAGATGTTGTTGATATGACCCAATTGATTGTATGTTGGGGGTTTTTATCCGAGTCTGTGGATATCTCATAGTTGTAAGGGTTAGGGCTGGTAGGCCGTGTTCTTGTTTTGAACCCGAGTCTACTGGGCTTTGCCGCAACTCAACAATCTTTTGGTCGGGACTCCTTGCTATTCGATTTTCGTATTCTGGACACTCTATATTCGATTGATTTATTTATAGTCTTGTGTATTCATGCGCTCCCTATTCCTTTCTTTCTATCTGCATGAAATATACTGATTTATTTATTTCGAAATACTATATTTATGTCATTTTTTTGCGTTACTTACCTAAGCTCGTCATTCCTATGTTTGACAGAGTACGGATCCACATTCCAACAAGGGAAATGCTCCACAGTTAGGCGATATCATCTGAGGTTACCACAGCACGTCTTTCCACTTGGTAGATATAGGTGATCCTTGTATTATTAAATTTATTGTTTTGAAATACTAAGACTTCAGATTTTTGAGAGATCTTAGGCATGTATATCTATATGTTACACTCCTCTGACTGATCATTATTGATGATTTACATATGCGGGGTTTCCGCACCTTAGGATGTCTTATTTTGAATGGTTGTAATTATTTCGATTAGTTTGAGGATTAATTTCTTCCGCTTTATTAATGTTAACTCACTAATCAAAGTTTTCAACTTGTAAATGATTTAAAAGGGTAAAAGGTAAAGGAAGGCTTACTAGGATTGTGTGATTCAGCGATATTGGCCCGAGGTTTCGTATAAGTTTAGGCCGGGTGGGGTTCAGTTTAGGATTGTAAAACTGGGGCCGTCACAGTTGGTATCAGAGCCAAAGTTTTAAGTACTCGACTCTTAATTTAAATCACAAACCATTAAGACATAAACCAGCCTATGATCCTAACTTAAGTCTTAGTTAGGAAGTTAGGAGAGTTGGGGAAATTAAAACTAGACTAAGAGCTATTGGATTTTCTGTATATATTATTATCGATAGTTATGTCCTGATCGTGAAAATCACTTTCTTTAAAATTAGTGATGGTTGATCAGCCCAAGGTTAGCGATAGTGGTACGGGTGACGTACAAGTGCGATTAGATGGCATGTCGCAGTTGATTACCTTGCATGATCAGCAACTTTAGGAAATACTTAGACTACTGAGAACTCAGGCAACAACATCACCTACTACGTTAGCAGCTCTAATTATTTAGGTTGGGAGTTCTCCTATAGTTCACAACCACTAGTAGCACCCACAGTTATTGTAGCACCCCACAGTGGCTGAGGAGGTACTCATACAGACAGAGGTAGTACCTCATACACCATAGATACCGACCGAGGATACGCTAAGCACACTGACTGATGCAGGTGTTAGGGTAACGACTAAGGTAAGGTAGGCTGGCAAGTTTATGAGACATCAGCCAATGAAGTTCCAACGGGGAATTAATCTTGAGGTTGTAGAGAAGTTTATGAGGAGCCACAAAAAGATACACGATGTATTGGCTACTCCGGCAAATATGCAGCTAGCCGAGTATATCTTTAGCATTACTGTTTAATGAGGCCTCTGTATGGTGGCGTAATATAGTGGAGTCGAAGGGGAAGCCCAAGGACTGGGCTTCGTTCAAAGAGAGGTTCAATAAGTATATTCCTCCAACGGTCCATAATCGGAAGATGACCAAGTTTTGGACGATTAGATAGCAAATCGGAGAGTCCGTTATGCAGTATATGGATCGGTACTTGAATTTGATGGAGTATGCATGGGGTGCAGCCGACACTGATGCCAACCAAGCTTACTATTTTGTTCATAGTCTACTAGATACAATTGGTTTTGTTGTAGTGGCGATGGCTCCGAGCACATTACAGGAAGCTTATGAGAGGGCTATGGCTAGTGAGATCTTTGGGAGCATACGCACCGGAATACCGGTGGCGTCATCAGAATCGTCACAATCAGTGGGTTGTTCTAAGAGAGATAGGAGGAGGAAGAGATATAGACAGTCTAGGCAGAGAGATCAAGCTAAAAGCATAGGATCTATTTCATCTCTGCCTTATGCAACGCATACTACACCAATGTCAGTTGGTCCAGTGCAGAGTTACGCTAATGCACCAGAGCAGCCAGCACCATCAGGTCCTCAGCACCATTATTATCAGAGGACTGATGGTAGAAGCAGTGACCAAAGATAGGGTGTCAGAGTTCCAGTCAAGTTCAGAGACATGGACATAGGTCTAGTCAGACACAGGGATAGGGACAGGGACAACGTAGTCAGCCTGAATCATAATCTTGTTGGGTTTTGGGGTTCATGCGCAACGGAGATTTCAAAACTATTTTGAGAAAAACCCCAATAGGATCCGAATCTGATTCCATTAAAGCACGTTTAAACTATGAAAACTTAATCATACCTCAGTCACAATGTATCTTTGTGAAGGTTAATCAATCTCTAAGTTGCTGCCAACGACGAACGCCCACTATCAGCAGTCCACACACGAACGATGGCCGAGATTTGAAGTGCTAGCTTCGAGAGAATACCAAACCTTTTTGTTTCTCTCCAAAACGATCCAGAGCATACCAAAAAAAAACCTTAAGTCGTTTCTTAAAACGAAAATAGAGTTTCGGCCCTTTTAAAATCTTTTGTTCTTGTATTCTAACTCAAAGCGTCTATTTATACAACCCTTGTATATAGACGGTTAAGTAAATTACACATATACCCCTACTTAAAGAAGTATAAGTGTAATGCACTACAAGGACGTTTCTGTCATAAAATTTTATTATATAAAATTCATTTTTCTTAACCATCTTAAAATCTCGCAAAACCATTCTCAGTGTATGACCCAATAGGCTCATACAACGTTGGCAGTATACCAAAACACATTTTGGTATACAAGTCATAAGAGACCTCTAGCTAGACATTATGACTACCCAAGTTGTACGAATATCAAATCTATACAAGTTTCGATTTCTAGGTAGACTGAAAACATCTAAGTGACATTGATCAATATCAATTCACTTAGACTAGGCCTTTTAACAGTCTAACACATCGAGGGATCCACTGATATCTTTCTTTATATGAGAGGGACAAATTTTATCTCGATTACACAACTTCACCATATTATTCACATAGTAACCAATTACAACTTTTATAATCGTCCAGTTAAAGACAACGTTTGATTGCGTCAAATCACTATATTCCTAATGTTGAAGTCTCTGGTAATCTTAAGTCAGAGGACTGAATAATATACATATCATGAGAAACAACTATGACTTAATCCATGTGATCTTCTCATAGCGGGTCGGTCCAGTACTTTGTTCCCTAACAAGTACTCATGATCTTGATTCATATTCCTATACGTATAATCATCGTATGATCATCAATCAAGACTCATACTAGTCTTAATTCATTATAGTTCCCAATATAATAATTGACTAGGGACATTTAGGATATTTCTGTAAATACCCATGGATCTTATTATAATGTAAACATGCAAATCAATTATAATAAACAACAAATGAAATCCTCTATTTTATTAACTAAAATCTATTCATAAAGACTATTAATGGATTGACCTAGGGCACATTTCCTAACAGATCTCAGAGGGGTTATTGGGAGTGTGGACAGTTATGTCTTTTTATCAGTGTGTGTCCACGACTGAGCTGAGGGCAGCAACAACAATAGAGCCAAGAGCAGGTTCACGCAGTTGCTACACCAGACCTGAATGCCAGCCGTAATCTTATTGAGGGTACTATTTTCATTTGTAGTCGTTTTATGCATGTTATGTTTGATTCAAGCTCTACTGTTTTGTTTATTTCGAGTCGCATGGTTAATGAGTTGGGTTTGAGACCTACTACACCTTGATCCTTAGCACAACTGTTGGGGACAAGATCTACCCCAACTTGTTATGTGTTGACTGTTCAGTTAAGATAAAGGTCATATCATGATAGCGGGCCTGAGAATGATAGAGTTCGTAGAGTTTGATGCATTACTAGGTATGGATTGGTTGGGTGCTTATCATGCACAAATCCACTACTTCAGTAAGAGGGTCACATTTCAGATTCTAGGGCATCCGAAGTTTAGTTTTTAGGGGACTTCGACCAGTTTTCTTATCACTAGAGGTAGAGTCGCCACTAGCGTAGATTTTGAGACGTTCGCTAGTGTATTGAGTACGACGAAGTGAGTTGTGACTAGGTTGGAGGAGGTACCAGTGGTGTGTGAGTTTCCTGACATATTTCCAGTAGAGCTACCAGAATTACCACTACTTAGGGAGATTGATTTCATTATCGACTTGGTCCCAAGGACCGAACCTATTTTGACTCCATCGTACTAGATGGCTCTAAGAAAATTAGAAGACCTGAGGAGTCAGCTAGATGAGTTGTTGGAGTTAGGTTTTATCCACCCGAGCATGTCACCTTGGGGAGTGCCAATTTTGTTTGTCAAGAAGAAAGGCGGCAGCCTGCAATTGTGAATCGATTCCTGACAGTTGAATAGGGTTACAGTGAAAAACAAGTATCCACTTTCCCACATTGACAACTTATTCGATCAACTGACATGAGTGCAGTGGTTCTTAAAGAAAGATTTGAGATCTGGTTACCATCAACTGAGGATTAGAGCGGAGGATAGGGAGAAAACAACGTTTTGCACTCGATGAGGGCATTACTGTTCACAATCATGCCTTTTGGGCTGACTAATACGTCAACGATGTTTATGGACCTGATGCATTGAGTGTTGAGACAGTACTTAGATCGATTCATCATCATGTTCATTGACGATATGTTGATCTACTCCAGGACTCGTGAGGATCACGAGGAGCATCTCAAGTTGGTTTTGCAGCTACTGAGAGAGCACAGGTTGTTCGCCAAGTTTAGTAATTGCAAATTTTTGCTTGCAGAGATCGAATTTCTTAGACACATCCTCAGAGCAGGCAGAGTTTTGAAGGAACGTTTGACTACCGCGCCAGTGTTAGTATTGCTTGAGTTAGGGAAGGGTTTGAGGTGAACACCGATGTTTCGAAGGTCGATTTAGGCTATGTTTTGATGTATGATGGTAGAGTGATTGCCTAATTGTCGTGACAACTGAAGGTTCACTAGAAGAACTACCTTACGCATGACTTGGAGTTAGCGACAGTGGTGTTTTCACTAAAGATTTGGCGCCATTATCTTTACGGAGAGAGGTTTGTGCTATTCACTAACCACAAGAGTTTAAATTATCTATTTACTCAGAAGGATATGAATATGAAACAGAGGTGTTGGCTTGAGTTCCTCAAGGACTATGATTTTTTTTTGGAGTACTACTTGGGGAAGATTAATGTTGTTGTAGACGCGTTGAGCCGCAAAAGATCAGACTCAGAGGTTGTTATCTGCCACATGACACATGAGTATAGTTTGCTCGAGGCGCTTGAGAGGTTGCATTATGTTGATATTCCGACTAGCACGAAAGTATTGATTTGTTACCAGTTGAGGACTCAGAAAGTCTCTATATAGAGTGTACTTGATGGTCAGCGGGTTAATGAACAGTACGAGAGGTTTTTGGAGTTCGCTCAGAGTTCAGACCATCCAGATTGGAGTTAGTCCACAGACTCATGCCTGAGGTTTAGAGGGCGACTGTGGATTCCATAAGTGGCTAAGCTACGCGATGAAATACTTTATGAGGCATACCGGTCACGTTTTACAGTTCCTCCGGGCAAGACCAAGATGTATGTAGTTGTGCGTCGTCTATTTTGGTGGCCGGGGATGAAGACCGATGTTTCTGAGTACGTTAGAGGGTGTGAGATTCGTCAGCGAGTTAAGGCTGAGCATCGTAGACTTAGCGGGCTATTACAGTAATTTCCCATTCCTCATTAAAAGTGGGAGCATATCGCCATGGATTTCGTAAGTGGTTAACCTCAATCTCAACGCAGTCATGATAGCACCTTGGTGATTGTGGACACGTTAACGAAGTCTGCGCACTTTATACCATTTTTGAACACACATTGAGTGGATAGGTTGTCTTGTTTAAATGAGCGAGAGATATATTGACTACACGGTGGTCCTTTATCGATTGTGTCTGACAGAGGTCCATAATTCACGTCATAAATTTGGCAGGGCATGCAGGCACAGTTCAACACATAGTTGGATATCTGTATTGCCTATCATCCATAGACTAATGGACAGTCAGAGAGTCTGATTCAAATACTCGAGAATATGTTGAGGATGTGTGTGTTGGAGTACAGTGGGTCATGGGAGGTGTATCTTCACCTGTGTGAGTTTGCATACAACAACAGTTATCAGGCAAGTAATTGTATGACATCGTTTGAGGCATTATAAGGGAGGCTGTGCAAATCTCCATCTTGCTGGGCAGAGCTAGAGGATGTGGCAGTTATTGGGGTAGAGATATTTATGGATTACACAGAGAAGATACACCTGATCAGACTAAGGTTGAGTTATGCGTAGGAGAGACATAAGAGATATTATGACTTGTATCGTGGGGAGTTTGAGTACAAAGTCGGGGATTATGTTTACGTGAAGGTGCCTTTGATGAAAGGTCACAAGAGGTTCGTAATCAGAAGGAAGCTTGCGCCGAGATTTATTAGTTCATTTAAAGTTGGGAAGCGGATAGGTAAAGTTGCATATGTGTTAGAGTTGCCACCTTAGTTATCTAGAGTTCGCCTTGTATTTCACATCTCTATGCTCATATCCATGTCGAGAGAGGGTAGATGGCGATGGTAGACCAGAGCTAGATAGACTTGAGGAAGGAAATCACCTTTGACAAGCAGCCTATTCAGATATTGGACCAAAAGGTGAAGATTCAAAGGAACAAGGAGATCCCATCAGTCCTTGTGAAATGGTAGCATCATGGAGACAAGGAGTTGACGTGGGAGCTTGAGTCCTATATGCGCGAGTATTTTTCCTACCTCTTTTGATTTGGTAATTTTTCCTTTAAGTTTTGTTATAATTTTGAGGATGAAATTTCAGTTACTAAGGAAGACTGTAACGACCCTAAAAATCTAACTCGTGCCACGTGTTAATATAGGTTGTATGTCGACCCTTGCCGTGATACAGTTGTCCAATTCTAGGTCGTCAATGCCGAGATATGTTATTTTTATTCGGTGTTTTGTATTATATTTTATTACCTGAATGTAAATTTCAATGTCTCAAACATGCGAGGACGTTTGAGTGTAAACATTGGTGTTAGAAAATGGGTTCGATTTGATGGGAACGTGAATAATGGTTTTCGGGCGAATAGTTGTCAGGTAATTACCAGTCTGGGGGATTTAATGAATTAAAAACACTGATTAAATACAAATTAAATACAAATTAAATAATAATTAAAATTTGTATATTACGTTAGATATGTTGATACGTCTGGGATTACGCGATGAGCAAGTCGTGATGCGGAACAGGTTCGGGAACATGAGTATTATGCGAGAAATGGTTAAGTTGGGAGTGAAAGTCACCCATTGCAGTTAATATGTGGTGTCATAGTAGTTGGATGGGTTGAAAGGTAGCCAAGGGATGTGCCTCAAGATTTGTGTGTGGGGTTTGATGATGGATGGGGTATATAAAGAGAAATACCAACTTTTCTCTCTCCTCTCTCATTTTTCAATCTCATCCCAACAAAAAACAATGTGGAAATGGAGAAGGTTCTGGGGGGGTTTTCGACGCGATTCGATGCCAAGGGATCAATCAATCACGAATTCTAAGCTGAGATCCCGATTCTCCACGTGTTTGTTTAAGTTTTGGTGTCAATTTTGTAGGTTTTCGTCCTGACGATTTCGGGCGAGTTTTTTAGAAAATATTGGAAACAAATTTATATGATGGCTTTTTGACCAAATGGATGAATTATTGATGATTTGTTAGTTGGTTTGTTGATTATGAATTTGTTGAATTTTTGAGGATTTTTGAATGATTTTTCGAAATCGATGGTCTGTCGAGGTTTTGACGCGAATCGAATGTGGATTGGGATAGTCACGGACATCCCTAAGAGTTTAGGATAGGCTCAAAGTACGGCGACACGAGTTGGGATCTCAGAAAACCCTGAAAAGGGCATGCAGGGCCTATGTCGCAATGAACACCGTGGACATTTATTGTCCATGCCGTGGGCATTTATTGCCCATGGCGCCATCCACTACGGGTGGGGCAGTGAGCCCCGAATCCATGCCATGGGGACGTCGCCAAGGGTTAAACCCCACAGAGCCAAGACAGCGTGACACTGTTCACAAAGGCATTTTTACTAAAATTTCAAAAAAATTTGGGGATCTTTTAGGGACTTAAATGGGTTCAAATACAACCCAATACACTGAAAATCAATCCAAGTACACTAATAAAATAATTATGAAAAATTTGGGTAAATTAGAAAATAATTAATAAAAGTTGTGATTTATTTGAATTATCAGGGTTTTAGTTGTTGACGGGTCACATGGAATTTGTAGGAGGTGAGTCAAAGGTCGTGTGAGTGCGAATTAGTTTGGATACATGTAAGTAAACTAGTGAAGAATTTTACAATCATTTTTTAAGCTTTAATTTGTTGTTGTTGCTCTATTCCGTATTTCTTTTGGAAATTCCTTTGGTTAAGTGTTCCATTGGCAAGCGAGTCATGGCTGTTTTTATCTGCAATATGAGATCTTATCTGGATGCTGTTGATATCTCCCAATTGAGTATACGTTGGGGACTCTTATTCGGGTCTGTGGATATCTCATAGTCGCAAGGGTTAGGGATGGTAGGTCGTGTTCTCGTCCTTAACTCGAGTCTACTGGGTTTTGCCGTGACTCAATGATCTTTGGGTCGGGACTCCTTGCTGTTCGGTTTTCATTTTCTAGACACTCTATATTCGACTGATTTATTTACAGCATTGTGTCTTCACGCTCCCTATTCCTTTCTTTTTATTTATATGAATTAGACTGATTTATTTATTTCGAAATACTGTATTTATGTCTAGCTTGGCGTTACTCACCTGGGCTCGTCATTCTTGTGTTTAATGGAGTGCAGATCCACAATCTAGCATGGGAAAGGCTCCACATTTAGGTGATATCATCTAAGGTTACCGAAGCACATCTTTCGACTTGGCTAAAATATGTGATCCTTCTTGTATTATCATGTATATTGTTTTGAAATACTGGGACATGGGGTTTTTGAGAGATCTTGAGCATGTATATCTATATGTTACTCTCCTCTGATTGATAATTATTGATGATATATATATGCGGGGTTTCCACACCTTAGGATATCCTATTTTGAATGGTTATGATTATTTCGATTAGTTTGAGGATTGATGGCTTCCACTTTATTAATGTTAACTCATTAGTCGACGTTTTCAACTTGTAAATGATTTAAAAGGCTAAAGAATAAGGGGT
Source organism: Stephania japonica (assembly GCA_039657345.1). Classification (NCBI taxonomy): domain Eukaryota; kingdom Viridiplantae; phylum Streptophyta; class Magnoliopsida; order Ranunculales; family Menispermaceae; genus Stephania; species Stephania japonica. The sequence continues at coordinate 21,345,591 of CM077566.1, forward strand.
AAAGGAAGGCTAACTAGGCTTGCGTGATTCAGTGAGATTGGCTCGGGATTTCATGTAAGTTTAGGTCGAGCGGGGTCCAGTTTTGGATTGTAAAACTGGGGCCGTCACAATAAAAAAGTTGATTTTTGGCGGTTGAATTTTAGAATTCTTTCGATGTTGTTTGATGTGAAATGGGTAAAAACTCATTATCGTGAAGTTTTGCCGCAGTTTAATGTGATATTGACGAAAATTTATTACCGTCTAGTTTTGCTTGTTCCCTATGTGGATTTTAAACACAATTGTCGATTTTTTGCTAAAATAAGCCTTAAAGGAATATTGTAAATATGTTGATTTTTGGTAGGTTGAATTTCATAATTCTTACAATGTTGTTTGATGTAAAATAGGAAAAAACACTTTACGTTCCAATTTCAAACCTTCCCTGCCTAAAATTTAGCTACAATTTTTCGAATTTTTGCTAAAATAAGCCTTGAAGGTCAATATTGTAAATATGCTTATTTTCTGGAGGGTAAATTTTACAATTTTGACAATGTAGTTTGAAGCAAAATGGGCAAAACCTCATTACCTTCCAGTTTCGCAAGTTCTTTACATGAACTTTAGGTACAATTCATCGATTTATTTACTTTAATAAGCCTAGTAGGAAAATATTGTAAATATGCTAGTTTTCGACCAGTTGAATTTCAAAATTTTGACGGTATAGTTTGATGAGAAATGGGAAAAAACTCATTGCCGTCCAGTTTCGTTGTAGTTTGATGTAAATAGGCAAAAACTCATTACCACAAGTTTTTCACATTCCCTACTTGAATTTTAGACAAAATTCATCAATGTTTTTGGTAAAATAAGCCTTGAAGGTCAATAATGTAAATATGTTGCTTTTTGGCCGGTTGAATTTCATAATTCTGACGAAGTAGTTTGATGTGAAATAGACAAAAACTCATTACCATCCAATTAAGCGCGTTCCCTACGTACATTTTAGGCACAATTTGTCAAATTTTTGCTATAATAAGTCATGTAGATCAATGTTGTAAATATGCTAATTTTTTGCAGTTAAATTTTAGAATTTTGACGATGTCGTTTTATGCGAATTGGGATCAAACTCATTATAGTCAAGTTTCACTTTAGTTTGATGTGAAATTGGCAAAAACTCATTACCGTCTAGTTTTGCACGTTCCCTACATTAATTTTAGGCACAATTCGTCGATTTTCTTGCTAAAATACGTCTTAAAGGTCATTATTGAAAATTGACTGATTTTGGACAACTTAAGTTTCAAAATTCTTACAATGTAGTTTGGAATGTAATAGGCAAAAACTTTTCAACGTGTAATGTCGCACGTTTGCTATATAGATTTTAAGCACAATTTGTCGAATTGTTGCTAAAATAAGCTTTGAAGGTCTATATTGTAAATATGCTAATTTTGGGCTGGTTGAATTTTACAATTCAGACGTTATAGTTTGATGAGAAATAGGCAAAAACTCATTACCGTTAAGTTTTCCACGTTCCCTACTTGAATTTAAGGCACAATTCATTAATTTTTACTAAAATAAGGCTTGAAGGTCAATATTATAAATATGTTGATTTCTGACAAGTTGAATTTTATAATTTTGACGACGTAGTTTCATGTGAATTTGGGAAAAACTTAGTACCGACTAGTTTTGCACGTTCCATATGTTGATTTTAGGCACAATTCATCAATTTTTAGCTAAAATAAGCGTTGAAGGTCCTTATTGTAAATATGCTAATTTTTGGCTAGTTGAATTTCATAATTCTGACGATGTAGTTTGACGCGAAATGGGTGAAAGCTCATTATTGTCCAGTTATGCCGTTCCCTACGTGGATTTTAGGCACAATTCATTAAATTCCTACTATATAAAGCCTTAAAGATCAATATTGTAAATATTTTGATTTTCGATCGGTTGAATTTTAGAATTTTGACGATGTAGTTTGATGCAAAATGGAGAAAAACTCATTACTATAAAGTTTCGCTATTGTTTGATGTGAAATTGACAAAAACTCATAACCGACTAGTTTCGCATGTTGCGTATGTTGATTTTAGGCGCAATTCGTCATATTTTATTTTTACTAAAATATGACTTAAGGTAATTATTGTAAATTTTCTGATTTTCAGCCGGTTGAGTTTCATAATTCTGACGACGTAGTTTGGTGAGGAATTGGTAAAAAATCATTACCGTTTATTTCGCATATTGTGTATGTGGATTTTAGGCACAATTCGTCAATTTTTGATAAAATAAGCTTTAAAGATCATTATTATAAATATGCTGATTTTTGCCTGGTTGAATTTAAGAATTCTAACGATGTAGTTTGAAATGAAATAGGCCAAAACCCATTACCATTTAGTAAAGCATGTTTCCTATGTGCATTTTAGGCACAATTCGTCAAATTTTTTGTATAATAATTCTTCAAGGTCAATATTGTAAATATGATCATTTTTTGCGGTTGAATCTCATAATTCTAAAGTAGTATGATGTGAAATGCACAAAAACTCATTATATCCATGTTTCGCTGCAGTTTGATGTGAATTAGGTGAAAACTTATTACCGTTTAGTTTCGCACAATTCCTACATGAATTTTAGATATAATTCATCAATTTTTTTGCTAAAGTAAGCCTTAAAGGTCAATATTGTGAATAGGCTGATTTTTAGCACAATTCGTCGATTTTTTACTATAATAAGCCTAGTATGGAAATATTGTAAATATGCCGATTTTTAGCCTGTTAGATTTCAGTATTAGGACGATGTAGTTTGTTGTGAAATGGAAAAAAGTCATTACCGTCCGCTTTCATTGTACTTTGATGTGAAATGGAAAAAACTCATTACTGTCAAGTTTCACACATTCCCTACTTGGATTTTACGTACACCATTCGTCGATTTTTTTGCTAAAATAAGCCATTAATGTCAATATTATAAATATGTTAATTTTTGAACTGTTGAATTTTACAATTATGACAATGTAGTTTGATAACAAATTGAAAAAACTCATTACCGTCTAATTTGGTATGTTTCCTACTTGGATTTTTGGCATAATTAGTCGATTTTTCGCTAAATAAGCCTTGAAGGTCATAATTGTAAATATGCTGATTTTTGGCTAGTTGAATTTTAGAATTATAACGATGTAGTTTGATACGAAATGGACAAAAACTCATTTTCGACCAATAACACACATTCCCTATGTCTATTTTAAGCACAATTTGACAATTTTTGCTACAATAACCCTTGAAAGTCAATATTATAAATATGTTGATTTTCAGTCGTTTGAATTACAGAATTCTGAAGCTTTATTTTGATACGAAATGGACAAAAACTCATTACCGTTAAGTTTCCTGTAGTTTGATATGAAATTGGCAAACACTCATTATCGTCTTGTTTTGCACGTTCCCTACAACGATTTTAGGCACAATTCGTCGATTTTTTACAAAATAACCCTAGAAGGTCATTATTGGAAATATATTGATTTTCTTCTGGTTGAATTTCTGAATTCTAACGATGTAGTTTGAAGTTAAATGGGCAAAAACTTATTACCATCCAGTTACATACGTTCTCTACGTGGATTCTACGCACAATTCATCAAATTTTTGCTATAATAAGCCTTAAAGTTCAACATTGTAAATATTCTAATTTTTGGCTGGTTGAATTTCAAAACTCTGACGATAAAGTCAAGTAAAGAATAGGTAAAACTCTAGTTTTGTACATTTCCTAAATGGATTTTAGATACAACTCAACAATTTTTTTGCTAAAAAAAGCCTTGAAGGTCATTATTAAATATGTTGATTTTCAGCTGGTAGAATTTTTGAATTTTGGCGATGAAGTTATATGCGAAATAGGCAAACCCTCATTATCGTCTAGTTCCCTACATGCGCTTAAGGAAAAACTTGTCAAAGTTATATGCGAAATAAGTCTTGAAAGTCAATATTGTAAATAGGCTGTTGTTTGACAGTTGAATTTCAAAATTCTGATATTGTAGTTTGATGCGAAATGGGCAAAAACAAATTATCGCTAAGTTTTATTGTAGTTTGATGTAAAATTTGCGAATACTCATTACCATCTAGTTTCACATGTTCTCTACGTGAATTTAAGGAGCAATTCGTCAATTTTTTGTTAAAATAAGCCTTTAGGTCATTATTGTAAATATGCTGATTTTTGGCTAGTTGAATTTAAGAACTCTGACATTGTAGTTTGATACAAAATGGGCAATAATTCTGTATCGTCCAGTCACGGACGTTTCCTATATAGATTTTAGGCACAATTCGTCAAGTTTTTGTTATAATTACTCTTGAAAATCAATATTGTAAACATGCTAATTTTCGGCCGGTTGAATTTAAGAGTTCTAACAATGTAGTTTGATGCGATATGGACAAAAACTCATTATCATCAAGTTTCGATGTAGTTTGATGTGAAATTTACAAAAACTCATTATCGTCTAGTTTCTTACGTTCCCTACATTGATTTAGGCACAATTCATCGAATTCTTTCTAAAATAAGCCTTGAAAGTCATTATTGTAAATATGATGATTTTTGCCTGGTTGAATTTCAGAATACTGACGATGTAGTTTAATGTGACATGGGTAAAAATTCATTACCGTCCAGTTTCACACGGTCCCTACGTGGATTTTAAGCATAATTCGTAAAATTTTTGCTATAATAAGCTTTGAAGGTCAATATTGTAAATATTTTGATTCTTCAGCTAGTTGAATTTAAGAATTCTTACGATGTCATTAGGTAAGAAGTTTTAAAAACTCATTACTGCCTAGTTTTGCACGATTCCTATGTCAGTTTTAGACACAATTCATCAATTTTTGTTAAAATAAGCCTTGAAGGATATTATTGTAAATATGTTGATTTTCAGCTAGTTGAATTTTAAAGTTTGATGTGAAATAGGCAAAAACTCATTACCGCCAAGTTTTGCACATTCCCTACGTGCATTTTAGGAAAAAAATTGTCAAATTCTTGCTATAATAAGTCTTAAAGGTCAATATTGTAAATAAGCTGATTGTTGGCGGTTGGATTTCAGAATATTGACGATGTAGTTAGATGCGAAATGGGGTCAAACTCATTACTGTCCAGTTTCTCTGTAATTTGATATGAAATGGACAAAAACTCATCACCGTCTAGTTTCGCACGTTCCCTAGTTGAATTTTAGGTACAATTCGTCAATTTGTTTACTAAAATAAGCCTTAAAGGTTAATATTGTAAATAGGCTGATTTTGGGCAGATTGAGTTTCTGAATTCTTACAATTTGGTTTGATGTGTAATAGGCAAAAACTCTTTAACGTGTAACTTCGCTCGTTCCCTACTTAGATTTTAAGCGCAATTTATCGAATTGTTGCTAAATTTAGCCTTGCAGGTCCACATTGTAAATATGCTGATTTTAGGCTGGTTGAATTTTACAATTCAAACATTGTAGTTTGATGCGAAATGGGCAAAATCTCATTACCATTCAGTTTCACACGTCCCCTATGTGGATTTTAGGCATAATTCGTCGACTTTTTGCTATAATAAGCCTTGTATGGCTATATGGTAAATATGTTCATTTTCGGCTAGTTGAATTTTAGAATTCAGACGATATTGTTTGATGTGAAATGGGTAAAAACTCGTTGTTATCTAGTTTTGTTGTAGTTTCTTCGGAAATGGGCAACAACTCATTATTGTCTAGTTTTGTTGTAGTTTCACGTCAAGTTTCATACCTTCCCTACTTAGATTTTAGGCATAATTCATTAATTTTTTGCTAAAATAAGCCTTGAAGGTCAATATTGTAAATATCTTGATTTTTGACCAGTTGAATTTTATAATTCTGACAACGTAGTCTGATATGAATTTGGGAAAAACTCATTACCGACTAGTTTTGCACATTCCTTTGTGGATTTTAGGCACAATTCGTTGATTTTTAGCTAAAATAAGTCTTGAAGGTCCTTTTTGTAAATATGCTATTTTTTTTTGCTAGTTGAATTTCTGAATTTTGATGATGTAGTTTGACGCAAAATAAGTGAAAACTCATTATTATCCAGTTACGCAAGTTCCCTACGTGGATTTTAGGCACAATTCATCAAATTCCTGCTATAGAAAGTCTTAAAGATCAATATTGTAAATATGTTGATTTTTGGCCAGTTGAATTTTTGAATTCTGACGATGTAATTTGTTGCGAAATGGGCAAAAACTCATTACAATCAAGTTTCGTTGTAGTTTGATGTAAAATTGACAAAAACTCATTACCGATTAGTTTCGCACATTCCCTACGTTGATGCGAAATGGGCAAAAATCTATTACCGACCAATAACACATTTCCTACGTCGATTTTAAGCACAATTCGACAATTTTTGCTACAATAACATTTAAAAGTCAATATTGTAAATATGTTGATTTCAACCAGTTGAATTTCATAATTATGACGCTTTAGTATGATGCAAATTGGGCAAAAACTCATTACTGTCAATTTTCTTGTAGTTTGATGTGAAATTGGAAAAAAACTCATTACCATCTTGTTTTGCACATTTTGAAGTTAAATGGAAAAAAACTTATTACAGTTTAGTTACACACGTTATCTACATTGATTTTAGTCACAATTCATTAAATTTATGCTATAATAAGCCTAAAAGTTCAACATTGGAAATATTCTAATTTTTGACCACTTGAGTTTTTGATTTCTGACTATACAGTCAGGTAAAGAATAGGTATAAACTTATTACCACTTAGTTTTGCACGTCCACTGCTTGGATTTTTGGAAAAACTCAACAATTTTTGCTAAAAAAAGCCTTGAAGGTCATTATTAAATATGATGATTTTCAGCTGGTTTAATTTTAGAATTATGAGGGTAAAGTTTTATGCGAAATAGGCAAACACTCAGTATCTTGCAGTTGCGCATGTTCCCTACGTGCAATTTAGGCAAAATTCATCAAAATTTTAATATAATAAGTCTTGAAGGTCAATATTGTAAATAAACTGATATTCGGTAGTTGAATTTCAAAATTCTAATGTTGTAGTTTGATGCGAAATGGGCTAAAACAAATTATCGCAAAGTTTTGTTCTAGTTTGATATGAAATTGGCAAAACTCATTTCCATCTAGTTTCGCACGTTCCCTATATGAATTTAAGGTGCAATTCATTGATTTTTATTAAAATAAGTCTTGAAGTTCATTATTGTAAACATGTTGATTTTTGGCTAGTTGAATCTTAGAAATCTGACGCTGTAATTTGATACGAAATGGGCAATCACTCTTTATCATCTAGTTATGGACATTTTCTACGTGGATTTTAAGCACAATTCGTCAAGTTTTTGGTATAATTAGCCTTGAAGATAAATATTGTAAATATCCTAATTTTCGGCCAGTTGAATTTAAGAATTATAGCGATAAGTTTGATGAGATATGGGCAAAAACACATTATCATCAAGTTTCGATGTAGTTTGATGTGAAATTTGTAAAAACTCATTACCGTCTAGTTTCTTACGTTCCCTACCAGCATTTAGGCACAATTCATCGAATTTAAGAAAAATTCATCAAATTTTTGCTATAATAAGCCTTGAAGGTCAATATTGTAAATAGGCTGATTGTCGGTGGTTGAATTTCATAATACTAACGATGTAGTTTGATGCGAAATGGGATCAAACTCATTACTGTCAATTTTTACTGTAATTTGTTGTGAAATTGGCAAAAACTCATCACCGTCTAGTTTTGCATGTTCCCTACTTGAATTTTAGGCACACTTCGTCGATTTTTTAATAAAATAAGCTTTAAAGGTCAATATTTTAAATAGACTGATTTTGGGCAGGTTGAATTTCATAATTTTAACAATGTAGATTGATGCAAAATAAGCAGAAACTCTTTACCGTCCAGTTTTGCACGTTCCCTACCTTGATTTTAGACACAATTTGTCAAGTTTTTCCTTGAATAAGCCAAGATGTAAATATGTTGATTTTTGACCAATTTAATTTTCATTTCTGACGATGTAGTTTGATGTGAAATTTGGCAAAAACTCATTACCGTCTAGTTTAGCACGTTCTATACATGGATTTCAGCCACAATTCGTCAATTTTTTGTTTTAATAAACCTTGATAGTCATTATTATAAATATGTTGTTTTTTGCCTAGTTGAATTTCATAATTTTGATATTGTAATTTGACGCGAAATGAGGAGAAACTTTATATTGTCTAGTTACGCTCATTCCCTACATAGATTTTAGCCATCGTCCAATTTTTGCTATAATAAACCTTAAAGGTCAATATTATAAATATACTAAGTTTGGGTCGTTTGAATTTCAGAATTCTAATGATGTAGTTTGATGCAAAATGGGCAAAAATTTATTACCATCAAGTTTTGTTGTAGTTTGATGTGAAATTGGTAAAAACTAATTATTGTCTAGTTTTGCATGTTCCTTACGTCGATTTTAGGCATAATTTGTCAAATAATTACTAAAATAAGCCTTGAAGGCCATTACTGTAAATATGTACATTTTCTTCTAGATTACTTTTAGAGTTTCGGCAATTTAGTTTGATGTGAAATGGGAACTCATTACCATCCAGTTACACACGTTCCCTATGTAACGACCTAAAAAATATGATATGTCTATGTAATGACGTCTATTACCTATTTATAGTCGTGTCTATGTGACAAGACGGTGACGTCGAGTTATGAGTGGGGTTCGCCTCAAAAAATGTGACGAACGAGTGTCGAGCATACAAAATACGGGTACGTGGGTTGGAAAAATGATTTTCTTGGACGACCAGCAAATAAAATACAATAATTAATTAATTCAAGAATATGTTTGGGTCGCTAATATTTCCATTTATGCGCAACGGTGTGGATTGTGGTGCGGGCCGAATGCGAAAATACCCGGGAAACCGTTATTCGGTGTTGGAATGAAGAAAGTGTACATGAGGATGTCACGTTGTTTCGTAAGCTGAGTGAGGCAGTTTTGGTGGCTGGAGTAAAAAGGGACTGTAGGATGAGCCTCAAGATACGCGTACGTGAAAATGAAAGATATATATAAACTTCTCTCTATTTCTCTTTCTCTCACTCTCTCTCTCTCTCTCCATTTCACCCATACTTTCTCTTTTTCTCACTCTCGTTCACATGCACAAGAGGCTTAGATTTCAACAAGTTTGAGCTTGCAACAGCGCCGAGAAACAACTAAACACCTAAGTTGAGGTAAGATTCTGACTCACCACTAAGTTTTCTATGTTTGACATACGTTTAGTTAGCTTTTGTCGTGGTGTTTTCCGTGGTAATGTTGGAGTTTTGGTTTTCCCAAAGTTTTGAATGGTGGGTTAAGATGGTATGGACATCCCTATGAGTTTGGGATAGACTCAAAATGTGGTGACACGAGCTAGGGGGTCGAGAAACTCTAAATTTGTGTTCTGGAATCGACGAGGCGATGGACGTCTCAAAGCCATAAGGCCACGGTGTCAGACACAGCGTCCAGAACAGAGGATTCTATCATTTTACGCTTTAAGTGACGTCATGAAGAAATTCACCCCACAACACCATTCATGGCGTCGCAAAGTTCTTCAGACTAAGCTTTTTGGAAATAATTGAAAGCTTTGGGATTTCTTTAAGGGATCCAAATTGGTTCAAATATGACCCAATATTAGGGAATTGACCCCAAATAGTGGAAATGAGTAAGATTTGGAAAATGGGGAACATTAACGGGAAATTACAATTAAACACAAAATAAGATTCTAACGCGACCAAATTTGATTAAAAATGATTACCAGGTATCTAGTAAACTGGTGATGAGTGTACGGGAAAGGTTTGGTAATGTTTGAGAGTCGCAAATGCGAGATTCGTGTTGTACTGTGAGTAAAACCAACAGGACCTTTAATATTATTGTATTTGTGCAATTACTTGGTTGTTATCTTTGTTGAGCAGTATTTCCTTGTGATATATGGTTTTGTTGGATTCAATTTGTAATATCTATCCTTGGTTGATTATCAGTTTTGTTTTCCTTGGATTCCTTAATGAGTGGTCTTTTAGGTCTAAGTAGGCGATATGTTGGTCTGCTGTGAGTCTGCTTTGTAATCTTTTTTACTATCGTTATTACATGGATTTTGAATGTGCCTAAACCCAAAGTTTATGGATTAGTAGTCTGACTATGAATTGAACTGTGTGTGGGGTACGGTAGGGTGATTCACCATAAACTGTTTGGGGGTTTGTTTGGGTCCAAAATCTTTCTAAGAAGTTAGGTTGTATACTTTGTATTGCAATCTGATGGACTTGGAACACTTAGATGCACTTTTTCTTTGTGCTCTCAACACCCATTTATCATTGATAACTCAGTGATTCATTATCATATTATTTTTTATTATCTTTGTGATATCCACGTATGATACTCGATTAGTCGTTTATTTGACATTTATAATTATGTTGAGACTCCAATTGGTTGTTACTACGATCTTCTGTACTCATCATCCTTTTTATGACGATGCGTGCAGCCTCATACCACAGGATTGATATGGGTAAAAGACTGGTAATAGACGATCGACGTTGAGGACAGCTAAATGATCTTCTCTCGCTTATTGGCTAGGCCTACTGTATTATATGTATTTGTTTTGAAAACATTGGGATATGGGTTGTGACAGATATTGGGCATGTATACTATGATGTACTCTCCTCTAACTTGACATATATTGATGTTAGTATACATATGTGAGGTTTACACACTCTAGGTTGTCCTGACTAGTGTCTTAGGGTTACTTCATTTTGTTGAGTAGAAATTTCTTTCGTTGTACTTTGATAACTCACTAATTTGAATAACTCAACCTTAAGTAACTCAAATTAATGGATAATTGTAAGGAAGGCTGACTAGACTTGCTTTGACTCAGTGAGTGTTGACTCGGGTACACGTAAGTTTAGGCCGGGAGGAGCCCAGTTTAGGGTTGAGGAATTATGGTTGTCATAGTTGGTATCGGAGCCGTAGTTTGAAAACTTGTCTCTTGATTGGAATCATATCCAGCATAAGACACAAACCAATCATTAGTTAGGACAATGGTTGAACTTAGAGTGAAACTTTATGATCCTGACTTAGGTATTAGTTGGGAAGTGAGGAAAGTTGGGGATAGTGAAAACTGAACTATGAGCTACTTGATGTGTTGTATGTTACTACTATCTATAGCTTTAGCCTGATCGATGGCACGCTTTCGTGGCTGATTGCGATGGTCAATCAACTAGAGTCCAGTTGTAACGACCTTAAATTCTGACTTATGCCACGTGTCAACTTAGGTCGTACGTGGGCCCATTTGCCGTGATACAGAGTCCAATTCTCAGTCATTGACATTGAGGCATGTTATTTGTGTTTTGTGTTTTGTATTATATTGTATTACTCGAATGTTTAATTCCAATGTGCCAAACGTGCGAGGATGTTTGAGTGTGAGCATTGGTACAAAAAATGGTTCAGCTCAAGAGTTACGTGAAATAACGGAGTTTCGGGCAAACGCTGGTTGGGTAATTAGTAGTCTAGGGGACTTAAATGAATTAAAAACACTGATAAAATACAAAATAAATAATAATTAAAAGTTGAAAAACATGTTTGATACTTTGATACGTCCGGGGCGACGTATTGAAAAAATTTGGTGTTTGAAACGAATTCAGAAACACACGTATTGTACGAAAAGGCTCAAACAACAAATTGTGTAACACATTGAATTTACCATTTGGTGTTAAAGTTGGTGGCCGGAGTGAATGGTGGCCAAAGGATGATTATCGAGATTCATGTGTGCAAGAAGATGAGAGGGGGTATATAAGCCCACCCCATCACCTTCTCTCTCATCTCATTCTCTCTCTTTTAATCGAAGCAACGAAAACAGTGTGGGTTCTAGGAGTTCTTGACGTCATTTGACGCCACGAGATCGACCAATCGTGAATTCTATGAGAGTTCAGTTCTCCACATGATTATCTACATTTTGGCGGTAGTTTTACGTGTTTTTGTTACGATAATTTCGGACAACGATCTTGGGAAATTAGTTTTTATGATTTGTTTTGTTGGATTGAGAGTGTAATGGATGATCAAAACAGGAATTGTGAAGTGACTTTGGTGTTTAGTAATTTTCTGGATTTTTAGGATTTTTGAAAAAATTTTGAATGATTTCTGTAAATCGATGGTTTAGTCAAATTTTGACGTGGTCTGAGGGTGGTTTGGCATGTTGTTGGATGTTTAGTCGAAGTTGGGATAGGCTCGAAGCACGACAACGCGAGCTGGGTGTCAAAAGGTATAGAGGTGTTCTGGGTTAGACGCCATGAGCATTCCAGCTCACGGCGTCACCTACCTTGAGCAGAGGTCTCAGGGCCACACCGCAAAGATGCCACCACAATCAAATAAGGTCACGGTGTCACTCACGTACGTGCTAGGCAGAAAGCCTCATTTCCACCTTGTGGAGACACCACCTAAGCCAGTGGATGCTACGGCGTCCCGGCAACATGACATTGTTTACAGGGGCCAATTTTTATAAAATTTTTAGAAACTTTTGGGGATCTCTCGGGCATCCCAATGAGTTCGAATACAACCTAATACTCAAGTAATCGACATAAATGGGTGAAGGAATAAAATTATGGAAAATTTGATAGAATAAAGGTAATTAATGGAATTTTCAATTTAAATGTATATTAGGGATTTTGAACATCGACGGGACATGAGAGGTCTTAGGAAACGTGCCGGTGGCCTGTTGAGTGCGCACTAGTTAGATTACAGGTAAGTAAACCAGTGAGAACTTTTATAGTTATTTCTTGAGCTTTAATTTGTTGTTATTGCTTTATTTATCACCATATCTTTTAGAATCTCTGTTGGTTGAGTGGTCCATTGGCAAGGGGGTCATGATTACTATTTATCTGTGATATGAAATCTTTTCTAGACGTTGTTGATATCTCCCAGTTGAGTGTATGTTGGGGGCTCTTATCCGAGTTTATGGATTTCTCATAGTCGCAAGGGTTAGGACTGGTAGGCTGTGTTCTCGTCCTGAACCCGAGTCTTATATGATTTACCTCGACTCAACGACTGTTGTCGGGACTCCTTGCTATTATATTTAGTAATTCGGACACTCACTTTTCGATTGATTTATTTGCAGTCTTATACGTTCATGCAATTCCTTATTGCTTTCTTTCTATCGGCATGAATGTGGACTGTAGTTTATTTATTTTGAAATGTTATATTATTGTTCTGCTTGGCGTTACTTACTTGGGCTCATCATTCTTGTGTTTGACAAAATGCAGATCCATAGTCTAGAAAGGGGAAGGCTCTAGAGCTTAGAGATTTTCTTTGAGGATATTAGAGCAAGCATTTTAACTTGGCCGAGTAGGTGATTTTTGTATTACTATATATATATATGTTGTTTTAGAACATGAGTTTTTGTATGTGATAGATTCTGGGCATTTATATCTATTAGGTTGTTCTCCCCTAACTTATCATTTATGATGATATACATATGCTTTATTTCCACACTCTAGGATGTCTTATCTTTATATGGTTGTGATTACTTGATTAGTTTGAGTTTTTGCTTCCGCTATATTAATGATAAATTACTAATCAATGTTATTAACTTGTAAATGAATGGTAATTTGTAAGGAAAGGCTGGCTAGCCTTGCGTGATTCGTCGAGATGGGCTAGAAGTTTCACGTAAGTCTAACCCAAGCGGGGCACAGCTCAGGTTTGAAAATTAGGGTCGTCACACCAGTGGTGCCAATTTGGAGGATTCTCAGCAGAGGTTTGATGAGGTATCCCAGCTGGTTGTGTTGTATGGTCAGCAGCTAAAGGAGATTCTCTAACTTTTGAGGACATAGGCCATAATATTGTCTCCTATTTCGGCATCACCAATTACTCAAGCTGAGGGTACGCCGAGCACGCCCATCAATATGAGTATCAGGGCAATAACTGAGGCGAGACAGTCTAGTGAGTTTCAGAGACATCACTCAAAGAAGTTTCATGGTGGTACAGATCTCGAGGATTTAGAAAGATTCATGAGGAGCTACAAGAAAATCCATGATGTGTTAGCCACACTGAAAAACATGAAAGCTTCGATTTCATTAGCATCTATGTTCGGAGAAGTAACCACTTGGTGGCGTAGCACAGTGGCTACGAAGGGCAAGCTTAAGGATTGGGCTGAGTTTAATTAGAGGTTCAGTCCGAAAAACATTCCTTCTTCGGTTTGTAACTTGAAGAAAATCGACTTTCATAACATCAGACAGGCAACAGGTGAGAGAGTAATGCAGAATATTGGCCCGAACCTGTAACTAATGGAGTATGCCTGGGGCATAGCTGACACCGATGTAGACCAGGCCTACTAATTCATGCATGGTCTGTTACACTTCATTGGTTCTATAGTGGTGACTACAGCTCCGAAGACATTACACGAGGCCTACGAGATAGTATGGCCAATGAGACATTCTTGAGCACGTGAGCAGGAGCAATGGTTGCGCCATTAGCACCATCATATTCGGAGTTCAATTCGGGAGATGGTAAGAGGGGAGGAGCCATGATGATTATTATAATGATGATGACATGGAAGTAGTTGCACCATCGACACGTTCAGTATCTATGAAGATATTTCCTCGTGCTCCAACAACTAGAGTCATTAGACGATCACCTTAGGGACTACTGGCGAGGCAGCAGCAACCATATAGTACTCAGAGCTAAGGCAGTAGATCGCAAGGAGAGAAGCGGTGTTATGTTTGTGGGAAGCCGGGACACATCGCTATCTATTGTCTTTTAATGGCGAGAGGATGCCACAGGACAATGCTCAACTGCACAGATAGAAAGGAACTCATGTTGTTACAGATCGGATCCAAAGTCGACGCGAGACCCTATGGCAGGTAAGATTTCTTTTTTGCGTCTGGGCTTGATTTCATATTGTGGGTCCGTAGCTTAGCTCTAACCTGAGGAGACTCTAGCCGAGTCTGGGAGTAGAATTGACTATGTGTGAGTCAATCATTAAATGACTTTGTATGGGTCAGTTGTTATAGAGTAGTTTGTGTGAGTAATGGTGAGCGATTATGTGTAAGTCCACCCTTCGAAGTATGATAGATATTTAATTATGTGCGATGACATTGTGTGAGTCAAATTTTAAAAAGAGAAGCTAGCTGTATACAGTGCTTCTGACTCAAATTTTAAAAAGAGAAGCCAGCTATGTGCGGTGCTTCTGACTCTGTGTGAGCCCATCCTTTGAAATGATATCTAGCTATGTGCGTTAACTTTGTGTGAGTTTATATTTCGAAGTGGTGGATAAGGCAGTGTGCGTTGACACTGTGTGAGTCTAAAGAAATGAGGTTGTATGCAAGTACTCTGCATGGGTCTGAATAGGATGTGTGCATAGATTATGTGTAAGTTTAGGTTATATGTGAGCTTGAATCTCAGTTCTATATGAGACTTAGTGAAACTGTGTGAGCCTGTGTGGGGATGTGTGCATTGACTCTAGGTGAGTCTATACTTCGAAGTAGTGAGTCAAGCTATGTGCGTTGGCTCCGTGTGGGTCCTTACTTTGAAGAATGATATCAAGCAGTGTGCGCGACTCTGTGTGAGTCTGATATTGATTAGGCAATATCGAGCCTTATGCGTGACTCTGTGTGAGTCTGATATCAATGGAAGGTATTGAGCTGTGTGCGTAATTTTGTGTGAATCCAATATCTACCTAACAACTTTGTGCGAGTTAGGAAACTAAGGAGAAAGGCCAAGTTATATCTGCGATTTTGTGTGAATCCAGTATCTACCTAAAACCTCTAGGTGGGTTCGTAAATTTAGGTAAGATATCGAGCTATGTATGCATATTCTATGTGAATCCGATATGTGCCCCAAAAAGATTTTATGTAAGTCTATAATTTACGGGACGACAATAGACTGGTTAAGTTAGCTATGTGCCCATAGTAAGAGTCTTTAGTTCCATCTACTCACGTTTGAACGGGTCCACGTGAGTAAGAGTTGAGGGATTGGTTAGAAAGTACTTCCTTATTGCGTGTGTTTTGTAAAGATTTCGATCGAGTTAAGTTTAATTTCGAGGACGAAATTCTTATTAGTTGGGAAGCTTTTATCAAAGAGAAAAATATGCTATGACTGTGTGACGACGTGTATTACCTATTTATATTTATATCCGTGTGACAGGACAGTGACATCGAGCTACAAGTAGGGTTCACCTTGGAGAACGTGACGAACAAGTGTCGCACGGATGAAATATGGGTACACGAATCCAAAAAATAATTTTAGTGGATGATCGGCAAATAAAATACAATGATTAATTAATTCAAGAATATGTTCGTGTCGTTAGTAGTTCCATTCGCACACGACGGTGTAGGTCAGGTGCGAAAATGCCTTGGAAAGTCTTATTCAATGTTGGAGTGAAGAAAGTGTACACAAGGGTATCACGTTGTTATATAAGCTGAGTGAAGCGACTTGGGTGGCTAAAGTAAAAAGGGACTGCCGGTTACGCCTTGAGATACGTGTGTGAAGATGAAAGAGATAAATATTTAAACTTTTCTATCTCTCTCTCTCTCTTTCTTCTCACTCTTGTTTACACATACAGAAAACTGCGTAAACAAGAGTTAAGTTAAGATTTCGACTCAACACTAAGTTCTTTACGTTTTGACATACGATTGGTGGGTTTTTCGTCGGTGTGTTTTCGGTGGTAACGTAGAAGTTTTGGTTTTACTGGAAGTTTTGAATAGTGGGTTAAGTTGGTATGGACGTCCCTATGAGTTTAGCGTAGGCTCGAAACACGCGACACAAGCTGGGGTATCGAGAAACCCCGAATTCTTGTTCAGAAATCGATGCCACGAGGGACACCATGATGCTATAAGGCCACAATGTCAGTCACGACATCTAGAATAGTGGGTTCTGTCATTCCACACGTTAAGTGAGACCGTGAAGCAATTCACCGCATGATGCTACTCACGGTGTGGCACTGTTCATCAAACTAAAATTTTGGAAATTTTTGGAAACTTCAGAACTTCTCTCGGGGATCCATATAAGTCTAAATATGACCCAATAACCAAGGAATTGACCCAGAATAGTGGAAATGGGGAAAATTAGCAAGAAATTATAATTAAACGCAAAATAAGACTCTAAAGCAGCCAAATTTGATTGAAAAAGATTACCAGGTACTTAGTAGACTATTGACGAGCGTATGAGATCGGTTTGGAAACGTATAAGAGCCACATGCGCGAAGTTTCACGTTGTACTGAGTAAAACCAACCGGAGCTTCAATATTATTTCATTTGTATAATTACTTGGTTATTATCTTTGTTGAGAAGTATTTCTTTGTGATATATGGTTTTTTAGATTCCATTTGTGATGTCTATCCTTGGTTGATTATTGGTTTGTTTTTCTTGAATTCCTTAATGAGTGGTCTTTTGGGTCTAAGTGGGTGATATGTTGGTTATAGGTGCGAGGAGTTTGCTTAGTGATCTCTCTTACTATCGTGATTACACGGATTCCAAATGTGCCTAAACCCACAGTTTAGGGATTAGTAATGTGACTGTTAGTTGAACTGTGTATGGACTACGGTAAGGTGACTCTTCATAAACTATTTAGGGGTTTGTTTAGGTTCAGAATCTATTTGAAAAGTTATGTTGCGTACTTTGTGTTGTAATATGATAGACATAGAATACTTAGATGCCTTTTTGCTTTGTGCTTTCAATACTCATTTATCGTTGACATCTCTGTGATTCATTATCATGCTATGTTTTACTATCTTTGTGATATCCACACATGATACTCTATTAGCCGTTTATTTGACATTTGAAATTATATTGAGACTCCGCATGGTTGTTATTGCAATCTTTTGAGCTCACTCTCTATTTTATGATGGTGGGTACATCCCCTTAATATCGCAAGATTGATAAGGGTTAAGGACCAGTAATAGGTGATCGACGTTGAGGACAACTAGGTTATCTTCTCTCGCTTATTGGGTAGGTCCATTGTATTATAATTATTTGTTTTGAAAACATTGGGATATGGGTTTATGATAGATCTTGGGCACATATACTATGATGTATTCTCCTCTAGTTTGAGATATATTAATGTTGGTATACATATGCGAGGTTCCACACTCTAGGTTGTCCAGACTGATGTCTTATGGTTACTTCATTTAGTTGAGTAGAAATTGTTTCTGCTGTACTTTGATAACTTACTTATTTAAATAACTCAACCTTAAATAACTTAAATTAATGGATAATGTTAAGGAAGGCTAACAAGGCTTGCGTTGACTCAGTGAGTGTTGACTCGGTGTACACGTAAGTTTAGGCTAGGCGGGGCCCTGTTTAGGGTCGTTGAATTAGGGACGTAACACCTTACGTGGGTTTTAGGAACAATTCATCAAAATTTTGCTATAATAAGCCTTGAAGTTCAATGTTGTAAATATTCTGATTTTCGGCCGGTTGAATTTTAGAATTCTGAAAATGAAGTTAGGTGACAAATCGATAAAAACTCATTACCACCTAGTGTTGCACATTCCCTACGTGAATTTATGCATAACTTGTCAATTTTTTGAAAAATAAGCCTTAAATGTCATTATCATAAATATGATGTTTTTCGAATGATTGAATTTAAAAATTTTGACAATATATTTTGATAAGAAATGGGAAAAAACTCATTACCGTCCAGTAAAACACATTCCCTACTTGCATTTTAGGCATAATTCGCCAATTTTTTGTTATAACAAGTCTTGAAGGTCAATATTGTAAATATTTTGATTTTCGACGATAAAATTTTAGAGTTCTAATTAGATGGAAAATGGACAAAAATTCATTACCGTGAAGTTTTGCCGCAGTTTAATGTGATATTGGCAAAAATCATTACCGTCTGGTTTCGCTTATTCCCTACGTGGATTTTAAACACAATTTGTCGATTTTTTTTGTTAAAATAAACCATAAAGGA
Organism: Stephania japonica; assembly: GCA_039657345.1. Lineage (NCBI taxonomy): Eukaryota > Viridiplantae > Streptophyta > Magnoliopsida > Ranunculales > Menispermaceae > Stephania > Stephania japonica. The sequence continues at coordinate 21,364,443 of CM077566.1, forward strand.
CAATATTATAAATAGTCTGATTTTTGGCAGGTTGAATTTCATAATTATTGCAATTTTGTTTGATGCAAAATAAGTAAAAACCAATTACCTTCTAATTATGAGCGTTCCCTACCTAAGTTTTAGGCACAATTTGTCGAATTTTTGTTAAAATAAGCATTAAAGTTCAATATTGTAAATATGCTGATTTTCGGGTGGTTGAATTTTACAATTCTAACAATGTAGTTTGATGTGAAATAGGCAAAAACTCATTACCATCCAGTTTCCCACGTTCCTTATTTAGATTTTAAGTACAATTCATCGAATTTATTGCTATAATAAGCCTAGTATGGCAATATTGTAAATATGTTGATTTTTGGGCCAGTTGAATTTCAGAATTTTGATGATACAGTTTGATGTGAAATGGAAAAAAGCTCATTACCCTCCTATTTTACTGTAATTTAATGTGCAATAGGTAAAAAATCATTACTATCAAGTTTCACACATTCCCTACTTGGATTTTAGACACAATTCGTTAATTATTTTGCTAAAATAAACCTTAAATGTCAATAATGTAAATATGTTGATTTTCGACCGATTAAATTTTAGAATTATGATGATGTAGTTTGATGCGAAATGGATAAAAACTCATTATCGTCTAGTTACGCAGTTCCCTACATGCATTTTAGTCACAATTTGTCAAAATTTTTCTATAATTAGTTATGAAGGTCAATATTGCAAATATGTTGATTTTCAGCGGTTGAATTTTAGAATTTTGACTTTGTAGTTTGATGCGAAATGGGATCATACTCATTATTTTCAAGTTTCGCTTTAGTTTGATGTGAAATTGACAAAAACTAGTTACCGTCTAGTTTTGCATGTTCCTTACGTGAATTTTACGCACAATTCATCGATTTTTTTTGCTAACATAAGCCTTAAAGGTCAATATTGTAAATAGACAAATTTTGGACAGGTTGAGTTTTAGAATTCTTACAATGTAGTTTGATGTGAAATAGACAAAAACTCTTTAATGTCTAATTTTGTTCGTTCTCTACTTAGATTTTAAGCACAATTTGTCAAATTTTGCTAAAATAAGCCTGAAGGTCTATATTGTAAATGTATTGATTTTCGACTGGTTGAATTTTACAATTCAGACAACATAACTTGATGCAAAATGGGCAAAAATACATTACCATCATGTTTCGCACGTTTCGTCAATCTTTTGCTATAATAAGCCCAGTATGGCTATATTGTAAATATACTGATTTTCGACCAGTTGAATTTTAAAATTCTGGCGATGTAGTTTTGATGTGAAAAGGAAAAAACTCATTACCGTCTCGTTTCGCTGTGGTTTCATCCGAAATTGGTAAAAATTCATTATCGTCAAGTTTCGCACATTCTGTACTTGATTTTTAGGCACAATTCATTAATTTTTTTTGCTAAAATAAGTCCTGAATGTCAATGTTGTAACTATGTCAATTTTCGACCAATTGTATTTTATAATTCTGACGAATTAGTTTGATGTGAATTTGACAAAAACTCATTATCGACCAGTTTCGCACGTTTCCTATGTGAATTTTAAGCACAATTCATTGATTTTTGCTAAAATAAGTCATGAAAGTCCTTATTGTAAATACGCTAATATTTGGGCGAAAACTCATTGTTGTGCATTTACGTATGTTCCTTCTTGTATTTTTGACATAATCATGAAATTTTTGCTATGATAAGCCTTAAAAAGTGAATATTGTAAATATGTTGATTTTTAGTTGGTTGAATTTTTTAATTCTGATGATGTAGTTTGATTCAAAATGGGAAAAAACTCATTATCATCTAGTTTTCCTATAGTTTGACATGAAATTGGCAAAAATTCATTAATGCCTAATTTCACACTTTTCGTACGTTGATTTTAAGCAAAATTCGTCAATTTTTTGCTAAAATAAGTCTTGAAAGTTCTTATTATAAATATGTTGATTTTTGCTTAGTTGAATTTCAAAATTTTGACGATGTAGTTTGACGCAAAATGGGCGAAAAGTCATTACTATCCATTTACACATGTTCCTTACTTGGATTTTAGGCACAATCAAAAAAAAATTTCTATAATAAGCCTTAAATGTCAATATTGTAAATATGCTGATTTTCGACTGGTTGAATTTTAGAATTCTGACAATGTTGTTTGATGCGAAATGGGCAAAAATTCATTATCATCTAATTTCGTTGTCGTTTGATGTGAAATTGACAAAAAACTCATTACCGCCTAGTTTCACAAGTTCCTTAAAGTTGATTTTAAGCAAAATTCATCGAATTTTTGCTAAAATATACCTTAAAGGTCATTATTGTAAATATTTTGATTTTCTTCAGGTTAAATTTCAGAATCATGATGATGTAGTTTGGTAAGAAATTAGTAAAAACTCATTACCGTTTATTTCACTTGTTCCCTAAGCTTTGAAGGTCATTATTGTAAATACGCTGATTTTTGTCTGATTGAATTTCAAAATTCTAACGATGTAGTTTGATGTGAAATGGGCCAAAACTCATTACTATCTATGATGAGTTGAATCTCAGAATTATGATGATGTAATATGATGCGAAATACACAAAAACTCATTACCGTCGAGTTTCGCTGCAGTTTGATTTGAATTTGGCTAAAACTTATTACTGTCTAGTTTTGCACGTTTCCTACATGGATTTTAGATATAATTTATTGATTTTTTGCTAAAATAAGCTTTAAATGTTAATATTGTAAATAGGCTAATTTTAGGCACAATTCGTAATTTTTTTGCTATAATAAGTATTGTATGGCAATATTGTAAATATATCGATTTTCTACCTGTTAAATTTCTGAATTCTGATGATGTAGTTTGATGTGAAATGGGTAAAAGCTCATTACCATCCGCTTTAACGATAGTTTGATGCGAAATGGAAAAAAACTCATTACCATTAAGTTTTGCATATTCCCTACTTAGGTTTTACACACACCATTTGTAATTTTTTTTTGCTAAACTAAGCCTTAAGTTCAATATTGTAAATATGTTAATTTTGAAACAGTTGAATTTTATAATTCTAACTATGTAGTTTGATGTGAAATTGGCAAAAACTCATTACTATTTAGTTTCGCACATTCACTACGTGGATTTTAGGAACAATCAGTCGATTTTTTATTAAAATAAGCCTTGAAGGTCATTATTGTAAATATATTGATTTTTTGCTAGTTGAATGTCCTCTACAAATTTTTTTGTTATAATAAGCCTTGCATGTGAATATTTTAAATATGCTTATTTTTAGTTCTTTTAATTTCAAAATTCTAACGATTTAGTTTTCTAACGATGTACTTTGATACAAAATGGGCAAAAAGTCATTACCATAAAGTTTCGTTGAAGTTTAATATAAAATTGGCAAAAGCTCATTAGCGTCTAGTTTTGCACACTCCCTACGCTGATTTAAGGCAGAATTGGTCGAATTTTCGCTAAAATAAGATTTGAAGGTCAATATTGTAAATACGCTGATTTTCTGCTTGTTAAAATTTTGAATTCTAATGACATAGTTTGATATGAAATGGACAAAAACTCATTACCGTTCAACTACATACGTTCCCTTCGCAGATTTTAGGCACAATTTTTCATGTTTTTGTAATAGTAAAACTTGAAGGTCAATATTATAAATATTCTGATTTTCAGCCAGTTGAATTTCAAAATTTTGACGATGTAGGTAAGTGAGGAATTGTTAAAAACTCATTATCGCCTAGTTTCGCACGTTCCCTACATAGATTTTAGAAATAATTCATCAAATTTTTGCTAAAATAAGCGTTGAAGTTCAATATTGAAAATATGCTATTTTTGGCCGGTTGAATTTCATAATTTTGATAATGTAGTTTGATGCGAAATGGAAAAAAACTGACTACCATTAATGTTCGTTGTAGTTTGATATGAAATTAGAAAAAACTCATTACAGTGTAGTTATGCACGTTCCTTTTGTTGATTTTAGGCACAATTAGTCGAATTTTAGCTAAAATAAGCTTTGAAGGTCATTATTGTAATATGTTAATTTTTGTCTAAATGAGTTTCATAATTCTGATGATGTAGTATGATGTTAAATGGTAAAAACTCATTACCGTCCAATTACTCACATTTCCTATGTGGATTTTAGGCTCAATTCGTCCAATTTTTGGTAAAATAAGCCTTGAAGGTTAATATTCTAAATATTCAGATCTTCGGCTGGTTGAATTTCTCAATTTAGATGATGTAGTTAGACGAGAAATTGGTAAAAACTTATTACCACCTAGTTTCGTACGTTCCCTACGTGGATTTTAGGCATAATTCGTCAATTTTTTTTGTTAAAATAAGCCTTAAAGGTCATTTATTGTAAATATGTTGATTTTCAACCTGTTTATTGTTACAATTCTGACGATGTTGTTTGATGTGATATTGGAAAAAAGGCATTTCCTTCTAGTTCGCACGTTCCCTACATGGATTTTAGGAAAGATTTATCAATTTTTTTCTAAAATAAGTCTTAAATGCCATTATTCAAAATATATTGATTTTTGGCTAGTTGAATTTAAGACTTTTGACGATGTAGTTTGATGCGAAATGGACAAAACTCAATACCGTCCAGTAACATAAGTTCCCTATGTGGGTTTTAAGCACGATTCATCAATTTTTGCTACAAATAAGCCTTAAAAGTCAATATTGTAAATATATTAATTTTAAACCGGTTGAATTTCAAAATTCTGATGCTTTAGTTTGATGTGAAATGGGCAAAAACTCATTACTGTCAAGTTTCCTGTAGTTTGATGTGAAATTGGTAAAAACTCATTACCGTCTTGTTTCACATGTTCCACACAACACTTTTTGGCACAATTCATCGAATTTTTGCTAAAATTAACCTTGAAGGTCATTATTGTAAATATGTTGATTTTCGCTTGGTTGAATTTCTGATTTTTGACGATGTAGTTTGAAGTTAAATAAGCAACCGTACAGTTACGCACGTTCCCTTCGTGGATTTTATGCAGAATTCATAAAATATTTTGCTATAATAACCCTTAAAGGTCAACATTGTAAATATTCTAATTTTCAACCAGTTGAATTTTAGAATTCGGACGATTAAGTTAAGTGAAGAATTGCTAAAAACTCGTTAGCGGCCAGTTACACATGTTCCCTACATACATTTTAAGCAAAATTTGTAAAATTGTTAATATAACAAGTTTTGAAAGTCAATATTGCAAATAGGCTTATGTTCGATAGTTAAATTTCAAAATTCTGATGTTGTAGTTTGATGGAAAATGAACAAAAACTCATACCAACAAGTTTCATTGTAGTTTGATGTGAAATTAGAAAAAACTCATTACCATCTAGTTTCGCACATTCCCTACATGGATTGTAAGCACAATTCGTTGATTTTTTCTAAAATAAGTCTTAGATATCCGTATTGTAAATAGGCTAATTTTTGACATTTTGAATTTCAAAATTCTTACAATGTACTTTGATGCGAAATAGTAAAAAACTCTTTACTGCCTATTTTTGCACATTCCCTACCTAGATTTTAGGTACAATTTGATGATTTTAAGCTGAAATAAGTCTTGAAGGTCAATATTGTAAATATGTTGATTTTCGGCTAAATGACTTTTACAATTCTGACAATGTAATTTATACAAAATGGACAAAACTCATTACCATCTAGTTTCACACGTTTCCTACATGGTTTTCAGGCATAATTTGTCGATATTTTACTATAATAGCTTAGTATCGCAATATTGTAAATATACTAATTTTCGGCCAGTTGACTTTCTGAATTCTGAAGATGTAGTTTGATATGAAATAATAAAAAATGATTACCGCCCAATTTAATTGTAGTTCAATGTATAATAGGCAAAAACTCATTACAGTCAACTTTCAAACATTCCGTACTTGAATTTTAGGCACAATTCATCAATTATTTTTGACAATAAGCCTTGAAGGTTAATATTGTAAATATGTTGATTTTATACCTGTTGAATTTTACAATTCTGACAAAGTAGTTTGATGTGAAATTGACAAAAACTTATTGCCTTCTAGTTTCACACATTTCTTACGAGGATTTAAGGCTCAATTCGTCGATTTTTTATGAAAATAAGCCTTTATGGTTTGATGTGAAATGGGCAATAACTTATTACCGTCATGTTATGAATGTTCCCTATTTAGATTTTAGACACAATTCATCAATTTTTTAGTATAATAAGCCTTGAAGATCAATATTGTAAATATGTTGATTTCGACCGGTTAAATTTCAGAGTTCGAACGATATAGTTTAATGTAAAACGGGCAAAAATTTATTACCATCAAGCTTCGATGTAGTTTGATGTGAAATTGACAAAAACTCATTACCGACTACTTTCTTACGTACCGTCTAGTTTCTTACGTCCCTATGTTGATTAAGGCACAATTCGTCGATTTTTTGCTAAAATAAGCGTAGAAGGTCATTATTGTAATATGTTGATTTTTGCCTGGATAAATTTCAGGCACGTTCCCCATGTAGATTTTAGGCACAAACTGTCCAGTTACGCACGTTCCCCATGTTGATTTTAGGCACAATTCATAAAACTTTTGCTTTAATAAGCCTTGAAGGTCAATATTGTAAATATTCTAATTTTCGGCTAGTTGAATTGTACAATACTGATGATTTTGTTTGATATGAAATGGGCAAAAACTCATTACTATCCTCTTCCGCACGTTCCTTACGTGTATTTTAGGTACAATTCATCAATCTTTTGCTATAATAAAATAGTCTAGTATGACTATAAGGTAAATATGTTGATTTTCAACCAGTTGAATTTCAAAATTGGACGATGTAATTTGATATGAAATTGACAAAAATTCATTACCGTCAAATTTCACTGTAGTTTGATATGAAATTGGTAAAAACACATTTTTCTTAAGTTTTGCACATTCTCCACATGAATTTTAGACACAATTCGTCAATTTCTTTTTTGCTAAAATAATCCTTGAAGATCAATATTGTAAACATGTTGATTTTCAACCTATATAATTTTACAATTCTGATGATGTGGTTTGATGTGAAATTAGTAAAAAGTCATTGTTGTCTATTTTGCACGTTCCCTACGTTGATTTTAAGCACAATTTGTCAATATTTTTCTAAAATAAACATTAAATGTCATTATTGTAAATATGTTAATTTTGGGATAGTTAAATTTTCGAATTCTAACAATCTAGTTTGATGCAAAATGGGCAAAAACTCATTACCGGCCCGTAACACTCGTTCCCTACGTGAATTTTAAGCACAATTCGTCAATTTTTGCTACAATAAGCCTTGAAAGTCAAAATTGTAAATATGCAGATTTTCAGGCGGTTAAATTTCAAAATTTCGACTCTTTACTTTCATGTTAAATTGAAAAAACTCATTACAATCAAGATTCAATATACTTTGATGTGAAATTGGCAAAAACTCATTACCGTCTAGTTTTGCATATTCCCTATAATGATTTTAGGCACAATTCATCGAAGTTTCGCTAAAATAAGCCCTGAATGTCATTATTGTAAATATGTTGACTTTCGTCTAGTTGAATTTTTGAATTCTGACCATGTAGTTTGAAGTTAAATTAGTAAAAACTCATAACCGTCCAATTACACACATTCTCTACGAGGATTTTAGGTATAATTCCTCAAATTTTTGCTATAATAAGCCTTAAAGGTCAATATTGCAAATATTCTAATTGTCGACCGGTTAAATTTTCGAATTCTAATGATATAGTTAGGTGAAGAATTAGTAAAAACTCATTACTGCCTACTTTCGTACGTTCCCTATGTGGATTTTTGGCAAAACTCATCATTTTTTTGCTAAAATAAGCCTTGAAGGTCATTATTAAATATGTTAGTTTTTAATTGGTTGAATTTAAGAATTCTAACGATGTAGTTTTATATGGAATAGGCAAACACTCATTACCGTCTAACTACGCACGTTCGATACGTGTAGCTTAGACAATTTTTCTAATTTTTAATATAATAAGTCGTAAAGATCAATATTGAATATAGGCTGATGTTCGATACACATGTTCCCTATGTGCATTTTAGGAAAAATTCTCAAATTTTTAATATAATAAGTCTTGAAGGTCAATCTTCTAAATATGCTTATTTTTAGTAGTCGAATTTCTGAATTTTGATGTTGTAGTTTGATGCGAAATTGACAAAAACACATTACCTTCAAGTTTCGTTGTAGTTTGCTGTGAAATTGACAAAAACTCATTATCGTCTAGTTTTGCACATTCCCTACATGCATTTTAGGCTCAATTCATCCATTTTTTGCTAAAGTAGCCTTAAATGTCAATATTGTCAATAAGCTGATTTTTGACATTTTGAATTTCAAAATTCTTACAATGTACTTTGATGAGAAATAGGCTAAAAATCTTTACCATCCATTTTTGTATGCTCCCTATCTAGATTTTAGACACAATTTGACGATTTTTTTACTGAAATAAGCCTTGAAGGTCAATATTGTAAATATATTTTGGCTAAATGAATTTTACAATTCTGACGATGTAACTTGATGCAAAATGGACAAAAACTCATTACCATTCAGTTTCGCACGTTCCCTACATTGTTTTTAGACACAATTCGTTGATTTTTTAGTATAATAAGCCTAGTATGGCAATATTATAAATATGTTAATTTTTGCCAGTTAAATTTTAGAATTTTGATGATTTAGTTTGATGTAAACTGGGAAAAAAACTTATAACTGTCTAGTTTCATTATAGTTTGATGTGAAGTGGGCAAAAACTCATTACCGTCAAGTTTTGCACATTCTCCACTTAGATTTTAGGCACAATTCATGAATTTGTTCTACAACAATAAGCCTTGAATGTCAATATTGTAAATATGTTGATTTTCTACTTGCTGAATTTTACAATTTTGACGATGTAGTTTGATGTGAAATTGAAAAACTCATTACCGTCTAGTTTTGCATGTTCCATACATGGATTTAAGGAACAATTCTTCGATTTTTTGTTGAAATAAGCCTTGAAGGTCATTGTTGTAAATATGTTGATTTTTCGCTAATTGAATTTTAGAACACTGAAGTTGTAATTTGATGCCAAATAGGCAATAATTCATTACCGTCCAGTTACGGACGTTCCCTATGTAGATTTTAGGAACAATTCGTCAATTTTTGGTATAAAAAGCTTTAAAAATCAACATGGTAAGTATGTTGATTTTTTGCCGATTTAAATTTCAGAGTTTTAGCGATGTAGTGTGATGTGAAATGGCAAAAACTCATTGCCATTAAGTTTTGATGTAGTTTGAAGTGAAATTCGCAAAAACTCATTACTGTCTAGTTTCTTACGTCCTTATATTTATTTATGCACAATTCGTCAAATTTTTGCTAAAATAAGCCTTGAAGGTCATTATTGTAACACATTGATTTTTGCTTGGTTGAAATTCAGAATAATGACAATTTAGTTTAATGTAAAATGGGCAAAAACTTATTACCGTTCAATTACACACGTTTCCCATGTTGATTTTAGGCACAATTCGTGAAACTTTTGCTCTAGTAAGCCTTGAAAGTCAATATATATAGTAAAAATTTTGATTTTCAGCTTGCTGAATTTAAGAATTTTGTCGATGTCGTTAGGTATGAAATTTGTAAGAACTCATTACTTTCCAAATTTCACACGATTCCTACGTGAGTTTTAGGCACAAGTCGTCAATTTTGGTTAAAATAAGCCTTGAAGGTCGTTATTGAAAATTTGTTGATTTTTGGTAGGAAGAATTTTAGAATTCTAGTGATATAGTTTGATGTGAAATACACAAAAACTCAATACCGTCTAGTAACGCGCGTTCCCTATGTGGATTTTAGGCACAATTTGTCAAATTTTGGCTATAATAAGCCTTAAAGGTCAACGTTGTAAATATTCTAATTGTCAACTGGTTAAATTTAAGAATTCTGACGATATAGTTAGATCAAAAATTGGTAAAAACTCATTACCGCCTAGTTTTGCACATTCCCTATGTGGATTTTTTGCAAAACTCATCATTTTTTTGCTAAAATAAGCTTTGAAGGTCATTATTAAATATGTTGATTTTCAGCTGGTTGAATTTCAGAATTTTGACGATGTAGTTTAATGCGAAATAGGCAAACACTTATTATCATTCAGTTTCGCACGTTCCCTATGTGCATTTTAAGCAAAATTCGCCAAATTTTTAATATAGTAAGTCTTGAATGTCAATATCGTAAATAGGCTAATGTTCAACAAATGAATTTCATAATTTTGACGATGTAGTTTTAAGCAAAATAAGCAAACACTCATTATCGTCCAGTTACGAATGTTCCCTACTTGCATTTTAAGCAAAATTCGTCAAATTTTTAATATAATAAGTCTAGAAGGTCAATATTGTGAATAGGCTTATGTTTGGCAATTGAATTTTAGAATTATGATGTTTTAGTTTGATGCGAAATCAGAAAAAACTCATTACCATCAAGTTTCGTTGTACTTTGAAATTAGCAAAAACTCATTACCGTTTAGTTTCATACGTTCTCTACATCGATTTTATGCCCAATTTGTTTATTTTTTGCTAAAATAGCCTTAAAAGTCAATATTGTCAATGAACTATTTTTTGGCATTACAAATTTCAAAATTCTTACAATGTACTTTGATGCGAAATAGGCAAAAACTCTTTATTGTCAGTTTTTTCATATTCCTTACATTCTAGGCAAAATTTGACAATTTTTTGTTGCAAAAAGCCTTGAAGGGCAATATTGTAAATATGTTGATTTTCGGCTAAATGAATTTTACAATTCTGACGATCTAATTTGATGCTAAATAGACAAAAACTCATTATAATCCAGTTTCGCACATTCCTTACATTATTTTAGGCACAATTCATCAATTTTTTACTCTAACAAGCCTAGTATGACAATATTGTAAATATGTTGATTTTCGGCTAGTTAAATTTCAGAATTTTGACGATATAATTTGATGTGAAGTGGGAAATAACTAATTACCATCCATTGTGACTGTAATTTGATCTTAAATGGGTAGAAACTCATTATAGTCAAGTTTCACATATTCCCCACTTGGATTTTAGGCACAATTCGTCAAATTTGTTTCTACAATTAGCCTTGAAGGTCAATATTGTAAATATGTTGATTTTCTACCTATTGAATTTTACAATTCTGACAATTTTAGTTTGATGTGAAATTGGCAAAAACTCATTTACTTCTAGTTTCGCACATTCCCTATATGAATTTAAGGCACAACTCGTCAATTTTTTGTTAAAATAAGCCTTGAATGTCATTATTATGAATATGCTAATTTCTGGCTAGTTGAATTTTAAAACTCTGACATTTATTTTGAAGCCAAATGGGCAATAACTCATTACCGTCTAGTTAAGAACGTTCCCTATTTAGATTTTAGGCACAATTCGTCAATATTTTGGTATAATATGCCTTGAAGATCAATATTGTAACTATGCCGACTTTTAGTCAGTTAAATTTTAGAGTTCTAACAGTGTAGTTTGATGAGAAATTGGCGAAAAATCATTACCATTAAGTTTCAATGTATTTTGATGTGAAATTGGCAAAAATTTATTACCTTCTAATTTATTATGTCCCTATGTTGATTTAGGCACAATTAGTCGAATTTTTGCTAAAATAAGCATTTAAGGTCATTATTATAATATGTGGATTTTTGTCTGGTTGAATTTCTGAATACTGACGTTGTAGTTTAATGTGAAATAGGAAAAAACTCATTACTGTCCAGTTACACACGTTCCCCACATGGATTTTTGGCACAATTCGTAAAACTTTTTCTCTAATAAGCCTTGAATGTCAATATTGTAAATATTCAGATTTTAGCCGGTTGAATTCTGAAATTTTGACAGTTTTGTTAGGTAAGAAATTTGTAAAATCTCATTATGGCCTAGTTTCGCATGATCCCTACGTGGATTTTAGGCACAAGTCATCAATTTTTTTGTTAAAATAAGCCTTGAAGGTCATTATTGTAAATATGCTACTTTTTGGCTGTTTGAATCTCACAATTTTGTCGATATAGTTTGATGTGAAATTAGCAAAAACTCAATACCATCCAGTAACACAAATTCCCTATGTGCATTTTAGGAAAAATTAGTCAAATTTTGTCTCTAATAAGTCTTAAAGGTCAATATTATAAATAGGTTGATTGTCGGAGATTGAATTTCAGAATTATGACGATGTAGTTTGATGCGAAATATGATCAAACTCAATACTGTTAAGTTTCGTTGTAATTTGAGGTGAAATTGGCGAAAACTCATTACCGTCAAGTCTCGAACATTCCCAACATAAATTTTTGGAACACATCATCGATTTTTTGCTAAAATAAGCCTTAAAAGTTCATATTCTAAATATGTTAATTTTTGGCAAGTTGACTTTTAGAGTTCTTACAATGTAGATTAATGCAAAATAGACAAAAGCTCTTTACCATCCAATTTGAATGTTCCCAACCTAGATTTTAAGAACAATTTGTTGAATTTTGGCTAAAATAAGCTATGAAGGTCAATATTGCAAATATGTTGATTTTTGACAAGTTTAATTTTACAATTTTGATGATGTAATTTGATTTGAAATTGGCAAAAACTCATTACTGTCTAGTTTCACACGTTCTGTAAGTGGATTTTAGGTACAATTATTCAATTTTTTGCTCAAATAAGCCTCGAAGGTCATTATTAAAAATTTGTTGATTTTTGGCTAGTTGAATTTTTGAATTCTGTTGTTGTAGTTTGATGCGAAATTGGTAAAAACTCTCTAATATCTATTTACGCACGTTCCCTACGTAGATTTTAGGCACAATTCATTAAATTTTTGCTATAATAAGCCTTGAAGGTCATTATTATAAATATGCTGATTTTGGGCCGATTGAATTATAGAATTTTAATGATGAAGTTTGATGCAGGATGGGAAAAAGCTCATTACCATCAAGTTTCACTGTAGTTTGATGTGAAATTGATAAAAACTCGTTATCATCTAGTTTCGCACATTCCCTACTTTGATTTTAAGTACAATTCGTCATTTGTTTTCTAAAATAAACCTAAAAGGTCAATATTATAAATTGGCTGATTTTTCCAAGTTGAATTTTAGAATTCTTACAATGAAGCTTGATGCGAAATAGGAAAATACTTTTTACTGTCTAATTTTGCACGTTCCTTGCCAAGATTTTAGGTACAATTTGTCAAATTTTTGCTAAAATAAGTCTTGAAAGTCAATATTGTAAATATGCTAGTTTTTGCTAGTTGAATTTTACAATTCTGGTAATTTATTTTGATGCGAAATGGGCAAAAACTCATTACTATTCAGTTTCATAAGTTCCCTACGTGCATTTTAGATATAATTCATCGATGTTTTGCTATAATAAAAAAGCCTAGTATGGCAATATGATAAATATGTTGATTTTTGACCAGTTGAATTTCAGAATTTTCACGATGTAGTTTGATGTGTAATGAAAAAAATTCATTACCGTCCAATTTGGCTTTAGTTTGATGTGAAATGGGTAAAAACTAATTACCATAAAGTTTCGCACATTCCTCACTTGAATTTTCGACACAATTCGTCAATTATTTTGTTAAAATAAGCCTTAAAGGTAAATATTGTAAATATGTTTATTTCGACCTGTTTAATTTTACAATTTTGACGATGAAGTGTGATCTGAAATAGGAAAAGAGTCATTATCTTCAATTTTGCACGTTCCCTAAATGAATTTTGGGCACAATTTGTCAATTTTTTTTCTAAAATAAGCCTTAAATATCATTATTTTACATATGCTGATTTTGGGCTAGATGAATTTTCGAATTCTGACCATATAGTTTGATGCGAAATGGGAAAAAATTCATTACCATCAAGTTTCACTGTACTTTGATGTGAAATTAGCAAAAACTCATTACCGTTTAGTTTTGCATGTTCCCTACAACGATTTTAAACTTAATTCATCAAAGTTTTGCTAAAATAAGCCTTGAATGTCATTATTGTAAATATGTTTACTTTCGCTTGGTTAAATTTCAAAATTCCAATGATGTAGTTCGAAGTTAAATGGCAAAAACTCATTACCGTCTTGTTACACACATTCCCTACGTGGATTTTAGGCACAATTCATCAAATTTTTGCTATAATAAGCCTTAAAGGTCACCATTGCAAATATTATAATTGTCGACTGGTTAAATTTTAGAATTTTGACGATATAGTTAGGTGAAGAATTGGTAAAAACTCATTACCGCCTAGCTAGTTTCGCACGTTCCCTACGTGGATTTTTTGCAAAACTCATATTTTTTTGCTAAAATAAGCCTTGGATGTCATTATTAAATATATTGATTTTCAACTTGATAAATTTCAGAATTTTGACCATGTAATTTTATGCGAAATGGGCAAACACTCATTACAATACAGTTACGCACATTTCCAACGTGCATTTTAGTCAAAATTCATCAAATTTTTAATATAATAAGTCTTGAAGGTCAATATTGAAAATAGGCTGATGTTCGGCAGTTGAATTTCAGAATTCTGACGATGTAGTTTGATGCGAAATTGGCAAACACTCATTACTCTCTAGTTACGCACGTCCCCAACATGCATTTTAGGCAAAATTCGTCAAAATTTTAATATAATAAGTCTTAAAGGTCAATATTGTAAATAAGCTAATGTTCGATAGTTGAATTTTCGAATTCTAATGATGAAATTTTATGTGAAATAGGCAAACACTCATTATCGTCCAGTTATGCACGTTTCCTTTGTGCATTTAAGGAAAAACTGGCCAAAATTTTAATATAATAAGTCTTAAAGGTCAAAATTGTAAATAGGCTAATGTTTGGTAGTCGAATTTCATAATTCTGATGTTGTAGTTTGATTCGAAATGGGCAAAAACTCATTACTACAAAGTTTCATTGTAGTTTGTTGTGAAATTGGTAAAAACTCATTATCGTCTAGTTTTGCACGTTCCTTATATAGATTTTAGGGCCAATTCGTTGATTTTTTCTCAAATACCCTTAAAGGTTAATATTGTCAATAGGTTGATTTTTGGTATTTTGAATTTCAAAATTCTTACAATGTTGTTTAATGTGAAATAGGCAAAAACTCTTTACTGTCCATTTTTGCACGTTCCCTATCAAGATTTTAGGCACAATTTGACGATTTTTTGCAGGAATAAGCCTTGAAGCTCAATATTATAAATATGTTAATTTTTGCTTCATGAATTTTACAATTCTGAGAATGTAATTTAATGCGAAATGGACAAGAACTCAATACCATTCATTTTTGCACGTTCGCTACATTGTTTTTAGGCAAAATTCGTCGATTTTTACCAAAATAAGCCTAGTATAGAAATATTGTAAATATGTTATTTTTCGACCAGCTGAATTTCAGAATTTTGACGATCTAGTTTGATGTGAATTGGGAAAAAACTCATTACCGTCTAATTTCACTATAGTTTGATGTAAAATGAGCAAAAACTCATTAGCATCAAGTTTCAAACATTCCCCACTTGGATTTTAGGCACAATTCGCGAATTTCTTTTGCAAAAATAAGCCTTGAATGTCAATATTATAAATATGCGTATTTTCTACCTGTTGAATTTTACAATTTGGACGATGTAGTTTGATGTAAAATTGACAGAAACTCATTATCGTCTAGTTTTGCACATTCCCTATACGGATTTAAGGAACAATTCTTTTATTTTTTGTTAAATAAGCATTGAAGGTCATTGTTGTAAATATTTTGATTTTTGGCTAGTTGAATTATAGAACTCTGACGCTGCAGTTTGATGCCAAATGGAAAATAACTCATTATCGTCCAGTTACAGACGTTCCCTACATAGATTTTAGGCATAATTCGTCAAATTTTTGGTATAATAAGGCTTAACGATCAATATTGTAAATATGTTGATTTTGGCCGTTTAAATTTCAGATTTCTAACGATATAGTTAGATGCGAAATGGGCAAAAACTCATTACCATTATGTTTTGATGTAGTTTGATGTGAAATTGATAAAAGTTTATGATTGTCTTGTTTCTTACGTCCCTATGTTGATTTAGGCACAAGTCGTCGAATTTTTGCTAAAATAAGCCTTGAAGGTCATTATTGTAATAAGTTGATTCTTGACGAGTTGAAATTCAAAATACTGACGATGTTGTTTAATGTGAAATGGGAAAAAACTCATTACCGTCCAGTTACACATGTTCCCTATGTGGATTTTAGGCATAATTCATAAAAACTTTTGCTTTAATAAACCTTGAAGGTCAATATTATAAATATTCTATTTTTCTGCTGATTGAATTTAAGAAATCTGATAATGTCGTTAGGTAAGAAATTGGTAAAAACTCATAACAGCCTAGTTTCAAAGGATCCCTACGTGGGTTTTAGGCACAAGTCGTCAATTTTTATTAAAATAAGCCTTGAAGGTCATTATTGTAAATATGCTGATTTTCAGCAGGTTGAGTTTCATAATTCTTACGGTATAGGTTGATGTGAAATAGGAAAAAATTCAATACCGTCCAATAACACACTTTCCCATTGTGCATTTTAGGAAAAATTCATCAAGTTTTTTCTATAATAAGTCTTGAAGGTCAATAGTATAAATAGGCTGATTGTCGAAGGCTGAATTTCAGAATTCTGACGATGTAGTTTGATGTGAAATGGGATTAAACTCATTACTGTCAAAATTTTGTTGTAATTTGATGTGGAATTGGTAAAAACTCATCATCGTCTAGTTTCACACGTTTCCAACGTGAATTTTTGGCACATTTCATCAATTTTTTGCAAAAATAAGCCTTAAAGGTCAATATTTTAAATATGTTGATTTTTGGCAGGTTGAATTTCAGAATTTTTGCAATGTAGATTGATATAAAATAGGCAAAAACTCTTTATTGTCCAGTTTTGCATGTTCCCTCCTTTGATTTTAGTGCAATTTGTCGATTTTTTGCTAAATTAAGCCATGAAGGTAAATATTGTAAATATATTGATTTTTTACTAGTTTAATTTTACAATTCTGATGATGTAATTTGATGTGAAATTGGCCAAAGCTTACTACCGTCTAGTTTCACACGTTCTATATGCGGATTTTAGGCATAATTCGTCAATTTTTTTTTGCTAAAATAAGGCTTGAAGGTCATTATTATAAAAATGTTGATTTTTGGCTTGTTGAATTTTTAAATTATGATGTTATAGTTTGACGTGAATGGGCAGAAACTCTAAATTGTCTAGTTAGGCTTATTCACTACGTGAATTTTTAGCACAATTCATCAGATTTTTGTTATAATAAGCTTCGAAAGTCAATATTGTAAATATGCTAATTTTGGACCGTTTGAATTTCAGAATTCTGACGATGAATTTTGTTGCGGAATGGAAAAAACTCATTACCATCAAGTTTCACTATAAATTGACTTGAAATGGACAAAAAGTCATTATCGTCTATTTTTGCATGTGCCCTATGTTGATTTTTAGCACAATTCGTCAATTTTTTTCTCAAATAAGCCTTGAAGGTCAATATTGGAAATAGGCTGATTTTTGGCAGGTTAAATTTTAGAATTCTTTCAACATAGCTTGATGCGAAATAGGCAAATACTCTTTACCGTCTAATTCTACAGGTTCATTACCATCCAGTTTTGCACATTCCCTACATTGTTTTTACGTACAATTTGTCGATTTTTTACTATTATAAGCCCAATATGGCAATATTGTAAATATGTTGATTTTCGACCAGCTGAATATCATAATTATGACGATGTAGTTTGATGTGAAATGAAAAAAAACTGATTATCGTCCAGTTTAACTATAGTTTAATGTAAAATGGACAAAAACTCATTACAGTAAAGTTTCAAATATTCCCCACTTGAATTTTAGTCACAATTCGTCAATTGTTTTCTACAATAAGCCTTGAAGGTCAATATTGTAAATATGTTGATTTTCTACTTGTTCAATTTTATAATTCTGACAATGTAGTTTGATGTGAAATTGGCAAAAACTTATTACCTTCTAGTTTTGCATATTCCCTACATGGATTTAAGGCACAATTCGTTGATTTTTTTTAAAATAATCCTTGAAAGTATTTATTGTAAATATGTTGATTTTTGGCTAGTTGAATTTTAGAACTCTAACACTTTAGTTTGATGACAAATGGGCAAAAGCTCATTACCGTCTAGTTACGGACGTTCATTATTTGGATTTTTGGCACAATTCATCAATTTTTTTGTATAATAAGCCTTGAAGATCAATATTGCAAATATGGTGATTTTTGGCCTATTAAATTTTAGAGTTCTAATGATGTAGCTTATTGCGAAAAGGGCAAAAACTCATTACCATCAAGTTCGATGTAGTTTGATGTGAAATTGAAAAAAACTCATTACCATAAGTTTTCTTACATCCCTTTGTTGATTTAGAAACAATGTCAATTTTTTGCTAAAATAAGTCTTGAAGGTCATTATTGTAATTTTTTGATTTTGCCTGGTTGAATTTCAGAATGCTGAGGATGTTGTTTAATGTGAAATGGGCAAAAACTCATAACTGTCCTGTTACCCACGTTCCCCACGTAGATTTTAGGCACAATTCGTAAAACATTTGCTCAAATAAGTCTTTAAGACAATTTTTGTAAATATTCTGATTTTCGGCTGGTTGAATTTAAGAATTCTAATAATGTCGTTAGGTAAGAAATTGGTAAAATCTCATAACTACCTAGTTTTGCACGATCCATACGTGGGTTTTAGGCACAAGTCATCAATTTTTTATTAAAATAAATATTCAAGTTATTATTGTAAATATGCTAATTTTTGGCTGGTTTAATTTCTGAATTCTGCCGATATATTTTGATATGAAATAAGCAAAAATCGAAATACCGCCCAGTAACGCACGTTCCCCTTTTTTCGTCAAATTTTAGGAAAAATTTGTCAAATTTTTTTATTCCGGCTAAGTGCATCCCAATGCTCCCCTTTTTTCGTAATACCAAAATGTCCCTGGTGGAAATAATTTATTTGCCCCCAAGAAGTGCCCAATTTCCCTGCTTGTCCCCCATACCAATAACATTTGATGGTACCCTAGTGTTGCGAACTATCTTCTTTATCCGCCTCGTTCATTGTGCACACTCCGTTGCATCTCCTTATTTTGGAGCGAAACACATAATCGACACTGTAAGTATGTTGGTCATGTTTATTGAGTTAGAATAGGTGGAGATGTGTATATTTAGGGTTTGTAATGTTTATTTTATTTGATTTTCTAGGGCCTTTCATCTCTGTGTTTTAAAGTGTGTTTGCTTATCGAAATGGCTGAGGAACATAGGATGGAAGACGAGATACCGCAAAGAGAAGTGAAATTAACTGTTAATTCCCATTTCCTTCGCAAATAAGATTGGTTTCGATTTTCTAGTCGTTCGGTGGTACAAAACTGAAATTGGAAAGTTATAGTCGTGTATATGATACCGAACCCAAGTTCCAACCTTTGTCCATGTGCCAATGAACTATAGAATTGATAAGAAGAATTTGGATAAGTTCAGGTTCGGAGGTATGGTACCAAACTTAAGTCATGTAACTCGGCTACTAAAAATCGAGTACTATGAGTATATATATTGGCACCTTCCTGCCAAACAAGAAATTTTTTTATTGTTTAGATCATCGCGTAGGTTCAGTTGGAGGTAATGGAGACTATCTGTCTAGCTCAATTTCTTCCTACTGATGTTTCTTAGTTCCATTTGGTGTGAACAAACCAAAATGTAACGTTTTACACATATTTTGTTGTTTTAACCTGACTTAATCTGATTTTATTTTTGCAGTCATTGCCATCTTCTAGTGGATATCCTAAATTCACTAGTCATTTTGTTCTGGAAGTCCCTTTCAAATCGAGGAAAGAAGTCATTATTTGGCTTCAAGGAGTAGCTACGAGCCTTAAGTTTGCATTAGTGACCAAGAAATATGATAGTATAGGGGTTTTTCGTAGGGAAAGGGTTTCTTTGGGTTGTGAGTGGAGTGGCATCTTATGGGTCTTTGCCAGAAATTAGGCAAAGAAAAAGCCGCCAAAGTCGAGAGTCTTGCAAAGCCTAAGAAACAAAAGTCAAAACTCCTTAATAAGATAGAGTTGGAAGAAAAAGACAAATCAAGAGACGGAACGGGGACAAGGAAATGTAATTATCCATTTGCAATTAATGTGAAAGAACACCCTGATTCATTATGGGTTGTGTAGTTGTTGTGTGGCCAGCACAACAATTGTAACGGCTTAATTAATAATTGCCATTTTTTGATGACGGAATTGTAGATGTGGACACCAGTAGGGACATTCGTGGGTCCCACAGCAAAGATGAAGCACGCCGTATTAGGTAAATAGTTATTTTGTGTGTTGATTTGACTAATTTACAATGTTTATGTTAAAATAGGTTAAACGACATCGCGATGTGTGTAATTATATTTTAATTGACGTGTGAGATTGTGTGTTGAGTATTCGCATTGATATGCATGTTGACGCGGGTACCGGGTAGGCTAAAAAATGAAATTTTAAGTTGAGGAAAATATTACACACATTAAATGAATTAAATGTAATAAAATAGTAAATTGGTGGGCACCTAGTAACACGTGAGGTCGTGGTTGACACGCATGGGTGGTACAGTAGTGTGCATGTACGAGTACGCTCGTTGACGCGCACGATGAAATTGTAGGCGGGAAAATATAGGCAAATATATATATTTATATATGTATATGTAATTTAAAATATATATGTATATATATACATATATATATATTAAAAATCAGAAAATAAATAAATAATTGTGAAATGACCAAAAACGGTATGTGATTGTGAAGAATGAGGATAAGGGGTATTTTGGTCATTTCACCTCTAAATTATTGATAACACCACCGACACCACCATTTTCCCCATTTTTTAAATCAAATTTAAGAGAGGGACAAAAGAAGAAGAGAGATCGAGGTCGAGAGCTCGTGGAAGCGGTGTTGGCAAAGGTGAGGAGTTGTTATTGTGGTGTTGTTGTGTGGAGGTTCGGTGGTGTTCAATGGAGGGAGGTGAGAAACTCGGATGAACTGCTATGGTAGTTCGTCCGAGGATGTATATGGTATGGGAAATGTCTCGCATGCCAATAGAAGATGAATGGTTGGGGTTGATGTTGGGAAATGTGCCCTAGGTCAATCCATTAATAGTCTTTATGAATACATTTTAGTTAATAAAATAGAGGATTTCATTTGCTGTTTATTATAATTGATTTGCATGTTTACATTATAACAAGATCCATGGTATTTACAGAAATATCCTAAATGTCCCTAGTCGATTATTATACTGGGAACTATAATGAATTAAAACTAGTGTGAGCCTTGATTGATGATCATACGATGATCAAACGTATAGGAATACAAATCAAGATCATGAGTACTTGTTAGGGAACAAAGTACTGGGCCGACCCGCTATGAGAATATCACATGGATTAAGTCATAGTTGTTTCTCATGATAGATATATTTTTTAGTCCTCTGACTTGAGATTACCAGAGACTTCAAATTAGGAATACAATGATTTGACGCAATCAAACGTTGTCTTTAACCGGACGATTATAAAGGTTGTGATTGGTTACTGTATGAATAATGTGGTGAAGTTGTGTAATCTAGATAGAATTTGTCCTTCTCATATAAAGAGAGATATCCAGTGGATCCCTCGATGTGTTAGACTGTTAAAATGCCTAGTCTAAGTGAATTAATATTGATCAATGTCACTTAGATGTTTTCAATCTACCTAGAAATCGAGACTAGTACGATTGAACATGTTGGATGACAATTCCATGCCTTATGTTTGATCAAAAGGATATCGTGTGACAAAAGGATGTTATATACAGTATTGATTAGGTTGAATCGATTTGATATTCGTACAACTTGGGTAGTCATAATGTCTTGCTAGAGGCTGGTTATGACTTGTATACCAAAATTTGTTTTGGTACACTACCAACGTTGTATGAGCCTATTGGGTCGCACATTGAGAATGGTTTTGCGAGATTTTAATATGGTTCAGAAAAATGAATTTTATATGATAAAATTCATGACAGAAACGTCCTTGTAGTGTATTACACTTATACTTCTTTAAGTGGGGGCATATATGTAATTTACTTAACCGTCTATATACAAGGGTTGTATAAATATACGCTTTGAGTTAGAATACAAGAATGAAAGATTAAAAAGGGCCAAAACTCTATTTTCATTTTAAGAAACGACTAATGGTTTTTGTTATGCTCTGGATCGTTTTGAAGAGAAACAAAAGGTTTGGTATTCTCTCGAAGCTAGCACTTCAAATCTCGGCCGCCGTTCGTGTGTAGACTGCTGATAGAGGGCGTTCGTCGTTGGCAGTGCCTTAGAGATCGATTAACTTTCAGAAAGGTACATTGCGACTGAGGTATGATTAAGTTTTCATAGTTTAAATGTGTTTTAATGGAATCAGATTCGGATCCTGTTGGGGTTTTTCTCAAAATTATTTTGTAATCTACGCTGTGCATGAACCCTAAAACCCAACAGTTGAGAGCCAACCCCAACTGATTAAAAAAAAATTCTCTGTTGGAACAGAGTAGCAGCTCTGTTCCAAAGAAGAAGAAGAGGGCTGGTTCGGCCCTGTTCAGGCTGAACCATCCCTAAATAAATAAATAAATAAACAGTTTTGATAAAAAATCTAGAAAATGAATAAAAAATTAAGATAAAATAGGAAAATTTTAGAAAAACTATATTTTATCAAATAAATGAGTTTTGGGAGTTTCTCAGAAGTTTTGGCGAGATATTGTCGGGTTTTACCTCAAAATACATAAAAATTGTCATAATATATTAAATTGAAGCTAATTTAATGATAAATGGTCTTAGGTACAATCCGGTAATAATTTTGATTTATCGGTTATTTATTGGAGCTGGACCAGGGTTTCTTTTATGGGATGAGGAGTCGGTTTAAGGTGTATAATAACCCAACTGAAATTCACTTTAGTAATTACTGCTTGATTTATTTGAATTCAGTCCTATTCATTTACTACTCTATTTCCTTATTACTTTACGGTGGTTGAGTACTCTCACCTGATGACTTTACGGTAGTTGAGTTTACTCCTACTTAGTGTCTTTACAGTGTTGAGATCACTCCCACCTGGTGTTTATTTGTTGCGGGGGCATAGGGTCCACAAAGCCATATCATATGTCTAGGCATGCGCCAGTGAATATGCTACCCGGGTATGATAGACATGTGTGGGTGCGCCGTAAATGTATACCGGCTACTTAGAGGGTCCAGGGTTACCCGTTAGAGGTATCCTTACGGGCCGTGCCTGGCGGATAGCCCGAAGTATGACTTAGTCTGACTTTGATTGTGCATACACTTTGCTTCACTATTATATTTATACATGCGATGATCTTCCACAGTTGCCTGTATTCTTTTGTTCTGCATATTTATTTATAGTATTTTAAATTCCAGCAGTTTATTTACGTATTTACTTGGTAAATTTCCTTGGGATTACTCACTCTGGACTTGTCATTTGCCTTTCTGTAATGGCCTTAGTGCAGATCCTAGTACGAGTCGAGGGAAGGGCAAGCTTGAGGACTACATTCATTGACTGCATTTGCCCTACTCATACGTTTATTTTTATTTCTTTGTTTTATGCTGGGTTTTGGGTATTAAGAGACATATATGACTTGTATATAACTTGTAGGTTATATTTTTTGATATTTTGAGGATCTCGGTTGATATGTATATGATGTATATTTTGATATGGTTTCCTTCTTAGGTAATATGCTCATAAAACACCTTAATGATTTTATTTAATTATCTGCTACGTACTTTGAGGTAAAATGATAATAAAGAATCCAAAGCTGACTTAAATCAATAATTATGAAAACATAACTTAATGTTAGCAAGAATTTGATTATATTAAGTTTACGAGTGGTCGTAGGATACAACTGGATGATGAGTTGGAAGGGTTGTGGGCCCGCGGTGCACGCCATAGCTGCCGATGGATTGGAGGCCATTACAACAATGACCTTGGCTACTACTTGGAACGTCACTCGTACTTTGGTAGATGGAATCCTAAAGAGCAATTTGTCCTGAACCAGATGACTAAAGGTAATGTGAAGCCTCGTGATATTCTCACTACTTTAAAAGAAAGGGACGACTCAAATTCTTCAACAATTCGTGTAATCTATAATGAGAGACAAAAGGCACGACAATTGGAGTTGGTGGGAAGAACACAAATACAACATCTCATGCACTTAATATAGACACACGACTACATTTCTTGGCATAGAAAAGTCATAGATAATGTGGTCAGTGACTTGTTTTGGGCTCATCTAGAGTCTATTATGTTGTCACGGTGCTTCCCAAATGTTCTCTTGATGGATTGTACTTACTAGACGAGTAGGTACCGCATGCCTCTTTTGAAATTTTTAGGGCTACCTCCACTAGTGTTACATTCTTAGTTAGGTTTGCATTCTTATCGAAATAGAGCAAGGAGAGCTACACTTGGGCATTGTAGATTGTGCATGAATTGTTAGATGGGTGGTGTGCACCCACTGTCATTGTTACCAATAGGGAGTTGGGACTAATCTGTGCACTCAAAGAAGTTTTCCATATAGTAGACATCTGTTATATACCTGGCACATCAACAAAAACATTATGACCAAACTAAGAAGATATGGGCACGGGGTGAGGATTTCAACATTTTCATTAAGAGATGGAACAAATTGATGTACTCAAAATCACATGGGCAATTAGAATTGGCTTTGTAGCAAATCCAAAATGAGTATGCTAGTAAGAGTTATTTGCTTGCATACTTGAACGGTACATGGCTAAAAGATTACAAGGAGTCTTTTGTCTCCACATGGACGGATGAAGTGAAACACCTCAGGATCACAACTACTTAGAGGGTTAAATCTGACCCTTAAACGTTATTTGGAAAACTTAGAGGCTAACTTTGAAAGTTTATGGAAGATCATTCATGGCATGCTTCGCAACCAACACATGGCCATTAAGGCCACATTTGAATGGATCTTGCATGTTATTCAACATGATTATACTGAGCCTATATTCCAACTCTTAAGGGAATTTGTATTGTAACAAGCCTTACAGTTAATTAAAGATGAGTTCCTAGTGGCAGAGATGGTAGGATTTGATAAGGAGATGTGTGGTTGTTACTGACGCAGGACGAGCGGGCTTCCTTGTGCACACGAGATTGGAATTCATTTATTAGATGGCTCATCAATTCTACTTGAGGATGTTGACATGTATTGGCAAAAATTAAGCCTCATTCCTGATGCTTCTGTTGGCCGGGTGCAATAAAAATTTCATCTTAAGATTCAAAGGGAGATTTAAAAGTTTGAGGGTGTAATGATGAGGATGTACGCACTAGGTTAAGCCAACAGCTTAGGGAGATTAGAGTGCCCTCTTCTATACCTGCCATTGCTCCTCGAGAGAAAGTCAAGACAAAGGGGAGGCTTCTTGGTGTAAAAGAAAAGGAAAAAAAAGAAAAGGAAAGAACATAAGTAAGGCGGCAAAGAAGACTACAATAGATGATGATGCATCTACAACGAGAGATTCGTCTGGATTTGAGTTTGCACTTATAGAGGAAGAGTCAGCTTTTACATGGAAGAAGTTATTCAGATCTCCATTTCCTTCATCTGCAGCATCAGTTAAACTCGTGGTATCTTCGTCTACAACATCAATTATGATGATCCCATCACTTCAGACCCATTCATAGGTTGAGATTCGTCCAATAAAAGTTCATAAGACACGTGGTTTCTTTAAGGACTCGTCTGTCGGTGCTTCCAAATTATCTTACTATCCGAAAATATGGAACACCCATGTTGATGGGATCTTTATTGTTGATGGTGACGATCACTGCGAGTTTCGGATTGTAGCAAAGTCCTTGGGTTTGTCTGACATGGACGGGTGGAGGCATGTAAGGGAGCAGATGGCTGAGGAGTTAACGACGAACACAAATTTTTTGGAAGATATTTATGGGATCACAGATTTTAAGAAGTTACTTGCTATCATCTAATGTGATAAGGATGAGGCAACAATGAACAATTGGATGAATCTTCCTGATATGGGACTCATTATATCCATCTCATTGAATGTAATGTTAGTTGTTATCTCTAATAGTTAGAGTTTCACATTCCCTTCACCTAGAAACAAGCCACCTCCAGAATTTAGTAGTCGTACCATCGTTGGAATTTCTATTATGGACTCCATTCACTTCATCGGGGTACTTATCTCATCAATATCTATGCCAATTATTCATTCCATTAGTTCTTAATTATTTTCCTTCTTGTATCAACTATTAACTTTCTCGTTGTTATGTATCACTCATTGTTCAACAGGTGAGGTTGAAACTGGGTTGCCCATTTCCTAAACTTTATCCATTATGGGACACATATGTAGTAGTCGGTGCACATGCGTGGGGAGAAGGTTCATCACCATAGGATCCACATCAACATTAACAAGCAATGGCAGAGCTATAATAAGAACACCATCAGTAGTTGACTTGGTTGAGGATTCATGAACTTGAACTGTCTTTATTGTGCATGATATTTTTTTAACATGCTGTGATATTTTTGTTGCGTGGTTGTATTGATAATGTAATGCAATTCGTCTCTTGATATGTCTCTTGATATGTGCATAAATATGTTAACTTATCATATTACAAATTGTTTTGAATAACATTCGGTGGCACAGTAATGGATTATGGAAGTTACGTTCGGTATTCGGTAGCCCATGGCAGAAATTATAAACTAATAGTCGGTGCCTTATGGCAGAACAAGATGGTTACACACATGATGTCGGGGTGCACTTATTAATAACTTGGGGTGCACCAGTAATTCGGTAGTGGAATGCCAAACACATCAACCTATATCCGGTATCTTAAAGCTGAACCATAGGGTTTTAATAATAAATCGAGTATTATCCATGTTCAATGAGAAGGCACAGACCTTGTTTATCTTATTTTTGGAACCCTGTATCAATAGGTGAGGTTTTACTTTGGGGTGCGCTTATTAAAAACTTAGGATGCACTCGTAGTTTGGTCGTGGAACGCCAAAAAAACCAATATATATCCAGTACCTTGAAGCCGAACCATTGGGTTTTATAATAAACCAAGTATTATCCAAGTTCAGTATGAGGGTACCGAACTTGTTTACTTTATGTCGGCACGAACCAATAGGTGAGGTTTTACTTCAAGGTGCACTTACTAAAAATAAGGGGTGCACTCGTAGTTTGGTCCTGGAACGCCGAACAAACCAATATATATCCAGTACCTTAAATCTGAGCAATAAGGTTTTATTATAAACCGAGTATTATCCAGGTTCGGTAAGAGAGCACCGAACTTGTTTATCTTATTTCGGAACCCTATGCACGAACCAACAGCTAAGGTTTTACTTCGGGGTGTATTTATTAAAAATGTGGGGTGCACCCGTAGTTCGGTCCTGGAATGTTGAACAAACAAATATATATCTGGTACCTTAAAGTCGAACGATAAGGTTTTTTTACAAACTGAATATTATCTAGGTTCAGTAAGAGGGCACCGAACATGTTAATCTTATTTCGTGCACGAACTAATAGGTGAGGTTTTACTTCGGAGTGCACTTATTAAAAATGTGGGGTGCATCCGTAGTTCGGTCCTGGAACGCCGAGTAAACCAATATATATCCAGTACCTTAAAGCCGAACCATAGGGTTTTATAATAAACTAAGTATTATCCAGGTTTGGTAAGAGGGAACCGAACTTATTTGTCTTATTTCTGAACCACATACACTAACCAACAAGTGAGGTTTTACTTCGGAGTGCTTTTATTAAAAATGTAGGGTGCATCCGTAGTTCAGTGCTGGAAAACTGGACAAACCTACATATAATCTATAACATGACACTAAGCATGTACATATTATCTTGGTTTCCTATGATCGAACCTACGGGTGAGGTTTCAAAATTACTTCAAGGTGCACTTATTTAAAATGTGGGGTGCACCCGCAGTTCAGTCTTAAAAGGACCCGCAGTTCAATCTTAGAAGGACGATAAATACCAAATATATCTGGTATCCCATGTCTGAAACAATGTTAGCAATAGCAATGGATATGGAAAAAATGTGGTGCATTTAGTACAAATATGGGTACACTCCTTGTTCAGTGTTAGGGTGTCGAAATGCAAAGAGGTACAGTTTGAACATGCTGACTTTATGAAAATGTGTTCGGTTTAGAAAGGTTGAATCTGTAGTGAAAACAAAAAAATTGTCCAACTGCAATAATAATTATCAAATTACAACATCAAAGTATATGCACACCAATAAACACAACTAAATGCAGAGTTAAGTATCTAACAACAACACAATATCAAATACCAACCCTGATCCATCGATATATACATCAAAGTCTCAACCTTAACATAAAAACCATCGAAGTATCAAAGTACAATATCAAATCAATTTATCTAAGAATGAACATGATCATTACATTCCTTTTTTTTTTGGCCGATCAAGTTTAGCCTTAAATTGAGTTTCACTAGTACTGTCGTGTTGGGAAGTTCGAGTTTTCTTTGTCCCTATAGATGAAGTGGTTGTAGTTGTAGTTTTAGTATGGACGGGACCTTTCTCAGACAAGTACTTCACGACGTCATTAGCTATTTATTTCGCAGACTCAACGGTAATCTCTTTTTTAGGCAAGTGGAGTCACGTCAATGCGGTATCTAGTGTTACTCTGACTTCCTGCAAAGGCATAGTATTTCAACCGAATAATTAGTACGAGATATATTTAACAGTAGCAACAAAATAGCAAATTAACATATATATTTACCTCCATTATATTTGAATCGACAACTAAATCACCAATCGAGCTTTCACCGTGGTAGATAGGGTTCTCCATAATATGTGATCGTTCAGTGAACCATGAAAGATAGTCTGGTTTGCAATCCCACTCCATACCTTATCTCCTCGACCTTCAGGTGATATGACATGATTATGGCACCTTTCCCACATCTCAGGTTGGAAGTTGTACTTGACAATGTTGTTGAGGGTGGAATGTCATTAACTAGCTTAAATCGACTTGTAAGGAGGATATGGAATCCCTTAAACATGGTCGAATTGTTCGTAGGAACCTATCTGGCTGGTAAGGCTCAATCACATCTATGTACCTGATGCAGCCAGTTTATAACGCAAAAATCGGAACACCATTGGTCCTTACCTCGGAGTAAGGGTTCTAACTCACCTAAACCAAATATATCATATTAAATGTTGTTCACAATAGCTACAAATTAAGAGAAAAATGATAATTTCAAAAGGTCAATCAAACCTCGGTTGGTCGTAAAGTATCCAAGCTTCTGCAAATAGTATGAATGTAATCATCACCCAATCTCTGGTTTGGTTTAGGGAGCTATCTGCAAACACGGGGAAGGGTATTCTTGTACTTTGCATTTAACCATGCAAGTCCCAAATTGAAATGATCGTAGACCCACCCTTAAATTACGGTAAACAATATTGGGTTAATTAAGATCAATGCATTAATTATCACTATTAGTCATAAAAATAAGTCCCAAATTCATGTTAACTTCAACGAAGTCAAGTAGCCGACAATCTGAGATACATCAACACGTGACACATCACCAAGCTGACAATATAAGTAGGCAACAATAGCTGCACCCCATGCATACGAACTAACATCGTCCAAAGTCTCTAGGAATTTAAGCAGTGCAACGGGGACCCTCAATCCAGTCTTGTTGGCAAACAATGTGCACAACATGTAAAGTAAGTAGGCACAGGTCGTGCACTATACTTTCGATTATTAAGGGTTGACTTCCTTCGTTAGACACCATTGCCTGCACAACCAAGATTTCCTAACAATGAGAGTTGTTGACATGTCAAGCTCCTCATTGGCGTTAACCTCTGACACTCCTACCAATTTTTGGAGCAATGTAAGGCATTCCTCGCAATCAAGGCAATCCTCCACCAAAACAACCTTTCTAGTTACTGAAATCTTTAATAGCATGCTCACGTCCCCCAAAGTAATCAAAATTTCACTAAACAGAAGGTGAAATGTATTTGTCTCAGGATGCCACTGAAGGTCACCCAAGAGGGGGGGTGAATTGGGTTACCGAGTAGTTATTGCCCTTTTTAAAACTTTATGCGCAAGTAACAATTGTAAAGCATACACAATCAATGAATATATATACTATGCAAGTGAATGGGATAGAAGAGATGGAAATTGACACACGATTTATAGTGGTTCGATCCAATGATCTACATCCACTACCTAACCTCCCCGGTTAGGATTTTTAAACCCCCACCTATATTATAAATAAGTGTTACAACCTAAGCCTACAAGCCTAGAATGCCTAATTACAATTAGGACTTCCTACCTAGCCGCAACTAGGATTTGTGCCTAGCCTCAACTAGGTCTTCCCCTTTGACTTAGATTCCACTAAGTCTTACAATCTTACAATTACACCAAATTGCTAAAAATTAATGAGATACACTTTACAACACAAAGTAGTATCAAATTCAAACACAAGCAAGCCACCTAGAGCCTAACACCTCTTATGCATGCAAGTGTGAGAGTAAATGGAATTTGCAAATATGTCACTGATTTCGTTGTAAATTCCAAATGTGAAATCGTTTTAAAATCCAATGGGTTTATGCAAAACCGATTTCAAGGCAAGGAACAATAGTTTAACAAAAATCAAGTTTAAGTTCAAAACTTTTGTTCAAATCATTCTTAGGGTTTGATAAAATAAGTTTAAGTACAAAACCCAAGATAATAGTGTTAAAACACACAACAAACTGATTTTGATTCAACACACACACAAAACTTTGTAGATTAAGCACAAGAGAAGGAATCTAGAACAAGGACTAGCTTACAACAAAGAAGGTGACAAAAGAGAACAGCTTTGAGGAGAATCTAGTACTCTTTGAATGCTTCAAAGTGCTTTGGATTTTTGTGCTTGTGGACAAATTCAAGAATCTCCTTTGTTCCTTTCACAAAAATCAAAGTTCTTCTTTTGAATCTTTTTAACTTTTTGAGTGTGTGTTTGCCTTGTTATAAGAAAACCATTGTGTTGGTGTTTTTATATTGTTAGGAATCCTATCTTGACAGTTTATGACCGTTCTAGGGATCCAAGGGTCCAAAATCCATCAAAAATTCAAATTAAAGTTCATTTTCCAGCTTTTTAAAAAAGTCTGTCAGAGGGCAATTAGCGCGCTAATCTGAGACCTAGCGCGCTAACTCTGCACTTAGCGCGCTAATGACAGTATTAGCGCGCTAACTGCAGGGAGCTCGAAATAATTATTTTCTCCCTTTGTGTTAGCAACCCTTAAACACGTCCGAGACCTAACTAACCCTAATGTAACATGTTATACATGTTTATTATGGGTCATTAAGCCTAATTGGATGGTCCTGGATATTTTTACAAACCCCGAAAACGGAAAATCACGATTTCATAACTAGCGAGGGGCTTTTCTCGCAAACTTGCGCTTTTCTTTTTTCAAAAACAGCTTTAAAAGCCGCTTTTTCGGTCTTGAAAACTTCAACAATGATTTCCAAAATATAAATGATCATTAACACATGATTTCACCTTGTTTAAGCTCGTGGGCCTAGGTATGTGTTAAATTTCATTTTGAAATACCAAGTTACTTCATGACTTTTGAAAATTGGTTTTGAGACTTGATATGCATGAACTAATGCATTTGGCTTGCGTGAGAGAATTTTGATACCTTACATTGAAATTACAAATTTGTACTATGGTCTTCCATCTTCATTCCTTCACGAATGCCGGATCTTGAACTTGTACGGCTTGAATGCCCGTGATGTGTTGTTTTGCATCCTTTAACACAAAAACTGAAATACACTTGATATTGATTAGTACATTTTCACCTTGTTTGTTTCCATCAAAATCCCTGGTCGGAGTTAGAGTGACTAATAACTTAGTCCAACAATCTCCCCTTTTTGATGATAACAAACAATGTGAACTTTAAAAATATAAACCATAATCTAAGTGTGTATTTCATTCAAGATTGTACATTTCGTTTGTGCAATTTCAAACACATCAACATTTTCAAGTTCAACCACATTTCTCCCCGTTTGATAACATCAAAAAGTGGGGCCAAGCTCCCTCGTTTGAGAAATACGGTGATGCATAAGTTAATGAAACCAAGAACAAATACGCTCCCCTTACTCTATGCATAACCAAAGACAATAGACGGAAGCGAGACATAATCGATATGAGAAGTCATAGTGAAGCAAGTAAAAGCCATATAGAAACTCGAGAGATACGCAATAAAAGAAATCATGATATAGATAGCATAAAGCGGTGTGAACATAGTTGTGGCGTAAACATGAGTAAAAGAAAAATATGTAAAACATCAAAGCCTAACAAAGTTGGAGCCTAGTGCTCACCTAGTGGTTCGATACAAAAAAATAACGACCGAACGAAACCTAGTGCTTGACATGCGATAAAAAGACTAAACACTCCTCCGCGAGGATGATGGTCGACGTGCGAACGTGAAGTACGATCGCGTGCGCGCGGGATGTGCTTTGAAGCAACCGACCCTCAATGCGACGAAGACGATCATTTTGATGCTTTGGATGCTCGCCTCGACGGTAGCAAAGGTCCGAGTCATGGTAGCAAAGGTCCGAGTCACGTAGGAGTGCAGTAACCCAGTGTGCGAGACGTAGGCGGACGAGGGGGACATATCTGGGTGGAGGAGTGAAGCCGCCAAATGTAGAGGGAGGTGGAGGCGGGCTGTCTCGTAGGGCTGCGACGGCGGGGGTGGAATGGTGGAGTCATGATGAACTTCCTCATCGCCATCATGGTCAGCATCGCCAGCAAAGCCTCCATCGTCATCATGATCATCACCACCAAAACTGTAGCTATACTCTAAGTAGTCAGGCGCGTCATATGGAGCAACTGGAGGGTCCGTAGGCAATGGAGACTCATAGCCACCATAGTACCTACCATCCGGGATTGCATCGTCACGTGTCCACCGCTCCCTATCGCGTATGTAACGGTACTTCATGGCCTTCAGAGTGGCCATGTCAATGGTGTCGTAGACAGTGAGGGACGACCGCCTAACGCAAGATCTACTTGGGCGGACTCCAAGTAAGATGTGATGATATGGGCATATGGGAGATGACGACCTGAGCTGCACGTGCTCGTAATATAACCAATGATAATATGGGGCAGACTGAGAGGAATGGCACGAAATAGATGCCCTAAGATGAACATATCGAGGAGAGTAACATAGTTTTTACTCCCGCCACGAGGAAGAATAACTTTATGAAGTACTTTATGTAGAAGGTGGGGCATCAATTTAAAGTCAGTATCCGTAATGCCAGTTGGATACACAGTTAGGGTTCGTTTCGGCCGAAAGAACGAGTTAAGCACTTCAAGACGATCAAAAGGCCAACTCAAGAATTTTCCTACTACCGTTGTGGTAGGAGGATGCAATGGAAGGTGTAGCCGTTGGGCGAGATTTTCAGGGGTAATCTCAACGGACCGGCCACCAACCGACGAACGTAGGATAAATTGGGCTGATGTTTCAAGATTCGAGTAGAAAACACGAACCAATGGGGGATTGTAGTTTGCGTTGTGAGAACAAAAGGATGTCCATCCCGCGGAATCGAGAATCTCCCGAATTGGGAGGTGGGCCCTATCAAAAAAGGCGAAATCGACAATGGCGGGGCGAAGGATCTTGGCATCCGTTAATCGCGGAGCCACGGACTCGAGGACCGAAGTGGCCTCATGGACGGACTTGGCGCGACCCTCTCGTTGAGGGGCAATCGCCGGAGTGGGGGCGGGTTGTGAGGATTCCGACTCACTGGATGAGGATGAAGATGGTTGGACAACGGGACGTCGCGATGGACGACGAGAGGACGACGTGGGGGCGGTTGGTCGGGGGTTGGTGGTGCCGGATGGACGAGAGGAGGGGCGGGTGGAAGTGCGGCGTGTCGACATTGGCAAAAAATGGAGAGAACGTGGTGACGAGAGACAAGAAAATTGAAGAAATCGAACAAGAGAGGTGAAGAACTTACCCGAATGAGGCGAGACGGAGGCGATTTGGAGGAGTGGAAAGGAGAGATTTGTGAGTTATGGTGGTTTTAGGGTTGGAAATGAATTTATATGTGACTGGCGAACGACATTAGCGCGCTAATTCCATATATTAGCGCGCTAATGAGTCGGTTCATATTCTGGGCCAGTAACGTATTAGCGCGCTAATAGCTGAAATTAGCGCGCTAATTTCCCTCTGGAAATTTGTGGTCAGTTAACTATTAGCGCGCTAATTACCATCATTAGCGCGCTAATTTCCCTCTGGAAATTTTGGACACGAAATTTTTCGATTTTTGACATACAACTCGGATTGACCTCAAACTTCTTGGACACCTCAAAAACACCATATAAATAGGTTTAGAACAACTAAAACATGTGTAGAATGTCCGATTCTCGAACCATGCCTAGCTCACGCCGAATTTTAGAAAATTGATCTCTCGGCAAGGGCTTTGTGAATATATCGGCTAATTGGTCCTCTCGTGGACACATGGACAAGTTTAACATCGCCCTTTTGGACGTGATCACGAAGAAAATGGTGCCTAATCTCAATGTGTTTCGTTCGAGAGTGTAACACCGGATTTTTTGATATATTTATCGCACTTGTGTTATCACAGTAAATTTCAGCACACCCAACTAGGATTTGATAATCCTCAAGTTGTTGTTTCATGTATAGAACTTGAGCACAACAACTCCCAAGCAGCCACATACTCGGCCTCCGCCGTAGACAAAGCCACGAATTTTGCTTTTTGCTAAACCATGAGATCAATGAGTTTCCTAGCAAATGACAAAATCCGGAGGTGCTTTTCCCCGTCAACTAGACTTCCAAAGATAATCGAATCAACAAAACTTCGGAGTTCAAAACTCTTGGTTTTGTTGAACCACAATCCTAAGTCTTGTGATCCACTTAGATATCTAAATATGCGCTTTACACATTTTAAGTGGGACTCTTTAGGATCGGATTGAAATCTAGCACATAAGCATACACTAAACATGATGTCCTGGTCTACTAGCGGTCAAGTATAGAAGGCTACCTATCATTCCACGGTAAAGTTTAGGATCTATGGATTTTCCTAGTTGGTCTTTGTCCATTTTGATAGTTGAACTACTAGGAGTGTCACATGCTTTCAGATTTTCGAATTTGAACTTCTTTAGCATGTCCCTCACATACTTTGCTTGATTTATAAAAATGCCATGCTTGGATTGCTTTATTTGCAAGCCTAGAAAGTATGTTAGTTCACCCATCATGCTCATTTCAAATTCATTTGTCATCAATGATGAGAATTCATCACATAAACGTGTGTTAGATGACCCGAAAATGATATCATCAACATAGATTTGAACAAGTAGCATATCATGTTTTTTGATTAAAATGAACAAAGTGGGGTCTAGTGTTCCTTTCTTGAACCCTTTCTCAAGTAAAAATGCACTAAGTCTATCATACCAAGCTCTAGGGGCTTGTCTTAGTCCATACAATGCCTTTTGAAGATGATAGACATGGCTCGAATGTTCATGATCTTCAAATCCCGGTGGTTGTTCTACATATACTTCTTCAAGGATGAACCCATTTAGAAATGCACTTTTGACATCCATTTGGTACAGTAGAAACCCGTTGTAGCAAGCATAAGCAAGCAACATGCGAATTGCTTCTAGTCTTGCTACGGGTGCAAAGGCTTCCTCATAA
Source organism: Stephania japonica (assembly GCA_039657345.1). Lineage (NCBI taxonomy): Eukaryota > Viridiplantae > Streptophyta > Magnoliopsida > Ranunculales > Menispermaceae > Stephania > Stephania japonica. The sequence goes on from CM077566.1 coordinate 21,400,108, forward strand.
TCAATTCCTTCTTCTTGATTGTAGCCTTGTGCAACCAATCTAGCCTTGTTTCTTATAATTTCACCATTTTCATTCTTTTTGTTTCTAAAGACCCATTTGGTGCCTATGATTGAGTGGTCCTTGGGTCTAGGTACTAGTGTCCACACTTTGTTCCTAACAAAGTGGCTTAGCTCTTCTTGCATAGCCATTACCCAAAATTCATCTCCTAAGGCATCATCTATCTTGGTGGGCTCGGTTTGTGACACAAAAGCTAAGTGTCCTTCATCTCTTTGCAATGTTGACCTAGTGATTATTCCTTTGTTTGGATCACCTATGATTTGTTGAGATGAATGACCAATGAGGAGTCTTGAATTCTTAGGCATACTTGTTTCGGATTCCTTATTTGACTCAAGCTCTTGACTATTTGAGGTTTGTCCTAGAGTGCCATCATCTTCATCTTCAATCCTCAATTTCTCAAGATTTTGCATTAATTTAACCTTGGGATCTACTTCATCAAATTTCACATGAATCGATTCTTCTATGGTTTTGGTTGATTTATTAAACACCCTATATGCTTTGCTATGTGTTGAGTACCCTAGAAAAATGCATACTTTAGACTTTGGGTCAAATTTATCTAATTGATCCCTATCATTTAGAACATAGCAAGTGCAACCGAACACCTTAAAATAACTTATGTTGGGTTTTCGGCCTTTCCATAGTTCATAAGGAGTCTTTTTCACTTGCTTTCGGACATTTACTCTATTTATAACATAGCATGCCGTATTAATGGCTTCGGCCCAAAAATGCTTAGCTATGTTGTACTCATTTAGCATAGTCCTACACATTTCTTGGAGTGTTCTATTTTTCCTTTCGACAACTCCATTTTGTTGGGGTGTTCTAGGAGAGGATAATTGGTGTGTATAACCTTGTTTATCGCAAAAGTCCTCCAAGTTCCTATTTACAAACTCACCACCTCTATCACTTCTAATGATGGTGATTTTGTATCCTTTTTCATTTTCTACTAAAGCACAAAACTTTACAAACACATCAAACACTTCATGCTTGTGAGATAGAAAATACACCCATGTATACCTTGTAAAGTCGTCAACAATAACAAAGCAATATGATTTACCTCCTAGACTTTGTGTTTGGGTAGGTCCGAACAAGTTCATATGGATAAGTTCTAACGCTCGAGTTACATCACTTGTTACTTTCGTCTTAAATGACGATTTCACTTGTTTACCGAGGATACAAGGTTCACATTCCTTGTCTTTCTTAAAGGTGCACTTGGGTAGGCCCTTCACTAGATCATGCTTAGTCAATTTTGATAAATTTTCCATGCTAGAATGTCCTAGTCTACGGTGCCACAACCATGCATCACACTCACTTTGTGCACTCAAACATGAAACATTTTGCATATGCATCTCATCAAAGTTAATGGCATAAACATTTTTATCTCTATATGCAATAAATAAGGTTTCATGTTTCTCATTCCTAACAATGCATTTCGATGATTCAAACATAACATGAAATCCTTTGTCACACAATTGACTAATACTAAGCAAATTATGTTTCAAACCATCAACAAGATAAACATTAGAAATAGAGAGTGAATGGTTACCAACGGTTCCGAGACCAATAACTTTTCCTTTGTTGTTGTCTCCAAATGTAACCTTTCCACCGTCATGCCGCTTTAGCTCAATGAATTGATGTGCATCTCCGGTCATGTGTCTTGAGCACCCGCTATCTAGGTACCATGGGGTGCTCTTCCTTGCATCCTACACAATGGGAAACACACTAGATTTTGGTACCCAAACTCCTTTGGGTCCGAGAAAGTTAGTGTCATAAACATTTTTAACTACCCAAGCTAGTCTACCCCTTTTGGCCTTTTGTAAAGCACATTTCCCAACCTCATGAGTCTTATTGCATTTTGAACATCTACGATCATCATTGAGCAATTTCTTGTAGCTTAACAAGTTTGCTCCATAACCTATGCCTCTCTTGTTGAGTGCACGTCGTTGTGCTCCCAACATCATGTCAAACATTTCTTTACCATTGGTGAACTTATGCACCGTGTTAGTCAAGTCCTCTACTTTCTTGACTAAGGCATCTCTCTCCTCTATGACTTCATTCAAGTCGCTTTGGAGATCTCTAATGGTCTCATTTTGTGACTCTATTTCGCTAATTGCTATGGTTAAGCTCTTTTTGAGTTGTTTGGTCTTTTTGACCTCCTTTTCCAACTCTTTCCTAAGTTCATCAAGATTTGGAACTTCATCCAAATCATCTATATCATCAAAATTAAAAGAGTTAGAGTTTACCTCGCCTTGTGCCATGAGACAAAGTATTGCCTTTTCACTCTCCGATTCGGATTCCGAGCTTGATGATGATGAGTCATCCCAAGTTGCTTTGAAGCTCTTCTTTCCTTTCTTCTTGTCAAACACCTTCTTCGATTTGCACTCCGCCTTGATGTGACCCGGTTTGCCACACCCAAAGCATATGGTTTCGTTTGACTTTCCTCCCTTGCTTCCACTTCGAACTTCTTTTTATACTTGTCTCGCTTGTATATGGCCTTATTGAGCTTTCTTGAGAGCATTGCAACTTCCTCCTCAAGATCATTATCATCACAAGATTTTTCATCTTCAATGATTTCCACCGATGAGCTTGGGGAACTATTTGCCTTCAATGCAATCTCCTTTCTTGAGCTCTTTGTACCTCCACTTAATGCTTCCAATCTTGCTCGGTCTTTGAGTTCAAATTCATGGACCGTCAATTCTCCACACAATGCATCGAAAGTGTAGTCTCCAAGATTTTGTGCCGATTGGATTGCATACTTCTTCTTGGCATCCCATTCCTTAGGCAAGCCTCTAAGGAATTTGTATACCGATGTCTCTTGATCATAATGCTTTCCAAGATTCTTGATCTCATTTAACAACTTAGTGAATCGTGTGATGGCGGTGGCAATATCTTCATCGGATCCAACTCGGAAAGTCTCATAGTGTTCCTCAAGGATCCTCAACTTCGTCTTCTTCACTTGCATTGTGCCTTCATAGTGGACCTCAAGCTTTTCCCATACTTCCTTTGCCGTTTGACATGCACTCACTCGGTTGAACTCATTCTCGCTCAATGCACAAAATAGGTGATTCATGGCTTGATCATTTGAAAGTTCACTCTTGATCTCCTCGGCGGTGTATTCCTTCAATGGCTTGTCGGGTGGAGTGTATCCACTTTCAATTGCATCCCATAGGAATCTATTTTGTGCTCTTATGTAGAACTTCATTCTCACTTTCCAATGTGCGTAGTTGGTTCCATCAAAGTATGGAGGCCTACTCGAGGAGTTACCTTCCCTAAGGCGAGCCGGATCTAGACTTTGCATCCTTGCACAAGAACACTCAAAGATACGTTAGTAATACTTTGAGCAATAACCCGCTCTGATACCAATTGAAGGTCACCCAAGAGGGGGGGTGAATTGGGTTACCGAGTAGTTATTGCCCTTTTTAAAACTTTATGCGCAAGTAACAATTGTAAAGCATACACAATCAATGAATATATATACTATGCAAGTGAATGGGATAGAAGAGATGGAAATTGACACACGATTTATAGTGGTTCGATCCAATAATCTACATCCACTACCTAACCTCCCCGGTTAGGATTTTTAAACCCCCACCTATATTATAAATAAGTGTTACAACCTAAGCCTACAAGCCTAGAATGCCTAATTACAATTAGGACTTCCTACCTAGCCGCAACTAGGATTTGTGCCTAGCCTCAACTAGGTCTTCCCCTTTGACTTAGATTCCACTAAGTCTTACAATCTTACAATTACACCAAATTGCTAAAAATTAATGAGATACACTTTACAACACAAAGTAGTATCAAATTCAAACACAAGCAAGCCACCTAGAGCCTAACACCTCTTATGCATGCAAGTGTGAGAGTAAATGGAATTTGCAAATATGTCACGATTTCGTTGTAAATTCCAAATGTGAAATCGTTTTAAAATCCAATGGGTTTATGCAAAACCGATTTCAAGGCAAGGAACAATAGTTTAACAAAAATCAAGTTTAAGTTCAAAACTTTTGTTCAAATCATTCTTAGGGTTTGATAAAATAAGTTTAAGTACAAAACCCAAGATAATAGTGTTAAAACACACAACAAACTGATTTTGATTCAACACACACACAAAACTTTGTAGATTAAGCACAAGAGAAGGAATCTAGAACAAGGACTAGCTTACAACAAAGAAGGTGACAAAAGAGAACAGCTTTGAGGAGAATCTAGTACTCTTTGAATGCTTCAAAGTGCTGGATTTTTGTGCTTGTGGACAGCCTCAAGAATCTCCTTTGTTCCGTTCACAAAAATCAAAGTTCTTCTTTTGAATCTTTTTAACTTTTTGAGTGTGTGTTTGCCTTGTTATAAGAAAACCATTGTGTTGGTGTTTTTATATTGTTAGGAATCCTATCTTGACAGTTTATGACCGTTCTAGGGATCCAAGGGTCCAAAATCCATCAAAAATTCAAATTAAAGTTCATTTTCCAGCTTTTTAAAAAAGCCGGTCAGAGGGCAATTAGCGCGCTAATACTGGAGACCAGCGCGCTAACCTCGCACTTAGCGCGCTAATGACAAGATTAGCGCTAACTAACTAGAGGAGCTCGAAATAATTATTTTCTCCCTTTGTGTTAGCAACCCTTAAACACGTCCGAGACCTAACTAACCCTAATGTAACATGTTATACATGTTTATTATGGGTCATTAAGCCTAATTGGATGGTCCTGATATTTTTACAAACCCCGAAAACGGAAAATCACGATTTCATAACTAGCGAGGGGCTTTTCTCGCAAACTTGCGCTTTTTCTTTTCAAAAACAGCTTTAAAAGCCGCTTTTTCAGTCTTGAAAACTTCAACAATGATTTCCAAAATATAAATGATCATTAACACATGATTTCACCTTGTTTAAGCTCGTGGGCCTAGGTATGTGTTAAATTTCATTTTGAAATACCAAGTTACTTCATGACTTTTGAAAATTGGTTTTGAGACTTGATATGCATGAACTAATGCATTTGGCTTGCGTGAGAGAATTTTGATACCTTACATTGAAATTACAAATTTGTACTATGGTCTTCCATCTTCATTCCTTCACGAATGCCGGATCTTGAACTTGTACGGCTTGAATGCCCGTGATGTGTTGTTTTGCATCCTTTAACACAAAAACTGAAATACACTTGATATTGATTAGTACATTTTCACCTTGTTTGTTTCCATCAAAATCCCGGTCGGAGTTAGAGTGACTAATAACTTAGTCCAACAGCCACCTCTCCACAAAAGCTGAAATCAACAATTTATTGCCCTAAGGGTAGGAGCAGTCGGTGAATTCACTTAACTCGAACTTCTAAATTATCCTTTGTAGGGCAGCAGTTGTGACGGCCCCAATTTTCCCGTGCAATTGGATACGCCCGGCTTAGACCCGTGCAGGCCCCGAGTCATCACTCGACAACCTGACGAGCCTAGTCAGCCTTCGATTTATCAATTTTAACAATTTATGAAAGAGTTATTGCAATAATACACAGTAAAAGACTAAACAAGTAGAATACGGGAAATAACTCAGTCAAGGGAAATATAGGAATTCTATAAGTGTGGAAAACCCCGGGTATTCATGTACAATTTGATAAGCATATATACATGATACCAGTCTAATCAAAAATGCCAAGTTCAATAATCCCAAAGCATATGTATGAAACGATATACAAGTAAGCAAAACATAAACACATACTATAAAGTCTCCCTGATCCCACTGCTAGTATTCAAAGTAGGTCTCCTAGGCAGGGCCCCTTGCCCTTGCTGCTCTCCAATCTATCTGCACCCATCGTCATAAACTAGACGGTGAGCAACTGAAGAAAAATCGAAAGTAGTGCCAGAAAAATATAATAGTAATTTATGATTTAACAAGTAAAGCAGTCTAAATATCATGCGCAAATGAAGTAGCAGGAAAATAAGTAAATCAAGTGCATGATAAATAGACTGATAGATAAACAATCGAAATTTGCATGTTCTAAGATTCAAAAAAGGCCTATGAGTAGTCTAATTTCACAGCAATATGGCAAAGATCTTGCAAGATCTCCCTGGGCAATGTCGCAACATTAGCACAGCGTGAAATCGAGAGGCATCGCAACACCTCTCGAATCCAGTACCCAGTACACACAACACTAGGGGTAGTTAGTTACCCCTGCAGGAGGCACCCCCGTTGTCCTAGCTAGTGCGGGACCACATGATACCTTCGAGACATACACTCATGCCAGGAACATACAACTAAGAATATGAAATGGAATATCAAACAAGGGATCAATTCAACAATATCAATGAATAGAGGATTTATAAATCACATGTTATTTCCTTACTGACCTACTAACATACACACATATAAGGCACGTGTGTACTTACTGAACTATCGCAACCCGTGTAACAACACTCCCGCGAATCCCAACGCGTATCCCCGAGTTTCTGGCTACCTAACAAGGTTGGAAACTAGTGTTAATAGGTTAAGTCGTTAACTAAACCTAAGTTAACTTCTTAGTACTTTCCCCGTATTTTAAGAACTCGACAACTAAATAACCAATCGATAAAACGACCACAAACTCATTGAAACATAACTCTTTTTGGTTTTGAAATCACAACACAAATGTAAGCCTAATCACACATCGTAGGCTCGGCTCAGTCATAAATAGGTCACGCTATAGTTTTGAGTACAGGCGTCGTGACCACAATGTCATAACCATTCGCAATGTATAAACGCTTAATATGCGATATTCAAACACCTATGAACCAAATTATACACAACGTAGGGTCGAAACGGAAGGAAACACTTACACCATGCAATTTGCCACGAAATTACTACGCAAACAACTCGTTGCTCGACGTGAAGTATACATGTACACATACTACGCCACACACACATACCAATGTCCCTATGACCTCAAACTTCAACACAACATATAATCGAAGCCTAATCGAAGTCGAGATTCCATGATGACTTGCTGATGTTGTCCGACATCGAGAGAGTACCACCGCGACATAGAAAAGCTGAGGCACGCTCAACGACAAGTCAATAACCACACAACACAACGATTGAAACCCGATAAAACCACCACGTGAAATCATCGACCAAATAACAACATTAATAGTATTTTAGATGCACCAAAGGTTGCGAGGGACCATTGAAGACATTGGCAAGGTCCGTGACAACCCCCACCAGTGGTGGGTTGGCCAGCAACGCCACCACAGGCAGTGGTTTTCGGTGAAACCAAAACATGTACACATGAAATCATAAAGAAATACACAACACTACCCCACTGTTATGGACTACTCCAAGACTGCGAGACACCAGCACGAGTGTGGTGAGGTCTCTGATAGTCCTAATCAAGGCAGTCGTGGTGGCAGTGCCGCCCCATCGGGCTTTTCCGACGAGGGACACACCAAATCATCATATCGAAATAAAATAATACAAACCAACAACATCACATGTGTCACAAGAGGGTAGGCTCCGAGAGTGGAGGGGACTCAGGTGCGCCACTGAGGACTATCCCTGACCATTCCCACACTCTGTCAACCACCACAGCAGCGGCGGCAGCGACAACTCAAAGTAAAATGCCAAAATAGTGTGTACAGATCTCACAATTGCACCTCCACGTCTGCCCTATTGTTGGCTACTTCAGGACACAGAGGACTCCGGCAAACATCGTACATCATCCCCACTTGTCCCCGATCATGGCAGCGGTGGCCAGTCATCATGGCCAAGAGGTGTGCGTGTCCAATGAGAGAGAGAGAGAGAACTGCCGAGAGAGAAAGTATGAAGAGATATGGGAGAGGCTTACCTAGGCGTCTCTGATGGGTGGTGGAGGTTCCGACACTGTGGTGGGTGGCAGCGGTGACAATCTAGTCGGAGGAGGAGAAGACAGACGAGAGAGGAGAGTGAGCAAAGAACCGAGAGGGAAAGAGAGAGAGTGGATAAGAGAGAGACTCCTCACCAGTGACGGTTGTTCTCCGGTCACCACCGGTCTCGTTGAAGTTCAAAGGTCCGGTGACGGCAGTGGAGGTGAGTGGAGAGGAGATGTGGCGGTGGTTTGGAGAAGATAGTGAATAGTAGGGTTTTTGTTTGTTTATGTATATATATAGAACAAATGTGAAATGACCCTTTTGCCCTTCAAGTTCATACTTGCTTATTTTTGAACAGCTGCCCTTATGGGTCTGTTACCTCATCATCTTAACTCAACACACATACACATCTCAATGCCAATCTCATGGCTCTCCTCATTATGCTGTGTCACTTTAAAAATTTCTATCCGATAGCCTGTATGTTGCGAGACTATCCAACTCCCACATTGATCTAACATATCTTTGGTCCGTATTTCTACGAAATTTGGTTCGCCGCACCCATTTTCTCGCCATATCCCATCAACTAATTAATTAAATTAATAAAAATTTATTTATTTGTATTTTAACAGTGTTTTAAATCCCCCATGTACCCGTAACCCAATTTTCCTACTCGTTCACCGACTTAATTGTCCGGTCACTCAAATACGAGTATAAATGTAATACACATCATCATTCACAAATAGCCAAATTTCTGGGTCGTTACAGCAGTGTTAGGGTGGTAAGCCTATAAATCACATTCAACTAGTTGGGCACCGTGATTTATGCACTTCAACAATGGTTAATGCTAAAAGATCAATTGGTAACTAAATTAGTAATACAATTCAATACGAGGCTAACTATGACATAAATATAATGCTACATTGGAAACAAAATGTTACCTCATTCCGCCAAATCGCTGCCACCACATGATCCTTCATGCTTAGTAACAGGGTTCAGTTGGATGGTCCACCCAGGAAAGGAATTGACATGTCTTCTATCACAACTTTCTTTTTGCCACGACCCTTCTTAGCAACATCCTTCTTGTTACTGGCTACCGTGGCACTAATTTGCACTAACTATCTTACCACTGACTTTCTTGCCCCTAACTAGTTTAGTATTCTTGGCACTGACTGTCTTGGCACTGGCACTAACTATCTTGGCAAAGACACTCTTACCACTATCAATTTTATCAATTTTCTCACAATTACAATCATCATACCATCACCCTTACCGTCAGACTCATGATCATCATCACCATCACCAACGTCGTCACTATCCTCATTGGCATCATCTCCAACATGGTCATCTCCATTGTCGTCACCATCCTCTTCACTGTCATTGTCTCCATCATCCCCTCCTTTATCTTCTTTACTAGCCTAACCCCTACTTTCACTACTAGTAGGCTCACTATGGTCTCTGTCACCATCATTGTCTTATTTACTAGTCTCACCATCTCCACTAGCCTTGCCTCTTTCCATATTAGACTTTACATCTTTTGCACCTTCATCTACAAGTGAATGATCCTCCTCAACTTCTTCAACCCTCACCTTTTGAGCATATTTCACAACAGGTTGGTCCATTGCTTTCCTCTTCATATGAGATGATGTTTGGGCGGTCCTACCATGGGAAGCAACTTCCTCCCCTCTTCAACTATTGCCAACACCCACTTCCTCCAGTGTAACAAGACTTTTCTTGTGGGCTGTTCCTTACTGAAAGAGCAAATACATATAATATCAGCCAATTTTATGTGTAGAAGAAACCTAAAAAGACTAAAAATGCATTTTTACTATATGTACAAAGACAGTGTACCAGGGTAAAAACCTTACACTTAGTACCTTGTAACCAAAAAATTGTCCTACACTTAGTGACGTAGCACCGAACCAACTCCTATCCCACCTTCACAATTACTTCGACACTCATATATCGAGAAAATGTCCTACACTCAGTCAGTACCCATAGAATATCTTGCCATACATTCGGTTACTCCTAATCGAACTGGAGGGTTATTGATTTGCTCATATAGTTCGGTACACATATACTAACTATATCACTTAAACTCATGATGTACCAACCAAAGTTTACTTAACACAATCCCTACCATTATACTGAACATGATGTATGCATATCCTAATTTCAAAATAAGTACCTAATTACCTGAAACAAAACATGTACACTTAGCCCTGAACCAACGAACAGTAACGAACACAAGCCCCACCTATAAATCAATGGAAATTGCTACAGAACCGCTAATATAAAAGAACAACAACATATAAGCAACAATATCATCAAATTTAAGAGATAACTAACCACACCAGTCGATCCTTGCATTTTTGTTCTCTTTTCAACTTCCAATCGACCCAAAATGTAACTAACGATACTGAATCAGAAACAATTGATAATGGAGATGATGAAATCGACGATGGTGACTATGATGACAACTTCAGTTGGATAGGACAATGCTTTCGTACTCTCAGATCTTGAGATTAGGGTGAATGAAGTGCAGATTTTCACGTTTCAAAGTAGGGGTGCGGTTGAAGTGCGTTGAAAGGAATGTAGGGCATTTCAGGGTTTTCACACAAATAGTTGGGGTGCCCTTATGAATTGAGATTCAAATTAGGGTGGCGATGAAAAATCAGGGTGCACATCCTAAAAGGTGTGGTGCACTTAGCCGAACTAAATTTTTTCTATAATAAGTCTTGAAGGCCAATATTGTAAACAGGCTGATTGTCAGCAGTTGAATTTTAGAATTCTGACGATGTAGTTTAATGTGAATGGGATCAAATTCATTACTGTCAAGTTTCACTGTAATTTGATGTAAAATTGGCAAAAACTCATCATCATCTAGTTTCGCACATTCCCAAAGTAAATTTTAGGCACACTTCATCGATTTTTTTGCAAAAATAAGCCTTAAAGGTCCATATTGTAAATATATTCATTTTTGCCAAGTTGAATTTCAGAATTCTTATAATATAGATTGATGTAAAATAGGCAAAAACTCTTCACCGTCCTATTTTGCACGTTCCCTAACTTAATTTTAGGTACAATTTGTCAAATTTCTGCTAAATAAGCCATAAAGGTCAATATTATAAATATGTTAATTTTTGACTAGTTTAATTTTACAATTCTGATGATGTAATTTGATTTAAAATTTGCGAAAACTCATTACCGTCTAGTTTTACAAATTCTATACATAGATTTTAGGCACAATTCGTTAATTTTTTGCTAAAATAAGCCTTGAAGGTCATTATTGTAAATAAGATGATTTTTGGCTAGTTGAATTTTCGAATTCTGATGTGTAGTATGACACAAAATTTGACGGCCCTAGTTCCCCATAAAACTGGGTCTCGCTTGGTCTAGACCTACGTGGACCCCCGAGCCCTACTCGCGAAGTCTACACATCCTAATCAGCCTCAAATCCTCATATTCATCATTAAAGTATCATTTTAAATGTGGAGTTATAGGATTATATAATTATCAGTAAATTCACAGCAGAAATCAACTATAATCAACTAATAACTTAGTAAATGAAAAATCAGGAAAACAACCTATAATGTAGAAACCCTGAAACTGGATAGATACATGCATATCTGGTGATCAGATCTAAACAGTACGATAATACATGATATCCCTAGTTGCTCAATCCTAAAAACATAGCCCATTGTTTTATAAAAGCATAAGGTACAATAATCACAAATAAAAAGACAAAACCTACTGTGAAGTAAAGGAAAGAACCGCTCCGAAAGTCCTCAGAGGAAGTCACCTAGCATCGACTCATTTCCATTGCTCGTCTCAGCTCTATCTGCACCCACCGTCACAAACTAGATGGTGAGTACGTAAAAATCGAAAGTATAACCAGAAGAACATAAACAATAATTCATGAATAACAAAATAAGCAGTCTAAGAATCATGCGGTATTGAAAGACAGAAAATAACACAAATTGCATAATAAATTGACTAGCAAGTATAGCAATGATATTTGAGTGTCTATCGAGTTAAAAGAGGCTCATAATTGGTCAATAGCAATAACATTATCCACATCCGTTCCATAACAATATCCACATCCGTTCCATAACAATATCCATAACCATATCCACAACAATCTAGTACTCAAGGTAAAACTCAATATTAGGTGGGTGGACAACACTTCTGCAAAAGTGTTCACATTAGCTCAACTAATATGAACCCAATAGTACCTTTACGACACACTTACACTAAGAAACTCTGCCAAGGAATAACATAATCGAATTCCAACAAATAGCTAAATTCAATAGAAATATCAATAAAGGAAAATGAATTAATGTGTACCTTCTTACTGGCCTACTAACGTACATTACGTACCTCACATACCGTAAAACACTGATCCTCGCGCAACTCTCTAACTTGTTCAATTCGAATTCTCAAAGCCCAACAATTATTTAACCCGAATTTGGTTCAATTAGAGTCATTTTGTAACCCTAGATAGACCACCAATGTTTTCCAAATGTTTTGAAAATTATTTGAAAATAATCTGTTTTTACTATTCCGGACACTGCCAGTGACGCCGCCAAGGGTAAATCCCATGGCGTCACATAAAGCATGGTTCTTTGAACCTCTCTAGTTTGGACGCTGCAGATGATGCCACTAGGGTTATTGCCCATGGTGTCATCTAAAACGTGGCTTCTCCAATTTAGTTCTGGATTGCACGTCGTGACTAACGCCACGGGAGAAAAATCTCCACGACATCCCTCACGACGTGACACTCTGCACTCATTTTCGGGGCTTTTCGGAACTCGCCTCGTATCACCACGTTCCAAGTCTATCCCAAACTCTTAGGGACGCCTGAAACAACACCAAACCCACTTTAATTTGTGTTGAAACCCAGACAAATATCCGATTCAAAAATCACTTGCAAAATCATCAAAAATTCTGAAAAATTACAAACTTCTTCAAATACTCAAACTAATTCACCAAACCTTAATAGATCATCCATTTGATCATAAAATCATTGTCCAAACTTGTTGGAAATTAAAACTCAAAAATTGTACCAAAATTCCTTACGACGAAAACCCATAAAATTAGTCCAAATCGTAGACAATCACATGAGGAGTCAGGATCCTACCATATTTCACGTAGTTAGTCAATCCCTGATGTCACACTGAGCTCGGATACACCAAATCCCTCGTTCTTTTATTCGTCAATTGAGTGATTGAGAAATGAATGGAAATTGAGAAGAGAGAGAAAAGGTGATGGGGTGGATATTTACACCTCATCATCATCTACACCCACGCACGAATCTCGCGGCACATCTTATGTCTCTCCTTCAATCCTTTCAACAACTCTAACTCACCTGTGTAACTTCACTAGGTGACTTAGCCTTCACAACTTAATCGTTTCTCACTTACACGTCACTTTCTCGGATCAGTATCGCTTCATGACTCGCACGTTGTGCGTTCTCAGACACAACAACACCCTTACATATTAATTAAGTATTTATTATTTTCCAATAATTCACTAATTATCATTTCTTAGTGTTTAATTACCCATATTATACCCTAAAATTCTTTTTTTCCTAGGCGAATCTCACACATAAATCCGTGGCAATAAGCAAAACAAAATCACGCACTAGGACATACAAAGTTCGCATTTGGGTATAAATAATAGTACAAACATTACAAAAAAATAAAATATACCTCACGGTTGACTTCTGAGGCTTGAGTAATATGAGACGTCACGATTGTCAGGTCATGGTCCTGAAACACGACACGTGTCACTAATTAAATTTGAGGGTCATTACAGTCCTCCCAACTTATTAGAATTTCATCTCCAAAATTAAACTAATAGTTACTCAAAATAATGACTTACTCGTTAGGTCGTCACGTTGTACTGCCACCTAACGAGTACTGAAGGTATCTCCTTGTTCCTCAATGTCTTAAGCTTCCTATCCATAATATGAATCGGTTGCTCCTCATAACTGATATCCTCTCATAAGTCAATCTGACTCAAGTCTACCGTCAATCGCCATCTTTCAATTGACTTGTCTAGTCAAAGCATAGAAATATGGAAAACTGGGTGAACTCCAGCGAGCTGAGGTGACAACCCCAATTCATAAGCAACCTTGTCGACTCTCTTCACAATCCTGAATAGAGCAATAAACCTAAGCGCAAGCTTTCCCTTAATTTCGAACCTCTTGTGACCCTTTAGAGGTGAAACCTTGAAATAGACATAGGCTCCCTCATCGTACTGTAGCTCGTCGTGATATTTGTCATAGTACTTTTTTGTGTCTCATAGGCACCCTTCAATTTCTGACGAATTTGTAGTACCTTCTCAGTATGATTGACAACAATCTCAAGGCCAATTGTCACTGCATCCTCAAGCTCTGCCCAACATGATGGTGATCTATAAGGTCTGCCATACAGTGCCTCAAATGGTGTCATGCCAATACTAGCATGAAAACTATTTTGTAGGCAAACTCACATAAATGAAGGTACTCTTCCTATGATCCTCCGTACTACAGTACACACGTCTTGATCATATCCTTTAACACCTGAATAAGTCTCTCAGATCCCTCGGACTATCCGTTTGTCTGTGGATGGTACGCGTTACTCAAATTAAGTCTGGTGCTAAATTAAGCCTACATACTCTACCATAACAACGAAGTGAATTGTGGTCATCTGTTCGACACAGTAGAAAATAGAACTCCGTGCAATCTGACTATATCATGCTCGTAGAGAATACTCAGTCTATTAACCTTGTGTATAGTGGATACCAAAATAAAATGTGCAGATTTTGTCAATTTGTTCACAATTACCTAGATTTTGTCATGTCCTCGAGGACATTGAGGCAAACCACTGAAAAAATCCAAAGCAATGTGCTCCTACTTCCATTTTGGAATGGGAAGAGGCTGCAGTAACCCTCCAAGTTGCCTATGCTCAGCCTTCACATGCTGGCATATCTCGCACGCTCGTATAAACTCAGAAACATAGACTTTCATCCCCCGCCACCAGAAGAGACATCGCATATCAGCATACATCTTAGTCCGACCTGGATGAATAGAAAAACGCAAATGGTTAGCCTCCTGAAGTATCTCAGTGCGCAAATCAGTCACTAATGGAATCCCAAGTCCCCTTCGATACCTCAAACATGCATTTGTCGACCGACTCCAATCTGGATAATTTGAACCATCAACCATCTCATTGAACTGCAGGTACAACTCATCAATTTGCTGTCCCTCAAGAACTACCAGAAGTGAAAAAATCTGCATCCTCATCTGACCACAAATCTATGTCCTGGTAGTAGCCGGTATACCAACTAAACTCATCATCTCGGTTGCCTCAAGTAACACATACTTGTCAGTCATATGACACACAACTACCTTAACATCATATCCATTTCTGCTCAAAGCATCAGTAACTACGTTGGCCTTCCCAGGATGATACTCAAGTGAAAATTCATAATCCTTCAGGAATTCTAAACAACATCTCTGTCTCTGATTCAACTCTTTCTGACAGAATAAGTATTTCAAACTCTTGTGATCAGTGAATAGATCAAACCTCACCCTATACAGGTAATGTCTCTAAGTCTTCAATGCAAACACCACAGTAGCCAACTCTAAATCATGCATCGGATAATTCTTCTCATGAACCTTGAGCTGTCGAGATGCATACGTAATCACCTTACCTTCCTGCATCAAAACACAACCTAACCCAACCTTCGACGTATCAGTGTAAACCACCAAGTCCTTCCTTATCTCAGGAAATGCAGGAACTGGTGCAGTCATCACCTTATCCTTTAGAATAGAGAATGCATGATCACAACTCTTATCCAATTCAAACTTCACATTTTTCTGAGTCAGACGAGTCATCGGTGTAGCAATATTAGAAAAATCCTATACAAAATGGTGATAATACCCAACAAATTCAGAAAACTATGGATCTTTGTCACTGTAGTTGAAATAGGCCAGTCAATCACTGCTCTAATCTTCACGGGATCAATAGAAACTCTACTACAAGGAAGCGGATACTTATTCATCACCGTTACCTGGTTTAGTTGTCTATAATCAATGCATAACCTTAGGCTGTCGTCTTTCTTCTTCACAAACAATACCAGCTCACCCCATGGTGACATGCTAGGATTAATGAGTCTCAACTCTAGCAACTTATCTAACTGAGTCCTGAGCTCTACCAATCTCGAGGTGCCCTATACGGCAATATAGAAATTGGATTAGACCCAGGTATTAAGTCTATGATGAAGTCTATCTCTCTCGGTTACGGTAGTCCATGTAAATCCTCAGAAAAAACGTGTATGAAATCACACACTATTAGTAAATCACCTATATTGACCTGCAGTCTCTCAGCAGTGTACATGACACTCGCAAATGTCTCAATCTCACTACTAATGGCCTCCCTGCCCATAGTGATTGGTAATAAAGCAGTTGTACCCTAAAATCTGATCTTCCGTACCATCTGCTAATAACCTTCCCATATCAATCAATATGAGCATGATAAGCTCCTAACCAGTCTACGCGTAACAACGCATCAATCTTTAGAAACTCTAGTACTCTCAAATCAGCAAGAAAATCTTGACCCTTTATAACTATCGAATAATCAACACACAACAAGTTTGGATATATCTTGTCCCCAGCAACTATGCTAAGGATCAAGGGTCTGCTAAGCCTAATAGGTCTCAACCCTAATGCATTTACCATGCGTCTAAAAATAAATGAAATTGTAAAACACGAATCAAACAAGGTATGCATCAAAGTACTACAATTCAAAGATATACTTTCAATAAGGTTACGAGAAGCTCCCTAGTCTGGCTTAACAACAACCTGGACTCTCTCCCGCTGTTGCTGATGATGTTGTGGTTGTGCTTTCGTCGGCAACAGACATTAAAGCTGTAAATGACCAATATGACTGCACTTGAAACAAATACGCATCTCCTACTATCCAGATGATATCTAACCTTGTTTCTGACCCTACCCACGTCCCTGTGAAGGTCTCTAAGTCCGACCAGACCTTTAAGTCTGTGATTGTAAAGACCTCTGTGTTTATGTTTGTATCTGGGTCTGTACAACTCCTCTACAAATATCCCTACACTCAAAATATTGCCTCTGCTACTGATGTGCAGGTCGAGTAGCATGTGGTGGTCGACCAGGGAAACTCTATGTTGTTACTGTTGCAACAATAGTCATATATGCAAGTCGTGGTGGTGGTGCAACTGAACCATTGCTCCAGGCTCTATTGTCCCTAAAACCCTTCCAATTCTTCCTCCACTTCCTATCTTATCTGCTCTCAGAACGTGTCTCATGTCTAACAGGTCTAACCTTCTCTGGTTGTGTGCACAAATAACCCTTCCCAGCGAAACTCCGCTCATATGCTTGTTGCAGTGTCTCTAGCTCAGTGGATACTACAACACCTCTAATCTCAGGCAATAAACCTTCAGTGAAATAGTAGACCCTGTTAACAGACTCGCCAACAAACTGCCTAATAGTAGAGAACTCATTCCTCTTTTCCCTCATAACTATAGGAGGAAAGTACTTCAGATTGATTTAGTCTTGAACTATATCCAGTCCTTAAGCACTCCTCTAGTAGACACTAATGTAGTCCACTAGTCATTAGCCTCCCTTAACAACATCAACGATGAAATGGAAGCTCGCATATGCTCCTTTGTCATAATGATGTTATAGACCTTCTCGTGGTTCTTCAGAAACATCTCAGCAGTCACAAAATTTGCACCCCTGAAGAACTCTTTCAGGTTATATCTCATGAACTCCCTCAACTGCCTAGCCTCAGCTGTGGCCTTAATGTCTCTCTCTGTTGCTAGAGCAAGCACTATGTCAGTTTGAGCAAGAGGTAATGTAGGTATTGCCTCAACCTGTACTAGTGGTAATAGAACAGTCTCTGTTATCGCTATAGTTGTTATAGTAGTACATGTAGCAACTATCAACGTATCCATCTCTTAAGTGGCAGGCACTCCCGATGTAGATGGTGGTGATGGCGTAGCTATAACAAGTGTCCTCAAAATCCTCAAGATCTCTAACCTCTAATCATGATATGTGACTCTCTTTGCTAAGGCATGAAAATCCTCAACACTAATACCTCAAGGATTCGTAGCCCCACTATCATCACTGGCTCTGTCTGATCCGTCATCGAAATCTAAAACAGAAAGGGAATTCCCGAATCAGTCAATAGCTATCGTTGTAGTATAATACATCACAACAGATATAACATATAACATCAATTTTTTCCATTTCCCCAACTCACCCCACTTCCCAACTAAGCTTCAACTTCTAGATCATAGTGTTCCACTCTAGGTTCCAACTATTTCCTAATTTTTGTTGGTTTGTGTTTTATGTTGGTTGTAAGGTTAATTCAGAGTCAACAATTAAACCTTATGCTCTGCTACCAATTATGGCCCCAGTTCCTAATAAAACTAGGTCCCGCCCGGTCTAGACCTACGTGGACCCCTGCGCCCTTACTCGTGAAGTCTACGCATCCTAGTCAACCTCAAATCCTCATATTCATCATTAAATTGTCATTTTAAATATGTGAGTTATACGATTATATAATTATCAGTAAATTCGCAACAAAAATAAACTATAACCAACTAATAACTCTGAAAATAGAAAATCAGGAAAGCAACATATAATGTGGAAACCCTAAAACTGGATAAATACTTGCATATCTGGTGATCAGAGCTAAACAGTATGATAATACATGATATCCCTAGTCGCTGAATCCCAAAAATATACCCCATTAGTTTACAAAAGCATAAGGTACAATAATCACAAATAAAAAGAGAAAACCTACTGTGGAGTAAAGGAAATAATCGTTCCGTCACCTCACATCCGCTCCTTTCCCTTTCTCGTCTCAGTTCTATCTGCACCCTCCATCACAAACTAGACGGTGAGTATGTGAAAAATTGAAAGTATAGCCTAAGAACATAAATAATAATTCTTGAATAACTAAATAAGCAGTCTAAGAATCATACGGTATTGAAATGCAGAAAATAACAGAATTGCATAATAAAAAGACCTGCAAGTATAGCAATGATATTTGAGTGTCTATCGAGTCAAAAGAGGCCCATAAGTGGTTAATAGTCATAACATATCCACAACTAATTCCATATCCATTCCACAACAATATCCACATCCGTTCCACAACAATATCCACAACAATCGAGTACTTGGGGTGAAAATCAATATTACACTTCTGCCGAAGTGTTCACGTTATCCCAGTTAATATGAACCCATGAGTAGCTTTACGACACACTTACGCCAAGACACTCAGCAGCTAAGGAATAATAGAATAGAATTCCAACAAATAGCTCAATTCAATAGAAATATCAATAATGGAAAATGAAATAATGTGAAACTTCTTACTGGCTTACTAACGTACATTACATATCTCAAATACCGTAAAACATCAATCATCGTGCAACTATCTAACTTGTTCAATTTGAATTCTTAAATCCTGACAATCTTTTAACCCAAATTTGGTTGAATTAGAGTCATTTCGTGACCCTAGATAGACCCCTAAAGTTTCTCAAAAGTTTTGAAAATTATTTAAAAATTATCTATTTTTACTGTTCCAGACACTGCCAGTGACGCCACTAAGGGTAAATCCAACGATGTCACATAAAGCATGGGTTCTTTGAACCTCTTTTGTTTGGACATCGTAAATGAGGCCGCCATGATTTTTTCCCACAACGTCATCTAAAGCATGGCTTTTCCAATTTAGTTATGGATTGCACGCCAAAAATATCCACGACATCCCTTACGGTGGGACATTCTGCACTCATTTCCAGGGTTTTCCTGAACCCCTGCTAGCTTCACTGCATTCCAAGCTTATCCCAAACTCTTAGAGACGTCCGAAACAACACTAAACCCATTTTACTTTGTGTTGAAACCCTAACAAATGTTCGATTCGAAAGTCACACGAAAAATCATGGAAAATTCCCAAAAATTATAATTTCTTCAAATACTCAAACTAATTCACCAAACCTCAATAGATCATCCAGTTGATCAAAAATTATCCCCCAAACTCGTTAGAAATCAAAACACGAAAATCTCACCCAAATTCGCTACAACGAAAATCGATAAATTTAGTACCAAATCGTAGACGATCAGTGAGAAATGAGAGAAAATTGAGAGGAGAGAGAAAAGGTGATGGGGTGGATATTTATACCTCATCATCATCTACACCCACGCACGAATCTTGAGGCACGTCTTGTATCTCTCCTTCAATCCATCCAACAACTCCAACTCACTTGCATGACTTCACTAGGGAACTTAGCCTTCACAACATAACTGTTTCTCACTCACACCCCGCTTTCTCGCACCCGTATAGCTTTACGACTCGTACGTCGTGCATTCCCAGACACAACATCCCCCTCACATAGTAATTAATTATTTATTATTTTCTAATAATTCACTAATTATCATTTCTTGGTATTTAATTACCTATATTATACCCTAAAATTATCATTTTTCCTAGGCAAATCTCACACATAAATCTGTGGCGATAAACAAAACCAAATCACGCACTAGGACATATAAAGTTCACATTCATGTATAAATAATAGTACAAACATCACAGAAAAATAAAATATACCTCAGTGTCGACTCCTGAGGCTCGAGTAATATGACAAGTCATGATTGCCAGTTCACAGTCCTGAAACACAACATGTGTCACCAATTAAATTTGAGGGTCGTTACAAGAAATGGGCAGAAACTTTATATAATCTAGGTACGCTCATTCCCTACATGAATTTTAGGCACATTTCGTCAATTTTTTTCTATAATAAGCCTTGAAGGTCAATATTGTAAATATGTTGATTTTGGATCGTTTGAATTTTAGAATTCTAACGATGAAGTTGGATGCGGAATGGGCAAGAACTCATTACCATCAAGTTTTACTGTAGTTTTATGTGAAATTAACAAAAACTCATTATCGTCTAGTTTTGCACGTTCCCTACGTTGATTTTAGGCACAATTCGTCATTTTTATTTTCTAAAATAACCCTTAAAGGTAAATATTGTAAATAGGCTGATTTTTCACAGGTTGAATTTCATAGTTCTTTCAATGTTGCATGATGCGAAATAGGCATATACTCTTTACTGTCTAGTTTTGCTTGTTCCTCACCAAGATTTTAGGCATAATTTGTTGAGTTTTTGCTAAAATTAGCATTGAAGGTCAATATTATAAATATGTTGATTTTCGGCTGGTTGAATTTTACAATTCTAACGATGTAGTTTGATGTGAAATAGGCAAAAACTCATTACTATCCAGTTTCACATGTTCCCTACGTGCATTTTGGGCACAATCCATCGTTGTTTTGCTATAATAAAAAAGCCTAGTATGGCAACATGGTTAAATGTTAATTTTCGACCAGTTGAATTTCACAATTTTGACGATGTAATTTGATGTGAAATGGGCAAAAGTTCATTACCGTCCAATTTTGATGTAGTTTAATGTGAAATTGGTAAAAACTCTTTATCGTCAAGTTTCACACTTTTCCCACTTTAATTTTAGACACAATTCGTCAATTTTATGCTAAAATAAGCCTTGAAGGTCAATATTGTAAATAAGCTGATTTTTAACCTGTTTAATTTTACAATTGTGATGATGTGGTTTGAGGTCATTACCTTCTTTTTGCATGTTCTCTACATGGATTTTATGCACAATTTGTTAATTGTTTTCTAAAATAAGCCTTAAAGGTCGTTATTGTAAATATGTTGATTTTAGGCTAGTTGGATTTCTAAATTGTGACTATTTAGTTTCATGCGAAATGGGCAAAAAATACACTACCATTTCGTAACAAACATTCCCTACATGGATGTGAAGCATCATTAGTTAATTTTTGCTAAAATAAGCCTTAAAAGTCAATATTATAAATATACTGATATTTAGCCGGTTAAATTTTAGAATTTCGATGCTTTAGTTCGATGCAAAATGGGTAAAAAATCATTACCATCAAGTTTCACAGTACTTTGTTGTGAAATTGGCAAAAACTCATCTCCATTTAGTTTCGTACATTCCCTACAACGATTTTAGGCACAATTCGTTGAAGTTTTGCTGAAATAAGCCTTGAATGAAATTATTGTAAATATAATGATTTTTGCTTGGTTGAATTTTCGAATTATTTTGATGTAGTTTGAAGTTAAATGGGGGCAAAAACTTACTACCGTCGAATTACACACATTCCCTGCGTGGATTTTAGGCGCAATTTGTCAAACTTTTGTTATAATAAGCCTTAAAGCTCAACATTGTAAATATTATAATTGTCGACCAGTTAAATTTCAGAGTTCTGACGATATAGTTAGGTGAAAAATTGGTAAAAACTCATTATCGCCTAGTTTTACACGTTCCCTATATGAATTTTCAGTGAAACTCGTCATTTTTTTTGCTAAAATAAACTTAGAAGGTCATTATTAAATATGTTGATTTTCAGCTAGTTGAATTTTAGAATTCTAACGATGCAGTTTAATGCGAAATAGGTAAACAATTTTTAATGTCCAGTTACACACGTTCCCTATGAGCATTTTAGGAAAAATTCATCAAAATTTTAATATAAAAGTCTTGATGGTCAATATTATAAAGAGGTTGATGTTCGCCAGTAGAATTTCAAAATTTTGACGATGTCATTTTATGCGAAATAAACGAACACTCATTACCGTAAGGTTGCGCACGTTCCGCCTGTGCATTTTAGGCAAAATTCATCAAATTTTTAATAGAATAAGTCTTGAAGATCAATATTGCAAATAGGCTAATGTTCAATTGTTGAATTTCAAAATTCTGATGTAGTAGTGTGATACAAAACAGACAAAAATTTATTGTCGTCAAGTTTTGTTGTAGTTTGCTGTGAAATTGGCAAAAACTCACTACCGTCAAGTTTTGCTCGTTCCCTACATGGATTTTAGGCTCAATTCGTCAATTTTATGCTAAAATAGCCTAAAAGGTCAATATTGTCAATAAGCTGATTTTTGGCATTTTGAATTTCAAAATTCTTACAATGTACTTTGATGTGAAATAGACAAAAACTCCTTACCGTCCATTTTTGCACATTCCCTACTGAGATTTTAAGCACAATTTGACGAATTTTTGCTGAAATAAGCCTTGAATGTCAATATTGTAAATATATTGATTTTTGACTGAATGAATTTTACAATTATGACGATGTAATTTGATGTGAAATGGACAAAAAATTTATTACCATCCAGTTTCACATGCTCCCTATATTGTTATTAGGCACAATTCGTCGATTTCTTACTATAACAAGCCCAGTATGGAAATATTTTAAATATG
This sequence comes from Stephania japonica, assembly GCA_039657345.1. Lineage (NCBI taxonomy): Eukaryota > Viridiplantae > Streptophyta > Magnoliopsida > Ranunculales > Menispermaceae > Stephania > Stephania japonica. The sequence continues at coordinate 21,423,278 of CM077566.1, forward strand.
TTAATTTTTGGCCAGTTGAATTTCAGAATTCTAGCGATTTTGTTTAATGTGAATTGGGAAAAAACTCATTACTGTTAGTTTCACTATAGTTTGAAGTGAAATGGCAAAAACTCATAACTGTCAAGTTCGCACATTCCCCGCTTCGAGTTTAGGTACAATTCGTCAATTTTTTTTGCTACAATAAGAATTGAATGTCAATAGTGTAAATATGTTGATTTCTACCTATTCATTTTACAATTCTGACGACGTAGTTTGATGTGAAATTAGCAAAAATTCATTACCGTATAGTTTCACACATTCCCTACATGGATTTAAGTAAAAATTCGTTGGCAATAACTAATTACCGTCCAGTTGTAGCCACTCCCTATATGGATTTTAGGCCCAATTTATCAATTTTTTGGTATAATAAGCTATGAAGATCAATATTGTAAGCATGCTAATTTTCGGCCGGTTGAATTTCAGAATTCTAATAACTTTGTTTGATGCGAAATGGGCACAAACTTATTACCATCAAATTTCGATGTAGTTTGATGTGCAATTGGCAAAAACTCATTAACGTCTAGTTTCTTACGTTCCCTATGTAGATTTTGGCATAATTCGTCGAATTTTCGCTAAAATAAACCTTAAAGGTCATCATTGTAAATTTGTTGATTTTTGCTTGGTTAAATTTCAAAATACTGACAATGCAGTTTAATGCGAAATGGACAAAAACTCATAACAATCCAGTTACACATGTTCTGTAATAACCTCAATTTTAAACCAACTGATATTGTACTGGTTAGGTCCTTGACTCGACCACGTGATACTAGACGGTATTTGGACCTCGAAAGTCGACACTGAGGTAATGTTATGTTTCTTTGATGTGTGTATTATTATTGTAGTTCATTATAGGTCTCGTACCATTCGGGCAATTTTTAGACTGAGTGAGGCTTCGCGTAGTTAAACTGGGGAGTAAAACACTGTCAAAATACAATTAAAAGAATTTTTGTATAATTTAAATAATTATTTGGAAAAATGAGGCAAGGCTACGCGCACAACAGAGAAATACAGATCAAGGAATGCAAGGTTTACGTGGGAGTCGGTTAACCAAACTATAATTTGAGGAGACATAGGATTGACCTCGAAAGGTGTGGATGTTTTAAGATGAAACATAGAGGGAATTATAGCAAACTCCAGGGGTATAATGGTCATTTTGACCCAACTGATATATATATATTGTTTGTGAACAAAACCCTAACCCTTCTACCCCTTACTGCCGCCCCTCCTTCTCTTCCATCTCGGCCTCTCCACACCACTCTTGGCCTCCCTCTCGGTTTCTCCTCCTCTCCACCACTCTCGCTCTCTCCTCCATCTTCACCCTCACGACCTCCTCTCCCTCCTCTCCATCACTCTCTGCCTCTCCTCCCTCACTCGACCTCTCGGCTTCATCTCTCTCTCACGGTTCGAGTCACTCTCCTCCTAGGGATCACCATCACCGCCACTCTCCTCACGTGGTCGACGAGCCAAAGGTATAGCTCATTCTCTCCCTTCCTCTCTCTCTCGGTTTATTTTTTTGGCACTCACTCCCTTAGGTGTCTCTCCCTCCTTCTCGGCCGGTGCTCTGCTCAGCATTGGGCTTCATCGTGGCTGGTGGGACTGTCCCCGGCCACGACCGATTGGAGGCGTCACCACTATTAGGGTGTGGGTTGGACAGGGGTTTGGACTGTTAGGGTGGATTGGACTTGTGGTGTATGTGTGTGTATGTGGTAACTGGTGTGGTGCATACTGGTGTGTAGTGTGTGACCGTGGGTGTGTGTGTGTATGTGTATGAATGGTGGAGTACGTGATGGGGTGTACTGTTGGACTGTGTGTATGGTGTAGGTGTGTGTACACCCACTGTGGGGTGCGTGATGGGGTTTGACAGTGAACAATGTGATGTGTGTAGTGTGAATTAGACTACTGGTGTGTGTGTATGAATAATGTGGTGTTCACACCCCACTATTGGGGTGTAATGGGGTGTGTGCACCCCACGTCTGGGGTGCATAATGGGGTAGTACACCCCACTACTGGGGTGTGGGTGTACCATACGTGTGAATAAAAAAAAAAGAAAAAGGGACAAGTTTATGGTAAGCCCCATAACCAGTGAAAGTAAGAATATATTCACCATATCAAGGGACTTTTCCCAACAGTTTGAGTCGCCTAAACAAACAATCCTAAAACAAATTTATAAAGACTCACCGTAAGACTAAATACAAAGACTGAAACTGATATTTGGGACTTAAATCCTTATCAGGTAGTAGGAAAATCGCGGGAGACGTGTTAGAGTCTTGGAGTTTATTACGTGGGTCGCGATAGTTCAGGTAAGTGCACTTGCCCTAAATCTTGTGTACGATTGTAAGTCAATAAGAACATTGCATGTAATTCATTTTCGATCATTGATACATTGATTGTCGTTGTCGATGTTCCTATCTTGTTGTTTCCTTGGTATGTGTGTTCTTGGCGTGAGCGGGTCGATGCGATCCTTGAGGCCTGTGTCCCTCTTGTATCAAGCTGTGCTAGTGTCGTAACATTGCCCGGGAAGAGCCAGCGTCCTCTTTCTGTATGCTAGGAGGCCCGTGTCCCTCTGATGTTGCGCTAGTGTTGCGACATTGCCCGGAAAGAGCCAGCGTCCTCTTTTCGAATGCTATGATTTTATCGCTTGCTGCCTCTTTTGTTTCTTTGGAACACCCATGTTTTCAATTGTTATTTCCTCAGTCTGCCTATCATGCACTTTGATCTATTTATTGTTCCTGTCTTTTAATTACCACATGATATTTAGACTGCTTTATTTGATAGTCATGAACTACTGTTATTTTCTTCTGGTATTACTTTCAATTTTTCTCAGTTGTTCACCGTCTAGTTTGTGACGGTGGGTGCCGATATCCCGGAGTGCGGCATGGGCAAGAGCCCTCTACTCGGTGATTATCTCTGAGGACCTTTCAGAGTACGCGACTTCAGGATTAGGTTAGATCTGATTCATGTTTATTGATTTTGTATGATTTATTGAACTGGGGATCACTTTTGAGATGGATACTATGAACACTCAGGGTTTCCACATTTATATAGATTTCCTAATTTTCGTTTGATTGAGTTATTTCTCAATACTTGTTTAGTTTTTCACTGCGTATAATTATAATAACTCTTTCATAAACTTTTAAATTGATTAATTGAAGGCTGACTAGGCTCATCAGGCTCACTGAGTATCGACTCGGGACCTGCATGGGTCTAGGCTGGGTGTACCCAAATGCATTGAGAATTTGGGGCCGTCACATGTTCCGTACGTGGATTTTAGGCATAATTTGTAAAAGTTTTGCTATAATAAACCTTGAAGTTCAATATTGTAATTATTTTGATTTTCGACTGGTCAAATTTAAGAAATCTGACGATGTTGTTAAGTAAAAAATTGGTAAAAGCTCATTACCGTTTAGTTTCGTACGTTCCCTACGTGGGTTTTTGGCACAATTCATCAATCTTTTGCTAAAATAAGACTTGAAGGTCATTATTGTAAATATGTTAATTTTTGGCTAGTTGAATTTCAAAATTCTGACGATATAGTTTGATGCGAAATGAGATGAAACTCATTATTGTGAAGTTTCGTTGTTATTTATGTGAAATCAACAGAAGCACATCACCGTCAAGTTTCGCATGTTTCTTACGTAATTTTTTGGCACACTTCTTCGATTTTTTGCTAAAATAAGCTTTAAAGGTCAATATTGTCAATAGGCTGATTTTGGGCACGTTGAATTTTAGAATTCTTACAATGTAGATTGATGCAAAATAGGTAGAAACTCTTTACCATCCACTTTTGCACATTCCTATCTTATTTTTAGGCACAATTTGTAAAATTTTTGCTAAAATAGACGGTGAAGGTCAATATTATAACTATGTTGATTTTCGACTAGTTTAATTTTACTATTCTCATGATGTAGTTTGACGTGAAATTGGCAAAAACTCATTACCCTATAGTTTCGCACGTTCTTTACGTTGATTTTAGGCACAATTCGTCAATTTTTTGCTAAAATAAGTCTTAAATTTCATTACTGTAAATATGTTGATTTTTTACTAGTTGAATTTCAAAGTTTTGATGTTGTAGCTTGATGCGAAATGGATAGAAACGTTGTACTATCAAGTTAAGCTCATTTCCTATGTGGATTTTAGGTACAATTTGTTAAAATTTTGCTATAATAAGCCTTGAAGTTCAATATTGTAAATCTACTGATTTGGCTCGTTTGAATTTCAGAATTCTGACGATTTACTTTGATGTGAAATGGGCAAAAACTCATTACCAATAAGTTTCACTGTAGTTTGATGTGAAATGGACAAAAACTCATTACCGTCCAGCTACACACTTTTCCTACGTGGATTTTAGGTACAATTTGTGAACGTTTTACTACAATAAGCCTTCAAGGTCAATATTGTAAATATTTTAATTTTCAGTGGGTTGAATTTCAGAATTCAAAAGATGTAGTTAGGTGACAAATTGATAAAAACTCATTACCGCCTAGTTTCACAAGTTCCCAACGTGGATTTTAGGCACAATTCATCAACTTTTTTAAAAAATATGCCATGAATGTCATTATTGTAAATATGTTGTTTTTCGTCTGGTTGAGTTTAGAAATTCTGACGATGTAATTTGATGCGAAATGTCTATAAACTCTTTTCCATCCAGTAAAGTACATTCCCAACGTGCATTTTAGGCACAATTCGTCAAATTTTTGCTATAATAAGTCTTGAACGTCAATATTATAAATATGTTTATTTTTGCTAGTTGAATTTCAAAATTATGACGATGTAGTTTGATGTGAAATGGGCAAAAATTTATTACTGTCAAGCTTTTCTGCAGTTTAATGTGATATTGGCAGTAACCCATTATCGTCTAGTTCTACTTTTTCCCTACATGAATTTTAGATACAATTTATCAATTTTTGCTAAAATAAGCCTTAAAGGATAATATTGTAAATTGGCTGATTTTTGGCAAGTTGAATTTTATAATTCTTAAAATGTTGTTTGTTGCAAAATACGCAAAAACTGTTTACCGTCCAATTTTGAACGTTTACTGCCTAGATTTTAGGCACAATTTGTTGATTTTTTGCTAAAATAAGCCTTAAAGATCAATATTGTAAATATGTTGATTGGTTGAGTTTTACAATTCTGACAATGCAGTTTGATGTGAAATGGACAAAATCTCAATTACCTTCCAGTTTCGCACGTTCCTTACGTGAATTTTAGGTACAATTAGTCAAATTTTTTGCTATAATAAGCCTTGTATGGCAATATTATAACGAAAAATGATAAAATGACCCACTTTCAACGCACACTTTGTGCGTACACTATTGTCTTTTAACCATTCGTGGCTCTTTCTTGTCTCCCCAGGCATGGGCTCCACGTCTGACAAAATACCATAAACGTCTAAAAGAAAAGGGTGTGCGCGCAAAGTATGTGTTGAAAGTGTGTTAGATTATCATTTTCCTATTATAAATATGTTGACTTTTGGCCAGTTGAATTTTATAATTTTGGCGATGTAGTTTGAAGTGAAATGGCAAAAACTCATTACCATCTAGTTTCGTTGTATTTGATTTGAAATGGACAAAATCTCATTAACGTCAACTTTCACACATTCCCTACTTGAATTTTTGACATCAATTTTTTTGCTAAAAGAAGCCTTAAAGGTCTATAATGTGAATATGTTGATTTTTGAGCTTATTAATTTCACAATTTTGACGATGTAGTTTGATGTGAAATTGGTAAAAACTCATTACCGTCTAGTTTCGCACATTCCCTACATAGATTTGAGGCACAATTCATTGATTTTTTGCTAAAGAAGCCTTGAAGGTCATTATTATAAATATGCTAATTTTTTGCTAGTTAAATTTTAGAATTCATACTATCTAGTTTGATGCGAATTGGGCGAAAACTCATTATTGCCGAGTTACGTATGTTCCCTACATGGATTGTAAGCACAATTCGTCAATTTTTGCAATAGTAAGCCTTGAAAGTGAATATTGAAAATATGTTGAATTTTAGCAGGTTAAATTTCAGAATACTGATGTTGTAGTTTAATGCGAAATAGGAAAAAACTCATTACTATCAAGTTTCACTGTAGTTTGATGTGAAATTGGGAAAAATTCAAAACTTTCTAGTTTTGCCCGTTCCCTACAACGATTTTAGGTACAAGTCGTTGAATTTTTTCTAAAGTAAGCCTTCAAGATCAATATTATAAGTATGTTGACTTTCTCTTGGTTGAATTTCAAAATTTTGGCTATGAAGTTTGATGTTAAATGGCAAAAATTCATTACCGTCCAATTACATGCATTCATCAAATTTTTGCTATAATAAGCCTTGAAGGTAATAGTTTAAATATTTTGATTTTCAGCTAGTTGAATTTCAGAATTTTGACGATGTAATTAGGTAAGAAATTGGTAAAAACTCATTAGCACTAGTTTCGCAGTTCCCTATGTGAATTTTTTAGGCACAATTCGTCTATTTTTTGACAAATAAGCCTTGAATGTCATTATTGTAAATTTGTTGTTTTTTTGGCTACTTGAATTTAATAATTCTGATGACATTGTATGACGCGAAATGGACAAACACTCATTACCATCCAGTTACGCAAGTTCCCAATGTGCTGATTTTTTGCAGTTGAATTTCATAATTCTAACGATGTAGTTTGATGCGAAATGGCCAAAAACTCATTACCGTCAAGTTTTGCTGTAATTTGATGTAAAATTGGCAAAAACTCATTACCGGCTAGTTTTACAGGTTTCTTACATTGATTTTCGTCATAATTCGTCGATTTTTTTTCTAAAATAAGCCTTAAAGATCAATATTGTAAATAGGTTGATTTTTGGCGTGTTGAATTTTAGAATTCTTACAATTTTGCCATATGCGAAATAGGCAAATACTATTTACCGTCCAATTTTGCACGTTCCTTATCTAGATTTTAGTCACAATTTGTTGAATTCTTACTAAAATAAGCCTTGAAGCCAAATATTGTAAATATGTTGATTTTCGCCAAGTTGAATTTCAAAATTTTGACGATGTAATTTGATGCCAAATAGGCAAAAACACATTATCATCCAGTTTCGCACGTTCCCTATGTGTATTTTTGACACAATTCATTGATTTTTTGCTATAATAAAAAAGCCCAGTATAGCAATATTGTAAAAATGTTGATTTTTGGTCAGTTGAATTTCAGAATTCTGACGATGTAGTTTGATGTGAAATGGGAAAAACTCATTACCATCGAATTTCACTGTAGTTTATGTGAAATTGGAAAAAAAAACTCATTACCCTTAAGTTTTGCACATTCCCTACTTGAATTTCAGACACAATTCAACAAATCTTTTGCTAAAATAAGCCTTGAAGGTCAATATTATAAATATTTTGATTTTCGACCGGTTGAATTTCAAAATTCTAAAGATTTAATTAGGTGACAACTTGTTAAAAACTCATTACCGCCTAGTTTTGCACGTTCCCTATGTGGATTTTAGGCACAATTCGTCAATTTTTTGAAATATAAGTCTTGTACATCATTACCATAAATATGCTATTTTTTAGCTGGTTGAATTTCATAATTTTGATGATGTAGTTTGATGTTAAATGGGCAAAAACACATTACCGTCAAGTGCACATTCTCTACGTGCATTTTAGGCACAATTTGTCAAATTTTTGTTATAATAATTTGGAAGGTCAATATTGTAAATATGTTAATTTTTTGCCAGTTAAATTTTAAAATTCTATAGATGTAGTTTAATGCGAAATGGGAAAAAACTCATTTCCATGAACTTTTGCCACAGTTTAATGTGATATTGGCAAAAACTCATTACCTTATAGTTTCGCTTGTTCCCTACGTGGACTTTAGACATAATTTGTAGATTTTTTTTTCTAAAACAAGCCCTAAAGGAGAATATTGTAAATAGGCTGATTTTTGGCAGGTTGAATTTCATAATTTTTACAATCTTATTGATGCAAAATAGGCAAAACAATTTACCGTCCAATCTTGAAAGTTCTCTACTTAAATTTTAGGCACAATTTGTCGAATTTTCGCTAAAATATACCTTGAAGGTCAATATTTTAAATATATTGATTTTCGAGTGGTTGAATTTTACAATTCTTACAATATTATTTGATGCGAAACTGGCAAAAACTCATTACCTTTCAGTTTCGCACATTCCTTACGTGGATTTTAGGTAAAATTCGTCAATTTTTTTGCTATAATAAGCCTAACATGGTAATATAATAAATATACTGATTTTCAGTCAGTTGAATTTCAGAATTTCAATAATGTAGTTTGATGTGAAATGGGACAAAACTTGTTACTATTCAATTTCGCATTAATTTGATGTGAAATGGGCAAAAAATCATTACTGTCAAGTTTATACACAATTCGTCAATTATTTTTGCTAAAATAAACCTTGAATGTCAATATTGGAAATATGTAGATTTTCAGCTGGTTGAATTTCTGAATTCTGACAACATAGTTTTATGCAAAATGGGCAAAAACTCATTACCGTCTAGTTACAATTCGTCAAATTTTGCTATAATAAGTCATAAAGGTCAATATTTTAAATAGGCAAATTTTTGGTGATTGAATTTTAGAATTCTGACGATGTAGTCTGATGCAAAATAGGATCAAACTCATTATTGTCAAGTTTCTCTTTAGTTTGATGGGAAATTGACAAAAACTTATTACCGTCTAGTATCGCATGTTCCCTATGTAAATTTTAGGCACAATTCGATGATTTTTTTGCTAAAATAAGCCTTAAAAGTCAATATTGTAAATAGACTGATATTGGGTAGGTGGATTTTCAAAATTCTTACAATGTAGTTTTATGTGAAATAGGCAAAAACACTTTAACGTTCAATTTCGCTCATTCCCTACTTTGATTTTAAGAACAATTTGTCAAATTTTTGCTACAATAAGTCTTGAGCATCTGTATTATAAATATGCTGATTTTCTGCTGGTTGAATTTTACAATTTAGATGATATATTTTGATGCAAAATAGGAAAAAACTCATTGCATCAAATTTTGCACGTTTCCTTTGTATATTTTAGACACAATTCGTCAATTTTTGCTATAACAAGCCTAGTATGGCTATATTGTAAATATGCTGATTTTCGACCAGCTAAATTTTTGAATTCTAACGATGTAGTTTGATGTGAAATGTGCAAAAACTCATTACCATCTAGTTTCGTTTGGTTTCATCCAAAATTGGAAAAAACTCATTACTGTCTAGTTTCGTTTAGGCGCAATTCGTTAATTTTCTTGCTAAAATAAGCATTGAAAGTGAATATTGTAAATTCTTTGATTTTTAACTATAATTTTTACAATTTTGATGACATATTTTGATGTGAATTTGACAAAAACCCATTACCAGCTAGTTTCGCACATTCTATACATGGATTTTAAGCATAATTCATCGATTTTTTGCTAAAATAAGCCTTAAAAATCCTTATTGTAGATATGCTAATTTTTGGCTACTTGAATTTCAAAAATTTTGACGATATAATTTGACTCGAAATGGGCAAAAACTCCTTACTGTCCATTTACGCATGTTCTCTACTTGAATTTTATGCACTATTCATCAAATTTTTGTTATAGTAAGCCTTAAAGGTCAATATTGAAAATATGCTGATTTTCGGTTAGTTGTATTTCATAATTCTTACGATGTAGTTTGTTTCGAAATGGGTGAAAATTCTATATCGTCAAGTTTTGTTATAGTTTGATGTGAAATTACAGAAAACTCATTATCGCCTAGTTTTGCACGTTCCCTATGTTGATTTTAGGCAAATTTCGTCCATTTTTTACTATAATATGCCTTGATGGTCATTATTATAAATATTCAGATTTTTTGCTTGCTGAATTTCATAATTATGACAATGTAGTTAAGTGAAAAATTGGTTAGAACTCATTATCGTTTATTTCGTTTGTTTCCTATGTGGATTTTAGACACAATTTGTCAATTTTTCACTAAAATAAGCTTTGAAGGTCATTATTGTAAATATGCTAATTTTTTACTGCTTAAATTTTAGAATTTTGACGATGTAGTTTGATGCGAAATAAGCCAAAACTCATTACCATTTAGTAAAATGGGTTCCCTACATGCATTTTAGACACGATTTGTCAAATTTTTGCTATAATAAGTCTTCAAGGTTAATACTGTAAATATAATAATTTTTGGCAGTTGAATCTCAGAATTATGACGATGTAGAATGATGCGAAATGAGCAAAAACACATTATCGTCAAGTTTTGCTGCAATTTGATGTAAATTTGGCAAAAACTTATTAACGTCTTGTTCGCACGTTCCCTTATGGATTTTAGGTATAATTTATCAATATTTTGCTAAAATAAGCATTAAAGGTCAACATTTTAAATAGCCAAATTTTAGGCACAACTCATAAAATTTTTGCTATAATAAGCCTAGAATGGCAATATTATAATTATGTCAATTTTCAGCCTTCTAAATTTCACAATTCTGATGATGTAATTTGATGTGAAGTGGACAAAAACTAATTACCGTCTGCATTCACTGTAGTTTGATGCAAAATCGGCAAAAACTCATTACAATCAAGTTTCGGACATTCCCTACTTGAATTTTACGTACACCGTTCATCATTTTTTTTGCTAAAATAAGCCTTGAATGTTAATATTGTCAATATGTTAATTTTCGATTAATTGAATTTCACAAGTCTAACGATGTAGTTTGATGTGAAATTGAGAAAAACTCATTACCGTCTAGTTTCGCACGTTCCCTACGTGGATCTTAGGCAGAATTCGTCGACATTTTGCTAAAATAAACCTTGAAGGTCATTATTGTAAATATGTTGATTTTTGGCTGGTTAAGTTTCTGAATTCTAACGACAAAGTTTGATATAAAACGGGCAAAAACTCATTACCATCTAGTTACACTCGTTCCCTACATAGATTTTTAGGCACAATTTGTCAAATTTTTGCTATAATAATTCTTAAAGGTCAATATTGTAAATATTCTGATTTTCAGCCAGTTGAATTTCAAAATTATGATGATGTAGTTAGGTGAGATTTTTAAAAACTCATTACAGCCTAGTTTCGCACGTTCTCTACATGAATTTTATGAATAGTTCATTAATCTTTTGCTAAAATAAGCCTTGAAGGTCAAGTTTCGCTATAGTTTGATGTGAAATTGGTAAAGACTCTTTACAGTCTAGTTTCACACGTTCCTTATATTGATTTTAGGCATAATTAGTCCAATTTTAGTTAAAATAAGCCTTGAAAGTCATTATTATAAATATGTTGATTTTCATCTAAATGAGTTTCATAATTCTGATGATGTAGTATGATGTTAAATGAGTAAAAACACTTTACCGTCCAGTTACTCACGTTCCCTTTGTGGATTTTAGGCACAATTGTAAATATTCAGATTTCGGCCGATTGAATTTTAGAATTTTAACAATGTAGTTAGGTGAGAAACTGTTGAAAACTCATTATCTTATAGTTTCACGCGTTACCTATGTGAATTTTAGGCATACTTCATCAATTTTTTGATAGAATAAGCCTTAAATATCATTATTGTAAATATGTTGATTTTCGACCTATTTTAGGCACGATAAGTCAATTTTTTTTTCTAAAATAAGTCTTAAAGGTCATTCTAAATATGCCGATTTTTGTCTAGTTGAATTTCAGAATTTTGATGATGTAGTTTGATGTGAAATGGACAAAAAGATATTACTGTCCTGTAACACAAGTTCCGTACGTGAAGTTTAAGCACAATTCGTCAAATTTTGCGACAATAAACCTTGCAAAGTCAAAATTGAAAATATGTTGGATTTTAGCCAGTTGAATTTCAGAATTTTGACGCTTTAGTTTATCGCAAAATGAGCAAAAACTCATTATCATCAAGTTTCCTGTAGTTTAATATGAAATTAATAAAAACTCATTACCGTCTTTTTTTGCACATTCCTTACAATGATTTTAGGCACATTTCATTAAACTTTTGCTAAAATAAACCTTGAAGGTCATTATTGTAAATATGTTGATTTTCGCCTGGTTAAATTTCTGAATTCTAATGATCTAGTTTAAAGTTTAATGGGCAAAAACTTATTACCTTCCAGTTACACACATTCCCTACATAGATTTATGTATAATTTGTCAAATTTTTGCTATAATAAGCTTAAGGGTCAACATTGTAAATATTATAATTTTTGACTGCTTGGATTTTAGAATTCTAACGATAAAGTTAGGTGAGGAATTGGTAAAAACTCATTACCGCATAGTTTTGCACGTTCCCTACATAAATTTTAGGCATAACTCAACAATTTTTTGCTAAAACAAGCCTTGAAGATCATTATTAAATATGTTGATTTTAAGCTTATTGAATTTTATAATTCTGAAAATTTAGTTTTATGCAAAATAGGCAAACACTACTTATCGTCCAATTACGCATGTTCCCTACATACATTTTAGAAAAAATTCGTTAAATTTTTAAAATAATAAGTCTTAAAGGTTAATATTATAAATAGGCTATTGTTCGGTAGTTGAATTTCATAATTCTGATGTTGTAGTTTGATGCAAAATGGGAAAAAACTCATTACCGTCAATATTCATTGTAGTTTGATGTAAAATTGGCAAAAACTCATTACTGTCTAGTTTCACACGTTCCCTACATGGATTTTGTGCACAATTCATCAATTTTTTGCTAAAATTGGCCTTAAAGACCAATATTGTAAATTGGTTAATTCTTGGCCTTTTGAATTTCAAAATTCCTACAATATACTTTAATGCAAAATAGTCAAAAACTTTTTCTGTCCATTTTTGCACGTTCCCTACCTTGATTATATGCACAGTTTAACAAATTTTTGCTGAAGTAAGCCTTGAAGGTTAATATTGTAAATATCTTGATTTTCCACTAAATGAATTTTACAAATCTGACAATATAATTTGATGCGAAATGGAATAAAACTCATTTTCATCCAATTTCGCACGTGCCCTACCTGCCTTTTAGGCACAATTCGTCAATTTTTTTTTATAATAAGCCTAGTATGGCAATATTGTAAATATATTGAATTTCGGCCAGCTAAATTTTAGAATTATGACAATATAGTTTGATGTGAAATGAAAAAAAAACTCATTATCATCCAGTTTCAAAGTAGTTTGATGAGAAATGGACAAAAACTCATTACAGTCAAGTTTCGCAAATTCCCAACTTGTATTTTAGGAACAATTTGTCATTTTTTTTTTCTACAATAAGCCTTGAACGCCAATATTGTAAATATGTTGATTTTCTACTTGCTGAATTATACAATTATTAAAATGTAATGTAGTTTGATGTAAAATTGGCAAAAATTCATCACTGTCTAGTTTCGCACATTCTTACATGGGTTTAAGGCACAATTCGTCGATTTTTTGTTAAAATAAGCTTTAAAGATCATTATTATAAATATGCTAATTTTTTGCTAGTTGAATTATAGAACTCTGACGCTGTACTTAGATTCAAAATGGGCAATACTCATTACCGTCCAGTTACGGATATTCCCTACGTAAATTTTTGCCAGAATTCGCCAATTGTTTGGTATAATAAGCCTTGAAGATCAATATTGTAAATATGCTGATTTTTGGCCAGTTAAATTTCGGAGTTCAAACGGTGTAGTTTGATGCGAAATGAACAAAAACTCATTACCATAAAGTTTCGACTAAGTTTGACATGAAATTTCTAAAAACTCATTACTGTCTAGTTTCTTATGTTCCATACGTTGATTTAGCCGCAATTCGTCGAATTTTTGCTAAAATAAGCCTTAAAGGTCATTATTGTAAATATATTAATTTTTGCCTAGTTGAATTTCAGAATACTGACTATGTAGTTTAATGTGAAATGGGTAAAATTTCATTACCATCTAGTTACACACGTTCCCCACGTGAATTTTAGGCACAATTCGTAAAACTTTTGCTCTTATAAGCCTTCAAGGTCAATATTGTAAATATTCTTATCTTCAGCCGGTTTAATTAAGAATTCGGACAATGTCGTTAGGTAATAAATTGGTAAAAACTCATTACTGCCTAGTTTTGCACGATCCCTACGTGTGTTTTAGACACAATTCATCAATTTTTTGTTAAAATAAGCCTTGATGGTCATTATTTATCAATATGCAGATTTTTGGCTTTTTTAATTTTAGAATTTTGACGATATAGTTTGATATGAAACAAACAAAAACTCATTACCATCCAGTTGTGCACATTCCTTATGTGCATTTTAGGAAAAATTCGTCAAATTTTTGCTATAATAAGTCTTGAAGGTCAATATTGTAAATAGGTTGATTATCTGCAGTTGAATTTCGAAATTTTGACGATGTAGTTTGATGTGAAATGGGATCAGCACACTACTCTGAAATTTCGTTGTAATTTAATGTGAAATTGGTAAAATTTCATAACCGTCTAGTTTCACATGTTCCTTACGTGAACTTTAGGCACACTTCATCGATTTTTTGCTAAAATAAGCTTGAAAGGTCAATATTGTAAATATGTTGATTTTTGGCAAGTTGGATTTTAGAATTCTTACAATGTACGTTAATTCAAAATAGGCAAAAACATTTACCGTCCAGTTTTGCATATTTCCTACCTTGATTTTAAGCACAATTTGTCAAATGTTTGTAAAATAAGCTATGAAGGTCAATATTGTAAATATGCTGATTTTTTACCAGTTTAATTTTATAGTTTTGATGATGTAATTTGATGTGAAATTGACAAAAACTCATTACCGTCTAGTTTCACACGTTATGTACGTGGGTTTTAGGCAGAATTCGTCAATTTTTTGCTAAAATAAGCCTTAAAGGTCATTATTGTAAATATGTTGATTTTTGGCTAGTTGAATTTCTAAATTCTGATGTTGTAGTTTGACGCGAAATGGGCAGAAACTCTATACTATCAAGTTAGGCTCGTTTCCTACATGGATTTTACACACAATTCATCATATTTTTAGTATAATAAGTCTTAAAGTTCAATATGTAAATATGTTAATTTTTTGCCATTTGAATTTCAAAATTCTGAGGATAAGGTTTGATGCGGATTGCACAAAAACTCATAATCATCAAGTTTTGCTTTAGTTTGATGTGAAATTGACAAAAACTTACCATCATCTAGTTTCGCATGTTCCTTTCATTGATTTTAGATACAATTCCTCAATTTCTTTCTAAAACAAGCTTTAAAGGTCAATGTTGTAAATAGACTAAGTTTTGGCAGGTTGAATTTCATAATTTTTAAAATGTAGCTTGATGAGAAATAGGCAAATACTCTTTATTGTCCAATTTTGTACGTTCCTTACCTAGATTTTAGCCACAATTTGTCAATTTTTTGCTAAAATAAGCCTTGAAGGTGAATATTATAAATATGTTGATTTTCGATTAGTTAAATTTTACAATTTTGACGATATAGTTTGATGTGAAATTAACAAAAACTCATTACCATCCAGTTTCACACGTTCACTACATGCATTTTAGGCGTAATTCATCGATGTTTTGCTATAATAAAAAAGCCTAGTATAGCAATATGGTAAATAAGTTGCTTTTTGGCTAGTTGAATTTCAGAATTCTAATGATGTAATTTGATGTGAAATGGAAAAAAATTTATTACCATCCAATTTCGCTGTAGTTTGACGTGAAATTGATAAAAACTCAATACCGTCAAGTTTCACACATTCACTTGAATTTTAGACAAAATTTGTCAAATTGTTTGATAAAGTAAGCCTTGAAGGTGAATATTGTAAATATGTTGATTTTTGTCCGGTTTAATTTTGCAATTATGGCGATGTGGTTTGATGTAAAATTTGCAAAAAGCCATTACCTTCTATTTTGCACGTTCCCAACGTGGATTTTTGACACAATTTATCAATTTTTTTCTAAAATAAGCCTTAAAGGTCATTATTGTAAATATGTTGATGTTGGGCTAGTTGAATTTTCGAATTCTAACGATGTAGTTTGATGCAAAATGGACAAAAAGCCATTACCGTTCTGTATACACACATTTCCTACGTGGATTTTAAACACAATTCGTCATTTTTTGCTACAATAAGCCTTGAAAGTTAATATTGAAAATATGCTGCTTTTTAGCCTGTTGAATTTTAGAATTCCGATGCTTTAGTTTGATACGAAATGGGCAAAAATAGATTACCATAAAGTTTCACTGTAGTTTGATGTGATATTGGCAACAACTCATTACTCTTCAATTTCGTATGTTCCCTACAACGATTTTAGGCATAATTCGTCGAATTTTTGCTAAAATAAGCCTTGAATGTCATTATTGTAAATAAGCTGATTTCGCCTGGTTGAATTTCAGAATTATGGCGATGTAGTTTCAAGTTAAATAGACAAAACTCATAACCTTCCTGTAACACACGTTCCCTATGTAGATTTTAGGCACAATTTGTCAAATTTTTGCTATTAAGAAGCCTTAAAGGTCAATATTGTAAATATTCTAATTTTTTATCAGTTAAATTTCTGAATTCTAACGAAATAGGAAATAACTCTTTACCATCCATTTTTGCATGTTCCCTACCTAGATTTTAGGCACAATTCGACAAAATTTTTGAAGGTCAATATTATGATAAGTTGATTTTCGGCTAAATGAATTGTACAATTCTAACGATGTAATTTGATATGAAATGGATAAAAACTCCTTACCATCTAGTTTCGCACGTTCCCTACGTTATTTTTAGGCACAATTCGTCGATTTAATACTATAATAAGCCCATTATGACAATATTATAAATATGCTAATTTTCATCTGACTGAATTTCAAAATTGGGGAAAAACGCATTGCCGTCTTGTTTCACTGTGGTTTGATGTGAAACTTATTACTGTCAAGCTTCGCACATTCCCCACTTGGATTTTAGGCACAATTCATCAATTTGTTTTAGTTACAATAAGCCTTGAATGTCAATTTTGTAAATATGTTCATTTTCTACCTGTTGAATTTTACAATTCTGATGACGTACTTTGATGTGAAATGGAAAAGAGCTCATAACCTTCTAGTTTCACACGTTCTCTACTTGGATTTAAAGCAGAATTCGTCGATTTTTTGTTAAAATAAGCTTTGCAGATAATTATTTTAAACATGTTAATTTTTTGCTAGTTGAATTTAAGACCTCTGACTCTGTAGTTTGTTGCGAAATGGGCAATAATTCATTACCATCCAATTACAAACGTTCCCTACCTGGATTTTAAGCACAATTTGTCCTTTTTTGTATAATAGGTGTGGCAGCCCCAATTTCCACATTGGTCCACCACGGGAGGCCACGCGGGCCCACAACTGTCCACGTCACCGCCAGCTGTGTCCCACGCCCTTTAATATCATTTAACCACAATTTACGCAGCAGAAGATTTACTAGCAACATAAAGATTCAACATGTATATTATGAGCAAAATGTCTAAGTGGAAACCATATCAACTGTACATCATATACATATCATCAAAGATCCTCAAAAGATCAAAATATACAACCTATCTCTCAAGGTCCAAAACCCAACATAAAACAAGTAAATATAAACATACGTACAAGAAGGGCTAGAGCTGTCAATCGATGTAGTCCTCAAGCTTGCCCTTTCCCCGGCTCGTACTAGGGTCTGCACTCAGCTATCACAAAAAGACAGATGACGAGTCTAGAGTGAGTAATCTCAAGGAAATTCACCAAGTAATTACGGAAGTAAAAGTATTGGAATTTAAAATACTATAATTAAACATGCGGAACAAAATAATACAGAAAACTATAAAAAGGATCATCGCATGCATAAATATAGTAATGAAACAAAGTACGTGCATAGTAAAATCAGACCAAGTCATACTTCGAGTTTTTCCCCAAGCACAGCCCGTGAAGACACCTCTACCGGGTGACCGTGGACCCTCTAGGTGGTCGGCGTAAACCCACGATGCACCTACACAAGCCAACCATACCCGGGTAGCCTATTCACCGGCGTATGCCTAGACAAGTGCTATGACTTAGTGGACTCTATGGCCGTAATGAATAAGCACCGGGTGGGGAGTGACCTCAACACCGTAAAGACACCAGGTAGGAGTAAACTCCACTACCGTAAAGTCACCAAGTGAGAATACTCAGCCACTGTAAAGCAATAATGAAATGGAGTAAAGAATAAATAGAACAGAATTCAAATAAATCAAAATGCAAATACTAGAGTGAAGTTCAATTGGGATACTACACACCTCAAATCGCACTCCTCGTCCCGAAAACCAAACCTTAGTCTAGCTCCAATAAATGCTGACAATTCAAATTATCACCCGAATTATACCTATTACCATTTATCACTAAATTAGCTTCAATTTAATATATTATGTCAATTTTTTCATTTTTCGAGGCTAAAACTCCGACTATTATCTCGCCAACATTTCCGAGAAAATCCCAAAATTCCTTTATTTGATCAAAATATAATTTTTCTAAAATTTTCCTATTTTATATGGATTTTCTATGAATTTTCCAGAATTTTTTTTTTCAAAACTGTTTTTTTTTTCTTTTTTTTTTAATTAGAGTTGGGCTGAACCGAACCCAGTTCACCCGGGTCCGGTCCGGCCCAACCGAACCGGCCAACCGAGTCAGCTTGACCCGCCCAGGACAGGGCTGGGTCAGCCCGATCCGGTTGGGTCTTCTTCTCCAAATCGAACCAGAAGCTCTGGTTCGATTTGGATTTTTTTTTTGAATCGAGGAGAGGGAGAGGGAGAGGAAGAGGGGAAATGACATGGGGTCGTCTCCCCCCTCAGACGAACTGCTCTCGCAGTTCGTCCGAGCTCTCGAGCTCCACCCCACCTCCACCACCGAACCACCAAACGACCACCACCACCATCCAACAACGCACACAAGAACACAACAACAAACAACACAACAACTCACCTCTTTGGTCTCTCCAACACGAGCTCAATCTCTCTTCCACTTTCTTCTCTTCTTCCTCCTCTCGATCTTTCTCTCGATTTATCGAATTGTGAGAAAATGGTGAAACTGTGGTGACGGTGTGGTGTTTATCAAAATTTTGGAGTGAAATGACCATTTTGCCCCTAAAATCTTATCCTCCTCCTTCACACTCTAATACCCTTTTTGGTCATTTCACTATTATTTATTTATTTTCTGATTTTTAATATATATTTATATATATATTAAATTACCTATATACATATATATATAAATATATATTTGCATATACTTTCGCGCCTAAAATTTCGTCATGCGCGCCAACGAGTGTACTCGGGCGTGCACACTAACGTACCACCCACGCGTGTCAACCAGGACCCTGCGTGTGACTAGACGCCCACTAATTTACTATTTTATCACATTTAATTCATTTAATGTGTGTAATATTTTTCTCAACTTAAAATTTCGTCTTTAATCCACCCGGTACCCGCGTCGACACACATATCGATGCGAATTCCCAACACACAATCTCACACGTCAATTTAAAATATAATTACACACATCATGATGTCGTTAACCTATTTTAACATAAACATCGTAAAATTAACCAAAACAATACACAAAATACTATTTACCTAATCCGGACGCACTCCAGCCTTGCTGTGGAACCCACGAACGTCCACGCTGACGTCCACGTTTGTAATGACATCATAAAATAACAGTAAATATTAATTGGACCGTTACAATAAGCCTTGAAGTTTAATATTGTAAGTATGTTGATTTTCGGCAGGTTAAATTTCAGAATTTCTAACAATGTAGTTTGATGCGAAATGGGAAAAAACTTATTATCATCAAATTTCGATGTAATTTAATGTGAAATTGACAATAACTCATTATTGTTTAGTTTCTTACTTTCCCAACGTTGATTTAGGCATAATTCATTAATTTTTTTGCTAAAATAAAGCCTTGAAAGTCATTATTGTAAATATGTTGATTTTTGCTTGTTTAAATTTCAGAATCCTGGCGATGTAGTTTAATGTGAAACGGGCAAAAACTAATTACAGTCCAGTTACACAAGTTCCCTACATAAAGTTTAGGCACAATTCGTAAAATTTTTGCTATTGTTGTGATATGGATGATCACTTTGATCAAGTATTTGGATGACAACATTGTATTTTAACATCAGATATAGTTCACATTAAATGTAACTTGCCATGCTATATAACTTGTACACCCACTTGATTATCATATAGCTAGTACACTTTGGTTTACTTGTATACTTATGTGACTAAAGCTTTTGGTGTAACTTGTACATATTGTATTGCTAGCTATCTTTGTTTAAAGTACATGAGTTGATCATGACAAATGCCCAATATAAAGGGGTTCTTTCTCTTGTAATTGACATACTAAATTGTATACAACTTCTCATTTCAACTCTCTCATTTCTTCTCTTCCACTTTGTAGTTGTAGTTCTTTGTGGTAGTAGAAGTTAGTAGTTCTTCTACTTTCCTTCTCTAGTTCTAGCAAGTTCCATCTCAATTTACAGCACGTTATCAGCACGACTTTGCTCGATTTACACAATTAAAGCAGCTGTTGAAGTTGATTAAGAGACATTATAAGGAGAAAAGCTCGGAAGATATGATATATATATTTTTTTTTTGGAGTCAGGCTAAGTGCACCCCATTTTATGTGGCACCCCAAATTCAAATTTCAATTACTAAGTACACCCCACATTTTTACCAAAATACCCATTCATCCAAATCGAAATACCCAACTTCAAAACATTGGTCGAAACATCTATTTTAGGTTCAGCGAAATGTAGCCGAGACTTATCAACTAGGCTCGGTGTTGTCCAACTTAACATCTTTGGTGAGATTTAGTTGACAACTGCCGACCTAAAGGTTCGGTGGGTTTCGACCGACTCTCTAATTAAAGGTTCGGTAAGCTGTGACCGATACTCCAACTAGAGGTTCGGTGGGCCCAGATTGACTCTCCATCAAGAGATTCGAACATCGAGGCCGAACCCCTTTATGATGCCTACAAATCACAAAGAAGAGAATGTGTGGGGTGCACTTAGTAATTATAGTGAGGTGGGCATAAGGGTCATTTTGTAGTAGGATTGATTTTTTTTTTAAGTTTGACTTTTTCTGGGTGCACTTCTTAAAAGCAGGGGTGCACGCCGGACTCTTTATTTTCTAACAAATTTTGATTTGTTTTGTTCGGTCGGCAAAACTTGAGTACGCACACATGTACAAATCAAACGTGGTTATTTGTTGAATTTTATATATGGTATATGTATATATATTGGGTTGAATATTATGTATGTATAATGGTCTAAATCTACTTATTGGGGGTAATGGCCTAAATCTACTTATTTGTTCAACTTAAAACTGGCACCTCATTACATATATGATATTTGAGTTGCTGCTAACAATTTGGTGCACCGATTAGGGATGCTTATCATGCATGTACTGCATTTATTTTATGTTTCTTCGCCAATAAAAAAAACAAAAAAAATCGTTATTTTATGGATCAATTACTTTTACATTTTTTGGTGCACTGTGAGAAGTAATGACTCTAGCTAGTGACTACTGACTAGCTATTCCCATTTACTGTCAAAATCGGATTTTAATTTGGCACGCATTTGGGCCCTTGGATTTAGATATTGGGAGCGTATTTAGGATGTAGTTGAGTCTTGAACCAATCCCCTTCATACGGGGTGTGCGCGAATATACACACAAAAGGAGAAGAATGAGTCATTAGGGGAAAACATGAGATTATAAGAGATCTATAGCTTCGTGGTGATTTAAGAAAAAATATTACACCACTTTTATTTCAGCCAAAGAGGTATGAGATCTCACTAATTCACTGTGATTCAATTCTATCATTCCTAATATATTTAATTACTTGTCACTAATCATGCACGGTTATCAACATGATGAGTTAGCCAAAGATAATTTTTAATTGCAATGGTCTCGCACATATATTTGTGTCTTACATTATTTTTACTTTGGGCTCTGTTGTTTTTCTATATCTATACTTTTGAAATATTTACATGAGCTATTTCCCTTAAAATAAATAGTCCTACCATCACTTGGCCGAATCATGATCATTTTTTTGTTCAATCCTTTTTTTTTTTATTCTAATCATGATTACTTTTGGTCAAATTTCATATTTTATGCATCATTTTGTATGCATACATTTTTTTTTAAATAAAATATAATATGCTGGAAGCCAAAAAAATAATAATTTGGGGCTATTGACTCTAAGTTGTTTATTGAAAAGTTCATCTGGTGGTAACACAATGTATTATTGAATATTTTATAAAATATTAAGTATATTATTTATCATGCAAGGCACATTATATATATGATGTCACCTATTGCGATAGTATGCTCTGTAGTTGCGTCTTGTATGATCTTCTACATCAAAAATCAAAAGTTAATGTGTGACATATAGTTTTTCTCTTAAAACTGCAAACGATTATTGATAGTTCTATTCTTGATTTTTATAATATAAATATTACTATAACTTTGATTTGATAGTAGGTAAGCCTTGTCCTTGGTAAAGCTAAACATTGAAATAGAGACAGGTTATCCTGTTCGAGGAGGCATGGTTGTTAAGTTAATGTAGTCTCGCCACCCAACGTGGAGGTTGTCCCACCAACTCATACAAGTAGTATATTTATGTATAAACTAATCAAGTCGTGAACATTAATTTAATCGTATATTATGTATTTTTACTAAAAGGAGAAAACTATTTATGATGTCTCTATTTTCATAAATATTATACTTGATTGAATTACTTGCCTTAATAATGTTGACAATAATAATCAGTTGTCAAGGCAACAAGATGCTGAATTTATAAATAAAGCACCAATGCAAGGCTATGCATTTAACACTAATATTTCTTCGTCAAATATCTTTTTAGAGATTTTAAAAGTGAATATTTCACTCTTTATTATCATTTCACCTCATGGAGTTAGCTATATCAAGGCCAAAATTGATGATGCTCCAAAAAGCTCAAAATAAGTAGGTGAGCCTCACGCTACAAAATTTATATCAATTAAATATCACTTACTATTCTGCAATTTTAATTACTTCTATGTTGAGGCTATACAGAAATATGACTGACGAGACAATAAAAGGCCATGTAGCTCGCCTCGATTTATTACTGCAACAAATTATTAAGCGCGCACGTCAATCTAATAAGTATTAATTATGAATTGAATTCTTGTCTCATGGTAGCTACGTAAAATAATGAGATATTATAAATATAATATCACTTCCATCCAATTGGTTCAACTTTAAATTAAGAAGCATACGTTGCATACTATGACCATAGTCGCAATAACAAATTACGGATGTGGAAAAGGTGAAAAGATATGGTAAAAGTCATATTGACAATTCCACTGAAGGTTGGAATAAAAGCGGTGCACCACTAGAAAGGGTAATTTATTATTGACAATGGCGCTTATAATTGTGACACGTTTCGTCACATACGAAAGACTATTTTGCTTAAATATTGTCATATATACAATACCTAAATATTTTTGTGACCTTTTACCATGCCTTCAAAATCGAGACAAAATTAAAAATTTCACTATTAAAAATAGCTCAATTAAATTGACACATTAATATGTTTTCAAATTCTGTGCTAAATAAAGGCGTATAACACATGTCTTACTTATTGTACTACATGTACATTATAATATAAAGAGTATTTCTCGAAGTTAAACTTAGCAGATACTAATTTTTATGCAATATCTGGTACAACTATAATGTTGTCAATGCCTTATCTAGAAGTTACTCAGTATGATTTGTTTCATCTGAGAATTTAAATTCTTAACATTACCTTCTCGATTTTATTTGAAAAGGCACATTGAAGAAATAAATATCGTCATATGATGTAATGACATTAGTAAGATGAAATAATCGATTTGATCATCCATGATCATCAATTACACATTCGTGTTGTGGAACCAAAATATTTTATCAACTGGTAATTGCAGTTGTGTTGTATCTCAAATTAAAATTGTTGCGGAAACCCCTGTTTTCTTCTTATATCTTATTTATGAAAACATATGGGATTATTAATTATTATACTAAATATTTCCAACTTATTCATCAACTAATTATCTGTATATTCATTTATATATTTTTAACTTATATTGGCTATAATAATTTATTCAATTGATTTAAAAAAAAGAATTTAAGTTTGTAATTTTAATTTTGAGATATGAAGTCATTGACATAATATATTTAGTTCATTTAAAGGTCTATACAACTCATTTTGTAAAAATAACGAAATATCTCATATTTGAGTTTTTCGATCATTAAGTTTATATTTCATATGCTGAAATAAAACTAAAATGAGTTTGAAAAGAAAATTTTTTATTTATGTCGGTTTCCAACAATTATATAATGCCTTGAGCCCCTAGTAAGGGATTCGTTTACAACAATTTTCAATGATTGTCACTTCAATAAAGCAATTTTTCAACCATTAGGGGGAGATATATAAAACCAATTAAAAAAGAATGTCGTGAAATTGCTTGAAACGCATCAAAATTGTTGTATTTTGATTATGATATGAACTTGAAGTTCAAGTGATCATTCACTAGCAAAAAATTATGAATCAATTACTTGATGCAATTAGTAATATGAAAAGGTGACAACCTCGTATGTTCCACCATTAAAGGTTCATATATAAAATGATGTCCCTATACATCAAAATGCATTAGAACCAATATAACGCTTAATGCGCAAAAGGTTTTTTTTGGTTCAAAGGATATAAATCCTTTGAAAAAGTGGTAGGGAGTAAATAGTCGTTATAAAATAAAATAATTCTTTGGTAAGGATTCAAAGTATCCTTTTAAAATGATGATCCAATACCGCAAATATTATGTAAATAAATGTCAAAGAAGACATAATTATCAAAAGAGGATATCCAAACTGAGCTAAACTCGTTAAGGAAACGAGGAGTTGCTAGACTAATAGTCAAATAATATTGTGGCGCTATAAAGCCGATTGAACTTAAACAATTTGGTCAGATGAACATACCAAAACCTTAATAATTATTTACTTTGAAAATAATATGTACGTAATCTATGTTATCCATATGTCTTCATTATAATATCACCATATGTCGATGGCTCGAATATTGTGAGAAATCACGATGACATCATTATATCATTTGAATACCGGAAAAAGAAATTCAAGATGAAAGATTCTTGAAAAACAAAACTTAACCTTGATTTGAAAATCAAGTATTTTCAAGTAAAATAGTTCTCCATCTATTAATTTATTTGAAAGAGTAAATTTTGGATTGCAAAGATTTATTGCAAAATAATAAAATATTTCATTCATGTCAACATGAGGGGGAGAATAAAAAAGATTTTGAAGGGAGGATTGACTTTTTTTTATTAGGAGAATTGACTTATTCAATAAGCGAGTTAGCCACAAACATAGGCACATGCAAACATTAAATGTTTATACAACACAAAAAGAGGAAAATATGTTTTGAAAGTGAAAAAGAATTTGTGCGATATAACTAAATCAACGCCAATTTTAAAGAAATATTTTGTATAAGCTGAGTTAAGTGTACAATGTTGATGCTTATATGTAATAGTATATTAGAAAATATAGGAATTGTAGTGCAATGGTTATATAGTAATTTCTATATAGTTCGTTGGGGTTTAGTCACTATATAAAGATGTAATCAATGTTGATGTAGCTTACTCCTTTTTTCTTCCCAACTTTCCGCTTCTATGGAAGACAGTTCAACTCTATTAGCTGACGAAAAATTGTGTTATGATCCTCATATTGAAAACTAAACATAATAAATAAAACTTGAAGAAATTTGACAACATAAAGGCAGACTTAAGATAGCTTAAAATGCATTGAATCAAGAAGAATGGAATATTTAATATACATAGCCGCACCCGATTATTTTGGGATTGAGAATTTTATTGTTGTAAACTTGTTATGAGAGCTAAAGAACTTTCACGCAACCCATTTTTATTTTATTTTATTTTATTGAATCCTAAATACATAATTCCATATCTTATTCCATCCGTTTTACCTTCAGATGAGAGCTTACTTATTCTGATGTTCAAAACATGATTGGATAGGGGTGTTGTGCATTCTGATGTACATTTTAGGGGTGTCGCTCTAGCATTTTTTTATGGGGAGTCGAACTCTCGACCTTCAAAAATCTTGCCTGCTATGCGTTGTAACACGTCAAATATAATTCCCGATTCCTATACCGAAAACTACAAAAGACTGTATCAGTGGTAAGCTCGGGGTCGAATCACAAGGACTGGGTTACTGACTTAGGTTTATAAGGAAGAAGAGAAAATAGGGGATTTTGTAAAACTTTTGGAAACGTTGAAAACTTTGGAGTTGAAGTAATGCAATGGAAGAAAATCTACATATACAGCTTCACGGTCTTCACGATACAACTTGGGATTGATTCCATTAATCCAGGGTTTATAAATGATATGAGACTAACCTATGATTCAGTGCAGCTATAGACCCGGCGACGCACTTAGTTCCTCGCACTTCTTGATGTCGACAACCAAGGTACGACCGTTGATTACTTCCCTAACCAAACACGCAACCTCATCGTTAGTGCTTCAGATTTAACACGTTGGACGCATTACCTCAGTTTGTGAAGACACTACACCTAAATAACCAGATCGCTAGTTCTCCTGATTTAGCTTAGATCCCTAAGGTACTTGACCGGTTAGCCAACTATCATAAGTTTGACTCTACCACGTGAGGATAGACGTTTCGACTTTAATTACTAAAGGTACTCAACCTAATATGCATGCACTGCGCTATACATACACCGGTTAGCCAACTGTCACAAGTTTGAGTCTGCCTCCTTATCCAGCTCATGTATAGTGTGATGCTCTCTATGAACTATATATCCATATTTGTGTCTTTGCGTCTTTTAAGCTTGCCGATGGTATATTAGTTTCATCCTTTAGAATTTAGCCATTTAAAACATGTTTGTTTCTGCCACTACTGCCCATTCCATGTTTAAAATACTGAAAAATGTGCACACTCATCTCATCTCTACAATACCTTTTAGGTTTTATTCTAAAGTCTATTCTTTTTATCAAACTTGAATTTGCCTCATCAACTGGTTGTTGTCAAAATTATTGGTATGCTTTTCCATCCTATTTTGCCTCATAATTTCTCAATTTTATGCCCTAGTGTAATTTTATTCGTCTTTTGTTGTATGATTATTTGCTAAACCTACTTATTAATTATAATTGATTATGGTTGTTCTATTAGTGGCTAATCTGGTAGTCTTTCCACCTTGATTTGGTGCTTTGTGCATGTAGATGGACAGGAAATTCGGGGGGTTTTATGTCCAAATATGATGGAGACAGGATAAAAAATTTGATTTTTCCTTGTAATTCGCTCTCTTGAAAAATGTAATAATTCTGGAAATGTAATTCGACATGGAGGACTTTTGTGAAAATTTGCCAATTTGGAGAAGTTTGGAAAACATTCTCTTAGATGGTGAAAAGATTCAAATTGCTATTTAGGGATGTCAAAGTAAGCACAATTATGCATTTATAGCATTCAAAAATATTAATCCAATGGTTTGGAGCATTTCTAATGATATAAACTACGGATACTACAAAGAAGTTACAAAAAAAAAATCATGCATAGGAAATAAAATCACTTCTACTAAAAAAATATATACATAACTCTACATAATGGTATCATATTATGCATAAACTAAGCTATTACTTATTGATTTGTAGTTAAAATGTGTCTCTAAATGTAACTACCGAAATCTTCCCCGATCCGACTTGAGGGCAATTTAGTAATTTAAATATTGAATGTGTGTTGAATTTTCTTGAAAATGGATTATGAGTGAAATGGTATAATATCCTACACCTTGAGATGCACATTTTATTTGGTATAAAGATATTTCATAATATACTCTCGTTCTCATTAAGGAAAGTCACAAGAGAAAAAGTTCTCAAAAACTCTTCTTAAACATGAAGAAAGTTATATTTGGGGCGAGATCTCCAAATTTATGAGATCCCACTAACTAGGAAAATAAATGTAGGAACTTTTCTAGTCAAAAGGGGTGAAATATCCGAATTTATGAGATCACATTAATTAGGGAAAGATTTTGTGAGAACTTTCCTGGTCAAAAGGGACAAGATCTCTAAATTCATGAGATAACATTAATTAGGAAATGATTTATGGAAAACTTTCATGGTCAAAAGGCTAATTAAGTAGACTAATGAAAACGGACCAAAAACATAATAGAGTTAGACTTAAGGCCCAAATGAGAGGGCACTTTAGTCTTTAACAATGGTAGATTGCTTACCCTTTTTCATGTTTTGTTTGACTTAAAACTTGCTTACATCCCCCTTTACGAATAAGAACCATGTCTCCAGTACTTTTCACTAAAAGCTTTGCGATTTGATTTACAACTTCATGCGCAGAGTTGTTTTGCTTTATAGGTAATACTTGCATGTTTGATAGTTGATCAAGGTTTTCCTTTTATTGAGCTCTGTTGGTTCTATTAGCTTATCCCACTTACATCTTAGATATACATGACGACGCTAGAGTGAGGCAAGGGAGAGGCAAGGGAGAGGCAAGCTTGAACTCTCCACTTGATGTGAGCCTTATGTTGATATATATTATCTATATTCGATTTTGAAACTATTAAACTTGGGTTGTAATTAAAATAAGTCTTTGGGTAGTTTGAAACCTACTTACCTGTAGTTGTTCTACTTAGGAGTTTTAATAAACCTTGTTTAGTTTAAATGAATACGAACCCATGTATAGTTTCATAGATGTTCTTCTGAATTTAAATTTATTGGCTTAAGGATATCTCTTTATATTTATTCCGCAATCATTAGTGTACTTAATTAGGCTTTTGACCATGAAAGTTTTCCATAAATCATTTCCTAATTAATGTTATCTCATGAATTTAGAGATCTTGTCCCTTTTGACCAGGAAAGTTCTCACAAAATCTTTCCCGAATTAATGAGATTTCATAAATTTGGATATTTCACCCCTTTTGACTAGAAAAGTTCCCACATTTATTTCCCTAGTTAGTGGGATCTCATAAATCTGGAGATCTCGCCCCCAAATATAACTTTCTTCATGTTTAAGAAAAGTTTTTCTCTTGTGACTTTCCTTAATGAGAACGAGAGTATATTATGAAATATCTTCAAACTAAATAAAATGTGCATCTCAAGGTGTAGGATATTATACCATTTCACTCATAATCCAATTTAAAAAAATTCAACACACATTTAATATTTAAATTACTAAATTGCCCCCAAGTCGGATAGGGGAAGATTTGGGTAGTTACATTTAGAGACACATTTTAACTACAAATCAATAAGTAATAGCTTATTTTATGCATAATATGATACCATTATGTAGAGTTATGTATCTATTTTTTTAGTAGAAGTGATTTTATTTCCTATGCATGATTTTTTTTCTTTGTAACTTCTTTGTAGTATCCGTAGTTTGTATCATTAGAAATGCTCCAAACCATTAGATTAATATTTTTGAATGCTATAAATGCATAATTGTGCTTACTTTGACATCCCTAAATAGCAATTTGAATCTTTTCACCATCTAAGAGAATGTTTCCCAAACTTCTCCAAATTGGCAAATTTTCACAAAAGTCCTCCATGTCGAATTACATTTCCAGAATTATTACATTTTTCAAGAGAGCGAATTACAAGGAAAAATCAAATTTTTTATCCAGTCTCCATCATATGACTGGACATAAAACCCCTGAATTTCCTGTCCATCTACATGCACAAAGCACCAAATCAAGGTGGAAAGACTACCAGATTAGCCACTAATAGAATAACCATAATCAATTATAATTAATAAGTAGGTTTAGCAAATAATCATACAACAAAAGATGAATAAAATTACACTAGGGCATAAAATTGAGAAATTATGACGGAAAATAGGATGGAAAAGCATACCTATAATTTGGACAACAACCAGTTGATGAGGCAAATTCAAGGTTGATAAAAAGAATAGACTTTAGAATAAAACCTAAAAAGTATTGGAGAGATGAGATGAGTGTGCATATTTTTCAGTATTATAAACATGGAATGGGCAGTAGTAGCAGAAACAAACATGTTTTAACTGGCTAAATTCTAAAAGATGAAAGTAATATACCATCGGCAAGCCTAAAAGCCACAAAGACGCAAATATGGATATATAGTTGCCAAGAATGTCAAAAAGACAAGATTGAAAAGAAAATTATAATAAAAAATGAAGAAGCCTTAGCAGCAGTAGTAACAACAAGCAAGGAAAAAAAATTTTCAAAAGCGTCACAACCGTCAGTGCTGCCTTAACAGAAAAATAATGAGCAAGAAGATTGAAAAGAGTGAATAATATTAGTAAAGATTTTTGTTTAGTTTTTGCGAGGTGCGCCAAGCCTTTTTTTATTTATTTTGAAAGGTGGCATGCCCCTTAAAAAAGATAAGATTAATTTAATATATAGAGGGAAGGGGACGGGAAAGGGGAAGGGGAAGGGGAAGGTGAGAGGAGGGAGGGGGAGTAGGCTGGAAGGGGAGAGGAGAGTGGAGAAGAAGATGGGAGATAGGAGGAGAAGATGAGATCGGGAGGAATGGGGAGTAGTGGGGATGGGTGGGGAGGAGGACCCTAGGGATTGTTTCTAGAATCTAGATATTAAATTAAACTTAGGTATGAGTTTGGAGGGTTCTCTAACCTCTTATTTTATACTAGTCTCATATCATACATATTTTTCATTTAGTAATATGGGACTAAAGAGAATTACATTTTTTTTTGCGGAAAGTCACAATTGAGAAATTTATAGGTTCAAAATTTATTTTTATAACATTGTCAATTCTATGCAAGTGTTTGGACTAAATGATGAATGTCTAAATAAAATTTATAGGCGCATCTACCAGAAAGACTCCAAACTATGCACCTTGAGATGTACATCACATTTGCATCGGATAATGCCAACATGGTAGGTGCGCATATCTCAATGTCCAAAGAGGGTCAGCCAATCTTTTTCCATATGAGAGACGTCTAAATCAACAATATTACAGTATAAATTTTTTTAAAAAAATTATAATAACATAGAATGGAAAAAAACAAAAAAAAAACCAAATTTGAGCATCTATTAATGAATTTTAATAAATAATGATAATTATCTCAACTATATATATGAAGCATTTTGATTTACTGAGTATCTAACAAATGGATCATGTGCCTAGACTGAATACTGGATCAGGATCTCTAGCATATCATGTAGTTTTATTCCACCGTTAACATTTTTTGTTGCTTCATGAACCCAAAATAAAGTTACCTTGATTTCTTACCTTGTAAAAAAAATGGAACCTAAAATGAAACCCCTATGCATCAATTTACATTATATTTTGTCTAGTCACCCTTAATTAACACTCCCACTCTTACAATTTTCCTCTCGTTGTCCTTCCATTTCATTCAAGACCCATCCATTTCTTTCAAAAGTCAATTAATTAACTAATGTGTCCAAATCTATGGTTTTGCTCCATATATAGATATCTATCTATGCAATCCATCTGTCACAAAATTTGCCCTTCAGAAAGTGTAATTATCCAAAGATATATAAAAGTAATTAATTGACAAGTTCTGTTAATATAGAAATGATTGTCAATGTACAGTGAAAGTAAATAGGAAAATTAACTTCTCTGCATCTCCACACTCGTGAAGAATTGTGATTTGCCCATTAAATTATCACTCATGGATAGAGATGAGAAGTTTCCAAATCGATCAATTAGCCTTTGAACTTAATTAGTAGCATATCGTCCTCCACATCCAAAAAAGAAAAATAAAACTGACTAATATTATCAACCACCATATATGTAAATATATAAAATAATGAAAACACTAAAAATTATCACAATTAGTCAAAATCAAATCAAGATGGTGCGTCTTGCCATGAATGTACGTTGATGCAACTAATTGCATAAAATCATCACTACATGCCTAACCCCTTTGTTTTCAAACTGCAAATCTTGCAATAAATGTTAATCTCTATCCATGGATGATATGCAAAATCTTTAAAAAATAAATAAATAAATAAATGGCAGAAATTGTGTTTGAATTTTTAACTTTGCAAACCGCAACGGAGGAGAACGGTTGTGGAGAGATACGTGGATATGAGAGAGAAATGGCGATAATTTAGGAAAAGTTAATAAAGGTTCGGTTAGAAAACTAACTAGAAGTGTGTTTGTTTTCCACAAATGCCCCCAATGATTATTAGTTAACTTCTTTTTAAACCAATAAGTAAAAAGAAATGAAGGACAAATATGGAATAAGTATAAATTTAAAATTAATTGGATCCTTGGGAGAATTGACATTATATATAGTATAGATTTAACAAATGTTCTGCTCTAAAGGAAAACTATAACGTACTTATTATATAAGATCTTCATGTTTACATATTTTTAAAAACTATATATTCAACTTCAAAACAACATGACCACTCGCAATGACAATAAAGTTTGAAATTGAACATTTGAAGTTATCTTTGGCAATAATAAGGTAGCAACCCTCACAAATTAATTACGAAATATATTGAGAGATATTTCAAAGGTGTGGTATAGTGGCAAAGAAATGAGAATTATTACTCTGACAAAAGTAAATATAATGAATTATGTTATGAGCATCTATGTTCTATTCTCATAGTTATCAAAAAAATAGTAATTAGGATCATGCATTCACGAATTTGCTGCATAAAGAATATTAATTTTTAGAAATTATATTAAATCACTTGGTAGAAACATATATGATAGAAAAAAATAGATTTAGTGACATTCTTGTTCTCTTAAGAAAAAAAAAGATTTTGAAGGGAGGATTGACTTTTTTTTTATTAGGAGAATTGACTTATTCAATAAGCGAGTTAGCCACAAATATAGGTACATGCAAACATTAAATGTTTATACAACACAAAATGAGGAAAAATATGTTTTGAAAGTGAAAAAAATTTGTGCGATATAACTAAATCAACGCCAGATTTTAAAGAAATATTTTGTATAAGCTGAGTTAAGTGTACAATGTTGATGCTTATATGTAATAGTATTTTACAAAATATAGGAATTGTAGTGCAATGGTTATATAGTAATTTCTATATAGTTCGTTGGGGTTTAGTCACTATATAAAGATGTAATCAATGTTGATGTAGCTTACTCCTTTTTTCTTCCCAACTTTCCCCTTCTATTGAAGACGGTTCAACTCTATTAGCTAACGAAAAATTGTGTTATGATCCTCATATTGAAAACTAAACATAATAAATAAAACTTGAAGAAATTTGACAACATAAAGGCAGACTTAAGATAGCTTAGAATGTATTGAATCAAGAAGAATGGAATATTTAATATGCATTGCCGCACCCGATTATTTTGGGATTGAGAATTTTGTTGTTGTAAACTTGTTATGAGAGCCAAAGAACTTTCACGCAACCCATTTTTATTTTATTTTATTTTATTGAATCCTAAATAGATAATTCCATATCTTATTCTATCCGTTTTACCTTCAGATGAGAGCTTACTTATTCTGATATTCAAAACATGATTGGATAAGGGCGTTTTGCATTCTAATGTATATTTTAGGGGTTTCGCTCTAGCATTTTTTTTATGGGGAGTCGAACTCTCGACCTTCAAAAATCTTGCCTGCTATGCATTGTAACACGTCAAATATAATTCCTGATTCCTATATCGAAAACTACAAAAGACAGTAGTAGTGGTAAGATCGGGATCGAATCACAAGGACTGGGTTACTGACTAAGGTTTCTAAGGGAGAAGAGAAAATAGGGGATTTTGTAAAAGTTTTGGAAACGTTGAAAACTTTGGAGTTGAAGTAATGCAATGGAAGAAAATCTATGTATACAGCTTCACGGTCTTCGCGATACAACTTGGGATTGATTCCATTAATCCATGGTTTATAAATGATATGAGACTAACCTATGATCCAGTGCGGCTATATAGACCGTGCACTCGCACTCGCTTCCTCGCACTTCTTCATGTCGACAACCAAGGTACGACCGTTGATTACTTCTTTAACCAAGCACGCAACCTCAGCGTTAGTGCTCCAGATATAACACGTTGGACGCATTACCTCAGTTTGTGAAGACACTACACCTAACTAACCAGATCGCAAGTTCTCCTGATTTAGCTTAGATCCCTAAGGTACTTGACCGGTTTGCCAACTGTTATAAGTTTGACTCTACCACGTGAGGACGGACGTTTCGACTTCAATTACTAAAGGTAGTCAACCTAATATGCATGCACTGTGCTATACATACACCGGTTAGCCAAGTGTCACAAGTTTGAGTCTGCCTCCTCATCCTGCTCATGTATAGTGTGATGCTCTTTACGAACTATATATCCATATTTGCGTCTTTGCGTCTTTTAAGCTTGTCGATGGTATATTAGTTTCATCTTTTAGAATTTAGCCATTTAAAACATGTTTGTTTCTGCCACTACTGCCCATTCCATGTTTAAAATACTGAAAAATGTGCACACTCATCTCATCTCTACAATACCTTTTAGGTTTTATTCTAAAGTCTATTCTTTTTATCAAACTTGAATTTGCCTCATCAACTGGTTGTTGTCCAAATTACTGGTATACTTTTCCATCCTATTTTGCCTCATAATTTCTTAATTTTATGCCCTAGTGTAATTTTATTCGACTTTTGTTGTATGATTATTTGCTAAACCTACTTATTAATTATAATTGATTATGGTTGTTCTATTAGTGGCTAATCTGGTAGTCTTTCGACCTTGATTTGGTGCTTTGTGCTTTTAGATGGACAGGAAATTTAGGGGTTTTATGTCCAGTCATATGATGGAGACAGGATAAAAAATTTAATTTTTCCTTGTAATTCGCTCTCTTGAAAAATGTAATAATTCTGGAAATGTAATTCGACATGGAGGACTTTTGTGAAAATTTGCCAATTTGGAGAAGTTTGGGAAACATTCTCTTAGATGGTGAAAAGATTCAAATTGCTATTTAGGGATGTCAAAGTAAGCACAATTATGCATTTATAGCATTCAAAAATATTTATCTAATGGTTTGGAGCATTTCTAATGATACAAACTACGGATACTACAAAGAAGTTACAAAGAAAAAAAATCATGCATAGGAAATAAAATCAATTCTACTGAAAAAATAGATACATAGCACTACATAATGGTATCATATTATGCATAAACTAAGCTATTACTTATTGATTTGTAGTTAAAATGTGTCTCTAAATGTAACTACCCAAATCTTCCCCGATCTGACTTGGGGGCAATTTAGTAATGTAAATATTAAATGTGTGTTGAATTTTTTTAAATTGGATTATGAGTGAAATGGTATAATATCCTACACCTTGAGATGCGCATTTTATTTGGTTTAAAGATATTTCATAATATACTCTCGTTCTCATTAAGGAAGGTCACAAGAGAAAATGTTCTCAAAAACTTTTCTTAAACATGAAAAAAGTTATATTTGGGGGCGAGATCTCCAAATTTATGAGATCCCACCAACTAGGGAAATAAATGTAGGAACTTTTCTAGTCAAAAGGGGTGAAATATCCAAATTTATGAGATCTCATTAATTAGGAAAAGATTTTGTGAGAACTTTCCAGGTCAAAAGGGACAAGATCTCTAAATTCATGAGATAACATTAATTAGGAAATGATTTATGGAAAACTTTCCTGGTCAAAAGGCTAATTAAGTTGACTAATGAAAAAGGACTAAAAACATATTAGAGTTAGACTTAAGGCCCAAATGAGAGGGCAATTTAGTCTTTAACAATGGTAGATTGCTTACCCTTTTTCATGTTTTGTTTGACTTAAAACTTGCTTACACCCCCCTTTACGAATAAGAACCATGTCTCCAGTACTTTTTCACTAAAAGCTTTGCGATTTGATTTACAACTTCATGCGCAGAGTTGTTTTGCTTTATAGGTAATACTTGCATGTTTGATAGTTGATCAAGGTTTTTCTCTTATTGAGCTCCGTTGGTTCTTTTAGCTCATTCCACTTACATCTCAGATATCCATGACAACGCTAGATTGAGACAAGGGAGAGGCAAGCTTGAACTCTCCACTTGATGTGAGCCTTATGTTGATATATATTATCTATATTCAATTTTGAAACTATTAAACTTGGGTTGTAATTAAAATAAGTCTTTGGGTAGTTTGAAACCTACTTACCTGTAGTTGTTCTACTTGGGAGTTTTAATAAACCTTGTTTCGTTTAAATGAATACGAACCCATGTATAGTTTCATAGATGTTCTTCTGAACTTAAATTTATTGGCTTAAGGATATCTCTTTATATTTATTCCGCAATCATTATCATTTGTTTAGCCAATGTGTATTCCACAGGTTTATTTGAGAGCGTGCCAGACTGTTATTAGGGTCTAGTTTAGGTATTAGGTCCAAGTAGCAGTTTGGGTCAGGTGACCCGACCCTAGGTCAGCGCACACACTAAAACTGGAGAAATGCGTTGTTGTTGTTATTGAAAGGCCGTAAATGAATTAGTTAAATGTGAAGTTTATTTGTCCATAATAAAATTTATCTATTAACATAAATTAGTTATGAGTCTTACTGTTGGAATCTGAACTTAATATTAAATTTGTCCTTTTTTCTGTTGTGTGATATTGATATTTTGTACTTGTAGCCTTTCTAATATAAGGGTGGCCCAAATGGTTGACCGAGTGTGCTGAAATTTTGCTGCTTTGTAACATATAATTTTATTGCTATTTTTGACAAGAAAAGTAACAGTTATGGCAAGGTTGGTGAAAATCATTTTTCGATCATTAAAGAATAATCAATTGGAATGCTCGAACCATTGCTAAACCCTAAAATTTTCCTTACTTCTAAGCATCTCATGGCTAGATTGTAATTGTATTTAAATCCTCAGGTCAATTATAAGCAATACTGTCATTGCAATAAATCGAGTGCAATGAAAGAATTTGAAGCATATAGCCAACCCGAACTAATTTTGGGATTAAGGCTATGTTGTTGTTGTTGTATTATTATTCAATTTGGAGATACATTACTGACAGGTTAACTCTTTCGGATGTTAAAGGACTGTGGTCAAAAATCTCAATTTGCCATATGAAGCTAGTCAAATGAGGCATTCTGAAGTCTGGCCCTTTCAGTGTCATTGAGGGAATCTTTTTACGGTCTGCTTTAATCTCTGTGTGACGAGACATATCCTAAAAAGAAAATAGTTGTAATTTGTAAAGGTTATTTTTTGTGATTGTAATTTCAAAAAATTAGTACTTGTATATAAAAAAATTATTTTAGGAAGAAATTAATTCTTAAAAGGAAAAGAGGAGCCTTGAGTTTTGTTCACTTAGATGCTTACGAGGATTGATTCACTCCAAAGGCATTTTCAAATAATTCTCCGATACGGCATCGGATACATGATTTCATTAGTTAATTCCACAGGCATTATTCTTTCTTTTGTGTTTGTTATTTAGGTATGGCTATGTTATTTACGCTTAAGTTTTTTTGTCCTATATTCAGGTTAAGTACTGCAATGGAAAGAGATGGAGGACACCAACATCGTGTTTCACCATGGAGTCAGTTCATGCCAAAAGTAGCTCAGGAGAACCATTTAAGTTTAAAATTTTCGGCGAAACAGGTAGTGTTTTTAGGGAAGTACAAAGTTCAAAATCTAGTGGCTTCGTGTTTTTAGGTCAAACAAAACATGAAATAGGGTAAGCAATCTACCATTGTTAAAGACTAAAGTGCCCTCTCATTTGGGCCTTAAGTCTAACTCTAATATGTTTTTGTCCGTTTTCATTAGTCTACTTAATTAGCCTTTTGACCAGGAAATTTTTCCATAAATCATTTCCTAATTAATGTTATCTCATGAATTTAGAGATCTTCTCCATTTTGACCAGGAAAGTTCTCACAAAATCTTTCCCTAATTATTGAGATCTCATAAATTTGGATATTTCACCCCTTTTGACTAGAAAAGTTCGCACATTTATTTTCCTAGTTAGTGGGATCTCATAAATCTGGAGATCTCGCCCCCAAATATAACTTTCTTTATGTTTAAGAAAAGTTTTTGAGAACTTTTTCTCTTGTGACTTTCCTTAATGAGAACGAGAGTATATTATGAAATATCTTCAAACTAAATAAAATGCACATCTCAAGGTGTAGGATATTATACCATTTCACTCATAATCTAATTTAAAGAAAATTCAACACACATTTAATATTTAAATTACTAAATTGCCCCCAAGTCGGATCGGGGAAGATTTGGGTAGTTACATTTAGAGACACATTTTAACTACAAATCAATAATTAATAGCTTAGTTTATGCATAATATGATACCATTATGTAGAGTTATGTATCTGTTTTTTCAGTAGAAGTGATTTTATTTCCTATGCATGATTTTTTTCTTTGTAACTTCTTTGTAGTATCCGTAGTTTGTATCATTAGAAATGCTCCAAACCATTAGATTAATATTTTTGAATGCTATAAATGCATAATTGTGCTTACTTTGACATCCCTAAATAGCAATTTGAATCTTTTCACCATCTAAGAGAATGTTTCCCAAACTTCTCCAAATTGGCAAATTTTCACAAAAGTCCTCCATGTCGAATTACATTTCCAGAATTATTACATTTTTCAAGAGAGCGAATTATAAAGAAAACTCAAATTTTTTATCCTGTTTCCATCATATGAATAGACATAAAATCACTGAATTTCGTGTCCATCTAGATGCACAAAGCACCAAATCAAGGTCGAAAGACTACCAGATTAGCCACTAATAGAACAACCATAATCAATTATAATTAATAAGTAGGTTTAGCAGATAATCATATAACAAAAGATGAATAAAATTAAGAAATTATGATGGAAAATAGGATGGAAAAGCATACCTGTAATTTAGACAACAACCAGTTGATGAGGCAAATTCAAGTTTGATAAAAAGAATAGACTTTAGAATAAAACCTAAAAAATATTGTAGAGATGAGATGAGTGTGCATATTTTTCAGTATTATAAACATGGAATGGGCAGTAGAGACAGAAACAAACATGTTTTAACTGGCTAAATTCTAAAAGATGAAAGTAATATACCATCGGCAAGCCTAAAAGACGTAAAGACGCAAATATGGATATATAGTTGCCAAGAATGTCAAAAAGACAAGATTGAAATGAAAATTATAATAAAAATGAAGAAGCCTTAGCAGTAGTAGTAACAACAAGCAAGGAAAATTTTTTTTCAAAAGCATCACACCCGTCAGTGCTGCCTTAACAGAAAAATAATGAGCAAGAAGATTGAAAAGAGTGAATAATATTAGTAAAGATTTTTGTTTAGTTTTTGCGAGGTGCGCCAAGCCTTTTTTTATTTATTTTGAAAGGTGGCGCGTCCCTTGAAAAAGATAAGATTAATTTAATATCTAGAGCGAAGGGGACGAGAAAGGGGAAGGGGAAGGGGAAGGGAAAATTGAGAGGAGGGAGGGGGAGTAGGCTGGAAGGAGAGAGGAGAGTGGAGAAGAAGATGGGAGATAGGAGGAGAAGAGGAGATCCGGAGGAATAGGGAGTAGTGGGGATGGGTGGGGAGGAGGACCCTAGGGATTGTTTCTAGAATCTAGATATTAAATTAAACTTAGGTATGAGTTTGGAGGGTTCTCTGACCTCTTATTTTATACTAGTCTCATATCATACATATTTTTCATTTAGTGATATGGGACTAAAGAGAATTACATTTATTTTTGCGGAAAGTCACAATTGAGAAATTTATAGGTTCAAAATTTATTTTTATAACATTGTCAATTCTATGCAAGTGTTTGGACTAAATGATGAATGTCTAAATAAAATTTATAGGCGCATCTACCAGAAGGACCCCAAACTATGAACCTTGAGATGTACATCACATTGCATCGGACAATGCCAACATGGTAGGTGCGCATTTCTCGATGTCCAAAGAGGGTCAGCCAATCTTTTTCCATAGGAGAGACGTCTAAATCAACAATATTATAGTATAAATTTTTTTTAAAAAAATTATAATAACACAGAATGGAAAAAAACAAAAAAAAACCAAATTTGAGCATCTATTAATGAATTTTAATAAACAATGATAATTATCTCAACTATATATATGAAGCATTTTGATTCGTTGAGTATCTAACAAATGGATCATGTGCCTAGGCTGAATACTGGATCAGGATCTCTAGCATATCATGTGGTTTTATTCCACCATTAACATTTTTTGTTGCTTCATGAACCCAAAATAAAGCTACCTCGATTTTTTACCTTGTAAAAAAAATGGAACCTAAAATGAAACCCCTATGCATCAATTTACATTATATTTGGTCTAATCACCCTTAATTAACCCTCCCACTCTTACAATTTTCCTCTCATTGTCCTTCCATTTCATTCAAGACCCATCCATTTCTTTCAAAAGTCAATTAGTTAACTAATGTGTCCAAATCTATGGTTTTGCTCCATATATAGATATCTATCTATGCAATCCATCTGTCACAAAATTTGCCCTTCATAGAGTAATTATCCAAAGATATATAAAAGTAATTAATTGACAACTTATGTTAATATAGAAATGATTGTCAATGTACAGTCAAAGTAAATAGGAAAATTACCTTCTCTGCATCTCCACACACGTGAAGAATTGTGATCTGCCCATTAAATTATCAGGCATGGATAGAGATGAGAAGTTTCCAAATCGATCAATTAGCCTTTGTACTTAATTAGGAGCATATCGTCCTCCACATCCAAAAAAGAAAAATAAAATTGACCAATATTATCAACCACCATATATATATATAAAATAATGAAAACACTAAAAATTATCACAATTACTCAAAATCAAATCATGAATGTACGTTGATGTAACTAATTGCATAAAATCATC
The DNA here is from genome assembly GCA_039657345.1 of Stephania japonica. NCBI lineage: Eukaryota > Viridiplantae > Streptophyta > Magnoliopsida > Ranunculales > Menispermaceae > Stephania > Stephania japonica. The sequence continues at coordinate 21,464,086 of CM077566.1, forward strand.
ACTACATGCCCAACCCCTTTGTTGTCAAACTGCAAATCTAGCAATAAATGTTAATCTCTATCCATGGATGATATGCAAAATCCTTAATAAATAAATAAATAAATAAATGGCAGAAATTGTGTTTGAATTTTTAACTTTGCAAACATCAAGGAAGGAGAACGGTTGTGGAGAGATACGTGGATATGAGAGAGAAATGGCGATAATTTAGGAAAAGTTAATAAAGGTTTGGTTAGAAAACTAACTAGAAGTGTGTTTGTTTTCCACAAATGCCCCCAATGATTATTAGTTAACTTCTTTTTAAACCAATAAGTAAAAAGAAATGAAGGACAAATATGGAATAAGTATAAATTTAAAATTAATTGGATCCTTGGGAGGATTGACATTATATATAGTATAAATTTAACAAATGTTCTGCTCTAAAGGAAAACTATAACGTACTTATTATATAAGATCTTCATGTTTACATATTCTTAAAAACTATATATTCAACTTCAAAACAACATGGCCACTCGCAATGACAATGAAGTTAGAAATTGAACATTTTAAGTTATCTTTGGCAATAATAAGGTAGCAACCCTCACAAATTAATTACGAAATATATTGAGAGATATTTCAAAGGTGCGGTATAGTGGCAAAGAAATGAAAATTATTACTCTGACAAAAGTAAATATCATGAATTCTGTTCTGAGCATCTATGTTCTATTCTCATAGTTATCAAAAAAATAGTGATTAGGATCATGCATTCACGAATTTGCTACCTAAAGAATATTAGTTTTTGGAAATTATATTAAATCACTTGGTAGAAACATATATGATAGAAAAAAAATAGATTTAGTGACATTCTTGTTCTCTTAAGAAAAAAAAAGTTTTTGAAGGGAGAATTGACTTTTTTTTTATTAGGAGAGTTGACTTATTCATATAAGCGAGTTAGCCACAAACATAGGCATATGCAAACATTAAATGTTTATAAAACACAAAATGAGGAAAAATATGTTTTGAAAGTAAAAAAAAATTTGTGAGATATGACTAAATCAACGCCAGATTTTAAAGAAATATTTTGTATAAGCTGAGTTAAGTGTACAATGTTGATGCTTACATATAATAGTATATTACAAAATATAGGAATTGTAGTGCAATGGTTATATAGTAATTTCTATATAGTTCGTTGGGGTTTAGTCACTATATAAAGATGTAATTAATGTTGATGTAGCTTACTCCTTTTTTCTTCCCAACTTTCCCCTTCTATGGAAGACGGTTCGACTCTATTAGCTAACAAAAAATTGTGTTATGATCCTCATATTGAAAACTAAACATAATAAATAAAACTTGAAGAAATTTGACAACAAAAAGGCAGACTTAAGACAAACTTAGAATGCATTGAATCAAGAAGAATGGAATATTTAATATACATAGCCACACACGATTATTTTGGGATTGAGAATTTTGTTGTTGTAAACTTGTTATGAGAGCCAAAGAACTTTCACGCAACCCATTTTTATTTTATTTTATTTTATTGAATCCTAAATAGATAATTCCATATCTTATTCCATTCGTTTTACCTTCAGATGAGAGCTTACGTATTCTGATGTTCAAAACATGATTGGATAGGGGTGTTGTGCATTCTGATGTACATTTTAGGGGTGTCGCTCTAGCATTTTTTTTATGGAGAGTGGAACTCTCGACCTTCAAAAATCTTGCCTGCTATGCGTTGTAACATGTCAAATATAATTCCCGATTCCTATACCGAAAACTACAAAAGACTGTAGCAGTGGTAAGCTCGGGGTCGAATCACAAGGACTGGGTTACTGACTTAGGTTTCTAAGGGAAAAAGAAAACAGGAGATTTTGTAAAACTTTTGGAATAGTTGAAAACTTTGGAGTGGAAGTAATGCAATGGAAGAAAATCTACGTATACAGCTTCACGGTCTTCGCGATACAACTTGGGATTGATTCCATTAATCCTTAGTTTATAAATGATATGAGATTAACCTATGATCCAGTGCATCTGTAGACCCGACGACGCACTCAGTTCCTTGCACTTCTTGATGTCGACAACCAAGGTACGACCGTTGATTACTTCCCTAACCAAAGACGCAACCTTATCGTTAGTGCTCCAGATTTAACACGTTGGACGCATTACCTCAGTTTGTGAAGACACTACACCTAGATAACCAGATCGCTAGTGCTCCTGAATTAGCTTAGATCCCTAAGGTACTTGATCGGTTGGTCAACTGTCATAAGTTTGACTCTATCACGTGAGGACTGACGTTTCGACTTCAATTACTAAGGGTAGTCAACCTAATATGCATGCACTGCGCTATACATACACCGGTTAGCCAAGTGTATCAAGTTTGAGTCTGCCTCCTCATCCTGCTCATGTATAGTGTGATGCTCTCTACGAACTACCTTAGCCTCCCTAGGCTCGCTCTCAACAACTAATGATATGACATTTACATGCGCCTTAGGGTTAGGGGTGGGTTGGGCGTGCAATCTACCCTAGTCAGTAAGTTTACCTAACTCTCAAGCTATTTGATTCACTTGAACTGCTAACTCACGCACAGTAGCATCATTAGTTGCTTTGTACTATGTCATGTCGACAATAAGGTTGTCCACCTTAGTGATGAGTGTCCTCATCATATCCTCTAAGGGTCCGGTAGTATGAACAGGTTGGGGCTGTGGAGGGAGTTATTGTCCCATTAGAACAAACCGAGAGAAGTTCTGATTATGTGACCCATATCTCAAATAGGGGTTATTAACGGCTTGATTATATGTATGACCATTAGTGTTGCCGTATTGATTCCTAGGAAGACCTTGGCATCTGCCACCTAAAGCGTTAGCTTGTTCTCTGAACATGGTGGGACAAGAATTAGTAGTATGGCCAGAAGCGTCACAAAAGCCGCAAGTCTTGGCCTGAGCTTTCCCGAAAGTAAGGACGCTCCATGAGATCAGTGGGTTTGTCAATCTTCCTATCAGTGTTGCTTGACCCACTTCCACTGAAGATGTGTCAAGAAGGATCCTCATCCTTATCGTCGTCAACATATTGACGAGATTGACTATCCGTAGATTCAAACAACTCGAACATCTCATCGGTTGTTCTCTTCTTATACGCTCCACAACAAGTGTTTTCAATCATGCGCTTCTCAAGGGACCTAAGACCCTTATAGAGGAATTGGATAAGAAAGGTTTTACTCTGACCATGTTGGGGACATAGTATAATTAGTCTTTTGAATCTGCCCCAACAGTTATTGAAGGTCTCTACTTTTTTCATCTTGATATTACATATCTCTAAGATAAGCTGAGACAACCGAGATTCGGGAAAGTATTCCCTTAAGAATGTTAAAATCAAGTCATTCTAGCTAGTGATAGATCTCGGGGGAAGGTAAAACAACCACTCTTGTGCTCTATCTTTAAGACAGAACGAGAAAGCCAATAATTTGACTTCATTTTCCTGTACTCTAGGTCACTTCATCATTAAACATTTTGAGTCAAAATCTTTGATGAAAGTCATCGGACCTTTACGATCCAAGAAATGAAAGGAGGGCAAAAGGTTTAGAAAACCGGACTTAACCTCAAAGTCACCCCTATGTGCAGGATATGCAATGCAATGAGGCTGATGTGCAAGGAGAATTTGCATCTCCTAGTTTTCTATCTAAATGGTGATGCGGGGCTCATCATGTGCTGGTGCATGAGCAGGGTTTAACACATTAGGTGCGTGTGGCTAAAATTGGAGAATTAGATGTCCCCTCAGTCCTAATGGTGCCCTATCCTGATTATCCCCTTAATTCTGTTTGTTCCTCTCATCTCGGGGAGGATTGTGCTTGTTATCCTCCATTTCTAGAGAATATGAAACGTTAGGAGTAGCTTCAAAAGCTTGCTTCTATTGGCGCGTTTCTCTCGCGTTCCGTCGGCAAGTCTTCTCGATATCCGGATCAAAGGGTAGAGAGGATTCGGTGGAATGTGATCGATGAAGACTACTATCCATAAAAGAAAGAAAAGAAAAACCTAAATCAAGTCGGAAGTAGTCTCCAGTAACGGTGCCAAAATTTGACGCGCATTGTAAAACATGAAATATAATTCCCGATTCCTAGACCAAAAACTACAAAAGACTGTAACAATGGTAAGCTCGAGGTCAAACCTCAAGCACTAGGTTACTGACTTATGTTTCTAAGGTAGAAGAGAAAATGGGGGATTTTGTAAAACTTTTGGAAACTTTGAAAACTTTGGAATTGGAGTAATGCAATGGAAGAAAATCTAGGTATTCAGCTTCACGGTCTTCGCGATAGAACTTGGGATTAATTCCATTAATTCTTGGTTTATAAAAGAGATGAGAATAACCTATGATCTTATGCAGCTATAGACCCAGTGACGCACTCAGTTCCTCGCACTTCCTAATGTCAACGGCTAAGGTACGACCGTTGACTACTTCCCTAACCAAATAGGCAACATGATCGCTAGTGCTCTAGATTTAACGCGTTGGATACATTACCTCGGTCGGTGAAGGCACTACACCTATACAATGGGATCGCTAGTTCTCCCGATTTAATCTAGATCCTTTAGGTACTTGACCGGTTGCCAACTGTTACAAATTTGAGTCTACCACGTGAGGACGTACTTTTTGACTTTAATGAGTAAGGATAGTCAACCTAATATGCATACACAACGCTATACATACAATAAAATCGAACCCTATTATTAAAAACAATACCAAAGAGAATAAACTATAGAAAAGAATCAAGATAATTAAATATAAATAAACCTCATAACAGAATCCCAAGTCGCAAAGCTTAACCGATCCACCTTTAACCTAGAGATAGGAGATTTGTTAGACATAATCAAGTCAAAAACCTAGTTCTAATGCAAAATGGAAGTAAAAACAAGAGTTCTTTTCGAATTAGAGTCTATTAGTATTTATAGGAAGACCACAAAGTGGGTTGAAAACCGAAAAATCACGAAATAGGTAAAATTCCTGAAATTAAGAGTCTTCAGGTATCGATGCTTTGTCGGTGCCATGAGAATATGTGAAACATGGCGTCCTAACGGCGTCCCTTTTTAGCTCTCTATTTAACTCATATGTGAGTCACGCCTTGAGAATTTGTTTATCATGGTGTCCTCATGATGTGTTTTTATTCTTTGCTTTTCAACACGATTTTGTACCACCTAGAAGCCGAATCTGAAAAGTCTTGTGAGATATGAAAATGTTCATCTTGGAGTCTACTTTCAAAGACGGAAAGAGGAAGTCATTTGGATTTGAGATGAGAATGTTATGGCCTTTATACTGAAAAGGGATCATTAAGGAAGTTAGCCAAACTTTTCCAACTTTGTGTGTTCTTTTGAGACACTTTAAATCCATATCTCATGATACTTATGACGATTGAAAATGTTTTCCTCGAAGTCTTCTTTCCAACAAGACAAACGGCGAGTTGTTCTGACTTCGGATGTGAAAGTTATGCCCTCTGAACTGAACATCGTCAATTAAGCTCAACACAGGCCTTCGGTCCCAAAACTGCCAAATAAATATAAAATCTCTGAAACACATAAAACAAGCCTTTATCACTCTAAAACAAGATAAATATAGTCCATTAACTTCTAATATCCTATACTAAATCATGCCTAAATGAATACTCATCATTAACTTTTGCAAGTGACACGCCTATCATCTCACCAAATATGTTTTTGTCGATTTTTTAATTACTACTTTTTTGTTGAGGTTTGGGTTTTTTTCAGCAAGTTGATTTTATTGCTAAACTACTAATACTCAAGTACACACATTGCTAGGTTAAATATCACTATTTTAGAAGTTTTTAATCTGGCCAAAGGAATGAGTCATTTCAACTTTCTTTAATTTCTAGCCTCGCACCCTCTGCCCCTTTTTAACTCCACCGATGATAAAGAGATTCTTACACGTTTCACCATCAATCTCAGGTCTAGAGAAAGGAAGGGGGAAAAATCTTTAAATAGTTTTTAAAGTACAATGATGGTATATAAGGTTAAAATAAAGTAATTTTGATGAAAACATGCCAAGAGCGGCAAAGAGGTTATGCCTAGGCCCCCAAAATGCCAGGTTCGACCCTGGGAATCAACTTTTATGTATCACACTTCTATGCATAATGGTAAATAAGATTATACGTCTTATTATATGTTATGAATTTATAGGGGCATTAAGAAAAATTTAAGTATAATCTATTAAGTTGTAGTTTTATGTAGTTTTTTGAATGGAATTAAGCCTAAAAAGTATCAAATCATTAAGGGACTTAAAAATTTCAACAATCACAAAAAGATGATGAAGTTGTTGATGCAACATCTTATATATGTTATAAACAAAAATATTAAGTCAGCTCAATAAACTAATGAGATGAATGTACATTCCTCACAAAATATAATTTGATTCATGTAAACACAGTTTGGACTGAGTGCAAATTGTTTATAAAATCACATAATCTTTCTTAATCTTGTCTCGGGTATATAAAATCACATAATTTTCACTGCAAACACAGTTTATAAAATCACATAATATAATTTGATTCATGTATTCAATTTATTTCTTAATCTGGTCTCGGGTATATAAAGTTTTCAAACTCACATAATATTCACTGCAAACACAGTTTGGACTGAGTGTAAACTGTAACGACTCTAAAATCTAACTCATGTCACGTGTCAGTTTAGGTCGTGTATGGATCCACTTGTCAAAAATTCCTTTTACTCCAAAATCATGAGACCAACTGAGTAATCCAAAGTTGTACCCCTTTGCAGTACCATTGCTCGAAAATGAGACCTAGAACAATGCTTTCGTTATTTTTTCGCCGAATACTAATTTTTGAGGCCTCACCCTTAACATTCAAATCAACAACGGAGATCACACTGACAGTATACATCGCATTTGAATGCCCTACATTGGTTACAGTTCTTCTAACCGTTCGAATAAATCGGCGTGCTTGAAGACTCCTAATGGAGATGGAAGGGTAGTTGATGTCGAATATGTGATCCTCGAAGGAATTCTTTAGACATGTAAATTTGGGGCATGCGACCAATTGTATAACTTTCAATTTGTATCCGTAGTAACATAGGAAATAGAGATAGTCCTTCCGTGTAGTCTCATACACTAGTTCACGATTAGTGGCTCTAAGTGGACTAACTTCTCGTACTCCTACTTCAAGTGGACTTGCAAGATTGTATTTGTTGTTTGTGATTGGCTTCCCTAGATTGTTAGACATGGTTGCTGCAATGATAAGCAATTGCAAAAGCTACTACTTGTGCTATATGAAGTTCAATAAGAATTGATTCTAAAAAAAAAGATGAATGAATATGTACCTGTGGTCATAAGGGTAGATTTGATCGTTGAAGGACTTCAATTGTGATAAAATGATTTGAGAATGGCAGCTATACTTGTGATGTGAGGGCAAGCAATTGACGTTCCAGATTTCATTGCAAAGTCTGATGATTTCTTCCCAAAAGGAATTCTTTCTTTTCCTTTCGAGGCCATTAATGCCAATATACCTACGCTTGGAACTACTACATCGATTTGTACGGTGGTATTTTTTATTAGAAGCGAAGCAAATGGAAGAGAGATTCTTAACGACAAAGTAGATTGCGCAAACCTTAAGAATGGTATCTGTAAGTTGTCCAGGGCCTCAAGATGAAAAGGAAGCAATGATAGGGGCTAGTTTGAACCTTTTTATGCCCATTGTTGGAAGAATGGTTGTCATTGGATTCCTAAAAACAAACATATAATGTTCAAATCTAGAAGAATAGAGTTGTCTTGAAATGAGAGAAAAGTAATTTGTTAAAGTATCAATAATAACAACTGCAATGCATACTTGGTGGAATTGATGTACTTGAGTATTTGTATTCTTTCGATGATGTAATTCACAGGTATTGAATGCAACTTCTTAACTGATATAATTCACCTTAAACAACAATCAATCGCCTTGGTATGATAAAGGATGATAACGTTAAATAAGTTAATGCTACAGCTTTATCACCACCTTGATCTTCATGATGATCACTTCCTCCCATGTATACAACATAATGCTAAAAGACACAAACTAAAAGGTTGGAACATATAAGTAATTCGCTAGTTAGAAAATTCGACAGAATAAAAATTAAAGCAATTCGATACAAAATAGGATAGCCTAAAATAATTAAGAATGCATAGGTGAAAAAAGATTTAAAGGGTTTTGAATGCATGCCACAAACTGCATTAAATCAAGTGAAGTGAAAAATTTAGTTTGATTCATGTCGACTCATTTGAGATTGAGGTTTTGCTGTTGTTGCTGTTGTTGTTTGTTCATTTGCACTTGTTAACTTTGGCGATGGCTAAGTTGCGACAGAGCTATTAAAGATAAGGAGACTTAAGAGAATGAAGAGAGAATGCAATTGCATGGTTGAAGAGGCCATGGCTCTTCTGAAACTAAAGAAGTAGATATGGAAGTTATGGTGATGACGAAGTAGGAGATGTGATGAAGTCCAAGAATTAGCTTGTAAATTCTTGGAAAAATATGATCGAAAGATATGACAGGATGTCATTTTAGTAATTTCTGCAAATGGCGAAGTTTGGGCGTTTGATTTTTGGCGTTCCGGGGGCATGGGTTTATTGGAAACGGGGTGGAGATCACAACTCACTGCTATGCCGTGACTACGACATTTTTCGGTGAAATTCCATCGTTTCGCCCTCCAAAATGACAATTTTGCTAATTTAAGAAAGATTCGTTTCACTTATAACTTTCATTCGGAATTTCCGTTTTTATTGCCGTTTGCGGCATTTGTTTCTATTTTTCGTCTAGTTTTCAGTTTAGGGCTTTTGGACTTTTTACTATTTTTTGCAAATTTTAGGGTTTCGCTATTTAAGTGATCTATTGGGTGTAATTCGTAGTTTTGGCTTAAATAAAAGAATTTTCGAACTTTGGCTTAAGTTTTGACCTAGATTGAGTTGTTCGTGGATTCGTTCAACTGGTTTAAAAGATCTTAGACTGGCTGGCGTCAGTTGAAGAAGTCCTAGAATTCAATGGTGTGCCCGAAGACAAGCGTGTGCAACTGGTTGCGACCAGATTTGCAAAAGGGCCACGGCTTAGCGGCAACAACAATAGTTGATGTGAAATAGGAATGGAAAGGCGAAGATCACCTCGTGGGAGAAGATAAAAAATACTTACGGGCTGAGTTCTTGCCTTATAATTTCCAACGCCTTACGTATCAGAGGTTGCAGAATCTGAGACAAGGGGCAAAGTTAGTAGATGATTACACTACTCAGTTTTATCAGTTAGTCGCTAGAAACAAATTGTAGGAGACTAACGACTAATTAGTGGCGCGGTATATTGGTGGACTGAGTGTGCAGATCTAAGATGTCGTCAACATGTTTGATCTGGCTTCCTTATTTGCAGCGCACTAGCAAGCATTGTTAGTAGAGAAACAATAGCATCGGGGTGTGAGTGACGCTTCCAGTAATGTTAGTGTTGGGACAGCCAATACTGGAGGTAATATCACTGCAATTAACCCTGCTAGTCACACAAACAGACCTGGCACTAGTGGGATTAAATGCTTCTGTTATGGTGAATTTGGTCACAGGAAGTCAGAATGTAGAGGGAAGAAGGCTCTCTTTATTGAGAACGAAGAGGAAGACGAAGGGGAAGAGGCCAACATCCCTGCAGAACCAGCGTTTGATACTTCTGATAACGCAGAAGAGGAGGTCGTGGCTGGAGATGTGGGTATTGCCTTAGTTGTAAGGCGTTCGTATATGACTCCTAGAGCTGTCGCTAATGATGAGTGGCTGTGGAATAACATCTTTCACTCCAAGTGTACCATCTTAGGCAAGGTGTGCAGGTTCATGATTGATGTAACAAGCTACGAGAATATCATCTTAGTTGAAGCGGTTCAGAAGTTGGGCCTTGCAACTGAACAACACCCCAAACCCTACAAGCTAGCTTGGCTGAAGAAGGTGGTGAGGTGAAAGTGTCGAAACGCGCCTTGGTGACTTTTTCTATTAGTGCTAACTATAAGGATTCAATCTGGTGTGATGTTGTGGCTATGGATGCTTGCCACTTATTATTGGGACATCCTTGGCAGTTTTATAGGGGAGTTTTGCATGATGGCAAAACCAATAAATACACCCTTATGTTCAAGGGAGTGAAGATTGTGCTAGTACCTGCCAAGGACCCGGAGGAAGTTAAGCCTACTGAAGAATCTAGAAGTTTGTTTTCTTTGGCAAGATTTGAAGATGAATTATAGGATTCTGAGGTCGTTTACATCTTGATAGGAAAGGAGGTAGATAGAGATGTTGATGTTCCTGAAGCTGCAATTCCTATTGTAAAGGAGTTTTGTGATGTTTTCCCTGATGAGATGCTAGAAGGACTACAACCATTGTGTGATATTCAACATCAGATTGACCTTGAACCTTGTGTGTCACTACCTAATAGACCACACTACCGAATGAGTCCCAGTGAGCATGAGGAGTTGCGCAGACAGGTTGAAGAGTTATTGGCAAAGGGATTCATCCGTGAAAGTCTGAGTCCGTGTGTAGTGCCAACCCTCCTTACACCAAAGAAAGATAGTTCCTGGCGGATGTGTATGGACAGTAGAGCAATCAATAAGATTACTATTAGGTATCGCTTTCCTATCCCTCGCTTGGATGATTTACTTAACCAATTGAGAGGAGCAAAAATTTTTACAAAACTGGATTTGAAGAGTGGGTACCACCAGATTTGCATTAAAGTTGGGGATGAGTGGAAGACTGCTTTTAAAACTAGGGAGGGGCTGTATGAGTGGTTATTCATGTCGTTTGGGCTGTCAAACGTACCTAGCACCTTCATGAGAGTCATGAATTAGAGCTTGAGACCTTTGATAGGCAAGTGTGTTATGGTATATTTTGATGATATATTGATATACAGTAGTAACGAGGAGGAACACCTCCAGTACGTGCGAGATGTTCTAACTATCTTGTGCAGGGAGAAGTTCTATGCTGTGATGAAGAAGTGCTCATATTTTACACCGAAGGTCCTTTTTTTAGGCTATGTCATTTCTGGAGAAGGGCTGCAGGTTGATGAGTCTAATGTAGAAGCCATCCGCACTTGGCCTAGACCCACCACAGTCACGGAGGTTCGTAGCTTTCATGGGTTGGCTTCATTCTACAGGCGGTTCATTCGACACTTCAGCAGCATCATGGCCCCAATTACAGACTGTATGATGGGCGTGAAGTTTGGGTGGAGCAATGAGGCAGATGAAGCATTCTAACTGATCAAGGTACGTTAACCACTGCACCCATTCTGGTGTTTCTAGATTTTTACCTACCATTTGAGCTACATAGTGATGCATCCAAGGTAGGCATTGGAGCTGTCTTGAGTCAGAATAATAGGCCTGTTGCCTATTTTAGTGAGAAGTTGCTGGGGCGAAGTTGAGGTATAGCACATATGATGTGGAGTTCTATGCAGTGGTACAAGCCGTGAAGCATTAGCGACATTATCTTTTTCACAGAGAGTTCGTGCTATTTACAGACCATGAGGCATTGCGACACTTACATGGGTAGAACAAGGTCTCGACCAGACATGCTTCCTGGGTGGCCTATTTGGAGCGCTTTACTTTTGTGGTGAAACGCAAGTCTGGTGTGACCAACAGAGTTGCCGATGCCCTGAGCAGATAAAAAGTTTGTTGAGCCGCATGACCATTGAGGTACCTGTGTTTTCCTACTTCTCTGATTTGTTTACTACAGATCCTTTCTTTGCTACTATTGTGGAGAAGGTGCAGAGTGGGGAGCGTACTAATTACACACTCCATGAGGGTTTCTTATTTCGGGCCAACCAGCTTTGAATTCCTAATGTAGCTTGAGATTGTTGATTATTAGAGAGTTGCATGGGGAGGGACATGTTGGGCGTGATCGCACTTTGCAACTAGTGCAGGCCTCTTACTTTTTGTCTACCATTAGAAGGGAAGTGGACAGATATGTACACCGGTGCCGGACTTGCTAGCTTTCGAAGGGTACCGCAACTAATGTCAGTCTATATATGCATTTGCCCATTCCAAAACAACCATGGGTTGATATTAGCGTGGATTTCGTACTGGGGTTGCCTAGAACACAGCGGGGTAATGACTCTATTTTTGTGGTGGTTGACCATTTTTTCAAGATGGTTCACTTCATCCCATATAAGAAGACCACAGATGCTGTAAAGGTGGCTCAGCTGTTCTTTCAGGAGGTGTATAGATTGCATGGCCTTCCTACCTTGTTTGTTTCAGATCGGGACACCAGATTCCTTAACCATTTTTGGCTCAGTTTGTGGGCTATGGTGAACACGCAACTGAAATTTAGCAGTTCTTATCATCTGCAAACAGATGGGCAGACTGAAGTTGTTAACCATTTGTTAGGCAATCTTTTGAGGAGCCTGGTGGGTGAGAATGTTAGGAGTTGGGACTTCAAGTTGAACCAGGCAAAATTTGCACACAACCATGTTGTTAATCGAAGTACCGGTTTTAGTCTTTTTCAAGTTGTATATTCAGTACTACCTCGAGGTCTTCTTGATATGTTACCAATGCCAAATAAGACTAGATGGCATGGCAAGGCAGAAGACTTTATTAGTGGGCTACAAAAGATTCATCAATCTGTCAAAGATAACTTGCAGAATGTTGCTGAAAAGTACAAACAATATGTTGATTGGAAGAAGCGTCACATGGAGTTTGAAGTGGGTGACTTTGTGTGGGCAATTCTCTCTAAAGACCGATTCTCTGTGGGTGATTACAACAAATTGTCAGTTCGAAAGATTGGTCCTGTGGAGGTTCTTGAGAAAATTAATCCTAATGCTTACATATTGAAGTTGCCAAGTCACATTCGCACGGCTGATGTATTTAATGTCAAGCATCTTGTTCCCTATTATGGGGATACGTCTGATGATGAAAATTCGAGGGCGAATTCTGTCCACCATGGGGAGAATGATGAAGTCCAATATTTAGCTTGAAAATTTTTAGAAAAATATGATGGAAAAATATGACAGAATGGCATTTTAGTAATTTTCACAAATGGCAAAGTTTGGGCGTTTGATTTTTGGTGTTTCGGGGCATGGGTTTATTAGAAATGGCCTTGAGATCAAACTCACAACGATGCCGTGACTACGACATTTTTCGGCGAAATTCCATCGTTTCGCCCTCCGAAACGGTAATTTTGATATTTTAGGAATGTATTGTTTCGCTTATAACTTTCATTAGGAATTTCTGTTTTTATTGCCGTTTCCGGCATTTGTTTCTATTTTTCGTCTAGTTTTCAGTTTAGGGTTTTTTTGGACTTTTTACTATTTTTGGAAAATTTTAGCGTTTCACTATTTAAGCGATCTATTGGGTGTAATTCTTAGTTTTTGGCTGAAATAAAAGAATTTTTGAACTTTGGCTTAAGTTCTGACCTAGATCGAGTTGTTTGTGGATTCATTCAAGTGGTTTAGAAGATCTCCACTACGTCAAGATGTGAGAGGAGTTATAAAGAAAATTATGGAAGAAAAGCATTTGATTCTCCAATCACCATTTCTATGAAGGAACAAGGAAGTGTAAAGGCAAACAAGGAAAAGATCTTGTATATGTAATTATACATCTTCTCTAGCTAACTACTTTCATGAAACTAAATATATAAGAAGTATACATGCATAATCATAATTAATATAAATTTAATTGCATAAAATAATTACATTATGCTAAAGCACCCTTGTTAATAATTATTAAACTAAAAACAAGTTGGATTATATGATTATAAAATAGTAATGATTTTATCCCCAAGGATTGTGGTGCAGCGATGAGCACCATATATCTGATGGAGACATCATAGTGGTTATATTATATCTTATTGGTTTCTCTGCATTATGGGCTAGGGGCGTCTGATTAACCCCGACAATATTAGTCGAACGGAAGTAAGATGGAGCGAAAAAGGTTCAAAATCTACAAATATCAAAAACGATTTAGTATATCTAGTATTTATTTTACTTAAAAGAATCTATAGTATGCATCAAAGAGTGTAATGTACAACCTTAAATTTCAAGCAACCAAACTCTTTTCTACATGATTAATTAATATGATAGTCATGGAGGAGTTAAAAGAGCGTCTTAATATCGACTGGAGAATAATTGGCAACAAATTAAAGCATAAAAGGGGATGGTTCTCAACTTTTTTTGATTAGTTGTAATGGATGGATTTATTTGTCATGATCAATGAAACAATTCAAAATTTTCCTTAGCCATGAATAACAGGTTGTTTATTCCACTCTTAAAAAGAGAAACTAGTATTAGCAATTGTCTCTCCCTTATTGGCGTGTTGAGTTTTTATCTCGTGCTTGTTGCATGTTGTCAACACTGTTTGTTTTGATATTTAAGCTATTCTTTGCTAACTCAAATGGCTATGGCCGGATCATTGTCTAAGGGGAACCTCCAACTCCCATACAAGGATCTAACTTTGGGGTAAGAGGATGAGCAGGGTTTGATCTTCGAGGAAGACAAGACCTTGAAGGATGTCGTGGATTGTTCAAAAATCATTGTTGGTCATTTTCTCTGGGAAAGTGGTTCATTTCGACTCTATGAGGGATACATTAGCATCTATATGGAGACCAGTGAAGGGAGTACATGCAAGGAAAATGAAGTGATTATGTCTCTACGTCTTCACCTTTTTCCATGACCGTGATTTGTTTTGTGTTATAGATGACAATCTTTGGACTTTTAACCACCAAGCTCTATTGCTCAAACAAATGGAGCCATCAGATTAGTTAGGAACAAACTCCCTATGGGATTCATGAATGAGAAGGTTGTTGAATGGATAGTCAATGGAATGGGAAAGTTTGCGAAGACGGACATGTGGCTTAAATATTTACGAGTCAAGGTACGAATTGATTTTTGAAAATCGCTTCATGTAAAAATGAAGATGAAGAAAACAAGTGGAGAGTGGTTTGGGGCGGATATTGCCTATAAAAGAGTGCCAACATTCTAGTTATACTGCGGATGGGTTGGTCATTCAGATAAGTTTTGTGTGAATCTCTCTTTCACTGCGAGGAGCCTAGCGAGGAACGGATATACGGGAGCTTTCTGATCTCCACGGTTAACCGACAAAACGATGCATCAACAAATCGATGGCTGAAAGGGATAGGCAGAGGTGGGGGAGGTACGTGGGATGAGCTAAAAGAACCAATGGAGCTCAATAAGAGGAAAACCTTGATCAACTATCAAACATGCAAGTATTACCTATAAAGCAAAACAACTCTGCGCATGAAGTTGTAAATCAAATCGCAAAGCTTTTAATGAAAAGTTCTGGAGACATGGTTCTTATTCGTAAAAGGGGATGTAAGCAAGTTTTAAGTCAAACAAAACATGAAAAAGGGTAAGCAATCTACCATTGTTAAAGACTAAAGTGCCCTCTCATTTGGGCCTTAAGTCTAACTCTAATATGTTTTTGCTTCGTTTTCATTAGTCTACTTAATTAGCCTTTTGACCAGGAAAGTTTTCCATAAATCATTTCCTAATTAATGTTATCTTATGAATTTAGAGATCTTGTCCCTTTTGACCAGGAAAGTTCTAACAAAATCTTTCCCTAATTAATTAAATCTCATAAATTTGGATATTTCACCTCTTTTGACTAGAAAAGTTCCCACATATATTACCCTAGTTAGTGGGATCTCATAAATCTGGAGATCTCGCCCCCAAATATAACTTTCTTC
Organism: Stephania japonica; assembly: GCA_039657345.1. Lineage (NCBI taxonomy): Eukaryota > Viridiplantae > Streptophyta > Magnoliopsida > Ranunculales > Menispermaceae > Stephania > Stephania japonica. The sequence goes on from CM077566.1 coordinate 21,479,743, forward strand.
ATGTTTAAGAAAAGTTTTTGAGAACTTTTTCTCTTGTGACTTTCCTTAATGAGAACGAGAGTATATTATGAAATATCTTCAAACAAAATAAAATGCGCATCTCAAGGTGTAGGATATTATACCATTCCACTCATAATCCAATTTAAAGAAAATTCAACACACATTTAATATTTAAATTACTAAATTGTCCCCAAGTCGAATCGGGGAAGATTTGGGTAGTTACATTTAAAGACACATTTTAACTACAAATCAATAAGTAATAGCTTAGTTTATGCATAATATGATACCATTATGTAGAGTTATGTTTCTATTTTTTTAGTAGAATTGATTTTATTTCCTATGCATGATGTTTTTTCTTTGTAACTTTTTTGTAGTATTCGTAGTTTGTATCATTAGAAATGCTCCAAACCATTAGATTAATATTTTTGAATGCTATAAATGCATAATTGTGCTTACTTTGACATCCCTAAATAGCAATTTGAATCTTTTCACCGTCTAAAAGAATGTTTCCCAAACTTCTCCAAATTGGCAAATTTTCACAAAAGTCCTCCATGTCGAATTACATTTCCAGAATTATTACATTTTTCAAGTGAGCGAATTACAAGGAAAAATCAAATTTTTTTATCCTATCTCCATCATATGACTAGACGTAAAACCCCTGAATTTCCTGTCCATCTACATGCACAAAGCACCAAATCAAGGTCGAAAGACTACCAGATTAGCCACTAATAGAACAACCATAATCAATTATAATTAATAAGTAGGTTTAGCAAATAATCATACAACAAAAGATTAATAAAATTAAACAAGGGTATAAAATTGAGAAATTATGAGGGAAAATAGGATGGAAAAGCATACCAGTAATTTGGACAACAACCAGTTGATGAGGCAAATTCAAGTTTGATAAAAGAATACACTTTAGAATAAAACCTAAAAGGTATTGTAGAGATGAGATGAGTGTGCATATTTTTCAGTATTTTAAACATGGAATGGGCAGTAGTGTCAGAAACAAACATGTTTTAATTGGCTAAATTCTAAGAGATGAAAGTAATATACCATCAGCAACCCTAAAAGTCGCAAAGACACAAATATGGATATATAGTTGCAAGAATGTGAAAAACACAAGATTGAAAAGAAAATTATAATAAAAATGAAGAAGCCTTAGTAGTAGTAGTAGTAACAACAAGCAAGGAAAAAAATTTTCAAAAACGTCACACCCGTCGGTGCTGCCTTAACAGAAAAATAATGAGCAAGAAGATTGAAAAGAGTGAATAATATTAGTAAAGTTTTTTGTTTAGTTTTTGCGAGGTGCGCCAAGCCTTTTTTTATTTATTTTGAAAGGTGGCACGCCCCTTGAAAAAGATAAGATTAATTTAATATCTAGAGCAAAGGGGACGGGAAAGGGGAAGGGGAAGGGGAAGGTGATAGGAGGGAGGGGGAGTAGGCTGGATGGAGAGCGGAGAGTGGAGAAGAAGATGGGAGATAAGAGGAGAATAGGAGATTGGGAGGAAAGGGGAGTAGTGGGGATGGGTGGGGAGGAGGACCTTAGGGATTGTTTCTAGAATCTAGATATTAAATTAAACTTAGGTATAAGTTTGGAGGGTTCTCTAACATCTTATTTTATACTAGTCGCATATCACACATATTTTTCATTTAGTGATATGGGACTAAAGAGAATTACATTTATTTTTGCAGAAAGTCACAATTGAGAAATTTATAGGTTCAAAATTTATTTTTATAACATTGTCAATTCTATGCAAGTGTTTGGACTAAATGATGAATGTCTAAATAAAATTTAAAGGCGCATCTACCAGAAGGACCCCAAACTATGCACCTTGAGATGTACATCACATTTGCATCGGACAATGCCAACATGGTAGGTGCGCATTTCTCGATGTCCAAAGAGGGTCAGCCAATCTTTTTCCATAGGAGAGACGTCTAAATCAACAATATTATAGTATAAATTTTTTTAAAATAAATTATAATAACACAGAATGGAAAAAAAACAAAAAAAAACCAAATTTGAGCATCTATTAATGAATTTTAATAAATAATGATAATTATCTCAACTATATATATGAAGCATTTTGCTTTGTTGAGTATCTAAAAAATGGATCATGTGCCTAGACTGAATACTGGATTAGGATCTCTAGCATATCATGTGGTTTTATTCCACCATTAACTTTTTTTGTTGCTTCATGAACCCAAAATAAAGCTACCTCGATTTTTTACCTTGTAAAAAAAATGGAACCTAAAATGAAACCTCTATGCATCAATTTACGTTATATTTTGTCTAATCACCCTTAATTAACCCTCCCATTCTTACAATTTTTCTCTCGTTTTCCTTCCATTTTATTGAAGACCCATCCATTTCTTTCAAAAGTCAATTAGTTAACTATTGTGTCCAAATCTATAGTTTCGCTCCATATATAGATATCTATCTATGCAATCCATCTGTCACCAAATTTGCCCTTCAGAGAGTGTAATTATCTAAAGATATATAAAAGTAATTAATTGACAACTTATGTTAATATAGAAATGATTGTCAATGTACTGTGAAAGTAAATAGGAAAATTAACTTCTCTGCATCTCCACACACGTGAAGAATTGTGATCTGCCCATTAAATTATCACGCATGGATAGAACTGACCAATATTATCCTTTGAACTTAATTAGGAGCATATCATCCTCCACATCCAAAAAAGAAAAATAGAACTGACCAATATTATCAACCACCATATATATATATATATAAAATAATGAAAACACAAAAATTATAACAATTAGTCAAAATCAAATCATGATGGTGCGTCTTACCATGAATGTACGTTGATGCAACTAATTGCATAAAATCATCACTACATGCACAACCCCTTTGTTGTCAAACTGCAAATCTTGCAATAAATGTTAATCTCTATCCATGGATGATATGCAAAATCTTTAAAAAATAAATAAATAAATAAATGGCAGAAATTGTGTTTGAATTTTTAACTTTACAAACCGCAAGGGAGGAGAACAGTTGTGGAGAGATACGTGGATATGAGAGAGAAATGGCGATAATTTAGGAAAAGTTAATAAAGGTTCGGTTAGAAAACTAACTAGAAGTGTGTTTGTTTTCCACAAATGTCCCCAATGATTATTAGTTAACTTCTTTTTAAACTAATAAGTAAAAAAGAAATGAAGGACATATATGGAATAAGTATAAATTTAAAATTAATTGGATCCTTGGGAGGATTGACATTATATATAGTATAGATTTAACAAATGTTCTACTCTAAAGGAAAACTATAACGTACTTATTATATAAGATGTTCATGTTTACATATTTTTAAAAACTATATATTCAATTTCAAAATAACATGACCACTCGCAATGACAATGAAGTTTGAAATTGAACATTTGAAGTTATCTTTGGCAATAATAAGGTAGCAACCCTCACAAATTAATTACGAAATATATTGAGAGATATTTCAAATGTGTGGTATAGTGGCAAAGAAATGAGAATTATTACTCTGACAAAAGTAAATATCCTGAATTATGTTCTGAGCATCTATGTTCTATTCTCATAGTTATCAAAAAAATAGTGATTAGGATCATGCATTCACGAATTTGCTACCTAAAGAATATTAATTTTTGGAAATTATATTAAATCACTTGGTAGAAACATATATGATAGAAAAAAAATAGATTTAGTGACATTCTTGTTCTCTTAAGAAAAAAAAGATTTTGAAGGGAGAATTGACTTTTTTTTTTTATTAGGAGAATTGACTTATTCATACAAGCGAATTAGCCACAAATATAGGCACATGCAAACATTAAATGTTTATACAAGACAAAATAAGGAAAAATATGTTTTGAAAGTGAAAAAAATTTGTGCGATATAACTAAATCAACGCTAGATTTTAAAGAAATATTTTGTATAAGCTGAGTTAAGTATACAATATTGATGCTTATATGTAATAGTATATTATAAAATATAGGAATTGTAGTGCAATGGTTATATAGTAATTTCTATATAGTTCGTTGGGGTTTAGTCACTAGATGTAATCAATGTTGATGTAGCGTACTCCTTTTTTCTTCCCAACTTTCCCCTTCTATGGAAGACGGTTTGACTATATTAGCTAACGAAAAATTGTGTTATGATCCTCATATTGAAAACTAAACATAATAAATAAAACTTGAAGAAATTTGACAACATAAAGGCAGACTTAAAATAGCTTCGAATTCATAGAATCAAGAAGAATGGAATATTTAATATACATAGCCGCACCCGATTATTTTGGGATTGAGAATTTTGTTGTTGTAAACTTTTTATGAGAGCCAAAGAAATTTCACGCAACCCATTTTTATTTTATTTTATTTTATTGAATCCTAAATAGATAATTCCATATCTTATTCCATCCGTTTTACATTCAGATGAGAGCTTACGTATTCTGATATTCAAAACATGATTGGATAGGGGTGTTGTGCATTCTGATGTACATTTTAGGGGTGTTGCTCTAGCATTTTTTTATGGGGAGTCGAACTCACGACCTTCAAAAATCTTGACTGCTATGCGTTGTAACACGTCAAATATAATTCTCGATTTCTATAACGAAAACTACAAAAGACTGTAGCAGTGGTAAGCTCGGGGTCGAACCACAAGGACTGGGTTACTGACTTAGGTTTCTAAGGGAGAAGAGAAAACAGGGGATTTTGTAAAACTTTTGGAAACGTTGAAAACTTTGGAGTTAAAGTAATGCAATGGAAGAAAATCTACGTATACAGCTTCATGGTCTTCGCGATACAACTTGGGATTGATTCCATTAATCCTTGGTTTATAAATGATATGAGACTAACCTATGATCCAGTGTAGCTATAGACCCGGCGACGCACTCAGTTCCTCGCACTTGTTGATGTCGACAACCAAGGTACGACCGTTGATTACTTCCCTAACCAAACATGCAACCTCATCGTTAGTGCTCCAGATTTAACACGTTGGACACATTACCTTAGTTTGTGAAGACACTACACCTAGATAACCAGATCGCTAGTGCTCCTGATTTAGCTTAGATCCCTAAGGTACTTGATCGGTTGGCCAACTGTCATAAGTTTGACTCTACCACGTGAGGACGGATGTTTCGACTTCAATTACTAAGGGAAGTCAACCTAATATGCATGCACTGCGCTATACATACACCGGTTAGCCAACTGTCACAAGTTTGAGTCTGCCTCCTCATCCTGCTCTTGTATAGTGTGATGCTCTCTACGAACTACCTTAGCCTCCCTAGCGTCGCCCTCAACAACTAATGATATGACATTTACATGCGCCTTAAGGTTAGGGGTGGGTTAGGCATGCAATCTACCCTAGTCCGTAAGTTTACCTTGCTCTCTAGCTTTTTGATTCACTTGAACTGCTAAGTCACACACAGTAGAATCATTAGTTGCTTTGTACTGTGTCATGTCGACTATAAGGTTGTCCACCTTAGTAATGAGTGTAATCATCATATCCTCTAAGGGTCCGGTAGTATGAACAGGTTGGGGCTGTGGAGGGAGTTATTGTCCCCATGGAACAAACGGAGAGAAGTTCTGATTATGTGACCCATATCTCAAATAGGGGTTATTAACGGCTTGATTATATGTATTACATTAGTGTTGCCGTATTGATTCCTAGGAAGACCTTGGAATCTGCCACCTAAAGCGTTAGTTTGTTATCTGAACATGGTGGGACAAGAATTAGTAGTATGGCCAGAAGTGTAACAAAAGCTGCAAGTCTTGGCCTGAGCTTTCCCGAAAGTAAGGAAACGCTCCATGAGATCAGTGAGTTTGTCAATCTTCCTATCAGTGTTGCTTGACCCACTTCCACTGAAGATGTGTCAAGAAGGATCCTCATCCTTATCGTCGTCAACATATTGACGAGAATGACTATCCGTAGATTCAAACAACTCGAACATCTCATCGGTTGTTCTCTTCTTATAGGCTCCACCACAAGTTTTGTCAATCACTTATAGAGGAATCGGACAAGAAAGGTTTTACTCTGACCATGTTGGGGACACAGTATAAATAGTCTTTTGAATTTCCCCAACAGTCAATTAAGGTCTATACTTTTTTCATCTTGATATTACATATCTCTGAGATAATCTGAGACGACCAAGATTCGGGAAAGTATTCACTTAAGAATGTTAAAAACAAGTCATTCTAGGTAGTGATAGATCCCGGGGGAAGGTAAAACAACCACTCTTGCACTCTATCTTTAAGACAGAACGGGAAAGCCAATAATTTGACTTCATTTTCCTGTACTCTAGGTCGCTTCATCATTAAACATTTGGAGTCGAAATCTTTGATGAAAGTCACCGGACCTTTACAATCCAAGCAATGGAAGGAGGGCAAAAGGTTTAGAAAACCGGACTTAAGCTCAAAGTCACCCCTATGTGCAGGATATGCAATGCAATGAGGCTGATGTGCAAGGAGAATTTGCATCTCCAAATTTTCTACCTAAATGGTGATGCGGGGCTGATCATGTGCTAATACATGAGCAGGGTTTAACACATTCGGCGCGTGTAGCTAAAATTGGGGAATTAGATGTCCCCTCAGTCCTAATGGTGCCCTATCTTGTTTATCCCCTTTATTTTGATTGTTCCTCTCATCTCGGGGAGGATTGTGCGCGTTATCCTCCATTTCTAGAGAATGTGAAACGTTAGGAGTAGCTTCAGAAGCTTTCTTCCATTGGTGCGCTTCTCTCACGTTTCGTCGGCAAGTCTTCTCGATATCAGGATCAAAGGGTAGAGAGGATTCGGTGGAATGTGATCGACGAAGACTACTATGCATAAAAGTTAGAAAAGAAAAACCTAAATCAAGTAGGACCTAGTCTCCAGTAACGGCGCCAAAATTTGACGCACATTGTAAAAGATGAAATATAATTCCCGATTTCTAGACCAAAAACTACAAAAGTCTGTAACAGTGGTAAGCTCGGGGTCGAACCTCAAGCATTAGGTTACTGACTTATGTTTCTAAGGGAGAAGAGAAAACAGGGAATTTTGTAAAACTTTTGAAAACTTTGAAAACTTTGGAATTGGAGTAATGCAATGGAAGAAAATCTAGGTATTCAGTTTCACGGTCTCGCGATACAACTTGCGATTAATTCCATTAATTCTTGGTTTATAAAGATATGAGAATAACCTATGATCTTGTGTAGCTATATACCAAGTGACACACTCAGTTCCTCGTACTTCCTAATGTCAACAGCTAAGGTACGACCGTTGACTACTTCCCTAACCAAACTGGCAACCTGATTGCTAGTGCTCTAGATTTAATGCGTTGGATGCATTACCTCGGTCTTTGAAGGCACTACACCTATACAATCGGATCGCTAGTTCTCCCGATTTAATCTAGATCCTAAAGGTACTTGACCGGTTGCCAACTGTTACAAGTTTGAGTCTACCACGTGAGGATGGACATTTTGACTTTAATGAGTAAGGATAGTCAACCTAATATGCATACGCAGTGCTATACATACAATCAAATCTCACCCTATTATTAAAAATAATACCAAAGAGAATAAACCATAGAAAAGAATCAAGATAATAAAGTAAAATAAACCTCATAACAGAATCCCAAGTCGCAAAGCTTGACCGATCCACCTTTAACCTAGAGAGAGGAGATTTGTTAGACATAATCAAGCCAAAAAATTAGTTCTAATGCAAAACGAAATTAAAAACAAGAGTTCTTTTCGAATTAGAGTCTATTAGTATTTATAGGAAGACCACAAAGTAGGTTGAAAACCTAAAAATCACGAAATAGGTAAAATTCCTGAAATTAAGAGTCTTCAGGTATCGATGCTTTGTCGGTGCCATAAGAATATGTGAAACATGACGTCCTAACGGCATCCTTTTTTAGCTCTCTGTTTAACTCATATGTGAGTCACGCCATGAGAATTTGTTTATCATGGTGTCCTCATGATGTGTTTTTATTCTTTGCTTTTCAATGCGATTTTGTACCACTTAGAAGCCGAATCTGAAAAGTCTTGTGAGTTATGAAAATGTTCATCTTGGAGTCTACTTTCCAAGACGGAAAGAAAAAGTCATTTGGATTGGAGATGAGAATGTTATGGCCTTTATACTATAAAGGGATCATTAAGGAGCTTAGCCAAACTTTTCCAATTGTGTGTGTTCTTTTGAGACACTTTAAGCCCATATCTCATGATGCTTATGAGGACTAAAAATGTTTGTCTCGAAGTCTTCTTTCTAACAAGACCAACGGCGAGTCGTTCTGACTTCGGATGTGAAAGTTATGCCCTCTGAACTGAACATCGTCAATTAAGCTCAACATAGGCCTTCGGTCCCAAAACTGCCAAATAAATATAAAATCCCTGAAACACATAAAACAAGCCTTTATCACTCTAAAACAAGATAAATATAGTCCATTAACTTCTAATATCCTATACTAAATCATGCCTAAATGAACCCTCATCATTAACTTTTGCAAGTGACACGCCTATCATCTCACCAAAGATATTTTTGTCTATTTTTTAGTTACTACTTTTTTTCTGAGGTTTGGTTTTTTTTCAACAAGTTGATTTTGTTGCTAAACTACTAATACTCAAGTACACATTGCTATGTTAAATATCACTATTTTTGAAGTTTTTAATCTAGCCAAAGGAATGAGTCTTTTCAACTTTCTTTTATTTCTAGCCTCGCACCCTCTGCCCATTTTTAACTCCACCGATGATAAAGAGATTCTTACATGTTTCACCATCAATCTCAGGTCTAGAGAAAGGAAGGGGGAAAATCTTAAAATAGTTTTTAAAGTACAATGATGGTATATAAGGTGAAAATAAAGTACTTTTGATGAAAGCATGCCAAGAGCGGCAAAAAAGGTTATGCCTAAGCCCCCAAAATGCAAGGTTCGACCCTGGGAATCAACTTTTATGTATCACACTTCTATACATAATGGTAAATAAGATTATACGTCTTATTATATGTTATGAATTTATAGGGGCATTAAGAAAAATTTAAGTATAATCTATTATGTTGTAGTTTCGTGTAGTTTTTTGAATGGAATTAAGGCTAAGAAGTATCAAATCATTAAGGGTGATGAAGTTGTTGATGCAACATCTTATATATGCTATAAACAAAAATATTAAGCCAGCTCAACAAACAAATGAGATAAATGTACATTCCTCAAAAAATATAATTTGATTCATGTAAACACAGTTTGAACTGAGTGCAAATTGTTTATAAAATCACATAATATTTCTTAATCTTGTCTCGGGTATATAAAATCACATAATTTTCACTGCAAACACAGTTTATAAAATCACATAATATAATTTGATTCATGTATTCAATTTATTTCTTAATCTTGTCTCGGGTATATAAAGTTTTCAAACTCACATAATATTCACTGCAAATACAATTTTGACTGAGTGTAAACTGTAACGACTCAAAAATCTAACTCATGTCACGTGTCAGTTTAGGTCGTGCGTGGACCCACTTGTCAAAAATCCCTTTTACTCCAAAATCATGAGACCAACTGAGTAATCCAAAGTTGTACCCCTTTGCAGTACCATTGCTCGAAAACGAGACCTAGAACAATGCTTTCGTTGTTTTTCGCCGAATACTAATTTTTGAGGCCTCACCTTAACATCCAAATCAACAGTGGAGATTACACTAACAGTTTACGTCGCATTTGAATGCCCTACATTGGTTACAGTTCTTCTAACCGTTCAAATAAATCGGCGTGCTTGAAGACTCCTAATGGAGATGGTAGGGTAGTTGATGTCGAATATGTGATCCTCAAAGGAATTCTTTGGACATGTAAATTTGGGGGCATGCGACCAATTGTATAACTTTCGATTTGTATCCGTAGTAACATAGGAAATAGAGATAGTCCTTCCGTATGGTCTCATACACTAGTCCACGATTAGTGGCTCTAAGTGGACTTACTTCTCCTACTCCTACTTCAAATGGACTTGCAGGATTGTATTTGTTGTTTGTGATTGGCTTCCCTAGATTGTTAGACATGGTTGCTGCAATGATAAGTAATTGTAAAAGCTACTACTTATGCTATATGAAGTTCAATAAGAATTGATTGTAAAAAAAATGATGAATTAATACGTACCTGTGGTCATAAGGGTAGATTTGATCGTTGAAGGACTCCGATTGTGATAAAACGATTTGAGAACTGCAACTATACCTGTGATGGGAGGGCAAGCAATCGACCTTCCAGATTTGATTGCAAAGTCTGATGGTTTCTTCCCAAAAGGAATTCTTTCTTTTCCTTTCGAGTCCATTAATGCCAATATGCCTACGTCTGGAACTACTACATCGATTTGAACGGTGGTATTTTTTATTAGAAGCGAAGCAAATGGAAGAGAGATTCTTAACGACAAAGTAGATTGCACAAACCTTAAGAATGGTATCTGTAAGTTGTCCAAGGCCTCAAGATGAAAAGGAACCAACGATAGGGGCTAGTTTGAACCTTTTTATGCCTATTGTTGGAAGAATGGTTGTCATAGGATTCCTAAAAACAAACATATAATGTTCAAATATAGAAGAATAGAGTTGTCTTGAAATGAGAGAAAAGTAATTTTTTAAAGGATCAATAATAACAACTGCAATGCATACTTGGTGGAACTGATGTACTTGAGTATTTGTATTATTTCAATGATGTAATTCACCGGTATCGAATGCAACTTCTTAACTGATATAATTCACATTAAATAACAATCAATCGCCTTGGTATGATAAAAGATGATAACGTTAAATAAGCTAAGGCTACAGCTTCATCACCACCTTGATCTTCATGATGATCATTTCCTCCCATGTATACAACATAATGCTAAAAGACACAAACTAAAAGGTTGGAACATATAAGCAATTCGCTAGTTAGAAAACTCGACAGAATAAAAATTAAAGCAATTCGATACAAAATAGGATAGCCTAAACTAATTAAGAATGCATAGGTGAAAAAAGATTTAAAGGGTTTTGAATGCATGCCACAAACTGCATTAAATCAAGTGAAGCGAAAAGTTTAGTTTGATTCATGTCGACTCATTTGAGATTGAGGTTTTTCTGTTGTTTTTGTTGTTTGTTCATTTGCACTAGTTAACTTTGGCGATTGCTAAGTTGCGACAGAGCTATTAAAGATAAGGAGACTTAAGAGAATGAAGAGAGAATGCAATTGCATGGTTGAAGAGGCCATGGCTCTTCTGAAACTAAAGAAGTAGATATGGAAGTTATGGCGATGACGAAGTAGGAGATGTGATGAAGTCCAAGAATTAGCTTGTAAATTCTTGAAAAAATATGATGGAAAGATATGACAGGATGGCATTTTAGTAATTTCTGCAAATGGTGAAGTTTGGGCGTTTGATTTTTGGCGTTCCGGGGGCATGGGTTTATTGGAAATGACGTGGAGATCACAACTCACCGCTATGCCATGACTGCGATGTTTTTCGGTGAAATTCCATCGTTTCGCCCTCCGAAATGACAATTATGCTATCTTAAGAAAGTTTTGTTTCGTTTATAACTTTCATTAGGAATTTCCGTTTTTATTGCTGTTTGCGACATTGTTTCTATTTTTTGTCTAGTTTTTAGTTTAGAGCTTTTTGGACTTTTTACTATTTTTGGAAAATTTTAGAGTTTCGCTATTTAAGTGATCTATTGGGTGTAATTCGTAGTTTTGGCTGAAATAAAAATTTTTTGAACTTTGGCTTAAGTTTTGACCTAGATCGAGTCGTTCGTGGATTCGTTCAACTGGTTTAGAAGATCTTAGACTGGCTGGCGTCAATTGAAGAAGTCCTAGAATTCAAAAGTGTGCCCGAAGACAAGCATTAGCAACTGGTTGCGACCAGATTTGCAACAGGGCCAAGGCTTAGTGGCAACAACAAAAGTTGATGTGGAATAGGAATGGAAAGGCGAAGATCACCTCATGGGAGAAGATAAAAAAATACTTACGAGCTGAGTTCTTGCCTTACAATTTCCAACGCCTTATGTATCAAAGGTTGCAGAATCTGAGACAAGGGGCAAAGTCAATAGATAATTACACTACTGAGTTTTATCAGTTAGTCGCTAGAAATGAATTGCAGGAGACTAACGACCAATTAGTGGCGCGGTATATTGGTGGACTGAGTATGCAGATCCAAGATGTCGTCAACATATTTGATCCGGCTTCCTTATCTGCGGCGCACCAGCGTGCATTGTTAGTGGAGAAATAACAGCGTCGGGGTGTGAGTAATGCTTCCAGTAATGTTAGTGTTGGGACAGCCAACACTGGAGGTAATATCACTGCAATTAACCTTGCTAGTCACACAAATAGGCCTGGCACTAGTGTGATTAAATGCTTCGGTTATGGTGAATTTGGTCACAGGAAGTCAGAATGTAGAGGGAAAAAGGATCTCTTTATTGAGAACGAAGAGGAAGACGAAGGGGAAGAGGCCAACATCACTGCAGAACCAGTGTTTGATACTTCTGACAACGCAGAAGAGGACGTCGTGACTAGAGATGTGGGCACTGCCTTAGTTGTAAGGCGTTCGTGTATGACTCCTAGAGCTGTCGCTAATGATGAGTGCTTGCGGAATAACATCTTTCACTCCAAGTGTACCATCTTAGGCAAGGTGTGTAGGTTCATGATTGATGTAGCCAGCTACGAGAATATCATCTCAGTTGAAGCGGTTCAGAAGTTGGGCCTTGCAACTGAACAACACCCCAAACCCTACAAGCTAGCTTCGCTGAAGAAGGGTGGTGAGGTGAACGTGTCGAAGCGCGCCTTGGTGACTTTTTCTATTAGTGCTAACTATAAGGATTCAGTCTGGTGTGATGTTGTGGATATGGATGCTTGCCACTTATTACTAGGGACGTCCTTGGCAGTTTGATAGGGGAGTTTTGCATGATGGCAGAACCAATAAATACACCCTTATGTTCAAGGGAGTGAAGATTGAGCTAGTACCCGCCAAGGACCCGGAGGAAGTTAAGCCTACTAAAGAATATAGTAGTTTGCTGTCTTTGGCAAGATTTAAAGATGAATTATAGGATTCTGAGGTCGTTTACATCTTGATGGGAAATGAGGTAGATAGAAATGTTGATGTTCCTGAAGCTGCAATTCCTATTGTGAAGGAGTTTTGTGATGTTTCCCTGATGAGATGCTAGAAGGACTGCAACCATTGCGTGATATTCAACATCAGATTGACCTTGAACCTGGTGTGTCACTACCTAATAGACCACACTACCGAATGAGTCCCAGTGAGCATGAGGAGTTGCGCAGACAGGTTGAAGAGTTATTGGCAAAGGGATTCATCCGTGAAAGTCTGAGTCCGTGTACAGTGCCAGCCCTCCTTACACCAAAGAAAGATAGTTCCTGGCGGATGTGTGTCGACAGTAGAGCAATCAGTAAGATTACTGTTAGGTATCGCTTTCCTATCCCTCGCTTGGATGATTTACTTGACCAATTGAGAGGAGCAAAAATTCTTACAAAACTGGATTTGAAGAGTGGGTACCACCAGATTTGCATTAGCGTTGGGGATGAGTTGAAGACTACTTTTAAAACTAGGGAGGGGCTGTATGAGTGGTTAGTCATGTCGTTTGGGCTGTGAAACGCACCTAGCACCTTCATGAGAGTCATGAATCAGAGCTTGAGACCTTTGATAGGCAAGTGTGTTGTGGTATATTTTGATGATATATTGATATACAGTACTAACGAGGAGGAACATCTCCAGCACGTGCGAGATGTTCTGACTATCTTGCGCAAGGAAAAGTTCTATACTGTGATAAAGAAGTGCTCAGTTTTTTACATCGAAGGTCCTTTTTTTAGCATATATCATTTCTGGAGAAGGGTTGCAGGTTGATGAGTCTAATGTAGAAGCCATCCGCACTTGGCCTAGACCCACCACAGTCACGGAGGTTCGTAGCTTTCATGGGTTGGCTTCATTCTACAGGCGGTTCATTCCACACTTCAGCAGCATCATGGCCCCAATTACAGACTATATGTCGGGCGTGAAGTTCGGGTGGAGCAACAAGGCAGATGCAGCATTCCAACTGATCAAGGTACGTTAACCTCTGCACCCATTCTGGTGTTTCTAGATTTTTACCTACCATTTGAGTTACATAGTGATGCATCCAAGGTAGGCATTGGAGCTATCTTGAGTCAGAATAATAGGCCTGTTGCCTATTTTAGTGAGAAGCTGTCTGGGGCGAAGTTGAGGTATAGCACATATGATGTGGAGTTCTATGCAGTGGTACAAGCCATGAAGCATTGGCGGCATTATCTTTTTCACATAGAGTTTGTGCTGTTTACAGACTATGAGGCATTGCAACACTTACATGGGCAGAACAAGGTCTCGGCCAGATATGCTTCCTGGGTGGCCTATTTGGAGCGCTTTATTTTTGTGGTGAAACACAAGTCTTGTGTGACCAACAGAGTTGCCGATGCCCTGAGCAGACAAAAAGTTTGTTGAGCCACATGACCATTGAGGTACCTATGTTTTCCTACTTCTCTGATTTGTTTAGTACTGATCCTTTCTTTGCTACTATTGTGGTGATGGTGCAGAGTGGGGAGCGTACTGATTACACACTCCATTAGGGTTTCTTATTTCGGGGCAACCAGTTTTGAATTCCTAATTGCAGCTTGAGATTGCTGATTATTAGAGAGTTGCATGGGGAGGGACATGTTGGGCGTGATCGCACTTTGCAACTAGTGCAGACCTCTTAATTTTTCCTACCATTCGCAAGGAAGTGGACAGATATGTACAGCGGTGCCGGACTTGCCAGCTTTCGAAGGGTACTACAACTAATGTCAGTCTATATATGCCTTTGCCTATTCCGAAAATGCCATGGGTTTATATTAGCATGGATTTCGTGCTTGGGTTGCCTAGAACACAGCGTTGTAATGACTCTATTTTTATGGTGGTTGATTGTTTTTTCAAGATGGTTCACTTCATCCCATGTAAGAAGACCACAGATGCTGTAAAGGTGGCTCAACTATTCTTTCGGGAGGTGTATTGATTGCATGGCCTTCCTACCTTGATTGTTTCAGA
Source organism: Stephania japonica (assembly GCA_039657345.1). Lineage (NCBI taxonomy): Eukaryota > Viridiplantae > Streptophyta > Magnoliopsida > Ranunculales > Menispermaceae > Stephania > Stephania japonica. The sequence goes on from CM077566.1 coordinate 21,494,750, forward strand.
TCGGGACACCAGATTCCTCAACCATTTTTTGCTCAGTTTGTGGGCTATGGTGAACACGCAGCTGAAATTTAGCAGTACTTATCATCCGCAAACAGATGTGCAGACTGAAGTTGTTAACCATTCGTTAGGCAATCTTTTGAGTAGCTTGGTGGGTGAGAATGTTAGGAGTTGGGACTTCAAGTTGAGCCAGGCAGAATTTGCACACAACCATGTTGTTAATTTAAGTACCGGGTTTAGTCCTTTTCAAGTTGTGTATTCAGTACTACCTTGAGGTCTTCTTGATATGTTACCAATGCCAAATAAGACTCAATGGCATGGCAAAGCAGAAGACTTTATTAATGGGCTATAAAAGATTCATCAATCTGTCAAAGATAACTTGCAGAAGGCTGCTGACATGTACAAACAATATGCAGATTGGAAGAAGCGTCACATGGTGTTTGAAGTGGGTGACTTTGTGTGGGCAATTCTCTTTAAAAACCAGTTCTCTGTGGGTGATTACAACAAATTGTCAGTTTGAAAGATTGGTCCTGTGGAGGTTCTTGAGAAAATTAATCCTAATGCATACAGATTGAAGTTGCCAAGTCACATTCGCACGACTGATGTATTTAATGTCAAGCATCTTGTTCCCTATTATAGGGATACGTCTGATGATGAAAATTCGAGGGCAAATTCTGTCCACCATGGGGAGAATGATGAAGTCCAAGAATTAGCTTGAAAATTCTTGAAAAAATATGATGGAAAGATATGACAGAATGGCATTTTAGTAATTTTTGCAAATGGCAAAGTTTGGGCGTTTGATTTTTGGTGTTTCGGGGCATGGGTTCATTAGAAACGGCAAGGAGATCACAACTCACCACTATGCCGTGACTACGACATTTTTCGGTGAAATTCCATCGTTTCGCCCTCCGAAACGGCAATTTTGCTATTTTAGGAAAGTTTTGTTTCGCTTATAACTTTTATTAGGAATTTCCGTTTTTATTACCGTTTGCGATATTTGTTTTTATTTTTCGTCTAGTTTTCAGTTTAGGGTTTTTTGGACTTTTACTATTTTTGGCAAATTTTAGGGTTTCGCTATTTAAGCGATCTATTGGGTGTAATTCTTAGTTTTTGGCTAAAATAAAAGAATTTTTGAACTTTGGCTTAAGTTCTGACCTAGATCAAGTTGTTTGTGGATTCATTCAACTGGTTTAGAAGATCTCCATTACGTCAAGATATGAGAGGAGTTATAAAGAAAATTATGGAAGAGAAGCATTTGATTCTCCAATCACCATTTCTATGGAGGAACAAGGAAGTGTAAAGTCAAACAAGGAAAAGATCTTGTATATATAATTATACATCTTCTCTAGCTAACTACTTTCATGAAACTAAATATATAAGAATTATACATGTATGATCATAATTAATATAAATTTAATTGCATAAAATAATTACATTATCCTAAAGCACCCTTGTTAATAATTATTAAACTACAAAGAAGTTGGATTGTATTATTATAAAATAGTAATGATTTTATCCCCAAGGATTGTGGTGCAGCGACGAGCACCATATATCTGATGGAGACATCATAGTGGTTATATTATATCTTATTGGTTTCTCTGCATTATGGGCTAGGGGTGACCGATTAACCCCCACAACATTAGTCGAACGGAAGTAAGATGGAGCGAAAAATGTTCAAAATCTACAAATATCAAAAACGATTTAGTATATCTAGTATTTATTTTACTTAAAAGAATCTATAGTATGCATCAAAGAGTGTCATGTACAACCATAAATTTCAAGCAACCAAACTCTTTTCTACATGATTAATTAATATGATAGTCCTGGAGGAGTTAAAAGAGCGTCTTAATATCCACTAGAGAATAATTGGCAACAAATTAAAGCATAAAAGGGGATGGATCTCAACTTTTTTGATTACTTGTAATGGATGGATTTATTTTTCTTGATCAATGAAACAATTCGAAATTTTCCTTAGCCATGAATAACAGGTTGTTCACTCCACTCTTAAAAAGAAAAACTAGTATTAGCAATTGTCTCGTCCTTATTGGCGTGTTGAGTTTTTGTCTCGCGCTTGTTGCATGTTGTCAACACTGTTTGTTTTGATCTTTAAGCTATTCTTTGCTCACTCAAATGGCTATGGTAGGATCATCGTCTAAGGGGAGCTTCCAACTCCCATACAAGGATCTAACTTTGGGGCAAGAGGATGAGCAGGGTTTGATCTTCGAGGAAGACAAGACCTTGAAGGATGTCGTGGATTGTTCAAAAATTATTGTTGGTCATTTTCTATGGGAGAGTGGTTCATTTCGACTCCATGAGGGATACATTAGCATCTATATGGAGACCAATGAAGGGAGTACATGCAAGGAAAATGAAGTGATTATGTCTATACATTTTCACCTTTTTCCATGACCGTGATTTATTTTGTGTTATGGATGACAACCTTTGGACTTTTAAACAGCAAGCTCTATTGCTCAAATAAATGGAGCCATCAAATTAGTTAGGAACAAACTCCCTATGGGATTCATGAATGAGAAGGTTGTTGAATGGATAGTCAATGGAATGGGAAAGTATGTAAAGACGGACTTGTGGAGTATTGAGAACATGTGGCTTAAATATTCACGAGTAAAGGTACGAATTGATTTTTGAAAATCGCTTCATGTAAAAATGAAGATGAAGAGAACAAGTGGAGAGTGGTTATGGGCGAAGATTCCCTATAAAAGAGTGCCAACATTCTATTTCTACTACGGATGGATTGGTCATTCAGATAAGTTTTGTGTGAACCTCTCTTTGACTGTGAGGTGCCTAGTGAGGAACGGATATACGGGAGCTTTCTGATCTCCAAGGTTAACCGACAAAACAATGCATCAAAAAAATCGATAGCTGCGAGGGATAGGCAGGGGTGGGGGAGGTGACAACATTGTGGATAGATCATGTTTCCATAATAGTGGCACCAATCAAGGATATCTTACAATTGTAGAAGGCACAACTCATGGAAACAGAGAGGAAATTTGGGGGTGGGAAATGATAGGTTATGTTTCCAGAATAGTGGCACCAATCAAAATAGAGGTTATAAGTACAGAAGGCACAAGTCATGGAAATGGAGGGAGAAAGTTGGTGGTGGGGAATGATGGTCATGTTTCCATAACAATGGCACCAATCAAGGAGAGGTTACAGTTACGGAAGGTGTAAACCATGGAAACAAAGGGGGAAAGTTGGGAGTGGAGAATTCAAAATTGGCCGTTTCGAATCAGTTGGAAGTCAACCTAATATGGCCATGTATGGGCATGGAGATCGATGGTGGTGAGGGTTTTGGTACCCAGGTCGACGAGGGTGTCTATAAAAACAAGTCAAATCCAAAAAACTTGCATGTTGCGGGCCTGGCGAATTAGGCCCAAACCTCAAGATAAGGACCCTTTGTTAAAACTATTATGGCTTGGACTTGCCACGTATAATTTAAGTATAATTGGACTTAGTCCAAACGTACAAGCCCAGTTTGGTTTTCTTGATAGGAAACACGACTTGATAAAGATCGATTAGAGGGAATTTGTCATCGAATGCAATTTGATGGCCTAGAGGCCGCACGAGGTAATGATCAAGGAAGAGGTTTGGCCATGTTTTGGAGGAAGTTTGATTCAGTTAGGGTTACTTCTTATACACCAAACTTCATTTATGTGAGAGTTTCAATATAAGGTTTAGAACCGCATAGATTAACTGGCTTATTTGGCTTTACCGAGAGCTTGAAGAACGTAGTGTCTTAGGATTTGTTACGTTCTTTAGATGTCAATCTAGGTGAATCGTGGTGTGTGCTTGGACACTTCATTGACATGCTACATGATAGAGAGAAGCGAGGGATAACGTGGCAACTACAACATTTCCTTAATAGGTTTAGGGCCGCGGTAGATGATTGCCAACTCATTAACTTAGGTATGGAGGGCTATCCCTTCACATAGAAAAGACATAACGGTTCAGCCCACTGGGTGAACGAGTGGTTGGATATGGTGCTAGTTACACTCGCATGGACATATGTGATAGGGAAGCACAAAGTTCAAAATCTAGTGGCTTCGTGTTCAGATCACTCTACTCTTTTCCTCGAGATTTCGAGTTAGAAGGTTTCGAATAGAAAATTACGTTTTAGATTCAAAAATGTGTGGCTAAGGGAAGAGGGATGTACGATGGTGGTAAGGAAGACTTGCAAAGACACATTATGACTACCAAAGGTAAATAGAATTGCAGAATTTAGGGCATAATTGCAATCTTAAGGACGAGGGCGATGCGAGACTTGGCAAAAAAAACTTGACTAACTATGAAAGCATATGGAAGATCTTAAAGGGAAGTTTGATTTTTTTTTTTCCGTCCAATGCAATAAAGAGGTAGAAAAAGAATACCTTTTACTGTTGTCATAACATGAGGATTTCTGGCGGAAAAGAAACAAACAACAATGGCTAAAGGATGCTGAACAATATACAAAATACTTCCATTCATATGCTTCTTCAAGGAAACGAAAGAACAGGTGACAAAGTTGAAAGACAACCAAGCGAGGGGGAAGAATGGCTTGGGCGAGTCAGCTAGTGCTTACTTCACTAACCTTTTTACATTGCAACAGGGAGATATGACCCGGGTTCTTGAGTGTGTGCACCGATGTGTATCCGCAGAGCAGAATGAGCAGCTATTGGGGTAGTTCACGGTGGAGGAAGTCAAGGTGGCAATCTTCTCAATGCATCTAGATAAGAGTCCGGGTCCCGATGGATTGAATTCGACCTTTTATCAAATATTTTGGTCAACCATTGGTGCAGGTATTTATAGAGCATGATTGCAATTCATATAATCGGGGAAGCTACCTGACTCGTTGAATGATAACTTAGTGGTCTTAATCCCGAAAAAAAAAAAAGTCCGAGGAGATCACATATTTGAGGGCTATGTCCTTATACAATGTAATGTATAAAATTGTCACCAAAATGTTAGCTAATAGGCTCAATGTCATTTTACTTGAGATCATTTCTAAATCTCAATGTGTTTTTATTCTAAGGAGACTTATTACTGATAAAGTTATCTCCACTTTTCAGGTTAACCACTGGCTCTATAGGAAAACTCAAGGGAGGGAAGGCTATACAACATTAAAAATTGATATGAGCAAGTTGTACGACTGTGTGGAGTGGGCTTTTATGGAGGCAATGATGGCTCGTATGCAATTTGCTAGGCGGTGCATTGAGTTGATGATGCTGTATATCTCCTCTATTAGATATACTTTTTTGGTGGGTGGTTATGAGGTGGGGCCGATTGTTTTAACAAAAGGTCTGCGACTAGGCGATCCGATCTCTCCATATTTATTTATGATGTGCGTTGAGGGACTCTCGGCTCTATTGGTAAGGAAGTGCTGGGACAGTGGCATAGGTGTAAAGTTGCTAGTGAGGCTCCGATGATCTCTATTCTATTTTTTGCAGATGATTGTTATTTATTTTGTAAAACATCAATCCACGAGGCTAACACAGTGAAGGAATGCTCAGCCAGTACGGAGAGGCAACAGGGAAGTTGGTCAAATTTCAGAAATCAGCAGTTCACTTTAGTGGAAATATATGCCAGGCGACGAGGGGAGAAGATTGTAATGTGCTACAAGTTACACATTCTAGTTTTGTAGGATTTTATCTTAGGTTGCCAGGTCGGGTAGGGGGTGATAGGGAAGAAGTTTTTCATTTATTTATGCAAAAGTGAATAACATGCTCTAAGGGTGGAAAGAAAAGATGTTGTCTTGAGAGGGGAAGGAAGTCATACTGAAATCAATTATTCAGTCGATACCCACATACATGGTGAGTGTTTTTCTCTTGCCAATCTAATAAGGGCTATTATGATGACACCAATTCTACAATCCTAAACTGGGCCCTCCCGGCCTAGACTCATGTGGACCCTCGAGCCAAGTCGCTAAGTCAACGTGAGCCTAGTCAGCTTTCCTTACCATTTACCATTTATTGTATAATCAGTAATTTTGAGTTATTCAAATTAGTGAGTTATCAAAGTATAACAGAAGCAATTAAACCTCAAACTAATCAAATAACCTCAAAGAAACTAGTCAGGACAACCTAGAGTGTGGAAACCCCACATATGTACAACATCATCATAGTATATTAAGTCAACGAGAGTAACATCAGTGTGTACATGTCCCAAGATATCTCACATAACCCATATCCCAATGTCAACAAAAACAACCATATATACATAATACAAAAAGCACCAAAACCTACATTGAAGTCGAAGTTGAAGGGAGAAGCTGCTCCAAATCCCTCAAACCAAGTCACTTATCTCAGGAGCCTTTCCCTTACTTGATAGTGGATCTGCACTCATCAAACACAAGAATGACGAGTCCAGGTAAGTAACATCAAATAGGATGTATACATTATTTCGAAATAAATAAGCAGTCGAATTCATGTAGATAGAAAGAAAGGTACAGGAAACGCATGAATATATAAAGACTATAAATAAATCAATCAAAAAGTAAGGATCCCGAATAAAAACTAAAAATAGCAAGTAGTTCTGACCAAAGGTCGTTAAGTCGCGGTAAACGCCTAACAGATTCGGGTTTCAAGGCGAGAACACAAGCCTAAGAACCTTAAACCCTCATGACTATGCGATATCCATAGATCCCTCAACGTACACATAATTGGGAGATATCAATAATGTCCAGATAAACCCTTTTGTCTGGACATAAAACCCCTGGATTCCTGTCCATCTACATGTACAAAGCACCCAATCAAGGTCAAAAACTTCCAGATTAGCTACTAATAGAACCGTAATCAATTATAATTAATAAGTTTAGGAAATAATCATACAACAAAAGATGAATAAAATTACACTAGGACATAAATTGAGAAATTATAAGGGAAGGGTATGTAGTCATATCAATAAGAAAACCTTCCTGCACATTTTGCAATAGAATATACGATGATATTGGAAGCATATGTAGTCATATCAATAAGGAAAGGGTAAATTACAAATTGAATCATGGGGTTTGCCATAATATGCACGTTTGTCCCTTTGTTTTTAAAATTCACACGTTAGTCACACTAATATATTTCAAGACAATTCAAGCGATGTGCCAATAAAAAACGATCAACAAACATCTAAGACTCAAGTGCATATCAGGCTAAACCTCTAGGGGGATTTGTAATTTATCCATAAGAAATTAGTTTAGCAAGATACCTCATTTTTCTTGGAGATAAATGGCCCAGGGTAAGTTTTCGAGTCTGTCAAAGATTAGAGGGAATAAAGAGGATGCTAGCAACAAAAATCATGAAAAGCAAAATCAAGATGAACTTATATTTAAAAACAAAAATTATTTAACTGTCATAGTTCCAAGTAATTTCCAGGCAAAATTAGAGGACGAGGGACAAAAATATTTTGGAGTGCATGCAACATGTCAACCATTTCTTCATAATTTTACAACACAGAAAAATAATATGCAGAAAAACACAAAAGATGGTTTTTTCATTATTAAATTCGTACAAGAACGTGTACGAATTTCATTTTTTTCTTTTTCCATAAACCTTATATTAGTCGTTTAAAATCTCGTATTAGTTTCTATGACCTCTATTCTAGATGGATGAAATTTTGAAAGAAACATGATATCGTGATCAATTTAACAAGATCTACTTTGAGCTGTCTAACCTTCATAATGTCTGTCCATTAAGATTTTCACGATGGAACTTACACAAGGATATTTCTGTGAATCATTATAAGATGGTATCCTGCCAGTTGAGTTTTTCCTTTCCTTTCCAAGAGAATCTGAAATTTGAAGTTTTCCTCAAAGCTGTCCCAAACGATCTTGATGTCTCCATATACAACATTTAATATTTTTTACCATTTCATTCAAACAATAACAGCCATACAGTGACATTGGAAGATGAAAAAGGGTAACCAATCTACCTTGTAACAATCATGTGTCTTTCATTGATGAAATAGATAAAATTATGACCTTTTTACTTCTAAAATGAAAGTGAACAACACATTTACTTGCCACAGTTGCCCTAAAAGTGAACAGGCTTTCCTCGTTCAACAATTTCTGAATTGTCGTGATGAACAATTCTAGAGTGGTAAAATATACAAATTTCAACTGGCTGTACAATTTGTCCTGCAACAGATAAACTAGACAGGATGAAAACCAACATAACTACATGTTTTCTTGAAGTTTACCACCAACCTTAAATTTTCTTGTACATTGAAGTAAGAGATCGAAGTCGTAAACTTGTTCGTGACTCTAGTTTTCATTGGAGAAACTTGTACAATGAACTCAGTATTATCAATATCAGCCTTAAGGAGCGGAAATTTGTTTATTGCACGGTAACCTTATCAATTGTAATATGTACATATGGGTGATCGTCTCCTTCATTAGAAGCTTGATCCATGCTTCAATGTAAACAGTGTGTCAAATCCATTATTCAACCACCCTAAAAACACTACCTGTTTCGCCGAAAATTTTGAACTTAAATGGTTCTCCTGAGCTACTTTTGGCATGAACTGACTCCATGATGAAACACAATGCTGGTGTCCTCCATCTCTTTCCATTACAGTACTTAACCTGAATGTAGGACAAAAAAACTTAAGCATAAATAACATAGCCATACCTAAATTACAAACACAAAAGAAAGAATAATGCCTACGGAATTAACTAATGAAATCATGTATCCAATGCCGTATCTGAGAATTATTTGAAAATGCCTTTGGAGTGAATCAATCCTCGTAAGCATCTAAGTAAACAAAACTCAAGGCTCCTCTTTTTCTTGTAAGAATTAATTTCTTCCTAAAATAATTTTTTTATATACAAGTACTAATTTTTAGAAATTACAACCACAAACAATAACTTTTACAAATTATAACTATTTTCTTTTTAGGATATTTCTCGTCACACAGAGATTAAAGCAGACCGTAAAAACACTCCCTCAATGACACTAAAAGGGCCAGACTTCAGAATGCCTAATTTGACTAGCTTCATATGGCCAATTAAGATTTTTGACCACAGTCCTATAACATCCGAAAAAGTTAACCTGTCAGTGTATCTCCAAATTCAATAATAATACAACAACAACATAGCCTCAATCCCAAAATTAGTTCGGGTTGGCTATATGTTTCAAATTCTTCCATTGCGCTCGATTTAGTGCAATGACAGTATTGCTTATAATTGACCTGAGGATTTAAATACAATTACAATCTAGCCAAGAGATGCTTAGAAGTAAGGAAGCTTTTAGGGTTTACAATGGTTCAAGCATTCCAATTGTTTATTCTTTAATGATCGAAAAATGATTTTGACCAACCTTGCCATATCTGTTACTTTTCTTGTCAAAAATAGCAATAAAATTATATGTTACAAAGCAGCGAAATTTCAACACACTCGGTCAACCATTTGGGCCACCGTTATATTAGAAAGGGTACAAATACAAAATATCAATATCACACAACAGAAAAAGGACAAATTTAATATTAAGTTCAGATTCCAACAGTAAGACTCATAACTAATTTATGTTAATAGATAACTTTTATTATGGACAAATAAACTTCACATTTAACTACTTCATTTACGGCCTTTCAATAACAGCAACAACAACGCATTTCTCCAGGTTTAGTGTGTGCACCGACCTAGGGTCGGGTCACCTGACCCAAACTGCTACTTGGACCTGATACCTAAACTAGACCCAAATAACAGTCTGGCACGCTCTCAAATAAACCTGTAGAATACACATTGGCAAAACAAAGGATAATGATTGCGGAATAAATATAAAGATACATCCTTAAGCCAATAAATTTAAGTTCACAAGAACATATAGTAAACTATTCATGGGTTCGTATTCATTTAAACTAAACAAGGTTTATTAAAAGACCCAAGTAGAACAACTACAGGTAAGTAGGTTTCAAACTACCCAAAGACTTATTTTAATTACAACCCAAGTTTAATAGTTTCAAAATCAAATATAGATAATATATATCAACATAAGGCTCACATCAAGTGGAGTGTTCAAGCTTGCCTCTCCCTTGTCTTAATCTAGTGTTGTCATGGATATCTAAGATGTAAGTGGTGTGAGCTAAAAGAACCAACAGAGTTCAATAATAGGAAAAACCTTGATCAACTATCAAACATGCAAGTATTACCTATAAGGCAAAACAACTCTGTGCATGAAGTTGTAAATCAAATCGCAAAGCTTTTAATGAAAAGTACTGGAGAAATGGTTCTAATTCGTAAAGGGGGGTGTAAGCATGTTTTAAGTCAAACAAAACATGAAAAAGGGTAAGCAATCTACAATTGTTAAAGACTAAAGTGCCCTCTCATTTGGGCCTTAAGTCTAACTCTAATATGTTTTTGGTCCGTTTTCATTAGTCTACTTAATTAGCCTTTTTACCAGGAAAGTTTTCCATAAATCATTTCCTAATTAATGTTATCTCATGAATTTAGAGATCTTGTCCCTTTTGACCAGGAAAGTTATCACAAAATCTTTCCCTAATTAATGAGATCTCATTAATTTGGATATTTCACCCCTTTTGACTAGAAAAGTTCCCACATTTATTTTTCTAGTTAGTTGGATCTCATAAATACGGAGATCTTGCCCCCAAATATAACTTTCTTCATGTTTAAGAAAAGTTTTTGAGAACTTTTTCTCTTGTGACTTTCCTTAATGAGAACGAAAGTATATTATGAAATATCTTCAAACCAAATAAAATGCGCATCTCAAGGTGTAGGATATTATACCATTTCACTCATAATCCAATTTAAAGAAAATTCAACACACATTTAATATTTAAATTACTAAATTGCCCCCAAGTCGAATCGGGGAAGATTTGGGTAGTTACATTTAGAGACACATTTTAACTACAAATCAATAAGTAATAGCTTAGTTTATGCATAATATGATACCATTATGTAGAGTTATGTATCTATTTTTTTAGTAGAAATAATTTTATTTCCTATGCATGATTTTTTTTCTTTGTAACTTCTTTGTAGTATCCGTAGTTTGTATCATTAGAAATGCTCCAACCATTACATTAATATTTTTGAATGTTATAAATGCATAATTGTGGCTACTTTGACATCCCTAAATAGCAATTTGAATCTTTTCACCATCTAAGAGAATGTTTCCAAAACTTCTCCAAATTGGCATATTTTCACAAAAGTCATCCATGTTGAATTACATTTCCAGAATTATTACATTTTTCAAAAGAGCAAATTACAAAGAAAAATCAAATTTTTTATCCTGTCTCCATCATATGACTGGACATAAAACCCCTGAATTTTCTGTCCATCTACATGCACAAAGCACCAAATCAAGGTCGAAAGACTACTAGATTAGCCACTAATAGAACAACCATAATCAATTATAATTAATAAGTAGGTTTAGCAAATAATCATACAACAAAAGATGAATAAAATTACACTAGGGCATAAAATTGAGAAATTATGAGGAAAAATAGGATGGAAAAGCATACTTGTAATTTGGACAACAACCAGTTGATGAGGCAAATTCAAGTTTGATAAAAAGAATAGACTTTAGAATAAAACCTAAAAAGTATTGTAGAGATGAGATGAGTGTGCATATTTTTCAGTATTTTAAACATGGAATGGGCAGTAGTGGCAGAAACAAACATGTTTTAAATAGCTAAATTCTAAAGGATAAAAGTAATATACCATCGGCAAGCCTAAAAGACGCAAAGATGCAAATATGGATATATAGTTTCCAAGAATGTCAAAAAGACAAGATTGAAAAGAAAATTATAATAAAAAATGAAGAAGCCTTAGCAGTAGTAGTAACAACAAGCAAGGAAAAAAATTTTTCAAAAGCGTCACACCCGTCGGTGCTGCCTTAACAGAAAAATAATGAGCAAGAAGTTTGAAAAGAATGAATAATATTAGTAAAGATTTTTGTTTAGTTTTTGCGAGGTGTGCCAAGCCTTTTTTTATTTATTTTGAAAGGTGGCACGCCCCTTGAAAAAGATAAGATTAATTTAATATCTAGAGGGAAGGGAACGGGAAAGGGGACGGGAAAGGGGAAGGGGAAGGTAAGAGGAGGGAGGGGGAGTAGGCTGGAAGGAGAGAGGAGTGTGGAGAAGAAGATGGGAGATAGGAGGAAAAGAGGAGATCGGGAGGAATGGAGAGTAGTGGGGATGGGTGGGGAGGAGGACCCTTGGGATTGTTTCTAGAATCTAGATATTAAATAAAACTTAGGTATGAGTTTGGAGGGTTCTCTAACCTCTTATTTTATACTAGTCTCATATCATACATATTTTTCATTTAGTGATATGGGACTAAAGAGAATTACATTTATTTTTGCGGATAGTCACAATTGAGAAATTTATAGGTTCAAAATTTGTTTTTATAACATTGTCAATTCTATGCAAGTGTTTGGACTAAATGATGAATGTCTAAATAAAATTTATAGGTGCATCTACCAGAAGGACCCCAAACTATGCACCTTGAGATGTACATCACATTTGCATTAGACAATGCCAACATGGTAGGTGCGCATTTCTCGATGTCCAAAGGGGGTCAGCCATTCTTTTTCCATAGAGAGACGTCTAAATGAACAATATTATAGTATAAATTTAAAAAAAAAATTATAATAACACAGAATGGAAAAAAACAAAAAAAACCAAATTTGAGCATCTATTAATGAATTTTAATAAATAATGATAATTATCTCAACTATATATATGAAGCATTTTGATTTGTTGAGTATCTAACAAATGGATCATGTGCCTAGACTGAATATTGGATCAGGATCTCTAGCATATCATGTGGTTTTATTCCACCATTAACATTTTTTGTTGCTTCATGAACCCAAAATAAAGCTACCTCGATTTTTTATCTTGTAAAAAAATGGAACCTAAAATGAAACCCCTATGCATCAATTTACATTATATTTTGTCTAATCACCCTTAATTAACCCTCCCACTCTTACAATTTTCCTCTCGTTGTCCTTCCAATTCATTGAAGACCCATCCATTTCTTTCAAAAGTCAATTAGTTAACTAATGTGTCCAAATCTATGGTTTTGCTCCATATATAGATATCTATCTATGCAATCCATCTGTCACAAAATTTGCTCTTCAGAGAGTGTAATTATCCAAAGATATATAAAAGTAATTAATTGACAACTTATGTTAATATAGAAATGATTGTCAATGTACAGTGAAAGTAAATAGGAAAATTAACTTCTCTGCATCCCCACATTCGTGAAGAATTGTGATCTGCCCATTAAATTATCACGCATGGATAGAGATGAGAAGTTTCCAAATCTATCAATTAGCCTTTGAACTTAATTAGGAGCATATCGTCCTCCACATCCAAAAAAGAAAAATAAAACTGACCAATATTATCAACCACCATATATATATATATAATAATGAAAACACTAAAAATTATCACAATTAGTCAAAATCAAATCATGATGGTGCGTCTTGCCAGAATGTACGTTGATGCAACTAATTGAATAAAATCATCACTACATGCCCAACCCCTTTGTTGTCAAACTGTAAATCTAGCAGTAAATGTTAATCTCTATCCATGGATGATATGCAAAATCTTTAAATAAATAAATAAATAAATAAATGGCAAAAATTGTGTTTGAATTTTTAACTTTGCAAACCTCAAGGGAGGAGAACGATTGTGAAGAGATACGTAGATATGAGAGAGAAATGGCGATAATTTAGGAAAAGTTAATAAAGGTTCGCTTAGAAAACTAACTAGAAGTGTGTTTGTTTTCCACAAATGTCCCCAATGATTATTAGTTAACTTCTTTTTAAACTAATAAGTAAAAAGAAATGAAGGACATATATGGAATAAGTATAAATTTAAAATTAATTGGATCCTTGGGAGGATTGACATTATATATAGTATAGATTTAACAAATGTTCTGCTCTAAAGGAAAACTATAACGTACTTATTATATAAGATCTTCATGTTTACATATTTTTAAAAACTATATATTCAACTTCAAAACAACATGACCGCTCGCAATGACAATGAAGTTTGAAATTGAACATTTGAAGTTATCTTTGGCAATAATAAGATAGCAACCCTCACAAATTAATTACGAAATATATTGAGAGACATTTCAAAGGTGTGGTATAGTGGCAAGGAAATGAGAATTATTACTCTAAAAAAAGTAAATATCATGAATTATGTTCTGAGCATCTATGTTCTATTCTCATAGTTATCAAAAAAATAGTGATTAGGATCATGCATTCACGAATTTGCTACGTAAACAATATTAATTTTTGGAAATTATATTAAATCACTTGGTAGAAGCATATATGATAGAAAAAATAGATTTAGTGGCATTCTTGTTCTCTTAAGAAAAAAAAAAGATTTTGAAGGGAGAGTTGACTTTTTTTTTATTAGGAGAATTGACTTATTCATATAAACGAGTTACCCACAAACATAGGCACATGCAAACATTAAATGTTTATACAACACAAAATGAGGAAAAATATGTTTTGAAATTGAAAAAAATTTGTGCGATATAACTAAATCAACCCCAGATTTTAAGGAAATATTTTGTATAAGCTGAGTTAAGTGTACCATGTTGATGCTTATATGTAATAGTATATTACAAAATATAAGAATTGTAGTGCAATGGTTATATAGTAATTTCTATATAGTTCGTTGGGGTTTAGTCACTGTATAAAGATGTAATCAATGTTGATGTAGCTTACTCCTTTTTTCTTCCCAACTTTCCCCTTCTATCGAAGACGGTTCGACTCTATTAGCTAACGAAAAATTGTGTTATGATCCTCATATTGAAAACTAAACATAATAAATAAAACTTGAAAAAATTTGACAACATAAAGGCAGACTTAAGATAGCTTAGAATGCATTGAATCAAGAAGAATGGAATATTTAATATACATAGCCGCACCCGATTATTTTGGGATTGAGAATTTTGTTGTTGTAAACTTGTTATGAGAGCCAAAGAACTTTCACGCAACCCATTTTAATTTTATTTTATTTTATTGAATCCTAAATAGATAATTCCATATCTTATTCCATCCGTTTTACTTTCTGATGAGAGCTTACGTATTCTAATGTTCAAAACATGATTGGATAGGGGTGTTGTGCATTCTGATGTACATTTTTGGGGTGTCGCTCTAGCATTTTTTTTATGGGGAGTCGAACTCTCGACCTTCAAAAATCTTGCCTGCTATGCGTTGTAACACGTCAAATATAATTCTCGATTCCTACACCAAAAATTACAAAAGACTGTAGCTGTAGTAAGCGCGGGCTCGAACCACAAGGACTGGGTTATTGACTTAGGTTTCTAAGGGAGAAGAGAAAACAGGGGATTTTGTAAAACTTTTGGAAATGTTGAAAACTTTGGAGTTGAAGTAATGCAATGGAAGAAAATCTACGTATACAGCTTCACGGTCTTCGGGATACAACTTGGGATTGATTCCATTAATCCTTGGTTTATAAATGATATGAGACTAACCTATGATCCAGTGCAGCTATAGACCCGGCGACGCACTCAGTTCCTTGCACTTCTTAATGTCGACAACCAAGGTATGACCGTTGATTACTTCTCTAACCAAACACGCAACCTCAACGTTAGTGCTCCGGATTTAACACGTTGGGCGCATTACCTCAGTTTGTGAAGACACTACACCTAGATAACCAGATCGCTAGTGCTCCTGATTTAGCTTAGATCCCTAAGGTACTTGACTGGTTGGCCAACTGTCATAAGTTTGACTCTACCACGTGAGGACGGACGTTTCGGCTTCAATTACTAAAGGTAGTCAACCTAATATGCATGCACTGCGCTATACATACACTTGTTAGCCAACTGTCACAAGTTTGAGTCTGCCTCCTCATCCTGCTCATGTATAGTGTGATGCTCTCTACGAACTACCTTAGCCTCCTTAGGCTCGCTTTCAACAACTAATGATATGACATTTACATGCGCCTTAGGGTTAGGGGTGGGTTGGGCATGCAATCTACCCTAATCCGTAAGTTTACCTAGCTCTCGAGCTATTTGATTCACTTGAACTGCTAAGTCACGCACAGTAGCATCATTAGTTGCTTTGTACTATGTCATGTCGACTATAAGGTTGTCCACCTTAGTGATAAGTGTCCTCATCATATCCTCTAAGGATCTGGTAGTATGAACAGGTTGGGGCTGTGGAGGGGGTTATTGTCCCCTTGGAACAAACTAAGAGAAGTTCTGATTATGTGACCCATATCTCAAATAGGGGTTATTAACGGCTTGATTATATGTATTACCATTAGTGTTGCCGTATTGATTCCTGGGAAGACCTTGGAATCTGCCACCTAAAGCGTTAGCTTGTTCTCTGAACATGGTGGGACAAGAATTAGTAGTATGGCCAGAAGCGTCACAAAAGCTGCAAGTCTTGGCCTGAGCTTTCCCGAAAGTAAGGAAACGCTTCATGAGATCAGTGAGTTTGTCAATCTTCATATCAGTGTTTCTTGACCCACTTCCACTGAAGATGTGTCAAGAAGGATCCTCATCCTTATCGTTGTCAACATATTGACGAGACTGACTATCCATAGATTCAAACAACTCGAACATCTCATCGGTTGTTCACTTCTTATAGGCTCCACCATAAGGTTGTCAATCATGCGCTTCTCAAGGGACTTAAGACCCTTATAGAGGAATCGAACAAGAAAGGTTTTACTCTGACCATGTTGGGGACACAGTATAATTAGTCTTTTGAATCTGCCCCAACAGTCATTGAAGGTCTCTACTTTTTTCATCTTGATATTACATATCTCTGAGATAAGCTGAGAAGACTGAGATTTGGGAAAGTATTCCCTTAAGAATGTTAAAATCAAGTTATTTTAGCTTTTGATAGATCCCGGGGGAAGGTAAAACAACCATTCTTGCGCTCTATCTTTAAGACAGAACGGGAAAGTCAATAATTTAACTTCATTTTCCTGTACTCTAGGTCGCTTCATCATTAAACATTTGGAGTCAAAATCTTTGATGAAAGTCACCGGACCTTTACGATCCAAGCAATGGAAGGAGGGCAAAAGGTTTAGAAAATCGGACTTACGCTCAAATTCACCCCAATGTGCAGGATATGCAATTCAATGAGGTTGATGTCCAAGGAGAATTTGCATCTCCTAGTTTTCTATCTAAATGGTGATGCGGGGCTCATCATGTGCTGGTGCATGAACAGGGTTTAACAAATTAGGTGCGTGTGGCTAAAATTGGGGAATTAGATGTCCCCTCAGTCCTAATGGTGCCCTATCCTGATTATCTCCTTGACTCTGATTGTTCCTCTCATCTCGGGGAAGATTGTGCTCGTTATCCTCCATTTCTAGAGAATATGAAACGTTAAGAATAGCTTTAGAAGCTTGCTTCAATTGGCACGCTTCTCTCGCGTTCCATCGGCAAGTCTTCTCGATATCCAAATCAAAAGGTAAAGAGGATTCGATGGAATGTGATTGACGAAGACTACTATGCATAAAAGAAAGAAAAGAAAAACCTAAATCAAGTAGGACCTAGTCTCCAGTAACGGCGCCAAAATTTGACGCGCATTGTAAAACATGAAATATAATTCCCGATTCCTAGACCAAAAACTACAAAAGACTGTAACAGTGGTAAGCTCGGGGTCGAACCCCAAGCATTAGGTTACTGACTTATGTTTCTAAGAGGGAAGAGAAAACAGAGGATTTTGTAAAACTTTTGGAAACTTTGAAAACTTTGGAATTGGAGTAATGCAATGGAAGAAAATCTAGGTATTCAGCTTCACGGTCTTCGCGATACAACTTGGGATTAATTCCATTAATTCTTGGTTTATAAAAGATATGAGAATAACCTTTGATCTTGTGTAGCTATAGACCCAGTGACGCACTCAATTCCTCGCACTTCCTAAGTCAACAGCTAAGGTACGATCGTTGACTACTTCACTAACCAAACAGGCAACCTGATCGCTAGTGCTTTAGATTTAACGCGTTGGACGGATTACCTCAGTCTGTGAAGGTACTACACCTATACAATCGGATCGCTGGTTCTCCCGATTTAATCTAGATGCTTAAGGTACTTGACCGGTTGCCAATGGTTACAAGTTTGAGTCTACCACGTGAGGACGGACATTTTGACTTTAATGAGTAAGGATAGTCAACCTAATATGCATACACAGCGCTATACATACAATCAAATCTAACCCTATTATTAAAAACAATACCAAAGAGAATAAACCATAGAAAAGAATCAAGATAATTAAATATAAATAAACCTCATAACAGAATCCCAAGTCGCAAAGCTTGACCGATCCACCTCTAACCTAGAGAGAGGAGATTTGTTAGACATAATCAAGCCAAAAACCTAGTTCTAATGCAAAACGGAAGTAAAAACAAGAGTTCTTTTTGAATTAGAGTCTATTAGTATTTATAGGAAGACCACAAAGTAGGTTGAAAACCTAAAAATCATGAAATAGGTAAAATTCCTGAAATTAAGAGTCTTCAGGTATCGATGCTTTGTCAGTGCCATGAGAATATGTGAAACATGGCATCCTAATGGCGTCCTTTTTTAGCTCTCTGTTTAACTCATATGTGAGTCACGCCATGAGAATTTGTTTATCATGGTGTCGTCATGATGTGTTTTTATTCTTTGCATTACAAAGCAATTTTATACCACTTAGAGGCCGAATCTGAAAAGTCTTATGAGGAATGAAAATGTTCATCTTGAAGTCTACTTTCAAATACGGAAAGAGGAAGTCATTTGGATTTGAGATGTGAATGTTATGGCCTTTATACTGAAAAGGGATCATTAAGGAACTTAGCCAAACTTTTCCAACTGTGTGTGTTCTTTTGAGACATTTCAATCCATATTTCATGATGCTTATGGGGACTGAAAATGTTTGGCTCGAAGTCTTCTTTCCAACAAGACCAACGGCGAGTCGTTCTGACTTTGGATGTGAAAGTTATGCCCTCTGAACTGAACATCGTCAATTAAGCTCAACACAGGCCTTCGGTCCCAAAACTGCCAAATAAATATAAAATCCCTGAAACACATAAAACAAGCCTTTATCACTCTAAAACAAGATAAATATAGTCCATTAACTTCTAATATCATATACTAAATCATACCTAAATGAACACTCATGATTAACTTTTGCAAGTGACACGCCTATCATCTCACCAAAGACGTTTTTGTCGATTTTTTAATTACTACTTTTTTGTTGAGGTTTGGTTTTTTTTCAACAAGTTGATTTTATTGCTAAACTACTAATACTCAAGTACACATTGCTAGGTTAAATATCACTATTTTAGAAGTTTTAATCTGGCCAAACGAATGAGTCTTTTCAACTTTCTTTAATTTCTAGCCTCGCACCCTCTGCCCCTTTTTAACTCCACCGATGATAAAGAGATTCCTACACGTTTCACCATCAATCTCAGGTCTAGAGAAAGGAAGGGGGAAAAATCTTTAAATAGTTTTTAAAGTACAATGACGGTATATAAGGTGAAAAGAAAGAAATTTTGATGAAAGCATGCCAAGAGCGGCAAAAAGGTTATGCCTAAGCCCCCAAAATGCCAGGTTCGACCTTGGGAATCAACTTTTATGTATCACACTTCTATGCATAATGGTAAATAAGATTATACGTCTTATTATATGTTATGAATTTATAGGGGTATTAAGAAAAATTTAAGTATAATCTATTAAGTTATAGTTTCATGTAGTTTTTTGAATGGAATTAAGGCTAAAAAGTATCAAATCATTAAGGGACTTGAAACTTTCAACAGTCACAAAAAGATGATGAAGTTGTTGATGCAACATGTTATATATATTATAAACAAAAATATTAAGCCAGCTCAACAAACAAATGAGATGAATGTACATTCCTCACAAAATATAATTTGATTCATGTAAACACCGTTTGGACTGAATGCAAATTGTTTATAAAATCACATAATATTTCTTAATCTTGTCTCGGGTATATAAAATCACAAAATTTTCACTGCAAACACAGTTTCTAAAATCACATATAATTTGATTCATGTATTCAATTTATTTCTTAATCTTGTCTCGGGTATATAAAGTTTTCAAACTCACATAACATTCACTGCAAACACAGATTGGACTGAGTGTAAACTGTAACGACTCCAAAATCTAACACATGTCACGTGTCAGTTTAGGTCGTGCGTGGACCTACTTGTCAAAAATTCATTTTACTCCAAAATCATGAGACCAACTGAGTAATCCAAAGTTGTACCCCTTGGCAGTGCCATTGCTCGAAAATGAGGCCTAGAACAATGCTTTCGTTGCTTATTCGCCGAATACTAATTTTTGAGGACTCACCTTAACATCCAAATCAACAGCGGAGATCACACTAACTGTATACGTCGCATTTGAATGCCCTACATTGGTTACAGTTCTTCTAACTGTTCGAATAAATCGGCGTGCTTGAAGACTCCTAATGGAGATGGAAGGGTAGTTGATGTCGAATATGTGATCCTCAAAGGAATTCTTTGGACATGTAAATTTGGGGGCATGTGACCAATTGTATAACTTTCGATTTGTATCTGTAGTAACATAGGAAATAGAGATAGTCCTTCCGTGTGGTCTCATTTACTAGTCCACGATTAGTGGCTCTAAGTGGACTAACTACTCCTACTCCTACTTCAAGTGGACTGGCAGGATTGTATTTATTGTTTGTGATTGGCTTCCCTAGATTGTTAGACATGGTTGCTTCAATGATAAGCAATTGCAAAAGCTACTACTTGTGCTATATGAAGTTCAATAAGAATTGATTATAAAAAAATGATGAATGAATACGTACCTGTGGTCATAAGGGTAGATTTGATCATTGAAGGACTCTAATTGTGATAAAACGATTTGAGAACTGCAGCTATACCTTTGATGTGAGGGCAAGCAATCGACGTTCCAGATTTGATTGCAAAGTCTGACGGTTTCTTCCCAAAAGGAATTCTTTCTTTTCCTTTCGAGGCCATTAATGCCAATATGCCTACGCCTGGAACTACTACATCGATTTGTACGATGGTATTTTTTATTAGAAGCGAAGCAAATGGAAGAGAGATTCTTAATGACAAAGTAGATTGCGCAAACCTTAAGAATGGTATTTGTAAGTTGTCCAAGGCCTCAAGATGAAAATGAAGCAACGATAGGGGCTAGTTTGAACCTTTTTATGCCCATTGTTGGAAGAATGGTTGTCATAGGATTCCTAAAAACAAACATATAATGTTCAAATCTAGAATAATAGAGTTGTCTTGAAATGAGAGAAAAGTAAATTGTTAAAGGATCAATAATAACAACTACAATGCATACTTGGTGGAATTGATGTACTTGAGTATTTGTATTCTTTCAATGATGTAATTCACCGGTATTGAATGCAACTTCTTAACTGATATAACTCACATTAAACAACAATCAATCGCCTTTGTATGATAAATGATAATAACGTCAAATAAGCTAATGCTACAGTTTCATCACCACCTTGATCTTCATGATGATCACTTCCTCCCATGTATACAACATAATGCTAAAAGACACAAACTAAAAGGTTCGAACATATAAGCAATTCGCTAGTTCAAAAACTAGACAGAATAAAAATTAAAGCAATTCAACACAAAATAGGATAGCCTAAAATAATTAAGAATGCATAGGTGAAAAAAGATTTAAAGGGTTTTGAATGCATGCCACAAACTGCATTAAATCAAGTGAAGCGAAAAATTTAGTTTGATTCATGTCGACTTATTTGAGATTGAGGTTTTGTTGTTGTTGTTGTTGTTTGTTCATTTGCACTTGTTAACTTTGGCGATGGCTAAGTTGCGACAGAGCCATTAAAGATAAAGAGACTTAAGAGAATGAAGAGAGAATGCAATTGCATGGTTGAAGTGGCCATGGCTCTTCTGAAACTAAAGAAGTAGATATGGAAGTCATGGTTATTACGAAGTAGGAGATGTGGTGAAGTCCAAGAATTAGCATGTAAATTCTTGGAAAAATTTGATGGAAAGATATGACAGGATGGCATTTTAATAATTTCTGCAAATGGTGAAGTTTGGGCGTTTGATTTTTGGCGGTTCGTGACTACGACATTTTTCAGTGAAATTCCATCGTTTCGCCCTCCAAAATGACAATTTTGCTATTTTAAGAAAGTTTTGATTCGCTTATAACTTTCATTAGGAATTTCCATTTTTATTGCCGTTTGTGGCATTTGTTTCTATTTTTCATCTAGTTTTAAGTTTAGGGCTTTTTGGACTTTTTACTATTTTTGGTATATTTTAGAGTTTCGCTATTTAAGTGATCTATTGGGTGTAATTCCTAGTTTTGGCTGAAATATAAAATTTTCGAACTTTGGCTTAAGTTTTGACCTAGATCGAGTCGTTCGTGGATTCGTTCAACTGGTTTAGAAGATCTTAGACTGGCTGGCGTCAATTGAAGAAGTCCTTGAATTCAGAAGTGTGCCCGAAGAAAAGCATTAGCAACTGGTTGCGACCAGATTTGCAACAGGGCCAAGGCTTAGTGGCAACAACAAAATTTGATGTGGAATAGGAATGGAAAGGCGAAGATCACCTCGTGGGAGAAGATAAAAAAATACTTACGGGCTGAGTTCTTGCCTTACAATTTCCAACGCCTTATGTATCAAAGGTTACAGAATCTGAGACAAAGGGCAAAGTCAATAGATAATTACACTACTGAGTTTTATCAGTTAGTCGCTAGAAACGAGTTGTAGGAGACTAACGACCAATTAGTGGCGCGGTATATTGGTGGACTGAGTATGCAGATCCAAGATGTCGTCAACATGTTTGATCCGGCTTCCTTATCTGCTGCGCACCAGCAAGCATTGTTAGTGCAGAAACAACAGCGTCGGGGTATGAGTAATGCTTCCAGTAATGTTAGTGTTGGGACAGCCAATATTGGAGGTAATATCACTGCAATTAACCCTGCTAGTCACACAAAAAGGCCTGGCACTAGTGTGATTAAATGCTTCGGTTATGGTGAATTTGGTCACAGGAAGTCAGAATGTAGAAGGAAAAAGGCTCTCTTTATTGAGAACGAAGAGGAAGACGAAGGGGAAGAGGCCAACATCACTGCAGAACCAGTGTTTGATACTTCTGACAACGCAGAAGAGGACGTCGTGACTGGAGATGTAGGCACTGCCTTAGTTGTAAGGCGTTCGTGTATGACTCCTAGAGCTGTCGCTAATGATGAGTGGTTGCGGAATAACATCTTTCACTCCAAGTGTACCATCTTAGGCAAGGTGTGTAGGTTCATGATTGATGTAGCCAGCTACGAGAATATCATCTCAGTTGAAGCGGTTCAGAAGTTGGGCCTTGCAACTGAACAACACCCCAAACCCTACAAGCTAGCTTCGCTGAAGAAGGGTGGTGAGGTGAACGTGTCGAAGCACGCCTTTGTGACTTTTTCTATTAGTGCTAACTATAAGGATTCAGTCTGGTGTAATGTTGTGGATATGGATGCTTGCCACTTATTACTGGGACATCCTTGGCAGTTTTATAGGGGAGTTTTGCATGATGGCAGAACCAATAAATACACCTTTATGTTCAAGGGAGTGAAGATTGAGCTAGTACCCGCCAAGGACCCGGAGGAAGTTAAGCCTACTAAAGAATATAGTAGTTTGCTGTCTTTGGCAAGATTTGAAGATGAATTACAGGATTCTGAGGTCGTTTGCATCTTGATGGGAAAGGAGGTAGATAGAAATGTTGATGTTCCTGAAGCTGCAATTCCTATTATGAAGGAGTTTTGTGATGTTTCCCTGATGAGATGCTAGAAGGACTGCAACCATTGCGTGATATTCAACATCAGATTGACCTTGAATCTGGTGTGTCACTACCTAATAGACCACACTACCGAATGAGTCCCAGTGAGCATGAGGGGTTGCACAGACAGGTTGAAGAGTTATTGGCAAAGGGATTCATCTGTGAAAGTCTGAGTCCGTGTACAGTGCCAGCCCTCCTTACACCAAAGAAAGATAGTTCCTGGCGGATGTGTGTGGACAGTAGAGCAATCAGTAAGATTACTATTAGGTATCGCTTTCGTATCCCTCGCTTGGATGATTTACTTGACCAATTGAGAGGAGCAAAAATTCTTACAAAACTGGATTTGAAGAGTGGGTACCACCAGATTTGCATTAGAGTTGGGGATGAGTGGAAGACTACTTTTAAAACTAGGGAGGGGCTGTATGAGTGGTTAGTCATGTCGTTTGGGCTGTCAAACGCACCTAGCACCTTCATGAGAATCATAAATCAGAGCTTGAGACCTTTGATAGGCAAGTGTGTTGTGGTATATTTTGATGATATATTGATATACAGTACTAACGAGGAGGAACATCTCCAGCATGTGCGAGATGTTCTGACTATCTTGCGCAAGGAAAAGTTCTATGCTGTGATAAAGAAGTGCTCAGTTTTTTACATCGAAGGTCCTTTTTTTAGCATATATCGTTTCTAGAGAAGGGCTGCAGGTTGATGAGTCTAATGTAGAAGCCATCCGCACTTGGCCTAGACCCACCACAGTCAGAATAATAGGCATGTTGCCTATTTTAGTGAGAAGCTGTCTGGGGCAAAGTTGAGGTATAGCACATATGATGTGGAGTTCTATGCAGTGGTACAAGCCATGAAGCATTGGCGGCATTATCTTTTTCACAGAGAGTTTGTGCTGTTTACAGACTATGAGGCATTGCGACACTTACATGGGCAGAACAAGGTCTCGGCCAGACATGCTTCCTGGGTGGCCTATTTGGAGCGCTTTACTTTTGTGGTGAAACACAAGTCTGGTGTGACCAACAGAGTTGCCGATGCCCTGAGCAGACAAAAAGTTTGTTGAGCCACATGAACATTGAGGTACCTATGTTTTCCTACTTCTCTTATTTGTTTAGTACTTATCCTTTCTTTGCTACTATTGTGGTGATGGTGCAGTGTGGGGAGCATACATATTACACACTCCATTAGGGTTTCTTATTTCGGGGCAACCAGTTTTGAATTCCTAATTGCAACTTGAGATTGTTGATTATTAGAGAGTTGCATGGGGAGGGACATGTTGGGCGTGATCGCACTTTGCTACTAGTGCACGCCTCTTACTTTTTGCCTACCATTCGCAAGGAAGTGGACAGATATGTATAGCGGTGCTGGACTTGCCAGCTTTCGAAGGGTACTGCAACTAATGTCAGTCTATATATGCCTTTACCCATTCCAAAACAGCCATGGCTTGATATTAGGATGGATTTCGTGCTGGAGTTGCCTAGAACACAGCGGGGTAATGACTCTATTTTTTTGGTAGTTGACCATTTTTTCAAGATGGTTCACTTCATCCCATGTAAGAAGACCATAGATGCTGTAAAGGTGGCTTAGCTGTTCTTTCGGGAGGTTTATAGATTGCATGGCCTTCCTACCTTGATTGTTTCAAATCGGAACACTAGATTCCTCAACCATTTTTGGCTCAGTTTGTGGGCTATGGTGAACACGCAGCTGAAATTTAGCAGTGCTTATCATCCGCAAACAGATGGGCAGACCGAAGTTGTTAACCATTCGTTAGGCAATCTTTTGAGTAGCTTGGTGGGTGAGAATGTTAGGAGTTGGGACTTCAAGTTGAGCCGGGCAGAATTTGCACACAACCATGTTGTTAATCTAAGTACCGGGTTTAGTCCTTTTCAAGTTGTGTATTCGGTACTACCTCGAGGTCCTCTTGATATGTTACCAATGCCAAATAAGACTCGATGGCATGGCAAAGCAGAAGACTTTATTAGTGGGCTGTAAAAGATTCATCAATCAGTCAAAGATAACTTGCAGAAGGCTGCTGACAAGTACAAACAATATGCAGATCGGAAGAAGCGTCACATGGAGTTTGAAGTGGGTGACTTTGTGTGGGCAATTCTCTCTAAAAACCAGTTCTCTGTGGGTGATTACAACAAATTGTCAGTTTGAAAGATTGGTCCTGTGGAGGTTCTTGAGAAAATTAATCCTAATGCATACAGATTGAAGTTGCCAAGTCACATTCGCACGGTTGATGTATTTAATGTCAAGCATCTTGTTCCCTATTATAGGGATACGTCTGATGATGAAAATTCGAAGGCGAATTCTGTCCACCATGGGGAGAATGATGAAGTCCAAGAATTAGCTTGAAAATTCTTGGAAAAAAATGATGGAACGATATGATAGAATGGCATTTTAGTAATTTTTGCAAATGGCAAAGTTTGGGCGTTTGATTTTTGGTGTTTCGGGGCCTGGCTTTATTAGAAACGACAAGGAGATCACAACTCACCACTATGCCGTGACTACGACATTTTTCGGTGAAATTTCATCGTTTCGCCTTCCGAAACGGCAATTTTGCTATTTTATGAAAGTTTTGTTTCGCTTATAACTTTTATTAGGAATTTCCGTTTTTATTACCGTTTGCGGTATTTGTTTTTATTTTTCGTCTAGTTTTCAGTTTAGGGTTTTTTGGACTTTTACTATTTTTGGCAAATTTTAGGGTTTCGCTATTTAAGCGATCTATTGGGTGTAATTCTTAGTTTTTGGCTAAAATAAAAGAATTTTTGAACTTTGCCTTAAGTTCTGACCTAGATCAATTTGTTTGTGGATTCATTCAACTGGTTTAGAAGATCTCCATTACGTCAAGATGTGAGAGGAGTTATAAAGAAAATTTTGGAAGAGAAGCATTTGATTCTCCAATCACCATTTCTTTGGAGGAACAAGGAAGTGTAAAGACAAACAAGGAAAAGATCTTGTATATATAATTATACATCTTCTCTAGCTAACTACTTTCATGAAACTAAATATATAAGAATTATACATGTATGATCATAATTAATATAAATTTAATTGCATAAAATAATTACATTATCCTAAAGCACCCTTGTTAATAATTATTAAACTACAAAGAAGTTGGATTATATTATTATAAAATAGTAATGATTTTATCCCCAAGGATTGTGGTGCAGCGACGAGCACCATATATCTGATGGAGAAATCATAGTGGTTATATTATATCCTATTGGTTTCTCTACATTATGGGCTAGGGGTGCCCAATTAACACCCAGAACATTAGTTGAACGGAAGTAAGATGGAGCGAAAAAGGTTCAAAATCTACAAATATCAAAAACGATTTAGTATATCTAGTATTTATTTTACTTAAAAGAATCTATAGTATGCATCAAAGAGTGTCATGTACAACCTTAAATTTCAAGCAACCAAACTCTTTTCTACATGATTAATTAATATGATAGTCCTGGAGGAGTTAAAAGAGCGTCTTAATGTCCACTAGAGAATAATTGGCAACAAATTAAAGCATAAAAGGGGATGGATCTCAACTTTTTTGATTACTTGTAATGGATGGATTTATTTTTCTTGATCGATGAAAGAATTCGAAATTTTCCTTAGCCATGAATAACAGGTTGTTCACTCCACTCTTAAAAAGAAAAACTAGTATTAGCAATTGTCTCGTCCTTATTGGCGTGTTGAGTTTTTGTCTCGCGCTTGTTGCATGTTGTCAACACTGTTTGTTTTGATCTTTAAGCTATTCTTTGCTCACTCAAATGGCTATGGTAGGATCATCGTCTAAGGTGAGCCTCCAACTCCCATACAAGGATCTAACTTTGGGGCAAGAGGATGAGCAGGGTTTGATCTTCGAGGAAGACAAGACCTTGAAGGATGTCGTGGATTGTTCAAAAATTATTGTTGGTCATTTTCTATGGGAGAGTGGTTCATTTCGACTCCATGAGGGATACATTAGCATCTATATGGAGACAAGTGAAGGGAGTACATGCAAGGAAAATGAAGTGATTATGTCTATACGTTTTCACCTTTTTCCATGACCGTGATTTATTTTATGTTATGGATGACAACCTTTGGACTTTTAACCAGCAAGCTCTATTGCTCAAATAAATGGAGCCATCAAATTAGTTAGGAACAAACTCCCTATGGGATTCATGAATGAGAAGGTTGTTGAATGGATAGTCAATGGAATGGGAAAGTATGTAAAGACGGACTTGTGGAGTATTGAGAACATGTGACTTAAATATTTAAGAGTAAAGGTACGAATTGATTTTTGAAAATCGCTTCATGTAAAAATGAAGATGAAGAGAACAAGTGGAGAGTGGTTTTGGGCGGAGATTGCCTATAAAAGAGTGCCAACATTCTATTTCTACTACGGATGGATTGGTCATTCAGATAAGTTTTGTGTGAACCTCTCTTTGACTGTGAGGAGCCTAGTGAGGAACGGATATACGGGAGCTTTCTGATTTCCACGGTTAACCGACAAAACAATGCACCAACAAATCGATAGCTGCGAGGGATAGGCAGGGGTGGGGGAGGTGACAACATTGTGGATAGATCATGTTTCCATAATAGTGGCACCAATCAAGGATATCTTACAATTATAGAAGGCACAAATCATGGAAACAGAGAGGAAATTTGGGGGTGGGAAATGATAGGTTATGTTTCCAGAACAGTGGCACCAATCAAAATAGAGGTTATAATTACAGAAGGCACAAATCATGGAAATGGAGGGAGAAAGTTGGTGGTGGGGAATGATGGTCATGTTTCCATAACAGTGGCACCAATCAAGGAGAGGTTACAGTTACGGAAGGTGTAAACCATGGAAACAAAGGGGGAAAGTTGGGAGTGGAGAATTCAAAATTGGCCGTTTCGAATCAGTTGGAAGTCAACCTAATATGGCCATGTATGGGCATGGAGATCGATGGTGGTGAGGGTTTTGGTACCCAGGTCGACGAGGGTGTCCATTAAAACAAGTCAAATCCAAAAAACTTGCATGTTGCGGGCCTAGCGAATTAGGCCCAAACCTCAAGATAAGGACCCTTTGTTAAAACTATTATAGCTTGGACTCGCCACGTATAATTTAAGTATAATTGGACTTAGTCCAAACGTACAAGCCCAGTTTTGTTTTCTTGATAGGAAACACGACTTGATAAAGATCGATTAGAGGGAATTTGCCATCGAATGCAATTTGATGGCCTAGAGGCCGCACGAGGTAATGATCAAGGAAGAGGTTTGGCCATGTTTTGGAGGATGTTTGATTCAGTTAGGGTGACTTCTTATACACCAAACTTCATTGATGTGAGAGTTTCAATATAAGGTTTAGAACCGCATAGATTAACTGGCTTATTTGGCTTTACCGAGAGCTTGAAGAACGTAGTGTCTTAGGATTTGTTACGTTCTTTAGATGTCAATCAAGGTGAATCGTGGTGTGTGCTTGGACACTTCATTAACATGCTACATGATAGAGAGAAGCGAGGGATAACGTGGCAAGTACAACATTTCCTTAATAGGTTTAGAGTCGCGGTAGATGATTGCCAACTCATTAACTTAGGTATGGAGGGTTATCCCTTCACATAGGAAAGACATAACGGTTTAGCCCACTGGGTGGACGAGTGGTTGGATATGGTGCTAGTTACATTCGCATGGACACAGATGATAGGGAAGCACAAAGTTCAAAATCTAGTGGCTTCGTTTTCAGATCACTCTACTCTTTTCCTCGAGAATTCGAGTTAGAAGGTTTCGAATTGAAAATTACGCTTTAGATTCAAAAATGTGTGGCTAAGGGAAGAGGGATGTACGACGGTGGTAAGGAAGACTTGCAAAGACACATTATGACTACCAAAGGTAAATAGAATTGCAGAATTTAGGGCACAATTGCAATCTTAATGGACGAGGGCGATGCGAGACTTGACAAAAAAAACTTGACTAACTATGAAAGCATATGGAAGATCTTAAAGGGAAGTTTGATTTTTTTTTTTCCGTCCAATGCAATAAAGAGGTAGAAAAAGAATACTTTTTACTGTTGTCATAACATGAGGATTTTTGGCGGAAAGGAGAAACAACACTGGCTAAAGGATGCTGAACAATATACAAAATACTTCCATTCATATGCTTCTGCAAGGAAACGAAAGAACAGCTGACAAAGTTGAAAGACAACCAAGCGAGGGGGAAGAATGGCTTAGGCGAGTCAGCTAGTGCTTACTTCACTAACCTTTTTACATCGCAACAGGGAAATATGACCCGGGTTCTTGAGTGTGTGCACCCATGTGTATCCGCAGAGCAGAATGAGCAGCTATTGGGGTAGTTCACGGTGGAGGAAGTCAAGGCGGCAGTCTTCTTAATGCATCTAGATAAGAGTCTGGGTCCCGATGGATTGAATTCGACCTTTTATCAATGGTTTTGGTCAACCATTGGTGCAAGTATTTATAGAGCATGATTGCAATTCATATTATCGGGGAAGCTACCTGATTCATTGAATGATAACTTAGTGGTCTTAATCCTGAAAAAAAAAAAAAGTCCGAGGTGATCATATATTTGAGGGCTATGTCCTTACACAATGTAATGTATAAAATTGTCACCAAAATGTTAGCTAATAGGCTCAATGTCATTTTACTTGAGATCTTTTCTAAATCTCAAAGTGTTTTTATTCTGAGGAGACTTATTACTGATAAAGTTATCTCCACTTTTCAGGTTTACCACTGGCTCCATAGGAAAACTCAAGGGAGGGAAGGCTATACAACATTAAAAATTGATATGAGCAAGTTGTACGACAGTGTGGAGTGGGCTTTTATGGAGGCAATGATGGCTCGTATGCAATTTGCTAGGCGGTGCATTGAGTTGATGATGTTGTATATCTCCTCTATTAGATATACTTTTTTGGTGGGTGGTTATGAGGTGGGGCTGATTGTTTCAACAAAAGGTCTGCGACAAGGCGATCCGATCTCTCCATATTTATTTATGATGTGCGTTGAGGGACTCTCGGCTCTATTGGCAAGGAAGTGCTGGGACCGTGGCATAGGTGTAAAGTTGCTAGTGAGGCTCCGATGATCTCTATTCTATATTTTGCAGATGATTGTTATTTATTTTGTAAAGCATCAATCCACGAGGCTAACACAGTGAAGGAATGCTCAGCCAGTACGGAGAGGCAACAGGGAAGTTGGTCAAATTTCAGAAATCAGCAGTTCACTTTAGTAGAAATATATGCCAGGCGACGAGGGGAGAAGATTGTAATGTGCTGCAAGTTACACATTCTAGTTATGTAGGATTTTATCTTAGGTTGCCAGGTTGGGTAGGGGATGATAGGGAAGAAGTTTTTCATATATTTATGCAAAAGTGAATAACATGCTCTAAGGGTGGAAAGAAAAGATGTTGTCTTGAGAGGGGAAGGAAGTCATACTGAAATCAATTATTCAGTCGATACCCACATACATGGTGAGTGTTTTTCTCTTGCCAATGCAGCTATATGACCAATTGGAGATTTTAATGAACAAATTCTAGTGGGTTATCGATGTGCAACCCAAAGTAGTTTGGAGGGCTGGATATGCGACGGGTAAGAAATTTTAATCTAGCAATGTTGATGAAAAAAGCATAGAGATTAATTGACAACTGGTGACAAGGTTGTTGAAAGATCAATACTTCCCCAATGTTACTGCTTTTAAAGTTGCGAAAGGGAGGAATATAAATTATGTTTCACTCAGTATTATGGAGTCCCATGGAAAGTTGGTGGATGAGTGTAGATGAGTTGGGGATGGTCGTTCGATACGAATATATAAAGATGTCTGGTTGCCGAGTGCGTCGAACACGAAGTCTACTTTGGAATCTTGAGCAAACTTGAGAATACTAAAGTTGAATCTCTCTTTTGTATGGACCGAAGGGAATGGAACGAGGATATACTCCACAATATCTTCAATACAAGGGATGCCAATCTAATAAGGGCTATTATGATGACACCAATTCTACAATCCTAAACTGGACCCTCCCGGCCTAGACTCATGTGGACCCTCGAGCCAACTCGCTAAGTCAACGTGAGCCTAGTCAGTTTTCCTTACCATTTACCATTTATGGTATAATCAGTAATCTTGAGTTATTCAAATTAGTGAGTTATCAAAGTATAACAGAAGCAATTAAACCTCAAACTAATCAAATAACCTCAAAGAAACTAGTCAAGACAACCTAGAGTGTGGAAACCCCACATATGTACAACATCATCATAGTATATTAAGTCAACGAGAGTAACATCAGTGTGTACATGTCCCAAGATATCTCACATAACCCATATCCCAATGTGAACAAAAACAAGCATATATACATAATACAAAAAGCACCAAAACCTACATTGAAGTTGAAGTTGAAGGGAGAACTGCTCCAGTATCCTCAAAGCAAGTCACTTATCTGTGGAGCCTTTCCCTTACTTGATAGTGGATCTGCACTCTGTCAAACACAAGAATGACGAGTCCAGGTAAGTAACATCAAATAGGATGTATACATTATTTCGAAATAAATAAGCAGTCCAATTCATGTAGATAGAAAGAAAGGTACAGGAAACGCATGAATATATAAAGACTATAAATAAATCAATCAAAAAGTAAGGATCCCGAATAAAAACTAAAAATAGCAAGTAGTTCTGACCAATGGTCGTTGAGTCGCGGTAAACGCCCAACAGATTAGGGTTTCAGGGCGAGAACACAAGCCTAACAACCTTAAACCCTCGTGACTTTGAGATATCTATAGAGCCCCCAACGTACACATAATTAGGAGATATCAACAATGCCCAGACAAACCCTTTTGTCTGGACATAAAACCCTTGGATTTCCTGTCCATCTACATGCACAAAGCACCCAATCAAGGTCAAAAACTTCCAGATTAGCCACTAATAGAACCGTAATCAATTATAATTAATAAGTAAGTTTAGCAAATAATCATACAACAAAAGATTAATAAAATTACACTAGGACATAAATTGAGAAATTATAAGGGAAGAGTATGTAGTCATATCAATAAGAAAACCTTCCTGCACATTTTGCAATAGAATATACGATGATATTGGAAGCATATGTAGTCATATCAATAAGGAAAGGGTAAATTACAAATTGAATCATGGGGTTTGCCATAATATGCACGTTTGTCCCTTTGTTTTTAAAATTCACACGTTAGTCCCACTAATATATTTCAAGACAATTCTAGCGATGTGCCAATAAAAAACGATCAGCAAACATCTAAGACTCAAGTGCATATCAGGCTAAACCTCTAGGGTGATTTTTAATTTATCCATAAGAAATTAGTTTAGCAAGATACCTCATTTTTCTTGGAGATAAATGGCCCAGGGTAAGTTTTCGAGTCTGTCAAAAAATTAAAGGGAATAAAGAGGATGCTAGCAACAAAAATCATGAAAAGCATAATCAAGATGTCAACCATGTAATAGCAACAAAAATCATGAAAAGCATAATAAAGGGAATAAAGAGGATGCTAGCAACAAAAATTAAAGGGAATAAAAACAGAAATTATTTAACCGTCATAGTTCCAACTAATTTCCAGGCAAAATTAGAGGACGAGGGACAAAAATATTTTGGAGTGCATGCAACATGTCAACCATTTCTTCATAATTTTACAACACAGAATAATAATATGCAGAAAAACACAAAAGATGGTTTTTTCATTATTAAATTCGTACAAGAACTTGTACGAATTTCATTTTTTTCTTTTTCCATAAACCTTATATTAGTCGTTTAAAATCTCGTATTAGTGTCTATGACCTCTATTCTAGATGGATGAAATTTTGAAAGAAACATGATATCGTGATCAATTTAACAAGATCTACTTTGAGCTATCTAGCCTTCATAATGTCTGTCCATTAAGATTTTCA
Source organism: Stephania japonica (assembly GCA_039657345.1). Classification (NCBI taxonomy): domain Eukaryota; kingdom Viridiplantae; phylum Streptophyta; class Magnoliopsida; order Ranunculales; family Menispermaceae; genus Stephania; species Stephania japonica. The sequence goes on from CM077566.1 coordinate 21,528,351, forward strand.
CGATGGAACTTACACAAGGATATTTCTGTGAATCATTATAAGATGGTATCCTGCCAGTTGAGTTTTTCCTTTCCTTTCCAAGAGAATCTGAAATTTGAAGTTTTCCTCAAAGCTGTCCCAAACGATCTTGATGTCTCCATATACAACATTTAATATTTTTTACCATTTCATTCAAACAATAACAGCCATACAGTGACATTGGAAGATGAAAAAGGGTAACCAATCTACCTTGTAACAATCATGTGTCTTTCATTGATGAAATAGATAAAATTATGACCTTTTTACTTCTAAAATGAAAGTGAACAACACATTTACTTGCCACAGTTGCCCTAAAAGTGAATAGGCTTTCCTCGTTCAACAATTTCTGAATTTTCGTGATGAACAATTCTAGAGTGGTAAAATATACAAATTTCACCTGGCTGTACAATTTGTCCTACAACAGATAAACTAGACAGGATGAAAACCAACATAACTACATATTTTCTTGAAGTTTGCCACCAACCTTAAATTTTCTTGTACATTGAAGTAAGAGATCGAAGTCGTAAACTTGTTCGTGACTCTAGTTTTCATTGGAGAAACTTGTACAATGAACTCAGAATTATCAATATCTGCCTCAAGGAGCGAAAATTTGCTAATTGCACGGTAACCTTATCAATTGTAATATGTACATATGGGTGATCGTCTCCTTGATTAGAAGCTTGCTCCATGCTTCAATGTAAACAGTGTGTCAAATCCATTATTCAACCACCCTAAAAACACTACCTGTTTCGCTGAAAATTTTGAACTTAAATGGTTCTCCTGAGCTACTTTTGGCATGAACTGACTCCATGATGAAACACAATGCTGGTGTCCTCCATCTCTTTCCATTACAGTACTTAACCTGAATGTAGGACCAAAAAACTTAAGCATAAATAACATAGCCATACCTAAATTACAAACACAAAAGAAAGAATAATGCCTACGGAATTAACTAATGAAATCATGTATCCAATGCCGTATCTGAGAATTATTTGAAAATGCCTTTGGAGTGAATCAATCCTCGTAAGCATCTAAGTAAACAAAACTCAAGGCTCCTCTTTTTCTTGTAAGAATTAATTTCTTCCTAAAATAATTTTTTTATATACAAGTACTAATTTTTAGAAATTAAAACCACAAACAATAACTTTTACAAATTATAACTATCTTCTTTTTAGGATATTTCTCGTCACACAGAGATTAAAGCAGACCGCAAAAACACTCCCTCAATGACACTAAAAGGGTCAGACTTCAGAATGCCTAATTTGACTAGCTTCATATGGCCAATTAAGATTTTTGACCACAGTCCTATAACATCCGGAAGAGTTAACCTGTCGGTAATGTATCTCCAAATTCAATAATAATACAACAACAACAACAACAACAACATAGCCTCAATCCCAAAATTAGTTCGGGTTGGCTATATGTTTCAAATTCTTCCATTGCACTCGATTTAGTGCAATGACAGTATTGCTTATTATTGACCTGAGGATTTAAATACAATTACAATCTAGCCAAGAGATGCTTAGATGTAAGGAAGATTTTAGGGTTTTGCAATGGTTCAAGCATTCCAATTGTTTATTCTTTAATGATCGAAAAATGATTTTGACCAACCTTGCCATATCTGTTACTTTTCTTGTCAAAAATAGCAATAAAATTATATGTTACAAAGCAGCGAAATTTCAACACACTCGGTCAACCATTTGGGCCACCCTTATATTAGAAAGGGTACAAATACAAAATATCAATATCACACAACAGAAAAAGGACAAATTTAATATTAAGTTCAGATTCAACAGTAAGACTCATAACTAATTTATGTTAATAGATAACTTTTATTATGGACAAATAAACTTCACATTTAACTACTTCATTTACGGCCTTTCAATAACAGCAAGAACAACGCATTTCTCCAGGTTTAGTGTGTGCGCCGACCTAGGGTCAGGTCACCTGACCCAAACTGCTACTTGGACCTGATACCTAAACTAGACCCAAATAACAGTCAGGCACGCTGTCAAATAAACCTGTAGAATACACATTTGCTAAACAAAGGATAATGATTGCGGAATAAATATAAAGATACATCCTGAAGCCAATAAATTTAAGTTCACAAAAACATCTATGAAACTATACATGGGTTCGTATTCATTTAAACTAAACAAGGTTTATTAGAACTCCCAAGTAGACCAACTACAGGTAAGTAGGTTTCAAACTACCCAAAGACTTATTTTAATTACAACCCTAGTTTAATAGTTTCAAAATCAAATATAGATAATATATATCAACATAAGGCTCACATCAAGTGGTGTGTTCAAGCTTGCCTCTCCCTTGTCTTAATCTAGTGTTGTCATGGATATCTAAGATGTAAGTGGTATGAGCTAAAAGAACCAACGGAGCTCAATAATAGGAAAACCTTGATCAACTATCAAACATGCAAGTATTACCTATAAAGCAAAATAACTCTGCGCATGAAGTTGTAAATCAAATCGCAAAGCTTTTAATGAAAAGTACTGGAGACATGGTTCTTATTCGTAAAGCGGGGTGTAAGCAAGTTTTAAGTCAAACAAAACATGAAAAAGGGTAAGCAATCTACCATTGTTAAAGACTAAAGTGCCCTCTCATTTGGGCCTTAAGTCTAACTCTAATATGTTTTTGGTCCGTTTTCATTAGTCTACTTAATTAGCCTTTTGACCAGGAAAGTTTTCCATAAATCATTTCCTAATTAATGTTATCTCATGAATTTAGAGATCTTGTCCCTTTTTACCAGGAAAGTTATCACAAAATCTTTCCCTAATTAATGAGATCTCATTAATTTGGATATTTCACCCCTTTTGACTAGAAAAGTTCCCACATTTATTTTTCTAGTTAGTGGGATCTCATAAATATGGAGATCTTGCCCCCAAATATAACTTTCTTCATGTTTAAGAAAAGTTTTTGAGAACTTTTTCTCTTGTGACTTTCCTTAATGAGAACGAAAGTATATTATGAAATATCTTCAAACCAAATAAAATATGCATCTCAAGGTGTAGGATATTATACCATTTCACTCATAATCCAATTTAAAGAAAATTCAACACACATTTAATATTTAAATTACTAAATTGCCCCCAAGTCGAATCGGGGAAGATTTGGGTAGTTACATTTAGAGACACATTTAACTACAAATCAATAAGTAATAGCTTAGTTTATGCATAATATGATACCATTATGTAGAGTTATGTATCTATTTTTTTTAGTAGAAGTGATTTTATTTCTTATGCATGATTTTTTTTCTTTGTAACTTCTTTGTAGTATCCGTAGTTTGTATCATTAGAAATGCTCCAACCATTACATTAATATTTTTGAATGTTATAAATGCATAATTGTGGTTACTTTGACATCCCTAAATAAGCAATTTGAATCTTTTCACCATCTAAGAGAATGTTTTCAAAACTTCTCCAAATTGGCATATTTTCACAAAAGTCCTCCATGTCGAATTACATTTCCAGAATTATTACATTTTTCAAGAGAGCAAATTACAAGGAAAAATCAAATTTTTTATCCTGTCTCCATCATATGACTGGACATAAAACCCCTGAATTTCCTGTACATCTACATGCACAAAGCACCAAATCAAGGTCGAAAGACTACTAGATTAGCCACTAATAGAACAACCATAATCAATTATAATTAATAAGTAGGTTCAGCAAATAATCATACAACAAAAGATGAATAAAATTACACTAGGGCATAAAATTGAGAAATTATGAGGAAAAATAGGATGGAAAAGCATACTTGTAATTTGGACAACAACCAGTTGATGAGGCAAATTCAAGTTTGATAAAAAGAATAGATTTTAGAATAAAACCTAAAAAGTATTGTAGAGATGAGATGAGTGTGCATATTTTTGAGTATTTTAAACAAGGAATGGGCAGTAGTGGCAGAAACAAACATGTTTTAAATAGCTAAATTCTAAAGGATGAAAGTAATATACCACCGGCAAGCCTAAAAGATGCAAAGATGCAAATATGGATATATAGTTGCCAAGAATGTCAAAAAGACAAGATTGAAAAGAAAATTATAATAAAAAATGAAGAAGCCTTAGCAGTAGTAGTAACAACAAGCAAGGAAAAAAAATTTTCAAAAGCGTCACACCCGTCGGTGCTGCCTTAACAGAAAAATAATGAGCGAGAAGATTGAAAAGAGTGAATAATATTAGTAAAGATTTTTGTTTAGTTTTTGCGAGGTGTGCCAAGCCTTTTTTTTATTCATTTTGAAAGGTGGCACGCCCCTTGAAAAAGATAAGATTAATTTAATATCTAGAGCGAAGGGGACGGGAAAGGGGAAGGGGAAGGGGAAGGGGAAGGTAAGAGGAGGGAGGGGGAGTAGGCTGGAAGGAGAGAGGAGTGTGGAGAAGAAGATGGGAGATAGGAGGAAAAGAGGAGATCGGGAGGAATGGAGAGTAGTGGGGATGGGTGGGGAGGAGGACCCTTAGGATTGTTTCTAGAATCTAGATATTAAATAAAACTTAGGTATGAGTTTGGAGGGTTCTCTAACCTCTTATTTTATACTAGTCTCATATCATACATATTTTTCATTTAGTGATATGGGACTAAAGAGGATTACATTTATTTTTGCGGAAAGTCACAATTGAGAAATTTATAGGTTCAAAATTTATTTTTATAATATTGTCAATTCTATGCAAGTGTTTGGACTAAATGATGAATGTCTAAATAAAATTTATAGGTGCATCTACCAGAAGGACCCCAAACTATGCACCTTGAGATGTACATCACATTTGCATCAGACAATGCCAACATGGTAGGTGCGCATTTCTCGATGTCCAAAGAGGGTCAGCCAATCTTTTTCCATAGAGAGACGTCTAAATGAACAATATTATAGTATAAATTTAAAAAAAAAAAATTATAATAACACAGAATGGAAAAAAACAAAAAAAACCAAATTTGAGCATCTATTAATGAATTTTAATAAATAATGATAATTATCTCAACTATATATATGAAGCATTTTGATTTGTTGAGTATCTAACAAATGGATCATGTGCCTAGACTGAATATTGGATCAGGATCTCTAGCATATCATGTGGTTTTATTCCACCATTAACATTTTTTGTTGCTTCATGAACACAAAATAAAGCTACCTCGATTTTTTATCTTGTAAAAAAAATGGAACCTAAAATGAAACCCCTATGCATCAATTTACATTATATTTTGTCTAATCACCCTTAATTAACCCTCCCACTCTTACAATTTTCCTCTCGTTGTCCTTCCATTTCATTGAAGACCCATCCATTTCTTTCAAAAGTCAATTAGTTAACTAATGTGTCCAAATCTATGGTTTTGCTCCATATATAGATATCTATCTATGCAATCCATCTGTCACAAAATTTGCTCTTCAGAGAGTGTAATTATCCAAAGATATATAAAAGTAATTAATTGACAACTTATGTTAATATAGAAATGATTGTCAATGTACAGTGAAAGTAAATAGGAAAATTAACTTCTCTGCATCCCCACACTCGTGAAGAATTGTGATCTGCCCATTAAATTATCACGCATGGATAGAGATGAGAAGTTTCCAAATCTATCAATTAGCCTTTGAACTGAATTAGGAGCCTGTCGTCCTCCACATCCAAAAAAGAAAAATAAAACTGACCAATATTATCAACCACCATATATATATATATATATATATAATAATGAAAACACTAAAAATTATCACAATTAGTCAAAATCAAATCATGATGGTGCGTCTTGCCAGAATGTACGTTGATGCAACTAATTGAATAAAATCATCACTACATGCCCAACCCCTTTGTTGTCAAACTGTAAATCTAGCAGTAAATGTTAATCTCTATCCATGGATGATATGCAAAATCTTTAAAAAAAAAATTAAATAAATAAATGGCAAAAATTGTGTTTGAATTTTTAACTTTGCAAACCGCAAGGGAGGAGAACGATTGTGAAGATATACGTGGATATGAGAGAGAAATGGCGATAATTTAGGAAAAGTTAATAAAGATTCGGTTAGAAAACTAACTAGAAGTGTGTTTGTTTTCCACAAATGTCCCCAATGATTATTAGTTAACTTCTTTTTAAACTAATAAGTAAAAAGAAATGAAGGACATATATGGAATAAGTATAAATTTAAAATTAATTGGATCCTTGGGAGGATTGACATTATATATAGTATAGATTTAACAAATGTTCTGCTCTAAAGGAAAACTATAACGTACTTATTATATAAGATCTTCATGTTTACATATTTTTAAAAACTATATATTCAACTTCAAAACAACATGACCACTCGCAATGACAATGAAGTTTGAAATTGAACATTTGAAGTTATCTTTGGCAATAATATGATAGCAACCCTCACAAATTAATTACGAAATATATTGAGAGACATTTCAAAGGTGTGGTATAGTGGCAAGGAAATGAGAATTATTACTCTAAAAAAAGTAAATATCATGAATTATGTTCTGAGCATCTATGTTCTATTCTCATAGTTATCAAAAAAATAGTGATTAGGATCATGCATTCACGAATTTGCTACGTAAACAATATTAATTTTTGGAAATTATATTAAATCACTTAGTAGAAGCATATATGATAGAAAAAATAGATTTAGTGACATTCTTGTTCTCTTAAGAAAAAAAAAAGATTTTGAAGGGAGGGTTGACTTTTTTTTATTAGGAGAATTGACTTATTCATATAAACGAGTTAGCCACAAACATAGGCACATGCAAACATTAAATGTTTATACAACACAAAATGAGGAAAAATATGTTTTGAAAGTGAAAAAAATTTGTGCGATATAACTAAATCAACCCCAGATTTTAAAGAAATATTTTGTATAAGCTGAGTTAAGTGTACCATGTTGATGCTTATACGTAATAGTATATTACAAAATATAAGAATTGTAGTGCAATGGTTATATAGTAATTTCTATATAGTTCGTTGGAGTTTAGTCACTGTATAAAGATGTCATCAATGTTGATGTAGCTTACTCCATTTTTCTTCCCAACTTTCCCCTTCTATCGGAGACGGTTCGACTCTATTAGCTAACGAAAAATTGTGTTATGATCCTCATATTGAAAACTAAACATAATAAATAAAACTTGAAAAAATTTGACAACATAAAGGCAGACTTAAGATAGCTTAGAATGCATTGAATCAAGAAGAATGGAATATTTAATATACATAGCCGCACCCGATTATTTTGGGATTGAGAATTTTGTTGTTGTAAACTTGTTATGAGAGCCAAAGAACTTTCACGCAACCCATTTTAATTTTATTTTATTTTATTGAATCCTAAATAGATAATTCCATATCTTATTCCATCCGTTTTACCTTCTGATGAGAGCTTACGTATTCTAATGTTCAAAACATGATTGGATAGGGGTGTTGTGCATTCTGATGTACATTTTAGGGGTGTCGCTCTAACATTTTTTTTGGGGAGTCGAACTCTCGACCTTCAAATATCTTGCCTGCTATGCGTTGTAACACGTCAAATATAATTCTCGATTCCTACACCGAAAATTACAAAAGACTGTAGCTGTAGTAAGCTCGGGCTCGAACCACAAGGACTGGGTTATTGACTTAGGTTTCTAAGGGAGAAGAGAAAACAGGGGATTTTGTAAAACTTTTGGAAATGTTGAAAACTTTGGAGTTGAAGTAATGCAATGGAAGAAAATCTACGTATACAGCTTCACGGTCTTCGGAATACAACTTGGGATTGATTCCATTAATCCTTGGTTTATAAATGATATGAGACTAACCTATGATCCAGTGCAGCTATAGACCTGACGACGCACTCAGTTCCTCGCACTTCTTGATGTCGACAACCAAGGTACGACCGTTGATTACTTCTCTAACCAAACACGCAACCTCATCGTTAGTGCTCTAGATTTAACACGTTGGGCGCATTACCTCAGTTTGTGAATACACTACACCTGGATAACCAGATCGCTAGTGCTCATGATTACGTTTAGATCCCTAAGGTACTTGACTGGTTGGCCAACTGTCATAAGTTTGACTCTACCACGTGAGGACGGACGTTTCGACAACTAATGAATTGACATTTACATGCGCCTTAGGGTTAGGGGTGGGTTGGGCATGCAATCTACCCTAGTCCGTAAGTTTACCTAGCTCTCGAGCTATTTGATTCACATGAACTTCTAAGTCACGCACAGTAGCATCATTAGTTGCTTTGTACTGTGTCATGTCGACTATAAGGTTGTCCACCTTAGTGATGAGTGTCCTCATCATATCCTCTAAGGATCCGGTAGTATGAACAGGTTGGGGCTATGGAGGGAGTTATTGTTCCCTTGGAACAAACTAAGAGAAGTTCTGATTATGTGACCCATATCTCAAATAGGGGTTATTAACGGCATGATTATATGTATTACCATTAGTGTTGCCATATTGATTCCTGGGAAGACCTTGGAATCTACCACCTAAAGCGTTAGCTTGTTCTCTGAACATGGTGGGACAAGATTTAGTAGTATGGCCAGAAGCGTCACAAAAGCTGCAAGTCTTGGCCTGAGCTTTCCCGAAAGTAAGGAAACGCTCCATGAGATCAGTGAGTTTGTCAATCTTCCTATTAGTGTTTCTTGACCCACTTCCACTGAAGATGTGTCAAGAAGGATCCTCATCCTTATCGTCGTCAACATATTGACGAAACTGACTATCCATATATTCAAACAACTCGAACATCTCATCGGTTGTTCTTTTCTTATAGGCTCCACCACAAGGTTGTCAATCATGCGCTTCTCAAGGGACTTCAGACCCTTTATAGAAGAATCGAACAAGAAAGGTTTTACTCTGATCATGTTGGGGACACAGTATAATTAGTCTTTTGAATCGGCCCCAACAGTCATTGAAGGTCTCTACTTTTTTCATCTTGATATTACATATCTCTGAGATAAGCTGAGAAGACCGAGATTCGGGAAAGTATTCCCTTAAGAATGTTAAAATCAAGTCATTCTAGCTTGTGATAGATCTCGGGGGAAGGTAAAACAATCATTCTTGCGCTCTATCTTTAAGACAGAACGGGAAAGTCAATAATTTAACTTCATTTTCCTGTACTCTAGGTCGCTTCGTCATTAAACATTTGGAGTCGAAATCTTTGATGAAAGTCACCGAACCTTTACGATCCAAGCAATGGAAGGAGGGCAAAAGGTTTAGAAAATTGGACTTAAGCTCAAAGTCACCCCTATGTGCAGGATATGCAATTCAATGAGGCTGATGTGCAAGGAGAATTTGCATCTCCTAGTTTTCTATCTAAATGGTGATGCGGGGCTCATCATGTGCTGGTGCATGAACAGGGTTTAACAAATTAGGTGCGTGTGGCTAAAATTAGGGAATTAGATGTCCCCTCAGTCCTAATGGTGCCCTATCCTGATTATCTCCTTGACTCTGATTGTTCCTCTCATCTCGGGGAAAATTGTGCTCGTTATCCTCCATTTCTAGAGAATATGAAACGTTAAGAATAGCTTTAGAAGCTTGCTTCAATTGGCGCGCTTCTCTTGCATTCCGTCGGCAAGTCTTCTCGATATCCGAATCAAAGGGTAGAGAGGATTCGATGGAATGTGATCGACGAAGACTACTATGCATAAAAGAAAGAAAAGAAAAACCTAAATCAAGTAGGACCTAGTCTCCAGTAACGGCGCCAAAATTTGACGCGCATTGTAAAACATGAAATATAATTCCCGATTCCTAGACCTAAAACTACAAAAGACTGTAACAGTGGTAAGCTCGGGGTCGAACCTCAAGCATTAGGTTACTGACTTATGTTTCTAAGGGAGAAGAGAAAACAGGGGATTTTGTAAAACTTTTGGAAACTTTGAAAACTTTGGAATTGGAGTAATGCAATGGAAGAAAATCTAGGTATTCAGCTTCACGGTCGTCGTGATACAACTTGGGATTAATTCCATTAATTCTTGGTTTATAAAAGATATGAGAATAACCTATGATCTTGTGTAGCTATAGACCCAGTAACGCACTCAATTCCTCGCACTTCCTAAGGTCGACAGCTAAGGTACGATCGTTGACTACTTCACTAACCAAACAGTCAACCTGATCGCTAGTGCTCTAGATTTAACACGTTAGACGGATTACCTCGGTCTATGAAGGTACTACACCTATACAATTGGATCGCTAGTTCTCCCGATTTAATCTGGATGCTTAAGGTACTTGACCGGTTGCCAACTGTTACAAGTTTGAGTCTACCACGTGAGGACGGACATTTTGACTTTAATAAGTAAGGATAGTCAACCTAATATGCATACAAAACGCTATACATACAATCAAATGTAACCCTATTATTAAAAACAATACCAAAGAGAATAAACCATAGAAAAGAATCAAGATAATTAAATATAAATAAACCTCAAAACAGAATCCCAAGTCGCAAAGCTTGACCGATCCACTTCTAACCTAGAGAGAGGAGATTTGTTAGACATAATCAAGCCAAAAACCTAGTTCTAATGCAAAACGGAAGTAAAAACAAGAGTTCTTTTCGAATTAGAGTCTATTAGTATTTATAGGAAGACCACAAAGTGGGTTGAAAACCTAAAAATCACGAAATAGGTAAAATTCCTGAAATTAAGAGTCTTCAGGTATCGATGCTTTGTCAGTGCCATGAGAATATGTGAAACATGGCGTCCTAATGGCGTCCTTTTTTAGCTCTCTGTTTAACTCATATGTGAGTCACGCCATGAGAATTTGTTTATCATGGTGTCGTCATGATGTGTTTTTATTCTTTGCATTACAAAGCAATTTTGTACCACTTAGAGGCCGAATCTGAAAAGTCTTGTGAGATATAAAAATGTTCATCTTGAAGTCTACTTTCAAAGACGGAAAGAGAAAGTCATTTGGATTTGAGATGTGAATGTTATGGCCTTTATACTGAAAAGGGATCATTAAGGAACTTAGCCAAACTTTTCCAACTGTGTGTATTCTTTTGAGACATTTAAATCCATATTTCATGATGCTTATGAGGACTGAAAATGTTTGCCTCGAAGTCTTCTTTCCAACAAGACCAACGGTGAGTCGTTCTGACTTTGGATGTGAAAGTTATGCCCTCTGAACTGAACATCGTCAATTAAGCTCAACACAGGCCTTCGGTCCCAAAACTGCCAAGTAAATATAAAATCCCTGAAACACATAAAACAAGCCTTTATCACTCTAAAACAAGATAAATATAGTCCATTAACTTCTAATATCATATACTAAATCATGCCTAAATGAACACTCATGATTAACTTTTGCAAGTGACACGCCTATCATCTCACCAAAGATGTTTTTGTCGATTTTTTAATTACTACTTTTTTGTTGAGGTTTGGTTTTTTTTCAACAAGTTGATTTTATTGCTAAACTACTAATACTCAAGTACACATTGCTAGGTTAAATATCACTATTTTAGAAGTTTTTAATCTGGCCAAACGAATGAGTATTTTCAACTTTCTTTAATTTCTAGCCTCGCACCCTCTGCCCCTTTTTAACTCCACCGATGATAAAGAGATTCTTACACGTTTCACCATCAATCTCAGGTCTAGAGAAAGGAAGGGGGAAAAATCTTTAAATAGTTTTTAAAGTACAATGACGGTATATAAGGTGAAAAGAAAGAAATTTTGATGAAAGCATGCCAAGAGCGGCAAAAAGGTTATGCCTAAGCCCCCAAAATGCCTGGTTCGACCTTGGGAATCAACTTTTATGTATCACACTTCTATCCATAATGGTAAATAAGATTATACGTCTTATTATATGTTATGAATTTATAGGGGCATTAAGAAAAATTTAAGTATAATCTATTAAGTTGTAGTTTCATGTAGTTTTTTGAATGGAATTAAGGCTAAAAAGTATCAAATCATTAAGGGACTTAAAACTTTCAACAGTCACAAAAAGATGATGAAGTTGTTGATGCAACATCTTATATATATTATAAACAAAAATATTAAGCCAGCTGAACAAACAAATGAGATGACTGTACATTCCTCACAAAATATAATTTGATTCATGTAAACACTGTTTGGACTGAATGCAAATTGTTTATAAAATCACATAATATTTCTTAATCTTGTCTCGGGTATATAAAATCACATAATTTTCACTGCAAACACAGTTTCTAAAATCACATATAATTTGATTCATGTATTCAATTTATTTCTTAATCTTGTCTCGGGTATATAAAGTTTTCAAACTCACATAATATTCACTGCAAACACAGATTGGACTGAGTGTAAACTGTAACGACTGTAAAATCTAACTCATGTCACGTGTCAGTTTAGGTCGTGCGTGGACCTACTTGTCAAAAATTCATTTTACTCCAAAATCATGAGACCAACTGAGTAATCCAAAGTTGTACCCCTTTGCAGTACCATTGCTCGAAAATGAGACCTAGAACAATGCTTTCGTATTTTATTCGCCGAATACTAATTTTCGAGGACTCACCTTAACATCCAAATCAACAGCGGAGATCACACTGACAGTATACGTCGCATTTGAATGCCCTACATTGGTTACAGTTCTTCTAACTGTTCGAATAAATCGGCGTGCTTGAAGACTCCTAATGGAGATGGGAGGGTAGTTGATGTCGAATATGTGATCCTCAAAGGAGTTCTTTGGACATGTAAATTTGGGGGCATGTGACCAATTGTATAACTTTCGATTTGTATCTGTAGTAACATAGGAAATAGAGATAGTCCTTCCGTGTGGTCTCATTCACTAGTTCACGATTAGTGGCTGTAAGTGGACTAACTTCTCCTACTCCTACTTCAAGTGGACTTGCAGGATTGTATTTGTTGTTTGCGATTGGCTTCCCTAGATTGTTAGACATGGTTGCTTCAATGATAAGCAATTGCAAAAGCTACTACTTGTGCTATATGAAGTTTAATAAGAATTGATTCTAAAAAAATGATGAATGAATACGTACCTGTGGTCATAAGGGTAGATTTGATCATTGAAGGACTCTAATTGTGATAAAACGATTTGAGAACTGCAGCTATACCTTTGATGTAAGGGCAAGCAATCGACGTCCCAGATTTGATTGCAAAGTCTAACGGTTTCTTCCCAAAAGGAATTCTTTCTTTTCCTTTCGAGGCCATTAATGCCAATATGCCTACGCCTGGAACTACTACATCGATTTGTACGATGGTATTTTTTATTAGAAGCGAAGCAAATGGAAGAGAGATTCTTAATGACAAAGTAGATTGCGCAAACCTTAAGAATGGTATCTGTAAGTTGTCCAAGGCCTCAAGATGAAAAGGAAGCAACGATAGGGGCTAGTTTGAACCTTTTTATGCCCAATGTTGGAAGAATGGTTGTCATAGGATTCCTAAAAACAAACATATAATGTTGAAATCTAGAAGAATAGAGTCGTCTTGAAATGAGAGAAAAGTAAATTGTTAAAGGATCAATAATAACAACTACAATGCATACATGGTGGAATTGATGTACTTGAGTATTTGTATTCTTTCAATGATGTAATTCACCGGTATTGAATGCAACTTCTTAACTGATATAACTCACATTAAACAACAATCAATTGCCTTTGTATGATAAAGGATAATAACGTTAAATAAGCTAATGCTACAGCTTCATCACCACCTTGATCTTCATGATGATCACTTCCTCCCATGTATGCAACATAATGCTAAAAGACACAAACTAAAAGGTTGGAACATATAAGCAATTCGCTAGTTCGAAAACTCGACAGAATAAAAATTAAAGCAATTCAATACAAAATAGGATAGCCTAAAATAATTAAGAATGCATAGGTGAAAAAAGATTTAAAGGGTTTTGAATGCATGCCACAAACTGCATTAAATCAAGTGAAGCGAAAAATTTAGTTTGATTCATGTCGACTCATTTGAGATTGAGGTTTTGTTGTTGTTGTTGTTGTTTGTTCATTTGCACTTGTTAACTTCGGCGATGGCAAAGTTGCGACAGAGCTATTAAAGATAAAGAGACTTAAGAGAATGAAGAGAGAATGCAATTGCATGGTTGAAGAGGCCATGGCTCTTCTGAAACTAAAGAAGTAGATATGGAAGTTATGGTTATGACGAAGTAGGAGATGTGGTGAAGTCCAAGAATTAGCATGTAAATTCTTGGAAAAATTTGATGGAAAGATATGACAGTATGGCATTTTAATAATTTCTGCAAATGGGGAAGTTTGGGCGTTTGATTTTTGGCGTTCCGTGACTACGACATTTTTCGGTGAAATTCCATCGTTTCGCCCTCCAAAATGACAATTTTGTTATTTTAAGAAAGTTTTGATTCGCTTATAACTTTCATTAGGAATTTCCATTTTTATTGCCCTTTGTGACATTTGTTTCTATTTTTCATCTAGTTTTCAGTTTAGGACTTTTTGGACTTTTAACTATTTTTGGTATATTTTAGAGTTTCGCTATTTAAGTGATCTATTGGGTGTAATTCATAGTTTTGGCAGAAATAAAAGAATTTTCGAAATTTGGCTTAAGTTTTGACCTAGATCGAGTTGTTCGTGGATTCGTTCAACTGGTTTAGAAGATCTTAGACTGGCTGGCATCAGTTGAAGAAGTCCTAGAATTCAAAGGTGTGCTCGAAGACAAGCGTGTGCAACTGGTTGCGACCAGATTCGCAACAGGGCCACGGCTTAGTGGCAACAACAAAAGTTGATGTGGAATAGGAATGGAAAGGCGAAGATCACCTCGTGGGAGAAGATAAAAAAATACTTACGGGCTGAGTTCTTGCTTTACAATTTCCAACGCCTTATGTATCAGAGGTTGCAGAATCTGAGACATGGTGCAAAGTTAGTAGATGATTACACTACTGAGTTTTATCAGTTAGTCGCTAGAAACGAATTGCAGGAGAGTAACGAACAATTAGTGGCGTGGTATATTGGTGGACTAAGTGTGCAGATCCAAGATGTCGTCAACATGTTTGATCTGGCTTCCTTATCTGCTGCGTACCAGCGAGCATTGTCAGTGGAGAAACAACAGCGTCGGGGTGTGAGTAATGCTTCCAGTAATGTTAGTGTTGGGATAGCCAATACTAGAGGTAATATCGCTGCAATTAACCCTGCTAGTCACACAAACAGACCTGGCACTAGTGGGATTAAATGCTTCGGTTATGGTTAATTTGGTCACAAGAAGTCAGAATGTATAGGGAAGAAGGCTCTCTTTATTGAGAACGAAGAGGAAGACGAAGGAGAAGAGGCCAACATCACTGCAGAACCAGCGTTTGATACTTCTAACAATGCAGAAGAGGAGGTCGTGACTGGAGATGTGGGTACTGCCTTAGTTGTAAGGTGTTCGTGTATGACTCCTAGAGCTGTCGCTAATGATGAGTGGCTGCGGAATAACATCTTTCAGTCCAAGTGTACCATTTTAGGCAAGGTGTGCAGGTTCACGATTGATGTAGCCAGCTACGAGAATATCATCTCAGTTGAAGCGGTTCAGAAGTTTGGCCTTGCAACTGAACAACACCCCAAACCCTACAAGCTAGCTTGGCTGAAGAAGGGTGGTAAGGTGAAGGTTTCGAAGCGCGCCTTGGTTACTTTTTCTATTAGTGCCAACTATAAGGATTCAGTCTGGTGTTATGTTGTGGCTATGGATGCTTGCCACTTATTACTGGGACATCCTTGGCAGTTTGAAAAGGGATTTTTGTATGATGGCAGAACCAATAAATACACCCTTATGTCAAGGGAGTGAAGATTGTGCTAGTACCCGCCAAGGACTAGGAGGAAGTTAAGCCTACTAAAGAATCTAGCAGTTTGCTGTCTTTGGCAAGATTTGAAGATGAATTACAGGATTCTGAGGTCGTTTACATCTTGATGGGAAAGGAGGTAGATAAAGATATTGATGTTCCTGAAGCTGCAATTCCTATTGTGAAGGAGTTTTGTGATGTTTTCCCTGATGAGATGCTAGAAGGACTGCAACCATGGCGTGATATTCAACATCAGATTGACCTTGATCCTGGTGTGTAGCTACTTAATAGACCACACTACTGAATGAGTCCCAGTGAGCATGAGGAGTTGCGCTTACAGGTTGAAGAGTTATTGGCAAAGGGATTCATCCGTGAAAGTCTGAGTCCTTGTACAGTGCCAGCCCTCCTTACACCAAAGAAAGATAGTTCCTGGCGGATGTGTATGGACAGTAAAGCAATCAATAAGATTACTGTTAGGTATCGCTTTCCTATCCCTTACTTAGATGATTTACTTGACCAATTGAGTAGAGCAAAAATTTTTACAAGACTGGATTTGAAGAGTGGGTACCACCAGATTCGCATTAGAGTTGGGGATGAGTGGAAGACAGCTTTTAAAACTAGGGAGGGGCTGTATGAGTGGTTAGTCATGTCGTTTGGGCTATCAAACGCGCCTAGCACCTTCATGAGAGTCATGAATCAGAGCTTGAGACTGTTGATAGGCAAGTGTGTTGTGTTATATTTTAATGATATATTGATATACAGTACTAACAAGGAGGAACACCTCTAGCACGTGCGAGATGTTCTGACTATCTTGCTTAGGGAGAAGTTCTATGCTGTGATGAAGAAGTGCTCATTTTTTACACCGAAGGTCCTTTTTTTAGGTTACGTTATTTCTGGAGAAGGGCTGCAGGTTGATGAGTCTAATGTAAAAGCCATCCACACTTGGCCTAGAGCCACCACAGTCACGGAGGTTTGTAGCTTTCATGGGTTGGCTTCATTCTACAGGCGGTTCATTCCACACTTTAGCAGCATCATGGCCCCAATTACAAACTGTATGACGGGCGTAAAGTTTGGGTGGAGCAACGAGGCATATGAAGCATTCCAACTGATCAAGGTACGTTAGCCACTGCACCCATTCTGGTGTTTCCAGATTTTTACCAACCATTTGAGTTACATAGTGATGCATCCAAAGTAGGCATTGGAGCTGTCTTGAGTCAGAATAATAGCCTTGTTGCCTATTTTAGTGAGAAGTTGTCTGGGGCAAGGTTGAGGTATAGCACATATGATGTGGAGTTCTATGCAGTGGTACAAGCCGTGAAACATTGGCGGCATTATCTTTTTCACAGAGAGTTCATGCTGTTTACAGACCATGAAGCATTGCGACACTTACATGGGCAGAACAAGGTCTTGGCCAAACATGCTTCCTGGGTGGCCTATTTGGAGCGCTTTACTTTTGTGGTGAAACACAAGTTTGGTGTGACCAACAGAGTTGTCGATGCCCTGAGCAGACAAAAAGTTTGTTGAGCCGCATGACCATTGAGGTACTTGTGTTTTCCTACTTCTCTGATTTGTTTACTACTGAGCCTTTCTTTGCTGCTATTGTGGAGAAGGTGCAGAGTGGGGAGCGTACTGATTACACACTCCATAATGAGGGTTTCTTATTTCGGGGTAACCAGCTTTGAATTCCTAATTGCAGCTTGAGATTGCTGATTATTAGAGAGTTGCATGGGGAGGGACATGTTGGGCGTGATCGCACTTTGCAACTAGTGCAGGCCTCTTACTTTTTGCCTACCATTCGCAAGGAATTGGACAGATATGTACAGCGGTGCTGGACTTGCCAGCTTTCGAAGGGTACTGCAACTAATATCAGTCTATATATGCCTTTACCCATTCCAAAACAGCCATGGCTTGATATTAGGATGGATTTCGTGCTGGAGTTGCCTAGAACACAGCGGGGTAATGACTCTATTTTTCTGGTAGTTGACCATTTTTTCAAGATGGTTCACTTCATCCCATGTAAGAAGACCATAGATGCTGTAAAGGTGGCTTAGCTGTTCTTTCGGGAGGTGTATAGATTGCATGGCCTTCCTACCTTGATTGTTTCAAATCGGAACACTAGATTCCTCAACCATTTTTGGCTCAGTTTGTGGGCTTGGTGAACACGTAGCTGAAATTTAGCAGTGCTTATCATCCGCAAATAGATGGGCAGACTGAAGTTGTTAACCATTCGTTAGACAATCTTTTGAGGAGCTTGGTGGGTGAGAATGTTAGGAGTTGGGACTTCAAGTTGAGCCAGGCAAAATCTGCACACAAACATGTTGTTAATCGAAGTACCGGGTTTAGTCCTTTTCAAGTTGTGTATTCAGTACTACCTCGAGGTCTTCTTGATTTGTTACCAATGCCAAATAAGACTAGATGGCATGGACCGGTAGAAGACTTTATTAGTGGGCTGCAAAAGATTCATCAATCTGTCAAAGATAACTTGCAGAAGGCTGCTGACAAGTACAAACAATATGCAGATCGGAAGAAGTGTCACATGGAGTTTGAAGTGGGTGACTTTGTGTGGACAATTCTCACTAAAGACCGGTTCTCTGTGGGTGATTACAGCAAATTGTCAGTTCGAAAGATTGGTCCTGTGGAGGTTCTTGAGAAAATTAATCCTAATGCTTACAGATTGAAGTTGCCAAGTCACATTCGCACGGCTGATGTATTTAATGTCAAGCATCTTGTTCTCTATTATGGGAATACGTCTGATGATGAAAATTCAAGGGCGAATTCTGTCCACCATGGGGAGAATGATGAAGTCCAAGAATTAGCTTGAAAATTCTTGGAAAAATATGATGGAAAGATATGACAGAATGACATTTTAGTAATTTTCGCAAATGGCGAAGTTTGGGCGTTTGATTTTTGGTGTTTCCGGGCATGGGTTTATTAGGAATGGCGTGGAGATCACAACTCACCACTATGCCGTGACTACGACATTTTTTGGCAAAATTCCATCGTTTCGCACTCAGAAACGTCAATTTTGCTATATTAGGAAAGTTTTGTTTCGCTTATAACTTTTTTTAGGAATTTCCGTTTTCATTGCTGTTTGCGACATTTGTTTCTATTTTTCGTCTAGTTCTCAGTTTATGGTTTTTTTGGACTTTTTACTATTTTTGGTAAATTTTAGGGTTTCACTATTTAAGCGATCTATTGGGTGTAATTCTTAGTTTTTAGCTAAAATAAAAGAATTTTTGAACTTTGGCTTAAGTTCTGACCTAGATCGAGTTTTTTGTGGATTCATTCAACTGGTTTAGAAGATCTCCACTACGTCAAGATGTGAGAGGAGTTATAAAGAAAATTATGGAAGAAAAGCATTTGATTCTCCAGTCACCATTTCTATGAAGGAACAAGGATGTGCAAAGACAAACAAGGAAAAGATCTTGTATATATAATTATACATCTTCTCTAGCTAACTACTTTCATGAAACTAAATATATAAGAAGTATACATGTATGATCATAATTAATATAAATTTAATTGCATAAAATAATTACATTATCCTACAGCACCCTTGTTAATAATTATTAAACTAAAAAGAAGTTGGATTATATTATTATAAAATAGTAATGATTTTATCCCCAAGGATTGTGGTGCAGCGACGAGCACCATATATCTGATGGAGACATCATAGTGGTTATATTATATCTTATTGGTTTCTCTGCATTATGGGCTAGGGGCGCCCGATTAACCCCCACAACATTAGTCGAACGGAAGTAAGATGGAGCGAAAAAGGTTCAAAATCTACAAATATCAAAAATGATTTAGTATATCTAGTATTTATTTTACTTAAAAAGAATCTATAGTATGCATCAAAGAATGTCATGTACAACCTTAAATTTCAAGCAACCAAACTCTTTTCCACATGATTAATTAATATGATAGTCATGGAGGAGTTAAAAAGAGCGTCTTAATATCGACTGGAGAATAATTGGCAACAAATTAAAGCATAAAAGGGGATGGATCTCAACTTTTTTTGATTAGTTGTAATGGATGGATTTATTTGTCTTGATCAATGAAACAATTCAAAATTTTCGTTAGCCATGAATAACTGGTTGTTCATTCCACTCTTAAAAAGAGAAACTAGTATTAGCAATTGTCTTGCCCTCATTGGCGTGTTGAGTTTTTGTCTCGCGCTTGTTGCATGTTGTCAACACTGTTTGTTTTGATCTTTAAGCTATTCTTTGCTCACTCAAATCGCTATGGCAGGATCATTGTCTAAGGGGAGCCTCCAACTCCCGTACAAGGATCTAACTTTGGGGCAAGAGGATGAGCAGGGTTTGATCTTCGAGGAAGACAAGACCTTGAAGGATGTCGTGGATTGTTCAAAAATCATTGTTGGTCATTTTCTCTGGAAGAGTGGTAAATTTCAACTCCATGAGGGATACATTAGCATCTATATGGAGACCAGTGAAGGAAGTACATGCAAGGAAAATGAAGTGATTATGTCTATACGTCTTCACCTTTTTCCATGACCGTGATTTGTTTTGTGTTATGGATGACAACCTTTGGACTGTTAACCAGTAAGCTCTATTGCTCAAACAAATGGAGCCATCAGATTAGTTAGGAACAAACTCCCTATGGGATTCATGAATGAGAAGGTTGTTGAATGGATAGTCAATGGAATGGGAAAGTATGTGAAGACGGACTTGTGGAGTATTGAGAACATGTGGCTGAAATATTTTCGAGTCAAGGTACGAATTGATTTCTGAAAATCACTTCATGTATACAACGCATTTACTTGCCACAGTTTCCCTAAAAGTGAACAGGCTTTCCTCCTTCAACAATTTCTGAATTGTCGTGATGAACAATTCTAGAGTGGTAAAATATACAAATTTCAACTGGCTGTAGAATTTGTCCTGCAACAGATAAACTAGACAAGATGAAAACCAACTTAACTACATGTTTTCTTGAAGTTTGCTACCAACCATAAATTTTCTTGTACATTAAAGTAAGAGATCGAAGTCGTAGACTTGCTCATGACTCTAGTTTTCATTGGAGAAACTTATACAATGAACTCAGTATTATCAATATCAGCCTCAAGGAGCGGAAATTTGTTAATTGCGTGGTAACATTTTCAATTGTAATATGTAAATATGGGAGATCGTCTCCCTGATTAGAAGCTTGATCCATGCTTCAATATAAATAGTGTGTCAAATCCATAATTCAACCACCCTAAAAACACAACCTGTTTCGCAAAAAATTTTGAACCTAAATGGTTCTCCTGAGCTACTTTTGGCATGAACTGACTCCATGGTGAAACTTGATGCTGGTGTCCTCCATCTCTTTCCATTGCAGTACTTAACCTGAATGTATGACCAAAAAACTTAAGCATAAATAACATAGCCATACCTAAATAACAAACACAAAAGAAAGAATAATGCCTGCGGAATTAACTAATGAAATCATGTATTCGATGCCATATCTGAGAATTATTTGAAAATGCCTTTGGAGTGAATCAATCCTCGTAAGCATCTAAATGAACAAAACTCAAGGCTCCTCTTTTCCTTGTAAGTATTAATTTCTTCCTAAAATAATTTTTTTATATACAAGTACGAATTTTTAGAAATTGCAACCACAAACAATAGCTTTTATAAATTACAACTATTTTCTTTTTAGGATATTTCTCGTCACACAGAGATTAAAGCAGACTGTAAAAAGACTCCCTCAATGACACTGAAAGGGCCAGACTTCAGAATGCCTTATTTGACTTGCTTCATATGGCCAATTGAGATTTTTGCCCACAATCCTTTGACATCCGAAAGAGTTAACCTGTCAGTAATGTATCTCCAAATTCAATAATAATACTACAACAACAACATAGCCTCAATCCCAAAATTAGTTCGGGTTGGCTATATGTTTCAAATTCTTCTATTGCACTCGATTTAGTGCAATGACAGTATTGCTTATAATTGACCTGAGGATTTAAATATAATTACAATCTAGCCAAGAGATGCTTAGAAGTAAGGAAGATTTTAGGGTTTTGCAATGGTTCGAGCATTCCAATTGTTTATTCTTTAATGATCGAAAAATGATTTTCACCAACCTTGCCATATCTGTTACTTTTCTTGTCAAAAATAGCAATAAAATTATATGTTACAAAGCAGCAAAATTTCAACACACTCAGTCAACCATTTGGGCCACCCTTATATTAGAAAGGGTACAAATACAAAATATCAATATCACACAACAGAAAAAGGGACAAATTTAATATTAAGTTCAGATTCCAACAGTAAGACTCATAACTAATTTATGTTAATAGATACATTTTATTATGGACAAATAAACTTCACATTTAACTACTTCATTTACGGCCTTTCAATAACAACAACAACAACAACGCATTTCTCCAGTTTTAGAGTGTGCGCCGACCTAGGGTCGGGTCACTTCACCCAAACTGCTACTTGGACCTGATACCTAAACTAGACCCAAAAAACAGTCTGACACGCTCTCAAATAAACCTGTGGAATACACATTGGCTAAACAAAGGATATTGATTGCGGAATAAATATAAAAAGATATCCTTAAGCCAATAAATTTAAGTTCAAAAGAACATCTATGAAACTATACATGGGTTCATATTCATTTAAACTAAACAAGGTTTACTAAAACTCCCATGTAGAACAACTACAGGTAAGTAGGTTTCAAACTACCCAAAGACTTATTTTAATTACAACTCAAGTTTAATAGTTTCAAAATCGAATATAGATAATATATATAAACATAAGGCTCACATCAAGTGGAGAGTTCAAGCTTGCCTCTCCCTTGTCTCAATCTAGCGTTGTCATGGGTATCTGAGATGTAAGTGGGATGAGCTAAAAGAACCAACGGAGCTCAATAAGAGGAAAACCTTGATCAACTATCAAACATGCAAGTATTACCTATAAAGCAAAACAACTCTGCGCATGAAATTGTAAATCAAATCGCAAAGCTTTTAATGAAAAGTACTGGAGACATGGTTCTTATTTGTAAAGGGAGGTATAAACAAGTTTTAAGTCAAACAAAAAATGAAAAAGGGTAAGCAATCTACCATTGTTAAAGACTAAAGTGCCCTCTCATTTGGGCCTTAAGTCTAACTCTAATATGTTTTTGGTCCATTTTCATTAGTCTACTTAATTAGCCTTTGGACCAGGAAAGTTTTCCATAAATCATTTCCTACTTAGTGTTATCTCACGAATTTAGAGATCTTTTCCCTTTTGACTTGGAAAGTTCTCACAAAATCTTTCTCTAATTAATGGGATCTCATAAATTTGGATATTTCACCCATTTTGACAAGAAAAGTTCCCACATTTATTTTCCTAGTTAGTGGGATTTCATAAATTTGGAGATCTCGCCCCCAAATATAACTTTCTTCATGTTTATGAAAAGTTTTTAAAAACTTTTTCTCTTGTGAATTTCCTTAATGAGAACGAGTGTATATTATGAAATATCTTCAAACCAAATAAAATGTACAACTCAAGGTGTAGGATATTATACCATTTCACTAATAATCCAATTTAAAGAAAATTCAACACACATTTAATATTTAAATTACTAAATTGCCCGAAGTCGGATCGGGGAAGATTTGGGTAGTTACATTTAGAGACACATTTTAACTACAAATCAATAAGTAATAGCTTAGTTTATGCATAATATGATACCATTATGTAGAGTTATGTATCTACTTTTTTAGTAGAAGTGATTTTATTTCCTATTCATGATTTTTTTTCTTTGTAACTTCTTTGTAGTATCCGTAGTTTGTGTCTTAGAAATGCTCCAAACCATTAGATTAATATTTTTGAATGCTATAAATGCATAATTGTGCTTACTTTGACATCCCTAAATAGCAATTTGAATCTTTTCACCATCTAAGAGAATGTTTCCCAAACTTCTCCAAATTGTCAAATTTTCACAAAAGTCCTCCATGTCGAATTGCATTTCTAGAATTATTACATTTTTCAACAGAGCGAATTACAAGGAAAAATCAAATTTTTTATCCTGCCTCCATCATATGACTGGACATAAGACCCCTGAATTTTCTGTCCAGCTACATGCACAAAGCACCAAATCAAGATCGAAAGACTACCAGATTAGCCACTAATAGAACAACCATAATCAATTGTAATTAATAAGTAGGTTTAGCAAATAATTATACAACAAAAGATGAATAAAATTACACTAGGGCATAAAATTGAGAAATTATGAGGGAAAATAGGATGGAAAAGCATACCAGTAATTTGGACAACAACTAGTTGACGAGGCAAATTCAAATTTGATAAAAAGAATAGACTTTAGAATAAAACCTAAAAGGTATGGTAGAGATGAGATGAGTGTGCATATTTTTCAGTATTTTAAACATGGAATGGGCAGTAGTGGCAGAAACAAACATGTTTTAAATGGCTAAATTCTAAAAAATGAAACTAATATACCATCGGCAAGCCTAAAAGACGCAAAGACGCAAATATGGATATATAGTTACCAAGAATGTCAAAAAGACAAGATTGAAAAGAAAATTATAATAAAAAATGAAGAAGCCTTAGCAGTAGTACTAACAACAAGCAACGAAAAAAAAATTTCAAAAGCGTCACACCGGTCGGTGTTGCCTTAACAGAAAAATAATGAGCAAGAAGATTGAAAAGAGTGAATAATATTAGTAAAGATTTTTATTTATTTTTTGCGAGCTGCACCAAGCCTTTTTTTATTTATTTTGAAAGGTGGCACGCCCCTTGTAAAAGATAAGATTAATTTAATATCTAAAGCGAAGGGACGGGAAAGGGGAAGGGGAAGGGGAAGGGGAAGGGGAAGGTGAGTGGAGGGAGGGGGAGTAGGTGGAAGGAGAGAGGAGAGTGGAGAACAAGATAGGAGATAGGAGGAGAAGAGGAGATCGGGAGGAATGGGGAGTAGTGGGGTTGGGTGGGGAGGAGGACCCTAGGGATTGTTTATAGAATCTAGATATTAAATTAAACTTAGGTATGAGTTTGGAGGGTTCTCTGACGTCTTATTTTATACTAGTCTCATATCATACATATTTTTCATTTAGTGATATGGGACTAAAGAGAATTACATTTATTTTTGCGGAAAGTCACAATTGAGAATTTATAGGTTCAAAATTTATTTTTATAACATTGTCAATTCTATGCAAGTGTTTGGACTAAATGAAGAATGTCGAAATAAAATTTATAGGCGCATCTACCAGAAGGACCCCAAACTATGCACCTTGAGATGTACATCACATTTGCATTGGAAAATGCCAACATGGTAGGTGCGCATTTCTCGATGTCCAAAGAGGGAGCCAATCTTTTTCCATAGGATAGACGTCTAAATCAACAATATTATAGTATAAATTTTTTTTTTTAAATTATAGTAACACAGAATGGAAAAAAAACAAAAAAAAACAAAATTTGAGCATCTATTAATGAATTTTAATAAATAATGATAATTATCTCAACTTATATATGAAGCATTTTGATTTGTTGAATATCTAACAAATGGATCATGTGGCTACACTGAATATTGGATTAGGATCTCAAGCATATTATGTGGTTTTATTCCACCATTAATATTTTTTGTTGCTTCATGAATCCAAAATAAAGCTACCTTAATTTTTTACCTGGTAAAAAAAAAATGGAACCTAAAATGTGGCCATTAAATTATCATGCATGGATAGAGATGAGAAGTTTCCAAATCGATCAATTAGCCTTTGAACTTAATTAGGAGCATATCGTCCTCCACATCCAAAAAAGAAAAAGTAAAACTGACCAATATTATCAACCACCATATATATATATATAAATAAAATAATGAAAACACTAAAAATTATCACAATTACTCAAAATCAAATCATGAATGTATGTTGATGCAACTAATTGCATAAAATCATCACTACATGCCAGACCCCTTTGTTGTCAAACTGCAAATCTAGCAATAAATGTTAATCTCTATCCATGGATGATATGCAAAATCTTTAAAAAATAAATAAATAAATAAATGGCAGAAATTGTGTTTGAATTTTTAACTTTGCAAACCGCAAGGGAGGAGAACAGTTGCGGAGAGATACATGGATATGAGAGAGAAATGGCGATAATTTAGGAAAAGATAATAAAGTTTCGGTTAGAAAACTAACTAGAAGTGTGTTTGTTTTCCACAAATGCCCCCAATGATTATTAGTTACTTCTTTTTAAACCAATAATTAAAAAGAAATGAAGGACAAATATGGAATAAGTACAAATTTCAATTAATTGGATCCTTGGGAGGATTGACAATATATATAGTATAGATTTAACAAATGTTCTACTCTAAAGGAAAACTATAACGTACTTATTATATAAGATCTTCATGTTCACATATTTTTAAAAACTATATATTCAACTTCAAAACAACATGACCACTCGCAATGACAATGAAGTTTGAAATTGAACATTTGAAGTTATCTTTGGCAATAATAAGGTAGCAACCCTCACAAATTAATTACAAAATAAATTGAGAGATATTTTAAAGGTGAGGTATAGTGGCAAAGAAATGAGAATTATTACTCTGACAAAAGTAAATATCATGAATTATGTTCTGAGCATCTATGTTCTATTCTTATAGTTATCAACAAAATAGTGATTAGGATCATGCATTCACGAATTTGCTACCTAAAGAATATTAATTTTTGGAAATTATATTAAATCACTTGGTAGAAACATATATGATAGAAAAAAAAATAGATTTAGTGACATTCTTGTTCTCTTAAGAAAAAAGAAGATTTTGAAGGGAGAATTGACTTTTTTTTTATTAGGAGAATTGACATATTCATATAAGCGAGTTAGCCACAAACATAGGCACATGCAAACGTTAAATGTTTATACAACACAAAATGAGGAAAAATATGTTTTGAAAGTGAAAAAAAATTTGTGTGATATAACTAAATCAACGCCAGATTTTAAAGAAATACTTTGTATAAGCCGAGTTAAGTGTACATTATTGATGCTTACATGTAATAGTATATTACAAAATATAGGAATTGTAGTGCAATGGTTATATAGTAATTTCTATATAGTTCGTTGGGGTTTAGTCACTATATAAAGATGCAATCAATGTTGATGTAGCTTACTCCTTTTTTCTTCCCAACTTTCCCCTTCTATGGAAGACGGTTCGATTCTATTAGCTAACGAAAAATTGTGTTATGATCCACATATTGAAAACTAAACATAATAAATAAAACTTGAAGAAATTTGACAACATAAAGGCAGACTTAAAATAGCTTAGAATGCATTGAATCAAGAAGAATGGAATATTTAATATACATAGCCACACATGATTATTTTGGGATTGAGAATTTTGGTGTTGTAAACTTATTATGAGAGCCAAAGAACTTTCACGCAACCCATTTTTATTTTATTTTATTTTATTGAATCCTAAATAGATAATTCCATATCTTTTTCCATCCATTTTACCTTCAGATGAGAGCTTACGTATTCTGATGTTCATAACATAATTGGATAGTGGTGTTGTGCATTCTGATGTACATTTTAGTGGTGTCGCTCTAGCATTTTTTTATGGGGAGTCGAACTCTCGACCTTCAAAAATCTTGCCTGCTATGCGTTGTAACACGTCAAATATAATTCCCGATTCCTATACCGAAAACTATAAAGGGCTGTAGCAGTGGTAAGCTCGGGGTCGAACCACAAGGACTGGGTTATTGACTTCGGTTTCTAAGGGAGAAGAGAAAACAGGGGATTTTGTAAAACTTTTGGAAACGTTGAAAACTTTGGAGTTGAAGTAATGCAATGGAAGAAAATCTACGTATACAGCTTCGCGGTCTTCGCGATACAACTTGGGATTGATTCCATTAATCCTTGGTTTATAAATGATATGAGACTAACCTATGATCTAGTGCAGCAATAGACCCGGCAACGCACTCAGTTCCTCGCACTTCTTGATATCGACAACCAAGGTACAACCGTTGATTACTTCCCTAA
The DNA here is from genome assembly GCA_039657345.1 of Stephania japonica. Lineage (NCBI taxonomy): Eukaryota > Viridiplantae > Streptophyta > Magnoliopsida > Ranunculales > Menispermaceae > Stephania > Stephania japonica. The sequence goes on from CM077566.1 coordinate 21,556,039, forward strand.
CCAAACACACAACCTCATCGTTAGTACTCCCGATTTAACACGTTGGATGGATTACCTCATTTTGGGAAGACACTACACCTAGATAACCAGATCACTAGTGCTCCTGATTTAGCTTAGATCCCTAAGGTACTTGACCGGTTGGCCAACTGTCATAAGTTTGACTCTACCACGTGAGGACGGAAGTTTTGACTTCAATTACTAAGGGTAGTCAACCTAATATGCATGCACTGCGCTATACATACACCGGTTAGCCAACTGTCACAAGTTTGAGTCTACCTCCTCATCCTGCTCATGTATAGTTTGATGCTCTCTACGAACTACCTTAGCCTTCCTAGGCTCGCTCTCAACAACTAATGATATGACCTTTACATGCGCTTTAGGGTTAGGGGTGGGTTGGGCGTGCAATCTACCCTAGTCCGTAAGTTTACCTAGCTCTCTAGCTATTTGATTCACTTGAACTGCTAAGTCATGCACAATAGCATCATTACTTGCTTTGTACTATGTCATGTTGACTATAAGGTTGTCCACCTTAGTGAAGAGTGTCCTCATCATATCCTCTAAGGGTCCGGTAGTATGAACAGGTTGGGGTTGTGGAGGGAGTTTTTGGCCCATTGAAACAAACTGAGAGAAGTTCTGATTATGTAACCCATATCTCAAATAGGGGTTATTAACAGCTTGATTATATGTATTACCATTAGTGTTTCCGTATTGATTCCTAGGAAGACCTTGGAATCTGCCACCTAAAGCGTTAGCTTGTTCTCTGAACATGGTGGGACAAGAATTAGTAGTATGGCCAGAAGTGTCACAAAAGCTGCAAGTCTTGGCCTGAGCTTTCCCGAAAGTAGGGAAACACTCCATGAGATCAGTGAGTTTGTCAATCTTCCTATCAGTGTTGCTTGACCCATTTCCACTGAAGATGTGTCAAGAAGGATCCTCAACCTTATCGTCGTCAACATATTGACGAGACTGACTATCCATAGATTCAAACAACTCGAACATCTCATCGGTTGTTCTCTTTTTATAGGCTCCATCACAAGTGTTGTCAATCATGCACTTCTCAAGGGACCTAAGACCCTTATAGAGGAATTGGATAAGAAAGAAAAGAAAAACCTAAATCAAGTAGGACCTAGTCTCCAGTAAGGGCGCCAAAATTTGACGCACATTGTAAAACATGAAATATAATTCCCGATTCCTAGACCTAAAACTATAAAAGACTGTAACAGGGGTAAGCTCGAGGTCGAACCTCAAGCACTAGGTTACTGACTTACGTTTCTAAGGTAGAAGAGAAAACAGGGGATTTTGTAAAACTTTTGGAAACTTTGAATACTTTGGAATTGGAGTAATGCAATGGAAGAAAATCTAGGTATTCAGCTTCACGGTCTTCGCGATACAACTTAGGATTAATTCCATTAATTCTTGGTTTATAAAAGATATGAGAATAACCTATGATCTTATACAGCTATAGACCCAGTGACGCACTCAGTTCCTCGCACTTCCTAATGTCAACAGCTAAGGTACGACCATTGACTACTTCCCTAACCCAACTGGCAACCTGATCACTAGTGCTCTAGATTTAACGTGTTGGACGCATTATCTCGGTCTGTGAAGGCACTACACCTATACAATCGGATTGCTAGTTCTCCCGATTTAATCTAGATCCTTAAGGTACTTGACCGGTTGTCAACTGTTACAAGTTTGAGTCTACCACGTGAGGACGGACATTTTCATTTTAATAAGTAAGGATGGTCAACCTAATATGCATACACAAATACATATACATACAATCAAATCTAACCCTATTATTAAAAACAATACCAAAGAGAATAAACCATAGAAAAGAATCAAGATAATTAAATATAAATATACCTCATAACAGAATCCCAAGTCGCAAAGCTTGACCGATCCACCTTTATCCTAGAGAGAGGAGATTTGTTAGACATAATCAAGCCAAAAACCTAGTTCTAATGCAAAACGGAAGTAAAAACAAGAGTTCTTTTCGAATTAGAGTCTATTAGTATTTATAGGAAGACCACAAAGTGGGTTAAAAACCTAAAAATCATGAAATAGGTAAAATTCTTGAAATTAATTATCTTCAGGTATCGATGCTTTGTCAGTGGCATAAGAATATGTGAAACATGGCGTCCTAATGACGTCCTTTTTTAGCTCTCTGTTTAACTCATATGTGAGTCATGGTGTGAGAATTTGTTTATCATGGTGTCCTCATGATGTGTTTTTATTCTTTGCTTTTCAATGCGATTTTGTACCACTTAGAGGCCGAATCTGAAAAGTCTTGTGAGATATGGAAATGTTCATCTTGGAGTCTACTTTCAAAGAAGGAAAGAGAAGTCATTTGGATTTGAGTTGAGAATGTTATGGCCTTTATACTGAAAAGGGATCATTAAGGAACTTCGCCAAACTTTTCCAACAGTGTGTATTCTTTTCAGACACTTTATATCCATATCTCATGATGCTTATGAGGACTAAAAATGTTTACCTCGATGTCTTCTTTCCAACAAGACCAACGGCGAGTCGTTCTGACTTCGGATGTGAAAGTTATGCCCTCTGAACTTAACATCGTCAATTAAGCTCAACACAGGCCTTCGGTCCCAAAATTGCCAAATAAATATAAAATCCCTGAAACACATAAAACAAGCCTTTATCACTCTAAAACAAGATAAATATAGTCCATTAACTTCTAATATCCTATACTAAATTATGCCTAAATGAACACTCATCATTAACTTTTGCAAGTCACACACCTATCATCTCACCAAATATGTTTTTGTCGATTTTTTAATTACTACTTTCTTGTTGAGGTTTGGTTTTTTTCAACAAGTTGATTTTATTGCTAAACTACTAATACTCAAGTATACATTGCTAGGTTAAATATCACTATTTTAGAAGTTTTTAATCTGGCCAAAGGAACGAGTCTTTTCAACTTTCTTTAATTTCTAGCCTTGCACCATCTGTCCCTTTTTAACTCCACCGATGATAAAGAGATTCTTACACGTTTCACCATCAATCTCAGGTCTAGAGAAAGGAAGGGGAAAAAATATTTAAATAGTTTTTAAAGTACAATGATGGTATATAAGGTGAAAATAAAGTAATTTTAATGAAAACATGCCAAGAGCGGGAAAAAGGTTATGCCTAAGCCCCCAAAATGCCAGGTTCGACCCTGGGAATCAACTTTTATGTATCACACTTCTATGCATAATCGTAAATAAGATTATACGTCTTATTATATGTTATGAATTTATAGGGTAATTAAGAAAAATTTAAGTATAATCTATTAAGTAGTAGTTTCATGTAGTTTTTTGAATGGAATTAAGGCTAAAAAGTATCAAATCATTAAGGGACTTAAAACTTTCAACGGTCACAAAAAGATGATGAAGTTGTTGATGCAACATCTTATATATATTATAAACAAAAATATTAATCCAGCTCAATAAACAAATGAGATGAATGTACATTGCTCACAAAATATAATTTGATTAATGTAAACACAGTTTGGACTGAGTGCAAATTGTTTATAAAATCACGTAATATTTCTTAATCTTGTCTCGGGTATATAAAATCACATAATTTTCACTGCAAATACAGTTTATAAAATCACATAATATAATTTGATTCATGTATTCAATTTATTTCTTAATCTTGTCTTAGGTATATAAAGTTTTCAAACTCACATAATATTCACTGCAAACACAGTTTGGACTGAGTGTAAACTGTAACGACTCTAAAATCTAACTCATGTCATGTGTCAGTTAAGGTCGTGCGTGAACCCACTTGTCAAAAATTCCTTTTACTCCAAAATCATTAGACCAACTGAGTAATCCAAAGTTGTACCCCTTTGCAGTACCATTGCCCGAAAACGAGACCTAGAACAATGCTTTCATTGTTTTTTCGCCGAATACTAATTTTTAAAGCCTCACCTTAACATCCAAATCAACAACGAAGATCACACTGACAATCTACGTCACATTTGAATGCCCTACATTGGTTACAGTTCTTCTAACCGTTCGAATAAATCGGCGTGCTTGAATACTCCTAATGGAGATGGAAGGGTAGCTGATGTCGAATATGTGATCCTCAAAGGAATTCTTTGGACATGTAAATTTGGGGCATGTGACCAATTGTATGACTTTCGATTTGTATCCGTAGTAACATAGGAAATAGAGATAGTCCTTCTGTGTGGTCTCATACACTACTTCACGATTAGTGGCTCTAAGTGGACTATCTTCTCCTACTCCTACTTCAAGTGGACTTGCAGGATTGTATTTGTTGTTTGTGATTGGCTTCCCTAGTAATCGACGTGTGATGTGAGGGCAAGCAATCGACGTTCCAGATTTGATTGCAAAGTCTGATGGCTTCTTCCCAAAAGGAATTCTTTCTTTTCCTTTCGAGGCCATTAACGCCAATATGCCTACGCCTGGAACCACTACATCGATTTGTACAGTGGTATTTTCTATTAGAAGCGAAGCAAATGGAAGAGAGATTCTTAACGACAAAGTAGATTGCGCAAACCTTAAGAATGGTATCTGTAAGTTGTCCAAGGCCTCAAGATGAAAAGGAAGCAACGATAGGGACTAGTTTGAACTTTTTTATGCCCATTGTTGGAAGAATGGTTGTCATAGGATTCCTAAAAACAAACATATAATGTTCAAATCTAGAAGAATAGAGTTGTCTTGAAATGAGAGAAAAGTAATCTGTTAAAGGATCAATAATAACAACTGCAATGCATACTTGGTGGAATTGATGTACTTGAGTATTTGTATTCTTTCGACGATGTAATTCACCGGTATGGAATGCAACTTCTTAACAGATATAATTCACATTAAACAACAATCAATTGCCTTGGTATGATAAAGGATGATAACGTTAAATAAGCTAATGCTACAGCTTTATCACCACCTTGGTCTTCATGATGATCACTTCCTCCCATGTATACAACATAATGCTAAAAGACACAAACTAAAAGGTTGGAACATATAAGCAATTTGCTAGTTAGAAAACTGGACAGAATAAAAATTAAAGCAATTCGATACAAAATATGATAGCCTAAAATAATTAAGAATGCATAGGTGAAAAAAGATTTAAAGGGTTTTGAATGCATGCCACAAACTGCATTAAATCAAGTGAAGCGAAAAATTTAGTTTGATTCATGTCGACTCATTTGAGATTGAGGCTTTGCTGTTGTTGTTGTTGTTTGTTTATTTGCACTTGTTAACTTTGGTGATGGCTAAGTTGCGATAGAGCTATTAAAGATAAGGAGACTTAAGAGAATGAAGAGAGAATGCAATTGCATGGTTGATGAATAAGTAGGAGATGCGATGAATAAGTAGGAGATGCGATGAAGTCCAAAGATTAGCTTGTAAATTCTTGGAAAAATATGATGGAAAGATATGACAGGATGTCATTTTAGTAATTTCTGCAAATGGCGAAGTTTAGGCGTTTGATTTTTGGCGTTACGGGAGCATGTGTTTATTGGAAATGGCGTGGAGATCACAACTCACTGCTATACCGTGACTACGACGTTTTTCGGTGAAATTCCATCATTTCGCCCTCCAAAATGACAATTTTGCTATTTTAAGAAAGTTTTGTTTCGCTTATAACTTTCATTAGGAATTTCTGTTTTTATTGCCATTTGCGGCATTTGTTTCTATTTTTCGTCTAGTTTTCATTTTAGGGCTTTTTGGACTTTTTACTATTTTTGGCAAATTTTAGGGTTTCGCTATTTAAGTGATCTATTGGGTGTAATTCATAGTTTTGGCTCAAATAAAAGAATTTTCGAACTTTGGCTTAAGTTTTGACCTAGATCGAGTTGTTCGTGGATTCGTTCAACTGGTTTAGAAGATCTTAGACTGGCTGGCGTCAGTTGAAGAAGTCATAGAATTCAAAGGTGTGCCCGAAGACAAGCGCATGCAACTGGTTGCGACCAGATTCGCAACAGGGCCACGCCTTAGTGGCAACCACAAAAGTTGATGTGGAATAGGAATGGAAATGCAAAGATCACCTCGTGGGAGAAGATAAAAAAATACTTACGGGCTGAGTTCTTGCCTTATAATTTCCAACGCCTTATGTATCAGAGGTTGCAGAATCTGAGACAAGGGGCAAAGTCAGTAGATGATTACACTACTGAGTTTTATCAGTTAGTCACTATAAACAAATTGTAGGAGACTAACGACCAATTGGTGGCGCGGTTTATTGGTGGACTGAGTGTGCATATCCAAGATGTCGTCAACATGTGTGATCCGGCTTCCTTATCTGCAGCGCACCAGTGAGGATTGTTAGTGGAGAAACAACAGCGACGGGGTGTGAGTAATGCTTCCAGTAATGTTAGTGTTGGGACAGCCAATACTAGAGGTAATATCGCGGCAATTAACCCTGCTAGTCGCATAAACAGACTTGGCACTAGTGGGATTAAATGCTTCGGTTATAGTGAATTTGGTCACAGGAAGTCAGAATGTAGAGGGAAGAAGGCTCTCTTTATTGAGAACGAAGAGGAAGACAAAGGGGAAGAGTCCAACATCACTGCAGAACTAGTGTTTGATACTTCTGACAATGCAAAAGAGGAGGTCGTAACTGGAGATGTGGGTATTGCCTTAGTTGTAAGGCGTTCGTGTATGACTCCTAGAGCTGTCGCTATGACATTTGGGCGTTTGATTTTTGGTGTTTCGGGGCATGGGTTTATTAGAAATGGCGTGGAGATCACAACTCACCACTATGTCGTGACTATGATATTTTTCGACGAAATTTCATCGATTCGCCCTCTGAAACTGCAATTTTGCTATTTTAGGAATGTTTTGTTTCGCTTATAACTTTCATTAGGAATTCCCGTTTTTATTGCCGTTTGCGGCATTTGTTTCTATTTTTCGTCTAGTTTTCAATGTAGGGTTTTTTTGAACTTTTTACTCTTTTTGGCAAATTTTATGGTTTCGCTATTTAAGTGATCTATTGGGTGTAATTCTTAGTTTTTGGCTGAAATAAAAGAATTTATCAACTTTGGCATAAGTTCTGACCTAGATCAAGTTGTTTGTGGATTCATTTAACTAGTTTAGAAGATCTCCACTACGTCAAGATGTGAGAGGAGTTATAAAGAAAATTATGGAAGAAAAGCATTTGATTCTCCAATCACCATTTCTATGAAGGAACAAGGAAGTGTAAAGACAAACAAGGAAAAGATCTTGTATATATAATTATACATCTTCTCTAGCTAACTACTTTCATGAAACTAAATATATAAGAAGTATACATGTATGATCATAATTAATATAAATTTAATTGCATAAAATAATTACATTATCCTAAAGCACCCTTGTTAATAATTATTAAACTATAAAGAAGTTGGACTATATTATTATAAAATAGTAATGATTTTATCCCCAAGGATTGTGGTGCAGCGACGAGCACCATATATCTGATGGAAACATCATAGTGGTTATATCATATCTTATTGGTTTCTCTGCATTATGGGCTAGGGGTGCCCGATTAACCCCCACAACATTAGTCGAACGGAAGTAAGATGGAGCGAAAAAGGTTCAAAATCTACAAATAACAAAAATGATTTAGTATATCTAGTATTTATTTTACTTAAAAGAATCTATAGTATGCATCAAAGAGTGTCATGTACAACCTTAAATTTCAAGCAACCAAACTCTTTTCCACATGATTAATTAATATGATAGTCATGGAGGAGTTAGAAGAGCGTCTTAATATCGACTGGAGAATAATTGGCAACAAATTAAAGCATAAAAGGGGATGGATCTCAACTTTTTTTGATTAGTTTTAATGGATGCATTTATTTGTCTTGATCAATGAAACAATTCAAAATTTTCCTTAGCCACGAATAACAGGTTGTTCATTCCACTCTTAAAAAGAGAAACTAGTATTAGCAATTGTCTCGCCCTCATTGGCGTGTTGAGTTTTTGTCTCGCGCTTGTTGCATGTTGTCAACACTGTTTGTTTGATCTTTTTGCTATTCTTTGCTCACTCAAATGGCTATGGCCGGATCATCGTCTAAGGGGAGCCTCCAACTCCCATACAAGGATCTAACTTTGGGGCAAGAGGATGAGCAGGGTTTGATCTTCGAGGAAGACAAGACCTTGAAGGATGTCATGGATTGTTCAAAAATCATTGTTGGTCATTTTCTCTGGGAGAGTGGTTCATTTCGACTCTATGAGGGATACATTAGCATCTATATGGAGACCAGTGAAGGGAGTACATGCAAGGAAAATGAAGTGATTATGTCTATACGTCTTCACCTTTTTCCATGATCGTGATTTGTTTTCTGTTATGGATGACAACCTTTGGACTTTTAACCAGCAAGCTCTATTGCTCAAACAAATGGAGCCATCAGATTAGTTAGGAACAAACTCCCTATGGGATTCATGAATGAGAAGGTTGTTGAATGGATAGTCAATGGAATGGGAAAGTATGTGAAGACGGACTTGTGGAGTATTGAGAACATGTGGCTTAAATATTTACGAGTCAAGGTACGAATTGATTTTTGAAAATCGCTTCATGTAAAAATGAAGATGAAGAGAACAAGTGGAGAGTGGTTTTGGGCAGATATTGCCTATAAAAGAGTGCCAACATTCTATTTCTATTTCGGATGGATCGGTCATTTAGATAAGTTTTGTGTGAACCTCTCTTTGACAGTGAGAAGCCTAGCGAGGAACGGATATGCGAGAGCTTTCTGATCTCCACGGTTAACCGACAAAACAATGCATCAACAGTGGCACCAATCAAGGAGAGGTTACAGTTACGGAAGGTGTAAACCATGGAAACAAAGGGGGAAAGTTGGGAGTGGAGAATTCAAAATTGGCTGTTTCGAACCAATTGGAAGTGAACCTAATATGGCCATGCATGGGCATGGAGATCGATGGTGGTGAGGGTTTTGGTACCCAGGTCAATGAGGGTGTCCATATAAACAAGTCAAATCCAAAAAACTTGCATGTTGCGGGCCTAGCGAATTAGGCCCAAGCCTCAAGATAAGGACCCTTTGTTAAAACTATTGTGGCTTGGACTTGCCACGTATAATTTAAGTATAATTGGACTTAGTCCAAACGTACAAGCCCAGTTTGGTTTTCTTGATAGGAAACACGACTTGATAAAGATCGATAGAGGGAATTTGCCATCAAATGCAATTTGGTGGCCTAGAGGCCGCACGAGGTGATGATCAAGGAAGAGGTTTGGCCATGTTTTGGAGGAAGTTTGATTCAGTTAGGGTGACTTCTTATACACAAAACTTCATTGATATGAGAGTTTCCATATAAGGTTTAGAACCGCATAGATTAACTGGCTTATATGGCTTTCCAGAGAGCTTGAAGAAGGTAGTGTCTTAGGATTTGTTACGTTCTTTAAATGTCAATCTAGGTGAATCGTGGTGTGTGCTTGAACACTTCATTGACATGCTACATGATAGAGAGAAGCGAGGGATAACGTGGCAGCTACAATGTTTCCTTAATAGGTTTAGAGCCGCGGTAGATGATTGCGAACTCATTAACTTAGTTATGGAGGGTTATCCCTTCACATGGGAAAGACATAACGGTTCAGCCCACTGGGTAGACGAGTGGTTGGACATGGTGCTAGCTACATTCGCATGGACATAGATGATAGGGAAGCACAAAGTTCAAAATCTAGTGGTTCGTGTTTAGATCACTCTGCTCTTTTCCTCAAAATTTCGAGTTAGAAGGTTTCGAATAGAAAATTATGCTTTAGATTTGAAAATGTGTGGCTAAGGGAAGAGGGATGCACGACGGTGGTAAGGAAGACTTGGAAAGACACATTATGACTACCAGAGGTAAATAGAATTGCGGAATTTGGGGCACAATTGCAATCTCAATGGACGAGGGCGATGCGAGACTTGGCAAAAAAAACTTGACTAACTACGAAAGCATATGGAAGATCTTAAAGGAAAATTTGATTTTTTTTTTCCGTCCAATGCAATAAGGAGGTAGAAAAAGAATACCTTTTACTGTTGTCATAACATGAGGATTTCTGGCGGAAAAGAGACAAACAACACTGGCTGAAGGATGCTGAACAAAATACAAAATACTTCCATTCATATGCTTTTGCAAGGAAACGAAAGAACAGGTGACAGTTGAAAGACGACCAAGCGAGGGGGAAGAATGGCTTGGGCGAGTCAGCTAGTGCTTACTTCACTAACCTTTATACATCGCAACAGGGAGATATGACCTGAGTTCTTGAGTGTGTGCACCCATGTGTATCCGCGGATCAGAATTAGCAGCTATTGGGGTAGTTCACGGTGGAGGAAGTCAAGGCGGTAGTCTTCTCAATGCATCTAGATAAGAGTCCGGGTCCCGATGGATTGAATTCGACCTTTTATCAAAGGTTTTGGTCAACTATTGGTGCAGGTATTTATAGAGCATGATTGCAATTCGTATAATCAGGGAAGCTACCTGACTCGTTGAATGATAACTTAGTGGTCTTAATCCCGAAAAAAAAAAGCCCAAGGTGATCACATATTTGAGGCCTATGTCCTTATACAATGTAATGTATAAAATAGTCTCCAAAATGTTAGCTAATAGGCTCAATGTCATTTTACTTGAGATCATCTCTAAATCTCAAAGTGTTTTCATTATGAGGAGACTTATTACTAATAAAGTTATCTCCACTTTTGAGGTTAACCACTGGCTTTACGAGAAAACTCAAGGGAGGGAATGCTATACAACATTAAAAATTGATATGAGCAAGTTGTGCGACTGTGTGGAGTGGGCTTTTATGGAGGCAATGATAGATCGTATGCAATTTGCTAGGCGGTGCATTGAGTTGATGATGTTGTATATCTCCTCTATTAGATATACTTTTTTGGTGGGTGGTTATGAGGTGGGGTCGATTGTTTCAACAAAAGGTCTGCGACAAGGCGATTCGCTCTCTCCATATTTATTTATGATGTGCATTGAGGGACTCTCGGCTCTATTGGCAAGGAAGTGCTGGGACAGTGGCATAGGTGTAAAGTTGCTAGTGAGGCTCCGATGATCTCTATTCTATTTTTTGCAGATGATTGTTATTTATTTTTTAAAGCATCAATCCACGAGGCTAGCACAGTGAAGGAATGCTCAGCCAGTACGGAGAGGCAACAGGGAAGTTGGTCAAATTTCAGAAATCAGTAGTTCACTCTAGTAGAAATGTATGCCAGGCGACTAGGGGAGAAGATTGTAATGTGCTGCAAGTTACACAATCTAGTTATGTAGGATTTTATCTTGGGTTGCCCGGTCGGGTAGGGGGTAATAGGGAAGAAGTTTTTCATATATTTATGAAAAATTGAATAACATGCTCTAAGGGTGGAAAGAAAAGATGTTGTCTTGAGAGGTTTTAATGAACAAATTCTACAAATGCAGTTATGTGACCAATGCAGCTATGTGACCAGTTGGAGATTTTAATGAACAAATTCTAGTGGGTTATCAATGTGCAAGCCAAAGCAATTTAAAGGGCTGGACATGCAACGGGTAAGGAATTTTGATCTAGCAATGTTAATGAAATAGGCATAGAGATTAATTGACAACCCTACGTTACAGGCGACAAGGTTGTTGAAAGATTGATACTTCCCCAATGTTACCGTTTTTAAAGTTGAGAAAGGGAGGAATCCAAATTATGTTTCACTCAGTATTATGGAGTCCCATGGAAAGTTGGTGGGCGAGTATAGATGAATTGGGGATGGTCGTTCAATACGGATATATAAAGATGTCTGGTTGCCGAGTGTGTCGAACACAAAGTCTACTCTGGAATCTTGAGCAAACTTGAGAATACTAAAGTTGAATCTCTCTTTTGTATGGACCGAAGGGAATGGGATGGGGATATACTCCACAATATCTTCAATACAAGGTATGCCAATCTAATAAGGGCGATTATGATGACACCAATTCTACAATCCTAAACTGGGCCCTCCCGGCCTAGACTCATGCGGACTCTCGAGCCAACTCGCTAAGTCAACATAAGCCTAGTCAGCTTTCCTTACCATTTACTATTTATTGTATAATCAGTAATCTTGAGTTATTCAAATTAGTGAGTTATCAAAGTATAGCAGAAGCAATTAAACCTCAAACTAATCAAATAACCTCAAAGAAACTAGTCAGGACAACCTAGAATGTGGAAACCCCACATATGTACACCATCATCATAGTATATTAAGTCAACGAGAGTAACATCAGTGTGTACATGTCCCAAGATGTCTCATGTAACCCATATCCCAATGTGAACAAAAACAAGCATATGTACATAATACAAAAAAGCACCAAAACCTACATTGAAGTCGAAGTTGTAGGGAGAACTGCTCCAGTATCCTCAAAGCAAGTCACTTAACTATGGAGCCTTTCCCTTACTTGACTTTAGATCTGCACTCAGTCAAACACAAGAATGACGAGTCCAGGTAAGTGACATCAAATAGGATGTATACATTATTTTGAAATAAATAAGCAGTCCAATTCATGTAGATAGAAAGAAAGGTACAGGAAATGCATGAATATATAAAGACTATAAATAAATCAATCAAAAAGTAAGGATCTCGAATAAAAAATTAAAATAGCAAGTAGTCCTAACCAAAGGTCGTTGAGTCGCGGTAAACGCCCAACAGATTCGGGTTTCAGGGCGAGAACACGAGCCTAACAACCTTAAACCCTCGTGACTATGAGATATCCATTGAGCCCCCAACGTACACATAATTGGGAGATATCAACAATGCCCAGATAAACCCTTTTGTCTGGACATAAAACCCTTGGATTTCCTGTCCATCTACATGCACAAAGCACCCAATCAAGGTCAAAAACTTCCAGATTAGCCACTAATAGAACCGTAATCAATTATAATTAATAAGTAAGTTTAGCAAATAATCATACAACAAAAGATGAATAAAATTACACTAGGGCATAAATTGAGAAATTATAAGGGAAGGGTATGTAGTCATATCAATAAGAAAACCTTCCTGCACATTTTGCAACAGAATATATGATGATACTTGAAGCATATGTAGTCATATCAATAAGGAAAGGGTAAATTACAAAATGAATCATGGGGTTTGCCATAATATGCACGTTTGTCCCTTTGTTTTTAAAATTCACACGTTAGTCTCACTAATATATTTCAAGACAATTCTAGGAATGTGCCAATAAAAAACGATCTGCAAACATCTAAGACTCAAGTGCATATCAAGCTAAACCTCTAGGGGGATTTGTAATTTATCCATAAGAAATTAGTTTAGCAAGATACCTCATTTTTCTTGGAGATAAATGGCCCAGGGTAAGTTTTTGAGTCTGTCAAAGATTAAAGGGAATAAAGAGGATGCGAGCAACAAAAATCATGAAAAGCATAATCAAGATGAACTTATATTTAAAAACAGAAATTATTTAACCGTCATAGTTCCAACCGCTTTCCAGCAAAAATTAGAGGACGAGGGACAAAAATATTTTGGAGTGCCTACAACATGTCAACCATTTCTTCATAATTTTACAACACAGACTAATAATATGCAGAAAAACACAAAAGATCGTTTTTTCATTATTAAATTCGTACAAGAACTTCTACGAATTTCATCTTTTTCTTTTTCCATAAACCTTATATCAGTCATTTAAAATCTCGTATTAGTGCCTATGACCTCTATTCTAGATGAATGAAATTTTGAAAGGAACATGATATCGTGATCAATTTACAAGATCTACTTTGAGCTGTCTAGCCTTCATAATGTCTGTCCATTAAGATTTTCATGATGGAACTTACACAAGGATATTTCTGTGAATCATTATAAGATGGTATCCTGCCAGTTGAGTTTTTCCTTTCCTTTCCAAGAGAATCAGAAATTTGAAGTTTTCCTCAAAGCTGTCCCAAACGATCTTGATGCCTCCATATACAACATTTAAAATTTTTTACCATTTCATTCAAACAATAACAGCCATACAATGACATTGGAAGATGAACAAGGGTAACCAATCTACCTTGTAACAATCATGTGTCTTTCATTGATGAAATAGATAAAATTATGACCTTTTTACTTCTAAAATGAAAGTGAACAACATATTTACTTGCCACAGTTGTCCTAAAAGTGAACAGGCTTTCCTCATTCAACAATTTCTGAATTGTCGTGATGAACAATTCTAGAGTGGTAAAATATACAAATTTCAACTGGCTGTACAATTTGTCCTACAACAGATAAACTAGACAGGATGAAAACCAATATAACTACATGTTTTCTTGAAATTTTCCACCAACCATAAATTTTCTTGTACATTGAAGTAGGAGATCGAAGTCGTAAACTTGCTCGTGACTCTAGTTTTCATTGGTGAAACTTGTACAATGAACTCAGCATTATCAATATTAGCCTCAAGAAGTGGAAATTTTTTAATTGCATGGTAACCTTATCAATTGTAATATGTACATATGGGAGATCGTCTCCCTGATTAGAAGCTTGATCCATGCTTCAATGTAAACAGTGTGTCAAATCCATCATTCAACCACCCTAAAAACACTACCTGTTTCGCTGAAAATTTTGAACTTAAATGGTTCTCCTGAGCTACTTTTGGCGTGAACTGACTCCATGGTGAAACACGATGCTGGTGTCCTCCATCTCTTTCCATTGCAGTACTTAACCTGATTGTAGGACCAAAAAACTTAAGCGTAAATAACATAGCCATACCTAAATAACAAACACAAAAGAAAGAATAATGCCTGCGGAATTAACTAATGAAATCATGTATCCGATGCCGTATCTGAGAATTATTTGAAAATGCCTTTGGAGTGAATCAATCCTCGTAAGCATCTAACTGAACAAAAATCAAGGCTCCTCTTTTCCTTGTAAGAATTAATTTCTTCCTAAAATAATTTTTTTTATATACAAGTACTAATTTTTAGAAATTACATCCACAGACAATAACTTTTACAAATTACAACTATTTTCTTTTTAGGATATTTCTCGTCACACAGTCATTAAAGCAGACCGTAAAAAGACTCCCTCAATGACACTGAAAGGGCCAGACTTCAGAATGCCTCATTTGACTAGCTTCATATGGCCAATTGAGATTTTTGACCACAATCCTTTAACATCCGAAAGAGTTAACCTGTCAGTAATGTATCTCCAAATTCAATAATAATACAACAGCAACAACATTGCCTCAATCCCAAAATTAGTTCGGGTTGGTTATATGTTTCAAATTCTTCCATTGCACTCGATTTAGTGCAATGACAGTATTGCTTATAATTGACCTGAGGATTTAAATACAATTACAATCTAGCCAATAGATGCTTAGAAGTAAGGAAGATTTTAAGGTTTTGCAATGGTTCGAGCATTCCAATTGTTTATTCTTTAATGATCGAAAAATGATTTTCACCAACCTTGCCATATCTGTTACTTTTCTTGTCAAAAATAGTAATAAAATTGTATGTTACAAAGCAGCGAAATTTCAACAAACTCAGTCAACCATTTGGGCAACCTTATATTAGAAAGGATACAAATACAAAATATCAATATCACACAACAGAAAAACGGACAAATTTAATATTAAGTTCAGATTCCAACAATAAGACTCATAACTAATTTATGTTAATAGATAAATTTTATTATGGACAAATAAACTTCACATTTAACTACTTCATTTACGGCCTTTTAATAACAACAACAACAATAATGCATTTCTCCAGTTTTAGTGTGTGCGCCGACCAAGGGTCGGGTCACCTGACCCAAACTGCTACTTGGACCTGATACCTAAACTAGACCCAAATAACAGTCTGGCACTCTCTCAAATAAACCAGTGGAATACATATTGGCTAAACAAAGGATAATGATTGCAGAATAAATATAAAGAGATATCCTTAAGCCAATAAATTTAAGTTCACAAGAACATATATGAAACTATACATGGGTTCGTATTCATTTAAACTAAACAAGGTTTATTAAAACTCCCAAGTAGAAAAACTACAGGTAAGTAGGTTTCAAACTACCCAAAGACTTATTTTAATTACAACCCAAGTTTAATAGTTTCAAAATCGAATATAGATAATATATATCAACATAAGGCTCACATCAAGTGGAGTGTTCAAGCTTGCCTCTCCCTTGTCTCAATCTAACGTTATCATGGATATCTCAGATGTAAGTGGGATGAGCTAAAGAAACCAACGGAGCTCAATAAGAGGAAAACCTTGATCAACTATCAAACATGTAAGTATTACCTACAAAACAAAACAAATCCGCGCATGAAGTTATAAATCAAATCGCAAAGGTTTTAATGAAAAGTACTAGAGACATGGTTCTTATTCGTAAAGGGGGTGTAAGCAAGTTTTAAGTCAAACAAAACATGAAAAAGGGTAAGCAATCTACCATTGTTAGAGACTAAAGTGCCCTCTCATTTGGGCCTGAAGTCTAACTCTAATATATTTTTGGTTCGTTTTCATTAGTCTACTTAATTAGCCTTTTGACCAGGAAAGTTTTCCATAAATCATTTCCTAATTAATGTTATCTCATGAATTTAGAGTTCTTGTCCCTTTTGACCAAGAAAGTTCTCACAAAATCTTTCCCTAATTAATGAGATCTCATAAATTTGGATATTTCACCCCTTTGGACTAGAAAAGTTCTTACATTTATTTCCCTAGTTAGTGGATCTCATAAATTTGGAGATCTCGCCCCCAAATATAACTTTCTTCATGTTTAAGAAAAGTTTTTGAGAACTTTTTCTCTTGTGACTTTCCTTAATGAGAACGAGAGTATATTATGAAATATCTTTAAATCAAATAAAATGCGCATCTCAAGGTGTAGGATATTATACCATTTCACTCATAATCCAATTTAAAGAAAATTCAACACACATTTAATATTTAAATTACTAAATTGCCCCAAGTCGGATCGGGGAAGATTTGGGTAGTTACATTTAGACACATTTTAACTACAAATCAATAAGTAATAGCTTAGTTTATGTATAATATGATACCATTATATAGAGTTATGTATCTATTTTTTTAGTAGAAGTGATTTTATTTCCTATACATGATTTTTTTTCTTTGTAACTTCTTTGTAGTATCCGTAGTTTGTATCATTAGAAATGCTCCAAACCATTAGATTAATATTTTTGAATGCTATAAATGCATAATTGTGCTTACTTTGACATCCCTAAATAGCAATTTGAATCTTTTCACCATCTAAGAGAATGTTTCCCAAACTTCTCCAAATTGGCAAATTTTCACAAAAGTCCACCATGTCGAATTACATTTCCAGAATTATTACATTTTTCAAGAGAGTGAATTACAAGGAAAATCAAATTTTTTATCCTGTCTCCATATGACTGGACAAAAAACCCCTGAATTTCCTGTCCATCTACATGTACAAAGCACCAAATCAAAGCCGAAAGACTACCAGATTAGCCACTAATAGAACAACCATAATCAATTATAATTAATAAGTAGGTTTAGCAAATAATCATAAAACAAAAGATGAATAAAATTACACATGGGCATAAAATAGAGAAATTATGAGGGAAAATAGGATGGAAAAGCATACCAGTAATTTGGACAACAACCAGTTGATGAGGCAAATTCAAGTTTGATAAAAAAAATTAGACTTTAGAATAAAACCTAAAAGGTATTGTAGAGATGAGATTAGTGTGCATATTTTTCAGTATTTTAAACATGGAATGGGCAGTAGTGGCAGAAACAAACATGTTTTAAATGGCTAAATTCTAAAAGATGAAACTAGCAAGCCTAAAAGGCGCAAAGATGCAAATATGGATATATAGTTGCCAAGAATGTCAAAAAGAAAAGATTGAAAAGAAAATTATAATAAAAAATGAAGAAGCCTTAGCAGTAGTAGTAACAACAAGCAAGGAAAATTTTTTTCAAAAGCATCACACCTGTCGGTGCTGCCTTAACAGAAAAATAATGAGCAAGAAGATTGAAAAGAGTGAATAATATTAGTAAAGATTTTTCTTTAGTTTTTGCGAGGTGCGCCAAGCCTTTTTTTTATTTATTTTGAAAGGTGGCATGCCCCTTGAAAAAGATAAGATTAATTTAATATCTAGAGCGAAGGGGACGGGAAAGGGGAAGGGGAAGGGGAAGGTGAGAGGAGGGAGGGGAGTAGGCTGGAAGGAGAGAGGAGAGTGGAGAAGAAGATGGGAGATAGGAGGAGAAGAGGAGATCGGGAGGAATGGGGAGTAGTGAGGGTGAATGGGGAGGAGGACCCTAGGGATTGTTTCTAGAATCTAGATATTAAATTAAACTTAGGTATGAGTTTGGAGGGTTCTCTAACCTCTTATTTTATGCTAGTCTCATATCATACATATTTCTCATTTAGTGATTTGGGACTAAAGAGAATTACATTTATTTTTGCGGAAAGTCACAATTGAGGAATTTATAGGTTCAAAATTTATTTTTATAACATTGTCAATTCTATGCAAGTGTTTGGACTAAATGATGAATGTCTAAATAAAATTTATAGGCGCATCTACCAGAAGGACCCCAAACTATGCACCTTGAGATGTACATCACATTTGCATCGGACAATGCCAACATGGTAGGTGCGCATTTCTCGATGTCCAAAGAGGGTCAGCCAATCTTTTTCCATAGGAGAGACGTCTAAATCAACAATATTATAGTATAAATTTTTTAAAAAAAAATTATAATAACATAGACTGGAAAAAAACAAAAAAAAAACCAAATTTGAGCATCTATTAATGAATTTTAATAAATAATGATAATTATCTCAACTATATATATTAAGCATTTTGATTTGTTGAGTATCTAACAAATGGATCATGTGCCTAGACTGAATACTGGATCATGATCTCTAGCATATCATGTGGTTTTATTCCACCATTAACATTTTTTTTGCTTCATGAACACAAAATAAAGCTACCTCGATTTTTTACCTTGAAAAAAAGTGGAACCTAAAATGAAACCCCTATGCATCAATTTACATTATATTTTGTCTAATCACCCTTAATTAACCCTCCCACTTTTACAATTTTCCTCTCGTTGTCCTTCCATTTCATTGAAGACCCATCCATTTCTTTCAAAAGTCAATTAGTTAACTAATGTGTCCAAATCTATGGTTTTGCTCCATATATAGATATCTATCTATGCAATCCATCTGTCACAAAATTTGCCCTTCAGAGAGTGTAATTATCCAAAGATATAGAAAAGTAATTAATTGACAACTTATGTTAATATAGAAATGATTGTCAATGTCCAGTGAAAGTAAATAGGAAAATTAACTTCTCTGCATCTCCACACTCGTGAAGAATTGTGATCTGTCCATTAAATTATCACTCATGGATAGAGATGAGAAGTTTCCAAATCGATCAATTAGCCTTTGAACTTAATTAGGAGCATATCGTCCTCCACATCCAAAAAAGAAAAATAAAACTGACCAATATTATCAACCACCATATATATATAATAATGAAAACACTAAAAATTATCACAATTAGTCAAAATCAAATCATGATGGTGCGTCTTGCCATGAATGTACGTTGCTGCAACTAATTGCATAAAATCATCACTACATGCCAAACCCCTTTGTTGTCAAACTGCAAATCTAGCAATAAATGTTAATCTCTATCCATGGATGATATGCAAAATCTTTAAAAAGTAAATAAATAAATAAATGGCAGAAATTATGTTTGAATTTTTAACTTTGCAATTCACAAGGAAAGAGAACGGTTGTGAAGAGATATGTGGATATGAGAGAGAAATGGCGATAATTTAGGAAAAGTTAATAAAGGTTCGGTTAGAAAACTAACTAGAAGTGTGTTTGTTTTCCACAAATGCCCCCAATGATTATTAGTTAACTTCTTTTTAAACCAATAAGTAAAAAGAAATGAAGGACAAATATGTTCTGAGCATCTATGTTCTATTCTCATAGTTATCAAAAAAATAGTGATTAGGATCATGCATTCACGAATGTGCTACCTAAAGAATATTAATTTTTGGAAATTATATTAAATCACTTGGTAGAAACATATATGATAGAAAAAAAAAAAGATTTAGTAACATTCTTGTTCTCTTAAGAAAAAAAAGATTTTGAAGAAAAAATTGACTTTTTTTTATTAGGAGAATTGACTTATTCATATAAGTGAGTTAGCCACAAACATAGGCACATGCAAACATTAAATGTTTATACAACACAAAATGAGGAAAAATATGTTTTGAAAGTGGAAAAAAATTTGTGCGATATAACTAAATCAACGCCAGATTTTAAAGAAATATTTTGTATAAGCTGAGTTAAGTGTACAATGTTGATGCTTATATGTAATAGTATATTACAAAATATAGGAATTGTAGTGCAATGGTTATATAGTAATTTCTATATAGTTCGTTGGGGTTTAGTCACTATATAAAGATGTAATCAATGTTGATGTAGCTTACTCCTTTTTTCTTCCCAACTTTCCCCTTCTGTGGAAGACGGTTCGACTCTATTAGCTAACGACAAATTGTGTTATGATCCTCATATTGAAAACTAAACATAATTAATAAAACTTGAAGAAATTTGACAACATAAAGGCAGACTTAAGATAGCTTAGAATGCATTGAATCAAGAAGAATGGAATATTTAATATACATAGCCGCACCCGAATATTTAATACAGAGTCGAACTCTCGACCTTCAAAAGTCTTGCCTGCTATGCGTTGTAACACGTCAAATATAATTCCCGATTCCTATACCGAAAACTACAAAAGACTGTAGCAGAGTTAAGCTCGGTGTCGAACCATAAGGACTGGGTTACTGACTTAGGTTTCTAAGGGAGAAGAGAAAACAGGGGATTTTGTAAAACTTTTGGAAACGTTGAAAACTTTGGAGTTGAAGTAATGTAATGGAAGAAAATCTACGTATACAGCTTCACGGTCTTCGTGATGCAACTTGGGATTGATTCCATTAATCCTTGGTTTATAAATAATATGAGACTAACCTATAATCCAGTGAAGCTATAGATCTGGCGACGCACTCAGTTCCTCGCACTTCTTGATGTCGATAACCAAGGTACGACCATTGATTACTTCCCTAACCAAACATGCAACCTCATCGTTAGTGCTCCAAATTTAACACGTTGGACGCATTACCTCAGTTTGTGAAGACACTACACCTAGATAACCAGATCGCAAGTGCTCCTGATTTAGCTTAGATCCCTAAGGTACTCGACCGGTTGGCCAACTGTCATAAGTTTGATTCTACCCCGTGAGGACGGACTTTTCGACTTCAATTACGAAGGGTAGTCAACCTAATATGCATGCACTGCGCTATACATGCACCGGTTAGCCAACTGTCACATGTTTGAGTCTGCCTCCTCACCCTGCTCATGTATAGTGTGATGCTTTCTACGAACTACCTTAGCCTCCCTAGGCTCGCTCTCAACAACTAATGATATGACATTTACATGCACCTTAGGGTTAGGAGTGGGTTGGGCGTGCAATCTACCCTAGTCCGTAAGTTTACCTAGCCCTCTAGCTATTTGATTCACTTGAACTGCTAAGTCACGCACAGTAGCATCATTAGTTGCTTTGTACTATGTCATGTCGACTATAAGGTTCTCCACCTTAGTGATGAGTGTCCTCATCATATCCTCTAAGGGTCCGGTAGTATGAATAGGTTGGGGTTGTGGAGGGAGTTATTATCCCCTTGGAACAAACTGAGAGAAGTTCTGATTATGTGACCCATATCTCAAGTAGGGGTTATTAACGACTTGATTATATGTATTACTATTAGTATTGTCGTATTGATTTTTAGGAAGACCTTGGAATCTGCAAGCTAAAGCGTTAGCTGGTTCTCTGTACATGGTGGGACAAGAATTAGTAGTATGGCCAGAAGCGTCACAAAAGCCGCAAGTCTTAGCATGAGCTTTCCCGAAAGTAAGGAAACGCTCCATGAGATCAATGAGTTTGTCAATCTTCCTATCAGTGTTGCTTGACCCACTTCCACTGAAAATGTTTCAAGAAGGATCTTCATCCTTATCGTCGTCAACATATTGACGAGACTAACTATCAATAGATTCAAACGACTCGAACATCTCATCGGTTGTTCTCTTCTTATAGGCTCCACCACAATTGTTGTCAATTGTGCGCTTCTCAAGGGACCTAAGACCCTTATAGAGGAATCAGACAAGAAAGGTTTTACTCTGACCATGTTGGGGACACAGTATAATTAGTCTTTTGAATCTGCCACAACAGTCATTGAAGGTCTCTACTTTTTTCATCTTGATATTACATATCTCTGAGATAAGCCGAGACGACCGAGATTCAGGAAAGTATTCCCTTAAGAATGTTAAAATCAAGTCATTCTAGCTAGTGATAGATCCCGGGGGAAGGTAAAATAACCACTCTTGCGCTCTATCTTTAAGAAAAAACGGGAAAGTCAATAATTTGACTTCATGTTCCTGTACTCTAGGTCGCTTCATCATTAAACATTTGGAGTCGAAATCTTTGATGAAAGTCATCGGACCTTTATGATCCAAGCAATGGAAGGAGGGCAAAAGGTTTAGAAAACCAGACTTAAGCTCAAAGTCACCCCTATGTGCAGGATTTGCAATGCAATGAGGCTGATGTGGAAGGAGAATTTGCGTCTCCTAGTTTTCTATCTAAATGGTGATGCGGGGCTCATGATGTGCTGGTGCATGAGCAGGGTTTAATACATTAGGTGCTTGTGGCTAAAATTGGGGAATTAGATGTCCCCTCAGTCCTAATGGTGCCCTATCCTAATTATCTCCTTGATTCCGATTGTTCCTCTCATCTCGGGGAGAATTGTGCTCATTATCCTCCATTTCTAGAGAATATGAAACGTTAAGAATAACTTCAGAAGCTTGCTTCCATCGGCGCGCTTCTCTCGCGCTCCGTCAGCAAGTTTTCTCGATATCCGGATCAAAGGGTAGAGAGGATTCGGTGGAATGTGATCGATGAAGACTACTATGCATAAAAGAAAGAAAAGAAAAACCTAAATCAAGTAGGACCTAGTCTCCAGTAACGGCGCCAAAATTTGACGCGCATTGTAAAATATGAAATATATTTCCCGATTCCCAGACCAAAAACTACAAAAGACTGTAACAGTGGTAAGCTCGGGGTCGAACCTCAAGCACTAGGATATTGACTTATGTTTCTAAGGGAGAAGAGAAAACAGGGGATTTTGTAAAACTTTTGGAAACTATGAAAACTTTAGAATTGGAGTAATGCAATGGAAGAAAATCTAGGTATTCAGCTTCACGGTCTTCGCGATACAACTTGGGATTAATTCCATTAATTCTTGGTTTATAAAAGATATGAGAATAACATATGATCTTGTGCAGCTATAGACCAGGTGACGCACACAGTTCCTCGCACTTCCTAATGTCAACAACTAAGGTACGACCGTTGACTACTTCCCTAACCAAATAGACAAACTGATCGCTAGTGCTCTAGATTTAACGCGTTGGACGAATTACCTTGGTCTATGAAGGTACTACACCTATACAATCGGATCACTAGTTCTCCCGATTTAATCTAGATCCTTAAGGTACTTGACCGGTTGCCAACTGTTACAAGTTTGAGTCTACCACATGAGGATGGACATTTTGACTTTAATGA
The DNA here is from genome assembly GCA_039657345.1 of Stephania japonica. NCBI lineage: Eukaryota > Viridiplantae > Streptophyta > Magnoliopsida > Ranunculales > Menispermaceae > Stephania > Stephania japonica. The sequence goes on from CM077566.1 coordinate 21,579,579, forward strand.
GTAAGGATAGTCAACCTAATATGCATACACAGCGCTATACATACAATCAAATCTAACCCTATTATTAAAAACAATACCAAAGAGAATAAACCATAGAAAAGAATCAAGATAATTAAATATAAATAAACCTCATAACAGAATCCCAAGTAGCAAAGCTTGACCGATCCACCTTTAACCTAGAGAGAAGAGATTTGTTAGACATAATCAAGCCAAAAATCTAGTTCTAATGCAAAACGAAAGTAAAAACAAGAGTTCTTTTTCGAATTAGAGTCTATTAGTATTTATAGGAAGACCACAAAGTGGGTTGAAAACCTAAAAATCACGAAATAGGTAAAATTCCTGAAATTAAGAGTCTTCAGGTATCGTTGCTTTGTCGGTGCCATGAGAATATGTGAAACATGGCGTCCTAACGGCGTCCTTTTTTAGCTCTCTGTTTAACTCATATCCGAGTCACGCCGTGAGAATTTGTTTATCATGGTGTCCTCATGATGTGTTTTTATTCTTTGCTTTTCAACGCGATTTTACACCACTTAGAGGTCGAATCTAAAAAGTCTTATGATATAAAAATGTTCGTCTTGGAGTCTACTTTCCAAGACAGAAAGAGAAAGTCATTTCGATTTGAGATGAGAATGTTATGGCCTTTATACTGAAAAGGGATCATTAAAGAACTTAGCCAAACTTTTCCAACTATATGTGTTCTTTTGAGACACTTTAAATCCATATCTCATGATGCTTATGAGGACTGTAAATGTTTGCCTCGATGTCTTCTTTCCAACAAGACCAACGGTGAGTCGTTCTATCTTCGGATGTGAAAGTTATGCCCTCTGAACTGAACGTCGTCAATTAAGCTCAACACAGGCCTTCGGTCTTAAAACTGCCAAATAAATATAAAATCCCTGAAACACATAAAACAAACCTTTATCACTCTAAAACAAGATAAATATAGTCCATTAACTTCTAATATCCTATACTAAATCATGCCTAAATGAACACTCATCATTAACTTTTGCAAGTGACACGCCTATCATCTCACAAAAGATGTTTTTGTCGATTTTTTAATTACCACTTTTTTGTTGAGGTTTGGTTTTTTTCAACAAGTTGATTTTATAGCTAAACTACTAATACTCAAGTACACATTGCTTGGTTAAATATCACTATTTTAGAAGTTTTTAATCTGGCCAAAGGAATGAGTCTATTCAACTTTCTTTAATTTCTAGCCTCGCACCCTCTGCCCCTTTTTAACTCCATCGATGATAAAGAGATTCTTACACGTTTTACCATCAATCTCAGGTCTAGAGAAAGGAAGGGGAAAAAATCTTTAAATAGTTTTTAAATTACAATGATGGTATGTACGGTGAAAATAAAGTAATTTTGATGAAAGCATGCCAAGAACGGCAAAAAGGATATGCCTAAGCCCCCAAAATGCCAGGTTCGACCCTGGGAATCAACTTTTATGTATCACACTTCTATGCATAATGGTAAATAAGATTATACGTCTTATTATATGTTATGAATTTATAGAGGCATTAAGAAAAATTTAAGTATAATCTATTAAGTTGTAGTTTCATGTAGTTTTTTAAATGGAATTAAGGCTAATAAGTATCAAACCATTAAGGGACTTAAAACTTTCAACAGTCACAAAAAGATGATGAAGTTGTCGATGCAACATCTTATATATGTTATAAACAAAAATATTAAGCCAGCTCAACAAACAAATGAGATGAATGTACATTCCTTACAAAATATAATTTGATTCATGTAAACACTGTTTGGACTGAGTGCAAATTGTTTATAAAATCACATAATATTTCTTAATCTTGTCTTGGGTATATAAAATCACATAATTGTCACTGCAAACACAGTTTATAAAATCACATAATATAATTTGATTCACGTATTCAATTTATTTCTTAATCTTGTCTCGGGTATATAAAGTTTTTAAACTCACATAATATTCACTGCAAACACAGTTTGGACTGAGTGTAAACTGTAACGACTCTAAAATCTAACTCATGTCACGTGTCAGTTTAGGTCATGCGTGGACCCACTTGTCTAAAATTCCTTTTACTCCAAAATCATGAGACCAACTGAGTAATCCAAAGTTGTACCCCTTTGCAGTACCATTGCTCGAAAACGAGACCTAGAACAATGCTTTCGTTGTTTTTTCGCCGAATACTAATTTTTGAGGCCTCACCTTAACATTGAAATCAATAGCAGAGATCACACTGACAGTATAAGTCACATTAGAATGCCCTACAGTGGTTACAGTTCTTCTAACCGTTCGAATAAATCGGCGTGCTTGAAGACTCCTAATGGAGATGGAAGGGTAGTTGATGTCGAATATGTGATCCTCAAAGGAATTCTTTGGACATGTAAATTTGGGGCATGCGACCAATTGTACAACTTTCGATTTGTATCCATAGTAACATAGGAAATAGAGATTGTCCTTCCGTGTGGTCTCATACGCTAGTCCACGATTAGTGGGTCTAAGTGGACTAACTTCTACTCCTACTTCAAGTGGACTTGCAGGGTTGTATTTGTTGCTTGTGATTGGCTTCCATAGATTGTTAGACATGGTTGCTGCAATGATAAGCAATTGCAAAAGCTACTACTTGTGCTATATGAAGTTCTGTAAGAATTGATTCTAAAAAAAATGATGAATGAATACGTACCTGTGGTCATAAGGGTAGATTTGATCGTTGAAGGACTCCAATTGTGATAAAACGATTTAAGAACTGCAGCTATACCTATGATGTGAGGGCAAGCAATCGACGTTCCAGATTTGATTGCAAAGTCTGATGGTTTCTTCCCAAAAGGAATTCTTTCTTTTCCTTTCGAGGCCATTAATGCCAATACGCCTACGCCTGGAACTACTATATCGATTTGTACGGTGGTATTTTTTATTATAAGCGAAGCAAATGGAAGAGAGATTCTTAATGACTAAGTATATTGCGCAAACCTTAAGAATGGTATCTGTAAGTTGTCCAAGGCCTTAAGATGAAAAGGAAGCAACGATAGGGGCTAGTTTGAACCTTTTTATGCCCATTGTTGGAAGAATGGTTGTCATAGGATTCCTAAAAACAAACATATAATGTCCAAATTTCGAAGAATTGAGTTGTCTTGAAATGAGAGAAAAGTAATTTGTTAAAGGATCAATAATAAGAACTGCAATGCATACTTGGTGGAATTGATGTACTTGAGTATTTGTATTCTTTCAATGATGTAATTCACTGGTATCGAATGCAATTTCTTAACTGATATAATTCACATTAAACAACAATCAATCGCCTTGGTATGATAAAGGATGATAACGTTAAATAAGCTAATGCTACAGCTTCATCACCACCTTGATCTTCATGATGATCACTTCCTCCCATGTATACAACATAATGCTAAAAGACACAAACTAAAAGGTTGGGACATATAAGCAATTCGCTAGTTAGAAAACTCGACAGAATAAATATTAAAGAAATTCGATACAAAATAGGATAGCCTAAAATAATTAAGAATACATAGGTGAAAAAAGATTTAAAGGGTTTTGAATGCATGCCACAAACTGCATTAAATCAAGTGAAGCAAAAAATTTAGTTTGATTCATGTCAACTCATTTGAGATTGAGGTTTTGCTGTTGTTGTTGTTGTTTGTTCATTTGCACTTGTTAACTTTGGCGATGGCTAAGTTGCGACAGAGCTATTAAAGATAAGGAGACTTAAGAGAATGAAGAGAGAATGCAATTGCATGGTTGAAGAGGCCATGGCTCTTCTGAAACTAAAGCAGTAGATATGGAAGTTATGGTGATGACGAAGTAGGAGATGTGATGAAGTCCAAGAATTAGCTTCTAAATTCTTGAAAAAATATGATGGAAGATATGACAGGATGGCATTTTAGTAATTTCTGCAAATGGTGAAGTTTGGGCGTTTGATTTTTGGCGTTCCAAGGGCATGGGTTTATTGGAAACGGCGTGGAGATCACAACTCACCGCTATGCCGTGACTACGACGTTTTTCGGTAAAATTCCATCATTTCGCCCTCCGAAACGACAATTTTGCTATTTTAAGAAAGTTTTGTTTCGCTTATAACTTTCATTAAGAATTTTCATTTTCATTGCCGTTTGCGGCATTTGTTTCTATTTTTCATCTAGTTTTCAGTTTAGGACTTTTTGGACTTTTTACTATTTTTGGCAAATTTTAGGGTTTCGCTATTTAAATGATCTATTGGGTGTAATTCGTAGTTTTGGCTGAAATAAAAGAATTTTTGAACTTTGGCTTATGTTTTGACCTAGATCGAGTTGTTCATGGATTCGTTCAATTGGTTTAGAAGATCTTACACTGGCTGGCGTCAGTTGAAGAAGTTCTAGAATTCAAAGGTGTACCCGAAGACAAGCGTGTGCAACTGATTGTGATCAGATTCGCAACAGGGCCACGCTTAGTGGCAACAACAAAAGTTGATATGGAATAGGAATGGAAAGGCGAAGATCACCTCGTGGGAGAAGATAAAAAAATACTTACGGGATGAGATCTTGCCTTACAATTTCCAACGCCTTATGTATCAAAGGTTGCAGAATCGGAGACAAGGGGCAAAGTCAATAGATGATTACACTACTGAGTTTTATCAGTTAGTCTCTAGAAACGAATTGCAGGAGACTAACGACCAATTAGTGGCGCGGTATATTGGTGGACTGAGTGTGCAGATCCAAGATGTCGTCAACATGTTTGATCCGGTTTCCTTATCTGCAGCGCACCAACGAGCATTGTTAGTGGAAAAACAATAGCGTCGGGGTGTGAGTAATGCCTCCAGTAATGTTAGTGTTGGGACAGCCAATACTGGAGGTAATATCGCTGCAATTAACCCTGCTAGTCACACAAACAGACCTGGCACTAGTGGGATTAAATGCTTCGATTATGGTGAATTTGGTCATAGGAAGTCAGAATGTTGAGGGAAGAAGGCTCTCTTTATTGAGAAAGAAGAGGAAGACGAAGCGGAAGAGGCCCACATCACTGTAGAACCAGCATTTGATACTTTTAACAACGCAGAAGAGGAGGTCGAGACTGGAGATGTGGGTACTGCCTTAGTTGTAAGGCGTTCGTGTATGACTCCTAGAGCTGTCGCTAATGATGAGTGGCTGCAGAATAACATCTTTCACTCCAAGTGTACCATCTTAGGCAAGGTGTGCAGGTTCATGTGACTTTTCCTATTAGTGCTAACTATAAGGATTCAGTCTGGTATGATGTTGTGGCTATGGAAGCTTGCCACTTATTATTGGGACGTCCTTAGCAGTTTGATAGGGGAGTTTTGCATGATGGCAGAACCAATAAATACACCCTTATGTTCAAGGGAGTGGAGATTGTGCTAGTACCCGCCAAGGACCCGGAGGAAGTTAAGCCTACTAAATAATCTAGCAGTTTGCTGTCTTTGGCAAGACAACAAACTACGAAAGCATATGGAAGATCTTAAAGGGAAGTTTAATTTATTTTTCCGTCCAATGCAATAAGGAGGTAGAAAAAGAATACCTTTTACTGTTGTTATAACATGAGGATTTCTGGCAGAAAAGAGACAAACAACACTGGCTGAAGGATGCTGAACAAAATACAAAATACTTCCATTCATATGCTTCTGCAAGGAAACAAAAGAATAGGTGACAAAGTTGAAAGACGACGAAGTGAGGGGGAAGAATGGCTTGGGCGAGTCATCTAGTGCTTACTTCACTAACCTTTTTACATCGCAACAGGGAGATATGACCCGGGTTCTTGAGTGTGTGCACCTATGTGTATCCGCGGAGCAGAATGAGCAGCTATTGGGGTAGTTCACGGTTCAGGAAGTCAAGGCGGCAGTCTTCTCAATGCATCTAGATAAGAGTCCGGGTCCCGAATGATTGAATTCGACCTTTTATCAAAGGTTTTGGTCAACCATTGGTGCAGGTATTTATAGAGCATGATTGCAATTCATATAATCGGGGAAGCTACCTGACTCGTTGAATGATAACTTAGTGGTCTTAATCCCGAAAAAAAAAAAGCCCGTGGTGATCACATATTTGAGGCCTATGTCCTTATACAATGTAATGTATAAAATTGTCTCCAAAATGTTAGCTAATAGGCTCAATGTCATTTTACTTGAGATCATTTCTAAATCTCAAAGTGTTTTTATTCTGAGGAGACTTATTACTGATAAATTTATCTCCACTTTTGAGGTTAACCACTGGCTCTACAGGAAAACTCAAGGGAGGGAAGGCTATACAACATTAAAAATTGATATGAGCAAGTTGTACGATTGTGTGGAGTGGGCTTTTATGGAGGCAAAGATGGCTCGTATGCAATTTGCTAGGCGGTGCATTGAGTTGATGATGTTGTATATCTCCTCTGTTAGATATACTTTTTTGGTGGGTGGCTATGAGGTGGGGCCGATTGTTTCAACAAAAGGTCTGCGACAAGGCGATCCGATCTCTCCATATTTATTTATGATGTGCGTTGAGGGACTCTCAGCTCTATTGGCAAGGAAGTGCTGGGACAATGGCATAGGTGTAAAGTTGCTAGTGAGGCTTTGATGATCTCTATTCTATTTTTTGCAGATGATTGTTATTTTTTTTGTAAAGCATTAATCCACGAGGCTAGCATAGTGAAGGAATGCTCAGCCAGTATGGAGAGGCAACAGGGAAGTTGGTCAAATTTCAGAAATCAGCAGTGCACTTTAGAAGAAATGTATGCTAGGCGACTAGGAGAGAAGATTGTAATGTGCTTACAAGTTACACATTCTAGTTATGTAGGATTTTATCTTGGGTTGCCAGGTCGGGTAGGGGGTAATAGCGAAGAAGTTTTTCATATATTTATGAAAAAGTGAATAACATGCTCTAAGGGTGGAAAGAAAAGATGTTGTCTTGAGAGGGGAAGGAAGTCATACTGAAATGAATTATTCAGTCGATACCCACATACATGGCGAGCGTTTTTCTCTTGCCAATGCAGCTATGTGACCAGTTGGAGATTTTAATGAACAAATTCTAGTGGGTTATCAATGTGCAAGCCAAAGAAGTTTGGAGGGCTGGATATGCGACGGGTAAGGAATTTTAATCTAGCAACGTTGATGAAACAGGCATAGAGATTAATTGACAACCCTACGTCACTAGCGACAAGGTTGTTGAAAGATCGATACTTCCCCAATGTAACTGTTTTTAAAGTTGAGAAAGGGAGGAATCCAAATTATGTTTCACTAAGTATTATGGAGTCCCATGGAAAGTTGAGGGACGAGTGTAGATGAGTTGGGGATGGTCGTTCGATACAGATATATAAAGATGTCTGGTTGCCGTGTGTGTCGAACACGAAGTCTACTCTGGAATCTTGAGCAAACTTGAGAACACTTAAGTTGAATCTCTTTTTTGTATGGACCGAAAGGAATGGGACTAGGATATACTCCACAATATCTCCAATACAAGGGATGCCAATCTAATAAGAGCTATTATGATGACACCAATTCTACAATCCTAAACTGGGCCCTCTCGGCCTAGACTCATGTGGACTCTCGAGCCAACTCGCTAAGTGAACATGAGCCTAGTCAGCTTTTCTTACCATTTACCATTTATTGTATAATCAGTAATCTTGAGTTATTCAAATTAGTGAGTTATCAAAATATAGCAGAAGCAATTAAACCTCAAACTAGTCAAATAATCTCAAAGAAACTAGTCAGGACAACCTAGAGTGTGGAAACCCTACATATGTACACCATCATCATTGTATATTAAGTCAACGAGAGTAACATACGTGTGTACATGTCCCAAGATATCTCACATAACCCATATCCCAATGTGAACAAAAACAAGCATATATACATAATACAAAAAGCACCAAAACCTACATTGAAGTCGAAGTTGAAGGCAGAACTACTCCGGTATCCTCAAAGCAAGTCACTTAACTGTGGAGCCCTTCCCTTACTTGACTGTGGATCTGCACTCAGTCAAACACAAGAATGACGAGTCCAGGTAAGTAACATAAAATAGGATTGTATACATTATTTTGAAATAAATAAGCAGTCCAATTCATGCAGATAGAAAGAAAGGTACAGGAAACGCATGAATATATAAAGACTATAAATAAATCAATCAAAAAGTAAGGATCCCGAATAAAAACTCAAAATAGCAAGTAGTCCTGACCAAAGGTCGTTGAGTCGCGGTTAAACACCCAACAGATTCGAGTTTCAGGGCGAGAACACAAGCCTAACAACCTTAAACCCTCGTGACTTTGAGATATCCATAGAGCCCCCAACGTACACATAATTGGGAGATATCAACAATGCCCAGATAAACCCTTTTGTCTGGACATAAAACCCCTGGATTTCCTGTCCATCTACATGCACAAAGCACCCAATCAAGCTCAAAAACTTTCAGATTAGCCACTAGTAGAACCGTAATCAATTATAATTAATAAGTAAGTTTAGCAAATAATCATACAACAAAAGATGAATAAAATTACACTAGGGCATAAATTGAGAAATTATAAGGGAAGGGTATGTAGTCATATCAATAAGAAAACCTTCATGCACATTTTGCAATAGAATATATGACGATACTGGAAGCATATGTAGTCATATCCATAAGGAAAGGGTAAATTACAAAAGGAATCATGGGGTTTGCCATAATATGCACGTTTGTCCCTTTGTTTTTAAAATTCACACGTTAGTCCCACTAATATATTTCAAGACAATTCTAGGGATGTGCCAATAAAAAACGATCAGCAAACATCTAAGACTCAAGTGCATATCAGGCTAAACCTCAAGAGGGATTTGTAATTTATCCATACGAAATTAGTTTAGTAAGATACCTTATTTTTCTTGGAGATAAATGGCCCAGGGTAAGTTTTCAAGTCTGTCAAAGATTAAAGGGAATAAAGAGGATGCTAGCAACAAAAATCATGAAAAGCATAATATAGATGAACTTATATTTAAAAACAGAAATTATTTAACCGTCATAGTTCCAACTGCTTTCCAGCCAAAATTAGAGGACGAGGGACAAAAATATTTTGGAGTGCATGCAACATGTCAACCATTTCTTCATAATTTTACAACACAGACTAATAATATGCATAAAAACACAAAAGATCATTTTTTCATTATTAAATTCGTACAAGAACTTGTATGAATTTCATCTTTTTCTTTTTCCATAAACCTTATATCAGTCGTTTAAAATCTCGTATTAGTGCCCATGACCTCTATTCTAGATGAATGAAATTTTGAAAGAAACATGATATCGTGATGAATTTAACAAGATCTACTTTGAGCTGTCTAGCCTTCATAATGTCTGTCCATTAAGATTTTCATGATGGAACTTACACAAGGATATTTCTGTGAATCATTATAAGATGGTATCCTGCCAGTTGAGTTTTTCCTTTCCTTTCCAAGAGAATCAGAAATTTGAAGTTTTCCTCAAAGCTGTCCTAAACGATCTTGATGCCTCCATATACAACCTTTAATATTTTTTACAATTTCATTCAAACGATAACAGCCATACAGTGACATTGGAAGATGAAAAAGAGTAACCAATCTACCTTGTAACAATCATGTGTCTTTTATTGATGAAATAGATAAAATTATGACCTTTTTACTTCTAAAATGAAAGTGAACAACACATTTACTTGTCACAGTTGCTCTAAAAGTGAACATGCTTTCCTCGTTCAACAATTTCTGAATTGTCGTGATAAACAATTCTAGAGTGGTAAAATATATAAATTTCAACTGGCTGTAGAATTTTTCCTGCAACAAATAAACTGGATAGGATGAAAACCGCATAACTACATGTTTTCTTGAAGTTTGCCACCAACCATAAATTTCCTTGTACATTGAAGTAAGAGTTCGAAGTCGTAAACTTGCTCGTGACTCTAGTTTTCATTGGAGAAATTTGTACAATGAACTAAGTATTATCCATATCAGCCTCAAGGAGCGAAAATTTGTTAATTGCACGGTAACCTTATCAATTGTAATATGTACATATGGGAGATCGTCTCCCTGATTAGAAGCTTGATCCATGCTTCAATATAAACAGTGTGTCAAATCCATCATTCAACCACCCTAAAAACACAACGTGTTTCGCCGAAAATTTTGAACTTAAATGGTTCTCCTGAGGTACTTTTGGCATGAACTGACTCCATGGTGAAACACGATGCAGGTGTCCTCCATCTCTTTCTATTGCGGTACTTAACCTGAATGTAGAACCAAAAAACTTAAGCCTAAATAACAAACACAAAAGAAAGAATAATGCTTGCAGAATTAAGTAATGAAATCATGTATCCGATGCTGTATCAGACAATTATTTGAAAATGCCTTTGGAGTGAATCAATCCTCGTAAGCATCTAAGTGAACAAAACTCAAGGCTCCTCTTTGCCTTGTAAGAATTAATTTCTTCCAAAAATATTTTTTTTATATACAAGTACTAGTTTTAGAAATTACAACCACAAACAATAACTTTTACAAATTACAACTATTTTCTTTTTAGGATAATTCTTGTCACACAAAGATTAAACCAGACCGTAAAAAGACTCCCTCAATGACACTGAAAGGGCCAGACTTCAGAATGCCTCATTTGACTAGCTTCATATGGCCAATTGAGATTTTTGACCACGGTCCTTTAACATACGAAAGAGTTAACCTGTCACTAATGTATCTCCAAATTCAATAATAATACAACAACAACAACATAGCCTCAATCCCAAAATTAGTTCGGGTTGGCTATATGTTTCAAATTCTTCTATTGCACTCGATTTAGTGCAATGACAGTATTGCTTATAATTGACCTGAGGATTTAAATACAATTACAATCTAGCCAAGAGATGCTTAGAAGTAAGGAAGATTTTAGGGTTTTGCAATGGTTCGAGCATTCCAATTGTTTATTATTTAATGATCGAAAAATGATTTTCACCAACCTTGCCATATCTGTTACTTTTCTTATCAAAAATAGTAATAAAATTATATGTTACAAAGCAGCGAAATTTCAACACACTCGGTCAACCATTTGGGCCACCCTTATATAAGAAAGGGTACAAATACAAAATATCAATATCACACAACAGAAAAAAGGACAAATTTAATATTAAGTTTAGATTCCAACAGTAAGACTCATTACTAATTTATGTTAATAGATAAATTTTTATTATGGACAAATAAACTTCAAATTTAACTACTTCATTTACGACCTTTCAATAACAACAACAACAATGTATTTCTCCAGTTTTAGTGTGTGCGCCGACCTAGGGTCGGGTCACCTGACCCAAACTGCTACTTGGACCTGATATCTAAACTAGACCCAAATAACAGTCTGACACGCTCTCAAATAAACCAGTGGAATACGCATTGGCTAAACAAAGGATAATGATTGCGGAATAAATATAAAAAGATATCCTTAAGCCAATAAATTTAAGTTCATAAGAACATCTATGAAACTATACATGGGTTCGTATTCATTTAAACTAAACAAGGTTTATTAAAACTCCCAAGTAGAACAACTACAGGTAAGTAGGTTTCAAACTACCCAAAGACTTAGTTTAATTACAACCCAAGTTTAATAGTTTCAAAATCGAATATAGATAATATATATCAACATAAGGCTCACATCAAGTGGAGAGTTCAAGCTTGCCTCTCCCTTATCTCAATTTAGCGTTGTCATGGATATCTGAGATGTAAGTGGGATGAGCTAAAAGAACCAACGGAGCTCAATAAGAGGAAAACATTGATCAACTATCAAACATGCAAGTATTACCCATAAAGCAAAACAACTCTGCGCATGAAATTGTAAATCAAATCGCAAAGCTTTTAATAAAAAGTACTGGAGACATGGTTCTTATTCGTAAAGGGGGGTGTAAGCAAGATTTAAGTCAAATAAAACATGAAAAAGGGTAAGCAATCTACCATTGTTAAAGACTAAAGTGCACTCTCATTTGGGCCTTAAGTCTAACTCTAATATGTTTTTGGTCCGTTTTCATTAGTCTACTTAATTAGCCTTTTGACCAGGAAATTTTTCCATAAATCATTTCCTAATTAATGTTATCTCCTGAATTTAGAGATCTTGTCCCTTTTGACCAGGAAAGTTCTCCCAAAATCTTTCCTTAATTAATGAGATCTCATAAATTTGGATATTTCACCCGTTTTGACTAGAAAAGTTCCCACATTTATTTTCCTAGTTAGTGGGATCTCATAAATCTTGAGATCTCGCCCCCAAATATAACTTTCTTCATGTTTAAGAAAAGTTTTTGAGAACTTTTTTCACTTGTGACTTTCCTTAATGAGAACGAGAGTATATTATCAAATATCTTCAAACCAAATAAAATGCGCATCTCAAGGTGTAAGATATTATACTATTTTACTCATAATCCAATTTAAAGAAAATTCAACACACATTTAATATTTATATTACAAAATTGCCCGTAGTCGGATCGGGGAAGATTTGGGTAGTTACATTTAGAGACACATTTTAACTACAAATCAGTAAGTAATAGCTTAGTTTATGCATAATATGATACCATTATATAGAGTTATGTATCTATTTTTTTAGTAGAAGTGATTTCATTTCCTATGCATGATTTTTTTTCTTTGTAACTTCTTTGTAGTATTAGTAGTTTGTACCATTAGAAGTGCTCCAAACAATTAGATTAATATTTTTGAATGCTATAAATGCATAATTGTGCTTACTTTGACATCCCTAAATAGCAATTTGAATCTTTTCACCATGTAAGAGAATGTTTCCAAACTTCTCCAAATTGGCAAATTTTCACATAAGTCCTCCATGTCGAATTACATTTTCAGAATTATTACATTTTTCAAGAGAGCGAATTACAAGGAAAAATCAAATTTTTTTAACCTGTCTCCATCATATGACTGGACATAAAACCCATGAATTTCCTGTCCATCTACATGCACAAAGCACCAAAGCAAGGTCGAAAGACTTCTAGATTAGCCACTAATAGAACAACCATAATCAATTATAATTAATAAGTAGGTTTAGCAAATAATCATACAACAAAAGATGAATAAAATTACATTAGGGCATAAAATTTAGAAATGATGAGGGAAAATAGGATGGAAAAGCATACCAGTAATTTGGACAACAACCAGTTGATGAGACAAATTCAAGTTTGATAAAAAGAATAGACTTTAGAATAAAACCTAAAAGGTATTGTAGAGATGAGATGAGTGTGCATATTTTTCAGTATTTTAAACATGGAATGGGTAGTAGTGGCAGAAACAAACATGTTTTAAATGGTTAAATTCTAAAAGATGAAACTAATATACCATCGGCAAGCCTAAAAGATGCAAAGACGCAAATATGGATATATAGTTGCCAAGAATGTCAAAAAGACAAGATTGAAAAGAAAATTATAATAAAAAATGAAGAAGCCTTAGCAGTAATAGTAACAACAAGCAAGGAAAAAAATTTTCAAAAGCGTCACACCCGTCGGTGCTGCCTTAACAGAAAAATAATGAGCAAGAAGATCGAAAAGAGTGAATAATATTAGTAAAGATTTTTGTTTAGTTTTTGTGAGGTGCGCCAAGCCTTTTTTCTATTTATTTTGAAAGGTGGCACGCCCCTTGAAAAAGATGAGATTAATTTAATATCTAGAGCGAAGGGGACGGGAAAGGGGAACGGGAAGGGGAATGTGAGAGGAGGGAGGGGGAGTAGGCTGGAAGGAGAGAGGAGAGTGGAGAAGAAGATGGGAGATAGGAGGAGAAAAGGAGATCAGGAGGAATGGGGAGTAGTGGGGATGGGTGGGGAGGAGGACCCTAGGGATTGTTTCTAGAATCTAGATATTAAATTAAACTTAGGTATGAGTTTGGAGGGTTCTCTAACCTCTTATTTTATACTAGTCTCATATCATACATATTTTTCATTTAATGATATGGGACTAAAGAGAATTACATTTATTTTTGCGGAAAGTCACAATTGAGAAATTTATAGGTTCAAAATTTATTTTTATAACATTGTCAATTCTATACAAGTGTTTGGACTAAATGATGAATGTCGAAATAAAATTTATAGGCGTATCTACCAGAAGGACCCCAAACTATGCACCTTGAGATGTACATCACATTTGCATCGGACAATGCCAACATGGTAGGTGCGCATTTCTCGATGTCCAAAGAGGGTCAGCCAATCTTTTTCCATAGGAGAGACGTCTAAATCAACAATATTATAGTATAAATTTAAAAAAAAAAAATTATAATAACACAGAATGGAAAAAAACAAAAAAAAAAACCAAATTTGAGCATCTATCAATAAATTTTAATAAATAATGATAATTTTCTCAACTATATATATGAAGTATTTTGATTTGTTGAGTATCTAACAAATGGATCATGTGCCTAGACTGAATACTAGATCGGGATCTCTAGTATATCATGTGGTTTTATTCCACCATTAACATTTTTTGTTGCTTCATGAACCCAAAATAAAGCTACCTCGATTTTTTACCTTGTAAAAAAAATGGAACCTAAAATGAAACCCCTATGCATCAATTTACATTATATTTTGTCTAATCACCCTTAATTAACCCTCCCACTCTTACAATTTTCCTCTCGTTATCCTTCCATTTCATTGAAGACCCATCCATTTCTTTCAAAAGTCAATTAGTTAACTAATGTGTCCAAATCTATGGTTTTGCTCCATATATAAATATCTATCTATGCAATCCATCTATCACAAGATTTGCCCTTCAGAGAGTGTAATTATCCAAAGATATATAAAAGTAATTAATTGACAACTTATGTTAATATAGAAATGATTGTCAATGTACAGTGAAAGTAAATAGGAAAATTAACTTCTCTGCATCTCCACACTCGTGAAGAATTGTGATCTGCCCATTAAATTATCACTGATGGATAGAGATGAGAATTTTCCAAATCGATCGATTAGCCTTTGAACTTAATTAGGAGCATATCGTCCTCCACATCCAAAAAAGAAAAATAAAACTGACCAGTATTATCAACCACCATATATATATAATAATGAAAACACTAAAAATTATCACAATTAGTCAAAATCAAATCATGATGGTGCGTCTTGCCATGAATGTACGTTGATGCAACTATTTGCATAAAATCATCACTACATGCCCAACCCCTTTGTTGTCAAACTGCAAATCTAGCAAAAAATGTTAATATCTATCCATGGATGATATGGAAAATCTTTAAAAAATAAATAAATAAATAAATGGCAGAAATTGTGTTTGAATTTTTAACTTTGCAAACCGCAAGAGAGGAGAACGGTTGTGGAGAGATACGTGGATATGAGAGAGAAATGGCGATAATTCAGGAAAAGTTAATAAAGGTTCGGTTAGAAAACTAACTAGAAGTGTGTTTGTTTTCCACAAATGCCCCCAATGATTATTAGTTTACTTCTTTTTAAACCAATAAGTAAAAAGAAATGAAGGACAAATATGGAATACGTATAAATTTAAAATTAATTGGATCCTTGGGAGGATTGACATTATATATAGTATAGATTTAACAAATGTTATGTTCTAAAGGAAAACTATAACGTACTTATTATATAAGATCTTCATGTTTACATATTTTTAAAAACTATATATTCAACTTCAAAACAACATGACCACTCGCAATGACAATGAAATTTGAAATTGAACATTTGAAGTTATCTTTGGCAATAATAAGGCAGCAACCCTCACAAATTAATTACGAAATATATTGAGAGATATTTCAAAGGTGTGGTATAGTGGCAATGAAATGAGAATTATTACTTTGACAAAAGTAAATATCATGAATTATGTTACGAGCATCTATGTTCTATTCTCATAGTTATCAAAAAAATAGTAATTAGGATCAAGCATTCACGAGTTTGCTACCTAAAGAATATTAATTTTTGGAAATTATATTAAATCACTTGGTAGAAACATATATGATAGAAAAAAATAGATTTAGTGACATTCTTGTTCTCTTAAGAAAAAAAAAAGATTTTGAAGGGAGAATTGACTTATTCATATAAGCGAGTTAGCCACAAACATAGGCACATGCAAACATTAAATGTTTATACAACACAAAATGAGGAAAAATATGTTTTGAAAGTCAAAAAAAATTTGTGCGATATAACTAAATTAACGCCATATTTTAAAGAAATATTTTGAATAAGCTGAGTTAAGTGTACAATGTTGATGCTTATATGTAATAGTATATTACAAAATATAGGAATTGAAGTGCAATGGTTATATAGTAATTTCTATATAGTTCGTTGGGGTTTAGTCACTATATAAAGATGTAATTAATGTTGATGTAGCTTACTCCTTTTTTCTTCCCAACTTTCCCCTTCTATGGAAGACGGTTCGACTCTATTAGCTAACGAAAAATTGTGTTATGAACCTCATATTGAAAACTAAAAATAATAAATAAAACTTGAAGAAATTTGACAACATAAATGCAGACTTAAGATAGCTTAGAATGCATTGAATCAAGAAGAATGGAATATTTAATATACATAGCCGCACCTGAGTATTTAATACAGATTCGAACTCTCGACCTTCAAAAATCTTGCTTGCTATGCGTTGTAACACGTCAAATATAATTCTCGATTCCTATACCGTAAACTACAAAAGACTGTAGCAGTGTAAGCTCGGGGTCGAACCACAAGGACTGGGTTACTGACTTAGGTTTCTAAGGGAGAAGAGAAAACAGGGGATTTTGTAAAACTTTTGGAAACGTTGAAAACTTTAGAATTGAAGTAATGCAATGGAAGAAAATCTACGTATACAGCTTCACGGTCTTCGCGATACAACTTGGGATTGATTCCATTAATCCTTGGTTTATAAATGATATGAGACTAACCTATGATCAAGTGAAGCTATAGACCCAGCGACATACTCAGTTCCTCGCACTTCTTGATGTCGACAACTAAGGAACGACCGTTGATTACTTCCCTAACCAAACATGCAACCTCATCGTTAGTGCTCCAGATTTAACACGTTGGACGCATTACCTCAGTTTGTGAAGACACTACACCTAGATAACCAGATCGCTAGTGCTCCTGATTTAGCTTAGATCCCTAAGGTACTTGACCAGTTGGCCAACTGTCATAAGTTTGACTCTACCACGTGAGGACGGACGTTTCGACTTTAATTACTAAGGGTAGTCAACCTAATATGCATGCACTACGCTATACATACACCGGTTAGCCAACTGTCACAAGTTTGAGTCTGCCTCCTCATCCTGCTCATGTATAGTGTGATGCTCTCTACAAAATACCTTAGCCTCACTAGGCTCGCTCTCAACAACTAATGATATGAAATTTACATGCACCTTAGGGTTAGGGGTGGATTGGGCGTGCAATCTACCCTAGTCCGTAAGTTTACCTAGCTCTCTAGTTATTTGATTCACTTGAACTGCTAAGTAACGCACAGTAGCATCATTAGGTTCTTTGTACTGTGTCATGTTGACTATAAGGTTGTCCACCTTAGTGATGAGAGTCCTCATCATATCCTCTAAGGGTCCGGTAGTATGAACAGGTTGGGGCTGTGGAGGGAGCTATTGTCCCCTTGGAACAAACTGAGAGAAGTTCTGATTATGTGACCCATATCTAAAATAGGGTTATTAACGGCTTGATTATATGTATTACCATTAGTGTTGCCGTATTGATTCCTAGGAAGACCTTGGAATCTACCAGCTAAAGCGTTAGCTTGTTCTCGGAACATGGTGGGACAAGAATTAGTAGTATGGCCAGAAGCGTCACAAAAGCCGCAAGTCTTGGCCTGAGATTTCCTGAAAGTAAGGAAACGCTCCGTGAGATCAGTGAGTTTGTCAATCTTCCTATCAGTGTTGCTTGACCCACTTCCACTAAAGATGTGTCAAGAAGGATCCTCATCCTTATCGTCCTCAACATATTGACGAGACTGACTATCCATAGATTTAAACAACTCGAACATCTCATCGGTTGTTCTCTTCTTATAGGCTCCACCACAAGTGTTGTCAATCCTGCGCTTCTCAACGAACCTAAGACCCTTATAGAGGAATCGGACAAGAAAGGTTTTACTCTGAGCATGTTAAGGACACAGTATAATTAGTCTTTTGAATCTACCCCAACAGTCATTGAAGGTCTCTACTTTTTTCATCTTGATATTACATATCTCTGAGATAAGCTGAGACGACCGAGATTCGGGAAAGTATTCCCTTAAGAATGTTAAAATCAAGTCATTCTAGCTAGTGATAGATCCCGGGGGAAGGTAAAATAACCACTCTTGGCTCTATCTTTAAGACAGAACGGGAAAGCCAATAATTTGACTTCATTTTCCTGTACTCTAGGTCACTTCATCATTAAACATTCGGAGTCGAAATCTTTGATGAAAGTCACCGGACCTTTACGATCCAAGCAATGAAAGGAGGGCAAAAGGTTTAGAAAATCGGACTTAAGCTCAAAGTCACCCCTATGTGCAGGATATGCAATGCAATGAGGCTGATGTGCAAGGAGAATTTACATCTCCTAGTTTTCCATCTAAATGGTGATGTGCTCATCATGTGCTGGTGCATGAGCAGGGTTTAACACATCAGATGCGTGTGGCTAAAATTGGGGAATTAGATGTCCCCTCAGTCCTAATGGTGCCCTATCCTGATTATCTCCTTGATTCTGATTGTTCCTATCATCTCGGGGAGGATTGTGCTCGTTATCCTCCATTTCTAGAGAATATGAAACATTAAGAATAGCTTCAGAAGCTTGCTTCCATTGGCACGCTTCTCTCACATTCCGTTGGCAAGTCTTCTCGATATCCAGATCAAAGGGTAGAGAGGATTCGGTGGAATGTGATCGACGAAGACTACTATGCATAAAAGAAAGAAAAGAAAAACCTAAATCAAGTAGGACCTAGTCTCCAGTAACGACGCCAAAATTTGATGCGCATTGTAAAACATGAAATATAATTCCTGATTCCTAGACCAAAAACTACAAAAGACTGTAACAGTGGTAAGCTCGGGGTCGAACCTCAAGCACTAGGTTACTGACTTATGTTTCTAAGGGAGAAGGGAAAATAGGGGATTTTGTAAAACTTTTGGAAACTTTGAAAACTTTGGAATTGGAGTAATGCAATGGAAGAAAATCTAGGTATTCAGCTTCACGGTCTTCGCGATACAACTTGGGATTAATTTCATTAATTCTTGGTTTATAAAAGATATGAGAATAACCTATGATCTTGTGCAGCTATAGACTCAGTGACGCACTCAGTTCCTCGCACTTCCTAATGTCAACAGCTAAGGTACGACCATTGACTACTTCCCTAACCAAACAGGCAACCTAATCGCTAGTACTCTAGATTTAACGCGTTGAACGGATTACCTCGGTCTTTGAAGGCACTACACCGATACAATCGGATCGCTAGTTCTCCTGATTTAATCTAGATCCTTAAGGTATTTGACCGGTTGCCAACTGTTACAAGTTTGAGTCTACCACGTGAGGACAGATATTTTGACTTTAATGAGTAAGGATAGTCATCCTAATATGCATACACAGCGCTATACATACAATCAAAGCTAACCCTATTATTAAAAACAATACCAAAGAGAATAAACCATAGAAAAGAATCAAGATAATTAAATATAAATAAACCTCATAACAGAATCCCAAGTCGCAAAGCTTGACCGATCCACCTTTAACCTTGAAAGAGGAGATTTGTTAGACATAATCAAGCCAAAAACCTAGTTCTAATGCAAAACGAAAGTAAAAACAAAAGTTCTTTTCGAATTAGAGTCTATTAGTATTTATAGGAAGACCACAAAGTGGGTTGAAAACCTAAAAATCACGAAATAGGTAAAATTCCTGAAATTAAGAGTCTTCAGGTATCGATGCTTTCTCGGTGCCATGAGAATATGTGAAACATGGCGTCCTAATGGCGTCCTTTTTTAGCTCTCTGTTTAACTCATATGTGAGTCACGCCGTGAGAATTTGTTTATCATGGTGTCCTCATGATGTGTTTTTATTCTATGCATTTCAACGCGATTTTGTACCACTTAGAAGCCGAATCTGAAAAGTCTTGTGAGATATGAAAATGTTCATCTTGGAGTCTACTTTCAAAGACAGAAAGAGAAAGTCATTTGGATTTAAGTTGAGAATGTTATGGCCATTATAATGAAAAGGGAACATTAAGGAACTTAGCCAAACTTTTCCAACAGTGTATTTTCTTTTCAGACACATTAAATCCATATCTCATGATGTTTATGAGGATTGAAAATGTTTGCCTCGAAGTATTTTTTCCAACAAGACCAACGGCGAGTCGTTCTGACTTCGGATGTGAAAGTTATGCCCTCAGAACTCAACATCGTCAATTAAGCTCAACACAGGCCTTCGGTCCCAAAACTGCCAAATAAATATAAAATCCATGAAACACATAAAACAAGCCTTTATCACTCTAAAAAAAGATAATTATAGTCCATTAACTTCTAATATCCTATACTAAATCATGCCTAAATGAACACTCATCATTAACTTTTGCAAGTGACACGCCTATCATCTCACCAAAGATGTTCTTGTCGATTTTTTAATTACTACTTTTTTGTTGAAGTTTGGTTTTTTTTCAACAAGTTGGCTAAACTACTAATGCATAAGTACACATTGCTAGGTTAAATATCACTATTTTAGAAGTTTTTAATATGGCCAAAGGAATGAGTCTTTTCAACTTTAATTTCTAGCCTCGTACCCTCTGCCCCTTTTTAACTCCACCGATGATAAAGAGATTCTTACACGTTTCACCATCAATCTTAGGTCTAGAGAAAGGAAGGAAAAAAATTAAACAGTTTTTAAAGTACAATGATGGTATATAAGGTGAAAATAAAGTAATTTTGACGAAAGCATGCCAAGAGTGACAAAAAGGTTATGCCTAAGCCCCCAAAATGCCAGGTTCGACCCTGGGAATCAACTTTTATGTATCACACTTCTATGCATAATGGTTAATAAGATTATACGTCTTGTTATATGTTATGAATTTATAGGGGCATTAAGAAAAATTTAAGTATAATCTATTAAGTTGTAGTTTCATGTAGTTTTTTGAATGGAATTAAGACTAAAAAGTATCAAATCATTAAGGGACTTAAAACTTTCAACAGTCACAAAAAGATGATGAAGTTGTTGATGCAACATCTTATATATGTTATAAACAAAAATATTAAGCCTGCTCAAGAAACAAATGAGATGAATGTACATTCCTCGCAAAATATAATTTGATTCATATAAACACAGTTTGGACTGAGTGCAAATTGTTTATAATATCACATAATATTTCTTAATCTTGTCTCGGGTATATAAAATCACATAATTTTCACTGCAAACACAGTTTATAAAATCACATAATATAATTTGATTCATGTATTCAATTTATTTCTTAATCTTATCTCGGGTATATAAAGTTTTCAAACTCACTTAATATTCACTGCAAACACAGTTTGGACTGAGTGTAAACTGTAACGACTCTAAAATCTAACTCATGTCACGTGTCAGTTTAGGTTGTGCGTGGACTCACTTGTCAAAAATTCCTTTTACTCCAAAATCATGAGACCAACTGAGTAATCCAAAGTTGTACCCTTTTGCAGTACCATTGCTCGAAAACGAGACCTAGAACAATGCATTCGTTGTTTTTTCGCCGAATACTAATTTTTGAGGCCTCACCCTTAACATCCAAATCAATAACGGAGATCACACTGACAGTATACGTCGCATTTGAATGCTCTACATTGGTTACAGTTCATCTAACTGTTCAAATAAATCGGCGTGCTTGAAGACTCCTAATGGAGATGGAAGGGTAGTTGATGTCGAATATGTGATCCTTGAAGAAATTCTTTGGACATGTAAATTTTGGGCATGCGACCAATTGTATAACTTTTGATTTGTATCCGTAGTAACATAGGAAATAGAGATAGTCCTTCCATGTGGTCTCATACACTAGTTCACGATTAGTGGCTCTAAGTGAACTAACTTCTCCTACTCCAACTTCAAGTGGACTTGCTGGATTGTATTTGTTGTTTGTGATTGGCTTCTCTAGATTGTTAGACATGGTTGCTGCAATGGTAACCAATTGCAAAAGCTACTACTTGTGCTATATGAAGTTCAATAAGAATTGATTCTAAAAAAAAGATGAATGAATACGTAACTGTGGTCATAAGGGTAGATTTGATCGTTGAAGGACTCCAATTGTGATAAAACGATTTGACAACTGCAGCTATACCTGTGATGTGAGGGCAAGCAATCGACGTTCCAGATTTGATTGCAAAGTGTGATGGTTTCTTCCCAAAAGGAATTCTTTCTTTTCCTTTCGAGGCCATTAATGCCAATATGCCTACGCCTGGAACTACTAGATCGATTTGTACGGTGGTATTTTTATTAGAAGCAAATGGAAGAGAGATTCTTAACGACAAAGTAGATTGCGCAAACCTTTAGAATGATATCTGTAAGTTGTCCAAGGCCTCAAGATGAAAAAGAAGCAATGATAGGGGCTAGTTTGAACCTTTTTATGCCCATTGTTGGAAGAATGGTTGTCATAGGATTCCTAAAAACAAACATATAATGTTCAAATCTAGAAGAATAGAGTTGTCTTGAAATGAGAGAAAAGTAATTTGTTAAAGGATCAATAATAACAACTGCAATGCATACTTGGAGGAATTGATGTACTTGGGTATTTGTATTCTTTCGATGATGTAATTCACCGGTATCGAATGCAACTTTTTAACTGATATAATTCACATTAAACAACAATCAATCACCTTGGTATCCATTAAATAAGCTAATGCTACAGCTTTATCACCACGTTGATCTTCATGATGATCACTTCCTCCCATGTATACAACATAATGCTAAAAGACACAAACTAAAAGGTTGGAACATATAAGCAATTCGCTAGTTAGAAAAAACGACAGAATAAAAATTAAAGCAATTCGATCTAAAATAGGATAGCCTAACATAATTAAGAATGCATAGGTGAAAAAAGATTTAAAATGCCACAAACTGCATTAAATCAAGTGAAGCGAAAAATTTAGTTTGATTCATGTCGACTCATTTGAGATTGAGGTTTTGTTGTTGTTGTTGTTGTTGTTGTTGTTGTTGTTGTTGTTGTTGTTTGTTCATTTGCACTTGTTAACTTTGGCGATGGCTAAGTTGCGACAGAGCTATTAAAGATAAGGAGACTTAAGAGAATGAAGAGAGAATGCAATTGCATGGTTGAAGAGGCCATGGCTCTTCTGAAACTAAAGAAGTAGATGTGGAAGTTATGGTGATGACGAAGTAGGAGATGTGATGAAGTCCAAGAATTAGCTTATAAATTCTTGGAAAAATATGATGGAAAGATATTACAGGTTGTCATTTTAGTAATTTCTGCAAATGGCGAAGTTTGGGCGTTTGATTTTTGACGTTCCGGGGGCATGGGTTTATTGGAAACGGCGTGGAGATCACAACTCACTGCTATGCCGTGACTACGACATTTTTCGGTGAAATTCCATCATTTCGCCCTCCGAAACGACAATTTTGCTATTTTAAGAAAGTTTTGTTTCGCTTATAACTTTCATTAGGAATTTCCGTTTTTATTGTCGTTTGCGGCATTTGTTTCTATTTTTTGTCTAGTTTTCAGTTTAGGGCTTTTGGGACTTTTTACTATTTTTGGCAAGTTTTAGGGTTTCGCTATTTAAGTGATCTATTGGGTGTAATACGTAGTTTTGGCTAAAATAAAAGAATTTTCAAACTTTAGCTTAAGTTTTGACCTAGATCGAGTTGTTCGTGGATTCGTTCAACTGGTTTAGAAGATCTTAGACTGGCTGGCGTCAGTTGAAGAAGTCCTAGAATTCAAAGGTGTGTCCGAAGACAAGCGTGTGCAACTGGTTGCGACCGGATTCACAACAGGGCCACGGCTTAGTGGCAACTACAGAAGTTGATGTGGAATAGGAATGGAAAGGTAAAGATTACCTCGTGGGAGAAGAGAAAAAAATACTTACGGGCTGAGTTGTTGACTTATAATTTCCAACGCCTTATGTATCAGAGGTTGCAGAATCTGAGATAAGGGGCAAAGTCAGTAGATGATTACACTACTGAGTTTTATCAGTTAGTCGCTAGAAACGAGTTGCAGGAGACTAACGACCAATTAGTGGCACGGTATATTGGTGGACTGAGTGTGTAGATCCAAGACGTCGTCAACATGTTTGATCCGGCTTCCTTATCTGCAGCGCACCAGCGAGCATTGTTAGTGGAGAAACAACAGCATCGGGGTGTGAGTAATGCTTCCAGTAATGTTAGTGTTGGGATAGCCAATACTGGAGGTAACATCGCTGCAATTAACCCTACTAGTCACACAAACAGACCTGGCACTAGTGGGATTAAATGCTTCGGTTATGGTGAATTTGGTCACATGAAGTCAGAATGCAGAGGGAAGAAGGCTCTCTTTATTGAGAACGAAGAGGACGACGAAGGGGAAGAGGCTAACATCACTACAGAACCAGCCTTCTATACTTTTGACAACGTTGAAGAGGAGGTCGTGACTGGAGATGTGGGTACTGCCTTAGTTGTAAGGTGTTCATGTATGACTTCTAGAGCTGTCGCTAATGATGACTAGCTGCGGAATAACATCTTTCAGTCTAAGTGTACCATCATAGGCAAAGTGTACAGGTTCATGATTGATGTACCCAGCTATGAGAATATCATCTCAGTTGAAGCGGTTTAGAAGTTAGGCCTTGCAACTGAACAACACCCCAAACCATACAAGCTAGCTTGGCTGAAGAAGGTGGTGAGGTGAAGATGTCGAAGCGCGCCTTGGTGACTTTTTCTATTAGTGCTAACTATCAAGATTCAGTCTGGTGTGATGTTGTGGCTATGGATGCTTGCCACTTATTACTGGGACGTCCTTGGCAGTTTGATAGGGGAGTTTTACATGATGGCAGAACCAATAAATACACCTTTATGTTCAACGGAGTGAAGATTGTGCTAGTACCCGCCAAGGACCCGGAGGAAGTTAAGCCTACTAAAGAATCTAGCAGTTTGCTATCTTTGGCAAGATTTGAAGATGAATTACAAGATTCCGAGGTCATTTACATCTTGATGGGAAAGGAGGTATATAGAGATGTTGATGTTCCTGAAGCTGCAATTCCTATTGTGAAGGAGTTTTGTGATGTTTTCCTTGATGAGATGCTAGAAGGACTACAACCATTGCGTGATATTCAACATCATATTGACCTTGAACCTGGTGTGTCACTACCTAATAGACCACACTACCGAATGAGTCCCAGTAAGCATTAGGAGTTGTGCAGACAGGTTGAAGAGTTATTGGCAAAGGGATTCATCCGTGAAAGTCTAAGTCCGTGTACAGTGCCAGCCCTCCTTACACCAAAGAAAGATAGTGCCTGGCGGATGTGTGTGGACGGTAGAGCAATCAATAAGATTAATGTTAGGTATCGCTTTCCTATCCCTCGCTTGGATGATTTACTTGACCAATTGAGAGGAGCAAAAATTTTTACAAAACTGGATTTGAAGAGTGGGTACCACCAGATTTGCCTTAGAGTTGGGGATGTGTGGAAGACTGCTTTTAAAACTAGGGAGGGGCTGTATGAGTGGTTAGTCATGACGTTTGGGCTGTCAAACACACCTAGCACCTTCATGAGAGTCATGAATCAGAGCTTGAGACCTTTGATAGGCAAGTGTGTTGTGTTACATTTTGATGATATATTGATATACAATACTAACGAGGAGGAACACCTCCAGCACGTGTGAGATGTTCTGACTATCTTACGCAGGGAGAAGTTCTATGCCGTGATGAAGAAGTGCTCATTTTTTACACTGAAGGTCCTTTTTTGGCTGTCATTTCTGGAGAAGGGCTGCAGGTTTATGAGTCTAATGTAGAAGCCATCCGCACTTGGCCTAGACCCACCACATCCACGGAGGTTCGTAGCTTTCATGGGTTGGCTTCATTCTACAAGCGGTTCATTCCACACTTCAGCAGCATCATGGCCCTAATTACAGACTGTATGACGAGTGTGAAGTTTGGGTGGAGCAACGAGGCAGATGAAGCATTCCAACTGATCAAGGTACGCTAACCACTGCACCCATTCTGGTGTTTCCAAATTTTTACCTACCATTTAAGTTACAAAGTGATACATCCAAGGTAGGCATTGGAGCTGTCTTGAGTCAGAATAATAGGCATGTTGCCTATTTTAGTGAGAAGCTGTCTGGGGCAAAGTTGCGGTATAGCACATATGATGTGGAGTTTTATGCAGTGGTACAAGCCGTGAAACATTGGCGGCATTATCTTTTTCACAGAGAGTTCGTGCTGTTTACAGACCATGAGGCATTGCGACACTTACATGGGCAGAACAAGGTCTCGGCCAGACATGCTTCCTGGGTGACCTATTTGAAGCGCTTTACTGATTTGTTTACTACTGATCCATTCTTTGCTACTATTGTGGAGAAGGTGCAGAGTCGGGAGCGTACTGATTACACACTCCATGAGGGTTTCTTATTTCGGGGCAACCTGCTTTGAATTCGTAATGCAGCTTGAGATTGCTGATTATTAAAGAGTTGCATGGGGAGGGACATGTTGGGCGTGATCGCACTTTGCAACTAGTGCAGGCCTCTTACTTTTTGCCTACCATTAGCAAGGAAGTGGACAGATATGTACAGCGGTGCAGGACTTGCCAGCTTTCGAAGGGTACCGAAACTAATGTCAGTGTATATATGCATTTGCCCATTCCAAAACAGCCATAGGTTGCTATTAGCATGGATTTCGTGCTGGGGTTGCCTAGAACACAGCGGGGTAATGACTCTATTTTTATGGTGGTTGACCATTTTTTCAAGATGGTTCACTTCATCCCATGTAAGAAGACCACAGATGCTGTAAAGGTGGCTCAGCTGTTCTTTCGGGAGGTGTATAGATTGCATGGCCTTCATACCTTGATTGTTTCAGATCGGGACACCAGATTCCT
The DNA here is from genome assembly GCA_039657345.1 of Stephania japonica. Taxonomy (NCBI): domain Eukaryota; kingdom Viridiplantae; phylum Streptophyta; class Magnoliopsida; order Ranunculales; family Menispermaceae; genus Stephania; species Stephania japonica. Next base: position 21,606,479 of record CM077566.1, read on the forward strand.
CAACCATTTTTGGCTCAATTTGTGGGCTGTGGTGAACACGCAGCTGAAATTTAGCAGTGCTTATCATCCGCAAACAGATGAGCAGACTGAAGTTGTTAACCATTCATTAGGCAATCTTTTGAGAAGCTTGGTGGGTGAGAATGTTAGGAGTTGGGACATCAAGTTGAGCCAGGCAGAATTTGCACACAACCATGTTGTTAATCGAAGTACCAGGTTTAGTCTTTTTCAAGTTTTGTATTTAGTACTACCTCGAGGTCCTCTTGATCTGTTACCAATGCCAAATAAGACTAGATGGCATAGCAAGGCAGAAGACTTTTTTAGTGAGCTGCAAAAGATTCATCAATCTGTCAAAGATAACTTGCAGAAGGCTGCTGACAAGTACAAACAATATGCTGATCGGAAGAAGCGTCACATGGAGTTTGAAGTGGGTGACTTTGTGTGGGCAATTCTCACTAAAGACCGGTTCTCTGTGGGTGATTACAACAAATTGTCAGTACGAAAGATTGGTCTTGTGGAGGTTCTTGAGAAAATTAATCCTAATGCTTACAGATTGAAGTTGCCAAGTCACATTCGCATGGCTAATGTATTTAATGTCAAGCTTCTTGTTCCCTATTATGGGATACGTCTGATGATGAAAATTCGAGGGCGAATTCTGTCCACCATGGGGAGAATGATGAAGTCCAATAATTAGCTTGAAAATTCTTGGAAAAATATGATGGAAAGATATGACAGAATGACATTCTAGTAATTTTCGCAAATGGCGAAGTTTGGGCGTTTGATTTTTGGTGTTTCGGGGCATGGGTTTATTAGAAATGGCCTAGAGATCACAACTCACCACTATGCCGTGACTACGATATTTTTCGGCGAAATTCCATCGTTTCGCCCTCCGAAACGGCAATTTTGCTATTTTAGGAAAGTTTTGTTTCGCTTATAACTTTCATTAGGAATTTCCGTTTTTATTGCTGTTTGCGGCATTTGTTTCTATTTTTCGTCTAGTTTTCAGTTTAGGATTTTTTGGACTTTTTACTATTTTTGGCAAATTTTAGGGTTTCGCTATTTAAGCGATCTATTGGGTGTAATTCTTAGTTTTTGGCAGAAATAAAAGAATTTTTGAACTTTGGCTTAAGTTCTGACCTAGATCGAGTTGTTTGTGGATTCATTCAACTGGTTTAGAAGATCTCTACTACGTCAAGATGTGAGAGGAGTTATAAAGAAAATTATGGAAGAAAAGCATTTAATTCTCCAATCACCATTTCTATGAAGGAACAAGGAAGTGTAAAGACAAACAAGGAAAAGATCTTGTATATATAATTATACATCTTCTCTAGCTAACTACTTTCATGAAACTAGATATATAAGAAGTATACATGTATAATCATAATTAATATAAATTTAATTGCATAAAATAATTACATTATCCTAAAGCACCCTTGTTAGTAATTATTAAACTAAAAAGAAGTTGGATTACATTATTGTAAAATAGTAATGATTTTATCCCCAAGGATTGTGGTGCAGCGACAAGCACCATATATTTGATGGAGACATCATAGAGGTTATATTATATCTTATTGGTTTCTCTACATTAGTCGAACGGAAGTAAGATGAAGCGAAAAAGGTTCAAAATCTACAAATATCAAAAACGATTTAGTATATCTAGTATTTATTTTACTTAAAAGAATCTATGGTATGCATCAAAGAGTGTCATGTACAACCTTAAATTTCAAGCAACCAAACTCTTTTCCACATGATTAATTAATATGATAGTCATGGAGGAGTTAAAAGAGCGTCTTAATATCTACTGGAGAATAATTGGCAACAAATTTAAGCATAAAAGGGGATGGATCTCAACTTTTTTTGATTAGTTGTAATGGATGGATTTATTTGTCTTGATCAATGAAACAATTCAAAATTTTCCTTAGCCATGAATAACAGGTTGTTCATTCCACTCTTAAAAAGAGAAACTAGTATTAGCAATTGTCTCGCCCTCATTGGCGTGTTGAGTTTTTGTCTCGCGCTTGTTGCATGTTGTTAACACTGTTTGTTTCGATCTTTAAGCTATTCTTTGCTAACTCAAATGGCTATGGCCGGATCATCATCTAAGGGGAGCCTCCAACTCCCATACAAGGATCTAACTTTGGCATAAGAGGATGAGCAGGGTTTGATCTTCGAGGAAGACAAGACCTTGAAAGATGTCGTGGATTGCTCAAAAATCATTGTTGGTCATTTTCTCTGGGAGAGTGGTTCATTTCGACTCTATGAGGGATACATTAGCATCTATATGGCGACCAGTGAAGGGAGTACATGCAAGGAAAATGAAGTGATTATGTCTATACATCTTCACCTTTTTCCATGACCATGATTTGTTTTGTGTTATGGATGACAACCTTTGGACTTTTAACCAGCAAGCTCTATTGCTCAAACAAATGGAACCATTAGATTAGTTAGGAACAAACTCCCTATGGGATTCATGAATGAGAAGGTTGTTGAATGGATTGTCAATGGAATGGGAAAGTATGTGAAGACGGACTTGTGGAGTATTGAGAACATGTGGCTTAAATATTTACGAGTCAAGGTACGAACTGATTTTTGAAAATCTCTTCATGTAAAAATGAAGATGAAGTGAACAAGTGGAAAGTGGTTTTGGGCGGATATTGCCTATAAAAGAGTGCCAACATTCTATTTCTACTGCGGATGGATTGGTCATTTAGATAAGTTTTGTGTAAACCTCTCTTTGACAGTGAGGAGCCTTGCGAGGAACGGATATACGGGAGCTTTCTGATCTCCACAGTTAACTGACGAAACAATGCATCAACAAATCGATGGCTGCAAGGGATAGGCAGAGGTAGGGGAGGTGACAACATTGCGGATAGGTCATGTTTCTATAACAGTGGCACCAATCATGGATATGTTACAATTATGGAAGGCACAAATCATGGAAACAGAGGGGAAATTTAGAGGTGGGAAATGATAGGTTATGTTTTCATAACAATGGCACCAATCAAAATAGAGGTTATAATTACAGAAGGCACAAATCATGGAAATGGATGGAGAAAGTTGGTGGTGGGGAATGATGGTCGTGTTTCCATAATAGTGGCACCAATCAAGGAGAGGTTACAGTTACGGAAGGTGTAAACCATGAAAGTAATATACCGTTGGCAAGCCTAAAAGACGCAAAGACGCAAATATGGATATATAGTTGCCAAGAATGTCAAAAAGAAAAGATTAAAAAGAAAATTATAATAAAAAAATGAAGAAGCCTTAGCAGTAGTAGTAACAAGAAGTAAGGAAAAAAAAATTTCAAAAGCGTCACACCCGTTGATGCTGCCTTAACAGAAAAATAATGAGCAAGAAGATTGAAAAGAGTGAATAATATTAGTAATGATTTTTGTTTAGTTTTTGCGAGGTGCGCCAAGCCTTTTTTTTATTTATTTTGAAAGGTGGCACGCCCCTTGAAAAAGATAAGATTAATTTAATATCTAGAGCGAAGGGGACAGGAAAAGGGAAGGGGAAGGGGAAGGTGAGAGGAGGGAGGGGGAGTAGGCTGGAAGGAGAGAGGAGATTGGAGAAGAAGATGGGAGATATGAGGAGAAGAGGAGATCAGGAGGAATGGGGAGTAGTGGGGATGGGTGGGGAGGAGGACCCTAGGGATTGTTTCTAGAATCTAGATATTAAATTAAACTTAGGTATGAGTTTGGAGGGTTCTCTAACCTCTTATTTTATACTAGTCTCATATCATACATATTTTTCATTTAGTGATATGGGACTAAAGAGAATTACATTTATTTTTGCGGAAAGTCACAATTGAGGAATTTATAGGTTCAAAATTTATTTTTATAACATTGTCAATTCTATGCAAGTGTTTGGACTAAATGATGAATGTCTAAATAAAATTTATTGGCGCATCTACCAGAAAGACTCCAAACTATGCACCTTGAGATGTACATCACATTTGCATCAGACAATGCCAACATGGTAGGTACGCATTTCTCGATGTACAGAGAGGGTCAGCCAATCTTTTTCCATAGGAGAGACGTCTAAATCAACAATATTATAGTATAATTTTTTTAAAAAAAATTATAATAACACAGAATGGAAAAAAAAAATACCAAATTTGAGCATCTATTAATGAATTTTAATAAATAATGATAATTATCTCAACTATATATATGAAGCGTTTTGATTTGTTGAGTATCTAACAAATGGAACATGTGCCTAGACTGAATACTGGATCAGGATCTCAAGCCTATCATAAGGTTTTATTCCACCATTAACATTTTTTGTTGCTTCATGAACCCAAAATAAAGCTACCTCGATTTTTTACCTTGTAAAAACAAATGGAACCAAAAATGAAACCCCTGTGCATCAATTTATATTATATTTTGTCTAATCACCCTTAATTAACCCTCCCACTCTTACAATTTTCCTCTCGTTGTCCTTCCATTTCATTGAAGACCGATCCATTTCTTTCAAAAGTCAATTAGTTAACTAATGTGTCCAAATCTATGGTTTTGTTCCATATATAGATATCTATCTATGCAATCCATCTGTCACAAAATTTGCCCTTCAGAGACTGTAATTATCCAAAGATATATAAAACTAACTAATTGACAACTTATGTTAATGTAGAAATGATTGTCAATGTACAGTGAAAGTAAATAGGAAAATTAACTTCTCTGCATCTCCACACTCGTGAGGAATTGTGATCTGCCAATTAAATTATCATGCATGGATAGAGATGAGAAGTTTCCAAATCAATCAATTAGCCTTTGAACTTAATTAGGAGCATATCGTCCTCCACATCCAAAAAAGAAAATTAAAACTGACCAATATTATCAACCACCATATATATATATATATATAAAATAATGAAAACACTAAAAATTATCACAATTAGTCAAAATCAAATCATGATGGTGCGTCTTGCCATGAATGTACGTTGATGCAACTAATTGCATAAAATCATCACTACATGCCCAACTCCTTTGTTGTCAAACTGCAAATCTAGCAATAAATGTTAATCTCTATCCATGGATTATATGCAAAATCTTTAAAAAAAAATAAATAAATAAATGGCAGAAATTGTGTTTGAATTTTTAACTTTGCAAACCGCAAGGGAGGAGAACGGTTGTGGAGAGATACGTGGATATGAGAGAGAAATGGCGATAATTTAGGAAAAGTTAATAAAGATTCGGTTAGAAAACTAACTAGAAGTGTGTTTTCAACAAATGGCCCCAATGATTATTAGTTAACTTCTTTTTAAACCAATAAGTAAAAAGAAATGAAGGACAAATATGGAATAAGTATAAATTTAAAATTAATTGGATCCTTGGGAGGATTTACATTATATATAGTATAGATTTAACAAATGTTCTGCTCTAAAGGAAAACTATAACGTACTTATTATATAAGATCTTCATGTTTACATATTTTTAAAAACTATATATTCAACTTCAAAACAACATGACCACTCACAATGGCAATGAAGTTTGAAATTGAACATTTGAAGTTTTCTTTGGTAATAATAAGGCAGCAACCCTCACAAATTAATTACGAAATATATTGAGAGATATTTCAAAGGTGTGGTATAGTGGCAAAGAAATGAGAATTATTACTCTGACAAAAGTAAATATCATGAATTATGTTCTGAGCATCTATGTTCTATTCTCATAGTTATCAAAAAAATAGTGATTAGGATCATGCATTCACGAATTTGCTACCTAAAGAATATTAATTTTTGGAAATTATATTAAATCACTTGGTAGAAACATATATGATAGAAAAAAATAGAATTAGTGACATTCTTGTTCTGTTAAGAAAAAAAAGATTTTGAAGGGAGAATTGACTTTGTTATTATTTGGAGAATTGACTTATTCATATAAGCGAGTTAGCCACAAACATAGGCACATGCAAATATTAAATGTTTATACAACACAAAATGACAAAATATGTTTTGAAAGTGAAAAAAAATTTGTGCGATATAACTAAATCAACGCCAGATTTTAAAGAAATATTTTGTATAAGCTGAGTTAAGGGTACAATGTTGATGCTTTAATGTAATAGTATATTACAAAATATAGGAATTGTAGTGCAATGGTTATATAGTAATTTCTATATAGTTCGTTGGGGTTTAGTCACTATATAAAGATGTGATCAATGTTGATGTCGCTTACTCCTTTTTTCTTCCCAACTTTCCCCTTCTATGGAAGACGGTTCGACTCTATTAGCTAACGAAAAATTGTGTTATGATCCTCATATTGAAAACTAGACATAATAAATAAAACTTGAAGAAATTTGATAACATAAAGGCAGACTTAAGATAGCTTAGAATGCATTGAATCAAGAAGAATGGAATATTTAATATACATAGCCGCACTCGATTATTTTGGGATTGAGAATTTTGTTGTTGTAAACTTGTTATGAGAGCCAAAGAACTTTCACGCAACCCATTTTTATTTTATTTTATTTTATTGAATCCTAAATGGATAATTCCATATCTTATTCCATCTGTTTTACCTTTATATGAGAGCTTACGTATTCTGATGTTCAAAACATGATTGGATAGGGTTGTTGTGCATTCTGATGCACATTTTAGGGGTGTCGCTCTAGCATTTTTTTGTGGGGAGTCGAACTGTTGACCTTCAAAAATCTTGCCTGCTATGTGTTGTAACACGTCAAATATAATTCTCGATTCCTATACTGAAAACTACAAAAGACTATAGCAGTGGTAAGCTCGGGGTCGAACCACAACGACTGGGTTACTGACTTAGGTTTCTAAGGGAGAAGAGAAAATAGGGGAGTTTGTAAAACTTTTGGAAACGTTGAAAACTTTGGAGTTGAAGTAATGCAATGGAAGAAAATCTACGTATACAGCTTCACGGTCTTCGCGATACAACTTGAGATTGATTCCATTAATCTTTGGTTTATAAATGATATGAGACTAACCTATGATCTAGAGCAGCTATAGACCCGACGACGCACTCAGTTTCTCGCACTTCTTGATGTCGGCAACAAGGTACGACCGTTGATTATTTCCCTAACCAAACACGCAGCCTCATCGTTAGTGCTCCAGATTTAACACGTTGGACGCATTACCTCAGTTTGTGAAGACACTACACCTAGATAATCAGATCGCTAGTGCTCCTGATTTATCTTAGATCCTTAAGGTACTTGACCGGTTGGCCAACTGTCATAAGTTTGACTCTACCACGTGAGGACGGACGTTTCGACTTCAATTACTAAGGGTAGTCAACCTAATATGCATGCACTGCGCTATACATACACCGGTTAGCCAATTGTCACAAGTTTAAGTCTGCCTCCTCATCCTGCTCATGTATAGTGTGATGCTCTCTATGAACTACCTTAACCTCCCTAGGCTCGCTCTCAACAACTAATGATGTGACATTTACATGCACCTTAGGGTTAGGGGTGGGTTGGGTGTGCAATCTAACCTAGTCCGTAAGTTTACCTAGCACTCTAGCTATTTGATTCGCTTGAACTGCTAAGTCACGCACAGTAGCATCATTAGTTGCTTTGTACTGTGTCATGTCGACTATAAGGTTGTCCACCTTAGTAACGAGTGTCCTCATCATATCCTCTAAGGGTCCCGTATTATGAACAGGTTGGGGTTGTGGAGGGAGTTATTGTCCCCTTAGAACAAATTGAGTGAAGTTCTGATTATGTGACCCATATCTCAAATAGGGGTTATTAACGGCTTGATTATATGTATTACCATTAGTGTTGCCGTATTGATTCCTAGGAAGACCTTGGAATCTGCCACCTAAAGCGTTAGCTTGTTCTCTGAACATGGTGGGACAAGAATTAGTAGTATGGCCAGAAGCATCACAAAAGCCGCAAGTCTTGGCCTGAGATTTTCCGAAAGTAAGGAAACACTCCATGAGATCAGTGAGTTTGTCAATTGTCCTATCAGTGTTGCTTGACCCACTTCCACTGAAGATGTGTCAAGAAGGATCCTCATCCTTATCGTCGTCAACATATTGACGAGACTGACTATCCATAGATTCAAACAACTCGAACATCTCATTGGTTGTTCTCTTCTTATAGGCTCCACCACAAGTGTTATCAATTATGCGCTTCTCAAGGGACCTAAGACCCTTATAGAGGAATCGGACAAGAAAGGTTTTACTCTGACCATGTTGGGGACACAGTATAATTAGTCTTTTGAATCTGCCCTAACAGTCATTGATGGTCTCTACTTTTTTCATCTTGATATTACATATCTTTGATATAAGCTAAGACGACTGAGATTCAGGAAAGTATTCCCATAAAAATGCTAAAATCAAGTCATTCTAGCTAGTGATAGATCCCGGGGGAAGGTAAAACAACCACTCTTGCGCTCTATCTTTAAAACAGAATGGGAAGCCAATAATTTGACTTCATTTTCCTGTACTCTAGGTCGCTTCATCATTAAACATTTGGAGTCGAAATCTTTGATGAAAGTTACCGGACCTTTACAATCCAAGCAATGGAAGGAGGGCAAAAGGTTCAAAAAACCGGACTTAAGCTCAAAGTCACCACTATGTGCAGGATATCCAATGCAATGAGGCTGATGTGTTAGGAGAATTTGCATCTCCTAATTTTCTATCTAAATCGTGATGCAGGGCTCATCATGTGCTGGTGCATGAACAAGGTTTAACACATTAGGTGCGTATGGCTAAAATTGGGGAATTAGATGTCCCCTCAGTCCTAATGGTGCCCTATCCTGATTATCCCCTTAATTCTGATTGTTCCTCTCATCTCGGGGAGGATTGTGCTCGTTATCCTCCATTTCTTGAGAATATGAAACGTTAGGAGTAAGTTTAGAAGCTTGCTTCCATTGGAGCGCTTCTCTCGCGTTCCGTCGACAAGTCTTCTCGATATCCGGATCAAATGGTAGAGAGGATTCGGTGGAATGTGATCAACAAAGACTACTATGCATAAAAGAAAGAAAAGAAAAACCTAAATTAAGTAGGACCTAGTCTCCAGTAACGGCAGCAAAATTTGACACGCATTGTAAAACATGAAATATAATTCCCGATTCCTAAACCAAAAACTACAAAAGACTGTAACAGTGGTAAGCTCGGGGCCGAACCTCAAGCGCTAAATTACTGACTTATGTTTCTAAGGGAGAAGAGAAAATAAGGGATTTTGTAAAACTTTTGGTAACTTTGAAAACTTTGGAATTGGAGTAATGCAATGGAAGAAAATCTAGGTATTCAGCTTCACGGTATTCGCGATACAACTTGGGATTAATTCCATTAATTCTTAGTTTATAAAAGATATGAGAATAACCTATTATCTTGTGCAGCTATAGACCCAGTGATGCACTCAGTTCCTCGCACTTCCTAATGTCAACAGCTAAGGTACGACCGTTGACTACTTCCCTAACCAAACAGGCAACCTATTCGTTAGTGCTCTAGATTTAACGCGTTGGACGCATTACCTCGTTCTGTGAAGGCACTACACTTATACAAGCGGATCGCTAGTTCTCCCGATTTAATCTAGATCCTTAAGGTACTTGACCGGTTGCCAACTGTTACAAGTTTGAGTCTACCATGTGAGGACGAACATTTTGACTTTAATGAGTAAGGATAGTCAATCTAATATGCATATACAGCGCTATACATATAATCAAATCTAACCCTATTATTAAAAATAATACCAAAGAGAATAAACCATAGAAAAGAATCAAGATAATTAAATATAAATAAACCTCATAACAGAATCCCAAGTCGCAAAGCTTGACCGATCCACCTTTAACCTAGAGGGAGGAGCTTTGTTAGATATAATCAAGCCAAAAACCTAGTTCTAATGCAAAACGGATGTAAAACAAGAGTTCTTTTCGAATTAGAGTCTATTAGTATTTATAGGAGGACCACAAAGTGTGTTGAAAACTTAAAATCACGAAATAGGTAAAATTCCTGAAATTAAGAGTCTTTAGGTATCGATGCTTTGTCGGTGCCATGAGAATATGCGAAACATGGCATCGTAACGGCGGCCTTTTTTAGCTCTCAGTTTAACTCATATGTAAGTCACGCCGTGAGAATTTGTTTATCATGGTGTCCTCATGATGTGTTTTTATTCTTTGCTTTTTAACGCGATTTTGTACCACTTAGAGGCCGAATCTGAAAAGTCTTGTGAGATATGAAAATGTTCATCTTAGAGTCTACTTTCCAAGTCAAAAAGAGAAAGTCATTTGGATTTGAGATGAGAATGTTATGGCCTTTATTCTGAAAGGGGATCATTAAAGAACTTAGCCAAACTTTTTCAACTGTATATGTTCTTTTAAGACACTTTAAATCCATATCTCATGATGCTTATGAGACTGAAAATGTTTGTCTCGAAATCTTCTTTCCAACAAGACTAACGGCGAGTCATTTTGACTGCGGATGCGAAAGTTATGCTCTCTGAACTGAACATCGTCAATTAAGCTCAACACAGGCCTTCGGTCCCAAAACTGCCAAATAAATATAAAATCCCTGAAACACATAAAACAAGCCTTTATCACTCTAAAACAAGATAAATATAGTCCATTAACTTCTAATATCCTATACTAAATCATGCCTAAATGAACACTCATCATTAACTTTTGCATGTGACACGCTTATCATCTCACCAAAGATGTTTTTGTCGATTTTTGACTTACTACATTTTTGTTGAGGTTTGGTTTTTTTTCAACAAGTTGATTTTAGTGCTAAACTACTAATACTCAAGTACACATTGCTAGGTCAAATATCACTATTTTAGAAGTTTTTAATCTGACCAAAGGAATGAGTCTTTTCAACTTTCTTTAATTTCTAGCCTCGCACCCTCTGCCCCTTTTTAACTCCACTGATGATAAAACGATTCTTACACGTTTCACCATCAATCTTAGGTCTAGAGAAAGGAAGGGGGAAAAATCTTTAAATAGTTTTTTAAGTACAATGACGATATATAAGGTGAAAATAAAGTAATTTTGATGAAAGTATGCCAAGAGCGGCAAAAAGGTTATGCCTAAGCCCCCAAAATGCCAGGTTCGACCCTGGGAATCAACTTTTATGTATCACACTTCTATGCATAATGGTAAATAAGATTATACGTCTTATTATATGTTATGAATTTATAGGGGCATTAAGAAAAATTTTAGTATAATCTATTAAGTTGTAGTTTCATGTAGTTTTTTGAATGGAATTAAGGCCAAAAAGTATCAAATCATTAAGGGACTTAAAACTTTTCACAGTCACAAAAAGATGATGAAGTTGTTGATGCAACATCTTATATATGTTATAAACAAAAATATTAAGCCAGCTCAACAAACAAATGAGATGAATGTACATTCCTCACAAAATATAATTTGATTCATGTAAACACAGTTTGGACTGAGTGCAAATTGTTTATAAAATCACATAATATTTCTTAATCTTGTCTCGGGTATATAAAATCACATAATGTTCACTGCAAACACAGTTTATAAAATCATATAATATAATTTGATTCATATATTCAATTTATTTCTTAATCTTGTCTCGGTTATATAAAGTTTTCAAACTCACATAATACTCACTGCAAACACAGTTTGGACTGAGTGTAAACTGTAACGACTCTAAAATCTAACTCATGTCATGTGTTAGTTCAGGTCGTGCATAGACCCACTTGTCAAAAATTCCTTTTACTGCAAAATCATGAGACCAACTGAGTAATCCAAAGTTGTACCCCTTTGCAGTACCATTGCTCAAAAATGAGACCTAGAACAATGCTTTCGTTGTTTTTTTGCTGAATACTAATTTTTGAGGCCTCACCTTAACATCCAAATCAACAGCAGAGATCACACTGACAGTATACGTCGCATTTGAATGCCCTATATTGGTTACAGTTCTTCTAACCGTTCGAATAAATCGGCGTTCTTGAAGACTCCTAATGGAGATGGAAGGGTAGTTGATGTCGAATATGTGATCCTCGAAGGAATTCTTTGGACATGTAAATTTGGGGTCATGCGACCAATTGTATAACTTTCGATTTGTATCCGTAGTAACATAGGAAATAGAGATAGTCCTTCCGTGTGGTCTCATACACTAGTCCACGATTAGTGGCTCTAAGTGGACTAACTTCTCCTACTCCTACTTCAAGTGGACTTGCAAGATTGTATTTGTTGTTTGTGATTGGCTTCCCTAGATTGTTAGAGATGGTTGCTGTAATGATAAGCAATTGCAAAAGCTACTACTTGTGCTATATGAAGTACAACAAGAGTTGACTCTAAAAAAATGATGAATGAATACGTACCTGTGGTCATAAGGGTAGATTTGATCATTTATGGACTCCAATTGTGATAAAACGATTTGAGAACTGCAGCTATACCTGTGATGTGAGGGCAAGCAATCGACGTTCCAGATTTGATTGCAAAGTCTAATGGTTTCTTCCCAAAAGGAATTCTTTCTTTTCATTTCGAGGCCATTAATGCCAATATGCATACGCCTGGAACTTCTACATCGATTTGTACGGTGGTATTTTTAATTATAAGCGAAGCAAATGGAAGAGAGATTCTTAACGACAAAGTAGATTGCGCAAACCTTAAGAATGGTATCTGTAAGTTGTCCAATGCCTCAAGATGAAAAGGAAGCAACGACAGGGTCTAGTTTGAACCTTTTTATGCCCATTGTTGGAAGAATGGTTGTCATAGGATTCCTAAAAACAAACATATAATGTTCAAATTTAGAAGAATAGAGTTGTCTTGAAATGAGAGAAAAGTAATTTGTTAAAGGATTAATAATAACAACTGCAATGCATACTTGGTGGAATTGATGTACTTGAGTATTTGTATTCTTTCAATGATGTAATTCCCCAGTATCGAATGCAACTTCTTAACTGATATAATTCACATTAAACAACAATCAATCGCCTTGGTATGATAAAGGATGATAATGTTAAATAAGCTAATGCTACAGCTTCATCACCACCTTGATCTTCATGATGATCACTTCCTCCCATGTATACAACATAATGCTAAAAGACACAAACTAAAAGGTTTGGACATATAAGCAATTCGCTAGTTAGAAAACTCGACAGAATAAAAATTAAAGCAATTCGATACAAAATAGGATAGCCTAAAATAATTAAGAATGCATAGGTGAAAAAAGATTTAAAGGGTTTTGAATGCATGCCACAAACTGCATTAAATCAAGTGAAGCGAAAAATTTAGTTTGATTCATGTCGACTCATTTGAGTTTGAGGTTTTGCTGTTATTGTTGTTGTTTGTTCATTTGCACTTGTTAACTTTGGCGATGGCGAAGTTGCGACAGAGCTATTAAAGATAAGGAGACTTAAGAGAATGAAGAGATAATGCAATTGCATGGTTGAAGAGGCCATGGCTCTTTTGAAGCTAAAGAAGTAGATGTGGAAGTTATTGTGATGACGAAGTAGGAAATGTGATGAAGTCCAAGAATTAGCTTGTAAATTCTTGGAAAAATATGATGGAAAGATATGACAGGATGACATTTTAGTAATTTTTGCAAATTGCGAAGTTTGGGCGTTTGATTTTTGGCGCTCCGGGGGCATGAGTTTATTGGAAACGGTGTGGAGATCACAACTCACCGCTATGCCGTGACAATGATGATTTTCGGTGAAATTCCATCATTTCGCCCTTCGAAACAACAATTTTGCTATTTTAAGAAAGTTTTGTTTCGCTTATAACTTTCATTAGGAATTTTCTTTTTTATTGCCGTTTGTGGCATTTGTTTCTATTTTTCATCTAGTTTTCAGTTTAGGGCTTTTTGGACTTTTTACTATTTTTGCCAAATTTTAGGGTTTCGCTATTTAAGTGATCTATTGGGTGTAATTCATAGTTTTGGCTGAAATAAAAGAATTTTTGAACTTTGGCTTAAGTTTTGACATAGATCGAGTTTTTCGTGGATTCGTTCAACTGGTTTAGAAGATCTTAGACTGGCTTGCATCAGTTGAAGAAGTTCTAGAATTCAAAGGTGTGCCCGTAGACAAGTGTGTGCAACTGGTTATGACCAGATTAGTAACAGGGCCACGGCTTAGTGGCAACAACAAAAGTTGATGTGGAATAGGAATCGAAAGGCGAAGATCACCTCGTGGGAGAAGATAAAAAAATACTTACGGGGATGAGTTCTTGCCTTACAATTTCCAATGCCTTATGTATCAGAGGTTGCAGAATCTGAGAAAAAAGGCAAAGTCAGTAGATGATTACACTACTGAGTTTTATCAGTTAGTCGCTAGAAACAAATTGCAGGAGACTAACGACCAATTAGTGGCGCGGTATATTGGTGGATTGAGTGTGCAGATCCAAGATGTCGTCAACATGTTTGATCCGGCTTCCTTATCTGCAGCGCATCAGCGAGCATTGTTAGTGGAGAAACAACAGCGTCGGGGTGTGAGTAATGCTTCCAGTAATGTTAGTGTTGGGACATCTAATACTGGAGGTAATATCGCTGTAATTAACCCTGCTAGTCACACAAACAGACCGGGCACTAGTGGGATTAAATGCTTCGGTAATGGTGAATTTGGTCACAAGAAGTCAGAATGTAGAGGGAAGAAGGCTCTCTTTATTGAGAACGAAGAGGAAGACGAAGGGGAAGAGGCCAACATCACTGCAGAACCAACGTTTGATACTTCTGACAATGCAGAAGAGGAAGTCGTGACTGGAGATGTGAGTACTGCCTTAGTTGTAAGGCGTTCGTGTATGACTCCCAGAGCAGTTGCTAATGATAAGTGGCTGCGGAATAACATCTTTCACTCCAAGTGTACCATCTTAGGCAAGGTGTGCAAGTTCATGATTGATGTAGCCAGCTATGAGAATATCATCTCAGTTGAAGCGGTTCAGAAGTTGGGCCTTGCAACTGAACAACACCCCAAACCCTACATGCTAGCTTGGCTGAAGAAGGGTGGTGAGGTGAAGGTGTCGAAGCGCGCCTTGGTGACTTTTTCTATTAGTGCTAACCATAAGGATTCAGTCTGGTGTGATGTTGTGGCTCTGGATGGTTGCCACTTATTACTGGGACGTCCTTGGCAGTTTGATAGGGGAGTTTTGCATGATGGCAAAACCAATAAATACACCCTTATGTTCAAGGGAGTGAAGATTGTGCTAGTACCCGCCAAGGACCCAGAGGAAGTTAAGCCTACTAAATAATCTAGCAGTTTGTTGTCTTTGGAAAGATTTGAAGATGAATTACAGGATTCTAAGGTCGTTTACATGTTGATGGGAAAGGAGATAGATGAGATGTTGATGTTCCTGAAGCTGCAATTCCTATTGTGAAGGAGTTTTGTGATGTTTTCCTTGATGAGATGCTAGAAGGACTGCAACCATTACGTGATATTCAACATCAGATTGACCTTGAACCTGGTGTGTTACTACCTAATAGATTACACTACCGAATGAGTCCCAGTGAGCATGAGGAGTTGCGCAGAAAGGTTGAAGAGTTATTGGCAAAGGGATTCATCCGTGAAAGTCTGAGTCCGTGTACAATGCCAGCCCTCCTTACACCAAAGAAAGAAAGTTCCTGGTGGATGTGAGTGGACAGTAGAGCAATCAATAAGATTACTGTTAGGTATCGCTTTCCTATCCCTCGCTTGGATGATTTACTTGACCAATTGAGTGGAGCAAAAATTTTTACAAAACTGGATTTGAAGAGTGGGTACCACCTGATTCGCATTAGAGTTGGGGATGAGTGGAAGACTGCTTTTAAAACTAGGGAGGGGCTGTATGAGTGGTTAGTCATGTCGTTTGGGCTGTCAAACGCACCTAGCACCTTCATGAGAGTCATGAATCAGAGCTTGAGACCTTTGATAGGCAAGTATGTTGTGGTATATTTTGATGATATATTGATATACAGTACTAACGAGGAGGAATACCTCCAGCACGTGCGAGATGTTCTGACTATCTTACGCAGGGAGAAGTTCTATGCTGTGATGAAGAAGTGCTCATTTTTTACACCGAAGGTCCTTTTTTTAGGCTATGTCATTTCTGGAGAAGGGCTGCAGGTTGATGAGTCTAATGTAGAAGCCATCCGCACTTGGCCTAGACCCACCACACTCACGGAGGCTCGTAGCTTTCATGGGTTGGCTTCATTCACAAGGCAGTTCATTCGACACTTCAGCAGCACCATGGCCCCAATTACAAACTGTATGACGGGCGTAAAGTTTGGGTGGAGCAACGAGGCAGATGAAGCATTCCAACTGATCAAGGTACGTAAACCACTGCACCCATTCTTGTGTTTCCAGATTTTTACCTACTATTTGAGTTATATAGTGATGCATCTAAGGTAGGCATTGGTGGGTGAGAATGTTAGGAGTTGGGACTTCAAGTTGAGCCAGGCAGAATTTGCACACAACCATGTTGTTAATCGAAGTACCGAGTTTAGTCCTTTTCAAGTTGTGTATTCAGTACTACCTCGAGGTCCTCTTGATCAGTTGCCAATGCCAAATAAGACTAAATGGCATGGCAAGGCAGAAGACTTTATTAGTGGGCTGCAAAAGATTCATCAAACTGTTAAAGATAACTTGCAAAAGGCTGCAGACAAGTACAAACAATATGCAGATCGGAAGAAGCGTCACATGAAGTTTGAAGTGGGTGACTTTGTGTGGGCAATTCTCACTAAAGACCGGTTTTCTGTGGGTGATTACAACAAATTGTCAGTTCGAAAGATTGGTCTTGTGGAGGTTCTTCAGAAAATTAATCCTAATGCTTACAGATTGAAGTTGCCAAGTCACATTCGCACGGCTGATGTATTTAATGTCAAGCATCTTGTTCCCTATTATGGGGATACGTCTGATAATGAAAATTCGAGGGCGAATTCTGTCCACCATGGGGAGAATGATGAAGTCCAAGAATTAGCTTGAAAATTCTTGGAAAAATATGATGGAAAGATATGATAGAATGGCATTTTAGTAATTTTCGCAAATGGCGAAGTTTGGGTGTTTGATTTTTGGTGTTTCGGGGCATGGATTTATTAGAAATGGCGTGGAGATCACAACTCACTACTATGCCGTGACTATGACATTTTTCGACGAAATTCCATCGTTTCGCCCTCCGAAACGGTAATTTTGCTATTTTAGGAAAGTTTTGTTTCGCTTATAACTTTCATTAGGAATTTCCGTTTTTATTGCCGTTTGCGGCATTTGTTTCTATTTTTCGTCTAGTTTTCAGTTTAGGATTTTTTTTAGACTTTTTACTATTTTTGGCAAATTTTAGGGTTTCGCTATTTAAGCGATCTATTGGGTGTAATTCTTAGTTTTTGGCAGAAATAAAAGAATTTTTGAACTTTGGCTTAAGTTCTGACCTAGATCGAGTTGTTTGTGGATTCATTCAACTGGTTTAGAAGATCTCTACTACGTCAAGATGTGAGAGGAGTTATAAAGAAAATTATGGAAGAAAAGCATTTAATTCTCCAATCACCATTTCTATGAAGGAACAAGGAAGTGTAAAGACAAACAAGGAAAAGATCTTGTATATATAATTATACATCTTCTCTAGCTAACTACTTTCATGAAACTAGATATATAAGAAGTATACATGTATAATCATAATTAATATAAATTTAATTGCATAAAATAATTACATTATCCTAAAGCACCCTTGTTAGTAATTATTAAACTAAAAAGAAGTTGGATTATATTATCATAAAATAGTAATGATTTTATCGCCAAGGATTGTTGTGCAGCGACGAGAACCATATATCTGATGGAGACATCATAGTGGTTATATTATATCTTATTGGTTTCTCTACATTATGGGCTAGGGGCGCCCGATTAACCCCCACAACATTAGTCAAACGGAAGTAAGATGGAGCGAAAAAGGTTCAAAATCTACAAATATCAAAAATGATTTCGTATATCTAGTATTTATTTTACTTAAAAGAATCTATAGTATGCATCAAAGAGTGTCATGTACAACCTTAAATTTCAAGCAACCAAACTCTTTTCCACATGATTAATTAATATGACAGTCATGGAGGAGTTAAAAGAGCGTCTTAATATCGACTGGAGAATAATTGGCAACAAATTAAAGCATAAAAGGGGATGGATCTCAACTTTTTTTGATTAGTTGTAATGGATGGATTTATTTGTCTTGATCAATGAAACAATTCAAAATTTTCCTTAGCCATGAATAACAGGTTGTTCATTCCACTCTTAAAAAGAGAAACTAGTATTAGAAATTGTCTCGCCCTCATTGGCGTGTTGAGTTTTTGTCTCGCGCTTGTTGCATGTTGTCCACACTGTTTGTTTTGATCTTTAAGCTATTCTTTGCTCACTCAAATGGCTATGGCAGGATCATTGACTAAGGGGAGCCTCCAACTCCCATACAAGGATCTAACTTTGGGGCAAGAGGATGAGCAGGGTTTGATCTTCGAGGAAGACAAGACCTTAAAGGATGTCGTGGATTGTTAAAAAATCATTGTTGGTCATTTTCTCTGGGAGAGTGGTTCATTTCGACTCCATGAGGGATACATTAGCACCTATATGGAGACCAGTGAAGGGAGTATATGCAAGGAAAATGAAGTGATAATGTATATACGTCTTCACCTTTTTCCATGACCGTGATTTGTTTTGTGTTATGGATGACAACCTTTGGACTTTTAACCAGCAAGCTCTATTGCTTAAACAAATGGAGCCATCAGATTAGTTAGGAACAAACTCCCTATGGGATTCATGAATGAGAAGGTTGTTGAATGGATAGTCAATGGAATGGGAAAGTATGTGAAGACGGACTTGTGGAGTATTGAGAACATGTCGCTTAAATATTCACGAGTCAAGGTACGAATTAATTTTTGAAAATCGCTTCATGTAAAATGAAGATGAAGAGAACAAGTGGAGAGTGGTTTTGGGCGGAGATTGCCTATAAAAGAGTGCCAACATTCTATTTTTACTGCGGATGGATTGGTCAGTCAGATAAGTTTTATGTGAACCTCTCTTTGACTGTTAGGAGCCTAGTGAGGAACGGATATATGGGAGCTTTCTGATCTCCACGGTTAACCGACAAAACAATGCATCAACAAATCGATGGCTGTGAGGGATAGGCAGGGGTGGGGGAGGTGACAACATTGCGGATAGGTCGTGTTTCCATAACAATGGCACCAATCAAGGATATGTTACAATTATGGAAGGCACAAATCATGGAAACATAAGGGAAATTTGGGGGTAGGAAATGATAGGTTATGTTTCCATAACAGTGGCACCAATCAAAATAGAGGTTATAATTACAAAAGACACAAATCATGGAAATGGAGGGAGAAAGTTGGTGGTGGGGAATGATGGTTGTGTTTCCATAACAGTGGCACCAATCAAGGAGAGGTTACAGTTACGGAAGGTGTAAACCATGGAAACAAAGGGGGAAAGTTGGGAGTGGAGAATTCAAAATTGGCCATTTCGAACCAGTTGGAAGTCAACTTAATATAGACATGAATAGGCACGGAGATCGATGGTGGTGAGGGTTTTGGTACCCAGGTCGACAAGGGTGTCCATATATGGCCGTTTCGATCCAGTTGGAACTCAACCTAATATGGTCATGTATGGGCATGGAGATCGATGGTATAAACAAGTCAAATCCAAAAAATTTGCATGTTGCGGGCCTGGAGAATTAGGCCCAAGCCTCAAGATAAGGACCCTTTGTTAAAACTATTGTGGCTTAGACTCGCCACGTATAATTTAAGTATAATTGGACTTAGTCCAAACGTACAAGCCCAGTTTGGTTTTCTTGATAGGAAACACGACTTGATAAAGATCGATTAGAGGGAATTTGCCATCGAATGCAATTTGATGGCCTAGAGGCCGCACGAGGTGATGATCAAGGAAGAGGTTTGGCCATGTTTTGGAGGAAGTTTGATTCAGTTAGGGTGACTTCTTATACACCAAACTTCATTGATGTGAGAGTTTCAATATAAGGTTTAGAACCGCATAGATTAACTGGCTTATATGGCTTTCCCGAGAGCTTGAAGAAGGTAATGTCTTAGGATTTGTTACGTTCTTTAGATGTCAATCTAGGTGAATCGTGGTGTCTGCTTGGACACTTCATTGACATGCTACATGATAGAGAGAAGCGAGGGATAATGTGGCAAGTACAACGTTTTCTTAATAGGTTTAGAGCCGCGGTAGATGATTGCCAACTCATTAACTTAGGTATGGAGGGTTATCCCTTCACAAGGGAAAGACATAACGGTTCAGCCCACTGGGTGGACGAGTGGTTGGATATGGTGCTAGCTACATTCTCATGGACACAGATGATAGGGAAGCACAAAGTTCAAAATCTAGTGGCTTCGTGTTCAGATCACTCTGCTCTTTTCCTCGAGATTTTGAGTTAGAAGGTTTCAAACAGAAAATTACACTTTAGATTCGAAAATGTGTGGCTAAGGGAAGAGGGATGTACGACGGTGGTAAGGAAGACTTGGAAAGACACATTATGACTACCAGAGGTAAATAGAATTGCGGAATTTGGGGCACAATTGCAATCTTAATGGATGAGGGCGATGCGAGACTTGGCAAAAAAAACTTGACTAACTACGAAAGCATATGGAAGATCTTAAAGGGAAGTTTGATTTTTTTTCTGTCCAATGCAATAAGGAGGTAGAAAAAGAATACCTTTTACTGTTGTTATAACATGTGGATTTCTGGCGGAAAAGAGACAAACAAAACTGGCTGAAGGATGCTGAACAAAATACAAAACACTTTCATTCATATGCTTCTGCAAGGAAACGAAAGAACAGGTGACAAAGTTGAAAAACGACCAAGCGAGGGGGAAGAATGGCTTGGGCGAGTCAACTAGTGCTTACTTCACTTACCTTTTTACATCACAACTGGGAGATATGACCCGGGAAGAATGGCTTGGGCGAGTCAACTAGTGCTTACTTCACTAACCTTTTTATATCACAACAGGGAGATATGACCCGGATTCTTGAGTGTGTGCACCCATATGTATCCGTGGAGCAGAATGAGCAGCTATTGGGGTAGTTCACGGTGGAGGAAGTCAAGGCGGCAGTCTTCTCAATGCATCTAGATAAGAGTCCAGGTCCCGATGGATTGAATTTGACCGTTTATCAAAGGTTTTGGTCAACCATTGGTGCAGGTATTTATAGAGAATGATTGCAATTCATATAATCGAGGAAGCTACCTGACTCATCGAATGATAACTTAGTGGTCTTAATCCCGAAAAGAAAAAGCTCGAGGTGATCACATATTTGAGGCCTATGTCCTTATACAATGTAATGTATAAAATTGTCTCCAAAATGTTAGCTAATAGGCTCAATGTCATTTTACTTGAGATCATTTCTAAATCTCAAAGTGTTTTTATTCTGAGGAGACTTATTACTGATAAAGTTATCTCCACTTTTGAGGTTAACCACTGGCTCTACAGGAAAACTCAAGGGAGGGAAGGCTATACAACATTAAAAATTGATATGAGCAAGTTGTACGACTGTGTGGAGTGGGCTTTTATGGAGGCAATGATGGCTCATATGCAATTTGCTAGGCGGTGCATTGAGTTGATGATATTTTATATCTCCTCTATTAGATATACTTTTTTGGTGGGTGGTTGTGAGGTGGGGCCGATTGTTTCAACAAAAGGTCTGCGACAAGGCGATCCGATCTCTCCATATTTATTTATGGTGTGAGATGAGGGACTCTCGGCTCTATTGGCAAGGAAGTGCTGGGACAGTGGCATAGGTGTAAAGTTGCTAGTGAGGCTCCGATGATCTCTATTCTATTTTTTGCATATGATTGTTATTTATTTTGTAAAGCATCAGTCAACGAGGCTAGCACAGTGAAGGAATGCTCAGCCAGTACGGACAGGCTACAGGGAAGTTGGTCAAATTTTAGAAATCAGCAGTTCACTTGAGTAGAAATGTATGCCAGGCGAGTAGGGGAGAAGATTGTAATGTGCAGCAAGTTACACATTCAAGTTATGTAGGATTTTATCTTGGGTTGCCAGGTCGGGTAGGGGGTAATAGGGAAGAAGTTTTTCATATATTTATGAAAAAGTAAATAACATGCTCTAAGGGTGGAAAGAAAAGATGTCGTCTTGAGAGGGGAAGGAAGTCATGCTGAAATCAATTATTCAGTCGATACCCACATACATGGTGAGTGTTTTTCTCTTGCCAATGCAGCTATGTGACCAGTTGGAGATTTTAATGAACAAATTCTAGTGGATTATCTATGTGCAAGCCAAAGCAGTTTGGAGGGCTGAATATGCGACGGGTAAGGAATTTTAATATAGCAATGTTGATGAAACAGGCATAGAGATTAATTAACAACCCTACGTCACTGGCGACAAGGTTGTTGAAAGATCGATACTTCCCCAATGTTACTGTTTTTTAAAGTTGAGAAAGGGAGGAATCAAAATTATGTTTCACTCAGTATTATGGAGTCCCATGGAAAGTTGGTGGACGAGTGTAGATGAGTTGGGGATGGTCGTTTGATACGGATATATAAAGATGTCTGGTTGCCGAGTGTGTCGAACACGAAGTCTACTCTGGAATCTTGAGCAAACTTGAGAATACTAAAGTTGAATCTCTCTTTTGTATGGACCGAAGGGAATGAGACGAGGATATACTCCACAATATCTTCAATACAAGGGATGCCAATCTAATAAGGGCTATTATGATGACACCAATTCTATAATCCGAAACTGGGCCCTCCCGGCCTAGACTCATGTGGACTCTCAAGCCAACTAGCTAAGTCAACGTGTGCCTAGTCAGCTTTCCTTACCATTTACCATTTATTGTATAATCAGTAATCTTGAGTTATTCAAATTAGTGAGTTAACAAAGTATAGCAAAAGCAATTAAACCTCAAACTAATCAAATAACCTCAAAGAAACTAGTCAGGACAACCTAGAGTGTGGAAACCCCACATATGTACACCATCATCATAGTATATTAAGTCAACGAGATTAACATCAGTGTGTACATGTGCCAAGATATCTCACATAACCCATATCCCAATGTGAACAAAAACAAGCATATATACATAATACAAAAAGCACCAAAACCTACATTGAAGTCGAAGTTGAAGGGAGAACTGCTCCGGTATCCTCAAAGCAAGTCACTTAAATGTGGAGCCTTTCCCTTACTTGACTGTGGATCTGCACTCAGTCAAACACAAGAATAACGAGTCCAGGTAAGTAACATCAAACAGGATGTATACATTATTTCGAAATAAATAAGCAGTCCAATTCATGTAGATAGAAAGAAAAGTACAGGAAACGCATGAATATATAAAGACTATAAATAAATCAATCAAAAAAGTAAGGATCCCGAATAAAAACTCAAAATAGCAAGTAGTCCTGACCAAATTTCGTTGAGTCGCGGTAAACGCCTAACAGATTCGAGTTTTAGGGCGAGAACACAAGCCTAACAACCTTAAACCCTCGTGACTATGATATATCTATAGAGCCCCCAACGTACACATAATTAGGAGATATCAACAATGCCCAGACAAACCCTTTTGTCTGGACATAAAATCCCTGGATTTCCTGTCCATCTACATGCACAAAGCACCCAATCAAGGTCAAAAACTTCCAGATTAGCCACTAATAGAACCGTAATCAATTATAATTAATATGTAAGTTTAGCAAATAATCATACAACAAAAGATTAATAAAATTACACTAGGGCATAAATTGAGAAATTATAAAGGAAGGGTATGTAGTCATATCAATAAGAAAACCTTCCTGCACATTTTGCAATAGAATATATGATGATACTAGAAGCATATGTAGTGATATCAATAAGGAAAGGGTAAATTACAAATTGAATCATGGGGTTTGCCATAATATGCACGTTTTTCCCTTTGTTTTTAAAATTCACACGTTAGTCCTACTAATATATTTCAAGACAATTCTAGGGATGTGCCAATAAAAAATGATCTACAAACATCTAAGACTCAAGTGCATATCAGGCTAAACCTCTAGGGGGATTTGTAATTTATCCATAAGAAATTAGTTTAGCAAGATACCTCATTTTTCTTGGAGATAAATGGCCCAGGGTAAGTTTTCGAGTCTGTCAAAGATTAAAGTGAATAAAGAGGCTAGCAAAAAATATCATGAAAAGCATAATCAAGATGAACTTATATTTAAAAACAAAAATTATTTAACCGTCATAGTTTCAACTGCTTTCCAGCCAAAACTAGAGGATGAGGGACAGAAATATTTTGGAGTGCATGCAACATGTCAACCATTTCTTCATAATTTTACAACACAGACTAATAATATGCGGAAAAACAGAAAAGATCATTTTTTTCATTATTAAATTCGTACAAGAACTTGTACGAATTTCATCTTTTTCTTTTTCCACAAACCTTATATCAGTCGTTTAAAATCTCGTATTAGTGCCTATGACCTCTATTCTAGATGGATGAAATTTTGAAATAAACATGATATCGTAATCAATTTAACAAGATCTACTTTGAGCTGTCTAGCCTTCATAATGTCTGACCATTAAGATTTTCATGATGGAACTTACACATGGATATTTCTGTGAATCATTATAAGATGGTATCCGGCCAGTTGAGTTTTTCCTTTCCTTTCCAAGAGAATCAGAAATTTGAAGTTTTCCTCAAAGCTGTCCCAAACGATCTTGATGCCTCCATATACAACATTTAATATTTTTTACCATTTTATTCATACAATAACAGCCATACAGTGACATTGGAAGATGAAAAAGGGTAACCAATCTACCTTGTAACAATCATGTGTCTTTCATTGATGAAATAGATAAAATTATGACCTTTTTACTTCTAAAATGAGAGTGAACAACACATTTACTTGCCACATTTGCCCTAAAAGTGAACAGGCTTTCCTCGTTCAACAATTTCTGAATTGTCGTGATGAACAATTCTAGAGTGGTAAAATATACAAATTTCAACTGGCTGTAGAATTTGTCCCGCAACAGATAAACTAGACAGGATTAAAACCAACATAACTACATGTTTTCTTGAAGTTTGCCACCAACCATAAATTTCCTTGTACATTGAAGTAAGAGATCGAAGTCGTAAACTTGCTCATGACTCTAGTTTTCATTGGAGAAACTTGTACAATGAACTCAGTATTATCAATATCAGCCTCAAGGAGCGGAAATTTGTTAATTGCACGGTAACCTTATCAATTGTAATATGTACATATGGGAGATCGTCTCCCTGATTAGAAGCTTGATCCATGCTTCAATGTAAATAGTGTGTCAAATCCATCATTCAACCACCCTAAAAACACTACCTGTTTTGCCGAAAATTTTAAACTTAAATGGTTCTCCTGAGCTACTTTTGGCATGAACTGACTCCATGGTGAAACACGATGCCGGTGTCCTCCATCTCTTTCCATTGCAGTACTTAACCTGAATGTAGGACCAAAAATCTTAAGCGTAAATAACATAGCCATACCTAAATAACAAACACAAAACAAACAATAACGCCTGCGGAATTAACTAATGAAATCATGTATCCGATGCCGTATTTGAGAATTATTTGAAAATGCCTTTGGAGTGAATCAATTCTCGTAAGCATCTAAGTGAACAAAACTCAAGGCTCCTCTTTTCCTTGTAAGAATTAATTTCTTCCTAAAATAATTTTTTTATATACAAGTTCTAATTTTTAGAAATTACAACCACAAACAATAACTTTTACAAATTACAACTATTTTTTTTTTAGGATATTTCTCGTGACACAGAGATTAAAGCAGACCGTAGAAAGACTCCCTCAATGACACTGAAAGGGCCAGACTTCAGAATGCCTCATTTGACTAGCTTCATATGGCCAATTGAGATTTTTGACCACAGTCCTTTAACATCCGAAAGAGTTAACCTGTCAGTAATGTATCTCCAAATTCAATAATAATACAACAACAACAACATAGCCTCAATCCCAATATTAGTTCGGGTTGGCTATATGTTTCAAATTCTTCCATTGCACTCGATTTTGTGCAATGACAGTATTACTTATAATTGACCTGAGGATTTAAATATAATTACAATCTAGCCAAGAGATGCTTTGAAGTAAGGAAGATTTTAGGGTTTTGCAATGGTTCGAGCATTCCAATTGTTTATTCTTTAATGATCGAAAAATGATTTTCACCAATCTTGCCATATCTGTTACTTTTCTTGTCAAAAATAGCAATAAAATTATATGTTACAAAGCAGAGAAATTTCAACACACTCGGTCAACCATTTGGGCCACCCTTATATTAGAAAGGGTACAATATCAATATCACACAACAGAAAAAAGGACAAATTTAATATTAAGTTTAGATTCCAACAGTAAGACTCATAACTAATTTATGTTAATAGATAAATTTTATTATGGACAAATAAACTTCACATTTAACTACTTCATTTACGGCCTTTCAATAACAACAACAACAACACATTTCTCCAGTTTTAGTGTATGCGCCGACCTAAGGTCGGGTCACCTGACCCAAACTGCTACTTGGACCTGATACCTAAACTAGACCCAAATAACAGTCTGGCACGCTCTCAAATAAACCTGTGAAATACATATTGGCTAAACAAAGGATAATGATTGCGGAATAAATATAAAGAGATAACCTTAAGCCAATAAATTTGAGTTCACAAGAACATCTTTGAAACTATACATGGGTTCGTATTCATTTAAACTAAACAAGGTTTATTAAAACTCCCAAGTAGAACAACTACAGGTAAGTAGGTTTCAAACTACCCAAAGACTTATTTTAATTACAACCCAAGTTTAATAGTTTCAAAATCGAACATAGATAATATATATCAACATAAGGCTCACATTAAGTGGAGAGTTCAAGCTTGCCTCTCCCTTGTCTCAATCTAGCGTTGTCATGCATATCTGAGATGTAAGTGGGATGAGCTAAAAGAACCAACGAAGCTCAATAAGAGGAAAACCTTGATCAACTGTCAAACATGCAAGTATTACCTATAAAGCAAACAACTCTGCACATGAAGTTGTAAATCAAATCGCAAAGCTTTTAATGAAAAGTACTGGAGACATGGTTCTTATTCGTAAAGGGGGGTGTAAGCAAGTTTTAAGTCAAACAAAACATGAAAAAGGGTAAGCAATCTACCATTGTTAAAGACTAAAGTGCCCTCTCATTTGGGCCTTAAGTCTAACTCTAATATGTTTTTGGTCCGTTTCCATTAGTCTACTTAATTAGCCTTTTGACCAGGAAAGTTTTCCATAAATCATTTCCTAATTAATGTTATCTCATGAATTTAGAGATCTTGTCCCTTTTGACGAGGAAAGTTCTTACAAAATCTTTCCCTAATTAATGAGATCTCATAAATTTGGATATTTCACCCCTTTTGACTAGAAAAGTTTCCACATTTATTTCCCTAGTTACTGGGATCTCATAAATCTAGAGATCTCGCCCCCAAATATAACTTTCTTCATGTTTAAGAAAAGTTTTTGAGAACTTTTTTACTTGTGAATTTCCTTAATGAGAACGAGAGTATATTATGAAATATCTTCAAACCAAATAAAATGTGCATCTCAAGGTGTAGGATATTATACCATTTCACTCATAATCCAATTTAAAGAAAATTCAACACACATTTAATATTTAAATTACTAAATTGCCCCCAAGTCGGATCGGGGAAGATTTGGGTAGTTACATTTAGAGACACATTTTAACTACAAATCAATAAGTAATAGCTTAGTTTATGCATAATATGATACCATTATGTAGTGTTATGTATCTATTTTTTTAGTAGAAGTGATTTTATTTCCAATGCATGATTTTTTTTCTTTGTAACTTCTTTGTAATATCCGTAGTTTGTATCATTAGAAATGCTCCAAACCATTAGATTAATATTTTTGAATGCTATACATGCATAATTGTGCTTACTTTGACATCCCTAAATATCAATTTTAATCTTTTCGCCATCTAAGAGAATGTTTCCCAAACTTCTCCAAATTGGCAAATTTTCACAAAAGTCCTCCATGTGAATAACATTTCCAGAATTATTACACTTTTCAAGAGAGCAAAT
Source organism: Stephania japonica (assembly GCA_039657345.1). Lineage (NCBI taxonomy): Eukaryota > Viridiplantae > Streptophyta > Magnoliopsida > Ranunculales > Menispermaceae > Stephania > Stephania japonica. The sequence goes on from CM077566.1 coordinate 21,634,419, forward strand.
TACAAGGAAAAATCAAATTTTTTATCCTGTCTCCATCATATGAGTGGACATAAAACCCCTGAATTTCCTGTCCATCTACATGCACAAAGCACCAAATTAAGGTCGAAAGACTACCAGATTAGCCACTAATAGAACAACCATAATCAATTATAATTAATAAGTAGGTTTAGCAAATAATCATACAACAAAAGATGAATAAAATTACACTAGGGCATAAAATTGAGAAATTATGAAAGAAAATCGGATGGAAAAGCATACCAGTAATTTGAAAAAGTGAGCAAGAAGATTGAAAAGAGTGAATAATATTAGTAATAATTTTTGTTTTGTTTTTGCGAGGTGCGCCAAGCCTTTTTTTTATTTATTTTGAAAGGTGGCACGCCCCTTGAAAAAGATAAGATTAATTTAATATCTAGAACGAAGGGGACGGGAAAGGGGAAGGGGAAGGGGAAGGGGAAGGTGAGAGGAGGGAGGGGGAGTAGGCTTGAAGGACGAGGGGGGAGTGGAGAAGAAGATGGGAGATAGGAGAAGAAGAGGAGATCGGGAGGAATGGGGAGTAGTGGGGATGGGTGGGGAGGAGGACCCTAGGGATTGTTTCTAGAATCTAGATATTAAATTAAACTTAGGTATGAGTTTGGAGGTCTCTAACCTCTTATTTTATAGTAGTCTCATATCATACATATTTTTCATTTAGTGATATGGGACTAAAGAGAATTACATTTATTTTTGCGGAAAGTCACAATTGACAAATTTATAGGTTCAAATTTATTTTTATAACATTGTCAATTCTATGCAAGTGTTTGGACTAAATGATGAATGTCTAAATAAAATTTATAGGCGCATCTACCAGAAGGACCCCAAACTATGCACCTTGAGATGTACATCACATTCGCATCGAACAATGCCAACATGGTAGGTGCGCATTTCTCGATGTCCAAAGAGGGTCAGCCAATCTTTTTCCATATGAGAGACGTCTAAATCAACAATATTATAGTATAAATTTTTTGAAAAAAATTAAAATAACACAGAATGGAAAAAAAACAAAAAAAACCAAATTTGAGCATCTATTAATGAATTTTAATAAATAATGATAATTATCTCAACTATATATATGAAGCATTTTGATTTGTTGAGCATCTAACAAATGGATCAAGTGCTTAGACTGAATACTAGATCAGGATTTTTAGTATATCATGTGGTTTTATTCCACCATTAACATTTTTTGTTGCTTCATGAACCCAAAATAGAGCTACCTCGATTTTTTACTTTGTAAAAAAAATGGAACCTAAAATGAAACCCCTGTACATCAATTTACATTATATTTTGTCTAATCACCCTTAATTAACCCTCCCACTCTTACAATTTTCCCCTCGTTGTCCTTCCATTTCATTGAAGACCCATCCATTTCTTTCAAAAGTCAATTAGTTAACTAATGTGTCCAAATCTATGGTTTTGCTCCATATATAGATATCTATATATGCAATCCATCTGTCACAAAATTTGCCCTTCGGAGAGTGTAATTATCCAAAGATATATAAAAGTAATTAATTGACAACTTATGTTAACATAGAAATGATTGTCAATGTACAGTGAAAGTAAATAGGAAAATTAACTTCTCTGCATCTCCACACTCGTGAAGAATTGTGATCTGCCCATTAAATTATCACGCATGGATAGAGATGAGAAGTTTTCAAATCGATCAATTAGCCTTTGAATTTAATTAGGAGCATATCATCCTCCACATCCAAAAAAGAAAAATAAAACTGACCATTATTATCAACAACCATATATATATATATAAAATAATGAAAACACTAAAAATAATCACAATTAGTCAAAATCAAATCATGATGGTGCGTCTTGCCATGAATGTACGTTGATGCAACTAATTGCATAAAATCATCACTACATGCCCAACCCCTTTGTTGTCAAACTTCAAATCTAGCAATAAATGTTAATCTCTATCCATAGATGATATGCAAAATCATTAAAAAATAAATAAATAAATAAATGGCAGAAATTGTGTTTGAATTTTTAACTTTGCAAACCGCAAGGGAGGAGAACGGTTGTGGAGAGATACGTGGATATGAGAGAGAAATGGCGATAATTTAGGAAAAGTTAATAAAGGTTCGGTTAGAAAACTAACTAGAAGTGTGTTTGTTTTCCACAAATGCCCCCAATGATTATTAGTTAACTTCTTTTTAAACCAATAAGTAAAAAGAAATGAAGGACAAATATGGAATAAGTATAAATTTAAAATTAATAGGATCCTTGGGAGGATTGACATTATATATAGTATAGATTTAACAAATGTTCTGCTCTAAAGGAAAACTATAACGTACTTATTATATAAGATCTTCATGTTTACATATTTTTAAAAACAATATATTCAACTTCAAAACAACATGACCACTCGCAATGACAATGAAGTTTGAAATTGAACATTTGAAGTTATCTTTGGCAATAATAAGGTAGCAACCCTCACAAATTAATTACGAAATATATTCAGAGATATTTCAAAGGTGTGGTATAGTGGCAAAGAAATGAGAATTATTACTCTGACAAAAGTAAATATCATGAATTATGTTCTGAGCATCTATGTTCTATTCTCATAGTTATCAAAAAAATAGTGATTAGGATCATGCATTCACGAATTTGCTACCTAAAGAATATTAATTTTTGGAAATTATATTAAATCACTTGGTAGAAACATATATGATAGAAAAAAAAATAGATTTAGTGACATTCTTGTTCTCTTAAGAAAAAAAAAAGATTTTGAAGGGAGAATTGACTTATTCATATAAGTGAGTTAGCCACAAACATAGGCACATGCAAACATTAAATGTTTATACAACACAAAATGAGGAAAAATATGTTTTGAAAGTGAAAAAGAATTTGTGCGATATAACTAAATCAACGCCAGATTTTAAAGAAATATTTTGTATAAGCTGAGTTAAGTGTACAATGTTGATGCTTATATGTAATAGTATATTACAAAATATAGGAATTGTAGTGCAATGGTTATATAGTAATTTCTATATAGTTCGTTGGGGTTTAGTCACTATATAAAGATGTAATCAATGTTGATATAGCTTACTCCTTTTTTCTTCCCAACTTTCCCCTTCTATGGAAGACGGTTCAACTCTATTAGCTAACGAAAAATTGTGTTATGATCCTCATATTGAAAACTAAACATAATAAATAAAACTTGAAGAAATTTGACAACATAAAGGCAGACTTAAGATAGCTTAGAATGCATTGAATCAAGAAGAATGGAATATTTAATATACATAGCCGCACCCGATTATTTTGGGATTGAGAATTTTGTTGTTGTAAACTTGTAATGAGAGCCAAAGAACTTTCACGCAACCCATTTTTATTTTATTTATATTTTATTGAATCCTAAATAGATAACTTCATATCTTATTCCATCCGTTTTACCTTCAGATGAGAGCTTACATATTCTGATGTTCAAAACATGATTGAATAGGGGTGTTGTGCATTCTGATGTACATTTTAGGGGTGTCGCTCTAGCATTTTTTTTTATGGGGAGTCGAACTCTCGACCTTCAAAAATCTTTCCTGCTATGCGTTGTAACACGTCAAATATAATTCTCTATTCCTATACCGAAAACTACAAAGACAGTAGCAGTGGTAAGCTTAGGGTTGAACCACAAGGACTGGGTTACTGACTTAGGTTTCTAAGGGAGAAGATAAAACAGGGGATTTTGTAAAACTTTTGGAAACGTTGAAAACTTTGGAGTTGAAGTAATGCAATGGAAGAAAATCTATGTATATAGCTTCATGGTCTTCGCGATACAACTTGGGATTGATTCCATTAATCCTTGGTTTATAAATGATATGAGACTAACCTATGATCTAGTGCAGGTATAGACCCGGTGACGCACTCAGTTCCTCGCACTTCCTGATGTTGACAATAAGGGACGACCGTTGATTACTTCCCTAACCAAACACGCAACCTCATCGTTAGTGCTCCAGATTTAACACATTGGACGCATTACCTCAGTTTGTGAAGACACTACACCTAGATAATCAGATCGATAGTGCTCCTGATTTAGCTTAGATCCCTAAGGTACTTGACCGGTTGGCCAACTGTCATAAGTTTGACTCTACCACGTGAGGACGGACGTTTCGACTTCAATTACTAAGGGTAGTCAATGTAATATGCATGCATTGCGCTATACATACACAGGTTAGCCAACTGTCACAAGTTTGAGTCTGCCTCCTCATCCTGCTCATGTATAGTGTGATGCTCTCTACGAACTACCTTAGCCTCCCTAGGCTCGCTCTTAACAACTAATGATATGACATTTACATGCGTCGAATACTAATTTTTGATGCCTCACCTTAACATCCAAATCAACAGCGGAGATCACACTGATAGTATACATCGCATTAGAATGTCCTACATTGGTTACAGTTCTTCTAACCGTTCGAATAAATCGGCGTGCTTGAAGACTCCTAATGGAGATGGAAGGATAGTTGATGTCGAATATGTGATCCTCAAAGGAATTCTTTGGACATGTAAATTTGGGGGCATGCGACCAATTGTATAACTTTCGATTTGTATCCGTAGTAACATAGGAAATAGAGCTAGTCCTTCCATGTGGTCTCATACGCTAGTCCACGATTAGTGCCTCTAAGTGGACTAACTTCTCCTACTCCTACTTCAAATGGACTTGCAGGATTGTATTTGTTGTTTGTGATTGGCTTCCCTAGATTGTTAGACATGGTTGTTGCAGTGATAAGCAATTGCAAAAGCTACTACTTGTGCTATATGAAGTTCAATAAGAATTGATTCTAATAAAAATGATGAATGAATACGTACCTGTGGTCATAAGGGTAGATTTGATCATTGAAGGACTCCAATTGTGATAAAACGATTTGAGAACTACAGCTATACCTGTGATGTGAGGGCAAGCAATTGACGTTCCAGATTTGATTGCAAAGTCTGATGGTATCTTCCCAAAAGGAATTCTTTCTTTTTCTTTCGAGGCCATTAATGCCAATATGCCTACGCCTGGAACTACTACATCGATTTATATGGTGGTATTTTTTATTAGAATCGAAGCAAAAGGAAGAGAGATTCTTAACGACAAAGTAGATTGCGCAAACCTTAAGAATGGTATCTGTAAGTTGTCCAAGGCCTCAAGATGAAAAGGAAGCAACGATAGGGGCTAGTTTGAACCTTTTTATGCCCATTGTTGGAAGAATGGTTGTCATAGGATTCATAAAAACAAACATATAATGTTCAAATCTAGAAGAATAGAGTTGTCTTGAAATGAGAGAAAAGGAATTTGTTAAAGGATCAATAATAACAACTGCAATGCATACTTGGTGGAATTGATGTACTTGAGTATTTGTATTCTTTCGATAATGTAATTCACCGGTATTGAATGCAACTTCTTAACTGATATAATTCACATTAAACAACAATCAATTGCCTTGGTTGGATAAAGGATGATAACGTTAAATAAGCTAATGCTACAGCTTTATCACCACCTTGATCTTCATGATGATCACTTCCTCCCATGTATACAACATAATGCTAAAAGAAACAAACTAAAAGGTTGGAACATATAAGCAATTCGCTAGTTAGAAAACTCAACAGAATAAAAATTAAAGCAATTCGATACAAAATAGGATAGCCTAAAATAATTAAGAATGCATAGGTGAAAAATTAAAGGGTTTTGAATGCATGCCACAAACTGCATTAAATCAAGTGAAGCAAAAAATTTAGTTTGATTCATGTCGACTCATTTGAGATTGAGGTTTTGCTTTGTTGTTGTTGTTGTTGTTTGTTCATTTGCACTTGTTAACTTTGGCGATGGCTAAGTTGCGACAAAGCTATTAAAGATAAGGAGACTTAAGAGAATGAAGAGAGAATGCAATTGCATGGTTGAAGAGGCCATGGCTCTTCTGATACTAAAGAAGTAGATATGGAAGTTATGGTGATGACGAAGTAGGAGATGTGATGAAGTCCAAGAATTAGCTTGTAAATTCTTGGAAAAATATGATGGAAAGATATGACAGGATGTCATTTTAGTAATTTCTGCAAATGGCGAAGTTTGGGCGTTTGATTTTTGGCATTCCGGGGGCATGGGTTTATTGGAAACGGTGTGGAGATCACAACTCACTGCTATGTTGTGACTACGACATTTTGGGTGAAATTCCATCGTTTCGCCCTCCGAAACGACAATTTTGCTATTTTAAGAAAGTTTTGTTTCGCTTATAACTTTCATTAGGAATTTCTGTTTTTATTGCCGTTTGCGGCATTTGTTTATATTTTTCATCTAGTTTTCAGTTTAGGGCTTTTGGACTTTTTATTATTTTTGACAAATTTTAGGGTTTCGTTATTTAAGTGATCTATTGGGTGTAATTCGTAGTTTTGGCTGAAATAAAAGAATTTTTGAACTTTGGCTTAAGTTTTGGCCTAGATCGAGTTGTTCGTGGATTCGTTCAACTGGTTTAGAAGATCTTAGACCGGTCGGCGTCGCTTGAAGAAGTCCTAGAATTCAAAGGTGTGCCCGAAGACAAGCGTGTGCACCTGGTTGCAACCAGATTCGCAACAGCGCCACGGCTTAGTGGCAACCACAAAAGTTGATGTGGAATAGGAATTGAAAGGCGAAGATCACCTCGTGGGTGAAGATAAAAAAATACTTACGAGCTGAGTTTTTGCCTTATAATTTCCAACGCCTTATGTATCAGAGATTGCAGAATCTGAGACAAGGGGCAAAGTCAGTAGTTGATTACACTACTGAGTTTTATCAGTTAGTCGCTAGAAACGAATTGTAGGAGACTAATGACCAATTAGTGGCGCGGTTTATTGGCGGACTGAGTGTGCAGATCCAAGATGTCGTCAACATGTTTGATCCGGCTTCCTTATCTGCAGCGCACCAGCAAGCATTGTTAGTGGAGAAACAACAGCGTCGGGGTGTGAGTAATGCTTCCAGTAATATTAGTGTTGGGACAGCCAATACTAGAGGTAATATCGCTGCAATTAACCCTACTAGTCACACAAACAGACTTGGCACTAGTGGGATTAAATGATTCGGTTACGGTGAATTTGGACACAGGAAGTCAAAATGTAGAGGGAAGAAGGCTCTCTTTATAGAGAACGAAGAGGAAGATGAAGGGGAAGAGGCCAACATCACTGCAGAACCAACATTTGATACTTCTGACAATACAGAAGAGGAGGTTGTGACTGGAGATGTGGGTACTGCCTTAGTTGTAAGGCGTTCGTGTATGACTCCTAGAGCTGTCGCTAATGATGAGTGGCTACAGAATAACATCTTTCAGTCCAAATGTACCATCTTAGGCAAGGTTACAGGTTCATGATTGATGTAGCCAGCTACGAGAATATCATCTCAGTTGAAACGGTTCAGAAGTTGGGCCTTGCAACTGAACAACAACCTAAACCCTACAAGCTAGCTTGGCTAAAGAAGGTGGTGAGGTGAAGGTGTCGAAGCGCTCCTTGGTGACTTTTTCTATTAGTGCTGACTATAAAGATTCAGTCTGGTGTGATGTTGTGGCTATGGATGCTTGCCACTTATTACTGGGACGTCCTTGGCAATTTGATAGGGGAGTTTTGCATGATGGCAGAACCAATAAATACACCCTTATGTTCAAGGGAGTGAAGATTGTGCCGATTCCAGCCAAGGACCCGAGAGGAAGTTAAGCTTACTAAAGAATCTAGCAGTTTGCTGTCTTTGGCAAGATTTGAAGATGAATTACAGGATTCTGAGGTCGTTTACATCTTGATGGGAAAGGAGGTAGATAGAGATGTTGATGTTCCTGAAGCTGCAATTCCTATTGTGAAGGAGTTTTGTGATGTTTTCCCTGATGAGATGCTAGAAGGACTGCAACCATTGCGTGATATTCAACATCAGATTGACCTTGAACCTGGTGTGTCACTACCTAATAGACCACACTACCGAATGAGTCCCAGTGAGCATGAGGAGTTGCGCAGACAGGTTGAAGAGTTATTGGCAATTGATTCATCCGTGAAAGTCTGAGTCCGTGTACAGTGCCAGCCCTCCTTACACAAAAGAAAGATAGTTTCTAGCGGATGTGTGTGGACTGTAGAGCAATCAATAAGATTACTGTTAGGTATCGCTTTCCTATCCCTCACTTGGATGATTTACTTGACCAATTGAGAGGAGAAAATTTTTTTACAAAACTGGATTTGAAGAGTGGGCACCACCAGATTTGCATTAGAGTTGGGGATGAGTGGAAGACTATTTTTTAAACCAGGGAGGGGCTGTATGAGTGGTTAGTCAAGTCATTTGGGTTGTCAAACGCACCTAACACCTTCATGAGAGTCATGAATCAGTGCTTGAGACCTTTGATAGGCAAGTGTGTAGTGGTATATTTTGATAATATATTGATATACAGTACTAACGAGGAGGAACACCTCCAGCACGTGCGAGATGTTCTGACTATCTTGCGCAGGGAGAAGTTCTATGCTGTGATGAAGAAGTGCTCATTTTTTACGCCGAAGGTCCTTTTTTTAGGCTATGTCATTTCTGGAGAAGGGCTGTAGGTTGATGAGTCTAATGTAGAAGCCATCCGCACTTGGCCTAGACCCACCACAGTCACGGAGGATCGTAGCTTTCATGGGTTGGCTTCATTCTACAGACGGTTCATTCGACACTTCAGTAGCGTCATAGCCCCAATTACAGACTGTATGACGGGCGTGATGTTTGGGTGGAGCAACGAGGCAGATGAAGCATTCCAATTGATCAAGGAATGTTAACCACTGCACCCATTCTGGTGTTTCCAGATTTTTACCTACCATTTGAGTTACATAGTGATGCATCCAAGGTAGGCATTGGAGCTATCTTGAGTAAGAATAATAGGCCTGTTACCTATTTTAGTGAGAAGATGTCTGGGGCGAAGTTGAGGTATAGCATAAATGATGTATAGTTCTATGCAGTGGTACAAGCCGTGAAGCTTTGGCGGCATTATCTTTTTCACAGAGAGTTTGTGCTATTTACAGACCATGAGGCATTGCGACACTTACATGGGCAGAACAATGTCTCGGCCAGACATACTTCCTGGGTGGCCTATTTGGAGCGCTTTACTTTTGTGGTGAAACACAAGTCTGGTGTGACCAACAGAGTTTCCGATGCCCTGAGCAGACAAAAAGTTTGTTGAGCCGCATGATCATTGAGGTACCTGTGTTTTCCTATTTCTCTGATTTGTTTACTACTGATCCTTTCTTTGCTACTATTGTGGAGAAGGTGCAGACTGGGGAGGTGGATAGATTGCATGGCTTTCCTACCTTGATTGTTTCAGATCGGGACACCAAATTGCTCAACCATTTTTGGCTCAGTTTGTGGGCTATGGTGAACATGCAATTTGAAATTTAGCGCGCTTATCATCCGCAAACACGAGATGGGCGGATCAAGTTGTTATCCATTCGTTAGGCAATCTTTTGAGGAGCTTGGTGGGTGAGAATGTTAGGAGTTGGGACTTCAAGTTGAGCCAGCGGAATTTGCACACAACCATGTTATTAATCGAAGTACCGGGTTTAGTCCTTTTCAAGTTGTGTATTCGATAGTACCTCGAGGTCCACTTGATCTATTACCAATGCCAAATAAGACTAGATGGCATGGCAAGGCGAGAAGACTTTATTAGTCGGCTAAAAGAGATTCATCAATCTGTCAAAGATAACTTGAAGAAGGCTGCTGACAAGTACAAATAATATGCAGATCGGAAGAAGCGTCAAATGGAGTTTGAAGTGGATGACTTTGTGTGGGCAATTCTCAATAAAGACTAGTTCTTTGTGGGTGATTACAACAAATTATCAGTTCGAAAGATTGGTCCTGTGGAGGTTCTTGAGAAAATTAATCCTAATCCTTACAGATTGAAGTTGCCAAGTCATATTTGCACGGCTGATGTATTTAATGTCAAGCATCTTGTTCCCCATTATGAGGATACGTCTGATGATGAAAATTCGAGGGCGAATTCCGTCCACCATGGGGAGAATGATGAAGTCCAAGAATTAGCTTGAAAATTCTTGGAAAAATATGATGGAAAGATATGACAGAATGGCATTTTAGTAATTTTCGCAAATGGCGAAGTTTGGGCGTTTGATTTTTGGTGTTTCTGGGCATGGGTTTATTAGAAATGGCGTGGAGATTACAACTCACCACTATGCCGTGACTACGACATTTTTCGGCGAAATTCCATCGTTTCGCCCTCTGAAACGGCAATTTTGCTATTTTAGGAAGTTTTGTTTCGCTTATAACTTTCATTTGGAATTTCTGTTTTTATTGCCATTTGCGGCATTTGTTTCCATTTTTCGTCTAGTTTTCAATTTAGAGTTTTTTTGGACTTTTTACTATTTTTGTCAAATTTTAGGGTTTCGCTATTTAAGCGATCTATTGAGTGTAATTCTTAGTTTTTGGCTGAAATAAAAGAATTTTTGAACTTTGGCTTAAGTTCTGACCTAGATCGAGTTGTTTGTGGATTCATTCAACTGGTTTAGAGGATCTCCACTACGTCAAGATGTGAGAGGAGTTATAAAGAAAATTATGGAAGAAAAGCATTTGATTCTCCAA